>CAMRHE010000285.1:0-2732500 GCA_947044405.1 Leptodactylus fallax
CTGACACTGACATCACATTTGGGTGCACCCCCTTTTCCCCAGTGGTCCAGGTGGACCGCTTACAGTCCGTAGAAGCGCGCGGTGGGGCCCAAAGTCGTTCCTTTCTTTTATAGTGAAGCGTCCTCTCCTCACTGTTATCAGGATCTTGGGAGAAATGAAGTCCTCTTTAACAGGGAAACCCAATGAATGCAATGTAATCCAACAGCAGATTCCACTCAGCACACTGACAGTCCTGCCGAATCCATACACTGAGCTGGGTTGTAAGCCGGGGTTTAGCAGGTGCTGTCCAGTACATCAACAGCACTGCGAGTCTCTATCTGTGGTATCCATATACACAGTCACAATGTCAGTCTCACTGATCAGCCACTGAGCACAGTTCCTTTCACGTGGACTCACTAGTCCTGTTGTCTCTTTACACTCTGTTTGTCTCTGGACCAAGATACAGCTTAGCTGTACAGAAAAATCTCCACACCAGTTCAATACAACACTTGCCAAGATGGCTGCTGCTCTCTGTCTCGTCACTTCCTGCTGCTCTGCTCACACTCTGTCTGCAGAACAGGCAGGCTGACATAAAAGGGGGGGGTCTCACTCCAGCATCATGTCACAATTACAATGGCTGCTGTCTTAAAGGAACAGAATCACAGAAATACATTCAACATTAACAGTTTATACAGACAAATGAAGCTTAGGACAACATTGGCTGTCTCTTACAATGGGACATTATGCCATGTGAAGGGGCCGCTATGGGACATTATGTCATGTGGAGATGCCGCTATGGGGCTTTATGCCGTGTGGAGGGGCCGCTATGGGACTTTGTGCCGTGTGCAGGGGCCACTATGTGACATGATACCTTGTGAAAGGGCCACTGTGGGACATTATAGTCTTTTTAAATGGGGCGTTATACTGTATGGAGGCGAGGAAAGTGGGCGCTATGGGGGGACCCAAGTCAAAAGTATGCTATGGGGCCCAGTCTTTGCTAGTTATGTCCCTGTATATATTTATTATACCCTGTCTGTGTATATATTTATATATGTATCTGTGCGGGCCAACTCAGTTTGTGCATTAAGCACTTCCATTAATACAGATGAAAACGTTCATTGCACTGTTAACAGAATCAGGCCCTGTTCACACAGTGGAATCTGGCGCTGATTTTGCAGCAGATTTTACCTCCAAATCAGCAGCAGATTATTCCCTCATTCTGCCTCCCATTGAAAACAATTAGTGCAGGACGCTGAAAAAAAAAAGTGTCCGGCTGGATCTTGCCGTGGATTCTGCAGCTGATTTGGAGGCTGTGGCTTGAGACTCCCCAGTGATTAAACCCATTTATTTGGGCCTAATCAGCAGTGGAAAGCCGCAAGGGCATGCTGTTAGTCTGCATCCACCACCGTGAGCCGGGGGGCAGAAAACAAAGAGGAATCCGGGGCAGATGTCTGCCTAACATTCCTCTTTACTTTCTGATGTCTGAACAGGTTCTATCTACTTGTATGGAATGGACTGTATTACAGTCCACTCCACTAGGTCTGCCTCAGCAAAAAAAACACTCAGTTTCTGTAGTTTTTTTTCTGCGGTGCGCATAGGTTGCTCCAAAAGGGGCCCACTGAGGCTTTGTCACCCAAGGGCCCACTCAAACCTGGAGCCGGTACTGCACCGAGATACCTCAGTCAAAGCTTCTCTATGCCTGTAATAGAAATACTGCTATTTTACAGTGGGTTAACATTGCAGTGAATTGCATTACTTATCAGAACCCCTGGGGTTCAAGACTCCAAGGGGGGCCTAAAAATAACAGTTAAATAAATAAATAAAATTAAAATAAAAAAGAATTAAAAATTGGAATCATGCACCCTTTCCCTAGAACACATATAAAAGTACTTAAAGTTAAACACATACACATTGGGTATCCCTGTGTTCAAACGTGTCCAGTCAACAAACTTCTTATATATTTTTTCCATACGGTGAATGCAGTGATGGGAAAAAAAAATCAAAAGAGCTTGAACGAAAAGAGCAATCAAAGCAATAGATATTCCCCGAAATGGTAAAAACACAGCAAAAAATAAAAAAGATGCCTTATGCATCGCTGTACATATAAATCTAAAAAGTACCGAATTGCACCAACCCATAGAATGCAGTTGACATGTCATTTATTCTACACTGTGAATGCCGTAAAAACAAAGCCTGTAAGAAAGTCGCACAAACACAGTTTTTCTCCAATTCCACCTCATTCTGATTTTTTTTTTCTAGCTTCCCTGTACATCATACAGTCAAGGCAGAGACCCTCGCCTAACAATTAGACTGAAAATAGTAATACTTCTGGGGAGACCACAAAGATATCTCTGTCTGAATCTGTCTTGCCTTCCGAATTATCAGATTGCAGCGCTGCTGAGAGAAAGTCACAACACACAATTTTCAGGGTGTATTGAAAACAATGCTCTGCCTTACGGTAGGTTCATACTAGCATTCGGGTTTCCGTTCTTCGAGTCCGCTTGGGGTTACTCGGGGAAACCCATGGACCCCATAGACTATAATGGGGTCCGCTGAGTTTATGCCTAGCTTCTGCTCGAAATCATTGGAGAGAAAAGTCCTGCATGCAGGAATTTGGTCTCCGCATATTTTAAGTGGAATGGGGGAATGGAGTCCCTGAACAGTCACCCAACGCTGGTGTGACCACAGCCAATCTCAGAAACAAAACTTATCGGTATTCTTTTCTCAAGTCATTCCACAGAAATCATATGATTTCTGGGAAGGTATGATACATATAAGTTATAATAATAATAATAAAACATTTTTAAAAATTGTGTTGCCATGTTCTGACACCTGTAACTTTTTATACTTATATAAAATATATATTTTATGTGTATGGAACTGGGCGTCTTTTTATGCAGGACAAGATGGCGTTTTTATTGATACCATTTTGGGGAAGGCCTGATAGTATGATCACTTTTTATTCCATTTTTTATAGGAGACAAAAAGTTGAAAAAACAGCTATTTGGCCATTTTGATTTTTTTTCCCCACTACGCCGTTCAATGTATGGGATAAATATTTTAACATTTTAATAGTTTGGGATTTTTGGATCAAGGGGATCCCTAAAGTGTTTAGGTTTACTTTTGTTTATTTATTTTTATATGTGATCTAGGGAAAGGGGGGTGATTTAAACTTTTTATATATACAGTATAAAGATTAGGTTCTAAACTCAAATAGAAACAGAATCTAAAGTGTATTCCAGCCAAAAACCTTCATCATTTAGCCATCATTTAGGATTGGTGATAAATGTTAGGTGAGGGTTGCACAACTGGAATCACCACATATGCAGCTTCCAGGAGTTTGAATAGAGTAGTGGTTAAGTTTGCACCTTGTCACTCCATTCAAAGTTTGTTTCTTTTCTTCTGTAAATGTTTTAGATTGGAAAGACCTGTTAAATGATTGTAATCTGCATACAACCCTGTATTCTATGAATTAACAGGGGGAAAAAAATCCTTATTCAACCAGTTATTAATAATAATAATAATAATAATAATAGTCCTTTAATAGTCCCACAATGGGGAAATTCAGTGTGTTACAGCAGCAAAGATAAGCAGATACAAATACAACATGTACAGGAATGTTCCAAGGTGAGAGGCATTACATTAATAGCAGACAGACAGACAGGACGTAGCAGAGGGGGGGGGGGGATATAACAGGCAGAGAGATATTTCAGTTCTCTGTGTGTAATGATCTCCGCTTAGGTCGGTGTTGGTTGTACAGCCTAACCGCGGTGGGGAGGAAAGACTTCCGATAGCGCTCCTTCTCACACCTAGGGTGGAGCAGTCGGTCACTGACAGTACTGCTCAGCGCGATCACAGTCTCATGCATGGGATGGGACTTCTTCTTCTGCATGGAGCTCACCACGGACAGTATCCTTCTGTCACCCACCACCTGCACTGGGTCCAGGGGGTTCCCCAGGACAGAGCTGGCCTTTCTAATCAGCTTGTCAAGTTTATTTCTGTCCCTGGTTGATATACTGCTCCCCCAGCAGGCCACTCCAAAGAAGATGGCTGATGCCACTACCGAGTTGAAGAAAGTTCTAAGAAGTGCCCCCCGGATTCCAAAGGCTCTCAGTTTCCTAAGCAGGTAGAGCCTGCTGTGGCCCTTCCTGTACAGGGCCTCCATATGATCTACCCAGTCCAGCTTATTATTAAGGAGCAAACCCAGGTACTTATAGGTGTTCACAATCTCGATGCCCGTCCCCAGGATGTCCACTGGTTTAGGAGGGCTTCTGCCTTTGCGGAAGTCCACCACCATCTCCTTGGTCTTCCCCGCGTTAATCTTCAGGTGGTTCCGGTGGCACCAGTCCACAAAATCCCGGTTCAGTTCTCTGTACTCCCTGTTATCATCGTCTGTGATGAGGCCTACTATTGCAGAGTCGTCAGAATACTTCTGTAGGTAGCAGCTGGATGAGTTGCACCTAAAATCTGCAGTGTACAGTGTGAAGAGGAAAGGGGCGAGAACCGTACCCTGAGGTGCCCCTGTATTACAGATCACGGTACCTGACACACAGTCTCACGTATTGAGGTCGATTTGTGAGGTAGTCTAGGATCCAGTTGGAGAGGTGGTGGTCCACTCCAGCAAGGCCCAGCTTGTCCCTCAATAACCTGGGCTGTATGGTGTTAAAAGCACTGGAGAAGTCAAAGAACATTATTCCCTGGTTTCTCCAGGTGAGACAGAGCCCTGTGCAGAAGATGGATGATGGCATCATCTACCCCAATGCCCGGCCGATAAGCAAACTGGAGGGGGTCCATAGCGGGGCTCACTAGAGGGCGGAGATGTGTGAGAACCAATCTCTCCAAGATCTTCATCAGGTGGGATGTCAGTGCTACAGGTCTGTAGTCGTTGAGGTCCATAGGGTGGGGTTTCTTTGGAACTGGTACCACACAAGAAGATTAAAGGGGTTGTGTAGTCAAGGACACTTATCTCTTATCCACCGCATAGTTAATAAATGTCCAATCAATGGGGAACTGATCGCAGGGTGCCCCAGGGATGACAGTGAATGACTGAATGTTCCGCTTGTGTAATCGGCACTCAATTCACTTTTATGGGGCTGCTGGGACTGTAATGTCCAGCAGCACCCACAGCCCTATAAAAGTAAATGGAGTGCCACGCAAGTGCACTGACACTCCATTCACAAGGAAGTTTTAAATGGACTTTCAGTCCCCTGTTCTCCTCATCGCTGCGGCCCACAGGATACGGATAAGTGCCCTTAACGGCACAACCCCTTTAATGCTCAATACTTTTTTCATTCTTGCAATTGTATTTTTATAATATAAACTAATTAACTTTGGTGATGCCAGTCTTCACCCATTGTTTGTTTGTTTTTTTAAAGGTGTACACTGTTGTGACAGAGCTGAAGAAAAAGCCTGCCAGACAGCTTGCAAAATGATTCTCATGTCGAATAAATCAGAACATGACATTGTTGAAGACCTAATTAGAGAGTGCAAAAAGTCACCTCTTCCTCAAGATCCATTGTGGCAGTGCTTCCTTGAGAGTTCTAGGTCAGTCCAAAATGGGGTCACCGTTGCTCACCAGCCTTCTACAGGACTTGATGGTGCAAAGCTTCATTGCTGCTCAAAAGCAAACTCTTCATTATGTAGGTAAGTGCACAGGTGTAACTATTTGTATCATACCAAACACTTGAACAGAAATATTATATATTAATTTGTTTCTTTTGTATACAAAAATAATGTACTAATTTACAGTTGCAGGTAATTGAACCTGTATACAAAAATAATGTGACAATGTACAGTTACAAGCAAATAAGTGAACCTGTAGCTCCACCTCTCCTACCAGACCCAAGCATTGGCACTGTTTATCTCCTCGCCATGTGTCTCCTCTTGGTTGTCACTGCTTCCTGTTTCCAGCTGCTTCCTGCATGTCACCTGACTGGCTTTTATAGGGTCAGCATGGACACTTGATTTTAAGTGACCTTTCCAAATGATAAATGACACAAGGAAAAAGTATTGAACACACGAAGAAAGAGTGATGCAAAAAGCCATGGAAAGTCATGACACCAGCTTAAATCTATCAGTAAATAGATAGCTATTCTGACACTTATTGAAAAATATCAGCTGGTTCAACTGATGGCCTATAAAAAGGTGTCTCATTAGTAAGGTGCCACACAAGAAACATTTCATGATGGGTAAAACCAGTGAGATCAGTTTACCGAATAATTGTGTTAGAAAAAAGAATAATAAAACTTAACTTTTAATCTAAAGTAATAATAATGTCAACACAAGAGGATTGTTTAATTGTAATAGATCTCTATAAGATAGATGTAATAGATCTCTATGTACCTCCATGTGTATCTATAGATCCCTATCCAGATGGTGATCTGGGATCAGCAGTATCTGAACTTGTGTCTAAAGCATAGACTGCTCAAAATGTTCAAAGCAAGCCCATCAGGGATAAGGATACTGGCCTAATGTCACACCAACATCCCTTCAGGGCTAGATAAAGGTTCAGTCAAACACCAAGAACAGAAGTGCTGGATCCACACTAGTCTGTACAAAACCCTACACGTTTCTCTACAAAAGATAGATCATCAGGGGTAAATGTTTAGTAGAAACAACTGCCAGAAAGCACAAAAGGAAAGCACCATATACATTGGTGGTGCAGTGTGACCGCTACTGATGACGGTGGTAACACATTGAGGCTTTTAACATATGGCAGCCTTTTACAGCATGAGTCATGCCCCTTGGGGCCATCCTGTGTTATGTGTCCAATAGGCCGTGAGCTGGGAACCTCCCCCTTTAAAGAGACCAATCCCGAGGTTGGACACACTACAAGCGAAGGGTAACGTAAGTTGCGCCCACGTCGATATGTGAAGGAGTCCAGTGTGTCAAATAAATCTTGATTAACCAACAGGATTAGCTAGTATCGTTTTAAGATTTCTCTAACCTCCTTATTAAAGACATCGAATGTACCTATGACCGGTGCAGTATTAGATTCTGACATCCTAGGTTTAGGTGTCAGGAGCTAGATCAAATAGTTGATTCAGCTCTATTATAAGCATGGACCACAGTGTCCCTCGGGAAGCCCCTGTCTTTGAATCTGTAAGAGTTATTGGTACTACATGGAGTCACTCTATTCAACGTTCACATACAGATACTCAATAATATTAGATATACTGGTGGTACTACATAGGGTCATTCCTACCAACATTCTCATGTAAGTGACTCTGTCAAGTTTTCTTGTGTGTGAGCTGACTATATCCACATCTATTACTGGGTATGCACTGCTCGTGTATGTGCATTGGACAGATAGTGCATTTATCATTTGATTTTCAGGTGTACCTGTGCCATCTGATACATCATACCCCCTGTTCTGATCACTCTGTTATATTCTTTTATTGACCATCATGTGGACCCTGGAGTTGAGGAGGTGTAATGCTTTCATCCCGGCATACCACTCTGGCCAGTGGATATTATATATATGAGTAGACCCATGGGGGCTATGAGTCATTATGATGCATTGGTTTCTCCATGTATTGTCTGTACCCTGTGTACAGTGGCTATCATGCTCTTTTGCCAAGTTTTATCAATACAGGTTCTTGATACGGCTTTAAAGAAGGCCAGTCAATTAGGATATAACGTAATTTTATTTAAAATAGTATAATAACAAATAGTATATAAATTATATAATAAATTGATTACAATTGATTACAAGAAATAGTGTGATATTGCGTACACTTTTGTAAAATGCTAGATACAAAGATTAAGATACAGAGATTACTTACAAATCACCAAGAGTTTATCAGCATCATCTGCCCGGAAAAACATCAACTGTGGAATCAACCGGCGAAGTCAGAGAATCCTTGGGGAACAAAATCTTAAAGAGCGTCCTCTATATACGTGGAGAGAACTTCTGACGTCAACATCTTATACCCATCGTACAAAATGGCTGATACAACCTTCTGTTGCATAAGCTTGTACTGCTCAGGTGCTGTTTGTCTATCTCATCCTGTACCATGAACTGGCCAGTTCCAGAGGTAGTCAAAACAAGTTCCAGAAAATGATAATAGGCTCCTGGGTGAGAAAGACCGGATACATTTGTTCACACATCACATCTGTGAAATAAACAAAATAACTAAGATATCAAAGGTATGCAAGCCTGTGAAATTTTGTTGAATAACAGAATTCATACAGCAATGAGAAATTCTGCTTAAGGCACAAAATGGAGTCTGTAATTCAAAATGTAGACTATAATATACAAAATGGAGACTAGGATATACTTAGAAATAGCCATCCAATTTTACTAGCACTACACAGGCATCTTGTTCCAATGCCTTCTAGAATATCCACTTCACTTGGCTCTGTTTGCATTAATTACAGGCCTGTATACATCAGAGATAGGTGATTGCTGATTATCCTTCCCTGGTAACTTTCCTGACCATGTTCCTGTACATTGGTCGCTGTGCACAAGACTTGGTGAGGCTCTGCCCTCTGGGCAGACCTTCCCCATTATAAGATAAGGTAAGATAAGATAATCCTTTAATAGTCCCACCATTTGGAAATTCCGTTTGTTACAGCAGCAAAGATATGCAATACAAATACAATACAATACAAAAATACAAAACGCTCCAAGTGTATTGCCAAATGAAACAGATTCTTTGGATTCCGTGTAATAGAATAAAGTTATAGAGTAAAAACACTGGACTATCCCCAATAGCTTAACATTTTATTAAGAATAGTATAAGAAGATAGCAAAAGGTAACATTTCACTAAGAAGAGTATAGCAAAAGGTCTTATAACAAGGAAAAGTATAGCAAAAGGTACTTACAACAGATATTAGAACGTATAATCAAACCTTGCAATACAGTAGGTATAGTAAGGTAATCAAACTTAGTCAAACTGTGACTTAATCAACACTAGCAATAAAGCAAGGTATAATCAACACTAGCAATAAAGCAAGGTATATCAAATATCAAAAGTCAATCAAACTATGATATATATTCAACACTTACAATACAACAGGTATAGCAAGGTAATCAAATCAAATACTTACAACACTGTCAAGCTTCATAGAGGAGTTCTGATAAGGGTATCAGTAGGAAGCATCACTCAGCCATGTGACAGGTATCATCAAGCAGAACCAGGCGTCCCCAATGATCTGCTATCAAGAATGCAACTGTCAGGCTGGGGAATGTTTTCCCATCTTATACCCTTTGTGTGAGTAATTAAGTGGGCGTTTACAGAAGTGATACACCTCTGTAGGGCCTTACTCATCTCCAAGCTCATATTCATGTGGAAGGGGCCAGTTTTCACTTGAATATGTCTTGTGACATATACGCTTTAAACAGAGTTGCTCTTTTGATCTAATCAGTATGGACATACAAATATAACCTGTTGATCTGGTTGGTATAGATATGTCCTTAAACAGCGTCGTTGATCTAATCTGTATAGGTATGTAAATATCACTTCAAGCAGCGTCGTTGATCTAATTCGTATGGACATACAAATATAACCTGTTAATCTGGTTGGTATAGATATGTCCTTAAACAGAGTCTTCTGATCTAATCTGTATATAGACATTACTTTATACCGGGTTCAAATTAAGGATATTAATTTGAGCTGGCTTCTATCATGAGCAGCCATTTTATGAAGGGCAGCTATTTTGCATTACACCAAGGCAGAGGCATTACAGTGACAGTAGGTACAGATAGAGAGGTACAGGTAAAAAAAAAAAAAAAAAAAGTAGCAGAGGGGTTATCACAACTTAAAGATCTTTCAGTTCTCTGTATGGAGTGATCTCCGCTTAGGTCGGTGTCTATTCCTATCCCTAGTTGATATACTGCTCCCCCAGCAGGCCACTCAGAAGAAGATGGCTGATGCCACTACTGAGTTGAAAAAGGCCCTAAGAAGTGCCCCCTGGACTCCAAAGGCTCTCAGCCTCCTAAGCAGGTAGAGCCTGCTGTGGCCCTTCCTGTACAGTACATCCAGGTGATCTGCCCAGTCCAGCTTATTATTGAGGAGCACACCCAGGTACTTATAGGTGTTGACAATCTCGATGCCCATCCCCTGGATGTCCACTGGTTTAGGAGGGTATCTGCATTTACGAAAGTTCACCACCACACCACCATCTCCTTGGTCTTCCCAGTGTTAATCCTAAGGTGGATCCGCTGGCACCAGTCTACAAAATACCGGTTCAGCTGATTCACTAGTCCCCCCTATAGCAGCATTAGGTCATTACTTACCAGTCTGCCCCTGTCGCCTCCCACTCTATCTTGCTCTGGGAGCACTGATGTGACATCATGTGCGCCCAGAGCAGGAAGAAGCCCGTGGCCTACAAGTCTGTGAAAAGCCGGGGAGAACCTGGCTGCATCACTTACCTCTCCCCGCTCCTGCTCGCGACTTCTCCTCTTCTCGCATCAGCTTGGGCCCTGCGCGCCAGTCCGACCCTGCTGCCACCACCTTTTGTATTCCGGACGAATAGGTGCCCAACATGCATTCACCCACTTCTCTCCCGCAAACAGTTACACACCTTAAAAGGCAATAAATCCATAGAGCATACAGGAACAAAAACTGTACTTGGATTCGCCATATTCTTACACCCACAATTGTGTGTTTTTTTTTTTTTTTTTTTTTTTTTTTTTTTTACTTTCATATATGAGGCTGCATAAGGCGTCTATTTTTAAAAGGACAGATGTACTTTTTATACAATTTTGGGTAATGTTTGACCAAGGCATCAGAATATTTAATGCACACGGTCAATGCAGGCACTGATTGCATTGCCATTGCTGTATAATACAGGAGCTGAGCCGCTGCCATATTTAAAGAACCGATATTTGCGGTTAGAACCTGAGGATGTTTAGGATAAGTTCACATGGAGCAATTTGCTGCGGATTTGTCGGCATCCTGTCATAGGTAGCCCGCGAGTAGAAAACAGCGACATGGATGGAAACAATGACAATGACAAACATGTTATGTGCTTTTCTCACACAGGGGACTCAAAGTTCAGGGAAAGTTGTGGAGTAGAGGCACTAGTAGCTGCCATACAGCTACAAGGGTCATCCCCAACATCTATGAAAAGCCAATTTACCAGTATTAATTTATTAGTATATTTTTGTAATGTGGGAGGAAACCAGAGTATCGAGAGGAACCCCATGCAAACCCAGGGAGAACATACAAACTCAATGCATTTGTTCAAACCCAAGATCCTAGTACTACAAAGTAACCTTGCTTCCCACTGAGCAATCATGCTGCCCATAGAACATGAACATACTTGGAAGGACATGGGGATTACTTCCATATTAATTTCTTTGACTTAAGCTGTGATTTCAATACCATTCGGCCTTGGTTATTAGCACAGAAATTACAACAGATGTCAGTGTCAAATTTTTAGTGAACTACAGTGGCTTGCAAAAGTATTCATACCCCTTTTTCACATTTTGTAACCTTGCAACCACAAACTTAAATGTGATTTATTGAGATTTTAAGTGATAGACCAACACAAAGTAGTAGGTAATTGTGAAGTGGAATGAAAATGATACATGGTTTTCAAAATTTCAATCAAATAAAAATCTGAAAGTGTGACATGCAAAAGTGTTCAGCCCCCTGTACGCTGATACCCCTAAATAAAATCAAGTGCAATCAATTGCCTTCATTAGTCACTTAATTAGTTAATAGAGTCTAGCTGTGTGTAATTTAGTATAAATACACCTGTTCTGTGAAGGTCTTAGTGGTCTGTTAGAGAACAATAGTGAACAAACAGCATCATGAAGACCAAGCAGCTCACCAGACAGATCAAAGATAAAGTTGTGGAGAAGTTTCAAGCAGGGTTAGGTTATAAAAACATACCAAGCTTTGAGCATCCCAAGGAGCACAGTTCAATCCATCATCCAAAAATATAAAAAGTATTCTACAACTGCGAACCTACCAACACATGGCTGTCCACCTAAACTAACAGATCGAGCAAGGAGCGCACTGGTCTGAGAAGCAGCCAAGAGGCCCATGGTCACTCTGGAGGAGCTGCAGAAATCCACAGCTCAGGTGGGAGAATCTGTCCACTGGACAAATATAAGTCGTGCACTCCACAAAACTGGCCTTTATGGAAGAGTGGCAAGAAGAAAACCATTGTTGAAATACAGACATAAGAAGTGCCGTTTGCAGTTTTCCACAAGCCATATAGGGGACACAGCAAACGTGCTCTGGTCAGATGAGACCAAAGTTGAACTTTTTGGCCTAAATGCAAAGTGCCACTGTGAAACGTGGTGGCAGCATCATGCTGTGGGGAGGCTTTACCTGTTGGTCCAAAACCTGTTGGAGGCTGTAAAAGACTTGAGACTGGAAAGGAGATTCACCTTCCAGCAAGACAATGACCCTAAACATACAGCCAGAGCTACAGTGGAATGGTTTAGATCAAAGAATATTCATGTGTTAGAATGGGCAGTCCAGACCTAAATCCCATTGAGCATCTGTGGCAAGACATGAGAATTGCTGTTCACAGACGCTCTCCATCCAATCTGGCAGAGCTTGAGTTATTTTGCAAAGAAGAATGGGCAAAAATCTCAGTCTCTAGATGTGCAAAGCTGGTAGAGCCGTACCCCAAATGTCTTGCAGCTGTAATTGCAGCGAAAGGTGTCTCTACAAAGTATTGATATAATGGGCTAAATACTTTTACACATCACACTTTTCAGATTTTTATTTGATTAAAATTTTGAAAACCGTGTATTATTTTTGTTCCACATCACAATTATCTGCTACTTTGTGTTGGTCTATCACGTAAAATCTCAATAAAATACATTTAAATTTGTGGTTGTAAGGCGACAAAATGTGAAAAAGTTCAAGGGGTTTGAATACTTTTGCAAGCCACTGTATATCAGTGACTGACAGACAAACTGCAAATTATCAGCTTGGGATCGTGCTTTTTTTCACCTGGTGTTGGGTGGTATTACAGTACCTCAAAGCACAGAGGTACCTTCACTATATATAGATATATATATGTCGGACCTCTGATACAATTCTGTTCTTTGTTTCTGGCAGAAGTTCTCCAACAATTCGGTAGTGATGTAACTGATGGTGATGAAAAGGAGTACAGGGTGGGGGGAGGCATTTCTCATCATGGTGTGGTGAGAAAACCAAAGAGATTATGATAGACTTTGGAAGGACTTAGGCAGATGTAACACCGGTCTATAATTGAGGGACAGGAGGTTGAAAGGATAGTGCCCTACAAGTACTTGGGTATACATCTCAGCAAAAAAAATTAACCTGGAGTCTGGAACTGAAAAATGTACAAGATGGTGGTCAGTAGACTATTCTTTCTACGACAACAGCAGTCTTTCAAGGTGTGTAGTGAGTTGTTTAGGAATTTTCTATCAATCAGTGATTGCTGGGGCTCTTTACTATGCTGTTTCTGCTTTGGGAAATTAAAGCTATGATTGGACGAACATTAACCCTTTAAGGACACAGCCCAAAAGTGCGTTAAGGACCAGGCCTCATTTTTCAAATCTGATATGTGTCACTTTATGTTATCAAAGTGATTCTGAGACTGTTTTTTCGTGACACATTGCACTTCATGTCAGTGGTAAATTTTGGTCGATATGTTTTGTCTTTGATTATGAAAAAATAGGAAATCTGGTGAAAATTTGGAAAAACATAATGCAGTTTTGAAATTTCATATAGAAAGTCATAGTACCCAAATTTCTTCATAAATATATATTACCATGTCTCTGCTTTATGTTGCAATCAAATATTAATCACCCTTTCATTTTTTTCAGATATTATAAGTCTTACAAGTCAAGCAGTAATTTTCCAAATTTTCAAGAATATTTCCAAAACATATTTTTCAAGGAACCAGTTCAGTTCTGAATGGGCCTTGAAATGCCTCTGTAATAGAAACCCCCATAAGTCACCCCATTCTCAAAACTACACTCCTGAAAGAATCCAAAACAGCAATTAGAAAGTGTCTTAACTCTTTCAGCATTTCACAGCAATTAAAACAAAATGGAGGTCAAATTTACGCTTTTCAATTTCTGTCACTAATATATTCATTTAGCCCTAGAATTTACACATTTACTAGGGGTTAAAAGAGAAAATGCATTCCACAATCTGTAATGCACTTTGTTCCGAGTATGAAATTATCCCACATGTGGATGTAAAGTGATATATGGGCACACTGTAAGGTCTAGAACAGAAGGAGCGCTATTGGGATTTTGGAGGGCAGATTTTGCTGGAATTTGTTTCAGGCAACATGTTGCATTTGGAGAGCCCTTGAAGTGTCAGATCAGTAGAACCTCCCAAAAATGACCCCATTTTGGAAACTAGACCCCTCAAGGAATTTATCAAGGGGTATAGTGAGCACTTTGACCCTACAGGTGTTTCACAGATTTTTTTAACATTGAGATGTGAAAATGAAAAATTACTTTTTTTACAATAAAATGTCACTTTAGTCCCAAATTTTTCATCTTCACAAGGGGTTAAAGGAGAAATTGCACCCCACATTTTGTTACGCAATTTCTCCTGAACACGACAATACCCCATATGTGCTGGTACCCTGATGTATGGGCACACAACAGCTCTCAGAACGGATGGAGTGCTAATTGGATTTTGGAGCCTAGATTTTGCTAGAATAGCTTTCAGGCACCATGTCCCTTTTGCAAAGCCCCCAAGGTGCTCAAACAGTGGAAACCCCTAAAATGTGACCCCGTTTTGGAAACTAGACTCCTCAAGGAATTTTTCAAGGGGTATAGTGAGCACTTTAACCCTACAGGAGTTTCACAGAATTGGGCTGGGGAAAGGAAAAGTGACATTTTTTTCTATAAAATGTTGCTTTCACCCCAATTTTTGTATTTCTGCAAGGGGTTAAAAGAGAAAATGCACCCCACAATTTGATAAGCATTTTCTCCCAACTACAGAAATACCCCACATGTGGATGTAAAGTGATATATGGACACACTGTAAGGTCCAGAACGGAAGTGCGCTATTTGTTGATTATATTGTTAATCTGTTTTCCCTTAGTCCTAACAGCAGCACAATATGGGGTATCTCTGCCCCTGTGTGTTGTCTAGGACAGGTGGAACTTTTAATTAGCACCAAAAACATGCTTATTAACCTGCCCTATTAGAGGGCACGAGAGACCTCCCTCACCAGTGTAAATTATAAAGTAAAAGAACAAGATTTTAGGGAGGGAAGCCTTGTGCTACTGTTAGGACTAAGGAAAAACAGATTAACAATATAATCAACGATTCCCTTATGTCCTACAGCAGCACAATATGGGAATATAGCAAGTATTTCCCCTAGGGAGGGTTTCCTCGCCTTACAACCTCAAGAACTGTCTGACCAAAGGCAGTTGCCTCGGAACTGCGGATATCCAAACGATAGTGTTTAACGAAAGTCAGCTAGGATGACCAAGAAGCAGGCGCACAAATTTGATCTAGTGAAAGCGAGCGATTCTCAGCCCAAGAAGTCGACACAGCCCTGGTCGAATGGGCTGTACAAAAAACTGGAGGAAGCAACCCTTGAGCAAGGAAAGAAATTTTGATTGCCTCCTTAATCCACCTGGACAAGGAGGGTCTGGAAGCTTTAAGACCTATGTCTTTACCATACATGTTAATTAGGGGATTTTCAGCTCTCCTGAAAGATTGTGTCCACGATAAATAAATTCGCAGACACCTTACCACATCCAAAGTATGAAGTTTTACCTCCTCCTCTGAAGATGGATCCGGAAGGAAAACCGGCAAAGAAATCAGTTGATTATAATTATTACGTGAAGGAACCTTAGGAATAAAACCAGGCAAAAACCTAAGGTGGACCCTATCCGAAAAAAAATACAATATAAGGTTCTTTGGAGGAGAGAACCTGAAGCTTTCCTACCCTTTTGGCAGATGTGATGGTTAACAAAAAAGTTTTAAAGGCTAAAAATTTTAGCTCCGCAGCTTCCAGAGGTTCAAAAGGAGGACCACAAAGGCCTGAAAGGACCGTCACAAGGTCCATTGGGGAATAGGAGAAGATACCACAGGTTTCAGTCTCACCGCTCCTTTGAGGAATCTTGCAACCAGGGAATCCTGGATCAACCGTCTGTTTAAGTGGGCGGATAAAGCCGATACCTGTACCTTTAAAGTAGCAGGGGCAAGGCCCCTGTCCAAACCATCCTGAAGAAAATCCAAAACATCAGAAGTCAAAGGATTAGAAATATCAACGTCTCTTTTGGAGCACCACTCCAAAAAAATCTTAGTCGTCCTATGGTAATTCCTTTTGGTGGATTCAGCTCTTGCACAGGAAAGCGTCTTCAGGACGGCTTCTGACAGTCCTCTATACAATCGTAGGGACTGGTCAGCCTCCAGGCTGTCAGGTTGAATCTCAGATCCTGGCACTGCAGTGATCCTTGGGAAACCAGGTTCTGGGTGGGGGGAAGCCTCCAATATATCCCTCGACTCATCACCATGAGCTGGGAAAACCAAGCTCTTTTTGGCCAGAATGGAATGATGGCTATTACAGAGGCTTGGTCCTGTCTTATTTTTATCAATACTCTCGGTATCATAGGAATTGGAGGGAAAATGTATGACAGCCTGGACCTCCAAGGGATGGACAGGGCATCCGCTGCCAAGGGATTATCTTCCTGGTACAGGGAACAGAATGTCTCCACCTTGGCTTTGAGTCAGGTTGCCATGAGGTCTATCTCCGGGAGACCGTATTTCAGGGTAATCTGATGAAAGACTTCTGGATTGAGTGACCATTCTCTTGATACGGCAAGACCCCAACTCAACTGATCCGCTACTGAGTTCAAGGAGCCCTTGATGTGAACCATGGATAGATGGGTCAGATTTTTCTCTGCCCAGGAAAAAATCAGATCTGCCTCCCTGAGGAGGGATGATGATCTGGTGCCTCCCTGTCTGTTCACATATAATATCGTCATAATATTGTCTGAGCGAATCTTGACTGCTCTTCCCTTGAGAAGAGGAGAGAAATGGAGTAAGGCATGGTACACAGCTCTGAGCTCCTTCCAGTTGGACGACGTCCTTCTTTCTGGAGCGCTCCACACTCCCTTTATGGAGTTTCCGTCCAGATGGGCTCCCCATCCCGTAAGGGATGCATCTGTAGTCAACAGGGTCCAACGAGGTTGGACCGTGGACCTTCCGTCCTTGAGGTGCAACCACCATCTGAGGGAAAGACGGGTCCTGGGGCAGAGTCGAATCCTCCTGTTGAGACCGGGAAGAGAGCGATCCCAAATTCCTAAGATTTCCATCTGAAAAGGATGTATATGCCATAAGGCCCAAGGAACCGCCATGATGGAAGATTACATCAGACCTAGGATCTTCATCAAAGTTCTGAAGGACGCTCTCGACCTCCTGAAAAGTTGCCGAACCGCTGTGATTAATTTCTCTTTCCTTGCAGTTGTCAAGGAGATTTCCACCCGGTCTGAATCTAGGAAGTAACCAAGAAACTTCCTTTGGGTTGAGGGGACGATTTCTGACTTCTCCCAATTTATGAGCCATCCCAGGCCTTGAAGCAGGGATATGGCAATCTGTAAATACTGGAGCAGAACAGACACTGACTGTGCTTTTATTAGCCAGTCGTCTAGATAAGGGACCACAAAGAGTCCCTGAAGCCTGAGGGCGGCTACTATGTGAGCCACCACCTTGGTAAAGGTGTGGGGAGCCGAGGAGATCCCGAAAGGGAGGGCCAAGAACTGATAATGCTTCCTGTGGCTGGAAACTATAACCGCAATCCTTAGGAACTTCCTGTGTGGAGGGTAAATTGGCACATGCAAATAAGCATCCTTCAGATCTAGGGTGACAAAAACATCGCCCTGGAGAAGAAAAGAAGAAACTGAGTTTATGATTTCCATGCAGATCCGTTTTTTTCTGATGAAACGGTTCAGATACCTCAGATCTATAATCATCCTCCATCTGCCTGCTGGCTTTGGCACTAGAAAAACGGGAGAATAAACCCCCAAACCTTCTTCTAGAGAAGGAACTTCTTCTAGAGCTCCTTTGTGGATATACTCTCGAATGGAGCGTTCCAAAATACCCTGCTGAGACGCAGGAAGACAGCGAGTTAGGACAAACCGATCTCTGGGAGGACTGAGAAACTCGATTGTATATCCTCGTTGAATTAACTGTAAGACCCAAGGGTCCTGAATTTTTTCCTGCCAAGTGCTGAAGAAAAGGGAGAGACAACCCCCGACAGGAATCTCGGCCACAGGAAGACAGCTTCTCATGTCAAAAACTGGGCTTCCTTCTATCCTCAGTCTTGGGGAATCTCCGTCCAGAGCCGTACCTGGAGCCCCTCTGGAACTGCTGACCACGTCGAGGTGGATAACCTCTGCCGCGGCTAGGGCCAACTCTACCCCTAAAAGACTGAGGCAGAGTTTTGCCTTTTTTATCAGCCAAGCCCACTAAAATTTTGTCCAGGCTACTGCCAAAGACTCTTCCTGGCTCAAATGGTAAAGTACAAAGGTTATACTTGGAGATAAAATCAGCTCTCCAAGGTTTTAACCATAAGGGTCTCTTCGATGCCGTGGAAAGAGCCAAGGACTTTGACGGCAGCCTTAGTTGATAATGGGAGGCCTCAGCTAAAAATTCTGCCGCCAAAGAAGTCGAACTTAAAAAAAAAAGTAGCTCATCTCTGGAGACACCAGAATCGATGTCCCTCTCAAGCTGGCGCAAAGGCAGCCCGTAGTCTGGCTGAGACTTCACATGACGCAACAGCGACCGAGGTCTGGGCAGAGACCGCTGAGTAGGCCTTCTTGAGAGTATTCTCCATGTATCTATCCATAGGATCCTGTAAATTTGCTCCATCCTCAGATGGTACTAGAGTTCGGCGAGATAACTTGGCTACCGCTATATCCATTTTAGGGGGAGGACCCCACTGATCCAGTTGAGACTCTGCGATGAGGAACAAGGTCTTAACACTAGAAGTCCCAGAAATTTCGAGCTCCCCCTTCAAGTCCTGAAAGAGGGTCAAATGACCCTTAGTCCAAACTGACAACTCTGATGGCTCCAATTAGCATTTCCTTTCATTTGTAAATGTGGCCATTGTCTGAGGAATCTGCAGGGGGGAATTGTGTTGATCCACCTCAGGTCTTGTAAGAGAGTGTAAAGAAAAGAATGTAAGCTGCTCCTGAGTGTCTGCCCACCCCCCAGCTGCATTGTTGTGCTGGGAATATTTGCTAACACCTTAGCAAATTTGCATGCAGCCTTTTGTGCTGTGGGGGATGTGACTGCTTCTCAAAGTAGTCTGCGACTTGAAATCAAAGTACATCTGTAATGTCCTCCCATATCTTGGCAAGGACCCCAGTCGTCCCAGCGGGGAGAGACTGTCCGAAACTGTAGTGATGAGGCTGATGGAATCATTCATGGACAAGGGCAGAACTGTAACCACGAACAATTTCTTTACATCATTGTCACTTGCACAATGACTGCTTAGCCGGAAAACCACTATCCTCGGCACAGTCAACAAGAGTCGCCGGGAAATTCCTCAATCCGCTAGACAGATGGACCGCACTGAATTCACCACTAAGGTGTTTTCAACCACTGATGCCACACTGACAGTGTATGCACCCAAACGAAAGAAGGCCGTCTACATTCTCAGCAGCATGCACAGCGTGGTTGAGACTAAGGATACCAACAAAAGGAAGCCAAACACGGTCACACAATACAACCACACAAAGTGTGGTGTGGATGTAATGGACCAAATGGTGCGGGAGTACAGCCTGCATGCAGGAACACGGAGATGGCCATTCGCCGTGTTCTACAACATGATTGACATGGCAGCACTGAATGCTCATGTTCTTTATCAGGCATGCACTGGGGTGCAGGAGAGACGGGTGGACTTCCTGGTTGAGCTTGCAAAAGAGTTAGGTGGCTCTCATGTGACTGAAAAGAAGGCACGCAAGGAGAAACTCCTTCAGCAACAACCTTCCACACCCAGCCCTGGCAAAAGGGCGAAGTGTCAGGTCAACCATCGATGCACGAACAATTGTGCAACTGAGAGATGTGTTTACTGCTACAAATACACGTGTGGCAAATGTACCAGGGACATACCCAGGCAGTGCCAGGTATGTTCCGACAGTGCAGACAGACTGCTGAGTGAGTGCTGAAATGCTAGTCACACAAGAAGGACATGCCACTCACACACACACACGCAGCCCCCCACAGCAGCCTATTGTAAATATGTGTGGGATTGTTTTATTCCTTGTATTTTTTTTATTATTTTCATAACAAAAATAAAAAGCATAGAAACAAATAACAGTTGTTCTTTTGTATATTTACATTTTTGTATATTTAGATTCAAGTCAATGGGTGCAGGAAAAAAAAAAAATAAAAATCGCAAAAAAAATCACAGCTACTTGCGATATTTTTGTGATCTGTCCCATTGCTCATATAGATCACTCCTCTGGGATTTTTTCGCACGAAAAAAATCGCACAAAAAAAAAAAAAAAAAAATCGCAGGAAAATCGCACCTATGAAAAAAAATCGCACGAAAAAAAAATCGCAGGTGTGCTTGGTGCCATTGAAATACATTGGCAAATCGCAGAAAAAAATTGCATCGCATTGCGATGTGATTTTCGCGCAATTTTTTTTCGCTAGTGTGCTTGAGGCCTTAGACCAGGGGTCGGCAACCTATGGCACGCGTGCCACTCTTGGCACGCGAGGCTTATTCCCCTGGCACGGCAGCGGACTCCTCACCCAGCAGTTTCGATCGGACCAAACACGGCCGAAACGAAACTGCTATTATTATACTGTGGGGTCTCTTCAGACCCCCGAGTATAATAAGCGGAGCCCCCGGGGAGATGATCAAACATAAAAAACAATGTACTCACTATTCCACGCTCCGCAGCCGCTCTGTACTCTTCGGGCGCTTCTGCCTGCAGGGGCCACTATAGAGCATAATACCGTGTGCAGGGACCACTATGGGACATATACCGTGTGCAGGGGCCACTATGGGACATATACCGTGTGCAGGGGCCACTATGGGACATATACCGTGTGCAGGGGCCACTATGGGACATATACCGTGTGCAGGGGCCACTATGGGACATATACCGTGTGCAGGGGCCACTATGGAGCATAATACCGTGTGGAGGGGCCACTATGGGACATAATACCGTGTGCAGGGACCGCTATGGGACATATACCGTGTGCAGGGGCCACTATGGGACATATACCGTGTGCAGGGGCCACTATGGGACATATACCGTGTGCAGGGGCCACTATGGAGCATAATACCGTGTGCAGGGGCCACTATAGAGCATAATACCGTGTGCAGGGACCACTATGGGACATATACCGTGTGCAGGGGCCACTATGAAGCATAATACCGTGTGCAGGGGCCACTATAGAGCATAATACCGTGTGCAGGGACCACTATGGGACATATACCGTGTGCAGGGGCCACTATGGAGCATAATATCGTGTGCAGGGGCCACTATGGAGCATAATACCGTGTGCAGGGGCCACTATGGAGCATAATACCGTGTGCAGGGGCCACTATGGAGCATAATACCGTGTGCAGGGACCGCTATGGGACATATACCGTGTGCAGGGGCCACTATGGAGCATAATACCATGTGCAGGGGCCACTATGGAGCATAATACCGTGTGCAGGGGCCGCTATGGGACATATACCGTGTGCAGGGTCTGCTATGGGTCATATACGGTGTGTAGGGGCCGTTATGGGACATATTGCTGTGTGCAGGGGCCGCTATGGGACAAATACTGTGTGCAGGGACTGCTATGGGACAAATACTGTGTGCAGAGGCAGCTATGGGACAAATGCCGTGTGCAGAGGCAGCTATGGGACATATACCATGTTGAAGGGGCCGCTATGGGACATAATACCGTGTGCAGGGACCACTATGGGACATTATTCTGTATAACGGTGTGTTTTCTATATTAAGGATGTGTTTTTGCACAGAAAACTCCGGCTTTGTTTTTTTTTGTGCAAAAATGCACCAGTTTTACATTGAATGAAAAAGTTCCAAATATAGCTGCATCCAGATACATATGGGGCTCCTGGACACAATAAATTTACCACTAATTGGGGGCTGCACATGGACTTTCATTGCTTCTAATCAGAAAGTACAGGAGTGTCCCAGGAAATAGCAGTAAACGCATGTGTCCTAAAGCATCTGGTGGCAGCACTTCTGTGTTATGGTTTGTGGTATATGACTTTAGTTTAGGGGTCGTCAGACTTACAATTATTGACCGGCACTCCGAGTACCTCATCTTTGATTTTTTTATTAAAATCGGCACGCCGAACAAAAAAGGTTGCCTACCCCTGCCTTAGACAAATGCTTCTGGTCATTACTCACAGCTGTACCTTGCTCTAAAATTTCTAATTCTATTTAAAATATATAAAAAATGATTAATTGTTTCAGTGCTTTTTTGCTCAAATAAAACTAAACTAAATACAATATGTATAGTCTTTATATTATCAAATACAATAAACTGAATAGAACTAACTAGACACTAAATGGCTAAACTCAATGGAAAACAACAACCTCCTGTGGTGTGACAGTAATGGCCTTAATTACAGAACAAAAGACGGTGATTATAGGATGTTAGATAAAATCCTTCAGGTCATTCGACCCCTCTCTGGGACTTCTAGTGTTAAACCTACCAGTAATTACAAAGGGTTTCTCCGGAAAGACTTGGAAGACTCTGGGCCCTCTATAGGTGGATGTGGAGGCTTCCCCATCAACTTCACGGTCCTTAGACTGGATGGACTTCAGCAGCCTATTAATTTTCTCGAGTGGGAAGAGAAGTCTGCTGGCATCTTCAGCGGAGTCATCCGAGGACAAAGTTTCATCCACAACCTGAAAATCTTCGTCCGAGACCCGCAAGAGAGGATGTTTTTCAAGATGCGATCTGGGAGATAGAATTCCGGATTTCTTTTAGAGAATCCTCCATGTATTCTTTCACTCATGTCACATCCTCACATATGGATGGCTCCTCAGAAGGGGGGCCACGACACTGGCGACAACGGGTGAATTCGTAGCCGTCAGGCAAGGGAGTCTTACAGTCTAAACAGGCTAAATGTTTACGCTTGGAGAATTTCTTCCTCCTAAAATCTCCATCACCAGAGCCAGAAGCAGAAGAAGACATCTAAAAAGACCACAAATAGTCACAGACAAAAAATACCAATATTACAAACCAGAACCAGAAAAAGAGGGGTACCTTAAGGAGGTCGGTCGTCGTAAAAAAAACGCAGCAACAGTATACGCAGTAGTAGAGTAGAGTAATCTCTGAATCACAGAAGGGAATATTACTATTAGCAGTAGAGGAGAGCCAGAAAAAACACAGCCCACAGCCCAAATGGACTATGGGACATTTTAAAGGCAACCATAAGTGGAGGAGGAGCCAAACACAATTACTAAACACAATGAAAATATACATAGAAACTGCATGCAGAGCAAGCCCAGCGATATGAATAAATAATTCATATAACACATATAAACAAGAATAAATAAATATAAAAATAAATATTACTTACCTTCCTGAGCTCTGCCGAAAAAAAACGGAAGTTGGCCGCGAAGGAATCCGGCGAAATCCGGCTCCACAGAAACCCGGACGCTGAGAAGGGTACCTGCCGGCTGCAAAGCCCAACGTCACTTTCGGCTAGGCTGAAGCATACCGCCGGCCGAAGATTTATCGGCAGAAGAGCACTGCAGAAGAACGGACGCAAGCCGGCAACAGAAGGAGACCAACCACCTCAAGAGAGGTAAGAAAAAACCCCTTACAGCAAGAGGTCACGAGACCTCCTCCACCTGTCCCACACAGGACAGAAAAAAACACAGGTATCTCGTGCCCTCTTATAGGGCAGGTTACTAAGCACGTTTTTGGTGCTAATTAAAAGTTCCACCTGTCCTAGACAACACACAGGGGCAGAGATACCCCATATTGTGCTGCTGTAGTACGTAAGGGAATGGGATTTTGGAGGTCAGATTTTGCTGGAATTTGTTTCAGGCACCATGTTGTATTTGGAGAGACGCTGAAGTGCCAGAACAGTAGAACCCCCCAAAAAATGACCCCATTTTGGAAACTAGATCCCTCAAGTAATTTATCAAGGGGTATAGTGAACATTTTGACCCTACAGGAGTTTCACAGAATTTTTAACCATTGGGATGTGAAAATGAAAAATTACCTTTTTTACAATAAAATGTCACTTTAGCTCCAAATAAAATGTCACTTTAGCCCCAAATTTTTCATCTTCACAAGGGGTTAAAGGAGAAAAAGCATCCATCATTTGTTAAGAAATTTTTCCCAACTAAAGAAATGCCCCACATGCGGGTGTATACTGCTGTATGGTCACATAGTGGAAGAGAACAATATTTAGAGGGCAGATTTTGCCCTCTTGATTTTAAGTTTTCAGGTACAATGTCGCATGTGCTGAGCCCCTGAAGTGCCAGAACAGTGGAAGCCCCCAACAAATGACTTCACTGTAAAATTACACCCCTTAAAAAATTTATCAAGGCATATAGCAAATATTTGGACCCCACTTGTATGACAATAATTTATTTTCCAGAAATTATTGCATAACTGGATGAAAGATAAATCTGTGCAGAGTGCACATGATGGTATAAGGAGGTGATATTCCATGGAAAATAAATTCTAAAATTAATAATCCATGAAAGTGTGGTACAATCTATAGCAATCCTTTATGCACAGGCCAGGTTTTTCGAGGCAGGTATCACACTGATAAATTGTGTCTTTCCTTATTCCTCTTTTGTAACACACTCTGCACTTTTTTTGGCTCTTCCCTTACTTTGCAGTTTGGGGGTCTTCACTGGGAAAATGTTGCCCTGTCATGGGAGACAGGAGTGGTCCCTCTAGATTGGAAAAGGGCAAATGTGGTCCCCATCTACAAAAAGGGGAATAGGGACGACCCAGGAAATTATAGGCCGGTAAGTCTGACCTCGATAGTAGGAAAAATCTTTGAACAAATCGTTAAAGAACATTTAATTAGGTACCTGGATGGGAAGGCTTTAATTAATCAAAGCCAGCACGGCTTTATGCCTAATAAATCTTGCCAGACTAATCTTATTTCCTTCTATAATAAAGTCACTGAATGGTTGGACCAGGGGAATGCAGTGGACATAGTATATCTTGACTTTAGTAAGGCCTTTGATAAAGTATCACATAACATTCTTATTGAAAAAATGATCAAGTATGGCTTTGATAAAATATCAGTGAGGTGGGTTCACAATTGGCTTAATGATCGGGCACAATGAGTAATTCTAAATGGCTATACATCAAACTAAAAGAAAGTAAAAAGCGGGGTGCCGCAGGGCTCTGTCCTGGGCCCAGTACTTTTTAATATTTTTATAAATGATCTGGATGATGGGGCTAATGGGGAACTAATAAAATTTGCAGATGATACAAAGATAGGAGGAATGGCCAACACTAGAGAGGAGAGAGAGTGCATCCAAAAGGACTTAGACACACTGGAACAATGGGCTGAGGTGAACAAAATGGTATTCAACAGGGACAAATGCAAAGTTCTACATCTGGGTAACAGAAATGCAAGAAGCATATATAGTATGGGAGGAATAGTACTAAGTGAGAGTACAGGGGAAAAGGATCTGGGCATAATAATAGATCGCAAACTCAACATGAGTCAACAGTGCGGTGCGGTGGCTAAAAAGGCTAACCAAATTCTAGGATGTATCAAGACGAGCATTGTAGCTAGATCAAGAGAGGTAATTATTCCGCTGTACTCTGCCCTGGTCAGACCCCACCTGGAATACTGTGTACAGTTCTGGGCGCCCCAGTTTAAGAAAGACATCGATTCATTGGAGCAGGTCCAGAGAAGAGCAACCAAAATGGTGGAAGGTCTACAAACCATGTCCTACGAGGAGAGGCTAAAAGAATTGGGACTGCTTAGTTTGCAGAAGAGAAGGCTAAGGGGAGACTTAATAGCGGTATTTAAATATCTGAAAGGTTGTCACAGTGCAGAGGGATCTACCCTATTCTCATTAGCAGAAGGAAGCACGAGAAGTAATGGGATGAAACTAAGGGGAAGGAGATTCAGATTAGACATTAGGAAAAACTTTCTAACAGTAAGGGTAGTGAGAGAGTGGAATAGGCTGCCACGGGAGGTGGTGAGTTCTTCATCAATTGAAATCTTCAAGCGGAAACTGGATAGGTATATAGCTGGGATGTTTTAGGAATTCCTGCTTTTGCAGGGGGTTGGACTCGATGGCCCTTGAGGTCCCTTCCAACTCAAACAAACAAACAAACAAACAAACAATACGGGAACCTTCAGTTCCAGAAGTACTGGGGCCTGTCATTTTTTTCCCATGAAATGGGGCAATTGGCATAAGCCTCATGGGTTTTTTTGCCTTCCTCTGGAACAACACTGTAGGGGACTGAAGGGTTATAGGTTGGACTTGATGGACTGATGTCTTCATCCAACCTCATCTACTATGTAACTATGTTACTTCTAGGTCCCCAAATATCAGGGTCTTGATAATTGCCTCCTGAAACTCAAGGAATGTTCCTGTCTGGGCTGCACATCGTGATAGCACGTAAGCATTATACATTGCCATCTGCACGATGTGCACGACCAGCTTTTTGTACCACACTCTTGTTTTCCGCATGACACTGTATGGCTTCAGAACTTGATCAGATAGATCAACCCCTCCCATGTATTTATTGTATGCCAAGATGCACTCTGGCTTGGGGGCAGTGGTACTGGTGCCACGCAGAGGGACAGGGGTGCTGCCACTGCCATGAATTGTGGTCAGTACAAGGACATCCCTCTTGTCCTTCTACTTGACCAGCAGCATATTCTCATTGCAGACGGCCCTACTCTCACTTTTTCTGAGGCGATGCTCAATATGTGCCCTAGGGAGGCCTCTTTGATTTCTGCGCACTGTCCCACAAGCTGCAGTTCCTCTGGAACTGAGGCACCTAAAGAGTAGGATGCTGGTGTAAAAGTTATCTATGTATAGGTGATAACCCTGGTCCAGCAGTGGGTTCAGCAAATCCTACACTATTTTCCCACTAACTCCTAGGATTTGGGGGCATTCTGGGGGCTCAATCTTTATGTCCCTTCCTTCATAAACCCTAAACTTATAGGTGTACCCTGAGCTGCTCTCGCACAGTTTATACATTTTAATGCCATAACGTGCCCTCTTACTGGCGGAATTTTAGCCTACCTTTGAAATTGATCAGAGACTCATCAATTGCATGCAATGTTCAGATCAGGGATGTAGGACTCTGCAAGTTCGGCACTAAAGTGGTCAATGACTGGCCAAACTTTGTATAGGCGGTCAAAATTTGGGGCATCTCGGGGCGGGCACTGTGCATTGTCATTATAGTGTATGAATTTCAGGATCATTTCAAAACGTTTTCTGGTCATAGCCATTCGATAGATTGGAGTATTGTACAAGATGTCTGTACTCCAATACTGTCGAATTGTAGGTTTCTTCACTATGCCCATATGCAGAATAAGACCCCAGAAAATCTTAATTTCTGCTGCATTTACTGGTGTCAGTTCTGGGACCTGCCCACAAAGTCAGGAAGCTGAGGCTCATAATTTTCTGGGGGTGGGGTCCACATGGGCTCTGCAGCTTCGGCAACTACCTCAGCAATAATTCTGGGGCGCCTCCTTTGGGGTTGCTCATCAATGGATGAGGAGGAAGAGGAAAAATAAAGGAATGGGGCATTTTCCTCTTCTCCCTCGCTGGCGGTATCAGTTTCAGAGGCCAGTATGGCATACGCCTCTTCTACTGAATACCTTCTTTGGGGAGATTGGGATTGTTGGGACATTTTTGTGTCTGCGGTGTTATAAAACTTTATTTATTGAAACTTAATTTCTTGAAACTTGAAAGTGTGGGATGTATGTTGTGCTTTAACACGTGTATAGATGTAAAGATATCAAAATAAAAAAAGACCTAAAATTAAGCTTTATATATATATATATATATATATATATATATATATATATGTATACACACGTGGACAAAATTGTTGGTACCCCTCGCTTAATGAAAGAGAAACCCACAATCGTCACAGAAATAACTTAAAAAAGCCAGACTGGAATTTGCCAAACTACATGTTGACAAGCCACAAAGCTTCTGGGAAAATGTCCTATGGACAGATGAGACAAAAATCAAAATTTTTGGCAAGGCACATCAGCTCTATGTTCACAGACGGAAAAATGAAGCATATCTTGAAAAGAACACTGTCCCTACTGTGAAACATGGAGGAGGCTCTGTTATGTTCTGGGGCTGCTTTGCTGCATCTGGCACAGGGTGTCTTGAATCTGTGCAGGGTACAATGAAATCTCAAGACTATCAAGGGATTCTAGAGAGAAATACATTTCTCTCTAGAATCCCTTGATACTCTTGAGATTTCATTGTACCCTGCACAGATTCAAGACAGCCCAGTGTCAGAAAACTTGGTCTCAGTCGTAGGTCATGGGTCTTGCAACAGGATAATGACCCAAAACACACAGCTAAAAACACCCAAGAATGGCTAAGAGGAAAACATTGGTGTGAAAGATCCTCAGTGCGCCAACACCGCTTTGGCTCACACCTGAGTCTTCTTTCATAAAAAACCACACTCACCACCAGTGAGTGTTGGGTCCACAAGATAAATACAAGACAAGCTTTCTAAATTTTATATATTTATTAACCCTTAAATGGGTCGGTATTAACATCTAACACATGCAGTTCAGAACAGATATGCAGATGTATACAAGCATTAACAGTTACTAGTTACAAGATACAGTACAATGAAATAAAAGGGCATAAAAGTGAAATAGTTACTTTACCATGCATCTCCTTGATGTGGTTCTATAGTCCAACACTCATACATGCTCTGGCATGTGTGAATAACCCAGTGGAGGCTCTTAGCATGTGGCATCAACACAACAATCCAGCCTGCATGCTCCTCACAGTATTCCAATAGTCTCTCACAGTGGAAGTCTGTCTGTAATCTCCTGTAGTCTGTCTGTAAAAACTCTCCCACTGGCCTCTTACCTCATCTTTTATACTCTTGATGACACCACCCAGAATGAGGTCATCAACAACAGCAAGTCTGATTAATTAACGCACTCAAGTCACGATTCTTTGTATGGAGATGAGACCAAGTGAAATGATACAATGTTATCAACCATGTCTGATCTACCAGCTCAGGCTGACCAATGCATGTTTGTTTGATCACTCAGGGCGGTGTAGGAATTCAATGGAGCCCTGCTGGGATGGATACAAAGCCCTATTGTTACAATGTTGCCACATTATGACAACATGCACATAGCTGCGCACATTATGAATAAATGCAAGTAAGAAGGGAGTTACTATACCCAGAGATCAAAATACAGCTTTGAGTTATAGCCATATTTAAGTGGAATCATCACACCTCCCCCTTTAGATGGGGCTTGTAGGAAGTAGGGGCCTGTGCCCCTCTTCTGAGAGCACCTACGCCGCTTCAGCTTCTCAGGCTCTGGCCCCAAGGCTCCCTCACCTCCCCCCGGGGTCCCAGCAGACTCGGGCCTTGTCAGACTTCGAGGGTGGTTGAGCGGCACGCGCCTTCAATATGTCCAGACTAGGGTCAGCTTGGACAGCATCTCTGAACTCTTGGCTGGAGTGAGACAAAAGAGAGGTGCATGTTACATAGGTGCCGGACCCTTCTGGCTCTTTATTCTGACTAGGGACACTTCTAAGGCTCAGGGCCTGAGCCACGTACACTTGGCTACCTCCTGCCTGTTCTGGGTCCGCTTTCTGAGTGCTGGCATCCAGTGGAGCCATACTCATGACCCCAGGTCTTTGGGATACCAGTTCAGAGACCCCATCCCGGCGGTCTCTCAGGGTCTCTCTCACACTAGCCGCTAGTTGGGAGAGTTCTAGGGGATTCTGCACCTCCCCCTTTGCTTCCAAACCTCGGGGGCACCTCTGGTTCTGGCACAGGTATGTTTGGACCCTGTCCTCCCTCCCAGACGCCTGGCCCCTTTGGGCCTACACCCTGTTCCTCCTGTACTTGGGTGGGTGATGGTGATACCTTGGGCAAATGACTGAGATCATGCTTCCCCAAACCATCCTCCCACAATACATTGACAGGTAATACATTTGACATACCCCCCTTCTCGGATCATACCTCCAGTACCCCATGCCATCTGCGCTTGGGCCATGGGCGCTCCTGGAATAGAACTGGACAGAAGAGACGTGTATGTCTCATACCGGCCGGACTCCTCCGGCTTCAAGGGAGTGAGGCTAGTCATGGCGGTCTCAGCACCGACTCCAGGTGGTGTAGGCAACGGTTCAAGGGTCGGATCGCCCTCCACCCTTGTAGCACTCTGGCTGCGGGCTAACACCACACTACCAGCAGTCCGTCCCTCACCTGGATCGGCCATGAGATCCCCATAGCCTACCTGACTACCTGGCACATGGTCAGCAGTTGGGTGCTTATCGGATGCACTGGGTGAAATAGCAGAAGTCGCTTCCAGTGACTCAGAAGAGCTACCCTGTACATTTTCACAACAAGCATTGGCAATTACATAGACAGTACATTCATTAGCAATTGTTAATTCACACCGGGTCTCAGTAATGCGTCCGAGCGACGGAGGGACTGGTGCAGAGGCTGGAAGGCTTTCCACCCCTTTAGCACTTTGACTGCGGGTAACCACCGCAATACCAGCAGTCCGTCCTACATCCGGACCGTCACTGAGAGCCCAGAGAGACACCAAACCACCTGGTACAACATCCACAGTTTCATGGCAGACATTTGCAATATCATTAACAGCATTGGTTCTATCACACTGAGCTGGAGGGAGGACTGGCGGACATAGAGACACAGACTGGGGGGGTGAGGCCCCCCGCAGATGTGGGCGGGTCTACAGCCCAGTCCTCACTCAGCTCCTTTACACCTACATTAATCCCAGATACATTAGAATTAGCATTTTCACAGAATGTATAAGGAGACATTTCAGAGGGACGGTTACCAGCCCCCTCTGCAGGTATTCCCACAGGTACAATATCAGACATATCAGCATGGACAGGGAGCTGATCACAGGGAGCTGGGGTGGCCCCCACCCCATATTGGCACATCATAGGCCCCAAATCTGTCCCCAACAGTACATTGGCAGGCAACTCAGACATCACTCCCACATCCCGCATTCCTTTCCCTGCACCCCAGTCTAAATGAACACAAGCCATGGGTACAGTAAAACGTTCCAATCCAATACCCCGTAGGGTCAGAGTTTTCCCCGGGAATAATACTGTCTGGGGGGACCAAATCTGGTTGTACCAGCGTGACATCTGCCCCAGTGTCCCGGAATCCCATCACCACTTTGTCCCCCACAGTGACCTGTTGACGGTTAGCATTAAGCTGGGGCCCCTCCCTCGCAACCAGATACACAGATGGGCCGGCCGCTGTAGTTTGGGGAGCAGGGGGGTTCCTAGGGCGGTTGGGGCAGTCTCGTTGTAAATGTCCCGTTTGATTACAGGTGTGGCACCACCTGATCTGTCCCTGGGGTATGAGAAAGGTCGCCGGGGAGCTCAGAGCTCGAGGGGCAGGGGATGTATAGGAACCACCCGGGACAGAGTTTGGCCTACCCCACCTGGAAGCAGAGGGCTGTGGTGACCTCCAGCTTGGTTCAGGATTCCCCGGGACAGATTGTGTCTTACCCCTCCTACAGCCGTCGCTGGCAGGTTTCCACGGCAACTGGTTGGCAACATAACGATCCGCCATTGCTGCGGCTGTTTCAAGGTCCTTGGGCTCTCGGTCAAAGAGGTATTTTTGCACTTCCTCGGTACAAATGTTCAAGAACTGCTCTTGAAGCATGAGGTCTGCAAGGCTTTCTTGCGAGGTGACGGACTTACCCTCCGTCCTCTCCCGGAACCACATGCGCAGCTGAGCTGCTGTATCCTCATGGCTCTCTGAAGGCTTTTTCTGCAGTCCTCGGAACCTTCGACGGTATAGCTCCGGCGTGAGTTGGTACCTCCGTATCAGCGCTGCTTTAACAGACTCATAGTCCTGGTCAACTGGCAAATTGGCGTAAGTGTCCAGGGCTTTTCCCCTCAACCGGGGAGCCAGGTAACGGACCCAATCCGTCTGTGGTAGCTGATACTGCTTACACACTTTCTCAAAGGCCCACAAGAACGAGTCCTAATCTCTGTTTGTTTCAAGGATTGGAAAGTCCTCAGATCGGAGCCTTGGTACTTGGGCTTCTGGAGTGTGTGCAGTGACAGACGGTGCCTGCTGGGAGAGCTCCATTCTTTTGAGCTCAAGCTGATACTGCTGCTCTCGTTCTGCAGCTTCACGATCGGCCTGCTGTTCTCGTTCTGCAGCTTCACGATCAGCCTGCTGTTCTGCAGCTTCCTGAAAGCGGCACAACACCTGCAGATATGTGTTAGGGTCACTGGTGCCTACTTGCTGCAGGACCATTTGCCAGTGTGAAGCCATTCCTCCCACAAGGCTGGGGCTGCTGGCCTCTCCTGGTGAAGTAATCCTTGGGACCAGGCTGCTTGCTGCACTTCCTGGCCTAGCCCCAAAATCAGGACTCTGCTCGATTCTCTGCATAGCTGTGGCTGCCTCCATTTCAGCCATACACTCAGTATCTCCAAAAGCCTGGTTCAGCAGTTCTGGAGATCTGCTTCTGAGCCCACTAGCCATCCACTGGTATTTGCCAAATAAAAGATAGGATAGAATACAAAGAGTAAGGGAGGGGAACAGCACTGTATCAAACTTTCACTGTATCTTAATGCTTGCTTTCATACCGAGCTTGTCTCATAGGATTACTACAATCCCCAGCGTTTGAGTGATAAAGGTCACCAACACACGCTGTTTATCCTAAGATCCCACCACCCTGCCACCAATGTGAAAAATCCTCAGTGCGCCAACACCGCTTTGGCTCACACCTGAGTCTTCTTTTATAAAAAAAACCACACTCACCGCCAGTGAGTGTTGGGTCCACAAGATAAATACAAGACAAGCTTTCTAAATTTTATATATTTATTAACCCCTAAGTGGGTCGGTATTAACATCTAACACATGCAGTTCAGAACAGATATGCAGATGTATACAAGCATTAACACTTACTTGTTACAAGATACAGTGCAATGAAATAAAAGGGCATAAAAGTGAAATAGTTACTTTACCACGCATCTCCTTGATGTGGTTCTATAGTCCAACACTCATACATGCTCTGGCATGTGTGAATAACCCAGTGGAGGCTCTTAGCATGTGGCATCAACACAACAATCCAGCCTGCATGCTCCTCACAGTATTCCAATAGTCTCTCACAGTGGAAGTCTGTCTGTAATCTCCTGTAGTCTGTCTGTAAAAACTCTCCCATTGGCCTCTTACCTCATCTTTTATACCCTTGATGACACCACCCAGAATGAGGTCATCAACAACAGCAAGTCTGATTGATTAACGCACTCAAGTCACGATTCTTTGTATGGAGATGAGACCAAGTGAAATGATACAATGTTATCAACCATGTCTGATCTACCAGCTCAGGCTGACCAATGCATGTTTGTTTGATCACTCAGGGCGGTGTAGGAATTTAATGGAGCCCTGCTGGGATGGATACAAAGCCCTATTGTTACAATGTTGCCACATTATGACAACATGCACCTAGGATTATAGCTGCGCACATTATGAATAAATGCAAGTAAGAAGGGAGATACTATACCCAGAGATCAAAATACAGCTTTGAGTTATAGCCATATTTAAGTGGAATCACCACAATTGGACTATTCTTAATATATATACAGTACAGACCAAAAGTTTGGACACACCTTCTCATTCCAAGAGTTTTCTGTATTTTCATGACTATAAAAATTGTATTATTCACACTGAAGAAATCAAAACTATGAATTAACACATGTGGAATTATATACTTAACAAAAAAGTGTGAAACAACTGAAAATATGTCTTATATTCTAGGTTCTTCAAAGTAGCCACCTTTTGCTTTGATTACTGCTTTGCACACTCTTGGCATTCTCTTGATGAGCTTCAAGAGGTAGTCGCCTGAAATGGTTTTCACTTCACAGATGTGCCCTGTCAGGTTTAATAAGTGGAATTTCTTGCCTTATAAATGGGGTTGGGACCATCAGTTGTGTTGTTCAGAAGACAGGTGGATACACAGCTGATAGTCCTACTGAATGGAGTGTTAGAATTTGTATTATGGTAAGAAAAAAGCAGCTAAGTAAAGAAAAACGAGTGGCCATCATTGCTTTAAGAAATTAAGGTCAGTCATTCCGAAAAATTGGGAAAACTTTGAAAGTGTCCCCAATTGCAGTGGGCAAAACCATCAAGCGCTACAAAGAAACTGGCTCACATGAGGACCGCCCCAGGAAAGGAAGACCAAGAGTCACCTCTGCTGTGGAGGATAAGTTCATCCGAGTCACCAGCCTCAGAAATCGCAGGTTAACAGCAGCTCAGATTAGAGACCAGGTCAATGCCACACAGAGTTCTAGCAGCAGACACATCTCTACAACAACTGTTAAGAGGAGACTGTGTGCTGCATGCCTTCATGGTAAAATAGCTGCTAGGAAACCACTGCTAAGGACAGGCAACAAGCAGAAGAGACTTGTTTGGGCTAAAGAAAACAAGGAATGGACATTAGACCTGTGGAAATCTGTGCTTTGATCTGATGAGTCCAAATTTGAGATCTTTGGTTCCAACCACCGTGTCTTTGTGCGACGCAGAAAAGGTGAACAAATGGACTCTACATGCCTGGTTCCCACCGTGAAGCATGGAGGAGGAGGTGTTTTGGTGTGGGGGTGCTTTGCTGGTGACACTGTTGGGGATTTATTCAAAATTGAAGGAATACTGAACCAGCATGGTTATCACAGCATCTTGTAGCGGCATGCTATTCCATCCAGTTTGCATTTAGTTGGACCATCATTTATTTTTCAACAGGACAATGACCCCAAACACACCTCCAGACTGTGTAAGGGCTATTTGACCAAGAAGGAGAGTGATGGGGTGCTACGCCAGATGACCTGGCCTCCACAGTCACCAGACCTGAACCCAATCAAGATGGTTTGGGGTGAGCTGGACCGCAGAGTGAAGGCAAAAGGGCCAACAAGTGCTAAGCATCTCTGGGAACTCCTGAGCTCATCAAGAGAATGCCAAGAGTGTGCAAAGCAGTAATCAAAGCAAAAGGTGGCTACTTTGAAGAACCTAGAATATAAGACATATTTTCAGTTGTTTCATACTTTTTTGTTAAGTATATAATTCCACATGTGTTAATTCATAGTTTTGATGCCTTCAGTGTGAATCTACAATTTTTATAGTCATGAAAATACAGAAAACTCTTGGAATGAGAAGGTGTGTCCAAATTTTTGGTCTGTACTGTATATATATATATATTGTGACAATTTGGGGGGGATTTAGCCTGGGCTCCACAGAGGTGTTGATGGTACTGGGTGCCAAACAAGCAGCATATCAGTCAGTGTTAATCCAAAATAAATGGCTTTATTCAGCTGGCGAGTAAAAACAGGAACAAAACAAAAAAGCTGCCTAGCCCACACACAGGGCACTACCTTACTACTTGGGCCCTGACAAACCTCTGGGGGCAAGAAGTTTTACTAAGGCGTCTCCTCAGCAGTCTGGCTCACGCTTAGCTCAACAAAGTCCTCTTTGGAATCCAGTCCTCTTGGGACAGACCAACTGTCTGTCTCCCCCTGGTTCCACCATCTACCTGCTCCCTGCAGGTCTCCTCAGCAGCTCTCCTGCTGCGTACACTCCCTCTGGAGTTGGGCCCCCGCCCATGGGTGTGGCTGAGGAGCTTTTCAATCCTGGTTTTGGGTCACTCACTAGCGCCCTCCAGGTTCACACTCTCACATTCCCTCCACCTCAACTAACCACCCATGGGGTGAGTGACAATGGGACAAAACATACTATGTTGATGTCCCTCTTCAATCATGTACACTTGTCCTGTGATTGTCCACATATCCCAATCTGGCGGTGTCATTTTCCAAATTCCAGTCACTCGACATTTCCGGTTCCTCAGCACTTTAAATGCAACGCCAAGATCCTTGCCATTCTTTGCAAAAGCAAGTTCTACTTCATCACCTTCAAAATTCGCCATACAGGGGATCACATCATTTTCATCATATTTCTCGCCATAGTCTTCAGCCATCCCATTGCATGACTTTGATCCCTTTAGTAAATAGCCGTAAGAATCTTCATCTTCACCTAGCATGAATCCACAGGAGCTCAGAGACCAACCAACACGTACTTCATGCACATCAATGTCTTTAGAGTATAAATGTTTCACGGGTACCTTTTCTGTAACCTTCATCTCAAAGAAAACTTTGCCATTCGAGACACCATATGAGGCTCTTCCCCCTTCCCACAGGAAGGCAAAACTCTCCATGGTGAGAGAAGTGGCTCTTAGACGATCCCGTGAAATTTTGAAGTGACGATCACAATTATAAGTGTCAAGAAGAACATTAGTTTCATCCAGTTTTTGATCTTCCTCAATCCTTCGCACTGCCTCTTCTATGGCAGCAGATGTAGATGTCATCTTTTTATCCACCATGTCTCCTAGTTCTTCCTGCTTGATATCCAAGCTCTTAGGCCTCAACTCCTCTCCAAGTCCTAGAATATTCTGCAGTGTTCTAACATTTGTCAGGTCAGCATCCATCAAAGACTGCTTATCCTTCAGCTCATTCAGATACTGTAAACTCTGACTTCCACATTCCCTGCAGTTGTCTACAAGACGATCTCCATGGTCTGGTGGTGCCAAGTGAGACGTTGCACTGCCATTTACAATTGTATCTGCTGTTAAGTGTGCAAACTGTGCCAGTGCTCCAACTAAGTCAGAGGCATCTGTCATATTCTGTATGTATTTGGAGTGCCCATTCGAGAGGGAGGTTAATGAGTCTATAGCAACTTTTGCTCGGTTTACCAGGTAATCTGGTGAACTAGTGCAGCGGATATGTAGAGGATCATCAAGTTTAGCAACTGCATCCTGGATGATATTTTCTGCTTCCCTCACTGTTCCCTGAATTATATTGAATTGATCCTCCATCTTCTGATAAAGCTTCTGCTCATCTGCAGACTTTTTGTCAAGTCTTTCATTCAAGTCGCATATCTCAGTGGCTCTCTTACTTTGCTCTTGGTTGAATAAAGACTCTGTCTCTTGAGTCACATTTTTCATGAATAGCAGCTCTGATTATTTAGAGGTTAACAGGCTCTGCAACGAGTCCTTCTCAGCTTCTACAGTAGTGCTGCCAGCTTTGAAGATAGAGCAGATGCCAACTGTTCAGTATTGGATAAAGACTGCTGCAATCGATCCAATTCTTCTCTTTTAGATTCAACTTCGGTTTTTAACTGATCTATCTGACACTCCAGCTGTTCCTTGATGCGTGCAGCTTCCTCCTGTTTGTCGACTTGCAGTTTTAGTTGAGCAGCAAGCATTTTTAGATCTACAATCTGAGCAGATAAATCAGACATTTTTTCCTCAAACTGAATCCTCATGTCTTCTATCTGCAGGTCCAATTCTCTCTTGGCCTTTTCCAGCTTGTCATAAGCATTGGCATTGTCCTCATACAATATCTGCACAGATTCCAGGTTTTTCTCAACTTCTTTGTGACTCTCCTGTAAGGTTTGTAAATTCTGAGCATGGACAGATGACATCTCCATCAATTCTTTGTCTTTATTTTGCACCAAAACAGACAATTTCTCATTATCGTCACAAGATCCTGACAGCGCCCTCTCCAGGCTACATATTCTAGCTCTGAGTTTCATTTCTCTTTGTACCAGAACTCCAGCTCTGCTCTGCCATTCCTTCACTTCTTTGTTTAATTGAACCTGCTTTAGTTCATGAAAGTTTTGCTCTGACTGCAATATCTTCACCACAGATTCTAAATCACTCTCTCGGTCAGACACCTCCTTCCTCAGCTCTGCAACTTCATTTTCTTTATCATTTAATGCAGCCGAAAGTTTTTCACACTTCCTGACTTGGTCATCCAAACATTCTGACTGACACTGCAAAAATTCACTTCTCTCACGTTTAGCAGTTTCAAGGTCATCTCTTAATTTTCCAATGACACTCTCTTTGGCAATGGAGTCTTGGACATGCTGCTCCTTTAAATCCTGCAATTGCTTCTCAAGCACTTGCTTTTGTTCCACACTCTGTAGGACTTTATTAGATAGACCGCATTTCATTTCTGCAAACTCCTTCTTAGTGACATAGTCCATTCCAGGCAAAGCCAGCACCACATTTTCACAATGACTAGGATATGAACTCTTCATAGAGTCAAGCTCTTTCTTTAACTTAAGGTTCTCTTTTTCTGATACTTCAAGTTGCCATTTCCAATCAGATATTTCATCCTCATAAATGAACCTGATGGTTTTAATTTCATCTTGAAGCTGCTGCACCATAATATTTTCTTCTTTGGCACTTTCATGCACTCCAGTATGAGACATACAGTCAGCAGGGACATATTCACTCATTGAACAGAGGTGCTTCAGAAAAACTAAGTCACTCTCATGCAACCCATTATCTTTACTTGCACTCCACATGCTCTGTTCTGGGTTTTGTGTCTCTCTGCCTTGAGACTGCTGCAGTAACACACCTGTGCACAGCTTTTCTGCATTATTACAAACTGAAATTTTCTTTTTCTTGCCCATGGTTTAATAACAAGATTACACAATATTCCACAGAAACCTTGGGTTCAACCGGCAGCAACTTTTTACTATCTTCTGCAGTCACATGTATTCACCAAACAGTTAACTTATGTGGCACTACAACAACCAGCATTTTCTTCTGTCTTCCACAGAAAACACAAACCTGGCACATAGCCTTTCACATAGACTGTTTGCAATATCCATCCACACATTGCTTACTTTCTTACCATCAGCAAGCACTTTACAGGCTTCTGTGCCACAGTATACACAAAGTCCATTCCAGAGTTTTACTTTCACCAGTTTTTGCACACAATTTGCTATTTTGTAGTTCCACTCACCCCTCTTGGGTTTCTCAGTTGAAATCACTGGCTTCTCCCAGCTGTAGGCAGTACAGTACTGCAGTTACCAAACACTTGTCTTCCAGAACTTGCATTGATCTCTTTTTGCCCGCATCCGAAGCACCATATGTGACAATTTGGGGGGGATTTAGCCTCAAAGGTGGCAGCCTCCTGGACTCCACAGAGGTGTTGGTGGTACTGGGTGTCAAACAAGCAGCATATCAGGCAGTGGTAATCCAAAATAAATGGCTTTATTCAGTTGGCGAGTAAAAACAGGAACAAAACAAAAAAACAGCCTAGCCCACACACAGGGCACTAGCTTACTACTTGGATCCTGACTAACCTCTGGGGGCAAGAAGTTTTACTGAGACGTCTCCTCAACAGTCTGGCTCACGCTTAGCTCAACAAAGTCCTCTTTGGAATCCAGTCCTCTTGGGACAGACCGCCTGTCTGTCTCCCACTGGTTCCACCATCTACCTGCTCCTTGCAGGTCTCCTCAGCAGCTCTCCTGCTGCGTACACTCCCTCTGGAGTTGCGCCCCCACCCATGGGTGTGGCTGAGGAGTTTTTCAATCCTGGTTTTGGGTTGCTCACTAGCGCCCTCCAGGTTCCCACTCTCACAATATACATATATACAGTGCTGGCCAAAAGTATTGGCACCCTTGCAATTCTGTCAGATAATACTCAATTTCTTCCAGAAAATGATTGCAATCACAAATGCTTTGGTAATATCTTCATTTATTTTGCTTGCAATGAAAAAACACAAAAGAGAATGAAAAAAAAAGTCAAATCATTTTACACAAAACTCCAAAAATGGGCCGGACAAAAGTATTGGCACCCTCAGCCTAATACTTGGTAGCACAACCTTTAGACAAAATAACTGCGAACAACTGCGCCCCACATATTCAGACACTTGCACACTCTTGCCACCTGCACCTTAAAAACCATCTCTAGAATTTGCCCTTTTCTCACTATAGAAACATCAAAAACCCTCCTTGTCGCTCTGATTCTCCCTCGCCTTCACTATTGCAATTCTCTTCTCATTGGACTTAGTCTTACTGAACTCTCCCCACTACAATCTGTCCTGAATGCAGCCGCCAGATTCCTCTTTCTGTCAAACCGGTACACAGACGCATCTACCTTGTGTCAGTCGCTGTATTGGTTGCCCATTCATCACAGCATCTAATATAAAATTATCACACTAACCCACAAATCCATCCATAGTGCTGCGCCCCCTATATCTCCTCTCTCATCACTGTCTACCACCCTAACCGTCCTCTCCGTTCTGCCAATGACCTTAGACTTGCATCCTCTGTTATCTGAACATCCCACTCCCGTCTCCAAGACTTTTCTGGAGATGCACCGGTGCTCTGGAATGCTTTACTCCAGACAATCTGATTAATCCCCAACTACAGCAGCTTCAAAATTGCCCTAAAATCACATCTGTATGGTTAGGCTTATCATGTGACCTGATCACTGTGTAGTGTGCGGAGGTGCAGAACAATAACACCTTTTATCCTTCCTCCTCTGTTCCTCAGATCCTGGCCCTTCCATCTAGAAGTTACACTGCACTCCTTGCACTTAGTATCTGCTTATTCACAGATACTGGCTGGTGATGGGTTCATACAGCTTCAGTTACACAACCTTTTCTATTAAAAGATGGCTGGACCATGGTAGCAAAGAAGCCCTCTGACCTCTTGTGTCCCCCTATCTCCACATAGAATGTAAGCTCTTGCGAGCAGGGCCCTCACTCCTATTGTTTGATATGTTTATTTCTTTGTCACATCGTAATGTCTCATGTATCCTCTGATTTGTAAAGTGCTACGGAATATGTTGGCGATATATAAATAAAGTTGTTCTTCTTATTATTATTATTATTATTATTACATCTCCCAGCAGGTATCCCCACCAAGTTGCCTTTAGTACACAATTCTCATTCCTTGCTCCTCCACAGTACTATTCACATGCTCTTCTTTGTACTGTTGCTACTGGGCCTGCCCACAGGAAACAATCACCCTTCCTACGTGGTACTTACAGTATCAGAGCACTTGTCACTAGATCTTCCCCAGCCAATCACTGTCATCCTGAGTGTATAAAGGACTGCTTCACCAGCCACACCCTTCCTGAGCAAGTTTCTAGTTTTTCTAGCCGCATGGTGGCTCAGTGGTTAGCACTATTACCTTGCATTGCTGGAGTCCCATGTTTGTATGGGTTTCTTGCAGGTACTCTGATTTCCTCCATCACTGCGAAGACATACTTAGGCTTATGCCTTATGTAGCAAGTCGCAGCGAAAAAGCGCTACAGGAAAAACACATTTTTTTTCCTGCATCGCTTTTCACAAAGTCTGCAGAGTTTTCCTCTGCGGATTTTCCTGCTTCAATAATACCTATAGGGAAAGCACCAGTGTTTCCGTAGGTATAATTTACACGCTGCAATTTCCAAAATAACAATGTTTTTTGAAATTGCAGCATTTCTGCTGTAGGTATTTTTCTGCAATGTATGCATGGGATTTGCTAGAATCCCATCCACTTTGCAAGGACTATAAAATGCTGTGGTTTTTGCCACGTCGTTTCCGCTGAGGCCAAACTGCGGCATTTACACTACATGGGGCCCTGGCCTGATAGTGATTTTAGATTATGATCACTTCTTGGGAAAGCAAGTGATGACAATATCTTGACAGCTGCTTGATCTACTGTGTCTTGGCTTTCATTCCTGACTTTGTATTTATTGAACCATAAATAACATATCAGATTACCTGTTGCTGACCTGGCCAGTTACTGATTATTGTACCTTGGACCATGTTCACACTCTGTTTCTGTCCTGATCTTTGGGGCTTAGCGTCACATTCTCTGACCTGCCTGATCAGCTGCTACCAACACTAGAACCACCTCAGGAGGTAGCAACCTGCAGACTTCCCCACAGTCCAGATCCCTGTACAGTGGTAAAGGGTAAAGCCCGCTGAAACTGACTAAATTCTTCCCTGCGGCTTTGCAGAAGTCTCTCCAAGATGTTGCCCGCGCTTCCTTCTCCACAGTACAGAGGGCCTTGCCAGTCATTCTGGAACAGGCCACAGTGAGTGCCATACTGGATGACACTGAGGCCCTGACCTTATTGCCGTCCTCGGCTAGTAGCCCAGCTTCCCCGGCATCAGCGGACTCTCCTCCACGTCCAACCTTGCTGACCTTTCCTGTACTGACACTGGTAAGAACGCCATATCTGCCCACCACGCCATGTTTATTCAGTATCCCCCCGCAGTCTTCCCTAAGCCTACAACCCAGTGTATCCTCTAAGCCCATTTCGGAGACGGCTATGAAGGCTTTATTTGCAGACTGAGTTAAAACTATTGCTGGGGACTTTGCAGTCTGAACTTCATTCTCTGGGAAACCGCACCTCACATGTGGAGGATAAAATGGCGGAGTTAACTGCGGCACATAACGAATTAGTTGATGTTCATAAGGAGGAGGAGGTGGAAGCCTTGAAATTAAAGATGGCTGACATGGAGGATCAGTGCCGCCGCAACAATGTACGGTTTAGAGGAATCCTGGAATCGGTAATAAATGAGGAGATTGTCACCTTCCTGATTACTTTGCTTCACTACTGAGACATCTCAGGATTTACTCACTGATAGAGCCCACAGGTTGCCTAAACCTAAAATCCTGCCGACTGAGGTACCTCGTGATATCATTGCGAGAATTAAATTTTACCACAAAAAAGAAAAAAATTATGGCGGCAGCTAGGAACCCTCCTGATTTACCAGACCGTTTTAAGGAAATCGCCTTGTTCACAGACATCTCAGTGGCTACCATGGCCCGTAGGCGGACATTTGCAATGATCACAAAAACCCTACATGATAATGTCATTCTGTACAAGTGGGTGTTTCCGGTGCAACTAATCATTTCTCGTAATCACATCCCATAGTATATCAGCGGGGAGACGTCCTCCACCTTCTGTCGTGGTGGAGGATGGAGGAATGGGCAGTCGTACAAAGGAGGAAGAAGCACTCTAGTCGTCCTAAGGACTGATCCTCGTCCGAGCCTTATCCTTTTACCCTTGAAATATATTTCTAGTGGGGGGGGGGGGCATATGGGCCTTTGTGTGGTCCTCCAAAACGCCCACCCCCCCTCTCCGGTGTGTGTCACCTCTGCACCGGGTGGGGTAGTATAAGAATGAGTACTGACCTGGCTGACACGTTTTTGTACCCTTCCATCAACATTTTTCCCCCCAGATCTCTGGGAGTACCCACCTGGGATGCACATTTTGCATTGTGTTGTTTTTTTCTGTATATTCATTTGTTACTGTTTGTTTCATGTTTATCCAGTAGATCTCTGTTTGCTCACTACTAAAGTGGGATGTTTCCAATGCCCCAAGTGGTACTCGGTTTAGCACTCCGCACTTCTTGATGTCACCCCAGCACTCACAGCCAACTGGATTGGTAATTATGGGATTTAAAGTGTTGTCTTTAAATGTTAAAGGCCTAAATTCTCCTTATAAGAGTGGCGCTGTAGAAGGAAGCGAGGACTTCCAACTCTGATATTATTTGACTCCAGGAGGATACTCCTAGACTCTGCGACAAGCGGTATCCGGCTCAGATTTTATCCCATGTGGTGTAAAAGAGGTGTGGAGTAGCAATGCTAGTCAAAGACACTCTAGCCTTCTCTATAGACCAAGAGATTACTGACAAAGAGGGGAGATATGTCATTTTAATGTCACATTAACAATATCCAGTACATAATAGTATCCCTATATGCCCCTCATAAAAGGGAATTGAAATTCCTCCGTATAGTTCTATCCAAGGTGGAGGAAGTGGCTAAGGGCCATGTTATGGTGTTGGGAGATTTTAACAAAGTGATCTGGCCCTCGATGGATTCTACTGCTCCTCAGACCGTGTTGGAACCTACAGTGCTGGCCAAAAGTATTGGCACCCCTGCAATTCTGTCAGATAATACTCAATTTCTTCCAGAAAATGATTGCAATCACAAATGCTTTGGTAATAATATCTTCATTTATTTTGCTTGCAATGAAAAAACACAAAAGAGAATGAAAAAAAGTCAAATCATTGATCATTTTACACAAAACTCCAAAAATGGGCCGGACAAAAGTATTGGCACCCTCAGCCTAATACTTGGTAGCACAACCTTTAGACAAAATAACTGCGAACAACTGCTTCCGGTAACCATCAATGAGTTTCTTACAATGCTCTGCTGGAATTTTAGATCATTCTTCTTTGGCAAATTTCTCCAGGTCCCTGAGATTTGAAGGGTGCCTTCTCCAAACTGCCATTTTGAGATCTCTCCACAGGTGTTCTATGGGATTCAGGTCTGGACTCATTGCTGGCCACTTTAGAAGTCTCCAGTGCTTTCTCTCAAACCATTTTCTAGTGCTTTTTGAAGTGTGTTTTGGGTCATTGTCCTGCTGGAAGACCCATGACCTCTTAGGGAGACCCAGCTTTCTCACACTGGGCCCTACATTACGCTGCAAAATTTGTTGGTAGTCTTCAGACTTCATAATGCCATGCACACGGTCAAGCAGTCCAGTGCCAGAGGCAGCAAAGCAACCCCAAAACATCAGGGAACCTCCGCCATGTTTGACTGTAGGGACCGTGTTCTTTTCTTTGAAGGCCTCTTTTTTTTTTTCCTGTAAACTCTATGTTGATGCCTTTTCCCAAAAAGCTCTACTTTTGTCTCATCTGACCAGAGAACATTCTTCCAAAAAGTTTTTGGCTTTCTCAGGTAAGTTGAGTATTATCTGACAGAATTGCAGGGGTGCCAATACTTTTGGCCAGCACTGTACACCTATAGTTAATATTCTGCAGTTGCACCAGCTTTTCGATGTGTGGAGACATCAACACCCCTCTGAATTAGACTATACCTTTTACTCGAATCCGCATCGGGTATATACCAGGATTGATTACACTTAGTGGACAGGTCCATTTTACAGAGGGTGAGCACATCCGCTATTGGCATTCCAACATGGTCTGATCATGCATCGGTCTCCATTGTGGTACAGGAACAGTACCCTTCTCACCCTGATTCGGTTTGGAGACTTAATAATTTTATCCTACAACATCCTAAGTATGCACCGGCCACTTCCTCAGCTCTCTCAGAATATTTTGAGTTTAATGATAATGGCCAGATGAGTGATGCTGTCCTATGGTGTGCCCACAAGGTTTCCATGAGCGGCTACTTCATTCAGCAAGCTTCCCATACCAAAAAGCAGAGGATTCAACAGGAACAGGCCATACTTACCCAGTTAGAATCTCTACACAGGCTTTATAAGGCCTCACCCTGCCCTGATAGATCACAACAGATCTCTACCCTGCATGCTCAGTTGCACGACCTCAATGTATATAAATATGATCTTGCTTTGTGTAAATTTAGGCTCATGCATTACTGGCAGGGTCATAAACCTAGTGCAGCCCTAGCAAGACGTCTGAAAACGCATATGACCAAAAGTCGTATTCCCTTTATTTTTAGTGAATCGGGTCGAAAAGAGGTGGACCCTAAAGGTATAGTAGATGTCTTAGCACAATATTATTCGAAACTGTATAACCTACAGTCAGACCACTTTATTTTCCAGCCTACTCTCCCTTCCATTTCAGACGCCCAAAAATCCTCCCTTCTCTCAGTGGGAGGTGTTGCAAGCGATTAAATCGCTGAAAATGCATAAATCTCCTGGACCTGACGGCCTAACGAACGAATATTATAAGAGTAACCAACACCTTTTGACTCCCTACCTTACTCGTTTGTTTAATTCTATCGCTGTATCTGGGTCTCCCCCAAGAGAAATGTTGGAAGCATTGTTCATCACGCTTCCTAAGCCAGGGAAATCTCCCGATACCCCACCCAATTTTCGTCCCATCTCTTTGTTAAAAACAGACTTGAAATTGTACGCCAAAGTCATCGCTGGAAGGCTTATGGATATCCTACTTACTATTATCCATAAGGATCAAGTGGGCTTTGTAAAAGGGAGACAAACAATGTGCTTTATTGACATTATAGCGTTGGTCTATAGCGGTCGGACGCTTTCTCTGCTCCTGGCTTTGGATGCAGAATAGGCATTCGACCGTGTCCATTGGGGATATTTACAAGCGATGTTGCAAAAATTTGGTTTCCCCCACTTCATTCAGGATGCTATTATGGCACTGTACACTGATCCATCAGCTAAAGTTTACTCTGCAGGAGTTCTAGCTAACCCCTTCTGTATTACTAACGGAACCAGTAAGGAATCCCCCCTCTCTCCCCTGATTTTTGCACTGCATGGAACCTTTCGCCAAAAGTATTAGGTCCTCTTCTCACCTATGGGGCATTGAGGTAGGTGCAACTGAGCATCGTATAGGGCTATTTGCGGATGACATTATTATGTCGTTGTCTAAACCTGAACAATCACTTGCTACTGTGATGACCCTTACAAATGACTTTCATACTACAAGGTAAATACCTCTAAATCTCTAAATATTAAACATGGGCATTCCCTTCCATGTCCAACAGCTTCTCCAGCAATCTTTTCCCCTTCCTTGGGCAAACGGTGCTATTCCCTACTTGGGCATACAATTGACTTACCCCCTGTGAAGGATCCTCAGTGCGCCAACACCGCGTTGGCCCACACCTGAGACTTCTTTCATAAAAAACCACACTCACCGCCAGTGAGTGCTGGGTTCACAAGATAAATACAAGACAAGCTTTCTAAATTTTATATATTTATTAACCCCTAAATGGGTCGGTATTAACATCTAACATATACAGTTCAGAACAGATATGTAGATATATACAAGCATTAACAGTTACTAGTTACAAGATACAGTGCAATAAAATAAAAGGGAATAAAGGTGAAATAATTACTTTACCACACATATCCTGGATGTGGCTCTATAATCCAACACTCACACATAGCATGTGGAGTTAACCAGTGGAGGCTTCTAGCATGTGGCATCAACACAGTATTCCAGCCTGCATGCTCCTCACAGTATGTCCCAATAGTCTCTCAGTGTCTTGTAGTCTCCTCATAGTAAGCAGCAGCATTCCAGCCTGAATGCTCATCACAGTATCCTCCAGTAGTCTGTCTCATCCCAATCTCTCTCGGGGGTAGTCTCACTCACTGACCTCTTACCTCATCTTTTATACCCTTGAGTACACCACCCAGAATGAGGTCACCGGCGACGGCAAGTCTAATTGATTAATGCACTCAAGTCCAGATCCTTTGTAAGGAGATAGGATTAAGTGAAATGATACAATGTTATCAACCATGTCTGATAAACAGCCCAGGCTAAACAATGCATGTTTATTTGATCACCCAGGTCTATGTAGGAATACAATGGAGCTATTCTGGGATGGATACAAAGCCCCATTGTTACAAGGTTGCCCTACTGACCACTTACACCTATGATTAGAGCTGCGCACATTATGAGTAAATGTAACTAAGAGAGAGATACGCTACCCAGAGATCAAAATACAGCTTTGAGTTATAGCCATATTTAAGTGGAATCATCACACCCCCCTTCGCACCTCTGTAGGACTAATTACTTGAAACTCTTACTGACTATCCAGAGGGATATTAGTTCCTACTCCAAAGTCCAAATCTCCTGGCTAGGTAGGCTTTCAGCAACAAAAATGTTCTTAGTCCCAAAAATATTATATTACTTTATGACCCCCCCCCCCCCCATTAGGACTCCCAAACATATTATTATGTCCCTTCAGCGACTTTTAATGCGGTTCATATGGGGCCACAGAAAAGCCAGGATCCCGTCTTCGGTATTGCTCCTCCCTAATCTAAAGGAGGATTAGATTGTCCTAACTTGTTGCACTATTACTATGCATCCATTCTGGGTCAATTAAAAGCTTGGTGGCATATGCCTGAGGGGAAACACTGGGTTGACATTGAGAGATACTCCTCAGGATTAGCTTCTCTGACATTACTGCTGTGCCACTTTAGATTTCCATCGCCCACAATTACGGTTACGTTACCCACTGTGCAGGCAGCAGTGGATGTGTGGAGGCTATGTCACACTGGACTCAATATTCTCCAGTCTAACCCAGATTCCGCCCCATTGGCAACCCTCCGGTCTTTTATCATGGATTGTGATATCATGAAATGGATTGCGGGAGGTTTATCAGTATTAGGTCAGCTGTTTTGGAATAATGTTCTGCACTTCTTATCTTACTTCTGTGACCAATACCGAATTTCTAAATATGATTTTTATAAATATTTACAAATACGCCACCTCCTAAATGGAGTTGTTTGCTCCAGTAATCCCCCTAATTTCCCATTTGCCTTATATTTCTTTAACCCCACTAGAACAAACAAATAAATCTCTTATGCCTATAAAGCTATAAGAGACCATATTCTCCCAATACCACTTGTATTTCGGTCCAAATGGGATACGGATCTCAGTTTACCGATGCTCAATGGGCTGAAGTGTTTTCCTTACCTTCGAAAGTGTCTCACTGTATTGATCATCTAGAATCATCTAGAAAATTGATGTATAGATGGTATTACACCCCAACCAGACTAGCACATATTTTTCCCAATGTTTCTGAAACTTGTTGGAGGTGTGGCTTAGAAACTGGCTCCCTCCTACATATATGGTGGTCTTGTCCCCATTTACACAATTTTGGAACCACATCTATAAGTTATTATGCACCATAATTCAATATCCATTTCCCTGGGGTCCACACGTGGCTTTACTGTCATTAGGTATTGATTCATTGCCCTTTGATGACCAGTGTCTTATTTTTCACGTACTAACCGTCACTAGATCCAAGATAGCCCAATAATGGAAAAGTCCAGACCTCCCTTGCATCCCTGAGATTACCAAAGCAGTTACGTTTAATTGCACTATAGAACATTTGATATTGTGTAGATTGAGTAACACCGATACTTTTAAAAGATTGTGGAGTAATTGGGTAACCTGGTCGAGATATGAGTGTTAATTGTGTATGACTTGTTGTTTCTTAATTTCCTGATGCCACATGGTCACTACACATTTTTTTCTGAAGTATTGATGCTTTGGCTACTGTCTATTGGAATTGTACCTGCTTGATTTCTTGAGAGATGATTGCATTTTTTACTGGATCACTGTTAACAGTTTTCTATTTTTGTATGTTAATTATGTATTGCTTTTTTTTTACCTATGTTCCTCCATTTCATCCCATCTGATCCCCTCCAACATACTCCTCTCTCTACGCTGCTTTTTAACCATTTTCCGTCATATCCAATGTGGCAATGTGGTAAATGACTATTCTAGCTGCAAACGTCTGGTTTTTAATGCAATATCTACATAGGTGTTTAGAGGCCCATTTCCAGCAACCATCACTCCAGTGTTCTAATAGTACATTGTGTTTGCTAACTGTGTAAGAAAGCTAATGGATGTTTAGAAAACCCTTGTGCAAGTATGTTAGCACAGCTGAAAACAGTTTTGCTGGTTAGAGAAGCTATAAAACTGACCTTCCTTTGAGCTAGTTGAGAATCCGGAGCATTACATTTGTTGGTTCGATTAAACTCTCAAAATGGCCAGAAAAAGAGAACTTTCATGTGAAACTCGACAGTCTATTCTTGTTCTTAGAAATGAAGGCTATTCCATGCGAGAAATTGCCAAGAAACTGAAGATTTCCTACAACGGTGTGTACTACTCCCTTCAGAGGAAAGCACAAACAGGCTCTAACCAGAGTAGAAAGAGAAGTGGGAGGCTCCCGCTGCACAACTGAGCAAGAAGACAAGTACATTAGAGTCTCTAGTTTGAGAAATCGACGCCTCACAGGTCCTCAACTGACAGCTTCATTAAATAGTACCTGCAAAACGCCAGTGTCAACGTCTACAGTGAAGAGGCGACTCAGGGATGCTGGCCTTTAGGGCAGAGTGGCCAAGAAAAAGCCATATCTGAGACTGGCTAATAAAAAGAAAAGATTAATATGGGCAAAAGAACTCAGACATTGGACAGAGGAAGATTGGAAAAAAGTGTTATGGACAGACGAATCGAAGTTTGAAGTGTTTGGATCACACAGAAGAACATTTGTGAGACGCAGAACAACTGAAAAGATGCTGGAAGAGTGCATGACGCCATCTGTCAAGCATGGTGGAGGTAATGTGATGGTCTGGGGTTGCTTTGGTGCTGGTAAAGTGGGAGATTTGTACAAGGTAAAAGGGATTTTGAATAAGGAAGGCTATCACTCCATTTTGCAACGCCATGCCATACCCTGTGGACAGCGCTTGATTGAAACCAATTTCATCCTACAACAGGACAATGACCCAAAGCACATCTCCAAATTATGCAAGAACTATTTAGGGAAGAAGCAGGCAGCTGGTATTCTATCTGTAATGGAGTTGCCAATGCAGCCACCAGATCTAAACCCCATTGAGCTGTTGTGGGAGCAGCTTGACCGTATGGTACGCAAAAAGTGCCCATCAAGCCAATCCAACTTGTGGGAGGGGTTTCTGGAAGCATGGGGTGAAATTTCTCCAGATTACCTCAGCAAATTAACAGCTAGAATGCCAAAGGTCTGCAATGCTGTAATTGCTGCAAATGGAGCATTCTTTGACGAAAGCAAAGTTTGAAGGAGAAAATTATTATTTCAAATAAAAATCAGTATTTCTAACCTTGTCAATGTCTTGACTATATTTTGTATTCATTTTGCAACTCATTTGATAAATAAAAGTGTGAATTTTCATAGAAAACACAAAATTGTCTGGGTGACCCCAAACTTTTGAACGGTAGTGTACATCCAAATAACGCTATTGTGCGTCAATATAAATTAGGATTTTTAGTAATCTGAATACATAAATGGCAAATTCCAAATAGTGAATGTAGAGATGTAAATGTTTTCGGTCAATAGACCTTCCTCAGACTCTACAACTAGTGATGAGCGAACCCAAACTGCAAAGTTCAGGTCCGTGCTCAACTCTAAAGCTGACTGTCGAGCAGCTAATCAGCTAGCTTTAAGCTAACAGACATGCCCAGGCTGTGATTGGTCAGGTGGGACATGCATACCTCCCAACCGTCCCGAATCTCGTGGGACTGTCCCGCTTTGACACTGGTGTCCCGCCATCCCGCATAGCTTGCTGTTTGTCCCGCTATGCCTCTGAAGTCCCACTATGCCCCCGAAGTGATTTGCTGCTAACAAACTTTATTAGAGTACGACGGTAAAGGCTAAACGGTATGCTAAATCCTCGTGGGCTAAAGGACCTTTGATGACGTCATGAAAATGTGATCAGACTCGGGTGGGCGGAGCTAATCTGGATCGTACAGGACAGTGTGGTCTTACACAGTAGAGGAAGCTGCTGGGAACAGGGGCGTAAATATTGGGGTAGCAGCGGTAGCAGCTGCCACTGGGCCTGGGACATTAGGGGCCTCGGAGCCCTGTGGCAGCCGCTACCGCGAACCCACAAAGCAGTGGCGTAATGATCGCAGGGGGTGCGACTGCGAACTGTGTGTTGGGGAGCAATGTAGAGCATATAATGCTGTATGGGGGCCACTGTGGAGCATATAATGCTGTGTGGGGGCCACTGTTGAGCATATAATACTATCTGGGGTCACTGTTGAGCATATTTTACTGTTCGGGGGGGGGGGCATGTCAAATGTTCACCTTGGGGTCCAGCCATTCCTAGTTATGCCACTGGCTGGGAAGGAACGATTACTGAAAGGTGAGGAAAGAAGAGACAGCTTGTGGGAACAAGAGGGGGGAACTGGTGGCAGATGAAGGGGGCATTAAATTGGTGGCAGATCATGAAGGGGGATATTAAACTGGGAACAGATGGAGGAGGGACATCAAACTGGGGGTTGTAGTGAGCTGAAGGGGGAGAGGGTCGTGCTTTTTTTATGCATGGGACTGCATAAATTGGAGGGGGCTGACTAAAGAGAGGGTGATATCTACATGGGACTGCATACATTGGAGGTGGCTGACTAAAGAGAGGGTGATATCTACATGGGACTGCATAAAGGCTGCTTTGATAGTTTCATGCACTTTACTTGTTGGAAATAAATATTTTTATTTTTCTCTGTAATTATGTCTCTATTAATGAAAATACCTGGAAAGAGCAAAAGCAAGTGTTATATCCAAGTTAGGAAAAGTAACGCAAATAATATGCAACCTGATCCACAATGTTTGAGATATACATAAACATATATACAGTATATCTATATCTATCTATATATAATAACACTTACTATCTTGTGTGGCTTTCTGCCAGCCACACCAGCAAACAGTTTGGCACAGTATCAGAGTTTTTAGGTTGATCAGGACAGATCCAGACGCCTGCCCTCACTCCCCAGGATCTGCCATCAAGTGCAGTCTCTGCAGGCCTATATGGGCCAGTGATGAGCCTCAAGACCCGCACCTGAGCTGGGGCTTACTCAAAACCCGCCCTGGACCAGCCATATGACAAAAACCGGGGGCTGACATACCGTGACTCCAGCACTTGTCCTGTCACCTTCTCACAATATATATATTATTTTTTATGTTGGTAAAACTATAGGCTTACCAAAATGATGCTGAAGGAAATGCTCATATTTATAGGAAAAGTTGGGGCGTTTCTAGGGGCATGAAGAGGGGTGTGTCCAGGGGCGTGGCTTCAAAATTCAACTATTGTCCCTCTTTGCATCCTTGAAAAGTTGGGAGGTATGGGGCATGTGACCCCTCTGTATAAGAGAGGTATTTGGACCACTAAGCACGGACTGCGCAGATCCAAAGGGTATTAGCAAAAATGATTTATTTCCCAAGGTATGGTACAGTAAGCGTACACAACGCGTTTCGGGACCAGCAAGTCCCTTTTTCAAGTGTATCACACTACAATAAAACATCAAACAACATTAAAATCCATAAATATCATAAATACCAATCAAAAAAATATGATAAAAAATGAAAAATAAAAAAATATTAGTATTAAAAGTCATTGTGGGAATATGCAACAAGTATGACTTAATATATAAAAAATATATAAATAAATAAATAACTAAATAAATGAATGAATAAATAAATAAGAATTAGTGCTCAATAGTTCCAAAGAATCTATTAGCATTAGCAAAAATTCAAGTAAATAAGTTTAAACAGAGGATTAATGCTATAGAATAAACATCTTTTGATAGTCATAAGCTCAATAGGCAGGTTAATTGCATAAAGCAACATTGATATATAATGATTGATTGCTTAAGATAAAGGAATACTATGATGTGCCTCTGTCATATAAATAGTACAAAATTAGCATAAACTTACCTCCCTCCAAGAGGAGTTTTAGATCTCACCAGAAGTTTGAAGTGCCGTGGCATTAGCATATAAATAGCATTCTAAAGTTTGCATTGCGCATGCGCTGAAACGCCAATGCGCGCGTATTCATTGAGGCCAAGGTGTAGATGGCTTCAAAAGGCATATTGGGCATGCTCGAGGGGTATATACGAGCATGCCCAGTTGCTTCATGTTACGAACTTATGAAATGAGCGGTGAAATTGCTCGTTATTCAAAAATTCCTACACCAAATGGATATTTAAGTTTAGGAATAATAGGGAACTAATATAAAATATGTTTCAAATGGATTAATAGATTGATTTAATTGGTGGAAAAATAATGAAAATGAGAGGCTCTCACAGATATATGAAGAGATAGGGAGTTACTATGTTTTCCTTATATGACATTAGCTATAGAATAAATACATTAATGGACAGTAATATTAGCACTGTATACAATACACATCCATATAAAAGGAATCCATAAATACACCCATATAAAAGGGTATTGTTATGTTTCCCCAAGAGTGCTTAAATGAGAAAAAAAAAATAGAATAGAATAGACTAAATATTAGTATACGGAACCACAAGAATTATATCTTATAGAGTTCAACATGTTAAGTGTGCTCCGTTTTATAAAATATTTAACACTGCTAGAATCCCGTTATATCTTCCAAGGCTTCATTGAGCCCTTCAGGGGCCAAGGTTTTCATTTTAAATATCCAGAAAATCTCTCTCTGTTTCAAAGTGTTGAATTTGCTGGAGTTTTTTGTATTAACATGATCAATTGGGGTTATCATAAAGCCTTTAAAATCATTCTTATGTTTGAGAGAGGCATGACGGGACACACTATGCTTTTGGAAGCCATTAGTTGCATTTGAACGGTGCTTGTTGATTCTCTCACGTAGGCACTTTGTAGTTCTTCCTATGTATTGGAGGCCGCACGGGCACTCCAATAAGTAAATTACATAGGAGATAGAGCAGTCCAATCTGTGTGAGAGTTGAAATGTTTCATTGGTGGTATTGCTAGTGATTGAAGTTGTGTTGTGTGTTATATTAAGACAACACTTACACTTCTTGTGTCTGCATTTATAGCTGCCTACTGAAATTTCCGAGGAATCTGTGTTTCGGGGTTGTATAGTATTGGAATTATCACGTAGGCGACTAGGGGCAATCAGATTTTTCAATGTTTTAGCACGCCTAAATGTAATTCCAGGTTGAGTTGGTAGGCTTTTTTTGAGATAATGGTCTTTTTTAAGTATATGCCAGTGTTTCTGTAATATGGTGCGAATATTATTATGAGCACCATTATAAGTCGTGATGAAGTTACTTTTAAAAGCATCATTGGGTTTTACTTTACTTTTGGTCCTAGGGGCTAGGCATTGGACCTGGGATAGTTTGCTGGCTCTAATTTCGGCTGCCTTCACTATTCCTTGTGAATAATTTTTTTCCATAAACCTTTCTTTTAGAATATTACTTTGGAGGATGTAATCTTCATCACTGGTGAAAAAGGTGAGGAGCAAATTGTCTCTACCTTTTCTTCCTTTCATTCTAAATGATAATTAACTATGTACTGCTCGGTGCTTTTTTCTTCTGTTTGTGTGCATAAGTTTCTCCACTGGACGATCCGGACCATCGACTAGGTGGAGTTTTGACCCTTGGGGAAGACATCTGTATTCCTGGGTCATCCTCAGCCCCTTGAAGCAGTGCCTAAACCGACACGCCAAATAAAGACATTCCCTATCTTTGGAACCATTGGAGTCACACCTTTGGAACCATTGGAGTTATTCCTTAACCGTGGAACCATTGAAGAGAACCCCTATCTATCTCACCTAAGACATTTAAGGATTCTCACGTAAAGTGGTCCATTTATAAAATAGAATTTATCTCAAAGAGAGAACACAAACGCAACGATCTATTTGATCATTATACTAGACCACCTCCAGTACATGCCAGGGACAGTAATACTGTTGTGGCTACCGGTGGAACAACCACAGCACCCCTAATTGATAGAGACTCACTCAGTAAATTGTTCTGGGAATTGGAAAAAGATTTAATGGAGGAAACTAAACATCTGTTAGACCAGAAGTTCCTCTCTATATACTTAATAGAAGACCTCACTCCTAGAGGGCTGAGATTGAAGTTATCCTCCCCTTTTCCTAATGATTTATCATTCACGGAAAACTGGGATAAACTTTTACATCATAGTACTAAAGGTTTAATTGAATTAATCATCCAAAAAAGGTTGGCTTCGGCCACTTCCTTGAGTAATAAAATAAATGCCATGAATAACCAAATAGCTGGGTTTGTGGGTCACCCAGACTTTCCAAAAATGAGTAAAGTTTTACATGCACATACGACTGATTATGAGAGGAATATTCTGGAGGCAAAAAGCAAAAAACTTAACAGAGATCGTAATAATTTTGCTGATAACATAAAATTTTGGTCAAACCGGAGCAAAAGAGCCCCTATGCCCAAAACAAATCTCCATATGAATCAAAATACTAGAACACCTAGGCCACAAACCAGAACCAGACAGAGTGGCCCCCAATCACTAAGAAATAAGATGATGAGAAAACGAATTCATGATCATAACACACATTCTTTTGGTGAATCTGAGCCCAATTTACCAGTCAACATCAAGAACCAAACAATACCCAATCATGCAACTCCCAGTTTAAACCAATCCACAAACACCAATAAACCCCCAACATCAGTATCCGGTCTTAATATACCCACTTTATCACCCGAACCAAATCTATCAATACCCCAAGATGATCAACGTATTACATCCATCCATCCAGTATCACCTTCGGGCCACCCACCGCCACCTAACCCCAGTTCTCTTTGTTTGCCTCCCACAAAATTTGGGACTACACCACATTGTTCCAAACTTCTTTCTTCTGCAAGTGACTCTTCCTTGTCCACCCTTTCCATATATCCGATTGGACCACCACTACTCCCTCCATCAGCTTCTCTACCAGCTTTTCCATCTAACCTTCAAGATTCTAGCGCCGATTCTGAAGCAGGTGTGTTGGATGATTCACTCTACAACACTCCTCTTTCTATGTCACAAATACACAAAACCCTGGAATTGTCCACCACTACAAACATCCTTAATAAGGAGTCTTTTTTAGGCCTACCTCCCACACTAACACCCAGACCCACAATACGGATACAGGATGCAATACAAGCTACTCCTACTCCCATAACAACTTTACACACAAAAGATGCCCCTCTTTACAGCAAAATCTCGGATTTTTACAGCCCATTGAACCTAAAGAGAAAAAACAGAGAACATCAATCTGAATCTATCCTCACCTCTCTAAAAAATATAGAGGTTGTAGCGGAGGCAAAAAAAAAAAAAAATCTAGGGTCAGATCCATTAAGTCCAACGCCAAAAAGAAACAAACCCTAGCTACATGTATCTTTAATCTCTCTGATCATGTTTTGAGTGACTCTGAAACCAGCCTACTCAGCAAAGGGCTATCATTCTGCCCAGGACAAAGTCACAATGATTTTCAATTATACCTTGATTTAAATCACTTTATCAGAAAATTAACCCTCAGAAGACACTTTGCTATCACTAACACCAATACCAATAACAAGGATTCTATTCCTGAAACTAATGACCATACAATTCATCACACGAACAGTCCCGATACCTTCAATAAAGATACTCTAAACCAAGTAAACACCAATGATCCACCAATCATTTCCACACATCTTAAATGCAAATCTTCTTTCAATCCAATATATACAATAGAGGTAGCCACATTGAAACATTTTTTTCCTTAGTTGCTGAAGATTTTAGACACCTCTCCAAATCCCACTATTCCAAAATCAAACCTAATTTGACAAAAAATGAATCAAAATGTATCCGCACCCTTATGGAAAATAAAGACATTGTCGTAAGGAGTGTGGATAAAGGTGGTGGCATAGTGATTCAAAATAGAACAGCCTATCTCCATGAGGCCTATAACATTCTATCCAATAAAAACTATTATACACTCTTACCATCGGATCCTTCCAACAAATATGTATTAGATTACAACTCACTAATTTCCAATGCCTTTTGTAATGGCATAATCAGTAAAAATAAGAGGGATTTTCTTACAATGACCCACCCATCAATAGCATTATTTTATCATTTGCCTAAAATTCATAAGCATCCCACTAACCCTCCCGATCGTCCAATAATTTCAGGCATTCAATCCCTTACTTCCCATTTATCAGAATTCATCGGCATACACCTACAGAGATATGTTTGTAAACTGTCCACTCATCTTAAGGACTCAGCCAATGTCATAAGAGATTTGTTAAACATAACATGGAAATCCACCTATATTTGGGCTACTTTAGATGTTGCTTCGCTATATAGCAATATCCCCCATGCCAATGGTATTGCTGCTATTTCAACAGTTTTGACAAATGATTCTACTATGTCTGACCAACAGAGAATTTTTACTCAATGGTATTGAATTCATATTGAAACATAATGTTTTTGAATTTGATGGAAAAATCTACCTCCAAAATAGGGGGACGGCTATGGGGACCAAATTTGCTCCCAGCTATGCCAATCTTTATATGGGGAGTTTTGAGGATGAATTTATCCACAAAAATAAAGATTGGTCACAGCATATTATTTATTTTAAGAGATTTATTGACGATTTACTATTCATATGGGATGGCTCTCCAAATGAGTTTGTTAATTTCACCCAATATTTAAACAACAACTGGTGACTAAAATTCTTGGGGAAAACAGAACCCGTTGAAATAGAATTTTTGGACCTAATTCTGGTGGGTTCCACTGAGGGCATCACTACTCGGACATTTTTTAAAAAAGTAGATTGCAACAGCCTTCTCGATTTCAGTAGTGAACACTACTACAAATGGAAACACAATGTACCGTATGGGCAATTTAAGCGTATTAGACGGAATTGTACCAGTGATGAAGATTACATCCTCCAAAGTAATATTCTAAAAGAAAGGTTTATGGAAAAAAATTATCCACAAGGAATAGTGAAGGCAGCCGAAATTAGAGCCAGCAAACTATCCCAGGCCCAATGCCTAGCCCCTAGGACCAAAAGTAAAGTAAAATCCAATGATGCTTTTAAAAGTAACTTCATCACGACTTATAATGGTGCTCATAATAATATTCGCACCATATTACAGAAACACTGGCATATACTTAAAAATGACCATTATCTCAAAAAAAGCCTACCAACTCAACCTGGAATTACATTTAGGCGTGCTAAAACATTGAAAAATCTGATTGCCCCTAGTCGCCTACGTGATAATTACAATACTATACAACCCCGAAACACAGATTCCTCGGGAATTTCAGTAGGCAGCTATAAATGCGGACACAAGAAGTGTAAGTGTTGTCTTAATATAACACACAAAACAACTTCAATCACTAGCAATACCACCAATGAAACATTTCAACTCTCACACAGATTGGACTGCTCTACCTCCTATGTAATTTACTTATTGGAGTGCCCGTGCGGCCTCCAATACATAGGAAGAACTACAGTGTGCCTACGTGATAGAATCAACAAGCACCGTTCAAATGTAACTAATGGCTTCCAAAAGCATAGTGTGTCCCGTCATGCCTCTCTCAAACATAAGAATGATTTTAAAGGCTTTATGATAACCCCAATTGATCATGTTAATACAAAAAACTCCAGCAAATTCAACACTTTGAAACAGAGAGAGATGTTCTGAATATTTAAAATGAAAACCTTGGCCCCCTGATGGGCTCAATGAAGCCTTGGAAGATATAACGGGATTCTAGCAGTGTTAACTATTTTATAAAACGGAGCACACTTAACATGTTGAACTCTATAAGATATAATTCTTGTGGCACTTCAAACTTGAACAGTTCTGGTGAGATCTAAAACTCCTCTTGGAGGGAGGTAAGTTTATGCTAATTTTGTACTATTTATATGACAGAGGCACATCATAGTATTCCTTTGTTACCTTAAGCAATCAATCATTATATATCCCCCCATTTATAAGGCAAGAAATTATTAAACCTGACAGGGCACACCTGTGAAGTGAAAACCATTTCAGGTGACTACCTTTTGAAGCTCATCAAGAGAATGCCAAGAGTGTGCAAAGCAGTAATCAAAGCAAAAGGAGGCTACTTTGAAGAACCTAGAATATAAGACATATTTTCAGTTGTTTCACACTTTTTTGTTAAGTATATAATTCCACATGTGTTAATTCATAGTTTTGATGCCTTCAGTGTGAATCTACAATTTTTATAGTCATGAAAATACAGAAAACTCTTGGAATGAGAAGGTGTGTCCAAACTTTTGGTCTGTACTGTATATCAATGTTGTTTTATGCAATTAACCTGCCTATTGAGCTTATGACTATCAAAAGATGTTTATTTTATAGCATTAATCCACTGTTTAAACTTATTTGCTTGAATTTTTGCTAATGCTAATGGATTCTTTGGAACTATTGAGCACTAATTCTTATTTATTTATTTATTCATTCATTCATTTAGTTTATTTATTTATATATTTTTTATATATTAAGTCATACTTGTTGCATATTCCCACAATGACTTTTAATACTAATATTTTTTTATTTTTCATTTTTTATCATATATTTTCGATAGGTATTTATGATATATATGGATTTTAATGTTGTTTGATGTTTTATTGTAGTGTGATACACTTGAAAAAGGGACTTGCTGGTCCCGAAACGCGTTGTGTGTGCTCACTGTACCATACCTTGGGAAATAAATAATTTTTTGCTAATACCCTTTGGATCTGCGCAGTCCGTGTATAGTGGTCCAAATACCTCAATTGTCCTCTCACCTCCTGCGGGTGTTACACAGTGACAGCTGCGATCCTATATCCACCTGTTAAATACTCTTGAAGTTGGTTGTGTTATCAAACACAACCTAAAAAGGTGAGGAGCAAATTGTCTCTACCTTTTCTTCCTTTCATTCTAAATGATAATGCACTATGCACTGCTTGGTGCTTTTTTCTTCCCTCTGTATAAGAGGCAGGGTCACAGGTCCCATTGCCATTCCAGCTAGTTAGGGAGAGGCTGCAGCTGGAGTTAGGAACAGTCAGGGCCTTAGCTAAATTTAATAATTGTCCTTTACAGGGCAGTGCAGCTAGGTAGGGAGAAGAGCTTGATACTGTGAGGGACAGTTAGCCTATAAATAATAATTGCCCTTTTCAGAGTAGTGACCGTAAACTGTGTGTGTTTTACCCATACCATCTCCTAGCGCAGTAAAATTAACTGCGTGTGTACCCAGACTGTCTACTAGTGCAGTACTCCTGGTACTGAGCGAAGGGTCCTCCCAGTTCAATTTCTTGGTTGGTAAATTGGACACGTGGCCAGAGCTTGCCCTCTATGCCTTGGAAGTGCTGGCCTGCCCTGCGGCAAGTGTCCTATTATAACATGTGTTCAGCACCGCAGGGGGTGTCATCACTGAAAAGAGGATCCGCCTATCCACAGCCAACGTGGACATACTTATGTTCTTTAAGATGAACCAGACATGAATTCCACAGGACTTGGCTGTGCCAGTGCCTGAGTGAGTGGTTAAAGTGTTGGCTACCTCCTCATCCTCTGCTTCTTCTACTGACACCGCCACATCCACCTCTTACCCCTGGACCTTTACCACCTGTTTCAAAAGTATTATTTTATTTTATTTGTTTTTAAAGTTTTTCTTTTTTTTATTTATTTATTTTATTTTTTATTTTATGCTATTATTTTAAGTACTTTCCCTACCCCATTTTTTGAAGGGCACTTGCCCTGTTATTTTGCAGCTCTATACACCTTACTATCCCAGTTTTACAGCGATTTTAGGGTCACCAAGTTCGGGTCTCCATTGATTTCTGTGTGGTTCGAGTTCAGGTCAAGTTCGGGTACCCGAACTTTTGGGCAAAGTTCGGTCGAACCTGAACTTCAATGGGTTCGCTCAACACTATCTACACCGAATCACAAAATATATATAAGTACAGTGCCAAAATGTCAATAAGTATAAAAGAAAGTACATGTAAGTAATATTGCAGGTATCGGGTGTTACAGAAAATGATTTGTAATCACCAGTACTCCTATTACTTGGGGAATCCAAGGGAAACAGTATACATCAGATTAAGGAAAAATATATGCATGGCAATATATAATAGTACTAGCAGAAGGACCCGGCTTCGCACGGGTACATTTCATTTTTTGTTTGTGTAGTGGCCCCATAAGAATTGGCCAGTTTTGCACTTGACATCCAGTATGGCAGTCCAGTATAGGTATAGTCTATTTATGGCTGTGTTGCTATGGAAACCTGGTAAATGAAACGTGAACTTATACAGTCATATGAAAAAGTTTGGGCACCCCTATTAATCTTAATCATTTTTAGTTCTAAATATTTGGGTGTTTGCAACAGCCATTTCAATTTGATATATCTAATAACTGATGGACACAGTAATATTTCAGGATTGAAATGAGGTTTAGAACTAAAAATGATTAAGATTAATAGGGGTGCCCAAACTTTTTCATATGACTGTATTGGCTGATGCACGTCATATGACTGAATATTTAAGGATCTGCGAACTGCTATTGACTCATACAGGTCATAAATAGCTTGGTTGCTATGGTGTAAAGCTGTGTGTATGTCAAGACTGAAGAACCTGGGATTTTCCATTGGTCCATAAGCTTCATGTGATCGTGTGTATCTCAGTTTGGATATCAGTGAAAGACCTGTGATCGGTTGTTATGGAAAACCTGGAGTAAAGCTGTGTGTATGTGACCTTGTGTAACAGTGTCATCCACAGCGCCCTGCCCCTTTAAAGCTGACCCACAGCAGTAAAAAAAATGGCATAAACATAAACATAACACCAGCAGGTAATGGGTCCTATTTACTTACCAATCCCCGCTCCTGCTCACGGCCACCTGTGATTCACCTTCTGCGGAGGCGGCTGTGAGCAGGAGCAGGGATTGGTAAGTAAGGCCTGCGGGCAGTGAACCCCACAAACTCTGCTATCATTATACTCTGGGTTTTTTTCAGACCCCAGAGTATAATGATCGGAGCCCCCAAGGAGTTGAGGGAACATAAAAAACACTGTTACTTACCTCTCCTGCGCTCCAGCAGGCTTCTGGCCTCCTTGGTGATGTCCCAGATGTCCGTGGGCCAGTCCAATGTCATTATGCATCGGGATGCATGCCTGGCTCACGTGACATCTGGTCCAACATTGAAGAGGTAGCTGGAAGTGTGCATAATACTATATGAAGGGGCCACTATGAGGCATAATACTGTGTGCAGGGGCCACTATGGAGCATAGTAGTGTGTGCAGGGGCCTCTATGGGGCATAATAGTGTGTGCAGGAATGCAGTTTGTGTGGGGGGGAGGTTGCTATGAGGGGTCCCATGCCAAATGTTCGCCTTGGGGCCCAGCCATTTCTAGTTACGCCACTGAGTCCAGTATAGGTACAGTCTATTTATGGCTATGTTGTTATGGAAACCTGGTAAATTAAATGGGAACTTATATTGGCTGATACACGTGATATGACTGAATATTTAAGGACCTGCGAACTGCTATTGACTAATACAGGTCATAAATAGCTTGGTTGCTATGGAAACCTGTGTGCCTGAGGAGACTAAGCGCCTGCGAGCTTCTATTGGCTGATAAGGGACATGTGACCGTGTATATGGCAGTTGGAATATGAGTGAAAGACTTGCAGGCTTGTATTAGCTAATGCTGGTCATTTTTTGGGAATACTGTATCTCAGGAATGGTACATCCTTTAGAGCTAAGACCTAGTCTAAAATATTCCCGGATACCTGATGTACATGTGTGACAAATTTGGTGAGGATTGGTCCAGTCCAGACAGACAGACAGATAGAAACTAATTTTTATATATATATATAAGAGATATAGTAGTAAATGGCAGGGATCTATACAATAATAGTAGTAGTATGTGATATTGATATCTATGGTCACCAGATAGATCTGTCCTCATAAAAAAATTATATAAAAGAGGTGACATCGATATAGATATCAATAGACACTAAATTGATACGTTGACATACAGATAGATATCATAAATCCAATGTGCTCAGCTACAATTCTGTACATAGATACGTGCTCAAATGTGGCAATAAGCAGGTATATATATCAAGAAATAGCATCTACATGCAGATGTAACAACAGGTAGACACATATAAATAAATACATGGCATATGTAGAAAGAGGTGGGTTGTAGGTATATACACACGTGGACAAAATTGTTGGTACCCCTAGTTTAATGAAAGAAAAACCCACAATGGTCACAGAAATAACTTGAATCTGACAAAAGTAATTTGCCAAACTACATGTTGACAAGCCACAAAGCTCCTGGGAGATTGTCCTATGGACAGATGGGACAAAAATCGATATTTTTGGCAAGGCACATCAGCTCTTTGTTCACAGACAGAAAAATGAAGCATATCTTGAAAAGAACACTGTCCCTACTGTGAAACATGGAGGAGGCTCTGTTATGTTCTGGGGCTGCTTTGCTGCATCTGGCACAGAGAGTTTTGAATATGTGTAGGGTACAATGAAATCTCAAGACTATCAAGAGAGAAATGTGCTGTGCAGTGTCAGAAAGCTTGGTCTCAGTCACAGGTCATGGATCTTGCAACAGGATAATTACCCAAAACATACAGCTAAAAACACCCAAGAATGGGTAAGGGTGCGTTCACATATGTTCGGCGCAGCTATTAGTTTCCCTCCGGCGTGGTGCACACAAGCCGGAGGGAAACTGATGTCAGGACGAATCCCATAGTTTTCTATGGGATTGGTTCTGGCACAAGAGGCGTCAGTTCTGGCGCCGAATCTGTGTCTGAGCCGGATTGAAAAACGCTACCTGCTTCCTTAAAATTTCATTTGTGCCAGATGCCGCCAGGTGCTGCCTGAATATGGATGCGGCAGCACAGTCTCTGTACAGTAGTGAAGCCGGCAATTGACGGCTTCACTACTGTACCTGACAGAATTGCTCAGGATCGCAAAGCTGACACCCGCGAGCGAAATTGGGCTCTGATCGCAGGTGTTAACCCCTTAGATGCCGGGGTCAAACATGACTGCGGCATCCAAGGAGGTTGCGCTATAATAATGACCACCGAGACACCCCCCATGGCGAGATCAGGGGTGCTGTTATGCTCTTTCGGCAGCCTGGGGTCTGGCCAGTGACCCCAGGCTGCTAGGACCCCCAAGTACCTGGTTGATCCTGCCTGCGATGGAGAAAGTCAGTCTATGCGTCTGCATAGGCTGACTTTCTCTGTAGACTGAAATACACGTATATGCTCGTGTATTGCAGTTTATAGTACTGAGCCAGCGATTAGTGTATCGCTGCTTCAGATGTCTTTATAGGACAAGTACAAAATGTATAAAAAAGTAAAAAATAAATAAATAAATAAAGTTATTAAGCCCCCAAAATTCCCTTTTCAAATATAAAATAAATTATATAAAAAAAAAAAACCTAAAAGTTAATAAAAACAATACATATTTGGTATCGCCGCGTCCGGAACAACCTGTACAATAAAACTGACACAATATTTAACCTACAGGGTGAAAGTCGGAAAAAAAAATGGAAAAAAACACCAGAATTAATGATTTTCCGCCATCTTAACTTACAAAATATGCTATAAAAAGTGATCAAAAAGTCATATGTACCCCAAAACAGTACCAATAAAAAGCGGGTTGTCCCACAAAAAATAAGGCCTCAATTAACTCTGTAAACTGAAAAATAAAAATGTTACGCCTCTCAGAAGATGGCGATGCAAAGATAATCGATTTCTTTCCCCAAATGGGTTTTTGTTCTGCAAAATTACTAACGCATAAAAAAAAAGAATATAAGGCTGTGTTCACAAATTTTCCGCCCCCGGAGTTTTCGCCACGGTCAATGCTGATGCACGGCATCAGAATCCCGTCGCGGCTAACTGTTCCTGACTAAGCTCGAATGAATGGGCCTAATCAGGAGCGCGGCTCGAGCCGCAGACACCGTGGGCGGAATCCGAGGCAAGATACAGTACAGACCAAAAGTTTGGACACACCTTCTCATTCCAAGAGTTTTCTGTATTTTCATCACTATAAAAATTGTAGATTCACACTGAAGGCATTAAAACTATGAATTAGCACATGTGGAATTATATACTTAACAAAAAAGTGTGAAACAACTGAAAATATGTCTTATATTCTAGGTTCTTCAAAGTGTGTGCATTCTCTTGATGAGCTTCAAGAGATAGTCACCTGAAATGGTCTTCCAACAGTCTTGAAGGAGTTCCCAGAGATGCTTAGCACTTGTTGGCCCTTTTGCCTTCACTCTGCGGTCCAGCTCACCCCAAACCATCTCGATTGGGTTCAGGTCTGGTGACTGTGGAGGCCAGGTCATCTGGCGTAGCACCCCATCACTCTCTTTCTTAGTCAAATAGCCCTTACACAGTCTGGAGATGTGTTTGGGGTCATTGTCCTGTTGAAAAATAAATGATGGTCCAACTAAACGCAAACCAGATGGAATAGCATGCCGCTGCAAGATACTGTGGTAACCATGCTGGTTCAGTATTCCTTCAATTTTGAATAAATCCCCAACAGTGTCACCAGCAAAGCACCCCCACACCAAAACACCTCCTCCTCCATACTTCACGGTGGGAACCAGGCATGTACAGTCCATTCGTTCACCTTTTCTGCATCGCACAAAGACACGGTGGTTGGAACCAAAGATCTCAAATTTGGACTTATCAGACCAAAGCACAGATTTCCACAGGTCTAATGTCTATTCCTTGTGTTCTTTAGCCCAAACAAGTCTCTTCTGCTTGTTGCCTGTCCTTAGCAGTGGTTTCCTAGCAGCTATTTTACCATGAAGGCCTGCTGCACACAGTCTCCTCTTAACAGTTGTTGTAGAGATGTGTCTGCTGCTAGAACTCTGTGTGGCATTGACCTGGTCTCTAAACTGAGCTGCTGTTAACCTGCGATTTCTGAGGCTGGTGACTCGGATGAACTTATCCTCCGCAGCAGAGATGACTCTTGGTCTTCCTTTCCTGGGGCGGTCCTCATGTGAGCCAGTTTCTTTGTAGCGCTTGATGGTTTTGGCCACTGCACTTGGGGACACTTTCAAAGTTTTCCCAATTTTTTTGGACTGACTGACCTTCATTTCTTTAAGTAATGATGGCCACTCGTTTTTCTTAGCTGCTTTTTTCTTGCCATAATACAAATTCTAGCACTCCATTCAGCTGTGTATCCACCTGACTTCTGAACAACACAACTGATGGTCCCAACCCCATTTATAAGGCAAGAAATCCCACTTATTAAAGCTGACAGGGCACACCTTTGAAGTGAAAACCATTTCAGGTGACTACCTCTTGAAGCTCATCAAGAGAATGCCAAGAGTGTGCAAAGCAGTAATCAAAGCAAAAGGTGGCTACTTTGAAGAACCTAGAATATAAGACATATTTTCAGTTGTTTCACACTTTTTTGTTAAGTATATAATTCCACATGTGTTAATTCATAGTTTTGATGCCTTCAGTGTGAATCTACAATTTTTATAGTCATGAAAATACAGAAAACTCTTGGAATGAGAAGGTGTGTCCAAACTTTTGGTCTGTACTGTAGGTCATGTTGCTTTTTTTTTCCGCAAGCGGAAAAAAGCCGCTAGAGGAAAAAAAAAAAACACTGACTCCCATTGAAATGAATGGGAGGAGTTTTTTCAGGCAGATTTTGAGGCGGATTCCGTGTCAAAATCCGCTGCCAAAGAACTCCGTGTGAACACAACCTTAAATGAGGTATCGCCGTAATTGTACCGACCCGCAGAATAAATGTAACATGGGGGGCGGAGCCTGACCGCTGACTGTGATGGCAACATAGACCCATAGCTCCATCACCAACGGCACTGTTGCTCCTCATATCGGCACCCCAAGGGACCCATTATGGTCAAAATCGGCAGAGACCGCTGTGTTGAGGAATCAGATCGCTCAAAAGGGTGTCTCTCTCACGGGGTTATGCAGAGGTTCCTGAAAAAACAAACAACATGCTCTCCGGGCAAGATGTCGAAAATGGCGCCTGGGGAAAACGCGGGGGATGCAGACACCGACATAGATGACTCTCAGTCCTGTGCCACCACTTCCACAATAACCAAAGCGTTCCTAATGAAGGCGCTCACACAGGCTATTGCTCCGGTCCTAACGGAACTAGCCGATCTGAAGTCAGATGTCTTATCGGTGGGCCGCAGGGTGTAGAAGTTAGAGGGGGCCTACACCGACGTGCTTAACCGCTCTGATGGCCTTTCGAGGGAGCTGGAGGCCCACGCCACTCACTTTAATCAGACATACCTACAACTGGAGGACTTAGAAAATTGCAACAGACGCCACAATGTGAGAATCAAGGGGCTTTCAGAATCCAGCGGAGAAGAGGTTCTTAGACAATCCCCAGCAAAAGTTTCCACTGTGGCCTTGCAGTCTGGAAGTTACGACGGTACTTTTTTTTTTTTCACGCCCCCCCCCCCCGCACTCCTGAGTATCGCTGAATAATCATGCCCCCTTCCCGGGATTGAGAAGGGGCCAGAGTCGTGGACCAGGACTATAACGCGGAACTCTCACCAACTCTTCGGGACGCCCCACCCCACCAATATCCCCCCCACCCACCCCTCCACACTCCCATCCCCCACCCCCTTTTGTTTCGGGCATCCCCGACTTCCCCATACCTCCCCCCTCCTCCGGGACACTTCTGCTGGCCAGCCACTTTTTACACTGGGGTTCCCCCTCCTCCAGAGGTGGGCCACTGCCGCCGTTGCAGCCATGGGGGCGTAAGGTGATGGATATTGCCTGGAGAGATGTATAGCTTCATTATTTCTTATTATTGCGTATGCTCCCTATCTGCGTGTGCTCTGGCACATTTCCTGTGGTTTGTATGCCGGCCTACATGTTCCTTCCTTCTGTTTAACTATTCATCTCCCAAATATTTGATTCATCTGATGTGTATTATTATTCTGGATTCTTCCGTTTGAATATACGTATTACGGTTGGAAAGACTGCCTATAGAGTATATATGTCGCCGGTTCCTTGGGTTATGCATTATTGTAGCTCTCTGTTATTCCCACATTCTCTGAGCAATTAACGGGGTCCGACTCTGAGCAGGACTCACTCCTCATCCCCCATTACTTGTGTTACTGCACCTTTTCTTTGGTGGTGTTGGGTCTACTCCACCGAAGCCACTTTGCGTTTGGTACTAGTTGCTGTGTGTATATTCTTTATCGTCTTTGCTGTAATCTACGTTAGTCTTATTCCCATCTTGTCTTTGTGTTTGTTGTAGTCTCTTGTCAGTCTTGTCTGGGCCCTCTCCTCCGTCTTACCTTCTTACCTCTCTCCTTCTCCTTACTCTTTCTTCTCACCCTTTCCTTGAGACTCTCCCTGTTTCTCTTGCACCTCTGTCTGTCTCTTCCCCCTAAATTCTAGCTCTCTTACTGATCTCGGACCTTGTCCCTCGAACTTTTCTCACCGCTATCAGTTTTTGACTTGATATCTCACTCTTACCACTTCCCGGGATGGCGGAACTGATTTGCACATCATGCAATGTCAAAGGATTTAATTCCCCTAACAAACGCCATCACATTTGCTTCGTAAGATACACGCTGGAGTCACCTTCCTACAAGAAACGCACTTCAAGAGTTCTAAAATACCGGCGATGCCGAAAAAACAAGTCTCTCAGTGGTTCCACAGCGCCAACCCGACTTCTGCCTCTAGGGGAGTATCTATACTTTTTCACAACTCAATTCCCTTTCTATGCAACCGTCAATTTAGTGATTCGGAGGAAAGAGCGTTGTTTTTGAAAGACATATTGCTGAAGTCAAATATACCTTCGCAAACATCTATGCACCTAACAGAGGACAAATAGGCTGGCTTATTAACATACTCCGAATTCTGACAACCTTCGCTGAGGGTCATATTATACTGGTGATCTTAACGTCGCCTTGAATTCCTCATTGGACTCAACATCAGGAACAACTTCCCATTCCCAGAGGATGATTGCTAAGCTCATGGAGACACTGAAAGAAGCTAACCTGTTGGATTCTTGGGGTACCCTACACCCCTCGGCTAGGGATTTCACTTTTTATTCCCCTACGGGCAGGTCCCACCACCGCTTGGATTACATATTTTGCTCCAGTGGCCTACTCGAAGCTCTTGTGTCGTCAGAGATAGGTGTGATTTCGGTGTCTGATCACGCCCCGATTTCTACCAAACTGATCCTTAGGCAATTACCTGCCCGCGAGTGGAATTGGAGACTTAACCCTAACCTACGATCCCTCAAATCCCATCTCACTGACTTTTTTTAGATAAATACAACACCAGGGATGTGTCCGACTATCGTCTGGGAATCCCACAAATCTTACATCAGAGGGATCCTCATCTCGATCGCCTCAAAAACTAAAAGGGAGCCCCAGAAAGAAATACAGTAGATGACCTGCTCAGTCGAATCGCGGCGTTGGAATGCCTACAAAAGTGATCCTTAGTCCTACAAGCTCAACAGGACCTGATGTCCCTTCGTGAGAGACTCGTATCTCTACTTGACGCACGAGCAGCTAATATTCACCTTCGTTACCAACTACTATTATATGCCCATGGTGATAAGGGCAGTTGTCTTATGATTAACTTGATTAAACGCGCCAAAGCAAGATCCTTTATCCCCTCTATCAAGACGACTACGGGAGCAAAGGTGACTTCCACCTCGGACATTGCCGAAGAGTTTGTAAAGTTCTACTCCAAATTATATAATCTGCAGCCTCCTACGTCTGAGACACAGGGGTCCGACAGAGTGAAATCGATACGCGGCTTCCTTGATGATCTATCCTTCCCCTCATTATCGATGGAGTCGCAGCAGAAACTAGTAACTCCAGTCACGCTAGAAGAGGTACAGGCGACCTTAAAAAGTTTCCTGCCGGGGAAGAGTCCTGGTCCTGATGGCTTCCCGCTACTCTACTACAGAAGGTTCAGCGACGTCTTGGCTCCACACTTGACTTCATGGTGTAACGCTTTACTAAGTGCAGCTGGTCTCCCCCGGCAGGCTCAAGAAGCACACATAGCTCTCATAGCCAAAGAAGGTAAAGACCCTTCCTCCTGCGGAAGCTACAGACCAATCTCCCTATTGAATCTGGATGTGAAGGTGTGGGCAAAGTTTCTAGCCCTCAGACTTAGACGGCTCTTACCCTCTTTGATACATTTAGAACAATTGGGATTTGTCCTAGGCAGAGAGGGCCAAGATAACACGGCTAGGCTGTTGCCCCTTATTTCGCATGCCACCAAACACAACCAGACTCTAATCTTATTAGGAGTAGATGCTGAGAAAGCTTTTGATAGAGTGGATTGGACCTACTTAAAGGCCTCTCTTGAAAAATTCGGACTCCCTTCTACCTTCATAGACGCCATTTTCTCGCTTTATACTCACTCTTACGCCCGTCTGAAGGTGAATGGCACTTTCTCCTCCTCATTTGATATTCACAATGGTACTCGTCAGGGGTGCCTGCTTTCTCCAACGCTTTTCATCCTGGTATTGGAGACGCTTCTGCAGGCCATTAGGCAGCACCAAGGGATGACCATCAACCATAACACCATTAAGTCTGCTGCGTTCGCGGACAATTTCCTTTTTGTCGTGTCCAATCCCATGGAGGGACTCCCGGCTTTAGTAGTGATCTTGGAACGTTATGGAAAATTATCCAACTATAAAGTTAACTTTGAAAAGTCAGAAAACCTCCCCATCAACCTCTCTTCCCTAATCAGAGCTGCTCTGCAAGAGTCCACACCCTTTGCATGGGCAAGCTCTTCTCTCACATACCTAGGTATTTCCTTGACCTCGAGGGTAGAAAACTTGTACCAGACAAACTTTGTCCCATTACTACAGGACCTAAAGATGCTCCTTGCCTCATATGAAAAACTGCCTATCTCCTGGTTTGGTTGTAAGAATGTATTGCAAACTTATATACTGCCCAAGCTACTATACAAATTGTCTATGTTCCTGATTTATATACCTTCGGCTTTCTTCAAGAGTCTTCGGAGTATTTTCTCCTCCTTTTTGTGGCGAAAAGGCAAACCTAGGCTGGCCTGGTCGTTGCTGGTGAAGAATTGTGCCGCAGGAGGAATTGGCCTCCCAGATGCTTACAAATACTACAGGGCAGTCCAGTTAAGTTGGTGGCTGAGGTTGGTTGCTTGTCCATCACGCACTAACGCGACTCCCACACCTGGTGACTTGGTTCCGGCCTCAGTTCGCATCGCCCTATGGGCTCCACATCTACCAGGGTTAAAACCTTTATTACAGGAACCTATCTTCAGAGGTTGTGCGGAAGTATGGAAAAGTCTATCTGAAGATCTGGCACCCTTCCCCTCTTCTCTCCTCCCAGTGAGCTTGATTCTGCACCTCATAGACCTGAAGAACGATGCCAACCGCACTATGTGGGCTCCTTTGGATAAACTACAACTTCGGGACTTATACTCCACAGAGGGCCCTAGACCCTTGGAGGAAATCATTGCATCTCTTCCGGATTTCCGCCCGAACTTCTTGCATATTCAACACTTGAAACATTCCCTAAATACCTTCCGGGAGAGGACGATTCTCCGAAAGCCTCTGACCCCTTTTGAGACTCACATGGCTGTCACCACTAAATTACTATGCAAAACATCCTATCTTCTTCATCAATTCATTGATAAACTGGAGGAATCAAAACTGGCATTCCTTCTCTCCTGGGAAAGGGAACTTAACTTAGTACTATCTTCAGAAGATGTTTGAGACACTCTCCGACATTCACATGGCTTCTCCACTTGTATACGCATTCAGGAGAATCATTACAAGCTACAAACTCACTTTGACTAGTGTCACTGTCACCACGGCCCTGGTTCCTACCTTCATATTTGGTGGGAATGCTCCTTGATCGCTCTCTTTTGGTCCAGTATCGAGACCAGAATTCATCAGGTCTCCTCCCCTGAGTTTCGCTTGATGCCGGCATTGATCTTTCTGGCACAACTTTCGCCTCACTACAACCCAAAGAAAGACCGCCTCATCACACACATGCTGGAAGCAGTGAAACTACTTATCCCTCTCCATTCGCTTCAAACTTCACCACCCTCTACTCAAGAATGGGAGAACAAAGTGAATTGGATATCTAGATTTGAGGAACTCATGACCTGGTCCAGACGTTCCCATCAGAAGTTTGTGAACACCTGGTCTCCATGAATCAAAGCTTATCGTGCTTGAAAGGGGAATCCTTCAGTTGACGGAGACCCTCTGTGGTGGTAGCTCTCCTACTTCACTTCACTTTTTCTATTTCTTCTTCTTCTTCACTTTCCCACCTTTTAATCCCTTTCTTTCTTTGTTTCTTTCTTTCCTTTCTTTTATTTCTGTCTTCCTCCCTTCCCCACTATCCCCCCTTTCCTTTCCTTTCCTTTCATCTTCTTCCTTTCCTTTCTTCTTCCCTCCCCTCCTCTTCCTCCTCCCCTCCATTGTTCCCTTCCTGTACCTTTGGACTGAACTCAGTAATTGTTATAGTCTTGTGTCTGTGTTTGCACTCGTCTCTTGTCTTCTATACAGTGCTGGCCAAAAGTATTGGCACCCCTGCAATTCTGTCAGATAATACTCAATTTCTTCCTTAAAATGATTGCAATCACAAATGCTTTGGTAATAATATCTTCATTTAATTTGTCTTCAATGGAAAACCACAAAAAGAATTGTCAAAAAGCCAAATTGGATATAATTCCGCACCAAACATAAAAAAGGGGGTGGACAAAAGTATTGGCACCCTTTGAAAAATCAGGTGATGCTTCTCTAATTTGTGTAATTAACAGCACCTGTGGCACATAACAGGTGGTGGCAATAACTAAATCACACTTGCAGCCAGTTGAAATGGATCTCTGTCCTTTGTCCTTGTGTGTACCACATTGAGCATGGAGAAAAGAAAGAAGACCAAAGAACTGTCTGAGGACTTGAGAAGCAAAATTGTGAGGAAGCATGAGCAATCTCAAGGCTACAAGTCCATCTCCAAAGACCTGAATGTTCCTGTGTCTACCGTGCGCAGTGTCATCAAGAAGTTTAAAGCCCATGGCACTGTGGCTAACCTCCCTAGATGTGGACGGAAAAGAAAAATTGACGAGAGATTTCAACAAAAGATTGTGCGAATGGTGGCTAAAGAACCTCGACTAACATCCAAACAAGTTCTAGCTGCCCTGCAGTCCGAGGGTACAACAGTGTCAACCCGTACTATCAGTCGGCGTCTGAATGAAAAGGGACTCTATGGTAGGATACCCAGGAAGACCCCACTTCTGACCCAGAGACATAAAAAAGCCAGGCTGGAGTTTGCCAAAACTTACCTGAGAAAGCCAAAAACTTTTTGGAAGAATGTTCTCTGGTCAGATGAGACAAAAGTAGAGCTTTTTGGGAAAAGGCATCAACATAGAGTTTACAGGAAAAAAGAAGAGGCCTTCAAAGAAAAGAACACGGTCCCTACAGTCAAACATGGCGGAGGTTCCCTGATGTTTTGGGGTTGCTTTGCTGCCTCTGGCACTGGACTGCTTGACCGTGTGCATGGCATTATGAAGTCTGAAGACTACCAACAAATTTTGCAGCATAATGTAGGGCCCAGTGTGAGAAAGCTGGGTCTCCCTCAGAGGTCATGGGTCTTCCAGCAGGACAATGACCCAAAACACACTTCAAAAAGCACTAGAAAATGGTTTGAGAGAAAGCACTGGAGACTTCTAAAGTGGCCAGCAATGAGTCCAGACCTGAATCCCATAGAACACCTGTGGAGAGATCTCAAAATGGCAGTTTGGAGAAGGCACCCTTCAAATCTCAGGGACCTGGAGAAATTTGCCAAAGAAGAATGGTCTAAAATTCCAGCAGAGCATTGTAAGAAACTCATTGATGGTTACCGGAAGCGGTTGTTCGCAGTTATTTTGTCTAAAGGTTGTGCTACCAAGTATTAGGCTGAGGGTGCCAATACTTTTGTCCGGCTCATTTTTGGAGTTTTGTGTAAAATGATCAATGATTTGACTTTTTTTTTCATTCTCTTTTGTGTTTTTTCATTGCAAGCGAAATAAATGAAGATATTATTACCAAAGCATTTGTGATTGCAATCATTTTCTGGAAGAAATTGAGTATTATCTTACAGAATTGCAGGGGTGCCAATACTTTTGGCCAGCACTGTATGTTCTTTGTTTTCTGTCACTTGGATGTCCTTTAGGGTTGTCTTTATTATTATTATTGTCCATTTCATGTTTTGTTCTGGTAGGGCCACTCCCCTCCTCACTGGCTTCTCAAACAAATGTGTGCAATACACATGCTCGAACTACTGGCTATATAATTTGGTAATGTGCACTTCAGTTGAGTGCAATATGCCTTTTTGTGCTAAGCTTTGCGAGGATTTCCTGCCTTTTCAGATCCCTACAGCTCTTTACCTTACTTTTTGAGATGTGCTAAGAACCTCCTTATATGCTTAGGTATATAAACATATAATCATACAGGCCCAATGTTGAGTATGTGATTATACTACGCCTACGGTGACATAGGAGGAATTAGTTCTTTATTTTTCCTCTAGCTAACCTTTGTATGCTTTAAGTGCTATTACAATTACTACTGTGATTAGGGTTGTTATTGTATTGTATTTCATGTTATTGAATTTTATGTTATTGTATTTTATGTTATTGTGCTGTATTGTAATGTAATGTATAGTGTACGATACAAAGCATGCTGTATGTTGTGTAAAGCTGTATCGTACTGGATGGTACTGTTGCATACAGTTTCATTGCGTTGACAATGCTTAATGTAAATGTAATTTTTTCTGTTCTTTCTTGAAAACAATAAAAAATTTTGCATTAAAAAAAATAAATGTAACATGTTACTTATACTGTATGCTGCATGGCAAAAAATTTTAAAGGTAAAATGCAGTGCCAGAATAGATGTTTTTTTTTTTTATAATCCACTAAAAAATTAGTTGATAAAATTTATTAAATAAGTTATAGGCACCCAAAACTGGTGTCAATACAAAATGCATCTCATCCCGCAAACAACAAGCCCTCATATGCCTACATAGTCAGAAAAATAAAGAAAATATAGCTTGTACAATGTGAAGACAAAAACCCCAAAAAATTGCCAAATCATTAGAACAAAACTGTCTGTGGCAAGAAGAGAATGTATAAGCTGTGCTAACATATATGAGGGTACACCCCAGATTTAGAGCTTGCGAGGGAAAAGACACCAGAAGTGACCCCCACCCCAATAATAGGAACTACTGGGGAAATAGTAGGGAATTTGGTGTTCCCAATTCACTCCGCACAGCTTACATATTCACTTTTCCCCTTCTGCTGTGTATTCACGTCTGGGATACTAATGCTCACTACACCCCTTGATTAATTCTTTGAGGGGTGCACTTTTCACAATAGGGTCACTCCTTAGGGGATTCCACTTTTCTGAAACCTTAGAGGCTCTGCAAACATGACATGGCGTCCAGATACCAAACCTCTAAATGTGCACTCCAAAAGCCACATAGTGCTCCTTCACATCTGCTCCCTGCTGTGTGCCCTAACTGCAGTTTATGCCCACATGTATTACACTGGTGTACCCAGGATATCATACTTAATGTCATATCTGGGTATAAACTGATATTTGGGCACACAACCAGGCAGAAGAGAGGGAGCGTTTTTTGTTTTTTGGCGCACAGATTTAGACGGTTTGGTTTTTGGACGTCATGACACTTTTGCAGAACTCTTGAAATGCCAGCTCCTGAGTCTCCAGCACACTGCATCAGGGGTTCGTTTCTCAGGTAAGGGCCAAGAAGGTTGTACTATACAACTATAACTCACTCTAAAAGTAAAAAGTGATAGTAAAAACTGATGGTAAACACTGATGACAACTTATGACAACTGATGGTTTTGGAGTAGAAATTTGTGAAAAAGCCTGATGACAACTGATGCATTTTCGCATCAGTTTTGGCATCAGTTGTAAAGACTAAAGGACAAAAAAAACTGATACTGATGCAACTTAAATATGTGAACCTACCCTAAGTAAAAAATATTGGACTATTCTGAAGTGGCCTTCTATGAACCCTGACCTAAATCCTATTGAGCATCTTTGGAAGGAGCTGAAACATGCCGTCTGGAAAAGGCACCCTTCAAACCCGAGACAACTGGAGCAGTTTGCTCATGTGGAGTGGGACAAAATACCTGTTGAGAGGTGCAGAAGTCTCATTGACAGTTACAGGAATTGTTTGATTGCAGTGATTGCATCAAAAGGTTGTGAAACAAAAATATTTGCAGTGCCTTGCGAAAGTATTCAGCCCCCTTGAACTTTTCAACCTTTTGCCACAAGACTGATCAGAGATGCAGCCAAGAGGCCCATGATCACTCTGGATGAACTGCAGAGATCTACAGCTGAGGTGGGAGAGTCTGTCCATAGGACAACAATCAGTCGTACACTGCACAAATCTGGCCTTTATGGAAGAGTGGCAAGAAGAAAGCCATTTCTCAAAGATATCCATAAAAAGTCTTGTTTAAAGTTTGCCACAAGCCACCTGGGAGACTCATCAAACATGTGAAAGAAGGTGCTCTGGTCAGATGAAACCAAAATGGAACTTTTTGGCCACAATGCAAAACGATATGTTTGGTGTAAAAGCAACACAGCTCATCACCCTGAACACACCATCCCCACTGTCAAACATGGTGGTGGCAGCATCATGGTTTGGGCCTGCTTATCTTCAGCAGGGACAGGGAAGATGGTTAAAATTAATGGGAAGATGGATGGAGCCAAATACAGGACCATTCTGGAAGAAAACCTGTTGGAGTCTGCAAAAGACCTGAGACTGGGACGGAGATTTATCTTCCAACAAGACAATGATCCCAAACATAAAGCAAAATCTACAATGGAATGGTTCACAAATAAACGTATCCAGGTGTTAGAATGGCCAAGTCAACGTCCAGACCTGAATCCAATTGAGAATCTGTGGAAAGAGCTGAAAACTGCTGTTCACAAACACTCTCCATCCAACCTCACTGAGCTCGAGCTGTTTTCCCAGGAAGAATGAGCAAGAATTTCAGTCTTTCGATGTGCAAAACTGATAGAGACATACCCCAAGCGACTTGCAGCTGTAATCGCAGCAAAAGGTGGCGCTACAAAGTATTAACTTAAGGGGCCGAATAATTTGGCACGCCCCACTTTTCAATAAAAAACTGAAAAGTGGGGCGTGCCAAATTATTCGGTGTGTTCAGGGTGATGAGCTGTGTTGCTTTTATGCCAAACATATCATTTTGCAGTGTGGCCAAAATGTTCGATTTTGGTTTCATCTGACCAGAGCACCTTCTTCTACATGTTTGGTGTGTCTCCCAGGTGGCTTGTGGCAAACTTTAAACGAGACTTTTTATGGATATCTTTGAGAAATGGCTTTCTTCTTGCCACTCTTCCATAAAGGCCAGATTTGTGCAGTGTACGACTGATTGTTGTCCTATGGACAGACTCTCCTATCTCAGCTGTAGATCTCTGCAGTTCATCCAGAGTGATCATGGGCCTCTTGACTGCACCTCTGATCAGTCTTCTCCTTGTTTGAGATGAAAGTTTAGAGGGACGGCCGGGTCTTGGTAGATTTGCAGTGGTCTGATACTCCTTCCATTTCAATATGATTGCTTGCACAGAGCTCCTTGGGATGTTTAAAGTTTGGGAAATCTTTTTGTATCCAAATCCGGCTTTAAACTTCTCCACAACAGTATCACAGACCTGCCTGGTGTATTCCTTGGTCTTCATGATGCTCTCTGCGCTTTAAACAGAACCCTGAGACTATCACAGAGCAGGTGCATTTATACGGAGACTTGATTACACACAGGTGGATTATATTTATCATCATCAGTCATTTAGGACAGCATTGGATCATTCAGAGATCCTCACTGAACTTCTAGAGTGAGTTTGCTGCACTGAAAGTAAAGGGGCCGAATAATATTGCACGCCCCACTTTTCAGTTTTTTATTTTTTACAAAAGTTTAAAATAACCAATAAATTTCATTCCACTTCACAATTGTGTCCCATTTGTTGTTGATTCTTCACCAAAAAATTAAAATTTTATATCTTTATGTTTGAAGCCTGAAATGTGGCAAAAGGTTGAAAAGTTCAAGGAGGCCGAATACTTTCGCAAGGCACTGTATATACTGTGTGTATATATACATACAGGAATCTCTGTTGGAGACTCCATCACAATCTCCACCTGAAATCAGTAGACAAAATAGTCCTGCATAGATGACTTTGTCATCTGCTGCAGTGGCGTAACCTTAGGGAGCCTGGCTCACGGCTGCCTTTCCTTCCCCTTCTGCCCTTCAAGGGGCCCTGTGCAAAGGGGAAATGGAGGCGGTCGTGAGTAGGAGCAGGGATCGGTAAGTAAGACCGCTGGCCTGTGGCAAGAGTATTTGTTGGGCGAGGTTTGTCTGGCGGTTCCGTTCTGACTAAATATGTCTAAACTGAAACTGCTATTATACTCTGGAGTCGCTTAAGACCCTGGAGTATTATGATCAGAGGCTAAGGAGAGGTGAGCAAACATAAAAACCAGTCTTACACTATGGGACATAATACTGTGTGGAGGGGCCACTATGGGATATTATACTGTCTGGAGGCCGGTTTCATATTCTATAAATGGGGCGTTATAACATGTGGGAGCCAGGAAAGAGGGTGCTATGTCATGTGGGGTTTGGGGCCCAAGTAAAAAGTTTGCTATGGGGCCCAGTCTTTGCTAGTTACACGCTTAATCTGCTGATTCCAGTTTTAAAGCAACAGACATGCAACAGACCCCATTATAGTCCGATAGACCAGAACAACGGACAGCTTGATGCAAGTGTGAACTTAGAGTAAAGAGTTAATGGGGGGGTATTGCCTGGCTATGGTATGGAGCTGCAACACAATGTGAGAGCTCTGTAACCCTGAATTGCCGTCAGCCTTTAAATCAGCCATCATTGGCGCCTATCCACCACTCCTATGCAGAAAAAGCTTCAGGGAAGAACCCAGACCCCATCTAGACTAGTTTCCACTCACACCCGGAGCGGTATTCATCGATTTGTCAAACCTCGATTCTTTAGCTTCAGGTAGGTGCCTCAAAGGTGAGAATACAATCTGTTCTCAGACCTCTCACAGCCCAGATGACACAGACCTCTGTCCCCACCTACCCTGGGCAATGGCGACCATTAAGATTATGTGACTTTTTCCTGTGGAGTTCTACTGTCTTGGATTATAGTTTAGCTGGGGTTTTATTCTTGAGGGTGGCTGTGGCGAGGGGTGGATTTGTATCCAGCCTGCCTGACTCCTTAGGTCATCATGCACGATTAGACTAAGTGTCTAGTGTGAGCTTGGGGCCTGAGTAAATTTGTATGGATAACCATCATGCAGGCTCCCGGGGATGCGGTATGGGCACATTAAGTTATGACATGTTTAGTTGAGATTTGGGTTCATATTTGTTAGATGATTGTGACTCACCATTATCCTCTTTATGTGCCTTTGAAGCTCAAGCTATATTGAGCTTGTGGTGCAAAGTGGCAACACAGCCCAATTCTATCTCCCAAACCAAACACAAAGATTGGCCTGTAGAGCATATCTTGAGGCATTATCTGTTTGCTGATAGATTGGCGGTCCTGGCTCAAGACTTCAACATGACATTTTGATGTGGAACTGGACTCTTCTTCGGGTAGGTCATTCATATCAACTTCCCAGTTAGGGTCCCTTAAATGCAAACTGGTTGACTTATAGTATGTCCTTAACCTTCAAGAGGGTTACACATATTATTCTCCAGTACATGGGACATATAGCAAGATTGATTCTTTTCTGATTAGCCAAAGTCTATTGTCATGGTCCCCTTGTTCCCGAGCATCGTTCCCGATATGGTCGAACCACGCCCCAGTGTTTTTCTCCCTTGTGGGTCCTGGCACTGTTGGGACGTATAGGCGATGGTCCTTCTCTTCCCAGGGATGTGGGCTGTCAGGAAGCCATATCCCAGATGATAACTGACTTTTTGGATCACCACTGGGATGACCCCACGTCCCTCCCAATCCATTGGGAAGCGTTGAAGAATGTTCTTCGAGAGGTTTACATCCAGCACAGTGCCCATTTAAATTCCGGAAAGGTGTTTGCTATTGAAAAATTCCTGTCTCAGATACAGGACCTGGAAGTGGCATATAAGCATACCCAATGTCCCCTAGGCGCTGGCACAGCTACTCGACACCAGACAACAGCTTTGTATATTGCTAGACTATAAACATTCTTCAAACAAACTAGCCAATTTTATTATGAATTCTTAAACAAGTACAGGAGCTTATTGGCCCGGTTTCTACACCCTTATGCACCACATTCATTCCTAAAATTAAAAATAAACGGGGGGAAGAATTAAACATAAACCTGACGATATTGTGCATGTTTTCCAATAGTATTATCATTCTTTATATTATGTCAATGTTCTCCTCTCTGATATGGCTCCCTCAGACTTTTCTCAATGGATCGAGGCTTTCGTTCTCTCAACACTACTCCTGAGACTTCCTGTGGAGTTAGTGGATTCTTTGGTTTCACTGGGGAGGAGCTCTCTCTGGCTATTAATGACTCGTTGGGAAACAAAAGCCCAGGCCGCAACAGGTTCACTATGAAATTCTATAAGTCCTTTACAGCCCAGCTCCTCTCATTTATGCCTAAAGTCTTTAATTCAATTTCTGCGACAATGCCATATACCCTCCAGACCCTCATGACTACAATAACCATTATTCCAAAGCTGGGGAGAGACTCACTCACTGTGCCAACTATCGTCCCATCTCGCTTATAAACAATGTCCTAAAGTTTTACGCCAAGTTCTTGACCGACAGACTGGACTCCCTCCTCCTGGGTGTCATTCATACTTAGCAGGGGGAGGTTGTTCCAGGCAGGAATATCCAGGACAACATCAACAGGGCCCTTCTTTTACTCACCCACATGAGGAATAGGGGGATCCCTGGGTGCTGATCTCGGTCAACGCCAAAAGGGTTCAACCAAGTCTATTGGGTCTTTCTTCACTCCTTTCTGGCTCAGTTGGATAATTGTACCGTTATGCTGAATTGAATATTTGACCTTTATCAGGCACCAACAGCACGCATCACAGTTAACAACATGCTCTCCTCTCCACTGCCAGTGATCAGCGGTACGAGACAAGGATGCACTGTCTCCATTGCTCTACGTAACTGTTATGGAGCACTTGGCAGTGGCTCTGCGGAGGTCCCCAGATATCTCTGGTGTCAAGGCCGGGGGACTCCTGTATAAACTGAATTTATATGCTGATGACCTGATCTTGTTCTCGACAACTCGTCTTGTTCAGCCCCCTCATTGAGGTGTTTGACATCTTCTTGCATCTGACCAGTCTTGAGCCACTCCTCCTGCAGTGGGATAGACCTGCCCATATGATTTCTACTCTCTATCAAATCCTCCTTCAAGAACCCAGCCAACAGCCTCCACCATATATCAAGGCTTTGGAAGTGAGACCTTGGTGTCTCCTTTTCTATACAGGATTGACAAAAGATCTTTATATTGATTCAACTTCCCTTAGCATGCCATGCCCAAGAGAAAATTTTTAAAATCCTTACAAGATGGTATAGATGCCCAGACATCTTACATCTATCCAGATACTATCCAGAAGTGTCTGATCTCTGCTGGCATTGTGGTATGGAAAAAGGCACCATGCTTCACATGTGGTGGTCGTGGGAGGCTCTTCAAACATTCTGGAGAGCGGTGTTTGAGATATATATGCAGTTGACATCTGTGAGCATGTTCTCCACTACACAGAGGGATCTCCTATTGCTTATTCCCAGCCCATTCTAAAACCAATCTAGACTAACTAGATTCCCCGACACTTGAATGGGTGACTGGGATGAACTACCTATATTGAGTGACATGGAGTTACTGACAGGGGAGGAGAGTGACTGCTCCTACGAGGTTGCCTTCCTGTGGTTTCCCTGCTTTTAGGACTGGTGCATCCTATGCTGACATCAACTCTTCCAGCAATGGTTATGTGCACACTAGAACATTATTTCTGAGACCTTCTCTTCGGGCCACTACTGGGGCCTAGGGTGCTCCATCCCTTCCGCAACCTTACATTTTACCCCCAACTGTCATACCCCCCTTTTATTCTTAGTTTCTTCTTTTTTATTTTTAGCGTTAATTTTATTTTCTCTCTACTCTCATTGTCTCACATTATGGCATACCTTTATAGAATACACTTTCCTTGTGGCCTTTCACCACAGGTTTCATTTTGACCACACATGCAACCGACTCTGTTCTACATTGAATTAATATGACACTGTATTACTTGTTATTGTTTACCTTTTTTATGTGAAGTACATTTTATTATTTCTGCACTTGAAGCTTGGAAAATGCAGAGAAAAAGGTCCTGCAAGCAGGACATTTTTCTTGCGGAAACTGGGTGGACTCCATTATAGTCTATGGGCTCCATGGGTTTCTGTGGGTAACCGCTTTTTAGCGTGAACTGTGAGGGGCAATAGACTGACTACAAAGATAGTGAAGAGTTAAAGTTGATGCTAAGACTTTTTGCATGTGGACTTTGTGCGTGTTACAGAGTTTGTGTTTACCGAAGAATGGCCAGTAAAATTATTTCTATTTTGTTTTCGCTGATATATAACATCAATGAAAGTCTATGAGTCAGTGAAAAAAAACAGATGCATATGGCATGCATATGCCATCCATTTTTCACGGACCCAGATACATTCAAAATATAGAAAATGAAAATAAAAAAAAAATATCTACTTTACACAGATACAGTATACAGCACACCACGGGTGCATTTGAGCAGGGTGGGGTTCTGTCTGTGAAAACCACAGACCACAGATGTGTACATGTGAATAAGGCTCGTCAGTAGGATTGGCATATGGGTGCAGACACACAGTGGGGAGTACAAAAATGGAAGTTGCTGAGAGAGTACAGATATGGAATTGGTGTAAATAATATGGGAGGAGGAGAGGTGGTGGAGACTTTGAGTTGGTTATATTAGCAATAGCTGTGAACTGCTTGGGAAGTTGCAGACGAACAGACTCCTGGTTGAGGGAGCAGCACAGATAGCACAGCTTAACCCTGCTGTTCTGTTCTGTTCTACTATACACATATAATGTTCCGGTCATTTTTGACTAGGCCTATTAAAGTCTTTATTTTTAACTAATTTAAGTGTTTTATTTGAATTTCTTTTGCATTATTTTACTGTATGTGAACATGGTTGTGCATAAATAAAAAATGAAATCAAAAACTTAATTTTTATTTTTTTTGTGTCAAAAAATGTTACATGGCCTTATTGCATTATTCATGCATATTGCACATTTGCACAAAAAAAAAAAATCTTTATAAAACTGTAAACTATAACTAATAACATCAAACTGTATGTAAATATATTTTTTTCAAAAAAAAAATAAAAATAAAAAGTCTAGTTTTTTCTATATAAAATGTGAAATAAGGTTCAAGGTGCTAAATTTACTGTTTGCATTCGTCACAAGTATAATTTACATGTCTTTTGCATAAGTACTTTGCACATTTGCAACATATCACATTTGATTTGTGATTACTTGATGTTGGACAGAAGGCGCATCGTTTCCGTTTTAGGCTGGTTGCACTGCTGGTGGAGGCCGTGGGTATCGTGATAGTGCTAGCGGAAGCCCTTGGTTCACTTTCTTCAGCATGCTGTTGGATCCTGTGGACAATGGCTGCAGCTCCATCATCTCTGGGTGTTACTTTTCTTTGTTCAATATATAATAATAATAATAATAGTCCTTTAATAGTCCCACAATGGGGAAATTCTGTGTGTTACAGCAGCAAAGATAAGCAGATACAAATATAAATACAACATGTACAGGAATGTTCCAAGGTGAGAGGCATTACATTAATAGCAGACAGACAGATAGGACGTAGCAGAGGAGGGGGGGGGGATTTAACAGGCAGAGAGATATTTCAGTTCTCTGTATGTAATGATCTCCGCTTAGGTCGGTGTTGGTTGTACAGCCTAACCGCGGTGGGGAGGAAAGACTTCCGATAGCGCTCCTTCTCACACCTAGGGTGGAGCAGTCGGTCACTGACAGTACTGCTCAGCGCGATCACGGTCTCATGCATGGGATGGGACTTCTTCTTCTGCATGGAGCTCACCACGGACAGTATCCTTCTTTCACCCACCACCTGCACTGGGTCCAGTGGGCTCCCCAGGACAGAGCTGGCCCTTATATGGGCTAACCAGTGATTTTCCCAACTCCTCTAAAAAAATTCTTCTTTTATATAATTTATTTTTGTTCCAATTTGGGTCTATTTCACGCCATAACACAAATGCATTGTACGCCGACACATCAAGAATGTTGTAAAAAACGCAACCATTTTGCGTTTACAGGTGTAAGTGCCTATGAGTATGTATGTATGTGTAACTCTGCATGGACCAAAAGGACCTAGATAAATTGATAAATAGTAGTAGATGAACTATATAGACCAAAATGAGATTATAACGCCTTTATTTTTTTTTTTTTAAATGGCTGGAGATTAGTATAAAATGCTATCGGTCATTTTTGACCGAACAGTACAAGTGTAAAAAAAGACGTGGAGCAAAAAGTAAACAAAAAATAAATAAATAAAAACTGCTATTAGTAAGAACCCCTCAAATGAGGAAAAGTCAATGAACCACAAGTTTCAGAACCGCATAATGAATATTTTAAAAAATATCAAATTTCAAATTCGGTCATTTTTGACCGAACAGAACAGCAGGGTGAGAACTAGAGACAGCATGTCTTAGTAGAGCAAATAGGAGGACGCAATGAAAGAAGGCTTCTGGCGGAATCTTCTTCCGAGAGCCATCAGTAGTTCCATCAGTAAAAAGGTATGGATTATCTGAGTTGATGGTACAGGTGAGGAACGTTTTGTCAATGGTGCTCAATCAGGAAGTCCTCTTGGCATACCCTGCGCCAGTGTTGAACTGGGATGCCTAGGGCCCATCAGTTAAATTAATTCTGAGGCTAAGAGAGGATGGGTACTAGTTAGTCTGACTCTGTACTCTCAGCCTCCCAAAATGTCTATAGTATAAGAAACTACTCAATTTATTGTAATAAGTAATCTACCCAGTACATACCCTTTAAGAAATGTTGTACAATGAGTGTGAGTGATTAAAGTGCAATTAGTGTACTGTGTCATGCCAGGATGAACTGGGGGTCTAAAAGGGGATTCATCTATGGGTCAGACAAGTCTGCCTTGCGCTTCAATGAGTGTGTACAATTTCCCAGGAAAGTGTACCTACTGTACCCAGAGAGTGGTAGGCAGCAGGAAATAGCAGGATAACATGAACATGGGCACAATGGGTTAAAAAAATGTTTTCAAAAACATTACTTACCTTACCAATGCCCTGCCACTGATGTTCCAACACTCCCCAGCTGTTCTGTGGTTTGTGAAATAGATAAACAAGTCATATAAAGATGACTGTTTATCATAGCATGTATTGTTTTTATAGTGTTCATGATAATATAATTACATTTATTTCTCAGCTTTTTTATTCTTTACAGTAGAGATGCTGAACCTGCGGTTCACACAGCTAGTTACATCATCCAAACTGCTGGATAGAAACACATTGGATCATCTGCCTGTGTGATTAGCTGTGTTTCTGTGTAGCATTCACTGTGGCTAGAAAGAGGAACACTATAAGTGCTCTTCTTATTGGTGAATACAGTCTCCTGTCATAACCAATGTGCACATTACATTAAGTAAAGGCAAGCAGACATACACTTTGTTTATACATATAAGAGTCAATATCTCTTTTGTATGTATTCAAGAAAAGTGTTTATTGTTCTGGCAGCTAGGGGAAAGCAGAAGGCATTAAAATGTTGTTTTTATTTGCAGTGCTGTTAGATGGAGAAGGACAGAAGCATAGTCTCTCTGCTGTGAAGCAGCCAAGCAATGATTCTGAATTTGTGCAGTAGTGGGCTGTTGTGCTGCACTAATAATAATGGACTTTCTGCTGGCACAATAGTGGGGTACACTTTTGGCCTTAAGTATATGGACTATGGCATTCATGTGGAAAATGAATAAATGGATGAGTGCTTTGCATCTGCTCGATTCTCTTTATTCACTTCTATGGGAGTTACCTAAACAGCAGAGTATATACAGAAGAGAAGAAAAAGCTGAATATATATATATATATATATATATATATATATATACTTGGCTGTTAATGTAATGTAGGCACAAATCTAGCACTATATTTGGCTATATACATCCCCAATAGCATGCTGTGCAAAATGTAAAGAAAACAAGCATGAGATGTTTTGGAAATATCATATAACCATATTTAATCACAGTAGAACATAAAACACAGAAGTTGAAAGCTTAGAAATTGATGGCGTCAACACATCTCAAAAATTTTGGGGAGAGTTAAAAATAAAGGTGGAACAATTCCAGAAAAACTCCTCAATGTAAAATTGCAAAGATTTTGAATATCCCTCCATCTGCAGTTTATAATATCATCCATGTGTACAAGGTATAATATTGGATTGGCCACAATGCAAAACGATATGTTTGGTGTAAAAGCAACACAGCTCATCACCCTGAACACACCATCCCCACTGTCAAACATGGTGGTGGCAGCATCATGGTTTGGGCCTGCTTATCTTCAGCAGGGACAGGGAAGATGGTTAAAATTAATGGGAAGATGGATGGAGCCAAATACAGGACCATTCTGGAAGAAAACCTGTTGGAGTCTGCAAAAGACCTGAGACTGGGACGGAGATTTATCTTCCAACAAGACAATGATCCCAAACATAAAGCAAAATCTACAATGGAATGGTTCACAAATAAACGTATCCAGGTGTTAGAATGGCCAAGTCAACGTCCAGACCTGAATCCAATTGAGAATCTGTGGAAAGAGCTGAAAACTGCTGTTCACAAACACTCTCCATCCAACCTCACTGAGCTCGAGCTGTTTTCCCAGGAAGAATGAGCAAGAATTTCAGTCTTTCGATGTGCAAAACTGATAGAGACATACCCCAAGCGACTTGCAGCTGTAATCGCAGCAAAAGGTGGCGCTACAAAGTATTAACTTAAGGGGGCCGAATAATTTGGCACGCCCCACTTTTCAATAAAAAACTGAAAAGTGGGGCGTGCCAAATTATTCGGTGTGTTCAGGGTGATGAGCTGTGTTGCTTTTATGCCAAACATATCATTTTGCAGTGTGGCCAAAATGTTCGATTTTGGTTTCATCTGACCAGAGCACCTTCTTCTACATGTTTGGTGTGTCTCCCAGGTGGCTTGTGGCAAACTTTAAACGAGACTTTTTATGGATATCTTTGAGAAATGGCTTTCTTCTTGCCACTCTTCCATAAAGGCCAGATTTGTGCAGTGTACGACTGATTGTTGTCCTATGGACAGACTCTCCTATCTCAGCTGTAGATCTCTGCAGTTCATCCAGAGTGATCATGGGCCTCTTGACTGCACCTCTGATCAGTCTTCTCCTTGTTTGAGATGAAAGTTTAGAGGGACGGCCGGGTCTTGGTAGATTTGCAGTGGTCTGATACTCCTTCCATTTCAATATGATTGCTTGCACAGAGCTCCTTGGGATGTTTAAAGTTTGGGAAATCTTTTTGTATCCAAATCCGGCTTTAAACTTCTCCACAACAGTATCACAGACCTGCCTGGTGTATTCCTTGGTCTTCATGATGCTCTCTGCGCTTTAAACAGAACCCTGAGACTATCACAGAGCAGGTGCATTTATACGGAGACTTGATTACACACAGGTGGATTATATTTATCATCATCAGTCATTTAGGACAGCATTGGATCATTCAGAGATCCTCACTGAACTTCTAGAGTGAGTTTGCTGCACTGAAAGTAAAGGGGCCGAATAATATTGCACGCCCCACTTTTCAGTTTTTTATTTTTTACAAAAGTTTAAAATAACCAATAAATTTCATTCCACTTCACAATTGTGTCCCATTTGTTGTTGATTCTTCACCAAAAAATTAAAATTTTATATCTTTATGTTTGAAGCCTGAAATGTGGCAAAAGGTTGAAAAGTTCAAGGAGGCCGAATACTTTCGCAAGGCACTATATATACTGTGTGTATATATACATACAGGAATCTCTGTTGGAGACTCCATCACAATCTCCACCTGAAATCAGTAGACAAAATAGTCCTGCATAGATGACTTTGTCATCTGCTGCAGTGGCGTAACCTTAGGGAGCCTGGCTCACGGCTGCCTTTCCTTCCCCTTCTGCCCTTCAAGGGGCCCTGTGCAAAGGGGAAATGGAGGCGGTCGTGAGTAGGAGCAGGGATCGGTAAGTAAGACCGCTGGCCTGTGGCAAGAGTATTTGTTGGGCGAGGTTTGTCTGGCGGTTCCGTTCTGACTAAATATGTCTAAACTGAAACTGCTATTATACTCTGGAGTCGCTTAAGACCCTGGAGTATTATGATCAGAGGCTAAGGAGAGGTGAGCAAACATAAAAACCAGTCTTACACTATGGGACATAATACTGTGTGGAGGGGCCACTATGGGATATTATACTGTCTGGAGGCCGGTTTCATATTCTATAAATGGGGCGTTATAACATGTGGGAGCCAGGAAAGAGGGTGCTATGTCATGTGGGGTTTGGGGCCCAAGTAAAAAGTTTGCTATGGGGCCCAGTCTTTGCTAGTTACACGCTTAATCTGCTGATTCCAGTTTTAAAGCAACAGACATGCAACAGACCCCATTATAGTCCGATAGACCAGAACAACGGACAGCTTGATGCAAGTGTGAACTTAGAGTAAAGAGTTAATGGGGGGGTATTGCCTGGCTATGGTATGGAGCTGCAACACAATGTGAGAGCTCTGTAACCCTGAATTGCCGTCAGCCTTTAAATCAGCCATCATTGGCGCCTATCCACCACTCCTATGCAGAAAAAGCTTCAGGGAAGAACCCAGACCCCATCTAGACTAGTTTCCACTCACACCCGGAGCGGTATTCATCGATTTGTCAAACCTCGATTCTTTAGCTTCAGGTAGGTGCCTCAAAGGTGAGAATACAATCTGTTCTCAGACCTCTCACAGCCCAGATGACACAGACCTCTGTCCCCACCTACCCTGGGCAATGGCGACCATTAAGATTATGTGACTTTTTCCTGTGGAGTTCTACTGTCTTGGATTATAGTTTAGCTGGGGTTTTATTCTTGAGGGTGGCTGTGGCGAGGGGTGGATTTGTATCCAGCCTGCCTGACTCCTTAGGTCATCATGCACGATTAGACTAAGTGTCTAGTGTGAGCTTGGGGCCTGAGTAAATTTGTATGGATAACCATCATGCAGGCTCCCGGGGATGCGGTATGGGCACATTAAGTTATGACATGTTTAGTTGAGATTTGGGTTCATATTTGTTAGATGATTGTGACTCACCATTATCCTCTTTATGTGCCTTTGAAGCTCAAGCTATATTGAGCTTGTGGTGCAAAGTGGCAACACAGCCCAATTCTATCTCCCAAACCAAACACAAAGATTGGCCTGTAGAGCATATCTTGAGGCATTATCTGTTTGCTGATAGATTGGCGGTCCTGGCTCAAGACTTCAACATGACATTTTGATGTGGAACTGGACTCTTCTTCGGGTAGGTCATTCATATCAACTTCCCAGTTAGGGTCCCTTAAATGCAAACTGGTTGACTTATAGTATGTCCTTAACCTTCAAGAGGGTTACACATATTATTCTCCAGTACATGGGACATATAGCAAGATTGATTCTTTTCTGATTAGCCAAAGTCTATTGTCATGGTCCCCTTGTTCCCGAGCATCGTTCCCGATATGGTCGAACCACGCCCCAGTGTTTTTCTCCCTTGTGGGTCCTGGCACTGTTGGGACGTATAGGCGATGGTCCTTCTCTTCCCAGGGATGTGGGCTGTCAGGAAGCCATATCCCAGATGATAACTGACTTTTTGGATCACCACTGGGATGACCCCACGTCCCTCCCAATCCATTGGGAAGCGTTGAAGAATGTTCTTCGAGAGGTTTACATCCAGCACAGTGCCCATTTAAATTCCGGAAAGGTGTTTGCTATTGAAAAATTCCTGTCTCAGATACAGGACCTGGAAGTGGCATATAAGCATACCCAATGTCCCCTAGGCGCTGGCACAGCTACTCGACACCAGACAACAGCTTTGTATATTGCTAGACTATAAACATTCTTCAAACAAACTAGCCAATTTTATTATGAATTCTTAAACAAGTACAGGAGCTTATTGGCCCGGTTTCTACACCCTTATGCACCACATTCATTCCTAAAATTAAAAATAAACGGGGGGAAGAATTAAACATAAACCTGACGATATTGTGCATGTTTTCCAATAGTATTATCATTCTTTATATTATGTCAATGTTCTCCTCTCTGATATGGCTCCCTCAGACTTTTCTCAATGGATCGAGGCTTTCGTTCTCTCAACACTACTCCTGAGACTTCCTGTGGAGTTAGTGGATTCTTTGGTTTCACTGGGGAGGAGCTCTCTCTGGCTATTAATGACTCGTTGGGAAACAAAAGCCCAGGCCGCAACAGGTTCACTATGAAATTCTATAAGTCCTTTACAGCCCAGCTCCTCTCATTTATGCCTAAAGTCTTTAATTCAATTTCTGCGACAATGCCATATACCCTCCAGACCCTCATGACTACAATAACCATTATTCCAAAGCTGGGGAGAGACTCACTCACTGTGCCAACTATCGTCCCATCTCGCTTATAAACAATGTCCTAAAGTTTTACGCCAAGTTCTTGACCGACAGACTGGACTCCCTCCTCCTGGGTGTCATTCATACTTAGCAGGGGGAGGTTGTTCCAGGCAGGAATATCCAGGACAACATCAACAGGGCCCTTCTTTTACTCACCCACATGAGGAATAGGGGGATCCCTGGGTGCTGATCTCGGTCAACGCCAAAAGGGTTCAACCAAGTCTATTGGGTCTTTCTTCACTCCTTTCTGGCTCAGTTGGATAATTGTACCGTTATGCTGAATTGAATATTTGACCTTTATCAGGCACCAACAGCACGCATCACAGTTAACAACATGCTCTCCTCTCCACTGCCAGTGATCAGCGGTACGAGACAAGGATGCACTGTCTCCATTGCTCTACGTAACTGTTATGGAGCACTTGGCAGTGGCTCTGCGGAGGTCCCCAGATATCTCTGGTGTCAAGGCCGGGGGACTCCTGTATAAACTGAATTTATATGCTGATGACCTGATCTTGTTCTCGACAACTCGTCTTGTTCAGCCCCCTCATTGAGGTGTTTGACATCTTCTTGCATCTGACCAGTCTTGAGCCACTCCTCCTGCAGTGGGATAGACCTGCCCATATGATTTCTACTCTCTATCAAATCCTCCTTCAAGAACCCAGCCAACAGCCTCCACCATATATCAAGGCTTTGGAAGTGAGACCTTGGTGTCTCCTTTTCTATACAGGATTGACAAAAGATCTTTATATTGATTCAACTTCCCTTAGCATGCCATGCCCAAGAGAAAATTTTTAAAATCCTTACAAGATGGTATAGATGCCCAGACATCTTACATCTATCCAGATACTATCCAGAAGTGTCTGATCTCTGCTGGCATTGTGGTATGGAAAAAGGCACCATGCTTCACATGTGGTGGTCGTGGGAGGCTCTTCAAACATTCTGGAGAGCGGTGTTTGAGATATATATGCAGTTGACATCTGTGAGCATGTTCTCCACTACACAGAGGGATCTCCTATTGCTTATTCCCAGCCCATTCTAAAACCAATCTAGACTAACTAGATTCCCCGACACTTGAATGGGTGACTGGGATGAACTACCTATATTGAGTGACATGGAGTTACTGACAGGGGAGGAGAGTGACTGCTCCTACGAGGTTGCCTTCCTGTGGTTTCCCTGCTTTTAGGACTGGTGCATCCTATGCTGACATCAACTCTTCCAGCAATGGTTATGTGCACACTAGAACATTATTTCTGAGACCTTCTCTTCGGGCCACTACTGGGGCCTAGGGTGCTCCATCCCTTCCGCAACCTTACATTTTACCCCCAACTGTCATACCCCCCTTTTATTCTTAGTTTCTTCTTTTTATTTTTAGCGTTAATTTTATTTTCTCTCTACTCTCATTGTCTCACATTATGGCATACCTTTATAGAATACACTTTCCTTGTGGCCTTTCACCACAGGTTTCATTTTGACCACACATGCAACCGACTCTGTTCTACATTGAATTAATATGACACTGTATTACTTGTTATTGTTTACCTTTTTTATGTGAAGTACATTTTATTATTTCTGCACTTGAAGCTTGGAAAATGCAGAGAAAAAGGTCCTGCAAGCAGGACATTTTTCTTGCGGAAACTGGGTGGACTCCATTATAGTCTATGGGCTCCATGGGTTTCTGTGGGTAACCGCTTTTTAGCGTGAACTGTGAGGGGCAATAGACTGACTACAAAGATAGTGAAGAGTTAAAGTTGATGCTAAGACTTTTTGCATGTGGACTTTGTGCGTGTTACAGAGTTTGTGTTTACCGAAGAATGGCCAGTAAAATTATTTCTATTTTGTTTTCGCTGATATATAACATCAATGAAAGTCTATGAGTCAGTGAAAAAAAACAGATGCATATGGCATGCATATGCCATCCATTTTTCACGGACCCAGATACATTCAAAATATAGAAAATGAAAATAAAAAAAAAATATCTACTTTACACAGATACAGTATACAGCACACCACGGGTGCATTTGAGCAGGGTGGGGTTCTGTCTGTGAAAACCACAGACCACAGATGTGTACATGTGAATAAGGCTCGTCAGTAGGATTGGCATATGGGTGCAGACACACAGTGGGGAGTACAAAAATGGAAGTTGCTGAGAGAGTACAGATATGGAATTGGTGTAAATAATATGGGAGGAGGAGAGGTGGTGGAGACTTTGAGTTGGTTATATTAGCAATAGCTGTGAACTGCTTGGGAAGTTGCAGACGAACAGACTCCTGGTTGAGGGAGCAGCACAGATAGCACAGCTTAACCCTGCTGTTCTGTTCTGTTCTACTATACACATATAATGTTCCGGTCATTTTTGACTAGGCCTATTAAAGTCTTTATTTTTAACTAATTTAAGTGTTTTATTTGAATTTCTTTTGCATTATTTTACTGTATGTGAACATGGTTGTGCATAAATAAAAAATGAAATCAAAAACTTAATTTTTATTTTTTTTGTGTCAAAAAATGTTACATGGCCTTATTGCATTATTCATGCATATTGCACATTTGCACAAAAAAAAAAAATCTTTATAAAACTGTAAACTATAACTAATAACATCAAACTGTATGTAAATATATTTTTTTCAAAAAAAATAAAAATAAAAAGTCTAGTTTTTTCTATATAAAATGTGAAATAAGGTTCAAGGTGCTAAATTTACTGTTTGCATTCGTCACAAGTATAATTTACATGTCTTTTGCATAAGTACTTTGCACATTTGCAACATATCACATTTGATTTGTGATTACTTGATGTTGGACAGAAGGCGCATCGTTTCCGTTTTAGGCTGGTTGCACTGCTGGTGGAGGCCGTGGGTATCGTGATAGTGCTAGCGGAAGCCCTTGGTTCACTTTCTTCAGCATGCTGTTGGATCCTGTGGACAATGGCTGCAGCTCCATCATCTCTGGGTGTTACTTTTCTTTGTTCAATATATAATAATAATAATAATAGTCCTTTAATAGTCCCACAATGGGGAAATTCTGTGTGTTACAGCAGCAAAGATAAGCAGATACAAATATAAATACAACATGTACAGGAATGTTCCAAGGTGAGAGGCATTACATTAATAGCAGACAGACAGATAGGACGTAGCAGAGGGGGGGGGGGGGGATTTAACAGGCAGAGAGATATTTCAGTTCTCTGTATGTAATGATCTCCGCTTAGGTCGGTGTTGGTTGTACAGCCTAACCGCGGTGGGGAGGAAAGACTTCCGATAGCGCTCCTTCTCACACCTAGGGTGGAGCAGTCGGTCACTGACAGTACTGCTCAGCGCGATCACGGTCTCATGCATGGGATGGGACTTCTTCTTCTGCATGGAGCTCACCACGGACAGTATCCTTCTTTCACCCACCACCTGCACTGGGTCCAGTGGGCTCCCCAGGACAGAGCTGGCCCTTATATGGGCTAACCAGTGATTTTCCCAACTCCTCTAAAAAAATTCTTCTTTTATATAATTTATTTTTGTTCCAATTTGGGTCTATTTCACGCCATAACACAAATGCATTGTACGCCGACACATCAAGAATGTTGTAAAAAACGCAACCATTTTGCGTTTACAGGTGTAAGTGCCTATGAGTATGTATGTATGTGTAACTCTGCATGGACCAAAAGGACCTAGATAAATTGATAAATAGTAGTAGATGAACTATATAGACCAAAATGAGATTATAACGCCTTTATTTTTTTTTTTTTAAATGGCTGGAGATTAGTATAAAATGCTATCGGTCATTTTTGACCGAACAGTACAAGTGTAAAAAAAGACGTGGAGCAAAAAGTAAACAAAAAATAAATAAATAAAAACTGCTATTAGTAAGAACCCCTCAAATGAGGAAAAGTCAATGAACCACAAGTTTCAGAACCGCATAATGAATATTTTAAAAAATATCAAATTTCAAATTCGGTCATTTTTGACCGAACAGAACAGCAGGGTGAGAACTAGAGACAGCATGTCTTAGTAGAGCAAATAGGAGGACGCAATGAAAGAAGGCTTCTGGCGGAATCTTCTTCCGAGAGCCATCAGTAGTTCCATCAGTAAAAAGGTATGGATTATCTGAGTTGATGGTACAGGTGAGGAACGTTTTGTCAATGGTGCTCAATCAGGAAGTCCTCTTGGCATACCCTGCGCCAGTGTTGAACTGGGATGCCTAGGGCCCATCAGTTAAATTAATTCTGAGGCTAAGAGAGGATGGGTACTAGTTAGTCTGACTCTGTACTCTCAGCCTCCCAAAATGTCTATAGTATAAGAAACTACTCAATTTATTGTAATAAGTAATCTACCCAGTACATACCCTTTAAGAAATGTTGTACAATGAGTGTGAGTGATTAAAGTGCAATTAGTGTACTGTGTCATGCCAGGATGAACTGGGGGTCTAAAAGGGGATTCATCTATGGGTCAGACAAGTCTGCCTTGCGCTTCAATGAGTGTGTACAATTTCCCAGGAAAGTGTACCTACTGTACCCAGAGAGTGGTAGGCAGCAGGAAATAGCAGGATAACATGAACATGGGCACAATGGGTTAAAAAAATGTTTTCAAAAACATTACTTACCTTACCAATGCCCTGCCACTGATGTTCCAACACTCCCCAGCTGTTCTGTGGTTTGTGAAATAGATAAACAAGTCATATAAAGATGACTGTTTATCATAGCATGTATTGTTTTTATAGTGTTCATGATAATATAATTACATTTATTTCTCAGCTTTTTTATTCTTTACAGTAGAGATGCTGAACCTGCGGTTCACACAGCTAGTTACATCATCCAAACTGCTGGATAGAAACACATTGGATCATCTGCCTGTGTGATTAGCTGTGTTTCTGTGTAGCATTCACTGTGGCTAGAAAGAGGAACACTATAAGTGCTCTTCTTATTGGTGAATACAGTCTCCTGTCATAACCAATGTGCACATTACATTAAGTAAAGGCAAGCAGACATACACTTTGTTTATACATATAAGAGTCAATATCTCTTTTGTATGTATTCAAGAAAAGTGTTTATTGTTCTGGCAGCTAGGGGAAAGCAGAAGGCATTAAAATGTTGTTTTTATTTGCAGTGCTGTTAGATGGAGAAGGACAGAAGCATAGTCTCTCTGCTGTGAAGCAGCCAAGCAATGATTCTGAATTTGTGCAGTAGTGGGCTGTTGTGCTGCACTAATAATAATGGACTTTCTGCTGGCACAATAGTGGGGTACACTTTTGGCCTTAAGTATATGGACTATGGCATTCATGTGGAAAATGAATAAATGGATGAGTGCTTTGCATCTGCTCGATTCTCTTTATTCACTTCTATGGGAGTTACCTAAACAGCAGAGTATATACAGAAGAGAAGAAAAAGCTGAATATATATATATATATATATATATATATATATATATATATACCCTTGGCTGTTAATGTAATGTAGGCACAAATCTAGCACTATATTTGGCTATATACATCCCCAATAGCATGCTGTGCAAAATGTAAAGAAAACAAGCATGAGATGTTTTGGAAATATCATATAACCATATTTAATCACAGTAGAACATAAAACACAGAAGTTGAAAGCTTAGAAATTGATGGCGTCAACACATCTCAAAAATTTTGGGGAGAGTTAAAAATAAAGGTGGAACAATTCCAGAAAAACTCCTCAATGTAAAATTGCAAAGATTTTGAATATCCCTCCATCTGCAGTTTATAATATCATCCATGTGTACAAGGTATAATATTGGATTGGCCACAATGCAAAACGATATGTTTGGTGTAAAAGCAACACAGCTCATCACCCTGAACACACCATCCCCACTGTCAAACATGGTGGTGGCAGCATCATGGTTTGGGCCTGCTTATCTTCAGCAGGGACAGGGAAGATGGTTAAAATTAATGGGAAGATGGATGGAGCCAAATACAGGACCATTCTGGAAGAAAACCTGTTGGAGTCTGCAAAAGACCTGAGACTGGGACGGAGATTTATCTTCCAACAAGACAATGATCCCAAACATAAAGCAAAATCTACAATGGAATGGTTCACAAATAAACGTATCCAGGTGTTAGAATGGCCAAGTCAACGTCCAGACCTGAATCCAATTGAGAATCTGTGGAAAGAGCTGAAAACTGCTGTTCACAAACACTCTCCATCCAACCTCACTGAGCTCGAGCTGTTTTCCCAGGAAGAATGAGCAAGAATTTCAGTCTTTCGATGTGCAAAACTGATAGAGACATACCCCAAGCGACTTGCAGCTGTAATCGCAGCAAAAGGTGGCGCTACAAAGTATTAACTTAAGGGGGCCGAATAATTTGGCACGCCCCACTTTTCAATAAAAAACTGAAAAGTGGGGCGTGCCAAATTATTCGGTGTGTTCAGGGTGATGAGCTGTGTTGCTTTTATGCCAAACATATCATTTTGCAGTGTGGCCAAAATGTTCGATTTTGGTTTCATCTGACCAGAGCACCTTCTTCTACATGTTTGGTGTGTCTCCCAGGTGGCTTGTGGCAAACTTTAAACGAGACTTTTTATGGATATCTTTGAGAAATGGCTTTCTTCTTGCCACTCTTCCATAAAGGCCAGATTTGTGCAGTGTACGACTGATTGTTGTCCTATGGACAGACTCTCCTATCTCAGCTGTAGATCTCTGCAGTTCATCCAGAGTGATCATGGGCCTCTTGACTGCACCTCTGATCAGTCTTCTCCTTGTTTGAGATGAAAGTTTAGAGGGACGGCCGGGTCTTGGTAGATTTGCAGTGGTCTGATACTCCTTCCATTTCAATATGATTGCTTGCACAGAGCTCCTTGGGATGTTTAAAGTTTGGGAAATCTTTTTGTATCCAAATCCGGCTTTAAACTTCTCCACAACAGTATCACAGACCTGCCTGGTGTATTCCTTGGTCTTCATGATGCTCTCTGCGCTTTAAACAGAACCCTGAGACTATCACAGAGCAGGTGCATTTATACGGAGACTTGATTACACACAGGTGGATTATATTTATCATCATCAGTCATTTAGGACAGCATTGGATCATTCAGAGATCCTCACTGAACTTCTAGAGTGAGTTTGCTGCACTGAAAGTAAAGGGGCCGAATAATATTGCACGCCCCACTTTTCAGTTTTTTATTTTTTACAAAAGTTTAAAATAACCAATAAATTTCATTCCACTTCACAATTGTGTCCCATTTGTTGTTGATTCTTCACCAAAAAATTAAAATTTTATATCTTTATGTTTGAAGCCTGAAATGTGGCAAAAGGTTGAAAAGTTCAAGGAGGCCGAATACTTTCGCAAGGCACTGTATATACTGTGTGTATATATACATACAGGAATCTCTGTTGGAGACTCCATCACAATCTCCACCTGAAATCAGTAGACAAAATAGTCCTGCATAGATGACTTTGTCATCTGCTGCAGTGGCGTAACCTTAGGGAGCCTGGCTCACGGCTGCCTTTCCTTCCCCTTCTGCCCTTCAAGGGGCCCTGTGCAAAGGGGAAATGGAGGCGGTCGTGAGTAGGAGCAGGGATCGGTAAGTAAGACCGCTGGCCTGTGGCAAGAGTATTTGTTGGGCGAGGTTTGTCTGGCGGTTCCGTTCTGACTAAATATGTCTAAACTGAAACTGCTATTATACTCTGGAGTCGCTTAAGACCCTGGAGTATTATGATCAGAGGCTAAGGAGAGGTGAGCAAACATAAAAACCAGTCTTACACTATGGGACATAATACTGTGTGGAGGGGCCACTATGGGATATTATACTGTCTGGAGGCCGGTTTCATATTCTATAAATGGGGCGTTATAACATGTGGGAGCCAGGAAAGAGGGTGCTATGTCATGTGGGGTTTGGGGCCCAAGTAAAAAGTTTGCTATGGGGCCCAGTCTTTGCTAGTTACACGCTTAATCTGCTGATTCCAGTTTTAAAGCAACAGACATGCAACAGACCCCATTATAGTCCGATAGACCAGAACAACGGACAGCTTGATGCAAGTGTGAACTTAGAGTAAAGAGTTAATGGGGGGGTATTGCCTGGCTATGGTATGGAGCTGCAACACAATGTGAGAGCTCTGTAACCCTGAATTGCCGTCAGCCTTTAAATCAGCCATCATTGGCGCCTATCCACCACTCCTATGCAGAAAAAGCTTCAGGGAAGAACCCAGACCCCATCTAGACTAGTTTCCACTCACACCCGGAGCGGTATTCATCGATTTGTCAAACCTCGATTCTTTAGCTTCAGGTAGGTGCCTCAAAGGTGAGAATACAATCTGTTCTCAGACCTCTCACAGCCCAGATGACACAGACCTCTGTCCCCACCTACCCTGGGCAATGGCGACCATTAAGATTATGTGACTTTTTCCTGTGGAGTTCTACTGTCTTGGATTATAGTTTAGCTGGGGTTTTATTCTTGAGGGTGGCTGTGGCGAGGGGTGGATTTGTATCCAGCCTGCCTGACTCCTTAGGTCATCATGCACGATTAGACTAAGTGTCTAGTGTGAGCTTGGGGCCTGAGTAAATTTGTATGGATAACCATCATGCAGGCTCCCGGGGATGCGGTATGGGCACATTAAGTTATGACATGTTTAGTTGAGATTTGGGTTCATATTTGTTAGATGATTGTGACTCACCATTATCCTCTTTATGTGCCTTTGAAGCTCAAGCTATATTGAGCTTGTGGTGCAAAGTGGCAACACAGCCCAATTCTATCTCCCAAACCAAACACAAAGATTGGCCTGTAGAGCATATCTTGAGGCATTATCTGTTTGCTGATAGATTGGCGGTCCTGGCTCAAGACTTCAACATGACATTTTGATGTGGAACTGGACTCTTCTTCGGGTAGGTCATTCATATCAACTTCCCAGTTAGGGTCCCTTAAATGCAAACTGGTTGACTTATAGTATGTCCTTAACCTTCAAGAGGGTTACACATATTATTCTCCAGTACATGGGACATATAGCAAGATTGATTCTTTTCTGATTAGCCAAAGTCTATTGTCATGGTCCCCTTGTTCCCGAGCATCGTTCCCGATATGGTCGAACCACGCCCCAGTGTTTTTCTCCCTTGTGGGTCCTGGCACTGTTGGGACGTATAGGCGATGGTCCTTCTCTTCCCAGGGATGTGGGCTGTCAGGAAGCCATATCCCAGATGATAACTGACTTTTTGGATCACCACTGGGATGACCCCACGTCCCTCCCAATCCATTGGGAAGCGTTGAAGAATGTTCTTCGAGAGGTTTACATCCAGCACAGTGCCCATTTAAATTCCGGAAAGGTGTTTGCTATTGAAAAATTCCTGTCTCAGATACAGGACCTGGAAGTGGCATATAAGCATACCCAATGTCCCCTAGGCGCTGGCACAGCTACTCGACACCAGACAACAGCTTTGTATATTGCTAGACTATAAACATTCTTCAAACAAACTAGCCAATTTTATTATGAATTCTTAAACAAGTACAGGAGCTTATTGGCCCGGTTTCTACACCCTTATGCACCACATTCATTCCTAAAATTAAAAATAAACGGGGGGAAGAATTAAACATAAACCTGACGATATTGTGCATGTTTTCCAATAGTATTATCATTCTTTATATTATGTCAATGTTCTCCTCTCTGATATGGCTCCCTCAGACTTTTCTCAATGGATCGAGGCTTTCGTTCTCTCAACACTACTCCTGAGACTTCCTGTGGAGTTAGTGGATTCTTTGGTTTCACTGGGGAGGAGCTCTCTCTGGCTATTAATGACTCGTTGGGAAACAAAAGCCCAGGCCGCAACAGGTTCACTATGAAATTCTATAAGTCCTTTACAGCCCAGCTCCTCTCATTTATGCCTAAAGTCTTTAATTCAATTTCTGCGACAATGCCATATACCCTCCAGACCCTCATGACTACAATAACCATTATTCCAAAGCTGGGGAGAGACTCACTCACTGTGCCAACTATCGTCCCATCTCGCTTATAAACAATGTCCTAAAGTTTTACGCCAAGTTCTTGACCGACAGACTGGACTCCCTCCTCCTGGGTGTCATTCATACTTAGCAGGGGGAGGTTGTTCCAGGCAGGAATATCCAGGACAACATCAACAGGGCCCTTCTTTTACTCACCCACATGAGGAATAGGGGGATCCCTGGGTGCTGATCTCGGTCAACGCCAAAAGGGTTCAACCAAGTCTATTGGGTCTTTCTTCACTCCTTTCTGGCTCAGTTGGATAATTGTACCGTTATGCTGAATTGAATATTTGACCTTTATCAGGCACCAACAGCACGCATCACAGTTAACAACATGCTCTCCTCTCCACTGCCAGTGATCAGCGGTACGAGACAAGGATGCACTGTCTCCATTGCTCTACGTAACTGTTATGGAGCACTTGGCAGTGGCTCTGCGGAGGTCCCCAGATATCTCTGGTGTCAAGGCCGGGGGACTCCTGTATAAACTGAATTTATATGCTGATGACCTGATCTTGTTCTCGACAACTCGTCTTGTTCAGCCCCCTCATTGAGGTGTTTGACATCTTCTTGCATCTGACCAGTCTTGAGCCACTCCTCCTGCAGTGGGATAGACCTGCCCATATGATTTCTACTCTCTATCAAATCCTCCTTCAAGAACCCAGCCAACAGCCTCCACCATATATCAAGGCTTTGGAAGTGAGACCTTGGTGTCTCCTTTTCTATACAGGATTGACAAAAGATCTTTATATTGATTCAACTTCCCTTAGCATGCCATGCCCAAGAGAAAATTTTTAAAATCCTTACAAGATGGTATAGATGCCCAGACATCTTACATCTATCCAGATACTATCCAGAAGTGTCTGATCTCTGCTGGCATTGTGGTATGGAAAAGGCACCATGCTTCACATGTGGTGGTCGTGGGAGGCTCTTCAAACATTCTGGAGAGCGGTGTTTGAGATATATATGCAGTTGACATCTGTGAGCATGTTCTCCACTACACAGAGGGATCTCCTATTGCTTATTCCCAGCCCATTCTAAAACCAATCTAGACTAACTAGATTCCCCGACACTTGAATGGGTGACTGGGATGAACTACCTATATTGAGTGACATGGAGTTACTGACAGGGGAGGAGAGTGACTGCTCCTACGAGGTTGCCTTCCTGTGGTTTCCCTGCTTTTAGGACTGGTGCATCCTATGCTGACATCAACTCTTCCAGCAATGGTTATGTGCACACTAGAACATTATTTCTGAGACCTTCTCTTCGGGCCACTACTGGGGCCTAGGGTGCTCCATCCCTTCCGCAACCTTACATTTTACCCCCAACTGTCATACCCCCCTTTTATTCTTAGTTTCTTCTTTTTATTTTTAGCGTTAATTTTATTTTCTCTCTACTCTCATTGTCTCACATTATGGCATACCTTTATAGAATACACTTTCCTTGTGGCCTTTCACCACAGGTTTCATTTTGACCACACATGCAACCGACTCTGTTCTACATTGAATTAATATGACACTGTATTACTTGTTATTGTTTACCTTTTTTATGTGAAGTACATTTTATTATTTCTGCACTTGAAGCTTGGAAAATGCAGAGAAAAAGGTCCTGCAAGCAGGACATTTTTCTTGCGGAAACTGGGTGGACTCCATTATAGTCTATGGGCTCCATGGGTTTCTGTGGGTAACCGCTTTTTAGCGTGAACTGTGAGGGGCAATAGACTGACTACAAAGATAGTGAAGAGTTAAAGTTGATGCTAAGACTTTTTGCATGTGGACTTTGTGCGTGTTACAGAGTTTGTGTTTACCGAAGAATGGCCAGTAAAATTATTTCTATTTTGTTTTCGCTGATATATAACATCAATGAAAGTCTATGAGTCAGTGAAAAAAAACAGATGCATATGGCATGCATATGCCATCCATTTTTCACGGACCCAGATACATTCAAAATATAGAAAATGAAAATAAAAAAAAATATCTACTTTACACAGATACAGTATACAGCACACCACGGGTGCATTTGAGCAGGGTGGGGTTCTGTCTGTGAAAACCACAGACCACAGATGTGTACATGTGAATAAGGCTCGTCAGTAGGATTGGCATATGGGTGCAGACACACAGTGGGGAGTACAAAAATGGAAGTTGCTGAGAGAGTACAGATATGGAATTGGTGTAAATAATATGGGAGGAGGAGAGGTGGTGGAGACTTTGAGTTGGTTATATTAGCAATAGCTGTGAACTGCTTGGGAAGTTGCAGACGAACAGACTCCTGGTTGAGGGAGCAGCACAGATAGCACAGCTTAACCCTGCTGTTCTGTTCTGTTCTACTATACACATATAATGTTCCGGTCATTTTTGACTAGGCCTATTAAAGTCTTTATTTTTAACTAATTTAAGTGTTTTATTTGAATTTCTTTTGCATTATTTTACTGTATGTGAACATGGTTGTGCATAAATAAAAAATGAAATCAAAAACTTAATTTTTATTTTTTTTGTGTCAAAAAATGTTACATGGCCTTATTGCATTATTCATGCATATTGCACATTTGCACAAAAAAAAAAAATCTTTATAAAACTGTAAACTATAACTAATAACATCAAACTGTATGTAAATATATTTTTTTCAAAAAAAATAAAAATAAAAAGTCTAGTTTTTTCTATATAAAATGTGAAATAAGGTTCAAGGTGCTAAATTTACTGTTTGCATTCGTCACAAGTATAATTTACATGTCTTTTGCATAAGTACTTTGCACATTTGCAACATATCACATTTGATTTGTGATTACTTGATGTTGGACAGAAGGCGCATCGTTTCCGTTTTAGGCTGGTTGCACTGCTGGTGGAGGCCGTGGGTATCGTGACAGTGCTAGCGGAAGCCCTTGGTTCACTTTCTTCAGCATGCTGTTGGATCCTGTGGACAATGGCTGCAGCTCCATCATCTCTGGGTGTTACTTTTCTTTGTTCAATATATAATAATAATAATAATAGTCCTTTAATAGTCCCACAATGGGGAAATTCTGTGTGTTACAGCAGCAAAGATAAGCAGATACAAATATAAATACAACATGTACAGGAATGTTCCAAGGTGAGAGGCATTACATTAATAGCAGACAGACAGATAGGACGTAGCAGAGGAGGGGGGGGGGATTTAACAGGCAGAGAGATATTTCAGTTCTCTGTATGTAATGATCTCCGCTTAGGTCGGTGTTGGTTGTACAGCCTAACCGCGGTGGGGAGGAAAGACTTCCGATAGCGCTCCTTCTCACACCTAGGGTGGAGCAGTCGGTCACTGACAGTACTGCTCAGCGCGATCACGGTCTCATGCATGGGATGGGACTTCTTCTTCTGCATGGAGCTCACCACGGACAGTATCCTTCTTTCACCCACCACCTGCACTGGGTCCAGTGGGCTCCCCAGGACAGAGCTGGCCCTTATATGGGCTAACCAGTGATTTTCCCAACTCCTCTAAAAAAATTCTTCTTTTATATAATTTATTTTTGTTCCAATTTGGGTCTATTTCACGCCATAACACAAATGCATTGTACGCCGACACATCAAGAATGTTGTAAAAAACGCAACCATTTTGCGTTTACAGGTGTAAGTGCCTATGAGTATGTATGTATGTGTAACTCTGCATGGACCAAAAGGACCTAGATAAATTGATAAATAGTAGTAGATGAACTATATAGACCAAAATGAGATTATAACGCCTTTATTTTTTTTTTTTTAAATGGCTGGAGATTAGTATAAAATGCTATCGGTCATTTTTGACCGAACAGTACAAGTGTAAAAAAAGACGTGGAGCAAAAAGTAAACAAAAAATAAATAAATAAAAACTGCTATTAGTAAGAACCCCTCAAATGAGGAAAAGTCAATGAACCACAAGTTTCAGAACCGCATAATGAATATTTTAAAAAATATCAAATTTCAAATTCGGTCATTTTTGACCGAACAGAACAGCAGGGTGAGAACTAGAGACAGCATGTCTTAGTAGAGCAAATAGGAGGACGCAATGAAAGAAGGCTTCTGGCGGAATCTTCTTCCGAGAGCCATCAGTAGTTCCATCAGTAAAAAGGTATGGATTATCTGAGTTGATGGTACAGGTGAGGAACGTTTTGTCAATGGTGCTCAATCAGGAAGTCCTCTTGGCATACCCTGCGCCAGTGTTGAACTGGGATGCCTAGGGCCCATCAGTTAAATTAATTCTGAGGCTAAGAGAGGATGGGTACTAGTTAGTCTGACTCTGTACTCTCAGCCTCCCAAAATGTCTATAGTATAAGAAACTACTCAATTTATTGTAATAAGTAATCTACCCAGTACATACCCTTTAAGAAATGTTGTACAATGAGTGTGAGTGATTAAAGTGCAATTAGTGTACTGTGTCATGCCAGGATGAACTGGGGGTCTAAAAGGGGATTCATCTATGGGTCAGACAAGTCTGCCTTGCGCTTCAATGAGTGTGTACAATTTCCCAGGAAAGTGTACCTACTGTACCCAGAGAGTGGTAGGCAGCAGGAAATAGCAGGATAACATGAACATGGGCACAATGGGTTAAAAAAATGTTTTCAAAAACATTACTTACCTTACCAATGCCCTGCCACTGATGTTCCAACACTCCCCAGCTGTTCTGTGGTTTGTGAAATAGATAAACAAGTCATATAAAGATGACTGTTTATCATAGCATGTATTGTTTTTATAGTGTTCATGATAATATAATTACATTTATTTCTCAGCTTTTTTATTCTTTACAGTAGAGATGCTGAACCTGCGGTTCACACAGCTAGTTACATCATCCAAACTGCTGGATAGAAACACATTGGATCATCTGCCTGTGTGATTAGCTGTGTTTCTGTGTAGCATTCACTGTGGCTAGAAAGAGGAACACTATAAGTGCTCTTCTTATTGGTGAATACAGTCTCCTGTCATAACCAATGTGCACATTACATTAAGTAAAGGCAAGCAGACATACACTTTGTTTATACATATAAGAGTCAATATCTCTTTTGTATGTATTCAAGAAAAGTGTTTATTGTTCTGGCAGCTAGGGGAAAGCAGAAGGCATTAAAATGTTGTTTTTATTTGCAGTGCTGTTAGATGGAGAAGGACAGAAGCATAGTCTCTCTGCTGTGAAGCAGCCAAGCAATGATTCTGAATTTGTGCAGTAGTGGGCTGTTGTGCTGCACTAATAATAATGGACTTTCTGCTGGCACAATAGTGGGGTACACTTTTGGCCTTAAGTATATGGACTATGGCATTCATGTGGAAAATGAATAAATGGATGAGTGCTTTGCATCTGCTCGATTCTCTTTATTCACTTCTATGGGAGTTACCTAAACAGCAGAGTATATACAGAAGAGAAGAAAAAGCTGAATATATATATATATATATATATATATATATATATACTTGGCTGTTAATGTAATGTAGGCACAAATCTAGCACTATATTTGGCTATATACATCCCCAATAGCATGCTGTGCAAAATGTAAAGAAAACAAGCATGAGATGTTTTGGAAATATCATATAACCATATTTAATCACAGTAGAACATAAAACACAGAAGTTGAAAGCTTAGAAATTGATGGCGTCAACACATCTCAAAAATTTTGGGGAGAGTTAAAAATAAAGGTGGAACAATTCCAGAAAAACTCCTCAATGTAAAATTGCAAAGATTTTGAATATCCCTCCATCTGCAGTTTATAATATCATCCATGTGTACAAGGTATAATATTGGATTGGCCACAATGCAAAACGATATGTTTGGTGTAAAAGCAACACAGCTCATCACCCTGAACACACCATCCCCACTGTCAAACATGGTGGTGGCAGCATCATGGTTTGGGCCTGCTTATCTTCAGCAGGGACAGGGAAGATGGTTAAAATTAATGGGAAGATGGATGGAGCCAAATACAGGACCATTCTGGAAGAAAACCTGTTGGAGTCTGCAAAAGACCTGAGACTGGGACGGAGATTTATCTTCCAACAAGACAATGATCCCAAACATAAAGCAAAATCTACAATGGAATGGTTCACAAATAAACGTATCCAGGTGTTAGAATGGCCAAGTCAACGTCCAGACCTGAATCCAATTGAGAATCTGTGGAAAGAGCTGAAAACTGCTGTTCACAAACACTCTCCATCCAACCTCACTGAGCTCGAGCTGTTTTCCCAGGAAGAATGAGCAAGAATTTCAGTCTTTCGATGTGCAAAACTGATAGAGACATACCCCAAGCGACTTGCAGCTGTAATCGCAGCAAAAGGTGGCGCTACAAAGTATTAACTTAAGGGGCCGAATAATTTGGCACGCCCCACTTTTCAATAAAAAACTGAAAAGTGGGGCGTGCCAAATTATTCGGTGTGTTCAGGGTGATGAGCTGTGTTGCTTTTATGCCAAACATATCATTTTGCAGTGTGGCCAAAATGTTCGATTTTGGTTTCATCTGACCAGAGCACCTTCTTCTACATGTTTGGTGTGTCTCCCAGGTGGCTTGTGGCAAACTTTAAACGAGACTTTTTATGGATATCTTTGAGAAATGGCTTTCTTCTTGCCACTCTTCCATAAAGGCCAGATTTGTGCAGTGTACGACTGATTGTTGTCCTATGGACAGACTCTCCTATCTCAGCTGTAGATCTCTGCAGTTCATCCAGAGTGATCATGGGCCTCTTGACTGCACCTCTGATCAGTCTTCTCCTTGTTTGAGATGAAAGTTTAGAGGGACGGCCGGGTCTTGGTAGATTTGCAGTGGTCTGATACTCCTTCCATTTCAATATGATTGCTTGCACAGAGCTCCTTGGGATGTTTAAAGTTTGGGAAATCTTTTTGTATCCAAATCCGGCTTTAAACTTCTCCACAACAGTATCACAGACCTGCCTGGTGTATTCCTTGGTCTTCATGATGCTCTCTGCGCTTTAAACAGAACCCTGAGACTATCACAGAGCAGGTGCATTTATACGGAGACTTGATTACACACAGGTGGATTATATTTATCATCATCAGTCATTTAGGACAGCATTGGATCATTCAGAGATCCTCACTGAACTTCTAGAGTGAGTTTGCTGCACTGAAAGTAAAGGGGCCGAATAATATTGCACGCCCCACTTTTCAGTTTTTTATTTTTTACAAAAGTTTAAAATAACCAATAAATTTCATTCCACTTCACAATTGTGTCCCATTTGTTGTTGATTCTTCACCAAAAAATTAAAATTTTATATCTTTATGTTTGAAGCCTGAAATGTGGCAAAAGGTTGAAAAGTTCAAGGAGGCCGAATACTTTCGCAAGGCACTATATATACTGTGTGTATATATACATACAGGAATCTCTGTTGGAGACTCCATCACAATCTCCACCTGAAATCAGTAGACAAAATAGTCCTGCATAGATGACTTTGTCATCTGCTGCAGTGGCGTAACCTTAGGGAGCCTGGCTCACGGCTGCCTTTCCTTCCCCTTCTGCCCTTCAAGGGGCCCTGTGCAAAGGGGAAATGGAGGCGGTCGTGAGTAGGAGCAGGGATCGGTAAGTAAGACCGCTGGCCTGTGGCAAGAGTATTTGTTGGGCGAGGTTTGTCTGGCGGTTCCGTTCTGACTAAATATGTCTAAACTGAAACTGCTATTATACTCTGGAGTCGCTTAAGACCCTGGAGTATTATGATCAGAGGCTAAGGAGAGGTGAGCAAACATAAAAACCAGTCTTACACTATGGGACATAATACTGTGTGGAGGGGCCACTATGGGATATTATACTGTCTGGAGGCCGGTTTCATATTCTATAAATGGGGCGTTATAACATGTGGGAGCCAGGAAAGAGGGTGCTATGTCATGTGGGGTTTGGGGCCCAAGTAAAAAGTTTGCTATGGGGCCCAGTCTTTGCTAGTTACACGCTTAATCTGCTGATTCCAGTTTTAAAGCAACAGACATGCAACAGACCCCATTATAGTCCGATAGACCAGAACAACGGACAGCTTGATGCAAGTGTGAACTTAGAGTAAAGAGTTAATGGGGGGGTATTGCCTGGCTATGGTATGGAGCTGCAACACAATGTGAGAGCTCTGTAACCCTGAATTGCCGTCAGCCTTTAAATCAGCCATCATTGGCGCCTATCCACCACTCCTATGCAGAAAAAGCTTCAGGGAAGAACCCAGACCCCATCTAGACTAGTTTCCACTCACACCCGGAGCGGTATTCATCGATTTGTCAAACCTCGATTCTTTAGCTTCAGGTAGGTGCCTCAAAGGTGAGAATACAATCTGTTCTCAGACCTCTCACAGCCCAGATGACACAGACCTCTGTCCCCACCTACCCTGGGCAATGGCGACCATTAAGATTATGTGACTTTTTCCTGTGGAGTTCTACTGTCTTGGATTATAGTTTAGCTGGGGTTTTATTCTTGAGGGTGGCTGTGGCGAGGGGTGGATTTGTATCCAGCCTGCCTGACTCCTTAGGTCATCATGCACGATTAGACTAAGTGTCTAGTGTGAGCTTGGGGCCTGAGTAAATTTGTATGGATAACCATCATGCAGGCTCCCGGGGATGCGGTATGGGCACATTAAGTTATGACATGTTTAGTTGAGATTTGGGTTCATATTTGTTAGATGATTGTGACTCACCATTATCCTCTTTATGTGCCTTTGAAGCTCAAGCTATATTGAGCTTGTGGTGCAAAGTGGCAACACAGCCCAATTCTATCTCCCAAACCAAACACAAAGATTGGCCTGTAGAGCATATCTTGAGGCATTATCTGTTTGCTGATAGATTGGCGGTCCTGGCTCAAGACTTCAACATGACATTTTGATGTGGAACTGGACTCTTCTTCGGGTAGGTCATTCATATCAACTTCCCAGTTAGGGTCCCTTAAATGCAAACTGGTTGACTTATAGTATGTCCTTAACCTTCAAGAGGGTTACACATATTATTCTCCAGTACATGGGACATATAGCAAGATTGATTCTTTTCTGATTAGCCAAAGTCTATTGTCATGGTCCCCTTGTTCCCGAGCATCGTTCCCGATATGGTCGAACCACGCCCCAGTGTTTTTCTCCCTTGTGGGTCCTGGCACTGTTGGGACGTATAGGCGATGGTCCTTCTCTTCCCAGGGATGTGGGCTGTCAGGAAGCCATATCCCAGATGATAACTGACTTTTTGGATCACCACTGGGATGACCCCACGTCCCTCCCAATCCATTGGGAAGCGTTGAAGAATGTTCTTCGAGAGGTTTACATCCAGCACAGTGCCCATTTAAATTCCGGAAAGGTGTTTGCTATTGAAAAATTCCTGTCTCAGATACAGGACCTGGAAGTGGCATATAAGCATACCCAATGTCCCCTAGGCGCTGGCACAGCTACTCGACACCAGACAACAGCTTTGTATATTGCTAGACTATAAACATTCTTCAAACAAACTAGCCAATTTTATTATGAATTCTTAAACAAGTACAGGAGCTTATTGGCCCGGTTTCTACACCCTTATGCACCACATTCATTCCTAAAATTAAAAATAAACGGGGGGAAGAATTAAACATAAACCTGACGATATTGTGCATGTTTTCCAATAGTATTATCATTCTTTATATTATGTCAATGTTCTCCTCTCTGATATGGCTCCCTCAGACTTTTCTCAATGGATCGAGGCTTTCGTTCTCTCAACACTACTCCTGAGACTTCCTGTGGAGTTAGTGGATTCTTTGGTTTCACTGGGGAGGAGCTCTCTCTGGCTATTAATGACTCGTTGGGAAACAAAAGCCCAGGCCGCAACAGGTTCACTATGAAATTCTATAAGTCCTTTACAGCCCAGCTCCTCTCATTTATGCCTAAAGTCTTTAATTCAATTTCTGCGACAATGCCATATACCCTCCAGACCCTCATGACTACAATAACCATTATTCCAAAGCTGGGGAGAGACTCACTCACTGTGCCAACTATCGTCCCATCTCGCTTATAAACAATGTCCTAAAGTTTTACGCCAAGTTCTTGACCGACAGACTGGACTCCCTCCTCCTGGGTGTCATTCATACTTAGCAGGGGGAGGTTGTTCCAGGCAGGAATATCCAGGACAACATCAACAGGGCCCTTCTTTTACTCACCCACATGAGGAATAGGGGGATCCCTGGGTGCTGATCTCGGTCAACGCCAAAAGGGTTCAACCAAGTCTATTGGGTCTTTCTTCACTCCTTTCTGGCTCAGTTGGATAATTGTACCGTTATGCTGAATTGAATATTTGACCTTTATCAGGCACCAACAGCACGCATCACAGTTAACAACATGCTCTCCTCTCCACTGCCAGTGATCAGCGGTACGAGACAAGGATGCACTGTCTCCATTGCTCTACGTAACTGTTATGGAGCACTTGGCAGTGGCTCTGCGGAGGTCCCCAGATATCTCTGGTGTCAAGGCCGGGGGACTCCTGTATAAACTGAATTTATATGCTGATGACCTGATCTTGTTCTCGACAACTCGTCTTGTTCAGCCCCCTCATTGAGGTGTTTGACATCTTCTTGCATCTGACCAGTCTTGAGCCACTCCTCCTGCAGTGGGATAGACCTGCCCATATGATTTCTACTCTCTATCAAATCCTCCTTCAAGAACCCAGCCAACAGCCTCCACCATATATCAAGGCTTTGGAAGTGAGACCTTGGTGTCTCCTTTTCTATACAGGATTGACAAAAGATCTTTATATTGATTCAACTTCCCTTAGCATGCCATGCCCAAGAGAAAATTTTTAAAATCCTTACAAGATGGTATAGATGCCCAGACATCTTACATCTATCCAGATACTATCCAGAAGTGTCTGATCTCTGCTGGCATTGTGGTATGGAAAAAGGCACCATGCTTCACATGTGGTGGTCGTGGGAGGCTCTTCAAACATTCTGGAGAGCGGTGTTTGAGATATATATGCAGTTGACATCTGTGAGCATGTTCTCCACTACACAGAGGGATCTCCTATTGCTTATTCCCAGCCCATTCTAAAACCAATCTAGACTAACTAGATTCCCCGACACTTGAATGGGTGACTGGGATGAACTACCTATATTGAGTGACATGGAGTTACTGACAGGGGAGGAGAGTGACTGCTCCTACGAGGTTGCCTTCCTGTGGTTTCCCTGCTTTTAGGACTGGTGCATCCTATGCTGACATCAACTCTTCCAGCAATGGTTATGTGCACACTAGAACATTATTTCTGAGACCTTCTCTTCGGGCCACTACTGGGGCCTAGGGTGCTCCATCCCTTCCGCAACCTTACATTTTACCCCCAACTGTCATACCCCCCTTTTATTCTTAGTTTCTTCTTTTTATTTTTAGCGTTAATTTTATTTTCTCTCTACTCTCATTGTCTCACATTATGGCATACCTTTATAGAATACACTTTCCTTGTGGCCTTTCACCACAGGTTTCATTTTGACCACACATGCAACCGACTCTGTTCTACATTGAATTAATATGACACTGTATTACTTGTTATTGTTTACCTTTTTTATGTGAAGTACATTTTATTATTTCTGCACTTGAAGCTTGGAAAATGCAGAGAAAAAGGTCCTGCAAGCAGGACATTTTTCTTGCGGAAACTGGGTGGACTCCATTATAGTCTATGGGCTCCATGGGTTTCTGTGGGTAACCGCTTTTTAGCGTGAACTGTGAGGGGCAATAGACTGACTACAAAGATAGTGAAGAGTTAAAGTTGATGCTAAGACTTTTTGCATGTGGACTTTGTGCGTGTTACAGAGTTTGTGTTTACCGAAGAATGGCCAGTAAAATTATTTCTATTTTGTTTTCGCTGATATATAACATCAATGAAAGTCTATGAGTCAGTGAAAAAAAACAGATGCATATGGCATGCATATGCCATCCATTTTTCACGGACCCAGATACATTCAAAATATAGAAAATGAAAATAAAAAAAAATATCTACTTTACACAGATACAGTATACAGCACACCACGGGTGCATTTGAGCAGGGTGGGGTTCTGTCTGTGAAAACCACAGACCACAGATGTGTACATGTGAATAAGGCTCGTCAGTAGGATTGGCATATGGGTGCAGACACACAGTGGGGAGTACAAAAATGGAAGTTGCTGAGAGAGTACAGATATGGAATTGGTGTAAATAATATGGGAGGAGGAGAGGTGGTGGAGACTTTGAGTTGGTTATATTAGCAATAGCTGTGAACTGCTTGGGAAGTTGCAGACGAACAGACTCCTGGTTGAGGGAGCAGCACAGATAGCACAGCTTAACCCTGCTGTTCTGTTCTGTTCTACTATACACATATAATGTTCCGGTCATTTTTGACTAGGCCTATTAAAGTCTTTATTTTTAACTAATTTAAGTGTTTTATTTGAATTTCTTTTGCATTATTTTACTGTATGTGAACATGGTTGTGCATAAATAAAAAATGAAATCAAAAACTTAATTTTTATTTTTTTTGTGTCAAAAAATGTTACATGGCCTTATTGCATTATTCATGCATATTGCACATTTGCACAAAAAAAAAAAATCTTTATAAAACTGTAAACTATAACTAATAACATCAAACTGTATGTAAATATATTTTTTTCAAAAAAAATAAAAATAAAAAGTCTAGTTTTTTCTATATAAAATGTGAAATAAGGTTCAAGGTGCTAAATTTACTGTTTGCATTCGTCACAAGTATAATTTACATGTCTTTTGCATAAGTACTTTGCACATTTGCAACATATCACATTTGATTTGTGATTACTTGATGTTGGACAGAAGGCGCATCGTTTCCGTTTTAGGCTGGTTGCACTGCTGGTGGAGGCCGTGGGTATCGTGACAGTGCTAGCGGAAGCCCTTGGTTCACTTTCTTCAGCATGCTGTTGGATCCTGTGGACAATGGCTGCAGCTCCATCATCTCTGGGTGTTACTTTTCTTTGTTCAATATATAATAATAATAATAATAGTCCTTTAATAGTCCCACAATGGGGAAATTCTGTGTGTTACAGCAGCAAAGATAAGCAGATACAAATATAAATACAACATGTACAGGAATGTTCCAAGGTGAGAGGCATTACATTAATAGCAGACAGACAGATAGGACGTAGCAGAGGGGGGGGGGGGGGATTTAACAGGCAGAGAGATATTTCAGTTCTCTGTATGTAATGATCTCCGCTTAGGTCGGTGTTGGTTGTACAGCCTAACCGCGGTGGGGAGGAAAGACTTCCGATAGCGCTCCTTCTCACACCTAGGGTGGAGCAGTCGGTCACTGACAGTACTGCTCAGCGCGATCACGGTCTCATGCATGGGATGGGACTTCTTCTTCTGCATGGAGCTCACCACGGACAGTATCCTTCTTTCACCCACCACCTGCACTGGGTCCAGTGGGCTCCCCAGGACAGAGCTGGCCCTTATATGGGCTAACCAGTGATTTTCCCAACTCCTCTAAAAAAATTCTTCTTTTATATAATTTATTTTTGTTCCAATTTGGGTCTATTTCACGCCATAACACAAATGCATTGTACGCCGACACATCAAGAATGTTGTAAAAAACGCAACCATTTTGCGTTTACAGGTGTAAGTGCCTATGAGTATGTATGTATGTGTAACTCTGCATGGACCAAAAGGACCTAGATAAATTGATAAATAGTAGTAGATGAACTATATAGACCAAAATGAGATTATAACGCCTTTATTTTTTTTTTTTAAATGGCTGGAGATTAGTATAAAATGCTATCGGTCATTTTTGACCGAACAGTACAAGTGTAAAAAAAGACGTGGAGCAAAAAGTAAACAAAAAATAAATAAATAAAAACTGCTATTAGTAAGAACCCCTCAAATGAGGAAAAGTCAATGAACCACAAGTTTCAGAACCGCATAATGAATATTTTAAAAAATATCAAATTTCAAATTCGGTCATTTTTGACCGAACAGAACAGCAGGGTGAGAACTAGAGACAGCATGTCTTAGTAGAGCAAATAGGAGGACGCAATGAAAGAAGGCTTCTGGCGGAATCTTCTTCCGAGAGCCATCAGTAGTTCCATCAGTAAAAAGGTATGGATTATCTGAGTTGATGGTACAGGTGAGGAACGTTTTGTCAATGGTGCTCAATCAGGAAGTCCTCTTGGCATACCCTGCGCCAGTGTTGAACTGGGATGCCTAGGGCCCATCAGTTAAATTAATTCTGAGGCTAAGAGAGGATGGGTACTAGTTAGTCTGACTCTGTACTCTCAGCCTCCCAAAATGTCTATAGTATAAGAAACTACTCAATTTATTGTAATAAGTAATCTACCCAGTACATACCCTTTAAGAAATGTTGTACAATGAGTGTGAGTGATTAAAGTGCAATTAGTGTACTGTGTCATGCCAGGATGAACTGGGGGTCTAAAAGGGGATTCATCTATGGGTCAGACAAGTCTGCCTTGCGCTTCAATGAGTGTGTACAATTTCCCAGGAAAGTGTACCTACTGTACCCAGAGAGTGGTAGGCAGCAGGAAATAGCAGGATAACATGAACATGGGCACAATGGGTTAAAAAAATGTTTTCAAAAACATTACTTACCTTACCAATGCCCTGCCACTGATGTTCCAACACTCCCCAGCTGTTCTGTGGTTTGTGAAATAGATAAACAAGTCATATAAAGATGACTGTTTATCATAGCATGTATTGTTTTTATAGTGTTCATGATAATATAATTACATTTATTTCTCAGCTTTTTTATTCTTTACAGTAGAGATGCTGAACCTGCGGTTCACACAGCTAGTTACATCATCCAAACTGCTGGATAGAAACACATTGGATCATCTGCCTGTGTGATTAGCTGTGTTTCTGTGTAGCATTCACTGTGGCTAGAAAGAGGAACACTATAAGTGCTCTTCTTATTGGTGAATACAGTCTCCTGTCATAACCAATGTGCACATTACATTAAGTAAAGGCAAGCAGACATACACTTTGTTTATACATATAAGAGTCAATATCTCTTTTGTATGTATTCAAGAAAAGTGTTTATTGTTCTGGCAGCTAGGGGAAAGCAGAAGGCATTAAAATGTTGTTTTTATTTGCAGTGCTGTTAGATGGAGAAGGACAGAAGCATAGTCTCTCTGCTGTGAAGCAGCCAAGCAATGATTCTGAATTTGTGCAGTAGTGGGCTGTTGTGCTGCACTAATAATAATGGACTTTCTGCTGGCACAATAGTGGGGTACACTTTTGGCCTTAAGTATATGGACTATGGCATTCATGTGGAAAATGAATAAATGGATGAGTGCTTTGCATCTGCTCGATTCTCTTTATTCACTTCTATGGGAGTTACCTAAACAGCAGAGTATATACAGAAGAGAAGAAAAAGCTGATAATATATATATATATATATATATATATATATATATATATACTTGGCTGTTAATGTAATGTAGGCACAAATCTAGCACTATATTTGGCTATATACATCCCCAATAGCATGCTGTGCAAAATGTAAAGAAAACAAGCATGAGATGTTTTGGAAATATCATATAACCATATTTAATCACAGTAGAACATAAAACACAGAAGTTGAAAGCTTAGAAATTGATGGCGTCAACACATCTCAAAAATTTTGGGGAGAGTTAAAAATAAAGGTGGAACAATTCCAGAAAAACTCCTCAATGTAAAATTGCAAAGATTTTGAATATCCCTCCATCTGCAGTTTATAATATCATCCATGTGTACAAGGTATAATATTGGATGCTCGATGTACAAGCACTGCATTAAAAACAGGTATGAATTGGTAATGCAACTTGTTGCATGGGCTCAGGAATACTTCCAGAAATCCACAAATGTAAGTTAAAACTGTATCATGCAAAGAAGCCATATATCATGGTAAAGGAACGCCCCAATCTTCTTTGATCCAAAGCTCATTTAAAATGAACTGAGGAAAAATGCAAAATTCCTTTGTGGTCAAATGAATCAAAAGTGGAAATTTTTTGGGACACCGGTATTGGGTTGCATTAGTGCCTATGGCATAGGAAACTTATACATCTCAAAAGACACGTATCAATGCTGACCAGTATAGAGGTTTTAGATTAACATATGAAAGCTATGGACTTCGTATCCCAATATTATACTTTGATCTTATGCTTCTCTTAAGGCTAAGGCCCCATGTTGCAGAAAGCAGCTAAAAAATACTACTGAAAAAAACGCAGTGGAAACACATAATATTTTATTCCACAGCAGTTTTCGGTTTTGCTGCATTTTTCTCAGCAGTTTTTATTCCCTTATTAAATCTATAGGGAAAATGCAAGCATTTCCACGGGAAAAATTTTAACAAAAACAAATGCGTTTTTGGAAAACACAGCTTTTCCGCAGTGTTTCTTTTTACGCAATGTGTGGATTGGATTAGACAGAATCTTGTTCATTTGCTGGTATTGTAAAATGCTTTTTTTTTTTTTTGCTGCTGCATTTCTGCAATGTAGGTAACAAAGCAAAGAAGACCCAGGAATGTTGAACAGCTATAATCCTACATCAGACAAGCGTGTGGTAACTCTCCTCTCTCAAAACTGCAGCAATTGGTTTCCCCATATGTTTACAGATTGTTATAGGAAGAAGGGATGCTATACTGCGGTACACAAGGCCTTGAAATTGAAAACTTTCAATTTCTGATATGTGGTCTATGTTCTAATGTGAATAAAATATGGTTATATGAGATTTTCAAATCATTGCATTCTTGTTTTCTTTACATGTTACACAGCATGCCAACTTTTTTGGAATTGGGGTTGTATGTATATATATACAAACACACACAAACATTCATCATTTTTATGTAACTTTAATGCAGCCAATTGAAGTAACACAGTATAGCAATAGAGCCATCAGCCCGATAGAGTATGTGCGCCTCTGCTTTAGAATGACAAACCTAGACATGCAATGCAGTATATGATTGAAGCATAATGGTATACTTACTGTGTTATATTCTCCAACTTTAGAGATTTGTGTACAAAACTTTACAACACAAGCTGGGGAAACACACAGAGCTGGCAAGAGTTTGATCTTTCATGTGAATACAATTCTATGGAGACACAAATGTTAACGTGCCTATCAGATGTGCGAGAACCCTGTCAACTAGGATGCCGGAATCTCACATACTGTACCAATTTTAACAACCGGTAAAAGTCATTGTTCAGTATTTTCTGACCTTATTTGAAGAATATTTATATATCATGTCATCTTCATGTAATGTTTTCCAAATGTGCAAAATATGATTGGTTTTAATAGAGCCCTCTACAATCTTCATATGACCATTGACTCAGCATATGCTGGTTGACACAAAGTTGCAAAAAGACACAAGTCCATCCAGTCCAACCTATAAACTAAGTATGATCCAGTGGAAGACAAAAACCCCATGAGGCCCCATTGCCCCATCATAAGAAAACATTCCCTGCCGACTCCAAATATGGCAACTGGACTAAGTTCCTGGATCTACACATCAGTTGTCACCACATCCTGTGTTTTCCATACTCCTATGACTCTTATAGGTAAAACCCATATTTTGCTAGATGTAAAGGCTGCCCCCTTGTCACAGTTACAGGCCTAGGTTTAAAGAGATTATTGTAACGTTCTCTGTACTGTCCATTGATATATTTGTAAATTGTAATTAAGTCGCCCCAAAGCTGTCCTTTTTCTAAACAGCTGCAAGTTTGATAACCTGTCTGTGTACTGTAATCCACCCATCCCCTTAATTACCTTGGTTTCCCTCCCCTGCACCCAGAAGTTTAACTTCAAATTCCTGGGTCCCAGTGCAAAATCTGTAATTGGGCTACCTACCTACCATGTGCAATATAGAATAGGTCCAGGGCCATTGCTACCACTGCACCCCCTATATCTACACCCCTGTCTGCACCTGCTGAAGTTCAGCTATGTTTTTCCTATATGCAGGGCCAAAATTGTGCACAGTATTCCATATGTGGTCTGACTAATGATTTGTATAGAGGCAAATTTCTAATTTAAAGGGGTTTTCCGAAGAAAAATGTTTTGTTTTGTTTTTAAAAGTCTGTTATGCTATTAATGGGTTAATAAATGCACCCATATACAGGTGCCACTCAATAAATTAGAATATCTTTGAAACTTTCATTCATTTCAGTAATTCAATTCATAATCAGCAGTCTTCCATGATTGTGTGTCCTACTGAACCAGACTGAGGGACCATTTAAAGGCTTAGGAAACCTTGGCAGATGACACACTGAATTTACAATACTGAACTTTTTTACAATATTCAAATTTTCTTAGATTTGAGTTTTCATTACCTGTAATCCATATCAACATTTACAGAAATAAAACACTTGAAATAGAACACTCTGAGTGTAAAGAATCTAGAAAATATAGGAGGTCACTTTTTTAATTCAATTACTGAAATAAATAAACGTTATAAAGATATTCTAATTTATTGAGATGCACCTGTACCTTTAGCAGTGTTTTGAGTGATTTCTGCGTGTCTCTGGGAGCTCCTGGTATCTTCTGTATTTGTTTACATGGTTCAGCTTCCTGCTATGTAACTTCCTCACTAACTCACCTCTCACCTCACTCCCACCTCCTCTCTCCCTCCCTCCCATACACTCCCTCCCTGTCTCTAGCTATCCCGCTCACTACTAGATCTTCCCAACCTACTCAGCCCAGCCTCCAACCCATTATATACTTACCTCTCTTCCTGCGGGATGGCCCATCCTTCTTTTCTGACTGACTGTGTGTTGACTGCTTTAACAAATTTAGTATCATCTGCAAATATTAAGGTTCTAATCTGTAAATCCTCTACCAGGTCATTAATAAAACGATTAAAAAGAAGTGAACTGTCCCCTGTTGCACCCCACTAGTGACTGTGACCCATTCAAAGTATAATTACTAACCACCCTCTGTTTTCTATCCATGAGCCAGTTGTTAACCCAGTTACACATACAGTATTTTCTCCTAGTCCCAGGGTTCTCATTTTATGTACCAATTTCTAATGTGGCACAGTACTAAATAAGCAATGTAAAATGTACAGAAAAATTGTGTCAGATGCTTTATAAATTTGGCAGAGATAGTTCTATCATTTTCTACTTCATATGTGAATAACTGCCTGTGAAATGTGGTTCTTTATTTCTTTGTCTAATATGTTAAAGGGGTTTTCTGTCCCCAAGTGGATTGTTCATAGTAATGACCTATCCACAGGATAGGTCATCATATGTGATTTTTGGGGGTCCGACACCTGGACCCCACACAGGTTAGCTATTATGGAAGTGGTTCGGGAGCGTGTACAGGCTGCTTCTATTCAAGTAAATAGGAGCAGCGATATAGCCTCGCTCAATCTATAGTGGTGGTTCAGGGAATTGCAGCAATGCTCCTATTATTTGAATAGGAGTAGCATTCATGTGCTCCTTACTGCGGCAGCTTTTGCACCTGGAGGCCAGCTGATCTGTGCGGGGTCCTTTTGTCAGACAGCCACAGCCAAAGAAATCAATTTGGGGCTGAAAACCCCAGATGTTACCAATATCAGGTTTTAGTAAAATCAGACATATTTATTTTACTTTAAATAAACTTATTTTCAGTCTAATTTATTTTTAGGCCAACTGAGTTATTTCGAAGTTGTAATGTTCAATCAGATCTAGGAGCACTGAATGACATGAAACTGTGGGAAAAAGGAACCATTAAGATGCCTTTCATGAATATTCCTGTTCTGGATATTAAGAAATGTCATCCAGAAATGTGGAAGGCCATCGCGTGCTCACTCCAGATTAAACCGTGTCATAGTATATCTAGAGGAAGCATAATCTGCAAGTAAGGGGTGTTCATTACTTTATTCAAATGGTATCATTCAATATTTTGTGCCTTCATTGTGTGTATGCATATGTAAGTATAGGTGGGTGTTATTCTAAAGTCCACAGGGCCCAAGTCAAAAGAACTATTAGCAATATATTATCTACATGTCAGCACTAAAACTGTTTTCTACTTATATTTTACTGATAGTATATTTATGTATTCATTTTTTAAGCCAAGTACAAGGTTGTTTAAATTCACTGATTTAAACTCAAAGGGGCGTGGCTAGTCGGAACAGAGTCTAAGTGCTGAGACCCTACACATACATCAGGATGACTCCTCACCCCTCCCTGGAGCTTTGCACTGGGACTGGGTGCATTCTGTACCGCCACAGAGATGACACCTCCTGGCACGGCCATATATGTCTTGCATGCTGCTGGACAGCCCTGTTGTTGTTTCCCGCTCTGATCTGGGATTGACTTTACACTGCACTGCCACTGAAATAATACCTCCTGGCACGGTGGTGTCCCTCTTGCGAACCACTGGATGGCCTTGTAGCTCTCACTGTTTTAAATTGGGACTGTCCATGCATTACACAGCTACTGAACATACTCCCCCCAACAAAGTCATATCCATCCTACAATCCATCGTTCAATTGGGACTTGAATAAATCGTCGCCAGGCCTGGAAGTCTTTCTGCTCTGGGCTGGGACTAAACAAACGTCAAAACCACTATTCAGGTAACTCCTCCTGGCACAGTCCTCTACCTCCTGCAAGGGTTCCCGTTGCCTAGTGCGACCCTGCACCTACCCTGGCGCTGTGCCTTGGTGGTACTGTAAAGCCTATCCTTTCTAATTGCTTACTGAAGTATTGTACTTCCCTGGTGTGGCGCCCCACTCCTCATATGATGGCAATATAACATATAGCGCCTAGTGCACGACCTAGGGACTCAAAGCGACTATAGCCTGTCTTGCAGTCCCCCTAATCTACGTACTACTTTTGGAAAGCTACTACCTTCGCAATGGTAAGAGGCAAGAAATCTGTACGACGGCCAGACAATAACTTGACAAATTATTTTGAATGGGACCGCAGTAGGGATGGTGAATCAGGTCGCACTTCCCCTGAACATGTGGAACTCACACCTCCATCACCCACAACCACTGTACTGAATAGAGTAGAGTCCCTTGATGATGCTGCTCCTAACCATTCCATGGACGTACCGGCTTTACACCTGCCCCCATCCCCTGAAGACATCCGATCGGCAGTGCAGAAACTCCACACTGAGACTTCTCAACCCCTCATGGAACCTAACCTAACGTCGCCGCACTTTTTATCCCCTAGTGCCAGTCAGATCAAACAGAGGCCCTGCTTAGACCTTCCTGGCACATCTGCCCAACCTGCAGACAGCTCCTCCTCAGAAGCCCTCTCGCAGACTCCAATAGGCGGCCTAGATAGCTTCTACACCACTAATGGCCCTGCCTCTGAACATACGTTGAGATACATGATTCTGGCCCTCTGCAGCTCCCTCCAGGCGGACATGTCACAACTCCTCCAGCCACTTCAATTATCTGTCACGCTCTGGATGGCCGAGTGACCCACATTGAGTCCAAGATGGGTGATTTTGCAACTTCGCATAACAAAGTCATTGATGCCCATAATGACTTAGCAGAGGACTTTGAGAAGCTTAAAGCCACAATGGCCAACATGGAGAACCGTTCCTGCAGGAACAATATTAAATTCAGAGGCATCTCAGAACAAGTCTTACCAGCTGACTTACATTCCTATTTACAGGATTATGTCAAGTTCCTATTGCCTGATTCCTCACCGACAGACCTCATCATTGATAGGGCACATCGACTACCTGGCCCTCGACACCTTAGAGACGATGTTCCACAGGATGTTCTGGCAAGATTTTATTTCTTTCATGTTAAAGAGAAATTAATAGGTGCAGCTCGTAAACAGAAGTCTTGGCCTCCAAAATTTCAGGACGTACAACTCTATACAGACCTCTCTGCTACTACCCTCCGCCTCCGCAGGGAATTGCTCCCTATCACAACCTCCCTTCGTAGAAGCAAAATTCGATACAGATGGGGCTTTCCGGTGAAGCTGCTCATCACTAAGGACGGGACAGTCTTCACCATTCACAGCCTAAATCAAGGCAAGGCATTGCTATCATCTTGGAACGTGCAATTATCCCTCCCTCAAGATGCGGATGACCCCATTCCTCTCCCGAGTTCGGAGCAGACCTCAGACCATCCTCGAGTAACAACCTGCCCGGGCTACTAACTCTTCATTTTTGGTGCACAACCCTTCCTATGTTCATACTTCAGCCAGATAGTCTCTGACTACTATCCCGAACAATATACAGTGTTCTTGTATATGTCTCTTCAACTGTTTGTTCGCTTGTTTTTTTACTACGCCCCCACTATCTTGTGCTAGTAATTCCTATTCTCCTTATTATCAACCCTGCTGAATCGGATACATCCTCCATACGCTCGCCCTGATGCATCAACATGATGCTTAAACTGGCTTCTCTCAATGTTCGAGGCTTAAACAGCCCTCAGAAACGCTCCTACCTATGGAAAAAAGCTCTTTCTCTTTGTGTGGACTTATTTTGTACACAGGAAACTCACCTTTTGCAAAAAGTTGCTTTCAGAATAAAACATCCTTTCTTCCCTGTCATATACCATGCACATCATTCCAAAAAGACACGAGGAGTACTCATTGCTTTCAGGAACTCAATGGCCTTCTCTCTGCTGGCTCAGAAGTCTGACCCACAAGGCAGATTCCTCATAATTGTGTGCCTTATCTATAATGCCCCTTTTACTATTGTCAATTTGTATGCGCCTCAGCGGAGGACAGTGGCCTTCCTCAATAAGGTTTACAGATGAGTCCGTGATGACCAACAGGGGGCCTTGTTAATCTGCAGAGATTTTAATGGCATTATGGACACTTCCTTGGACACGACTACCACCACCAGACACACCTCCTCCTGCTTGAGCCAATTCCCAACCATGGAAAACTTATACGATGTGTAGCGAGCGCAACATGCGGCTGAAAGAGACTACACATATTTTTCAGCAGCTCATGGCTCTTACTCCGGCATAGACATGTTCTTGGTTGACCTACACACCCTCGTTATCCACAATTGAATCAATTACGTGGTCTGACCATGCAGCCATCACCCTTATCTTGGAAGAGAACATATCACCCTTTGCCACTAGGCTTTGGAGAAACAATACTTACCTCTTGAGCCATTCCAAATATCATCCTATGATTGGGAAAGATCTCAAGGACTTCTTCCAGATCAACTCCCTTTCTACATCTGACCCCTACACTCTGTGGAACACACACAAGGCCTTTATCCGTGGCACTCTAATCAAACTTGCACACAGAGACAAAGTTGAACTCCAGAAGCTTGTCAAGAACGCTATGTCGACTCTCTCTGCCCTGGAGGCTACTAACAAAGCGAATCCTAATCCTGCCATTTCAGAGCGACTGTCCCAAGCTAGATATCAGTTACATTTCCTTCTTCTGCAGGATTATGAAAAAAGCTTTGAAAAAGTCCAAAGCTAGGTTTTATTCTCAAAGCAATAAAACGGGCAAGGTCTTGGCTCGACAATTGAAAGCGAAAGCCATCAAATCGAGGATTCCACACATTAAACACTCTTCCACTGGAGTACGCTTAACGGATCCCAGAGATATTGCTAATTCCTTTAAGAACTATTATGATCGGCTTTACAACCTGAAGGAGCATATTCCTCTCCCTTATGATCACTCCAGTGTGATTTCCGACTTCCTAAGCAACATCACATTGCCGGGCCTTACAGAAAACCACCTCTCGGCCTTGAATGCCCCAATTTCTCTTACAGAATTGCAAACAGCACTGAAGATTCTCCCTAAGGGTAAATCTCTGGGACCAGACGGTTTCTCCAATGAATACCTCTTTCAATTCCAACACATATTGTCTCCACACCTCTTAAACTTCTTCAACCATGCCATGTCGGGTACACCACTTCCGCAAGAATCTCTGGCCAGTAATGCTCCTGACGTGCCCCAGAATTTCAGGCCAATTTCATTATTGAACACGGATCTTAAACTATATGCGAAGATACTGGCGTCTCGTCTGGCTCCAATCCTTCCGTATCTGATGGGAGTGGATCAGGTGGGCTTCGTTAAGGGTCGCCAGGCTCCAGATAATACCAGGCGTATTCTTCACCTAGTGGATCTACTGGAGCGCCAAGCAGTTCCATCTCTCCTGGTCGCCCTAGACGCCGAAAAGATGTTTGACCGCATCAACTGGTCATTTGCCTTCTCTGTCCTGTGGAAATTGGGATTCTCTGGTCCTATTCTGAATGTATAATCCAAAATGATAATCACAATAATACAAAAATTTATATATAATTTTTAATTAATTAAAGTTAAAAATCACAACAACATATAACCACCCTAAAAGCAGCACAATTAAATAGTCCTCAAAATATCAAAAAAAAAAATATATATATAATTTGGAGACAAAAAAAAAGCAAACAAAACAGGCATGGCAGCCTGAAATAGGGAAAACCAACCAGACACTTACCGTGATTCACGGGCTAAATAAGGAAACACCTGTATCTAAACTATCCCTATAACACCCTATATAAAACACTAAATAGACCCTAAAGTCCTAACTCGGGGCCACCGCCCTAATTAGCAAGTGCCCCCGACTGGAACCTGGCCCTAGAATAAACTATCCCTATCAAAACCCTTCAAAACAAATAGATATAGAGAGAACAAAAAACACAAGAAACAAAACAAAACTAGGTACGCCTAACACACATATATATAGTAACCAAACATGCAATCCCGACATGCATGTTTCGCTAAACTCATCAGGGGATAGAGTTGGTTAAAAAATCTCAAATATACTAAATGCAGAATGAAGCCACAGTAAAGATACCACCCTGTGCCAAGTATGGAAGAAACCAGCACTAAGGTCAAGTGTTAAACATCAAAAAACATAGCACAAATATAAGTAGTACATAAAACTCCTAAAGGTATTGCAGATATCAGATAACTAATCACAGATACAAAACAACACCATGGTATATCAAAGAGTGGCCATAAGTGTTGGAAGATAGCACAGTTCAAACGCTAAGTATTCATACACCAGGTATATGGAGTGCCAAACATACCTAAGAAGCGCAAGAGGCGCTGCCTACTTAAATACTAAGTGCTACAGGTGGAATAGCGCAATTAACATGCGCAATAGAGGTAAAAAGACATGCATGCGCATAACAAAGGGAACTCAAAGTGCATACTGAGCATGCCCAAATAGAAATCACATTAGCGCTTGCGCATATGATAATGAAACCAAAAGAACAGGAAATGGATAGAATGTTATCTGAATCCAAACCTCGTTATGCCCCTATTAACTGAGCAACCAATGCTGCAGATAGATAAACAGAAGCAAGGCTCTGCAAATAAAACCTTATAGAATCACTTGCAGAGTACATAAAAGGTATTTTAGAGGGGAATGAAAACTAGATATAAAATACAATGCACATATGGACTAGACAAATAATCATCCTGAATATAGAATGAAACCCCTATCAAATAAATGAAGCAAAACTCAATTGTTCATTTAACCCACCCGGGGCTACAGTTTGCAAGCGAAAAATCCATTTTGTTTCTGCCTGAGTAACAAGTTGGTCCCAATTACCGCAGCGTACAGGGGGTTGGATCAGGTCAATACCCATAAATTTAATGCACAAAGCATTACCCTGATGTTCAAGTCGGATATGCCGGGCGATTGGTGTATCACGATGATGTCGGATGTCACCTAAATGCTCGCCTATTCGGCGCCTGAACTCACGGATTGTTTTGCCAATGTATTCAAGGCCGCAGTTACAGGTGGCCTTATAAATAACACCCTTCGAACGACAATTAATAAAAGACCTGATCGCATAAGAAGCACCGGTAACATTGCTAGTGAAGTTTTTACCACTTGTGACATATGGGCATGCAATACAGCCACTACAGCGAAAACAGCCCACAACTTTTTTTGTTAACAGCCAATTTTTGGCAGTGGTAGGTTCGGAGAAATGACTCACTACCACACGGTCCCTAATGCTCCTGCCCCTTCTATACGTTATTTGGGGCTTATGGCCCACCGCATCAACGATATCGGGGTCCATAGTCAATATCCCCCATTGTCTAGCAATAACAGTACGAACCTGATCAGCCATGCCATCAAACGTACCTATTAGCCTAGTCTGCCCAACACTGGGAGGACTGATCTTAGGAGTCAGAAGCACGGGCCGATCCTGATTAAGGGCATGTTGAAAAGCCGGTCTTAAAACGCGATCAGGATACCCCCTAGCATGAAATCTAGATCTCAAATCTGCCACTTGTTTCTTGAACTCAGAGATTGTTGAACAATTGCGACGAAGCCAAAGATATTGGCCCTTAGGTATTCCTTTTTTGAGGGGAAGGGGATGATGACTCTCCCACCGCAATAATGAATTAGTAGAGGTGGGTTTGCGATATATGGTAGTCAAAACTTCCCCATTAATGACCGAGATATGGAGATCCAAAAAAGCTAAGTTGGTAGGGTTAGTCTCATAGGTAAAATGAAGACCAATATCATTCTTATTGAGACCCGCTACCAGACGACCAAACTGGTCCTCAGACCCCTTCCATATGACCAATATGTCGTCTATGTAGTGGGCCCAAATATGGATCTTCTCCATCCAATCGGTCTCTCCCTCACCCGGTTCGAGGGAGCGCTCCCACCAGCCCAGGAATAGGTTGGCATAAGAGGGTGCACAAGGGCTACCCATTGCACAACCCCTGAGCTGGTGGAAGACCCTTCCATTAAAGGTGAAATAATTCCGGGTGAGGGAGAATTCAAGAAGTCGCAATACAAACTCATTATGAGCCCTCAGATGGCAACCTCTAGTCTGCAGATATGAGGCAACTGCCTGCAAGCCCAAATGGTGGGGAATTGATGAATAGAGAGCCTCTACATCAATGGAGGCTAGAATGCATGTATCTTCAATATGAATGCCCTCCAGTCTTTTTAATAGGTCCGTAGTGTCCTTTACAAAAGATGGCATGGAACTTACAAATGGGGCCAAAATCTTATCTATATAAATGCCGATATTCTGGCATAAAGATCCTACTCCAGAGACGATTGGTCGTCCTTTTAAAGGAGAAGTCCCTTTATGGACTTTGGGGAGGGAATAAAAAGTGGTGACTCGGGGAAAACGAGGCAAAAGAAATTCAAATTCCTCCTTGCTTATCAAATTCTCATTAAGGGCAACAGTCAATATATCCTTAAGTTCATTCCAAAAAACATCAGTAGGATCCTTACTGAGAACCCGATAACACAAGGGGTCATTCAACAAAGATTCGCACATCGCTTTATAATCTTCAAAGTCCATAATCACAGTATTTCCCCCTTTATCCGAAGGTTTAACAACTCGGGACCGATCGTTCTCCAGGGAGGACAAGGCTAAAAGTTCCTGCTTGGTACAATTAAGTTGATTAGAACACATTGTCATCTGAGAAAGGTCCTGAGTAACCAATTCAAGGAAGATACCCAACGTGGACACATCACCCGTGGGTGGTACTGCCACACTCTTATTCCTTAATTGTGTAAAGGGGCCTTTACCAGACATTTCAGGTGAATCATCAGCCAAGCCATACAAAATTCTAACATCCGTCAACATTTCAGGAGAAATGCCCAAATCAGCACATTCCCTGCGTTCTTTAAGGCGAAAATACTTATGCCATCTAAGCTTACGGATAAATAAATTGATGTCTTTGATCCACCCGAATAAATCAAACCTATTAGTAGGTACAAAAGACAAACCCTTTTGGAGTACAGACAATTCAGAAGAAGATAGTGGAATAGATGAAAGGTTCAAAACCTGTGATTCTACTGGCGTGGTCTCCCTTGATGTCGATTTCGCAAGGGGTATGGGGTGCCTCCGTCTAAAAAATCTCTATTCCCCAAATGAGGGTTAGATCCCCCTCTACCACGTCCTCTAGGATTACGGGTACGTCCTTTATTACGATGTTTAGTAGAGGAATCAGAATCAGAGACATCCGCCTCTGATGAAGAAATATCAGTGTCCTGACTAACCTGATTTTGAATACCAATAAATGAATAAACCTTATTATCCTTAAAATCGGCAAGATCTCTTACAAATTGACGATGTTTACGATCTTTCAAATGAAATTGAAATCTCTCCACAGTTTGCTGAAGTGTCCGCTCCTGAGAACCGAACTCTGGGTCAGCAGCAAACTTCTCCGCAACATCAATATGTTCTTTTAACTTAATATTTAGACGTTCTAAATTAGATTTTTCTTCTTCCAGCAGCAGTTGCATAAATCTAAGTGAGCTATTAGTAGCTTCCCGTTCCCATTTAGAAAGGAATATAGAATTTCTGCACCTTGCCGCTGGAACTAAAGGAATTTGTAAACCACGAGGAACTATACCCTGTTTGATATAACATTCCAGACTATGAACCTCCCACCATACACTAATATGCTCCTTATATACTGCGGTTAGTTCTCTGAAAGCCCCTTTAAAAGTAGGTGTATAACGTTGTTGCGTATAAACTTTATCAGAAAAAATATCCGTCAATTCGTTCAACCATTGTGCAGTGTCTATGCCAGTTTTCAACAACCCTGCCATACCAAAGGGATAAGTACCAAATCCAAGACCTTACAGGTCATATACAACAATAGATTATCCGAAAAAAATATTATATAATCCAAAATGATAATCACAATAATACAAAAATTAATATATAACTTTTAATTAAAGTTAAAAATCACAACAACATATAACCACCCTGAAAGCAGCACAATTAAATAGTCCTCAAAATATATAAAAAAAAATATATATATATATATATATATAATTTGGAGACAAAAAAAAGCAAACAAAACAGGCACGGCAGCCTGAAATAGGGAAAACCAACCAGACACTTACCGTGATTCAGATGGTGCCTGTGTTGCTGAAGCAAATACCAGAAGGGGAGAGGGGTGACATAGTCCACGGTTCAATAGTAACACCAGTAACAATGGGCTAAATAAGGAAACACCTGTATCTAAACTATCCCTATAACACCCTATATAAAACACTAAATAGACCCTAAAGTCCTAACTCGGGGCCACCGCCCTAATTAGCAAGTGCCCCCGACTGGAACCTGGCCCTATAATAAACTATCCCTATCAAAACCCTTCAAAACAAATAGATATAGAGAGAACAAAAAACACAAGAAACAAAACAAAACTAGGTAATATGTATGTAATATTAAATGGTACCATTATGAAGTACAATTTGTCCCACAAACACTAAGCCCTCATATGGCTCTGTGTTTGGAAAAATATAAAAGTTATTGGGTTTGGAAGGCAGGCAGTCAGAAACAAAAATTGAAAAGTGCCTGTGGTGGGAAGAATGAAAATAACTTAAGATGGTGACAAGCCACTAAAAGGATGCTTAGTTATAAACTATAGAAATTCTTCTTACTTTAATCACTGTTGTTCTTCCCATTCTTGTAAAAACCACTTTTCCACCCCAAACCAGCCATGTCACTAAGAATATCTTTATCTCTCCATCTATTCTACCCCACCATCTGACCTTCTCTGCACAGCTACTCACACACCTGCAAGCTTTCCGCCCCAGAAACACACAACTCCACCCCCCCCCACACTCTCTCCTACTTAAACCTGCTATCCCACTCCCTGCTACTCCTCACTTCTGGTGACATATCTCCTAATCCTGGACGGCCCCAGCACCTCCCTGCTGTCAGATCTTTCCGCACAATCGGCATCAGCGCACAGAACCCCCTAAATCTTACACCTATCTCACCCGCTCCTGCCCCTCCCCACACACTCCCCAGTGCACTATGGAATGCTCGCTCTGTATGCAACAAACTTGTCTACATCCATGACCTCTTCATTTTTCATAAATTATCTGACACCACCTCCCCTGCTGCCCACCACCTCCTATGGAGGTCTGCAATTCTCACACACTCCCTGCCCCAACAATAAAAACCCGGCGGTGACGTAGGCATACTCCTGCCTGACGATTGCTCCTTTGCCCCAATCCAACCGATACCTGCTCTCACCCTCCTCCTTTGAAGTGCACTCTGTTCGCATTTACTCACCCTCCCCTCCTTTGAAGGGCACTCTGTTCGCATTTACTCACCCTCCAACCTTCAACTACCCGTCATATCGACCGCCAGGATCTACTGCTGCCTTTATCGACCACTTCACCACCTGGCTAATGCACTTCCTATCCACAGACACCCCCACCATCATCATGGGTGATTTCAACATCCCCATTAACACAACCCACCCCTCCGCTTCCAGTCTCCTGTCACTCACTACCTTCTTTAGTCTCTCTCAATGGTCCTCCTCTGCCATCCACACAAAGGGACACACGCTGGACCTCATATTTACCCGCCTCTGCTCTCTAGTTAACCTCTCTAATTCTCGGCCCTCTCCTCTGTAATTGACCCCCCAACCCCCAAACCAACACGCCCCCACAGGAACCTTAATTGCCTTTACATAAACATGCTTTCAGACTCTCTCCGACCACTTGCTGACATATCCTCACTCCAGGACGCAGATACCGCCGCTGACTTCTACAACAACACCATCACTGCTGCCCTTGACTCTGTGGCCCCTCTCACTAACACCAGAACCCGGCTGATCAATAGGCAGCCCTGGCACACTGACCTGACTAAAAAACTGAGACGTGCATCATGGGTTGCAGAACGCCTCTGGAAAAAAAGCCACTCCCAGGAGGACTTCCTTAGGTATAAAGAGGCAGTTCTCACATTCAAGAACACACTCACCTCTGCAAAGCAGGTGTACTTCACCACACTAATATCTGCCCTAAACAGCAACCCCAAACAGCTATTCACTACCTTCAACTCCCTTCTCCGTCCTCCTGTGCCCCCTCCGACATCACTTATCATAGCCGACGACTTTGCCTCTTATTTCAAAAGCAAAATTGACACCATCAGAGACAGTCTCACCCTACACCCCCAACAACCACTCTATCCAACTGCTTGGTGCTCTTCATCTTTAACCTGTTTCTCCACCATCACTGATGAAAAGCTCTCCACACTAATCTCTAAATCCCACCTGACCTCCTGTGCACTCGACCCAATCCAGTTACATCTCATCCCAAAACTCTCGGAAGACATTACTCCTGTCCTAATCCATCTCTTCAACCTATCCCTAACCAATGGATCCTTCCCTTATGCCTTCAAACTTGCTACTGTCACACCTATACTTAAGAAACCCTTCCTGGACCCATCCTCTCCAGCCAACTATCGCCCCATCTCACTGCTCCCGTATGCCTCAAAATTACTGGAGCAACACGTCCACTCTGAACTGTCCTCCTATCTCTCGTCCAATATGCTCTTTGAAAGACTACAGTCAGGCTTTAGACCCCATCACTCCACAGAAACTGCCCTAACCAAGGTCACTAACGACCTTCTTACTGCCACTATTCTGTCCTTCTCCTCCTCGACCTCTCCTCTTCCATTGACACAGTCGATCATTCCCTCCTGCTAGAAACTCTCTCATCCCTTGGCATTTCAGACCTGGCCCTTACCTGGATCTCCTCATACCTCACCAACCGCAGATTCAACGTCTCCCACTCGCACACCACCTCCCTGCCACGCCCTCTTTCTGTAGGTGTCCCCCAAGGCTCCATCCTAGGACCCCTCCTGTTCTCAATCTACACCCTAGGCCTTGGCCAACTCATAGAATCCCATGGTTTCCATTACCATTGCTATGCTGACGACACCCAAATATATCTCTCTGGACCAAACATTACCTCTCTGTTGTTCAGAGTCCCAGAATGTCTAGCAGCCGTAGCCTCCTTTCTCTCCTCCTTTCTCTCCTCCTCAACTCAACATGGAGAAAAGGGAGTTCATAATCTTCACCACTCAACGCTAGACCCCCCTACCTGACCCATCTATCAAAATTAATGGAACCACTCTCACCCCAGTCCCACAAGCCCGCTGTCTTGGGATAACCTTAGACTCTGACCTATCCTTCAAGCCGCATATTTAAAACCCTCAACACCTCCTGCCGCCTCCAACTCAAGAACATCCATCGAATCCGCTTCTTCCTCACCCCTGAAACTACAAAGATAGTCCACGCCCTCATAATCTCCCGCCTAGACTACTGTAACACCCTTCTACATGGCCTCCCAGCTAACACCCTCGCCCCCCTCCAGTCCACCTTAAACTGTGCTGCTCGCCTAATACACCTCTCCCCCCATTCTTCATCGGCCGCCCCCCTCTGCCAATCCCTTCACTGGCTATCCGTTGCCCAGCGAGTAGAATACAAATTACTAATGCTGACATACAAAGCCATCCACAGCCTGTCCCCTCCATATATCTCCAACCTAATCTCCCGCTACCTGCCCGCACGTAACCTCCGATCCTCCAAAGACCTCCTACTCCGCTCTTCACACAAACGTCTCCAAGACTTCTCCCGTGCATCCCCCATACTCTGGAACTCATTACCAAGACACATAAGACTGACCCCCACAATCACAAGCTTCAAGAAGGCCCTGAAGACTCACCTATTCAGGAAGGCCTACATCCTCCAATAACGCTACTGTCACCACACCACCACCTGAATAGCCTCTACCCCCTCCTTCTGTCTCTATCCCTCTTCCCTCATAGATTGTAAGCCCTTGCGGGCAGGGCCCTCTATCCCACTGTGCCAGTTGGTCTCTGATAGCATTATCTGTTTTGTATATCTTGTGTATCTTATGTAAATCCGCAAATGTAAAACACCATGGAATTAATGGTGCTATATAAATAAACAATAATACTATAAAATAAACAATAATGATGGTGGAGGTGGTGAAAGGTTCTCTTTAAACTATTATAATATAGTTTTGAATTATAATGTTTCAGCCTTTTATACCTTTTTTATCCTTGCTGTTAAATTTAGCCCTTGTGAAATTATGTCTTAGGTTAGTATCAACAAAAAAATTTATGCATACAAATATAAGAATATCTACATCAATGTCCAGTATGAAAAGATTATGAATGTATGGTTATTTTTTCTCAATTGTTTTATCTATTACTTCAGGAACAAAGACAAACTAATGGAATTCTCTACTTTTTTTTTTTTCATGAAGATCAGACTGTGTTGAGATACTTAGAAAGTGTGGTGACCACAGTAGATTCCCAGAAAGTGACACTGCAGAAAGCATTTGTGAACGTCTGTCTTCCACTGATGATACTGAAGACTGTATACCACTGGATATATATCTCCGTAAGTTCTTCAAGTTTCTTTTGAATAAAATCCTCTATGATGCAGTTTAATGGCACACCGTGGCGAGTTCGGGGGATGCAGATATGTATTTTCAGCAGCACAGGGTCTGATCTGTGAGCTACAGCTGCTAGGAGCCAGGATACCTGGTTGATCCTGCTAGGATGATAGGACGTCAGCTTATGTGTTTGCATAGGCTGACTTTCTCTATACACTGTGATTCATGTGTATTGTAGTGTATACTACTGGATCAGCGGTCTGAGCATCGCTGGTTCAGGTCCCCTAGTGGGACATAAAAAAAAAAAAGTAAATAAAAAGAGATTTAAAAAAAATATAGTGTTAAAAAGAAATCATAAATGAATAAAGCCCCCAAAATGCCCCTTTACTATATAAAATGAATTATATAAAAAAAATTAATAAAAACAATACATATTTAGTAAGCTCCAAAAGCTGTTGTGCCTGGGATACCTGCTTAACAGTTTTTGGAGTGTGTCTCTGCTGACACTAGCTGGGCGCAACATATCGGACACTGAAATGGTAAACTTTTCCATTAAAATCTGCTTTTATAACACCCCATGGCACACCTTCCTTTCCGTGAATTGACGTGTGCCCATGCATCAGGTTACATCCACATTTGGGGTTTTTCCATGCTCCGATTAAAGGAGAAATGCATTTTCTCCTTTAACCCCTTGTGAATGTGTTCATTTTAGGACTAAACGAACATATTATTGAAAAGAAATGAAATATCTTAATTTCATCTCCATATTGTTTTAATTCCTGTGAAATGCTTAAAGGGTTAATAAACTTCCCAAATGCTAAATTATTTGATGGGTTCAGTTTTGAAAATGGGGTTATTTATGGGGGGTTTCTAATACATAGGCCTTTAAAATTCCATTCAGAACTGAAGTGGTCCTTAACAAATGGGTTTGGAATATTTTCTTTTAAATCCACATTGTGTAAAACACAGCTTTTTTGTTGCAGATTTTGCTGCTTTTTTTTGAGTGAAAGCCAGGAGTAGATTGGGCAGAAGGTAGAAGTATAAGAGCTTTGGCTCAAAAAACCACAGTAAAATCTACAACACAAAAAGCTGTGTTTCCGCATCGTAGGTCCTTAGCCTTACACTTGTATGCCCTCTAATGTACAAAATAAATTAAAGGATGATTAAAAGATGATGCCAATATAAGGCAGAGATATGGTATATATCTCAAAATCACATGGGTAAATTAAAGGATTTCAAAGTTATTGCCATATACTGTATAGTGACACTTTTAGGCTATGCCGTAAAGGGGTTAAGCATTGTATTCTGCCTTTTATTCTATTCTGCCATCAGGAATACCAAAAAAATTTGTGGGCCCCACTCTACCCTCATGTATCTTTCAGTTTCGTTTCCCAGTATATATAATGTTCCCCAGTGCTGCCAACACAGTATACTTCTCCACAGTGGCCCCACATGTTATAATACTCCACAGTAGACACACATGGTATAATACTCCAGTGTCTCCACAAAGTATAAAATACTCTACAGTGGCCCCACACAGTACAATGCTCCAGAGAAGCCCCACATGGTATAAAATGCTGCCAAGCCATCCCATGTTGTAATGCTTCACAGGGCCCCCACACAGTATAAAATACTCCCAAGAGCCCCTTACAGTATATTGTTCCGCAGTTCCCCCACAAAGTACAATACTCCAGAGCAGCCCGACATGGTATAAAATTATCCCAAACTGCCCCACAGTGTAATTCTCCTCAGTGGCCCCACACGGTATAATATTCTTCCCCCCCCACAATATAATGCTCAACAGTGGCCCTACACAATATACAATGTTGCTCACTGCCCCACTGTATAAAGCTTCGTACGTAATTTGTTTTGACGAATATTTGTGAGGTTTGCCCCCCCCCTGCTTCATTTCAGTGAATTATTGTACTCTGGGAAGAGGACATCGGGGCACCCCTGAAAGCCCAGGAGAGGTGAGTATAACTGATTGTTATGTTTAATTCACCAAATCTGGGCCCACTGTTGAAGGATGTGCTGTGCTGTGCTATACTACTGATACAGCTACTGATCATAACCAGCATCCATATCAGATCTGCAGCCCAGTCTAATTAGCACTGATGCTACCCCCCAGGCAGTCTTCGGGTACAGTACCCTTGTCGTGTAAAAAATGTGGTCTAAAAGAAATTGTAAAAATTATTAAAAATTGTAAAATTGTAAAAATTGTTAAACATTGTAGTCTAAAAAAATGTGAAAAAAGTTTTTATAAAAATCAAAACTGTTAAATAAACAAATATAAACCCATGCCAGAAAATGCCTTTTATCATATAAATATGCTTTATTAAAGAAAAATTCTTCTCCTTCCGTTTACCGACCTTCGATCCAAGTTTGCCTCCCTCAGTCTAGTGAATTCTCCTTCATTCAGATTTCCCATTTAGCATGCTCTGTTTGTCATGGACCTAAGACTCTTTTCTGACATATATCTGCTTCTCTCAGTTCCCACCGTAGACATCCCGCTTGCTTATAACTACAAGAGGTTGATGCACTGTACCACACACCAGCTCTTCTCCACTTCTTTGGTCGGAATGTTCCAGATAGCTGCTGGCATTGCGGTTCCTGTCCAGCACACATTTTCCATTTTTTCTGTTCCTGTCCTCTTCTCCAACCTTTCTAGCACCAGGTTCAAAACTTGGCGGAGTGGGTATTGGACATACGCCTTCCTTTATTACCTTCTGCCAGGTTGCGTAAGCCCACTCTTAGACTCCTGATTCTACTCCTTTCCTCAGCCAGGTGCCCAAGTGGCTAAGCATTGGAGACAGCCTACCCCTCCCGCCTTTGAGGAACTATACTCTAGGATAAGAGATGCCCGTTCCTTGGGGTACCCTACTGCTCTAATGACGAGGAGAAGTTTCAGATGATATGAAACCCGTGGGACGAGTTTTGGGCCACCCAAGCACTGTAATTACTTACTGTCCTTGCCTCCCTCTTCCTGACTGTCTTTCTTTCCTTACCCTTTTGTTTTTAGTCTCGTATTTTACCCCAATGTGCTTTGTATCTTATGGGTCCGTGAAGACCCTTATTTTTGCACTGTATCACTTATTTTGTATGTTCATTTCCTTCAGGATGCTTTGTGCACCCTGGTTACAATCACTTTTCTGTTTGCGTTTTGGTTATTATCGCATTGCATTTTTTTAAGGTGAAACATTTCTAATAAACACACAGTTATAAAAAAAAACAAAAAACAAAAAAACAACTTATAGTACATATTTGGTATTACAGTGTCCGTAACAACAACTACAATAAACCTAAAGTATTATTTATCCCCCCCCCCCCCCACGGTGAACAAAAACCTGATCATGATTTAAATAGCTGGACTTGGTGAACTGGTGAAAGGCAAAAATTAAAAATGTTAAAAAGCAATGCCAGAATTTATATTTTTTTTACCCCCTCCCCCAAGAGTTAAAGAGGACCTTTCACTACCTCTACTAAAAATATCAAAGTCAAAATCTCAAAATCAATATGGTAAGTTAAGGTGTCTCAAGCTAAAACATAACAAGTGACATGTCAGTTTTGAAAAATGGAGCTGTGTCCTTAAGGAGTTAACTCCTTCTCAACATCCACCGTAATAGTACAGCGCTACCGGGAAGGACTTCCAGAAACTGTATGCGCACCATGCTTGTGGGTGTCAGCTGTTATATATGGCTGACACTTCCCTCTATCACCCGTGGGCAGAGCTGAGCTCTGATTGCGGGTGTTAACCCCTGATATGATACGGTCCCTGACTGGTCCCCCTGCGACATGTTCGGGAGGATGCTGGTGCTCTTATTCAGAAGTCCGGCGTCTGATAAGACCCTGGGTCTGCCCTGCCACTACCCCGCCACATACCTGGTTGATCCTGTCCATAATGGAGGCTGTGTGTAAGGGAATTGCCAGTTGAGAAATTCCCCATTGCTGCAGAACCCTGGTGGGAGGGGCACAACAAGACAGTGAGCCCTAAGCTGAACCGCCCCACTGTCCCTGGCTAACTTGCCTATCTGTCCTAGGCAACAGCAGCAACTGGTCGACAGGCCCTATCTAATATAGGTGACAACACAGAACGCAGACAGGACAAACAACAGACAAAGGGAGGTTAGCTAGCCAAGGGGTCGGTAACAGTCGAGCAATGCAGTACAAAATCACAATCTAAGAGAATAGTCAAAAAACAGAGCCAGAGGTCAGAAATAGGAATACAGGGAATAGCAGAAAAGGAGCTAGCAGGGACAAGTCACAAGACAGAATCAATAGCCAGCGCCCATGTGAGGGCTGACAACTTGTTTATAGAAAGTCAGGACCTGCCCCAGACTGTATTGGTAGACAGGCTGTCAATCACACAGGCAAGGCTGAGATTAACTATTGAGAAGCCGAATTAAACAAGGTGCTGGAGACGGGTGTGGCAGAAAATCGATTACATAGTCAATTACATAGGACAGTGTTCAGACTGAGCAACAAGAATCTTAAACAAGGAATCAAATTGAGCACGCCTCCTGCGCCGTCGCGTGTGGGCGGATGGTGATGCAGAGACCCGAACAGACAGAGACGTTACACTGTGCTGTGCCCATAATGGAGACTCACAGCCTCCTATACACTGCAATACATGTGTATCGCGGTGTTTAAAAGATGTGAAATAAGGTAAAAAATAAATGAATAAAGCCCCAAAAATCCAATTTTCCCATATAAAATCTTTTATTATGTAAAAAAAAAAAAATACCTATTTGGTATCATCGCGTCTGTAAAAATCCAAACAATAGAACTAAAACATTATTTAACCCACACAGTGAACTACTTAAAAAAACCCCATAGAGAACAGCAAGAAATAATGATTATTTTCCATCTTGCCTCACAAACTGTACAATAAAAAGTGATCAAAAAGTCAGATGAAAACCAAAATGATAACAATAAAAAGCACAGATCTCCCCGCAATGAATGTTATTCTGCACAAATAAAAAAGCACATAACACATTAAAAAGCAAGATTTTTTTTTTTAAATCCCACCAAGAAAGAGTTAATAACATTTAGTCAATAAGTTATAGGCACCCCAAAATGGTGGCTTTGAAAACACTATCTCTTCCCGCAAAAATAAAGCCTTCACATGGCCACATCGCCAGAAAATAAAAAAAATATAGCTTGTACAATGTGAAGGCAAAAATGTGTCAATGTGAAGGCAAAAAAACAAAAAAATTACTAATCACTAGGACAAAACTAGCTGGAGCAAGAAGGAAATGTAGCTGTGGGAACGTATATCAGGGTACACCTCAGATTTATAACTTACAAGGGAAAAGACACCAGGGATACAGTGAGCATGTTTACCCACCAAGTGTTACATTAATTTATTTTCCAGAAAAGAATGCACCATCAGCTGCGCAGACTGAAAATTACATTTTGCCAGGAATACGTAATTTCAGAGTACAATATGTTGTGCCCAGCTTGTGTTAGAGACGAATACTCAAAAAGCTGTTGTACCAATGATTATACTGTTTAACAGGTTATGGAGTGTGTGTCTCTGCTGTCACAACTTGGGAACAACATATCGATCACTGAAGTGGTGTATCTTTGGAAAAATTTTAATTTTAACTTTTCATTATGCATTTATTTCTGAAAATTTAAACAAAGCAATACTCAAGGTTAAAAAATGCTCGCTATGCCCCTTGATAACTTCCTTGAGGGGAATAGTTTCTAAAATAGGGGGTCATTTTTTTTTTTTTTTTTTGCCTCAGAACCTCTGCAATTCCTCGCCAATGCAGTGTAAATAACCAAATTTGGCTTCAAATGTGGATGGTGCTTCTTCATTTCTGAGCAAAAATTTAGGGTTTTTCCAAAATCAGGAAACAGAGCATAATAACTGGAAAGCTGACTTTTCACAGCGCCGTGATATGGGCATGACCTATTGGACACTGAAATGGCATATTTGGGAAAATGTCAATTTTCATTCTGCACCATCTGCTGCTTTTTTTTTTTTTTTTAAAGCATCTCTGGGGTCAAAATGATCGCTATACCCTTTGAGGGGTTCAGTGTCCAAAATTAAATCTCTTCTTGGTACTCTTCACTGCATTAGCAGTACCATTAGGGGCAAATGTGTCATAGCACCTGAAAATGATTCTGCCGTCCAAAAGCCTAATGACGCTCCCTGCCTTCTGTGCCCTGCCATCTGTCAAAACAGCAGTTTTCCTCCACATGTGGGGTATTTTCGTAGTTAGGAGAAATGACATAACAAATTGTGGGATACATTTAAAAATGTGTGGCTAAAGCAACATTTTATTGCAAAAAAGTTTTTCATTTTCACTGCCCAATGTTAATAAAATCTATTAAACAGCTGTTGGATCAAAATGCTGAGTATAACCCTTCATAAATTCCTTGAGGGGTGTAGTTTACAAAATTGAATCATGTTTTGAGGTTTTCTGTTGTACTGGCATTTTAGGGGCTCTGGAAATGAGACTTATATTTTTTTATTTTTTATATTTAATTATATTCAGCTTATATATTTATATTTCTATTAACTTATTATTGTTTGCGCATTTACATTTGTGAACATGCTATTCTTTTAGATCACATTCCTAGCATAATGTGTATATTCCTTCTTTTCCCCAGATTTACACCCATATCATTTTAATATACCCAATAGTTCCCCCTAATAATGTCCCTGTCTAAGGCTCCATTATTTTGATATATCCACTGACTAATGCTACAGCCTAACTAGATTTCTAGCTTGTATCTTTTGACATACCGACATTCCCTTTGACAAGCGCTGTAGCTAAACTCGTGCGCATGCACCCCTGAGAGCTCAGACATACTAGGAGACAGTGTGTTCTAGTGTTTACACGCACTCCCTGAGTTTTCACAGTGCGCATATCAAATCCACGCATGCGTAGTCCCTTCTGGGAGACGCCGTAAGCACTCCTTGGCAACTCTAACCCTGTCAAACATTGGATCATGCCTGTAAGTAAATTAATACATGTTTTAACTAAACCTTCTATATATTTTGGGTGTTATTAAGTTGTGAGTGACTATGTATACTTTTGTTTTATCGTTGTTTTCATTCTAAGATGTAGACACTCCCCTAGTCCCCTATAGGATGTGACATTTCTTAAGTCTTAGCTATAAAAACTGGCAAGCTTTCAATGTATTTTATGCCTCTGTGAACGAATTTTGCATTTGAAGAAGGGGTTGTTAACCCCGAAGCGTGTTGTGTTGTGCTGTGCAGTGTTCGTTGTCCAGTAAACGTTTTGCCTTGACCTGACTGTTTGGAGTGCGCGTAATCCCTACTTTCTGGAGTTTCAAGTCTCCTACGTACTTGGGGAAATGAGACTGGACACGCTAAAACTATTCCAGCAAAATTTGCCCTCTAAAAGCCAAATAGCACTCTTTCCGTTCTAAGCGCTACCTTGTACCCCACCCATACAGCAGTTTAAGAAACAGCTGTGGGTTCGAAATGCTGACTATACCCCTCGATAAATTCCTTGAAGGGTGTAGTTTCCAAAATGAGGTCATTTGTTTGGGCGCTGCACTAGGCTTTTCAGCAAAATTTGCCCTCCAAAAAGTTCAATGGTGCTCATTCACTGCTGTGTGCTAATACATAGATTTATATCTACATGTGGGGCATATGCACATGTAGGGCATTTCCCTAGTCAGGAGAAATTGCTTAACAAATTGTGGGGTGCATTTTCGTCTTTAACCTTTTGTAAAATGAAACATTTTGGGTTGAAGAAACATTTTATAGATAATTCTTATGGCACAATTCTGTTAAAGACTTGTAAGTTGAAAGTACTCACTATTACCCTTAATAAATTCCTTAAGAGATCTAGTTTCCAAAATGTGGTCACTTTTGGGGGGTTTCCACTGTTTTGGGACCTCAGGGGCTCTGCAAATGGGACATGTTGTCTGACACTGGTCACAGCAAATTTTGCCCTCCAAAATTCATTTGCTGTGTGCCTGTATATCATGCTGTACATTCACATGTGGGGTACTATGGTAGTCAGGAGAACTTGCATAACAAATTATGTTATGCATTTTCTATTTTAACGCCTTGTGAATTTGTAAAGTCAAGGGCTAAATGAACATGTTAGTAAAAAAAAAATGAAACATGCAAATTTTACCTCCATTTTGTTTTAATTCCTGTTAAACACTTATAGGGTTAAGATACTTTGTATATGTTATTGTGGCTTATTTAAGGGAAAAACTGGCTGCAGCAGTAAGGTTTTTTTTTTAACCAAACATTCAGGTAAATAATAAGAAACTTTGCGCTATATCTTATCAGAGGAAAATGATAATGATAATCTCCTGTTATTAGCTCCTCTGCTGACGGCTAAACTGCTCAATTTACTTCTCAGTGCCCTCCTTACTGAAGACCATCTACAGTGGATAGAAGTCAGTGGAGAGGGCAGGGATAGAAGAAGGGCAGTGAGTCAGAAGCAGAGAGAAATTTTACTTACACACGTGGACAAAATTGTTGGTACCCCTCGTTTAATGAAAGAAAAACCCACAATGGTCACAGAAATAACTTGAATCTGACAGACTGGAATTTGCCAAACTACATGTTGACAAGCCACAAAGCTTCTTGGAGAATGTCCTATGGACAGATGAGACAAAAATCTAAATTTTTCACAAGGCACATCAGCTATATGCTCACAGACGGAAAAATGAAGCATATCTTGAAAAGAACACTGTCCCTACTGTGAAACATGGAGGAGGCTCTCTTATGTTCTGGGGCTGCTTTGCTGCATCTGGCACAGGGTGTTTTGAATCTGTGCAGGGTACAATGAAATCTCAAGACTATCAAGGGATTCTAGAGAGAAATGTGCTGCCCAGTGTCAGAAAGCTTGGTCTCAGTCGCAGGTCATGGGTCTTGCAACAGGATAATGACCCAAAACACACAACTAAAAACACCCAAGAATGGCTAAGAGGAAAACATTGGACTATTCTGAAGTGGCCTTCTATGAGCCCCGACCTAAATCCTATTGAGCATCTTTGGAAGGAGCTGAAACATGCCGTCTGGAAAAGGCACCCTTCAAACCCAAGACAACTGGAGCAGTTTGCTCATGAGGAGTGGGACAAAATACCTGTTGAGAGGTGCAGAAGTCTCATTGACAGTTACAGGAATGGTTTGATTGCAGTGATTGCCTCAAAAGGTTGTGCAACAAAATATTAAGTACCATCATTTCTGTCCAGGCCTGTTTCATGAATTTTATATTTTTAAATTCTGTTGAAGCATGGTTGAAAAGCAATGTCTGACTTTCATTTGTTCATTTTCATAGAATTTTTATATATTATTACTTTTGTCAGATTCAAGTTATTTCTGTGACCATTGTGGGTTTTTCTTTCATTAAACGAGGAGTACCAACAATTTTGTCCACGTATCAACAAATGTCTAGGTTTGTTTTTCACTCACTGAGGTCCTCCTCCCACTACTGTCTCCATAGTCTTCCATGTAACCTGATTTGTGTGTGAGAGTTTAATAAATAGAGATATGAACAGTGAATTGAGGAATTTAGCAGGTGGAAGAGGAACTGACAGCAAGAGATAAAAGTATTTTCATCTGATAATATATATAACTAAGTTTTTTATATTCACCTGAACATTTATAAAACAACAGTTACTGTTTAACTAATGTGCCGTTCAGGTGTATTCATTAAATCTCCTTGAGAAGAACTATACAATGCATTTTTCATTTGCTCTATGATTGCTTCATTTACATTAGGCTTTATTAGATATGTTACGTAATAATATAAATGCCCTTGTCATCTGAAGTATTTTTGCCTAAACTAATTTAGGATCAAGTCCCTTGGACAACGCTACTGAAGATGTTACTCATCCATGCAACCCAAACCCATGTCCTGCTAATCATCTGTGTGAGGTTAACAGAAAAGAATGTCTTCCTGGAGAACCATGTCTTCCATATGTCTGTACTAAAGGTAATATGTTAATGTCACCAGAGGTACATTCTATAAGCAGTTAAAATAACAGCAAAATAATAATTAGCTTTTTCTCTGTATCCTATAATGCAAAGAAAAATGTGACTCTATGCTGCAAATTTTGCAAGGCAACTAATGGATATTTTCATTCCAACTAAGGAAAAGCTCTTGTTCTCTCAGCATTGCCTTTCATAAATGAAAATTACCCTATTTATGTATTCCGTCATTCTACGAATAGCCAAAGACTTTATAGAGGCCCTTGGACCAGATTGCGTGGGAATGTAATTATGTGTGGCTTAAAGCTGATGTTACTTAGTTATACACACATGGACAAAATTGTTGGTACCCCTCGTTTAATGAAAGAAGAACCCACAATGGTCACAGAAATAACTTGAATCTGACAAAAGTAATAATATACATATAAAAATTCTATGAAAATGAACAAATGAACGTCAGACATTGCTTTTCAACCATACTTCAACAGAATTTTTAAAAAAGAAAACTCAAGAAACAGGCCTGGACAGAAATGATGGTACAACCTTGCACAACCTTTTGAGGCAATCACTGCAATCAAACAATTCCTGTAACTGTCAATGAGACTTCTGCACCTCTCAACAGGTATTTTGGCCCACTCCTCATGAGCAAACTGCTCCAGTTGTCTCGGGTTTAAAGGGTGCCTTTTCCAGACGGCATGATTCAGCTCCTTCCAAAGATGCTCAATAGGATTTAGGTCAGGGCTCATAGAAGGCCACTTCAGAATAGTCCAATGTTTTCCTCTTAGCCTTTCTTGAGTGTTTTTAGCTGTGTGTTTTGGGTCATTATATTGTAAGACCCATGACCTGCGACTGAGACCAAGCTTTCTGACACTGGGCAGCACATTTCTCTCTAGAATCCCTTAATAGTCTTGAGATTTCATTGTACCCTGCACAGATTCAAGACACTCTGTGCCAGATGCAGCAAAGCAGCCCCAGAACATAACAAAGCCTCCTCCATGTTTCACAGTAGGGACGGTGTTCTTTTCAAGATATGCTTCATTTTTCCGTCTGTGAACATAGAGCTGATGTGCCTTGCCAAAAATTTCGATTTTTGTCTCATCTGTCCATAGGACATTCTCCCAGAAGCTTTGTGGCTTGTCAACATGCAGTTTGGCAAATTACTTTTGTCAGATTCAAGTTATTTCTGTGACCATTGTGGGTTTTTCTTTCATTAAACGAGGGATACCAACAATTTTGTCCACGTGTGTATACCATTATTCTCCACAATTTGACCCTGTTAGCATCAAGATTGATTTTGGGTCAGAGTGGCTAGCCCGGGTAAATCAAATTTACAGATTCGAGGAGCTCTCTAGTTGGGCCACAGGCTCCCGTAGCAAATTTCTCAAGACATGGTCCTCTTGGCTCAGGTTTACCGGTCGAGTATAGATTCTGCCTCCTTCTCTATCCTGCAGTCCTGGATACCCTTCGGTGAGCTCTCGTTCCAGAACCCTATGTCAAATTTCTCTTACACTTCTGTTAAATTTATTTATATTATGCTTATTTGTTTTCTTCTTGCCATTGGTCTGGGGTTTGTGACTGCTTCTGTCTGCTGTGTTCTGTTGTCCCGGCAATTTTGGGCTATGAGGTGCGGAAGTGACTGTCTACTGTTTACTGCTTACTGCTTTCTGTTGCTTAACTTCGAGTTCCTGACGTTGATTTGTTCCACCTGTCCCTCTCTCCCCCCCAGCCCCTCCCAACCTTCCTTTACTACCCCTCTCCTTTTAAATTGAAAATTACGTATGGGTGGCTCTAATTCACCCATTCACCGCATTTAGTCCAGCGGCATGTCATCCTTAAGCTTTCGATCATAAGTTGTTTTATTTCTGTATTTGCCACATACGTTAAATAAAGAGTTGATTAAAAAATTTTTTTTTAAAAAGATGGATTTTGAGCACCTTTAGTAATTATGCTGTTGATTTACAAAAATCCATCTTTCTATTATGGCATAATTACTTTATGTTTCATAGTGATTTTTTTCTCCAAATTACCGGAGTGTCAGTGGGGGTGAAATTTTGGGAGCTAGGTTTAATGCAGTTTCTGTTTCCTTTCCGGATTTGATTCTGATTGGTAATGTGACACACGGGGACAACTTTACTGCTATCTATCAAAAATCTACTTCTGTCACTACCACTCTTTATTCCATTTCTTGTCATTCATTTCATACAGTTAAAAGTGTCCCCATCGTTGAAATCATTTGTGCATGTCATAATTGTTTCCCGGATCATGATTTTGAAAATGAAGTTACTAATGTTGCCAAAAAAAAAACATTTACCTTTTTTACAACTTTATCCTGAATTGTCTACAGTTTTGTCAAAAGGATGTCAATGTATAGGATTGAGAGTCCCGACTATAGTCAATTTTGTATCTCCCAGCTTCTTCTCCACCAAATGCACCAAATGATATTTGTACATGCTGATAGGTGATGCAAACTGCCCTATACTATACACCAATATATTAATTTCAATACCACATTTGTGGTTTACTTTATTTCTTCCACCATCTGCCACTTGCAATATGCCCTACAAATAGTTTAAAAACTCAAAAACAAAGACAGTTGTCTAATGTTCCCCATGCCAAAACCAGGAATGTATTGGCGCCATTGCTTCACTTTGCTAGCGTGCATGCTGGCAATGTGTCTACATTTAGGCTAAGGCCCCATGCATCCTAAAAACCCTGAGGGAAAGACTGTAACAGAAATGCAGCGCAATTTTTTTTCTGCAGCGTTTTTCTCCCCCTTTTATACCTTGAGCGTTTCCATAGGTATAATTGACATGCTATTTACAAAAACATTTATTTGCAATGTGTGGATGGGATTAGCCAGAATCCCATCCACTTAGCAGGCACTGTAAATCGCAGCGTTTTTGACCGAACAGTTGCATTTTTGCAACGTGGGGCTTCAACCTCAAAGGTATAGAAAGGGTGTGTTTCCCTGCACAAGATAGAGATCATATCAGGAAGCTAATAAACCCGTGAGATTTGCTGGATGTTAATTAAAGAAGATGTCCAGGATGAAATAAAAATTAACCCCTAAACTATCCACTCCTAAGTTCAAATTTACTTGTATTAAAAAAAAATCTATAATTACCCATATGCCTGGGGCGGTCTCTAGCCTTCGCACAGTGAAAGAAGAGGAGCTGTGTCCAGAGAGGAAGACAGGTAAGTATGAAGCGATGGGGGGGTGGGCTGAGTTAGTTAGTTGGGAAGGGCTAGTAGTGGGTGGGATAGCTAGGGAGACATTGAGGGGGTGTAATAGAGTGAGAGAGGGGGCAGTGAGAGGGAGGTAGTGTGGAAGATACACAGGAAGCTACACAGCAGGAAGCTACACCATGTAAACCAATGCAGAAGATGCCAGGAGCTCCCAGAGAAACCCAGGAATCACTCAAAACACTGCTAAAAGTATATGGGTGTACTTCTTAACCCATTAATAGCACTAACAGACCTTTTTTAAAAAAAAGATTTTTTTGCCCGGAAAACCCCTTTAAATATATAACTGTTTCACCTTAGAGGTAGTTAATATACAGGCAGACCAATGTAGTGGCCAGTCGTTCTTACAGGTGGTAGCTAACAATTGACATGCTATGACTAAGGGTTTATTGTAAACCTGAAATGCATAAGCAAATCCTGCTGGTGTCATGTCTTATTTGGATTTCATGTGATTTATGAAAGTTGAAGTTCCTTTTACACGCAGCTGGAGCCCTTTGTTCAGGTATGATGGCCATTTTTTCTCTGTTGCCAAACAGCATTCAACAGAAATAACTTGTTTTTAAGTCTAATCATCAGAAAGCACTGATGCCAAAACTAATAAAACTTAACATTTAATAATAAATATTAAAAAGGTCCCAAAGAAATCACAAACATCATAATTTGATAAGCCACTCTATGGAATCCAATGCTATAGAGATTACACGCAAAATCACCACCATATTAAGTTGTATATCATGGCAGCCACAAAATTAAATAATGAAACGATCTTACCAATTTCTGAAGACAGGAGTAACCCAGTAGGTGATGGTGCATCACAGGAGGAAGAATTGCAGTCCCTATTCCCCCCCCCTAAGACTTTCCCTTACACCCAAATTGACTCCTGCCCTAATAAGGGCAGTACCAAACTGTCCTTAAAATGACCCTATAAATCATCAGGAGACTTAATAGACTACTCATAAATTCCAAAATTCTTGGTCAAATACATCTAAATAAATAAATAAATGCTGCCTACAGTGGTAAAGCAAAGCAAATAAATAAATAAAACCCCACAATGGAGGAAAAAAACGCTCACTGACTCCATGTAGTGACGATGGTAGCAAGAACCCAGCATATCAGGGTAACTTATATAGTGATGGACTCCACCTATCAACCAGGTGTGCCCAGATTTACATAAATGGTGTTTGAATATCACGCTAAAAACAGCCCATACTGATGACATCATACGTAAGACACCGTCATCCCATTATCCTAGGGACGATATATAACATACTGCCGGGTTTTCATCCCGCGCATGCGCATATCTTCCTGATCTCCGGCCAAACGAACTGCGCATGCGTGAAATCAATACATCGCGCATGCGCATATCCTCCCAATCTCCGGTATAATACAACGAAAACGAGCATGCGCAGTGGGAAAAGCTTCTAAATAGGCCCCTCAATGCGCAAAAGCTACAGGGAAGATTAAAGTATCCTCTATTACCCAGAATAGTTCAAATAAAGCCCATAAGAATACCGCAGTGATCAAACAACCAAAAACTAAATAACAATAAACCACAAAGGTATAGAACGGAAAGAAAACCTGGAGAGGCCCAATCAGCCTACCATCCAAGTACAACAGCCCCAGAACATTAGAGGCTAGATTGAATCAGAAATAATAATAATAACCAAGAGCAAAAATGCCCAAAGTTAAAGGGACAACAGGTCAAATAAAGACACAAAAATTACACGAAACCAGAAGTACTACTATAATAATTATTATAATAATAGATAACCCCGAGATATATACTCTGAAAGATCTTTTTTATTCCATACATCACTAATTTTATAAAAAGTCAAGATATACCCTATTCACCAAAATATCCCATACGGTCTGATGTATCATGTCTAGTGGAAGCATGGAGGAGGGCAAGAAGGGACCAAGAGGGGAGATCAAATGAAACAGCAAAAATTAAGCCGCTCATTAAGCCCATTTGGAATCTCAGTTCTTAACTTAAATATCCATTTTGTCTCGCACTGTAATGTCATCTTATGCCAATCACCTCCTCTTGGATGGGGTTTTACTAAATCAATACCTGTAAATCGCAGGCAATTTACATTACCCCCATGGCACGAATTGACATGTCTCGCCACTGGGGTATCCCGTTCATTCCGTATATCCCCAAGATGCTCACCAATTCTTTTCTTCAACTCTCGATTAGTTTTTCCAACATATTCCAATTTGCACTGGCATGTGATCTTATAGATCACTCCCCTTGACCGACAGGATATGAAATGTTTTATTTCAAAAATAGCTTTTAAATTTCAGAAAAAAATTCCCGTCCTGCCAGTAAAAATGGACATGAAGAACAAGCACTACATTTAAAACACCCTTTTGGTGGAGATAGCCATGATGTAGTTTTTTGTACATCTAAATGGCTATGAACTAGGCGATCTTTCAAAGATCTTCCTCTCCTGAATGTGATCTGTGGTCTTTCACTTACAACTGCCTTGATATCAGGGTCCATAGTTAAAATGTCCCAATGGCGTTGTAAGACCTCTCGTACTTGTGATACCCCATTATCAAAAGTTCCAATTAAGCAAACAATTTTTTCTGAGCTAGTTTGTTCTATTTTTTTGGGTCTTAATAATTGAGTATGATCGCAATTCAGGGAAGACTTATATGCTTCTCTCAAAATTCTATCAGGGTAACTACGTCTAATAAACCTTGATCTAAGGTCAGCAGCTTGGTCCACAAAGTCCTGTCCCCCCCGAACAGTCTCAGTCTTCTCAGTCTCAGATATTGGCCACGAGGAATACCCCTCTTCAGTGAGTAGGGATGATTACTCCTCCATTGAAGAAAGGAATTAGTAGCTGTTGCCTTCCTGAACACTTTAGTATTCAGTGTGCCTCCACATCCCTTAGAGATCAATACATCCAGGAAAGGGAGGATAGAGCCACCAACTTCAAACGTGAAAGATAAACCAATTTTATTCACGTTTAAAGTTAGCAAGCTTTCGAGACTACTTAGGTGTTTTCATGGCATGGTATAACACAGTATACTAAGAATCACATATTTATACACAAAAGGACATAGGAACTTAGTGGTAATTGAGACAGTGACTTAATGATGAGAAGTGATGCAAAATAGAGAGCTAGCAATATAAGGAGTAAACAACTACAGCTGTAAATATTGGAGCAGTTCCTAGATAAGTTTTATTGCCCCATGGTTAAGATCTGGTCCCTGGCTGTGATGCCCTCAGCAGATCGGAGGATACATTCCTTAAGTGAAATAGAATGACATAAATCCATGAGACACATTCATCCCTGTTCTTAGTGTGAAAGGTTATGATACTCCCAGACCCTCCTTTCAATACCAAAATTTTTCAATACCAAAATAAAAACTGATCAGAAAATCTTATGTACCCACAAAATACAAGGTCTCATAAAATTACATTGAAATAAAATGTAAAAAGTTATGAAAGCTGGAATGTATAGAGGGATAAAATGTTATTAATTTAAGGCTAAAATGTGGTAGATCGCTAAAGGATTAAATTGTACATAAAGCACCAGAGTTATTTGCGAGCTATATTTACTCGAGCCATAAATTCAAAATCTGCAATAAAAAAGTGACATTTTCAAGAGGAACTTATCTATTTTTTGACTAAATGGTCATCTTTTTGTAATAATTTCCCTTAGCATCTCAAAATCAGGGTTGTAGGCTTTGTTCCGTACTATAATAATTTATATCTTCGTGTTCTGACAATTTGGTTTTCAACTGTTCTTGAATGGTAGTCTTGTTTCATGTATGTTTTTGAGGCCATGAAGATGTTTGTCCATATGTACAGGTTCAGAATATATTTGGTTGTATCTGATTGCTTGGCTATAATTAATTGAGTTTTTTAAGTGTTTTGGATGAAAACTGTCCCTTCTGAGGTATATTGGGCAGTCAATTGTCTTCTGGAACAATGATATCTCAATTTTGTTCTTCTGTATTTTCATGATGGCTCCAAGAAAGTTTATTTCAGTATAGGAGTAGCTTAGTGTCAAGTTGATAGCGGAATGAAACTGATTCAAATACTCATGGAATGTTTTCAGCTGTTGTTCAGACCCTGTCTAGATGATTAGGGTATCAGCAAGACTGCACCTGCCATGAGGTGACCTGAGGCAACATCCTCAGGCGGTGCTTCCTGGCACAGTGTTCTTCAGTGTCCACACACTGAAGTTAGAAGTAGATGCGACAAGAGCAGGTAAAACATTGTCCACTATTTGTTGAAATAATCAAATAGGTAGCAGCACCAGGAGAGGCATTACATGCCCCAGGGTCACCGTTGAGGTCTGTGATTAGACCTCAGCGGTCACATGGGGCCTGCCAAGCATTAATGTTATGAGTGTAGATGCAAGGCAACAATAAAAGCAATAGCAGGATATTGATTGATAACTGCGTGCATTAGAAACAACTATTTAAAACTAGCACACCTCTGCGAGCCAAGACAGAACCCCAGATGCCTTCACCAGAGCTCACCGCGAGGTGAGTTGAACTTCTGCTGAATCTGGCAATCTGAAGGGTCACCAAACAGATAAGATGTACCAATAATAAACCAACATAAAATCCACTAAAACTTACTCAGTGGAGTGGAGACAAGAGAAGTCGTACAAACATGGGTCAAAACCAGGAGAGGATGTAATCTGGAATCTGGAGAAAAAGCAATATCCAGGAAACAAGTCAAGGATCACAAATCCAAACCAGCACATCTAAGCAGAATCAGGAGGCAAATAGAGTATACAGGCAGCAAGCCAAAGGTCAAAGCAAACAGGTACACACACACACACAAAATGAAGGGCCAAACTAGGAATAGCATACTAAATTAGGTGGTACCTGTGTCATGAAGGAGCCATCTTATATAGGCCTCTTCAACTGCTAATTGGCCAAGCCATAGAAGTACACAAAACAAAAGCTTCCCCAGGTTGTCAAGGCAGCTAAAGTGACACTCATGACAGTTATGATGTCATGTGATGTGTTTGTTATTTTTCCTCACTTTCCCAGGCATCCCCTTATTATACTCTAGGGTTTGAGGAGACCCCAGAGTATTATAGTGCTTTGTGGGTGATGAACCCCAAAAGGTTCGGATTCTATTAGAGCCAGAAACTTTTGGAAAATTTGTGTTGAATCTAAGGCTAACATATCACTGAGTAGAGACCCAAAAGGGGACAGTATACTGCGTGGTGGAAAAAAAAAAGAACACAATTGTAACATCTCTGCCTGTTCGGGTCTCTGCGCCACCCTCCGCTCACACGCTGTGGCGAAGGAGGCGTGTTCAGTTTCATTCCTTGCGTAGGTTTCTTGTTGCTCAGTTTGAACACTGTCCTAATACCTCCTGTCTGTAATTGAATTTCTGGCACACCCGTCTCCTGCATCTTTGTTTCTCTCTGCTCCTCTAATAGTTAATTTCAGCCTTGCCTGTGTGATTGACAGTCTGTCTACCAATCCACTCTGGGGCAGGTCCTGACTTTCTATAAACAGGTTGTCAGCCCTCACATGCTCGTTGGCTATTGATTCTGTCTTGTGACTTGTCCCTGCTAGCTCCTATTCTGCTATTTCCTGTATTCCTATTCCTGACCTCTGGTTTTGTCTCTGACTACTCTCTTGGATTGTACTGCATTGCTCGACTGTTACCGACCCCTTACCTAGCTGACCTCCCTTTGTTTGTTGTTTGTCCTGTCTGCATTCTGTGATGTCACCTATATTAGGTAGGGCCTGTTGACCTGCTGTTGCCTAGGACAGATAGGCAAGTTAGCCAGGGACAGTGGGGGGGTTCAGCTTAGGGCTCACTGTCTTGTTGTGCCCATCCCCCCAGGGTTCTGCAGCAGCAACGGGGAATTGCTCAACTGGCAATTCCCTTACAGCAATAATATGTCTAGTGGCTTAAAAAGGGCAATATACTTTGTGGAAGCCAGGGGGTAATACACTGTGGGGGTCAGTAAAGGAGGTGTTATACTGTGTGGGGGCTAGTAAAAAAGATCTTATACTGTGAGGGGGTCAGTAAAGGGATAATATACTGTAGGGGCGTTATATTGTGTGTGGGCTAATTAAGGGGAATTTTTGATTTGAAAATGTGGGGAAAGTGGCAAATTTTAATTACAACGGCCCAATCACAGAACCAAAGATTGCCGGATTGGGTGTTTTATTTTTAGGGGGGTGCCTTTCTATAGATTGCCTCAGGCAGCAGAGAGGCTAGGTTCACCTCTGGATGTCATTTTTGAAACGACAAAGGCCAAGGGTTGCAGGTGGACAGGATGTCACTCTCAAGCTTGACCATGAAAAGATTTTAATAATAATAATAATAATAATAATAGTCCTTTAATAGTCCCACAATGGGGAAATTCAGTGTGTTACAGCAGCAAAGATAAGCAGATACAAATACAAATACAACATGTACAGGAATGTTCCAAGGTGAGAGGCATTACATTAATAGCAGACAGACAGATAGGACGTAGCAGAGGAGGGGGGGGATTTAACAGGCAGAGAGATATTTCAGTTCTCTGTGTGTAATGATCTCCGCTTAGGTCGGTGTTGGTTGTACAGCCTAACCGCGGTGGGGAGGAAAGACTTCCGATAGCGCTCCTTCTCACACCTAGGGTGGAACAGTCGGTCACTGACAGTACTGCTCAGCGCGATCACAGTCTCATGCATGGGATGGGACTTCTTCTTCTGCATGGAGCTCACCACGGACAGTATCCTTCTGTCACCCACCACCTGCACTGGGTCCAGTGGGCTCCCCAGGACAGAGCTGGCCTTTCTAATCAGCTTGTCAAGTTTATTTCTGTCCCTGGTTGATATACTGCTCCCCCAGCAGGCCACTCCAAAGAAGATGGCTGATGCCACTACCGAGTTGAAGAAAGTTCTAAGAAGTGCCCCCCGGATTCCAAAGGCTCTCAGTTTCCTAAGCAGGTAGAGCCTGCTGTGGCCCTTCCTGTACAGGGCCTCCATATGATCTGCCCAGTCCAGCTTATTATTAAGGAGCAAACCCAGGTACTTATAGGTGTTCACAATCTCGATGCCCGTCCCCAGGATGTCCACTGGTTTAGGAGGGCTTCTGCCTTTGCGGAAGTCCACCACCATCTCCTTGGTCTTCCCCACGTTAATCTTCAGGTGGTTCCGGTGGCACCAGTCCACAAAATCCTGGTTCAGTTCTCTGTACTCCCTGTCATCATCATCTGTGATGAGACCCACTATTGCAGAGTCGTCAGAATACTTCTGTAGGTAGCAGCTGGATGAGTTGCACCTAAAATCTGCAGTGTACAGTGTGAAGAGGAAAGGGGCGAGAACCGTACCCTGAGGTGCCCCCGTATTACAGATCACGGTACCTGACACACAGTCTCGGGCTCTCACGTATTGAGGTCGATTTGTGAGGTAGTCTAGGATCCAGTTGGAGAGGTGGTGGTCCACTCCAGCAAGGCCCAGCTTGTCCCTCAATAACCTGGGCTGTATGGTGTTAAAAGCACTGGAGAAGTCAAAGAACATTATTCTCACTGTGTTCCCTGGTTTCTCCAGGTGAGACAGAGCCCTGTGCAGAAGATGGATGATGGCATCATCTACCCCAATGCCCGGCCGATAAGCAAACTGGAGGGGGTCCATAGCGGGGCTCACTAGAGGGCGGAGATGTGTGAGAACCAATCTCTCCAAGATCTTCATCAGGTGGGATGTCAGTGCTACAGGTCTGTAGTCGTTGAGGTCCATAGGGTGGGGTTTCTTTGGAACTGGTACCACACAAGAAGATTTCCATAATTCAGGGACTATTTCCTGCCTCAGGCTCATATTATACATATATGTAATTATACCACACAGCTGGTCCCCGCAAGTCTTAATTAGCCTTGCACTGATGTCATCTGGCCCTGCGGCTTTCCTCGCCTTGATCTTTTTCATCTCCTTCCTCACCTGGGCCCGTGTGAAGGTCAGACTGTGGCCAGATAAAGACGGATTTCTGGATTTACTGGTCTGTTGGGAAGTGGCCGCATGGGGAGAAGTCATTGTGGTGGGGGAAGCTGAAGGACATACTGGGGTGGGAGGAGCTGGTGTGTGATCAAATCTGTTGAAGAATAGGTTTAGTTCATTAAGCCAATCTGCCTCAATCTGGCAGACAGACTGTTTATGACCCGAAATTGACTTAAGCCCCTCCCAAACCCCCCTTATATCTTTTCTTTCCATTTGCTTTTCCATTTTTTCTTTATAACTGGCTTTGCCCTGCCTGATTTGATGCCTCAGCTCCTTTTGTACTTCCCTCAACCCCTCCTTATCTCTTGTCCTGAATGCCATCTTTTTCTCCTTAAGTAGTGTTTTTATATCAGAGTTAATCCATGGTTTGTTATTGGAGAAGCACCTCACCACTTTTGTGGGTACTGTGTTGTCCACACAAAAATTAATGTAGTCTGTTATGCAGTGTGTGAGTCCTTCTATATCTTCTCCATAAGAATCCTGCAACACTTCCCATGCGGTTGTGTCAAAACAATCCCTCAGAGCCTCATCACTCTCCTCGGACCATATCCTCACTGTGCGGGTGACAGCTGGTTCTCTACGTACAAGTGGCTTGTACACAGGTCGGAGATGTACTAGGTTGTGATCCGATCTCCCCAGGGGCGGTAGGGCTGATGAGTTATATGCCTCCCTCACATTGGCAAAGAACAAGTCCAGTGTTTTGTTGTCTCTTGTGTGGCAGGTTACATACTGTGTGAAACTGGGCAGTGTGGATGATGGAGAGGCATGGTTGAAATCACCCGACAGAAGAAAGAGGGCCTGGGGATGTTTTAACTGTAACTGGCTCAGCGTGGCTTGTAGGACCTCGCAGGCAGTGTCAGCTTTCGCAGAGGGGGGGACATATGCAGCTATCACGATGACATGTGATAGTTCCCTTGGTAGGTAGAAAGGTCTCATGCTCACAGCTAATAGTTCAATGTCCTTACAGCAAGTTTGCTCCTTAATCACAATGTGCCTAGGATTACACCATCTATTATTCACAAACATTGCCAGCCCTCCTCCTTTCCTCTTACCGCTCTCCCTTGTCCTGTCTGCCCGAAGGAGTTTAAAACCATCCAAGGAGACCAGAGGGTCAGGAGTAACTTCAGTGAGCCAAGTCTCTGTAAGTAGCATCATGCTGCACGCCCGAAACTCCTGATGATGCCTGGTGAGCGTTGTTAGTTCATCCATCTTGTTTGCAAGAGATCTCACATTGCCCATGATGATGGAGGGAACAGCTGGTCGGTAACGCCTCTTTTTAATCCTCTGAAGAGTACCAGCTCTGCATCCCCTCACCCGCTTTTTCTTTCTCCAAATCTCACGGGGGGATGTGTGACCAGATGGTATGCCGTCCTGCTGTGTCTCTGAGCTGCAGAATTTCCTCTCTTGTATAGACAAATGAATTGTCTGCATACACAAAAGATCCCATTTTCAAGCAGAACAAAAAGACAGATAAAAAACAAAAAAAAAAGTATCACAAGGGTCCAAGTCTTTGTGTGTGTTTCTTCATAGTGCAAAGTCCTTAAGTAGAGAGGTACAAAACGAGTCATAGAAAGAAAAATAAGATAGAGAGTCTCAGAGCTGCTGTAGCTGGCAGCCACTCCAGCGGCGCCATCTTGGAAAAAAAAAAAAAAAAAAATTAATTTATATACTGTGGTGCCATTTTACACCCCATTGTTGTATCAATCTGTTGTAAATATATTGTAAGGGAATTGCCAGTTGATAAATTCCCCAGTGCTGCTGCAGAAATCTGAGAGGAAGGGAATACAGAGACAGTGAGCCCTAAAGTTGACCCAGACCCTGTCCCTGCCTACTTGTCTCATTGTCCTAATGACAGGAAAAAGTTGGAGCTGGTCCCTACTCTGAATAAGTGACAACACAGAACACAGACAGAACAAACAACAACAAAAGGGAGGTCAGCTAGTCAAGGGGTCGGTAACAGTCAAGCAATGCAGTACAGAATCAAAATCCAAGATAATAGTCAAAGTCAAAGCCAGAGGTCAGAAATAAGAATACAGGTAATAGCAGAAAAGCAGCTAGCAGGGACAAAGTCACAAGACAGAATCTCAATAGCTAGCCACCATGTGTGAGCTGATGACCTGTTTATAGCAAGTCCAGGACCTGCCACAGACTTGATTAACTGTTAGAGAAGCAAGGTGCAGGAGATGGGTGTGGCTGAAATTCAATTGCATAGGACAGTGTTCAGACTGAGCATCAAGAACCTTAAGCAAGGAATCAAAGAGCATGCGAGCGGAAAGTGGTGCAGAGACCCGAACAGACAGAGACATTACATATATGCTGTTATTAAAGGAAAGGTAATTGTGGATGAGGATTAATTTAGTGAGTTTCATCACAGTTTCCATGTTTATAAAGGTGAAATGCATAAGAACATGTGCTACTCATTACTCATTGGTTTGTTGCCTGAATGCACAGAATCAGGCAACAAATTCATTAACAGCTTACTCCTCCTCCTTAGTGTTTGTTCTGTGTGTGAGGTGTGTAAGGATACTGATGCATTGTAAACAGACTGATAAAAAGATAATGAGCCACTTCTCCTTCAATACAATGGGAAACTCTGAAAAGTGTGCTACGAGGAGTACTGATGAAGCATGGTGCCATGCTCAAGAGGGAATCAGGTTTAAAACTAAACTCACTTCTGCAAGACTTAACTGCTCTGTAGGCGCAGCACAAACAGTCCCTACAGCAATCTACTTTAGCCTCCCTTACGGCTACGTGTCAAGAGATCAGGTCCCTGCTTGAGCACAAGCAACAGCGACTTCGTCAATTGGGCTGGCGCTCATTTTAAGAATGGGGTAACAAAGCGGGCCATCTTCTGGCTCGAGCGTTTCGGGAGGGTCAGGCTGCTTCCCACGTGATGGCCATCAAGCGCCCCTAGGGTGCAGTCTTCCATCTCACTGCAGACATTGCCGTGGCCTTTTGCAATTACTATGAGTCTCTCTATAATCTCCCCCCTCCCCATACTGCAAACCAGACACCTGACCCCTTACATACACTCTCACAATATATTGCTAATACAGCCCTTTCCCTCTTTTAAGACTGAGGACATTGCCCATCTTGAGTCCTCGTTTTCTACCCAAGAACTTGAGATGGGAATCTCGAAACTGCCGATGGGCAAGAGCCTTGGTCCGGCTGGTTCGGACGGCTTCACAGCTCCATTTTATAAAACTTTACAACCCGACTTGGCGCCCATCCTGTTGAAGGCTTTCAACTCCATCTCGCCTGACACTCTCTTCCCACCTTCCTTCCTACATGTCCACATCACGGTTATCCCCAAGGAGGGTAAGGATCCCCTGCTCTGCCCTAGCTACAGGCCTATATCCCTAATTAACACTAACGCAAAGCTCTACGCTAAACTGATACCCAATAGATTAGGTCGACACATAGAAGACTTAGTACACTCTGATCAGGTGGGTTTTATCCCTCACAGGGAGGCCCGGGACAACATGATGGCCTTCTCCACAATACATCATGCGCAGCGTTCCAAGATCCCTCTGATGTTGCTTTCCCTAGATGCGGAGAAGGCTTTTAACAGGGTTGATTAGAAATTCCTGGAGGCCACACTCTCCCAGATAGGTCTGGGTCTCACCATGCTCACCTGTATCCGTTCCCTATATAGCTCTCCACAAGCTCAAATATGCGTTAATAGCACATTTTCCTCTTCTCTCACTATCCATAATGGTACCCGGCAAGGCTGTCCCCTCTCTCCGTTGCTCTATGCCTTAGTGATGGAGCACCTCCTAGTGACAATCCGACATAAGCTGGATATCGAGGGTCTCTGTGTCCATAACCTTCATCTTAAAATTTCGGCGTTTGTGGATGATATCTTGTTGTTCATCACCCAACCATCCTGTCCCTCCTCCGCAAAATAGATACCTAGTAACATCTCTGCCTGTTCGGGTCATTGCGCCACCCTCCGCTCGTACGCTGTGACGCAGGAGTCATGTTCAGTTTGATTCCTTACTTAGGGTTCTTGTTGCTCTTTCTGAACATTGTTCTATTACCTCTTCTCTGTAATTGATATTCTACCACACCCATCTCCTGCACCTTTGTTTCCCTCCGCTCCTCAAACAGTTAATCTTAGCCTTGCCTGTGTGATTGACAGCCTATCTACCAATCAAGTCTGGGACAGATTCTGGACTTCCTATAAATAGGTCATCTGCTCACACATGTTTGCTGGCTATTGTGACTCTGTCCTCGCTAAGCGTTTCTCTTGCTATTGTAAATTATTACTGACTTCTGTCCTTTGGCTTTTCTTGTGACTACTCTTTTGGATTGTGATTTGGTACTTCTTTGTCTCTCTGGCTTTAACCCTTGGCTTGCTGACTCCTCTTCCATGTTGTTTGTCTTGTCCGTGTTTTCTGTTGTCACTTATCTAAGAAGGGACTGGCACCCAGATGTCCACTGTCACCTAGGGCAGTGAGGCAAGTAGACAGGGACAGGGGGTGGGTTCAGCTTAGGACTCACTGTCTCTGTCAATCCCTTCCTCCCAGGTTTCACCAGCAGCTACTGTGGAATTGCTCCTCTAGCAATTCCCTTGCATACCTATAGTTATTATAGTAATTACAAGATCAATCTCTCTAAAAGCACCGCCCTTAACTTCCCCCTACTTGCTTCCTATTCACCCTTCAGGCTGATCTCACTCGCTGGGATACCAAAGGCTTCTCCTGGCTGGGCCGCATTAACCTGCTGAAAATGAATATACTCCCCAGATTCTTCTATCTCCTCCAAACAATCCCAATTATTTTGCCCAGAGCCTCCTTTGCTACGCTTCAGAAATCCTTCACTAAATGTATTTGGGTGTCGAGACCCCGTGAATCAAGAAGCATACCCTCATCAGGCCCAAACGTGGTGGGCGACTGGCCGTCCCGGATTGCGTTAGTTATTTCTTGGCTGCGGTCGCTGCACGCATTCTTGATTGTCATCACTCTGTCAACTCTAAACACTGGAGCCCGCTCCCTCTTACTGCTCTTCCATGGCTTAAAAAACACCACAGGTCGGACATCACGACTCATACTCTCCCCTATGTTACGAGTCAAGTGCTTGGGTCCTGTCGGCTCTATAGCTCTGTGCAGCGGCTGTTCAAGAATGATGGCCCTATGGTCCCTATCTCGGGCAACCCAGATTTCCCTGCAGCATTGCACTCAGGGTCAGACTGGCCCACTGGGGAACCGGTGAATCCCCCGGTGGGCCCCGAGCCCACTCATTTTGCCAATGCAAATGCATTGGTCATTGGCTTGATCAGGATGGTCAGGGACGCGATTGGGATGGTCAGGGGCCCGGATCAGGAGCCTTGTGGGCATCAGGTTGCAGGCAGCATTATAGGAATAATAATTAAAGATGGCCGGCTGCTGGCATAGCGCAGTGGCAGGAGACTCTCTCTACCTATATATAGGTAGTCAATGGGGTCTGCTGGTATCCGTGTGTAACCACCATTTTAGCAGTCCGCCTCTGTCATTCAGGTACCATGGCAGACCTATATGACTGAGAGCTTGGCGCAGATGTGAACCTAGCATAAGGCTATGGCTACACTACAACTTCCATCATGCAACCAAAGATCACCGTGTCGACTTGGGACTCTTTCACATATTAGTGAATGGAGTCACATTCACACAGGTTGCAATGTGACTCCATTCTCTAACATCAGTGAAGGATGGAAGGGAAGGGTGACACGTCCACATGACGGGAGTCATGGCTAAAATTACTGTGTAGCCCTAGCTTAATGGCTGAGACAACAATCTCAGCCATTTAACCCTTCAGATGCCGCAGTCAATACAATCTGCGACACCTCTGATTAATATAGAAAATATAGGGGCTGATTTATCACGAACAATATTTTACACCTGCCGGAGTTTGGTGCCTAATTTATAATGAAGTGCACGCATCGTTATAAATTAGTCGCGTCTTCCGGGGGTCCATGCACCTAAACAGAGTTCCAAGCAGCTCCTTGCTGGCGTAGATATCTGGCATCAGTAATACTAGAAAACTTAAGTAAATAATATTAATAATGACAGGGCCAGAAAAGTGATGTGCAAAACTCAAAAAGTAGCAATTTTTTTTGCTAAAATTTTCACTTGCACAAAATAATTGTTACTTTTTTATAGCTTGTACGGCAGTCTTTTTTTACCACACAAGCTGTGATAAATCAGCCCCAGATTATTTACACTTTACAAATAGGATGCGTGATGTTAAAAAAAAAAAGTCATGCATCTTATTTAACGTCATGCATTCTATTTGTACAGTTTAAATACTCTGGGTCTGATTTAACACGGCTTATTTATTTATATGGTAGATTTAACCTTTTAACCAACCCCCAATACAATAAAAATTAGTCAATATCTTGCTAATAAAAGACTGTCCCTTGTCCCTTTCACTGAGGCCGCTGATTGGCCTCTGTGGTCACGTGACTGCTGAGACCTATCAGCGGTCTAAGGAAGGGACCCATGGACGTCATAGGTAGTGACCTTTGCCAAGGCCTCTGATTGGTCTCAGTGGTCACGTGTGGCGGGGACTTGCACCAAGAGAAAACAATGGAGCTGCAGGACCGGGAGGACACAGTAGCACTAGGGACAGGTGAGTGTGGTTTTTTTTTAATAATGATATTTATTCCTTCCCTGGCCTAATTAAAAAAAATACATTTTAGCTTTGACAACCCATTTAAAGGGGTTATCCACATTCTACAGTAATATTGATATACCATGAATATAAATCTGCAGGGGTCCAACACACAAGAACCCCCCCACCCACCCAACGATCCGCTGCATTGGAATAGCATGGCTCCCAGTAATGTTACCATACAAGGAGCCACTCTGCTCACTAGCTGTATAAAGTGTAGCGGTGGCTTTAGGTACTGCAGCACTGTCCCATTCAAGTCTATGAGGCAGTACTACAGTACCAGAAGCTGCAGCTACACTTTGTACAGTGAGTGAGCAGTGTGGCTCCTGGTATGTAATCATTATTGGGAGTCGCGCTGTCCTGGTGCAGCTGATCTGCAGGGGTACAGGTTGTCGGACATCCACAGATCTAAGGGCTTATTCACAAAACAGAATTCCAAGGCCGTGTGCCTTCTGCTGTATTAACGGCACACTGCCTGATTTTAATAGATCTATTCGTACGACCATTGTTTTAATGGTCTGTGTGAATGATCCAAGAAATAAATAGAACCGGCTATTTTTGGTGATTTTATGGATCCCTCAATAGACTCATGTCAATGAGGAATCCTTGAAAACAGACTTTTCTCAAGTGTACACTGTGCTGGGCACTGCCGTGTGAATGTAGCCTAGAATATTGGATAACCTTTTTAAAGGGGTTATGCCATGAAGAATAGTTAAATTTTATCCATAGGATAGAGTCTTCAGAATTGGGGTGTTTTTCTCCTAACTAAATCCAGGATGAATGTAGCTGTGCTCAGCTGAAAGGGAGGCGGCCATGCTTCAATTAACTTCAATGGAAATGCCTGAGATAGTGAAGAACAGTACTTCGGCTATCTCAGGCACTCCCATTAAAGTGAAAGGGGGAAATGGATGCTTCCTGTCCAGCAGGGCACGGCTACATTCAGCCTGGATTCAGTCAGACTAAATTTACTGCGGGGAGAAAACCATCCCTATTCTCAGGACCAGTGGGTTCTGGGTGGTCAGATTCCCACCAATCAGCTATTTATCCTCTGTCCTATGGATAAAGGATTAAGATTCTTCGAGACATAACATTTGTGTGCTTGTGCGAGATGTTAGGAGACTGTGGCCTCTTAATAATTCTGCAAGTGTAGGTCAGTGGGGACTTGTGTCACCATATTTCAAGAGCCATAGTCAGGGCACTTCTCTGTTCTTAAAGGGGTTTTCCAGGACTTTCCTTTTTTTATTACTTACCTATTCTTAGAAAAAGTCATAAATTGAAGATCTGTTGGAGATCCGACACTTTGTCCCCCTGTGGTTCAGCTGGTTGAAGAGGCAGTGGCCCTCTCTGAGTGCTGCTTCTGCTTCACAGGACATGTAACATTATGTTCATTGATCACATGACCCGATCACAGCTCAGTCCCATTCAAGTGAATAAGCTGAGCAGTGATACCAAGCACAGTCACTATGGAGCTGTGCTTGGTAAGTACTGAAGAGGCTGCAGAACTCACTTCACGTGAATGGGTGCTGATCCCTTTCAGTCATTCCATATCAAGTGGACCAGGGGTCCACACCTCACCATCTCACATTTTGATGAAATTTAGTACATAGTTTCTCTATGATATAAAAGTAAGCTTTGCAAAATTTTAGTTCAAAAGACTAAAAATTGAAGGTTCTAGGGGACCTCAAGTAAAGGGTTGCAAAACGGCACCTGAGATGTTGAAGGATGAGGCCTGGTTTCATAACAGGTTTAAAGAAAACTGCAGTCAGTTAGGATATCCGACTTGGCCAATTATGATTGGTGGACCCTGTTGCAAGGCGGAATTGTTTGTTTCATTGCCCAATTGTTCGCTTCTGGTACCTCCTGGCTCCTGAGTGTCTGTTGCTAGGCTTACATTGATGCCTACAGTTCACTAAGAGGTCAAACTGTAGCAAGGGTGCAGTGAAGAAACACAGCAACGACACTCAGGAGCCAGGAGGTACCAAAAGCGTGCAATTGGGTAATGAAACAAAAAATTCTGCTTTGCAACAGGGTCCACCAATCATAATTGGCCAAGTCGGTCATCCTAACTGACTGCAGTTTTCTTTAAATCTGTTATGAAACCAGGCCTCATCCTTCCACATCCTAAAAAACATACCTGTTTTTTTGTTTTTTTGAATACAGTTTTATAACATAATGTGTTCTTTATTTAAAAAATTGGTGGTTATTGAAAGAAGAATCACTTTTACTACACTTGTATCAAGGGTGTAGTGAAGAAATCACAGGCTACTGCCCGCAAATAATTGAGGGCATTTTTTCAATCCTTATATGAAGAGACTCCAAAATGAAAACAACATATTCAGATAGAAAGAAATCTGCTCTTTCTAATGGTGCACAAAAGCAAAAAAGGGAGCCAAGAAAAAGTGGAGTACTATGACATCGGACACAAATAATCCACCAATTGCAACAGACAATAGTTAATCAGGAAAGCACTGATGCAAACAATAATAAAACTTAACATTTAATTACTAAACATTAAAACAGTATCAAAAAATGTAGAACAAACATCAAATTTAACATAGCCACTCGTTGGAGTCTAATGTTATAGCAAATATATAAATATTCACCACCATATACCGTAAAACATCATGGCGGCTAAGCAATTAGAAAATGGAACGATCTTACCAACATCTAAGGCAGGAGAACCTGGCAGGTGATGGTGCAAAACAGGAGGATGAACTAAGTCCCTATTCATGCCCCTGAAATTTCCACTAACACCCAAAATGACTCCTGCCCTAACAAGGGCAGTACCAAGCTGTCCTTAAAGTGACCCTATAGAACCCTAGTTCCTACGCGTTTCCTGGTACAGTAATGCACCAATCATCAGGGGACTTATTAGACTACTCATAAGAACCAAAAAACTTGGTCAGATACATATAGGATATAAATAAATAAATAAATGCTGCCTACAGTGGTAGAGTAAAACATAAAGAAAACCCCACAGTGGAGGAAAACCGCTAGATGCTAAATGACTCCATGTAGTGACAATGGCAGTAAGAGCAAAGTGAATCAGGGCAACTTATATAACGATAAACTCTGCCTACAAACAGGTGTGCTCAAGTTCACATAAGTGATGTTTGTTTGAATATGGCGCTAGAAAACCGTTTTTTAGAACAATCATACCTATTAAGAAACCGGAATCAACCCCAGAACCAACTGAATCTCAAATAATCAATGTCTCCTCTAAGAATATTAGTATGATGGAGATGAGTATTTTAAAATAAGGGACTTTCCTTTGTTCCCAGCTCTGATTTTGACTTATTTAATTGGGTGAAGGACCTACATCTTTTTACTCGTAAACTAAGATGGCATAAGTTTTTTAAAAAACAGGATGAAAGAGTCAGTTCAGAGCTGGGTATTCCGATAGATCTTCTCCCTGATATAAGAATATTAGCTAACCTTGAACAGGAAGGGAGTGATTTTACAGGATATGGTCCCTTTACTGATCTCCATAACAAAAATACTAAGTTACCCCCCATGAGTGATTTATCATGTATTGATGTCTTTGTAGAGAAAGTTGTATTGGATTTGCAGAAAATTAAGCATACACATTGTCCTTTTAATCTGACTAAGGAAGAAATGTGAGCATTACATAGTCTTGAAATGAATAAGGGGCTGGTTATTAAACCAGCGGATAAAGGCGGTAATGTGGTACTTATGGATATCTCCCAATATATTGTCATGTGTGAGTCGCTCCTCCTACAGAAGGACAATTATGCTGTTTTACGTGGTAATCCGACTGTTGAATATAGTGGTCTTTTGCGAACTTTGCTTTTGGAGGCTAAGTCCCTAAAGTTGATTTCTGATAAAGAATTTGATTTTTTGATGCCTTTGACACCAGTAGAGGCAACTTGTTATTGTCTACCTAAAGTCCACAAAGGCCTGTCCCCCCTGAAGGGACGACCAATTGTCTCGGGAGTAAATAGCCTGTGTCAAAATGCTGGGATTTATCTTGATAAAGTTTTAAGATCCTTTGTAACTTCCCTTCCATCCTATGTACAGGACACCTCCAACTTACTTCGTAAACTGGAAGGCATAACTCTGGATGAGGGGGTCATTTTATGCTCTATTGATGTGGAGGCATTATATTCATCAATACCACATCAATGGGGTCTAAAAGCCGTGGAGTATTATCTTAAATCACAGGGTAATCAATATCGTGCCCACAGTCAATTTGTTTTGGACCTTTTAGAATTCTCGTTGACTCATAACTTCTTTTCATTTAACGGTAAGCACTTCCACCATCTCAGGGGCACTGCCATGGGCAATCCATGTGCACCAACGTATGCAAATTTGCTCCTGGGCTGGTGGGAGGAGACCATGGTATTTATAGATGAAAAAGAGAATTTTATAACTAAAATTTAACTGTGGGCACGATATATTGATGACATCCTGGTCCTATGGAGGGGGAGTGCAGAGTCTTTTTCAGCCTTTGTAGATACTCTAAACGTGAATAAAATTGGTTTATCCTTCACGTTTGAAGTTGGTGGCTCTACCCTTCCTTTTTTGGATGTGTTGATTTCTAAAGGTTGTGGAGGTACACTTAATACCAAAGTGTTTAGAAAGGCTACGGCCACTAATTCCTTTCTTCAATGGAGGAGTAATCACCCTTATCCATTGAAGAGGGGAATTCCCCGTGGCCAATATCTGAGACTTAGAAGAAATTGTTCAGGGGGGCAGGACTTTGTGGACCAGGCTGCTGATCTTAGGTCAAGATTTATTAAATGTGGCTATCCCAATAGGATCTTAAGGGAAGCATATAAATCTTCCCTGAAATGTGATCGTATTCAGCTATTGAGTCCTAAAAAGGTAGAACAAGCTAGTTCAGAAAAGATTGTCCAGTTGATTGGAACTTTTGACAATGGGGCATCACAGGTAAGGGAGATCTTACAGCGTCATTGGGACATTTTAATCATGGATCCCGATATTAAGGCAGTCGTGAGTGAGAGACCACAGATTACGTTTAGAAGAGGAAGATCTTTGAAAGATCGTCTAGTTCATAGCCATTTGGATGTACAAAAAACAACGACATCATGGCTCTCCCCACCAAAGGGTTGCTATAAATGTAGTGGTTGTTCCTCATGTCCATTTGTACTGGCTGGACGGGAATTTTTTTCAGAAAACCTAAAAACTTCTTTTAAAATCAAACACTTTATATCCTGTCGGTCTAGAGGAGTGATCTATAAGATCACATGCCAGTGCAAATTGGAATATATCGGTAAAACCGACCGAGAACTGAAAAAAAAGAATTGGTGAACATCTTGGGGATATACGGCATGAACGGGATACCCCAGTGGCGAGACATGTTAATTCATGCCACGGAGGTAATGCTAACTGCTTACGTTTTACAGGAATTGATTTGGTTAAACCCCATCCAAGAGGAGGGGATTGGCATAGAATGACATTGCAATGTGAATCCAAATGGATATTTAAATTAAAAACCGAGATTCCAAATGGACTTAATGAACGCCTTAATTTTTGCTGTTTTATTTGATCTCCCCCTCCTTCCCATTTACTTAGACGAATTAGACCCTATGGTTAAGATATTCTTTTCACAGTCAAATATAGATATAGTTCTATTTGTTTGATTTGGTAGATCATATATCTTGGTGCTATGAATAGGTAATTGTGGTGTTTCACTTGCATATATATCTGTATAAGATGATATGTATATTTATCCTTAGAGAAATTTTCTTGCTCCTGACCAATTTTACTGACTCAGTCCAGCCCTTAATGTTCTGGGGCTATAGAACCTGGATAGGGGCTGTTAGGGTCTCTCCAGGTCCTTTTGTTCTACATTGGTATACTTTGCTAGTAACTGGCTCATTGGCTGTGGTATAGATTTGTTAAATAGACGTTTCCTATCCTTCTAGGCAGTTTATGCGCTTTGTGGGACTTTTAGCATCTTGTCCCACAGCGCATATCTGCTCTGGTCTTTCAGCACCGGATGAAGGAGGATATGCGCGTGCGCGGGGTGTTTGCTTCGCGCATGCGCATTTTCGGTCGGTGATCGAGCGCCATTGCGCATGCGCGGAGATTTTTACTTCGCGCACGCGCAGTTTGGTTTTGAGCGCTCGGATCACTATGGGCAGACGTGATACTATGTATTACATCATTATTGTGCGCGTTTTTCTAGCGCCATATTCAAACAAACATCACTTATGTGAACTTGAGCACACCTGTTTGTAGGCAGAGTTTATCGTTATATAAGTTGCCCTGATTCACTTTGCTCTTACTGCCATTGTCACTACATGGAGTCATTTAGCATCTAGCGGTTTTCCTCCACTGTGGGGTTTTCTTTATGTTTTACTCTACCACTGTAGGCAGCATTTATTTATTTATTTCCTATATGTATCTGACCAAGTTTTTTGGTTCTTATGAGTAGTCTAATAAGTCCCCTGATGATTGGTGCATTACTGTACCAGGAAACGAGTGGGAACTAGGGTTCTATAGGGTCACTTTAAGGACAGCTTGGTACTGCCCTTGTTAGGGCAGGAGTCATTTTGGGTGTTAGTGGAAATTTCAGGGGCATGAATAGGGACTTAGTTCATCCTCCTGTTTTGCACCATCACCTGCCGAGTTCTCCTGCCTCAGATGTTGGTAAGATCGTTCCATTTTCTAATTGCTTAGCCGCCATGATGTTTTACGGTATATGGTGGTGAATATTTATATATTTGCTATAACATTAGACTCCAACGAGTGGCTATGTTAAATTTGATGTTTGTTTTACATTCTTTCTAATGGTGCTAAAAGAAAGAAGATTGAAGCTGTTCCACTGGAGATATAGGGCATCAAATATATCCAAAATTAGGCAAATATGCTTTTTATACCAACTTTGAACACTTATATTTTTTCATATAATAATAATAATAATGATAGTCCTTTAATAGTCCCACAATGGGGAAATTCAGTGACAATGGGGAAATTCAGTGAAACAATGGGGAATTTCAGTGGAAATTCAGAAATATCACAAGGCATTATGGGAAAAGGAGCTGGGAAGCTCATGCGCCCTCTATTGGATGTAACAGATCCTCAATTTGCTATTGACTCACTAAGTCTTGAGACAGCAAATGGGATTTTAGCTAAGCCAATTTCACTTATCTGCATACAGCGCAGTTTCGGGATGTTTGTCCCTCATCAGTGCAGAGCATAGTGAACTGGCTGGCTTTGTGGGAGGCAATGAGTGGCTCAGGTACAGGAATCTCTCTCCTTGAGGAGAGCACCAGTGAAGGTGTGTAGAATTTTAAATTGCCTTTTGCCCTCTACTAAGCATCTACATATCACAAGGCATTATAGGAAAAGGAGCTGAGAAGCTCATGCGCCCTCTGTTGGATGTAACAGATCCTCAATTTGCTGTACACATATTTTTTCAACCACTTGAGGGAAAGTGCTGCAAATTGGAAGGCCTCATTACAGCCGTGTAACCTCCAATTTTTAGTCTTTTGAACTAAAATTTTGCACAGCTTAGTTTTATATCATAGAGAAACTATGTACCAAATGTCATCAAAATCTGAGATGGTGAGGTGGGGACGACCTTTAAACCCTTAACAACATTGGACGTACTATTACGTCCTGTGCGCTTAGTACTTAGCGCAACAAGGCGTACTAATACGCCCTGGGGCGGCCGCCCGCTCAGACAGCTAACACCCTGCTCCATATCCCCCGGTCGGAACTGAGTTCTGATCCGAGGTTTTAACCCCTTGGATGCCGCGGTCAAACATGACCGCGGCATCCAAGGGGTTCCACTATGTTGTCGCTCCGATCGGCACCCCCCCCCCCGCAGCGAGATCGGGGAGTGCCGATACCTATAACCTGCAGCCCGGGGTCTGCTCAGTGACCCCAGGCTGCCTGGAGACCCCACTACCTGGTTGATCCTGCCGAGACCTGCGGAAGTGAGCGCTATGCGTCTGCATAGCCTCACTTCCTGTATAGACTGCAAGACACTTGTAAGCTCGTGTCTTGCAGTCTACAGTGCTGAGCCAGCAATCAAAGCATTGCTGGCTCAGGTGTCCTAATGGGACACATGAAAAAGTAAAAAAAAGTGAAAAAAAATAAAATAAAGTGTTTTAAAAAAAAATAATAAAAGAATAAAGCCCCAAAAATTCCCTTTTGCTATATAAAATGAATTATATAAAAAAAAAAAAAAAAAATAATAAAAACAATGCATATTTGGTATCGCCGCGTCCATAACAACCTGTACAATAAAACTGAAACAATATTTAATGTGCACGGTGAACGTCGGAGAAAAAAAAACAGAAAAAACTCGCCAAAAGTAATGATTTTTTGCCATCTCACCTTACAAAATATGCCATAAAAAGTGATCAAAAAGTCATATGTACCCCAAAATAGTACCAATAAAAAGCACAGGTTGTCCCGCAAAAAATAAGCCCTAAACCAACTCTGTAAACCGTAAAATAAAAATGTTACGCATCTCAGAAGATGGCGATGCAAAAACAATTAATTTATGTCCCCAAATGGGTTTTTGTTCTGCAAAATTAGTATCGCATAAAAAAACAGTATAAATGAGGTATCTCCGTAATCGTACCGACCCGTAGAAAAAAGGTAACATGTTACTTATGCTTTATGCTGCATGGTGAAAAATTTCAAAGGTAAAACGCAGTGTCAGAATTGATGGGGTATTTTTTAATTCAACAAGAAAGAGTTAATAAAATTTATTCAATAGGTTATAGGCACCCAAAGATGATGTCATTACAAAATACATCTCACCCCACAAACAACAAGCCCTCATATGGCTACATCACCAGAGAAATAAAGAAAATATAGCTCGTACAATGTGAACACAAAAACCCCAAAAATCGCCAAATCTTTAGAACATAACTGGCTGCGTCAGGAAGGGAATGTATAAGCTGTGTGAGCGGATATCAGGGGACACCCCAGATTTAGAGCTTATGAGGGAAAATAAACCAGAAGTGACCCCCAGAGTGACCTCCCCAATAATAGGAACTACTGGGGAAATAGTAGGGAATTTGGTGTTCCCAATGCACTCCGCACAGCTTACATATTCACTTTTCCCCATCCGCTGTGTATTCACGTCTGGGATGCTAATGCTTACTACACCCCTTGATAAATTCTTTGAGGGGTGCAGTTTTCAAAATGGGGTCACTCCTTTGGGGAATCCACTTTTCTGGTACCTTACAGGTTCTGCAAACATGACATGGCGTCCAGATCCCAAACATCTGAATCTGCACTCCAAAAGCCACATAGCGCTCCTTCTCTTCTGCGCCCGGCTGTGTGCCCAAACTGAAGTTTATGCCCACATGTATTACACTTGTCGTACCCAGAATAACGTACTTAATGTCATATGTGGGTATAAACTGCTGTATGGACACAGCTGGGCACAGAGTGGAAGGAGCGCTATTTGGTTTTTGGAGCACAGGCTTGGACGGTTTTGTTTTTGGACGCCATTGCACTTTTGCAGAGCTGAAACGCCAGTAAAGTGGAATCCCCTGACATGTTACCCCATTTTGGAAACTACACCCCTGAAGGAATTTATCCAGGGGTACAGTGAACATTTTTAACCCCCAAGTGTTGCTATAATTTATTATCCACAAATGAATACGCAGCTGATTGTGAAAGGTGAAAATGACAATTTTTCCAGGAATACGTCATTTCAGTGCGTAATATGTTGTGCCCGGCTTGTATCAGAGATGAACGCTCCGAAAGCTGTTGTGCCCGGGATACCCGCTTAACAGTTTTTGGATTGTGTGTCTCTGCAGACATAAGCTGGGCACAATATATCGGGCACTGAAATGGCGTATCTATGGAAAAATTTTATTTTTAACTTTTCATTATCATCTGCGCATTCATTTCTGGAAATTAAAAGAATGCAACACTTAAGGGTTAATAATGCTCGCTACACCACTTGATAAATCCCTTGAAGGGTGTAGTTTCCAAAATGGGGTCACAAGTCTGTGGATTCCACTTTACTGGCAATTCATGGGCTCTGCAAAAGTGTCCATAAACCAAACTGTGCTCTAAAAACCAAAATAGCGCTCCTTCCCAACTGTGCTCGGCTGTGCCCAAACAGCAGTTTATACCCACATATGGCATTAAGTACGTTATCCTGGGTACACCAGTGTCATACATGTGGGCATAAACTGTCATTTGGGCACACAGCAGGGTGCAGATGTGAAGGAGCGCTATGTACTTTTGGAGCGCAGATTTAGATTGTTGGTTTTTGGACGCCATGTCACATTTGCAGAGACCCTAAAATCGCCCCTACAAAATGGGGGTCACTTCTTGGGGAATTCCAGTTTACTGGCACCTCCAGGGCTCTGCAAAAACAACATGGCGACCAGAAAGTCTCTCTAAATCTGTACTCCAAAAGCTAAAAAAACACAGTGCTCCTTCCCTTCTGAGCCCTGCTGTGTGCCCAAGCAGCAGTTTATACCCACATATATAATTTTTTTTTCCCCCGGGATAGCCCACTTAATAGTTTTAGGAGTGGATGTCTCTGATGCCACAAAGTGGCCGCAACATATTCTGAAATTGGATATGTCTTCATAAACTTCAATTTTCACGTTGTACATAAATTTTTGGGAAGCATTTTTAGGCTCAAAATGATAATACCCCTTGATACATTCCTTGGGGGGTGTAGTTTCTAAAATGGGGTCCCTTTTGAGGGGTTTCCATTGTATTGGTACTTTAGGGGCTCTGCAAATGCGACATGGCACCTGAAAACTATTCCAGCCACATCTGCCCTCCTAAAGCTAAATAGCGCTCTTTCCATTCTGAGCCCCACCATGTACCCATACTGCAGATTACAACCACATATGGGGCATTTCTGTGTTCAGGAGAAATTGTGTAACGAACTTTGGGGAGCTTTTTCTCCTTTGTCCTCTTGTGAAAATGAAAAATTTGGGGCTAAATTGACAGTTTATTGGAAAAAAAGACATTTTCATGTCCCAATGTTAATAAAATCTGTGAAACAGCTGTGGGTTCAAAATGCTCACTATACCCCTTGACATGTTCTGTGAGGGGTGTGGTTTCCAAAATGGGGTCACTTTTAGGGGGTTTCCACTGTTTTGGTACTTTGGGGGCTCTGCAAATGCAACATGGCACCTGAAAACTATTCCAGCAAAATCTGCTTTTCAAACGTCCAGTGTCGCTCCTTCCCTTTTGTGCACTGCCGAATGCCCAAACATCAATTTACACCCACATGTGGGGTATTTCTGTGCTCGGGAGAAATTGTATAATAAACTGGGAGATGCATTTTCTCCTTTAACCCTTTGTGAATGTGTTAAATTTAGGGCTAAATGAAGGGATTAGTGGAAAAAAATGAAATGTCTAAATTTCACCTCGATATCGTTTTAATTCTTGTGAAATGCTTAAAAGGTTAACAAACTTCCCAAATGCTGTTTTGAATTATTTCAGGGGTGCAGTTTTGAAAATGGGGTGATTTATGGGGGGTTTCTAATATATAGGCCTTTATAATCCCCTTCAGAACTGAAGTGGTCCCTAAAAAATTAGTTTGGGAAATTTTCTTTTAAATCTGGAAAATCGCTGTTACACTTGTAAGCCTTCTAACATCCAAAATAAATTAAAGGACGATTAAAAGATGATGTCAATATAAAGCAGAGATATGGTAGATAATATTTATTAATGACTATCTGTCTGAAAAGCAGAGACTTTCACATTTTGAAAATTGCGATTTTTTTCCAAATTTCCATCAAATATCCTATTTTTTTATAAATAAATACAAAAATATTGATTAGTGTTTACCACTAACATGAAGTACAATGTGTCACGAGAAACAATCTCAAAATCACTTGTGTAAGTTAAAGCGTCTCAAAGTTCTTGCCACATAAAGTGACATGTCAGTTTTGAAAAACAAGGCCTGGTCCTTAACGCACTTTTGGGCTGTGTCCTTAAGGGGTTAAAATTGGTCCACTTGACACGGAATGACTCCTTTCCGATTTTTAATTGATGCTTTCATAGGTCACCAATTACTCAGCCTTGGAAAACCACTTTAAAGCCCCAACTGGACTGTGTCCTACAGATATAAAATAAGATAATTTATCACCCTAGTCTGTTTCCTCTCTGTAGTGAATGAAATGATAGCATTAACCACTTCTGTACCGCCCATAGAGTATATACGTGGTGGTTGTCTAGTTCTGCAAGGACATACCGGTACGTCCAAGCAGAAATCAGCAGCTGCATGAGATCATGCAGCTACTGAAATGGGGAGCCGGTTGCAACTTCAGCCGGAGCTCCCCGAGATAAGACAGGGAAGGTTTATTACCTTCCCTGCCTTCCCGATCACAGTGTATACAGCGCTCAATGAGCGCTGTATACAGCGCTATGGGCGCCGCCATCTTGCGGCCGCCCTCTGACCCGGCGGTCACATGATTCGCCGGGTGCATCGTCTGCAAGAGCTGCTGGGTCCTACAGGACCCAGATCAGCTCTATAGTATTGTGTAAGTAAAGTGCAGGAGGCTGCATTCCTCCTGCAACTGGGGCTAAATGTACCAGCCCCAGTTAGGGAGAAATCAGCCTACCCAACTAAAAAAACAGTGATCAGATGTCCCCAAAGGTCTATTATGACCTTATGGGGACACAATGTAAAAAAAATAAATAAATTAATAGAAAAGTAAAAAAAAAAAATGTAAATAAAATAATTAAAAAAATAAATAAAATAATATGCCAATAACATGCCCTTATTACAGGTTATAGCCCCACCCCCGACGACACCATAAAAAATAAAAATTACCGTAACGGAAAAACTATTTTATAAAGTTTTTTAGTAGTACTTTGTGTTATTAAATAAAAAAGAAAAGAAAAGTGAAAGACAGACAAGTTTTCCCTCCTCTTTTGTTTATATTTTCCCAGATATAAAAAAAAAAAATGAAAACACATGGAAAAATAAAAACAACATAAAAATAAAGCCCTATGTGTCACCGAAAAAGGATGCAGAAATTAATTGAATAACGCAAATGATAAAAATGTTATAGCCCTCAAAACCACACATACAAAAAAACCTGAAAATGTGCCTGGTATGGAAGGGGGGTAAAGCATCTGGTATGGAAGTGGTTAAAGGGAGTCTATCATTCGCAAAACCACTTTTAAGCTAATGGCACGTTGGAATGGCCTTTGAAAAGGCCATTCTTCTCCTACCTTTCCTTGTTTTCTTCTCCCAGCCGATTCCAAGATAATTTGTTTCTTCATGTATTTAAATGAGCACACGGGGCGTTCCTCCTCTTCTTTGAGAACCCACCTCGTTATTGCTTTTCACCGCCTCTTCTTCCGTTGTGGTGACTCCCCTCTTGGTCTTCTCTGTATCTTCTTTCTTCTAAGTCCTCGTACGCAGCTCTGTGCACATACGCAATCTGCTCTGCCACAGTACGCTCTTGTGACAGCCCACCGGAAAATGGCGGCCCGATTGCACATGTGCAGTCGTGAGAATTCGCTGCCGTACATCTTTCCTGGCGAGAACTGAGAAGAAAGAAGACCAAGAGGGGAGTCACCGCAACGGATGAAGGGGCGGTGATAAGCGATGAAGAAGTGGGTGCTTGCAGAAGAGAATGAATGTTCCGGGTTCTCCGTGGTGCTCATTTACATACATGAAAAAAACAAATTATCTTGGAATCAGCTGGGAGAAGAAAACAAGGAAATGTAGGAGTAGAATGGCCTTTTTAAAGGCCATTCCAACGTGCCATTAGCTTAAAAGTGTTTTTGGTAATGATAGACTCCCTCTAAGCATTGTTCTACCCGTTAAGAGTGCTTTGGATGAGGCGGCTCCCCCCTCCACTCGAAAAGTTAGACGCAGGAGGCAGCAACCCTGGCACACGCCACAGGAGAAAATCACGTTCACCTGCAGACTTCCTCCACTTTAAATTTATGCTTAAAACCTATAATTCTGCCCTTCACCTAGCCAAACAAGCCTATTTCACCGCTCTCATCTCTTCTCTCTCCTGTAACCCTAAAAGGCTATTTGAAACTTTTCACTCCTTACTCACCCCTAAGGCGCAGATGCCATTCACAGACCTTAGCGCCGATGACCTGGCCACTTATTTCCATGAAAAAATTGATAAGATCCGTCAGGAAATAACTGCCCAATCCCCAGGTGGCACTGACCCCTCACCAGCCACACTTCAGACTGTTCATTCTCATCTTTTGAACCTGTTACAGAGGAGGAAGAATCTCAGCTGCTTTCTTCTTCTCGCCCTACGACCTGCAGTAGTGACCCTTTCCCCTCATACCTTCTCCAGTCTCTGTCACCTGCCGTCACGACTTACCTTACTAAAATATTTTACCTCTCTCTCTCTTCTGGAATTTTCCCATCCTCTTTCAAACATGCTGTCATAACCCCACTACTGAAGAAATCCTCCCTTGACCCACCCTGTGCTGCTAACTATCGACCTGTCTCTAACCTCCCCTTCATCTCCAAAATCTTGGAACGCTTAGTCTATTCTCATTTCACCCGCTATCTTTCTGCTAACTCTCTTCTTGACCCCTTACAATCTGGCTTCCGCACTTTGCACTCTACTGAAACGGCCCTCACAGACATCTCCAATGATCTCCTGATGGCTAAATCCAAAGGTGACTACTCTCTTCTTATTCTTCTAGATCTCTCAGCAGCATTTGACACTGTTGACCATCAACTCCTCCTCACTATGCGCCGTTCTGTCGGCCTCACGGACACCGCTCTCTCCTGGTTCTCCTCTTATCTCTCTGACCGCACTTTCTGTGTATAATTTGCGGGCTCTGTTTTTCCCCCCTCTTCCCCTTGCCGTTGGGGTTCCTCAGGGCTCGGTCCTAGGTCCCCTGCTCTTCTCCCTCTACACAGCCCCCATTGGACAAACCATCACTAGATTTGGCTTCCGGTACCATCTTTATGCTGATGACACCCAATTATATACGTCATCCCGTGACATCACCCCTGCACTAATACAGAACACCAGTGACTGTCTCTCTGCTGTCTCAAATATCATGTCTTCGCTCTATCTGAAACTGAATCTCTCAAAGACTGAATTACTGCTGTTTCCACCATCTAATAGACCTGTCCCTGATATCTCCATTGCAGTCTCTGACCTCACCTAGGCAGTATGCCCGCTGCTTCGGGGTTTTGTTTGACTCAGACCTTTCCTTCACCCCCCATATCCTATCACTGGCACGCTCATGTCATCTCCACCTCAAAAACATCTCCAGAATCCGCCCTTTCCTTACCACAGATACACTAAGGACACTTATTGTTGCCCTGATTCACTCTCGCCTTGACTACTGTAACTCTTTACTAATCTGTCTTCCCCTTATCAAACTCTCCCCTCTACAATCTATTCTGAATGCGGCGGCCAGGCTCATCTATCAGTTTAGACGCTACAGCGATGCCTCCGGTCTGTGCCGGTCACTACATTGGCTGCCTATTCAATACAGAATACAATATAAACTTATCACCCTCATTCACAAGGCTCTCCATAATGCGGCACCTCCCTACATTTCCTCCCTCATCTCTGTCTATCACCAAACCCGTGCTCTCCGTTCACTCAATGACCTAAGACTAACATCCTCTATTATCAGAACCTCCCACGCTCGTATACAAGACTTCTCTCGAGTTACACCACTTCTCTGGAATGCTCTATCCCAGACTATCAGATTAACCCCCAATTTCCACAGCTTCAAGCATAAACTAAAGACATATATTTTCAGAAAGGCCTATCACAACTCCTAATGTAAACCCTTCCGTAGTTAGAATCCCTAAAACATACCCTCCTCTGTTTTATGCTCTAACATTACCTCACAGGATATGATGCCGTATCAGACTAACTCTATATGTCCAGGCACTATCTGCACGCTAAAGGACACGACTGGTGACGGCTCATACAGCTTTATATATGTGCAATGACAGTAACCTCTATTTCAAAATTGTCTGACCATTATATAAGCAATGCTACGTCTGTTGCTGCCCCTGCTACCTCCTGTGTCACCCCCTCTACCTCATAGATTGTAAGTCCCAGTGTGTGAATTGACTATTTCTTTGTAATGTATCTTTTTTTTTTGTCTGTACTTGAACCCTAGAAGTTGTACAATGCTGTGGAATATGTTGGCGCTATATAAATAAAATTTATTATTATTCTATCTAGGCTTAACGTGAAAACTGTGCAATCCACCAGTGTACATGCACTTGTGCAGACAACCAGTGCACCCAGCTTTCCAAGGTACTATGATAGCTTAAAGGGGTTGTCCAGGATAAATTGAAATCCCTACACTAATCTAAACACCCTCCTACTTTATAAATAATATAATTAATCAAAAATGTATATTTACCCATATCCCATCATGTGACTGCCCCAGGGACATTTTCTGATTATCCGGTGACGATCCGTTTCCCCATTTCCGGAAACGGATCGACACTACTTGTCAGGAACTGAGCTCACTGGGTCTTGAACCTTTTGACTTCCTGGATATGTTCTGCAGCCTTGCCCATTATGCCACTGAAGAAGCCTGTCTGTTCTTTGCCTTGCATAGCCTGGACTTTTCTATTGGAATGATTAGCTTAGGGATGACACCTGCTCTGTGGCCAATCACAGGGTAGCTATCCCTATATAAACCCACAACTTACTCCATCCTGCGCCTGATTATTCTGGTTGTCTGCTTCCTGTTTGCCCTGGTCCTCACCACTACTCTACTTCTTCTGTGTACTGAATCCTGCATACATGTGTCTATGGCTGATCCACTGCTCCTGTGTACCGAATCCTGCATACGTCTGACCACGGATGATCCACTGCTCCTGTGTACCGAATACTGCATACGTCTGACCACGGTTGCTTCTTACTCCTGAGGTACTATTCCTGCTATTTAACTCCTCATCTTCTACTGTTTAAGTACTGTGCCATTTCCTCACCAATTGGACTCCAGATCAGATAACTAGATAACTAGCATCGTTACACCACTACCCCCCCCCCCCCCCATCCACTCCATCATACTTACCTTCCAGGCATCTTCCTGCGAGACGGCTCCTCCTTCTTTTCTGACTGGTGCTGCTTCTCCCAGCGCTGATTTGCGCACTGCTGCCGATAATCCACCTGTACTGCGCAGCTCCCACGCATGCGCAGTAGAGGTGGATCATCACTACAGAGCAGCGCTGGGATAAGAGTGTGCGCCTGCAGTATCAGTAAAGAAGGAGGGGCCAACCCGCAGGAAGAAACCTCGAAAGGAGGAGAACTATATAATGGGGTCGGGGGTTGGGCTGAGTAGGTAGAGAAGAGCTAGTAGTGAGAGGGATAGCTAGAGAGACAGGGAGGGATTGTATGAGAGGGAGGGAGAGAGGTAGGAGGGGGGAGTAAGGTGAGAGGGGTTAGTGTGGAAGTTACATAGCAGGAAGCTGAACCATGTAAACAAATGCAGAAGATACCAGGAGCTCCCAGAGACACCCAGAAATCACTCAAAACCTTTGTCTGCACAAGAATACAGTACTTCTATCCTGGGTTTAAAAATGCATGAAATTCTGGAGCACAGATCGGAGCATGAATTGTGACAAATTTTTGAACCAGCTTGGACATTTTAGTAAATTTGTAAATTTGCCGCAAAAAGCCATACTAGGAAAGGACATAAGAAAAGTGGCTTAAAAAATCCACTCATGAAGAATCAGACCCATTGCTCTATAAGGGTGCATATATCTGTTTTTGCTGTTATTTTACAAAATTGCAGCAAAAACAATAAAGGTATATGGGTGCATTTATTAACCCATTAATAGCACTAAGACATTTAAAGAAAAAAAAAACATTTTTTGCCCGGAAAACCCCTTTAAGAGTGATAAAGTGACATTTGCATTGCTTAAAAGAAAACTCACTTTGATATAGAACAAAGGACAATACAGTTCTGTATTGTGCACGAAAATGCACATTAAACATGCATGGTGACGAAAACTGGACGGGTGATATTTTCCTGTAGCAGTAGGGTGGTAATCAACGCCACTGGTGGACCCTAGGCACTACAGTCCAACCCTGATTGCACTCCTCCTTCCTTTCCCATACACCAGATCAGCTGCCTCTCCGATTCCATTGGGTACTTTCCGCCTCCTTCCCCTTTTGGAGTTGCCCATGTCAAACTCTCTGGTACCTCTCGCTGGCAATATACCCAACTGTCGCACTTCTATTCCTCCATTAAGAAACCCCATGATCTTCACAGAGCATTACTACCATTTGAACGCCTTTGCCTCTCCTCTGTAGCCTCAACCCGCTCCATCTCGCTCTTCTATAGTCTGTTATTGGAAGACCCTGCCGATCGATTGTCGGCATATACGGGTGGATGGGAGTGGGAGGTGAGAGTCTTGTACCCCCCAGACGTGTGGTTATCGGCCTTCCAGACGTCCCATAAATTCTCTATATCTTGCAAGACACAGGAAACCAACTTTAAGATCCTCTCTCGCTGGTACAGAGTCCCTTCTGTCATTCATGAGATGTATCCCTCCACTTTGGACTGGTGCTGGAGATGTAATACTGACCGGGGTACATCTTGGTGGGGATGTATGCTCCTTTGCCCCTTCTGGATTGATGTCCGTCACATTATTCAGACGGTCCCTGGTACTGCCCTGAAGGATGACCCTGGCCCCCCTTCTCTATCTTCCCCTATAATTTAAAACAGAATTTATGAAAGAATTATGACGTGTTTTTTCTTGTGTGCACCTAATTTAATTGCTTATTCAGGTTTTTTTGGGTTTTTTTTGCACCTAATGTGCCTTTTTCAATAGTGACTTGAAATGTGGATGTGGTTTAGATGATGCATGGGTGCGCACTTAATTCACTAAATGCATCTTTTTAAAAAATGTCTGCACAAGAATACAGTACTTCTACCCTGGGTTTAAAAATGCATGAAATTCTGAAGCACAGATTGGAGACATGAATTGTGACAAATTTTTGAACCAGCTTGGACATTTTAGTAAATTTGTAAATTTGTCGCAAAAAGCCATACTAGGAAAAGACATAAGAAAAGTGGCTTAAAAAAATCCACTCATGATGAATCAGACTCATTGCTCCATAAGGGTGCGGTCATATATCTGTTTTTGCTGTTATTTTACAAAATTGCAGCAAAAACAATATATACAGTAGCTGCTTTGTGTAAATAGACCCTAAATAAAAATTGCTTTGGCGTAATAAAAATGACAGATGAATGGAGAAGAAATATAGATTAGCGCTGCCTTAATAAATATATTACTAGGAGCACGGCCACTGAATTTTTTTTTGTGATTCTACAGTGCTGGCCAAAAGTATTGGCACCCCTGCAATTCTGTCAGATAATACTCAATTTCTTCCAGAAAATGATTGCAATCACAAATGCTTTGGTAATAATATCTTCATTTATTTTGCTTGCAATGAAAAAACACAAAAGAGAATGAAAAAAAAAGTCAAATCATTGATCATTTTACACAAAACTCCAAAAATGGGCCGGACAAAAGTATTGGCACCCTCAGCCTAATACTTGGTAGCACAACCTTTAGACAAAATAACTGCGAACAACCGCTTCCGGTAACCATCAATGAGTTTCTTACAATGCTCTGCTGGAATTTTAGACCATTCTTCTTTGGCAAATTTCTCCAGGTCCCTGAGATTTGAAGGGTGCCTTCTCCAAACTGCCATTTTGAGATCTCTCCACAGGTGTTCTATGGGATTCAGGTCTGGACTCATTGCTGGCCACTTTAGAAGTCTCCAGTGCTTTCTCTCAAACCATTTTCTAGTGCTTTTTGAAGTGTGTTTTGGGTCATTGTCCTGCTGGAAGACCCATGACCTCTGAGGGAGACCCAGCTTTCTCACACTGGGCCCTACATTATGCTGCAAAATTTGTTGGTAGTCTTCAGACTTCATAATGCCATGCACACGGTCAAGCAGTCCAGTGCCAGAGGCAGCAAAGCAACCCCAAAACATCAGGGAACCTCCGCCATGTTTGACTGTAGGGACCGTGTTCTTTTCTTTGAAGGCCTCTTTTTTTTTTTTTTCCTGTAAACTCTATGTTGATGCCTTTTCCCAAAAAGCTCTACTTTTGTCTCATCTGACCAGAGAACATTCTTCCAAAAAGTTTTTGGCTTTCTCAGGTAAGTTTTGGCAAACTCCAGCCTGGCTTTTTTATGTCTCTGGGTCAGAAGTGGGGTCTTCCTGGGTATCCTACCATAGAGTCCCTTTTCATTCAGACGCCAACGGATAGTACGGGTTGACACTGTTGTACCCTCGGACTGCAGGGCAGCTAGAACTTGTTTGGATGTTAGTCGAGGTTCTTTAGCCACCATCCACACAATCTTTCGTTGAAATCTCTCGTCAATTTTTCTTTTCCGTCCACATCTAGGGAGGTTAGCCACAGTGCTATGGGCTGTAAACTTCTTGATGACACTGCGCACGGTAGACACAGGAACATTCAGGTCTTTGGAGATGGACTTGTAGCCTTGAGATTGCTCATGCTTCCTCACAATTTTGCTTCTCAAGTCCTCAGACAGTTCTTTGGTCTTCTTTCTTTTCTCCATGCTTAATGTGGTACACACAAGGACACAGGACAGAGGTTGAGTCAACTTTAATCCATTTCAACTGGCTGCAAGTGTGATTTAGTTATTGCCATCACCTGTTATGTGCCACAGGTAAGTAACAGGTGCTGTTAATTACACAAATTAGAGAAGCATCACATGATTTTTCAAAGGGTGCCAATACTTTTGTCCACCCCCTTTTTTATGTTTGGTGTGGAATTATATCCAATTTGGCTTTTTGACAATTCTTTTTGTGGTTTTCCATTGAAGACAAATTAAATGAAGATATTATTACCAAAGCATTTGTGATTGCAATCATTTTCTGGAAGAAATTGAGTATTATCTGACAGAATTGCAGGGGTGCCAATACTTTTGGCCAGCACTGTATATGCTTTTTTCTTAGAGTTGTACCTATATTTCTAACAAATTCAGGTGAGCAGCCAATTTCTGGTTTATAGTTTTATTCTGAATTAGATATACTTTTATGTTTGTTGTTATGTTGCAACCTGGAAGAGATGTGAAACCTTGTTGACCAAATCCATGGTTTGACTCAAGAACTAGTTTAAGAACTGGTTGAAAGGGTTCAACATCATGAGATGGGCTACTGTCATGTCCACTGCCCCAGTTGAAGCCAAAGTAAATCTTCCTGACTGATTATCTGGAAATCAGAAATTTACCATAAATTTTTATGAAAGATGCATAGCTGAGGGGTAGGATCAGAAGCAATGCCAGAAAATTATTTATTTATTTAGTTTACTTATATAGCGCTATCATATTCTGTAGCGCTTTACAGACATTGTCAATCAGTGTCCCATATAGGGCTCACAATCTATATTCCCAAAATATATTATTTCACTAAAGAAATGTAGTTGAGGTTTGGAACAAACTTCCAAAGGATGTAGTTGGGAAATCTACAGTAAGTGAATTCACGTATAGGATCAGTGGTGGAACTACCTCCATAGCATACTGGGTCGGCCCACTGCTGCTTTATTATTTTTTTTTCATACGGAACACATCCTAAATGGAGCTTCTATTACTGTATGTAGGGGTCTATACAGAGTATAATGAGTGGAGGCCCAGAGGAGGTGATTAAACATAACTAGCAACAGTATTACTTACCTCTCCTGGACTCTGGTGCTGGTATTTGGGGCTCATGAATGACCTCACAGGCTGCTGACCCCAGTATAACCCACATAACTGCTGAGGCCCAATTACAGACCTCAGCAGTCTGTAACTTCATTCAAGAGGCCCAAAGACCCACACAGTAGCCATCATACTATGTGGAGGGGCCACTGTGGAACATTATATTTTGTGCACTATGGGACATTATTCTTAAAGGGGTTGTCCAGGAATTGGACGAACTATGGAGGTGCCTTGGGCAGGTGCCAGCCTAAAGTTACTAGCACTTACTATATGTAGGCCTGTAAAGGGGGCATTTACTGCATGGGTCAATAAAGGGGCAATATAATGTGTGGGGGGCATTAAAGGAGGCAACAAACTATTTGGGGGCCAATAATGAGGCAATATACAGTGTGGGGAATAAGGGGAGGCTTTATACTATGTGGAGCCAGAAATGGGGACATTATATAGTGTAGGGGTCAGTAAATGTAGTGTTTTACTGCGTGTGGGCCAGTAAATGGGGCATTATACCTTGTAGGCTCCAATGGGGGCATTGTTAATTATGTTATCCTGGGTATAACAGTGTCATACATTTGGGCATCAACTGCTATTTGGGCATACAGCAGGGCGCAGATGTGAAGGAGCTCTTTGTGCTTTTGCAATGTAGATTTAGATGTTGGTTTTTGGACAAAATGTCACTTTTGCAGAGACCCTAAAATTGCCCTTAAAAAATGGGGTCACTTCTTGGGGATTTCCACTTTAATGGCACCTCGAGGGCTCTTCAAAAACATGGTGTCCACAAAGTCCCTCTAAATATATACTACAAAAGTTAAAAAGTGCAGTGCTCCTTCCCTTCTGAGCCCTGCTGCGCAATTATGACATGACACGACACCTGAAAACTATTCCATCAAACTCTCCCGTCCAAAATCCAAATAACACTTTTTCCATTTTGAGCCCAAATATGGGTTCAGGAGAAATTGTGTAATGGACTGTGGGGTGCTTTTTCTCCTTTAGCACCAAATTTTTCATTTTCACAAGAGGATAAATTAACTGTTTATTGGAAAAAAGTGATTTTTCATTTTCACGTCCGAATGTTACTAAAATCTGTGAAACAGCCGTTGGGGTCAAAATGCTCACTATACCTCTTAATACATACCTTGAGGGGTATAGATTCCAAAATGGGGTCACTTTTGGAGGGTTTCCATTGTATTGGTACTTTAGGGGCTGTGCAAATGAGACATGGCACTTGAAAACTATTCCAGCAAAATCTGCTCTTCAAACGCTCCTTTTCTCGTGCTGTCGTGTGCCCAAACATCAATTTACAACCACATGTGGAATATTTCATAAAATTGCATAACAAACTGTGAAATGCATCTTCTCCTTTAACCCCTTGTGAATGTGGTAATTATAGGGCTAAATGAACGTATTATTGAAAAAAAAAAATGAAGTCTAAATTTCACTTCATTATTATTTTAATTACTGTGAAAAACTTAAAGGGTTAAAAAAACTCCCCAAATGCTGTTTTAAATTATTTAAGGGGTGCAGTTTTTAAAATGGGGTAATTTATGGGGAATTTCTAATACATAGGCCTTTTAATCCGCTAACAAATGGGTTTGGAAATTTTCTGGAAAATCACAGTTACACTTGTAAGCTTTCTAACATCCAAAATAAAACGGCAATTAAAAGATAATGCCAATATAAAGTAGATATGGTAGATAATATTTATTAATGTATTTGGGTGGTATCACTTTCTGTCTGAACATTTTGAAATTTGCTAATTTTTCCAAATTTTGATCAAATTTACTATTTTTTTTATTAATAAATACAAAAATATTGCTCAATGTTTACCACTAACATGAAGTACAATGTAGGATATCTAAAAATAGAAAGGAATCGCTGAGCAGCACATAGTGTAATTCCATTATTAGAATAGAATAGAGAAGTATTCATAGACAATGCCTGGAATAATCAATCTGGTCCTGATAGACTCTCACCTGATTTGGTTGTGTCAGTACACAACAACCAGTAGTGCTTGTCACAAATTGTTTTGGTGGTATCAGCAAGCAGTTTCCCAAATGTCCTGATCCAGTATAACATGGAGTGATAATATGTGATAATACCACTCTTATATAGAAGGAAGATATACACAAAGTAAAAAACTCCCCCCTTCTTGAATACAGGGCAATAACATTTAGTGACTTACAGGTGATGTCTCTGACTAATCGTTCATATTTCCCGTCTCTTTCATCTGGACTGCCATGACCATTTCTTCCAATCTCTGTAAAGTTTGCAGCACAGATATCTTTGGCTCCTTACTTTTCCAGGCATCTAACCCACATTGTCTTCACCTGCACACCCATCCTGCTGCTACCCCAATTATAAAATATATAATATAACCGCCCCATAATGAATAATACCCCCAAGTGCATCTTTAAATTAATAACTTCCCTGTATAACCCCTTTAAATAGTGCCCCTTATTAATAATGCCCCAGGTGTTTCCTAATTAAAAGGTAAACAAAAGGTAAAATTAGCGAGGTTCCAATATCCAGGACCCTCCAGGATCAGCTGTATTAATGAACCCTGGTACCTGTGTAAGTGCCGTGACCCCTTCTCTGTTTACACAGTGTCATTCTTTTCATAGCGGTCATGTTATGTAACTACAGCCTCGTACTATACACATCTATGTGACAAGGCTGGAATGACATCACACGGTCACTATAAACAGACAGCGTGTGATATAAACAGGTGCCATGGCCCCTTCATACAGCTGATCAGTGGGGATTCACTGATCTCTTATTGATCTTATTGATGATCTATTCTGAGGATACATCATCAATAAGCTGGAAAACTCCTTAAGGCCGGGGCCTCGTGTGGCAGAAATGCCGCGGAAAAAAACGCTGCGTTCTACAGTTCCTGCAAAGTGACTGTGATTCTTGCAAATCCCATCCACACATTGCGGAAAAATACGTGCAGCATGTCAATTATACCTATGGAAACGCTGGTGGTTCCCTATAGGTATAATGGAAGCAGAAAAAGTGAAAAGCGCTGCAGGAAAAACCACAATGCATTACTGCAACCGTTTTCCCTGCAGCTCTTTTTTGCTGCGGCCCGTTATGTGTGGCCTTAACCTTAATAAAGCCAAAGTGCTACCTTTTTTATTATGCCCCTGATTCCCTCTGACATAAATACTGCACTCCTAATGATCCCTTATGTAAATGATCACCCCCTTATGTTCATAATGCCCCCTAATGACCCTATATAAATAACCTCCCCCCCCTTGTATTCATAATATACTCACCTACCTGCGATCCTTTGATGAACAGAGCCGCCGCCTCCTCCCTGTCCACACACAGGACGTCTGTGTCCCCCCCCCCCCTTGCTAGCAACGCCACTGGTGTGACGGAAAAAAACGTCAAATTTACAATCATGGTAAAGAGAAGCATGGAGAGAGACGCTATGTTTTTGATACCCATTTATTACATTAGACCTATGTTTGTTTACACGTTCCCTAAGACGTGGTGGTTCTGCCCACGTATCGGAGGCCACACAGCACTCAAAGACGTATATTCTAAACGAGTAACAATAGAAACAAAAACATGGTATAAACACATATGGGTATGTCAAAATTCCTGTAGATAACCTTCTAAAACCCATATATATAAATCACAAAGGCCTACCATATAAAGACATGCCCAATGTACCAATACATCTAAAAGCAAGACAAAAATTTGGAAAAAGGCACTCATAATGCATGAACCAATTTAAAAATAGATATCAAAGTATATTACTTGAAATTAAAAAATACATACATAACAAACAATGTGCCTGAGATAAGACAATTACACAAAGCAGGTGTCAGACAAAAGGCAGGAACTATTCAATAAATAATATATAAAACAGAATGGGCTGTACAAAATCTGGCTGCACAATCATAGGCTATTCAAAAAATGCCCCATCAAGTGAAACTAATAATGCAACCATTGTTAAAAAACAGCTAATATAGTATTGGTCTGCATATAAGCAGGCACAGGGTCCTACAGTCATATATCCGAGTGGGATAGTCAGATAGATAAATAAATGTACATACCCATGATGAATGCAACATAATAGCAAGTTTGTCACAGCCTTGCTGACACCACCCAACACGCGTTTCGGCGCTCAGCCTTCTTCCGGGGTGGTGCCAGTGGCCAGGGGAAGTGACTATATATCTCTAAAATAATCACCAATAAACCTCATCCGGTGTGTGATAATAAGGAACTATCAAAAAATATCCATACCCTCCCTCTGCAGCGACATCGCAGGTCACATGACCGGACCCACAGACGCCCAACGATGTCTAGACATCACAGCGACTGCCTGGCCGTGACCGTCACAGAGTGGGTCCGTGCATGCCGGCAGCCATGCGCACTGGAACGGGGTAGGTAAGTATCGATGTTCTTGATGTCATATCATGGATATGGTTAATATAATATAATACCATCAATATCCAACAAGAATATGCCTCAACAAATAATCCATTCATATATGATATATACAGTATATTTGCATAGTGTATACAGTGGGGAAAAAAAAGTATTTAGTCAGCCAGCAATTGTGCAAGTTCTCCCACTTAAAAAGATGAGGCCGGCCTGTAATTGACATCATAGGTAGACCTCAACTATGAGAGACAAAATGAGAAAACATATCTAGAAAATCACATTTTCTGATTTTTTAAGAATTTATTTGCAAATTATGGTGGAAAATAAGTATTTGGTCACCTACAAACAAGCAAGATTTCTGGCTCTCACAGACCTGTAACTTGTTCTTTAAGAGGCTCCTCTGTCCTCCACTCATTACTTGTAGTAATGGCACCTGTTTGACATTGTTATCAGTATAAAAGACACCTGTCCACAACTTCAAACAGTCACACTCCAAACTCCACTATGGTGAAGACCAAAGAGCTGTGGAAGGACACCAGAAACAAAATTGTAGACCTGCACCATGCTGGGAAGACTGAATCTGCAATAGACAAGCAGCTTGGTGTGAAGAAATCAACTGTGGGAGTAATAATTAGAAAATGGAAGACATACAAGACCACTGATAATCTCCCTCGATCAGGGGCTCCATGCAAGATATCACTCCGTGGGGTCAAAATGATCACAAGAACGGTGAGCAAAAATCCCAGAACCACACAGGGGGACCTAGTGAATGACCTGCAGAAAGCTGGAACTACCGTAACAAAGGCTACCGTCAGTAACACACTACACCGCCAGACGTGTCCCCCTGCTTAAGCCAGTACATATCCGGGCCCGTCTGAAGTTTGCTAGAGAGCATTTGGATGTTCCAGAAGAGTATTGGGAGAATGTCATATGGTCAGATGAAACCAAAGTAGAACTGATTGGTAAAAACATAACTAGTCGTGTTTGGAGGAGAGTGAATGCTGAGTTGCATCCAAAGAACACCATACCTACTGTGAAGCATGGGGGTGGCGACATCATGCTTTGGGGCTGTTTCTCTGCAAAGGGACCAGGACGACTGATCCGTGTACATGAAAGAATGAATGGGGCCATGTATCGTGAGATTTTGATTGCAAACCTACTTCCATGAGCAAGGGCATTGAAGATGAAACGTGGCTGGGTCTTTCAGCATGACAATGATCCCAAGCACACCACCAGGGCAACGAAGGAGTGGCTTCGTAAGAAGCATTTCAAGGTCCTGGAGTGGCCTAGCCAGTCTCCAGGTCTCAACCCCATAGAAAACCTTTGCAGGGAGTTGAAAGTCCGTGTTGCCCAGCGACAACCCCAATCTGGAGGAGATCTGCATGGAGGAATGGGCCAACATACCAGCAACAGTGTGTGCCAACCTTGTGAAGACTTATAGAAGACGTTTGACCTCTGTCATTGTCAACAAAGGATATATAACAAAGTATTGAGATGAACTTTTGTTATTGACTTATTTTCCACCATAATTTGCAAATAAATTCTTAAAAAATCAGAAAATGTGATTTTCTGGATTTGTTTTCTCATTTTGTCTCTCATAGTTGAGATCTACCTATGATGTCAATTACAGGCCGGCCTCATCTTTTTAAGTGGGAGAACTTGCACAATTGGTGGCTGACTAAATACTTTTTTCCCCACTGTATATACAGTATGTGCAGATAATTATACTAATATAGATAAGACAAAAATGTGGATATACAGATACAGATACACAATGATAAAAATACAAAAGGTGCATCAAATAGATAATAAAAATAAATAAATGTTTTTTGTTTTTTTTATATATATACACACGTGGACAAAATTGTTGGTACCCCTCATTTAATGAAAGAAAAACCCACAATGGCCACAGAAATAACTTGAGTCTGACAAAAGTAATTTGCCAAACTACATGTTGACAAGCCACAAAGCTTCTGGGAGAATATCCTATGGACAGATGAGACAAAAATCGAAATTTTTGGCAAGGCACATCAGCTCTATGTTCACAGACGGAAAAATGAAGCATATCTTGAAAAGAATACTGTCCCTACTGTGAAACATGGAGGAGGCTCTGTTATGTTCTGGGGCTGCTTTGCTGCATCTGGCACAGGGTGTCTTGAATCTGTGCAGGGTACAATTAAATCTCAAGACTATCAAGGGATTCTAGAGAGAAATATGCTGCCCAGTGTCAGAAAGCTTGGTCTCAGTCGCAGGTCATGGGTCTTGCAACAATATAATGACCCAAAACACACAGCTAAAAACACTCAAGAATGGCTAAGAGGAAAACATTGGACTATTCTGAAGTGGCCTTCTAAGAGCCCTGACCAAAATCCTAATTGAGCATCTTTGGAAGGAGCTGAAACATGCCGTCTGGAATAGGCACCCTTCAAACCCGAGACAACTGGAGCAGTTTGTTCATGAGGAGTGGGCCAAAATACCTGTTGAGAGTTGCAGAAGTCTCATTGACAGTTACAGGAATGGTTTGATTGCCTCAAAAGGTTGTGCAACAAATTATTAAGTTAAGGGTACCATCATTTCTGTCCAGGCCTGTTTCATGAGTTTTCTTTTTTAAAAATTCTGTTGAAGCATGGTTGAAAAGCAATGTCTGACTTTCATTTGTTCATTTTCATAGAATTTTTATATATTATTACTTTTGTCATATTCAAGTTATTTCTGTGACCATTGTGGGTTTTTCTTTCATTAACCTTTTCAGCACACAGCCTAAAAGTGCCTTCATGACCAGGCCTCATTTTTCAAATCTGACATGTGTCACTTTATATGGCAATAACTTTGAGACGATTTAACTTACATAAGTGATTTTGAGACTGTTTTTTCGTGACACATTGTACTTCATGTTAGTGGTAAATATTGATCAATATTTTTATATTTACTTATAAAAAAAATAGGAAATTTGATGGAAATTTGGAGAAAATCACAATTTTCAAAATGTGAAATGCTCTGCTTTTCAAACACATAGTCATATCACACAAATATATTAATAAATATTATCTACCATAGCTCTGCTTTATATCAGCATCATCTTTTAATCGTCCTTTCATTTATTTTGGATGTTAGAAGGCTTACAAGTGTAACAGCGATTTTCCAGATTTACAAGAAAATTTCTCAAACTAATTTTTTAGGGACCACTTCTGTTCTGAAGGGAATTATGAAGGCCTATATATTAGAAACCCCCATAAATCACCCCATTTTCAAAACTGCACCCCTCAAATAATTCAAAACAGCATTTGGGAAGTTTGTTAACCCATTAAGGATTTCACAGAAATTAAAACAATATGGAGGTGAAATTTAGACATTTCTTTTTTTTTCAGTAACACATTCATTTAGCCCTAAAATTAACACCTTCACAAAGGGTTAAAGGAAAAATGCATCTCACAGTTTGTTATGCAATTTCTCCCGAGCACAGAAATACCCCACATGTGGGTGTATACTGATGTTTGGGCACACGGCAGCGCACGGAAGGGAAGGAGCGACAATGGGCATTTGAAAAGCAGATTTTGCAGGAATAGTTTTCGGTGCCATGTCCCATTTGCAGAGCCCCTAAAGCACCAGTACAAAGGAAACCCCGCCAAAAGTGACCCCATTTTGGAAACTACACCCTTCACAGAATTTATCATGGGGTTTAGTGAGCATTTTGACCCAACAGCCTTTTCACAGATTTTATTAACATTGGAATGTGTAAATGAAAAATTACTAGAATGTCACTTTTTCCCCAAATTTTTCATTTTCACAAGGGGTTAAAGGAGAAAAAGCACCCCACAGTTTGTTAAACAATTGTTCATGAACGTGGCAATACCCCATATGTGGTCATAATCTGCTGTATGGGTACATGGTGGGGCTTGGAATGGAAAGAGCGCTATTTGGCTTTTGGAGGGCAGATTTTGCTGGAATAGTTTTCAGGTGCCATGTCACATTTGCAGAGCCCCTAAAGTACCAATACAATGGAAACCTTCAAAAGTAACCCCGTTTTGGAAACTATACCCCTCACAGAACATATAAAGGTATATAATGAGCAGTTTGACCCTATAGCTGTTTCACAGATTTTATTAACATTGGGGCGTGAAAATGAAAAATTACTTTTTTTCTAATAAACTGTCAATTTAGTCCAAACATTTTTATTTTTACAAGAGGATAAAGGAGAAAAAGCTCCCCAAGGTTTGTTGCACAATTTCTCCTGGACACGGCAATACCCCATATGTGGTCATAATCTTCTGTATGGGTACATGGTGGGGCTCGGAATGGAAAGAGCGCTATTTGGTTTTTGGAGGGAAGATTTTGCTGGATTAAATTTCGGGTGCCATGTCGCATTAGCAGAGCCCCTAAAGTACCAATACAATGGAAACCTTCAAAAGTGACCCCATTTTGGAAACTTCACCCCTCACAGAACATATCAAGGGATATAATGAAAAGTTTGACTCTACAGTTTTTTCACAGATTTTATTAACATCGGGACGTGAAACTGAAAAATTAGTTTTTTTTCAATAAACCGTCAATTTAGTCCAAATTTTTTTAATTTTACAAGAGGGTAAAGGAGAAAAAGCTCCCCAAGGTTTGTTACACAATTTCTCCTGAACATGGGAATACCCCATACGTGGTTATAATGTGCTGTATGGGTGTATGGTGATGCTCGGAATGGAAAGATCGCTATTTGGTTTTGGAGGGCAGATTTTGCTGGAATAGTTTTCAGATGCCATGTTGCATTTCCAGAGCCCCTAAAGTACCAATACAATGGAAACCCCCAAAAAGTGACTCCATTTTAGAAACTACACCCCTCAAGGAATTTATCAAGGGGTATTATAATTTTGACCCTAAGAGTGTTTCCTGAAAATTAATGTACAAAGTGAAAATTTTAATTTTTAAAGAAATATGCCATGTCAGTGCCCAATACGTTGCACCCACTTTGTGTCATCAGAGACATGCACTCCTAAAACTATTAACTGGGCTATCCCAAGTAGAAAGAAGTTGTATATGTAGGTGTAAACTGCTGTTTGGTTACACAGAAGGGCTCAGAAGGGATGGAGCAGTGCGCATTTTAGCTTTTGGTGTACAGATTTGGAGGGATTTTCTGGATGCCATGTTGTTTTTGCAGAGCCCTGGTGGTGCCAGTAAATTGGAATTCCCCAAGAAGTAACCCCATTTTGTAGGGGCAATTTTAGAGTCTCTATAAATGTGACATGGCGTCCAAAAATCAACAAACTAAGTCAGCGGTCCAAAAGCACATAGCGCTCCTTCTTATCTGCACCCTCCTGTGCGCCCAAGTGGCAGTTTATGCCCACATGTATGACACTGGTGTACCCAGGATAACGTACTTAATGTCATATGTGGGTATAAATTGATGTTTGGGCACAGAAGGGAAGGAGCGCTATTTTGGTTTTTGGAGCACAGTTTGGTTTTTCGATGTCATGCCACTTTTGCAGAGCCCCTGAATTGGCAGTAAGGTAGAACCCGCTGAAATGTGACCCCACTTTGGAAACTATACCCCTGAAGGGATTTATCAAGTGAAGTAGCGAGCATTTTTAAACTTTGAGTGTTGCATTAATTTCATTTCCAGAAATGAATGTGCAGCTGATAATGAAAAGTGAAAATTGCAATTTTTCCATAGATACGCCATTTCAGTGCCGATATGTTGTACCCAACTTGTGTCACCAGAGACACAACCTCCAAAAACTGTGAAGTGGGTATCCTGGGCACAACAGCTTTTGGAGCATTTGTCTCTGATACAAGCCAGGCACAACATATTACGCACTGAAATGACATATTCCTGGAAAAAGTGTCATTTTCATCTTCCACCATCAGCTGCGTATTCATTTCTGGAAAATTAATTAAGGCAACACTTGGGTGTTAAAAATTCTCACTGTACCCCTGGATAAATTCCTTCAGGGGTGTAGTTTCCAAAATGGGGTGACATATCAGGGGATTCCACTTTACTGGCATTTCAGGAGCTCTGAAAAAGTGTCATGGTGTCCAAAAACCAAACCGTCTAAGTCTGTGCTTTAAAAACTTATTAAACCTGACAGGGCACACCTGTCAAGTGAAAACCATTTCAGGTGACTACCTCTTGAAGCTCATCAAGAGAATGCCAAGAGTGCGCAAAGCAGTAATCAAAGAAAAAGGTGGCTACTTTGAAGAACCTAGAATATAAGACATATTTTCAGTTGTTTCACACTTTTTTGTTAAGTATATAATTCCACATGTGTTAATTCATAGTTTTGATGCCTTCAGTGTGAATCTACAATTTTTATAGTCATGAAAATACAGAAAACTCTTGGAATGAGAAGGTGTGTCCAAACTTTTGGTCTGTACTATATAAAAAAATAAGTGTGATAAAGGTAGAGATTTGTGGCTAAGAATTATTGATTTTTGAAAATATTGTATTTATAAATGGCCAGCAACTTTATACTGGGAACAAAATGGTGAATATGTTCCTTATGGGTTTCCACACTAATAATCGTTGATTATGTAGATAATCTGTTTTCCCTTAGTCCGAACAGCAACACAATATGGGGTATCTCTGCCCCTGTGTGCTGGTAGAGTAGGCGGAAATTTAAATTTACATAATTAAGTGATACTCCCCTATAAGGGGCAAAGGACACCTCCCCTCACTGGGGGGGTAAAGCTTGTGCTGCTGTTCGGACTAAGGGAAAACAGATTATCTACATAATCAACGATTCCCCTTACGTCAACAGCAGCACAATATTGGGACGTAGCAAGTAGATCCCCTTAGGGTTAAACCTAGGAAGAAATCTGAGCTGGACGCTAATGAAAAAAATATATGGCTCTTCAGAAAAAATACTGCAACTCTCATATTCTTTTAGCTGAGGTGATAGCTAGCAAAACGGTGGTTTTGCAAGCCAGAAACGTAAGATCCACCTTCTCAATTGGTTCCAATGGCGGGTCGCAAAGGCCAGAAACAACTGTGGATAGATCCCAGAGTGGAACAGGAGCTACAACCACTGACCTAAGTCTCATAGCACACTTAAGAAATTCTGGGAATTAAGGGGTTCTGAGACAATCTTTTGCTTAAGCAGGTGGATAGGGCTGAAACCTGTACCTTCAGTGTGGCAGGGGAAAGGCCATTATCCAAGCGGTCCTGAAGAAAATTTTGTTTCACTCTCGTAGAAGGATTCGAACTATTCACTTCCTGTCTGGATAACCACTCCTTGAAGATATTGCCTATCCTTAGGTAGCTTTTATTGGTGGATTCTGCTCTTGCACAGAAAAAAGGTCTTCAGGACGACTTCTGACAGTCCTCTAGGGACTGAGCAACCTTCAGGCTGTCAGGTTGAATCTCCTCAGATCTTGGCACTTCTGAGTTCCTTGGGAAACCAGGTTCTGGATTGGGGGAAGCCTCCAATAGATCCCTCGACTTGGACTTGGGAACACCAAGCTCTTTTTGGTTATCACAGAGGCTTGGTCCTGTCTGACTTTCATCAATACTCTTGGTATCATGGAAAGCTGAGGGAAGATGTACGCCAGCCTGAACCTCCAAGGGATGGACAAGGCATCCACTGCCAAGGGATAGTCCTCCTGATGCAGTGACCAGAATGTCTCTACCTTGGCATTGAATCTGGTCACCATAAGGTCTACTTCTGGAAGACCGCACTTTAGGGTGATCTGGTGGAACACTCTTGATTGAGAGACCATTCTCCTGATACGGTAAGACCCCGACTCAACTGATCCGCTACTATGTTCAAGGATCCCTTGATGTGAACTGAGGAGAGATGGGTCAGATCTTTCTTTGCCCAGGTGAAAATCAGACCTGCCTCCCTGAGGAGGGAGAATTATGTGGTGCCTTTCTGTTTATTACGGTCACCAAGTTGACGGACCGGATCTTGATAGCTCTTCCTCAGAGAAGAGGAGAAGAATGGAAGAGTGCCAGGTAAACTGCTCTGAGTTCCCTCCAGATGGATGATGTCATCCTTTCTAGCCTGCTTCAGACTCCTTGTATGGTTTTCTTGTACAGATGGGCTCCTCATCCTGAAAAGGATGCATTGGTTAACAGGGTCCAGAGAGGTTGGACAGTGGACTTCCGACTTTTAGGTGTATCGCCAATTGAGAGAAAGACGGGTTCTAGGAGAACATCTGATCCTCTTGTCAAGACTTGGAGGGCCATGATTTCAGACCACTAGTACTTCCGGCTGGAGGGGACGCATATGCCATAAAGTCCAAGGGACTGAATTTTCTAAGGCTGTCATGAGGCCAGGACTCTCATAATTCTTTTGATGAACATCCGATGCGTCTTGAGAAGATATTATTATTATTTATTATGGCATCCTGTATAGCACCATCATATTCCGAAGCGCTTTCACAAACATTGACAGATATAGGGCACTGTCCCATATAGGACTTACAATCTACATTCCCTATCAGTATGTCTTAGGAGTGTGGGAGGAATCCGGAGACCCCGGAGGAAACCCACGCAAACATGGAAAGAAAATACAGTCTCCTTGCAGATGCTGTTCTTGGCAAGATTCAAACCCAAGGCTGCAGTGCTAATCACTGAGCCACCGTGCCCAAAGTGCTCTGATTATCTATTCTCTCCTTATCGGAGTTAAAGAAATTTCTAGGAGGAAAGAGTCAGACTGAACCTCAGAAACTTCTTCCGTGTGGAAGGAATCACCTCTGACTTCTCCCGGTTATTAGCCTAGATGCTGGAAAAAAGACACAGTTGTCTGCAGGTGCTGGAGCAGGATGGTTTCTGACTAGGCTTTTATTAGCCAGTCATCCAAATATGGTACAATGAACAGACCTTGAAGTCTGAGTGCGGTCGTTACTGGAGCCACCACCTAGGTAAAGGTGTGGGGATCCGAGGAAATGCCAAAGGGCAGGGCCACAAACTGGAAATGTCACCTGTGGGCGGCAATTGATACATCAATTCTCAGATACCTTCTGTGAGGAGGATAACTGGAACTTGTAAGTAAGCATCCCTTAGGTCAAGAGTGACAAGAACATTGCTTTGCAGAAAGGATATGACCAACTACCCGGTGTCCCTTTGGAAATGCTTTTCCTTATGAGGAGACTTAGATATATTAGAAATATAACATATATTGGTCGCGGGAAGTCTGGAGAGTAGACCCCAAACCTTCTTCTGAGGGGGGACCTTTCCCAAGGCCCCCTTGCCCAGGTATTCCAGAATTGAATTTTCCAGTATAACCTGCTCCAGTGCAGGAAGAAAATGGGTTGCGAAGAATCTGTCTTGTGGCGGGCAAAGAAATAGTCTGCATAACCCCGTTGTACTTATCTGCAAGACCAAAGTTCTTGGATCTTCTCTTGCCAGAAGGAGAGAAAAAATGGGAGAGGCATCCCCCAACAGGAGTATTTGCCGCCACAGGAGGCGAAAAGTTGGCGAACAAGTCAGGCTTCTTTCTGTCCCCTTCCTTGGGGAACTTACGTTCAGCCCCTCTGGACTGATATCTAGCACGCCTCTGATATTGGAACGTAGATTGAGGCGGCTGCTGATAACTTCTGCCCCAACCAGAAGGTCCTGCTTTCCCTTTAAAAGACTGCGGAAGGCACTTATCTTTTTAATCAAAATACCTTCCATGATGTCGTCCAGGCCTCTGCTAAAATGTTTACCCAGCTCAATGATAGGGAGCATTCGTTATACTTGGATGCATTTTCCACTCCCCAAGGTTTCAACCATAATGGCCTTCTAGCAGCTGTAGAGAGGGCCTAGATTTGGCAGCTATCTTGACCTGGTATACGGAAACTTCTGCTAGATAATCTCTTATTCGCTACCTCATTTGAGGCGATGTCCACAGAAGCCTGAGCAGAGGCCAAGGATTAAGCCCTCCTAAGGGTACACTCGAAGCGACTATGTATAGAGACTTGGAGATTGCCTGTCAAAGCTTTATCCAGTATCGGGTCCACTTGGAAGGCCCTAGGCCACCTATTGGTGGAACAAGAGGCTTCCCTCAGTTCAACATAATGGTCTCTGAGATGGACTTCAGCAGCCTAGGCATCCTTACCAAGAGGCCTGCTGGGATTTTGCGAAGTGTCTTCATCACACGAGTGAATCACATTGAGTATGTGAAATTCTTCTTCTGATGGAACTGACTGAGGATGTCTCTCAGTATGAAGCTTCTTAGAGATCTGAGAAATCGAGTTCCGGATTTCTATCTTTCTCCTTGACCCACACAATTACGTCACGAATGGACAAATCCTCATATGGGGTCCCACGGCATTGGCGAAAGCAAGTGTAATCGTACCATCAGGCAGAGCGATGTCGCACTCTGTATAAGCGAAATGTTTCAGCTTGGAGGACCATTCCCTCATTGAGTCGCCGCTGCACCGGTAAGCAGTCAGAACAGTATCAAACAAAAGCGTACAGCCTATCAAAGAGACAAACTTAGGAAGAAGGTTTAAATAAGTAGGGGGAAGACCATACTTACCCATAAAACTTATATACACAAACTTTTTAAGAGACCCTTAACAATGGTGTCTTTAATAGCGCTACAGCGGTAAAAGAGAATGGCCTAAACTAGTCCAGCAGTGCAATCCAGCGCTACTGGGAGAAGGCTGCAGAAGTGTAACAGAAAAAAGGGTCCAGGAAAACAGGACCTGCAAAAGGGTTCCGGAACCTGAAGTGACAAAATCACTTAAAAAACTTTCTCTTCCACTGCTATAGGAAGTGCGGTGTGTCTTTGTGGCAGACTGGAATAGAACCAGAACTGCAACAGAAAGGCAGTGTAGGGAATTTGTGTGAGACGCTGTCATCAGTTGAAACTGAGCACAAACACCTGAAGCATAAGCTCTGCTGAAGAGCTCAGCCAGGTCAGGAGCTGCATAGAGGTTAATTTTAACCCTGCAATACAGCCTCCAAGTTCAGAAACAGACACATACTGAATGCACAGCCTGCCCAGCCAACATCTCAGCCTGAGATCAGACAAGGGCAGGCACACCCAGCCTAGAATGGCCACAGACAGAGAGCGCAGCAGGGAGAAACAAGGAAGCCCAGGAGTAAAAGCACCCAAGGAAAAAGATGAACAGCTGAAAAAACTTACAAAAATGTAGTTAACCCCCAAATCCTTAGGAAAAAAATGGGAGGACAAAGAGCCTCCCACCACCTGTCCAACACACAGGACATTAAAAAACACAGTGAGGGGAGGTCTCCTTTGCCTCTTATAAGAGAGTATGACTTAATTAATTATGTAAATTAAATTTCCGCCTGTCCTACCAGCACACAGGGGCAGAGATACCCCATATTGTACTGCTGTTGGATGTAAGGGGAAACACCTTTAAATAAGTGATAATAACCGCTAAGAATTATTGAATTATTGACAATACTATATTGATAAATGGCCAGCAACTTTATACTGGGAACAAAATGGTGAATATGTTCCTTATGGGTTTCCACACTAATAAACACCTTTAAGTGATAATAACCGCTAAGAATTATTGAATTATTGACAATATTGTATTGATAAATGGCCAGCAACTTTATACTGGGAGCAAAAAGGCAAATATGGTCGTTATGTCTATCCCCACGTTAAAGGCGTTTATTACAGATAAGTGCAGATATTAGTCGATGATAATTCACTGTTTTTTGCTGTACTGCACTGCAAAAGGCTTGTTGTGTTCCACCTTGAAGACACAGGTATGAGTAATGAGCAGCAGTATAACGGCAGTGAGTGCTGCAATGTGTATTAAAATTCTTGCTGTAAATGACCCTGCAACCACCCCAAATTCTTCTCTCAATTCCTCCCTATCCTTTCCCTACAGTTCTAAGGCTCAGCCTCTTTCCCTGAACTTCTATCTGTTTTCTAAGTCTTTCCCTAGCACGTGCTGACGTCTCTCCCTGCACTAAGTACAATGTGAAATGACTGAACCTAAAATGGCCGAGGGCTTTTATAGGGCTGCGAAATCACAATTCCTGCTGGCTGCTGATTAGCTGCACGCTTGGCATTGTGATTGATCCCGCGTTCTCAGAGTCCCTTGCCCCTTGTCCTAACATGTGCAGTGGCCATTTTATTAAAAAAATGCGATTAGATGCATCGAAACGTGAGGAAATCAAGAATTGAGGCGAATTGAAGATTTCCTGAAATTCAGATCGAATTCCACTTCTGCAGCTTAGATTCGCTCATCTCTAATTAACACATTCAGAAAGGGTTAAAGGAGAAACTGCATCTCACAATTTGTTATGCAATTTCTCCAGAGCACAGCAATACCCTACATGTTTGGGCACATGGCAGTGCAAGGAAGGGAAGGAGCGACACTGGATGTTTGAAAAGCAGATTTTGCTGGAATAGTTTTCAATTGCCATGTCACATTTAAAGAGCCCCTAAAGTACCAATACAATGGAAACCCCCTAAAAGTGACTCCATTTTGGAAACTACACCGCTCAGAGAACATATCAAGGGGTATAGTGAGAATTTTCACCCTACAGCTGTTTCACAGATTTTATTAACATTGGGACATGAAAATGAAAAATTACTACTTTTCCAATAAAACGTCCACTTAGCGCCATATTTTTAATTTTTGCAAGTGATTAAAGAAGAAAAAAAATCACACCACAGTTTGTTATAAAATTTCTTCTGAACACAGAAATGCCCCATATGTGGTTGTAATCTGCTGTATGGGTACATGTTGGGTCTCAGAATGGAAAGAGCGCTATTTGGCTTTTGGAGGGCAGATGTGGCTGCAGTAGTTTTTAGGTGCCATGTCGCATTTGCAGAGCCCCTAAAGACCCCAGTTTAGCAACTACACCCCTCAAGGAATGTATCAAGGGGTATCATCATTTTGAGCCTAAGAGTGCTTCCCAAAAATTAATGTGAAAATTTAAATTTTCAAAGATATATGCAATTTCAGTGCCTAATACTTTGTGGCCACTTTGTGTCATCAGAGACATGCAATCCTATAACTATTAAGTGGGCTATCCTGGGGACAAAAAATTGATATATGTTGGTGTAAACTGCTGCTTGGGCACACTGCAGGGCTCAATAGAGAATGAGCACTGTGCTTTTTATCTTTTGGAGTATAGATTTGGGGACTTTCTGGACGCCATGTTGTTTTTGCAGAGCCCTGGAGGTGCCAGTAAAATGGAACTCCCCAAGAAGTGACCCCATTTTGTAGGGGCAATTTTAGGGTCTCTGCAAATGTGACATATGACATGGCATCCAAAAACCAACAATCTAAATATGTGCTCCAAAAGCACATAGCGCTCCTTCACATCTGCCCCCTGCTGTCTGCTCAAACTGTAGTTTATGCCCACATGTATGACACTGTCGTACCGCGGATAACGTACTTAACAATGTCATTTGTGAGTATAAACTGCTGTTTGGGAACAGCCAGGCACAAAAGGGAAGGTGCACTATTTGGGTTTTTAGAGCACAGTTTGGTTTTTGGACGTCATGCCACTTTTGCAGACGTTGCAGAAGTTGGGCACAACATATTACGCTCTGAAATTACATAATACTGGAAAAATTGTCATTTACACCTTTCACAATCAACTGCATATTAATTTATGGATAATAAATTAATGCAAGACTGTCATTTCAGCTCTGCAAAAGTGTCATGGCGCCCAAAAACCAAACTGTCTGTGCTCCAAAAACCAAATAGCGCTCATTCCCTTCTGTGCCTGGCTGTGCCCAAACAGTAGTTTATACCCACTTATCACATTAAGTATGTTATCCTGGGTACACTGGTGTCATGCATGTGAGCATAAATTGCAGTTTGGGCACACAGCAGGGCGCAGATGTGAAGCAGCGCTATGTGACTTTTGGATTTAGATGTTTGGTATCTGGATGCCATGTCATGTTTGTAGAGCCTCTAAGGTAATAAAAAAGTGGATTCCCCCAAGGACTGACACCATTTTAAAAAGTGCACCCCTCAAAGAATTTATCAAGAGGTGTACAGTAGTGAGCATTAGTATTCCAGACGAGACTGCACATTAGATGGTAAATAAAGAATATGTAAACTGTGTGGAGTACATTGGGAACATCAAATTCCCTATTATTTCCCCAGTAGCTCCTATGATTGGGGGGGTGGGGGGAGGGTCACTTCTGGTGTCTTTTCCCTCATAAGCTCTAAATCTGGGGTGTACCCTCATATGTTCGCACAGCTTATGCATTCCCTTCCTGCCGCAACCAGATTTGTTCTAATGATTTGGCAATTCTTGGGGTTTTTGTCTTCACATTGTACAAGTTATATATTTTTTTTTTTTTTCTGGTGATGTTGCCACATGCTTGTTTTTTTGCGGTATGAGATACTTTTGTAATGACAGCATTTTTGGGTGCCTATAACTCTTTCTTGGTGTATTAAAAAAAAAAAAAAACATGAATTCTGGCATAGCTTTTTACCGTTTAATTTTTTTTTTCTGCAAAGCATACAGCATAAGTAACATGTTACTTTTATTCTGCAGGTCGGTGCGACTACGGTGAAATACCCAATTTATATTGTTTTTTAATGTGTTTCCAATTTTGCAGAACAAAAATCCGTTTGAGGAAAGAAATCAATTATTTTTGCATCGCCATCTTCTGAGAGGTGTAATATTTTTATTTTTTGGCTGACAGAGTTGTTTGAGGGCTTATTTTTTGTGGGATGACCTGTGCTTTTTATTGGTACTATCTTGGGGTACATGTGACTTTTTGATCACTTTTTATAGCATATTTTGTAAGGCACAATGGCGAAAAATAATCATTTCTGCTGTATTTTTACTGTTTCTTTTTCCCCCGACGTTTACTGTGCAGGTTAAATAATGTTTCAGTTTTATTGTACAGATTGTTACGGATGCAGTGATACCAAATATGTATTGTTTTTATTAATTTTTTAGGGTTTTCTTTTATATATTTCATTTTAAATTGGAAAGGGGCATTTTGGGACTTTATTAATTTTTTAATTGTACCACTAGGGGACCTTAACCAGCGATGCTCTGATCGCTGGTTCACTACTATACACTGCAATACACATATAGAGGAAGTCAGCCTATACATAGGCATAGACGCATAGGCTGACTTCCTGACGCCCTGGCAGGATCAACCAGGTACTAGGGGCTCCTAGCAGCCTGGGGACAGTAACATGGCGGAACCCCATGGATGCCACGGTCATGTTTGATTGTGGCATCCAAGGGGTTAAAACCCCCAATCGGAGCACAGCTCCGGCTGGGGGTTATGGAGCAGGTTGTGTTTTGCCAAGAGGAAAAGATTCTTTGGATTCCGTATAATAGAATAAAGTTATAGAATAAAACACTGGACTATCACCAATAGCTTAACATTTTAATTAAGAAGAGTATAAAAAAATATCAAAGAGGTTTTACAATAAGGAAAAGTATAAAAGATAATCAACACTTAAATATATCAGAAGGTATATTAAATCAACACTTGCAATAAAGAAAGGTATATCAAAGTTAAGGTAATTAAATCAACACTTACAATACTGCCAAGCTTCATTGATGAATTCCGATAAGGGTATCTGCAGGAAGTATCACCCAGCCATGGTGTTGGTGTTGGAGAAGCATGAATGGATCACTTTACCACCAACATATTGCTCACTAAATTACTTGTATACATATGTTTTTTTGCAGAGGAAACAGAAAAACATCAATATCTAAGAAAAATGTAAAAAATAAAATAGGTTTGCTTTTTCCATTTATTATTCCAATTATTCTTTGTCAAGCTTCAAGCAATCTGAGCAGCCACTGCTGACTAACCAGAGTTAAAAGCTTACATACCTGTAATACTACTTTTACTGTTAATGATTGGACAATTTGCAAGATTGGACATTTAATTTAGTGAATTGTCTGTTATATGAATGCACTACTGGAACAAGAGTTCCATGGTGAATATGAATACCACTATGACAGAAGCATGTTGTCCATCTGGAACCTCGAATTAGAGATCTGGAAGAGTAGAATGCAAAATTGAGGACAAATGACAATCCCAACAAGCAGTTATAGGGCTAGATATGGAGGTTGAAGAGCTGTAGGGACATCAGGAGGAGCTGGGTGAACAGCGATAGAAGGGGTGGACAGGATACCAAGAAAAGGAAGGTCACTCCTGTTTCTGTTCATCCAAAAAAAAATGGGTAATGATGTGAGGATGTCAGTGTCAGAAATGGCAGCCCTAGCAGAGACTGCTATCCCTATCAGCCAGGACGATAGTCCAGCTAGTAGTCAGTGATGTTAGTGCAGGTATTCTATAATCTGATAGACAGATATAATAAGTTGTCTTCAGGACAGCCTCAACCAAATGGTTTGCTGTCGTCTTGGTGCCAGGGTTCAGAATATGTTGGAATGGATGGTCAATCTGCTGGGAGGGAGACCCAGCTGTTGTGGTCCTTGTGGGTACCAATGACAGAATAAATGGTAGGTGGAGGCTCCTTAAGAATAATTTTAGAGTTTTAGGCTCCAAGCTGAAGGGATGGACCTCCAAGGTTGTATTTTTGGATTACTGCCTGTGCCACGTGCAACACAGGAAAGCCAGCGGGAGCTTAGGAAATTAAATGCATGGCTTAAAACTTTTTGTAGGAAATAATTTTTTGGTTTCCTAGAGCACTGGGCTGACTTTTAATTGAGTTGTTTTCCACATATAACTTGCACCTAAATGGAAGGGGATTGGCTGTGCTCAGGGAGATAATTTTGGCGGGGGTGATGCTGCATTTGAACTGGGAATGTGAGGGAAGGCTCAAGCAGACATTACAGTAATAGATTAGTCCAGAGAGGGAACATGCTATAGTGGTGGGTGGAGTGAATTGTGGTGGGGAGAATAGAACAATCTCTAGGGAGCTCTATTTGTTACAACCAAATACCATAGATGAAACTGGCCATAAAACTTAACCCCTTAAGGACACAGCTCAAAAGTACCTTAATGACCAGGCCTCATTTTTCAAATCTGACGTGTCACTTTATGTGGTAATAACTTTGAGATGCTTTAAGTTTCAAAGTGATTCTGAGATTGTTTTTTCGTGACACATTGGTAAATTTTGGTCGATATGTTTTGTATTTGATTATGAAAAAATAGTAAAGAAAATTGAGTTTTCAAACTTTGAAATTGCACGCCTTTCATATAGAAAGTGATACTACCCAAATTAATTCATAAATATAATTTACCACAGCAATGCTTTGTTTCAATCAAACTTTAATCAAACTTTTATTTCAGATATTATAAGGCTTAGAAGTCAAGCAGTCATTTTCCAAATTTTCAAGAATATTTACAAATTACATTTTTGAAGGGACTAGTTCAGTTCTGAAGGGGCCTTGAAAGACCTCTCTAATAGAAACCCCCATAAATCACCCCATTCTCAAAACTGCAGTCCTGAAAAAAATTCAAAACAGCATTTAGAAAGTTTCTTAATCCTTTCAGCATTTCACAGCAATTAAAACAAAATGGAGGTCAAATATACACTTTTCAATTTCTGTCAATATATTCATTTAGCCCTAGAATTTACACATTCATAAGCGGTTAAAGGAGAAAATGCATTCCATAATCTGTTATGCAATTTCTCCGACCATGAAATTATCCCACATGTGGATGTAAACTGATGTATGGACACAAAGTAGGGTAAAGAACGGAAGGAGCGCTATTGGGATTTTGGAGGGCAGATTTTACTGGAATCTGTGTCAGGCACCATGTTGCATTTGCAGAGCCCCTGATTGCCAGAACAGTAGAAACCCCCAAAATGTGACCCTATTTAGGAAACTAGACCCCTCAACGAATTTATCAAGCGGTATAGTGACCAATTTGACCCTACAGGAGTTTCACAGAATTTTAAACCCTGGGATGTGAAAATGAAAAATTACTTTTTTTACAATAAATTCACTTTAGCCCCAAATTTTCATGTTCACAAGGGGTTAAAGGAGCAAAAGCATTTATTATTTAAGCAATTTCTCCTGACTAAAGAAATGCCCCAAATGTGAATGTAAAGTGCTGTATGTTCACACAGTGGGACTGAGAAGGGACAGAACAATATTTGGAGAACAGATTTTGCTGTAATAGTTTTCAGGTACAATGTCGCCTGTACTGAGCCTCTGAAGTTCCAAACAGTAGAAACCCCCTACAAATGACATCAGTTTAGAAATTACACCCCTTAAAAAAATTATCAAGGGGTACAGCAAGCATTTGGACCCCACTGATAAGTCAATTTTTAAAAAATTTCTGCACAACAGAGGATGAAAGGTAAATCTGTGCAGAGTACATGTAAAATAAATTCTAAAATTAATAATCCATGGAAGTATGGCACAGTTTGAAGCAATTCTTCATGCACAGGCCAGGTTTTTCAGGGTAGGTGTCACACTGATTAGTGGTGTCTTTCCTTATCCCCCTTTAGAAACACACTGCAAAAAAAGGAAAGTTCCAAAAAGGTGAATTTTGTGGGATTTCACTGGGAAAGAGGCACCTTCAGTTCCAGAAGTACTGGGGCCTTGCCCTTCCTGGTCCCCAAATAGCAGAGCCTTGATAGCTTTCTCCTGAAACTCATGGAAAGTTTCTCTCCTGCCTGCACATCGTGACAGCACATAAACATTATACATTGCTATCTGTACGATGTGCACAGTCATCTTTTTGTACCACAGTCTTGTTCTTGGCACTGTACGGCTTCAGGACTTGATCAGATAGATCAACCCCTCCATTGTACTTTTTATATGCCAGGATGCAGTCTGGCTTGGAGGTAAGTGTACTGGTACCACGCAAAGGGACAGGGGTGCTGCTGTTGCCAAGAATTGTGGTCAATACACGGACATGTCTCTTGTCCATTTACTTGACCAACAGCATGTTCTCATTGTAGATGGCCGTACTCTCATCCCTTCTGAGGAGCTGCGCAATCTGTCTCCTAGAGCGGCCTGATTTCTGTGCACTGTCCCACAAGCTGCAGTTCTTCTGGAACTGAGGCACCTAAAGAGTGGGATGCTGTTGTAGATGTTATCCATATATAGGTGATTACCTTGCTCCAGCAGTGAGTGCAGCAGATCCCAAACTATTTTCCCACTAACTCCTAGGATTGGGGGGCATTCTGGGGGCTCAATTCTTGTGTCCCTTCCTTCATAAACCCTAAACTTGTGGGTGTACCCAGAGCTTCTCTCATATATGAAAGAAAGACTTTGAAAAAGTCCATTTCTGTGAAGACTTCATTCTCAGTTTGGATTCCTGATCTGCCCACAGTCAGGAAGCCGAGGCTCATAATTTTCTGGGGGTGGGATCCACATTGGCTCTGCACAGGAGTAGCCTCAACAATAGTTCTGGGGTGCCTCATTTTGGATGAGGAGGAGGAATAAGAAGAGGAAAAATAGAGGAATGGGGCATCTTCCTCTTCTCCTTCACTGGCCTTCTCAGTTTCAGAGGCCAGTAAGGCATACACCTCTTCTACTGAATATCTTCTTTGAGATGATTGGGAGCTTTGGGACATTTTTGTTTTTGCTGTGTTTTTACATGTGTATATAAACTTTATTGAAACTTGAAAATGTGGGGTGTATGCTGTGCTTCAACACATGCATATGTTTAAAGATGTCAAAATAAAAATAGGACCTAAAATTGAACTATAGAGAGACATATATATATACAGTACAGACCAAAAGTTTGGACACACCTTCTCATTCCAAGAGTTTTCTGTATTTTCATGACTATAAAAATTGTAGATTTACACTGAAGGCATCAAAACTATGAATTAACACATGTGGAATTATATACTTAACAAAAAAGTGTGAAACAACTGAAAATATGTCTTATATTCTAGGTTCTTCAAAGTAGCCACCTTTTGCTTTGATTACTGCTTTGCACACTCTTGGCACTCTCTTGATGAGCTTCAAGAGGTAGTCACGTGAAATGGTCTTCCAACAGTCTTGAAGAAGTTCCCAGAGATGCTTAGCACTTGTTGGCCCTTTTGCCTTCACTCTGCGGTCCAGCTCACCCCAAACCATCTCGATTGGGTTCAGGTCTGGTGACTGTGGAGGCCAGGTCATCTGGCGTAGCACCCCATCACTCTCCTTCTTGGTAAAATAGCCCTTACACAGTCTGGAGGTGTGTTTGGGGTCATTGTCCTGTTGAAAAATAAATGATGGTCCAACTAAACGCAAACCGGATGGAATAGCATGCCGCTGCAAAATGCTGTGGTAACCATGCTGGTTCAGTATTCCTTCAATTTTGAATAAATCCCCAACATTGTCACCAGCAAAGCACCCCGACACCATCACACCTCCTCCTCCATGCCTCATGGTGGGAACCAGGCATGTAGAGTCCATTCGTTCACCTTTTCTGCGTCGCACAAAGACACGGTGGTTGGAACCAAAGATCTCAAATTTGGACTCATCAGAACAAAGCACAGATTTCCACAGGTCTAATGTCCGTTCCTTGTGTTCTTTAGCCCAAACAAGTCTCTTGTGCTTGTTGCTTGTCCTTAGCAGTGGTTTCCTAGCAGCTATTTTACCATGAAGGCCTGCTGCACACAGTCTCCTCGTAACAGTTGTTGTAGAGATGTGTCTGCTGCTAGAACTCTGTGTGGCATTGACCTGGTCTCTAATCTGAGCTGCTGTTAACCTGCGATTTCTGAGGCTGGTGACTCGGATGAACTTATCCTCCGCAGCAGAGGTGACTCTTGTTCTTCCTTTCCTGGGGCGGTCCTCATGTGAGCCAGTTTCTTTGTAGCGCTTGATGGTTTTGGCCACTGCACTCTGCACTTGGGGACACTTTGAAAGTTTTCCCAATTTTTCGGACTGACTGACCTTCATTTCTTAAAGTAATGATGGCCACTCGTTTTTCTTTACTTAGGTGCTTTTTTCTTGCCATAATACAAATTCTAACACTCCATTCAGTAGGACTATCAGCTGTGTATCCACCTGACTTCTGAACACCACAACTGATGGTCCCAACCCCATTTATAAGGCAAGAAATCCCACTTATTAAACCTGACAGGGCACACCTGTGAAGTGAAAACCATTTCAGGTGACTAGCTCTTGAAGCTCATCAAGAGAATGCCAAGAGTGTGCAAAGCAGTAATCAAAGCAAAAGGTGGCTACTTTGAAGAACCTAGAATATAAGACATATTTTCAGTTGTTTCACACTTTTTTGTTAAGTATATAATTCCACATGTGTTAATTCATAATTTTGATGCCTTCAGTGTGAATCTACAATTTTTATAGTCATGAAAATACAGAAAACTCTTGGAATGAGAAGGTGTGTCCAAACTTTTGGTCTGTACTCTATATCTAGAGAGAGAGCACAATTGATTCTAACTATTAGATAAGGAAATAAAAAAGGTACTACTGATTCTAGCTAAAATTGAATGGTCACAGAATTGTTCCGAAGCCACTGCTTTGTTATTTTAGCTGTGTGCTTAGGGTCATTGTCTTGTTGGAAGGTGAACTTTCGGCCCAGTCTGAGGTCCAGAGCACTCTGGAAGAGGTTTTCTTCCAGGATATCTCTGTACTTGGCCGCATTCATCTTTCCTTCAATTGCAAATAGTCATCCTGTCCCTGCAGCTGAAAAACACCCCCATAGCATGATGCTGCCACCACCATGTTTCACTGTTGGGATTGTATTGGGCAGGTGATGAGCAGTGCCTGGTTTTCTCCACACATACCACTTAGAATTAACGCCAAAAAGTTCAATCTTCATCTCATCAGACCAGAGAATCTTTTTTTCATAGTCTGGGAGTCCTTCATGTGTTTTTTGGCAAACTCTATGCAGGCTTTCATATGTTTTGCACTGAGGAGATGCTTCCTTTGGGCCACTCTGCCATAAAGCCCCGACTGGTGGAAAGCTCTAGTGATAGTTGACTTTGTGGAACTTTCTCCCATCTTCCTACTGCATCTCTGGAGTTCAACCACAGTGATCTTTGGGTTCTTCTTTACCTCTCTCACCAATGCACTTCTCCTACGATTGCTCAGTTGGACGGACAGCCAGGTCTAGGAAGAGTTCTGGTCATCCCAAACTTCTTCCATTCAAGGATTATGGAGGCCACTGTGCTCTTAGGAACCTTAAGTGCTGCAGAAATTCTTTTGTAACCTTGGCCAGATCTGTGCCCACCTTCCACAGACCTTTGTTTTCCTGAGCGCCAACCTTCGGCCAGATCTTTCTCTCTTCCCCGGTGACTTGCCGAGTCAGAGCCTGTAAGATACCTAAGTCTATCTGGTTATACTCAGTGCTTACCATGATCAGCGGGGGTGTTCCTGGGGTCTCCTTTTGCCTTGGGTTCCTTGCTGCTTCTTTGGCTGCTCAGTCCGCCTTGTCATTGCCTCGTGCTTCATCAGTAGCAAGCTTTGTGTGTGCCTTTACTTTGATTATGGCAACCTCTTTTGTAAGCAGCAAAAGCTCCATCAATTGTTTAATGAGGTGCCTGTGCTTAATAGGAGTGCCTGTTGATGTGAGGAAATCCCTTGCCTTCCATATTGGACCATAGTCATGGGCAACTCCAAAGGCATACCTGGAATCAGTGTATATGTTCTATCATTTACCTTCTGACCCTCTAAGCGCTTCAATGTGTGCCATCAGCTCCGCCTCCTGCGCAGACATGTGAAGAGGGAGTGGTTCTGCTTTTATTACCTCATGTTGTGTAACCACTGCATACCCAGTGTAGAACCAGTGATCTTCACCAATGCTTCTTGAACCATTTACAAAAAGCTCAACATCTGGATTAGCAAGAGGTTCATCAGAGACATGTGAAAATCCTGACGTTTCCTGCGCCATAAGGGCTATACAATCATGTTCATGCTGTATGTCAAAAAGTTCATCGACTGTCAAGCCATGCAAAAACAGTGGATTTCCCTTATCCTCTCCCCCCTTTGGATCCACTACATCAATTGGAATTAGAGTAGCTGGATTCAAAGTCATGCATCTTTTCAAAGTTACATTTGGTGGCATGAGTAAAGCACATTGCAATCTGAGTTGTCTGGCCATGGAAATGTGCTTAGGTTGGACCTGACTAAGGATGCTGTGTAAGTCATGTGGAGTATAGATGGTGACTGGATAGTTCAACACAATTTCTGATGCTTTTTCCAGTAAGAGCCTAACAGCTGCTACCGCTCGAACTTATGATGGGGCTCCTCTGGCAACAGGGTGCAACCTGGCTGAGTAATATGCAACAGGTCTGTTTTGCTGACCATGTTTCTGGGCTAGGACTCCTGTAGCATGTCCATGCATCTCTGCACAATAGAGTAGAAAAACTTTAGTATAATCTGGGGTACCCAGAGCTGGAGCAGAGATGACTGCAAGCTTGAGTGAGTAGAAGCAGTCCAATGCCTCCTGAATGAGGTGGAAAGGCTGTGTGGTCAGACAATCATACAATGGTTGCATGAAAATGGATGCGGAGCGAATCCAAGGCCTGCAATATGATACTAAATCCAGGAAGGTGCGAAGTTGTCGGATCCCTGCAGGTGGGTTTAGTAGTTCAATTGCCTTTTTCCTATCCTCAGTCAAGTGGCGTGCTCCTACTGAGATGCAGTGTCCCAGAAACACAACTTTTGGTTGACAGAACTGTAGTTTTTCCTTGGATGCCTTACTTCCTTTCAAGGCAACATGCTGAAGCAGTGAGACAGTAGCTTCACAGCACACGTCTCTATTTGGGGCACAGAGGAGTAGATCATCCACATACTGGAGTAGGACAACTTCAGCGTGTGGAACAACCCAATCCTGCAAAACAAGTTGCAATGCAGCAGTATACAGGGTAGGGGAATTCTGGGCTCCCTGCAGCAGCACCAACCACGTATACTGCTGTCCCCTGAAGGTGAAGGCAAACAAATATTGACAATCTTCATGAATTTTTACAGAAAAGAAGGCATTTGCAAGATCTGTTACGGGGATCTGTGATAGGATGGTGTGGGGGTTAGGCACTACGGGAGTGAGGAGTTCAGTAACTGCATTTACTGCTCTGAGATCATGTACCATCCTATAAGTGACTGGTTCCCCTTTCTTGCCCTTTTTCTTCACTGGAAACAAAGGAGTGTTTGCTATCGATGTTGTGGGTTTTATTGCATCAGAAGCAATTAATTCAACAATGTTTTTCCCTATTGTGTCTCCTGTGCGGCACTTAATGGATACTACTTAATTTGAGGGGGCTTCGCTCCTGGTTTCAAATGTATCATCACCGGGGGAACTGGCATACAACCAATATCAGTTTTGGACTTTGCCCAAAGTGTATCAGGAACCTGTTGCAGTGCCACGTCATCAGGAGGGGAGGTAGAGTCAGATACATATATGCTTGCTAGTATTTTGCATAATGCATTTTCTGGGATCCCAGTAGTTAACATAACAGTTCCATCTGGTTTGTAGATGATATGCGCCTGTATGGCCTGAAGTACATCTGATCCAAGCAAATTAGCAGGCGACTTGTCACTATCAGTCAGGATTTGGGTGTAAAGATTCCCTCAGGGGGTAGATAGCTACGGGGTTTCCTATGTCCTATTGGGGACCCTGGGGCGGGGCATCCATCTCGGTTTGGACATTTTGTCTAGGTGGTAACCTACAATGGCGTCTAATGTGTCCCATCTTCCCACAGTTGTAGGATTTCATCAGTTTACGTTCTTTTCTGCTGGGCTGTGGATTGTCTGGCTGAGATTTCTGGGTCTTGTCGGAAACATACTGTATTTGAATGGGCTTTGTTCTCTGGTCTAACTCAACCCCCTTTGCCACCCGTACTAACTCCTTAATTGTATACAGGTTCTCCAATCAGGCTTTGCTGCCTGGACCTTTTGTCTGACCTGGGGTTTAAGACCTGCCATGAATGCTCCATGGAAAAGCTTTTTTGCTACTGCCTCTGTTTGCTCATAGCCCAAAACCATATGTCTCAGTTTCAAACCCTATACTACATCTAAAAGGGAGATTGTGGATTCTCCTACTCTCACCTGACACCATGCACATAAGCCCTTTAAGAAGTGTATTCCTGATTCAATAGAGCAGGTGTATTGATTACCCAACTGGAGACTTGAAATATATGACTTCCGCATTCTTTCTATTACCTCCATGACTGATTGCATTCTAGCTTCAACAATTTTCCCCTTTAAGATGGTCTCTAAATCTGTCCATGTACAGGTATAAGTGTTATTCAGCCCCACCATCCATCTATAGAAGGCCATTGGTAAGTCAAATTGGTCTGGGGCATCCTTAAGTAGTGCCATTTGATCTTTTAGCCCCCATGGTTTGTAATAGGAAATTGTGGTCATGGGGACTATGTGGGGACCAGGAGGGGTGGATGTTATCCCTTGAGTGCCAGTTTCATCTATAGTTTGAAACTGGGTACGATGGTAAGTCCCATCGTCTTCCATAGTGATCAAAGTTTCTATTTCTTCTGGCTGCAGGGGTACTAGGTTCAAGGGCCCTAGTCTGGGCATGAATAACGGGATAAAGTCCTGTTACTCTATGTGGTCTTGGTCCCCTACTGGCAGAACAGCATTCTCGCCAGTCAGGGTTCTGCTGTCCGCACACAGGACAAGTCCATCCTTCAGGACTTGTTACAACAGGAGCCATGAGATGGGGCTTATATGGTGGTGGCATTTTTGCCTTCTTTGCACACTTTACACCTTTTGGGGTCTCTTTCTTAGTCCAACAACCTTCCTGTTTCATCTCCTTTGCTACCTCAGACCAAGCCTTTGCTTGTCTAGTCAGCTTATTGTCATTGATCCATACTGCACTTGTCATTAGGGCCACTTCCCAAAGGGAAGAGTCTAATGGATCACTACACATTCCTAGACCTTTCAACAACTTCCTTGAATCCTTCACAGAAGTTTTGCCTTTCCTTCTTCCCACTATCTCACTAGCACCACAACCCTCATGGTTCTCTTTGCCAGCTGTATTTCCCATTTCTACTTTCTTTGTTCCCTCTGGTTTCTAGAAGGTTTCTAGTACAGTGCCTTGCAAAAGTATTCGGCCCCCTTGAACTTTTCAACCTTTTGCCACATGTCAGGCTTCAAACATAAAGATATAAAATGTAAATTTTTTGGTAAAGAATCAACAACAAGTGGGACACAATTGTGAAGTGGAACGAAATTTATTGGTTATTTTAAACTTTTGTAAAAAATAAAAAACTGAAAAGTGGGGTGTGCAATATTATTCGGCCCCTTTACATTCAGTGCAGCAAACTCACTCCAGAAGTTCAGTGAGGATCTCTGAATGATCCAATGTTGTCCTAAATGACTGATGATGATAAATATAATCCACCTGTGTGTAATCAAGTCTCCGTATAAATGCACCTGCTCTGTGATAGTCTCAGGGTTCTGTTTAAAGCGCAGAGAGCATCATGAAGACCAAGGAACACACCAGGCAGGTCTGTGATACTGTTGTGGAGAAGTTTAAAGCCGGATTTGGATACAAAAAGATTTCCCAAACTTTAAACATCCCAAGGAGCACTGTGCAAGTGATCATATTGAAATGGAAGGAGTATCAGACCACTGCAAATCTACCAAGACCCGGCCGTCCCTCTAAACTTTCATCTCAAACAAGGAGAAGACTGATCAGAGATGCAGCCAAGAGACCCATGATCACTCTGGATGAACTGCAGAGATCTACAGCTGAGGTGGGAGAGTCTATCCATAGGACAACAATGAGTCGTACACTGCACAAATCTGGCCTTTATGGAAGAGTGGCAAGAAGAAAGCCATTTCTCTAAGATATCCATAAAAAGTCTCGTTTAAAGTTTGCCACAAGCCACCTGGGAGACACACCAAACATGTGGAAGAAGGTGCTCTGGTCAGATGAAACCAAAATCGAACTTTTTGGCCACAATGCAAAACGATATGTTTGGCGTAAAAGCAACACAGCTCATCACCCTGAACACACCATCCCCACTGTCAAACATGGTGGTGGCAGCATCATGGTTTGGGCCTGCTTTTCTTCAGCAGGGACAGGGAAGATGGTTAAAAGTAATGGGAAGATGGATGAAGCCAAATACAGGACCATTCTGGAAGAAAACCTGTTGGAGTCTGCAAAAGACCTGAGACTGGGACGGAGATTTATTTTCCAACAAGACAATGATCCCAAACATAAAGCAAAATCTACAATGCAATGGTTCACAAATAAACGTATCCAGGTGTTAGAATGGCCAAGTCAAAGTCCAGACCTGAATCCAATTGAGAATCTGTGGAAAGAGCTGAAAACTGCTGTTCACAAACGCTCTCCATCCAACCTCCCTGAGCTCGAGCTGTTTTCCAAGGAAGAATGGGCAAGAATTTCAGTCTCTCGATGTACAAAACTGATAAAGACATACCCCAAGCGACTTGCAGCTGTAATCGCAGCAAAAGGTGGCGCTACAAAGTATTAACTTAAGGGGGCCGAATAATTTGGCACGCCCCACTTTTCAGTTTTTATTTTTTACAAAAGTTTAAAATAACCAATAAATTTCATTCCACTTCACGATTGTGTCCCACTTGTTGATTTTTCACCAAAAAAGTTTAAATTTTATATCTTTATGTTTGAAGCCTGAAATGTGGCAAAAGGTTGAAAAGTTCAAGGGGGTCGAATACTTTCGCAAGGCACTGTATGCCTTCTTCTCCCCCTGCCTCTAAAACTGGCGTCTAAAGCACCCTTATAGTCCTACAATTTCCAGTACCTTTTTAACTGACTTCAGTGCACTCTATCAGTTTAAGTTGTGTGGACCCAAATATTATTTGTGACTTGGCCAAGTGACTACACCGGAGCCACGTCACTAAATCCAGGCCTTTGGGTGAGGAACGGTACGTACCCTAAGTTCAGTTTGGCATACAAATAAATCTTATATATCAACCAGAGGGTAAAACAGGCTAACAATAAGCAGACTAGTGTAACCCACACTCTCTCAATACTTTCTGGCACCATGTGAGATAGCTAATGCATACAAGGCAAACAGAAGCAAGCGGACACAAAAAGACGGACAAAAAGACGAACAACAAAGAGACAGACTTATCCTCTGACTGAGGGTGCTTCATTTGAGTCACCGCAGAGAATCTATCCCGATCCAATCGGCTTTATGCACTGTATCTCTATCTGTCCCCAAGAGGAGGAACTAGTCTCTGCTTAAGTATACCGTCAGGGGTGTATCTCTTCACATGAACCGGAGAAGCCAGTCAGCACGGGGAGCTACAGTACAGACCAAAAGTTTGGACACACCTTCTCATTCCAAGAGTTTTCTGTATTTTCATGACTATAAAAATTGTAGATTCACACTGAAGGCATCAAAACTATGAATTAAACACATGTGGAATTATATACTTAACAAAAAAGTGTGAAACAACTGAAAATATATCTTATATTCTAGGTTCTTCAAAGTAGCCACCTTTTGCTTTGATTACTGCTTTGCACACTCTTGGCATTCTCTTGATGAGCTTCAAGAGGTAGTCACCTGAAATGGTCTTCCAACAGTCTTGAAGGAGTTCCCAGAGATGCTTAGCACTTGTTGGCCCTTTTTGCCTTCACTCTGCAGTCCAGCTCACCCCAAACCATCTCGATTGGGTTCAGGTCTGGTGACTGTGGAGGCCAGGTCATCTGGCGTAACACCCCATCACTCTGCTTCTTGGTCAAATAGCCCTTACACAGTCTGGAGGTGTGTTTGGGGTCATTGTCCTGTTGAAAAATAAATGATGGTCCAACTAAACGCAAACCGGATGGAATAGCATGCCGCTGCAAGATGCTGTGGTAACCATGCTGGTTCAGTATTCCTTCAATTTTGAATAAATCCCCAACAGTGTCACCAGCAAAGCACCCCCACACCATCACACCTCCTCCTCCATGCTTCACGGTGGGAACCAGGCATGTAGAGTCCATTCGTTCACCTTTTCTGCGTCGCACAAAGACACGGTGGTTGGAACCAAAGATCTCAAATTTGGACTCATCAGACCAAAGCACAGATTTCCACAGGTCTAATGTCTATTCCTTGTGTTCTTTAGCCCAAACAAGTCTCTTCTGCTTGTTGCCTGTCCTTAGCAGTGGTTTCCTAGCAGCTATTTTACCATGAAGGCCTGCTGCACACAGTCTCCTCTTAACAGTTGTTGTAGAGATGTGTCTGCTGCTAGAACTCTGTGTGGCATTGACCTGGTCTCTAATCTGAGCTGCTGTTAACCTGCGATTTCTGAGGCTGGTGACTCGGATGAACTTATCCTCCACAGCAGAGGTGACTCTTGGTCTTCCTTTCCTGGGGCGGTCCTCATGTGAGCCAGTTTCTTTGTAGCGCTTGATGGTTTTGGCCACTGCACTTGGGGACACTTTCAAAGTTTTCCCAATTTTTCGGACTGACTGACCTTCATTTCTTAAAGTAATGATGGCCACTCGTTTTTCTTTACTTAGCTGCTTTTTTCTTGCCATAATACAAATTCTAACACTCCATTCAGTAGGACTATCAGCTGTGTATCCACCTGACTTCTGAACACCACAACTGATGGTCCCAACCCCATTTATAAGGCAAGAAATTCCACTTATAAAACCTGACAGGGCACACCTGTGAAGTGAAAACCATTTCAGGCGACTACCTCTTAAAGCTCATCAAGAGAATGCCAAGAGTGTGCAAAGCAGTAATCAAAGCAAAAGGTGGCTACTTTGAAGAACCTAGAATATTTTCAGTTGTTTCACACTTTTTTGTTAAGTATATAATTCCACATGTGTTAATTCATAGTTTTGATGCCTTCAGTGTGAATCTACAATTTTTATAGTCATGAAAATACAGAAAACTCTTGGAATGAGAAGGTGTGTCTGGCTACAGATTGGAAGGCAGTGGAGACACAGAGAAAGAAAATTGTAAGAAACAAAGGTTCTTACCAGCGCTGGTGTTTTTGGTCTGTGTGTCCTCTGGTCCATAGTCTGCGGATGCTGATTCTCAGGTATTATTGTCTTCTGTTTTCCCGCCCACCCAGGGATGCCATTTTCTGTTTGGGGGTGGGTTTCAAAAGACCCTCTAAGATATATTGGATGGACGCCAAATCAGGATATAGCTATAGGAACTTATGACCGTCCGGATGCAATCAGACACAAAGTCACAAGTGAATCTGAGCAGAAGCACAATTTATTGATCAAGTCATTCCTTTTTATACATTTTACTGAGGGTGCATACGTGTATGGTCAAAGTTCATTCTGTATACCTAATATTTCGGGACTTTCCAGCTAATACTTTATGCTTATTAATCATGCGTCAGCAGGTTCATCTTAGTACACTTAGTGGTTAGAATAATGGACTTAGGTAACACAAGAGTTATACAAAAATTCCCCTTACTAAAAGCTAATACAGCAATAAAGGCAATTATTGATTGCTTGGCATCTGATAACTTCTCTTGTGTCAGGTTGACACAAGATATCAGTTATACTTTATTAGCACAGTATTAAAGGTCAATTACTTTGTTTATTTGAGAATAATGTACTACTCCTAGACTGAACAGAAATCATATTTAATTTGCAACTATGAAAAGGGGATTTCAGTCAGGTCGTGCTGTCCTGCTATTCATGGAAGCCCCTACAACCCCATCAGCTCCTTGGGCAGTTCCTTTGACCTCATGATTCTCATTTGCTCTGACATGCACTGTGAGCTGTGAGGTATTATATAGACAGGTGTGTGCCTTTCCTAATCTAGTCCAATCAGTTTAATTAAACACAGCTGGACTCGAATGAAGGAGTAGAACCATCTCAAGGAGGCTCAGAAGGAAATGGACAGCATGTGAGTTAAATATGAGTGTCATAGGAAAGGGCCTGAATACTTATGACCATGTGATATTTCAGTTTTTCTATTTTAATAAATTAGCAAAAATATCTACATTTCTGTTCTTCTCCCAGTTCTTGGGCCAAATAATACCCCTCTCTTGAGAGCCACAAACCCTTCATAGGACATCAAAGAACACATCCAGAAACTTACTTCAGTCCTGCAGCAACTCAGCTGTACTGTGTGGTAAAATAATGAGGTGTGGAAGGCACTCTCAGAGATCTTACGAAGTAGGTTCCCAACCCAATAGTATAAAAGGACTTAGTAGACAATGATATGAAGTGTTAACATGATTTTTATGCAAGGTAGCTTGCAGAGTGAGTAACGTTTCGGTCAATTTCTGTCCTTCGTTAGATTCTACAATAAATGTGATATTATTGTGGATGAATACAAAAAATGTGCACTATGTACAAAGTTTTACATTTAAATACATCTTATTAATAAAGTCCATATATTCAATGTCGCTTGTCTGTTAATCATAGATAATATGTAGAAATTTGGAGAAATTCATCATGGCACAAGTATCCTTTTCTTTGAATGTTAAGTGGGTGATTAAGGAAATTTTCATGTGAGATCCAACAGTCATGAAAAAGCAGGACTAGTTTTTGAAAGATCACCAAATTTACACTAGTATTCTGAGAAAAAGAGTAAGGTGTATAGTAATTGTAAAAAGAAAGGTACAGTTAGTATAGACGAGTAGGTTTTTACATAACAATTCAGATAGGGTATACCATAAAGTTCAAAGAGCATAGGACTTTTGTAGTCGTACTTTACTTAAAACATAGTATAACAGGGAAGAAAGCTTTATGCACATTATATAATCTCTACACACATTCAGGGTAGGCATTTATACGTAGATGCATGGAAAACTATATATGAATATGCCCGCTGCCTCAGGGTTATGTTTGACTCAGACCTTTCCTTCACCCCCCATATCCAATCACTGACACACTCATGTCATCTCCACCTCATAAACATCTCCAGAATATGCCCTTTCCTTACTAGAGATACACTAAAGACACTTATTGTTGCCCTGATTCACTCTCGCCTTGACTACTGTAACTCCTTACTAATCGGTCTTCCCCTTACTAAACTCTCCCCTCTACAATCTATTCTGAATGCGGCGGCCAGGCTCATCTGTCAGTTTAGACGCTACAGCGATGCCTCTGGTCTGTGCCAGTCACTGCATTGGCTGCCTATTCAATACAGAATACAATATAAACTTATCACCCTCATCCACAAGGATCTCCATAATTCTGCACCTCCCTACATTTCCTCCCTCATCTCTATCGCCCCAACCTGCGCTCTCCGTTCACTCAATGACCTAAGACTAACATCCTCTATTATCAGAACCTCCCACGCTCATATACAAGACATCTCCCGAGTTGCACCACTTCTCTGGAATTCTCTATCCCGGACTATCAGATTAACCCCCAATTTTTACAGCTTCAAACACAAACTAAAGACATATCTTTTTAGACAGGCCTATCACAACTCCTAATGTAAACCCTTCTGTAGTTAGAATCCCTAAAACGTATCCTCTGTTCACGCTCCCACATTACTCCACAGGATATGATGCTGTTTCAGACTAACTTTATATGTCCAGGCACCATCTGCACGTTAAAGGACACGACTGGTGATGGCTCATACAGCTTTATATATGTGTAATGATAGTAACCTCTATTACAAAACTGTCTTGTAGTCTTTTAGTGCAACTTACTTGGGGTAATTGCTAGGCTGAGCAAGTGTAGAGGCTGATGGAAATCCAGAAACAGAGGAAGATGCAATAGCAGGTAGTTTCCAGGAGGTGGCAGAGGTCCAATATAACGTAGTCGTACGGTCCAAGTCGGCAACAGCAAGCTGGGTCGGTAATAGGAGGTCACGCAGTAGCAAAATCAGAGATCGAAGAGGTCATAGTCAGGAGGAAGCCAGGGGTCAATGCACAAGATGAACATCAGTATGAGCAGGAGAGGCTAACTAGATTACAGGCTACGAGCACAATAATCTTGCAAAGCAGGAAGTGCAAGGCTGGGTTTAAATAGGAAGTTCAATCAAGGAACAGGATGGAGCAAACCAGAGAGGCGGGAACTGAAACTAGAGACACTGGGAACTAGGCTTTAGATGAGCACAGGAGCTGTCCAGAAGGCTGAATAGCTCAGTTGGAAGAGCTACAGCTTGGGACATCGAAGTCCCTGGGTCCATGTCCTGACAGTCGCTCTGTTAAGCTGTTTAGAGGTCTCCAGAAAGTGTGAGATGGAGTACTGTCAGTTAGACAGGTGCTCCGGATCAGTTACCTATATAAAGCGAGAGGTTAGATGAACGCCACAAGGTATAAGGTAAACTTCAGTACAGAGGATGCATCTTAGTATACCTGGGGATAGGGGGATAGAGCAGTAATAGTACAGCTGGATGTCAACAGTAGGGTGGTGTTCAAGCGACTTGTAATGGCTAGAAGGCACAGTACAATCTCCAGGAAGTAGGTGCAGCTTGGTATCAGAGCGCTGCCTGTCTGACTGACACTCAGATTTAAGCAGTGATGCACAGGGAACGCCGATCGCAGCGCATGCACTTTGGGTCTCCGCCACCAGAAGTGGGGAACGAGATACCGCAGTATCTGAATGCTGGTATCTGAATGGAGATGGTGTACAGAAGCCTGGGAATTGCAGGATGTGTTGGTGGATGGAGAAAGAGAATGTTTTAGCTGTAAATTAATGAAATTGGGAAAGAATGGCAAGGAAAAAAAATAAAATAAAAAATGAAGGAAAAATTTAAGAGAGGAAGAGGAGAGAGGAAGAGACAAATTAAAGGAACATAAAATAATAATAGGATATAAAATAAGATATAAAGTTTAAAGGGGATGGAGATATGAAGTTAAAGAGGGTGGAGAAATGAGAGAAGAGGAGAAGAGAGACAGAACATTAGTAATGTAAAAGGATATAATTTGGAAGAAATTCAATAGAAAGATATGAGTACGTGGGCCAAATCCTTGGTCCTTTATCATTATATCCTTTAGCATCCTTTATCTTGCAGATGCCCTCCTAAAACAGTGGACATCCTGGGGACGGGCATCGAGATTGTGAACACCTATAAGTACCTGGGTTTGCTCCTTGATAATAAGCTGGACTGGGCAGATCATATGGAGGTCCTGTACAGGAAGGGCCAGAGCAGGCTCTACCTGCTTAGGAAGCTGAGAGCCTTTGGAGTCCGGGGAGCACTTCTTAGGACTTTCTTCAACTCGGTAGTGGCATCAGCCATCTTCTTTGGAGTGGCTTGCTGGGGGAGCAGTATATCAACCAGGGACAGAAATAAACTTGACAAGCTGATTCGAAGGGCCAGCTCTGTCCTGGGGAGCCCCCTGGACCCAGTGCAGGTGGTGGGTGACAAATATACTGTCCGTGGTGAGCGCCATGCTGAAGAAGAAGTCCCATCCCATGCATGAGACTGTGATAGCGCTGGGCAGTACTGTCAGTGATCGACCGCTCCACCCTAAGTGTGAGAAGGAGCGCTATCGGAAGTCTTTCCTCCCCACCGTAGTTAGGCTGTACAACCAACACCGACCTAAGTGGAGATAAATACACACAGAGAACTGAAATATCTTTCTGCCTGTTAAATCCCCCCCCTCCACTGCTACTATCTGTCTGTCTACTATCAATGTAATGCCTCTACCTAGGAACATTCCTCTACATGTTGTATTTGTATTTGAATCTGCTTATCTTATCTTTGCTGCTGTAACACACTGAATTTCCCCATTGTGGGACTATTAAAGGACTATTATTATTATTATTATTATTATCTGTGAAAATGGAAGAAAAACATAGTACTGTATTATGAATTAACATCTAAATAAAGACATATATAAATTATCAAATAAATGCAGATATTTCGTAGTCTCTTTTCAATCCATTAGGCTCCGGGGTCTGAAGTCTATGGATCCAATAGGCCTCTCTTTGCTTCTTTGTCAAAATCCTGTTACCACCTCTTCGTAGTAATGGAATTTGCTTCAAGACTTGAAAGCGTAATTGTACTATGGTATGCTTCAGTTTGTGAAAGTGACCGGGATGAATAGTAGAAGGTTCTGGCATCTAATATTAGACTTATGTTGTTTCATGATGTCCCGCACACGTTTGGTGGTTTCCCCAATTTATGCGAGACCGCACGGGCATCTGATCAGGTACGTCAAAAAACTGGAATTACATGTGAAATATCCTTTAATGTTGTTAGTTTGTCCACTGTGTGGATGGTAGATGACGTCTTCTTTTATTACACTTGAGCACTGATTACAGGCAAGGGAATGTGCCATATTTGGGTGTGCCCATAAACTGTTGGCGTAAAGTTGAAGATGCTGTACTTATGTCTACCCGAACCAATTTATCTCTGAGGTTTTGTGGTCTACGATAGCATGGCATGAACAGAGATTCGAACTCTACTACTGTGGGATAAGCTTTCTTTAGCAAGTTCCAATGAGTTCTGATTTGGTATACCCTATTGGCAAATGGGTGAAAAGTGTTAACAAAAGTCAGACGTTTGTCCTGGCATCTTTTTCCTGTGGATGTGGTGTTTTTCACTTGGGTAAGAGACTTATGGAAAATTGTAGTGGGGTATCCTCTTTCCCTGAATTTCTTTATATCTATCTTCCCTTTTAACTGGTTCATCCACCATGCGGGTTATCTTAGTGAATTGTCATTTGGGTAATGACAGTTTGGTGGTTGAAGGGTGAAAGCTATTATAATGTAGTAGGTTATTACAGTCTGTTTCTTTGGTGTAAAGGTTGGATCTTTTCTGTAGATTGTTGTATGCACGAAATTGATCTTGTTCGGGTCATTTTCGGCGTTCCCAGCGCATCACTCCTTAAATCGGAGCGTCAGTCAGACAGGCAGCGATTCAAAACCAACCATCCAGTTGTACTATTACTGCTCTATCCCCAGGTATACTCAGATGCATCCTCAGTTCTGAAGTTCACCTTATACCTTGCGGCCTTCAACTAATCTCTCCCTTTATACAGGTAACTGACCCGGAGCACCTGTCTAACTGACAGTACTCCGTCTCACACTTTCTGGAGACCTCTAACCAGCTTTACAGAGTGACTTGCCTTTATTTCCCCCTCTCCTGCTCTGCAGCTGTACTATTACTTTATACTTAAAGGTAAATACCACCTTCCTATTTCTATTACTCTATAGGTACTACCATAATTTTCCAAGATACATCTGGGTCCATATGTATATACATATATAGTTTTTCATGCATCTATGTAAAAATGCCTACCTTGAATGTGTGTAGAGATTATATAATGTGCATAAAGCTTTCTTCCCTGATATACTATGTTTTAAGTAAAGTACAACTACAAAAGTCCTATGCTCTTTGAACTTCATGGTATACCCTATCTGAATTGTTATGTAAAAACCTACTTGTATATACTAACTGTACCTTTCTTTTTACAATTACTATACACCTTACTCTTTTTCTCAGAATGCTAGAATAAATTTGGTGATCTTGATAAGGTCAGGATACCCTTTGTGGGCCAGCTGACCATGTCCCCCAGGTAACTGTCATTGTCCTAATTAATATGATCTAAGTGCTAGTGTCGAGGCATTGACACCAGACACAGAATGTTGGTATGAACTCCTTTCTTAGCCGAATACAGGAGCGCACTGACACACTTTATTAAGACAGCATAAGTTCATATATCAGCAAGTATAGGAAAGGGTTAACATAGCAATGTAAGTCTTCATGTTCAATCCTAATTGGTGTAGTATGCCTTGATTACGAAGAAGGGAAGCATAAGCAGTTCCATATATAGCCAGCTATTCCCGGTCTTCCGCTATGCCTCTAGGGAGCTGTCTTCTGGCAGCAAGCCAAGCATGTGTCTTCTTGCACACAAAGGATCTCACTTTGGAATCCATGCACCATCTGGTTGCGTATCATCACACTCAATTTCAAGCATAAGCAACTATATCTAGTATTCAGCTTTTAAGGATAACAATGTTTTTTGCACAGAATACACCTTAAGCAGATATAAAAATATAAAACAGATATAAAAGTATAAAATTATAAAAGTTCATTATAATCCTTCACAGTCCCCCCTAAAAATATAGTTATACTTTCCCTAAGTCCCTAGGGGCCTATAGACTTACTCTAAACCAGGAGGGGAAAGAGGGTAGGGGATTTCTTCACCAGTTTGAGATGAATGACCTCTTGTAGATCACCCCTCTTTGTACTTGGACTTATCCATGGTTCAGGAGCCCCCGCTAACTGTCCCTAATCAATCTTCTAGTTATGTAAGTTATCCATCTTGGTAGAAAATGATAATTTTTAGAGGGACTGATAGTTGTTCACCCTCTACATCCGTCTCCACAATATTTGCAATATCCATATACATGATGTTGTTGGGGACGGCTGCTTCTACTGAATTTAATATCATCTTCAGAACGAAAGGGAAAATGTTGCAACCCACTACCGTGACTATCAAGAATATGCAGCCCAGAACTATACCAAATTGTGCCAGCCATTTCTGCCAACTGTTCATCCAGGGAGAGTACTGCGTCCCACGGATTGGTGATACCTGAATTCCTCTTGAGTTCTTCTGAAAGACTTGTTGTATGGCCGTAGTTACTTTCCCATTTGGGCCAGTATTGTCTGGAATGTATGTACAACACTCATCTCCGAACATACCGCAAACACCTCCCTTCTCAGCCAATAACATGTCTAATGCCAACCTGTTCTGTAATGTCATCTTTGTAGTGGGACCTAACTGGTCTGCCAATCCCTGTATGGCATCTCTCGTATAGTTTACAAATCTTTGTTGGTTATAATAGAGGTAATTAATCCAATCCACATTCTTGTTGACGGTCACAAACAGGAATATAGACTCAAACCCTGCCTCTACCTGATCTCTGGCTTTGAATTTGTCTGGGACGCCTCGTGGTACACCTATTGCATCAATATACACTTGAGGGTCAAAGCTACCTAGGGCTTTCTTTGCATCCCGTCTTGCTATATTTTGACCGGGGGGGGTCATAAGGAATTATTGTAAAAGGCATTATGCTTTTGGCTAGAGCATATTGTCCTGACCACCCCATGGCAAAATGGTCCGAATCTTAATATCTGCACATACCCAGTAAATGTCATATAGTCCGTGGCTCTTGTCGGTCAGAAAACGTGTGTTGTTGAGGGTAATGATTTTCACACAAAATCCCTTGCTAAAATTCCCCATCAGTTTTCCTGCATTCCCTTTATGGTATATGCATATGTAGTTGCCCTTGTATATAACTATGCCTGCATTGGGCCGGCTGGACTTTGGGTTAAATAGGGGAGCATAGTCTGGACAATTTTTGGTGGACTGATTAGTATACATTCCCACTAGGCATTCCAAATCATCATCTGGGACATTAAAAGGCACGATACCGAGGTGTGGTCTAGCTCCTGCACACACTATGCATCCCAAGGTCCTATTGGTACTTCTAGCGGTATATCTGACCCATTCTAACCATCAGTTCTGTCCCATATGTGTACCCGTCTCTACTGACAGGAGGTCTTCAAAGAGCATGTTGAAGAAAGGGAATACCTCTTTCACTGCCTGATCTATCACCCTAGGTATCCCAGTTGGGAGAGTAGTAGTATCAGGCACTGGTGTTGACTCCATTACCTGACGATACGTACATCCCCAATACATACTTCCCCATATCCTCAGGTTGGGCGTTTTCCAAGTTCAGAACCAGCTGGCCACACTCACCCTTTTTGGCCCATTTAGCACAAATGTTATTTCTCAGCCCTGTTGCCATGAGAGTCATGCGTCCCCTCAGGCTTTTCCCTTTGGCATCCAACCTGATCATGGCTTCCGTTGGTTTATATCCCCAATCAGCTCCTGTATTCCAGGCTGTATCTACCCAATAATAACAATTATCATTACCTGGTCTCGTCACACAGAAATAATATTGTACCCATCCTGTACTTTTCACTGGATTTCGAGGATACTTACAGTCCACTATATCACAATAGTGGAATGATCATATGTTATTTGATTTTGTCATATTAACCCAGAATGTCATTGGGTTCCATGTTCCTGTTGGTCCCCGTGCTTCATGGTTTGTAACTGGTAACGCCCCCAACCCTGCACTCGTCATAAAAAGGATAAGTGTTAGTGTCCAACCGCAACACATTTGCAATGGGAGGCATGTGTCCATGTTGACCGTCCTTCCAACTTGACAGCCGTAGGTGTCGTCAGTAGCACTTGGTAGGGGTCCTCAAATCGTGGTTCTAAGGCTCCCCTCATGTGCCTGTTTATCAAAACATAGTCTCCAGGCTGGAGGCTATGGGTACTGTCATCAGACTCTGGATCTGGAATGGAAGAAAACACTGTAGCATGTGTTTCTTTCAATTCATTACACAGATTAATTACATAACTTACTAAACTGTCATTCCCTGCACTAAGCTGTTGTGGGTAATATCATCTCAGCCTGAATGGTCCCCCAAACAGGACCTCATAGGGTGTCAGACCAGTGGTCTGGTTGGGTGTGTTTCTGACAGAGTACAGGCCTATGGGCAGAACTTCTGTCCATGGGAGTTCTAGTTCTTTACTGGCTTTGAGGATTTTATTTTTCAGGGTATAGTTCATTCTCTCAACTTTCCCGCTGCTTTGGGGGTGGTATGGGGTATGCAGTCCCAGGTCTACCCCCACCCTTTTCCAGATGGTTCTTGTGCCATATGCAATGAAAGCTGGCCCCTGGTTGCTTTTAATGACTTCTGGTATGCCGAATCTGCACACACTGTGGTTCTGGCTGTCATGTTGGAGAGGTAAGCTTCTGGCCATCCTGAGAACATGTCTACTACTACTAGCACATATTCATACCACCCACTCTTGGGTAACTGCATGTGGTCAATCTGGATCCTCTGAAAAGGGTAGGTTGGTTTTGCCAGGTGTTTCTTGGGTACTGATTCCATTCTTCCTGCATTGCACGTGTTGCAGATTTCGCAACTCTTAGTGTACTGAGCTGCTGGTGTTGATATGCCTGGGGCAACATATAATTTCGTGATTGATGTTAACATTTGATTCTTTCCGCGATGTGTGACTCCATGTGCCCATTGAATTGATGCTGGATATAATGCTTGTGGGAGACAGATCTTCTTGCCTTTTCGCCAGAGCCCATGAGTCTCTCCTTGGGCTGCCCCCAATCTATTCCATCCTTCCTGTTCTTCAAGGCTGGCTTTTTGTTGAAATTCCTTCAATGTCGTGAATCCAGGATTTTCAAGTATCTGTTCCTAGTATGGTCCTGATGTTGTCTCCTTGTCATGACATACACCCCTACTTCCTCTTGAGCGATAGGTTCCAGGGGTTGATAGTGAATGGGTTGCATTGCCGCTTCTTTTGCTGATTCATCAGCCATATGATTGCCTTTTGCACCTTTTGAGTCCAGTCTTCCATGTGCCTTGACCTTGATAATTGCCATCTGTGTTGGAAGAGTGAGGGCCTTAATAAGAGCTTGAACAGCTCTGTGATTCTTGATAGGTGTCCCATTTGCTGTTTTGTAGCCTCATAAGGCCCATATGAGGCCAAAGTCATGAGCTACCACATAGGCATATCTTGAGTCCGTACAGCTGTTGGCTCTCCTTTCTTCTGAGTATTCAACACCCGTAGTTCGGCTTCCTGTGCTGACATATGAGGTGGCAGGGCTTTTGCAATGACAACTTTTGGAGGGGTGTATCCTGTGCGGAAGTGTCCTTGGTGATCAGCATATCTTGATCCGTCTGTATAGAGCATCAAATCAGCGTCCTCCAGTTCAGTCTCAGAGACTGTAGGGAGATGAGACGTCTCTTATTGCATTACTTCGAGGCAATCATGGTTGTGGGCATCAAGGTTATTATAGTCTGAATTATGTGGGGGAGAAGATTCGTCAGACAAGTCAATATATTCCCCCCTCAAGACAGGAAGTAGGGTAGTAGATGGGTTGAGAACTGTACAGCATTGAAGAGTTACATGGTCAGGAAGTAGAAGAGTGTATTGAAGCCTCATTTGACGTTGAGTAGACAGGTGTTTCTGTTGGCTTAAATCGAGGATGGTCTTGAGGTCATGGGGGGCCATGACCATAACACGATGGTCAAGTATGATGTCAGAGGTTTTTTACAGAAGTTCGTTAGCGGCTTGCACAGCCTTCAAGCAGGTGGGAGACATGAGTGGCTGCATGAGTGGCTGCATGAGGGCTGAAGCATTGGGGATCCATTGTCTGCAGTAGGTGACCATGCCTAGAAAGGCCTGCAGCTGTCGAATTCCTCAGGGCGTAGGGATGTCCCTGCTGGCATGTTTCCTGTCCTCAGTAAGATGTTTCGTACCTTGAGAGATGCAGTGGCCAAAGAAGACCACTCTCATGGAACTCCATTATAATTTCTTGAGTGAGACTTTGCAGTCGATAAAGGCCAGAAATTTCAAGAGTTCTGTTGAGAAATAATTACATGCTTGCTTGCCGGAACAGCAGAGTAGTAAGTCGTCCACGTATTGAAGAAGTGTCACATCCGGGTGTGCTTGGATTCAGGGTCGCAAACACAGGCTCAGGGCCTGAGAAAAATGGTTAGGTGAATTCTGGGCCCCTTGGAGTAGTACTGTCCACGTATACTGCGCTCCACGGTGCATAAAGGTAAAGAGATATTGGGAGTCAGGGTGTAGGGACACACTGAAGAAAGCGTTAGTTAAGTTGATGACAGTGAAATGGGTAGCGGTTGGAGGTATGCTGCTGAGTAATGTGTGCGGATTGGGCACCACTGGGGTTTCCAAGATAGTTGCTGCATTGACAGCTCTCAAGTCCTGCACCAGTCTGAAGTTCTCCGGTTCTCCTTTGGGTGTCTTCTTTTTTACTGGAAAAAGGGGTGTGTTTGCAGGTGACACACAGCGTATCAGAGCTCCATTCTTGTGGAGAGATTCGATTTGTTCTCCTAGTGACACCTCTTGATTCGCTTTGAGAGGATATTGAGGCAGACGTGGGATCTGGGCTCCCTCTTTGAGAAACACACGTACAGGGGGAACAGGTAATCTACCAATGTCATCTGGCACGGTGGACCAGAGGTGAACAGGCACCTGATTATAGTAGAACTCTGGGATTGGTGAGTAATCAGGTGTAACCAGCAGAATTGGGACTGCTTGAATCTTACACGTCTCTTCTGGGGACAAGGGTGTATCCAACTCCAAGTGCATTCCCTGTTCGTCATACCTGATGACTGCTTTCATCTTCTGTAGTAGGTCCGCTCTCAGGAGGTTAAGTGGGCAAGTCTGTGAAACCACTAGCCTGGATAGGATCTTCTGATGTGCACCTATAGGAATAGGATGTGTGAGTCTGGAGGAACTTGGTTTTCCATCAACCCCCATGCATGAAATATAGTCAGCGGAAATGAGAGATTCAGAGGGGAGGTCTTGAGATCGAATGACTGATCTGGCTGCACCTGTGTCCACTAGGAAAGGTAGAGTATTGCCATCAACTGTAAGGTTAACAGTAGAGACGGGTCCAGACTGGGTGGGAACATGGGAGACCAAGGTGGGCACAGGCTTGCCAATGTCCTATGGGCGGTTGTCAAAATCTCTTGGGTAGCTCGGTTGGTGAGACCTCTGTTCTTGTCCCTTAGGAGGTAAATCCTGAATTCTTGCTCTGCAATTCTTCCTCATGTGTCTTCTGCATCCACATCGGAAACAGGTGATAACATCCCTTCGGCCAACTTGAGGCGGTAGTCTATTATCTTGTCTGTAATATCCCTGCTGGAGCTGAGGAGCATAATTCTGTGGGGGAAATTGGGGGTTGACGTACATGACTGGTTCAGGAGCTTCCTGCAAGACAGCCACCTTTGTAGGTTTTTTGGGATCCAGGGTAGTTTGGATTTGTTTCTCAACAGGTTTGGCAATCAGTAGAACTTGTTTAGGCTGTATCTCCACATATTTGGGCCTAGTCTCGATGAGCTTTTTCTTAATCACATACTTAAGTACATTGACAAATGAGTTGACAAAGAGTACCTTTTGGAACTTGACCTCCAGGTCATAGCCTTGATCCTGAAACAGACTGTATGTCCTAGTATAGAATTTTTCCATGGTTTCTGAAGAGTCTTGGGTGGTGTCTGTAACGCTGCTTGAAGACTCTGCAAGTCTGTCCTTTGCCCAGGTTTGTAACTGACGGCAGAACTCTTGTCCTGACAGGTAGTCCTCTTGAGCATTTACACCCTCAGTTTCTAGGGCACTTTGTATAACAGTCCAAAACTCATCTCCAGCTTTAATACTAACTAACTTAACCAGGTCCTTCCAGGTGGCCAAATATATTTTGTATCTGCTTAATGCGTCTGTAAAATGGTGCAATCTTTCTAGCTGCAATACTCTTCCCAGTTAGGCCATTTTTGTGCAGTGCAATGATGACTGCACGTGTTTCTTTAGAGATAACCATGGTTAACAGAAGAGAAACAATGATGGCAAGCACCAGCCTCCTTTTAAAGTGTCCAGTGGTGTCATTCTTACTTAATCATGACAGATTGATCTCCAGCCCTGTCCTCATCAACACCCACACCTGTGTTAATGGAGCAATCACTGAAACGATGTTAGGTGGTCCTTTTAAGGCAGGGCTGCAATGATGTTGAAATGTGTTTTAGGGGATAAAGTTCATTTTCTAGGCAAATATTGACTTTGCAAGTAATTGCTGTTAAGCTGATCACTCTTTATAACATTCTGGAGTATATGCAAATTGCCATTAGAAAAACTGAAGCAGTAGACTTTGTAAAAATTAATATTTGTATCATTCTCAAAACTTTTGGCCATGACTGTACTATCTGGGAATTTGGACAGCACATGGAGACATAGGTACCACAAGTGAACAAACTCGATCCCCACCACCACCTGAGGCAGAAACCTCCCCAGTCAGACGGACACAAGAAAAAAAGTTCAAAATAAAAACAAAAAAACACAAAATGGCTCCTGCAAGCACACTAGGTGTGAGAAGCAAAGTAATAAGCAAGAGACCTGAAGCTGCCACCTGATCAGCTGTTTATTCTGGTTCTGTGTCTCAAAGTTCTGACTGGCTCAGCAACCTTAAAGGGACAGCTGTAGGACTGCTCACTGAAGGGAATGATGGCTTCAGGGTAGAAAAGCAGGAGTATAAAAATTTAAATTCTTAACACATACTACATGACAAGTGCACATTATGTCTCTTTTTGTAGCTTCTTCGATTTTAGAGGACCACCTCGACCAAATCTGGTTGGTTTTTTTGCATCCATTAATAGATGTTGCTTAACTGACTTTGCGGGTTGTGGTTTTAATGGGACATTTTAAGACGCAGAGGGAGAGAAAGGAATGGGAATATAAATTAATGCAAAAATTTCAAACTCTGCAATTTGGACTTAATATTCATGCCAGTTTCATGTCACACTATGTATGAACTGTGAGGGTCACAAATCACCACCTGATTGCAAACAGATAACTGCAAAACTTACTGATCCCTCCGTCACGCCCCCACAAGTTTTCCAGATTGTTTATTTCTTGACCTGTTGTAAATAACTTCTCTACTTATATTGCATTTTGTTATTCTAAGATCTTTTGAAGATCCATGTCTTGTGTGTGTATAAAGAGTGTGTGAATTTTCAGTTTCTTGTATAACACAATGTCTGAAGAAGAGAGCTAGTACTCTCGAAAGCTCACTATCAAATATACTCAGTTAGCTTCTGAAAGGTATCACCTGATTTCTTCACTCTTCCACTACTTTCTATGGCTAACACGGTACAACATTATACTACTAACTGACTTTGCGGCAGTTGGAATTTTTTGTCTAGCCCCTGCAATTCTGTCAGATAATACTCAATTTCTTCCAGAAAATGATTGCAATCACAAATGCTTTGGTAATAATATCTTCATTTAATTTGTCTTCAATGGAAAACCACAGAAAGAATTGTCAAAAAGCCAAATTGGATATAATTCCACACCAAACATAAAAAAGGGGGTGGACAAAAGTATTGGCACCCTTTGAAAAATCAGGTGATGCTTCTCTAATTTGTGTAATTAACAGCACCTGTTACTTACCTGTGGCACATAACAGGTGGTGGCATTAACTAAATCACACTTGCATCCACTTGAAATGGATTAAAGTTGACTCAACCTCTGTCCTGTGTCCTTGTGTGTACCACATTGAGCATGGAGAAAAGAAAGAAGACCAAAGAACTGTCTGAGGACTTGAGAAGCAAAATTGTGAGGAAGCATGAGCAATCTCAAGGCTACAAGTCCATCTCCAAAGACCTAAATGTTCCTGTGTCTACCGTGCGCAGTGTCATCAAGAAGTTTAAAGCCCATGCCACTGTGGCTAACCTCCCTAGATGTGGACGGAAAAGAAAAATTGACGAGAGATTTCAACGAAAGATTGTGCGGATGGTGGCTAAAGAATCTCGACTAACATCCAAACAAGTTCTAGCTGCCCTGCAGTCCGAGGGTACAACAGTGTCAACCCGTACTGTCCATTGGCGTCTGAATGAAAAGGGACTCTATGGTAGGATACCCAGGAAGACCCCACTTCTGACCCAGAGACATAAAAAAGCCAGGCTGGAGTTTGCCAAAACTTACCTGAGAAAGCCAAAAACTTTTTGGAAGAATGTTCTCTGGTCAGATGAGACAAAAGTAGAGCTTTTTGGGAAAAGGCATCAACATAGAGTTTACAGGAAAAAAAAAGAGGCCTTCAAAGAAAAGGACACGGTCCCTACAGTCAAACATGGCGGAGGTTCCCTAATGTTTTGGGGTTGCTTTGCTGCCTCTGGCACTGGACTGCTTGACCGTGTGCATGGCATTATGAAGTCTGAAGACTACCAACAAATTTTGCAGCATAATGTAGGGCCCAGTGTGAGAAAGCTGGGTCTCCCTCAGAGGTCATGGGTCTTCCAGCAGGACAATGACCCAAAACACACTTCAAAAAGCACTAGAAAATGGTTTGAGAGAAAGCACTGGAGACTTCTAAAGTGGCCAGCAATGAGTCCAGACCTGAATCCCATAGAACACCTGTGGAGAGATCTCAAAATGGCAGTTTGGAGAAGGCACCCTTCAAATCTCAGGGACCTGGAGAAATTTGCCAAAGAAGAATGGTCTAAAATTCCAGCAGAGCATTGTAAGAAACTCATTGATGGTTACCGGAAGCGGTTGTTCGCAGTTATTTTGTCTAAAGGTTGTGCTACCAAGTATTAGGCTGAGGGTGCCAATACTTTTGTCCGGCCCATTTTTGGAGTTTTGTGTAAAATGATCAATGATTTGACTTTTTTTCATTCTCTTTTGTGTTTTTTCATTGCAAGCAAAATAAATGAAGATATTATTACCAAAGCATTTGTGATTGCAATCATTTTCTGGAAGAAATTGAGTATTATCTGACAGAATTGCAGGGGTGCCAATACTTTTGGCCAGCACTGTATCTCTGCAATGGAAATACAAATTTTAATGGGGAAAAAGCACTACAATTAGGTGAGACTGACCTATTTAACATATTAGTTTCACCTTTGCGAAAAATTGTGTAAAAGGGTTCATAGAACTGGAGATGCTAGAGGCAGTTGTAGTTTCTTTCTACAAAGTAATAAAGTGAATCTGGATAATTATTTTATAAGTATCAACATGTACTTCTGCAGAAATCGTGTAAAAGTTATCAGTGTATTACTGTTCGGTTTCTATAATATTCCAAAATCTTGTTTAATGTGCCTTTTCCATCAGTTTTATGACGTATATTTTCCATATAGGTTGCAAGTTGGGAGAAGCATCTGACTTTCTCGTACGGCAAGGAGATCTCATTCAAGTTCCATCGGGGAAAGTGGGTTGTTATAAGATCTGTTCTTGTAGACTAAGTGGTACATTGGAATCCTGCATGGAAATGAGTTGTATGGATCAAATATCGTGCAATGTTGGTGGACAATACAAAAGTAAGTACTATGCAACAAGTTACCAGTTACACTAGAAAGCTGTGCACGAAATTGTAAAGTGACAATATCCTAACATTTTTGCAGGGCTTTCAAACTATTAACCCTTTCCCGTCACAGGTCGTTTTCGATTTTCATTGATTTTCATTGCCTCCCCGCCTTACAAACGCCATAACTTTGTTATTTTTCCGTTCACAGAGCCAGACGAGAGCTTAATGTTTGCGGGACAAATTTTACTTTGTAATGTAATGTACTTTGTAATTTAATATTCAAATTCAGAAAAAAATTCTAAAAAATTCAGAATGAGATATTTTTCTCCAGAAAAACTGCATTTGTGCAACTTTTGCACAGGCTTTGCTTTTACGGCATTCACTGTGCAGCCAAAATGATATGTCACCTGTATTTTATGGGTACGATTCCAGGGATACCAAATTTATATAGTTTTTTTTAAAGTTTTAATCCCTTTTTGGCGTTTTTGATTTTCTTTACCGCTACAGCGTTCACCGTGTGGGTAAAATATTTTTATAGACTGGGCGTTTTTGCTTGTTTATCTTTATTTCAAATCTAGGGAAAGGGGGTTATTTAATTTTTGTTTTGTTTTGTTTTTCAAAACTTTTAACCCACCTAGGGGGCTTGAACCTGCAGTCTTCTGATTGCAGGTCCCATAGACTGCAATAGAGATTTGCTACATACAGTGGGGAAAAAAATATTTAGTCAGCCATCAATTGTGCAAGTTCTCCCACTTAAAAAGAAGAGAGAGGCCTGTAATTGACATCATAGGTAGTCCTCAACTATGAGAGACTAAATGAGAAAACAAATCCAGAAAATCACATTGTCTGATTTTTTAAGAATTTATTTGCAAATTATGGTGGAAAATAAGTATTTGGTCACCTACAAACAAGCAAGATTTCTGGCTCTCACAGACCTGTAACTTCTTCTTTAAGAGGCTCCTCTGTCCTCCACTCATTACCTGTAGTAATGGCACCTGTTTGAAATTGTTATCAGTATAAAAGACACCTGTCCACAACCTCAAACAGTCACACTCCAAACTCTACTATGGTGAAGACCAAAGAGCTGTGGAAGGACACCAGAAACAAAATTGTAGACCTGCACCAGGCTGGGAAGACTGAATCTGCAATAGGCAAGCAGCTTGGTGTGAAGAAATCAACTGTGGGAGCCATAATTAGAAAATGGAAGACATACAAGACCACTGATAATCTCCCTCGATCAGGGACTGCACGCAAGAGCTCCCCACCGTGGGGTCAAAATGATCACAAGAACGGTGAGCAAAAATTCCAGAACCACACGGGGGGACCTAGTGAATGACCTGCAGAAAGCTGGGACTAACGTAACAAAGGCTACCATCGGTAACACACTATGCCGCCAGGGACTCAGATCCTGCAGTGCCAGACATGTCCCCCTGCTTAAGCCAGTACATATCCGGGCCCATCTGAAGTTTGCTAGAGAGCATTTGGATGTTCCAGAAGAGTATTGGGAGAATGTCATATAAAACCAAAGTAGAACTGTTTGGTAGGAACACAACTCGTCGTGTTTGGAGGAGAGTGAATGCTTAGTTGCATCCAAAGAACACCATAACTACTGTGAAGCATGTGGGTGGCAACATCATGCTTTGGGGCTGTTTCTCTGCAAAGGGACCAGGACAACTGATCCGTGTACATGAAAGAATGAATGGGGCCATGTTTTGTGAAATTTTGAGTGCAAACCTCCTTCCTTCCATTCCAAGGGCATTGAAGATGAAACGTGGCTGGGTCTTTCAGCATGACAATGATCCCAAGCACACCGCCAGGGCAACGAAGGAGTGGCTTCGTAAGAAGCATTTCAAGGTCCTGGAGTGGCCTAGCCAGTCTCCAGATCTCAAACCCATAGAAAAAAGTCTGTGTTGCCCAGCGACAGTCCCAAAACATCACTACTCTAGAGGAGATCTGCATGGAGGAATGGGCCAACATACCAGCAACAGTGTGTGCCAACCTTGTGAAGACTTACAGAAACCGTTTCACCTCTGTCATTGCCAACAACGGATATATATAACAAAGTATTGAGATGAACATTTGTTATTGACCAAATACTTATTTTCCACCATAATTTGCAAATATATTATTTAAAAATCAGACAATGTGATTTTCTGGATTTGTTTTCTCATTTTGTCTCTCATAGTTAAGGTGATGTCAATTACAAGCCTCTCTCATCTTTTTAAGTGGGAGAACTTGCACAATTAGTGGCTGACTAAATACTTTTTTCCCCACTGTAGATATTGAATGAATAGCTATAATACAATGACAAGCCTGGGATCATTTAGAAGACTCCTGGCTGTCAAGGAAACAGGACCGCTCCTGTGACATCCTGCAACGATAAAATACTGTGGGCCATTTTTTTTTACTTTGGGAGGGGGTCCTGGCTTGCAATGCCCATTATCAGAGTGACATTAGCATCTGGTCTCCGTTGTATTCTACCATGGTGGTAGGTATACCCAACATCCGCCGTATTAGTACAGTGGATGTCGAGCAGGGGTTAAAATAATGGAAACAATTTTCACTTTTTTTTTTACAAGTAAAACATATATTCTAAAATTAAAAAAAACATGCTAAACTTATATAACTATATATTTTCTGAAATTAGACACCTGGTACATTGTCACAATGCCACTCAGCACTTTATAACTTATAATTTTCCAATAAAAATACACAAAATTCATATTTGTTAAAGTTTCAACTGACCAGAAAAAAAAGCTCACAACATCTCATAAAAATAAATGTCGAAGATTTGCAGAGTTCATACAGTGCATGCCACTTGTAGCTATGTTTACATGCACAAATTATCACCAGAACTGAAATTTGAATACAGAGATTACATGCCTTGAATTTTTTGCAGGCTGAAAAAATCTGCTTCAGGAATTAGGAAATGGTTTTTTGACATGTTTTTTTTTTTTTACATGATGTGGTTTTTGTCACATTTTTTGGCAAAAAACATATCAAAAACCATGTCAAAAATCCACGTCGTGTTTTTTCGGCCTTCCATTGATTTCAATAGGTTTTTCAAGGCGGAATCCCCCTGAAGATAGATCATGTCACTTTTTTTTCCCTCTAGCTGAAAAAAATCAACTAGAGGAAAAAAAATGCTACTGACTCCTATTGAAAGGAATGGAAGGCGTTTTTTAAGGCGGATTTTGAAGCCTCCTCAAAATCATCCTGCAAAAACTATGTGATCATACCCTAAAGTAATTAAAACTGAGGAGGATAGTAGAATATTACAAAGGGATCTAGGGAAGCAAGGGTGGAGACTTTGCAAATGAAGTTTAATGTAGAAATTACAAAGTACAAATAGATGAAGTGACAGTACAAAGACCTTTTTAATGATCTTTTTACACCTAAGACGGTGGTAGTGACAAGGGACATTCTCTACTGTCACAAGAAATGGTGATTGTGAATTAAAGCTGTTGGCCACTTTCAAACCAATTTTGGGAGACAAATGTTATTGTTTATAGAATAAAATGTTGTACAATTTTCAAATATACTTTCTGTATCAATACCTCATGGTTTTCTAGATCTCTGCTAGCTTTTATTCTGTTTTTTCCCAGTGGATAAAAATCAGTCCATGATCATGTGATATACAGTCCATTGTCATGTGACGAACACACTGGTGCACAGCTCATTAAAGTCACAGCATAGTACTTAGATATCCGTCTGGTAATGACGTGTTCACCTGTGTGTTTATCACATGACCATCGACCATATATCACATGAATATTGACCAATTTTTTTTAATCCACTAGGACTAAGCAGTATTTGATACAGAAAATATATTGGAAAAGTGTACAACTTTTTATTCTTTGTAGAATCTCAATATTGTCTCAATATTTGTATGAAAGTGGACAACCACTTTAATTCTATAAGTTCAAAAAGGAGCTGGCTGCTTTCTTGAAAGGAAAAATATTAAAGGTTATGGATTTTTCGATAGAGGACAAGTAGATCCAGGGTTTTATTCTGATTGCCAGATTTGGAGTCATGAAGGAATTTTTCCCCTGACATGGGGCAATTTGGATCAGCCTCCGTTTTTTGCTTTCCTCTGGATCAACAATATAGAGTTATAAATTGAGCTAGATGGACCCGTGACTTCATCCAACCACATCTACTATGTAACTATGCAATTGTTTTTTTTATGATATTGCCACTTTAAATAGAACGACTATGTATATTCACATTATTTGAATTTGAAAATAATTTTAATAGTTTCCATTGTACACTGATTAATTTAAGACCATTGATTAATTTAATTTCTAATTATCTTATTTTATAGATCATGGAACATCCTTTAAAGTTGGCTGTAACAGTTGTTCATGTATTGCTGGTAAAGTCCAATGCACTAAACGTCAGTGCATAAATGAACTTGGCTCAGATGGTGATCAAAGCATGCTTACTGGTAAAAGCTTAAGTTATATTTTTACATTAATAAAATTAAAAACACAGTGGAAACAAACAATAAATAATCAAAGGAAGAGTACAACACAGAACAATCCACAATAGGAAAAACATTTAATAGCTATAACTCAGTAGTGCAAATTCAGTAATTATAAAACCCTTTATGAATAACCCAACTTTTGTAAATTTTATAATAATTCTCTAAAAAAAAAACTTTAGGCGTCTTTATTAAACTTATCAAAAGTGCAGTTACTACTATGCATGTCAATATTGAATCAGAATACTGAATCTTCCTCCATAACTTGCAGGGACTCTCAGGAAGGCATAATGTGTAGGAATATTATTCACAAACAGCTTCATTCACCAAAAATTATCAATCTCATCACTTATATGTACAATTATCACTTTTAACCTTGTAAAGGGACTGTCATCAAAAAAGTACCTATAGTTTAAATCACATATTGATATTAAGCATATATTTATCTATATTATCTATATATCTCTTAGCACGTAAGGGACCGTATGCCCTGAAACTCGTAAGCAGTTGCTAGGTGTGAACCGCCTTGCATGTTTTTTAACTATGTAGGTTAAAAGTTATTTTTTATAAGAACATTTTTTTTGTTTTATGCTGGAATATTACAACTTTTGAAATTTGCAAATATTATCTGACATTCGTTTGCAGATTCCTTAAATGTCGCCAACATAAAATTTATTCTATAGTCGCTAGACTTTGATTGTATCCTGCTGCCTAGCTTTTGCCTTGAATTAGGGCCCTCTTAGCACTGTGAGCTCTGTGCCCACACAGCAGTATACCCCAGGCAGCATAAAGATGCTGCAAGATGTTTGGTGTTTGAGGACACCATCACCATCACATGGATGGAGAAGATGGGGCCCAGGGAGTATACTGGTTGGCCTGACTCTACATTTCGATGTCATCTCAGCCACCCAAATGCATAATTTCTTAACCCCTCTAAAGAAATTGTCATAGTACAGCATGGAAAGCTGCTAGTACACCATATTGTACTATTATGGCATGGACATTGAGCCCCTTTACAAAATTAGTGGGCACCAAGAAAAGTGGGTGTTAGCTGTAAGTTGACATCCGCATATAACACCCATGGTTGGAGCTACCCTTTGATTGTAGGTGTTAACCCCTTAAATGCCGGAGCCAATGACTGTGACATTGAAGGGGTTGTTATGGGTGCTACTGATCTGATCATCCACCCCCAACCCACCGCGCCACCTCAATGGAAACTGTGGTGTCCATCTGTTGCTCTGGTCTGCAATCCTGCTTCTGGCAGGATCGATTAGTTATGGATGTCAGCCTATGTATACTTCTTGTATTGTATACAACAGTGTCATACATTTGGGCATAAACTACAGTTTGAGCACACAGCAGGGTGCAGACGTGAGGGAATGTGTGTTTTTGGAGTGCAGATTTAAAGGGAATCTATCATTGCTAAAATCACTTTTTAATAAGCATATCTTCAAATAGCCTTTCTAAAGGCTATTCCAGGCATACCTCTTATTTTTTTTTTCTTTCAGCCGTTTTTACACAAATCCGGTTTTCTTCATATGCAAATCATGTTCACAGAGCACAGGGGGCGTTTTCCTTGTGCTCCAAGCACAGCCACGTCATCAGGAGTTCAATGCCTCTGCCTCCATTCAGCAACATCCACTTTTTCAAAAATGCTTCTTCAACTAACTTCACCAAGAGCAGCTAATGACGTTGGAGCGATCTAAATCTCGTGAATGTGCTGTGTGCCATATTTATTCTCTTCTTGAACAACTAATGTACGAGATTTGGGTCGTGCCAGCATCAGTTTATTTCCGTGCTCAGCAGAAATTGCATAACAAATGGTGAAATGCATTTTGTCCTTTAACCCCTTGTGAATGTCCAGGGACGAAGCCTAAGGTATAGGCGAAACGCGCGTCGGGCGGTTGCATGGTCTGTAGCCAATTTATTTTCATATAACTGGTCTACTATAGTTTGTTTTTGGGCTGTTTTGCCGTTATTGCTAGTATCTTTGTGTGCTGTTTTCATCATAGGTATTGTCAGGAATGTGACATATGTTGTTGCCGCTTTAAGGTTGCCGTGTGAACATAAGGAAGCTTTCTGTTAGGATTGGTTGTTGCTGCTTTAAGGTTGCCATGACAACATAGGGAAGCTTATCAGTTTCCTAACTCCCTCTAAGCGCCTGACTTTGATTTGACTGCTCCTATACCTGACTGTTGGCTCTGTACCTGGATTCCTCTTTTGTCTTGCGATTTTGTTTTGGCATTCCTGATCGGTTCCGACTATTGGCTTGTTTCCCGGATTTGTCTTTGTCTCGTGATTTGGATCCTTGCTGCGCTCCGCAGCTGCTGACCCGTGATTGTCGACCATTCTGTTTTCTCTGTCCTTTTGAGAAGTGTGTGGATTTGGTGTAGGCTTCTGCTGCAGTGCATTTATTTGTAATACACTTTCTGCTCTGGTGACAATTCCGGTCTTCAGATTCAGTGAAAATCCATCTCTTCTTGCGAGGAGCTCTGGTGAAGGCGTCTGAGGCCGGTCTTCGCTCGCAGTAGTGTTTTGCCTTTTAAGTAGCATTTTCTACTGCTCGCAGCTGTCAGCCCATTTCTGATGCTGCTCTCTTGTAGACCAGTACATTTCTTACCTTGCATCTGAATCTTAAAAACAGGTATCGTCTGTTTAGCTTCATATTAGAAACGATGTTTCTTTGACTATATATTGGGGTTTACCTTTGTATGTTTTGCATCATGGTTGTTCATATAGTATTTGCTAACATTGTGTACCATGCAAATTATTTGGTATTACTGGTACTTTGATTGACTTTACAAGTCTTTCCCCTTCCCTTTCCTTCTTTGTTTATATGTTACTACCATGTCTTGTAATGATTGTGTCCATGCATGTCTTTTTATTGGCTACTAATAAAATAGTGTCCTGAGGAGTTAGATCAGTGTAGGAGAGGAGTGAGGTTAGGGACAGCATCTGAAAGAACGTGAGGGGTACCTGATCAGTGGAGCGGGATAGAAAGGTGGAGCGAAGGGCTGCAGGAAAGTTTGGTTTGCCCAAGATGGGAATCAGTGGACCATCATTCGTGAACCTATAACTTGACGGGCAAGAAATGAGGGAGCAGAGACAGCTTTGTCCGACCAATGGTGTATGTGGAGCCATGGGAGGGATGTGAGAGAGAGAGAAAGAGAGGGTTCAAGGATCTCTCTTGGATAACCCAGAGTTTGTGTTGTAGAAAATACCACTTCAGACCTCAAATCTTCAAGAAGTATAAGTCTTTATTCACCTCGAGGTGGGAGAAAATGATACATGTACAATCGGCAGTAGGATGTTATCAAAATCTCAGAGACATCCAGGGCTTGTCTCTCCTTTATTCAATAAAATCCCCATCTATGACATCATTCTAACTTCCTATTGGATGAAGTTTAACATCAATCCCTATAAACATTAGTATGATTCCTAAACAAAGGCTTATACATGAGCTCAGACAGATATTTATCATCTCTGGGACCTCTCTAAGGCCTGTCCAACATTTCACTAGACAAAGATAACCCTTGACATCAGCTAATGGCTATCCCCAACTTAGAATGTCTCACAGGATATAATATTTCTTAAAAATATATGGTTACAATCACCCAGTATGATAATATATGTATACATTAGAACACAAAGACTTCATTACATTGCATTATCTAATGTGATAATATGGCACTACAAGTGGATATACATATATTTTTAATAATTCTCTTCATTCTCCCCTGTTGTTGGTACTCCCAACACATGCAATTCACCCAAAAATAAAAAATTAGTTGCTCGCTCACACATCGGATTATTATATAATATTTTCCTCATCGAACGAGCATATCTCATAATCCTTAATATTCATGTCTTCCGTAGCAACGGGATTATATGCAAGCATCATGGTGGCTTTAACAAATAGTCTTTTGCAACATGAAACCAATAAAAGTCCAGCACAGCACAATAACAGTACCGGAGCACAGAGAAGCATCACAGATTTAATTAAAGGCAAGGCCCAGTTAGGAAATTTTAATATCCATCCTTTGAGCCAATTTCCTGTAATTCCTGCTTCGTCGACCATTTGTTTCCTCAGTGAATGGAGGTGATCAATAGCCTTAGCAAGAGTCCCATTGTGCTCATCATCATTAGCTGGAATATAAGTACAACAAGAGTCTCCAATCACTGCACAGACTCCTTCTTGTGAGGCCAATATCATATCCAAAGCTTAGCGGTTCTGTACAGCTGTCAGTCTCCAACCCGTGAGCTCCTCCTTGACGGCATTCAAAGCCTCATCCGTAATATTGATAAACTTTAATAGTTCATACCTGTTTTTCTGTACCCATTTGGCATTTGCTGCAGCTTGTAATCCAGGGGTCAGCCAGCTTGCAAAGAACATTTCTGCTGTTGAAAAGATTTTAAAATCATCTGGAACATCCTGTGGAGCAAAATATGGACTTTTCTGTGATCGGACATGCACACCTGGAACCCATGCATGCTTAGGGATTACCAACAAAGGATGAATTAGTCTTACCATTGGACACACACCTGACCAGCCTCCCGGGAGCCTGGTATATGCCATACTACCACATTGCCAATATATATCCATTAAAATTGCAGTTCCCAAACCCAAATATTTTTCATATTTAATCAATTTACACCAAATATTCTTCCCCAATTTTTGGCCTGTCCCATCATTATAGTAACAAACATCAAATTCCCTTTTCCTCATAACTGCAAGACCTTTCTCTTCACTCCAAGTTAAGAATGTCACAAATTCTCCCCATACATCCTTACATTGGTCGACATCATCTACCAATGTAGTATTATTAGTGAAGTTCCAGAGAGTCTGGCCTGCACAAGCTAAACCTCGAGCATAAGGGAACCATCCGTTATTCTGAAAATGGTTACCTAGTACTAATAACATATTTCATTGTCACTTGAATCCATACACCTATAAATGGGAGTTTGAGAAGCTCCAAATGCAGACATTTATCCTGGGATACTTCACTACCTTCCTGATACTTAGTATAATTAACCCACAAATTTTCTACAGAAATCTCATATGGCTGAAGTTGCTCTCCTAATTTACAAATGGCTAAATACAATAAACATTCAGTCTCTCCTCTACTCGCATCAATTGTTCTTTCCCTGCTGCATGGGGCATTAATGCACAGACATAACATGATTCATTATGTACACTGCAGACTACTTGTTTCATATGTCTATACCACAAATTCTCTTCAAAATAATTACTAGTACTCACTTCAATAGTAATATTACTAGGATCTACAATACATCATCTAGATCTACTAACATACCTGACTCTATAGTACCTGCTTCTGTTTCTGAGCCTAAATATGTCACTCATCCATTAATATAGGAAATACTTCATATCAGTAATAAAGACAACAATAATGCAAATGTAACTATAAAATTAGACTAAAAATGTGAACTTTTAAATTGTCCATCATGTAGCCATGTATGGGGCAAGCCTCCTGCATCGTCTGGAACCTTTCTGCAGTGGGTGAGATGAATCCATGCTGATCTCTCCTTCACTTTAACAGCTGTTGGTGTTGCAAGGATCACTTCAAAAGGCCCTAAAAACTCTGGTTGTTTCCACCCACTCTTCTGATTTCGGATGCACACTTTATCCCCTGGATACAATAGTAGGGGTCCTTCTAATTTGGACTGCATTTTACCAGTCACCTGTTGGAAACAAAATCTAGTAGCTTTGGTTAATTCTTTCAAATAAATTAGAATTTCGTCCACTAATTGATTACACCATGTAACAATTTTCAAAAAAATATTTGTTCCCAGTTGTTAAGTGTGTTTTCCTGATTGTTTTGTACCTTAAATGTATAGAAAAAAGTTATTATTCCCTGTAAACTTTGCTTTTGTGGTCAGCACAATGATATTTTGAAATTGATCTATTTTTAAGGATATTCGCAATATTTCAAGATACATAAGAAGCTTCTGGAATTGTGAGAACTATCAAGAAGTTTCTAGAACTGCCCAGAATTATCTAGAACTTTTTGGGACTGTACAGAATTGTAGGTAGCTGTATAACTACAGTTATATAGGGCCACTATAGCCCTTCCTGAGAGACGGAGAGACAGGATCTAATTGATTGGGATTGCATAGTAAGTGGGCAATGGCCATCACAGACAAAGGGGAATTGACCTAGACAGACAGGTGTGAATTCAATATCTATTCAGATTCTGATAACGACAGTATTCACACTTCACCCCACACCCATTACAGGAGGAGCTTATGAATGTAAATGTATATATTGTGTGTTACTTTGGTACCCGGTGATCAATCTTGCTCTGCTGAATCCTCAGTACACTCTTGAACTTTAATACTGCATGGAATAAAGACCATTTTTATCAAGTTTGGAGAGACATCCTTTTTCCTTACAGTTCACAGCAACTTAGTCAATTTAGATGGCATCAAGAGGTTGCATACATCCAGCAGACGCATTTTGCTACGTATGTGGCCAGTTTATAAAGACAAGAGCGAAAAAGTACTCTGTGGAAGCATCTGCTAAGATGTGTGAGGCCTACAAAGCATACTTCGGCATGCCTGTTGGTGACCAAGACAAACCATGGGCTCCTCATTTCACATGTGAGCACTGCAAGAAAACTCTTGAAGGTAAGTGGATAAATGCTACTCTCTTAAATAGCAGATTAACTGTGTTAATATTGTAAATATCACTAGTCATTAGTGTGAAATAGGCCTAAATCAAATTCTCAATCCAAATATTATTTTGTTTGCTTATAGGTTGGTACAGGGGAGAGAAGAGAGCCATGCATTTTGCTATCCCAAGAATTTGGCATGAACCGACTGATCACTCAACAAATTGCTACTTCTGCATGGTGGACCCTTCCAAACGTCGCACTGGCAAAAATGCACCGCCTGTAACGTATCCTGACATTCCGTCATCTATTGCCCCAGTACCACACTGCCCTGAACTTCCTGTACCAACACCTCCAGACAGAGCTACACCACCTTCAAAAGAAAGCAGCAGGTCAGACATCGAGGAAGACGTTGAAGATCACGATTTCTCTTCATATGCAGATGAGGAGCGGAAGCCATACTACCCTAACCAAAAAGACCTCAACGATCTGATCAGAGACCTTGGTCTCACCAAGTCCAACGCTGAGCTTCTGACATCAAGGCTCAAGCAATGGAACTTATTAGATGAAAGCATCCAAGTCACAGATCAGAGGAAGCGTCACCAAGTTTTTTCCATCTTCTTCAGTCAAGATGGACTGTGCTTCTGCAACAATGTGGCCGGTCTATTCGAGGCTATAGGTATCACCTGTAACCCGAATGAGTGGCGCCTCTTCATAAACAGCTCATGCAAGAGCCTCAAAGCCGTGCTGCTTCACAATGGGAACAAGTATCCGTCTCTTCCTGTAGGTCACTCGGCGCACCTGAAAGAGGAATACACCAGTGTCAAGATGTTGCTAGGTGCCTTGAAGTATGATGAGTACGGCTGGGAAGTTATCGGAGATTTCAAAATGGTGTCACTCCTGATGGGCCTCCAAGGTGGTTTTACTAAGTATCCTTGCTTTATTTGCCTTTGGGACAGCCGGGATACTGAAGCGCACTACCACAGGCGGGACTGGCCTCAGCGGAGAGAGTTCACTGTGGGGAAGAACAATGTAAAGTGGGAGCCACTGGTGGACCCACGCAAGGTGCTGATGCCACCAGTACACATCAAGTTGGGGCTCATAAAACAATTTGTCAGGGCTCTAGATAAGGAGTCGAGAGCTTTCAATTACCTCCAAGATCTTTTACCTAAGCTGTCTGAAGCAAAGATCAAAGCTGGTGTCTTCGTCGGACCACAAATCAAGAAGATCATAGAGTGCAGTGAATTTCCCAAGAAGCTGAATAGGAAGGAGAGAGCAGCTTGGAACAGTTTTGTCGCAGTGGTTCACGGCTTCCTAGGCAATCATAAAGATGAAAACTATGTACAACTGGTTCAGACTCTGATAAAGAACTATGCTGCAATGGGCTGCAGGATGTCACTCAAAATCCATATCCTTGATGCTCATCTTGATAAGTTCAAAGAGAACATGGGAGCTTATTCAGAGGAGCAAGGCGAGCGCTTTCACCAGGACATTATGAACTTTGAACGCCGTTACCAAGGACAATATAACGAAAACATGATGGGCGACTATATTTGGGGATTGATTCGTGAAACTGATTTGCAGAATAGTCATAAATCTCAGAAAACCGCACACTTCTGAACAGTTTTTGGTAATCTGTGTAAATTTGCAATGCATATAGTGTTCTTAGTCTGACTGTATAAATGAGAAGATGCAAAATCGTCTGTTTCTATAGTAAAAATGCATAATTTGCGTTGCCGTGGTCACAAAAGCGAAGTTTATAATGAATGTAAGCAATTTTTAATTTGTTTTAGACATAAGCAATTGGAATATAACATTTAAAACTGGGAACAAAATTTGTGTTACATAGTGTTATCATCTCCTTTCCTCTCACCCAAGTCAATTGAGGGGACATCATAGGTCTACCTGTAACTAATTCATGCGGTGTAAGATGATGATCCCGCCCCCTGACATTTCTCAGGGACATGACGGACAATGGCAAGCAATATAACCAGTTTTTCCCTGTGGTCTTGCACAATTTGCCTAACCTAACTTTTATTAACCCCTTCATTCTTTCCACCAATCCATTGGATTGAGGATGATAAGGACTAGTCATTTTTTGTTTTATTCCCAGTTGCTTGCACACTTCTGTCATTACTTCATTTGCAAAATGGGATCCATTATCTGACCTCAAAATTGAACAAATTCCGAACCTAGAAAACACTTCCCTCATTAAAAGTCTGGAAACTGATTTTGCATCTGCTTTTACACATGGGAAAGCCTCAATCCATCGAGAATACGGCATACTACAAGTATATACCAATATATTTGTATTCTCTCTCCCATGTCTATAAAATCCATATGCAAATGTTAAAATGGTCCAAAAGGTTTAGGAATTTGCGGCCGAGAAATCCGTTCTGTAGGGTGTGATGAATATGTTTGACAAATGTTACATTGATGCAAATAGAATGAAATTTTTGCATTCAAATCTGGAACATACCAAGTGTCTGAAACAATACTGTACATTGAATTTTTACTTTCATGTGCAGGGAGATGTAATTTTTGGTAACAAAAACTGCAGTACACTGTCTGGTAAGATTGCTTTACCACTCATAACTCACCATACACCAGTTGTTTTATCTATCTATCCTCCTCTTTCCTTCCATTTTTCCTTTTCATCCACTGGTGCTGAATCCTGTGCCTCTATGAACATCTGAATAGACAAATCTTTATCAGAATCAGCTTTCAATGGCATTTGCAACACTATGGGGTGTGGTGTTACCATGTAAGCTGCCTAGTTGGCTGCTTCATCGGCTAACATATTAGCTCTAGAGACAATATCTCTCCCCCCTGTATGTGCAGCACAGTTAACCACTGCTAGAGCAGTTGGCAATCTGACAGCTTGTGCCAATTGTTTAATCAAAGGAGCATGCAAGACAGGAGGAGATCCATCAGATTTGACAAATCCACGTCTTTCCCATTTTTGAATACCTGACAGTCATGAGGTTGTAACATAGGCAGAGTCAGTGTACAGAGGGTTAGGGACAAGAATCTCTCACATTGAGGAGAGCACCAGTGAAGGTGTGTAGAGATTGAATTGCCTTTTGCCCTCTACTTAGCATCTACATATCACAAGGCATTATGGGAAAGGAGCTGGGAAGCTCATGCGCCCTCTGTTGGATGTAACAGATCCTCAATTTGCTTTTGACTCACCGAGCATTGAGACAGCAAAAGGGATTTTAGCCAAGCCAATTTCACTTATCTGCATACAGCGCTGTTTCCAGATTGTTGTCCTTCATCAGTACAGAGCAAAGTGAACTGGCTGGCTTTGTGGGAGGCAATGAGTGGGTTAGGGACAAGAATCTCTCACATTGAGGAGAGCACCAGTGAAGGTGTGTAGAGATTGAATTGCCTTTTGCCCTCTACTTAGCATCTACATATCACAAGGCATTATGGGAAAGGAGCTGGGAAGCTCATGCGCCCTCTGTGTACAGAGTCAGAGTCTGCTTGGAATACATGTGTAATGCCATCAATGCAGCTATCAACTCAGCTGCTTGGGCAGAGTAGGTAGAAGGCAAAGCCCACTGTCCTATTACAACTGGCTCATCATTTTGGAGAGACACTACAGCACATCCAGTAAAACGCCCCTCGGTGTCTGGATTCAAATATGAAGGCCCATCAGTGTACACATGACAACTGTCAGAAATGGGGTCCTCAAGCAATTTGTGGGAGGGATTGAGGACATTCATGCACTTCATCACCAGGATGTACTGGTTGTACAATAAAGGCAGCTGGATTTACAGTATGACAACGGACAATAGTACTTTGAATTCTCCAGTATAGCATAACTGCATGTTCAACAAACAGAACAGTAGGAAATCCCAGTGTAATTTGAAGACTTTTCTCAACTGCAAATGCAGCAGCTGCTAGAGATTGTTCACATGGAAAGTGCCCCTGCAAAACAGGATCCAGTGAGGAAAAGGATGTAATATGTCAATGGCTTGTGACCAGGAGTGAGAACTGCTGACATATAGCCATCCTTAACATGAGAAAATAAATAAAACATTTTCCCATAGTCAGGAAAGGCTAAGGCTGGAGCTGTAGTTATAGCCTGTTTCAACTCTTCAAATTTTTGCTCCAGCTCAGTAGTCCATACAATTGGGGCATTTCCATATGAAGTTTTCTGTAACAATTTAGACAACACTTGTCTATCCTCCTCCCCTTCCTCTATCTGCCTCCAGAAATGTACTATGTGGGCCTGAATTTCAGACCAAGGTTTAGTCTCAAGTGCAACTATCTGATTCAATTTTCTTTGCAACTTTACAGGCAATCCTTTAATAACCATCTGGTAAAATAACACATGTCCCCCTCCTGTCTCATTACATTCTTGTCCTACCTCCTCTCTCCATTTTTTTTTTCTTTTTCTGCATCTTTTTAATATACAGTATACAATAGGATCCTCATCTTTACCCATAGAACTAGCTGTAATTTACCAAAGTCTCTCCTATCTGTATACATCTCTTAATGCTTTCCAAATTATAGAACGGAAAGGGTTAAACAAAGCCCCATCGTATGCATCCTCCCTAGTTGTCACCCGCTCATGCCCAAATGCTGACTTAAAAATCTGATTAGTCTTCTCTCCTATGATGTCAGCTAACAAGACTTTAATATCCCCAAGCACTAAAGTCTGACCTAAGCTTTTCTGCTCAAGTTCATAAATCCATTTGCTGGCTCCTGCGGACAAAGAGGGTAAATTACGTTTTAAATTCTCCTTATCAATATGTGGCCATGGCCAATATTTAAAAGTACGTGGATTCGCCTGTAAAACCGGAAAGGAGCCAGCAATTGGTTTATGTTGATATTTTTCTCATACACTCATACACTACTTCATATACTGGTAATCCCATCCTGGGTCACCCCATCTCCCATATACACAATCTTTAGCTGCTTGTATTTTATCGCATGCAAAAGATCCTTCCCTAGGCCATGTATGTGGAAACTGAGATCCTAACTTTTCAGTCCATCCAGTAAGATTATCACAGAATGGATTAGAATAATATTCGCCTTCTTTCGCAGCCACAATTTGCCTTGCAGCTGCAGTCATTAACTCTTTAGCCTCCAAGCCCCCTCCTCCTCTTCCTCCTCTGACACTGCCTCAGATATCTATTCTCCTTCACCCCCCTGTTGTACAAGGAGGGTCAGAGATGTCATAAGGAAAAAAGGGGCGGGGGGAGGGATTCCAATGCTTCAACAAATCTTGAAGTCTGCTTAACCCTTGATTTCCCCTGACTAGAAACAGTAACTGGCTTAACTTCTTTGCCATCTGTAAATATCCTTTTACCAAGCAACCTGGACAATTGTTTCACTGTAGTTGGAGGCTGTGCTAAAGACACTAAGCCAGCTACATTAACCCATACATTTTCCCCAACATCATCCAAATTAGGCTGTTCATTACAGCTTGTATCTTCCTCTGAGCTAAAAAATAGCCTCAATATACATATGTAAATGATTTAGCTTAGTCTTGGAAAAACTTCCTGTTTCTGGCCAAGAAACAGTGAGAGATGAAGTTTTCTCAGTCCACTTTTTACACCATTTTTCCAATTCTTTCTTATCATCAGGATACTCCTGAATCCTCAATAACAACGGAGTAGACATGGTGTAAGATTATTGTAACAATCACGCCCACAACAATTAGTATTATGACCCTAATGGAGGTGCAACTCAAAGTCACAGACACTCCAGCGGAGCTCAGTGCAATGCTCCGACAGGCACCGATCCTAGTAATACGGCACCAGTTAGTGTTACAATTAGTATCTGTCACTCCACTTGCCGTTCTCAGGGTAAAGTCTTATGACACCACTCACTACGCAGCAAGTGTCCCCTTGCCTTAATGCAAGCTGAAGTGACAACACTTTGGCGCGAGCTCTACTCCTCCACAGTGCTCACAGTAAGGCTAATTAGTGCCACACCTAGGTGTGTCTGCTTACCAAAACGTGGAGTTTCAGCTTCTCAGCGTATACAGTGAAATGATTAGTACAGTGACAAGACAAGACAATTAACAAATAATACAAGTCAGATCGATCACTTATCACATCTCTATCATCACTTTCATCTCTATTACCTACAGGCCTTTTGAACCAGGTCAATAAAACCCAGCCAGCCAGTGACGCGAACCTGAAACTGCAGCCTCTTCCTATTTTTTGATCCAGAACCAGATTTGGTCTGCAATCAATAGGGCATCTCTATCTCTTATCTCTGAGCCTTAGAACCGGGTACCCAGCCAGCCAGTGCCGCAAACCTGAAGCTGTGACTCCTCTCATCTCTTCATCATTATTCAACTATTCATCTCTTCATCATTATCTTCTTCAACTACTTATTCTCAACTATTTATCACTTCAACTACTTAGTTAAAACATTATACTTCTTGGAAGTATATGTCCTACGAAGAAAGGCTAAAAGAATTGGGACTGCTTAGTTTGCAGAAGAGAAGGCTAAGGGGAGACTTAATAGCGGTATTTAAATATCTGAAAGGTTGTCACAGTGCAGAGGGATCTACCCTATTCTCATTAGCAGAAGGAAGCACGAGAAGTAATGGGATGAAACTAAGGGGAAGGAGATTCAGATTAGACATTAGGAAAAACTTTCTAACAGTAAGGGTAGTGAGGGAGTGGAATAGGCTGCCACGGGAGGTGGTGAGTTCTTCATCAATTGAAATCTTCAAGCGGAATCTGGATAGGTATATAGCTGGGATGATCTAGGAATTCCTGCTTTTGCAGGGGGTTGGACTCGATGGCCCTTGAGGTCCCTTCCAACTCCAACTCAAACAAACAAACAAACAAAGTGGTATCAAATTTACCCAAACTAAACCCCCACTTACCGAACTGTGGTGGCCACAGGAAAAACAGTGCGGACAGACTTTAGCAAAGCAAGTTGTCTGCTTACCTATTATGTTGAGCAGGCCTGCACTGCAGAGATTTTCCTGATGGTCACGCTGCCAGCAAGTGGGTTTGAGTCTTGGGCATCACGTCGGGGTCACCAAATTGTTGTAGGAAATACCACTTCAGACCTCAAATCTTCAAGAAGTATAAGTCTTTATTCACCTCGAGGTGGGAGAAAATGATACATGTACAATCAGCAGTAGGATGTTATCAAAATCTCAGAGACATCCAGGGCTTGTCTCTCCTTTATTCAATAAAATCCCCATCTATGACATCATTCTAACTTCCTATTGGATGAAGTTTAACATCAATCCCTATAAACATTAGTTGATTCCTAAACAAAGGCTTATACATGAGCTCAGACAGATATTTATCATCTCTGGGGCCTCTCTAAGGCCTGTCCAACATTTCACTAGACAAAGATAACCCTTGACATCAGCTAATGGCTACCCCCAACTTAGAATGTCTCACAGGATATAATATTTCTTAAAAATATATGGTTACAATCACCCAGTATGAGAATACATGTATACATTAGAACATAAAGACTTCATTACATTGCATTATCTAATGTGATAATATGGCACTACAAGTGGATATACATATATTTTTAATAATTATCTTCATTTGGAGTGCACATAATGATGCCAATATAGAATGCGTGCAGTGACCGCAGTCAGTTAGTAGTGGGTATAGTCCAGAACAGCCAAAGCTCCCTTCTGTTTGTGTTTACCACAGTGTGTATGGGCTTTCAAGGCCCAGATAAATTTGGATAAAGTTTTCTGAATGGTGGAGAGGAACTTCCTAGGTAGAACAATAGGGACCGTCTAGAAAAGGTAGAGGAGTCTAGGAAGGATGTTTATCTTCAGAAGGTTAGTACAGCCTAGCCACGAGAGTTCTTTAGTGTCTCTGTGGTTAAGGCATTATGGGAAAAGGAGCTGGGAAGCTCATGCGCCTTCTGTTGGATGTAACAGATCCTCAATTTGCTTTTGACTCACTGAGTCTTGAAACGGCAAATGGGATTTTAGCCAAGCCAATTTCACTTATTTGCATACAGCGCCGTTTCAGGATTTTTGTCCCTCATCAGAGCAGAGCAAAGTGAACTGGTTGGCTTTGTGGGAGGCAATGAGTGGCTCAGGGACGGGACTATCTCTCCTTGAGGAGAGCACCAGTGAAGGTGTGTAGAGTTTTTAATTGCCTTTTGCCCTCTACTAAGCATCTACATATCACAAGGCATTATGGGAAAAGGAGCTGGGAAGCTCATGCGCCCTCTGTTGGATGTAACAGATCCTCAATTTGCTAATCCCGTCTCTGTGGTTAAGGTCAGATTGGAGGATGTGTAGGAAAAGGAGGAAGTTCAAGGTGTATGTATCAGAGAGTGATCTGGAAAGATGAACCCCTAGTGTGATGATTCTGCTTAAGTGTGGCTGTGGCTCAGGGATGTATTTTGATCTCTGGGTATAGTATCTCCCTTCTTACCTGCTTTGATTCATAATGTGCGCAGCCCTAATCCTAGGTATACGGTAAATAGAAGTACCACTGTAACAATAGGGCTTTGTATCCATCCCAGAATGGCTCAATTGAATTCATATACAGCCTTGAGTGATCAAAGGAACATGCATTGATCAGTCTGCACTGGTAGATTAGATATGGCTGATAACATTGTATCATTTCACTTGGTCTCAGTTCTTTGCAAAGAATCTGGACTTGAGTGCATTATTCAATCAGACTTGCTGCCGCCGATGACCTCATTCTGGGAGGTGGCATAAAGGGTATAAAAGATGAGGTAAGAGGTCTGTGGGAGGAGATTATGCTATGGAGATTGGGCTGAGACTACAAGAGACTATTACTGAGAGACTATTACTGAAAGACTGTGATGAGAGCATGCAGCCTGGATTATTGTATTAATGCCACATGCTAGGAGTTAATGCCACATGCCAAGAAGCCTCCACTGGTGAACTCCACATGCTATGTGTGAGTGTTGGACTATAGAGCCACATCCAGCAGATGTGTGGTAAAGTAATCATTTTACCTTTATCCCTTTTATTTTATTTGTACTGTATCTTGTAACTAGTAACTGTTAATGCTTGCATACATCTGCATATCTGTTCTGAACTGCATGTGTTAGATGTTAATACCGACCCATTTAGGGGTTAATAAATATATAAAATTTAGAAAGCTTGTCTTGTATTTATCTTGTGAACCCGGCACTCACTGGCAGTGAGTGTGGTTTTTATATGAAAGAGGACTCAGGTGTGGCCAAAACGGTGTTGGCGCACTGAGGATCTTTCACACCTAGGTATTTGATGTTCTTGGTTTACCAGGTGATGTTGAAGGTGGAGGGAGCAAACTAAAGAGTCTACCAGAGAGATGTTTAGTGCAGTGCTGTTACTGAAAAAACTATAAGTGGCAGTTTCACGGGGGAGGGAGGGAAATGTCATTAGAGGTTGGGTGATGAAAAAAAGAACGTCATCCGCGAATGCCGAGATTTTTAAGTGTAGGTCTCCAGAGTGCAAGCCCTGTATGTACGGATTACAGCGGATGGCAATGAGTAGGTCATATAGGATCGGGGAAGGGGCATCCCTGATGGGTGCCATTGTGGGTCAGAGGGGGTGAGAGGGTGCCATTAACTAATTTGTGTCTGTGGGGGAATCATACAGCGAACAAATGCGCCCTAGACCTATCTGACGAAGAGATCCTTCGGGGAAAGCCCAATCCACTCTGTTGAAGGCCTTCTCCACTTCCAGGGAAAGTAACATCATAGGTATGTGAGAGCTTTGTCATGGTGGATAGCACAGAAGGCCTTCAGAGTGTTGTCCCAAGCCTCTCTCCATGGGGTGAAACCCATCTGATCAGGATGGATTAAGGCGTGCATATGGTGACCTAATCTAATTGCGATCAATTTCGCAAATAATTTTGCATCAGTGTTGATCAGGGAGATAGGTCTGTAGCTGGGACAAAGTTGAGGGTCTTTGGCCTATTTAGGTATGACTGTGACATGGGCATGAAGAAAGGAGGAGGGGAAGGGTGTGTCAGGGAGACTGCGTTAAATGCTTTCAGTAGAAAAGGAGAGAGTTCTGTTTGTAAGGCCTTGTAGAGAAGCATGCTGTGTAGCCATCTGGGCCTTTTGATTGAAGGTGGGGGCAAGTTATAAAGGAACTCATAATAGTCCCAGAAGATTGAGGCTATGTTGAGGGTATGTGGATAAGTGGGAGACTCGTCCGGAGTGTTGTCTGATGGACATAACGTGCAAGGTCGATTGTCAATCCCAAACTGCTCAGACTAGGAGATGTCCTGCCTTATTGCCCCATTCGTAAAATGAGCGTTGGCCAAGTTGACAGGGTCACTGTTGCTTGTGCTCAAGGAGGGATTTAATCTTGTGACATGTCGTCGTCAAGACAGTGAAGGTGGAACGTTGGGGGGTTTGTTTGTTGTGCCTTATGAGTACTCAGAGTCAGAAGAAGAGATTTAAGTTTCATGCCCACCTCACGTTTAAGACTGGCTCAGTGTCTCATCAGAACCCCCCTCAAGACACATTTCAGGGCCTCCCACTGTATTGTCCTATAGGTGGTCTTGTGTAAAGTTAGTAATGGAAAGTTTAAGATTCGCCAAACATTGAGCATCATGCAAGAGCAACTCATGAAGTCTCCAAGAGTTGGAATATGTAATGGGGGATGAAGGCTAAGGGTGCAGGTGAAAGGTGTGTGGTCGGAGAGGAAGGCTGTACTCACATAGGCTGCAGTCACTTGCGGCAAGAAGGTGTGAGGGAGGAAGATGTAGTCCAGTCTGCTCTACGAGTCATGGGCATGTGAGTAAAAGGAATAATCTTTCATATATGGATGTAAGTTGTACCAGACATCACACAACAGCATGGAGTTCAAGAGTTTATGGAATTTATTAAGAGCATTGTAGGGAACCTGGGACCTGCCCGTATAGGAATCTATTAGGGGGTTGATAGTTAAGTTAAAGTTCCCACAAAGGATAATGTGGCCCTGGGCAAAAGACTGACATGTACAACAAAAGTGTACAAAAAAACATTTTTTACCCCAGAATACCCACTAAAAGTTTTAGAAGTGTGTGTTTCTGTTGACACAAAATGGGCACAACATACTGGGCACTGTGATGGCATATTTATTTAAAATTGAAATTTTCACTTTGCACACTAATTTCTGGGAAGCACTCTTATACTATGTAAGTATACAGTATATGTCCCTCATTCTGACGGTTCACTATTTGTTCTATGTCTCGTCCCCTTTTCTGTCTTTATTATTTTAGCTTTGTGATTAATAAAAGCTATATTTTACATTTTTCCTGAGATATCTATGATACCCTATCCTTTGATTGAACTGTGGGGGCTAAAGCAGTGATTATGGTCTTGTTTTAAAGCCAAGAATCTCGTACCTGTAGCCCCCATAGATTTAGAGATATCACTGGTTAAAGCGGAGGTGCATATACTCGCAGTTTTTGTTTAATCAGTCTGTAGGAGAACACAAACAGCACAACAGTGCAGGGAGAGGAGAAAAGGATTTTATTATTCTCCTGTCCGTATACGTTCAGATAACTCCTGGGGAGGGGGTACCGTGGACTTTTGTTCATGATATCAACCCCCCATTATCAGTCAGAAGCATGTGTGACATTTAACCCTTTATATATTGCAGTCAGTGCTGGCCACAGCAACTAAGCTGTTTTACAGAAAAAAGTAAAAATAGACTTTTTCCCCCTTGTTAATGAAAAAAAAATTAAAAACACACAATTGGTATCACCACATTCGTAACAAACCCTAAAATAAAGTAAGTACGTTATTTATTCTACATACTATAAACATTAAAATTCAGACACCAGAAATTTGTTTTCTGATCATCTCACCTCTCAAAAACAAAAAATAATAAAAACTGATCAAAAATCTTATGTACCCACAAAATACAAGGTCTTGTAAAGCTACATTGAAGTAAAATGTAAAAAGATATGAAAGCTGGAATGCAGAAAGGGATAAAAAAGTGGCTAAATGTGTTCCAGGGATAAAGGGTTAAAATGCACATAAGGCCAAGAATATTTATTTCAGCCATTAATTCAAAATCTTAATCAATGTTTATTGAAGGTTTTGTCAAATTTAACAAGCATAAGAAGAACAAGACAGTAAAAAAGGTTTAGACCAGCAGGCCCATCAGGTGACAGGCATAGCAATAAGAGAACAACCCCATTACTGTTGTACAATGAACCCCTAAGAGAGCCCGTGGTAGAGGTTGGCTACTATAGCATTAAAAAAATGTAGTCACAAATCTAGAGAAACAGGGAGACAGACAAACATGTGGACATGACGTAAGGAAGGGGAATAAAGGAAACAAGAAGCAAAAAGAAAGGAGGTAAGGGACTAGATTTCAGAAAGGAAAAAGGAAGGGGAGAAGGCTCAAGAAAAACAAAACTCCTGGGGTCAGGAAAAGAGTAGAGAACTCCGTAGACTCCTGAAACTTCACTCACGGCCACCAGTGAGCATCAACTTTAGAGGAGTCAACAGTCTTCCGCAACCAGGATTTCCATTCTCCGTATATAGAGGAACTCCCAAAGCCACTCCATCAGAGAGGGAGTAGCGGTGCTATAAAAGTTAACTGTTCTGGCAACCATGATGAAGTGTAGCAGGAGGTTGCCTTTAACATTAGAAATTCTCCAGGAATAACCAAAAGGAGAGCAATTACATCGACCACAGAACCTGGTATACAGGTCATACACCGAAGTCCAGAAGGGTTGCATCTCTCCACAGTCCCACCAGATATAGAATGGAGCCCACCTCTTGGAAACACAACGCGAACAGCGATCAGAAACAGCAGGGTAAAACCTGTGGAGGAGGTCTGGCAACAATACCAGCGAGTCAGTATCTTAAGGTTCTTCTCCTGAGCACTGCATGGCAATGGTAATTTATGAGCAAATAGGAAGGACCTAGACCACACAGCAGGAGAAAGGTGGTGTTGAGAATCATTCCCCCAAGACCTGGTATAGGGAGGGACACCCGGAGTTCCCATGCCAAGGATTATACTGTACAATAGGGAGAGAGCACGCACAGGGGTCTTCACTCAGAGAAATGTTCTCTCCAAGGTAGTGGGACTAGAGGAGAGAAGCGGCACTAAGGAGAACTTCCGAAGAAACCAAAGGAGCTGGTTACACTCCAGCCAGGACAACGATAAGCCCAGATTGGAGGTGCGCAGTTAATCTAGGGAGGGAAGGGGTGACCCAAATGGACATCGTCTCAAACTAAGAACCTGCAAAGCAAGCAACTCGGTGGAAACATGGGATTGTCTCAAGAGCGGGCTTAAGGGTCCCAGAACCCTAGCAACGAAGCTGTCGTGGCAGAGTCCCATAAAATCAGGAAATTCTTTGTTTAGGAACGTGTAATGAACATGTTTTGAGTGAAAGTGGGCAGGAATCCAGGGCAAGAAGGGGAGGTGGGATTGGAGTAAGTCGGCCTCGTTGGACACCCACTGCTTATCTAGGCCCCTATTGCGCCAATCAAAAAGACGCAGCAAGACCATGGATTTATAATACAAGTGAGGGTCCCGTAATCCCACTCCCCTGTCACGTTTATGTCATGTAAACATGTGAAACTTAAGTCTGCTATGAGAGAAACCCCAAACAAAGCGAACATAAGCTGACTGTAACCAAGAGAAGAAGAAGTAATACGGGAGATGAATGGGCAGGGCTTGAAATATATAGAGGAGACCATTTTCAGAGTGTTGATACAGCCAAACCAGGATAAGCTTAGAGTGCCGTCCTTCTTCAGATCTGCCGCAGTCCTCTAAAATGGGGCAGATAGTTGTATTGAAAGAGGCAGGATGGGTCAGCAGGGATCTGTATCCCCAAGTATTTTATCAAGTTGGATTTCCATTTGAAGAAAATTGGGCTGCCAGGTGAGCGGCCTCCCCCGGGTGGAAGAGTAACATTAAGAGCTTCACTTTTAGAGAGATTAACCTCAAAGTTGCTCATGTGTCCAAAGCATCCAAACCAATTTAAGATGGATGAAAAGGAAAAATGAGGCTGGAGGAGCAAGTTGTCTCCATATAGAACATATCTGTCCCATTCCGCACTGGTAATTGTTTCGAAAGGAGTCTGTTAGCACGCACTCTGGCGGATGCGTCTCCGTATAGGGACAGGATTTTCCCCAGAAATCCAGGGCCTATGCCTAAGTACACGAAGCCACAGTGCACCCAGTCAAAAGCCTTTTCGCTATTGAGCGAGAAGGCACAGAGGAGAACCTTGGTCTCGTGCCATCACAGTTCGGCAAAAGTGTTTTACAAATATTGTCCCTCACCTTGTGCCCTGCAATGAAGCACACCCTGATCAATATGGATTAGGTTCGGCATAAAGGGGGGAAACTGGTTAGCCGGCAGTTTAGAGAATAGTTTAACATCGACATTGATGAGGGAGACCAGGTGGAAACTGGTACAGCAGGTCGGATCTTTACCGGATTTCGGTATAATGGTTACAAAGGCCACAAGGGATTGACGAGAAAACGGGGTGTCACCATTGATGCTATTGAAGACTTAAAGAATCGGAGGGGCGGGGTGAATCCATTGGGACCAGGGGATTTACCAGACTGGGATGACCAAATGACCTCTGAGAGCCCTCAGTAAAGGGCTCATCCAGGGATGCCTTGTCAGAATCTGAAAGGGTAGGAAGGGCCATCTCGAGGACATAGTCTCGTATCCTGGCCTATCCGTGATGTCGACAGGATTATGAACATCTTGTCCTGTCCTATTCCGTACTCAAGGGATATAAGTCAGGGTGGTATGGGGATGGAGGCGTTGTGCCAGAGAGCGACCACTTTTATAAGAAAATTCATAGTAATGTTTCCTAACTCGGTCTCTGGTATGAACATACATCTCGTCCAAGTAGGAACAGAATTCCTCCCTGGCATTAAGGAGCTCATTTAACGGGGTTGTCTCAAGGGAGTGGATCCAGGCTGACTTCTCCTTCTTGAGTCTCGAACTGTGTTTTATGAAAATGCCTCTGAGCACACATTTAAGTGCTTCCCATTGCAACTCTTAACTCTTGAATTGTGAAGGAAAGCTTGTCGCGACAAGTAGCATCTTTTAAGGAGGTTATCGTTTAAGTGCTACGTGAAGGGGAGCGACATGAGACCCAGGATTTTGAGGGACAAAAATACAGGGGCATGGTCAGGCCATAGAGCCGAGCCATTCTAGGAGAGGGTATGATGACTAACCAAGAAATAGTCAATGCAAACCATGGATAGGGGAGTGGCAGGTATTTTTATTTATTATGCTTACTTGTATATCGCCATCACCACAGCGCTTTACAGACATTGACAGTCACATATAGGGATCACAATCTACATTCCCTATCAGTATGTCTTTGGCGTGTGGGAGGAAACTCACATAGAGAGAACCCAGAACTCCAGTGCTGCATGGCTGCAGTGCTAACCACTGATCCACCGTGCTGCAGGTATAGTTTCGGGCAGTAATGAGTGCTTCTGAGCGCTTCTATTTCCAGGGCTACCTATCCTCTATAATGCTCCTAATATTGCCTAATATACACGCATGCGCAGTAGCCACTATCCCGCTTCAAAGGGGATCTACTATAACCACTGACTTTGACAGCGCAGATCTGCACATGCATGGAGACTCTAACAGTTGATTCCACAGACCTTTCTGTTTAGCCCCAATCACCCCCATCATCCTCTCTCTCCATTTAACACTTTTTAAACCGCTCCCCCTATTCACCTCCCACCTTCCATCCCATTTATTTCCTCTATTCTCATGTGTAGTTATGAATTTATATATTCTTTTATGTGTATGTATGGTTTGTTCTTTGAACTGACTTGGTGACCCCCAGCGGGCGAGGTTACCGCAGGTCACTCATAGCAGGAGCATGGTCATGTCTTCGACGTCTCAGCTTGCATTGTGCTCTGGGAAGATGGGTAGACACGGGCACTCCATGCAGGACAGGCCAGTCAGGGATGTCCACAGGAGGGATGCCAAGGGAGGAAGTGGAGGCAGAAATATCTCCGGGGTGAGGGAGTGTAAACAGACTGCCCGCTCGGAAAGCAGAATGAGAATCCTCAGGAGTAGGGAATACAGAGTCAGATCAGGGCATCCAGGAGAAGCTTCAGGGCCCGTCTCTTAGCTAGCATCACAAGAGGTTAGGCAGGAGGGATAACAGATGGCCCTGGAAAAGCACCTAAATTGACTACATTTTATTAACTCTTTCTGGGTGGGATTTAAAAAAAATCAAATCTGGCATTGCTTTTTAACATTTTTTTTTTTTTCCAGTACAGCATACAGCATAAGTAACTTTTTAGCTTTATTCTATGCGATTACATAGATACCTAATTTATGTTGTTTTATGCGTTACTAATTGTGCAGAATAAAATTCCATTTGGGGGGAAAAAAATAATTATTTATGCATTGCAATCTTCTGAAAGGCATAACATTTTTATTTTTCGGTTGACAAATGGTTTAGGGCTTATTTTTTTGTGGGATTAACTGTGCTTTTTATTGGTACTATATTAGTTTCATCTAACCTTTTGATCACTTTTTTGAACATTTTGTGAGGCAAGATGATGAATAATTATAATTATTACTTCCTGCGTTTTGTTTTTTTTTTTGTTTTTAAGTCATTCACCGTACAGGGTTTTTATGGATGTGGTGATACCAAATATGTAATGTTTTTCTTTTTTTACATAATATGTGGTGATACCAAATATGTAATGTTTTTCTTTTTTTACATAATAAAACATTTTATAGGAGAATGAGATTTTTGGGGCTTTATTTAGTAATGTTTTATACCAAGTTTAAACACCTTGTTTTTTTTTTCTTTTCCTTTTTTTTGGCATTTTTTTTGTCCCAATATGTAGAGCTGAACCAGCGATCTTCTGATCTCTGGTTCAGCTCTACATATTGGGACAAAAAAAAAATGATGTCAAAAAAAAGGAAAAGAAAAAAAAAAATACACATGTATTTCAGTGTACAGTGGGTACGGAATGTATTCAGACCCCTTTAAATTTTTCACTCTTTGTTTCATTACAGCCATTTGCTAAAAGCAAAAAAGTTTGTTTTATTTCTCATTAATGTACACTCAGCACCCCATATTAACAGAAAAAAACAGAAATGTAGATATTTTTGCAAATTTATTAAAAAAGAAAAACTGAAATATCACATTGTCATAAGTATTCAGACCCTTTGTTCAGTATGGAGTGGAAGCACCCTTTTGAGCTAGTACAGCCATGAGTCTTCTTAGGAATGATGCAACAAGTTTTTCACATCTGGATTTGGGGATCCTCTGCCATTCTTCCTTGCAGATCCTCTCCAGTTCCGTCAGGTTGGATGATGAACGTTGGTGGACAGCCATTTTCAGGTCTCTCCAGATATGCTCAATTGGGTTGAGGTCAGGGCTCTGGCTCGGCCAGTCAAGAATGGTCACAGAGTTGTTCCGAGGCCACTCCTTTGTTATTTTAGCTGTGTGCTTAGGGTCATTGTCTTGTTGGAAGGTGAACCTTTGGCCCAGTCTGAGGTCCAGAGCATTCTGGAAGAGGTTTTCTTCCAAGATATCTCTGTACTTGGCCACATTCATCTTTCCTTCAATTGCAACCAGTCGTCCTATCCCTGCAGCTGAAAAACACCCCATAGCATGATGCTGCCACCACCATGTTTCATTGTTGGGGTTGTATTGGGTAGGTGATGAGCAGTGCCTGGTTTTCTCCACACATATTGCTTAGAATTAATGCCAAAAAGTTCAATCTTCGTCTCATCAGACCAGAGAATCTTATTTCTCATAGTCTGGGAGTCCTTCATGTGTTTTTTGGCAAACTCTATGCGGGCTTTCATATGTCTTGCACTGAAGAGAGGCTTCCTTTGAGCCACTCTGCCATAAAGCCCCGATTGGTGGAGGGCTGCAGTGATAGTTGACTTTGTGGAACTTTCTCCCATCTCCCTACTGCATTTCTGGAGCTCAACCACAGTGATCTTTGGGTTCTTCTTTACCTCTCTCACCAAGGCTCTTCTCCCACGATTGCTCAGTTTGGCTGGACGGCCAGGCCTAGAAAGAGTTCTGGTCGTCCCAAACTTCTTCCATTTAAGGATTATGGAGGCCACTGTGCTGCAGAAATTCTTTTGTAACCTTGGCCAGATCTGTGCCTTGCCACAATTCTGTCTCTGAGCTCCTTGGGCAGTTCCTTTGACCTCATGATTCTCATTTGCTCTGACATGCACTGTGAGCTGTGAGCTGTGTGCCTTTCCTAATCAAGTCCAATCAGTTTAATTAAATACAGCTGGACTCCGATGAAGGAGTAGAACCATCTCAAGGAGGATCAGAAGGAAATGGACTGCATGTGAGTTAAATATGAGTGTCACAGCAAAGGCTCTGAATACTTTTGACCATGTGATATTTCAGTTTTTCTTTTTTGATAAATTTGCAAAAATATCTATATTTCTGGGTTTTTTTTCTGTCAAGATGGGGTGCTGAGTGTACATTAAAGAGAAATAAAATGAACTTTTTTGCTTTTAGAAAATGGCTGCAATGAAACAGAGTTAAAAATTTAAAGGGGTCTGAATACTTTCCATACCCACTGTATGCAGGAGACCCTGTGTTATTGTGCTGCAAGTGACATAGAAAGTCAAATGCGGCAGAATAAGGCTCATTAGTGACCAAGAGAGTCTGATACATCCTTTTTTTGTAGAGATTACTTCTCAGAACTCAACTCATTATCATCATAGGCAGGATTGCAATTACACTGGTGACATCCTGTGTCCTTTTCTGTGACCGCTGAGATCACTGATGGCCACAGTGGTTACGTGCGGTGAGGAATTCAGTTGGAACAAGCACCTGGGTACCACTGGACCGGACAGTGGCTGGAGAGACACCAGAGTGCCAGGGACAGATTAGTATGTTTTTGGGTTTTTTTTCCACCTTTCCTGACATCCTGGCAGAGATCCTTAATTCCTGGACGACCCCTTTAACACACCATGCAGCATTATTACTGCATCGATATGGCACCTGCTGAGGAATTTAGCTGCACCATTGACAGTATTTAACCCTTTAGATGCAAGTGTTTTCAGTACTACGACCTCCTTCGTCCACCCCTCCCCAGGGCGTGATGCGGTTGCTGGTTGTCTGAGTATGGATGTGTATGGCGCCACCAGTTGGTACAGAGTAGGGTCCCAACTCTTAACAAGTAGTGGCAATAGACTCTGCACACACGTGGATGAATGCAAAAAATTGTGCTTTATTCACTCTTAATTACAGTGCGTAGAGTGTAGCAGTGACATTTCAGTTGACAGACCTTCATTAGACTCTGTTATGGGAGTAAGGAAGGAGAAGGATATTCTCATAGAATCCCATGTGCATATCAGGGAAAAACGGATCTCCATTGTTGAAAGTAGCGCTACTATCAACAACAGTGATCCGTTTTTTCCTGATATGCGCAGGGGATTCTATGAGAATATCCTTCTCCTTCCGTACTCCCATAACAGAGTCTGATGAAGGTCTGTCAACTGAAATGTCACTGCTACACCTTACGCACTGTAATTAGGGGTTGCTGGTTGTGTTTCCTTGATAGCCAGGGGCCTAATCAAGGCCCCTAGACTTCCATTGTTAGACAGGACCTAACAATCTGGCTAACAACCTGAATACAGTGTATTACATAAAGTACATTAGTACTACAATGTATTTTATCTGTAATCAGAGGATCATATGTTCTAGTGCTTTGCTAGGGCATAAAAAAGTTTAAAAAAATGTAAAATTAAATTTAAAAAAATTTTTATGTTATGTTCACACTAGTGTTTGGGTTCAAACAGCGTTTACCGCGTATTGTCTATGGGGTCAGTGGGTTTCCGCAGGTAAACTCATAAACTATGCGGAAATCTAGTCTGCCAGGTTTCTGCATGGTTTATGCCAGTTTATAATGAAACCAGCAGAACTTTTCTCTCTACTAATTTTAGGCGGAATCTATGGCGGAGTCTCCTACGTAGACTCCAACGTAGATGTGAACCTAACCTTAGGTGGTGGGTTCAAGTTTTAGATTGAATACTAATAAATTTGCAAAGCTATATAGTTTGTGCTGCTAAATAGGATTAAATTAACTTTTAGGTAATGAGTGTTTTGAGTTGATAGTACAGATGTGGCGATGCCAAATATTTATTGTTGAAGGATGTAGGTAATGTAATGTATGTAATGTCCAGGATCGGAAGATATTTGATACTGATGACCTCCGTACACTGTAGTGTTGGTTTCAGGGAACTGCAGCATTGCTCCCATTCACTTGAATAGGAACAGGACTGTTTCGGATAAATACTTAGTATATGGCCTCTGGTGGATGCATCAGCTGATCGGTAAGGGTCCAACACCCAAACCATGAACCAATCTGATAGTGATTACCTGACCTTCAGATCCTGGGCGATCCTTTATCAGTTAGACAGCTCGGGCAAAACATACTGACAGCATCCAATAATAAACTAAGTGAATAAATCATAAACAGCTGAGATCATGCGAAATGACGAATGTCAACCAGCAGAACTGTAACATGGCACTTCGCAGCTATAATATGCACCACCAATAGTGTATACTGGGCCAATATAAACCCTTCCCGCCTCAGGCATTTTTGATTTTTGTTTTTGACTTCCGCATTCCAAACTCCATAACTTTTTTTTTTTTCGTTCACAGAGCCATACGTTCGTTCACAGAGCCATATGAGGGCTTAATGTTTGCGGAATTTTAAGTGGGATTTTTTTTTAGATGATGGCAGACGTCATCATTTCTTATAAATGACTCTATACCTACAAAAAAACCAAAAACAAATAGAGTGCACATTTCATACCTTCATAGCTGTTTATTATTTAATCTAAAATGAATATCATACATAATCTTTAAAATATATGTAGTGCTTCAGCACTAGATATAACAATGTCAGAAAATACTTCATTACGTGTATATATATATATATATATATATATATATATATATATATATATATATACACTACCGTTCAAAAGTTTGGGGTCACCCAGACAATTTTGTGTTTTCCATGAAAACTCACACTTTTATTTATCAAATGAGTTGCAAAATGAATAGAAAATATAGTCAAGACATTGACAAGGTTAGAAATACTGATTTTTATTTGAAATAATAATTTTCTCCTTCAAACTTTGCTTTCGTCAAAGAATGTTCCATTTGCAGCAATTACAGCATTGCAGACCTTTGGCATTCTAGCTGTTAATTTGCTGAGGTAATCTGGAGAAATTTCACCCCATGCTTCCAGAAGCCCCTCCCACAAGTTGGATTGGCTTGATGGGCACTTTTTGCGTATCATACAGTCAGGCTGCTCCCACAACAGCTCAATGGAGTTGAGATCTGGTGACTGCGCTGGCCACTCCATTACAGATAGAATACCAGCTGCCTGCTTCTTCCCTAAATAGTTCTTGCATAATTTGGAGGTGTGCTTTGGGTCATTGTCCTGTTGTAGGATGAAATTGGCTCCAATCAAGCGCTATCCACAGGGTATGGCATGGCGCTGCAAAATGGAGTGATAGCCTTCCTTATTCAAAATCCCTTTTACCTTGTACAAATCTCCCACTTTACCAGCACCACAGCAACCCCAGACCATCACATTACCTCCACCATGCTTGACAGATGGCGTCAGGCACTCTTCCAGCATCTTTTCAGTTATTCTGCGTCTCACAAATGTTCTTCTGTGTGATCCAAACACTTCAAACTTCTATTTGTCTGTCCATAACACTTTTTTCCAATCTTCCTCTGTCCAATGTCTGTGTTCTTTTGCCCATATTAATCTTTTCCTTTTATTAGCCAGTCTCAGATATGGCTTTTTCTTGGCCACTCTGCCCCGAAGGCCAGCATCCCTGAGTCGCCTCTTCACTGTAGACGTTGACACTGGCGTTTTGCAGGTACTATTTAATGAAGCTGTCAGTTGAGGACCTGTGAGGCGTCGATTTCTCAAACAAGAGACTCTAATGTACTTGTCTTGTTGCTCAGTTGTGCAGCGGGGCCTCCCACTTCTCTTTCTACTCTGGTTAGAGCCTGTTTGTGCTGCCCTCTGTTGTAGGAAATCTTCAGTTTCTTGGCAATTTCTCGCATGGAATAGCCTTCATTTCTAAGAACAAGAATAGACTGTCGAGTTTCACATGAAAGTTCTCTTTTTCTTCCCATTTTAATCGAGAGTTTAATTGAACCAACAAATGTAATGCTCCAGATTCTCAACTAGCTCAAAGGAAGGTCAGTTTTATAGGTTCTCTAACCAGCAAAACTGTTTTCAGCTGTGCTAACATACTTGCACAAGGGTTTCCAAGATTTTCTAAACATCCATTAGCCTTCTTACACAGTTAGCAAACACAATGTACCATTAGAACACTGGAGTGATAGTTGCTGGAAATGGGCCTCTATATACCTATGTAGATATTGTATTAAAAACCAGACGTTTGCAGCTAGAATACACTTAGTCATTTACCACATTAACAATGTATAGAGTGTATTTCTCATTCATTTAATGTTATCTTCATTGAAAAAAACTGCTTTTCTTTCAAAAATAAGGAAATTTCTAAGTGACCCTAAACTTTTGAACGGTAGTGTGTATATATATATATATATATATATATATATATATATATATTGGGGGAAAAAAAGTATTTAGTCAGTCAACAATTGTGCAAGTTCTCCCACTTAAAAAGATGAGAGAGGCCTGTAATTGACATCATAGGTAGACCTCAACTATGAGAGACAAAATGAGAAAACAAATCCAGAAAATCACATTGTCTGATTTTTTAAGACTTTATTTGCAAATTATGGTGGAAAATAAGTATTTGGTCACCTACAAACAACGTTTTGTGTCAATGCTTCCTCAGGAACTGTGTCCAGGAAAAAGAAATGCTCAAGAACTAATAACTCTAACAAACCAATCGGAAATAGGAGGAAGGGTCACATTATTGTGGATTGTTAGCGTCACATCTCAACTATTGCTCCATGGTGCTGCCGCCATCAATGTCTCAGCAGAATGACATAACATGTGGGAGCTACTCCCAGACGAGACTAAATCCCTGCCACCTGCCTGGAATGACAAAGCAGCATGATCCTGGTTTATTGGGAAACAGTCATGCACACACAATCTATTAGAGGCATAAATGATTAGAAAATCTTCTTGATGTTACTTTCACATATTTGCAGAGTCATTGCCATAGAATTTGGTCAGTACGTAAAATGCTCCAGTGTTTTGGCAAAATTACCAAAATCTCTTTCCACTTATGTGTGGTAGACAGTAACCAGTCTTACTTTTTGTTCATCATACACCTTACGTCAGAGGCGTAGCTAGGGTCTTAGCACACGGGGGAAAAACATGTCTGAATGGGCCCCCCAATACATGTTGACAATGTATTTCAAAGGCACATCTTAACCATAGTAGTTATAATGCATTCTAAATGTGATGCATATGCTTCTAAATAAAGAGGGGTGAACCTCTTAAGATTCATTTTGTTTCGTGTTCAGACGACACAAGCAAGTTTATTTCCATGTTTTTAAATATCCACCACTTCTCTTACTCTTAATTTCCCCAAAAAATGTTTGCCTCAGGCTAAGACACCCTTTTGCAGAAGCACAGCTTTTTTTTTGTTGTAGATTTGGTGCCATTTTTTTGAGCCAAAGCCAAGAATGGCTTCAAAGGGAATGGAAAATATATAGGAAGTACTTCTGCTCAATCTACTCCTGGCTTTGATTTAAAAAAAAGCAGCAAAATCTGCAACAAAGAAAGCTGCGTTTTCTCAATGTGGGGGCCTCAGCCTTAACCCTTTTGCTGCCTGGGGTCTCCGGAAATTTTGCACCTGCTGTTCACAAATGCTCTCCATCCAACCTCACTGAGCTCGAGTTGTTTTCCAAGGAAGAATGGGCAAGAATTTCAGTCTCTCGATGTGCAAAACTGATAGAGACATACCCCAAGCGACTTGCAGCTGTAATCGCATCAAAAGGTGGCGCTACAAAGTATTAATTTAAGGGGGCTGAATAATATTGCACGCCCCACTTTTCAGTTTTTTATTTTTTACAAAAGTTTAAAATAACCAATAAATTTCGTTCCACTTCACAATTGTGTCCCACTTGTTGTTGATTATTCACCAAAAAATTAAAATTTTATATCCTTATGTTTGAAGCCTGAAATGTGGCAAAAGGTTGAAAAGTTCAAGGGGGGCAAATACTTTCGCAAGGCACTGTATGTTCAAAGGGGTATTATATAAGAATACCCCTCTAATAAGGTTCAGAGGGGTATTACATTATCCCTCTATGTGACAATCAGAGAGCAAAAGTACAGTATGCTCTCTAATTGATAGGAGAGGGGATAACATGGAAAGAAGTCCCTGCTACTTTCCCCCCTGGGGTCACATCCTGGTTATGCACAGATGATGATTTATCATCTCTGTGCAGTCTTCAGGGAAGCCCCTTCCCTCTTCTTCTTCCTACCACAGTTCTTAAGATGCTACCTGAGCCAGGAAGGGGGGACACTCTAGAGCCCTATATCTCAGGATTGGTTAGGGCTATGAAGATGATTTTGGATTCATTTTAAAGATGATCTCTTTATCTTATCTGATATCAAGCCCTTCATGATAGCCCTTACAGATTCGGAGCGAATAGCTGTTAAAAACGCTGTCGGGAATTGAGATCTGCAATGGGATCTCAATGCCGAATAGCGTTTTCAACAGTGAATCACTCAGGATCTGTAAGGGCTATCATGAAGATAGTGGTATAATTTTAAAGATGATGACCTTAACCAATCATATTGACATTAGTAGTAAGGACGTATTAGATAGGTCCTCAGCTAGAAAAGTGCAACCCTGGGAGGATGTATAGATACATGGTTGGCAGGGTAGCTCCAAAAAATAAAGTTTATGATTTTTATAAGATAGCAATAAAAAAACAAGTAATTTTTTTTTCTTTTTTAAAAAAAGAAAAGGTTTTTAATGTCTACAGTTATCCAAACATTAAAAAAAAATTGTGTAAAATATATATATACAGTGGGGAAAAAAAGTATTTAGTCAGCCACTAATTGTGCAAATTCTCCCACTTAAAAAGATGAGGCCGGCCTGTAATTGCTTCTTACGAATTCACTCCTTCGTTGTCCTGGCGGTGTGCTTGGGATCATTGTCATGCTGAAAGACCCAGCCACGTTTCATCTTCAATGCTCTTGCTGATGGAAGGAGGTTTGCACTCAAAATCTCACGATACATGGCCCCATTCATTCTTTCATGTACATGGATCAGTCGTCCTGGTCCCTTTGCAGAGAAACAGCCTCAAAGCATGATGTTGCCACCCCCATGCTTCACAGTAGGTATGGTGTTCTTTGGATGCAACTCAGCATTCACTCTCCTCCAAACACGACGAGTTGTGTTTCTACCAAACAGTTCTACTTTGGTTTCATCTGACCATATGACATTCTCCCAATACTCTTCTGGAACATCCAAATGCTCTCTAGCATACTTCAGATGGGCCCGGATATGTACTGGCTTAAGCAGGGGGACATGTCTGGCACTGCAGGATCTGAGTCCCTGGCGGCGTAGTGTGTTACTGACGGTAGCCTTTGTTACATTAGTCCCAGCTTTCTGCAGGTCATTCACTAGGTCCCCCTGTGTGGTTCTGGGATTTTTGCTCACCGTTCTTGTGATCATTTTGACCCCACAGGGTGAGATCTGGCGTGGAGCCCCTAATCGAGGGAGATTATCAGTGGTCTTGTATGTCTTCCATTTTCTAATTTTTGCTCCCACAGTTGATTTCTTCACACCAAGCTGCTTGCCTATTGCAGATTCAGTCTTCCCAGCCTGGTGCAGGTCTACAATTTTGTTTCTGGTGTCCTTCCACAGCTCTTTGGTCTTCACCATAGTGGAGTTTGGAGTGTGACTGTTTGAGGTTGTGGACAGGTGTCTTTTATACTGATAACAATTTCAAACAGGTGCCATTACTACAGGTAATGAGTGGAGGACAGAGGAGCCTTCTAAAGAAGAAGTTACAGGTCTGTGAGAGCCAGAAATCTTGCTTTTTTGTAGGTGACCAAATACTTATTTTCCACCATAATTTGCAAATAAATTGTTAAAAAATCAGACAATGTGAGTTTCTAGATACGTTTTCTCATTTTGTCTCTCATAGTTGAGGTCTACCTATGATGTCAATTACAGGCCTCTCTCTTCTTTTTAAGTGGGAGAACTTGCACAATTGGTGGCTAACTAAATACTTTTTTTTCCCACTATATGTATATATATATATATATATATATATATATATATACACACATGTGTACTCTGTTCGTAACAAGCTGTATTTTATACCTAACATCCAAAAGTTATTTATACCACACAGCGAATGGTTCAAGAGAAATTAATAAATAAATAAAAATTTAAGAAATTCAGTGTTTTGGTCACCTTGTCTCCCAAAAAATGGTAACAAAAATTGATCAAAAAGTTATGTACTTCAGAATGGTACCAGCGTGTTTCACAAAAAAATAAAATTATCTCTAACGCTGACAAAATGAAAAAAATATGTCTTCATGCTAAGGACCAACATTGCGAAATGATGCAGAAAAAAAATGCAGTGGAAACGCATCGCATTTTTAATTGAGTTTTTTGCTGCTTGTTTCTTTGTAGTTTTTCTTCCTCTATTAAATCAATAGGGAAAATGCAAGCATTTCCACAGGTAAAATTGCTATGCTACGTTTTTCAAAAACGTGTGCGTTTTCAAAAATGCAGCTTTTCCACAACGTTTTTTATTCCGCAATGTGTAGATGGGATTAGTGAGAATCTTGTTCACTTTGCTGGTACTGTAGAACATTTTTTTCTGCTTCGTTTTTGCAAGAGGAAAAATGCTGTGTTTTTGCAAAGTGGGGTCTTAGCCTTAAAAACTATATAAATTAGTTATCGCTATAATCGTACTGACCTGCAGAATAAAGATGACATATTATTCATACTATATGGTGAATGGCACAAAATCCAAAGTTACACATACAATGGCAGAATCACACATTAAATAGCTAATGAAATATATAAGCTATAGCTACCCCAAAATTAGGACACTGAAGAATATAATTCATGTCCAAAAAAAGCAAGAACTTAGAGCCTTATTGATGAGAAAAAAAAGTTACCATGTCCTTAAACAGTTAAAATACAATTCTAGATTTGCAAAAATGTATAACTATGGAAATTGGTCTCTTTAGAATTTTTTGCTTAGGCTTTATTCAGCCAAGCATTAAATTGGACATGAGATGGCCATTTTATTGAATGCCCGTCACATGGCCATTTTTAAGAGAAAGTCTAAGGGGCAGTTCACATGTCCATTTTTTTTTTTTATGTCTATGAGGGACTTGTGAAAATGGCTGCTCCACAGATACAAATCGATTGTGAAAAACGGACCATTTAATTTGTTTTTCACAACCAATTTCAAGCATGGTCATCTGAATTAAACCTTGCTCCTTTTACTCTGCATCTCAAATATGTTTTATGAAGCCTTATACTCAGTGGTGAACCTAGCCTCTTTGCTGCCTGAGGCGGACTATAGAAAGACGCCCCCCCCCCCAAAAAAAAAAAAAACAAAAAAAAACTGAGTTTGCATGCTACTAGTTTAACACACTGTTATCGTCGCACAATATACACAATACACAAAGTTATAAAACAGTTTTTAAGAATTCTTCTTCCTGTATTACTTCAGTATCAGATCAACAACACGGCATTAACAATGAAAGTAACTTCACACATCTTCTGCTTGGTGGATGGACGAGCCCACGTGGCCCCCATTCTCTATAATAGGAGCCCCGCAGATAGCTGAGTACTGGACTTCAGGTATCTTTGACTTTCCCATTGAAGTGAATGAGAGCCACGCGGGTTTGTCCATCCACCAAGTGACACACCTATATATGGCTGCAGCCAGGCTGGATTCCAACCTAGTGGGGGAAAAACCCAATTCTCAGGCTCAGTGGGGGTCTCAGCAGACAGACCCCCATCACTCAGGTATTTATCCTCTATCATTTAGGTGAATACAGGGCAGTAACATTTTGTGACTTACAGGTGACGTCTCTGACTAATCGGTCACATTTCCCTTCTCTTCCCTCTGGACCGCCATGACCACTTCTTCCAGCTGTGACTTGTCTCTGTAAAGTTTGCAACACAGACATCTTTGGCTCCTCACTTTTCCAGGCATCCAACCCACATTGTCCTCACCTACACAAAGCCCCCATCCTGCTGCTACCCCCAATTATAAAATATATGATATACCATCCCATAATGAATAATACTCCCAAGTGCATCTTTATATTAATAATGTCCGGTGTACCCTGTATAAATAGTGCCCCTTATTAATAATACCCCAGGTGTTAACTAATTAAAAGGTTTTCCAGGTCATTAATAAACTAATCAGTGGGGTTCAAAAACCCAGGACCCCCACTGATCAGCTGTTTGAATGGTACCTGTGTAAGCGCCGTGACCGCTTCTCTGTTTACATAGTGTATTTCATCTCATAGCGGCCATGTCATGTAACTACAGCCTCGTCCTGTACATGTCTACAGTATGTGACAAGGCTACAATTACATCACACGGCCACTATAAACAGACAGCGTATAATATAAACAGGTGCCATAGCCCATGTTTATAGCGCCCCATTTACACACACTATAAAGTTCCACAGCAGCCCCTGCACACAGTATTACACAGTGTTATGGCCCACAGCGGCCCCTGCACACTGTATTATGCCTCTCAGCGGCCCCTGCACACGGTATTATGCTCCATAGTGGCCCCTGCTCACGGTATTATGCCCCGCATTGGCCACTGCACACGGTATTATGTTCCGCAGCAACTCCTGCACACAGTTTTATGCCCCATATTGGCCCCTGCACTGGTATTATGCTCCATAGTGGCCCATGCACTTGTATTATGCTCTATAGTGGCCCCAGCACACGGTATTATGCTCCATAGTGGCCCCTGCACTGGTATTATGCTCCAGAGTGGCCCCTGCACTTGTATTGCGCTCTATAGTGGCCCCAGCACACGGTATTATGCTCCATAGTGGCCCCTGCACTGGTATTATGCTCCATAGTGGCCCCTGCACTGGTATTATGCTCCATAGTGGCCCCTGCACTGGTATTATCCTCCATAGTGGCCCTTGCACTGGTATTATGCTCTATAGTGGCTGCTGCACCCGGTATTATGCTCTATAGTGGCCCCTGCACTCGGTATTATGCTCTATAGTGGCCCCTGAACTTGTATTATGCTCCAGAGTGGCCCCTGCACAGGGTATTATGCTCTACAGTGGTCCCTGCACAGGGTATTATGCCCCATAGTGGACCACCTATGAACTATTATTATACTCTGGGGTCTTTTCAGACCCCAGAGTATAATGATTGGAGACCCAGGGGAGAATACAAACATAAAAATCAGAGTTACTTACCTATCCTGGACACCGGTGCACTCCTTGCAGCTTTCGGCCCTGTTTAATTGCGCACACACGTCACGTGATCAGGCCGGCGACGCGACCTGATGACGTCACCACAGGCCTCAAGCCTGCTCGGAGTTACATTGGATCGCAGGAGGTGAGTAACACTGTTTTTTATGTTCCCTCACCAACCCTAGGCCTCCGATTATTATACTCCGGGGTCTGAATAGACCCCGGAGTATAATAATAGTAGTATTTGCGGCCCGCGGCCTAACTTACCGATGCCCGCGGCCGCTCACAGCGGCATCCGCTTCCCTTTCTGCGGCCCATAGCAGAAGGGGAAGCGGGGGCGGCCACGAGCAGACGCGGGTAGGTAAATAAATAGGCCCTGACCTGCCGGGGATACTCCAACAGGTTACGGCCTATTTATATAGATAAAAAAAAAGCTATACTCACCCGCGATGCCTTGATGCAGCCGCCGCCTCCTCCTCTTGTCCGCGACGTCTGTGTCTCAGCGTAGGCGGCGTGATGACGTCATTGTATCGCCGTCTGCGCTGAGATGCGACGTCTTGTAAACCAGCCCAGGACAGGCCGCGCTCAGCTCTGGTTTTTTTTTTTTTTTTTAAAGCGGCCTGTCCTGGGCTGGTTTACATTAAATAGTAAAATGCCGCCCCCCGGACAGTGCCGCCCGAGGCGGCCGCCTCACCTCGCCTCATTAGCGGTGCGCCCCTGCTCATACTTACCATGAATGTATGCTATAATTTTCTCAAAAGACAGTGAATACACCGTTCACTTTTGTTTCAGTTGTGGTGATGCTATTTTTCCTTTCAATGCTTTCATATGAAATCTGCTAGCACAGATTTCTTAGGTGGAATTCGTTGCCCGAAAAAAATTAGGGGAGCTTAGGTCCCATTAATTAATTTTATGTAATTTTGCGACAAATTTATAAAATGGCACATCTCAATCCTGAGATGTTCTTCCACTTTATTCACCATCTCCATCCTGGAGTGAGACTGCGTTAATTTTTGCAACTTTTTTTTTTTTTTAAAGAAGCATTTGATCCAACCTCTTAATAATTCTGGCATACCACAGGACGTCCAATGTACTAGAATTTAAATTTATGCCAGTCACTGAGTGACAAACATTTCAGCTATATAGCTCATGCTGGTTTTCTGTCGGGCTAAGGTGCTGGCCTTGACATGCGCCCTGCAGGTTTTATGACAATATCAGTTTAGAAAATTCCCATCAATGTATGCCTCCTCCCTAAGTTCAAACTGTGGAAAATAAAGAGGAATTTGAGTCGATTAGGATCAACGTCTTGCTCTCATCGCATCCTTTCATTGAATACAATGGAGGCAGATTTAGGGTGGCCGTTGATTTTGAACATATGAACGAGGCCTAAGAATTATGAATTGGGCTAAGCCACAAAATTAGACAATTTTAGGCACAGGGAGGCAATTGTACAGTGCCTTGCAGTGCTGGTGTCCTGGGTTCGAATCCTGCCAAGGACAACATCTGCAAGGAATTTGTATGTTCTCCCCGTGTTTGCGTGGGTTTCATCCGGGTACTCCGGTTTCCTCCCACACTCCAAAGACATACTGATAGGGAATGTAGAGTGTGATCCCTATATGGGACAGTGACTGTCAATGTCTGTAAAGCGCTGCGGAATATGATGGCGCTATATAAGTAACCATAATAAATAATAAAATAAAATAAATGTTGCGGAATATGTTGGCATTATATAAATAAAATGTATTATTATTATTATTATTAATTGTGATGTTTTGGGGAAAAAAAATGTAGAGCCTTCTTTTACAATCTCAAGTTTTTATTCTATTCCTATAGTGTCTCAGAATCCACCCTGAGGCTAAAAGGCTGAATAAACACTAGTTTAATTAAATACAAAGTGATCAAAGCAACAGACATGCTTCAAAATGGTATATTTGAAAAATACATCGGGCCCTGCAAAAAAAAAAACGCCCTATGCATCCCTATACACAAAAATATTAAAAAGTTGGCACCCAAGAATTTTTAATTTTTTTTAAGTTTTGCATTTTTTTTAAGGGGCTAAAACGTAAAAAAAATAATTCAATTTGGTATTGCTGGAACTATGCCAACCCATAGATCACAGGTAACATGTCATTTGGCTGGAAAGTGAACGCTTTAAAAAAAAAAAACGAAGCACGGAGAAAAGTCACACAAATGCAGTTGCCCAGTACATCATAAAGAATATAAAATTATACCATTACAAAGCCCTCAAACGGCTCTGTTAATGGAAAAATAAAAAAGTTTTGGGGCGGGGAATAAAAAAAAAAAAAAACACGGGACATGCCTGCGGTATTTGTTACTCAATAGCAAATACCTACTCAGTAAGTAGAGCTGAATGCCGGCTAGGTCGGCTGTTCAAACTGACGCTCCAGCATGTGCAACACTTCTACTCAATGTGCACTTCACCTTGCAAGCAAGTAGTGTAGTGACATGTGTGACAATTGACATAATTTACAGAAAAATATGGGAAACACTATCAAAAGTTCCACTCAATTTACACTTCATCTTACATACATGAAACGACGGAGGAGGAATGGAACCAATGGCTTTTATGCCCATGGTGAAGTTGGGGTGGGAAATGGTCCAATGTGCATGAACTGGGGGATGTGGATGGGTCCCACTTGGTGTTGAAACTGTGCTTGCCCTAGGTGTGAAATTGATGTTGCCTGCCGACAAAGACAATCATGAGGAGAAAGAATGGAATGGTTTTGCTCACTTGTTGCCACTGTTTATTCAACTTTGTCAAATATGCTGTTGATGCCATTTCATGTGAATACAGAGAGACCTAGTTCTTTCATGCGTGTCTTTACCACCATGGCTAATTGTTTGCAGATCTTGCACCTTGCCCTTGATTTGTGATTTGTTAATGTACAAAAAACTCCCATACAGGAGATGTCCGCATGTAGCTACTGCCGACAAAACCAGAAATGTGTTGCTAGTGTCACCACCACCCAAGCTTGCCTTAGATCTACCCCAGGCAGGTCTTTTGTATGTTGGGGCTGCATATTGGGTGGAACTATTGCAGCTGCCACCACCCTCTTTCTGTGTCACCCTGTCACCCTGAACTGGTTGCCAGTTCTTATTTGTAATAGAATCATCATTGGATTCTGTATTACCTTCCTCACTTTCTTGTGATTCATCATGGCAATGGGATTCCTGTATGCCCTCAAAATTCCTAACAGATTTCCCCCTATTGTCCCTACCAGCACTACCACCAGTAGCACACCCCCTTGCACTACTACCTCCATCAACACTCAAGTCTTCGACCTCTACCTTCTCTACATCCAAAAAATCGCTGGCAGTTCACATCCAGTTTATGAATTGAAGGAGGAAAAAGAGGATGTCTTGGGCTATGAGGAATTTCTCTCAGCAGATGCCACATGACTACTAGAGAATGGGTTTGTGTCAGTGAAGATAAAGGAGAAGACATTTAATTTTTTTATGGAAAAAAAAATGTTAATGCTTGCCCAAAAAAGTCCTTAAAACATTCTTCAGCTGAATTAACGGAGAATTTTCTAATTTTTCAAAAAAAATTTTAAGATTAGGACAGGCTGGATTGTATTAGATGAACACAAAAAAAAAGCTGAAATAACAGAGATTCTTTTTTACATTAGTGAAGGATGCACTACTACTACCTGTACTGCGATTTATATCTAAAATTATATATGCCCACTTTCGCATACAGAGAAACGCTTAAAATATTTAGCTCTGTATGGGTCAGAAATCAAATCAGTGTGAAAAAAAACAATGACATTCTTATTCTTAAATCTTTTTATAGAGTTTTTTAAGATTTGCGCAGGTTAGTCTTTATATTGGGTGAATATTACATCAACAAGAAACCATTTGTATATAACTTGAGTTTTTTTTTTTTTTTTAAGATTTGCGCAGGGCTGTATATTGGGTGAACAACAAAAAAAGCTTATATATAAATTAACAGTTATTATTTGTAAGGTTTGAGCAGGCAAAATTAGGAGAACTTTGCTGTTAAAACAATTTAATTTCATTTTTTTTATGAAAAATAATGTTAATTCTTGCCCAAAAAAAGTCCTTAAAACATTCTTCATAACAAATTCAGTACAAAAATATGTTTAAAAAATGTGCATGGAGAAGAAATTGCTCTACTGCCAGCCAGTACTGTTAGACAATATAGATTATTGCCTGGCAATGAAAGGGTTAACTGTCTGTAGCAGCACAGATTCTAGGCAGGCAGCAGGCTTACTCACTGAACCTGTCCTATCTATTTTTGTTTATTCAATTCTATTCTAGCACTGCTAAACTGTCTGTGCATAATTATTGGTTGATTCTCTAAGTGCTTCTATAACTATTGTTTAATTTTTTGACTTGTGTTGCCTATAGCCTAGCTATGAGATGCAGTGAAATAGAGCACAGATGTGTTTGCATATCCACCATTTACAGCAAGTTAAGACCGATACAACTTTTTATAGTTTATATGACATCAGCAGTGTACCTACCACTGTGTATCGGCTGAGAGGCCATCGGATGTTGCTATCTCGGGATGTGTGAGTCACTGCACACATGACATTGTCTGCTATGTATTTCCTGGTCTAACATTTGTTCATAGCGTGGCCATTTGTTCAGTTTCGTAATAACCAAACAATATGGAATATTTGGGATGAACCCGACTCATTACAAAACGATTCGCCCATCTCTAGTTAATTTGTGCAGCAAAAATCTCCTTTCTAACATGGGATTCACTATTCTTCCATTATTCTCCTATTCTGAGTTGGGAACAGCTGCATTCTGACTCCCTGATGATTCAGCTAATCTACTAAAATACCCACCCACACACACCTTTTATGTGTCTCTTGTTACGATACAAAAGTACACTGTTGTTGTAAGGGAATAGCCAGTTGAGCAATTCCCTAATGCTGCTGCAGAAACCTGAGAGGAAGCGAATACAGAGACAGTGAGCCTTAAAGTAGACCCAGACCCTGTCCCTGCCTACTTGTCTCACTGTCCTAATGACAGGAACAACTTGGAGCCGGTCCCTACTCTGAATAAGTGACAACACAGAATGCAGACAGGACAAACAACAACAAAAGGTAGGTCAGCAAGCCAAGGGGTTGGTAACAGTAAAGCAATGCAGTACAGAATCACAATCCAAGAGAATAGTCAAAGTCAAAGCCAGAGGTCAGGAATAAGAATACAGGTAATAGCAGAAAAGGAGCTAGCAGGGACAAAGTCACAAGACAGAATCTCAATAGCCAGCGACCATGAGTGAGCTGATGACCTGTTTATAGCAAGTCCAGGACCTGCCCCAGACTTGATTGGAAGACAGGCTGTCAATCACACAGGAAAGGCTAAGATTAACTATTTGAGGAGCAGAACAAACAGGATGCAAGAGATGGGTGTGGCTGAAATTCAATTACATAGTCTAGGACAGTGTTCAGACTGAGCAACAAGAACCTTAAGCAAGGAATCAAACTGAACACGCCTCCTTCGCCGCAGCGTGCGAGCGAGCGGAGAGTGGCGCAGAGACCCGAACAGGCAAAGACGTTACAGTTGTCTAGTTCAATTCTCTCTTGCTCACTGTCACTGTTTGCCATCTCCATTTGAATGACTGGGTATAGCCTACAGGTGCCTCCCTTATCCCATGTATAGTATAACAGTGGTGCTTCCTCATCTCCCATTATACAAGGGAAAGGTGGTGATTCAGAAGATATATACTTTGTCTTACACTACCTATGCCACAAGCATGTCCCGGACATGCTATCCATGCCTTATATTATTTTGTACACAAACAAGGCAAGGACCACTCCACTTTGTGTGGAGTAGTAATCTCTCCTGAGATCCTACCAACAGGTAGAGGGAGTAAAGCAGACAGCTACAGCAGCACTCTAATACTGAGGGGGCAAGTATTGTTACATTAATACACTATGGAGATACATTCTGTCTGTCCTGGACAGTCACAGTTTAGGAAGGATGTCACACCTTACAGCAAGTTACAGACAATACAGAGAAACATGAAGGCTAACTAAAATTCCTATCATTTTTTTCTTGGCTGACCTCACTATGGGTCAGAAGTCAGTCTCACAAGAGAACTAAATCAACTCATGTGCAGGAGTGGTCACTTCTACAAGGATCAACATTTGATCTGACTCCAGTGGAACCAGGGATTAGGAGTCAGAGGGAACACCTCAGACAAGCTGTTTGGTGTTATCAAATGTTTATTCTAGTATTCTACGTCTTGGAGTCTAAATAAAAGCTCTCCTTCCAGGCACACACTATCCACACGCTTGTGTTATTCTCAGAAGCAAAGCATCACAAAACAGTTAAGGGAAAGATAAATAAATAGTCACCTGAGAGACCCAAAACAAGACCCAAAAGTAGGGGGATAATAATAATAACAATAAATGCATTTTATTTATAATATTGCACCAACATATTCCGCAGCACTTTACAATTTGTAGGGTTCAAGTACAGACAAAAAGAGGCATTACAGAGTAGTAAGTCAATTCACACAATGGGACTGAGGTCCCTGCTCACAAGAGCTTACACTCTATGAGGTGACACAAGAGGTAGCAGGGACAGCATAGGAGGTAGCATTGCTTACACAGTGATCCAGTTGGTTTTGTGATAAAGGTTATTTACATAATACATATAATTAATGCTGTATGAGCCATCATTCAGTGTCCTTTAATGTGCGGATAGTGCCTGGACATATAAAGTTGCAGCCTGATACAGCATCGTATACTGTGGGATAATGTGGGAGTGAGACAGTGAACAGTGGAGGCAGGGGCTTAACTATCGGGGTAGTAGCGGTAGCGGCTGCCACAGGGCCCGGGACATTAGGGGCCCCGGAGCCCTGTGGCAGCCGCTACTGCGAACCCCACAAACCAGTAACGATCGCGGTCGCAGGGGGTGCGACCGCGAACGGACCCGGCAGGGTACAGAGCCCGCGGCCAGCTGGAGATGGCCGGGCCCCGGACCATTATGATAGTGGTCGGGGAAAGCCTGGTTCCCCGACCGCTATACATACTGTTATTGGAAAGGGGCCCTGGCATATTGCAGGCCCCTTTCCAATAGATGGCAGCCCAGGGGAGGTGACTGAAAATAATAAACACATATTCTCACCTCTCCTGGGCGCAGCGTCCTCTCCGGCGCTTCTCCGTCATCACTGAGGCATGTGATTAGGCCCCAGCGGTCACATGGGGCGCGTCCGCTTAATGACGTCAGTGCGCTCCCATGTGACCGCTGAGGCCCAATCACAGGCCTCGGCAGCGACGTCGGAAGAGGGCCTGAAGACACTGAAGACGGCAGGATGGAGCGAGGATGCCAAGGAAAGGTAAGACAAGGTGAGTATGAGTGTTTGTTATTTTTAATCACTTCCCCTGGGCCTCCGATTATTATACTCTGGGGTCTGAGGAGACCCCGACCCCAGAGTATAATAATAGCACTGAAGCGGAGGTTGGCTGTTGGGAGCTTATAATACTGTGTGGGGGCCCTGTAGAGCATATAATACTGGGTGGGGGCCACTGTAGAGCATATACTACTGGATGGGGGCCACTGTAGAGCATATAATACTGGGTGGGTGCCACTGTAGAGCATATAATACTGGGTGGGGACCACTGTAGAGCATATGATACTGGGTGGGGGCCACTGTAGAGCATATAATCCTGGGTGGGGACCACTGTAGAGCATATAATACTGGGTGGGGACCACTATGGGGGGCATATAATACTGGGTGGGGCCCACTATGGGGGGGCATATAATACTGGGTGGGTACCACTGTGGGAAGCATATAATACTGGGTGGGGACCACTGTGTGGAGCATATTATACTGTGTGGGGCCACTGTGAGTAGCATATTATACTGTGTGGGGGGGGCAATGTAGAGCATATAATGCTGTATGGGGGCCACTGTGGAGCATATAATGCTGTGTGGGGGCCACTGTTGAGCATATAATACTATCTGGGGCCACTGTTGAGCATATTTTACTGTTTGGGGACCCGTAACCGGTTTGGGGGGGGGGGCCATGTCAAATGTTCACCTTGGGGCCCAGCCATTCCTAGTTACGCCACTGAGTGGAGGGTTAGTTTTAGGGATTCTAACTGCAGAAGGGTTTAGATTAGTAATTGGGATAGGCCTGTCTGAAAAGATGTGTTTTTAGGATTTTTTTGAAGCTGTAGAATTTGGGAGCTAATCTGATCGTTCAGGTTAGAGCATTCCAGAGAAGTGATGCAACTGAGAAGTCTTGGATACGGGAGTGGGAGGTTCTGATAATAGAGGATGCTAGTCTTAGGTCATTGAATGAACGGAGAGCACGGGTTTGGCGATAGAAAGAGATAAGGGAGGAAATGTAGGGAGGTGCAGCATTATGGAGAGCCTTGTGGACGTTGGTGATAAGTTTATATTGTATTCTGTATTGAATAGGCAGCCAATCCTGTGACTGGCACAGACCTGAGGCATCGCTGTAGCGTTTAGACTGATAGATGAGCCTGGCTGCTGCATTCAGAATAGATTGTAGAGGGGAGAGTTTAGTAAGGGGAAGACCGATTATTAAGGAGTTTCAGTAGTCAAGTTCAGAGTTGATGAATCTGGGTGACAATAAGGGTCTTTAATGTTTCCGTGGTAAGGAAAGGGCGGATTCTGGAAATGTTTTTGAGGTGGAGATGACATGAGCATGCGATTGATTGGATATGGGGGGGTGAAGGAAAGGTCTAACTCAAACATAACCCTGAGACAGTGGGCATACTGCCTCGGAGCTATGGTAAGGCCGGAGACTGAAATGGAGATATCAGGGATAGTTCTATTAGATGGTTGAAACAGCAGTAGTTCCGTCTTTGAGAGATTCAGTTTCAGATAAAGAGAAGACATGATATTTGAGACAGCAGAGAGACAACCACAGGGGTGATGTGAGGTATATAGTTGGGTGCCATCAGCATAAAGATGGTACCAGAAGTCCTGAGGAACCCCAAAAGCAAGGGGAAGAGAAAGAGCCTGCAAATGATACACTGAAAGTTCGGTCTGAGAGATATGAGGAGAACCAAGAGAGTGCAGTGTTGGCGAGGCCGACGGAGCGGAGTATAGTGCGGAGAAGTTGGTGGTCAACAGTATCAAATGCTGCTGAACGATCCAGAATAATTAGAAGAGAATAGTCACCATTAGATGTCAGGAAATCATTGGAGATTTTTGTAAGAGTAGTAGAGTGCAGAAGCTAGATTGTAAGGGGTCAAGAAGAGAGTTAGTGGAAAGATAGCAGATCAGAAGGGAATAGACCAAGCGTTCCAAGATGTTGGAGATGAAGGGGAGGTTAGCGACGGGTCAATAGTTAGCAGCACAGGACGGTTCAAGGGAAGATTTCTTCAGTAGCGGGGTTATAATAGCATCTTTGATAGAGGAGCGAAAGATACCAGAGAGAGAGAGAGAGAGGCAAAATATTTTAGTAAGGTAAGTAGTGACGGCAGGCAACAGAGACTGGAATAGGTGTGAGGGGAAAGGGTCACTACAGCAAGTTGTAGGGCGAGAAGGAGAGTAGCTGGGAGACGTCTTCTGTAAGTGGTTCAAAAGATGAACAGGAAGAAGTGTGATCGTTGCGGGGATCAATTGAGCAATTATTTCCTGACAGATCTTATCAATTTTGTCATGGAAATAAGTGGCCAGGTCCTCTGCACTGAGATCTGTGAATTGCACCTGCACCTTGGGAATGAGTAAGGAGTGAAAATTTTCAGAGTCTTTTAGGGTTATTGGAGAGAGAAGAGATGAGAGCAGTGATATAGGCTTGTTTGGTGAGGTGAAGGGCAGAGTTATAAGTTTTGAGCGTAAACTTGAAGTGGAGGAAGTCTGCAGGTGTACACAAATTTTCTCCACAGACGTTCAGCACACCTAGAGCACTGCTGAAGAAAACGTGTCTGTGGCGTATGCCAGGGTAGTAGAAACGGGTGGACAAATTGCTGGGAGCGGCAGGAAAATCCCCAGCTGTCTTGGTCCATGTGGGTACCAATGAAAGAATAAATGGTAGGTGAGGCTCCCTAAAAATACATTTTTTTAGAGAACTAGACTCAAAGGGAAGCACCTGGAATACTGTCTGTACCATGTGCTACAGAGGAAAGGCAGTGGAAGCTTATGGAGTTAAATGCATGGATCAGATCTTCATTCTGTAAAGAAGGGTTTTGGTTCCTAGAGCACTGGGTACAAGCTGTTATCCACAGATAACCTGCCCCTGAATGGAAGGGGGTTTGCTGTGCTGGTAGGGGGAGATAATTCTAGTGGGGGTGGCGGAGCATTTAAACTAGGAATGAGGAGAGAGGGCCAGGTAGATATAGGGGTAGATAGGTAGAGAGAGTACAGGATATTGTAGTGAGTGGAAAATTGGATTGTGGTGGGGTGATTAGAATATTTGATAGAGAGATCCATGTATTACAACTGAGCAGTATAGATAAATCTGGCCATAAAACTTCAAGAATGCACATTTATGGAAATAAATGTGTGAACTTGGATAGCAAGTTAAAGTTATGTTCATAAATGCCAGCAGCCTAGCAGGCCCTTGAGGCCCTAGTCCAAGAGGAATACATTGTTGTAGATGGTGTGGCTGAGACATGGTTAGATTCCTCACATGTTTGGGCTGTTAACATTCCGGGTTTTACATTCTTTTGAAAAGACAGGGCTAGAAGGAAGGAAAGTGAATGTGTATGTATATCAAAAGTGCCATAAAAGTGAGTGTGAAAGAGGCAAATGAGGGTGAAGATTGTGAGGATGTGGAGTGTTTGTGCGTGGAATTACATAAGGATGTGACTACTGATAACATTTTTGGCATAATCTATAGACCCCCCCCAACATAGCTGAAGATTTAGAGGGTCAGTTGTAGTAAGTGGACAACACAGGCGGATATTGTGGTCTTGATGGGAAAATAGTCTACATGCATCATGTGTCCGAGTGAAAGTAAAACTGGCCTCTGCCTAGAGAAAAAAAAAAGTTTAATCTCAAGAGCCTTCTTCGCAAGTCTTCTCCGCTGTAAGGACTGAGAATCTATGGAGCTAGTCACAGCAGTCACAGCTGATAGAAAAAAGTATTAGATGCCTTTTTAAAGAAAAATAGCATTGATGCTAATGGAAATGCCTAGAATGTCATGCGTGTCCTTTCCCATCGCCTAGTTGAACTTAATGGACATATGTCTTTTTCAACCGTACTATGTAACTATGTAACATTCTTGTTCATACGACAAGGTCTCATGTGAAAATGTTAGCAATAAAGGAATTAGCAGTATATACAGTGCCTTGCGAAAGTATTCGGCCCCCTTGAACTTTTCAACCTTTTGCCACATTTCAGGCTTCAAACATAAGGATATAAAATTTTACTTTTTTGGTGAAGAATCAACAACAAGTGGGACACAATCGTGAAGTGGAACGAAATTTATTGGTTATTTTAAAGTTTTGTAAAAAATAAAAAATTGAAAAGTGGGGCATGCCAAATTATTCGGCCCCCTTAAGTTAATACTTTGTAGCGCCACCTTTTGCTGCGATTACTGATTATGTCTCTATCAGTTTTGCACATCGAGAGACTGAAATTCTTGCCTATTCTTCCTTGGAAAATAGCTCGAGCTCAGGGAGGTTGGATGGAGAGCGTTTGTGAACAGCAGTTTTCAGCTCTTTCCACAGATTCTTGATTGGATTCAGGTCTGGACTTTGACTTGGCCATTCTAACACCTGGATACGTTTATTTGTGAACCATTCCATTGTAGATTTTGCTTTATGTTTGGGATCATAGTCTTGTTGGAAGATAAATCTCCGTCCCAGTCTCAGGTCTTTTGCAGACTCCAACAGGTTTTCTTCCAGAATGGTCCTGTATTTGGCTTCATCCATCTTCCCATTACTTTTAACCATCTTCCCTGTCCCTGCTGAAGAAAAGCAGGCCCAAACCATGATGCTGCCACCACCATGTTTGACAGTGGGGATGGTGTGTTCAGGGTGATGAGCTGTGTTGCTTTTACGCCAAACATATCGTTTTGCATTGTGGCCAAAAAGTTCGATTTTGGTTTCATCTGACCAGAGCACCTTCTTCCACATGTTTGGTGTGTCTCCCAGGTGGCTTGTGGCAAACTCTAAACGAGACTTTTTATGGATATCTTTGAGAAATGGCTTTCTTCTTGCCACTCTTCCATAAAGGCCAGATTTGTGCAGTGTACGACTGATTGTTGTCCTATGGACAGACTCTCCCACCTCAGCTGTAGATCTCTGCAGTTCATCCAGAGTGATCATGGGCCTCTTGGCTGCATCTCTGATCAGTCTTCTCCTTGTTTGAGATGAAAGTTTAGAGGGACGGTTGGCTCTTGGTAGATTTGCAGTGGTCTGATACTCCTTCCATTTCAATATGATCGCTTGCACAGTGCTCCTTGGGATGTTCAAAGTTTAGGAAATCTTTTTGTATCCAAATCTGGCTTTAAACTTCTCCACAACAGTATCACGGACCTGCCTGATGTGTTCCTTGGTCTTCATGATGCTCTCTGCGCTTTAAACAGAACCCTGAGACTATCACAGAGCAGGTGCATTTATACGGAGACTTGATTACACACAGGTGGATTATATTTATCATCATCGGTCATTTAGGACAACATTGGATCATTCAGAGATCCTCACTGAACTTCTGGAGTGAGTTTGCTGCACTTAAAGTAAATGGGCCGAATAATATTGCACGCCCCACTTTTCAGTTTTTTATTTTTTACAAAAGTTTAAAATAACCAATAAATTTCGTTCCACTTCACAATTGTGTCCCACTTGTTGTTGATTCTTCACCAAAAAATTAAAATTTTATATCCTTATGTTTGAAGCCTGAAATGTGGCAAAAGGTTGAAAAGTTCAAGGGGGCCGAATACTTTCACAAGGCACTGTATAGCAATTAATTATTAGAAAAGACTATAATTATTATTTTTATTTTTAAATAGTCTTTGGTGTGGTTTTAAAATTTCAGGGAACAGTCTAGTTTACTCGGATTTATTGTACTTTAATAACATTGTACTTTAATGGAAGAGTGAAGAAATCAGGCTATACCTTTTAGAGGCTAACTGAGTATATTTATAAGTAAGCTTTCAGAAGTGCAAGCTTCCTTCATCAGACATGGTGTTATACAAGAACTGAAAATTCACAGATTTTTATGCACATGGTCTTCAAAGGATTTTAGAGTCCTTAAAAAAAAAAAAAAAAAATGCAATCTAAGTAGAGAAGTTATTTACAACAGGTCAAAAAACAATCTGTAAAGTTGTGGTGCGTGACAGAGGGATCTGTTATCTGTTTGCTATCAGGAGGTGATTTGTGACCCTCACAGTTCATACATAGTGTGACATGAAGCTGGCATGAATATTAAGTCCAAATTGCAGAGTTTGAAATTTTTGCATAAACTTGTACTCCCATTCTTTCCTTTTCTCCTGCGTCTTAAAATGTCCCATTAAAACCACAACCCGCAAATCTTCAATAGAGTGGTTTTCTCCGGAGAAATGTGCGGCCACTGGGAGATCGGTTCTGCTGTTATTAATATTGAATCTGTGTGAGTTCATTCGTTGACTGAGTCTCTGCCCTGTTTCCCCCACATAGAGGCCTGTGGTGGGACATTGCACACACATTATGAGGTACACCACATTGGAAGACCTGCAGGAGAATGTCCCCCTAATTCTGTGCACCTGTTGTGTCTGTGGGATAGGTACACTGTCAGCGGTGTGGATGTGCTTGCAGGTCATGCACCTTTTATGTAGGCAAGGTGAGGTGCCATTTTCAGTTGGGGCCTTTAGGGCACTCCGGAAAATAATACGCCTCAGGTTTGGTGGTTGTCGAAAGGAAAGGAGAGGGGGGACTAGAAATATGCCTGTTGTCCCTATGTAGCACAGGTTGGAGATCCTTGGCAATCCTTCGTAGGATCTCCAGCTGTGGGTTGTAGGTGACAACTAGGGGCACTCGGGCTTCTTTCTGGGTCTTTTTATATGTGAGCAGACTGTCTCTGTTAATGGCTGCCGCTTTGTTTAATTGGTTGTCTGTCACTTTTGGTTTGTATCCCAGTCGGAGAAATTTCATCCTCAGATCCAGGAGGTGCTTGTCCAGGTCTGCTTTGTCGGAGCAAATACGATTGTATCGTATAGCCTAGCTCTGGATACCACAATATACATCAAAGACCACCGGCTACTCACATCAATATACCACAAACCTACAGACAGAACCGCCTACTTAAGAAACGACAGCTTCCACCCTAAGCACACAAGACAATCTATCATCTACAGCCAGGCTATACGATACAATCGTATTTGCTCCGACAAAGCAGACCTGGACAAGCACCTCCTGGATCTGAGGATGAAATTTCTCCGACTGGGATACAAACCAAAAGTGACAGACAACCAATTAAACAAAGCGGCAGCCATTAACAGAGACAGTCTGCTCACATATAAAAAGACCCAGAAAGAAGCCCGAGTGCCCCTAGTTGTCACCTACAACCCACAGCTGGAGATCCTACGAAGGATTGCCAAGGATCTCCAACCTGTGCTACATAGGGACAACAGACTCAAAGACATATTTCCAGTCCCCCCTCTCCTTTCCTTTCGACAACCACCAAACCTGAGGTGTATTATTGTCCGGAGTACCCTGAATGCCCCAACTGAAAATGGCACCTCACCTTGCCTACATAAAAGGTGCATGACCTGCAAGAACATCCACACCGCTGACAGTGTACCTATCCCACAGACACAACAGGTGCACAGAATTAGGGGGACATTCTCCTGCAGGTCTTCCAATGTGGTGTACCTCATAATGTGTGTGCAATGTCCCACCACAGGCCTCTATGTGGGGGAAACAGGGCAGAGACTCAGTCAACGAATGAACTCACATAGATCCAATATTAATAACAGCAGAACCGATCTCCCAGTGGCCGCACATTTCTCCGGAGAAAACCACTCTATTGAAGATTTGCGGGTTGTGGTTTTAATGGGACATTTTAAGATGCAGGAGAAAAGGAAAGAATGGGAGTACAATTTTATGCAAAAATTTCAAACTCTGCAATTTGGACTTAATATTCATGCCAGCTTCATGTCACACTATGTATGAACTGTGAGGGTCACAAATCACCTCCTGATAGCAAACAGATAACAGATCCTTCTGTCACGCACCACAACTTTCCAGATTGTTTTTTGACCTGTTGTAAATAACTTCTCTGCTTAGATTGCATTTTGTTTTGGGGTTTTTTAAGGACTCTAAAATCCTTTGAAGACCATGTGTATAAAAATCTGTGAATTTTCAGTTCTTGTATAACACCATGTCGGATGAAGGAAGCTTGCACTTCTGAAAGCTTACTTATAAATATACTCAGTTAGCTTCTAAAAGGTATCGCCTGATTTCTTCACTCTTCCACTACTTTCAATGGCTAACACGGTACAACTTTATACTACTATTGTACTTTAATAACATTCATACAACCATGGAATATTGGACAATGCTCAAGCCAATGACCAGTGTTTAATAGTAATGTCCGTAGATCATATTTATGCAGTCATAGAATGTTATACACAATTTATAGCAGCATACATTATGCCAAGAGATAATATTCAAACATAGGCTGGAGGAAACGATCAGAAGAATATACTCAATGACATGCGTAACATTAATGGAGTACAGCACTGTAACGATATTTTCACCACATCACAAACAAGACAGACAGAAGTTCCCATCTCTACAGATAACACCCATAGTGAACCATCATTACATCCCCTACTGGCAATAGATGATGTCACAACTTATCTACTCTCCCTATCTACACAGAGACCTCAATGACTTGGCTCCAGACTATATTATGCTGTGTATGGCCATAACTATACTGAAAGCATATCACTAAATACTGTTAACACGGCAGAGGAGAAGCTCAGGCAAAATGGCTACCTCATAATAATATACAGAAAATAGAAAAAAAAAAAGCTACAATCATAACATAGAAACAGATAAGAAAACAGTTATATATTTCACTGTCTGCTTTTAATAAACACATTTAAAAAAAAAAATTGTTATACATTCTTTTTACTTTTAGGTGCCATCTTAATCAATTTCTTAACAGGTGTCAACTTTTCATGACTATATTCCTTAACGTATTTTACAGCAATAGTAATTTAGCATTACATTGAGTGTCTTCAATTAGTCATCTGGTTATTATTTGGAGAACTAAGGGTGGGTTCACATCTGTGCTAGCTGGCTATCCGGTGCAGAGCTGTCTAAAATCACCGGACAAAAGCTTGCGAGCCCAATGCTTTCAGTTCAGTTACAAAGAATGGACACCTGACGGGCCGCATAGTAGTCAAAGGGGTCTTTTGGGCTCACTTGGTGTCTGCTATTTAGGCTGCGGTCAGTTTGTCTGTTCTTCTCGTCCTCTGACGGACCAGAAGAACGTACTTCCAGCACTAGTGTGATCCTAGTATAATTGTTTGTTATTGACCGAGGCGCCATTATGCCGGCGGCGCCTTTTGAAGGCTCCCAGGCTTGTCTGCCATTAACTTCTATTGCAGGCTTCTCTATGCAGCTTGCAATAGAAGTGCCGTTAGTGATCAATAAATAAATGCAAAAAAAAAAAAAAAAAAAAAAAAACATCAAAAATTGAAATCACCCCCCCTTTCCCTATGGTGAATGCTGTAGCAGGAAAAAAAAACAAAAGTACCAAATCACCGTTTTTTCACTGTTTTTGCCTGTTTGATCACTTTTTATTCAAAAATTTATCAAAAGTAATTGACATTCCCCAAAATGGTATATCTTAAAAGTACACCTGACCCAGCAAAATAAAGACCCCCTTTGCATCCCCGTACACAAAAATATATATATAAAAAAAGTTGGCGACTTTAAGAAAAATAATTTTATTGCAAAGTTTTGTATTTTTGTTAAGGGGTTAAAATGTAACTAAAACCATGCAAATTTGGTATCCCCAGAATCGTACTGAAACATAGAATACAGGTGACATGTCATTTTGGCTGCAGAGTGAACGCCGTAAAAACAAAGCCCGTAAGAAAGTCGCACAAATCCACTTTTTCTTCAAATCCACCCCATTCTGAAATTTTTTCCAGCTTCCCAGTAAAATTGTACAGTTATGTACAATTGTACATAAATAGTAGCATCATAAAGAACAATTTGTCCCGCAAACATTAAGCCCTGATATGACTCTGTGGACTGAAATGAAAAATAAAAAAGTTATGGGGTTTGGAAGGCGGGTAGTCAAAAACAAACATCGAAAAATGTTGCTGGCGAGAAGGGGTTTCAATTGCTGTGAGTTTCAACTGTGGCTTTTAACCTTTGCAGTGCAATGAGAAACCTACAAGTGAGCCACAGCAGAAACCACCCGATTTTGATTTGTTATTTTATCTAAAATTACTAAACTAAAACTAAAGAAATGTTTGTATTTTTTCTAATCTCATACCATACTCTTTAAATATTTACAGTAAGTCTGTAACCAGAACGGTCCCTATTGAACTATAGACTCAGTCATGTGAATAAAACACTTTTTTCTGCAGAGAGATTTTTTTCTGATATGTTAATGAGCTGCTTGGTGAAATGGAGTGATTCAGTGTTGCATTCATCAAATCAATGAGCTACTTCTTCACTATGATAGACAGGGACAGGCAGTTTACATGTTAATCATAGTGGCGAGCGAGGGATGGAAAGACTGGGTGCTGAAAAGTATAACTCGTTGGTGTAATGAGAGTGATGCCCATTTGTACCAAACAGCTCATTATCATATCTGAAAAAAAAACTAATATCTCAGCTACGCACCAATCAGGAAGCTGAAAAAAAAAAGGAAAAATGAGAAAAATCTGACTGCTTATAGGGACTGTTTTGGTGACAGACTCCCTATAAAACTGATATAAGCAAAATATTTTATTAATGTAATCAGTGTTATGAATATAATATTTTAGGATTGCCCTGCAATTGTGCAGATAAGTTTGTTCCCGTATGCGGAAAGAATGGACGAACATATCCGAGTGCATGCATAGCTCGATGTATTGGATTGTTGGACCACCAGTTTGAATTTGGAGAGTGTTCTTCAAAAGACCCATGTAATCCGAATCCTTGTCACAGAAACCAAAAGTAAGTATGTATATGTAATTTTATGGAAAAAATCATTAGGCTCTGGTTTGCTCTACTAAATATTTCCATTCTCTGAACCTTTCCAAACCCTTCCCAGCATCTGCCATACTCTTACAGAATTGTAAACATGGCTCTCAGAGGCAGCATATAATGGAGGAGCAAGGATTTTAAGATACTGCTGTGAGCGCAGTATGCTCTAAGTATCAGGAATGAGTGTGAGAAATGAGTGAAGAATAGAGTCAGGAATGGAGGCACCAGTTATGAAGGTGTTAAATAAGGAAACAAGACGAGGAAAAAGCTCAGATAATACAGATAAGTAAACCCATTAGAACCAGGGGATTTGCCATTTGGAAGGTCCTTAAGTATCTGCTCTAACTCCTCCGCTGCAATGGGCTTATTTAGGAGGGAGAGGGCATTAGGAGTGAGGGCAGGTAGATGACAGGAACGCAAGTAGTCTCTCAAAGCCTTGTCCCTTTCGCTCAGGTTAGTGGGAAGACCAGACAGCAAGGAGTACAGTTTGGAATAAAAGTCATGAAACGTGGGCAATTTTGACAGGCTCACAAATCAATGCGCCTTCAGCACGCCACAGTGCATATGCTGTACCCCCCTCTGTCTGATCCCTAATCTGCCTAGCCAGGAGTGTATCAGGTTTGTTGGCCCGGTCATAATAACACTGTTTGGTATATAACAATAACTTAACCCTGTGAAGGAGGATGTCTTTAATCTGTGCTCTCAAGTCTATTAGGGTTTGGTCTCAAGGGCCCTTTTTTGACAGTAATCAGGGGCCTTTACTCACCGCCACCATTAAACTTTCCTATGCTTCCTCCCCCTTGTTCCCTCTACATAATGGGACGCGACAGGGTTTTCCACTCTCCCCCCTACTCATTGTTATTGCATAGAACATCTGCTGCCATTCGTTTGCACCAGATATTAGAGGAGCCAAGGTTAGGGGCAGAGAGTTTAAGCTTTCATTATTTGCAAATGACATACTGTTGACCCTAACTAATCTCCACATTATCCACTGTCTCTCGGACTCAAATCTGAGGCCCTACCAATTCAAATCCCCCGCCCCACTAAGCACAACTGCGTTCCTCGTTCCCATATAGCTGGCAGGAGACCTCCCTGAAGTACTTAGGTATATGACTCATAAAAATGTTCTCCCTATTGTACCAGGCCAACTTCCCTCCGCTTTACAGGCAAATTAGAGCCCTCCATACCAAGTGGTTGACACATCCATCATCTCTCTTCGGCCGGATATCTGGGATAAAAATTACTATATTACCCAAATTGCTTTACCTATTTGAAATCCTCCCAACCTTTGGTCATTGCAGGACTCCATACTACGGTTTGTCTGGGCCAAAGGGAAACATAGTTTTCAGGGTCATCATCAGCCTAGAAAGCCTAAGGGGGAAGTTTTGCCCTCCCTAATTTGAACTTATATTATTGGGCTGCTCAACTGCCTACTCCAAGTGTATGGAGATTGAAAAACTGTGGTTAGCTCCTTAAAATCCAAATTCCATCCTTTGGACAAATCCTCATAATCCACTTGGCCCCATGACACTGACGAGGGACGTCTGGTGTACATGTGTTTTCCCCCTGTCTTTCCCATCCTCTTTGTCAGCTTTTCTTTTTCACCTGCAATTTCTGCCAGGGCTGACAGCGACAGTTTCAGGCTCATGGTTTTAAAAAGTTTTTTTTTTTAAAATATATAAAAGTTCATATCATCACCTTTTCCTAGATTACACAAATATAATTAATCAAAAATAAGCATAAAAATGTTTATTTCTGCATAAAAAAAATCCCAAACTATAAAAATAATTATCTCATATGACGAATGCTGTAGAGGGAAAGACAATTAAAAATGGAGAAATGCTGTTGTTTCGCTTTATAAAACCAACAACTTGCCCTGCAAAAAAGGTACTTTATACAAATCTGTCTATGGAAATCTAAAGAAGTTACACAATATGGAGACTCAAAAAAAAGTTTTGAATTTCTTTATAAATATATTAAGACATAACAAAAACATAAAAATGTAAATATTGCCATTGTTAAGGAAAGAAATCAACGTGACACAGCTGTTCCGAATTGTAGCTCTGTTATTGAAAAGCAAAATAGCAAATACAAAGAATAAAGTGACATAGCTTTCACTTCAAACAATGTCTGTGAGAGTCGTGCTGCCATGATCAGATAAAACAGGCTTTTTTTATAGTTTTTAAGACAGTTACACACCCAAAGAATATTTGAAAAGTAAATAGCATAGATGATCTGTGAACATCCGATAAGTCTTCTTTCTCCATGTGTTGAGTTTAGGCGGGTCCTTGTCAGCATTATGTAAAGAGTTTTTTTCATATAGTAAGCTTTTTTAAACACATATAATTCGGCAGAATACATTTGTTTTATCCAAGCTTAACACATCAAATTGATATCAAAACAGAGTAATACTGCAAAACAAGCCATTCATATAATGGAATATGTTAATTACTTTAACATTATTTCTCCCTTTTGATAATTATATCATCACACATATATTTATTGCTTTGTATTTCTCATTACGCTAACTAATTGCCTACCTATCCAAAGAAATAACCCCATAGACAGCCCCAAATATCATAGAGTATGGATACAGCTGTCTGCATAGACATCCCTTTGTGGGTATGGTGCTTTCAGTATCATAGAGATCCTGTCTGTAGTGATGTGCATAGAACCCTGTGATATACAGTGACCGAGGGAGGTGACCTTTTCCTGCCAAAACTGTAGCTTATTGCGGGATACCTTGCATCCCTCAGCACCTAAGTGGGAAAGTAAGGAAACAGTTGCACTGATGCACAGCTCCTTTGAGGTGGCTGTTAACAGGAGATCATCAACATACTGTATGATAGACACCCCTTTTGGTGCCTGCCACCTGTCCAAAACTTGTTTCATAACTTGACCAAATTCAGATGGTGAAGAGACCATTCCCTGTGACAACCTAGTCCTAGCATACTGCTGACCCTAAAAAGTGAAGGCAAACAGATACTGGGAATCAGGATGAACTGCTATTGTGAAATAAGCATCACACAGATCTATCACACTGAACCAGGAGGCATCTGGAGGGATTTCTCCTAGAATAGTGTGAGGATCTGGGACAAGTGGGGCATCTTCCTGGATAATCTTGTTTACAACTCGCAGGTCATGGACCAAACGGTACTGACCTGGTTGTGATGATGAGACCCTCAATTTATGTATCTTTCTTGGACATGTATCATTCTCTATTCGTATCAGTCACATATCTGTAGGAATGTAGAGCTGTGTTTACATTGGTGGTCAATTCGCTCCAGTGGTTTTATGTGCATACCATCGTCAGTGTGATATCCCAGATGTCCCAAAAGGGGGGGTGAAGGGTGGAGCTGGGGAAGGTCTCACACTGAGGCAGAGTGAGTTTTTCTTTTGTCTTTGTGTGGAAGCTGGAAGAGAGACAGCTAAGAGACTGAGCTGAGATATTATTCTATACTTTATTCCCTTTTTATTTTGTGTGCTGTATCATCGACTTTTGCTTGTATGTATATGCTTGATCATATTAATATTGTATATTTCTGTATATGCTAATAATTAGTACTGACCCACTTGGGTTATTAAATATATAAAATTTATACAGCTCCTTTCATTCTATCCTACGAACTCGGTCTGCTCATGGGTGGTGAGTGGAAGGTTAGAAGGGTGATCGCAGGTACGCCAAGAGGCTTGGCAAGGCGATATTCTTCACACTGGTCTTCCAGGTTTTGCCACTGGATTCAAAGGTGTATTTATTTGTGACTTTATGGGAACCAGGATCCCCTGGTTCACAAAAGCCTTGATTTGGTCTCTTACACCATTCATTTGCTTCATACTGAGTGGATACTGAGGGACCCTGGGTAATGTAGCTCCAGATCTGAGCTTGATGACCACTGGGTCTGCTTGTTTTATCAGGCCAACTGGACCACCTTTAACAGCCCAAACATCCTGAGGAATATCCTTCAGAACAGGAGGAATATCCTGGTCTGGAAGAGTGTGGGCTGCCATCAGTGGAATCAGACTCTCAAAGGTATTATGATCCTCAGATCCCATTGATGTTGTCACGACAGGTCCATCCTCTGTATTTTTGATATTTGCCTTTAATTTCATCAGTGCATCCCTCCCCAGCAAGTTGCAGGGAACGGTATCACTGAGGACAAATGAAAGAGAGGTATCAATTGGACCTATAGTCACATGAGTCTCTGCAATTTCCCTCAGTGTGATTGATTTAACCTCTAATACTACAGCATCTATTTGTCCAGAAATTTTTAAATTTGGGGCTTCAAATCTTTTAAGAACGCTGCGGGCTGCTCCAGTGGCCACCAGACACTCAAAAGAATGTTAAGGCATTTCAGAGAGGGTCAAGTGGACAAAAGCATCATCCCCCCTGTTCTCAGAGATGACTGGTAACACTGGAAGCCCTGTCTGTCAATTGTCCTGTCTACCCCTTTTGGGAGCTGTTCAATCCCTTGCAAATTGACCCAGTTTATCACAATTGTAGCATTTCAAGTTCCTTGGTGCCCCCTATAAATCCCCCTTTAAACTGCTTTGCTTGGGGTTTCCCAGGGGTACTAACTACCATTACTTTCTGGGCTTTCTTCTCCTGTACTTCTTGTAGGTTTCTTTGAATTGAGCTGGCTAGACTCATTAGTGCTGAGACTGACTTATCTCGCCAATCAGTGAGCATAGACCAGTTTGCTATGAATGTCTCTATTCAGTACAGACACCAATGTGGCAGTCAGCATCTTTCCCATACCTTGATCCTCAAGGCTTCCTCCTGCTTCTTCTACTAGCTGCCTAAATCTTTCAAAATACTCTTCCACTGGTTCTTTAGCCTTTTGTTGGATATTTGTCACCCTCACCCAAGATTGTGGAGGGAAAACCTCTCCAATCTTGTCCTTGAGTTGGTTGACATATTCCAAAGATTTCTGGGGAGAGTTGTCACGTTCTTGTGGGTCTAATGTCAGGATGAGTTTAGTGCAGAGAGCAGCAGTATCTATCTGACCTGCTACTGCTCTTATTATTTGCAAGATATCTCTCCATGTGGGGTTATACAGTGGGGAAAAAAGTATTTCGTCAGCCACCCATTGTGCAAGTTCTCCCACTTAAAAAGATGAGAGAGGCCTGTAATTGACATCATAGGTAGACCTCAACTATGAGAGACCAAATGAGAAAACAAATCCAGAAAATCACATTGTCTGATTTTTAAAGAATTTATTTGCAAATTATGGTGGAAAATAAGTATTTGGTCAATAACAAAAATTCATCTCAATACTTTGTTATATATCCTTTGTTGGCAATGAAAGAGGTCAAATGTTTTCTGTAAGTCTTCACAAGGTTGACACACACTGTTGCTGGTATGTTGGCCCATTCCTCCATGCAGATCTCCTCTAGAGCAGTGATGTTTTGTGGCTGTCGCTGAGCAACATGGACTTTCAACTCCCTCCAAAGGTTTTCTATGGGGTTGAGATCTGGAAACTGGCTAGGCCACTCCAGGACATTGAAATGCTTCTTATGAAGCCACTCCTTCATTGCCCTGGCAGTGTTCTTGGGATCATTGTCATGCTGAAGGACCCAGCCACGTTTCATCTTCAATGCCCTTGCTGATGGAAGGAGGTTTGCACTCAAAATCTCATGATGCATGGCCCCAATCATTCTTTCATGTACATGGATCAGTCGACCTGGTCCCTTTGCAGAGAAACAGCCCCAAAGCATGATGTTGCCACCCCCATGCTTCACAGTAGTTATGGTGTTCTTTGGATGCAACTAAGCATTCACTCTCCTCCAAACACGACGAGTTGTGTTTCTACCAAACAGTTCTACTTTGGTTTCATCTGACCATATGACATTCTCCCAATACTCTTCTGGAACATCCAAATGCATTCTAGCAAACTTCAGACGGGCCCGGATATGTACTGGTTTAAGCAGGATCTGAGTCCCTGGCGGCGTAGTGTGTTACTGACAGTAGCCTTTGTTACGTTAGTCCCAGCTTTCTGCAGGTCATTCACTAGGTCCCCCTGTGTGGTTCTGGGATTTTTGCTCATCATTCTTGTGATCATTTTGACCTCACGGGGTGAGATCTTGTGTGGAGCCCCTGATCGAGGAAGATTATCAGTGGTCTTGTATGTCTTCCATTTTCTAATTCTACAATTTTGTTTCTGGTGTCCTTCCACAGCCCTTTGGTCTTCGCCATAGTGGAGTTTGGAGTGTGACTGTTTGAGGTTGTGGACAGGTGTCTTACAGGTCTGTGAGAGCAAATACTTATTTTCCACCATAATTTGCAAATAAATTCTTTAAAAAATCAGACAATGTGATTTTCTGGATTTGTTTTCTCATTTTGTCTCTCATAGTTGAGGTCTACCTATGATATCAATTACTGGCCTCCCTCATCTTTTTAAGTGGGAGAACTTGCACAATTGGTGGCTCACTAAATACTTTTTTCCCCCACTGTAGCTGATGGTAATATTGTACAGCTCATTTACAAATCCATATGGATTGTTTCTTGGTTTAGGGATTGTTGAGAGGAATCCCTTCATCTCTCCAGGTGTCCATGGGACATGTTGGGTAACTCTTCTGTCTGCCTGACCATTTGTGCCTGGAATAAATTGCTCTCTGTCAGGATAAGCTGAGGCCTGAGATAACAGTTGTTCCTCAGATATCCTGTGTGCTTCTTCAACATCAATTTTGGGAGTGAGTAGGAGTTCACCTTCCACTCCACAGAAAACTTTACCTCCCCTTGGTTCAGATATGTCTTGCCATGGGGCAGGAAAAGGCACAAATGATGGGGCAGTGGCCCTAACTTGGGGCGCAACATATGAAGGTGGTGGGCTGGTTAATTCTCCCATGGGGTACAATGTAGATGAGCCAGAAGACTCTTTTGGTCTGGCACCTGTGTTCACTGGGGTTCCCTGAGTACTAGAGTCAGGGATCTCCAGGTTATCCACAGTGGGCTCCACAAGAGAAATTGAGGGCCCTGCTCGCTAGAGCTTACATTCTATGAGGAAATAGGGAGACACAAGAGGTAAGAGGGCTTGTTTGGTACAATGGTTCAGCTTTTTTTTAATAAATAAGGTCATGTAACTGAAGCTGTCTGAGCCAGTCACTAGCTGGTATCTGTAAATATAGAGATACTAAGTGCAGGGACTGCAGTGTAACTTCTAGATGAAAGGGTCAGGATGTGAGGAATAAAGGTGGAAGGATGGAATAGGATAAGAAATGTTATTGTAAACTATTAAAAAAAAAAAAAAAGCCTCCTGACTGACATACTGTCAGGGCCGTCATGTGCCGCTGGGTCCCTTTCTGAGGTGAGTAAAAATAACAAACATTCTTCTGTCGTTCTGGACGTCACCGCTGAGGTCAGTCCTCAGAGTTCACGTGGGGCGTGCTTACAGTGTACCTCACGTCACCGCTGAGACCTGTGATTGGGCCTCAGCAGTGATGTCCACAACGTGTGACGTCAGCCGCAAAGAAGAGGAAGCTGGTGCCGGCGGGGATAGCAGAGCAGCGCAAGGAGGCCCAGGAGAGGTAAGGCAAGGTAAGTATAAGTGTTTGTTATTTTCCCTTATCTCCCCCGGGCCTCCGATTATTATACTCTGTGGTCTGAAGAGACCCCAGAATATAATAATAGCACTGAGGGAGTTCGTAGGGCCACTCTGGAGCATTAAACGGGGGGGGGGGGGGGCCTCACTGGATAACATATTATACTGTGTGGGGCCACTGTGGAGCATTATACTGGGGAGGGGGCCCTCTGGATAGCATATTATACTGTGTGGGGCCACTGTGGAGCATTATACTGGGGAAGGGGCCCTTTGGATAGCATAGTATACTGTGTGGGGCCACTGTGGAGCATTATACTGGGGAGGGGGCCCTCTGGATAGCATATTATACTGTGTGGGGCCACTGTAGAGCATTATACTGGGAAGGGAGCCCTCTGGAGAGCATGTTATATTCTGTGGGGCCTCTGTGGAGCATTATAATGTGGAGTGGGCCTCTGGAGAGCATGTTATATTTCTGTGAGGCCACTGTGGAGCATTATACTAGGGAGGGGGCCCTCTGGACAGCATATTATACTGTGTGGGGCCACTGTGGAGCATTATACTTGGGAGGGGGCCCTCTGGATAGCATATTATACTGTGTGGGGCCACAGTAGAGCATTATACTGGGGAGGGGGCCCTCTGGAGAGCATGTTATATTCTGTGGGGCCTCTGTGGAGCCTTATAATGTGGAGTGGGCCTCTGGAGAGCATGTTATATTCTGTGAAGCCACTTTGGAGCATTATACTGGGGGGCCCCTCTGGAAAGCATATTATACTTTGTGGGGCCACCGTGGAGCATTATACTAGGGGGGTGTTCTGGAGAGCATACTATTCTGTTTTGGGCCACTGTGGAGCATTATACTGGGGGAACCTCACTGGGCAGTATATTTTACTGTGTGGAGGCCATTCTGGAGCATGTAATACTGTGTGGGGTCACTGTCGAGCATTATTCTGGGGGGGCCATCTGCAGAGCATATTATATTGTGTGACGCCACTGTGGGGCATTATTCGGGGGGAACTAAGGAGCATTATACTAGAGGCCCTCTGTGTGGGGCCTACTGTGGAGCATTATACTGGGGGGACGCTCTGGGGAGCATAATATATTGCGGGGGGGGCACTGTGGAGCATTATACTTGGGGGACCTCTGGGGAACATATTATACTATAGGCTACTGTGGAGCTTTATACTGGGGGGGAGGGGCAGTGTGGGGAGCCTGTTATACTGTGTGGAGCCACTGTGGAGTATATTATATTGTGTGGGGCTTCTCGAGAGCATATTATACTCTGTGGGGCCATTGTAGAGCATTATACTGGGGGGAATATGGGGAGCGTATTATACTGTGGGGGACCACTGTGGAGCATTATACTGGAGGAACCCCTTTGGGGGAGTATATTATACTGTGTGGAGGCCATTGTGGAGCATTTTATACTGTGTTAGGCCACTGTGGAGCATTATACTGGGATGGGCACTGTGGGGTGCACATTACACTGTATGGAGCATATTATATTGTGTGGGGCTGCTGGGGAGCATATTGTACTGTTTGGGGCCACTAAGGGGTAGTATACTGTGTGGAGCCTTATATTCAGTGCCTTGCGAAAGTATTCGGCCTCCTTGAACTTTTCAACCATTTGCCACATTTCAGGCTCCAAACATAAGGATATAAAATTTTAATTTTTTGGTGAAGAATCAACAACAAGTGGGACACAATCGTGAAGTGGAACGAAATTTATTGGATATTTTAAACTTTTGTAAAAAATGAAAGACTGAAAAGTGGGGCGTGCCAAATTATTCGGCCCCCTTAAGTTAATACTTTGTAGCGCCACCTTTTGCTGTGATTACAGCTGCAAGTCGCTTGGGGTATGTCTCGATCAGTTTTGCACATCGAGAGACTGAAATTCTTGCCCATTCTTCCTTGGAAAACAGCTCGAGCTCAGGGAGGTTGGATGGAAAGCGTTTGTGAACAGCAGTTTTCAGCTCTTTCCACAGATTCTCGATTGGATTCAGGTCTGGACTTTGACTTGGCCATTCTAACACCTGGATACGTTTATTTGTGAACCATTCCATTGTAGATTTTGCTTTATGTTTGGGATCATTGTCTTGTTGGAAGATTAATCTCCGTCCCAGTCTCAGGTCTTTTGCAGACTGCAACAGGTTTTCTTCCAGAATGGTCCTGTATTTGGCTCCATCCATCTTCCCATCAATTTTAACCATCTTCCCTGTCCCTGCTGAAGAAAAGCAGGCCCAAACCATGATGCTGCCACCACCATGTTTGACAGTGGAGATGGTGTGTTCAGGGTCATGAGCTGTGTTACTTTTATGCCAAACATATCGTTTTGCATTGTGGCCAAAAAGTTCGATTTTGGTTTCATCTGACCAGAGCACCTTCTTTCACATGTTTGGTGTGTCTCCCAGGTGGCTTGTGGCAAACTTTAAACGAGACTTTTTATGGATATCTTTGAGAAATGGCTTTCTTCTTGCCACTCTTCCATAAAGGCCAGATTTGTGCAGTGTACGACTGATTGTTGTCCTATGGACAGACTCTCCCACCTCAGCTGTAGATCTCTGCAGTTCATCCAGAGTGATCATGGGCTTCTTGGCTGCATCTCTGATCAGTCTTCTCCTTGTTTTGAGATGGGCAAGAATTTCAGTCTCTCGATGTGCAAAACTGATCGAGACATACCCCAAGCGACTTGCAGCTGTAATCACAGCAAAAGGTGGCGCTACAAAGTATTAACTTAAGGGGGCCGAATAATTTGGAACGCCCAACTTTTCAGTCTTTCATTTTTTACAAAAGTTTAAAATAACCAATAAATTTCGTTCCACTTCACAATTGTGTCCCACTTGTTGATTCTTCACCAAAAAAATTTTAATTTTATATCTTTATGTTTGAAGCCTCAAATTTATGAGAGGGCTATTATTAATAAGGGATCAGTATTATTTTTACAGGGTGACTGTTACTGATAAGGGGGAATATTACTGATACAGGACACTATTTATCATTTATAAGGGCGCTATTACTAATAAAGGTGTAATATTATTTATAAGCAGGGGCTATTATTTATAAGGAGGCGCTATCATAACTGATGACTGGGTGCAAAAATCTATTAGGCGGTACAAAGGTGCTCATTTGAATTGTATGTGGTAAAATGGGTCTTGTTATTACTTTTTTGTTGGTAGAAAGGAGGCGTTATTGCAGGGGTTGCCACTGGAAGACGATGGTGTTGTTTACATATCAGCATTTGGGGCCACACTTTTAATTTTGCCCAGGGCTTTGACTAAAACTGGCCCTGCATACTGTTCCCTGTCCAATCAGATTAACCTTTAACAGTATATAAAGAGATTAATACTAACCATAGAAACAACAACAATCGAGACATACCCCAAGCGACTTGCAGCTGTAATCACAGCAAAAGGTGGCGCTACAAAGTATTAGCTTAAGGGGGCCGAATAATTTGGAACGCCCAACTTTTCAGTCTTTCATTTTTTACAAAAGTTTAAAATAACCAATAAATTTCGTTCCACTTCACAATTGTGTCCCACTTGTTGATTCTTCACCAAAAAAAATTTTAATTTTATATCTTTATGTTTGAAGCCTGAAATGTGGCAAAAGGTTGAAAAGTTCAAGGGGCCGAATACTTTCGCAAGGCACTGTACCATGTGGGGCCACTATGGGGGCTCAGGGGAGCATTTTATACTGTGCGGGGCCACTGTAGAGCATTATATACCATGTGTGGAAACTTTGGAGGGCTCTTGGGAGCATTTTATACTGTGGAGCATTATATACCATGTGGAGAATTATACTGTGGTGGGGGGGGCTCAAAATTCCTGCTAGCAGCCCTGTGTGTTATGTCTGCATCACAGCTCCCTCACTATAATCTTGCACATACGTGTAGTGCTCCATGGCCATGTCATTCTCCATACAGTAATATTCATGAACTGGCCATGGAGTTATTGGGGCCTGCACAGTACTATAGGGGCTGACTATACTGGGAACATACTCAGTAACATCAGATAGTCAGCACATATATGACTTCAGTGAAGGAGCTGTGGTGTAGGCTATTAGCAGGAAGCTGTTGTGTGGGGCCCCAGAACAAGTTCCTCTGGTGGGTCTAAGGCCCTTCAGTCCAACACTGTGTAACGGAGGACTATTATATATAAGGGGGCTCTTATTTATAAGGGAGGAACTATTATATATAAGGGTGGGTTACTATATATAATTGGGAAAATTAAATATGAGGGGGCTATTATAAGGGGGAACTATTTATAAGGGGGGAACTATTATATATAAGGCATTCATTATAAGGGGGGAGCTATTATTTATAAGAGGGGAACTGTTTATAAGGGGGGTATAATTAAATGGGCTTATTTATAAAGGGGGCTATTAGTGATAATGGGGACTATTATTTATAAGGGTAACTATTATTTATGAGAGGGCTATTATTAATAAGGGATCAGTATTATTTTTACAGGGTGACTGTTACTGATAAGGGGGAATATTACTGATACAGGACACTATTTATCATTTATAAGGGCGCTATTACTAATAAAGGTGTAATATTATTTATAAGCAGGGGCTATTATTTATAAGGAGGCGCTATCATAACTGATGACTGGGTGCAAAAATCTATTAGGCGGTACAAAGGTGCTCATTTGAATTGTATGTGGTAAAATGGGTCTTGTTATTACTTTTTTGTTGGTAGAAAGGAGGCGTTATTGCAGGGGTTGCCACTGGAAGACGATGGTGTTGTTTACATATCAGCATTTGGGGCCACACTTTTAATTTTGCCCAGGGCTTTGACTAAAACTGGCCCTGCATACTGTTCCCTGTCCAATCAGATGATTAACCTTTAACAGTATATAAAGAGGTTAATACTAACCATAGAAACAACAACAATATAAAAAAAACACCTGCTGACTCCCAACAATGACACGAGGTATTAGAAACAAAGAACCCCCAAAAAGATTGACCGATTTCTTCATTGAAGATAATAAATGACACAATAAATCACACTCCAAATCCATGGAGTTTGCAGCTTCCGTAAGTCCACATAGCAAACGCACTTCTAACTGCCAGTAAGCAGACACTTTTGACTCATGATATAGCGCCTAAAACAATAACGGCAACTCCTCCCTGGGCTCAGATACCTGATATCAACCCAACTAGACTTAAAGGAAATAACCAAGAAACATCTAACCTATAAACTCAAGTTAATATACTTGGAAAAGAAACAATATCGCATTCACCTACGGTGAGAAGCTCAGCAAGGCAGAGACAATGACTCGAATCATTTGAAGAAGAGGGTTACACCGATAACACACTTTCTGGAATGCAATTCACTCCGTCTACTACTGTGTTTGCTCACATCCCTGCCTCAGCAGAAACTATCTCTGTTAAGCTTATGAAAGATATATCGATTGCCCTCAAAAGCTCAATTCAATCAGACATGTCCAATATGAGATAATAAGATCTCTTCTCATATTGATGACCTTGGCAACAGAATCAACCAAATTGAAGATAAAAAGCGTGAAAACGCAAAAGCTCACAAGTCATTGGTGGATTCTCATAACACCCTAGAGGACGAAGTAACAGCATTAAGAATAAAGGTTGTGGATATGGTGGACTGATCACGAAGATACAATATCAAATTCAGGGGTATACCAGAAGATGTATCACAACCAGAAATAATCCCATTTCTACAAAAAGGTATGTCAATACTCCTTCCTGAATCTACTGAAGCTGATTTAATAGACAGAACACACAGATTGCCTAAACCAAAAAATCTCCCTGACAAGATCCCAAGAGATATTTTGGAAAGGATACATTTCTTTCATGTCATGTCCAGAGAAACTACTGGCAACCTCATGTAAAGCGAATGAACTACTGGAACCATTCATCATAATTTCACTATTTACTGACCTGTCACAAGTGACCATTCAAAACAGAAGCGAATTCCCAACTAAATTGATAGTTAATAGAGGAAACCTCACCTTTGGTGGGATCAAATCCCATTTTTATTAGCAATGCCATCCCGTTCTCCAGATTCGGAATGACAAACTGTTCTCAAGCTTTAAAAGAAAATAAAGCACGCTCAATCCAGGAAGAGTGGTCAAAGCAAGCATCAGTTAAAGATTGATGGTGACTCGGACAAGACAGTTTAAGTATACACACCCCACATGCCTAATAACCTTCAGGTTACACTTTTTTTTTTATGTTATGTTATACTTTCTGTTGACTTGTTTAGTTTTTCTCCCCCCGTTACCTATTCAGAATACTGGGACAACATCTCTCCTTGACAGCCTGGAAGAACCTAAATCAATACACAACGTGACTAAAATAACCAAGCCTAGCCATGGATTTTCCAAATTGCAAGAATTATACTACCCCACCACACTGCTTTTACTCTTCCCACAAATTGTCACTTAAAATGTTGTCATTGAACACAAAGGGCCTCAACCATCCATTTAAAAAGGTCTTCACTTTGGTTGGAAGCCCAGAAGAATAACAGACTTTATATGTGCTCAAGAAACCCACTTACTAGAATCAGATGCAAACAGAATGAAAAAACGCAAATTCCCACACATATACCATGCGCATGCCCAAAGTAAAAAGGCAGGCGTTCTGATTTTCATAAGAGAGAGCCTAATATTTGAATTGTTGGAAACTGTGTATGATAATAGAGAAAGGTTTCTTGTGTTAGTTTGTAATATAAATAGAATGTATACAATTTGTAACATATACCTGCCTAATATGAGGAAGATTAAATTTATCAACAAACTAATGAAAAAAAAATACGAAGTGCAAAAAGGTGACCTACTTATTTGCGGAGACCTGAACTTAATAGCCGACCACTTGTTGGATACAACCTCTTACACTTTCTCCCTTGCTGTTTCAAAATTATTTGAGAAAGACTACACATACTATTCCCCCCACATCAAATCTTCAGTAGAATAGACTACTGCATAGATAAATATTCAGTTATGTGAAGACATCAAAATAGGATCATGTCCCATATGTCACAGAACGAATACATATGGAGACTAAACAATTTCCATTTAGCACACAAAGATAATCAGCAAAATATAAAAGTCTGTAATTAAAGAGTTTTTTGTCACTAACACAACCCCTGACATTAATAATTTAACTTTGTGGCATACCCACAAGGCCTAGGTATGAAGTATACTAATCAAAATTTCAGCCTTTCATAAAAAAAAAATAATAATAAATGCAGAGAAAAAAACAAATGGAAGAGCTGATAAAAGATATTACAACCTTAGAAACAGAACAAAAACAAAACCTGACATATTACATTTATCAGAAATTAACTGATAACAGAAATAAACTTAGATCCCTGCTACTCTATAAATACGACCTTAGCTTGATGAAATTCAGATCCAACTACTATAACCTTAATAATAAAGCAAACTCTTTCATGGCTAAAAGAATTAAAAACATTTGCCTGAAGAATAAAATTTCCCATTATCACAGCTAACAGAAACAAAAAGATAACTACAGTGCTGGCCAAAAGTATTGGCACCCCTGCAATTCTGTCAGATAATACTCAATTTCTTCCTGAAAATGATTGCAATCACAAATGCTTTGGTAATAATATCTTCATTTATTTTGCTTGCAATGAAAAAACACAAAAGAGAATGAAAAAAAAAGTCAAATCATTGATCATTTTACACAAAACTCCAAAAATGGGCCGGACAAAAGTATTGGCACCCTCAGCCTAATACTTGGTAGCACAACCTTTAGACAAAATAACTGCGAACAACCGCTTCCGGTAACCATCAATGAGTTTCTTACAATGCTCTGCTGGAATTTTAGACCATTCTTCTTTGGCAAATTTCTCCAGGTCCCTGAGATTTGAAGGGTGCCTTCTCCAAACTGCCATTTTGAGATCTCACCACAGGTGTTCTATGGGATTCAGGTCTGGACTCATTGCTGGCCACTTTAGAAGTCTCCAGTGCTTTCTCTCAAACCATTTTCTAGTGCTTTTTGAAGTGTGTTTTGGGTCATTGTCCTGCTGGAAGACCCATGACCTCTGAGGGAGACCCAGCTTTCTCACACTGGGCCCTACATTATGCTGCAAAATTTGTTGGTAGTCTTCAGACTTCATAATGCCATGCACACGGTCAAGCAGTCCAGTGCCAGAGGCAGCAAAGCAACCCCAAAACATCAGGGAACCTCCGCCATGTTTGACTGTAGGGACCGTGTTCTTTTCTTTGAAGGCCTCTTTTTTTTTTTTTTCCTGTAAACTCTATGTTGATGCCTTTTCCCAAAAAGCTCTACTTTTGTCTCATCTGACCAGAGAACATTCTTCCAAAAAGTTTTTGGCTTTCTCAGGTAAGTTTTGGCAAACTCCAGCTTGGCTTTTTTATGTCTCTGGGTCAGAAGTGGGGTCTTACTGGGTATCCTACCATAGAGTCCCTTTTCATTCAGACGCCGACGGATAGTACGGGTTGACACTGTTGTACCCTCGGATTGCAGGGCAGCTAGAACTTGTTTGGATGTTACTCGAGGTTCTTTAGCCACCATCCGCACAATCTTTCATTGAAATCTCTGGTCAATTTTTCTTTTCTGTCCACATCTAGGGAGGTTAGCCACAGTGCCATGGGCTTTAAACTTCTTGATGACACTGCGCACGGTAGACACAGGAACATTCAGGTCTTTGGAGATGGACTTGTAGCCTTGATTGCTCATGCTCCCTCACAATTTTGCTTCTCAAGTCCCCAGACAGTTCTTTGGTCTTCTTTCTTTTCTCCATGCTCAATGTGGTACACACAAGGACACAGGACAGAGGTTGAGTCAACTTTAATCCATTTCAACTGGCTGCAAATGTGATTTAGTTATTGCCACCACCTGTTATGTGCCACAGGTAAGTAACAAGTGTTGTTAATTACACAAATTAGAGAAGCATCACCTGATTTTTCAAAGGGTGCCAATACTTTTGTCCACCCCCTTTTTTATGTTTGGTGTGGAATTATATCCAATTTGGCTTTTTGACAATTCTTTTTGTGGTTTTCCATTGAAGACAAATTAAATGAAGATATTATTACCAAAGCATTTGTGATTGCAATCATTTTCTGGAAGAAATTGAGTATTATCTGACAGAATTGCAGGGGTGCCAATACTTTTGGCCAGCACTGTAACTCTAAGGAAATAGCAAACGCCTCTAGTGACTATTACGCTAAACTGTATAATCTGAATCGAGATAGCCCGACAACACAACTCAGTATTGAAAATATACAAGTATTCCTAGATAAAATAAATCTTCCTAAACTATCAAAAGATAATTTAACTAACCTTAACACTCCATTCTCTCACATAGAGACACTTGAAGCAATATCCTCTATGAAACAAAATAAAGCCCTTGGCCCAGATGGGTATACAAATGAATACTACCAAGCCTTTCTACATATAATAAGCCCACACTTATGTAAAGTATTTAACAAAGCTATGAAAGTAGACTCATTTCCGAAGGAAATGCTACAAGCGACTATCACCACAATTCCAAAACTGAATATTACTGACTATAGGCCCTCTCTCTTTTGAATGGAGATGTTAAGTTATATGCTAAAATCAAAGCTCAATGTTTGCTAAACATTCTTCCTACTGTAATAAACGCAGATCAAGTAGAATTAGTTAAAAATAGACAAGCTTCGGATGCTACTAGGAGATTCATTCATCTACAAAACTGGACAGAACATACAAAAACCCCAGCTCTATTTTTATCCCTAGATGCTGAAAAAGCATTTGATAGGTCATACTCTTTTCAGGCTCTGGAGAAATTCAGATGTTCCTGACTTTTTACTTCAAGCAATCAAAGCCCTATATTCCTCCCCATCCGCTAAGATATTAGCTGACGCTTTATTGTCAAAACCATTCAATATAACAATGGAAAAAGACAAGGATGCCCTCTTTTTCCACTGATTTTTATCCTAGTTCTAGAATTTCTCAATTTATTAGAATGAACCCTGACATACATGGCATAAAAGTAAAAAACTTATCCCACACAATAGGCCTTTTTGCAGATGACATCATAATCACAATCAAAACCCTATGGTCTCTCTTAATGCAGTGCAAGAAGCAATCAATTTAGATCTATCTCATACAAAGTCAACAAAACTAAATATTGATATAAGGACTAAATATCCTGCCAGATATGAGAACTATAATACACAACTTCCCATACAAATGGCATTTCATACCTAGGAATTAACCTAGATTTCCCAATTAATGATATGATAGATGCAAACTGGAAACCCCTTACATGTGAATTACAAAAAGACCTGGATTAAATAGGGAAGGGTGAACTATCCTGGTGCGGCAGGATGAGCATCTATAAAATGATGATCCTACCAAAAATTCTATAAAACATACAATTCCCCTAGTTCTTCCTAATAAAATAAGGAACTTCATATCCAGCTATCATCCTTTATTTGGCAAGGCACAAAGGTAAGAATCACGTTCAAAAATTTATCCTGACCCAAATCACTTTGAGGATTTGGAGTACCAAATATTAAGAAGTACCATATAGCTGCAATATTAGATCTAATCAAAAACTGGTGGCAACATGTAAGAAACAAGTAGACTTGGAAAAAGCAATCTTGGAAACAAATAATTTAAAAGATACCTCTTCCTTAAAGCATCTAGACAAGATATCCCCAACCCCCTTCCCCTTGCACTGTCCAAACCAACCCTCAAATTGTGGAAGGATTTTATAATAAATCAACCCAGTAACATACCTCTCTCTGCTGAGAAACTTCAGATTACCCTACTTGAAAAACTCAGCTCTGGGTTAGAAATTTCACACTGGGGTGACAGTGGCATCCGATATATATAGTGGTTTGCAAAAGTATTCATACTCCTTGAACTTTTTCACATTTTGTAACCTTACAACCACAGAGTTAAATGTATTTTACTGAGATTTTATGCGATAGACCAACACAAAGTAGCAGATAATTGTGAAGTGGAAGGAAAATGATTTCAAAATTTTGATCAAATAAAAATCTGAAAAGTGTGACATGCAAAAGTATTAAGCCCCCTGTACTCTGATACCGCTAAATAAAATCCAGTTCAATCAATTGCCTTCAGAAGTCACTTAATTATTTAGTAGAGTCCAGCTGTGTGTAATTTAGTCTCAGTATAAATACACCTGTTCTGTGAAGGCCTCAGTGGTTTGTTAGAGAACACTAGTGAACAAACAGCATCATGAAGACCAAGGAACTCACCAGACAGGTCAGAGATAAAGTTGTGGAGAAGTTTAAAGCAGGGTTAGCTTATAAAAACATATCCCAAGCTTTGAGCATCCCAAGGAGCACTGTTCAATCCATCATCCAAAAATGGAAAAAGTATTTTTCAACTGCAAACCTACAAAGACATGGCTGTCCACCTAAACTAAAAGATCGAACAAGGAGAACACTGGTCAAAGAAGCAGCCAAGAGGCCCATGGTCATTCTGGAGGAGCTGCAGAAATCCACAGCTCAGGTGGGAGAATCTGTCCACAGGACAACTATAAGTTGTGCACTCCACAAATCTGGCCTTTATGGAAGAGTGGCAAGAAGAAAATCATTGTTGAAAGAAAGACATAAGAAGTGTCGTTTGCAGTTTGCCACAAGCCATATAGGGGACACAGCAAACATAGCAAAGCGCTATGTGTGGCAGAGAAGTAACTCTGCTCATCACCCTGAACACACCATCCCCACTGTGAAACATGGTGGTGGTAGCATGATGCTGTGGGGGTGCTTTTCTTCAGCAGGAACAGGGAAGCTGGTCAGAGTTGATGGGAAGATGGATGGAACTAAATACAGGACAATCCTGCAAGGAAACCTGTTGGGAAGGAGATTCAACTTCCACCAAGACATCTGTGGCAAGACATGAAAATTGCTGTTCACAGACACTCTCCATCCAATCTGGCTGAGCTTGAGTTATTTTGCAAAGCAGAATGGGCAGAAATCTCAGTCTCTAGATGTGCAAAGCTGGTAGAGACATACCCCAAAAGACTTGCAGCTGGAGTTGCAGTGAAAGGTTCTACAAAGTATTGATATACGGGGCTGAATACTTTTGCACGTCATACTTTTCAGATTTTTATTTCATTAAAATTTTGGAAACCATGTTTCATTTTCCTTCCACTTCACAATAATGTGCTACTTTGTGTTGTTCTATCACTTAAAAGCTCAATAAAAAAACATTTAACTTTGTGGTTGTAAGGTGACAAAATGTGAAAAAGTTCAAGGGGTGTGAATACTTTTGCAAGGCACTGTAAGTTATCTATATGTTAATGGAGGCATATGCTGCTTTTCAGTCCTCTTGCTTACACATAACATTGGGAAACAGGACTTGTACAAATTCCTGTAAGTTCGCTGAATATTAAGGAAATTCCCAATACAATCTATAACTATACAAAATAACATATCCTCTTTTCTCCATGATAAAATAAAGTCCTAAAGAAGCATCAGCACCTTTTATAATTCTGTAATTATAAAATTATAATTCATATATCTGTCCACCCCAACCAATTCTAATTCTAGTACAAACATTTTGAAGTGGGAAAGGGACTTAAATAGAGAAGAAAAATGGCTGAAAACCTTGAAGATAATCTTTAAAAATGCAACCTGGATCAACCACCATATTACTACAAGGTCCTGTATAGATGGTTTCTCACCCATTATGTCCTCTCTAAGATATATCCTTCGACATCCCCAAACTGTTGGAGAGGTTGCTCACAGATAGGTAATATACTCCACATTTTCAGTGAGTGCCCGCGGATCCGTCATCTGTGACACTCAATTGTACAATTACTATGGACCCTGAAAATATTTTAAAAACCATCCCCCCTGAACTAGGCCTACTAGGCTTAGGACTTATTGAGGTCTCAAAAATACACAGGATAATATTGTGCCATCTTTTATTATCAACTATATTAGCTTTAGCACAAAATTGGAAAACGGACTATTTCTCAACAGTCGCCATTATTATACTAAAAGTCAACCAAAATTTTCACTATGAATATGTACTTGCCACAGGACTGGGAAAGTTGGGCAAGTTCTAGATTTGCCTATACTTTAACACAGGCCCAGTGCTATGGATCAAATGGAGCACCAGACTAAATAGTGAGTCCCAGCACTAGACAAACTGATCAAATGGTAAAACAGCACCGAACGTCCAGCGCACTCCAGCCACACCACTCCTGACCCCCAGAGGTGTTCACCAGCGCCCCTGATGGTGGGTATGGACTTGGAGACAACTGTCTGGCAGGGCAGTTACAGGTCAGAGAGCGCAGGACGCACGGCGCACCACTAGTCTCAAACCCAGTAACTTAAATCACTTACTGGAAACTTCCAAAGTCAGATGAGGATCCAAAGTGCAGAAGGCAGCTGATGGCTGTAACCGGAAGCAATAGAATAGTTGTCCAATCCAAGTCGTTAACGAGAGGTCAGCGGGAGTCTGTAGGCAAGCCGAGGTCAGAAAGAGATGTCCCGGTCCGTGTTAGGAGAAGACCGGCACTAACACTAGTAGGTTAATCTCCTAACACCCAGCTTTAAGTCTCCTCCTAATACCAAACATCTGGTCAACTCCCCCCCCCCCCCCTGCAATTCCCTTGACTCACTTTCCATTTTTCCTTTTAGTTTGTAATTATGTTAGTCTGGGGTAAAGCATTCCAGAGCACCGGTGCAGCTAAAAAAAAAAAGTCTTGGAGATAGGAGTGGGATGCTCAGAAAACATGTAAGTCTAAAGTCATTGACAAAACGGAGAGGACGGTTAGGAAGGTAGACCGTGATGAGGGAAGATATGTAGGGAGGTGCAGCGCTGTGGATTGATTTGTGGGTAAGTGTGATAATTTTGTATTGTATTCTGTGGGGGGATGGGCAACCAGTGCATGACTGGCACAAGGTAGATGCATCTGTGTCCTGGTTTGACAGAAAGATGAGTCTGGGAGCTGCATTCAGGACAGATTGTAGAGGGGAGAGTTTGGTAATAGGAAGACCAATTAGAAGAGAATTGCAATAGTGAAGAAGAGAGAAAATCAGAGCCACAATGAAGGTTTTTGATGTTTCCACAGTGAGAAAAGGGCCAATTCTAGAGTTTTTAAGGTGCAGGTGGCAAGAGCGTGGCAGGAATATGTTGGATGAAGGTGAGATCTGAGTCAAATACAACCCACAGACAGTGGGCATGCTGCCTCGGTGTAATAGTAAGACAGCAGACAGAAATGGAGATATCAGGGTTAGGTCAGTTAGTAGATAGAGGGAACATGAGAAGATTTTTAAAGGATTCAGTTTCAGATAAAGAGAAGACATGACAGCGACAGCAGAGAGTAGTATGGGGTGATGTCATGGTATGAGGTATATAGCTGGGTGTCATCAGCATAAAGATGGTACTGAAAGTCAAATCTGCTGATGGTTTGTCCATTAGGGGCTGTGTAAAGACACGAGGAGGGGGCCTAGAACTGACCCCTGGGGAACCCCAACAGCAAGGGGAAGAGGAGAAGAGATCGCACCAGTAAATGATACACTAAATGAGCGGCCAGAAAGATAGGAAGAAAACTCTCTGTCTCTGAAGCCAATAGATTGGAGCATAGTGAGGAGGAGTTGGTGGTCTACAGTGTCAAATGCTGCTGAGAGATTCAGAAGAGTATGCAGTGAATAGTTCTGTTTAGATTTAGCCGTCAGGGCTGTTTCTGTAGAGTGTATTGCACAAAATCCCGGGTAAATGAGGGACCTTCAGAGTGGCTTGTTACCATGTAAGATAGGCGCATGGACGCAGGGTAACAGTTCATATGTGCAATTTTAGTTTCAATAATTTTTTTTTATTTTTTTTATTTGGGTTTCAAGATAAACACAAGAAAATACAAGAACATTATTGACATACATTACGATTTTCATTCTGTGTAAATTTGTTCAGGGTATATTTTCCTGAATTGTATACCAATAGACAAAGGATAAAGATTACATATACTATAAACATAACAATAACATTAACATTTGGGCACTTTTCTGGGGTTATTGTGAAACATATTTGAAACGATCTTCTCCTATGTTTCTTCCCGCCTCCATGCTCCACACCCAATGCTATACCCAAGACCAGATTTCATATAACTCATAGTTCTCCTTATGCTACAAATCGAGAATTAATCCATGCGTCCCATATATTTTTGAAGCTATGATGGGAGTCATTTCCCAGTGCAATTACCCTCTCGTAGGTGTATGTATTGTTAATGGCTTGCAACAATGTGGTATCAGACGGGGGGGTCATTGATTGCCATCTTTGTACCAACATTAATTTGGCTATAGTCAAGATTTTACATAGGAGTATTTTATATTTGTTCAACTCCTCGGGAATTCCAATTAATAGGATGGCTAGAGGTGAGGTGTAGGGGAGGCGGAAATTAAATATTTCCGATACCATGTCAAAGACCCTTTACCAATATCCACAAATTATGGGGCATTGTCCCAATATATGGAGCAGGGTCCCCTTCTCTCCACATCCTCTCCAGCAACTCCCAGATACGGAAGGGTACACCAGTTGTAAAGTGGATGGGGTTCGGTACCATCTTAAAGTAATCTTCATAGCTGTTTCTATGTGGGTGCTACATTTTAAGGACGTGTGACTTAATTTAATTGATCGTTCCCACTCGTCCGAAGTAATAACTCTTCCTAAATCTCTCTCCCAACAACGGAATGGTGCAGATCTAGTAAAGGTCGCCACTCCATCCATCTTATCATATAGAAACCGTAGTCCCCTCATCTTAGTCGACAACCATGTGAATATCGCATTATTGTGGGGTAGTTTCGATACCGGGTTTTTGGATATAAAGTGCCATATCTGGGAGTATTTAAGGAAATCACCCCTCTGAATTCCAAATTTTCGAGTGAGGTCTGTAAATGATAAAAATTGTGTGTTATCGGACTGTAAGTGGGAGACCTGTGTAATCCCCTTCGCTTCCCACTCCGAAATTACGAGGTCCTCTATTGCCCAGGTCATAAGTGATAAAGGCATCTCTGAGGCATGAAAGTGGCTGATAGGATTTGTTTTCCAGTGAAGTAGCTTCCATGCGGACTGGGGACAAGGACTCAGGCATAGGAATATTCCAGAAGGGCGCCCACAATGTATCCCCCAATCTTAAGGGATATATAAACGATTGCTCTATGTGTATCCATGGAACCGAGGTGTCAGCTGATCTCCATCTAGCACACTGTATTACTAAGGACGCTATGTAGTAATTCCTTACCACTGGTACTCCCAGTCCTCCCGCCTCTTTTTGTTTAAATAGGAAGCTTTTGTTGACTCTGGGTCTCTTCCCATTCCATATGAATTTTGAGATCGCCCTTTGCATGGTTTCGAAAAACGAAACTGGGACGGAAATCGGGAGTGTGCGAAATAGATATAGTAGTCTAGGCAGTAATAGCATCTTGAAGGCTGCGACGCGTCCCATCCAGGACACGTCTATTTGGACATTCGCTTCATCTCGTCCTGTAATGTTTTCAACATAGGTGTATAATTATTTCTATATAGGGCCCCTGTGGAAGGTGTCACCTGCATCCCCAGATACTGAACGCCATCTTTCCTCCAGTCAAAGTTATATTGCGCTTGTAGGGATTGAAGCAATAAAGGAGGGATATGTAAAGATAGGGCTTGTGATTTGGTCATATTTAATTTATAAAATGATAAGTGTCCGAAGTTGGCAATGATCTCCATAAGTCGGGGGAATGGACTCTCGCGGTTTGGACAGAGTAAGAATGATATCATCTGCATACAGTGATATGAGATGAGTTCTGTCCCGTATATCAATGCCCCCTACCTCTGGGTCTAATCTAAGTATCTGGGCCAGTGGTTCCATTGAGAGAACAAATATCAATGGCGAAAGGGGGCACCCCTGCCTAGTCCCGTTCGTTATTAAAAAGGGATCCGACACTACCCCATTAGTGAATACTCTTGCAGATGGTGCAGAGTACAGCGCCTCGACTGCTCTTAATATAGCTCCTGCAAACCCCATGTTTTTAAGCACCAAGAAGGCATACGACCAACAAATGTGGTCGAACGCCTTTTCGGCATCCAATGCGAGAATCACCGCCTCCGTCTTTCTAGAATTAATGTGGTGTATAATATTCAAAATGCGTCTAGTATTGTCATATGATTGTCTTCCTTTCACGAATCCCACTTGGTCGTGATTTATTAGGCTCGGAAGACAAGCTGCTATTCTATTTGCTATAATTTTGGCATAAATTTTTAAATCTGAGTTTAATAGTGAGATCGGCCGAAAATTTTGAGGACTGGTGGCAGGCTTGCCCGGTTTAGGCAACGTCACCACCAGGGCCTCCTGGTTTTCCCTCGGAATAGTGCCAGAGTCCACCACAACTGTCAAAAAGGACAACAGCGGGTTCCACAGGATTGGAAAAAACTTTTTGTAATATTCATTCGTGAGGCCATCTGGACCCGGGGATTTTCTAGGTGGCAGCGACTTGATTACCGACAGCAATTCTGATGGTAAGATGGGCTCGTTCAAGGAGTCCAGTTGTGTTTCTGTGAGTGTGGGTAGTTGAGTACTTGCAAGAAAATTGGCAATTTCCTGCTTCGTTGGAGGGGTCACAGAAGAGTCTTCTCTAATATTGTATAAGCCTTCATAGAAAGCTTTAAAGGCATTGGCGATGCCACTAGGGTCATATATTTTGTATGTGCCATCTTTACTCTGAAGAAACGGGATTTTAGACCTTGCATGTTTTTGTTTAAGCTTGGCCGCTAAAAGCTTACCAGCCTTATTAGATTGAGAACAATAAGTCGCTTTCACCCTTTTCAAATTTTTCTCATAATTATGCAGTAGACAGGCTGTCAGTTGATGTCGTAGTGACACCAATTTTGCTACATTGAAAGGTGAAGGAGATTTCTTATTACTGTCATCTATAGATTTTATTTGGTGTAGTAATCGGTCAATTTCTGCTAACCTGGTTTTCTTTTCTATGTGTCCCAAGCGAATAAATGTTCCTCTGATAAAAGCTTTATGTGAATTCCACAGTATGTCAGGGCTAGAGGCAGAGGGAGTATTGATCCGAAAGAATTCCTGCAGATCCTTTTCCAAAATTGCTTTATATTTTGGCTGCGACATTAGGAATTCATTACACCTCCACACATACGCTCTGGGACATTCATATTTTTCCCTTAGAGTCAGAGTTATTGGTGCATGGTCTGACCATGATATTTGCGAAATATCCGATTTAACAGCAAGGGGAATACTAGTTTGTTCTGGTAGAAATAAGTCTATTCATGAATAGCTGTTGTGTACAGTAGAATAGTAGGTGTAATCTTTTTCAGTATTATGAAGGATACGCCAAATGTCAAATAATTCGTGGCGCCATATAGCTTGTGAAAATGAAGGATGACGTGTTGTTGCGCCAGAAGTAGTGTCTACTTCTGGGTCCGGAGCCATATTAAAGTCTCCCATCATTACTAAGCATCCTTGTTTTCTCCGCTCCACTGTTCTCATGAGTCTCCCTAAGAATGACACCTGTCTTCTGTTTGGGGCGTATACCGAAACTAATGAGTATGTAACATTGTTAAGAATGTAGACTAATATAATAAATCGCCCTCCAGGGTCGGCATACTGGGACACCAGCTGAAATGCCACCGAATCTCTAATCCCAATTAGTGTTCCCCTGCGTTTGGAGGAGCAGTGAGCGTGAAATATATGTGGGTATGAGGAGTGTCTAACGCGAGTGGCATCTACCTCCAAAAGATGCGTTTCTTGAACTGCAAGAATGTCACAGCCTTGAACTCGGGCCTCCCGCCATAAGTTGGCTCTCTTTTGAGGGGGAGTTCAAGCCTCTGACATTCATAGACATAATTTTAAGTACCATAATTTACAATGAGTAATGCTGCAATGGTCTTACCACAACCACCCACATCAGAAGTCACCAGTAGTAGTAGGAAGCAGATTCGTCTCTGCCCTGTATAGTCACGTCGCCCCATGTGCCAGAACCGAGGACAAAACAAACTAGAAAAACAAAGAAACCAGTGGGTAAGCCACCTAAACAAAACAAAGAACAGAAATGCGGTACAGCAGACCAGCGGCTGTTGTAATCCTGGGGGGATAAGTTCAGTAGTAGTGGACATACGAAATCCTTTGTCAGGTGAGTCTCTAGCTGTGTAGCCCTTTTGGTGGACGCTTTGGGGTTTTCGTTTGATGCCATCCATCAGACACAGGGCCAGGTAGTAGCTTGGGTGCCGGATCGATGATTGGAATGTCCCATTTAAGTAGCAACTTCTTGCCGTCTTCTGGAGAGTTGATGATATGAGTAAGGTTGTTCCGGGATACGATCACTTTGACCGGGAATCCCCATTTATAAAGGATTTTATGCTGGCGTAGAGCTGTAGTTATATGGGTAAATTGCCTCCGTAATTGTAGTGTTGCGGCCGAAAGATCAGAGTAGATGGATATTTTATGGTATGGGTCAGGTAAACGGCCACTTTTCCGTGAAGTCAGCAGCACCAGCTCTTTAGTACGGTAAAAATGGATCTTTGCTAAGACATCTCTGGGTACAGCATCATCTAGGTGTGAGGGCCTTGGGACTCTATGCGCTCTATCAATGGTTAGGTCCATTGTCGTAAGATTTGGTATTAGCGTGCGTATCAGGTCTTGGAGGAATACTCGCAGAAACTGACTCTGGAATCCCTCTAAACTTCAAATTGTTGCGCCTCGAGCGATCCTCCAGATCTGCTATTTTAGCTTTTAAAAATGACACGTCTTTTTCCACCTCAAAGTGAGCATCTATTAGATCATTGTGTGATGCAGCAAATTCCGCCATTTTAGATTCCACATGAACAGTGCGTTTCTGCAGTTCCTGAAGGCTTCTATCTAGCGGCTTAACCATTAAGGACATATCTGTTGTCAGTGATTTACAGAAGGCCATGAGCATATTTTTCATGGGGGCCTCAGTGAGTAAACTCTCTGTTGCCGGAATATCTGCAAAAAAAATCGGTGGATGGCGGTATGTGCTGTATATTATCGCTCACCTCTCCTTCCTGATGCTCAGTGTTCTGGAGCCTGGGCTTTTGTGTGGCCGGGCTAGCGGTGGGCGATAATGGTGTCTCCGCGTTACAGAGGCCTATAGGCCTCGGTGTGTCAGTATGATTAGGCCTCGGAACAGCGCTCTCCCCGGCCCGCCGGGGGGAAGGCTCCTGTGTCACCGGAACCCCACACTCCAGCAGCTGCGGTATCGACGGCGCCGAGAGCGTCCTCCGTTGCCCTGACAACGTTAGTGTCTCCTCCGGAGGGTCTCGGGATGGAGTGGAGGCTCCGGAGATAGCGGCGGAGCGCGAGCCGTCGCCATTTTGATCTTCCCCTCCGCTGTGGGGGAAGTAAAAATCAGAGATTTTCTGCGGTTTTACCGCAGATTTTCTCTTTCTTGGCATCTCCGACGATGAGAAACTTTCTCTTTATCGTTTGGAGTGTTATACTCCACAGGCACGTCGCTACTGCTGTCGCTTTGGTGGACTCAGGCCTAGAGCTGTGCACCTATGCGGCCATTCCGTTCCACAGTCAGGCTCCGCCCCCATATGTGCAATTTTATTGCCAACAGTTCATACAGTCCAACTAAAAAAAAACAGCTTGCTTCAGCATAAATGAACAGATCAGGAAAACATAAACCGTCCTTAACCTCAGGTACAAATGGGTCAACAGAGTTAGGTTATGTAACAGGATAGGTTAGGCGTCTGTCCTCCACACAGAGCAGTGTGTGTTTCAGTTTCAGAGCTTCACACAGAAAAGACCACTACACCCCTTCCTTTTTGGGCAGTTTTAGCTCTTCAAAGCTGCACCCAGCAAGACCCGGACTGGAGTATAGGCTCAGGTCTGCAACAACTTCCAAAACCTGGAACCAGACTCCAGCCAGTTATCTCACAGATACCAGCCACCTTAGTGGAAGGTATCTGCCATCCACTATTTTACCTTCTGCCTTTCTACACCCGATTGTAAGGTGTCCAGAAGAGAGTTAGCAGAGAGATAGTGGATTAGGCGGGAATAGACCGTGCATTCCAGGAGTTTAGAGATTAAGGGGAGGTTAGACATGGGTCGATAGTTAGCAGCACAGGATGGGTCGAGGGTGGACTTTTTCAGTAGTGGGGTTATTACTGCATGTTTGAAGGAGGAGGGAAAGATTCCAGAAAAGAGAGAGGTTAAAAATTTTAGTTATGATGAGTTGTAAGTGGAGACATAGCCCAAAGGATGGTTTCACGGCATAAGGTCACTTGTGAAAGTAGTAGTGCGAGAAGAAGAAAGGAGCTGAGAGATTTTTTTCTGTTACTCGGTCAAAGAATGATAGTTCACAAGGAGCAAGAGAGGGACGGATACTGCTTAGAGATTATTTCCTGACGGAGGTTGTCGATTTTGTCTTTGAAGTACGTGGCCATGTCTTGAGGACTGAGGTCTGTGACAGGTACCTGTTCCTTCAGCATAAGTAGGGAGTGAAAGGTATCATTTAGGGTTATTGAAGAGAGAAGAGATGAATATGGTGATGTAGGCTTGTTTCGCGAGGTGAAGGGTGGAGTTACAGTTTTTGAGCATAAACTTGAATTGAAGAAAATCTGCAGATGTGTTTGATTTTCACCACAGACGTTCAGCACATCTTGAGCACCACTGAAGAAAATGTGTTTGACGAGTGTGCCAAGCTTGTCGGTGTCTGTATCTGGATTTTCGGAGATTCAAGGGTGCTGCTTTATCCAGGGTGGTTTTGAGAGTCTCATTGTAGTGTTTGGTGGCCAGTTCAGGACATGAGATAGAAGAGATGGGAGACAGTGGTGACTGTAGGGTGTCTGAGAGGTACTGCGTGTTTATTATAGCACGTAGATTCCTGTAGGTGCGGTTGGTTGACATGTTTTGCTAAGGACAATAGCCTTTGATAGTAAAGGAAAGAAGGTTGTGGTCAAAAATTGGTAGGCGAGTGTTAGTAAAGTCAGAGGCAGAGGGTGAAAAGTAAAAGATGGCTGCAGCCAAAAGAAGTGATTTCAGAGGGATCTTGTTTTTGTCATGTCAGGTAGCCAGTCCATCATGATTCTATTGTTATTGGTTGGCAGCAATGAAGGGATGCAGAGGGTTGAGTTGCACCTAGTTTAAAGAGCTTTAGGGGGCCCATAAGGTGTCTCTTCCCAATATAAGGAGACCAGTACTATAATGCAGAGGCGTAACTAGGAATGGCTGGGCCCCAAGGCGAACATTTGACATGGGCCCCCCCCCCCCGAACCTGCCACCCCCAACCCCCCTCCCCAGACCACCCCCTCCAACCCCCCGCACAAACTGCATTCCTGCACACACTTTTATACGCCATAGTGGCCTCTGCACACAGTATTATTCCCTATAGTGCTCCCTGCACAAAGTATTATGCAGCATAGTGGCCCCAGCACACAGTATTATGCCCCATAGTGTCCCCTGCACACAGTATTATGCCCCATAGTGGCCCCTGCACACAGTATTATGCCCCATAATGGTCCCTGCACACAGTATTATACCCCATAGTGGCCCCTGCACAGAGTATTAAGCCCCATAGTGGTCCCTGCACACAGTATTATGCACCATAGTGGTCCCTGCACACGGTATTATGCTCCATAGTGGCCCCTGCACACAGTATTAAGCCCCATAGTGTCCCCTGCACAGAGCATTATGCCTCATAGTGGACCACCCATGAACGATTATTGTACTCTGGGGTCTTTTCAGACCCCAGAGTATAATGATCGGAGACCCAGGGGAGGATACAAACATAAAAAACAATGATACTTACCTCTCCCTGGCCCTGATGCACTCCGGTGTGTTACTTCGGCCATCTTCAATGTTGGACCACATCTCGCTTGATTCAGGCCAGCGTGGCAACGGATAATGACGTCAGTTGACGTCTGGGATGTCACCAAACAGGCTCGAAGCCTGTCGGAGCGCAATGTCCCGGGCCCTGTGGCAGCCGCTACCGTTGCTATCCCGGTATTTACGCCCCTGCTATAATGATACATTATAGTTGGGGTGGGGGGACTGTTACAGATTTTGTATAGGAGCCAGGAACTTCATGTTTCACGCCTCAAGTGAGCAGAATAGCATAGTCTCACACCATATACCAACCAGTTAAAAGAAAAAGATGACAAGCTGTAGTAGAGGTGTATTTGTCAGTTTTCTTCCCTCAGGAAAACTCTCGTTTATTGGTTGCAGAAAAATAAACAGTGAAAAGGCTCTCTTGATTGTGCTGGTCAACTCCAACAGACCTTACATTGTGGTTTACTGTTAGCACCAGGGGCGTAACTACCGGGGTAGCAGAGGGCCCCCGATGCTTTTTTTTTTTAATAGGCCGTTACCTGCTGGAATAACCCCAGCAGGTAATGGGCCATATTTACTTAACATGGCCGCCTGCGCTGTGGAGGGGCCACTATGGGACATAATACTGTGTGCAGGGGCCACTATGGGGCATAATACTGTGTGCAGAGGCCACTATGGGGCATAATATTGTGTGCAGGGACCAATCTGGGGCATAATAGTGTGTGTAGGGGACTATGGCTCATAATAGTGTGCGCAGGAATACGGTTTGTGCGGGGGGGTTGGAGGGGGCGATCCGGGGGGATGGGGGCTGCAGTTCGGGGGGAACGCCAATGTTAAATGTTCGCCTTGGGGCCCAGCCATTCCTAGTTACGCCACTGGTTAGCACTGTAGTCCTGGGATCAGACTTCACCAAGGGCAACAAATGCATATAATTCATATGTCCTCCTCTAGTTTTTGACTGTTAGATAATAATACTGTGGTATACTGGAGCCCCAATAATTACATTTGCAAAGCACAGCGCAGCCAGAACTCTCTGCATGCTGCCTCCCCAGCTACATTCCTTATAAGGTGAGCATCTGCTTGCTACAGCCCCCTGCTTGGATTAATTGAATGCCCATGCACTCATATGCAGATCAGTGGGTGCCATCTTAAGTTTTACTGAAAGTGTATACTTAATGCTTTTCTTTAAACAAAAATAAACAAACATTGTGCATATAAGACCCCACTATCCAAAAATAGCATTATTTATCCCGAACGGTGAACGCCGTAAAAAAAATATATACCGCAATGCACAAATTATCGTATTTTGGTCACTATGCTTTCCCCAAAAAACAATAAAAACCGATCAAAAAGTCATACATACCAAACTTTGGAACCAATAAAAAGTACAACTTTTCTTGCAAATAAAGAGCCCTGACATATCTCCATCAATAGTACAGTAAAAAAGTTATAGGCGTCAGAATACGGTGACCACAGGATAATCGTTAATTTTCAAAAAATGGCATTTTATATAAGCGGAAAAATATAATAAAGTCAATATAAATATGGTATCGCCGTAATCAAAATGACCTGCCGGACAAAGCTGCTATGTCATTTTTAATGCAGAGTAAACGCCATAAAAACAAAATGCAAAAAAGTATGATAGAATTGTGTGTTTTCACATGGACCCCAAAAAAGTTAAATAAAAGTCAATCAAACCATATTTACCCCAAAATTGTGGCAAATGAAAGTACAACTTGTCACACAGAGAATAAGCCATCACATAGCTATGTAGACAGAAAATGAAAGTTATGAATTTTGGAAGACGGGGAGGGAAAAATATGAAAAAAAAGTCACCGCGCATTAACGTACAAACTACCCTGCGTCATTAAAGGGTTAAATGAAAGGATAGGAGAACATTTCCTGAAAGCACACTGTGAAATAGGAATCAATGGTATTTAGCTGCAGCCTGTTCCTGTGCCTGGAGGTGATGACACCAGAGTCATCAACATAATGGTGAGAAGAAAAATCTGGAGATACTTGGCCCTGCTGAGGAGTATCCAGATCACAGGAGCGAAAAATTGGGAGTTAATCTGATTGTCCGGGGTAGAGCATTCCAGAGAAGCTACTTGGGAGAAATCTTGTACACAGGAGTGGGAGATTCTGATAATACGGGATGTTAGTATTAGGTCATTGAGTGAACAGAGAGCACGGGTTGGACTATAGACAGAGATGAGGGAGGAAATGTAGGTAGGTGCTGCATTATGGAGAGCTTTGTGGATGAGGGTGATAAGTTTATATTGTATTCTGTATTGAATTGGTAACCAATGTAGTGATTGACACTGACACAAACCAGAGGCATCGCTGTAGCGTCTAGACTGATAGAGGAGCCTGGCCGCTGCATTCAGAATAGATTGTAGAGGGGAGAGTTTAGTAAGGGAAAGACCGATTAGCAATGAGTTACAGTAGTCAAGGCGAGAATGAATCAGGGCGACAATAAGGGTCTTTAATGTATTTGTGGTAAGGAAAGGGCGGATTCTGGAGATGTTTTTGCGGTGGAGATGACATGAGCATGCGAGTGATTAGATATGGGGGGTGAAGGAAAGGTCTGAGTCAAACATAACCCCGGGGCAGCGGGCATGCTGCCTAGGAGTTATGGTAAGGCTGGAGACTGAAGTGGAGATATCAGGGATAGGTCTATTAGATGCTGGAACAGCAGTAGTTTAGTCTTTGAGAGATTCAGTTTCAGATAAAGCGAAGACCTGATATTTGAGACAGCAGAGAGACAATCACTGGTGTTCTGTATTAGTACAGGGTTAATGTCACGGGATGACATATATAATTGTGTGTCATCAGCATAAAGATGGTACCGGAAGCCATATATGGTGATGGTTTGTCCAATAGGGACTGTGTAGAGAGAGAAGAGCAGGGGGCCTAGGACTGAGCCCTGAGGAAGCCCAATGGCAAGAGGAAGAGGGGAGGAGACAGAGCCTGCAAATGATACACTGAAAGTGCGGTTTCAGTAGAGTGCGGAAGCTAGACAAGGGGTCAAGAAGAGAGCGGAAAGATAGCAGATTAAACGAGAATAGACCAAGCATTTCAAGATTTTGGAGATGAAGGGGAGGTTAGAGACAGGTCTGTAGTTAACAGCACATGAAGGGTCAAGGGAGAATTTCTTCAATAGCAGGGTTATGACAGCATGTGTAAAAAATGAGGGAAAGATTCCAGAAGAGAGAGAGGTTAAATATTTTAGTAAGGCAAGTTGTGACAGCAGGCGACAGAGACTGGAGAAGGTGTGATGGGAAAAGGTCACTACTGCAGATCGTAGAGCAAAAAGAAGAAAGGAGCTGAGAGACTTCCTCTTCTGTAACTGGTTCAAAAGATGAGAATGAATAGGATGAAGTGTGATAGGTGATGGGGAGCAATGCCGCCTGGGGATTGGGCAGTTATTTCCTGACGGATCTTATCAATTTTGTCATGGAAATAGGTGGCCAGGTCCTCTGCACTGAGATTTGTGAAAGGCGCCTGTACCTTGGGAGTGAGTAAAGAGTGAAAAGTATCATAGAGTCTTTTAGGGTTACAGGAGAGAGAAGAGATGAAAGTGGTGAAATAGGCTTGTTTGGCGAGGTGAAGGGCAGAGCTATAGGTTTTGAGTATAAACTAGAAGTGGAGGAAATCTGCTGGTGTACATGATTTTCTCCACAGACGTTCAGCACACCTAGAGCACCACTGAAGAAAACGCATCTGTGGTGTATGCCAGGGTTGCTGCCTCCTGCGTCAAGATTTTCGAGTGGAGGGGGGAGCCACCTCAACAACTGCACTTTTAAGGATTTCATTATAGTGACTGGTGGCCAGATTGGAACAGAAGCAGTGGTGTAACGATCGTGGTCGTAGGGGGTGCGACCGGGCCTGGAGGGGTACGGGGCCCGCGCCCAGTCGGAAATGTCCGGGGCCTCAGACCACCAGGCTTTCCCCGACCGCTATACATATTGTTAATGGAAAGGGGCCCGACACAATTGATGCCAATCCAGGGTAGGTGACTAAAAATAAAAAAAATATTTATACTCACCTGTCCTGAGCTCACCATCCTCTCTGGGGCTTTTCTGGCCGGTTTCTGAGGTCATGCACCCCAGATCTCACTACTGGGGCCTGTGATTGGCCCTAGCGGTTACACGGGGCGCACCGTCGTAATGACGTCATCCAGCCCCACGTGTTCGCTGAGGCCCAATCACAGGCCCCAGCAGTGACGTCTGGAGCGCAGGACCTCAGTCACCTGACAGAAGAGGATGCAGGAAGATGTCAGTCGGAAAGAGCGAGAGGTGAGGTAAGGTGAGTATAAGTATTTGTTATTTTTAATCACTTCCCCCTGGGCCTCTGATTATTAAACTCTGGGGTCTGAGGAGAACCCAAAGTATAATAGCACCAGCTCTAGGGGGGGGGGGGGCTCTTGGGAGCTCATAATACTCTGTGGGGGCCGCTGTGGAGTACATAATACTGTGTGGGGGCCGCTGTAGAGCACATAATGCTGTGTGGGGGCTGCTGTAGAGCACATAATGCTGTGTGGGGGCCGCTGTAGAGCACAAAATGCTGTGTGGGAGCCGCTGTGGAACACATAATGCTGTGTGGGGACTGCTGTGAAGCACATAATGCTGTGTGGGGAGCTGCTGTGGAGCACATAATGTTGGGTGGGGGGCTGTTGTGGAGAACATAATACTGTGTGAGGGGCCTCTGTGGTGCAAATAATGCTGTGTGGGGGGCCACTGTGGAGCACAAAATACTGTGTGGGGGGCCGCTGTAGAGCACATAATGCTGTGTGGAGGGCCACTGTGGAGCACATAATACTTCCCCAGTATTGTTCACATGCTGGATGTTGCGCTGCTCGCTCACCGTATTCTTGATAACTGTAGTTGTGGGTACTAAAGCTGTATCCCTTTCTAGTATCAGAGATATCGCTGCAGCACCCGTAACCGCCACTATCAAGAATTCGCTCTAGGGAGGGGGTAGAGGGCCCCAGACAAAAGTTTGCATCAGGGCCCACAAGACCTTAGTTACGCCACTGGACAGGAGAGTGAAGATATGGGGGATAGTGTGGACTGTAGAGTGTCTGAGAGGTGCTGGGTGTTAATAGCACGTAAATTCCTATATGTATGATGGGTAGGTGTGTCCTGTGAAGGAGAGAAAGTACTGATGGTGAGAGACAGAAGGTTATGATCAGAGAGGGGGCAGAGAAGAGTTAGTAAATTTAGAAACTGTGAGGAGTCGATGGAAGACAAGATCGATCGTGTTTCCATCTACATGTGTGGCGGAAGAGGAAAGTTGTAAAAGACCAAAAGAAGTGGTTATTGAGAGAAGCTGTGAGGCAGCTGGGAAAACAGGGGTGTTAAAGGGGATGTTAAAGTCACCCATGATGAGGGTAGGAATTTCACAAGATAAAAAGAGTGGAAGCCAAGAAGCGAAGTGATCCAGAAATTGGTAGGGTGAGCCAGGTGGATGGTACATCACGCCTTCCACCTCAAATGAGGGAAATGTGAGTGAGGGTGCTGGGGGAATGACCTGAAAAGTGCTCTGCAGAGATAGAAGTATGCCTACCCCTCCACCCTGCCTGTTGTCAGGCCTAGAAGTGTGTGAGAAATGTAGGTCACCATGAGACAGAGAAGCAGGGGAGGCCGTATCAGACTTCTGGATCCAAGTTTCAGTAAGGGCGAGCAGGCTGAGAGATTTACTAAGGAAAAAGTCATTAATATATTCTAGCTTGTTACACACTGAGTGGGTGTTCCAGAGAGAGCAGTTAAAAGAGACAGGAGAAAGATAAGGAAAGGGAACACCGTGAATATTGATGAGGTTAGTAGGAGTTCTATGTGTGCCGGAAGAGGAAAAGTTAGTGAAGGAAGGAGGACCAGGGTTAGGAGAGATGTCCCCAGCAGCTAGTAGGAGCAAAAAAGACAAAGACTTAAGGTGGTTCAGTGATTTATGTGGGCGCTTCTGTTTTTTAATCACTGCTAAAAGTAGTATTAGAAGTGATTGGAGTGGTTAAAGAGAGTGAAAAGTGTGTGAGAGCTATACATAGGGAAAGGAAGAAGAGAGTGCATAGTGTGAACTGGTGGTAGAGATGGAGGAAAGTTTTGCATGAAAACAATTGCCAAGATAGTAAGTGACAGCGTAGCTCTATGATACCATGTGTAGAAGCTTTTTGTTTTGCGTCTAAGTTTACCCGGTGTTTTTCCATTGATTGCTTGTTTTGTGTCCTGTCTATAAGTGCCATGTATAAGTGCACTTTGGTTAATCTGCACTTAGGTTAGGATGGACTTCAGCATTACAAATGCCCCCCTGCATTGGAAATGCTTCCCCCATAAGCTGTATCTACTTTTATAGGGAAGCTGAGCTTCATAACTAGCCCTAATTTAAGTTGTTAACCAATTAATCAACAAAACTGTGGCACATGAGGAGACTGGGTTATGTAGATACAAATATATACTGACCAGAGAACTGCCATAAAATCACTGAGCATCAAAAGACTGACACTAGTACAGATAATGTAGTTTATTGAGATTTTAAATGAGAGAACAACACAAAGTAGCAGATAACTGTGAAGTGAAACAAAAATGATACATGGTTTTCAAAATTTTAATCAAACAAAAATCTGAAAAGTGTGACATGCAGAAGTATTCAGCCCCCTGTACTCTGATACCCCTAAATAAAATCCAGTGCAATCAATTGCCTTCAGAAGTCACTTAATCATTTAGTAGAGTCCAGCTGTGTGTATTTTAGTCTCAGTATAAATACACCTGTTCTGTGAAGGCCTCAGTGGTTTGTTACAGAACACTAGTGAACAAACAGCATCATGAAGACCAAGGAGGTCACCAGACAAGTCAGAGATAAAGTTGTGGAGAAGTTTAAAGCAAGGTTAGCTAATAAAAACATATCCCAAGCTTTGAGCATCCCAAGCACTGTTCAATCCATCATACAAAAATGGAAAAAGTATTCTACAACTACAAACCAACCAAGACATGGCCATCCACCTAAACTAACAGATCGAACAAGGAGAACACTGGTCAGAAATCCACAGCTTAGGTGGGAGAATCTGTCCACAGGACAACTATCATTCGTGCACTCCACAAATCTTGCAAGTTGCAAGAAAACCATTGTTGAAAGAAAGACATAAGAAGTGCCGTTTGCAGTTTGCCACAAGCCATATAGGGGAAATGGCAAACATGTGGAAGAAGGTGCTCTGGACAGATGAGACTAAAGTTGAACTTTTCAGCCTAAATGCAAAGTGCTATGTGCGGCGGAAAAGTAACAATGCTCATCACCCTGAACACACCATCCCCACTGTGAAACATGGTGGTGGTGGCAGAATCATGCTGTGGGGATGCTTTTCTTTAGCAGGGACAGGGAAGCTGGTCAGAGTTGATGGGAAGATGGATGGAACTAAATACAGGGCAATCCTAGAAGAAAACCTGTTGGAGGATGCAAAAGACTTGAGACTGGGAAGGAGATTCACCTTCCAGCAAGACAATAACCCTAAACATATAGCCAGAGCTACAGTGGAATGGTTTACATCAAAGAATATTCATGTGTTAGAATGGCTCAGTCAAAGTCCAGACCTAAGTCCCATTGATCATCTGTGGCAAGACATGAAAATTCTGCAATCTGGATACGCCTCAGCAGCATAGACTATTTCCTGATTTTTCTTCTTTCCTCTACAATAATAATACAGAGTGGGACTAGTGGTATCAACATGTCACACATTTAGGAACATCCCACAGTTACACTGATTTTCCTGGAGTGAAGCTGTTCTCTCTCTGTCTCACTGGGAGTCAGCTGTGCCCGTGATGCCCTCCCTGCAGTAATTCCCCCAATGCTTACCACACAGTCCACAGGTAAATGTGTGAATTTGAAGGTGAGCATTGTGTATTTATAAGATGCCTAATGCCTACTAGTGTCACAGCTTCTGTCTTTATTTAACAGTTTGAATCATCTCTCTGAGCACAGATAATGTAGTTGATGTTACTAAGAAATGCCTCAGAAAACACAGTCATAACACTTTGAGTACTTGGTTGCATAGGACTCTAGATAACTACTACATTATCAGTTTGTTATCTGTGGATACATTAGTACAGATAATGTAGTTGATGCTATCTTGCAGTCCTATGTAACACAGTGACAACTCTTTGAGTCAGAGAGATCACTGTGTTATCTGAGGTATTACATAAGACTTCAGGTAACTACTACATTACCTGTACACAGAAATGCTATGGTGTTATCTATAGGACTGCAGGAAAAATCTACTACGTTGCATTTTTTATAGCTATATGGGGGCTTGTTTGTGGGACAATAGTATTTTTTTAATTCTTTACTTATTGTCCCTTCTAATATGCTTAAAATGTATACAATATATTATTGATGATGAGTGGAAAAAAAAACAATTCCTTCATTGTTTCTTAAGGTTTTATATGGCATTCCCTGTGCATTAAAATTTAAAATTGTCATGCAGGTCAGAACAATTATTGCAATTTAATACACATCACTGTTTTTAATTCCGAAAAATCGTTTAATAATATAGCTTATCCAGTGAAGGGAATACACTGGTAAGCTTGATTTCTGTTCCTGCATTACCTCTTTAAAGCTAATATTTTTTTCATATAGATGTATTGCAAAAAGACAAGTTTGCCTCACTAGCTTTGAAAAGTTCCAGTGCCTCCAATATGAATGTATCCCGAGACAGCTGAAGTGTGAACATGTGAGAGAACCTGTGTGTGACAGTGACAATACAGAGCACCCCAACATTTGCACTCTATATCAAAGAGGAAAACAGTTGTCCTATAAAGGCTCATGTCAGGTAAGATAATATAAAATAGCAGTACTATTTATTTTTCAAGGCTGTTGTTTTTATTGGTTCTGACTACATATTACTTTTTCTTTCCTAAGACTGCAATGGATATGACAGAAACAGACAGTCATACGAATGCTTAAGTTCTTAAGTAAGGAACATTTGTTACCATAAAACAATTCCCATCATGTCTCCATCTAATTATATGTTTGCATTGTCTCATAATCTCATCTATACATATGAAAAGTAAATTGCTGAGTTTATGAGATCCTACTTCCATTTCTGTTTTCATATGTAAAAGCTTTTTATGTAAGTAACTTCAGACTGCATGTACATATGACCTATGTAAATTATCCCATAAGTTTGAGTTGCAGGGGCTACAGTTATATCACTTGTAGTTGTTTGACTGGACAGAAAGAATCCTGCTTTCCCTATACAAATATGAAGTTTGTTGTATATAATATCCAAAAATACTTAAATTTTCATTGTGTCCCAATATTTGTTCTTTACCATTTCAAAATGAGGAAATCATCACCAAGACAATAATTATATAGAGATTCTACAACAGACTGTAAATACAGTAGTATTGCAGTCTATGATACAAACAATCTAATGATCAGGTTGAAGCGTTCTAAAGGGGGCTAAAAAAATGAAAACAGATGTTTGAAAATAAAATAAAATGTGTGTATGTTATATATATATATATATATATATATATATATATATGTAATCATCAGTTCCTTAGAATTCATATAAAAGTAAAAAAAAATGAATGAAAATAAAAACACTAGGTATCCCTGCATCAAAAAACTATACCTGAACAATTAAAATAGATCATTGCTGGGCGGTAAGTGCGATGACGCTGAGCTATGAGGAACGCCCTTCTGACAGTTGGGAGATATTGGTGCCAACCCCGGGGCACATAACACACTGTCGGCTTTCTAGTGGTATATAAAACTGCACATTCATGAGGACATGAAAGGTCCTCTTTTAATTTCTTTAGCAACCAAGGGAGGGGAAACAGAATGACTGAAGGGATGAATGAAGGAAATGAGCATTATAAACATTTCCAGAAGCATCAATCTTGCCACAGATTCACAGTCCTTACAGTGAAGCATTGGCACCTCTGGAGATTAAACGTTTTTATCTCCAGACAGAGGGAGTGCCCCCTTGCCTTTTGAGGGGATGATGCATGCAGATTTTTTTTTTTTTTTTTTTTTTTGTTACACATGTTCTTTCCCACTACTTCACATTTATCAATTTACTGAGTTATTTTGCTTAACTATTTTTATGTTAAGAATATTATTTTGAATTGAGAGCCTCTCTCGTTTATGTTATCTGCAACTGTTGGCTCAGCTCAAGGTGTTTTGTAGTAAAACTGATGCAGAGAATTACATAACAAAAGCAGATGAAAAATCCACCTCTTCACGACCATAAGTAAATCTATGTTCACACTACTATTTTTAATGTCTTTTTTTATAACTGTAATTTTATTGAAAAATTTTTCATTAACAAGGAGTGAAGAAAAAAAAAAAAAAAACAAAAATAGTCAAACAAGCAGGAAGCATTGAGGTAGGTAGAGGCTATCCACCTCCTCCCCCTTAAACAATATGCATCTAAATTAGGCCGTGAATAAGGGAGGGGGGGAATGGAGGGGTTAAGAAGACAAGGGTAGGACCAAAGGGAAGGGGGGAGGGGAGGAGAGGACTAGAGATCAGAGACCCTGTGATGTACAATACATGTCCCAGGGCGCCCAGATAGCCCCAAAGGCTTCCCGTGAATTATCTAGGCCAGCGGTCAGGTATTCAAGACTCCTCACATCCTTCATTCTAGCCACAAGCTCAAGACTAGATGGGGGACTCACTTTCTTTCACTTTCTAGCTATGAGAGTTTTAGCTGCAGTACAAAGATGCAAGAAAAGCCTGGATGACTTATTGCTCAGGTGTCTGGGGGGAAGGTTCAGGAGATAAAGAAGAGGGTCAAGAGGAACCTCTTGCAAAAAGAGAGCAGTCGTCAGAGTCCTGACCTCCCTCCAGAAGCCGAGGATGAGAGGGCACGTCCAAAAGATGTGGTGCAAGGTACCCACCGCAGCTCCACAGCGCCAGCACCATGGGGGAACCAATGGGTTTAAAGCATGAAGGAGAGCCGGAGTATGATACCAATGCATCAACAGCTTATACTGCGCTTCCCTAAACGTAATGCACTGAGATGATTTCTGGGCCCGAGACCATACAATCCGCCACTGTTCCTGGGAGATGGGTTTACCCACCGCCTCCTCCCATTTAAGCATATAGCGGTGGCTAACAGGAGAGCCTGTAGTTTGAGAGGTAAGAAGTTGGTAAATAGAGGATATAAAGCCCCTAGTGGACGTGCCTGCACGGCAAATCTTTTCAAAAGCGGTGGGGAGTGACACCTTAAGGGACCCATGGAGGGAGCGGACAAAGTGAACCACCAGCAAGTAATGGAACCATTCAGTACTTGGCAGGTTTTGATTAGCTGTAATATAAGCAAAGGACCTGAGTTCCAAGGTTCCAGGGTCAACCATGTCAGCAATCTGGTAAAGGCCAGCTTTAGACCACACTTTAGTCATGGCAGAAGTCAGGCTTTCCGGGAGAAAGGGGTTGTATAGTATGGAGACCATAGATGAGCGCGGGGACATCAGGGAGAATCTAGTACAACAGGTAGACCAGATAGATCTAGTAAACCGAATGGGGCCCAGCAGGTACAAGGCAGGGGGATCGGGGGGGGAGCTGACCCACAGAAGCGCGTTAGGGTGCATGGGTGCCAGCCATAGCTTCTCTATCTGCACCCATCTGGTATATGCTGGCATAGCCGCCCAGAATGGGATATGGCGTAAGTGGGCCGCCCAGTAATAATGTAACAAATGTGGGACAGCCATACCCCCAGACCCCCTATCCGCCAGCATAACAGATCTGGGTATTCGGTGCCGTTTTGCTTGCCAGATAAACTGGAAAATAGCTTTCTGTAGGCTCCGTAATTCTCCCCGAGGTATCGCAACCAGAAGCGTCTCGAAAAAATACAGTAGCTTCGGGAGGAGAGTCATCTTGACCGCAGTAATTCTCCCCAAAAGGGAGATAGGCAACAGTTGCCACCTGTCCAATAGGGCTCTTAGCTCACGAAACAACCGCGGGTAGTTTGCCGAGTATAGGGTCGCATAGGAAGTGGATATATGGACTCCCAGGTAGCGGATAGAGGACTCCCGCCACTGGAAATCGTAATTACTGCGGAGGAGAAGGAGAAGGTCCCGTGGGATGTTGAGTGGGAGTGCCTCAGTCTTTGCGGGGTTCACCTTATATCCTGAGAGATCGCCATAGGTCTCCAGCAAGCGCAACAAGTTCGGAAGGGTAGTATGAGGGGAGGTGAGAGTGAGGAGAACATTGTCCGCGAAGAGAGAGACCTTAAATTCCTTATCTTGGACCATGATCCCCTTGATATTAGGGTCTCGCCTAATCTTGGCCGCTAGCGGTTCAATGCAGAGGGCAAATATGATGGGTGACAAGGGGCAACCCTGCCTAGTGCCATTTCGAATAGGGAAGGAGGGCGAAGATGCATGGGGAAGCTTGATTGCTGCTGAGGGTAGGGAGTAGAGGGCCTGGATAGCTGTGAGAAAAGGTCCCGTAAGCCCGAACGCCTTGAGCGTAGCATGCATAAACGACCAATTTATGCGGTCAAAAGCCTTTTCAGCATCCAGGCTCAAGAGGAGGGCCGGGGGTAGAATAATGATTGGCCACCTCCACCAAATCTACAGTCCTCCTGGTGTTGTCACCACCCTGACGACAGGGGATGAATCCCACCTGGTCCTTATGGACAAGCAGAGGGAGCCAAGCATTTAGTCTATTGGCTAGGAGTTTGGTGAAAAGTTTCAGGTCCGTGTTCAGCAAAGCAATCGGTCGGTAGTTAGCACAGTCCTGCAAGTCCTTACCCGGTTTAGGGACCAATGTGAGCAGTGAGGAGAGCATAGTCGGGGTTATGGGGGGGCCTGAAAGGAAGGAATTGAAGAGGGACAATAGATGAGCAGAAAGTTCACCCTGGAAAACCTTATAATAATTGTAAGTGAACCCATCTGGGCCTGGGGCTTTCCCATTTGGGAGGTCCCTCAGGACCCCTTCTAGTTCCTCCTTGGTGATGGGAGTGTTCAGGGAGGTTAAGGCCTCAGGAGGAAGGCGTGGGAGACAACAATCCTTTAAATAGTCTTCCAGCAGTGTTGAGTCATCCCCAGGGAGTAGTGCTCGTGGGGGGGGGTAAGTCATACAGCTTAGAGTAGTAAGAGTGGAACACCAGCGCCACAGCATCAGGGTGGTGTTGAAGAGTACCCGTGGGGTCACGGACAGAGTGTGGTGTGGAAGAGGCCCGATGATCCCTGAGGGTTCTTGCCAGGAGGGTATGAGATTTATTACCTCATTCAAAAAACCTCTGACGGGTATAAAGGAGGAGTCGTTCCACATGGCGGGTCTCCAAATCACGGAGGTCCGCCCGGGCCAGGAACAAACGGCAAAGAACCCCCAGGGATGGATGTGCTGCCAAAGTCGTCGTAAGGGACCGAATACGGGCTTGGAGGAGCTGTTCCTGGGCCTGTCTGTCCCTTTTAAGACTAGAAGCCAATGCGATACAGCATCCTCTCATGACCGCCTTATGGGCTTCCCAGAGAATGGCAAGAGAGTCTACCGAGCCTAAGTTGTCTCTGAAATAATCTATCAAGTGTGTGCGCAGGGTCTCGAGGGAGGTCGGCGTTTTGAGCAGTGTTTCGTTAAGATGCCAATGACATTGGCGAGTAGGCACTGGAGTCGTAGATAAGGTAACCACGACTGGGGCATGATCAGACCAGGTGAGAGGGCCAATGTTCGTGTCTCTAAGCAAACGAAGGGCGGGAGCGTTTCCAAAGAAATAGTCAATGCGGGTGTGAGTGTTATGAGGGTGAGAGAAGAAGGTGTAGGAGCGCGCCGTAGGATTGTCCACTCGCCAAAGGTCATACAAAGAATGGGCGCGGACCAACCTGCGGAACTCCCGTGCAAGTTGGGCCAACCTATGGGGGGTTGGGCCCTGGGGTAACGCCAGACGATCCGACCGTTCAGAGAAGACCATGTTAAAGTCTCCCCCCCACCAGCCAAGCTGATGGTGGGAGAGCTCGCAGGCGAGAGAATACCCGACGCAAGAACGGAATCTGCGCTGAATTGGGGGCATAGACATTGCATAAGACAATCGGGGCACCATAAAGGAGCCCCTCCAAAATAACAAACCGGCCACCTGGGTCTATGTGGGAGGTCGTCACTGTAATTGGGCAGGATCGGGAAAGAAGGATAGCCACCCCACCTCTGCGTCGATCATGGAAAGCCGAAAAGGCTATGGGAAAATAATGCTTAGCGAAGGCAAAAGTACCGGTGCGGTCAAAATGAGTCTCCTGAAGAAATGCCACCTCCGCTCGTAAGGAACGGAGTTCTCTAAGGACATGGCGCCTTTTAATGTTGGAACCCAGGCCCTTAACATTAATTGTCACGCACCTAACCATTGGGACTCAGGATTGGAGGACAGTAGCGGATTGTAATAAGCTCACCCATCTCACATGACGCTGGCAGGTTTCCCTCGGAGAGGCAAAAGGGCGATCCACAAACAGGAACCCAAAGTCGAGGCAGGGTCTCTAGATCGGGGGGGGGAAGAGAGGGAGGGGGGGGAGGCAAAAGACATCATAAATGACAAAGTAAAAATAAGAACAATTAAACAATACTTTGTGGGCGAGGCTAAGTCACTCGCCTGGGGACCAATGAGGACAGCCAGAGGTCCAATCAGGATCAATGGCCGCACAGTCCAAGTATCCCCTTAGGGGGGAGAGTGTGGACAGGAGGTCGGAGGGGAGGCGGCGGATCCCCAACCACCAGTAAAAAGAAGGATGGAAGGGGAGTCACCGGGACCCCACCCCGCCCCACTCCGCTAAAAACAATCCAATAATAAACATAATAGATGAGACCCGTAGACCTAAAAAAGGAAAAAGAGAAGCAAACATAACATTAAGGCTTGTAGATTTCAAAGCATTATCAAGAAAGGGGAGAACGTCTCAAGGGGGAGCAGCCTCCTCAGGAACCAGTCTCCAGCCGGGGCCTCCGAGTGGTCGCCGCCGCGGAGGGTCCATGACGTCAACTGGGCTCCAATTGTTGCCAATCCGGTGGTGGGGGGAGGGGGGTGGAGAAATTAGCTCCAAGTCTGTTAAATTCGGCAGGGGAACATCCAGCAGGTCACAGAAGAGGGGTAAGTCCGAAAAGGAGTGGTGTAGCGGAACGACCATCCCTATGAGCAATGAGAGCAAACGGAAAACCCCACCGGTAAGGAATTTGGTGTTCCTGAAGAATCTGGAGGAGGGGTCGGAGATGGCGGCGTTTCTGGAGGGTGATTAGCGAAAGATCCTGATAAAATTGCAGTTAAGCTCCCTCAAATTCGAAGTCTTTGAGTTTGCGCACCTTGCTCATTATAGCCTCTTTAAGGGTGAAGTCGTGGAGGCAGCAGATGACATCACGGGGTGTGGCGGAAGATCCTCTGGGTCGAAGGGCACGATGTGCCCTATCAAACTTAATTTTGTGGGATGGGGGCTCCTGCAGTATAGTGTTGAAGACAGCCTCTAGCAGAGCAGGCAGATCCTCAGATTGGTCAGCCTCTGGGAGTCCCTTGACGCAAATATTATTGTGCCGGCCCCTGTTGTCAAGATCCTCCAAGTGACGCTGCATGTCCCGTATAGCTGAACCCTGGTCAGTGGTAGTATCATGCAGTGAGGCAACATAGTCCCTGGTAGTGTCATGGTCATTCTCCAGCGTGTCCATTCGGTTAGCAATAGAGTGTAAATCAGTGCGGAGGGTAGCAATTTCAGATCGGAAGGATGCTGTGATTTCCGCAACCATACTTTTAAGGTCTTGTTTAGTAGTTAACTGAGGAAGAAGGTCCGCCTGGAATGCAGCTCTGGGGGTACAGGACTGGAGGGAGGGAGCCATAATCCTTGGGAGTGTGGGGCGGAGGAGCCCCTACACCGCCGTCCCCCTCTGAGCTATGGAGGGGGGGGCGATGGGGGAGACAGTAGATGGGCCACAGAGACCAGCTCTGTGGCCACTGGCTGCAACTCATCAGCGGTGTGGGAGGGAGCAGAGCCACTGACCTCAGGACTCCTGGAGAGGCTGGAGACATCCGGGGTCCTATCATGCCGTTCTGCCAGGAGTGCAGGTGAAGCAAAGTATAGTTGCTGGGACATCCCAGGGTGAGGGGACTGTGGGAGTAGTCGCGCTGGAGAAACTCTGGGCTGCCCAGGCTCCGACAGGGATCCCCGCTGGAGCAGCGCTCCGCTGGCTGACAGTGGGAGCGCGGGAGGAGAAATGCTGCGCTGCGACCCCTGTGCCTGGAGAGCGGAGGGAATCAAAGATGGCCGCCCCGCAGCAGCCTGCCCCGACAGAGAAGGCCGCTGAGCGAGGAATCCGTCTAGGGTGGCTCTCCCAGGCCTCTCCACAGGCGCTGGAGTGCCTGGGGCCACCTTTCTGGGTAGGCGTTTGCCCATTATGTATATGCTGGGGGTCCACGGGTCTCAATAGCCAGCGGTGGAGCGGAGAAGGACCTGCGCGCGTGCTACTCCATGCGCGTCCAGGCCACGCCCCCATTTTTAATGTCTGTTGCTGCTATACGTCATAGGATGACAGCAATGGACATTAACTGTAGCAGAGTCAAGCTAGGTTCACATTAGCGTTTGGGTTTCCGTTCTTTGGGTCCACTTGGGGACCTAAAGAATGTAAACCCTTTACACTTAAAAAGCGGTTACCTGCGGACCCCATAGACTATGATGGGGTCCGCCAGGTTTCCGCCTGAAATAAGCAGAGAGAAAAGTCTTGTGTGTAAATGTTTTGCCAAGGGAAAAAGATTCTTTGGATTCCGTGTTATAGAACAAAGTTATAGAATAAAACAGTAGACTATCAACAATAGCTTAACATTTTAATAAGAAAAGTATAAAAAGATATCAAAGTTAATAAAAAGATAATCAAAGTTAATCAAAAGGTAATCAAATCAACACTTACAACACTGCCAAGCTTCATTGATGAATTCCGATCAGGGTAACTTCAGGAAGTATCACCAAGCCGTTGTGACAGGTCTCATCATACAGCATCAGGCGTCCCCAATCACTGCTGTCAAGGTTGCAACAACGGCCAGGAGACACCTCCCATCTTATATACCCTTTGTTTGCGTCATGGGAGTGGGCAGTCACAGAAGTGTATACACATCTGTAAGGCATTACTCGTCTCCAGGCTCACATTCCTGTAAAAGGGGCCAACTTCCATTGGAATGTCTTCCTAGGACATGTACGCATCCCAGAACATGTCAAACTTGATAGAGTGCGTTCTTGATTACAACCATATAGACATTACCTCATACAGAGTTGAAATTAATGTCTTCAGGGACATGTAGGCATCCCAGAACATGTCAAACTTGATAGAGTGTGTAGACATTACCTCATTACAACCATATAGACATTACTTCATACAGAATTGAAATTAAGGTTACATGAACTGGCTTATTGTCTTGTCAGGGGCAGCCATTTTATTAAGGGCAGCCATTTTGGTTTTTTGCATTACATTCCACCCTAGACAGGTCAAGTAACCTTATATGCATAAGCTACTTTTATTGTTTGGTGCCTAGTGGGTTTTAACATAGTGTATAAGGATGGAATGCATTGCAGACAGCAACAGCTCATAATTAAAAGAGCTATTACACAAAGGATGATTCCGACAATTTGTCGAAGATATCCGAAATCGGGTAGGAAGGCTAATAGCCAATCCCACAACCCTTGATTTACATCTTGTTTAATGTGAGTAATAATTTCCTGCAGTTGCTGCAACTTGTCATGAACATCTTCTGAATGATCAGACAAATTGAAGCAACACATTCCTGCAAAGCTGTTACATCCATAACCATGCTTAAGTAATAAGTAATCTATAGCAGCTCTATTCTGTAATATTGCTTTCTTATATGATTGTAAATCTAACAAAACATCCTTTATAATGGCACTAGTAATATTTATATTCTTTAACATAAAGCAAGCCATGCGTGATATAGTTTTATGATTATATACTGCTAAACCTGGTATTCCTACCAGTGATACAGCCATACTTATATATTCTGCCCGTGACAAGAGTGCCACATTATAATTACAATCCTCAGGAAGTAGGATAGTACTTCTCTTTTGCAATGCATGTTCAGATGATTTACGTAAATCATGCTCAGATGGTTTAGGGATCATAGTTAATGTCAATCTGGACAAAGCACAGAGGCCTCCAGTCACGTTGGCAGGTATATAAGTGTAGCTAGTGTTACCACAAGCTAAAACCCAACCTGGTGGCAAAGGTACATGTAAATCCAATGACGGGACAGTCATTATTCTGTTACATTGCATTCGCCGTCCCGCTCTTAGAACTTGACAATCACTGTCAGTTCTGTCACAGATTTTTGGCAAATTTGCCTGTACCTTTACCTGCTGTTTGGTTGGTACACCTGTTAGTCCATCTGCTTGTACGTTTGTATTTTCTTGTGTGTGTTCAGCTGTTTGTGTATCAACCTGTTCTGATGTTTGCACAGGCTGCGGTGCAGGTGTGTGCTGAAATTTTTCATTACAACCAGGAATATAAGTTTTATTACATGTGAATTCAAAGCATAATTCTGCTTCTGTTACTGCCCCAGTTGATATTTTGATCATATTTTCCTCTAGATCTGTATAAGAAACAAAGACTTGGAATTGGACCTTTGTGATACTTTTTTTTTTGTTTTTATCTGTCTTTTTGTCCTGCTGAAATGGGGACTCTTGTGTCTGCAGGCATTTCTTTTGTCTACACAAGAGAGAAATTACTGCAGCTTAGAGTCACAACAACAGGGCTGCATACCATTTGCCCACCCATCCCCCAAGAACTCTGGAGAAAGAAAAAGCGGGGGGAGGGGCTGCAGAGCAGGAACTCTTCAGAGGATTAAAAAGAGGCGTTACCGACCAACTGTTCCCTCCATCATTATGGGCAATGTGAGATCTCTTGCAAACAAGATGGATGAACTAACAGCGCTCACCAGGCACCATCAGGAGTTTCGGGTGTGCAGCATGATGCTACTTACAGAGACTTGGCTCACTGAAGTTACTCCTGACTCTCTGGTCTCCTTGGATGGTTTTAAACTCCTTCGGGCAGACAGGACAAGGGAGAGCGGTAAGAGGAAAGGAGGGGGGCTGGCAATGTTTGTGAATAATAGATGGTGCAATCCTAGGCACATTGTGATTAAGGAGCAAACTTGCTGTAAGGACATTGAACTATTAGCTGTGAGCATGAGACCTTTCTATCTACCAAGGGAACTATCACATGTCATCGTGATAGCTGCATATGTCCTCCCCTCTGCGAAAGCTGACGCTGCCTGCGAGGTCCTACAAGCCACGCTGAGCCAGTTACAGTCTCAGCACCCCCAGGCCCTCCTTCTTGTGTCTGGCGATTTCAACCATGCCTCGCCATCATCCACACTTCCCAGTTTCACACAGTATGTAACCTGCCACACAAGAGACAACAAAACACTGGACTTGTTCTTTGCCAATGTGAGGGAGGCATATAACTCATCAGCCCTACCGCCCCTGGGAAGATCGGATCACAACCTAGTACATCTCCGACCTGTGTACAAGCCACTTGTACGTAGAGAACCAGCTGTCACCCGCACAGTGAGGATATGGTCCGAGGAGAGTGATGAGGCTCTGAGGGATTGTTTTGACACAACCGCATGGGAAGTTTTGCAGGATTCGTATGGAGAAGATATAGAAGGACTCACACACTGCATAACGGACTACATTAATTTTTGTGTGGACAACACAGTACCCACAAAAGTGGTGAGGTGCTTCTCCAACAACAAACCATGGATTAACTCTGATATAAAAACACTACTTAAGGAGAAAAAGATGGCATTCAGGACAAGAGATAAGGAGGGATTGAGGGAAGTACAAAAGGAGCTGAGGCATCTAATCAGGCAAGGAAAAGCCAGTTATAAGGAAAAAATGGAAAAGCAAATGGAAAGAAAAGACATAAGGGGGGTCTGGGAGGGGCTTAAGTCAATTTCGGGTCATAAACAGTCGGTCTGCCAGATTGAGGCAGATGTTAACTGGCTTAATGAACTAAACCTATTCTTCAACAGATTTGATCACACACCAGCTCCTCCCACCCCAGAATGTCCTTCAGCTCCCCTCACCACAATGACTTCACCCCATGTGGCTACTTCCCAACAGACCAGTAAATCCAGAAATCTGTCTTTATCTGACCACAGTCTGACCTTCACACGGGCCCAGGTGAGGAAGGAGATGAAAAAGATCAAGGCGAGGAAAGCCGCAGGGCCAGATGACATCAGTGCAAGGCTAATTAAGACTTGTGGGGACCAGCTGTGTGGTATAATTACATATATGTATAATATGAGCCTGAGGCAGGAAATAGTCCCTGAATTATGGAAATCTTCTTGTGTGGTACCAGTTCCAAAGAAACCTCACCCTATGGACCTCAACGACTACAGACCTGTAGCACTGACATCCCACTTGATGAAGATCTTAGAGAGATTGGTTCTCACACATCTTCGCCCTCTAGTGAGCCCCGCTATGGACCCTCTCCAGTTTGCTTATCGACCGGGCATTGGGGTAGATGATGCCATCATCCACCTTCTGCACAGGGCTCTGTCTCACCTGGAAAAACCAGGGAACACGGTGAGAATAATGTTCTTTGATTTCTCCAGTGCTTTTAACACCATACAGCCGGGGCTACTGAGAGACAAGCTGGGCCTTGCTGGAGTGGACCACCACCTCTCCAACTGGATCCTAGACTACCTCACAAATCGACCTCAATACGTGAGAGCCCAAGACTGTGTGTCAGGTACCGTGATCTGTAATACGGGGGCACCTCAGGGTACGGTTCTCGCCCCTTTCCTCTTCACACTGTACACTGCTGATTTTAGGTGCAACTCATCCAGCTGCTACCTACAGAAGTATTCTGACGACTCTGCAATAGTAGGCCTCATCACAGACGATGATGACAAGGAGTACAGAGAACTGAACCGGTTTTTTGTGGACTGGTGCCACCAGAACCACCTGAAGATTAACGCGGGGAAGACCAAGGAGATGGTGGTGGACTTCCGTAAAGGCAGATGCCCTCCAAAACCAGTGGACATCCTGGCGACGGGCATCGAGATTGTGGGGGTAATAGGGGATATGAAATATCCACTCTATGTTGTGTTCTTGGGCAAATTGCTGTACTCTGTTGTTTTTAAAATGGCTACCATTATCTGATTGCATTTGCAAAGGTATGCCATAATACAGCACTATATTTTCTAGCAGGCGGATGGTGGAATTAGCATTGGTAAACTTACAGGGGTATACCATCAGTACACCTGAGTATGTATCCACTGCTGTGCAGGCATATTTACATCCTTGTGACTCAGTTAATGGTCCAATGAAGTCTATCTGCCAAATCTGGCCAGGCAATGTGCCTCGCAAGATATGTCCCTTTACCACCCTGGCACTACCCTGTGTTGTGAATGTTGACACACAGGACACTGTTGTATTATTGTTTTTATAACCTCTAACCTGAGGGGAACACCTCTGGTCTGTCCCCACTGGAAGGTGGCTTTTTCCCCCAGGTGTCCGCATTTTTGTTGAGCCCATTTGGCCAACCCCAGTTCCTGGGAGTACTCAAGCTCTTCCTCACTGAGCTGGGCCGTGGCAATCTTTGATTGTTCATCAGCTATGCTGTTGTAAAGTCTGTCAAGAGAATTGATATTAGTATGAGCATCCACATGAAAAACAGTCACATTCTTTTATGACATATTTCCTATCTTTCTTTCCACAATTCACCTCCCCATACTTCCTTGGTCCCTATTTTCCAATCATGAGAATGCCAGGTGGGCATCCAGTTTAACAACCCATTTGCCACAGACCATGAATTGTTTTTGTGGCTCTGGGAATCTCAACAGGTTTAATTTTTTAATTTCCCTATCAAAACAGGATTAATTTGCACAGATTTTACTCCAAAAGAATACTTACCATCAGGCAAATGTAACTGCATTCCCTTCAAAATGTCTATACCAATGATATATTCAGGCACTGGAACTACCATTACACTGTACTGCCTAACAGGAAGATTTCCTATTTTCAGCCAAATTTTTGTTCGGCTGCCAATAATCTGCTGGCCACCGAGTCCTGTAATGGTTATTTTCTGCCCAGAGTGCTTATTTGGGTTCCCATAAATGAGTGTAGCCTCCGCCCCCGTATCTACTAATGCGGTTACATTTTGTACATTTTTGTGTTTCCATTCAATCTTCAAATTTACATGGGGTCGGGCATCTACATGGTGGGCTTGGCTAATCTGTCAATCATATTGTTCCCGGGAAGAATCTCCCCGAAACATTCCTCCTCTCTCCTGTGCTTTGTGTTCTAATAACAATGCCTTCACCTCTGTGAATTCTGCAGAGGGAGGGGCTGTCTGCTCCCGTCTGACAATGGGTTTAGCATTTACTCGGGGAGGATCTATGGTTGGGTCAGGGGGATCTCCCCAATCATCATCCCCCTCAGAATCACCTGGGTGGTCTTCATCGGTGGAGGAGAACACAGAGCCATCAATTTGTGACGGGTCCCAGTTAACCCCTGCACATGAGCGTGCCAGGGCGACCCGTTTCTTATTAATTTTCCCTCTCCTCTTCCTATATTTATATTGAGCAACCCTAACCGCTGCTCGTTCAACATAACTCTTGTACTGATCAACTTTATTGGCTAAAATCTGCTTTTGACATTTATCCATAGTTTCTTGAGACTGAAGGGTTAACAATTGCTGTTCTAAATCACTGACACGGTTCAGTAACAACATCTGTTCCTCATTTTGCTGTCGGTAAGCTGATAGCAAAATCCATCCCCTCCTGCACACAACAACATATTCAGCCCCTTTGTTCACCAACCCCCTTTCTAAACATTGTACTACATCTGCCGGGCTGCCAGTTCCCAATTAATCTTTCCAATTCACCCCCAGCCCCGTAAATTTAGCACATTCCTGAGCTACAATCGAGTAAGGAGCCTGCTCCCCACCCGGAATAACATCAGGAGATACATTAGAACTAGCTTGTGTTTTACGATTAAACATTTTATTCTATAAATGGAATCCTGCCGACTACGCCAAAAATGTTTTGCCAAGGGAAAAAGATTCTTTGGATTCCGTGTTATAGAACAAAGTTATAGAATAAAACACTAGACTATCAACAATAGCTTAACATTTTAATAAGAAAAGTATAAAAAGATATCAAAGTTAATAAAAAGATAATAAAAGTTAATCAAAAGGTAATAAAATCAACACTTACAACACTGCCAAGCTTCATTGATGAATTCCGATCAGGGTAACTTCAGGAAGTATCACCAAGCCGTTGTGACAGGTCTCATCATGCAGCATCAGGCGTCCCCAATCACTGCTATCAGAATTGCAACAACGGCTGGGGGACACTAACCTATCTTATATACCCTTTGTGTGCGTCATAGGAGTGGGCGGTCACAGAAGTGTATACACATCTGTAAGGCATTACTCGTCTCCAGGCTCACATTCCTGTGAAAGGGGCCAACTTCCACTGGAATGTCTTCCTAGGACATGTACGCATCCCAGAACATGTCAAACTTGATAGAGTGCGTTCTTGATTACAACCATATAGACATTACCTCATACAGAATTGAAATTAAGGTTACATGAACTGGCTTATTGTCTTGTCAGGGGCAGCCATTTTATCAAGGGCAGCCATTTTGGTTTTTTGCATTACAGTAGAACTTTTCTCTTCACCTATTTTAAGCGGAATGGGGTACCTGCAAAGTGGATTTCCATCCACATATTGCTTAAACAAAAAAATCGCAGCATGTCAATTACACCTGCGGAAATGCTGGCGTTTTCTGCATAGGTATTGTAGGGGCAGAAAGTCCACAGAGGAAAACTCTGCAAAAACGCAGTGGAAAATTGCGAGAAACTCACACATACAGTGGGGAAAAAAAAGTATTTAGTCAGCCACCAATTGTGCAAGTTCTCCCACTTGAAAAGATGAGAGAGGCCTGTAATTGACATCATAAGTAGACCTCAACTATGAGAGACAAAATGAGAAAACATATCTAGAAAATCACATTGTCTGATTTTTTTAAGAATTTATTTGCAATTTATGGTGGAAAATAAGTATTTGGTCACCTACAAACAAGCAATATTTCTGGCTCTCACAGACCTGTAACTTCTTTAGAAGGCTCCTCTGTCCTCCACTCATTACCTGTAGTAATGGCACCTGTTTGAAATTGTTATCAGTATAAAAGACACCTGTCCACAACCTCAAATAGTCACACTCCAAACTCCACTATGGTGAAGACCAAAGAGCTGTGGAAGGACACCAGAAACAAAATTGTAGACCTGCACCAGGCTGGGAAGACTGAATCTGCAATAGGCAAGCAGCTTGGTGTGAAGAAATCAACTGTGGGAGCAATAATTAGAAAATGGAAGACATACAAGACCACTGATAATCTCCCTCGATCAGGGGCTCCACGCAGGATCTCACCCCATGGGGTCAAAATGATCACAAGAACGGTGAGCAAAAATCCCACAACCACACAGGGGGACCTAGTGAATGACCTGCAGAAAGCTGGGTCTAACGTAACAAAGGCTACCGTCAGTAACACACTACACTGTGTCCCCCTGCTTAAGCCAGTACATATCCGGGCCCATCTGAAGTTTGCTAGAGAGTATTTGGATGTTCCAGAAGAGTATTGGGAGAATGTCATATGGTCAGATGAAACCAAAGTAGAACTGTTTGGTAGAAACACAGCTCTTCGTGTTTGGAGGAGAGTGAATGCTTAGTTGCATCCAAAGAACACCATACCTACTGTGAAGCATAGGGGTGGCAACATCATGCTTTGGGGCTGTTTCTCTGCAAAGGGACCAGGATGACTGATCGGTGTACATGAAAGAATGAATGGGGCCATGTATCGTGAGATTTTGAGTGCAAACCTCCTTCCATCAGCAAGGGCATTGAAGATGAAACATGCCTGGGTCTTTCAGCATGACAATGATGCCAAGCACACCGCCAGGGCAACGAAGGAGTGGCTTCGTAAGAAGCATTTCAAGGTCCTGGAGTGGCCTAGCCAGTCTCCAGATCTCAACCCCATAGAAAACCTTTGGGGGGGAGTTGAAAGTCTGTGTTGCCCAGCGACAGCCCCAAAACATCACTGCTCTAGAGGAGATCTGCATGGAGGAATGGGCCAACATACCAGCAACAATGTGTGCCAACCTTGTGAAGACTTACAGAAAATGTTTGACCTTTGTCATTGCCAACAAAGGATATATAACAAAGTATTGAGATGAACTTTTGTTATTGACCAAATACTTATTTTCCACCATAATTTGCAAATAAATTCTTTAAAAATCAGACAATGTGATTTTCTGGATTTATTTTCTCATTTGGTCTCTCATAGTTGAGGTCTACCTATGATGTCAATTACAGGCCTCTCTCATCTTTTTAAGTGGGAGAACTTGCACAATTGGTGGCTGACTAAATACTTTTTTTCCCAACTGTATATACGTAGCCCCAATCATTTATTTTTGGATGTGAATGGGGCCCTGTTCTCAAAATAGATTCAGATTTGTAAGTTTGTAAGGGGCATCCTGGACACACCTCTGTTGGCACCATTGAAATGTTGCAAGGCAGATTAAAACTTAAAAAATTGCCAAATGAAGCATTTGACTGGACTGAGGTCACTGGGCTTGGGGCACTAAACACCAGCAGCATTTGGAGGTGGGGGCTTAAATTGTGGGAACAGCCTGTGGCCTGTCATACACTTAATGCGCCACTGTAAATAACTGGTAATAAGCAGACCTGATGATGATCTGTGTCATAATTTTATAACATATGGGAATTGTTAGCATCCATTTAGGGCAAGTTGAAAACATAACATATGCTAGTTGTTTGGCAAGTTGATGATTTTTGACTTTTTTTTTTTAAACTGTAGTTTTTATTGAAAATTTTACAAAATATACATCAACTAAGTGATAAATAGAAATGGAATAAAGAAACATAGGCATAACGCCATAACATGCGGCCAGAACACCAAATTGGTGTGAAAGTAACCAGAGAAAATTACAGGTAAAGAACGGGGGGGCTTGGGGGGTATGACAACAAAGGAAAGAGGGAGGGAAGTGGGAGGGGGGAATTAGAGATCTTATAAAATGCTGTATGCGTTCCAAGATGACCACTCTGCATCTAAAGCCTTCACTTTGTGTTGAAGGGAAGCAGTTTGGTGCTCCATATTGCACACGTCCTTCATGCGGGCAATAATCTCCGGGCCCGTAGGTCTGCCTCCAGCGGAGAGCAATGGATTTGTGACTATTAAATGCCACTTGCAACTAAAATTGTAGTAAAAAAAGGGGAATGTAAGTATTTATTAAAACAGACATAACAGAGCTGATTTCCCACTTAATTGTATTTGTGATATAATGAAGGATTAACTCAATTTATAGTTAACACCTTGCTTCAGCACCTGCAGTCAAACATGACCACGGCAACTAAGGAGTTTCCACAAATATACTGCCCCCCATTGTTCCCATTTCCCCCCGCAGCAGGAAAGTGTTTAAAAATAAATAAATGAAGGAATAAATGAATAAATAAAGACCAAAAAATAAAATAAAATGAATAAAAACAATACATATTTGTTATTGCCATGTCCATAACAACCTGTACAATAAAACTGAAACACGGTAAACTTTAAAAAAAAAAAAAAAAGCCAGAAGTAATGATCTTTTCTCATCTCACCTCACAAAATATGGTATAAAAAGTGATCAAAAAGTCATAATACCCCAAAACCATGTACCAATAAAAAATAAAATAGAATATAGCTTGTACTGTGTGACAATAAAAACCCCAAAAATCACCATATCTTTAGGATAAAACAGGAAGGAAATGTATAAGCGAGCGCATCTCAAGGTACACCCCAGATTTTGAGCCTACGAGTGAAAAGACACCAAAAGCGACCCCCCCCCCAATCAAAAGAGCTACTGGGAAAATAATAATAATACATAATAATTTTATTTATATAACGCCAACATATTCCGCAGCACTTTACAAAATGATAAATAATAAGGAATTTGGTGTGCCTAATGTACTCCGCACAGCTTACATATTCACTTTTCACCATGTGCTGAGCATTAACATCTGGGAAAACTAATGGTCACTATGCCCCTTGACAAATTCTTTGAGGGTTGCAGTTTTCAAAATGAGGTTACTCCCTATGGCAGTGATTCCCAAATGGGGTGCCATGGTGTAAAATATCCTAGGCCAAACTATACCCCAGGTGTAAAATAGTCTAGGCCAAACTATACCCCTCCAGGCCAGAATATACTCCTCTAACGTGGAACCCGGGTATAGTCTGGCCCAGGCCACAGTATACCCCTGGGGATAAACTTTATACCTGTTTAACGTCTCTGCCTATTCGTGTCTCTGCGCCACCCTCCGCTCACACGCTGCGGCGCAGGAGGCGTGTTCAGTTTGATTCCTTGCTCAAGGTTCTTGTTAGTCAGTCTGAACACTGTCCTAGTACTTCTACTCTGTAATTTAATTTCAGCCACACCCGTCTCCTGCACCTTGTTTCTTTCTGCTCCTCTAACTGTTAATCTTAGCCTTGCCTGTGTGATTGACAGCCTGTCTACCAATCAAGTCTGGGGCAGGTCTTGGACTTCCTATATACAGGTCATCATCCCACACAGGTTTGCTGGCTATTACTCTGTCCTGTGACTTTGTCCTTGCCAGCTTCCTACTTGCTCTTTCTGTATTATTTCTGACCTCTAACCTTTGGCTTCCCTTGTGACTACTCTTTTGGATTTCGATTTGGTACTGATTGTCTCTCTGGTTTCGACCCTTGGCTTGCTGACTCTGCTTCTGTGTTGTTTTGTCTTGTCCTGTTCTGTGTGTCACTTATTCAGAGTAGGGATTGTTGCCAAGTTGCCCTGCTACCGCCTAGGGTAACTGATACAAGTAGGCAGGGACAGGGGCTGGGTTGACTTTAGGGCTCACTGTCTCTGTCTTCCCTTCTTCCCTTTTCAGCAGCAGCACTAGGGAATTTCACAACTAGCAATTCCCTTACAGAATAGCCAGCCCAAAATAACCTTCTGCCATTGCTTCCCTCCGGATCAGCATGGATCCTATTCAGGGCCTTTCAGCCAAGATGGAGGGTTTGGGAGGCCTGGTAGCTGAGCTAGCTAAACAGGTTCAGACCCTTACTGATGCTGCTGTGCTGCTGTTTTTCCCTTCCCAGGGTTAAGATGTTACTCCCGGATCGTTTCTCGAAGGACCGAGAAAAATTTGAGACTTTCTGGGAGTCTTGTCGCCTGTATTTGCGGATTAATCCACATGCATCCCAGGCCCAAATGATGAGAGTAGTTATATCTCTCCTACAGGGGGATCCACAAGCTTGGGCTCTTAAACTCCCTCCTGGGGCTGAGGATTGGTCTGACATTGAAAAATTTTTTAAGTCCTTGGGCTCTATCTATGTTGAGCCAGAACACATTGGGATTGCGGAATCGCAACTCCTCACCATGCGGCAGGGCAAACGCTCTGCCAAGGAGTATTATTCAGAGTTCCGCAAGTGCAGTGTAACTGAAGGTTGGTGTGAGTCGGCCCTAAAGGCTCACTTTAAACAAGGCATGTTTGATCGTGTTAAGGAGGTATGGGTTGGTCACCCAGATCCCCCTACTCTTGAGCAGGACATGACTTTGGCCATCCGTATTGACCGTAGAATCCGGGAAAATGTTAAAGAGAGAGTAGGGCCTGTTTCTTCCAAGTTTTCTGTCCCTTCCTCTCTCTCTCCTGGAAAAACTTACTTTTTCTCCCATCACTCCCGGTGATGAAGCCATGCAACTGGGTGCTATGGACGGCAAGACTCAACGAGAACATCATCTCCGAAATAATCTATGCCTGCATTGTGGTACTTCAGGTCATATCATTGGAGACTGCTCGATCAGACCCCGCACGCCAGTGGAAAAACTTCAGTGCCTGACTGGTAGTCAAAAGAACCTCTCAGGCAACCAGGTATTTGCTGAAAATAATAAGATGATGCTATCTGTGTCTCTGTCATCTGGGGACAGATCTGTTTCTGGCCAGTCCTTAGTTGACTCTGGGTTTGCAGCAAACTTTGTCACATTTTCATTTGTCTCAGCTTTAGGCATTTAGCTTTTGCCACTTGACACTCCTCTGTCGGTTACTGGGGCGGATTTTGCCCCACTGGCCAGAGGTAAGGTCCGATTCAAGATTGCCTTAATCTCTTTGCATGTGGGCTTTGCACATTCAGAAGTCATAAGCCTTTTTGTTATGGAGCATCTGTTTTCTGACATTATTTTGGGGCTCCCCTGGTTGAACCTCCATAACCCTATTTTTGATTGGGGTAATAGGGAGTTGGTAAAATGGGGAGATCAGTGCTCATCCCACCGTATTGCTTTGCGTACCTTAGATTATGTAAGTGAGGAGGAGATGCTCTCGGCTACTAAAGGTTGGAAACGCCAGACGAATAAAAAAGGTTTGTCTGGTCCACCAGCACCTGTTGTTGTTCAGGGAGATCTAGAATTCAAGGCACAGAAAATACTGAAGCCTAAAACTGGTTTGTCTGGTGAGGGTTAAGTGGCCCCTCATAAAAGGGGGGATACTGTAACGTCTCTGCCTGTTCGGGTCCCTGCACCACCCTCCGCTCGCACGCTGCGGTGGAGGAGGCATGTTCAGTTTGATTTCTTGCTTAAGGTTCTTGTTGCTCAGTCTGAACACTGTCCTAGTACTTCTACTCTATAATTGAATTTCAGCCACACCCGTCTCCTGCACCTTGTTTCTTTCTGCTCCTCTAACTGTTAATCTTAGCCTTGCATGTGTGATTGACAGCCTGTCCACTAATCAAGTCTGGGGCAGGTCCTGGACTTCCTATATACAGGTCATCGCCCACACAGGTTTGCTGGTTTTTACTCTGTCCTGTGACTTTGTCCTTGCTAGCTTCCTACTTGCTCTTACTGTATTATTTCTGACCTCTGACCTTTGGCTTCCCTTGTGACAACTCTTTTGGATTTTTATTTGGTACTGCTTGTCTCTCTGGTTTTGACCCTTGGCTTGCTGTTTCTGCTTCTGTGTTGTTTTATCATCCCGTTCTGTGTGTCACTTATGCAGAGTAGGGATTGTCGCCAAGTTGCGCTGCTACCGCCTATGATAGCTGAGACAAGTAGGCAGGGACAGGGGCTGGGTTGACTTTATGGCTCACTGTCTCTGTCTTCCCTTTTCAGCAGCAGCGCTAGGGATTGCACAACTAGCAATTCCCTTACAACCTGGGGGTGTAAAATAGCCTACACCAGGAATATAACCCTCCATGCCATAATGTTATCACTTCACTGGTTTTCTCACCCTGTCTCTAATTTGTTGAAAAGTGTGCAGATCTTTTTTTTTTTATCATACTCATACACACAGCGCTTCCTTTTGTTGGAAAATACAGTACAGTGCTTACATTGAACTGACTTTGGATGTCGCTGTCCCAACAGTGCATAGCAAGTTTTTTATATATGTTTCTCTCTGCTCTCTATGACACCAAACTTTTCACAACCATGGAAGACCAACTGTATGACCAGCTTTTGAGATTCTACATTGCAACACAACAAAAGTACCCCCAGTGGATCTACGATCTTCCTCCAGAGAAACGTGTAAATGCCAAGTCCCAGTTCAGACAAACAGCCAAGCCATATCGAGCAGGCGGAGGGGTTCTTTACCATAGGGCAGGAGTGTCATTTTCACCGGGGGCCACTTCAGCCTCACGGGGTACCTTGAAGGGCCAAGATTATTTTACACGTGTATAAAAGTAACTTTTCCTTAACAGTTAAGTGAGCTATTAGACAGCGTACAATATAAACAGGCGCCATAGCCCCTATTTATAGCGCCCCATTTACACACACTATAATGTTCCACAGCAGTCCCTGCACACTGTATTATGACTCGCAGCTGCCCCTGCACACGGTATTATGCACGGTATTATGCTCCCTAGTGGCCCCTGCACATGGTATTATTCTCCATATTGGTCCCTGCACACGGTATGATGCTCCATATTGGCCCCTGCACACGGTATTATGCTCCATATTGGCCCCTGCACACGGTATTATGCTCCATAGTGGCCCCTGCACACGGTATTATGCTCCACAGTGGCCACTGCACACGGTATTATGCTCCATAGTGGCCCCTGCACTGGTATTATGCTCCATAGTGGCCCCTGCACTTGTATTATGCTCCATAGTGGCCCCTGTACTGGTATTATGCTCCACAGTGATCCCTGCACAGGGTATTATGCCCCATAGTGGCCAAACCATGAACTATTTTCAGACCCCAGAGTATAATGAACGGAGACCCAGGGGAGGATAGAAACATAAAAACCAGTGTTACTTACCTATCCTGGACACCGGTGCACTCCTTGCAGCTTTCAGCCCTGTTTAATTGCGCGCGCACGTCACATGATCAGGCCGGCGACGCGACCTGATGACGTCACCAGAGGCCTCAAGCCTGATCAGAGTAACACCGATCGCACGAGAGGTAAGTAGGATATGCTTTTATGTTCCCTCACCTCCCCTGGGCCTCCAATTATTATACTCCGGGGTCTGAAAAGAACCTGGAGTATAATAATAGTAGTATTTGCGGCCCGCGGCCTCACTTACCGATACCCGCGACCTCACTTACCGATGCCTGCGGCCGCTCACGACCGCATCCACTTCCCCCTACTACGTCCCATAGCAGAAGGGGAAGCAGGGGCGGCCACGAGCAGACGCGGGGTAGGTAAATAAATAGGCCGTGACCTGCCGGGGATACTCCAGCAGGTCACGGCCTATTTATATGTAAAAAAAAAGCCTGTCAAAAATGTTTTGTCGTAAATCCCAAAATCAGCAAGGAAGCTCCACCACTCAACAGTATACCAGTGCCTGGAAAAGTATGGAACTTAGTGGGGATTAATATGATCGGTCCTCTTCAGGAAACATCAAATGGCAACAAATATATAGTTGCTGCCACTGATCATTTCTCCAAGTGGACTGAAGCAACAGCTGTTCCAGATAAGGGTGCCAAGTCAGTAACAATTTTTTTGTACTCCGTTATTTGCCGCCTTGGCTGTATGGACACTCTTATTAGCGACCAGGACTGAGAGTTTGTGAAGTCGATCATCGACAACCTGATGGAGCATTTTCAAACAGATCACCGCATTTCATCTGCCAGCGGGAACGTGACAATCAAACACTCAAAGAATCTCTTAGTAAACTTGTCAATAACCAAAGTAACAACTGGGACCAGTTCATCCCTGGTGTTCTGTTTGCACATCTATGCATGCCTCAACCAAGTGCACTCCATTTGAGGTCATGTTTGGACGGAAGGCCAAACTTCCTATGGACCTCAATCCCTCAGAAAATGACACTGTGGACCCCATGCCCAATTCAGATGATGCCAACCCTGATGTGCTAAATACACTGACAACAATTCTTAAAAAGCTCCGCTCAACCGTCAGCACCAACATCCACTCTGCCCAGGAACACCAGAAGCTCGCCTTTGATCACCAGCACAACAGCAACAAAGAAATTAATGCTGGCATCGTTTATATCAAGAATCATCACCATAATCATTGCATGGGTTCAAAGATGGAACCACGCTGGATTGGACCCTACTTGGTTGTGGAATCCTTGACCAAGGGACGAGTAAAACATAAGAACAATAAGACTGGCAAGATATTGAGCAACACCTACCACGCCAGCAACCATAAGATTTACCAGGATGAACATACTTCTTCACCACCCCAGTCTCATGATGATTGTCCCAGTGACTCTGCCACACAGAAACACAAGTAAACTAAGACTTTCAACCCATTACCAAGTTCAGTAAGGTTTGTATACTATGGATGCACAAGGGACCTTGGACAACCACGGCGTACATATAAAACCAAAGGTGATGGCAACTGCTACTTCTGGACCATCAGCTACGTCCTGACAGGAACAGAAGACAACCACTCCCTTCTCAGAGATAAAGTCATCCACCACATGAAAACTGACTTGACAAAAAAAACTACAGGACTACTTGAACCAAAATGTGAATGAATAAGTGAACATCTCTGGTATGTCTCATGATGGAGTCTAGGCAACTGATGCAGAGATCATGGCCACAGCAAATCCGTTGAGTTGCAACATCATCTACACCAGGGGTCGGCAACCCCTGGCACGCATGCCAAGAGTGGCACGCGAGGCTTATTTACCTGCCACGGGCAGCCTGAGTCCTCACTCAGCAGTTTTGATTGGACCAAACACGGCCGAAACTAAACTGCTATTATTATACTGTGGGGTCTCTTCAGAGCCCCCGGGGAGGTGATCAAACATAAAAAATAATGTTAACTCACCTTCCCTGGATCCGCAGCTGCTCTTTGCTCTTTGGGCCCTTCTGCCTGATGTAAGAGACCGCTGCCAGGGCCTCAGGGGTCACGTCCGGCGTCATTACGCATAATGACGCAATGTGACCCCTGAGACTCAATCAGCGGTCACTGACTTCAGGCAGAAGCGCCCAAAGAGAACTAGTTAGTTTACTCCGCATTTTCCGGGGCCCCACTCAGTTGCCAGGTGCTGACTACCTTACTTTGTCTTCCCCCACATCAGTGGGGGAACTACTGCCATACGGGGCCAACGAGGCTAGTGGAGTAACCCAAACAGGTAACAGCCCCTATTTACTTACCGATCCCCACTCCTGCTCACGGCCATCTCCCCCTCCCCTTTCAGCCCTCCAGGGGTCCCTGTGCATCCCATATCATGTTGCTGTCGCTGACAGGCTTTTAGAGGGCTGAACTAGAAGCAGAGATGGCTGTGGGCAGGAGCGGGAATCGGTAATTAAGGCCGTATGTCTGCGGCAAGAGTATTTGTTTTGTGAACCTCGCCTTGCGGTTTCCTTTGGACCTAAAACATCTGAACTGAAACTGCTATTACATTCTGGGGTATCTCGTCAAACTATAATAATAGTTTGCAGTATTTGCAACGAATACTGTAGGGTGTGGGACCACTACGGGACATTATACTGTGTGAAGGGGACACTATGGGACATTATGGGCCCCCTGGATGGCAGAAGGGGAAGCAGAGGCAACCGTGAGCGGGGACCGGTAAGTAAAGCCACGGGCCCACAGCAAGGTTATTTGTTGGGCGATCCCCTCAAGATTTATTTTGCGAGGTTCGCTTGGCGGTTCCATTTGGACTGAATACATCCAAACTGAAACTGCTATTATTATACTCGGAGGTCTCTTCAGACACCCGAGTATAATGATCGGAGGCCCAGGGGAAGTGAGCGAGCATTAAAAAAAACAAAAAAAACCCACTTACTTACCTCTCCTGGGCTCTGGCACAACTCCCGGCTGTCTTTGGGCCTCTTTAGTGACGTCACAGATGTCACGTGGGTTAGGCCAGTGTCACAACACATAATGACGCTGGTGTAACCCACGTTTGTGACGTCATTGAAGAGGAGTCATGCCAGAGCCCAGAAGAGGTGAGTAACACTGGTTTTTATGTTTGTCACCTCCCCTGGGCCTCCAATCATTATACTCTGGAGTATAAAAAGAAACCTAGAGCATAATAATAGTTTGCAGTATTTGCAATGAGCGCCGTAGGGAGTGGGACCACTACGGGACATTATACTGTGTAAGGGGCCACTATGGGACATTATACTGTGTGATGTGGCCACTATGGGATATTATACTGTGTGCAGAGGCCACTAATTGTAAGTTAAAATGATACCATGATATAGTAGAGAATCCAATATAGATGAAAACACAGCATAATGCTGACAATAATAATAAGGGTGCAAAATTAGATTTAATATCACTGTTATACTATGTGCCACTGTGGGACATTATACTGCGTGCAGGGGCCACTGTGGGACATTACAGTATGTGTAAATAGGGCATTATACTGTGTGGGGCCAGGAAAGAGGGCACTATGCCGTGTGTGGGTTGGGGGGCACAGTCTTTGCTAGTTACACCCCTGTATCTATATATGTGTGCATTTATATTTATATAGATTTACAGTATTGTGAGAAGGTGACAGGCAGAGTGCTGGAGTCACGGTATATCTCCCCCAGGTTTCTGACATATGTGTGGTCCAGTGCAGGTCTTGAGTAGGCCTCAGCCCAGGTGTGGGTCCTAGGCTCGTTACTGGGCCATAAAAGGCTGCAGAGCCTGTACTTCAGGGTAGATCCTGGGAGTGAGAGGAGGCGCCTGGGTCTGTCCAGGAATACTGAGAGTCTGGTGAGACCTAACTGTGCTATTTTGTTTGTTCGTGTGGTTGGTAGTAAGCCACATGTATAGTTAGCCTTATTCTGTTCAGTTAGTGCTTGGACGAGCAGGAGTTTTGTTTTGCCAGAAGTTAAGGCTGTATTTTATTTTTGCTTATTTTTGTACCTGAAGTGAAGGTTTATTTATTTTGCTATTTTTCAAATAAACCCCTTTACACCAGACATTGTATCCCTGTCTCTGACTGGTTGGGTCCGCACCATTGCTGCTACTGAGCTACCTACCCCAAATATATATATATCTAGAATGAGAGAGCATCTCTGGGGGTCCACTCAGTTTCTGCACTGAACACTTACATTAATACAGATGAAAGCGTTCATTGCACTGTTAACAGTGTCAAGCCCTGTTCACACAGTGGAATCTGGCGCTTATTTTGCGGCAGATTTTGCCCCCAAATCAGCGCCAGATTTTTCCCTCATTCTGCCTCCTATTTTTTTCAAAACAAAGTGTTAAGTAAGAAAAGTTGCAAATTTTTTTGCACAAAATCCCAATTTGCGCAACAAAATTGTGACTTTTTATGCGTGGTACATATGATGAATAAAACATACTAAAGCCGGGTCCCCTCATTGCAAACATGTAGCGTTTTACCATACCTGCAAAGTAGATGGGATTCTGGCTTATCCCATCCACACATTGCAGTAGAAAATCTGCAGCGGAAATGCTGCGATTTCAATAACTATTGTGTTTTTGTAAACCACAGCATCTCAATTATACCTACGGAAAGGCTGGCGTTTTCCATATAGGTATAATGGGGAAAGTGAAAAAACCGTGATGAATTTCCTCTGTGGTCTTTTCTGCAGAGTTTTTTGGCTGTGGCTCGTTATGTGGGGCCTGACTCTAAATCTGCCCCATTTTGCATAAATTCTGTAAGTGAAATGAGTTTATAAAAAGTCATGGGTTTCCAGTGTGGACAGTACACTTCATCACATTCTTTCTCTATAGATCTAGGACTGTACATGTAATGGAGGCAATACATGTTTATGTACAGTGATTTGAAATGTAGCTAACTGCAGGGGGCTCCATTATTTAGCAGCAATCTCCAGCGTATAACCATGTAAATGCTCCCATGGCTTTGGCTAAAAAAAAAAAAAAAAAAAAAAAAAAAAAAAAAAAAGGCAACAAAGTCGGAAAAGAAAAAAAAAAATGCAGATTTTCTATAAATGTTGCCTCAGCCTGACACTGGGGACACACAAGCGAGTTCACAGTAGTTTAGCCATGGCAGAATTGCTGGCACTTAATCTGCTGCAAAGTTCAATGCAAGTGTAATGGATGGGATTTAAACACTGCAGAAACAAACTGCAGCACGAAGTCTTACACTGTGGGGTTTGAACCTATAGCATGTCAGTTTATTGCTGTGTGTTTGGTGCAGTTTTCAACCTTTACAACTCATGTTGAAATCTGGGACAGCCTGCCCCAGAATCATGGCAGAGGCTAAGGTCCCAGTAGCGAGCCGAAGCTAAAAAGAGCTGCAGAAAAGACCACAGCGGAAATGCATCACGTTTTTTACGCAGCGCTTTTCACAGAAAGTCCACAGAGTTTTCCTCTACAGACTTTCTGTCCCTATAATACCCATATGGAAAACCCCAGCATTTCCGTAGGAGTAATTGACATGCTGCAATTTACAAAAACACAACGGTTTTTGAAATTGCAACATTTCCGCTGTGGGTATTTTTCTGCAATGTCGATGGATTAGCCAGAATCCCATCCGCTTTGCAGGTACTATGAAACGCTGTGGTTTTTGCCACAGCATTTCCTCTGCGGCCAATTTGCCTAATTTTTTGCAACATTGTGCCCCGGCCTGAAAGCCACAAAGAAAGCCAGACAATTTTGGTAGTTTTTTTCCACAGTGAACCTGTCCCATGTGACCTTAGCCTTAATATTCAATAGTTATAGTATTTTAGTGGTGTATAGTAATATATACCGTAGTGTACAGTCATGGCCAAAAGTTTTGAGAATGATACAAATATTAATTTTTACAAAGTCTACTGCTTCAGTTTTTCTAATGGCAATTTGCATATACTCCAGAATGTTATAAAGAGTGATCAGCTTAACAGCAATTACTTGCAAAGTCAATATTTGCCTAGAAAATGAACTTTATCCCCCAAAACACATTTCAACATCATTGCAGCCCTGCCTTAAAAGGACCACCTAACATCGTTTCAGTGATTGCTCCATTAACACAGGTGTGGGTGTTGATGAGGACAGGGCTGGAGATCAATCTGTCATGATTAAGTAAGAATGACACCACTGGACACTTTAAAAGGAGGCTGGTGCTTGCCATCATGGTTATCTCTAAAGAAACACGTGCAGTCATCATTGCACTGCACAAAAATGGCCTAACTGGGAAGAGTATTGCAGCTAGAAAGATTGCACCTCAGTCAACAATCTATCGCATCATCAAGAACTTCAAGGAGAGAGGTTCCATTGGTGCCAAAAAGGCTCCAGGGCGCCCAAGAAAGACCAGCAAGCGGCAGGACCGTCTCTTAAAAGTGTTTCAGTTGCGGGATCGGGCTACCAGCAGTGCAGAGCTTGCTGAGGAATGGCAGCAGGCAGGTGTGAGTGCATCTGCATGCACTGTGAGGCAGAGACTCTTGGAGCAAGGCCTGGTCTCAAGGAGGGCAGCAAAGAAGCCACTTCTCTCCAGAAAAAACATCAGGGACAGACTGCTATTCTGCAAAAGGTACAGGGAGTGGACTGCTGAGGACTGGGGTAAAGTCATTTTCTCTGATGAATCCCCTTTTCGATTGTTTGGAACATCTGGAAAACAGCTTATTCGGAGAAGAAGAGGTGAGCGCTACCACCAGTCTTGTCTCATGCCAACTGTAAAGCATCCTGAAACCATTCATTTGTGGGGTTGCTTCTCAGCCAAGGGAATCGGCTCTCTCACAGTCTTGCCTAAAAACACAGCCATGAATAAAGAATGGTACCAGAATGTCCTCCAAGAGCAACTTCTCCCAACCGTCCAAGAGCAGTTTGGCGCTCAACAATGCCTTTTCCAGCATGATGGAGCACCTTGCCATAAAGCAAAGGTGATAACTAAATGGCTCAGGGAACAAAACATAGAGATTTTGGGTCCATGGCCTGGAAACTCCCCAGATCTTAATCCCATTGAGAACTTGTGGTCAATCATCAAGAGACGGGTGGACAAACAAAAACCAACAAATTCAGACAAAATTAAAGCATTGATTCTGCAAGAATGGACTGCTATCAGTCAGGATTTGGTCCAGAAGTTGATTGAGAGCATGCCAGGGAGAATTGCAGAGGTCCTGAAGAAGAAGGGTCAACACTGCAAATATTGACTTGCTGCATTAACTCATTCTAACTGTCAATATAAGCTTCTGTTACTCATAATATGAATGCAATTATATTTCTGTATGTGATAAAAACATCTGACAAACACACATAAAAACCAGAGGGCAGCAGATCATGTGAAAATATAATATTTGTGTCATTCTCAAAACTTTTGGCCATGACTGTATAAAAATACTGGTGCCTAGTAACTCAGTCAAGAGGTAGTGTAGGAAAGAGAAAAGTGTCTAACATGTCTAGCAAGTTGCACCAAATTTATCATAAATCTTGCACCATTGTGATAATTTTGCATCAGTTTCCAACAGTCTAGTTTTACAATAGATAAAATGTTCTAAAATCTAATAATGAATCTTATCTTCTATTATTATTATTATTATTATTATTATTATTATTTTAAAATGCAGATTTATCAGGTATTATCAGCTGTTTATCACAGAGTCTAATATGCAAAATATAATCTAACTGTAGAACTTTTGAAATTTTATAGCCTTTCTGCAAGTCTATGGAACCAGTCTGTGGACATAATGGGGAAACATATACTAATATCTGCAATGCCTATTCCGACCGTGTTGCTGTGGATTATTATGGCAGGTGTCAAGATGTTGGGATATTCTTACAGAACAGTTTTCATTCAGAATGTGCCTCTATAAAGTGTCCTACCAAGCCTAAGGTTGGCTGTAAAGCAGTCATACCTCCTGGTAAGTACATTTACTATCTAGTGCAAGACTTTCTTCTGAAAATTAAACAATATCAAAAATACAGTGGTTGAAAGCATATTCATGGTCATTAACTTTGTGTAAATCAATAGTATAAGAGAAAATAAGAAACCTTGTAATATATCTTACTGGAGATAAATGTTTCTTTCTTCACTTATCTGGCTGTTTTCCGTTCTCTCCCCTCCCAAGATGACTGTCCCTCTGAAATATCTGCTGAATTCCATCTTGCTAGAGTTCAACAGCTGCGTCGGAGTCTATGTTGAAGACTCTGCTGCAAATCGACGGAGAGAAAAGTTATGCATAGAGGACTTTTCTCTCCACCAGTTTCAGTATAAAAATGGACACCTGGCAGACCCCATTATAGTCCATGGTGTCCATGGCTCTTATAGTGGTCCGGGTCCCCGAGACCCCTGCCGAGATGTGATCCTATCCTTAGTCAAACAGAAGGCCACAGAAGTGTCATTTTACAGCTCACAATAGAAGTCTGTGGAGAGTAGATGAGGAGGAGTGAGCAAAAACTGAGTGAGAGAGGAGGCACAGAAGAGACTGTTAACTGCTAAAAATTGAGCTTTCTGCCTTATCCTACATGAGTTATTTACTTGATATACTGCTCAGTACATTTCTCTGTAGTCTTATATGAACCTGATACAGCTTACAAGAGTGAGAGAGAGGAAGTTATGGACCAGTTTCTCTATCAATTTCTTTATGATTTCTGTGACAGATATCATTCCAGTTTGACTTCACCCACCAGCTCAGGGTGAAGCGAAAATCAGACAGAGGAAAATTGCTAAAATGCAGAAGTCAAATAATCACCAGAAGTGTTGCCCCTCATCTATATCACCCTGTAATTTAGATTTATGTAAAGTTTGTTGAAACAGCTTTAAAACAGTTTACATAGTATTTGTGATTGTTTGAACTTATAAACAATATAACAGGTATATTGTTACCGTATGTGGAATTTTAACTTTTGAATACTTTGTATCAGATTACATTTTGTGAACCTGTCACTATGAAATGCAGTCTTGCAAAAGTATTCATACCCCTTGAACTTTTTCACATTTTGTCACCTTTACAACCACAAACTTGAATGTATTTTATTAAGATTTTAAGTGAGAGACCAACACGAAGTATAACATAATTGTGAAGTGGAACAAAAATGATACGTTTTTCAAAATTTTAATCAAATAAAAATCGGAAAAGTGTGACTGTAAGGTAATAATAGGATTTCTCACCTGATATGTGGAATCGTCAAGGTGAGGTGGCCGGTGGCTGTCAATCCAGATGGCTGGAGTAAGCGTGGTCAAATAGCAGTCCGAGTTTGGTACACAGGTTAAGACAATAGTTGTAGCATGAGGCAAGAGCAGTAGTCAAGTAACAATCCAGGTTCAGTACACAGGTAAGGCAATAGATGTAGTGTGAGCAGGAACAGTAGCTGGACTAAAGGCTGGGAAGCACAATAATGTGGCAAGGAAGAAGTAGCGAGGCTTGGCTTAAATAGGAAGTTCAAGGGTAGAGTTAATCAGGCAATCAAGGTGTCAGGATCTTAATTGATGAACTCTTTTTTTTGCCAGTACCAGCCCTTTAGCAAGATGGCATTTTGTGTGTTTCCTGTTCGTGGCCATCTTGGTTCCTGCCTGATAATTATTTGAACTCCTGCACCTGATCACTCAGTGCCTGAGTATTGTGTTTGAACTCTGCTTCTGACAATCCGTGAACTGGGGCCTACTGATCTCAGTTGTTCCTATATTACCTACTACACTGTGTATACCTGCTGCAGCCCACTACACTGTGTATACCTGCTACTGCCCACTACACTGTGTATACCTGCTACTGCCCGCTGCACTGTGGATACCAGTTATTACCAGTGCACTATAAGTTCCAGCATTCTGCCTGCTGCATTGTGGATACCTGCTACTGCCTGCTGCGCTGTGGATACCAGCTATTACCAGTACACTACAAGTTCCAGTATTCTGCCTGCTGCACTGTGGATACCAGCTATTACCAGTGCACTACAAGTTCCAGCATTCTGCCTGCTGCATTGTGGATACATGCTACTGCCTGCTGCGCTGTGGCCATTACCAGTGCACTACAAGTTCCAGTATACTACCTGTTGCACTACAGATCCCAGCCATTGGTCTCCGGAAGCCCGGTAAGAGAGTCTTGACACAAGGCAAGGTTACTTGGAACAAGAAACTGCCCAGAATCAAGGATCAGGAAATTGTCCAGCTCTTCAGTGAGAAGAGCTACTGACTGGGACACAGGAGGTTCTGGGTTCAAATCCTGACAGTTACGTGCAAAAGTATTCAGCCCCCTGTGCTCTGTACTCTGATACCCCTAAATAAAATCCAGTGGAATTGATTTCAGAAGTCACTTAATTAGTTGATAGAGTCCAGCTGTGTGTAATTTAGTCTTATTATAAATGCACCTGTTCTGTGAAGGCCTCAGTGGTTTGTTAGAGAACATTAGTGAACAAACAGCATCAAGAAGACCAAGGAACTCACCAGACAGGTCAGAGATAAAGTTGTGGAGACGTTTAAATCAGGGAGCATATTCCAAGGAGCACTATTCAATCCTTCATCCATAAATGGAAAAAGTATTCTACAACTTCAAACCTACCAAGACATGGCCGTCCACCTAAACTGACAGATCGAACAAGGAGCGCACTGGTCAGAGAAGCAGCAAAGAGGCTCATGGTTACTCTGAAGGAGCTGCAGAAATCCACAGCTCAGGTGCGAGAATAGGTACACAGGACAACTATAAGTCGTGCACTCCACAAATCTGACTTTTATGGAAGAGTAGCAAGAAGAAAACCATTGTTTAAAGAAAGACTTAAGAAGTGCTGTTTGCAGTTTGCCACAAGTCATATAGGGGACACACCCTGAACACACCATCCCCACTGTGAAACATGGTGGTGGCAGCATCATGCTGTGGGGATGATTTTTTTCAGCAGGGACAGGGGAGCTGGTCAGAGTTGATGGGAAGATGGATGGAGCTAAATATAGGACAATCCTGGAAGAAAACCTGTTGGAGGCTTCCAGCAAGACAAAGACCTTGAACATACAGCCAGAGCTACAGTGGAATGGTTTAGATCAAAGAATATTCATGTGTTAGAATGGTCCAGACCTAAATCCCATTGAGCATCTGTGGCAAGACACGAAGATTGCTGTTCACAGACGCTCTCCATCCAATCTGGCTGAGCTTGAGCTATTTTGCAAAGAAGACTAGGCAAAAATCTCGAGTCTCTAGATGTGAAAAGCTGGTAGAGACATACCCCAAAAGACTTGCAGCTGTAATTGCAGCAAAAGGTGGCTCTACAAAGTATTGATATAGGGGGGCTGAATACTTTTGCACATCACACTTTTCAGATTTTTATTTGAAAATTTGAAAACCATGTACCATTTTTGTTCCACTTCACAATTATATGCTACTTTGTGTTGGTCTATCACTTATAAACTCAATAAAATACATTTAAGTTTGTGGTTGCAAAGTGACAAAATATGAAAAAGTTCAAGGGGTATGAATACTTTTGCAAACCACTCTCTATCAGAGTCATACTTGGAGGACTGATAGCCACTATGTACCACCCATGACTAGATGACTATTTCTAAGCATTTAAAAAGTAAACATATAAATTAATACATTACAAGTTATATTGAATATTTTGCTGCAAAGCTACAGTATATCTGATGAGCTTGTCTTGCTCTATAACATTCTGCCTGCAGTAATCATGATCACTGTGATAGGTCTGCTTCATTATCTTGCTGTGGATTATCTATAATGTGATTGGGGTTTTTTCCATGCAGGTGCATGCTGTCCTTTATGTGCTGGAGTTCTAAGAATATTTTATGACAAAGAAAAGTTAGACAGTTTTGCTGAGGTATTGTAACATTTCCAATAAATTATTTTATTTAAATTAGAAATAAATAGATATCTTCTAATAATTTGAAAGTCTTTCATATTTTGGCATGTCCATTTTTATCTGCCAATATAACTTGCTGGTACCACCATCGATCTCAAGAATTGGGGTGTTTTGCACCCTATTTTTGACTGGAGTGGCTGATCGGACAGTGGACAGCGCACACGACTCCTTTAATTTGAATAGGGACTGCCAGAAACAGCCGAGTACAGTCTGACCAGCCATTTTATTCAAAACTGGGTTATAAAAAACTCTAATTCTCGAGATCAGCAGATTACCCCATCCTTTAAATGCATTTTAAATCATGTACATCAGAAGAGAAAGCAACAACAGGATGTGCTGTGCTAACTCTGCCCTCTGTAAGGTTCACTGTCTTCTTGTCAGTGAAGCATGTGAGAGATGCTACAAAAAAGTATTGCTGAACAAATGCTTTCTCCATCACTTGTGGCTGGATGTACAGTGGGGAAAAAAGTATTTAGTCAGCCACCAATTGTACAAGTTCTCCCACTTAAAAAGATGAGAGAGGCCTGTAATTGACATCATAGATAGTCCTCAACTATGAGAGACAAAATGAGAAAACAAATCCAGAAAATCACATTGTCTGATTTTTAAAGGATTTATTTGCAAATTATGGTGGAAAATAAGTATTTGGTCAATAACAAAAGTTCATCTCAATACTTGGTTATATATCTTTTGTTGGCAATGACAAAGGTCAAACGTTTTCTGTAAGTCTTCACAAGGTTGGCACACACTGTTGCTGGTATGTTGGCCCATTCCTCCATGCAGATCTCCTCTAGAGCAGTGATGTTTTGGGGCTGTTGCTGGGCAACACAGACTTTCAACTCCCTCCAAAGGTTTTCTATGGGGTTGAGATCTGGAGACTGGCTAGGCCACTCCAGGACCTTGAAATGCTTCTTACGAAGACACTCCTTCGTTGCCCTGGCGGTGTGCTTGAGATCATTGTCATGCTTAAAGACCCAGCCATGTTTCATCTTCAAGGCCCTTGCTGATGGAAGGAGGTTTGCACTCAAAATCTCACGACATGGCCCCATTCATTCTTTCATGTACACGGAGCAGCCGTCCTGGTCCCTTTGCAGAGAAACAGCCCCAAAGCATGATGTTGCCACCCCCATGCTTCACAGTAGGTATGGTGTTCTTTGGATGCAACTCAGCATTCACTCTCCTCCAAACACGACGAGTTGTGTTTCTACCAAACAGTTCTACTTTGGTTTCATCTGACCATATGACATTCTTCCAAAAACTCTTCTGGAACATCCAAATGCTCTCTAGCAAACTTCAGATGGGCCCAGATATGTACTGGCTTAAGCAGGGGGACACGTCTGGCACTGCAGGATCTGAGTCCCTGGCTGCGTAGTGTGTTACTGATGGTAGCCTTTGTTACGTTAGTCCCAGCTTTCTGCAGGTCATTCACTAGGTCCCCCCGTGTGGTTGTGGGATTTTTGCTCACCGTTCTTGTGATCATTTTGACCCCACGGAGTGAGATCCTGCGTGGAGCCCCTGATCGAGGGAGATTATCAGTGGTCTTGTATGTCTTCCATTTTCTAATTATTGCTCCCACAGTTGATTTCTTCACACCAAGCTGCTTGCCTATTGCAGATTCAGTCTTCCCAGCCTGGTGCAGGTCTACAATTTTGTTTCTGGTGTCCTTCCACAGCTCTTTGGTCTTCACCATAGTGGAGTTTGGAGTGTGACTGTTTGAGGTTGTGGACTGGTGTCTTTTATACTGATAACAATTTCAAACAGGTGCCATTACTACAGGTAATGAGTGGAGGACAGAGGAGCCTCCTAAAGAAGACGTTACAGGTCTGTGAGAACCAGAAATCTTGCTTGTTTGTAGGTGACCAAATACTTATTTTCCATCATAATTTGCAAATAAATTCTTAAAAAATCAGACCATGTGATTTTCTAGATATGTTTTCTCATTTTGTCTCATAGTTGAGGTCTACCTATGATGTCAATTACAGGCCTCTCTCATCTTTTTAAGTGGGAGAACTTGCACAATTGGTGGCTGACTAAATACTTTTTTCCCCACTGTATATGGGCTGGTTCAGTTGAGATCACTCCCCTGCTTGTTCCCTTGGCATGAGTTTTCACGAAAAGTTGAAATATGTGCAGGGTTTTGTTGGGCAGACTCTGGTTTTCTATCAGTTTTTCTGCTGCTAATATCCCCATTATGGGGGTGCAGCAAATTTACAATTTTCTCTCATGCTGGGGACATGTACAGTAAGGAGAATTCTGCCCCCCCTTAAGTATCCGTTACTATTACTGGTTTATTTACATGTAATTCTGCCAGGAGTAACTATAAAATAGCAAACAAATACACACATGGACAAAATTGTTGCTACCCCTCGTTTAATGAAAGAAAAACCCACAATGGTCACAGAAATAACTTGAATCTGACAAAAGTAATTTGCCAAACTACATGTTGACAAGCCACAAAGCTTCTGGGAGACAAAAATCGAAATTTTTGGCAAGGCACATCAGCTCTATGTTTACAGACGGAAAAATGAAGCATATCTTGAAAAGAACACTGTCCCTACTGTCAAACATGGAGGAGGCTCTGTTATGTTCTGGGGCTGCTTTGCTGCATCTGGCACAGGGTGTCTTGAATCTGTGCATGGTACAATGAAATCTCAAGACTATCAAGGGATTCTAGAGAGAAATGTGCTGTGCAGTGTCAGAAAGCTTGGTCTCAGTCGCACGTCATGGGTCTTGCAACAGGATAATGACCCAAAACACACAGCTAAAAACACCCAAGAATGGCTAAGAGGAAAACATTGGACTATTCTGAAGTGGCCTTCTATGAGCTCTGACCTAAATCCTATTGAGCATCTTTAGAAGGAGCTGAAATATGCCACCTGGAAAAGGCACCCTTCAAACCCGAGACAACTGGAGCAGTTTACTCATGAAGAGTGGGCCAAAATACCTGTTGAGAGGTGCAGAAGTCTGATTGACAATAATATAGGAGATTCAGGGATACAGGACTGCAAATACAGGGCATAATGCAGCTAAAAAGATCCCTAACACAGAAAAAGAGAAATCTGAGTACAATAAGGAAAACTTCTTGTTGTCTGTGAATAATATCTCATTTGCAATAACACAAGCAGCCAGAAGTAGATACGTAGATAGATTACTACCGTAAGTATATTAGTAAACTTTGCTTACATTGTAAGCTGTGTGAGTGTGTCAGTCCAGTGTACAGAGAAAGCTGTTTGCAGACGTGTGTGGAGAATGTGAGGAAAATCAGCCCCTTCCCTGTCCACTCACCGTGCAGACATCTTGCTGTTAAAGTTAAACTAAAGACCCATCTCTGCTTGCTGTGTCTACCTTCAGCTCATCCTGCAACTTTGAATGGTACATATTCTCTTGAACCCATCTCTGCTTGCTGTGTCTACCTTCAGCTCATCCTGCAACTTTGAATGGTACATATTCTCTTGAACCCATCTCTGCTTGCTGTGTCTACCTTCAGCTCATCCTGCAACTTTGAATGGTACATATTCTCTTGAACCCATCTCTGCTTGCTGTGTCTACCTTCAGCTCATCCTGCAACTTTGAATGGTACATATTCTCTTGAACCCATCTCTGCTTGCTGTGTCTACCTTAAGCTCATCCTGCAACTTTGAATGGTACATATTCTCTTGAACCCATCTCTACATGGCAGTTCTCTGACCCCTATCCTAGAATTTCATCCAGGCTGTATTTTTTGCAATTCAATGTGTCCTTATCTGTACTAGTGTCAGTCTTTTGATGCTCAGTGATTTTATGGTAGTTCCCTGGTCAGTGTATTTGTAACTACATAGGCCAGTCTCCTCATGTGTCACAGTTTGTTGATTAATTGGTTAACGACTTAAATTAGTGCTAGTTATGAAGCTCTGCATCCCTATATAAGTAGATACAGCTTATGGGTGAAGCATTTCTAATGCAGGGGGGGCATTTCCTAATGCAGAATCCATCTTAACCGAAGTGCATATTAACCAAAGTGCACTTACACATGGCACTTAGACTGGGCACAAGACAGGAACACCATGGAAGAACACCAGGTAAACTTAAAACCAAAACAACAAGCTTTATCACATGGTATGAAAGAGCTGTACTGTCACTTACTATGTTAGCAATTGTCTGCTGCAGAACTTCCCTCCATCTCTACCACCAGTGCACACTATCCATATCAGTCCTTCTCTTCTGCCTTTTCCCATGTACAGCTCTCACACACTTTTCACTCTGTTCAACCACCCTAATCCCTATACTGCTTTTAACAGTGAAACTAAACATAAACATCCACATAAATCACTTAACCACCTTCTGCCTCTGTCCATTTTGCTCCTCCTAGCTGCTGAGGACATCTCTCCAAACCCTGGCCCTCCTTCTTTGCCTAATTTTTCCTCTTCCTACACACACAGGAATCCTACAAACCTAATCAATATTTACCGTGTTCCCTCTCCTTATCTTTCTCCTGTCTCTTTTAACTGTTCTCTCTGAAACGCCCGCTCAGTGTGTAACAAACTAGAATATATTAATGACTTATTCCTCAGTAAATCTCTCAACATGCTTGCCCTTACTGAAACCTGGATCCAGCAGTCTGATACGGCCTCCCCTGCTGTCTCATGGTGGCCTATAATTCTCACACACCTCTAGGCCTGACAACAGGAAGGGTGGAGGGGTAGGGTTACTTCTGTCACAGAAGTGCACTTTTCAGGCCATCCCACCGGTAATCTCACTCACATTCCCCTCATTTGAAGTACATGCTATCAGACTTTTCCTACCCTCATCATGGGTGACTTTAACATTCCCACTGACACCCCTGTCTCCCCAGCTGCCTCACAGTTTCTCTCAATAACCACGTCTTTTGGTCTTTCACAACTTTCCTCTTCCGCCACACATGAAGATGGCAACACCATTGATCTTGTCTTCCATCACAGTTTCTAAATTTACTAACTCTTCTCTGCCACTCTCTGATCATAACCTTCTGTCTCTCACCATCAGTGCTTTCTCTCCTTCACAGGACACACCTACTCATCATACATATAGGAATTTACGTGCTATTAACAACCAGCACCTCTCAGATACTCTACAGTCCTCTCTGTCCCCCATCTCTTCACTCCCCTGCCCCAATCTAGCCACCAGTCACTATAATGAAACCCTTAAGAGTGCATTGGATGAGGCAGCTTCCCCCTCCACTTGAAAGGTTAGACGCAGGAGGCAGCAACCCTGGCACACGCCACAGACACGTTTTAGGTGTGCTGAACGTCTGTGGAGAAAATCACGTACACCTGCATACTTCCTCCACTTTAAATTTATCCTTAAAACCTATAATTCTGCCCTTCACCTTGCCAAACAAACCTATTTCACCGCTCTCATCTCTTCTCTCCTGTAACCCTAAAAGGCTATTTGAAACTTTTCACTCCTTACTCACTCCCAAGGTGCAGATGCCATTTACAGACCTTAGCGCAGATGACCTGGCCACTTATTTCCAGGATAAAATTGATAAGATCCATCAGGAAATAACTGCCCAATTCCCAGGTGGCACTGACCTCTTCTCCAGTCTTTGTCGCCTGCCGTCACGACTTACCTTACTAAAATATTTAACCTCTCTCTCTCTTCTGGAATTTTCCCATCCTCTTTCAAACATGCTGTCACAACCCCAGTACTGAAGAAATCCTCCCTTGACCCGTCCTGTGCTGCTAACTATCAACCTGTCTCTAACTTCCCCTTCATCTTCAAAATCTTGGAACGCTTGGTCTATTCTCATTTAATCTGCTATCTTTCTGGTAACTCTCTTCTTGACCCCTTACAATCTGGCTTCTGCACTCTGCACTCTACTGAAACGGCCCTCACAAAAGTCTCCAATGATCTCCTGACGGCTAAATCCAAAGGTGACTACGCTCTTCTTATTCTTCTAGATCTCTAAGAAGCATTTGACACTGTTGACCATCAACCCCTCCTCACTATGCTCCGTTCTGTCGGCCTCACAGACATTGCTCTCTCCTGGTTCTCCTCTTATCTCTCTGACCGCACTTTCTGTGTATAATTTGCGGGCTCTCTTTCTTCCCCTCTTCCCCTTGCCGTTGGGGTTCTTCAGGGCTCAGTCCTAGGTCCCCTGCTCTTCTCCCTCTACACAGCCCCAATTGGACAAACAATCACTAGATTTGGCTTCCGGTACCATCTTTATGCTGATGACACCCAATTATATACGTCATCCCGTGACATCACCCCTGCACTAATACAGAACACCAGTGACTGCCTCTCTGCTGTCTCAAATATCAATTCTTCGCTCTATCTGAAACTGAATCTCTCAAATACTGAACTACTGCTGTTTCCACCATCTAATAGATCTGTCCCTGATATCTCCATTGCAATCTCTGGCCTTACCATAACTCCTAGGCAGTATGCCCGCTGCCTTGGGGTTTTGTTTGACTCAGACCTTTCCTTCACCCCCCATATCCAATCACTCACATGCTCATGTCATCTCCACCTCAAAAATATCTCCAGAATCCGCCCTTTCCTTACCACAAAAATACACTAATGACACTTATTGTTGCCCTGATTCACTCTCGCCTTGACTACTGTAACTCCTTACTAATCGGTCTTCCCCTTACTAAACTCTCCCCTCTACAATCTATTCTCAATGCGGCGGCCAGGCTCATCTATCAGTCTAGACGCTACAGCGATGCCTCTGGTCTGTGCCGGTCACTACATTGGCTGCCTATTCAATACAGAATACAATGTAAACTTATCACCCTCATTCACAAGGCTCTCCATAATGCTGCACCTCCCTATATTTCCTCCCTCATCTCTGTCTATCGCCCAACCCGTACTCTCCATTCACTCAATGACCTTAGACTAACATCCTCTATTATCTATTATTACCTCCCACGCTCGTATATAAGACTTCTCCCGAGTTGCACCACGTCTCTGGAATGTTCTATCCCGGACTATTAGATTATTAGATTAACCCCTGATTTCCACAGCTTCAAGCGTAAACTAAAGACATATCTTTTCAGACAGGCCTATCACAACTCCTAATGTAAACCCTTCCGTAGTTAGAATCCCTAAAATGTACCCTCCTCTGTTGATGCTCCAACATTACCTCACAGGATACGATGCCGTATCAGACTAACTTTATATGTCCAGACACCATCTGCATGTTAAAGGACACGACTGGTGATGGCTCATACAGCTTTATATATGTGTAATGACACTAACCTCTATTACAAAATTGTCTGACCATTGTACAAGCAATGCTACGTCTGTTGCCGCCCCTGCTACCACCTCTTGTGTCACCCCCCTCTACCTCATAGATTGTAACTTTTTGCGAGCAGGGCCCTCAGTCCCAGTGTGTGAATTGAATATTTCTTTGTAATGTATCTTTTTTGACAGTACTTGAACCCTACAAATTGTACAGTGCTGTGGAATATGTTGGCGCTATATAAATAAAATTTATTATTATTATTATTTCTATAGTAACAGGGAGTGAACAGCAAACTGGCTAGGAGGGAGACACCTAGTGGCAGGAACTTTAAAGAGGTTTTCAGGCAGAAAACAGCAACATTTGTAAAGCAAAAAGTGCATTATATTTTATTTCAGAATCACATGCTCTATTAAATGAGCCACTCAGGCAACCAGGTATTTGCTGAAAATACAGTGGGTACGGAAAGTATTCAGACCCCTTTAAATTTTTCACTATTTGTTTCATTGCAGCCATTTGCTAAAAGCAAAAAAGTTCATTTTATTTCTCATTAATAACTCAGCACCCCATCTTGACAGAAAAAAAAAAGAAATGTAGATATTCTTGCAAATTTATTAAAAAAGGAAAACTTAAATATCACATGGTCATAAGTATTCAGACCCTTTGCTCAGTATTGAGTAGAAGCACCCTTTTGAGCTAGTACAGCCATGAGTTTTTTTCACATCTGGATTTGGGGATCCTCTGCCATTCTTCCTTGCAGATCCTCTCCAGTTCCGTCAGGTTGGATGGTGAATGTTGGTGGACAGCCACTTTCAGGTCTCTCCAGAGATGCTCAATTGGGTTGAGGTCAGGGCTCTGGCTGGGCCAGTCAAGAATGGTCACAGAGTTGTTCTGAAGCCACTCCATTGTTATTTTAGCTGTGTGCTTAGGGTCATTGTCTTGTTGGAAGGTGAACCTTTGGCCCAGTCTGAGGTCCAGAGCACTCTGGAAGAGGTTTTCTTCCAAGATATCTCTGTACTTGGCTGCATTCATCTTTCCTTCAATTGCAACCAGTCGTCCTGTCCCTGCAGCTGAAAAACACCCCCATAGTATGATGCTGCCACCACCATGTTTCACTGTTGGGATTGTATTGGGCAGGTGATGAGCAGTGCCTGGTTTTCTCCACACATACTTCTTAGAATTAGCGCCAAAAAGTTCAAACTTCGTCTCATCAGACCAGAGAATCTTATTTCTCTTAGTCTGGGAGTCCTTCATGTGTTTTTTGGCAAACTCTATGCAGGCTTTCATATGTCTTGCATTGTGGAGAGACTACCTTCGGTCCACTCTGCCATAAAGCCCCGACTGGTGTAGGGCTGCAATGATAGTTGACTTTGTGGAACTTTCTCCCATCTCCCTAGTGCATCTCTGGAGCTCAGCCACAGTGATCTTTGGGTTCTTCTTTATCTCTCTCACCAAGGCTCTTCTCTCACGATTGCTCAGTTTGGCTGGATGGACAGGCCTAGGAAGAGTTCTGGTCGTCCCAAACTTCTTCCATTTAAGGATTATGGAGGTCACTGTGCTCTTAGGAACCTTGAGTGTTGCAGAAATTCTTTTGTAACCTTGGCCAGATCTGTGCCTTGCCACAATTGTCTCTGAGCTCCTTGGGCAGTTCCTTTGACCTCGTGATTCTCATTTGCTGTGACATGCACTGTGAGCTGTGAGGTCTTATATAGACAGGTATGTGCCTTTCCTAATCAAGTCCAATCAGTTTAATTAAACACAGCTGCACTCCAATGAAGGCGTAGAACCATCTCAAGGAGGATCAGAAGGAAATGGACAGCATGTGAGTTAAATATGAGTGTCACAGCAAAGGGTCTGAATACTTATGACCATGTGATATTTCAGTTTTTCTTTTTTAATAAATTTGCAAAAATATCTACATTTCTGTTTTTTTCTGTCAAGATGGGGTGCTGAGTGCTCATCCCATCGCATTGCTTTGCACACCTTAGATTGTGTCAGTGAGGAGACGGTTTCGGCTACTAAAGGTTGGAAACGCTAGGCGAATAAAAAACATTTGCCTGGTCCACCAGCACCTGTTGTTGTTGTTCAGAGGGATCTAGAATTCAAGGAAGAGTAAATACTGGATCCTTCTAAAACTGGTTTGTCTGGTGAGGGTCCGGTGGCCCCTCATAAAAGGGGGGGTACTGTAACGTCTCTGCTTGTTCGGGTCTCTGCACCACGCTCGCACGCTGCGGCGAAGGAGGCGTGTTCAGTTTGATTCCTTGCTTAAGGTTCTTGTTGCTCAGTCTGAACACTGTCCTAGACTATGTAATTGAATTTCAGCCACACCCATCTCTTGAACTTTGTTTCTTCTGCTCCTCAAATAGTTAATCTTAGCCTTGTCTGTGTGATTGACAGACTGTCTTCCAATCAAGTCTGGGGCAGGTCGTGGACTTGCTACAGTTATATGAAAAAGTTTGGGCACCCCTATTAATCTTAATCATTTTTAGTTCTAAATATTTGGGTGTTTGCAACAGCCATTTCAATTTGATATATCTAATAACTGATGGACACAGTAATATTTCAGGATTGAAATGAGGTTTATTGTACTAACAGAAAATGTGCAATATGCATCAAACCAAAATTTGACCAGTGCAAAAATTTTGGTACCCTTATCATTTTATTGATTTGAATACTACTAACTACTTTTTACTGACTTACTGAAGCACAAAATTGGTTTTGTAACCTCACTGAGCTTTGAACTTCATAGCCAGGTGTATCCAATCATGAGAAAAGGTATTTAAGGTGGCCAATTGCAAGTTGTTCTCCTATTTGAATCTCCTCTGAAGAGTGGCATCATGGGCTCCTCAAAACAACTCTCAAATGATCTGAAAACAAAGATTGTTCAACATAGTTGTTCAGGGGAAGGATACAAAAAGTTGTCTCAGAGATTTAACCTGTCTGTGAGAGCCAGAAATCTTGCTTGTTTGTAGGTGACCAAATACTTATTTTCCACCATAATTTGCAAATAAATTCTTAAAAAATCAAACAATGTGATTTTCTGGATTTGTTTTCTCATTTTGTCTCTTATAGTTGAGGTCTACCTATGATGTCAATTACAGGCCTCTCTCATCTTTTTAAGTGGGAGAACTTGCACAATTGATGGCTGACTAAATACTTTTCTTCCCCACGGTACTTATGTCCATCAAACTTCCCATCAAAAAGACTAACACCACTATTGGACTTCAGCACCCCATCCACAACAAAAGAGTTACTTTCTTTAATAGCAAAAATAGAATGAATAATAAAAACATAAAAAACACACACCATCATTTACCTTACTACAACACTGACTTCATTCCCAACAAGCTGCCAATTCACCTACATCTCTCTAGGATACCAAAGGAAGAAGAGAAACTCCAGAAATCCCATCTGGAGCCGCTTTAGCACTTCCAACTACCACTTTTAGAGAAGTCTTCAAAAAATTATCACCAAGTATTCCTACCAATCAGTCTAATATTGACAGTTCTGATAATCATCTTGAAGACTCTCTCATCACTATATATGATACTCTGCTCTCCTCTGCACAAATACAGAAATTAATTTCCACAACTCCTCCTAACCCTAACTCAACCTTACCTACCTCTCTAGAGATGAACATATCTGTAAATAATACCTCAGTCTTTTTTAGGCTTACCAACAGCCCTCACCCCCCTAGCACAATTGGTGGCTGACTAAATACTTTTTTTCCCCACTGTATATATATTGTGGCAATTTGGGGGGATTTAGCCTCAAAGGCGGCAGCCTCCTGGACTCGACAGCAGTGTTGGTGGTACTGGGTGCCGGAGAAGCAGCATTCAGGCGGTGTTAATACAACGAAAATGGCTTTATTCAGCTTTACAAATGGTACAGGAACAAAATAATAAACAGCCTGACCCACACATAGGGAACTACCTCACTGCTTGCTCCCTTACTAGCCTCTGGGGACAAGAAGCAGCCTGACTCACACTCAGCTCAAGCAGAGTCCTCTCTGGAAACCCAGTCCTCCTGGGACAGACCGCCTGTCCGTCTCCGACTGGTTCCACCGCACACCTGCTCCCTGCAGGTCTCCTCAGCAGCTCTCCTGCTGCACACACTCCGTCTGGAGTTGAGCCCCACCCACGGGTGTGGCTGAGGACCTTTTCAAGCCTGGCTCTGGGTCGCTCACTAGCGCCCTCTGGGTTCACAGATATATATATATATATATATATATATATATATATATATATATTGTAAGAAGGTGACAGGAGTGCTGGAGTCACGGTATGTCAGCCCCAGGGTTCTGTTTCTGTTCTATTTTCTGTTTCTGTGCTATTCTGTTTTGTTGATGTGGCTGATAGTAAGCCACACGTATAGTTAGTTTTGTACTGTTTAGTTTAGAGCTCGGATGAGCAGGAGTTTTGTTTGTTTTCCTTTTGCCTGACGTTAAGGCTGTATTTTATTTTGCTCCTTTTGTGCCTGAAGTGAAGGTTTATTTATTTTGCAGTTTTTTGTAAATATACCTGTTTTGCTACAGGTTTGTGTCCCTGTCTCTGACTGGTTGGGTCCGCACCATTGCTGCTACCGAGCTAACTCCCCCGCATATGGTGCTTCGGATGCGAGCATATCCAATTTAAAGTCTTAAAGAGACATACACCCATTTTTTTTTCCTATGTCCTGGGTGAAGGCTGCAGGAGAGGTTAAAAAGGAGACCACCAACATGGAGGACTTTGTGAAACAGTTTGGGTAGGTCATCCTACAGCAGCAGCAAATGTTGTCACAGCAGTAGCAAGCCCACATGGAAGCTGAATGGAGGCGACAGGAGCAAGCTCAGGCACAGCAGCAGGAGATGAACTTAATGCTTATGGAGAAGCTGACGCTCCTCAGCCAGGCTTTGGTCGACCAGAGGATGGCAGGAGAGTGTACTGTTGCCAGAGAGACCCAGAGCATACAGACCGCTGCCAGAGCTGCCGTACAGAGTTCCCTACATAAGATGACGTCCACAGATGACATGGAGGCATACCTTCAGGTTTTTTAGCGATTGGTCAAGTGGGAGAAATTGCCAAGGGATCAGTGAGCCGACGTAGTGGCACCCTTTCTCACTGGGGAACCTCAGAAGGCCCACTTTGACCTGTGTGAACACAGGTCACACTGAGAGGTGAGAGTGCACCACTGAACTTTTTCTGAAAGTCTCCCACCCGATCCCAGATGCATTATCTGATCTATCTTGTAAAGAAATGGCTTCAGCCTGAGGAGGCCACTCCAGCACAGTTGGTGGAGAGAGTGGTCTTTGATAAGTACACCAGATCACTTCCTCCTAAGATCCAGCGCTGGGTTGGACAAGTAGGACCTACAACGGCTGACCAGCTGGTGTGTTTGATGGAACGATACCGGGCCACCGAGGAGCTACTGCAGACGTCTCCCGCATCTACTAACCCCAAAGCGGGTAACACTGCACCTGCTACTGTGGGAGTCAGGAAGATTGTGAGGGGAGGACCCTCAGAGGGGAAACAGGCAGCTGGGACTGAAAGTGTTAAGCCCAGGTCTCAAAATGGAGACCCATACCATCTCAGAAGTTGTCGGTGCCATGAACTGGGTCATGTTGCTGCATACTGTCCCCTGACGACTGTGCCCCATGGACTGCAGCAGTTCTAGGCGGGTTTCTATGTTTGCTCAACCCGCTTGTTTGACAGAAACTGCGATGGAACCACAGATGTGTCCTGTGAATGTAGCAGTGCGGGCTGTACTGGCTCTTCTGGACTCTGGGAGTCTGGTCACCCTGGTGCACCATGATCTGGTTGACCCTGCACTTTACAGTGGACAAACTATTGGAGTCTTGTGCATACATGGTGAAACTAGAGAGTATCCTATTGTAGAGGTCACCATAAAAACTACCTCTGGCCCAGCCTCCCACAAGGTGGGCGTGGTTAAGTCCCTGTTCCATAGTGTGATCATAGGGAGGGATTTTCCTCTGTTTTGGGATATGTGGAAAAAGCAGAGTCTACCATGTCCTAAAAATGCTAATGTTGGTGATGTCTTGCCTAAGGTTAACCCTGAACCCTTTGATCCTGACAGGGAAACACCAGTTGTAGGGGTGACCCAAGATGGTAATAGTTTTCCCCTGTCTGTGTTAGCTGGTGATGTTGAAGGTCTGGAGGGAGTTCCCGACATGCATGAGCTCGAGGTGTCCCGTGCAAATTTTTTGACTGCTCAAATCAGAGATCCTAATCTGTCTCATGCCAGACAAAACGTAAAGGTGGTAAATGGTGAACCCCAGTATCCAGAGGCTGACAAGGAGTTCCCCTATATGTCCATGAATCAGGACCTACTGTATAGGGTAAACCAGATACGGGGAGAAACTGTTGAACAATTGGTGGTTCCCCGGCCCTATCAAAGAATGGTTCATAAGCATGTGTTAGGAGGAAACCTGGGGTATGAAAAGACCAAAGAGCACATTCTACAGTGTTTCTATTGGCCAGGACTTGATAAACAAATACAAGAGTATTGTAACTCCTGCCCAGAGTGTCAGCTAACCGTTCCTGTGTCACACTTCAAGAGTCCTTTGGTGTCCCTACCTATTATAGAGGTACCATTTGAAAGAGTGGCCATGGACTTGGTAGGTCCTGTTGTAGAGTCTGCTAGGGGTCCTCAGTATATACTAGTGGTGTAAGATTATGCTACACGATACCCTGAGGCCGTACCCTTGAGACATACTTCGGCCAAACAAATTGCCAAGGAGATTTTTTATATGTTCTCTCGGACAGGTATACCCGAGGAGATCCTGACTGACCAAGGGACTCCTTTTATGTCCAAGGTAATGAAAGAAATGTGTAAGCTCCTGACAATTAAACACCTGCGAACCTCTGTGTATCACCCCCAGACAGACGGCCTAGTGGAGAGGTTCAATAAAACCCTCAAGGGCATGTTAAAAAGGGTGGTTAGCAAGAATATTAAAGATTGGGATTGCCTATTGCCCTATTTAATGTTTGCAATCCGGGGAGTTACCCCAGTCCTCCACAGGTTTTTCCCCATTTGAGTTGGTGTATCGTAAACACCCACGTCGTCTCTTAGATATAGCTAAGGAAACCTGGGAACAAGAGCAAACTCCTTTCAGGAGTGTAATTGAACACATTACCCTGATGCAGGACAGAATTGCAGCGGTAATGCCCATTGTGAAGGAACATATGGAGCAGGTCCAAATGGCTCAGAGCCGTGTCTATAACAGAACGGCTAAACTTAGGACCTTTAATCCAGGTGATCGGGTGTTGGTATTGGTTCCCCCGGTAGAAAGTACATTTATGGCCAAATGGCAAGGGCCATATGAAATTATTGAAAGAGTGGGAGAAGTGAATTATAAGCCCGAACAAATATACCATACAAATTTACTAAAACCCTGGAAAGACAGGGAAACGTTGATATCAGTAGGTACCGCTATCAAGGTTTCTACTGAAGGGGTAAATACTCCTGGTAAGGTTTCACCCGAGGTGCAAATATCAGAGTCCCTATCTAAGTCACAGAAACAGGAGACGAAAGAGTTTGTATAGAAAAATAATGATGTGTTTTCTGAGTTGCCTGGACGAACCAATGTGATAGAACATGACATTGTCACCAAGTCGCAGGTACGGGTTAATTTAAAACCATACCGAGTACCTGAAGCTCGTAGGTAAGTCATATCTGAGGAGGTCAAAAATATGTTGGCACTTGGGTTAACTGAGGAGTCCAAGAGTGACTGGTCAAATCCTATTGTTTTGATTCCTAAACCAGATGGTACCATAAGGTTCTGTAATGATTTTCGTAAGCTAAATGAAGTGTCCAGGTTTTGATGCCTACCCGATGCCCAGAGTTGATGAGTTATTCGAGAGGTTGGGACATGCCAGGTATTTCTCCAGCCTCGACTTAACCAAAGGGTACTGGCGGGTGCCGCTCACTAAAAAGGCCAGAGAAAAAACTGCATTTGTCACCCCAGATGGCCGATTCCAATATTTGACTATGTCGTTTGGTTCACATGGGGCTCCAGCGACCTTTCAGAGGTTGATGGACAGAGTCCTTAAGCCCCATCCAAGGTACGCTTCAGCGAATCTAGATGACGTTGTCATCTTTAGTACGGACTGGGAAAGTCACTTGCCAAAAGTTCATGCTATACTAAATTCCCTCTGAGCAGCCGGTTTAACAGCCAACCCAAAAAAGTGTGCTTTGGGTCTAGAGGAGGCTAGATACCTGGGGTATATAATAGGAAGAGGGGTAATAAAACCCCAGGTTAACAAAGTGGAGGCCATTCAAAATTGGCTCCGACCCTTAAATAAAAAGCAAATAAGAGCTTTTTTGGGAATTGTCGGTTACAATCGCAGGTTTATTCCTATTGCAACTATTGCAGCCCCACTGACAGACCTCACTAAGGGAACTAGTTCTATAATGGTCAAGTGGAGTGAAGAGGCTGAGGTGTGAAGTTGATTCTCTGCAAACAGCCGGTTTTGGTCACACCTGACTTCACAAAAGAATTTGTGGTTCAGACTGACGCCTCGGTCGTAGGGTTAGGCGCAGTGCTGTCCCAAATGGTGGGTGGTGAAGAACACCCGGTTACCTACCTGAGTAGGAAGCTTACACCACCTGAAAAGAACTACAACATTGTGGAGTGGGAGTGTTTAGCCATTAAGTGGTGATGGGATCCCAGTTTCCAGACATAATGTCTTAGCTACACCCTTGATCACTTGAACTGGACTATAGCACAACACTCAACAAGCAAATACAATAAAGCAACTATAACTAACAATCTTACTTCCCACAAATACATTTAGTTATGAATATTTCATTATACAGTACTGGATCCCACTTCTTACACCAAATGTATTCAAATATGATTTTGAATAAAGGGATATACTGTATAATGAAAGACTCACACACACAAGTAATAGAAAAAGTAGAAACGTTTATTATACTTACCTTCGGTAAAGAAAATAGTTCAAATCTCAGGGGAGCCCAATCCACCTTCTTTTGGCTAGAAATAGAAACAGCAGTTCCTGGACACAGTAGATATTCTATGTGTTCTGTTCCAGTTTTGACGCTCATATCTAATACAATCCCAGCATCTTTATACCAGTTTGAACTGGGGGCAGAATGTCCTTCAGTGGTCTCTCATTAGCTAAACAAAAGGAATCTCCACATCAAAGACCACCAAACAATCACACCTCACTCAAAGAATGTACATTACCCTTCAATAGGGGCAATAAACATAAGAATATCCCCAAGACAAACAGTGAAAACCAGTTCAGCAGGAAGACGACCATAAAACCTGGGCAAGATTTCCCTAACAAAGCCAGTAACTCAGAAAGGGCCCACAACCCCCACACACACATAGTAACAATGATTATGGGGACAAATTAACTATGATTAAAATGATAGCTAAATAAAAGATACAAAGATACATGGGTAGTATGCACATATTATATATATATTGTGGGGGAGGTAGCTTGGTAGCAGCACAGGTACATACCCAAACAGTCAGAGACAGCGACACAAAGCTCTGGTGCAACAGGTTTATTAAAAAAAAATAGCAAAAATAAATAAATAAACCTTACGTCAGGTAAAACAGACAAACACAGCCTTAACTTCAGTCAAATAAGAAAACAAAATCCTGCTCGTCTGAGCCTCTAACTCAGGGGTGTCAAACTCATTTAGTCCGGGGGCCACTTCAGCCTCACGGGGTACCTTGAAGGGCCAAGATTATTTTACACATGAATAAAAGTAACTTCTCCTTAACAGATAAGCGAGCTATTAAGCAGTAGTTACATTTGTACATTACTACTGTTACAATCAGCCCTTTGAGGTCAACCAGGAAGAACATAATGTATTGTTAAAACCTAAGACATTGGCATGTTACATACTATCCTCATCCTTTTCTGAATATATCAAAAATTAAGCACTATACAAATACTGTTTACCCCTGCAAACGGTATTATGCTCTATAGTTGCCTCTGCACACGGTATTACGCCCCACAGCGGCCCCTGCACACGGTATTATGCTCCATAGTGGCCCCTGCACACGGTATTATGCTCCATAGTGGCCACTGCACACGGTATTATGCTCAATAGTGGCCCCTGCACACGGTATTATGCTCCATAGTGGCCACTGCACACGGTATTATGCTCAATAGTGACCCCTGCACATGTTATTATGCTCCATAGTGGCCCCTGCAATCGGTATTATGCTCCTTAGTGGCCCCTGCAAACGGTATTATAGTCCATAGTGGCCCCTGCACATGTTATTATGCTCCATAGTGGCCCCTGCAATCGGTATTATGTTCCTTAGTGGCCCCTGCAAACGGTATTATAGTCCATAGTGGCCCCTGCACATGGTATTATGCCCCATAATGACCCCCCACCCATGAACTATTATTATACTCTGGGGTCTTTTCAGACACCAGAGTATAATGATCGGAGACCCAGGTGGTGACAAACATAAAAACCAGTGTTACTTACCTGGGCCCCGGTGCGCTCCCTGCGTTCGGCCTTCTTCAATGTCGCACAGACCGGCGTCGTGACATAATGACGTCAGCCTGGCTCACGTGACGCCTGGGACGTCACCAAAGAAGGCCGAAGCCGGCTGGGAGCAACATCGGATCGCTGGAGAGGTGAGTAACACTGGTTCTTATGTTTATCACCTCCCCTGGGTCTCCGATTATTATACTCCGGGGTCTGAAAAGACCCCGGAGTATAATAATAGTAGTATTTGATGGGGTTCGCCGGCCATGGCCTCACTTACCATCCCCGCTCCTGCGCACAACTGCTTCTGCGTCCCATAGCAGAAGGGGAAGTGGGGGCGGCCACGACCAGCAGCGGGGATCGGTAAGTAAATAGGCCGTTACGTTCCGGGGATACTCCAGCAAGTAACGGCCTTATATATATATATATATATATATATATATATATATATATATATATAAAAACTTATCTCCACCTACCTGCGATGCCTTGATGCCGCCTCCTCTTCTTGTCCGCGACGTCTGCGTGTCAGCGTAGGAGGCGCGATGACGTCATTGTATCGCCACCTGCGCTGACATGCAGAGGTCTCGTAAACCAGCCCAGGACAGGTATCGCGTAGCTTTGTTTTTTGTTTTTTTTAAGCGGCCTGTCCTGGGCTGGTTTATATTACATAGACAATAAAAAATGCCGCCCGGGGCCAGATAAGTGTCGGACCAGATAACAGAAGGCAGCGGGCCAGATTCGGCCCGCGGGCCTTGTGTTTGACACCTGTGCTCTAACTGAACAGAAATAATACTATCTATACGTGTGGCTTGCTCCAGCCACATGAACAAACAAAACAGCAAACAAGGCACAGGTCTCACCAGACTCTCAGCTCCAGACAGACCCAGGCGCCTCCACGCTCTTCCAGGGTCTGCCTTGAAGTGCAGGCTCTGTAGGCTTTTATGGGCCAGTAATGAGGCCTAGGACTTACACCTGGGCTGAGGCCTACTCAAAACCCGCCCTAGACCAGACATATGTTAAAAACCGGGGGCTAATATAGCGAGACTCCAGTACTCTGCCAGTCACCTTCTCACATACCCCTTCCCTTTGTTCGGACCTGTCGGGGCAGACACTTCTGACCATCATACAATGGGTCCTGGACAGGGCATCAGCATTTCCCTGCAGCTTTCCTTCACTCCACTTAACCATTACGGAGCTAGTTTCCTTAGTCAGGTCTGTCAGTGGGGCTGCAATAGTCACAAAGTTAGGGATGAACCTACGATAATACCCGACGATTCCCAGAAAAGCTCACCTGCTTTTTATTCAGGGGTCGGGCCAATTTTGAATGGCCTCCACTTTATTAACCTGGGGTTTTATTACCCCTCTTCCTATTATATACCCCAGGAATTTGGCCTCTTCCAGACCCAAAGCACACTTTTTTGGGTTGGCAGTTAAACCGGCTGCTTGAAGGGAATTTAGTACGGCCTGAACTTTTGACAAGTGACTTTCCCAGTCCGTACTAAAGAAGACAATGTCATCTAGATATGCTGAAGCATACCTTCGATGGTGGCCCTGTCCATCAACCTCTGGAAGGTTGCCGGAGCCCCGTGTAAACCAAACGGCATAGTCACATATTGGAATAAGCCATATTGGGGTGACAAAAGCAGTTTTTTCCCTGGCCTTTTTAGTGAGCGGCACCTGCCAGTACCCTTTGGTTAAGTCGAGGATTGAGAAACACCTAGCATGTCCCAACCTCTCGATTAGCTCATCGACTCTGGGCATCGGGTAGGCATCAAATTTTGATACTTCATTCAGCTTCCAAAAGTCATTACAGAACCTGATGGTACCGTCTGGCTTAGGAATCAAAACAATGGGATTGGACCATTGGACCATTGACTACTCTTGGACTCCTCAATGACCCCAAGTGCCAACATATCTTTAACCTCTTCAGATATGGCTTTTCTACGAGCTTCAGGTATCCGGTATGGTTTTAGATTAACCTATACCTGCGGCTCGGTGACAATGCCATGTTCTATCACATTAGTGCGTCCAGGCAACTCAGAAAACACATCACTATTTTTCTGTACAAACTCTTTTGATTCGTGTTTCTGTGCCTTAGATAGGGACTCTGATATTTGCACCTCGGGTGAAGCTTTACCAGGAGTCTTTATCCTTTCAGTAGTAGCCTTGCCAGGGGTACCTACTACTGTCAATGTTTCCCTGTCCTTCCAGGATTTTAGTAAATTTATATGGTATATTTGTTCGGGCTTCCTCTTGCCCGGCTGGTATACCTTATAGTTCACCTCTCCCACTGTTTCAATAACTTCATATGGCCCTTGCCACTTGGCCAGAAACTTACTTTCTACCGTGGGAACCAACAGCAACACCCGATCACCTGGATTAAAGGTCCTAAGTTTAGCTGTTCTGTTATAGACACGGCTCTGAGCCATTTGGGCCTGCTCCATATGTTCCTTTACAATAGGCATTACTGTTGCAATTCTCTCCTGCATCAGGGTAATGTGTTCATTTACACTCCTGTAAGGAATTTGCTCCTGTTCCCAGATTTCCTTAGCTATGTCTAGGAGACCACGTGGGTGTTTATAATACACCAACTCAAATGGAGAAAAACCTGTGGAGGACTGGGGTACCTCCCGGATTGCAAACATTAAATAGGGCAATAGGCAATCCCAATCTTTGCCGTCCTTGCTAACCACCCTTTTTAACATGCCCTTGGGGGTCTTATTGAACCTCTCCACTAGGCCATCTGTCTGGGGGTGATACACAGAGATTCTCAGATGTTTGATTTTCAGGAGCTTACACATTTCTTTCATTACCTTGGACATAAAAGGAGTCCCTTGGTCAGTTAGGATCTCCTTTGGTATACCTGTCCAAGAGAACATATAAAAGAGCTCCATGGCAATTAGCTTAGTCGAAGTATGTCTCAAAGGCACGGCTTCCGGGTATCGTGTAGCATATTCTAACACCACTAGTACATACTGATGACCACAGGCAGACTTTACAACAGGACCTACCAAGTCCATGGCCACTTTTTCAAAGGGTACCTCTATAATGGGTAGGGGTACCAAAGGACTCATAAAATGTGACACAGGAGCGGTTAGTTGACACTCTGGGCAGGAGTTGCAATACTCCTGAATGTTCTTATCAACTCCTGGCCAATAGAAACGCTGTAGAGTGCGCTCTTTGGTCTTTTCATACCCCAGGTGTCCTCCTAACACATGCTTATGTGCCAAATCTAGAACCACTCTTTGATAGGGCTGGGGCACCACCAATTGTTCAACAATTTCTCCCCGTATCTGGTTTACCCTATACAGTAGGTCCTGATTCATGAACATATATGGGAACTCCTTGTCAGCCCCTGGATACTGAGGTTCACCATTTACCACCTTGACATTTTCCTGAGCATGAGAAAGATTAGGGTCTCTAATTTGAGCAGTCCCAAAATTGTCACGGGACATCTCGAGCTCAGGCATCTCGGGAACATCCTCCTGACCTTCAGTATCACCAGCTAACACAGACAGAGGAAAATCATTACCATCTTGGGTCACCCCTACAACTGGTGTTTCCCTGTCAGGATCAAAGGGTTCAGGGTTAACCTCAGGCAGGAGATCACCAATATTAACATTTTAGGACATGGCAGCCCCTGCTTTTTCCACATATCCCAAAACAAATGAAAATCCTTCCCTACGATCACACTATGGAACAGGGATTTAACCACACCCACTTTGTGAGAGGCTGTGCCAGAGGTAGTTTTTATGGTGACCTCTGCAATCTCTGCAATAGGGTACTCCCTAGGTTCACTATGTATACATAAGACCCCAATAGTCTGTCCACTGTACAGTGCAGGGTCGACGAGTTCATGGTGCACTAGGGTTACCAGGCTCCCAGAGTCCAGGAGAGCCAGTACAGCACGCTCTGCTACAGTCACCGTGCACATCTGTGGTTCAGTCGCAGTTTCTGTGGAACAAACAGGTTGAGCAAACATGGAAACCCGCCTAGAGCTGTTGCAGTCCATAGGCTCAGTTGTCAGGGGACAGTATGCAGCAACATGACCTAGTTCATGGCACCGCCAACATCTGAGACGGTATGGGTCTCCATTTTGAGACCTGGGCTTAAAGTCCACAGTGCCTGCTGCCTGTTCCCCCTCTGATCGTCCTCTCCTCACAACCTTCCTCACCCCCAAAGTAGTTGGTACAGTCTTACCTGTCTTGGGGTTAACAGGTCTGGGAGAGGTTTTGGCTCGGTACCGTTCCACCAAACACACAAGCTGGTCAACGGTGGTAGGTCCCGCTTGTCCAACCCAGCGCTGAATCTGAGGTGGCAGCGATCTGGTGTACTTGTCAAGTACTACTCTCTCCACCATCTGTGCCGGAGTGGCCTCCTCAGGCTGAAGCCACTTCTTTACTAGATACAGTGGGGAAAAAAAGTATTTAGTCAGCCACCAATTGTGCAAGTTCTCCCACTTAAAAAGGAGAGAGGCCTGTAATTGACATCATAGGTAGACCTCAGTTATGAGAAACAAAATGAGAAAACAAATACAGAAAATCACATTGTCTGATTTTTAAAGAATTTATTTGCAAATTATGATGGGAAATAAGTATTTGGTCAATAACAAAAGTTCATCTCAATACTTTGTTATATATCCTTTGTTGACAATGACAGAGGTCAAACGTTTTCTGTAAGTCTTCACAAGGTTGGCACACACTGTTGCTGGTATGTTGGCCCATTCCTCCATGCAGATCTCCTCCAGAGCAGTAATGTTTTGGGGCTGTCGCTGGGCAACATGGACTTTCAACTCCCTCCAAAGGTTTTCTATGGGGTTGAGATCTGGAGACTGGCTAGGCCACTCCAGGACCTTGAAATGCTTCTTACGAAGCCACTCCTTCGTTGCCCTGGCGGTGTGCTTGGGATCATTGTCATGCTGAAAGACCCAGCCTCGTTTCATCTTCAATGCCCTTGCTGATGGAAGGAGGTTTGCACTCAAAATCTCACAATCCATGGCCCCATTCATTCTTTCATGTACATGGACCAGTCGTCCTGGTTCCTTTGCAGAGAAACAGCCCCAAAGCATGATGTTGCCACCCTCATGCTTCACAGTAGGTATGGTGTTCTTTGGATGCAACTCAGCATTCACTCTCCTCCAAACACGACAAGTTGTGTTTCTACCAAACAGTTCTACTTTGGTTTCATCTGACCATATGACATTCTCCCACTACTCTTCTGGAACATCCAAATGCTCTCTAGCAAACTTCAGACGGGCCTGAATATGTACTGGATTAAGCAGGGGAATACGTCTGGCACTGCAGGATCTGAGTCCCTGGCGGCGTAGTGTGTTACTGACAGTAGTCTTTGTTACATTAGCCCCAGCTTTCTGCAGGTCATTCACTAGGTCCACCCGTGTGGTTGTGGGATTTTTGCTCACCGTTCTTGTGATCATTTTGACCCCACGGGGTGAGATCTCGCAAGGAGCCCCTGATCGAGGGATATTATCAGTGGTCTTGTATATCTTCCATTTTCTAATTTTATTACTCCCACAGTTGATTTCTTTACACCAAGCTGCTTGCCTATTGCAGATTCAGTCTTCCCAACCTGGTGCAGATCTACAATTTTGTTTCTGGTGTCCTACCACAGCTCATTGGTCTTCACCATAGTGGAGTTTAGAGTGTGACTGTTTAAGGTTGTGGACAGGTGTCTTTTATACTGATAACAATTTCAAACAGGAGCAATTACTACAGGTAATGAGTGGAGGACAGAGGAGCCTCTTAAAGAAGAAGTTACAGGTCTGTGAGAACCAGAAATCTTGCTTGTTTGTAGGTGACCAAATACTTATTTTCCACCATAATTTGCAAATAAATTCTTTAAAAATCAGACAATGTGATTATCTGGATTTGTTTTCTCATTTTGTCTCTCATAGTTGAGGTCTACCTCTGATGTCAATTACAGGCCTCTCTCATCTTTTTAAGTGGGAGAACTTTCACAATTGGTGGCTGACTAAATACTTTTTTCCCCACTGTATATTAGATCATGCATCTGGGATCGGGGTGAGAGACTCTCAGAGAAAGTCCAGTGGTGCACTCTTCCAGCACGCACATGCATGTTCACACCGAGACGTGCTAAGATCTCACCTCTCAGCTTGGAGTAGTCCTTAGCCTCCTGTTCACACAGGTCATAGTAGGCCTTCTGAGGTTCCCCAGTGAGAAAGGGCGCCACAACATCGGCCCACTGATCCTTAGGCAGTCTCTCCCGCTCGGCCACTCGCTCAAAAACCTGAAGATATGCCTCCATGTCGTCTGTGGACGTCATCTTTTGTAGGAAACTCTGCACGGCGGCTCGAGCAGCGGTCTGTACCTTCTGGGTCTCTCTGGCATAAGCACCCTCTCCTGCCGTCCTCTGGTCAATCAAGGCCTGTCTGAGCCGCGTCAGCTTCTCCATTATCAGCAAGCTCATCTCCTGCTGTCGCCTCTCAGCATCCATCTGGGCTTGCTGCTGCTGTGCCTGGGTTTGCTGCTGCTGTAGGAGGACCTGCCCCAGCTGTTTCTTAAAGTCCTCCATGCTGGCGGTCTCCTTTTTAATCTCTCCTGCAGCCTTCACCCAGGACATAGAGAAAACAAAAAAAAAATGGGTGTGTGTCTCTTTAAGACTGTTTTAAAATTGGGTTTCCCGCATCCGAAGCACCATATGTGGGGGAGGTAGCTTGGTAGCAGCACAGGTACGTACCCAAACAGTCAGAGACAGGGACACAAAGCTCTGGTGCAACAGGTTTATTAAAAGAAAATGGCAAAAATAAATAAACCTTACGTCAGGTAAAACAGGCAAAGTAAACACAGCCTTAACTTCAGTCAAATAAGAAAACAAAATCCTGCTCGTCTGAGCCTCTAACTGAACAGAAATAATACTATCTATACGTGTGGCTTGCTCCAGCCACATGAACAAACAAAACAGCAAACAAGGCACAGGTCTTACCAGACTCTCAGCTCCAGACAGACCCAGGCACCTCCACTTTCTTCCAGGGTCTGCCTTGAAGTGCAGGCTCTGTAGGCTTTTATGGGCCAGTAATGAGGCCTAGGACTTACACCTGGGCTGAGACCTACTCAAAACCCGCCCTGGACCAGAATCCCTCTTACAACCATACATGTTAATCTACTAATATGTGAGATGTAATGGACCCCAATGTCTGTTAACAACAAAAGAATGTAAAAAGTTTATTTGCTGTATAAGAGTAAAGAAAAAGATATTACTTTGCCCGGACTACACCTTATAGGACTATTTGTAAATAAAAAGATTTAATACAGTTACAACATATTTAACCTGAATACAAAGGACTTACAAGTATGAGGTAATGTACGAATAAAATAGCTGCAGTAATATACATATATAAAGTTAAAAAAAATAAGTGGCTAGCATAAAAATATCAGCAGTTCCATCCGTAGAGATGTAAGCACAGGTGAAGTACACTGCCAGAAAATAGAGACATTTTGGTCCTTTTATCCACAAGAATAGATGTTTCTGCAGAGTATTTATGCTTCCTACAGTTATTCCTTCAAAGGTTGGGTTCACATCTGCGCCGGAGTCTCCACTGTTCTAATGGTCCAGCTCTCCGCCATTTGGGTTCCCGGGAGACCTGAACAATGGAGACCACAATGCTAGTGTGAACCTAGCGTAAGAAGATAAGCCAGACTTCTTATTCAGTTTGTTTTTCTGTTGGAGAAACTGCCAAAAATCGGTTCAGAGAAAAGTCCTGCACGTTTTCAAACTGAAAGGTGTCCGGTGTCCATGTGTAACCGCTGTTTTAGCGGTCCATCTATCAGCTGTTTGGATCCCCCGGCTGACCTGAACGAAGGAGACCAAAACACTTCTTTGAACCTAACATAGGCAGATAAACCAGACCTCTTACGTAATTTATTCTTCTGAAATGTGCATGCATAATTCTTTAGTGGACATAAAACACATTCTTGACTATCCTACAATGCATCTTAGCCAGGAGAGCATCATAGTGATAGGAAATTTACAAATATGCAAAAGGATCTTGCCTTTTTTGCTCAAAAGCAAACACTAATGCAGCTCACAGACATAAGACAGCTATCAACCAAGCAATGACCAGCTTCTATTTACCTCCATAATTGTGCATCTTGATTTCTGCTGGATTTTTTTTTATCTTGTATGTGTAATGAAAAACTGTACATTTTAACAGGCAACAAAGAAGTGGCCTCTAAGTATCTTGGACATACTTCAGAAAATAAGACTTCATGTATCTGTACCCCAGTGTGATGTGTTTGGATACCTCAGTGTGGAATCAGAGATAATTGTCCTTGTCATGCCAGTTGACAATCAAACAAAACCAATACAGGTAAAATAACTTATTATTTTAGGTCATTCTCTCTGTAGGAACTGCTAAAAGTGCTTTCCCACCATTGATCAGACTGTCTCATGTGATATATTAGTAATAAATGTTGTCAGTGTGTGGTCATAACCTTTCCTCCATCATGGTCTGTGCTTATCATTATCTCAGAGCACCTTGAGCATGTAACCAACTTTATCCGCTTACAGTAACACCATTTCTGACAGCTTAACAATAGACTATTGTTTAACCTGTACTGGGCCTGCTTGACTGCCTAGCCTCAGTAGCATATTGCTTTAAATGGGACTAGCCACTAAATGAAATACATGTGCTAGCAGTCAATGCTCGCAGATTGATTGGTATTCCCACTAGTGACATTGTCTGACCACTGGAAGATTGTCACTGGATTGTCAAGAAAGGAGGCTTGCAAGTTCCCCTGAACTCCCCATGTGAATACAGCAGTGGTGCACATGCTCCTGCTCCATACAATTCTATGGGATTTTCGGAGATAGCCAGAAGTCCCATAGAAGTGAATGGAGAGCTGGCTGACCACTCCTATGGGACTTTTGAATTGAGCAGCAGTTGAATTATGCGCACTACCTGTCTATTGTCATGGGGCACTTGGGGGCAGTTCCGGACTCCATTCTTTTGGACCGATTTCCTGTGGTCAAACACATATCATACAGATGTATGGACTAGGGGATAATATATTTACATTTGTAAATAACTGATTTGGAAACAGAAAGAAAATAGTTACTGTAAATAGTACATATTTAGAGTTGTAAAATGATAAAATTCAATCAATTTAATGTCGACAAATGTAATTTAATGCACCTAGGTCATATATGCTAAATGGAAAGTCACTGAGGACAACAAAACAAGAGGAGGGCTTGGGTATTCTAGTTCAAAGTAAGCAAAGCAACAGTAGTCAGTGACAAAAAGAAGTTGGTCGTGGCACTTTCCTGACATATTTGCAGGCTTTACATGCCCCACACCTAAAAATACACTTGGGAACAAATTTCTCAAGCCACGTACCAGATCTAGTCGCAGGGGACAAATGGCTATGTGTGAGTCTATCTTTTAGATTCCTTCCTCTCCTGTAGGTTATCAAGAGTCTTGTAGTAAGACTACCCTGTAGATCATTATCTAGGAGGAGGATCTTCCAATAGGAATCCACTATTCTTTTAATGTGTAGGTGTCTATCATTGTATGTTCCAATCAATCTGATAGATTTATCATCACTTCCTGAGCTCCATGGTACCAATAGCTCTTTTCTGTTACGTGAAACTGCATGTTGATGAGCCTGCCTAATAACCTCCGGTGGATATCCTCTCTCTCTAAATCTATATGCTAGATCCCTAGCCTTGAGATCAAATTCCCCAGATTGGAGCAGTTTCTCCTCATTCAGAGGTACTGCCCTTTGGGAATTCCTCTTTTTAGGGGCTCTGGGTGGAAACTGTCCCATCTTAGCAAGCTGTTCGTTGCTGTAGGTTTTCGAAAGACAGTAGAGCTAAGTGATCCATTATCATTGATCTTAATCCGTAGGTCAAGGAAGGTAATTTCTGATGGGTGTATCTCAGCAGTAATTTTAAGTTAACATTGTTAAAATTAAGGGTATCTATGAACGACTAGAATGATGTAATTGTACAATCCCAAAACACAAGTAGAACGTCAATATAACGAAGCCATAATAAAATGGATTTCATCCACATCTCCATTTCCTCAGAGAATACTAGGCGCTCCTCCCACCAGCCCACAGGTTGGCATAGGTGGGTGCCGCCGGGCTCCCCATCGCTGTTCCCTGGAGCTGGTGGAAGAAGCGCCCATTAAAGATAAAATAGTTTCTCTTGAGGATGAATTCCATCATTCGAAATATAAAGGCATTCTGAGTAGTAAACTGATTTCCTCTAGTGTTAAGGAAATGACGTACAGCCCCACACCCCAAATCATGAGGTATGGAGCTGTATAACACCTCCACATCTAGACTAGTCAACTTAGTATCTGGAGGTAAGACTAGATCCTCTAGGTGCCTCAGGACGTCCATAGTGTCCCATATATAGGAAGGTAACGCTAGCACAAATGGTCTTAAAATGATGTCCACATACGTGCTGATGTTTTGCGTCACACTACCTATCCCCGAGACAATCTGACAACCCTTCAGAGTATCCAGCCCCTTATGCACCTTTGGTAGCACGTAGAAGGTGTCTATCTGAGGTTCTTCCGGCTTCATGAAGCAATATTCATTTTTGGTAATGATAACATCCTCAATCTTTTCCAGAAGGATCACATTCAATTCCTCCATAAACAGGTCAGTGGGGTCTCTTTCTATAATTCTATATGATTCTTTGTACAGTCATGGCCAAAAGTTTTGAGAATGACACAAATATTATATTTTCACATGATCTGCTGCCCTCTGGTTTTTATGTGTGTTTGTCAGATGTTTTTATGACATACAGAAATATAATTGCATTCATATTATGAGTAACAGAAGCTTATATTGACAGTTAGAATGAGTTAATGCAGCAAGTCAATATTTGCAGTGTTGACCCTTCTTCTTCAGGACCTCTGCAATTCTCCCTGGCATGCTCTCAATCAACTTCTGGACCAAATCCTGACTGATAGCAGTCCATTCTTGCAGAATCAATGCTTTAATTTTGTCTGAATTTGTTGGTTTTTGTTTGTCCACCCGTCTCTTGATGATTGACCACAAGTTCTCAATGGGATTAAGATCTGGGGAGTTTCCAGGCCATGGACCCAAAATCTCTATGTTTTGTTCCCTGAGCCATTTAGTTATCACCTTTGCTTTATGGCAAGGTGCTCCATCATGCTGGAAAAGGCATTGTTGAGCGCCAAACTGCTCTTGGACGGTTGGGAGAAGTTGCTCTTGGAGGACATTCTGGTACCATTCTTTATTCATGGCTGTGTTTTTAGGCAAGACTGTGAGAGAGCCGGTTCCCTTGGCTGAGAAGCAACCCTACACATGAATGGTTTCAGGATGCTTTACAGTTGGCATGAGACAAGACTGGTGGTAGCGCTCACCTCTTCTTCTCCGAATAAGCTGTTTTCCAGATGTTCCAAACAATCGAAAAGGGGATTCATCAGAGAAAATGACTTTACCCCAGTCCTCAGCAGTCCACTCCCTGTACCTTTTGCAGAATATCAGTCTGTCCCTGATGTTTTTTCTGGAGAGAAGTGGCTTCTTTGCTGCCCTCCTTGAGACCAGCCCTTGCTCCAAGAGTCTCCGCCTCACAGTGCGTGCAGATGCACTCACACCTGCCTGCTGCCATTCCTCAGCAAGCTCTGCACTGCTGTTAGCCCGATCCCGCAGCTGAAACACTTAAAAGAGACGGTCCTGCCGCTTGCTGGTCTTTCTTGGGCGCCCTGGAGCCTTTTTGGCACCAATGGAACCTCTCTCCTTGAAGTTCTTGATGATGCGATAGATTGTTGACTGAGGTGCAATCTTTCTAGCTGCAATACTCTTCCCAGTTAGGCCATTTTTGTGCAGTGCAATGATGACTGCACGTGTTTCTTTAGAGATAACCATGGTTAACAGAAGAGAAACAATGATGGCAAGCACCAGCCTCCTTTTAAAGTGTCCAGTGGTGTCATTCTTACTTAATCATGACAGATTGATCTCCAGCCCTGTCCTCATCAACACCCACACCTTTGTTAATGGAGCAATCACTGAAACGATGTTAGGTGGTCCTTTTAAGGCAGGGCTGCAATGATGTTGAAATGTGTTTTGGGGGATAAAGTTCATTTTCTAGGCAAATATTGACTTTGCAAGTAATTGCTGTTAAGCTGATCACTCTTTATAACATTCTGGAGTATATGCAAATTGCCATTAGAAAAACTGAAGCAGTAGACTTTGTAAAAATTAATATTTGTATCATTCTCAAAACTTTTGGCCATGACTGTACTTCAATATGTCCTCACACATATTGACATAGAGGGGTCTATCCATCAGGACCACATTTCCCCCCTTGTCTGAGGATTTTATGATCATATTATCATCTGATTCCAGTTCTAATAGAGCCCTCATCTGACTTGGCTTTAAATTTGAACTTCTTGGTATCCTATATAACCATATTCTCAAAGGAATCAATGTGACTCGTTTCAAAAACAGGTGGAGTCTTAGTGCTTTTTGGACGTAAATTAGTGGTGGGTTTGGGGACAGTCTCCCCTTGTCCTTCTTTCAATAATTCCTCCAATATATTCAAACCAGGTAGGTCCTCAACACAAATCCCCCATTCATCACATCTTTTTTTATGCATAATGCTCATATACTTTGCCCACCTAAGTTTACGACAAAATAAATTAACATCCTTCACCCATCCAAACTCATCAAAACCATTAGTCGGAACAAATGACAGGCCTTTTGCCAAGACCTCATATTCCAAGCCAAGCCCTCTTTGATAAATTGATAACTTTGGATTTGTCCACTTTTTCTCTATAGGAGTCCATAGAAGGTGATAATGGTTTCCCCTGTCGCCCACATTGTATATCAGTTATTCTGTACCTTTCTTGGAGGTCTCCGTCTGCCCCCTCAACAGGTATTGTGTGATGGGTGGACCTTGGGCTAAAAAATTTGATGTTTCCCCACTTGGCAGAAAATCAGATCTATTGTGTAAAATTTTGGAGTCTCTTTGTCCACTTTTCAACCTTGGAGTGCCCCTCCCCCTGGATCTTGTATTTGTGCTTGTGGAGCGTTTTGGTCTTTCACTGTCAGAGGTCTCATATTCTGATGATGACAAATCTATTCTTTCCCTGTTATTCCCTTTATATTCAAATGCCCGATTTTCCCTAAATTCTAAGAGATCCCTCTGAAATTGAAAATGTTTTCTTGTTTTTATAAGTGTAAGAAATTGCTCGATGTTATTTTGGAGGGTTTTCTCTTTTTTTCTCATATTCAGGGTCTAGGGAAAAATTTTTTACAGCCTCTATGTTCTCCATCAACTCAATAGTGGACCTGGATAGGTTACTTTGTTCCTCTTCTACTAGAAAACTCATAAGATGTAGGGAGCTCTCTGTCATTTCTTTCTCCCATTTTAACATGAGAGCAAGTGATCTTAAACGTTTATTTGGTAATACAGTACTCCTAAGTACTATGTTCTATATATTTCTTTAAACCCTGGACCTCCCACCAGGATCTCACATGATCTCACATGATCACGATAAACTTTGGTAAGTTGTTTAAAAGCCCCCTTAATAGAGGTGTTTTGATGACTAAATAATAATTCATTCTCTGAAAATACAGATTTTGCCTCATCTCAACAAGGCATCCGCACACATTGTGCCAGATATGCCACAATGTGTGCCATTATGCTAAATCTGCCATTATGGCTATATGTGTTCCTAATACTAAATCTATATCAATTCACCGAGGAACAATAATCAAATTCCACTAAAACTAATCACCGACTAAAAAATGGCAAAAATATATTTTTTAAATTTTTCAATATTTTATTGATATGCATTAAAAATGTCCTAGGTCAAAGGATCTATAAAAATAAATAAACCACCTCAGCCTGAAATAAACTACAGGTCTCAGAACCTCCTGCTTGGCATAGAAATATAGCTCAAACTTTTTTAGCTCAGGAGGAACGCCCTGCTAATAGCTGAACCAGCTCCAAATGCTACCACTAACAGCCTGTCTTGAATTTGTAATTAGCAGATCTGTTGTGGACGGACAACTAGTCCCAGGGTGCGTGTATAGAAGCAAGACAGCTGATTGGTCATTCCCAGCTAAAATCCTTCACTGTTAAGAATTTTTTGCAATAACTGCTCAAAGATCCCATGACAGATCTCACATAACTTCAGCACACTATACCATCCAAAAAACCTATGCTGTCCTAACAGCTATATATATCCTAGAGGACCAATAAATCTTCCACCAGGAATGCTAATTATGTGAACTTAAAAAAAGCCCAGCATATAGGACAGCTAGATAATGGTAGTGCTATATGTGGATAGATATCTCTAGATAGTAATGATACTATACATAAACGAATGTCTCAATGTCTCGACGCGTTTCCCCCAATAATAGCAAGGATTCATCAGGAGACCATATCATTTATTGATTTATTTATTGTTCGGCACAAAAACTGATATTGTGTTATAGCATCATTACTAATTTAAGTCCAAAAAGCACTAAGACTCCATCTGTTTTTGAAATGGGTCACATTGATTCCTTTGAGAATATGGTTATAGAGGATACCAAGAAGTTCAAATTTATTGCCAAGTCAGATGAGGGCTCTTTTAGAACTGGAATCAGATGATAATATGATCATAAAATCCTCAGACAAGGGGGGAAATGTGGTCCTGATGGATAGACCCCTCTATGTCAAGATGTGTGAAGACATATTGAAGCACAAAGAATCATATAGAATTATAGAAAGAGACACCACTGACCTGTTTATGGAGGAATTGAATGTGATCCTTCTGGAAGAGATTGAGGATGGTATCATTACCAAAAATGAATATCACTTCATGAAGCTGGAACAACCTCAGATAGCCACCTTCTACATACTGCCAAAGGTGCATAAGGGGCTGGATACTCTGAAGGGGCGTCCGAATGTCTCGGGCATAGGAAATGTGACGCAAAACATCAGCATGTATGTGGACATCATTTTAAGACCATTTGTGCTAGCGTTACCTTTCTATGTCCGGGATACTATGGATGTCCTGAGGCACCTAGAGGATCTAGTCTTACCTCCAGATACTAAGGTGGCTAGTCTAGATGTGGAGGTGTTATACAGCTCCATACCTCATGATTTAGGGTGTGGGGCTGTACGTCATTTCCTTAACACTAGAGGAAATCAGTTTACCACTCAGAATTCCTTTATACTTCAAATGATGGAATTCATCCTCAATAGAAACTATTTTATCTTTAATGGGTGCTTCTTCCACCAGCACCAGGGAACAGCGATGGGGAGCCCGGTGGCACCCACCTATGCCAACCTGTTCCTGGGTTGGTGGGAGGAGCACCTAGTATTCTCTGAGGAAATGGAGATGTGGATGAAGTCCATTTTATTATGGCTTCGTTATATTGACGATGTACTTGTGTTTTGGGATGGTACGATTACATCATTCTGGTCATTCATAGATACCCTTAATTTTAACAATGTTAACTTAAAATTACTGCTGAGATTTACCCATCAGAAATTACCTTCCTTGAGCTACAGATTAAGATCAATGATAATGGATTACTTAGCTCTACTGTCTTCGTAAACCTACAGCAATGAACAGCTTGCTAAGATGGAACAGTTTCCACCCAGAGCCCCTAAAAAGAGGAATTCCCAAAAGGCATTTCCTCAGAATGAGGAGAAACTGCTCCGATCTGGGGGAATTTGATCTCAAGGCTAGGGATCTAACATATAGATTTAGAGAGAGAGAATATCCACCTGAGGTTATTAGGCAGGCTCATCAACATACAGTTTCACGTAACAGAAAAGAGCTATTGGTACCACGGAGCTCAGGAAGCGATGATAAATCTATCAGATTGATTGGAACATATGATGATAGACACCAAGACATTAAGAGAATCGTGGATTCCTATTGGAAGATCCTCCTCCTAGATAATGATCTACAGGGTAGTCTTACTACATGACCCTCGATAACCTATAGGAGAGGAAGGAATCTAAAAGATAGATTCACACATAGCCATTTGTCCCTTGCGACTAGATCTGGTATGTGGCTTGGTTCCCAAGTGTATGTTTAGGTGTGGGGCATGTAAAGCCTGCAAATATGTCAGGAAAGGGAATAGCTTCCGCAGTGCCACGACCGGTAATACCTATACAATCAGGGACTTTATAAATTGTAAGAGCACAGGCGTGGTATATTTGGCGGAATGATCATGCCCGAAAAATTATGTGGGTAAAACCACAAGGGAATTAAGAAGGAGAGTTCTCGAACATGTAGGGAATGTAAATTGGAGAGAGGACCAACCATTGAGCCGCCATATTTGGGAGGCTCAGGGTGGTGACCTTAAAGCAATAACCTTTCAGGGCATTGAACTGGTGAGACCCTCAATTTGAAGGGGGGACCTAGATAGGAGACTTTTACAGAAGGAGGCAAAATGGACATATTGGTTACAGAGTGTAAAACCGATGGGCCTAAATGAGATCATCTCCTTTGTGTCTTTTATTTAGGGGCCTCCTTCTCATTTCATGTGAATCTATGACTGCTAATGATTTTTTTTCCATGTTTCTCCTAATTGAGCATTACATAGATAAGATTGAGTCTATCAGGGAATATGGATATGTATTTTATTGCAACTATAGTTGTTATGTCAAGAATATCTGTTTGTATTGTTGGGTTATGTATGTAGGGATTGTAAGCCAGAATTCAACTGTGGCCACATGCAGAGTTCTTGCCTGACGTCATCTGATCGTGTACCGATAAGATGTCAATCATGATTTTCTATGAGCTTGGTGGCAACTAGAGGCTCTCCTTCTTCCAAAATAAAATAAAAATAAAATTATATATATATATAAATATATATATATATATATTTTTTACCCATAACATCTTTAACATACATTCCCTTTACCTAATTCTTCCTCTCTATGTGGCTATATATCTTTTATCATCATTGAGAACCACGACCTTGATCATTATGGCTATGGCTATCTCTCCTGTGATGCATGTTATGGGGAGGGTCTAAGATATAACATGACAACGCTAAACCTGGGAGTTAAGCTGTAAATCTATTATAAATGAGTATATCAATAGATAAATATCACTAGAGGAGTCTGACTGTACTATTTACGTATCCGAGGAAGGGCTGGATACCCCAAATTATGTGTTTTTGCATCCACTGATAGGATAGGCATCTGGGGCAGGAGGTTCTGAGACCTGTAGTTTATTTCAGGGTGAGGTGGTTTATTTATTTTTATACATCTTTTGACCTAGGACATTTTTAATGCATATCAATAAAATATTGAAAATTTTAAAAAAATATTTTTGCCATTTTTTAGTCGGTGATTAGCTTTAGTGGAGTAGGAGAATAGCCTTGCTCACTTCCCCTGCCAGTGCCACTGCTACAGTGAAGTCTATTTTTCCAAATAATAGATTGATGCCTTTTTATGTGAGTACGCAAAAATGTTGTTCCTACATTTGTTCCTGTCCTGCACTGTCACAGCTAAACTTCTGCTTGCAGATCTTGAACATCCCCATGGATTTATCATTTGGCAATGTACAGAAAAATTCCCACATGGGAGATGACCATATGTAGTTGCTGCCGCCAGCAGTATGTCTGCCAATACCAGTGCCACCACCCCCACCCTGCGAGCATGCTCAAGGTCTGACTTGGACAGGCTTTTTGGATATTGGGCCTGAGCAATGGCTGAAATTATTGCTATCACCACTGCCACCACCCTCTTCCTCTGATGTCACCTTGCCACCCTGACCATGTTGCCAGGTCCTATCTGCAAAATAATCATTTTCAGCAATGTCATAATCATCTTTCCCGCTTTTTTCTGACACATCACAGCCATGCACACCCTCATAATTTCCACCTCCAGATATCCTTTAGCTCTCCTACCAGAACGACTACCAGAATTAGTACCATGCCCCCATGCACCACCAACAGTCACCATATCTTCCTCCTCTTGCACACAATGTTGATTGTTCTCATCCAGCTCATCAAAAAGAGTAAGAAGATTGCTCTGACTAGGAGAAATAGATTGCTCAGCACGTGTCATACCGCTTCCAGGGATCTGTGTCAGTGAAGAATGAAAGGAGACATGGTTGACAGTCCAGAAAGGCCCTGCGGTAAATTATGTGTTATGCAGGATGAGGAACATAAAGAAGCCTAACTCAAAATCACATCACTCTCAAATGCAATATCCTTCAGTGACTAAGATGAACCAGCTAAATAATCAAAAACTTTATCTCAGTCTCAGGATTTCCTGTAATTTTTTTTTACTGCACACAGTGCTTAATTATAGTGAATGATTGGCAATTTGGCGACTATTCTGACACTGTATGTATGTCTTTTTGGGGGAGCAGGGGTTTGCTGTTTCAAGAAAATTCAGCTTGAATTTTTTTTTTCCAGATTAGCACAGGCTAGACTGTATATTGGGTGAACACACAAAAAAAAAAACACCAAAATAACAGAGATTCTTTTTTTAGATTAGTGGAGGCTGCATTACTGTGTATACTGTGCAATAAATATTTTTTCAAGATGCTCCTTCACACTGTGTAGAATTTTTTCACCAGAGCAGAATAATAATAATAATAATAATAGTCCTTTAATAGTCCCACAATGGGGAAATTCAGAGTGTTACAGCAGCAAAGATAAGCAGATACAAATACAAATATGAACAGGAATGTTCCAAGGTAAGCGGCATTACATTGATAGTAGATAGATAGGAAGTATCAGAGGAGGGGGGGATTTAACAGGCAGAAAGATATTTCAGTTATCTTTGTGAATTGATCTCCGCTTAGGTCGGTGTTGGTTGTATAGCCTAACCGCGGTGGGGAGGAAAGACTTCCGATAGCGGTCCTTCTCACACTTAGGGTGAAGCAGTCGGTCACTGACAGTACTGCCCAGTGCGATCATGGTCTCATGCATGGGATGGGACTTCTTCTCCCGCATGGAGCTCACCACGGACAGTATCCTTCTGTCACTCACCACCTGCACTGGGTCCAGGGGGCTCCCCAGGACAGAGCTGGCCCTTCTAATCAACTTGTCAAGTTTCTTTCTGTCCCTGGTTGATATACTGCTCCCCCAGCAGGCCACTCCGAAGAAGATGGCTGATGCCACTACCGAGTTGAAGAAAGTCCTAAGAAGTGCCCCCCGGATTCCAAAGGCTCTCAACCTCCTAAGCAGGTAGAGCCTGCTGTGGCCCTGTACAGGACCTCCATGTGATCTGGCAAGTCCAGTTTATTATTAAGGAGCAAACCCAGGTACTTATAGGTGTTCACAATTTCGATGCCCGTCCCCAGGATGTCCACTGGTTTAGGAGGGCATCTGCATTTTCGGAAGTCCACCACCATCTCCTTGGTCTTCCCTGCGTTAATCTTCAGGTGGTTCCGCTGGCACCAGTCCACAAAATCCCGGTTCAGTTTCCTGTACTCCCTGTCATCATCGTCTGTGATGAGACCTACTATTGCAGAGTTGTCAGAATACTTCTGTAGGTAGCAGCTAGATGAGTTGCACCTAAAATCTGCAGTGTACAGTGTGAAGAGGAAAGGGGCAAGAACTGTACCCTGAGGTGCCCCCATACTACATATCACAGTATCTGACACACAGTCTCGGGCTCTCACGTATTGAGGTCGATTTGTGAGGTAGTCTAGGATCCAGTTGGAGAGGTGGTGGTCCACTCCAGCAAGGCCCAGCTTGTCTCTCAGTAACCCGGGCTGTATGGTGTTAAAAGCACTGGAGAAATCAAAGAACATTATTCTCACAGTGTTCCCTGGTTTCTCCAGGTGAGACAGAGCCCTGTGCAGAAGGTGGATGATGGCATCATCTACCCCAATGCCCGGCCGATAAGCAAACTGGAGAGGATCCATAGCTGGGCGGACCCTCTAGAGGGCGGAGATGTGTGAGAACCAATCTCTCTAAGATCTTCATCAGGTAGGATGTCAGTGCTACAGGTCTGTAGTCGTTGAGGTCCATAGGGTGAGGTTTCTTTGGAACTGGTACCACACAAGAAGATTTCCATAATTCAGGGGCTATTTCCTGCCTCAGGCTCATATTAAACATGTATGTAATTATACCACACAGCTGGTCCCCACAAGTCTTAATTAGCCTTGCACTGATGTCATCTGGCCCTGTGGCTTTCCTCGCCTTGATCTTTTTCATCTCCTTCCTCACCTGGGCCCTGGTGAAGGTCAGAATGTGGTCAGATATAGATGGATTTCTGGATTTACTGGTCTGTTGGGGGGTAGCCGCATGGGGTGAAGTCATTAGTGGTGGGGGGAACTGAAGGTCATGCTGGGGAAGGAGGAGCTGGTGTGTGATCAAATCTGTTGAAGAATAGGATTAGTTCATTAAGCCAATTAACATCTGCCTCAATCTGGCAGACAGACTGTTTATGACCCGAAATTGACTTAAGCCCCTCCCAGACCCCCTTATGTCTTTCCTTTCCATTTGCTTTTCCATTTTTTCCTTATAACTGGCTATTCCCTGCCTGATTTGGTGCCTCAGCTCCTTTTGTACTTCCCTGCAGAAAAAACAACCCATGAAATTACAAGATGTTTTTTTCAGACTACTGCAGGCTAGATTGTATATTGGGTGAACAACAAAAAACTTCTCATATATATAATTATACAATATATATATCAGTTATTTATTTTTAAGATATCCGCAGGTGAAATCAGTATTTTGCAGTTAGCACAGCAGCATGTATTGTAGAGATGAAACTGCTTATTGCACAACAGACAAAATTAAATTGGCAACTTCTGCACATACCAGGCGCCATTAAACATGAACTCATTGTTACCTAATACAAGAGAGAGTGCTTCACATACAAAATTCTTGAAAGGAATGCTTCTATTAGTTCTGTCGAGAATGTGTTGGATAGCTTCAATACCCCTATAATGTGATATATGGGTATATAAACTTTCAACATCAATAGATGCTAAAAGAAACCCTTCTTTCCATTCAATTAAACGTAATGCATCCAAAAAGTCGCCTGTATCTTTTAAATAAGATGGAGCAGCTTGTAACAATGGTCGCAATAACCAATCTAAATAGCTTGACAAAGGTTCTAACACCGAATTTACACCACTTACTATAGGGTGACCTGACGGATTTTCTAAATCCTTATGGATTTTCCCCTAACACCACGTAAACCCATATGGTATTTTTTACCTAAGTAAAAAATACCATATGGGTTTACGTGGTGTTAGGGGAAAAATCTTCTCAGGTATACCCCGCGACAGAACACCTTTCTCAACATGTTTCCTCAAAAAACTCTGCAAGGAACCCTGTATTCTAGTCAGATCCATCCTCAACAATTCATAGGTAACTGTGTCATTCAGTTGTCTATATGCTTCTCTCAAATAATATCCTTTCTCCATTAATACTATGTTCCCACCCTTGTCAGCTTTTTTTTATTACAATATTTTTCCGAGATTTCAACCACAGTACGGCTTCTTCTTCACCCTTTGTTAAATTGGAAGGGGCTATGGGATAATGCAAAGCTTTTATATCTTTCATGACTAGCGTTATAGCTGAAGGGAGTCCACTACAGAGTTCACATTGTTCCACTGGGGCTTCCGACCGTGGCATCAAAAGGGTTGCAGTACATTAAAGAGCAGAATAGGAGAAAAAAATAAGCAGCAGCATAGGATTAAAATAATAATCCTCTCAAATTTAATACACCAAATGTGGTGTAAACGACTTTTTCTAATCTAATAATGGAGTTCAGTTTATGATGAAGCTCCCTTTTAATAGGGGCCACAACCAATGTGCCGTTTTAGTGCCTGGTACAATACAGTATATGGGATATACTCATGAATTCAGGAGTATGCTACATTTTATAATCTAGAACAGAGGTAGGCAACCTTTTTTGTTCGGCGTGCCGATTTAAATTAAAAAAATCAAAGATGAGGTCCTTGGAGTGCCGGGCAATAATTGTAAGGCTGACGGCCCCTATACTAAAGTCATATAGCAGAAAACCCAGCATAAGGGTGCTGCCATACTGTGCTCTCAGTCACATGCGTTTACCACTGTTTACCTTGATACATCTGAACTTTTCTTTTAGAAGTAATGTAAGTGCATGTGTAACTGGCAATAAGTGGTAAATGTATATGACTGGTAGTAGAGTGAGGTAACACCTGTAGGGTGATGTCACACTATGTACTGTACCTGGATGCTGCATCCAGTCCCCGGCCACCAGTACTTTCACTTTTCTGTAAGTGATACTGATTAATTTCAGCCACTTTTAATTCCTGGCCATGCGGTAACAGCAAAACCACAGCCAGGAATTAATGGATGTCACACCCTAAAAGAGACAGCCCTTGCGCCCGGGGACTGGATTTGGCTATAGCTGCATCTGGGTACTCAGTGTGTCACCACCCGAAAAGAAACATCCTAAGGCTGAAGCCCCACGTTGCGGAAACACAGCTTTTATTTGTTGCAGAATTTGCTGCGTTTTTCTGAGCCAAAGCTAGGAGTAGATTGAGCAGAAGAGAAAAGTATAAGAAGCTTCCTAGATATTTCCCATTCCTTTTGTAGCCATTGTTGGCTTTGGATCAAAACACCACAACAAAATCTGCAACAAAAACGCTGTGTTTCTGCAATGTGGGGCCTCAGCCTTAGGCCTCCTGTAAACAAATAGCACAGATGTGGTTTTCACTGTCCTATACATTAAAAATGAATTGACAGGGCTGCAAATGCAGACAGATATAGTACAGGTATAGGGTACGTATAGGACCTGCTCCATAATTTGCAGCTCTTCAATTTGGCCCAGACACACAGCCACAAAAACAACGTCTATGTGTATGGGCCCATTGAAATATAATAGTCCATAATTTTATCCACAATTGCAGATAAAATGTATGGTCACGTGTATTACAATTTAGTAACTCCATGTGTCTCATATTAATAGCAGTTAACCCCATCATGTCCCTCATATTAACTTCTGTGTGCTTTACATAAAGGTTACTGATATGCGATAGACATGGAGGTAATAATTAAGCATCTTCATTATTGACGTCCTTTATTAGTACCCCCACGTCTCACATATTAGTAACCCTTATGTGAGGCACAAAGGAGTTAATGTGAGGCACATGGAGTTACTAAAACTAAATTAATAACCCCAAATGCCTGCATAATAGGAATAATAACCCCAGCATGTACCTGTTATTTTTTACCTTCACTTTGCTGTACGGAGCTCTCCTCCTCTTCTTTGCATGATGCACACGGCAGGGTCCTTGTGCTGCACAGTGTGAGCTCCGTCCTCCTGAGCTTTTCTCACCACACTCGAGCAAGAGAAGGGGGAGCGTTCTCATATCATTGCAGTAGCAGAGCACTAAAGGACGCTCCCTCTTCTCTTAATACCAGCAGGTCCCATGGTGGCTGCCGTGCCACCAAAATATGCCATGCGTGCCACGGGTTGCCAACCCCTGATCTAGAAGGTCAAGAATGCACATCCTGGGGCTGGAGTCTAAGGAGATATTATAGACTTTCCTTATCATTTTAAGGACAGCAAGCCGGTAATGCCCCAAACTGGCCCACAGGGGAACCAGTGAATCCACCGGTGGGCCCCGACTATTAGTCCTCATTTTGCCAATGCAGATGCATTGGTCAGGGGCCCGATCGGGAAGGTCAGGGGCCGATCACCTCACCATCCCGATCGTGCCCCTGATCAATGCATTTGCATTGGCAAAATGAGGACTAATAACATACCTCCAAACCGTCCCGGATTCGGTGGGACAGTCTGGGTCCTGTCCCACGGTCACCGTCGGCGGGAGGTATGTCCCGAATTCAACTCATCTGTGTCCAGAGAGGACACAGATGAGTTGAATACAGCGATGAAGCAGAAGCAGACAGCCTCTGCTTCATCACTATACTCCTGTGCACCGGCCCTAGGAGCTGTAGGCGCGATGTGATGATGTCACTCACATCACGCCTGTAGCTCTCTCAACAGTCCGGAGAGGCAGACCTCAGGGGGGGCAGTAAACTGGGACAGAGGGAGGGGCATTAAACTGGGGATATATGGAGGGGGGCAGATAGAGCATGACATTAAACTGGGGGAAGGTTGGAAAGGTACATTAAACTGGGGGCAGAAGTCAAGGAGGAGTCAGTGAAACGTGAAACATAAAAAAAAAAAACATACCTGTCCCCAGTGTCTACCACCACTGACCAGTCCAGCACAAACCGCAGCTTTGCCGGGGGAAACCCCTTTTCCACACAGGACTGCTGAGGCCAATCAGTGACCACAGGAAAGGAACTGATTATGTCACTTACATACGTCACCTTTAAAGAGGTTGTGCAGGCTAAACATAAATTTCTAATTAAGCCAGGGGAGGTGAAAAAAAAAAAACATACTCACCTGTCCCAATGCTCTGGTGTCCTCCCAGGGTGGTCCAGTCCTGCAGCTCGGCTGCTTTCTTGCTGTGGAATTTGTCACCGACTGTGACATTCCCTCAGCGGTCATGTGCGGTGGATACAACAACAGAGCAGCAGGATCGGAAAGCACAGGGAAGCACCGGAGCATTGGGGACAGGTGAGTATGTTTTTTTTTTTTTTTTACACCACCCCCGGCCGATTTAAAAAATAATATTGAGTCCATTTTTGCCTAAACAACCCCTTTAAGGGTATATGCAGGAGTATTATTATTACTAGGGGGAACACAAGGGGCATTATTAATTGATGGGCACTTTTTATTTAAAGGTTTAAACTTTTAATGCAGACAGCAGGGGAGGGTTATAATGCATCTTCTCCTCCTTATCGGCGCTGGGTTGGCTGTCACCTTGTACAGAGCAGCTGCAGCAGTGCATGGGCAGCCAAACACTGTATACTGATAAGCACAGGGATTGGCTGTAGCGGTCCTGTTAACTTGACGTCACTGCTGAAGCCGCTCCGTATAAAGAGCAGTGAAGGTGACAGGTGGCCCAGCACAGGAACAGAGGGGAGGATACAGGTAACTGTTAGCATTTTTATTTTATAACTTTCCCTTTCTGCATACATTAAAATATCTGATCCTGGACAACCTCTAAGACAGCATACAGGCGGTATTATTAACTGAAGTGGCACACAGCGGCGTTCATTTAAAGATACATACAGGGGTATTATTCATTTATAGGGGATTTTTATATTATATATTTTATAATTGGGGGTAGCAGCAGGATGGTGTCTTTGTGTAGGTGAGGACAGTATGGGTCAGGTGCCTGGAAAAGTGAAGAGCCAAAGATGTCTGTGCTGCAAACTGAGACAAGTCACAGCTAGAAGAAGTGGTCATGGCGGTCCAGAGGGAAGAGACAGGAAATGTGAACGATCAGTCAGAGACGTCATCTGTAAGTCACTATATGTAACTGCACTGTATTCGCCTAAATGGTCTGCAGAGCCCTGTGTAGAGTCAATATATATTACTACTACTGTACTATACTACTACTGTATAGTGATAATATTGGTATAACTTGGGTTAGAGGCCCACTTGGACATGTTTGCACCCCCTGTGCCGAACCCCTAGCTACACCTGTGGTTGGAACCAATTCAGTTGCAGCTTGTTGCTGGAAGCGTCAATGACGTACTGATGCTGTGCGTGGTGGCGATTTTCTGCATAGTAGCCCAGACCAGCAGTATGAAAGGTAAGTACAACTTAATCACGCAAACAAAAAAAAACTTTTTCCCCTATTTTGCCCCCAAATCTTTCAATTTCACTGACCACTCTGATAACTACAACCCCAGCATCTCCAGATGCTCTGGGTATGTTAAAAGTTGGGTCTGAGCATAGGCCATAAAAAAGATTAAACCTCGGCAACCCCTTTAATATGCCCCATACAGAGTTTACTGTTTGTAGCACAGAATGTTAGCACCCATCACTGCTCCCACACAATATAATGGCCCCATCACTGTTCCCCATACAGTATGGGGGACCAGAGAAGAGGCTACTGTATGGGGGGACCAGTGAAGTAGGCATAGAAAAATTTGGCCCAGACAGCCCCTTAAAAGAGGTTGTCCTTAAATTGGAGTGACCACTGTGGCGACCGCCTGGGAGGTGTAAAAAAAAAAAAAAAAATAAAAAAAAAAAAAACATACTCACCTGTCCCCAGCATCCCATTGTCCCCTGCCTGTGTCTGTTTGGTCTCATGGCGGCGCCTAATTTCTGGAAATCCTGTACCTAATTGGTCTCAGTGGTCACATGAGGTGCAGGATTCCCAGCAAGTAGCATGAGTCTGAATGGACACTGGCAGCAGACAATGGAGCGCCAGAGACAGGTGAGTATGCTTTTTTATTTATTTATTTATTTTACACCTCCCGCACGGCACATGGGTTGCACCAATTCCTGGATAACCTCTTCAAAGGATTTATCCATCTTTCTAATATTGAAAATATTGTAATCAATATTACATCTGCGATGATACAACAGCCAGGACCTCTGCAAATCAGATTTTCCAGGACAGTGCAGCTACAGGTAATGGTAACAATTCTAGGAGCCACGCTGTTCACTTGCTACAGGGTGTAGCAGTGGGTTTAGGTAGTGCAGTGGAGCACATCGTATGGCGGGTGAGCAGCATGGCTCCCAACATACCGCTGATCTGCAGGGTTCCTGATGGTGGGCCCCTAGAAACAATTGCACTGGTGGGCCCTAGACATCCCAGTCCGACACTGCCCACATCATATGTAAAAGGTGTGCATCTGCCTGTCTATAGAATGGACAGCTGGAGTCTGGTTTTAAACCCGATTTACACACGTGGACAAAATTGTTGGTACCCCTCGTTTAATGAAAGAAAAACCCACAATGGTCACAGAAATAACTTGAATCTGACAAAAGTAATAATATATAAAAATTCTATAAAAATGAACAAATGAAAGTCAGACATTGCTTTTCAACCATGCTTCAACAGAATTTTTTAAAAAAGAAAACTCATGAAACAGGCCTGGACAGAAATAATGGTACCCTTAACTTAATATTTTGTTGCACAACCTTTTGAGGCAATCACTGCAATCAAACAATTCCTGTACCTGTCAATGAGACTTCTGCACCTCTCAACAGGTATTTTGGCCCACTCCTCATGAGCAAATTGCTCCAGTTGTCTCGGGTTTGAAGGGTGCCTTTTCCAGATGTTTCAGCTCCTTCCAAAGATGCTCAATAGGATTTAGGTCAGGGCTCATAGAAGGCCACTTCAGAATAGTCCAATGTTTTCCTCTTAGCCATTCTTGGGTGTTTTTAGCTGTGTGTTTTGGGTCATTATCCTGTTGCAAGACCCATGACCTGTGACTGAGACCAGGGCCGGTTTTAGACAAAGTGGGGCCCCAAATGTTGATATGCAAACAACACCATTCTCTTGCAGTGGCAGCCCCTATAATAATGCCTCCTTTCTGCCAACAAAAAAAGGAATAACAAGCCTCATTTTACCACACACAATTCAAATGAGCACCTTTGTACCGCCTAATAGATTTTTGCACCCAGTCATCAGTTATTATAGCACCTCCTTATAAATAATAGTCCCTGCTTATAAATAATATTACACCTTATCAGTAATAGCTCCCTTATAAATGATAAATAGAGCCATGTATCAGTAATATTCCCCCTTATCAGTAACAGTCACCCCATAAAAATAATACTGCTCCCTTATTAATAATAGCCCTCTCATAAATAATAGTTACCCTTATAAATAATAGTCCCCATCATCACTAATAGCCCCCTTTATAAATAAGCCCACTTAACAATTATACCCCCCTTATAAACAGTTCCCCTCTTTTAAATAATAGCTCCCCCCTTATAATAGATGCCTTATGTATAATAGTTCCCCCCTTATAAATAATAGCCCATCTTATAAATAATAGTTCCCCCTTATAATAGCCCCCTCATATTTAAGTTTCCCAATTATATATAGTAACCCACCCTTGTATATAATAATTCTCCGTTTTACAGTTTCGGACTGAAGGGCCTTAGGCCCACCAGAGGAACTTGTTCTGGGGCCCCACCCAACAGCTTCCTGCTAATAGCCTAGACCACAGCTCCTTCACTGAAGTCTTATATATGTACTGACTATCTGGTGTTACTGAGTATGTTCCCAGTATAGTCAGCCCCTATAGTATTGTACAGTCCCCAATAACTCCATGGCCAGTTCATGCACAGTACTGTATGAGGAATGACATGGCCATGGAGCACTACACGTATGTGCAAGATTATAGTGAGGGAGCTGTTATACAGACATAGCACACAGGGCTGCCAGCAGGAATTTTGAGCCCCCCCCCACAGTATAATGCTCCACATGGTATATAATGCTGCACAGTATAAAATGCTCCCGAGTCCTCTACAGTTTCCCCACATGGTATATAATGCTCCACAGTGGACTCACACAGTATAAAATGCTCCCCTGAGCCCCCCATAGTGGTCCCACATGGTATATAAGGCTCCACACAGTATACTAGCTCTTAGTGGCCCCAGACAGTACAATATCCTCCCCAGCAGCCCCACACAATATAATATGCTCCATACAGTATAATATGCATCCTACAGTGCCCCCCCCAGTATAATGCTCCACAGTGGCCTAACACAGTATAACATGCTCCACAATGGCTTCCACACAGTATAATATACTGGTCAGAGGGGTTCCCCCAGTATAATGCTCCACAGTGGTCCCCCACAGTATAATATGCTCCCCACAGCTCCCTCCAGTATAATGCTCTACAATGGCCCCGCAGAGTATAATATGCTCCCGAGAAGCCCCACACGATATAATAAACTCCACAGTGGCCCCACAAAGTATAACAGGCTCCCCACACTGCCCCTTCCCCCAGTATAAAGCTCCACAGTGGCCCATAGTATAATATGCTCCCCAGAGGGCCCCCGCTAGTATAATGTTCCACAGTGCCCCCCCAATATTTTTCTCCATAGTGGCCCCACGCAATATATTATGCTCTCCAGAGTGTCCCCCCAGTATAATGCTCCACAGTAGGCCCCACGCAGTATAATATACTCCCCAGAGGGCCCCAGAATATAATGCTCCTTAGTTCCCCCCCAAATAATGCTCCACAGTGGTGCCACGCAATATAATATGCTCTGCAGATGGCCCCCCCAGGGGAACATTAGTTCCACAGTGACCCCACACAGTATAACATGCTCCAGAATGGCCTCCACACAGTATAATATACTGCCCAGAGAGGTTCCCCCAGTATAATGCTCCACAGGGGCCCCACACAGTATAATATGCTATCCAGAGGGGCCCCCCAGTATAATGCTCCACAGGGGCCCCACACAGTATATTATGCTATCCATAGGGGGCCCCCCATTATAATGCTCAACAGTGGCATTACACAGTATAATATGCTCTCCAGAGGTCCCCCCTCCCCAGTATAATGCTCCACAGGGGCCCCACACAGTATAATATGGTATCCAGTGGGCCCCCCCAGTATAATGCTCCATACTGGCCCTACAGACTGCCTTAGTGCTAGTATTATATTATACTCTGGGGTCTCTTCAGACTCCAGAGTATAATAAGCGAAGGCCCGGGGGAGGTAAGGGAAAATAACAAACAGTTATACTTACCTTGCCTTACCTCTCCTGGGCCTCCTCTCGCTGCTCCGCTATCCCCGCCGGCTTCTTCTTCTCTGCGACTGACGTCACGCATTGTGGACGTCACCACTGAAGCCTGTGATTGGGCCTCAGCGGTTACGTGGGCATGCCCCACGTGATCGCTAAGGCTGAGGCTTGGCCTCAGCGGTGATGTCCGGAATACCAGAAGATGACGTCGGACGCAAGGACAGGTGAGTAAAAATGTTTGTTATTTTTACTCACCTCGGAAAGGGGCCGTGCGGGACATGACGCAGGGTCCCTTTCTGTTATCAATATGGCTGGTCCCTTTGGGGTCAGGGCCCTGGGCAATTGCCCAGTTTGCCCCCCCCCCCCCCTAACGCCAGCTCTGACTGAGACCAAGCTTTCTGACACTGGGCAGCACATTTCTCTCTAGAATCCCTTGATAGTCTTGAGATTTCATTGTACCCTGCACAGATTCAAGACACCCTCTGCCAGATGCAGCAAATCAGCCCCAGAACATAAAAGAGCCTAGTCCATGTTTCACAGTAGGGACAGTGTTCTTTTCAAGATATGCTTCATTTTTCCATCTGTGAACATAGAACTGATGTGCGTGGCCAAAAATTTTGATTTTTGTCTCATCTGTCCATAGGACATTCTCTCAGAAGCTTTGTGGCTTGTCAACATGTAGTTTGGCAAATTACTATTGTCAGGTTCAAGTTATTTCTGTGACCATTGTGGGTTTTTCTTTCATTAAACGAGGGTTGACAACAATTTTGTCCACATGTGTATGTAACAAGGCTGGGGTCTTATACACACTGTATATGAGGAGTAATTGGGAACATCTCTATTCCTTACTTGTTAGTCACAACATAGGCGTCAAGTGAAGGATGTCATTTCAATAGTCATCTGTTAGGGGCCCAATATCCACATCCCAGTTAGATTTTACACGCAGAGGAGGTTTGCAACAGTGGGTTCTAAATGTCTCTGATATATAAGAGAAATGAGAGCCCTTGCAACTCTCCTCTCCACTATAACCGCTAATGTCACATGTCTAGAGTTACAGATTTGTAGTGCAGGACTGGAATTGGTAGAAGGCATTATGAGGAAGGCTGAATTGTTCAAGTATCAAATCTACAGAGTTTATCAACTTCTGCTATGTAGGGTTGTGTGCAAATCTTCTTGTGGTTCCATAGGTCAAAGTTTGTTCATTTAACAAACTCAGAAAGGTTGGGTTAATGCCAAATAGGTGTAAACATAGTATGACCATTGTGACAGCTTGGGGAATTTAGACTCAATTGGTGGCTTTTCCTGGTCCCAACAGCGGTGGTTCGTGGTACTGGGCGCCGGTGAGACAGCGTTCAGACGGTGCCAATTTAAAACAAAGTAGCTTTATTAGAGCTTAAGGGCAACATAACAAAACAACAAACAAAACCTAGGCCGCCATTAGGGCCCTAACTCACTTATAGAGCCCCTCACTAGCCTGACTCTTGCTCAGCTCTAGCAAAGAGTCTCCGGTGGACCTCAGCCCTGCTGGCACAGACCGTCTATCTGTCCAGTTGGGTCCACCATTTCCTGCTCTGTGCAGGATACTCCAGCCCTCTGGAGTTACACGCCACCACCCAAAGTCGTGGCTGAGAGCCTTTTCTGGTCTGGCCTGGGTCGCTCAACAGCGCCCTCTGGCTCACATACTTACACCATCTTCCTTCAGGAGTGCTTTTCCTGTATCTCAAACTTTATATAAGAGATGGAGAGCGGGGTAGTGGTGACGAGCATTCACTCCACCATTCGCTTCAAATAATTAAAGCCGGTTCCTCCAGGGGACGCCATCCAAAACACAATGACCCAACCTCCCAAGATCCTCCTCCTGGCCCCTGACTTTCAATTGCTGGACTTAAACAGCACTTTAATATAACAAGTGGATGGGGATTGTCAACCCTCCACCATCTTTGTTTCTCTGAAGAAATTCCAGTTTAATTTGTGGGTGTTTATGTTTCAAATAAAGGACCGAAATATCCCATTAATTCTATAGAAATATCAGAGGGGGATCCAGATTGGGGCATTGTGTAAAATATATAGTAGTTGGGTCATCAACATAGTTTATATTAAATTACATCACCCCACCATGGACATTGACAAACAACCCCAGGTTGCTGTTTTAGCATGAAAGTGATCTAAAACTGGTAGTAAGTTAAATGTAATAAAGTCCCATGGATTGACAGGAATGCCAAGATATTTAAATTCCAGCATTATTTTCAGCTTTGTGTGTGCCAGATCAAAAGAGGGGGGATTGAGTCAATAGATAGTAAAAATGATTTATCCTAGTTTATCTGGAGATCTGACCAACCATGCACCAAACAATTATATAATGGACATAGATGGGTCTAAGGATTTCTCCAGATTTCCCAGGTACCAGAGGTGTTGTCAGCATACATTGAGAATGATCCACCATTTGTTCGAATACAGGGCGATGGGGTGGAGTAAAGGGAGGCACAAATAACACAGGAATCTTGGTTCGAAACCCATTCTCTTCAAAACCCTCCATAGTTAGTTCCACTTTACACTGTCAAATGAGTCAAGGGATAGAAAGACCTGAGACCCTTCACCTTTCTTGGATAACCTCTGTAGGTTAAAATAATATCTCCTTCATTTGTGAACTATGGATTTATTGAACATAAAGCCTGTCCGATCAGGGTGCACCACTTCTGAAATCACCTTAGATAATTGGGTCAGTGACTAATACCTTGACATACAGTTTAATCAACTGTTAGTAGTTGAATAGGCCTATATGAGTCAGGCACTGTAGAGTCTGTGCCCAGTTTGGGCAGGATCACCACGATAGCTTCCTTCATCGATGGGGTTAATAGTTCCTTGTCCAGATCATCCTTCAAGACATCAAGCAAGTGAGGAAGAAAAGTCTCACTAAACTTTTTATAAAATTTGCCATGCAAACAGTACTCTTATCCAGCTCATCGTATGTGGAAGTGCTGGCAACCCCTGAGAGATCAGCAACAGGAGGAGAGTCCAGCACACTTATGACACGTATCAAGCAGACACTGGCTCTTAGACTCATAGTCATAGCATGAATTTGCCAAGCAAACAAGCGCCAGGTGCCTTCTCATTCGGCTTTGTCTTAAGGGCGTCTTCTAATTTGTCTAGTATCAGGGGTTGATCCACTCTGACAGGGTGGGAAGAGGTAGTTGAGAGACATGGTCTTCAAGCACTAACTCATGTCCTTCTGACCTGGTTTCATATATTGTGACATGAAATACCTGTAGGATGTCTGCATCATCAATGCAGCATATCGCCAGTTGAAGACCGAAGCTGAACTATGTGGGTTGGACTTGATTGTATCTTGATAACAGTGGCCAGTAAGTGACCAGCTGCGTCACTTTCTTCAAAATAGTGTTGCTAAACAAAAAACTGTTTATATTCTGCGGTGTGCAAAAGATATGTATTATAGCTAGAGGCCTCTTCCCACGATAAATGTGTGATGTCAAAGGGATGCAAAATATACTCCTTCTCTATTCCCGGTTCATGCTGTCTTTAGGCCTCTATAGTGACGTCACAGGCGTCACGACACATAATGATGCCGGCATAACCCAGGTTTGTCACGTCATTGTAGAGGGCTGAAAACAGCAAGGAGCATCGCGATGCATAATGACGCTGGCGTAACCCAGGTTTGTTACGTCATTGTAGAGAGCCGAAAAAAGCAGGGAGCACCATCAATTGATAAGACAAGGTCTGATCATGGAAACGAGTCATATGACACGAAAAGTCTTTAATCAATATAGCTCTAATATATGTCTATGTCCCATACTACGGCCCTGGAGGCAGAACCAGCATTAAGTTGGAAACATCCTCATAGTTCACTCTCCAAGTAGTCACCTGGCAGCTGCAGCAAAAAGGAAAGTTTTACAGAGCCTCTCACCACGGCCCATCCACATCCCAGCACATAGTTGGAACAGGGATTGATAAGTAAATAGCACCCCTTACCTGTTGCGATTACTCCAGCAGGTAACGGCCTATGAAAAAAAAAATAAATAGGAGGGGCCCACCGGGTCCCCTAAGGTTGTGGGCCCCATAGCAGCTGCTACGGTGGTACTTACGCCTCTTCTCCTAAGTATGAGTACTATAAGACAACACGGATTCAGACCCAATGGCAAGGTCTATGCTAGATAAAGAGCAGTGAGAGGCTGAATAGTATGAATATTGTTTAATTCCCGGTTGCCTTACCAGGTCAACTAAACCCACCTGCCCCCCAAACACTCTTGAGATAGTGTCTGTATTAAATGTATATAATTGTTGTAGTCACCAGTCATCAGAATGGGCACCCTAGGAGACAACAATACCAGGGTGGGGACTTTCTTCAACATCTCATTGGTATAGGGAGGAAGGATATAAAGTGCAATGAGAAGACATGTGAGCAGTGAATACTGTAGAGACATATCTACCATCGTGATCCCCTGTGGCTTTAAAACAAGTAAAGGATACGTTTTGTGTATTATGTATGTGTTTGTGTATGCTAAACCCTCTTGCATAGAGGGCCCCCCAGTGGCACTCAAGCAAGTAATAATTTCCCCCTGTGGCCCCACACTGAAGTTGTGCTATATAAATAAAAAAACAGGTGTTCACCGGGCATCACTAATTGATGCCTGAGCAATAGATCCTGCTCCACCGTTTAACCTGCTTCTTATAAGTAACTAGTAGAATACCCGCGGCTTCGCGCTGAAAATATGTTATACTGTTGGTTATGCTAGCTAAAGTAAAATTTTCAGTGTCACACTGAAATTGACATTTTCAGAGTGCTACAGTAAATCTTTTTTTCCACTTGAATTTTTTTTATTATTTTCGCATTTTACATATTTGTCGTAACATTGATGTGAACAAGTTTTATTTTTATTTCAACATTTTTTATTGATTTTACATATTCAATACATATTATATAGTATAAACTATTACAACTATTTTTTGAACTATTTTTTTATCAAAAATTTAAATTTATGCACCGTACACAAACATATAAAACATTTACACCCAATTAACAACATAGTGCAACCCTTCCCCTCTCCCTCCAGTGTAATCTATAAATAGTTCGCGGACAAAAGAGTAAAATTGGTTTACAGTTAAAGAACTATCTATTGTAGTGCTTTTGGTAAACAATGTTTCTGGTTTTACCTTCAGGTGCATATATGAAAAGATTTTTGGAGTTACCCAATCTAGAGCAAGCAACGTACAACTGTCCATGTGAAAAACACGTGCTCACCAAATTAATGCGGGATACTTTAAGTGATTGACCTTGTGCTTTGTTTATAGTCATAGCAAATGCAAGTCGGATTGGGAACTGCAGACGCTTAAAATTGAAGGGCATATCGCTTGGTAGCAAAGGAATACGGGGAATGAAAACATTTGCTCCCTTAGAGTTTCCCATAAGAATAGTGGCTTCAATAACATTGGGCATGAGACTTTTAATGCACAATCTTGTGCCATTACACATTTTTGGTGGGTCAAGGTTCCGAAGCAAAATTATTGTGGCACCTATTTTTAAAGTGAGTTTATGCGGTGGCATTCCAGGAGGCTCCAAAGAATTCAGGAACTCCAATGGATACATTACGGCTTGTTCACTCTCCATGACTGAATCAATGGACATGTATGTGGTCGCTAGACCAGGCAGCCTTCCCTGAATTAGTAGACTTATGGAGCTGATCATTTTTAGGCACTAGGATTGCACGTTCACAAAGCCACTGATGTTTGTTAAAATTGTTACAAATATCAGGGAAAACTTGGTCAATAAGTTCCATTACCGAAGATGTCATTTCACAAAAATCTTCCACAAAGGAAATGAGACCAGTAGTGGAATCAGTAGGGAACCTGTCATTTACAAGGTATAGAAGCTGGTGTGTAAATTTGTCCGCAGTTGTATTTCCCATCAAATGAACCCGCATATTAGTAGTAAGAGTTTGTTTCTGAACATGTATCCACAGATAAGAAGATTTTAGACAGGCATTCAGCTCATCCGCTGGTGTTGCTCCCTTAAGAACAGGCAACGTCTGGCAGAAGTCACCTGCAAAAATTACAACAATTCCCCCCATTAAACAATCGGTTACCCGCAGATCTTTCAAGGTGCGATCAAGGGCCTCGACCGCTTTCTTGTGCGCCATGGTACATTCATCCCAACAAGTTTGTAATACCTTTGCTTTCCCAGAGCCCTTAGTGATATTACAGACAGGAGTTTCTGACTGCGCTATATTAAAGGGCAATCCTAGTGCTGAATGAGCCGTGCGCCCTCCATCTAAAAGAGTGGCCGCAATCCCAGATGATGCAACAGCCAAGGCAATGTCATTGTTTGAGAGAATTTCTGCAAGCAGCAAATTAATTAAAAATGTTTTACCTCCTGGTGCATCTAGGAAAAATAGTCCCCCATTTCCACTGGAAATCTGACCCATAACTACCATATAGGCCGATCTTTGGTCATCAACCAAAAGAGGCTTATTTAATATGACAAATTCTTTAGATTTTTCCAAATCCAAAGCTTTTTTCTTGCAGAATATCTCTGTTCATAATATCAAAGTCTGGTCGATTTAGGTGCTGGTAAACCTAATTCTATTAGAGTTTTACTATTGATAGATATGCACCTTTGTTCTAACATCAAGAGGGCTTTGTTGAATATGTCAGCAGTGAAATTTAAGTCTAAGTCTGGATTAACTCTCCTTTGCACTCTAAGAATATCTTCACTAAGATATTCTTTGTATTTGTCCCAAAGCACGCAGGGTTCGGAAGGTGCGCAGGTTGTAATTATTATAGCGAACAGGTCTCTTAGTTGAGGTGGAAAGCGAGTGACAGATGCTTCCTGCAATGTCATGTCCCAGTGTTGATCGTCTTCGATCACACCACGCCTTTGGCATGCTTCTATGTAAGTTTGACACAGCTCTCCATCAACTATTTTCAAATCTGTGAAAGAAGTTGGCCCACGGACAGTGTGAAGCAGTAATCGGAGGTAGTAACACTCTGCGTTGTTTGGATACACTGTATACACACGTCCAAGAGCATCACTGGAACATCCGTCCCATCCTGGGACCCTTGCACCTTGTTTCCTTTAGCAAAATACTTTTCTTGATTTATTCCATGTATAATATTTTGGAACATCTGAATATAATAAAGTCCTTGCAAATGGATCTACTTGACATAGGAGAAAGAAAGCTGTCAATGTTGTATTGGGTGGTCGAGCGGCTCTTTCCTCTGCGTTCTTGGGAGTAAAATAAACTCGTCCATTTTCAAGATGGACACTGAGATGAACTACAGTCGGATGTCTTTCATGGATGGTAAAATTTAGTAATCGCTTCATTACTACTTATATACCTTCCCATCTGATACAGCATAATCTCATCAGATGTACATTTTGGATACTCTAGCTGGAAAACTGCCATATCACTGCCCTTGTTAACATATTTGCAAATGTATTTAATTGACTTAACAGAGTTACAATATTCTACGTTAACCCCTTAACGACATTGGACGTACTATTACGTCCTGTGCGCTTGGTACTTAGCGCAACAGGGCGTATTAGTACGCCCTGGTGCGGCCGCCCGCTCACTATGTGAGCGGGCGGCATCTGAACCGGGTGTTAGCTGTAACTGACAGCTAACACCCTGCTCCATATCCCCCGGTCGGAACTGAGTTCCGATCCGAGGTTTTAACCCCTTGGATGCCGCGGTCAAACATGACCGTGGCATCCAAGGGGTTCCGCTATGTTGCCGCTCCAATCGGCACCCCCCGCGGCGAGATCGGGGGGGTGCCGATACCTATAACCTGCAGCCTGGGGTCTGCTCAGTGACCCCAGGCTGCCTGGAGACCCCACTACCTGGTTGATCCTGCCGAGACCTGCGGAAGTGAGGCTATGCGTCTGCATAGCCTCACTTCCTGTATAGACTGCAAGACACTTGTAAGCTCGTGTCTTGCAGTCTACAGTGCTGAGCCAGCAATCAAAGCATTGCTGGCTCAGGTGTCCTAATGGGACACATGAAAAAGTAAAAAAAAAGTGAAAAAAAAATAAAATAAAGTGTTTTAAAAATTTTTATAAAAGAATAAAGCCCCAAAAATTCCCTTTTGCTATATAAAATGAATTATATAAAAAAAACCTAAAAATTAATAAAAAAAATGCATATTTGGTATCGCCGCGTCCGTAACAACCTGTACAATAAAACTGAAACAATATTTAATGTACACGGTGAACGTCGGAGAAAAAAAACCGGAAAAAACTCGCCAAAAGTAATGATTTTTTGCCATCTCACCTTACAAAATATGCCATAAAAAGTGATCAAAAAGTCATATGTACCCCAAAACAGTACCAATAAAAAGCACAGGTTGTCCCGCAAAAAATAAGCCCTAAACCAACTCTGTAAACCGTAAAATAAAAATGTTACGCATCTCAGAAGATGGTGATGCAAAAACAATTAATTTATGTCCCCAAATGGGTTTTTGTTCTGCAAAATTAGTATCGCATAAAAAAAACAGTATAAATGAGGTATCTCCGTAATCGTACCGACCCGTAGAATAAAGGTAACATGTTACTTATGCTTTATGCTGCATGGTGAAAAATTTCAAAGGTAAAACGCAGTACCAGAATTGATGTTTTTTTTTTTTTTTAAATCCAACAAGAAAGAGTTAATAAAATTTATTCAATAAGTTATAGGCGCCTAAGGATGATGTCATTACAAAATACATCTCACCCCGCAAACAACAAGCCGTCATATGGCTACATCACCAGAGAAATAAAGAAAATATAGCTCATACAATGTGAAGACAAAAATCGCCAAATCTTTAGAACATAACTGGCTGCGTCAGGAAGGGAATGTATAAGCTGTGTGAGCAGATATCAGGGGACACCCCAGATTTAGAGCTTATGAGGGAAAATAAACCAGAAGTGACCCCCAGAGTGACCTCCCCAATAATAGGAACTACTGGGGAAATAGTAGGGAATTTGGTGTTCCCAATGCACTCCGCACAGCTTACATATTCACTTTTCCCCATCCGCTGTGTATTCACGTCTGGGATACTAATGCTTACTACACCCCTTGATAAATTCTTTGAGGGGTGCAGTTTTCAAAATAGGGTCACTCCTTTGGGGAATCCACTTTTCTGGTACCTTACAGGCTCTGCAAACATGACATGGCGTCCAGATCCCAAACATCTGAATCTGCACTCCAAAAGCCACATAGCGCTCCTTCTCTTCTGCGCCCGGCTGTGTGCCCAAACTGCAGTTTATGCCCACATGTATTACACTTGTCGTACCCAGAATAACGTACTTAATGTCATATGTGGGTATAAACTGCTGTATGGACACAGCTGGGCACAGAGTGGAAGGAGCGCTATTTGGTTTTTGGAGTACAGGCTTGGACGGTTTGGTTTTTGGACGCCATTGCACTTTTGCAGAGCTGAAACGCCAGTAAAGTGGAATCCCCTGACATGTTACCCCATTTTGGAAACTACACCCCTGAAGGAATTTATCCAGGGGTACAGTGAACATTTTTAACCCCCAAGTGTTACTATAATTTATTATCCATAAATGAATACGCAGCTGATTGTGAAAGGTGAAAATGACAATTTTTCCAGGAATACGTCATTTCAGTGCGTAATATGTTGTGCACGGCTTGTATCAGAGATGAACGCTCCAAAAGCTGTTGTGCCCGGGATACCCGCTTAACAGTTTTCGGAGTGTGTGTCTCTGCAGACATAAGCTGGGCACAACATATCGGGCACTGAAATGGCGTATCTCTGGAAAAATGTTATTTTTAACTTTTCATTATCATCTGTGCATTCATTTCTGGAAATTAAAAGAATGCAACACTTAAGGGTTAATAATGCTCGCTACACCACTTGATAAATCCCTTGAAGGGTGTAGTTTCCAAAATGGGGTCACAAGTCTGTGGATTCCACTTTACTGGCAATTCATGGGCTCTGCAAAAGTGACATGGTGTCCAAAAAGCAAACTGTGCTCTAAAAACCAAAATAGCGCTCCTTCCCTTCTGTGCTCGGCTGTGCCCAAACAGCAGTTTATACCCACATATGGCATTAAGTATGTTATCCTGGGTACACCAGTGTTATACATGTGGGCATAAACTGTCATTTGGGCACACAGCAGGGTGCAGATGTGAAGGAGCGCTATGTGCTTTTGGAGCGCAGATTTAGATTGTTGGTTTTTGGACGCCATGTCACATTTGCAGAGACCCTAAAATCGCCCCTACAAAATGGGGGTAACTTCTTGGGGAATTCCAGTTTACTGGCACCTCCAGGGCTCTGCAAAAACAACATGGCGACCAGAAAGTCCCTCTAAATCTGTACTCCAAAAGCTAAAAAAACACAGTGCTCCTTCCCTTCTGAGCCCTGCTGTGTTCCCAAGCAGCAGGTTACACCCACATATATAATTTTTTTCCCCCGGGATAGCCCACTTAATAGTTTTAGGAGTTCATGTCTCTGATGCCACAAAGTGGCCGCAACATATTCTGAAATTAGATATTTCTTCAAAAACTTCAATTTTCACTTTGTACATTAATTTTTGGGAAGCATTTTTAGGCTCAAAAAGATAATACCCCTTGATACATTCCTTGGGGGGTGTAGTTTCTAAAATGGGGTCCCTTTTGAGGGGTTTCCATTGTATTGCTACTTTAGGGGCTCTGCAAATGCGACATGGCACCTGAAAACTATTCCAGCCACATCTGCCCTCCTAAAGCTAAATAGCGCTCTTTCCATTCTGAGCCCCACCATGTACCCATACTGCAGATTACAACCACATATGGGGCATTTCTGTGTTCAGGAGAAATTGTGTAACGAACTTTGGGGAGCTTTTTCTCCTTTGTCCTCTTGTGAAAATGAAAAATTTGGGGCTAAATTGACAGTTTATTGGAAAAAAAAGACATTTTCATGTCCCAATGTTAATAAAATCTGTGAAACAGCTGTGGGTTCAAAATGCTCACTATACCCCTTGACATGTTCTGTGAGGGGTGTGGTTTCCAAAATGGGGTCACTTTTAGGGGGTTTCCACTGTTTTGGTACTTTGGGGGCTCTGCAAATGCAACATGGCACCTGAAAACTATTCCAGCAAAATCTGCCCTACAAAAGCAAAATAGCGCTCTTTCCATTCTGAGCCCCACCATGTACCCATTCAGCAGTTTATGACCACATATGGGGCATTTCTGTGTTCAGGAGAAATTGTTTAACAAACTATGGGGTCCTTTTTCTCCTTTAACCCCTTGTGAAAATGAAAACTTTGGGGATAAAGTGACGTTTTAGTAATTTTTCATTTATACATCCCAGTGTTAGTAAAATCTGTGAAACAGCTGTGGGGTCAAAATGCTCAGTATACCCCTTGATGAGTTCTGTGAGGGGTGTAGTTTCCAAAATGGGGTCACTTTTAGGGGGTTTCCATTGTTTTGGTACTTTGGGGGCTCTTCAAATGCAACATGGCACCTGAAAACTATTCCAGCAAAATCTGCTTTTCAAACGTCCAGTGTCGCTCCTTCCCTTCTGTGCACTGCCGAATGCCCAAACATCAATTTACACCCACATGTGGGGTATTTCTGTGCTCGGGAGAAATTGTATAATAAACTGGGAATGCATTTTCTCCTTTAACCCTTTGTGAAGGTGTTAAATTTAGGGCTAAATGAAGGGATTAGTGGAAAAAAATGAAATGTCTAAATTTCACCTCGATATCGTTTTAATTCTTGTGAAATGCTTAAAGGGTTAACAAACTTCCCAAATGCTGTTTTGAATTATTTCAGGGGTGCAGTTTTGAAAATGGGGTGATTTATGGGGGGTTTCTAATATATAGGCCTTTATAATCCCCTTCAGAACTGAAGTGGTCCCTAAAAAATTAGTTTGGGAAATTTTCTTGTAAATCTGGAAAATCGCTGTTACACTTGTAAGCCTCCTAACATTCAAAATAAATTAAAGGACAATTAACAGATGATGTCAATATAAAGCAGAGATATGGTAGATAATATTTATTAATGTATTTGGGTGGTATGACTATCTATCTGAAAAGCAGAGACTTTCACATTTTGAAAATTGCGATTTTTTTTTCCAAATTTCCATCAAATATCCTATTTTTTTATAAATAAATACAAAAATATTGATTAGTGTTTACCACTAACATGAAGTACAATGTGTCACGAGAAAACAATCTCAAAATCACTTGAGTAAGTTAAAGTGTCTCAAAGTTCTTGCCACATAAAGAGACACATGTCAGTTTTGAAAAACAAGGCCTGGTCCTTAACGCACTTTTGGGCTGTGTCCTTAAGGGGTTAATGTGCACATCAAACATTTTTGAAAGCAGTGGAGAGTAAGGTACAACCCATCGATTATCTATTTCAAGATCTGTGTTTTGTTTAACCCGTTTTAATCTGATTGTTGCAGTATATCCTGCTTGTTCAGGTTTCCGTCTTCTGTAAAGAGGATAACCATCATCTCCTGTTTGTGTTTCTACAATCAAGTTGCGAGGATACTTTTTAATACATTTTCCTTCCATCATACATGGCGATCTTGGGTTAAGTGGCCCACATGGCCCATGGATCATATTTTTAGAAATAGTTTCAAAAAGTACTAGATCCTCTTCTGGATTTGGAAACACAGCAGAAATAACACTGTCAATTTGATCAGGGCGTATGTTATCCTTTAGCCCAGGGGTATGCAACCTTTTTTGTGTGGCGTGCCGATTTTAATAAAAAAATCAGAGATGAGGTACTCGGAGTGCCGGTCAATAATTGTAAGTCTGACGACCCCTAAACTAAAGTCATATACCACAAACCATAACACAGAAGTGCTGCCAAAAGATGCTTTAGGACACATGTGTTTACTGCTATTTCCTGGGACGCTCCTATACTTTCTGATTAGAAGCAATGAAAATCCATGTGCAGCCCCCAAGTAGTGGTAAATGTGTCCAGGAGCACCGTATAGCAGCATCCTTATGGTGAAAACACACTATGTATCTGGATGCAGCTATACACTTAGGCCACTGGAACTTTTTCATTCGATGTAAAACTGGTGCATTTTTGCACAAAAAACAAAACAAAACAAAGTCTGAGTTTTCTGTGCAAAAACACATCCTTAATATAGAAAACACACCGTTATACAAAATAATGTCCCATAGTGGTCCCTGCACACGGTATTATGTCCCATAGCGGCGCCTGCACACGGTATTATGTCCCATAGCGGCCCCTGCAACATGGTATATGTCCCATAGCGGCCTCTGCACACGGTATTATGTTCCATAGCGGCCTCTGCACACGGTATTATGTTCCATAGCGGCCTCTGCACATGGCATTTGTCCCATAGCTGCCTCTGCACACAGTATTTGTCCCATAGCGGTCCCTGCACACGGTATTATGTCCCATAGCAGCTTCTCCACACAGTATTTGTCCCATAGATGCCTCTGCACACGATATTTGTCCCATAGTGGTCCCTGCACACAGTATTTGTCCCATTGTGGCCCCTGCACACAGCAATATGTCCCATAGTGGCGCCTGCACACGGTATTATGTCCCATAGCGGCCCCTGCACACGGTATTATGTCCCATAGCGGCCCCTGCACACAGTATTTGTCCCATAGCGGCCCCTGCACACATCAATATGTCCCATAGCGGCCCCTACACATGGTATATGTCCCATAGCGGCCCCTGCACACGGTATTATGCTCCATAATGGCCCCTGCACACGGTATATGTCCCATAGTGGCCCCTGCACATGGTATTATGCTCCATAGTGGCCCCTGCACACGGTATATGTCCCATAGTGGCCCCTGCACACGGTATTATGCTCTATAGTGGCACCTGCACATGGTATTATGTCCCATAGTGGCCCCAGCACACTGTGTTATCCTCCATAGTAGCCCCTGCACACGGTATAATATTCTAAATTTTATAATATTCCAATTTGTGCCACTAACTAGCTATTATTATACTGTGGGGTCTCTTCAGACCACAGAGTATAATAAGTGGAGGGCAAAGAGAGGTGATGAAACATAAAAAACAATGTTACTCACTATTCCACGCTCCGCAGCCGCTCTGTGTTCTCTTCGGGCGCTTCTGCTTGTAGTCAGCGACCGCTCATTGAGTCTCAGGGGTCACGTCGCGTCATTATGCGTAATGATGTCAGACGCAGACGTGACACCAGCTGACTTCAGGCAGAAGCGCCTGAAGAGTACACAGTGGCTGCGGCGCGTGGAATAGTGAGTAACATTGTTTTTTATGTTTGATCATCTACCCGGGGGCTCCGCTTATTATACTCGGGGGTCTGAAGAGACCCCACAGTATAATAATAGCAGTTTCGTTTCAGCCGTGTTTGGTCCGATCGAAACTGCTGGGTGAGGAGTCCGCTGCCATGCCAGGGAAATAAGCCTCGCGTGCCAAGTGTGGCACGCGTGCCAGAGGTTGCCGACCACTGCTTTAGTCATATCAGTAAATGAGCATGTAGAAGACCTCTTTTTTGCCACTCAATTGAATACATCCAACACTGACTTTCACCAAAAATGTAACACTTTGTAATTACGTCCATGAGCTTGATCAGTTTTTGTTTAAAAACCCTTGCTATTAAATCATGTCGATCAGAGGGGCCCTGACCATTCAGAAGCTCTTCCTTTATCTCTGGCCAAGTTGGATTACATGTAACTGTAATAAACAAATCAGGATGACCATATATCCGAACATATGTCATGGCGTCCTAAGCATACTCATGCATATGTCTGGGACTTCCAGTAAATGTAGCTGGTAAAATAAACATACGCCCAATGTCAGCCACGTTGCCATCATTAGCAACAGCATCCCTTAAATGAATGTATTCATCCACTCTAAGTTTTTGTTGGTTCAATGGTATGTACAAAAGACGCTCACTTTCCACTTTGGCATACATATCAACTATAAATTGCTGAAAAAGTTGCCTACATTGTAAAATGTGGTTAGGCATAAAAGTCCATAGCTGATATTTTTTTATTGGTTGGCCTAGCAGTCTTGGGAACAGTATGTGTTAGATTAAAGTGATAGCCATCTTGGCCATTCCAAAATATTATCGGATATTGCAGAGCATAATATGATCTATGTGTTTCTGCAATACGTTGAAGATTGTTGCTTCGTCGCTGAATAATTATATCTCAGCTTTGAAAGTCCTGTCCAACCAGTACAATAGCTACTTCGTTAACAGTGGGAGAATTAAATCGCCTTTCATGCTCACCAAACGGTGTCTTGTCTGCTCTTATTACAACTTGATATTCATCACGTTGCATTCTTTCTAAGGCTGTTTTGAAAAAGTTTACTAACTGATTGTGCTGATGGAAAAATCTTTGCAAATTCAACACAATCTCTTTTTTTGTCTCAAATATAGCTTCATAACGTCTATCAGCTTGCATTTGTTCGTCTCCCAAAAAATAAATTTGTAAAAACTTTGGATCTTCATTTGCTACAGGAAGCATTGAATTGATTTTGTGATATATTTGGCCTTGGACTTTAAAAGTTGGCATAAATCCTGCTTCCTGGAGTCCAGCTGGATGAATTGTATCTCCTAATATTTTGCAGAAAATGCTTCGACTCGGGAGTTGTTCCTGACTTGTATGAAAGAAGTGGTTCAGGAGGTAGATCTAAAGGTGGCAAACTGACTTTGCCATTTGAGCAGCACATACCAGGCGATTCCAAGTTAAACTTCTTTGCTTGGCAATGTTTGCATATTATGTCCATTTTGCCAATTATGACTTTCTGATGTGACCTATAGTCTTGAATTGGGTTGTAGTGAAATGCTTCCAAACACAAATCAGCCTGCCTACATCTTTGCACACGTTGCATATGTCGTATGCGGTCATTTTCAGAACGCTCATCCTTTTGTTCAGATGTTTCCATATTCCTTGCTTCAGCCTGCCTTATCCGATTCTTGTGAAGATGACATTCCCGTTTCTCTGATTTCTCAGCTGCTTTACATTTAGCCTGTCTCATCCGTTTCTTTTCAAGCCGCGAGTCACGTTGTTCACTTGTCTCAGCTCTTTGACACAATTTTGCGTTCTTAGCTTTTGGATGAACTTGGCCAATAGATGGTTGTTTTTTGGGCGGCATTTTAAAAAACAGTCCTTAGTGTTATGACCCTTTAGTCTTCACCTGACACTGATAAGAGATGTAATAGGATGAATAGTAAATACAGAGCAGCCCTCACACAATATTACTATGACCTGAAGGAGCTCACATCTCAGTAATGAAAACCGCCTCATAGGCAGACTTGTGTAGTTGCCCATAGCAACCAATCAGAGCTCAGCTTTCACTCAGCAGCTTCAGTGATGAAAGCTCCCTGTATAGGAAGCAATAATGACAATCTTACTGTGAGGCAGTTTTTGCCTGACCAATATTGCTGCTCAGTAAGGCTGCTTGCACACTACAGTATTTTTCACGGGTCTCCAGGCCATGGATTCTACAGCTCCATAAACATTCTATGAGCCTGCAAAATTCACAACTTTGTGCACAAAGAAGTCTATGGAACTGCCAAATCCATGGCTCGGAGGACCATGAAAAATACTGTAGTGTGCAAGCAGCCAGTAAGGATACCAGACTTGTTTTGTAAGTGCGTTCGTGTATGTGTGTGCACGCGTGTGATCCATGTGTATGTATGTGTGTGTGCAAGCACATGTGTGGTCCGTGTATATGTATGCGTGTGTGTGCGCATGTGATCCATGTGTTTGTGCGTGCGCAGTGCAAGTGTCCATGCGTGCGGTAGGTGTGTGTGAGTACGCATGTGCTCTGTTCGTCCGTGTGCGTAGGGTTCATCCATCTCAGTGTGTATGCATGCGTGTCTGGTCCTTGCGTTCGTGTGTGTGTGTGTGTGTGTGTGTGTGTGGTGTGCATATGGTATTTATGGAGTGGTGTGGTATTTGTGGAGTGGTGTTTGTGTTGTGTGTGTCTAGCGTGGTCTGGTGTTTGTGTGGTGTTGTGCTTGTGGGTTGGTGTTTGTGTGCTGTCTGTGTGATGTTTGTATGGTGTTTGTGAAATGTTTATGTGTTGTGTGTGGTGGTGTGGCTCCTTTAGCAGCGACTCTTTGGCGCCGTCGCTATAATCCGTCCCTGTCAGTCACAACTGTTGTTTTCCCCTCAGCACTGTCACTTTCACCTTCACATTTCCCCATTATATGTATAGGCCCTAACTTTGGGAGCCTCAATCTGATGACTGGGGGACGCTAGCAAGATTTAACGTGCGCAGTATTCTGCTCCTGTGGGTGGAGAGGGGGCGTGCCAAATTTCACCCAAATCGTGCGAGAACTGTGGATTTGTATAGACGGGGCTAGTACAGATTTCACATTTCCCCATTATATGTATAGGGCCTAACTTCGGGGGCACCAATCTCATGACGGGGTGACGCTAGCGAGATGTAACATGCGCAGTATTCTGCTCCTGTGGGTGGAGAGGGGGGCGTGCCAAATTTCACCCAAATCGGGCGAGAACTGTGGATTTGTATAGAGCGGGCTACTACAGATTTTGAGTTTTATATATATAGAACTATGCAACTATTTATAAATACATGATTGATGTAAAATGGGTTTCGCAGTTGTGTCTCTTATTTGTAAAGGAAAAATAGTGCTACATGCTGTACATGTAAGATGTATTTCATGTTAATTTAACCTGTCTAATATAGATAATGAAATCAAGTTCTCAAGCTGTGTTTTTGTTTTGTTTAGATTGATGCATGTAATAAAGAGGCGGAGAAGATAAATTCTCTTATAAATTCTGACAGCCCAACTCTGGCCTCCCAGGTGCCATTATCAGCTCTCATTACATCTGAGGTTCAAATATCACCAACACTACATTCCAAATGTAATAAAAGAAAATGTAATATGTATTATTTATGTATATATATCCTGATTACTCTTTTGTGCGCACTCTGAAATGTATGATATGCTGCTTTTTTTTTTTTTTTTAAATCCACAATGTAAAAAAAATATATTATTTGACTTAAGCGAGATTCACACTGACACTTTTAAGTTTTTTGTTCTGATCAGTGATAGGATCAGAAAAACAGACTGAAACTTTGACATAATGACAGATGCATATGGATCACCCTGTGTTTGCCTCTGTCACCATACATTGTAAGGTTAAAAACAAGACAGGAGCTTTCTTCTTGTATGTTTATTTAAATTAAATTCAAATGGCAGATCAAGTCCTGCTCCATCTGCATTCATCATTATGTCAAAGATTCAGTCTGTTGTTCTAATCCTATGATGTATGCAATATGAGCCTAGCCTTATTATTAAAGGGGATGTCCAAAAGTCCATAGAAAGAAATGGCAGCAACAAATGTTATGAAATAAAAACACAAAACAAAACTAAAAACAGTACTGTGCCAAACCAGCAGTCTTCATTTACTTTCCAAGAGTGATGCTATTGACATACAGAACATGACAGCTACAGCAAATCACCGGCCTCAGCTGCCATTTGCCATATTTACTGACTTCACCACTGATGTCAGTGATTGGCTACAGTGGTCACATGCTAGAACAGTCAAAATATAACAAAAACTGGCGAGGAGTGTCAGGAAACTAAGAATTTTTTTTTAATTAAGATTTCTTGCTGCTAGTTATACTAGTTATGTTTGTTTATTACCCTTGGACAAGATTTTAAGGGAAGATCTGCCTGTGATTAGCTTTCACTCTGTAGTCAGTAGTCAATTCCTCACCTACACAAAGTCCCCATCCTGCTGCTACCTCCAAATATATAATATAAAAATCCTCTGGAAATAAGTAACACCCAGTGTGCCTTTTTAATTTAATAATTGTCCTATATAGCCCTTAAAATAGTATTGCCCATTAATTAATAATGTATCTTAATTAATAATGCCCCATGTACCCCCTTAAATCAATAATGCTCGAATGTCGCAAAAATTTATATTACCCAATTCCCCTATTATTAATCCTTCTCCTGATGCCCTCTTGCATAAACATTGCACCCTAACGCCCCCTTGAAATAATAATGCCTCCTAAACACTCCTTTGTATTAAAGGGGTTATCCAGGGAATAAGAAAATGAATAATCTGCATTGGTTAAACTTTACTACTAATATACACCCCGTTCACCTGTTTACTACATTTGTGTATTGCAGAGAAACGAGAATTGCCTCCCCAGTTGCCCTATGCAAATGTAGTAAACAGGGCTCAGGGTGGATAAAGTTTAACCAGTACAAGGAATGCAATTGTAACCTTTATTATTTACTGGAAAACCCCTGCCCCAATGACCCTATATTACTGCCCCATATTGTTATCCCCCAGTATGCCCCCTTGTTTTAGTCATGCCCCCTGACATAAATATTGTCCTCAATGCTTTATATTGTATTAGCCCCAAAAATTCATAATGCCGTCTGAGAGAAAATGTTTGTTTGTATAATAAAAAGTTATACAATTTTCCAATATGCTTTCTGTATCAATTCCTCCATTGGTTTTATATAGCTCTGCTTGCTGTCATTCATTCTGCTTACTCCCAGTGGATAAAAAGCAGTACATGGTCATGTGATGGACACACAGCACAGCTTTTTATTGTCAGAGCACAATATTCAGACTTCTGCCTGGTAACGAGCTGTGCACCTCTGCTGTCAAGAACTAAGCTTGCGGGGTTTTCCCTTGCCATTGTAGAAGTCTAATGTTGTACCGTGTTAGCCATTGAAAGTAGAGGAAGAGTGAAGAAGTCTGGCAATACCTTTTAGAGGCTAACTGAGTATATTTGATGGTAAGCTTTGTAGAAGCCTGTTTGTTCTTTGCTTTGCTGAGCGTGGTCCTTTCTATTTAAGTGATTAGCTTATGGATCTCACCTGCTCTATGGCCAATCACAGGGCAGCTATCCCTATATAAACCCACAGTTTACTTCATCCTGTGCTTGATTATTCTGGCTATCTGCTTCCTGTTTGCCCTGATCCTCACCATTACTCTACTGCGCCTGTGTACTGAACTCTGTATACGTCTGACTATGGCTCCTGTATACCAAACTCTGCAAACGACTGACCACAGATACTTCTACTTTTGAGGTACAGTCATGGCCAAAAGTTTTGAGAATGATACAAATATTAATTTTTACAAAGTCTACTGCTTCAGTTTTTCTAATGGCAATTTGCATATACTCCAGAATGTTATAAAGAGTGATCAGCTTAACAGCAATTATTTGCAAAGTCAATATTTGCCTAGAAAATGAACTTTATCCCCCAAAACACATTTCAACATCATTGCAGCCCTGCCTTAAAAGGACCACCTAACATCGTTTCAGTGATTGCTCCATTAACACAGGTGTGGGTGTTGATGAGGACAGGGCTGGAGATCAATCTGTCATGATTAAGTAGTGGACACTTTAAAAGGAGGCTGGTTCTTGCCATCATTCTTTCTCCTCTCTTAACCATGGTTATCCCTAAAGAAACACGTGCAGTCATCATTGCACTGCACAAAAATGGCCTAACTGGGAAGAGTATTGCAGCTAGAAAGATTGCACCTCAGTCAACAATCTATCGCATCATCAAGAACTTCAAGGAGAGAGGTTCCATTGGTGCCAAAAAGGCTCCAGGGCGCCCAAGAAAGACCAGCAAGCGGCAGGACCGTCTCTTAAAAGTGTTTCAGCTGCGGGATCGGGCTACCAGCAGTGCAGAGCTTGCTGAGGAATGGCAGCAGGCAGGTGTGAGTGCATCTGCACGCACTGTGAGGCGGAGACTCTTGGAGCAAGGCCTGGTCTCAAGGAGGGCAGCAAAGAAGCCACTTCTCTCCAGAAAAAACATCAGGGACAGACTGATATTCTGCAAAAGGTACAGGGAGTGGACTGCTGAGGACTGGGGTAAAGTCATTTTCTCTGATGAATCCTCTTTTCGATTGGAACATCTGGAAAACAGCTTATTCGGAGAAGAAGAGGTGAGCGCTACCACCAGTCTTGTCTCATGCCAACTGTAAAGCATCCTGAAACCATTCATGTGTAGGGTTGTTTCTCAGCCAAGGGAATCGGCTCTCTCACAGTCTTGCCTAAAAACACAGCCATGAATAAAGAATGGTACCAGAATGTCCTCCAAGAGCAACTTCTCCCAACCGTCCAAGAGCAGTTTGGTGCTCAACAATGCCTTTTCCAGCATGATGGAGCACCTTGCCATAAAGCAAAGGTGATAACTAAATGGCTCAGGGAACAAAACATAGCGATTTTGGGTCCATGGCCTGGAAACTCCCCAGATCTTAATCCCATTGAGAACTTGTGGTCAATCATCAAGAGACGGGTGGACAAACAAAAACCAACAAATTCAGACAAAATTAAAGCATTGATTCTGCAAGAATGGACTGCTATCAGTCAGGATTTGGTCCAGAAGTTGAAGCATGCATGACAGAAGCATGCCAGGGAGAATTGCAGAGGTCCTGAAGAAAAAGGGTCAACACTGCAAATATTGACTTGCTGCATTAACTCATTCTGTCAATATAAGCTTCTGTTACTCATAATATGAATGCAATTATATTTCTGTATGTGATAAAAACATCTGACAAACACACATAAAAACCAGAGGGCAGCAGATCATGTGAAAATATAATATTTGTGTCATTCTCAAAACTTTTGGCCATGACTGTACTATTTCTGCATCTCCTACTATTACCTACTATGGTTACATCTGTGTTCATCACATGACCATAGACTGATTTTTATCCACTGGAGGTAAGCAGAGATCTAGAAAACCGTGAGGAATTGATACATAAAGTATATTGAAAAATTGTAGAACTTAAAACCAAGACATTAAAACTTAAAGGGGTATTCCAATGTACATAAAAAATTTTAAATTTGTAGATAATTAAAAGTTAAACATTTTTGCAAATATAAGTAATTAAACATTTTGCAGAATTTTAAAGATTTTTTTTCCTAAATATCTTGTGGTCACAATCTTGTCTTGATTGGTTGCCAATGGATATGACCATGAATGCAGAAACTTTCTAAGGTCAGAAAATCAGCAATTATATCCTTATTGTGGCCGGGATATCTTTTCATACATGTAGGGTCCCTGCCTGATAACCCGGCTACAATAAGAAAATCATTGCTGGGTTTTTGACAAGTCCCAGACCATAGAAAGTTTGTACATTTGTGGTCGTATCCATTGGCAACCGATCAAGACACTACTAAGATGGTTAGAGAAAATCTTTAAAACGCTACAGAATCTTTAACTAATTATATTTGCAAAAATGTTTAACTTTTAATTACCTACAAATATAGATATGATTATGTTCATGGGAATACCCCTTTAATGTTAAAGACAAAAACTTGGCACTCCAACGGGTTATAATGTTATAATGCAAATAGATCAGGGTTTATTATGTGGGATGGCCCATGCACAATGCCTTGAACAATTCCCCTGGCCATTACTCAGGACTTCACCTCTTATTCCACAGCAATCAGTCTGATGAAGGTTGCGGATGCAACCGGAACATTACAATTTATTTGTATTGCGTAACTTAATAAACCATAATCTATTTGCATTACAGCGCATTGGAGAGCCAAGTTTTTGTCTTGACATTAAGTTTTAATGTCTTGGTTTTACACAGAAGCCATTATTAAAATAAAAATAAAGCTATAACAAGAACAGCATCAGTTAGCCTGCTTGATGATGGTTTCTGGACCTTTCACGTCCTCATGTATATGCGGTTTTACATACCGCTAGAAAGCCGACAGCGCGCTGAGTTCAGCACACTGCCGGCTTTCCCGTTATATGCCCCGGGACTGGAGATATCGGGGGTCTAAGTTTCACCATTCACTGTCAGAAGGGCATTCCTCACAGTCTAGTTGCGCTGTGAGGAACACCCTCCCTGACTGTGCTTGACCATAGCACTGTACTGAGGGGGCGCTATGGACGCGTCATCACTGGGCGGTAAGGAATGCCCCCTCTCTCTGAGCCGAGTACTATCAGAGGGGGCGTTTCTTACAGCCCAGCGATGACGCTGAGCTGTAAGGGACCCCCCCCAGTACAAGTCTATGGATGGGTACTGTCATGGAGGGCGTTCCTCACAGCCCAGCTAGACTGTCAGGAACGCCCTTCTGACAGTGAACGGTGAAATTTAGACTCCCGATATCTCCAGCCCCGGGGCATATAACGGGAAAGCCAGCAGTGTGCTGATCTCAGCGCGCTGTCGGCTTTCTAGCGGTATGTAAAATCGCATATACATGAGGACGTGAAAGGTCCTCTTTAATTGTCCAGGAAATAGATTAACAGTAATAGATATTGAGGATCATCTCTTTGTCATGTTATCCTCTCACCTCTGGTTGTGTTAAATTGTTGTATTTTTTTTTCAGCTAACACCACAACATTACCCAGAGACAGCCATATTACAAATCACCTAGAGAAAGACAGCCATGTAAATGCACACAGAATGAAGTATAATAAAGATCTATTTCCACTATTAGTCATATTTAGTTTTCCTATGAATGTGACAAAACACTTGTAGGTAACCCAGTTGCTTACTAAATACAAGGGGTCAGATGACTGACATCATGTTTAGTTCTATGCTGTTAGCCCATGGAATTATTACACAGGATTGATCCATGGGATTTACCATTCAAATATGCAGAAAGGGGTCTGCACTGATACAATAAATGAAATTGAGCAGAACGTTAGAAAATTGTATTGTATCCTGTTCTACCCATTTAATTTAATTTGTGTTTTGCCAGATACTCGATGGATAAACATAATTTTAGCAGATTGCTGATAGTTCTATGCACATTTTATTGTCTATATTTATTTTTTTAATTCAAATCATTGTTGAAGTTACCTCATTATCAATTGTATTTTATATGATTAATTCTGTGTCCCATAAAAGAAGTGTCATCAATATTAATCTGTGCATTGAGAATCTGTATGTGTTTAACCCTTTCACTGCCTTGGGTTTTCGGGATAGTGGAAACCAAACAAAAAGTTCATATGCTCCACACCTCCTTAAAATAAGAGTTCAACATGTGCAAAGTTCATTCATATCACTAACTCCTACACCTGCATGCACATATTTTCATAAAATCACCAGAACTGGAAGGAACAAAAATCTTTGAAGCAGGAAATGTTAAAGTATTATCCTATAAAATATACATATTACACACATGAAAAGCAAATGCACCCCTAAACCCTATATATTTCTTTAAAGTAGACAACCTGAAGATTACATGTGTCTCAATGGATTATCAATAGCCATGTCCACCTTCATGTAACTTTGTGACAAAAACAAATAATTTTTTTTTTTAAATGCACTAAAACATATATTTGCACCTAAAACTCATATTCGATCATACATTCATACACAGAACACATAAAATAATAGATCAAGGTTTACACAATGTATAGATACTGCAAACATCAACTACAACAAGAGCTCGTACTCTCAAAAATACTGATACAGAAGACAAGCAATATTTTGCTGTCAGTCACTAATATGTTAAATATATACTGCACATAGCAAACTGACCATGACACCAAAATCTAACTTTTTTGAGATTGCACAGTATACTGTATATAAAAACACAATTTAATATTTCATATATACAACCACCTTCATGCAACTTTGCAGCAAATAGAGGTTACAAGCAAAAATTGCACAGCAATTCAAATTTGCCATTAAAGTGCATGCTCAAGCAACCAATTTCTGCAAACAAAATGTACTTTCCAAAAGACTGCAAGATATGAGGAATTCATACATACCACACACACATATACAGTCATATGAAAAAGTTTGGGCACCCCTATTAATCTTAATCATTTTTAGTTCTAAATATTTGGGTGTTTGCAACAGCCATTTCAATTTGATATATCTAATAACTGATGGACACAGTAATATTTCAGGATTGAAATGAGGTTTATTGTACTAACAGAAAATGTGCAATATGCATTAAACCAAAATTTGACCGGTGCAAAAATTTGGGTACCCTTATCATTTTATTGATTTGAATACTCCTAACTACTTTTTACTGACTTACTGAAGCACAAAATTGGTTTTGTAACATCACTGAGCTTTGAACTTCATAGCCAGGTGTATCCAATCATGAGAAAAGGTATTTAATGTGGCCAATTGCAAGTTGTTCTCCTATTTGAATCTCCTCTGAAGAGTGGCATCATGGGCTCCTCAAAACAACTCTCAAATGATCTGAAAACAAAGATTGTTCAACATAGTTGTTCAGGGGAAGGATACAAAAAGTTGTCTCAGAGATTTAACCTGTCAGTTTCCACTGTGAGGAACATAGTAAGGAAATGGAAGACCACAGGGACAGTTCTTGTTAAGCCCAGAAGTGGCAGGCCAAGAAAAATATCAGAAAGGCAGAGAAGAAGAATGGTGAGAACAGTCAAGGACAATCCACAGACCACCTCCAAAGAGCTGCAGCATCATCTTGCTGCAGATGGTGTCACTGTGCATCGGTCAACAATACAGCACACTTTGCACAAGGAGAAGCTGTATGGGATAGTGATGCGAAAGAAGCCGTTTCTGAAAGCACGCCACAAACAGAGTCGCCTGAGGTATGCAAAAGCACATTTGGACAAGCCAGCTTCATTTTGGAAGAAGGTCCTGTGGACTGATGAAACAAAGATTGAGTTGTTTGGTCATACAAAAAGGCGTTATGCATGGCGTCCAAAAAACACAGCATTCCAAGAAAAACACTTGCTACCCACTGTAAAATTTGGTGGAGGTTCCATCATGCTTTGGGGCTGTGTGGCCAATGCCGGAACCGGGAATCTTGTTAAAGTTGAGGATCGCATGGATTCAACTCAGTATCAGCAGATTCTTGAGAATAATGTACAAGAATCAGTGACGAATTTGAAGTTACGCCGGGGATGGATATTTCAGCAAGACAATGATCCAAAACACAGCTCCAAATCTACTCAGGCATTCATGCAGAGGAACAATTACAATGTTCTGGAATGGCCATCCCAGTCCCCAGACCTGAATATCATTGAACATCTGTGGGATAATTTGAATCGGGCTGTCCATGCTCGGCGACCATCAAACTTAACTGAACTGGAATTGTTTTGTAAAGAGGAATGGTCAAAAATACCTTCATCCAGGATCCAGGAACTGATTAAAAGCTACAGGAAGAGACTAGAGGCTGTTATTTTTGCAAAAGGAGGATCTACTAAATATGAATGTCACTTTTTTGTTGAGGTGCCCATACTTTTGCACCGGTCAAATTTTGGTTTAATGCATATTGCACATTTTCTGTTAGTCCAATAAACCTCATTTCAATCCTGAAATATTACTGTGTCCATCAGTTATTAGATATATCAAATTGAAATTGCTGTTGCAAACACCCAAATATTTAGAACTAAAAATGATTAAGATTAATAGGGGTGCCCAAACCTTTTCATATGACTGTATATATATATATATATATATATATATATATTTACAGGTGCAGGTGTTAAAGAAAAGCCAAAAATCGCAGAAATGCAGCACCCAATTATGTGCATGCAAATTAAAGGGGGTTTACATAAGAATATAGTTTTCTATCCCCCTATAAAAATTGTAACTCTAAAGAATAATTATAATCTCTATACCTAACTAATGTGATAACTAGGGCTGATTTCAGATTGGCGTAACATGGCCGCTTTATTGCTCACATATAATGGATGCAACCTCTGAAGTTCCTATGGTTCATAATTACTGCTGTTAGCGAGCCATAATTCTAGATCTGATGACCAACTGGAAGTCCTGGTGTTTCGTTTGTACTGTGGGTGCAAAAAAAAAAAGCACCCACTATTATGCTCATCTGAAAGCTGCCAAAAACTATGATTTTAGATGGTCTTATAACATTGGTGGTTTGTTGCACTCTGTAGGAACACTGGGGTGCCAGTAATAGGGTTGCTAGCTCACGTAGATACTGAAGTAACCACAGCGCACTCCTTAGATGTAGTAGATGCAAAAATATATTTATTATACAAGGTTCCAAAAGTTCATTGTTACAATAGTATCCAATCACAAAGTATGTAATGTATCACAGATGTCCAGGAAATATTTTTGTGGCGACAATATGTTGATGTTTTGGCCAACCTTGGCCTTTTTCAAAAGTCACTAGAAGGCAAATAAGACAGTGTAAAAAATTGTCATTACAACATAAAACTATATACATATATACACTCACATACCTTTACTTACTAGCAGTATATAATATTATACTGGTCAATATTTAGTTAAATGAGATCTGTAATTAGTAGATCTGTAGATTAGTAATCTGTAATTAGTAGATATAAATAGTAGTACTAAAAGAGTATATGTTAGCGTGTCCCAGGTAACACACAGGGTATGAATCTCCGGTGATTAGTTAGTACATCAAATTAGGAAATGAGATGGCTACAAAAAATTTTTTTTTTTTTTTATATTTTTTTTTTTTTTTAACTTTTTTTTTTTTTACTATTTTATTAGCCCTCCTAGGGGGCTTGAACCTGCAATCAAGTGATTGCAAGCCCCATAGACTGCAATACAACTGTATTGTCTTCATTAGGCTCCCAGCTGTCTCAGGAACAGGACGGCTCCCGCAACAAGAAAGGTACCCACCGGGCCCGGGGGGGGGGGGGCAGTTTTAATACATTGGGGGAGGACTTACAAGTAGTAACGCTTTCAGAGTTGACTGACCGCGGGCATTACGTTACAGCAGAGACCCGGTAGCTATGACGACTGCTCTGCAGCAGAGACGTCATAATCTTTACAGACCCGGCATCCGCCACTATTACGGCGGATGCTGGGATGGCGTCGCACCGCCGGGACACCCTCTCCTTCAAGCCCAGGGCCCACAGCATCGCCCCCACTCCTGCCGCTACAGGAAGCTCCGCTGCTGGAAGCCTGCGGCGGCAGGAGTGTGGCGATGCTGTGACCCCCGCTCCTCCTCCCCTCTCCAACACCCACATTCGGACTATAAGATGCCCCCCTCATTTTCCTCAAAAAATTTTGGGGGAAAAAGTGCATCTTAGTCCCAAATATACGATATGTGTATTGGCTATACGATGACTGCAGGGTATACATGGGGGTGGGGGACCTGGGGATGATATCTAGGCAGAGCAAATAGCTATAAAATAAATATATGCATGCAGATGCCAGGAAAAACCATTACGGCTAAGAAATCAAAATACGTGGTACAACAGTTATATACATATATGTAGACAATATAATAACTGAGTATACACAGGGGGAGTCATAAGAGAAGGTATCTATAGAGAACAAATAACTAAATGCATGCAAACACAGGAAAAGAATCATTACCGGCCAAGGGACAAAACAGGAATGTACACTTAGCAGAGAGAAACAAAAGAAGATCTGAGGGGGTAAGGTGCTTTGCAGCACCATGAGGCAGCCCGCATCACCCGCGATGATGTCCTCTCATTCTACCATGTTGAGTGTATGCAAGCGCCACTGCACAAATAATGTTGTGCCGCAGTGACGTCACTAGAATATGTGAGGCGGCAGGATAGATCCAGAGATGGCGAGTGTGTGGGATGACGTCACACACGCAGGCACCATCTTACAAAAGAACAAAATGCGAAAGAAAACTATATTAAATGTGGGGAATGTGTTGGGACAAGTTATAGATCCTTCCCTTCCGCCTTCAAACATGCTACCGTCACACCTATACTTGAGAAACCCTCCCTCAAACCCATCCTCTCCAGCCAACTATCGCCCCATCTCGCTGCTCCCATACACCTCTGAATTTCTGGAGCAACACGTCCACTCCAAACTATCCTCCTATCTCTCGTCCAATGTGCTCTTTGACAGAATACAGTCAGGTTTCAGACCCCATCACTCCACAGAAACTGCCCTAACCAAGGTCACTAATAACCTTCTAACTGCTAAAGCCAAGCGTCACTACTCTGTCCTCCTTGACCTCTCCTCTGCCTTTGACACTGTCGACCATTCCCTCCTGTTAAAAACACTCTCATCCCTTGGCATCTCTGACCTGGCCCTTTCCTGGATCTCCTCATACCTCACCAACCGCACATTCAGCGTCTCCACTCGCTCACCACCTCCCCACCACGCCCTCTTTCTGTAGCTGTCCCCCATTACCGTTGCTATGCTGACGAAACCGAAATAATAGAATTAGTACTTACCGGTAATTCGGTTTCTGGTAAGCCCTCCATGACAGCAACACAGGAGGTTGTATCTCCTCCCACTATTAGGGACAGGAAAAGCACACAAGAGGTTAAATAGCCCCTCCCCTTCCTCCCTCTTCAGTGTATTCGAGATGACCACTATTAGTATATCCTAAACCAAATATAGTCTAGCTAATGGGAGGGAAATCAGGGTGCTGTCATGGAGGGCTTACCAGAAACTGAATTACCGATAAGTACTAATTCTATTTTCTCAAATGCCCTCCATGACAGCACCACAGGAGGAATGCCAGATAACTACTCTGAGGGGGGGACTATTGCCTGCAGGACCTTCCTCCCAAAGGAGAGGTCCGACTTGCGAGAAATCTATAATGTTTAGTAAATGTATGGACTGAAGACCAAGTAGCGGCTCTACAGATTTGGTCTAAGGAGGCATCAGCCCTTTCAGCCCAAGAAACAGACATGGCTCTGGTAGAATGAGCTTTAAGGTGTTTCAGGGGAGATAACCCCTGACACAGATAGGCCTTACAAATTGCGTTTTTAATCCAACTGACAAGGGATTTCCTTGACAGTTTCTTCCCCTTGTTAGGGCCACAAAATTGTATAAAAAGATTCTCATCCTTTCTCCAGTCTGAAGAGGCTTTCAGATAAGAAAGGATAGTTCTGCGGACATCTAGCCTATGAAACGATTCTTCCCTCCTATTAGATGGATGTTGACAAAAGGAAGGAAGAATAATCTCCTGAGACATATGAAAATCTGAAACTACTTTTGGAAAAAAAGTAGGGTCCGGCCGAAAAACTATTCTGTCCTCTAAAATTTTTAGGAAAGGTTCTCTGATAGAGAGCCTGAATTTCATTAACTCTTCTGGCAGATATTATGGCAAACAGAAAAGCCGCTTTCCAGGACAGTTCTTTTATATTAGCCTCAGCGACTGGCTCAAAGGGATGCAGCGTCAGGCCCTTAAGGACTATATTGAGATCCCACTGTGGAAGTAACACCTTTCTCCCTGGGAAAAGCCTGCAGGCCCCATTAAAAAATCTCTGGTTAGCTAAGTCAGAATCAAAATAACTGCTAAGGTCTGATACTTGTACCTTCAAAGTACTAGGTTTTAGACCCTTATCCAGACCTGCTTGCAAGAAATCTAAGATTTTTGCTATATTTGGATGGGTGATGTCAGGAACACTACTGCCACACCAGGAAAGGAATTTCTTCCACACCTTACTATAGATAGCATGGGTAACTTTCTTCCTTCCCGCCTGGAAGGTTTGAATAACCGACTCAGACAGTCTTCTTGATTTCAAAATGGAGAGTTCAGAAGCCAGGCTGCTAACCGGAGTTTCTGAGGATCTGGATGAAATATTGGACCCTGATGTAGAAGGTCTGGAAGTAATGGGAGTATCAATGGATCTGCCATTCTGAGACTGTTTAGGAGCCCAAACCACGCTCTCTTGGGCCATACTGGGGCTATTAGAATGACCCTCAGATTCTCTTTGATCTTTTGCAGAACCCTTGGAAGTAAAGGAAGTGGAGGAAAGGCATATGCCAGAGTGAAATCCCAGCTGTGGGAAAGGGCATCTACCCCTAGACAAGGTTCTCTTGGGTTGAGTGAGAAGAACTGAAGAACCTTCGCATTTTGACGACTGGCAAATAAGTCCACCTCTGGAGTTCCCCAGACCTGACAAACCTGCTGAAAAATTTCTGCCTTTAGACTCCAGTCTTCTGGATTTAGATGTTTTCTGCTCAGAAAATCCACTTGATGGTTTGAAGAACCTTTTAGATGGAGAGCAGAGATGGATTTTAGGTGTCTCTCTGCCCAGGCAAATATCTGATCTGAGAGCCTGAAGGTTCCGCCATTGAGTACCTCCCTGGTGGCGCAGGAATGCGACTGCTGTCAAGTTGTCTGACAATATCCTGACATGAGAGTCTTTTATCAATGGTCTGGTTGCTTTTAAGGCTTCCCAAACTGCCCTGAGCTCCAGGAAGTTTGAGGAATGGCTGTGGAGAGCTGCAGACCAGGCCCCCTGAAATGATATCTGAGAAAGGGTTGCTCCCCAACCCAATCTGCTTGCATCTGTAGTAATCTGAATTACTGGAGAGGGATTCCAAGGAATTCCCTGCTGTAAGTTTGCGGTCTTCCTCCACCATTGTAGGGAGACTTTTACACTGTGAGACACATAGATCATCTTGTCTAATGACAGCTGACTCTTGTCCCAACTTGATAGTATCAAGGACTGAAGAACTCTTGAATGAGCTTGAGCCCAGGGAACCTCCTGAATACAAGCGGTCATAGACCCCAGTACAGACATTGCCTCCCTTATAGATACCTTTGTCTTCCTTTGAAAGGCAGCAACTTTGGACTTCTGTACGCCCCACTTGGTTTTTTTTACCATAAACAAGCGGGAATAATGACCTTACCCCTCTTTCTAAGGGGGGGAACAGGACAAATTACTTCCGTGTCCATAAGTTTCTGGACACCTTCCATCAAAGCCAGGTGAAGCGTAGGAGATGGTATGGATGTGAACACTACTCTCCTGGGGTGATAGGTTCAAAATTCTATTTTGAAGCCGTTTGTTATAGAATTTAGGATGTACAGGTTGGATGTTATTTCCTTCCAGTATAAGGCATACCTGGACAACCTGCCCCCTATCCTCCTGGCGTCATTGTTTGTCCTGGGATTGCTTATTGGGGTTAAAGAAGATATTCTTCCCCCTGCCTCCCTTAGGGTAGCTCCATCTGCCTGTTTTACCCTTGGATTTAAATTCAGAACTGTATCCTTGAAAGGGACGAAATGGCTGTTTTCTTTTAGAAGGTTTTGGCTTTGGAAGTGACTTCTTTTTATCTGTTGCCTTTTCAAGCAACATATCTAATTCTGGACCAAAAACATACTCTCCCTGGAAGGGAATAGCACAGAGCTTTTGTTTAGAAATTGGGTCACCGGCCCACATTTTCAGCCATAACGCTCGGCGAGTTGTATTAGAGAGGACTCCAGATCTGGAGGCAATCCTTACTGACTCTGCCGAGGCGTCTGCAAGAAAGCAAGTGGCCTTCTGTAGCAGCGGAATGGAGGATAAGATATCTTCCCTTGAGGTGCCTTCTCTAAGGTGGATCTCAAGTTGGTCTAGCCATCTATACATAGACCTTGCCACACAAGTTGATCCAATTTTAACTTGTAATAGGGCTGAAGAGCACTCCCAGGATTTTTTAAGGAGGCTGTCAGCTTTCCTATCTAGCGGGTCTTTAAGCTGCGACGAGTCTTCAAAGGGAAGCGTCGTCTTTTTCCCCACTTTAGCCACCTGTATATCAATCTTTGGCACTTCAGCCCAACCTTTGATTTTAGATTCATCAAAGGGAAATCTGTCCTTAATCTCTTGAGACAGAAACAGTCTTTTCTCCGGATGTAGCCATTCATCCTGAATTAGGCACTCTAAATTCTCATGAATGGGAAAAACTAATTTTTTCTTTGGCCTGTGCCCTGCAATCATTTCAGCCTGAATAGTTTGCTTCTCCTGAACATCCTCTATATTCATGGTGCTTCTAACGGCAGCAAGAAGCTCCTGAGTAAATGCAGATGAGAAGTAATATCTTCTATCCTCAACATCTGAAGGCACAGGTAATTCCCCTTCCTCCAGGAAATCTTCGGACACAGATGGGGCGTAAACGTCACTATTATCCGAATCTGGATCAGTAATTAACTTCCTCTTTTTGGCCGCAGGTTGTGGCTCAGCAGAGGAAAAGGCATGGGGAAAAAGAAGCTAGGGAGGGCTGGATCTCATGCCAAACCATCCCTTTAATTTCCTCCATTAAAGACGGCTGTTCCTCTTTAATTATCTTTTCAGTGCAAGACTGACATAAAGATTTTTTGGACGTGGAAGAAAGCTTTTTCTCACAGATGGCACATTTTTTACATACAGCCACTTTCTTAGATTTAGAAGACACATCTTTAGCTTCTTTTTCCTAAATAAATACATGACAATAAAGGGACATGAGAACTCCCCTAATCATACCATGTAACATCCCATTACCAGATTACTCACTGGGGCTGGGGGTACGCCATGCTCATACACCACTCTAGAGGACTCATCTCCAGGCATTATAACAAACAGACACAGATGGTCCTACCTTGAGGAGAAAGCCTCTTGGTCTGGGAGGCTTTTTAAACCAGCCACCGACAACCAGCGTACTGCATTCCATGAATAGGAATGCTTCCGGTCCACCTGCACCTGTTCAGGACGCTAATGTTTTCAAATCTCCCTCCTTTAGCGTCTTTCTCCGCAACCGGAAGTGACGTCACCATGACCAGAAGCGGCATCGGCGTGTATCCACTCTGAGTACAGGCAGGGGACTCTACAGGCCAGGGAGCCTGCGAAGAGGGACCGAGGCCCGCGATACACATCTCCACTGTCTCAGGACGGTGCAGGAGGAGATGGACCCACCGAGTCTCCGCGGAGAGACGGCGCAGACCTGCAGGGACAGCCGCACTGGACCCCACTCTGCCGGGTAAGTCTGCTCCAAACCTCTTGTCTGCCCACTAATAGGGACAGGAAAAAACACTGAAGAGGGAGGAAGGGGGGGGCTATTTAACCTCTTGTGTGCTTTTCCTGTCCCTAATAGTGGGAGGAGATACAACCTCCTGTGGTGCTGTCATGGAGGGCATTTGAGAAATATCTCTCTGGACCAGACATTACCTCTGCTGTCCAGAGTCCCAGAATGTCTAGCAGCCGTAGCCTCATTTCTCTCCTCCCGCTTTCTCAAACTCAACATGAAGAAAACAGAGTTCATAATCCTTCAAGCCACATATTCAAACCCTCAACACCTTCTGCCTCCTCCAACTCAAGAACATCCATCGAATCCGATCCTTCCTCACCCCTGAAACTACAAAGATTCTAGTCCATGCCCTCATAATCTCCCACCTAGACTACTGTAAAACCCTTCTCCATGGCCTCCCAGCTAACACTCTCGCCCCCCCCTCCAGTCCACCTTAAACTGTGCTGCTCACTTAATATACCTCTCCCCCCGTTCTTCATCGGCTGCTCCCCTCTGGCAATCCCTTCACTGGCTACCCGTTGCCCAGCGAATAGAGTTCAAAATACTAACACTGACATACAAAGCCATCCACAACCTGTCCCCTACATATATCTCCGACCTAATCTCCTGCTACCTGCACACACGTAACCTCCGATCCTCCAAAGACCTCCTACTCCGCTCTGCTCTTATCCGCTCTTCACACAATCGTCTCCAAGGCTTTTCCCGTGCATCCCCCATACTCTGGAACTCATTACCAAGACACATAAGACTGTCCCTCACAGTCACAAGCTTAAAGAAGGCCCTGAAGACTCACCTATTCAGGAAGGCAAGAAGACCCTGAAGACTCACCTTTTCAGGAAGGCCTACAACCTCCAATAACACTACTGTCACCATACCACCACCTGAACAGCCTCTACCCCCACCTTCTGTCTCTATCCCTCTTCCCTAATAGATTGTAAGCCCTTGCAGACAGGGTCCTGTATCCCACTGTGCCAGTTGGTCACTGTTAGTATTATATTTGTTTTGTATATAAGGCACCATGTAATTAATGGTGCTATATAAATAAATAATAATAATAATGATAATAAAAAATAATAATAATAGTGGGTACTGTGAATGTAATGTAGGGGATGTATTGTACTATAAAGGTAGATGTGGGGAGAAGATTAGACAATAAAGAATAAAAGTAAATGGATCCTGAAGTGGTATGCATAAATGTGGATATTTGAGTGACAATATGCAGGGGAGAAATAGGCAAGTATACAGACAATTAGAATGAATGGAATATAAAGATGCAATATAAGATTAGGACTATGGGCCATAGCTGAAGTATGGTGTATATGAATTGTGGATATGGGATGTGGTAATGTGTTGATATGTAAGTTCAAAGGTGTGGAAGCAGTAGGAAGAATGGGAAGAATTAGAGGAGATTGTAGGAGCAGGTGGAAAAGGAGTAATTACAGGGACTACATACAACAATACGAGGGGGAGGGTAGAGGTGGATAAGACACACTGAAATGTAAAGTAAGATTAATTAGACAAAAATTTCAAATTACCTATTGAATCCTTTGGGAACCAAAGTCTGTAGAGTGAAAATCCAGTAGGATTCCCGTTGTTTCAGCAGTTGAACATGAGTCCCTCCTCGACATGGACATGAAACGTGTTCGATAACTTGGAACTTTAATTGTGAAACAGAATGTCTGGCTGATGAGAAATGGTGGGGAAGTGGTAGCCAAGTCTTGCCACATCTGATTGTGGACTTGTGGCTGGATATCCTGTCCCAGATCGCTTGGCTCGTTTCCCCAACGTACATTAGGCCACATGGACATTTAATCAGATATATTACGAATGAGGTATCGCATATATAAAAGTCTTTAATTGAGTATGACCAACCGTACTGGACCACTTAAACAACCCCCTTCCCTCCAGCCATCCATGTGAATAGCAATTGTATAAAAGCTTTATTAAATATATAACATATAAGCAGAACCTTGTTACCCCATGATGACCTGTATGACGTGTCACCAAATGCCAGACACCGCTTGTCCGCGGTGGGCATGTATTAGATGTTCCATCGGGTGACACGTCTGTACTCCCTCCTCACACGTGAAAGGGGACAAGGCCCTGCCATATGCTACCAGAGCTCGGTGTAATCCTACACCGGGGTCCGACCCCCCCCCCCCCTCCCCCTAGCAGGAACAGGTCCCTTTCAACTCTGTCCTGGATACCAGACATAAAATATCAAGCTCAATGACGTTGAGATAGACACCATCTCTGTAAAGCAGCTCGCACAAACAGATCGACGCAATGTCATTGCCTCCCACATGGACAAACAGCGCCACAAGGGCCTGGACTGCTGTGCTGGCAGATATGATCGGCAAAGAACCCACATCCACCTCATGCCATAGGAATGGCCGATAATCCAAACTAAGGGGCGATCACCTGTACACGACAAAGGAAAGTAACCATGGCCTAACATAATGCCTATAACAGTTTGAATGACATCGGCCCATGCGCTTGAGAAGCAGTGCTGATGCAGAAGAATGGACTCCAATTCAGATGGTGGGAACCCACACCGCTGCGGGCAAAGTTTAACAAGGTTCCAAACTGAAACCTAGTAAAAGGAGCCGTACTACAGACTAAGAACTGTCTGACCGCCGGGCAGACTGCAGCGTAACACCACCCGTCTCCACGGGGGACAATGGACCATCAAACTTAACGATCAACAACCATGTTTGTTGTTCCATAAATGTCAGTTGACCGATGGACCCTGAGTCTAAGCGGGTCTGGCAGGATGGCTACATCCTCCAACGCCAACCCTAATGGAGATTGACCCAATGGAGCCACCAGTTAAACCACCCGTAGTACTATGAAAAGGCCAATATAAATGAACAACCCAAAAGCTCTGACTCATGCGACGAAGAACAAACCAATCCTGCAGAGACTATAAGGCGCCACAGGAGGGGAAAGAAACCAGCATATGGCAGTCCATCCTCCCGGCCTACTTCTGCTTGTTAACCATGTCGGGCCCCCCTAATTCCAGGGAGACGACTTTGGGAAACCAAAAGTCATGTTCTTGGTGGCACCGGATTTCCAAACCTGCAGGTCATCCCACAGGACACTAGTTATCCGAGCAGAATTGGGGAGGGGGGGGTTCACCCCAGCCATGGCATTGCTAAACGTGTGGAGAAAACCCTACCCATATGAAATATACTACAAGCAAAGGCCAACTGCCCCAGCAGCGACTGCAACTGAGGCAATGGAACTTCCCTGGCCATGAGACACACATCAATGAAAAAGAGGCATGAACCCGAACCCCCAGTCTGGTCACCGGCTAAGGGGAACTCCAAAGTATTCTGCAAAGAAACAAAACCTGTTAAGCAAATAGAAATAGTTTTCAAAAGAGGGGAAATAATAACACCAGCACTAATATGGAGGAACTATAGAGACCACTGGCTCCATATACCGTGAGAGAACTGTATACAGCAGGGTTCAATATAAACAGCATTGCCAGTATATGGAAATAAGATGGAGGGTGTATACAGATCATTGGCTTCCACATACAGGGAGGGGGATTAATAACCTTTATACAGTATGGCCAGTATATACAGTATACAGCCTTGGTATGGAGGTCATAGATAGATCGTAAGATTACCGTATTTTTTTTTTTTTTTTTTTTAATTTGGAGTTGGAAGGGACCTCAAGGGCCATCAAGTTCAACCCCCTGCAAAAGCAGGATTCCCTAAATCATCCCAGCTATATATCTATCCAGTTTCCACTTGAAAATTTCAATTGATGAAGAACTCACCACCTCCCGTGGCAGCCTATTCCACTCCCTCACTACCCTTACTGTTAAAAAGTTTTTCCTAATGTCTAATCTGAATCTCCTTCCCCTTAGTTTCATCCCATTACTTCTCGTACTTCCTTCTGCTAATGAGAAAAGGTTAGATCCCTCTGCACTGTGACAACCTTTCAAATATTTAAAAACTGCTATTAAGTCTCCCCTTAGCCTTCTCTTCTGCAAACTAAACAATCCCAATTCTTTTAGCCTTTCCTCATAGGACATGGTTTGTAGACCTTCCACCATTTTGGTTGCTCTTCTCTGGACCTGCTCCAATAAATCGATGTCTTTCTTAAATTGGGGCGCCCAGAACTGTACACAGTATTCCAGGTGGGGTCTGCAGGGCAGAGTACAGCGGAATAATTACCTCTCTTGATCTAGCTTCAATGCTCGTCTTGATACATCCTAGAATTTGGTTAGCCTTTTTTGCCACCGCACCGCACTGTTGGCTCATGTTGAATTTATGATCTATTATAATGCCCAAATCCTTTTCCCCTGTACTCTCACTTAGTTCTATTCCTCCCATACTATATATGCTTCTTGCATTTCTGTTACCCAGATGTAGGACTTTGCATTTGTCCCTGTTAAATATCATTCTGTTGGTCTCAGCCCATTGTTCCAGTGTGTCTAAGTCCTTTTGAAAACACTATCTCTCCTCTCTAGTGTTGGCTATTCCTCCTATCTTTGTATCATCTGCAAATTTTATTAGTTCCCCAATAATCCCATCGTCCAGATCATTTATAAAAATATTAAAAAGTACTGGGCCCAGGACAGAGCCCTGCGGCACCCCGCTTTTTACTTTCTTCCAGTTTGATGTGTAGCCATTTAGAATTACTCATTGTGCCCGATCTTTAAGCCAATTGTGAACCCACCTCACTGATTTTTTATCAAAGCCATACTTAATCATTTTTTCAATAAGAATGTTATGTGATACTTTATCAAAGGCCTTACTAAAGTCAAGATATACTATGTCCACTGCATTCCCCTGGTCCAACCATTCAGTGATTTTATTATAGAAGGAAATAAGATTAGTCTGACAAGATTTATTGGGCATAAAGCCGTGCTGGCTCTGATTAATTAAAGCCTTCCCATCCAGGAACCTAATTAAATGTTCTTTAACAATTTGCTCAAAGATTTTTCCTACTATCGAGGTCAGACTTACCGGCCTATAATTTCCTGGGTCGTCCCTGTTCCCCTTTTTGTAGATGGGGACCACATTTGCCCTTTTCCAATCTAGAGGGACCACTCCTGTTTCCCATGACTTATTAAAGATTATTGCAAGGGGTTCTGTTATTTCTTCTGCTAATTCTTTTAAAACTCTAGGGTGTAAATCACCCGGTCCTGGGGACTTGGTTTCCTTAATCTTAGCTAAGTGCTCTCTTACCAAACCTTCACTTATAATCAGCTTGGGGTCCTCATTCCCCTCATCACTAACACCATTAATGTTGATATTTCCATCCATTTCTTGGGAGAAGACGGATACAAAATATGAATTTAGTAACTCCACCTGCTGATCCACCTTGTTAACTTTTTCACCCTTATCGTTCTTCAGGACTCCAATGGTTTCCTTCACTTTTCTTTTGCTCTTAACATATCCCCAAAAACCTTTTGCCTTGCTCTTAACCTCATTTGCAAGCTTCACTTCGTATTCAGCCTTAGCTTTTTTAATGCTTATCTTGCAGAGTCTGCAAACTGCTGTATACTCTCCCTTAGATATAGCTCCCATCTTCCACTTGTTGTATGTTTCCTTTTTCTTTTTTAGCAGGTTATGTAATTTTTTGGTCATCCATCTTGGTGTTTTTGGGTGATTCCCATTTTTCTTCCTTCTAGGTATTGTTAGTTCCTGTGCATTAATAATTTCCCTACGGAAAATTTCCCACCCTTCATGTGCATTTTTGTGCTTAAGAATTTTTCGCCATGGAATTCTACTAACCCTTACCTTTAGGCCCCTAAAATCTGCACTACTAAAATCAAGCCTTGAAGTCTGTGTCTTCTCAGGTCTTCTTTTTCTTACAACCCCAAACTCGAGTATAGCATGGTCGCTGAATCCTAATGTCCCTGCTACCCTTAGTTCCTTAACCATATCCTCCTTGTTGGTTAAAACTTGGTCCAAAATGGATGTTCCTCTCGTGTTTTCTTCTACTAGCTGGACAATGAAGTTGTCTGCTAGAGAGGATAAAAATTTGATAGAGCCTTTACTCGTAGCTGTGTGGGTTTCCCAATGAATGTCTGGATAATTAAAGTCTCCCATGATAACTATTTCATGTTTATTTGAGAGCGTGGTCATTTGCTGTGAAAAGATCTCATCCATGACTTCCGTCTGTCCTGGTGGTCTGTAATAAACACCTATTATAATGTCCTTATCATTGTTTTTCCCTTGAATTACTACCCAAATATTTTCTAATAAATTATCATTCTGTAAAACTGTAATTTCTGTGGAGATGTGTTCTTTTCTAACATACAATGCAACTCCTCCATTAGGATTAAGCACTGATATTGGGGCACCGCTGCAATTATATTAGCAGTAGAGCATGCTAGAAAATGTATCTGTCACAGATCTGGGAACCAAGGTAGCTTCCATTCTGGAAATTACACTAGCCGACAAATGGAGGACATGTATATGGGACCAGTGGTCACATGACTTGTTAACTGAGATAGCCGTCAGTCTGAGACATGCAAATTCCTAACACTGACCAATCAATATACGTACAAACTGGAGAGAATTCTACCACTGAAACACCAAGGATGAGAGGTAAGGTTGGCTACATATGGTACCAATCACCCTTACATACAGGTCCTACATGCAGCATTCTGTCTCTATGGTAAGCGTAGTACTGAGACCAGTCCCGAAGAATTGATTGATTTAAAAACTACTTGAGATTGCACTAGCTGGGACCCGAACCCGGGTCACAAGAATTGGAATCTTGCATGATACCCCTACACTACTAACACCTTTTAATGTGTGTCAGGACTTGAACCCTGGGACTTTGGTGTCCCAGACTGCAGCTCTTGCAACTGAGCTAGTCAGCTTCCTGGCAGCTGAAGATAGTTGAAATGTTCCAACCAGTCATACATAAGTCATATAAAGATTATGGAACTGTATTAGGCTGCAACTGTATGCCGACAAAAAACCCTTACTACTACTATACATGTAAACACTATGCAATCATTGGTGGCTGCCTGCGCCAGGGATTTCACTTTCGGTTACGTGCAGCTTTTACAAACACCATGCAGATGTTACCCATGGTCAGATTTGACTCCAGGACTGCAAGGTAATAGTTCTAACCACTGAGCCACTGTACTGCCCTGCCCTATAGAGAAAGTGGATGTACCCTAAAACAAGGCTATTTTGCTCAAAACTTTCTGGTGAGACCAATAAGTCTCTAGTCACTTTATTTTCATTGTTAAACACCAAGCTTAATGCTGGAAATGTACCTGCGAAGATGTCCGGTTTTCCTAACCATTACACCATGGAACCTTTAGTAGGACAAAAACTCACCATTTTGGGCTAGAGAAAGTAAAGCCCTTTTACAATATTATCCTTAACATCCGTTGGCACGTGAGTGCCCAACAGAGCCACAACCATGCATCCAATGACAAATGCCAATGTCTCCGATCCTTACGAAGACAGCAGAGTTGCCCCAACGTAAGAACAGTAGGACAACACTCACCACCTTCTGGGATATCAATGCCACACCACCAAATAAGTGTCTCTGAACATCAAAATCAAGGGGTAGGTTGAACCGGCTCAGGCTGTGGCGCAACCACACTTGGGGTAAACACAGAAAGCATCCTACCCACCAGTTTGTTCAACATCGCTTTAAGACTTCTAAAACAGCCCCAAGGCATATCTAAAAAGGGGAGGCTTCACCCCCTCCCCCGCAACCAGACAGCTGGCTGGCCAGAGGGAAGGGGGAGGAGCCCACGAAACGTCCCCCATGGCCAGTCAAGAGCCGGCCGGCTTATACAGCCCGCTGGCTCAAAGACTTGCCAGTATGTGGGTGGTGGAACGTATCTCCCTTGATATTACTGCAGGCAGGACAGTAAATGCATGGAAATGTGCCGGATTTGGATTTTGACATTAAAACGTATCCGCAAATAGAAAATATTTATTATATAAGACCAGATATAGATCAAGGCAAAGTTGTATTTCGTTTCTGGAAAATTGTGCATCGGATAGTAATCGCTGTGTGGTTTGTAGGCAGTTTGAGTGTTGAATAGACGTATAGAGACTATTGACATCTAGTGTGACCAGAAGGGCTAGCAGAGGGACGTCGTAGATCTGGTATAAACTCCGTAAGAATTGTGAATTATTTTCTATGTGCGGATACGTATTATGCCCAAATCTGTAGATCTATAGACATTTCAGGTACCATCTACCCGGCTCCCCAGTGTGTCTTATCCACCTCTCCCCTCCCTTTCCCCTCCTATTGTTCTATGTGATTACCCCTTTTTCTCCCGCTCCTACATTCTCCTCTACTGTAATTCTTCTCACTCTTCCTACTGCTTTCACACCTTTGAACTTACATATGAACACATTAACACTTCTGTATACTTCCATATTTCTCCCCTGCATATTGTCCCTTATTACATATCCATAGCTCCCAACCGTCCCGCATCCGGCGGGACAGTCCCGATTTTACACTGGTGTCCTGCTGTCCCGGATAGCTTACAGTTTGTCCCACTATGCCCCTGAAGTCCCGCTATACCCCTGAATTGTTTGGTTGCTAACAAACGTTGCTAGAGTAGGGTAAAGGCTAAATGGTAGATGCTAAATCCTAGTGGGCTAAAGGATCTTTGATTACGTCATGACCATGTGATCAGACTCTTGGGTGGGCGGAGCTATTCTGGACACTACAGGACAGAAAAGGAAGCTGCTAGGAATGAACAGTTACTGAAGGTGAGGAGGGAAGAGACAGCATGTATGAGCAAGAGGGGAACTGGGGGCAGATGTAGGGGGTAATTAAATTGGTGTCAGATGAAGAGGGACATTAAAATGGGAACAGATGAAGGGGGGACATCAAACTGGGGGCAGATGGAGGGTGACATTAAACTGGGGGCAACTGGAGGAGGACATTAAACTGTGGGGGGTAGGTGGAGGGTGACATGTCTGCCTCTAATTGCCCCCAGTTTAATGTCTCCCTCTAGTTTCCGCCAGTTTAAACTGGGGCACGAGGAGAGGTACTTAATACTGTGGGGCAATTGGAGGTGAACACTATAATGTGAGGGCCTATAATGTTAGGGTGACTGTAGAAGCATTATACTGTGTGGAGGCACATGGAAAAATGGATGAGAATGAGCGGAGTCAACGTATAAGTGTGTAGAGCTAAATTTTCCACGGCGCGCCGCACATTTTGTCCCTCTTTCTGTCCTTTGAAAGTTGGGAGGTACAGTATGCATATCCACTTTTATGCATACCACTTCAGGATCCATTATTTACTTTTATTCTTTATCTACTCATTTCCCCGCATTTACCTTTATTGTACATTGCATCCCCCTAAATTTCATTCACAGTACCCACGATAACTTTTCCCTACACATTCCCCACATTTAATATGGCTTTATTTCTTATTTTGCCTTTTTCTAAGATGGCACCTGCGTGAGTGACGTCATCCTGCACGCTCACCATCTTTGGGTCTTGCCGCTTCACACATTCTAGTGACGTCACTGCGGCGCTGACGCTTGCATGCACTCAACTTGGTAAGGCGAAAGGATGTCATAGTGGGCGACGCTGTCATGACATTGCCGCCCAAGCCCCCTCCCCCCCCGGCCAGCCGATATCTACCCAGCCATCACGGACAGCCATATCAGCTTCCTCATGGTGCTGCACAGCACCTTACCCCTTCAGATCTTCTTTTGTTATACTCTCTGGTGAGTATACATTCTTGTTTTATCCCCTGGCCGGTAATGGTTATTTCTCTGTGTTTGCATGCATGTATTTAGCTATTTGTTCTCTATATATACAGCCTCTATGCCTCCTTCTGTATAACTCATCAGCCCTACCGCCCCTGGGAAGATCGGATCACAACCTAGTACATCTCCGACCTGTGTACAAGCCACTTGTACGTAGAGAACCAGCTGTCACCCGCACAGTGAGGATATGGTCCGAGGAGAGTGATGAGGCTCTGAGGGACTGTTTTGACACAACCGCATGGGAAGTTTTGCAGGATTCGTATGGAGAAGATATAGAAGGACTCACACACTGCATAACGGACTACATTAATTTTTGTGTGGACAACACAGTACCCACAAAAGTGGTGAGGTGCTTCTCCAACAACAAACCATGGATTAACTCTGATATAAAAACACTACTTAAGGAGAAAAAGATGGCTTTCAGGACAAGAGATAAGGAGGGGTTGAGGGAAGTACAAAAGGAGCTGAGGCATCAAATCAGGCAAGGAAAAGCCAGTTATAAGGAAAAAATGGAAAAGCAAATGGAAAGAAAAGACATAAAGGGGGGTCTGGGAGGGGCTTAAGTAAATTTCGGGTCATAAACAGTCTGTCTGCCAGATTGAGGCAGATGTTAATTGGCTTAATGAACTAAACCTATTCTTCAACAGATTTGATCACGCACCAGCTCCTCCCACCCCAGCATGTCCTTCAGCTCCCCCACCACAATGACTTCACCCCATTCACCCCATGCGGCTACTTCCCAACAGACCAGTAAATCCAGAAATCTGTCTTTATCTGACCACAGTCTGACCTTCACACGGGCCCAGGTGAGGAAGGAGATGAAAAAGATCAAGGCAGAAAGCCGCAGGGCCAGATGACATCAGTGCAAGGCTAATTAAGACTTGTGGGGACCAGCTGTGTGGTATAATTACATATATGTATAATATGAGCCTGAGGCAGGAAATAGTCCCTGAATTATGGAAATCTTCTTGTGTGGTACCAGTTCCAAAGAAACCTCACCCTATGGACCTCAACGACTACAGACCTGTAGCACTGACATCCCACCTGATGAAGATCTTAGAGAGATTGGTTCTCACACATCTTCGCCCTCTAGTGAGCCCCGCTATGGACCCTCTCCAGTTTGCTTATCAGCTGGGCATTGGGGTAGATGATGCCATCATCCACCTTCTGCACAGGGCTCTGTCTCACCTGGAGAAACCAGGGAACACGGTGAGAATAATGTTCTTTGATTTCTCCAGTGCTTTTAACACCATACAGACCAGGTTACTGAGAGACAAGCTGGGCCTTGCTGGAGTGGACCACCACCTCTCCAACTGGATCCTAGACAACCTCACAAATCGACCTCAATACGTGAGAGCCCAAGACTGTGTGTCAGGTACCGTGATCTGTAATACGGGGGCACCTCAGGGTATGGTTCTCGCCCCTTTCCTCTTCACACTGTACACTGCTGATTTTAGGTGCAACTCATCTAGCTGCTACCTACAGAAGTATTCTGACGACTCTGCAATAGTAGGTCTCATCACAGACGATGATGACAGGGAGTACAGAGAACTGAACCGGGTTTTTGTGGACTGGTGCCACCAGAACCACCTGAAGATTAACGCAGGGAAGACCAAGCAGATGGTGGTGGACTTCCGTAAAGGCAGATGCCCTCCAAAACCAGTGGACATCCTGGGGACGAGCATCGAGATTGTGAACACCTATAAGTACCTGGGTTTACTCCTTAATAATAAGCTGGACTGGGCAGATCACATGGAGGCCCTGTACAGGAAGGGCCACAGCAGGCTCTACCTGCTTAGGAAGCTGAGAGCCTTTGGAATCCGGGGGGCACTTCTTAGGACTTTCTTCAACTCGGTAGTGGCATCAGCCATCTTCTTTGGAGTGGCCTGCTGGGGGAGCAGTATATCAACCAGGAACAGAAATAAACTTGACAAGCTGATTAGAAGGGCCAGCTCTGTCCTGGGGAGCCCACAGGACCCAGTGCAGGTGGTGGGTGACAGAAGGATACTGTCCGTGGTGAGCTCCATGCAGAAGAAGAAGTCCCATCCCATGCATGAGACTGTGATTGCGGTTAGGCTGTACAACCAACACCGACCTAAGCGGAGATCATTACACACAGAGAACTGAAATATCTCTCTGCCTGTTAAATTCCCCCCCCCCCCTGCTACGTCCTATCTGTCTGTCTGCTATTAATGTAATGCCTCTCACCTTGGAACATTCCTGTGCATGTTGTATTTGTATTTGTATCTGCTTATCTTATCTTTGCTGCTGTAACACACTGAATTTCCCCATTGTGGGACTATTAAAGGACTTATTATTATTATTATTATTATAATTTTTTGTTGTACCACTTTTTTTGGTCCCTTATCCTGTAATGCTTTTTTCCTGGCATGCATATATTTGGCTATTTGCTCTGCCTAGATACAGTGGGGGAAAAAAAGTATTTAGTCAGCCACCAATTGTGCAAGTTCTCCCACTTAAAAAGATGAGAGGCCTGTAATTGACATCATAGGTAGACCTCAACTATGAGAGACAAAATGAGAAAACAAATCCAGAAAATCACATTGTCTGATTATTTAAGAATTTATTTGCAAATTATGGTGGAAAATAAGTATTTGGTCACCTACAAACAAGCAAGATTTCTGGCTCACAGACCTGTAACTTCTTCTTTAAGAGGCTCCTCTGCTTCACTCATTACCTGTAGTAATGGCACCTGTTTGAAATTATCAGTATAAAAGACACCTGTCCACAACCTCAAACAGTCACACTCCAAACTCCACTATGGTGAAGACCAAAGAGCTGTGGAAGGACACCAGAAACAAAATTGTAGACCTGCATCAGGCTGGGAAGATTGAATCTGCAATAGGCAAGCAGCTTGGTGTGAATAAATCAACTGTGGGAGCAATAATTAGAAAATGGAAGACATACAAGACCACTGATAATCTCCCTCGATCAGGGACTCCACGCAAGATCTCACCCCGTGGGGTGAAAATGATCACAAGAACAGTGAACAAAAAACCCAGAACCACACGCGGGGACCTAGTGAATGACCTGCAGAAAGCTGGGACTAACATAACAAAGGCTACCGTCAGTAACACACCATGCCGCCAGGGACTCAGATCCTGCAGTGCCAGACGTGTCCCCCTGCTTAAGACAGCACATATCTGGGCCCGTCTGAAGTTTGCTAGAGAGCATTTGGATGTTCCAGAAGAGTACTGGGAGAATGTCATATGGTCAGATGAAACCAAAGTAGAACTGTTTGGTAGAAACACAACTCGTCGTGTTTGGAGGAGAGTGAATGCTGAGCTGCATCCAAAGAACACCATGCCTACTGTGAAGCATGGGGGTGGCAACAACATGTTTTGGGGCTGTTTCTCTGTAAAGGGACCAGGATGACTGATCCGTGTACATGAAAGAATGAATGGGGCCATGTATCATGAGATTTTGAGTGCAAACCTCCTTCCATCAGCAAGGGCAGTGAAGATGAAACGTGGCTGGGTCTTTCAGCATGACAGTGATCCCAAGCACACCGCCAGGGCAACAAAGGAGTGGCTTCGTAAGAAAGCATTTCAAGGTCCTGGAGTGGCCTAGCCAGTCTCCAGATCTCAACCCCATAGAGAACCTTTGGAGGGAGTTGAAAGTCCGTGTTGCCCAGCAGCAGCCCCAAAACATCACTGCTCTGGAGGAGATCTGCATGGAGGAATGGGCCAACATACCAGCAACAGTGTGTGCCAACCTTGTGAAGACTTACAGAAAACGTTTGACCTCTGTCGTTGCCAACAAAGGATATATAACAAAGTATTGAGGTTAACTTTTGTTATTGACCAAATACTTATATTTCACCATAATTTGCAAATAAATTCTTTAAAAATCAGACTGTGATTTTCTAGATCTGTTTTCTCATTTTGTCTCTCATAGTTGAGGTCTACCTATGATGTCAATTACAGGCCTCTCATCTTTTTAAGTAGGAGAGAACTTGCACCTTTGGTGGCTGACTAAATACTTTTTTTTTCCCCACTGTATTGTGCCCAGGCCCACCCACTCCCTATTTGTTGTACCATGACTTCTGTTTTGTACCAAGGGTTTTTGTAGTCGCGTCCTAATTTGACGTACTAACTAATCACCGGAGGTTTATACCCTCTGTGTCACCTGGGACACGCTAACAAGTACTCTTTTAGTACTACTCCCCTACTATTAATATCTACCAATTATAGATATGATTTAACTAAATACTGATGAGTATAATATTATTAGTAAATAAAGGTATACGAGTCTATATATGTATATAGTTTTATGTTGTAATGACACGACTTTCTCACACTATCTTGTTTGCCTTCTAGCGACTTTAGAAAAAGACCAAGGTTGGCCGAAAAGTCAACATATTATTGCATTTCTCTTTCTATCATCGCATGTCACTACAAGAATATTTCCTGGACATCTGCGATACACTACTTGCTTTGTGATTGGATACTATTGTAACACTGTGTGATACAGACACGAACTTTTGGAACCTTGAATGATAAATATATTTTTGCATCTAGTACTTCTAGGGATTTTATATGGTGACATTCAATGGGTGAAAATGTGTTATCTGACTTATGGATCTTTTCCACTTGTCAGGAGTGTGTGTTGTGTTTTTTTTTTGTTTTTTTTTAACGTTCATCTCTAGTGATCGTTATTGCTATTATTTTAGCGTGTAACAGATATTGCTAGAGAGGCAGTCAGCGTATTTTACTATATAAAGATCAGGTATGGACAGGATAGGGACAGTTTCAAATGTATACTTTATTTATGACTTTGTGTAAGTGTTTGGTGCAACTGTTTTTGCACTGCAACCTGGACGATGGTAAACATCTCGGTCACAGCGCCAATAAACTTCCTGGTTATGTTCATTACATTATTCCTCTATGGGACAATCAGAGTCAAAGTATAGTATGCTCTCTGATTGATAGAAGGGGGTTAACAACATTATACCCCTACCCCTGGGGTCACATACTGTACATGTTATGCACAGACAAAGATTTATCATTGTCTCTGCTCCTGCCCCCTCGTTCTCCTTCTACTCGCTGCCTCAAGATACCGCCTGAGGCTTTAGAGGACACTTTAGAGCCCAATAAAGCGCTGTGGAATATGATGGCACTATACAAGTAAGCAAATAAATAAAAATAAAATATCTCAGATTCCGCTAGAGCTATGAAGATGATTCATTTTAAAGATGAAAATCATCTTGGAGACTGAGTTTTCATTTGTGCAACAAAAAAAACTATTTACACATATCTAATTTCTACAACTTTTTCCAGTAGCATGATTCACAGTATGTAGAATATACAGTTCATTAATATTTCTTATACTATTTATACTAGTTGAAAACTTATTATTGAACTATATTTAAAAGGAAAGAGCTCCCAAGGGTCTCAACTCTCCCACCAAGCACTCCCAGGTACTCCACGCTCTTAAAAGATCACAATCTTCTATTCTGCTCCTCCAAGAGACACATTTCCCTACAGGTAAGGTGCCTAATCTACCCAAATGTCCTTATTCTGTCTGGTTTCACTCGTGCGATGCTACTGCGAAGAAGAATGGAGTTAGTATTGCCTTTAAATCAGATGTTCCCTTCTCTGTGGTTGCTTGCTTGAGTGACCAGGGCAGATACCTGTTTCTTAAAGGTTACATTGCCAATACCCTAGTCACCATTGGCAATGTATACGCACCAAATGTTGGCCAAATTACATGGCTACTCAATACTTTAGACAGATTTTCTATGTTCGCAGAGGGTCTTGTAGTGTTTGTTGGTGACATTAACATTGCCCTTCAGCCCCTCCAGGACTCCTCCACTGGCACATCTTCACATAGCTTTGCTGCCCTTAGTAAACTTGCCAAGCATCTTTCTTCTATGCATCTTGTAGATGTATGGAGGGCCTTTAATCCCGATGTTAAGGACTATACGTTCTACTCTAACCCACACAAATCATATCAGCGTCTGGACTACATCTTCCTGCCCCAGAACCAGCTAACTTTATCCTCCTCTCCCACCATTGGTTCTATCACCATCTCTGACCATGCCCCCATATCTGTACAACTACAAATTTCATCCCTCCCACCCCGTAGCTATGATTGGAGACTTAATGAGACCCTGCTCTGCTCCCACGACTCTCGTCAAGCGGTCTCTAAAGCTCTCACTGACTATTTTAAGGAAAATACTACACCTGACGTACAGCCTTGTGTTATTTGGGAGGCCCACAAATCCGTGATCAGAGGGGTACTCATTAGTCTGAGCTCGCACGTTAAGAAAAAACGTACCAAAGAAATTGATGACCTACTTGCCCGTATTGCAACCTTGGAAAGTCAACATAAGCGGGCTGTGGCTCAGGGGACTCTCTCAGAATTGATCTTGTGTAGAGAACGTCTTAAAGATTGCCTGAACCTAAAAACTGCTAAAGCCTATCTGTCATCCTCCCATAAATACTATATGCATGGTAATAAGGGTGGGAAACTGATGGCATATTTAGTTAAAAAACGACGCAACCAAAGCTTTGTAGCGGAGATCACTTCCCAGTCAGGCACTAGCTTAAAAGACACTCCAGACATAGCTTCTGAATTTTGTGCTTTCTATCAGAAACTGTATAACCTTAGACCTGCTGAGACCCCCTTCGAGCTACAGGATCGCTCTACTAAAATCTGGTCCTTCTTGCAATCTCTCTCCCTCCCATCGCTCACTCCCCAACAACAAGATGTCCTTACGACTCCCTTTACAATGTCAGAACTACAGTCAGCACTAGCTGACACCCCTTTGGGGAAAGCTCCTGGCCCCGATGGCCTCCCAGCCATTTATTATAAACAATTCAGCTCTATCCTACTCATCCATTTTCTCCAGGTTTGTAACTCTGTAGACGAAGCCCACTGCTTCCCTCCCCAAGCCTTGGAGGCCCACATTTCTATCATTCCTAAGGAAGGCAAGGACCCGACACAATGTGGTAGCTACCGCCCCATCTCCCTGCTAAACGTAGATGTTAAACTATACGCCAAGTTAGTAGCTAATAGATTAAAATCCTTCCTACCCTCCCTGGTTCACCCAGAGCAAGTGGGATTTATAACGGGCAGAGAAGGCAAACATAACACCCAACGAGTACTCCACTTGATACAACACTCCCAGTGGAAGAAGATCCCATTGGTCCTTCTTTCAACAGATGCGGAGAAAGCCTTTGATAGGGTAGATTGGACCTTTATGACAGAGACACTACGGTATTTTGGCTTCCCACACATGTTTGTCCAGAAGGTCATGGCCTTGTACTCTAGACCTAGCGCTAAAATTAGAGTTAATGGATGCCTCTCCTCCTCGTTTGATATTAAAAATGGCACCAGACAGGGATGCCCATTATCCCCTTTACTTTTTGTCCTGACCATTGAAACATTAATTCAGAGTATCCGACAAGACCCATTGCTGAAAGGATTGGTAACTGGAGAGATATGTCATAGTATGGCCGCATTTGCAGACGACCTTTTAATAATCCTTACCAACCCAACTGTTGCACTACCTCATATAGATACGATCTTCATGGCCTTTGGTACCCTCTCGAATTTTAAAATTAACACCACAAAATCCGAAGCCCTATGTGTATATTGCCCCACATCCGTTAAATCTGACTTACAGGCTACCTCCCCATTCCCACTGCGTCACAACTCTATTAGGTACTTAGGATTAAATTTAACGCCATCACCCAGGTGCTGGTACGATTCTAACTACGCCCCTTTGCTCTCCAACATCAAATCTCTATTAGAAGCTTGGCATGTCCCATATATCTCATGGATGGGTAGAACTAGTCAATTGAAAATGATGGTTCTGCCTAAGATATTATACTTATTCCAAACCCTCCCTATCCCTCTTCCACTAACATTCTTCTCCTCCCTTCGCAGAATGTTTTCAAAGTATGTCTGGCATAATTCACGTCCTAGAGTGGCGTTCCGCACTCTTACCAGACCTAGGAAGTTGGGTGGTATGGGTCTACCAGATATAAGAACATACTACCATGCAGCTCAACTGGCAAGGACCATTGATTGGTTTCAGAGTGATAATTTGAGGCTATGTGTGTCAGTGGAGGAAGCCACTATAGACATCCCCCTTACTGCAGCACTATGGCTCCCCTGCCAGACGGCTAAGCAGGTCCTCGCCCCCAATGTACTTACAACAGCGGTCTATGACTCATGGCAATGGGTACGGCGACTACTTCCTTTGTCAACAGGTCCCTCTCCTCTAATGTCCGTTCAGGATTTAATCCTATCGGAATCCAAGTTTATAGACTCGGCCCCCATAGTGCCGAAACATGTCGGGCGGTTACCTTACGACTCTATACTGATTGAGGGGGCCTTCCCTTCTTATTCTGAGATCACCCAACACCCCCTCTCCATTCATACCAACTTCCTAACCTATCAGTCGATTAAAACACTGTACCTGAGAGCTCTGAAGCAGGAACCTGACAATCGCACAATTACATGGCTAGAACAGCTCCTGCTTCGGAAGCAAAACACACCAAGACCTTTATCTACTATCTACTCCAACCTTCTGAGCGAACTAGGTACAGAGCTCCCCTCATACGTACGAAAGTGGGAAGCTGACCTTTAACTGTCCCTTACCCCTGGTGAAATATCATCTGTACTCAAGCGATCGATAGGTCCTTCCAGATGTGTGCGCTTGCAGGAGTCAATCTTCAAATTAGTCACCAGATGGTATAGAACGCCCACTGTAGTCCACAAATACTCTCCGGATGTATCCCCTTTGTGTTGGCGCTGCCATAAGACCTCAGGTTCCTACTTGCATATTTGGTGGGAATGCGAAAAAGTATCCCCTTACTGGTCACTCGTTCAGCAGGTACTGAACCAGGTATGTGGATTCACCGAGCCTCTGACCCCTGTAGGCATATTCTTGAATCTGTGGCCCACTTCTCCTCCTAGATCCCACAAACGTCTTTGGCTTCAACTAGTGGCTATCGCCAAATCTATGATTCCTCTATACTGGGCATCCGAATCCCCCCCTCCAGTATCCCACTTTCTACGGAAAGTCTCTCAGGTAGCACGGATGGAGGAACTTTCCCATTTAGAACTTCGTACCCACCAGAAGTTTAGCGCCATTTGGGCGCCATGGTACGGTTTCTCTAAGGACCCTACTTGGGCGCATCTGTGGGAACCCCCTGTATGAAAAACTCACCCTCTGAGTTCCGTGGCCTTTCACCCTAAGGGCTCTTAGTCTTTTCTCCACCACCCACGTTCCATTAGGTACTGTGTTATTGGTTAATAGTTGTATGTAATACACCAACTCGTCTGACTGTTTGATTAATGATTGTTGTGTCATACATAATGTCTTTAACTATGTATATTCATTGGCGATATCTGAAAATCTAATAAAACGTTAATTATAAAAAAAAAAAGCTTAAGTTTTTTTGTACATAGAATTCAATGATTTTAATATCAGCTTTTAATATTTCTACTTGCAGTGAATGGAAATAGATTGTAAGCCCTTGTGGGCAGGGTCCTGTATTCCACTGTGTCAGTTGGTCACTGTTAGTATTATATTTGTCTTGTATATCTTGTGTACCGTATGTAAACCCTCAAATGTAAAGCACCATGGCACTATATAAATAAACAATAAGAATAAATACATAAGCTAAACACTAAAAAAAAAAAAAAAAAGGAAAGAGCTCCACTTCCTCTTCTGAGGCAGTGACATCATGTCTGTTGGTCATATGGCTATACTGCCATCCAGTCCCATTGAAATTAATAATAGCACATCTTCCCTCTGAATACAGATTCTATCAGCCAGCAGACAAATAGAGTTGAGGAAATTGCTGCTGGATGGAGAGCGGAGACTGATATCGTTCTGACTGAACAGTTAATGTGGAAAACCGCCGGATAAAAAGATAGCAGCATTTTATATATTTTATATATATATATTTTAAGATATATCACAAAGATTCTTATCTCACTTGTTGTTACGTCCGCACCCGTTCGAACTTCTGCGCCATCTGGCCGCATGGTACGGCGCAGGAGGTGGGTCCGGCTGTGATCCTTTCCTTTGGGTTTTTCTTGTATTGTCTGAACACTGTCCTATTCCCTCACCTCCTTAATTGATTTTCCACCACACCCATCTCTTTCACCTTGGTTTTCCTCTGCTCCACTAATAGTTAATTTTAGCCTTATCTGTGTGATTGACAGCCTATCCTCCTATCAAGTCTGGGGCGGGTTCTTTCTTCCTATTTATTCTTTGCTCACATTCACATGGGCGCTGGTTATTGCTTCATGCGTTCTGGCTTTTACTCCTTGCTGTTTTTGTTACCTGTATTCCTATTCCTGTTTCTATTGACCTTTGACTATTCTCTTGGATTTTGATTCTGTACTGCATTGCTCGTCTGTTACCGAACCCTTGGGTAGCTGACCTCCCTTTTTTTTGTTTGTCCTGTCTGCGTTCTGTGTTGTCACTTATATTAAGAAGGGACTGTTGACCAGTTGCTGGCTGTCACCTAGGACAGATCAGGCAAGTGGGCTGGGACAGTGGGGGGGTTCAGCTTTAGGGCTCACTGTCTTGTTGTTCCCCTCCCCCCAGTGTTCTGCAGCAGCACTGAGGAATTGTGCATTGTAAAAGGGCAATTCCCTTACACTTGTACTATTCATTCATGAAAAAAATGTTTCATAATTGGTGGCGCACTTGTGCCACTGGTACAAATGGCAATAAGTAACTGAATATGCACTTTATAGTAAGTTTGTTATTTAACCCCTTCCCGACATCTGCCATAATAGTACGGTGGATGTCGGGTATTTAAATATGATGGGTCTCTGCTGTATTATACAGCAGAAACCCGGCACTCATGCCCATGATCAGTGCCCACACTGATCATGAGCATTAAGGCCTCTGGCACCATTTTGTCGGCGGTACACGGGCTCCACCATTTTTCTGGGGAATGCTGGCACCTGGAGCGAGGTCTGTGGCCAGTGTCCCGTTACCATGACAGCCTGGAGCCTATTGAAGGTTCCCAGGCTTGTTTGGCATTACCTATTGCATTGCTCTATGTAATAGAAGTGCCGATATTTTGCAATGAATTAGCATTGTAATGCATTGCATTAGTGATCAGACTCCCCTGGGGTTCAAGACCCCTAGGGGGTCTAATAAATGTAATAAAAAAAAAATCTAAAAAAATTAAAATCACCCCCCTTTCCCTAAAACATATATAAAAGTACTTAAATACTGTGAAACACATACACATTAGGTATCCCAGTGTCTGAAAACTCCCAGTTTACAAACCTATAAAAATATTTTTCCCATTATGGTAAACATTGTAGCAGGAAAAAAAGTCAAAAGTGCCAAACCCAGTTTTTGTTTTTTTGCTGTTTTGCCTTTGATGAAAATTTGAATAAAAAGTGATCAAAGCAATAGACATTCCCCAAAATGGTATAACTATACAGGGTGGGCCAGAAGTATGGATACACCCAGATACCATTGTTTTTCTTGTGCAATTCTCCATGTGTTTGATGTGTCACATGTTTCCCCCCTCCCATGTACTAATATGCTACAAATAGTAAGGTGATATCAGCAACCACTTCTGGGTGTATCCATACTCATGCCCACCCTCTACATCCCCGTATATGGAAATATAAAAAAGTTATGGGTTTCAGTATATGAAGACTTTTAGAAAAAAAAATACTTTTTTTTGCAAAGTTAGATTTTTGTTAAGGGGTTAAAATGTACATAAAACTGGGGGCGGAGCCTGACTGTGGAAGGGAATGGTCGCGTAGCTGCAAAGCTCCAGGCTTGAGTCTCATATAGCGACAAAATCAGCGACGTGCCCGTGGATTATATTAACCCAAAAGACACTGGGATAGCTTCCTTACCTCTAGGGATGCCGAGAAGAAGGAAATCTGCGGTGAAGCCGCAGAAAATCTCAGATTTTTACTTCCGCCCACGGCGGTGGGGAAGATCAAAATGGCGGCGGCTCACACTCCAGCACAGTCTCCGGGGCCTCGACTCCAACTCGGGACCCTCCGGAGGAGAAGCTCACATTATCGGCGCAGCGGAGAACACTGTCAGCGCCGTCGCTTCAGCAGCTGATGGAATGGCGGGCCGGGGAGAGTGCGGTTCTGGAGCCTTCTCGGGCCGACGCACCGAGGCCTATAGGCCTACATAACGCGGAGACACCCACCTCGCCTACTGCTAGCCCGGCCAAACAGAGGCCCAGGATCCAGACCGAAGAGCCCCAAGAGGAGGAGGTGAGCAATACTACTCAATATGTACCGCCATCCACCGATTTTTTTTTTTTTTTTGCAGATATTCTGGCAACAGAGAGTTTACTCACTGAGGCCTCCATGAAAAACATGCTTATGGCCTTCTGTAAATCACTGACAACAGACATGTCCTTAATGGTTAAACCGCTAGATAGAGACCTTCAGGAATTGCAGAAACGCACTGTTCATGTGGAATCTAAAATGGCGGAATTTGCCGCTTCACATAATCTTCTCATAGATGCTCACAATGTGGTGGAAAAAGATGTGTCGTTTCTTAAATCTAAAATAGCAGACCTGGAGGATCGCTCGCGGTGCAACAATCTGAAATTTAGAGGGATTCCAGAGTCCGTATCTGCAAATAATCTCACAGTTTTCCTTCAAGATCTGATGCGCACGCTAATACCAAATCTTACGAAAATGGAATTAACCATTGATAGAGCGCATAGAGTCCCAAGGCCTTCACATCTGGATGAAACCGTACCCAGAGATGTCCTAGCAAAGATCCATTTTTACCGCACTAAAGAAATGGTGCTGGTGACCTCACGGAAAATTGGCCGTTTACCTGATCCATACCAGAAAATATCTATCTACTCTGATCTTTTGGCTGCAACACTACAACTAAGAAGGCAATTTATCCCTATTACTACAGCGTTACGCCAACATAACATCCTATACAAATGGGGATTCCCGGTCCGAGTGATCGTATCCTGGGACAACCTTACTTATGTTATCAAATCTTCGGAAGACGGCAAAAAGTTGCTAAATAAATGGGACATTACAACCAGTGAGCCGACATCCAAACCACCACCTGGCCCTGTGTCGGATGGATGGCATCAACCAAAAACCCCAAGGCGTCCACCAAAAGGGCTGCACAGCTAGAGACTCACTCTACAATGGATTTCGTATGTCCACTATTGCTGAACTTATCCCCCCAAGATTACAACAGCCGCTGGTCCGCTGTACCACATTTCTTTTCTTTGTTTTGTTTAGGTGGGTAAGGTTTCTATGTCTCTACAGTTTGTTTGTTCTTCGGTTCTGGCACATGGGGCGTCGTGACTACACAAGGCGGAGACGATTCTGCTCCCTACCACTACTGGTAACTTCTGAAGTGGGTGGTTGTGGTAAGATCTTTGAAGCATTACTAAATGTGAATTATGGTACTTAAAATTATGTCTATGAATGTCAGAGGTTTGAACTCCCCTCAAAAGAGAGCCAATTTGTGGCGAGAGGCCTGAGTTCAAGGCTGTGACATTCTTGCAGTTCAGGAAACACATTTTTTGGAGGTGGATGCCACTCGCATCAAGCATGCCTCATACCCACACATATTTCACGCTCATTGCTCCTCCAAACGCAGAGGAACACTAATAGGGATCAAAGATTCAGTGGCATTTCAGCTGGTGTCAAATTATGCTGACCCTGGAGGGCGATTTGTCATATTAGTTTGTATACTTAATAATGTCACGTACACGTTGGTCTCGGTCTACGCCCCAAACAAAAGACAGGTGTCATTCTTGGGGAAACTCATGAAAGCAGTGGAGCGAAAAAAACAAGGATGCTTAGTATTAATGGGAGACTTTAACATGGCTCCAGATCCAGTGGTAGACACTACCTCTAGCTTAGCGACACGTCATCCTTCCTTTTCGCAGGCTATATGGCGCCACGACTTTATTTGATATTTGACGTATCCTTCATAATACCGAAAAAGATTACACCTACTATTCAACTGTACACAATAGCTATTCAAGAATAGATTTATTCTTAATAGAACAAGCTAGTATTCCCCTTGCCGTGCAGTCAGAAATTTCACAAATAACATGATCAGACCATGCAGCAATAACCCTGACCCTAATGGAAAAATATGATTGTCCTAGAGCGTATATATGGAGGTGCAATGAATTCTTAATTTCGCAGCCAAAATATAAAGCAATTTTGGAAAATGACCTGAAGGAATTCTTTCAGATTAATGCTCCCTCGGTATCTAGCCCTGATATATTGTGGAATTCACATAAAGCCTTTATCAGAGGAACATTTATTCGATTGGGACACACAGAAAAGAAAACTAGGTTAGCAGAAATTGATCGACTACTGCACCAGATAAAATCTATAGATAGTGATAACAAAAAATCTCCTTCTCCCTCCAATGCTGCAAAATTGGTGACACTACGTCATCAATTGACAGCCTGTCTACTGCATAAATATGAGAACCTGAAAAGGGTGAAAGCTACTTACTACTCTCAATCTAACAAAGCAGGCAAACTCTTAGCGCCCAAGCTTAAACAAAAACATGCCAGGTCTAAAATCCCGTTTCTTCAGAGTAAGGATGGTGCACACAAAATCTATGACCCTAGTGGCATCGCCAACGCCTTTAAAGCTCTCTATGAAGGCTTATATAATATTAGAGAGGACTCTTCTGTGATATCTCCGGTGAAACAAGACATTGCAAATTTTCTTGCAGGCGCCCAACTGCCCACACTCACAGAAGCACAACTGGACTCTTTGAACGAGCCCATCACACCATCAGAGTTGCTGTCAGTAATTAAGTCGCTGCCACCCCGAAAGTCCCCGGGCCCAGATGGCCTCACTAATGAATATTACAAAAAGTTTTCTCCAATTCTGCTTAACCCGCTGTTGTCCTTTTTAACGGCTGTGGTGGACTCTGGCACTATTCCGGGGGAAAATCAGGAGGCCCTGGTGGTGACGTTGCCTAAACCGGGCAAGCCTGCCACCAGCCCCCAAAACTTTCGACCAATATCCCTATTAAACTCAGATTTGAAAATTTACGCCAAAATTATAACAAATAGAGTAGCAGCTTGTCTTCCGAGCCTAATAAATTACGACCAAGTGGGATTCGTGACGGGGAAGCAATCATATGACAATACCAGACTCTCAATACCAGGTCTCCCACTTACAATCCGATACCAAGCAATTTTTATCATTTACAGATCTAACACAGAAATTTGGAATTCATAGAGGTGACTTCCTTAAATACTCTCAAATATGGCATTTTATATCTAAGAACCCGACATCAACAGTACCCCACAGCGGTATTCACCTGGCTGTCGACTAAGATGAGGGGTTTAAGGTTTCTATACGATAGAATGGATGGAGTAGCAACCTTTACTAGATCTACACCATTCCGTTGTTGGGAGAGGGATTTGTGAAGAACCATTACCTCGGATGAGTGGGAACAAGCTATCAAACTTAGTCATACATCCTTAAAATGCAACACTCACATAGAAATGGCTATGAAAGTGACTTTAAGGTGGTACAGAACCCCATCCACTTTACATAGGGCATATCCTTCAGTCTCTGAGGAGTGCTGGAGAGGATGTGGAGGGAGAGGAACCCTTCTCCATATTTTGGGACATTGTCCCATAATTTGTGGATACTGGATAGGGTCTTTGACATGTTATCAGAAATATTTAATTTCCGCCTCCCCTACTCCTCACCTCTGGCCATCCTATCAATTGGAATTCCCGAGGAATTGAACAAATATAAAAAACTCCTCTGTAAAATCTTGACAATAGCTAAATTAATGTTGGTGCAAAGATGGAGATCAGTGACCCCTCCGTCAGACTCCGCATTGTTGCTTTTATTAACAATACATATACCTACGAGAGGGTAATTGCACTGGGAAATGACTCCTATCATAGATTTGCAAACGTATGGGACGCATGGGTTAACTCTCGATTCGTTGCATAACGAGAGCCAGGAAGCATGAGGTTTAAGGAGCGGAAGTGGAATGGAACGTATGAGAAGATCGTCTTTGAGATATGTCACGCTAACCCTGAAAATGTGCCCAATGTTAGTGTTATTGTTACTGTTATCGCTTACTCAATTTCTGTTTTCTGTCTCGATGTACAATCCAAAGAATATGCTTTGAACAAATTATGTAAGAATGTATATCACAATGTATGTCAATATTGTTTCTCACATTTATTTTGAAAACCAATAAAAATTATTGAAACTAAAATGTACATAAAACTATATTAATTTTGGTATCCCCAGAATTATAACAAAATTATTTGTTTCATTAAGCCCTCATATGGCTCTGTGAACGTAAAATTAGAAAAGTTATGGGGTTTGGAAGGCGGGGAGTCAAAAACGAAAATCGAAAAATGTCACTGGCGGGAAGGGGTTGAAAAAATGTTTTGACACAGAAATATTGCAATTAACTGCTTGTAATTGTACCCCTGGTGTTCAAAATGTATAGGTTTGTGCATTGTAAAAGGTTCAGGGATAGATGGGTGTCCATAATGTCACTTGCTCAGGTGCAAAAGGACGATCATGATCATGGGAAACTGCGGCAGATTTTTGCAAACTGTCTTAGGCTAAGGTCCATGTGAAGCATGGGATTTTCCCAAAAACAATCAGACCTTGATTGATGAAAAGAAATCCAAAGGAGTTTATTTTGGGGAGTCCAATTTTAACAAATTAATTAATCAGAAAATATCCATACTGTGTACTACAAAATCCTTGCATTTCAGGCTGCTGTAGTCCCACAAATTTCCTACTGTATCAACTCCAAGTGGAAAAAACACCACCAACAACCCAAATTGCTGTTTAATGGAATCGTTTTATACCATACACATTTCCCATAATCCTATGCAGTTTTCTCTACAAGACACTAGGGTTGCTGCATATTTGCCTCTTATAAGGCCATGACAGACACACCCTGTTACAGCTCCACTACTGCATTTATTTACCCATGTTGTTGTGAACATTTCCTTAGTTTTTGTTTCCCCTTACGTCCAACGTGTGTTGGACAATGTGTGTTTTTTTTTTTTTTTTTTTTTCTTTTTCCTGTCCTGTGTGGTAGGACAGGTGGAGGGAGGTTTCTTTACCTCCCTAGGTTTTAAGCTACTTACATTTAGGTGGCTTCTTTTTTCCTACTTTCTTTCTTTTTTTCTTCTCATCTTCAGGAAGATTTCAGAGTTTCTTTACCTGGGGACTGGAATATTTGTCGGGTTATCGCGCTTGTTGCGCGTTCCTTACCTTGGTTTTCCTCTTTCCAGTCTCTCTTTGCCGGAATGGAAACAATGTCTTCAGGCGGAACCTTACTACCGCCATCTCTGTTTCCAGCCGGCGTCTATTCCCCGCGTCACTTCTGGTTTCGGGTTCGCGGGAGAGCGGGAAAAATGCCAGTTTTAAAATCCAAAAGTGGATTTTTTCGATATTTGAGAGTTTCTAGGGGCTTGCGCCCCTTTGGGGGGATGGTACCCTTTTTATTAGGTGCATTCCTCCTGGATTCTTGTACCCCCTCCTTGGCCCCACCCCCCTAGTTTTTCCTCCTATTTATTTGGGAGGATAGATGCATTCTATGACTTGTCTATCTCTAGAGAAGTCCCCACAGTTGGTATCTCTACCATTTTTGCAGGTTGCATTTGGATTTTCCTGAAATTCTAATTTCTCTCAAGTTGCACGGTAGTTTTTTTTCGCTCTAAGCAAAAAAAAAAAAAAATTTGTTTGAAAAAAATTTGACCTTTATTTTTTCGGTTTTTGTTCCTTAGATGTCTTCCTCTCCCTAACGGTAATGACGTACCCAGAAGAAAAAATTCCGCCAAGCGTAGACATCTTGCTTGCAGGGATTGTGAAACTCCCCTTCCAGATGAGTATAAGTATATCCACTGACACCAGTGTCGGGGTCCTCCTGCTGATGAGCCTTCCTTGCAGGATGTCATTACCTGGGTAAAGGAATATGTTGAAGACTCTGAGGGAGATCAAGGATTCTGTCTCCCAGGTTTCCAAAAGACCACGCATTGAGCAGTAATCTCACTCTGCTGGTCCCTCTGAAGAGGATTTTCAGATCTTGGACGAGACGCATGCTTCTGATGAAGATCCTGAGGCATTCGGCAGGTCTCTTTTTCCTTTGGAAAAAATGCAGAAATTGCTTAAGTCCATCCGGTCAGGCGATCTTGATGTTGACCCAGGGGAAGCCTCATGCTCCACCAATAGAGGGCCAGGGGCTTTCCAAGTGGATGCTACTCTTGACAGAGCAATGATGACAGAATGGAAACATCCAGAAAAACCTTTTTTTCTATCCAGGAGATTTAGGACCCTCTTTCCTATTACGGAGGTTCAGCAGGAGCGCTGGGGCCCCCGCCCAAAGTAGATATGGCCATGGCTAAATTATCTCGCCGTACAGTTGTACCAGCTGAAGACGGTTCTAATTTACAAGACCCCATGGATAGACGCACTGAGTGCACACTCAGGAAAGTTTACTCTGCTACCTCTGCCCAGGCTTCTTTTAGGATTGCTTCCAGTAAGGTAGCAAATAAATTGAGAGCAGACCTCTCCAAACTAGAGAAGGACATTGACTCTGGTGTCTCCAGGAACAGTCTTTTGTCTTTTCTGATTTCAATTTCTTTATTGGCAGATTACCTATCGGAAGCCTCGGTTCATCAGGTGAAGATAGCAGCCAAGTCTATGGCTCTTTCTACGGCCGCCAGAAGGGCACTATGGCTTAAACCCTGGAGAGAAGACAATGCCTCCAAATATAATATCTGCTCCCTTCCCTTTGAGCCTGGCAAGCTCTTCGGCAAAGCTCTTGATGATATTCTGGAGGGCATGGCTGATAAAAAGGGGAAATGCCTTCCTCAGTCTTTCAGGGGAAGATCTAGGCCTTCAGGTCAGGGTAGAGGTTTTTAACGTCAACCTCAATCCAGGCCTCAGTATCAGAGGCGTTCTGGTTATCAAGCAAGGGGATCTGGTCACAGAATCCCTAAAGGGGAGCAAGGTAAAAAGTCTGATTTTTGACGCCACCAGTTTTCCTCACTCGGTGGCTTTATTACCAGTAGGAGGTCACCTCTCACTTTCTCCCCGCTTGGCAAGAACACATTCAGGATCCTTGGATCCAGAGAAAACGATTCCGTATGGAAACCATAAGATTGGCGGTTGCCTTTCTTCAACCCGGCAATGTCCTCGTCACCTTAGACTTGAAGGATGCATATTTACACATCCTGATGTATCCTCCTCACAGAAGATACCTAAGGATCGCCGTAACGGTTGCTGGCCGGACTCAACATCTTCAGTTCACAGCGCTACCCTTCAGCATCTCCTCAGCTCCTCACACCTTTACCAAGGTGGTAGCTCCTGTAGCGGTGGCTCTCAGGCTCCAGGGGTTGTTTATCGTGCCATACCTGGAAGACTGGCTGATAAAAGCCAGAACAGAAGAGATTCTACTCCATCATATCTAGTTAGCTGTGACGTTTCTCCAGCGGTTAGGCAGGATTACAAACTGGGAAAAATCGGAGGTCAAGCCTTCCACACGGAAAAAATTCCTAGGCTTTATCCGCGACTCCGATCAGATGAAAATATCATTACCACTCCTCAGAAAGGAGAGGATCATCAAGGCAACACGTTATTTATTACTGACCAAGCAAGTTTCCATCAGAATGGCGATGAAGGTTCTGGGTCTCATGTCAGCGTCTGCAGATGCAGTGCCTTGGGCCCTATGGCATATGCGCCCCATCCAGAAGGAGATTCTGGAAGTTTGGTACCACGGCCCACTGGGTCTGGACAAGAATTTTCAACTCTCCTACAAAGCCCGTCTTTCCCTCAGATGGTGGTTCCATCTCAGACTGGATGTCCACGGTCCAGCCTGCCTGGACCCTGTTGACCACCGATGCATCCCTCTCCGATTGGGTAACACATCTAGAAGAGATTCCCGTAAGGGGAACATTGAATTGGATAGAGAAAACCATGTCATCCAATTGGCGAGAACTCAGAGCTGTTCGCCTGGAGCTCCTCCATTTCTCTCCCCTTCTCGGAGAGAAAGCAGTAAAGGTTTGGTCAGACAACATGACAACAGTTCTCTATCTGAACAAACAAGGAGTCACCAGGTCTTTATCCCTACTCAGGGAAACGAACCTTATCTTTTCCTGGGCAGAAAAGAATCTAACCCATCTCTCCGCAGTTAATATCCGAGGGTCCCTGAACATATTAGCGGACCAGTTGAGTCGGGCGAGTGGTCCCTTAATCAGGAGATTTTTCATCAGATCACCCTGAGGTGGGGTCTCCCGGAAGTAGACCTCATGGCCACCAGACTCAACGCCAAGGTGGAGAATTTCTGTTCTCTATATCAGGAGGACAATCCCTTGGCAGTGGATGCCCTGTCCATCCCGTGGAGGTTCAGGCTGGCATACATATTCTCTCCACTTTCCATGATACCGAGGGTATTGATGAAAGTAAGACAGGACCAAGCCACAGTACTTGCCATCATACCATTTTGGCCGAAAAGAGCTTGGTTTTCCCAACTCATTCAGATGAGTCGGGACTTATTGAAGGCTTCCCCTAATCCAGAACATGGTAGTTCAAGGAAATCAGTTATGCCAGGATCTGAGAAGATTCAACTTGACTGCTTGGAAGTTGACCACTCCTTATACAAATCTAGAGGACTGTCTGAAGCCGTCCTGAAGACTTTGTCCTGTTTCAGAGCCCCTTCCACAACCAGAAGTTACCAGAGGATAAGTAACAACTTCAGACTTGGTGCTCCAATAAGGAAGTTGATAGTTCAGATCCTCCTACTGAGGCTCTGCTAGAATTTCTTCAGGACGGTCTGGATAAGGGTCTTACTCCCGCAACATTAAAAGTCCATGTGGCTGCCCTTTCTGCCTATTTGGGCAGACGTTTTTCTCAGGACCTCTCCATAGTTCTTTCAGGCCTATGTGGGCCTCCCTTTGAACCACTCGAAAAGGTGGAGTTAAATTTTTTGACATAAGGTCACTTTCTTACTTGTCATTACCTCTGCCAAGAGTGGGTGAGTTACAAGCTCTATCTGCTGTACATCTCCTTTTTTCCTGACAGAGTCCAGTTGAGATTTCTTCCTGGATTTACTCCAAAAGTACCTTCTCGTTCTAATATAAATCAGATACTATCCTTGCCAACCTTCTTTCCTTCCCCCTCTACTGAGAAGGAGAAGAAACTTCACTCTTTGGATCTTGTAAGATGCCTTTGGATCTATCTCCAGCGTACAGGTCCCCTTAGAAAGTCCCACAACCTTCTAATAAACTACTTCGGTAGAAACAGGGGTTTGAAGGCATCAAAACCCTCCTTGGCTAAATGGATAAAAGAGGCAATAAAGGTGTCCTTTTCCTTCCAGGGGTATAATTTTGTAAAAGCCCACTTGATTAGAGCCGTCTATACCTCTTGGGCAGAGAATCTTTCTGATCCGTTGGATCAAATTTGCGCTTCCGCATCCTGGGGCTCTCAATTGACATTTGAAAAGCACTATAGATTAGACATGCGTGGTTCAGAGGCTACTGCCTTTGGCCATTCTGTATTGAGTACTGTATACCAAGAGGGCCCTCCCTAGGGATCTTCTTGCTACATCCCCATATTGTGCTGCTGTTGGATGTAAGGGGAATCATTGATTATGTAGATAATCTGTTTTCCCTTAGTCCAAACAGCAGCACAAGCTTTCCCTCCCTGGAATAGTACTACTGTTTCTTGTATGTTTATTGTTCTTTATAACTAACACGAGGGGGGGGGAAGGTCTTCTTTACCTCTTATAGGGGAATTAATTATGTTAATTCAAAGTTCCGCCTGTCCTATCAGCACACAGGGGCAAAAATACCCCATATTGTGCTGCTGTTTGGACTAAGGGAAAACAGATTATCTACATAATCAACGAATATTGTTCCCAGATGGCAAGACCAGAAAGGGTAGAAAAACAGAGCATTAGGTGGCTAGCTTAATGAGAAAAGATAGAAAGAAAAAGCAATAACGCAACATTCACACAGAGGTTTTACCAGACCTTGAGCCAAAATCAGGAGTGGTTTGAGCATAAGTATAAGTGCTTCCTTTATATTTCCCATTTGTTTTATAGCCACTCTTAGGTTTGGCCAAAAAAAAAACGCAGCAAAATCTGCAACAAAAAACAGCTTTTCTGAAATGTGGGGCATTAGCCATAAACAAAAATTTAGTTGTCCATAGCAACTAATCATAGCTTTTGTTTCTTATAGTTCTTTTTGAAAAAGTAACTGTGCTGTGATATGTTGCTATGGGCAAATAAGACAGTGTTGTGTTTTTTGTTTTTTTTTAGGATTGTGTTTAGAGATGAGCGAATCGAAGCTGATGAAGTAAAATTCGATCTGAATTTAAGGAAATATTCTATTCGCATCGAATCCGGATTTCCTCACGCTTCGTGGTAACGAATCAGATTTTTTTTTAAATGGCTGCTGCACATGTTAGGATATAGGGCAAGGAACTCTGGGAATGCGGGATCACACACAATGCCATGCGTGCAGCCAATCAGCAACCAGCCAGCCTTGTGAAGTCACAGCCCTTTAACCCTTTCGCGAGAGCCCATGGCATGTTTGACCGCGGCATCCAAGGTGTTAAAACCCCAGATCGGTTATGGAGCAGGGTGTTAGCTGATCAGGGGTTTTAACATCTTGGATGCCGTGGTCAAAACCCCAGATCGGTTATGGAGCAGGGTGTTAGCTGATCAGGGGTTTTAACATCTTGGATGCCGTGGTCAAACATGACCGCGGCATCCAAGGGGTACCGCCATTTTAACGCCCACCCTGGCTCTCTGCAGCCAGGAAATAGCTGTTTTTTTTAATGCGAAAATTCGGTGAAGTTGCCGAATCGAATTTTTGAAAACTTCACTCATCTCTAATTGTGTTCATAAATCTGCCCTTTACTCAGGTCAGTAAGAACAGGTAAACTTCACTTACTGAATCTTAACAATTGTTTCTGGGTGCCTGTCCCTCATTATTACAGAGAAGAGATCCTTCTCTGTACTGACAAGGGAAAGAATTAAGAAACAAATGACGTGTTTAAGTAAGCAACTAAAGTTTATCCATTTTTTTTTTTTTACAAAATAATAATTATACATTTTATTTATATAGCGCCAACATATTCCGCAGCACTGTACAACTTGTAGGGTTCAAGTACTGACAAAAAAGATACATTACAAAGAAATAGTCAATTCACACACTGGGACTGAGGGCCCTGCTCGCAAGAGCTTACAATCTATGAGGTAGAGGGGGTGACACAAGAGGTAGCAGGGGCGGCAACAGACATAGCATTGCTTATACAATGGTCAGACAATTTTGTAATAGAGGTTACTGTCATTACACATATATAAAGCTGTATGAGCTGTCACCAGTCGTGTCCTTTAACATGCAGATGGTGCCTGGACATATAAAGCTAGTCTGATACTGCATCATATCCTGTGAGGTAATGTTGAAGCATAAACAGAGGAGGGTGCGTTTTAGGGATTCTAACTACGGAAGGGTTTACATTAGGAGTTGTGATAGGCCTGTCTGAAAAGATGTGTCTTTAGTTTACACTTGAAGCTGTGGAAATTGGGGGTTAATCTGATAGTCTGAGAAGTGGTGCAACTCGGGAGAAGTCTTGTATACGAGAGTGGGAGGTTCTGATAATAGAGGATGTTAGTCTTAGGTCATTGAGTGAACGGAGAGTACGGGTTGGGCGATAGACAGAGATGAGGGAGGAAATGTAGGGAGGTACAGCATTTATGGAGAGCCTTGTGAATGAGGGTGATAAGTTTATATTGTATTCTGTATTGAATAGGCAGCCAATGTAGTGACCGGCACAGACCAGAGGCATCGCTGTAGCGTCTAGACAGATAGAGAGCCTGGCCGCCGCATTCAGAATAGATTGTAGAGGGGAGAGTTTAGTAAGGGGAAGACCGATTAGTAAGGAGTTACATTAGTCAAGGCAAGAGTGAATCAGGGCAACAATAAGTGTCTTTAGTGTATCTGTGGTAAGGAAAGGGCAGATTCTAGAGATGTTTTTGAGGTGGAGATGACAAGAGCGTGCGAGTGATTGGATATGGGGGGTGAAGGAAAGGTCTGAGTCAAACAAAACCCCGAGGCAGCGAGCATACTGATTGGGAGTTATGGTAAGGCCAGAGACTGCAATGGAGATATCAGGGACAGATCTATTAGATGGTGGAAACAGCAGTAGTTCAGTCTTTGAGAGATTCAGTTTCAGAGCAAAGACATGATATTTGAGACAGCAGAGAGACAGTCACTGGTGTTCTCTATTAGTGCAGGGGTGATGTCACGGGATGTTGGGTATCATCAGCATAAAGATGGTACCGGAAGCCAAATCTAGTGATGGTTTGTCCAATGGGTGCTGTGTAGAGGGAGAAGAGCTGGAGACCTAGGACCGAGCCCTGAGGAACCCCAACGGCAAGGGGAAGAGGGGAAGAAACAGAGCCCTCAAATGATACACAAAGTGTGGTCAGAGAGATAAGAGAACCAGGAGAGAGCGGTGTCTGTGATGCCGACAGAGCGGAGCATAGTGAGAAGGAGTTGATGGTCAACAGTGTCAAATGCTGCTGAGAGATCTAGAAGATTAAGAAGAGAGAAGTCACCTTTGGATTTAGCCGTCAGGAGATCATTGGAGACTTTTGTGAAGGCCGTTTCAGTAGAGTGCAGAGTGCGGAAGCCAGATTGTATAAGGGGTCAAGAAGAGAGTTAGCAGAAAGATAGCGGATTAAACGAGAATAGACCAAGCGTTCCAAGATTTTGGAGATAAAAGGAAGGTTAGAGACAGGTCGATAGTTAGCAGCACAGAACGGGTCAAGGGAGGATTTCTTCACTAGTGGGGTTATGACAACATGTTTGAAAGAGGATGGGAAAATTCCATAAGAGAGAAAGAGAGAGAGGTTAAATATTTTAGTAAGGTAAGTCGTGACGGCAGGCGACAGAGACTGGAGAAAGTGTGAGGGGAAAGGGTCACTACTGCAGGTCGTAGGGCGAGAAGAGGAAAGTAGCTGAGATACTTCCTCCTCTGTAACAGGTTCAAAAGATGAGAATGAACAGTCTGAAGTGCGGCTGGTGAGGGGGTCAATGCCACCTGGAGATTGGGCAGTTATTTCCTGACGGATCTTATGAATTTTATCATGGAAATAAGAGGCCAGGTCATCTGCGCTAAGGTCTGTGAATGGCATCTGCACCTTAGGGGTAAGTAAGGAATGAAAAGTTTCAAATAGCCTTTTAGGGTTACAGGAGAGAAAAGAGTTGAGAGTGGTGAAATAGGCTTGTTTGGCTAGGTGAAGGGCAGAATTATAGGTTTTAAGCATAAATTTAAAGTGGAGGAAGTCTGCAGGTGTACGTGATTTTCTCCACAGATGTTCAGCACACCTAGAGCACCGCTGAAGAAAACGTGTCTGTTGTGTGTGCCAGGGTTGCTGCCTCCTGCGTCTATCCTTTCGAGTGGAGGGGGAGCCGCCTCATCCAATGCACTCTTAAGGCTTTCATTATAGTGACTGGTGGCCAGATTGGGACAGGAGAGTGAAGAGATGGGGGACAGAGGACTGTAGAGTATCTGAGAGGTGCTGGGTGTTAATAGCACGTAAATTCCTATATGTATGATGAGTAGGTGTGTCCTGTGAAGGAGAGAAAGCACTGATGGAGAGACAGAAGGTTACGGTCAGAGTGGCAGAGAAGAGCTAGTAAATATAGAAACTGTGAGGAGTCGATGGAAGACAAGATCAATGGCGTTGCCATCTACATGTGTAGCAGAAGAGGAAAGTTGTGAAAGACCAAAAGACGTGGTTATTGAGAGAAACTGTGAGGCAGCTGGGGAGACAGGGGTGTTAGTGGGGTTGTTAAAGTCACCCATGATGAGGGTAGGAATTTCACTGTATAAAAAGAGGGGAAGCCAAGAAGCGAAGTGATCCAGAAATTGGTAGGGTGAACCCAGTGGACAGTAGATCACAGCTACACGTAAGGAGAGTGGGCGGAAAAGTCTGATACCATGTACTTCAAATGAGGGGAGGGTACCAGTGGGATGGCCTGAAAAGTGCACTGTGGTGACAGAAGTAACCCTACCCCTCCACCCTTCCTGTTGTCAGGCCTAGAGGTGTGTGAGAATTGTAGACCACCATGAAACAGAGCAGCAGGGGAGGCCGTATCAGACTGCTGGACCCAGGTTTCAGTAAGGGCAAGCATGTTGAGAGATTTGCTGAGGAATAAGTCATTAATATATTCTAGTTTGAGCGGGAGTTCCAGAGAGAACAATTAAATGAGACAGGAGAAAGATAAGGAGAGGGAACACGGAAAATATTGATTAGGTTTGTAGGATTCCTGTGTGTGTAAGAAGAGGAAAAATTTTGGAGAGAAGGAGGGCCAGGGTTTGGAGAGATGTCCCCAGCAGCTAGGAGGAGCAAAATGGACAGAGACAGAAGGTGGTTCAGTGATTTATGTGGATGCTTATGCTTGGTTTCACTGCTAAAAGCAGTATAGGGATTAGGGTGGTTGAAGAGAGTGAAAAGTGTGTGAGAGCTGTACATGGGAAAAGGCAGAAGAGAAGGACTGATATGGATAGTGTGCAGTGGTGGTAGAGATGGAGGGGAGTTCTGCAGGAAGACAATTGCTAACATAGTAAGTGACAGCGCAGCTATATCATACCATGTGTTAAAGCTTGTTGTTTTGGTTTTAAGTTTACCTGGTGGTTTTCCATGGCTGGCCTGTCTAAGTGCCATGTATAAGTGCACTTTGGTTGACTTGTTGTACTTCATTCAGATAATCATCATACAGTATCTCAACCAGGCTATGCATCAGTATAATATACTGGCTAGATTATTTAATCTGCCCAGTTTATTTACATATACTACAGACACAATGGGAAGTTGAAATGACATCTAGGTGCAGAGTCTGTCCAACCAATATCCTTCACGCTGCAGGGACCCAATCGCCAAATATTTTGCATTGTGTCTCTGCAGCTGTGTAGGCACATATCCCTAGCTCACAGAACTAAGAGAACTCCACTACTGAAAAATAAATTTATGTTGGCAAACTTTCAGGAATTTGCCAAGGAGTGTCAAGTAATATTTGTGTATAGTTGTATAGTGGACCCTCAGAATGAAGTTTACAGTATCGCTACCACTGCATTTTCAATAAAATAAGCTTCCCAATGCGATTCAATTTACCTACTACCATTTGTATTGATTGCACAACCCCTTTAAGTTTTATTGTTAGTAAATAGGCTTTTTTTTTTTTTTTTTTTTTATTTCTGTGTTCTGCCATCCGAAGGCAATATGTGAATTTCTGAGGTCCCTGAATTCCTCATCATGGTGAATTTTTAATTTACAAATTAAATTAAAAATGTGTTTAAACTAACATTTTGTCTCAGTAATTCTAAATTCTAGGTTTTAGAATGTACTGCCCCTCAGAAACAAAATGTAGCAATTGTATGAGTTAGTTATACTGCTAGTGTGAATAAATATTTGATCAATATGCAGTTGTTGAGCCAGTGTGTTTAGTGAGTAGCTTTTTATTAACATTTATTGTGCCAAAATCTAATTTAAGAACTGTGTGCAGCCATTGTCTTAATCTGGCATTTAGATAATAAGGGTTAAAGCAGCAAACTCAATCTTTACTGAAGTCGTATGTAAGCAAGGTATTGCATTTCTATAACATCTTGAATGACTTGTTTGAGCATCATCAATGTCTAAAGCTAACTTTTTCTTTTTTTACCAATTTGACTGTTGCTGTCCACATGAGTGCACTAGGTTGTATTCAGTTTAATTCATTACTCTGCTGGTGCTGTCACCTCTGGCTCCATGCACCAAAAATTTAAATCTGTTTATAGATATAGAAATAGATTTCAACTATAACTCAAGCCAGTTAACCCCTTAAGGACACAGCCTAAAAGTGCCTAAAGGACCAGGCCTCATTTTTCAAAACTGACATGTGTCACTTTATATGACAATAACTTTGAGATGCTTTAACTTACACAAGTGATTTTAAGATTGTTTTTTTCGTGACACATTTTACTTCATGTTAGTCGTAAACATTAATCAATATTTTGGTATTTATTTATATAAAAAAAAAACGTGATGGAAGTTTTGAAAAAAAATCGCAATTTTTCAAAATGTGAAATGCTCTGCTTTTCAGACAGTCATACCACCCAAATACATTAATAAATATTATCTACCATATCTCTGCTTTATATTGGCATCATAGAAGTCTTACAAGTGTAACAGCGATATTTCAGATTTACAAGAAAATTTCCCAAACTAATTTTTTAGGGACCCCCATAAATCACCCCATTTTCAAAATTGCACCCATCAACTAATTCAAAACAGGAGTTTGTTAACCCTTTAAGCCTTTGACAGGAATTAAAATATGGAGTTGAAATTTAGACATTTCATTTTTTTTTTCAATAATACATTCATTTAGCCTTAAAATTAACACATTCACAAAGGATTAAAGGAGAAAATTCATCTCAAAGTTTGTTATGCAATTTCTCACGAGCACAGAAATGCCCCACATGTGGGTGTCAACTGATCTTTGGGTGAACGGGAAGTAGCGACACTGGGTGTTTAAAAAGCAGATTTTGCTGGAATAGTTTTCAGATGTCATGTCTCCTTTGTAGATCCCCCCTAGGATACCAATACAATGGAAACCCCCAAAAGTGACCCCATTTTGGAAACTACACTCCTGGCAGAATTTATCAAGGGGTATAGTGAGCATTTTGACCCCACAGCCATTTCACATATTTTATTAACATTAGGATGTCTAAATGAAAAATTACTAAAACCTCACTTTATCCTCAAGTTTTCATTTTCACAAGGGGATAAAGAAGAAAAAGCGCCGCACAGGTTGTTAAACAATTGCTCTTGAACAGGACATATGTGGTCATAAACTGCTGTATGGGTACATGGCGGGGCTCAGAATGGAAAGAGTGCTATTTGGCTTTTAAAAGGCAGATTTTTCTGGAATAGTTTTCAGGTGCCATGTCGCATTTGCAGAGCCCTTGAAGTACTAATACAATAGAAGCCCCCCAAAAGTGACCCCATTTTATAAACTACACTCCTCAAGGAATTTCTCAGGGGTATTATTAGGAGTGTTATCCAAAAATTAATGTACAAAGTTAAAATTGAAATTTTTATAGAAGTATGCCATTTCAGTGCCCAATATGTTGTTGACACTTTAAATCATCAGAGACACACATTCCAAAAACTATTAAGTGGGCTATCCCGGGAACAAAAAAGTTGTATATGTGGGTGTAAACTGCTGCTTGGGCACATAGCAGGGCTCAGAAGGGAAGGAGTGCTGCGTTTTTTAGCTTTTGGAGTACAAATTTAGAAGGACTTTCTGGATGCCATATTGTTTTTTTCACAGCACTGGAAGAGCCAATAAATTGTAATTTCCCAAAAAGTGACCCCCTTTGGTAGGGGCAATTTTAGGGTCTCTGCAAATGTGACATAGCGTCCAAAAACCAACAATTTAAATCTGCTCTCCAAAAGCACATAGCCCTCCTTCACATCTGCACCCTGCTGTCTGCCCAAACAGTAGTTTATACCCACATGTATGACACGAGTGTATCCAGTATAACGTACTTAATGCCATATATGGGTATAAACTGCTGTTTGGGCACAGCCAGGAAGGAGCGCTATTGTGGCTTTTGGAGTACAGTTTGGTTTTTCAACGTCATACCACTTTTGCAGAGCCACTGATTTGCTACTAAAGTGGAAACTACAACCCTCAAGCTATTTATCAAGTGATATAGCAAGCATTTATAACCCTTGGGCATTGCATTAATTTAATTTCCAGAAATGAATGCGCATCTGATAATGAAAAATGAAAATTGCAATTTTTAGAGATTCGCCATTTCAGTGCCCAATATGTTCTGCCCAACTTGTGTCGGCAGAGACATACACTACAAAAACTGTTAAGCAGGTATCCTGGGCACAATGGCTTTTGTAGCGTTCAACTCTGATACAAGATGGGCACATATTACACACTGAAATGACGTATGCCTGGAAAAATTGTCATTTTCATTTTTCATCATATTGCGTATTCATTTCTGGAAATTAAATTAATGCAACACTTGAGGTTAAAAATGCCCACTGTACCCCTAGATAAATCCCTTCAGGGGTGTAGTTTCCAAAATGGTGTCACCTTTCAGGGGACTCCACTTTACTGGTGTTTCAGGAGCTCTACAAAAGTGTCATGGTGTCCAAAAACCAAATAACTCTTCCTCGCTTCTGTGCCTGGCTGTGTGTCCAAATATCAATTTATATGACGTTAAGTACGTTATCCTGAGTACACTAGTGTCATACATGTGGGAATAAACTGCAGTTTGAGCACACAGCAGGGCGCAGATGTGAAAGAGCGCTATGTGGCTTTTGGAGCGCAGAACAGGGGTTAATTTTCATGTCGGAACCCGTTGATTGCTGTGGTCAAGCTCCAACCGACGAATAATTCAGCGGGTGTTAGCTATCAGTTGCAGCTAACACCCGCTCTTGATGCATCTCACTCAAATAGTGAGCGGGCAGCCATCATAGGAGGTACTATTTCATCCATTTGTGCCAAGTACCAGGTGCTCAGGTGTCATGTGTCGCTAAGGGGTTAAAGTAAATCTGTTGGGCAAAGGTGTGGTCCATCTTGATCTCTGCCCACTTTTGTTTCAGAATACCATTTCCCTATTGTAGTACATTCTCCCGATGTGTGTATTGCAGCTATAGTTCAATAGTTAAAATACAGTCCCTGACAGAAGTTCTGTCGCTTATCCATGTTGTGGAATCAAAAGCTTATAACCTGACTTTAAATTCATCCATTGGTTTTAGAAATGATTCATATGAAAGCTGAAACCCTCCCAAATGATTTTTTGGTTAACAAAATAAATTAGCTTCACTGCTGAAATATTGATCATTTAATGAACACAGAAAGGTCAGATTTTGGCAAGACAAAAGTTTTGTCGCCTTGTCATATAATGCACCCAATCTGAGTTTAAAGCCTCACCTGTGCTCACTAATTGATCTGTTAATTAGTGGGTGTGTATAAAAAGAACTCCAGCACCCCAGACCTTCACTTGAACTGCAACTTCACCTCTGACAACATGACAAAAATCAACCCTGCGACCAAAGCCTTGATTATCAAGAGGCTGAAGACCAGATCCACTGCAGAGGTGGCTGGCACCTTTAATGTGTCTCTGCGTCAAGTACAAAGAATTAAAAAAATATTTGAACAGACTGGAGATGTTTTTGACAAGCCCAGGTCCGGCAGACCCCACAAGACAACTGCTCAGGAGGAACGTTTGTTGGTTAGAAAATCAAAAGCCAGCCCCTCTTCCACTGAAGCAGAGCTCCAACAGGCCTGGTCACCTCAAGTCCCTGTGTCAACTAGAACAGTTTGTAGGATTCTGTCTCGAAATGGCCTCCATGGTCAAATCCGTGCCCAGAAGCCAGCACTAAACAAAAGACAATTAAAAAAACGTGTGGCTTTTGCCAAGGCCCACAGCCTGTTAAACGGATGGACGCTGAAAAAGTGGCAGAAGGAGGATTTCTCAGATGAATCTTCAGTTGAACTACCCCACAGCCGCCACAAATACTGCAGCAGACCTACTGGAGCCCGTATGGATCCAAGATACACCCAGAAAACAGTTAAGTTTGGTGGTGGAAAGATCATGGTCTGGGGTTACATTCAGTATGGGGGTGTGCGAAACATTTGCAAGGTGGAAGGCAATATCAATAGCCTAAAATATCAAGAAGTATTAGCTTCCTCTTACATTCCCAATCATAAAAGGGGTCAAATTTTGCAGCAGGATGGTGCTCCATCGCATACATCCATCTCTACATTAAAGTTCCTCAAGGCAAAGAAGATCAAGGTGCTCCAGGACTGGCCAGCACAGTCACCAGACATGAACATCATTGAGCATGTTAGGGGTAGGATGAAAGAGGAAGCTTGGCAGACAAAACCAAAGAATCTTTATGAACTCTGGGAGGCATGTAAGACTGCATTCTTTGCTATTCCTGATGACTTCATCAATAAATTGCATGAATCATTGTTGAAAAGCATGGATGCAGTCCTTCAAGCTCATGGAAGTCAACACAAAATATTAAATATGGCTCTAATAGCACCACAACTTCATTCACCAATGTTATGAAACATATCTTTGTTTTTGAACAGAATTATTGGTTTGATTTTCACATTACTTTATGTGTGCGACAAAACTTTTGTCTTGCCAAAATCTGACCTTTCTGTGTTCATTAAATGATGAATATTTCAGCAGTGAAGCCAATTTATTTTCTTAACCAAAAAATCATTTGGGAGGGTTTCAGCTTTCATATGAGTCATTTCTAAAACCAATGGATGAATTGGAAGTCAGGTTATAAGCTTTTGATTCCACAACATGGATAAGCGACAGAACTTCTGTCAGGGACTGTAGGAATATCTCTCTACAAAAGAGTTTGCTTGTGTAGCCTCAGCCTTATATACTGAATAAATGAAATCTATGTAAATTTATTAAAATGTTATTAAATAAATCTTTAGCATAAGCCATCAACTTTAGATTGGTGGGAGTCCGACACTTGGGATCTCCATAGATCAGGTTTTCTACTGCAAAGGCCATGTGACATCCATTAGTCACATGACCTGTTTGTAGCTCATTTCCATTCAAGTAAACTCCATGCTTGTAAGCAGTGAGAAGACTGCAGTGCCCACTTGAACACTGCAGTATGTTCAAACAGCTGATTGGTGGGGGTGCTATTTGTTGGATCTCCACCAATTTGATATTGATGACCTTTCCCAAGGACAGGATATGGAAAGACCTTTTTAATCTTTTCAGCTTCAAGCATAGTTATCCAAGACTGCAAGATATCTGCTCCTTAAATTATTCCAAACAACAACAATTTTATTACGAGTTAAAACATGTATAATCAAACTTATGCCAAAATTTATATTTTTTATTTGATTAATTTCACAAGTGCAACATAGTTAAAAGGTGCAACAGGACACACATAAATGTGTAATTTATGTATACATTGCATTTTATTTTAAGTGCCTCACTAAACTTTTTTTCAGAAATGATCATTTAATTATGTAGTGTGTTCCCAGAATTCATTTTTGAGGTATGTATGAAAGTGTTTTCTGGTTTCACAATATGAAGGACTGTAGGTCATCAATATCATTATTGGGGGTCTAATTCTAGGCACCCTATTAATCAACTGAAGGAGCCATGTTGCTAAGACAATCCTGCAAACACTTCATTGTTTACCTGTTACAAAGCATCACAGATCTGGTAGGGCATCAATATTGTGAAATCAGTAAGATTCTTTTCATCTTTGCATTCTAATGAAAGGTACTGTTTTTTTTTTTTCAAGATTTATAATGATTAGACAATTTAGATTTAAAAAAAAAAAAAAAAAAAAAAAAAGTTTACTCTAAAACAGAATGCATTGCATCATGTTTACCTTAACCTCTTTTGTTAAAATAAAAAAGAACAGGATCGGCCTGCCTTTGAAACAGTATGCTACAGTCCTGGAGCATCTTGTTTTAAAGGTACATTTTTTATTATAGACATAAGGGTACTTTTTAAAAGGGTGCAAAAATTTGGTGTGCACAGGGCCATAAAAATATTCTTATCATAAACTGCTGTTACAATGTGGCCATACATATTTTAATACTTTACACAAAAACATATATGCCATGGGGTTTCAATAATGTACCAAACATAATAAGTACATTATCATACACACACTCGTGTTAAAACTATTGTTTTAAACTATTGTTTTATTGTATTAAAGGATTAAAGGAGTTATATGGGAGAGAAGTTTTCATAGTGCATTCACTGTGCTGGATAAACATCCTTAGGGGTCCTCCAGTACCTTATTAGATTTGCAGACAGCAGCAGGGAGCTGGAAGTCTCATTCCTCTGGCTTTCCTGCTAATGCTCGAACTCTCGGTGACATAGCCAACATGTAAAAGCAACTTGAGTAGAGCAGAGTCGGTGACGTCAGACAGAGCAGGAGTGCCAGCAGAAGAAACTGAACACAGGGACTTCAGTCATCTCACTGCACTCTGCAAATCTAAATATCACAAGGCATTATGGGAAAGGAGCTGGGGAGTTCATGCGCCCTCTATTGGATGTAACAAATCCTCAATTTGCTTTTTGACTCACCGAGCCTTGAGACAGCAAAAGGGATTTTAGCCTAAAATCCCTTTTGCTGTCTCAAGGCTCGGTGAGTCAAAAGCAAATTGAGGATTTGTTACATCCAATAGAGGGCGCATGAGCTCCCCAGCTCCTTTCCCATAATGCCTTGTGATATGTAGATGCTAAGTAGAGGGCAAAAGGCAATTAAAATCTCTACACACCTTTACTGGTGCTCTCCTCAATGTGAGAGATTCTTGTCTGCAAATCTAATTAAAAGTGTTTGTCCACTGCAGTGAATACACTGTGAAAACTTTTGACTCCCCACATAACCCATTTAAATGACAATCATTAACTTACGAAATGTTTGTAAACTTATATATATTCTGTATTTTAGCAGTGTTGTAGATGTATGTCATATTATGCTAGCGTAAAACCCTTTGTTTAGTTTTTAACAAATGTTATATATTTTAATTGCATGTGAGTTTCTGTTTTACTTTGCAAATGGTTTGGTTAATTAGATTTGGCAAATGGTTTGGTTAATTTGATTATGGTGACAGAATTTGTGTAATCATATTACTAACTTCATTGGCAATCAGAAAGTTTAGCTTGCATTGAAAAGGTTAGACCCTCTCAATAAAATGTGTTTAAGTAATTTTTGTTTATTTAATTTTGTCCCTCTGTGGTAAATGTTGATGGCAAAACAAAAATGTATCTTACAGACTGCATTAGGCCTCAGTGACACTGAAACACTACAGTTAATAACTTCCCTTTAGGCCTTGGATGGCAGTAATATGGCTGCAAGACTTGAACTTCTCCCAATTCAACTGAGCCAATATTTGATCACTCATGCATACAGTTTCCATAACTGTCCATAGTGAATATTGAAAATGTTAATTGCATTTGATAAAACAGTATAATTCATGCATAAGAGATGTCTCAGGCTAGGTTCACACCTGCGCTGGGCTCTTCGTTGTACGGGTCCACAGGGAACCTGAACAACAGAGAACTGGACGGCTAAAACAATGGCTACCAGCAGACACCCCAGGATGCAGGACTTTTCTCTCTGCCGATTTTAGGTGGTTTTTGCGGCTGAGTCTCTAACAGAGATGTGAACCTAGCCTCAGCCAAAACCTATATTTACAGTTCCGTTGCTCAGTATGCATACAAAGTAGGACAGTATCTACTGCTTAAGGACAGCTTAAAGGTAGTTAAAGAATTACTCCACTCATTTTTTTTTTTTCTTCTTTCATTATAGTATTATTTAAAAATTCATTTCATGGAGTTTTACATTTGATACTTAGTGACCAACTGATACAATGCTAGAGAGGACCCAACAAGGACTTACAGATTGTACAGAAGGGGAGAGAGACAGTGGGTGTGGGTAGAAGCTGTTTGATATTGTGGTGTGGTGGCAGTGGGGTTATTGAAGGTTGTAGGTTTTCCTGCAGGGGTGATTCTTCAAGGTCCTTTTGAAGGTTGTGATTGTAGTGGACAGGCTTGGGTATCATGGTAGTGCATTCCAGAATATAAGTGATGCACAGGAGAAAACTAGGAGTTGGATGTGTGAAGACTGAATAAGAGCAGAGTGAAGAAATATGTCTTGGAGTTATGGCAGCAGGATAATAATACATTTTATTTATATAGCGCCAACATATTCCGCAGCACTGTACAATTTAGGATGTGAGATCTTGAGGGTTGAGGGCTTGGATGTATGTCTTTAAAGACAGAACACGATCAAAGGTTACTCAAAGGCATCAGACTTGTGGGAGTAGAGTAAGTGTGGAGCCATTAACTTTGATTGGTAGGTCAGGACAATGAACCCTTTCTTCTCAGTTTTTTTCTCAGGTGGTCTATTGATTAGTTTGGCTCTGGTGTGTGAGGGGGTGACTGAGTTAAGGACTAAGGTAATAGTGGTGTTATAGAAAGCAGTGAGAGTGCCTGTGTCCAGAATTGACGATACGGCAGAAAGTGGTAGAAGAGTGTGTGAATGTCAAGATGGTAAAAATTTCTGCTAGTTTCTGAAATGGGGAGATTGTTGTATATAAAAAGGATTAGAATGGGGGCGTGGCTAGCTGGCATCAGACTGATGTGTACACTGTGAACTCCTGTTCCTTTTCACGGCATTATACCTATTATACCGGCTCAAAACACCCCAGGGCCCTTCCCCAGGCCCAAGTTGTCATTTTTTTGGGGGTGCTCCGATTCCACCCAGACTGTTTGATACCGCCACATGGACTTAGCTCTTTCCCCACAGTCTACCCGTCACAAGGTCATGGACATATTGGATGTGATGACATCTTGGACCTTCACAAGATCCTCGCCGCACCACAATGGCCTGCTTCCCTTCAGACTCCTTATAATACTTCTCAGATCGCCGGCTGCATCGGAGGGACGTGGAACTTACCTGCACCTTTCGTCTGCAACTGCCTTCTGTTTAGACTTCGAGCGCCTTCACATCCCCTGCACTCCATCTGTGCTCTGGCTTGTCCGAAAGCTCCATACAAAACCTCCGCAGCTCTGAAACCTGCCTTAGGATGCCTCCCCCTGCATCTTGGCCTCGACGCCCTATAATACTGGACCGCTTCTGTGTGTGGCCAAACACCTCTGTGTCAACTGCCAAAGCCAACCTCTTGAGTACGGGGCGCTCTAATGGTCTCCGCACCTACCTTGCATATTTGGTCCCTGCCGAGTCTATAATGCTCCTATGTCCTCCCTCTGAGCTTATATCTCTATTCTTCGGCTGCACTCTTCCTGGCCTCTGCTTGAGCAACAGCACACTATACTACTGGCCTATATAACCCTTCAACTTCCCCTACTACACGGATGAACAGTGAGTACAGGCCCTTGCCTAGCTGCTAGGCTGCCTCATCTGCCCAGATCCAGGCATAATTCCCACAATCTTCCTCCGTGCCTGACCAGGTAAGCATCGGGAATACGTGCAAACAGTTCCACCAGGGTCCTTCCCTCATATTATGGTAGAGTATTATTCTGCACATTTCCTGCTGTTCAACCTGGGTAACTCCTCCTGGCACCGGACCTCGCTGACAATTTCCTTAACCGGGCATCCAGATTTTCCAGAAGAGCCAAAACATGGGCCTAGTTAGCACAAACCAGCGGCTCTAATTTCCTTTAACTCGTGTTCACAATTGGAGGGCATATCCATCTCCGCACCCTGTTCTGACCTACAATGCCTGCTTAGCTCTGGTGGTCTGCTCGCCTATCACAGCCCACAGCATCCATGTTCCCTTCCGACTCCTGAAGGCATCTGGATTTTTATACTGCTACCCAGCCTCCCGTGCGACTCCCTAATAGAGGATCACTGTGAATTCTAACTAACCATTGCTCCCTGGCTCTTCAGAGGCTCTCGGGATTTGAACAAACGCTGGAGGGACCTGGGGCAGGTGTGACATAAAAAAAAACAAATTTTCTGGGGTCTGCTGCTGCGGCCTGTTCAGTTGAACTCCGTGCTTCGGCTCTAGGAACCCATGCACCCCACATGACCGCTGAGGCCAATCAGCAGCCTCTGCAGTTGCTGAAGTGGGACTAGTGATATATGTGAGTGACATTACCAATCCCTCTCCAGCGACTGCTTAATTGGCCTCAGCGGCAGTGGCGTAAATATTGGGGTAGCAGTGGGAGCGGCTGCCACAGAGCCTGTAACCCCAGCAGGTAACAGGCCCTATTTACTTACCGGTCCCTGCTCCTGCTCATGGATGCCTGCCTGCAGAAGTGGAGGTGGCTGTGAGCAGGAGCGGGATTGGTAAGTAAGGTCGTGGCCTGCGAACCCCACAAACACTGCTATGATTATACTCTGGGGTCTTTTCAGACCCCGGAGTATACTCATTGGAGGCCCAGGGGAGGTGAGGGAACATAAAAAACACTGTTACTTCTCCTGCGCTCCAGTAGGCTTCGGGCCTCTTTGGTGACATCCCAGATGTCACTTGGGCCAGGACGTTGTCATCATGCGTCACGACGCCGGCTGTGACGACTGGTCCAACATTGAAGAAGAAAGTAGCGGGGAGTGTACCGGAGCCAGGGAGATGTAAGTAACACAGTTTTTTATGTTTGTATCCTCCCCTGGGTCTCTGATCATTATACTCTGGGGTCTGAAAAGAATAATTGTTCATGGGTGGTTCACAATGGCGCATAATAGTGCGTGCAGAGGCCACTATGGCGCATAATAGTGTGTGCAGGGGCCACTATGGCACATAATAGTGTAGGCTTGGGAGCGCGGTTGTCGGGGGGGGCCACATCAAATGTTCACCTTGGGGCCCAGCCATTCCTAGTTACGCCACTGCTCAGCGGTGGAGTGCAGGTGTAATGAGGCATGGTGTGCGACTGAATGGGCTGCGGTGAGTGAGGTGAGTGTGTGTTGTTTTTTTTTTTTTCTTAATGTTATTCCTCTTTAAGAATAATGTCCCATAGTAGCTCCTCCACATAGTATAATATCTCACAGTAGTCCCTGAACACAGTAAAATGTCTTATGGTGTTGCCTCCACCCACTATAATGCCCTTTAGTGACCCCTCCACACACTATAATGTCCTATAGTGGTACATGCGGTTTTCTCTATGAATGTTCCAAGCTGAAATTTTTGGGGGTTCATTAGCCATAAACCATTGTTATGCTCTGGGGTCTTTTCAGATCCCAGAGTATAAAGATCAGAGACCCCCCAGGAGGTGATTAAACTGTTATGACCCGGTTTTCGCAGTCTCAGCCTGTTAGGTTCAGGCGCAGAGAGTCTGAATGGCATTCTGCGCATGAATCGTCTGATGCGTGGCAGGGGGATGTTCACACTGAGCGTGCGGCCTCTGCAGTAACACTCACGCGTGGATCGCGTGATGAGAAGCATCGCTGGTCAGTGCTCTAGTGTGTCTTTGCCTCTGAAGGGGTTTATTCTCTCTGCCGTGCTGTGAACTCATTACAGATTGTGGGCAGTTCAGAGGTCTGCTGTCCAATTATCTTTCTGACTACTCCTGCTCTCTGGCTATCTAACTCCGCTTTGCATTCTGTCAGTTGCCTGAGTTTCCAGAGTGATCAGTCTGCCTGAAATTGCTGCTATTGCCTTAATCTGAGTCCTGGTCCATTCTTTTTTACTTTCTGCCTAGTCATCCTACTTGGACATTTGTTAAGTATTTGAGCACCCTGTTCCAAGCATAGTTGTTCAGGGTGCAGTGCTTGGAAGTTTGGACTTTTGTAGGGTTTTTTGTGTGATGCTAAGTTCTGTTTTTCCTATCCCTTTGTATAGAGTCAGTATTTCTGAGTTTCACGTTTATTTTCTGCTCTATACTTTTTCCTCATATTCACCGTTAGTCCAGTCGGACACCTTTGGGGGGCTTTTTCTGTATCTAGCCTCTCCTTTCAAAATGTGAAACTAGTCAGGTTTTCTGTTTCTCTGGCAGGTGAGTTATTTCTCCGGATGTGTTTGTGCCCTCTCAGGTTAGTTAGTCGGGCTCACGGCTACTTTTAGTGTGCAAGGCAGGGATTAGGAGTATCACGCACGAGTATTCCAAACTGCTCATTACTAAGTTTTGTTTTGTTTTGTGTCTTTCGTTATATATCTGACTGAGAAGTTATTAGTCAGGGGCTAATTTATGCTTATGATCCCCAGATCATAACATAAACAGTGTTATTCTCCTGGCTCTGGCGCCTGTCTCCCAGCATCTTCATGTCTTTCAGACATCAAGAATGACGCCAAAGTAACATCACATGGGTCACGCCAGCGCCATTTTGCATCATGACGTCGATGTGACCACTGAGGCCCAGTCACAGGCCTCAGCGGTTTCTGATGTCATTGACGTGACTTCTCCAAGGCCAGAAAAGGCCTGGAAGACCCTCATCGGAGCCCAGGAAATGTGACAATGTGTATTATGTTTGTCACCTCCCCTGGGCCTCAGAATATGGTACTCTGGGGTCTGAAGAGATCCCAGAGTATAATGGCAGTTTCAGTTATGACCTGTGCGGTCTCGTGAGATTCGCCCAACACATACTGTCAGTGCCGTCCGGTGGCCTCCGTTCTGAAGGTATAGAGCAGGGACTGCCCAGGCTGCACTCTGCAGCAATAGTCAGGGCAAGGGATGGGCCTCGGGGCATGTTCTCTGCCGGTCTAGCAGCCCAAATTTCAGTTGGCCCACCGGTGATATACATGGCCAATCTGCCTCTGATCACGGTGATATTTCTGATTTTTCTACAGCTAATGAGCTAGTCACCACTTATACCTTGAAGGGTATGCTGGTCCTCCTTCAATTGGGTATTAATAAAAATGTATCATCTCTGGTTAATAAACTCCAACGCAATGATGATGCCCTGGAAAAGCAAACAGACCATATTGAACGTAAAATATGTTCTCCGCTGTGCATAACAAACTTGTAGATGCTCACAATACATTAGAAGAGGTCAAATGGCTGATAATTAAAGTTACTGATGCAGATCCAGACGTAACAACATGACAATTTGAGGCATACCCCAAGATATTGCGTAAATTAACCTGCATGTCTATATCAAACATACGTTTAAGAAGATACTCTCTAGCCTCTCAGTGCTGGATCTAACGTTAGACAGAGCTCATAAAATTCCCAAGGTTCAGTCAGCTCCCACTGACGCTCATAGAGATGCATTGGTCTGAGGACATTTGTATCACATCAAGAACTCCCTTCTCTCAGAGGCTTGGAAGTGTGGCTTTCTGCCTGCTCCATTCTCATCCATCTCACTCTACCTAGACCTAATTGCTGTGACCATGCAAGCGAGACGAGGTTTTGCACCCACTGGTCTACAGCCAAATTGGTTCAGACATGAAGACAATTGATCTTAACTAATTTTGGGGTGCTGAGATCGAAAATGATGCTCAAATTTTGAAATTGGCTCTAATTTTCATGATACAGGGGTGTTTTTGATATTTCTCACAGCCTTTAATACAATACTGGGAAAAGTTTGCATCATCAGTATTGCATCATCTACTAGAATTGCATCATCTCAGAATGACCAATAGAAAGATGCCAATAAAGGCCACGTGATGCAATCCTAATTAAACTTGTATCACATAACTTTATATATTCTCCCTCTATCAGCCATCCAGAACTTGTTACAGTTCGGCTTACATCGTTCAGTCTATATACATTCAGCGATGCCTCGGACTTGCATTAATAAAGCAGATCATTTCTGCTATATATGTGGTGAAGTGACTTTTGCATCAGAAAAGCGAAATTTGACTCCCATGGTTAGGAAAGCCTACCACCTGTATTTCGGTTGCAAAATAGGAGATCAAGACAAGAGTTGGGCTCCACACACATGCTATAAATAGATGTTCATCAAACCTCACATAGTGGTTGAACGAGAAGAGACAATCTATGCCTTTTGCAGTGCTAATGGTCTGGAGAGAGCCAACTGACCATACTGCCAATTGCTAATTCTGCATGGTGCCTCCAAATGGGAAAGGAATTTTGAATAAAAAGTGGACTTTATAGTATCCAAATATTCCATTTGCGATACGCCCAGTAGCTCATTCAGAAGAATTGCCAGTTCCAAAAGCACCAGAAACAATCTCCCTCGATTCCACTGAGGAAGAAAAAGAAACATGTGATCATGAACCATCTACCTCACACGATCAAGATTTTCTTCCATCACTCTCCACCGAACCACACCTTATATCGCAAAGTGAACTGAACGATCTTGTTAGAGATCTAGATCTGCCCAAGAGTAAGGCAGAGCTCTTAGGTTCCAGACTTCAACAGTGGAATCTGCTAGCAGGTGATGTTCGGATTTCTTTGTTCCAGGACCGTCAAAAGCATCTTGTCCAATTCTTCTTCAAGGAGGGTGATCTTGTTGCATGCAATAACCTCTGCAGTTTAACGGAAGCTCTCAACATCAGCTATAACACAGATGAGTGGAGGCTATTTATTGATTCATCCAAGCTGAATCGTAAAGTTGTCTTACTGCACAATAGCAGTGCACTACTATCTATACAATTTACATAACAGTAAAACAAGAATTCTTCGATATATAAACTAGAGCCAATTGACAGTTTTCCTTGCGATATTTGAATTCAGCACATGAAAATTATAAAGAAATAGCTCATTTTATTTTTGAACCAAACAACTTTTGAAAATTTGTAGACTTGTGTAATTTATCTCTTCAATTTCGCCTGGACACACAGCCGAAAAAAGTTTTTTGCCCTACCTCTATCTGCAATTGTTGACCCACGATTGGAAATAAAAAAATACGTTTGTGTGCATGAGGCCTTATACAATATGGAAAACTAGTAAAATAAGATTTGACTATTGTGATGGTGGTTGTTTGCTGCACATTACAAAAAAAAAGCCAAAAAGTGCTGCTGGAAAAAATGCGGTGGAAACGAATTGCGGTTTTTCCCGCAACACTTTTCACAGAAAGTCTGCAGAATTTTCCTCTGCGGACTTTCTGCTTCAATTATACCTATACGGAAACCGCATTTCTGTAGGTATAATTGACATGCTGCGATTTACAAAAACGCAACGGTTTTTCAAATCGTAGCATGTCCGCTGCAGATTTTTTTCTGCAATGTGTGGATGGGATTAGCTAGAATCCCATCCACTTTGCAGGTACTGTGAAACTTCCAAATCACAGCGTTACATAGGATCCCGGCCTTTGCTTTAATGTCTCTAACCTCCTTTTATTGAAATCCAGCATATTTACAGTGCCTTGTGAAAGTATTCGGCCCCCTTGAACTTTTCAACCTTTTGCCACATTTCAGGCTTCAAACATAAAGATATAAAATTTTAATTTTTTGGTGAAGAATCAACAACAAGTGGGACACAATTGTGAAGTGGAACGAAATTTATTGGTTATTTTAAACTTTTGTAAAAAATAAAAAACTGAAAAGTGGGGCGTGTAATATTATTCGGCCCCTTTACTTTCAGTGCAGCAAACTCACTCCAGAAGTTCAGTGAGGATCTCTGAATGATCCAATGTTGTCCTAAATAACTGATGATGATAAATATAATCCACCTGTGTGTAATCAAGTCTCCGTATAAATGCACCTGCTCTGTGATAGTCTCAGGGTTCTGTTTAAAGCGCAGAGAGCATCATGAAGACCATGGAACACACCAGGCAGGTCCATGTGGAGAAGTTTAAAGCCGGATTTGGATACAAAAAGATTTCCCAAACTTTAAACATCCCAAGGAGCACTGTGCAAGCGATCATATTGAAATGAAAGGAGTATCAGACCACTGCAAATCTACCAAGACCCAGCCGTCCCTCTAAACTTTCATCTCAAACAAGGAGAAGACTGATCAGAGATGAAGCCAAGAGGCCCATGATCACTCTGGATGAACTGCAGAGATCTACAGCTGAGGTGGGAGAGTCTGTCCATAGGACAACAATCAGTCGTACACTGCACAAATCTGGCCTTTATGGAAGAGGGGCAAGAAGAAAGCCATTTCTCTAAGATATCCATAAAAAGTCTTGTTTAAAGTTTGCCACAAGCCACCTGGGAGACACACCAAACATGTGGAAGAAGGTGCTCTGGTCAGATGAAACCAAAATTTAACTTTTTGGCCACAATGCAAAACGATATGTTTGGCGTAAACGATATGTTTGGTGTAAAAGCACACCATGGTGGTGGTGGCAGAATCATGGTTTGGGCCTGCTTTTTTTCAGCAGGGACAGGGAAGATGGTTAAAATTGATGGGAAGATGGATGGAGCCAAATACAGGACCATTGTGGAAGAAAACCTGTTGGAGTCTGCAAAAGACCTGAGACTGGGACAGAGATTTATCTTCCAACAAGACAACGATCCCAAACATAAAGCAAAATCTACAATGGAATGGTTAACAAATAAACGTATCCAGGTGTTAGAATGGCCAAGTCAAAGTCCAGACCTGAATCCAATCGCGAATCTGAGGAAAGAGCTGAAAACTGCTGTTCACAAATGCTCTCCTTCCAATCTCACTGAGCTCGAGCTGTTTTCCAAGGAAGAATGGGCAAGAATTTCAGTCTCTCGATGTGCAAAACTGATAGAGACATACCCCAAGCGACTTGCAGCTGTAATCGCAGCAAATGGTGGCACTACAAAGTATTAACTTAAGAGGGCCGAATAATTTGGCACGCCCCACTTTTCAGTTTTTTATTTTTTACAAACGTTTAAAATATCCAATAAATTTCGTTCCACTTCACGATTGTGTCCCACTTGTTGTTGATTCTTCACCAAAAAATTTTAATTTTATATCCTTATGTTTGAAGCCTGAAATGTGGCAAAAGGTTGAAAAGTTCAAGGGGGCTGAATATTTTCTCAAGGCACTGTAAATCTCCTTATAAACCCAAGGAGCATTAATGTTGATAAATTCTTAGAACTTTGTATTTGCAATATGTTGAGGTGTAGCATTTTCCTCAGGGAATGATGGCCAATCCAATGGCTGGATCTTTATTATTTTTTCTTTTTACAGGGACATGTAAAAGTTGAGTTTAAGGCTAAGGCCCCACGTAACGTCCCGCAGCAAGGAAGCGCTGCAGGAAAAACCGCGGCGGCAGCGCTTCGTGATTTTTCGTGCAGCGCGTTTCACAGAAAGTTTGCAAAGGTTTCCTCTGCGGACTTTCTGCTTCAATTATACCTATAGGGAAACTGCCGGAATTTCCATAGGTATAATTGACATGCTGTGATTTCTAAAACTGCGCGTATTTTACCACTGTGTGGGGATTGGATTTACTACACAGTGACTGTAAAACACAGTTTTTTTCCGCAGCATTTACACCACGTGTGGCCCTGGCCTAAAGGGTTGTCCAGGATAACATTTATTGGCATGTAGTCCGGGGAAGGAGACCATAAAACAAACAAAAAAAAAAAAACATACTCACCTGTCCCCGATGCTCCAGGTGTCTCCGTTCCTGCAGCTGCGGGGTCGTCTTTTTGTGTAAGTCCCCCACATCACAATTGAGGACAATCAGCGGCCTAAGGAAAGGACACAAGACGTCCCGGTTGATATGATGATAATATATGTTTGCTGTATAGTAATGCAATTACCTATCTATTCTTTGAAGGCCTAAAGGGAGTATGTCCAAAGCCAAATTGTTATCAAAATAATGGCAGTACCTTGTAGGGCAGCTTCTCCACTTTTACAAGATGCTTTTCTTACTCTGCATTGCATCTCCATTTTGCGTAAAATCTTTGTTTTATTCTTCTGCAAATTATGCAAAAATGGCTTAAAGTGTGTTTATTCTACTGCTGGGGCTTTGCTCTCTGCCCCATAACTGCCACCCAGATCGCCCTTCCCCCATCACATGAATGGTATCTTCCAGATTGTCACACTTGTCTGCAGTTATGGGCGGTTATTTAGAATACAGAGTGCAGTCCCAGCCAGAGTTAAAACGCCACTCAAACACATTTAAAATAATTTGCATAATAATAAAACAGTTTTTCCAGACAATGCAGCTAAAATGGCGACTAATAACGACATCTTTTGAAAGTGTATAAGTCACCCTACAAGGTGCTGTCATTAGTCTGATAATATTCCTGCTGACAGACTCCCATTAACACATCCACTTTTCCTGGACAAACAACCAATTCAATACACCATCCCCCCTCTGTTTGATCCTGGCATACATTCTGGCGATACAAACTTGTCTTGATGTTGCATGCATTCAGCTCTTTTGCCTTGGTGCTCTGGTGCTTGTTTGTTTTTGTATGTAAAGGAAGTCTGATTCGTTATGCAAGTTTGGTTTATTATTGCATCTGAACATTAATGAACACGTGTTGTTTTTTTTTGTTTGTTTTTTTTTTTTAATCTGCAACTTGTATATTTTTGAAAATGACCATTACACTATTTTTAAATGAAATGTAAGTCCACAGCTGTGTTTTGTGAATTTGCTAATGTGTCGTGCCCTGTCGGATCATTGGAGGCTAAGGGTTGCATCCAACCTAATTTTTTGTTCTTGTTTTGTGCTATTGTCCCTTCTTGTTATTTTCTGAAATTTAGCACATTAATTACAAATGCTAGCTATAGCAAAATTACACATTTAGTACATTAACACATTTAACAATATACGTTAACATGTTTATGGGTCAGGCAGTGGCGTAACTAGGAATGGCTGAGCCCCAAGGTGAACATTTGACATGACCCCCCCCCCCCCCTGGACCGACCACTCCAACCCCCTCCCCGCACAAACCGCATTTCTGCGCACACTATTACACAGACCCGGCCCACGTGACGTCGCCAAACAGGCCCGAAGCCTGTGGAGCGTAGAAGAGGTAGGTAACAGTGTTTTTTTTATGTTCCCTCACCTTCCCTGGCCCTCCAATGATTATACTCAGGGGTCTGGAAAGATCCCTGCTCCGGCTAACAGTCACCTCCACCTCCGTAGAATGGGAAGCGGAGGCTGCCACAGGCAAGAGCAGGGATTGTTAAGTAAATAGGGCCTGCTACCTGCTGGGGTTCCGCCAAAAAAAAAAAAACAGCCACTACCGCTGATACCCCGCTAGTTACGCCCCTGGGGTCAGGTAAAACATTGCATTCCATAATAAAGACAGAAGCAGGAACATTTCACTGTGCCCTGTATAGTTTTCTAACCTTAAAGGGATTGTCCGGGATAAAAGGAAATTCCTACACTAATCTAAACACCCTCCTACTTTCTAAATAACATAATTTATCAAAAATGTTACCCATATGCATGGGGCGGTCATGCCTGGCGAACCACATTGACTATAATGGGGTCTGTTGGTTGTCTGCTATTTTAAAATTAAAGTGGCAGAGGAAAGAGTCCTCTGTACTGGACTTTTTCCTTTTTTCAATTTTTGACAGAATCTACAATGGAACCTCCTACGGAAAATCCAGCGCAGATGTGAATTAAGCCTGAGTCTGTATTCATGGTGAAAAATTTACAACCAGCAACACAGTAACATCAGACATCATGCTAACCTTTTTTTTACCATGGTAAATTGAGCCAAGTTTGCAAGCATATTGCAGAAAAATATAATTATGCAAATGATCACTATGGAGCACCGTGGGCGGACACTTTACAACAACCTACTCTGCTCCACGTTACTCTCATAAAGCCTCAGTCACCCTTCCCTTCTTTCAGCATAAGGGCTCTGGAGCTCTCAATAAATATCATCTTGGTGTGTGTTTTGATATTTGCAGCAACATATTACAGCAGTGTGGGGTCAAGGAATTTGGACCTGCTTCTTAGCTTATTTCCAGAATGAAAGCAGATTTCTGCAATGTATGGATGATTTTTCATTTATAAATAGCCAATACATTGAGGTGCATCAGACTTCTTCTGTGTTGCTGCTTTTGGCTAAGTACCCACATTGTTGATCAGCTATTTTGGTTGGGGATTTTTCAGCATTTTTTTGTAGACAAACCCAGGACTGAATACAACAGCAATGTTAATTCTAAAGGAAGCTCTCATTCTTCTCACTTCTTCTCCATCCACTCATGGCTTTGCCTCTCTGGCAAGAAAAAAACAGTTTTTCTGTAACGTGGGACTTTAAGCCTTAATATGCTTCACCCTGGTGACAGACTTCCTTTATAGTCAAACATGTTCCAGGCTTTTTTTTTCTTTTTAATTATTTTTGTGTTTAAAAGCAAAAAAAGGGGCAGCATATGTCATTTTTGTCAACAAAAATCATATCAGCAACAGAGAAAACAAAATTAAGGAAAAAAAAGGGCCCAGGCTTTCACAAAAAAAAAAAAAAAAAATATTACTGGAATTAGTGAGATTCATGGATGCTGGTGGCTATGAAGATGTGAGACGTGGCAACGTCCACCAAAAGAAGGGAAATTCCTACCCTCTATAACACATTCAACATTAATCATACTTGTCTACAAATACGCAAGGGATATTCTGATTATATTCTCGGTAGGATTCACACAGCTCTTGCTCTTGGTTAGTCTACTGTCCAAAGTGAAGCACGAGTCAATTTTATACTTTAAAATTAAAAATTATATTCTTTCATTATTTAAACTACATAACAAAGGTCTCCACACAGCAACAGTTAGGCTGAAGCCCCACATGGTGGAAACGCTGCGGCAATAACTGTAGCGTTTTACAGTCACTGCAAAGTGGATAGGATTCTAGAGACTCCCATGCACACATAGCAAAAAAAATACCCACAGAGGAAATGCTGCGGTTTCCAAAACAGTTGCAGTTCTGGAAATCACAGCATGTCAATTATACCTACAGAAACGCTGGCAGTTTCCGTATAGGTATAATTGAAGCAGAAAGTCCGCAGAGGAACACTCTGCGGGCTTTCTGTGAAAAGTGCTGTGGGAAAAACCGTGATACATTTCCACCGCAGTTTCTCCTGCAGCACTTTTTGGCTGTGGCCCGCTATGTGGGGCTAAGGCCTTAAGGTCATTTCACACCATTTTTATAATTGACTTTTTAAAATTTTTATTTTGTAATCTATTCATTGAATGCTCAATAAGTGTGTTTCAGGCATTATGCGGTTGCCACTTGGGGATGGGGGGGCACTAAATTATGTGTTGTGGAGTTTAGGGAACATTCAAAAAAGGCTTGAAAACATTAATAAATGTGCCCCAATGTGGCCACAACTGCTTTAGCGTGTCACGAGAAAAGCTAGTGATTGATTTTCTATGAAAGTAAATATACAATAACAAGTTACATATCTAATTAATTATAAAATGTCAATAATTGTATACTATAATTTAATTTTTATTCTGGCGTTGGAGTTTCTGACTCCATCCAAAACTGGCACTGTGAAGGATACTGCCTTACCAAGCTGCTTGGTACACCTGCGATCACCCTCCTTACCTCCCACTCACACCCCGTGAGTGGACTGTGTTCATAGGATAATATGAAACGAGCTTTATAAATTTTATATATTTATTAACCCGAGTAGGTCGGTACTAGCCACTAACATATACAGAAATACACATCAATGGATTGTCAAGCAAATACAGGTAAAAGCACAATATAGTACAGAAAATAAAATGGGAATAAAAGAAAATACCAGAACAAGTTTGTGGTCTGATTCTCTAGGCCTCAGCAGTTTTGGCCTAGGGCGCATTCTTTAGTCAATCATAGATCATGTGTCCCCTACATGCTGTCCAGAAACACTAGAGATCTCTAAGGCCTCACTGCTAGGCCTCAGGGCACTTGCTTAAGTCCAGAACAGAACATGTGTCCCCTACATGCTGTACAGGAACGCAAAGACTCTTTATCCCTCAGGGGAGACCATTTAACTATCCTGGTCTCCTCCCTGAGTGATGTCATTAGGAGGGGAAGTCCCGCCCTCCATCCTTGAAACCCAAATAACTATAACTCATGCTTATTCCTTGCCAGGTGACCGTGTGGCCAGGCACGGGGTATAATGGGGTTCATGGCGAGATCCCCATTGTGTAAACACCAAGAATGACACCACAATCACCTTTGGGTAATGAGTTCAGTGTCTGGACCTTTTCCCTGCGCCCAACAGTAACATGTCTGGATTTGAATCGTTCGTCTTCATCTTGCTTTAACGGTGCAACTGTGGGAGGTTCTCTTTGGGGGAATATCCCCACTGTGGGACTATTAAAGGACTATTATTATTATTATTGCCATAAAACCATATTTCCTTTGTAGCTTTGGCTAAAAACATGGAGTCTGGGTTTTGTGTGCTAAGCAGGGTTACAATACACATAGTCTCTTGGGTCTCTTGCTGTGATAACGAGATTAGTATGGGTATGCTAATGGCTTGTTTACAGAGCAGAAATACTGAATTCCTGAAGCCACAAGGGTATATATGAACAAGTGATAATACATCAAATAAAAAATACATGGCTGGAAATACATAACTGGGGCTCTCATCATCACAGGCACCAACTCCACCACTTCAAATCCACAGCCCTGTTATCCAGTACATTGAATGCACTCCCCATATAATTTTAAAGGTAAAATCACATCTACTTTGGAGGATTCAGTAGGAACCTCTGTCACCATTTCTGTTGCATTCAATTGAAAAATAGCTATTTTTCTTCTAAAATGGTGTAATGTAAGTCGTGATTTTAACATTCCCATTAACACCCCTGTCTCTCCATCTGCCTCTAGCCTTCTATCACTAACTGCCTCTCTTGGTCTCTCACAGCTTACTTCTTCTCCCATACACAAAGATGGTAATATCCTTAATCTGGTCTTCTTACGGCTCTGTTCTGTCTCTGACTTTACTAACGCTCGCCTACCAATTTCCGGCTACAACTTTCTTTCCTTTACTGTAAAAGGCTCTTGTCCTTCTCAAAACACACCAACCTATTGCACATACAGGAATCTATGTGCTATAAACACACAGCACCCCTCAGACACCCTATAGTCATCAATGTCTCCCATATCTTCTCTCTCCTGTTCTGAACTGGCCACCAAACACTACTATGAGACTCTCAATACCGCCCTAGATAAAGTAGCACTCTTGACCATCTGAAAACCCCACAGACACTGGCATCCTTGGCACACTCCTCAAACACGTTTTCTTCAGTGGTGTTCAAAATGTGCTGTCTGTCTGTGGCAAAAATCTAACACATCTGTAAATTTTCTTCACTTCAAGTTTATTCTCAAAGCCTATAACTCTGCCCTTCACCTCGACAAACAAGCCTACTTCACGGCTCTTATCTCTTTGACACCTTTCACTCCCTCCTTATGCCAAAGTTGCAGGTTGCTGTCACAGACCTCAGTGCTCAAGACATGGAAATTTACTTCAAAGGAAAAATCAACAACCTCTGTCAGGAAATAACCCAAACTCCAAGCAGCATAAGTCCACTTACTTCCCTTGCTCCTCATTGTCAACTCCCATTCTTTCACCCAGTAACAAAAGAAGTCTCCTTTCTTCTTCTCGCCCTACTACTTGCACAAGTGATCCTATCCCATCACACCTCCTCTGGTCTATGCACCCTTGTTACAACTCACCTTACTAAAATTTGTAACCTCTCTCTCTCTTCTGGAATCTTTCCCTCCTCCTTCAAACATGCTGTCATAACCCCACTACTGAAAAAACCTCCCTCAACCCATCCTGTGCTTCTAACTTTCGACCCGTCTCTAACCTCCCCTTCATCTCTAAACTCCTGGAATCCTTGGTTTATTCCTGCCTAATCTGCTATCTCTCTGCTAACTCTCTTCTGGACCCCTTACAATCAGGTTTTCTTGCACTACAATCTACAGGAATAGCCCTCACAACAGTCTCCAACGATCTGACAGCTAAATCTAAAGGGAACTATTCATTACTTATTCTTCTGGATCTCTCATAAGTATTTGAGACTGTAGACCACCAACTCCTCCTCACTATGCTCCACTTTATTGGCCTCAGGGACACCGCTATCTCTTGGTTTTCTTCCTATCTTTCTGACCGCTCATTTACTGTATCATTTGCTGGTGCAGTCTCTTCTCCTCTTCCCCTTGCTGTTGGGGTTCCTCTGGGCTCAGTCCCCTCCTCCTCTCTGTACACAGCCCCTAATGGACAAAACATCGGCATATTTGGCTTTCAATACTATCTTTATGCTGATGACACTCAGCTATATACCTCATCCTGTGACATCACCCCTGCACTACTACAGAGTACCAGTGACTGTCTCTCAGTTGTCTCTTTATTTTATTTATGCTTACTTCTATAGTGCCATCATATTCCGCAGCGCTTTACAGACATTGACAGTCACTGTCCCATATAAGGCTCACAATCTATATTCCCTATCAGTATGTCTTTAAAAAACTGAACTTCTTGTGTTCCCTCCATCCACTATCCGACCTAACCCTGATATCTCCATTTCTGTCTGTGGTCTTACTGTTACACCAAGGCAGCATGCCGCTGTGGCAGTATTTGACTCAGATCTCACCTTCACCCCACATACTCAGACAATTGCACGCTCTTGCCACCTGCATCTCAAAAACATCTGTAGAATTTATCTTTTCTCACCATGGAAACATCAAAAACACTCATTGTTGCTCTGATTCTCTCATCTTTACTGTTGCAATTCTCTTCTAATAGGGCTTTCTCTTACTAAACTCTCCCCTCTACAATCTGTCCTGAATGCAGCCGCTAGACTCATCTTTCTGTCAAACCGGTACACAGATGCACCTAACTTGTGTCAGTTGCCCATCCACCACAGAATACAATCTAAAATTATCACACTTACCCACAAATCCATCCATAGTGCTACACCTCCTTACATCTCCTCCCTTGTCACTGTCTACCACCCTAACCGTCCTCTCCGTTTCTGCCAATTACCTTTTAGACTTGCATTCTCTGTAATCTGAACATCCCACTCCCGTCTCCAAGACTTTTCTCAAGCTGCACCGGTGCTCTAGAACGGTTTACTTCGGACAATCAGATTAATAACCAACTATAGCAGCTTCAAAACTGCCCTAAAATTAGATCTGTTTAGGCAGGCTTATCACATGACCTGATCACATTGTTCTACACCTCCGCAAAACTACACTAACATTTCTTATCCTATTCTAGCCTTCCTCCTCTATTCCTCAGATCCTGACCCCACAATCTAGAAGCTACACTGCACTTCCTGCACTTAGTATCTGTATATTTACAGATACCGGCTGGTGACAGGCTCATACAGCTTCAGTTATATGACTTATTTATTAAAAGATGGCTGGACCATTGTACCAAACAAGCACTCTTACCTGCTATTTCCTCATAGAATGTAAGCTCTTGTGAGCAGAACCCTCTCTCCTATTGTTTAATATGTTCATTTCTTTGTCACATTTCAATGTCTCATATTATCTGTTCATGTGTCCTCTGATTTGTAAATTGCTGCGGAATATGTTGGCACTATATAAATGTTGTTGTTGTTGTTAATAATAATGATGTAAGTCAGTGTATCCAATTACAAATCATTGCAAGAGTTTAAGTGCTGCTGGTGTCCATCATATGACAGATCCAGAACAGCTTTAACGCTTGAAGGACATGGCAAAGTTTGTTACTTAACCACTTCCTTCCCCACGCTGCATTTTCACATCCTAATTAAGGAGCCAATTCCCTATTAGGACGTGAAAAGGCATTGGAGAAGCCCCTTGCTTCTCCTCTCTCCCACTCTCACTACCTATCGCTAGTAAAGACACATTGCAGTGATAGAGGAGATGACCTTGGCACCTTAGGGGTTTCTGTACATACAGAGCCCCTAACCCCCCCCCCCCCCACACACACACACACACACACACACACACACAAACAGCAAAGTCAGGGTTGGTGGCGATATCGATTAAGGACAGCCCACGGATATGATCAGTGACCCTGGGTCTGCCTCATCGCATCCGAGCCTACATACTGGGTTGATTCTGCCAAGGAGGGAGAGACTGTATACACTGTACACAATACACAAGGCACAAAAAAATGCCTCTATGTAAAATGAATTATTTGGTAAAAAAATAAATAAAAAAGAGTACATATTTCATATTGCCTCATCTGTAACAAACCGTACAATAAAACTAAAACATTGTTTAACCTGCACGATCAACGTCAGGAAAAAAAATAAAACGGAAAAACCGCACTATTGGGTTCACTCCATAACATTAGAGAGGATTTCACATGCCGTATATTCCACATTTTATCTGTGTCATCACCCGGACAAGTTCTTTGAGTACTTGTGGATGCCTGTCTCCAACTATGATAATCTGCTGCAGCGCATCACTTCCAGGATCCAGCAGCAGGACACCCACTTCTGCAAATCAGTGTCCGTAGCAGAGTGGCTCAGTCTTGAATTTTTATTCATTTCACCCCTAGAGGCCCTGTCCCATTTTGTTTATCCTAGTTCAATTTAACTTCAGCATTTCAGTAGCATATATATATATATATATATATATATATATATATATATATATATACATATACACAGTACAGACCAAAAGTTTGGACACACCTTCTCATTCCAAGAGTTTTCTGTATTTTCATGACTATAAAAATTGTAGATTCACACTGAAGGCATCAAAACTATGAATTAACACATGTGGAATTATATACTTAACAAAAAAGTGTTAAACAACTGAAAATATTCTAGGTTCTTCAAAGTAGCCACCTTTTGCTTTGATTACTGCTTTGCACACTCTTGGCATTCTCTTGATGAGCTTTAAGAGGTAGTCGCCTGAAATGGTTTTCACTTCACAGGTGTGCCCTGTCAGGTTTAATAAGTGGAATTTCTTGCCTTATAAATGGGGTTGGGACCATCAGTTGTGGTGTTCAGAAGTCAGGTGGATACACAGCTGATAGTCCTACTGAATGGAGTGTTAGAATTTGTATTATGGCAAGAAAAAAGCAGCTAAGTAAAGAAAAACGAGTGGCCATCATTACTTTAAGAAATGAAGGTCAGTCAGTCCGAAAAATTGGGAAAACTTTGAAAGTGTCCCCAAGTGCAGTGGCCAAAACCATCAAGCGCTACAAAGAAACTGGCTCACATGAGGACCGCCCCAGGAAAGGAAGACCAAGAGTCACCTCTGCTGTGGAGGATAAGTTCATCCGAGTCACCAGCCTCAGAAATCGCAGGTTAACAGCAGCTCAGATTAGAGACCAGGTCAATGCCACACAGAGTTCTAGCAGCAGACACATCTCTACAACAACTGTTAAGAGGAGACTGTGTGCAGCAGGCCTTCATGGTAAAATAGCTGCTAGGAAACCACTGCTAAGGACAGGCAACAAGCAGAAGAGACTTGTTTGGGCTAAAGAACACAAGGAATAGACATTAGACCTGTGGAAATCTGTGCTTTGGTCTGATGAGTCCAAATTTGAGATCTTTGGTTCCAACCACCGTGTCTTTGTGCGACGCAGAAAAGGTGAACGAATGGACTCTACATGCCTGGTTCCCACCGTGAAGCATGGAGGAGGAGGTGTGATGGTGTGGGGGTGCTTTGCTGGTGACACTGTTGGGGATTTATTCAAAATTGAAGGAATACTGAACCAGCATAGTTACCACAGCATCTTGCAGCGGCATGCTATTCCATCCGGTTTGCGTTTAGTTGGACCATCATTTATTTTTCAACAGGACAATGACCCCAAACACACCTCCAGACTGTGTAAGGGCTATTTGACCAAGAAGCAGAGTGATGGGGTGTTACGCCAGATGACCTGGCCTCCACAGTCACCAGACCTGAACCCAATCGAGATGGTTTGGGGTGAGCTGGACTGCAGAGTGAAGGCAAAAAGGGCCAACAAGTGCTAAGCATCTCTGGGAACTCCTTCAAGACTGTTGGAAGACCATTTCAGGTGACTACCTCTTGAAGCTCATCAAGAGAATGCCAAGAGTGTGCAAAGCAGTAATCAAAGCAAAAGGTGGCTACTTTGAAGAACCTAGAATATAAGATATATTTTCAGTTGTTTCACACTTTTTTGTTAAGTATATAATTCCACATGTGTTTAATTCATAGTTTTGATGCCTTCAGTGTGAATCTACAATTTTTATAGTCATGAAAATACAGAAAACTCTTGGAATGAGAAGTTGTGTCCAAACTTTTGGTCTGTACTGTATATATATATATATATATATATATATATATATATATATATATAATTTATTTATTTTTTTAAAAACACTTTAGTAATTGTTTTATTGAATTTTTTTTATTACATAGTATTATTATAGACAGGATATCATTTTTATTTTAAATCTGTATGTAAATATATGTTGCAAAATGTAAGTGTAAGTGTAAATGTTTTGCCAAGGGAAAAAGATTCTTTGGATTCCGTGTTATAGAACAAAGTTATAGAATAAAACACTAGACTATCAACAATAGCTTAACAATTTATTAAGAAGAGTATAAGAAGATATCAAAAAGGTCTTACAACAAGGAAAAGTATATCAAAAGGTATATCAAAGTTAATCACAAGGTAATCAAAGTTGAATCAGAAGGTAATTAAATCAACACTTACAACACTGCCAAGCTTCATTGATGAATTCCGATCAGGGTAACTTCAGGAAGTATCACCAAGCCATTGTGACAGGTCTAATAATGCAGCATTAGGCGTCCCCAATCACTGCTATCAGAATTGCAGCAACGGCTGGGGGACACTAACCTATCTTATATACCCTTTGTGTGCGTCATAAAAGTGGGCAGTTACAGAAGTGTATACACCTCTGAAAGGCTTTACTCGTCTCCAAGCTCACATTCCCATGAAAGGGGCCAACTCCCACTGGAATGTTTCTTAGGACATGTACGCATCCCAGAACATGTCAAACTTGATATAGTGTGTAGACATTACCTCATTACAACCATATAGACATTACTTCATACAGAGTTGAAATTAAGGTTACTATGAACTGGCTTATTGTCTTGTCAGGGGCAGCCATTTTATCAAGGGCAGCCATTTTGTTTTTTTGCATTACAATGGCATGTATAGTTTTATATTTTTTTTTATTAATCTTGATCTCTTTTAACACCTTCCCGACATCCGCTGTTCTTTTACGGTGGATGCCAGGTCTTTAACGATGGTGTCCATTCTGCTGCAGTGGGGCCACCATAGCCACTGGGTCTCCGCTGTAATGTATAGCGGGGACCAGGCCCTAATGCCCATAATCAGATTCCATTCTAATTGTGGGCATTGGATACTGATCCCTCCCCCACTCCAAAGTTTAAAAAAAAGGGTGACACCAGGACCGATTCTAACTGATCTTTGATGCTGCAGGCCGGCTCATGTGTGGAGAGATTGCAGATGCCAACCTGTTACTAGACAGCCGGAGGTCTACTGAAGGTCTATGACCAGCCTCAATAGTAATGTAGCGAAAGTCCCATAGACTTCAATACAGTTGTATTGCAGTCTATGGGACTTGCAATCAGAAAATTGCAGGTTCAAGCCCCCTAAGGGTGCTAATAAAATAGTAAAAAAAAATTTTATTTAAAAAATATATATATATAAAAATACAATAAAAACCTAAAAGTTCAAATCACTCTTATTTTTCCCGTATGGCGAATGTTGTAGCGGTAAAAAAATCAAGAGCCAAACACCGTATTTTTGCCATTTCGCCTCCCATAAAACTTTCAATCAAAACATCAGACATTCCCCAAAACGGTATTCCCCCAAAACTAAAAAGTTCATATGGCCACACAAAAAAAGACGCCTTATGCATCCCTGTACAAGGAAATATAAAAAAAAATTTACGGATGTCAGAATATGGCAACTCCAAGAAATTTTTTTTTTTTTTTGCAAAGTTTTGGACTTTATTTTAAGGGGTAAAAACGTAAAAAATATAAATTAAAAATCAGTATCCCCAGAATCATACTGACCCATAGAATACAGGTGACATGTCATTTTGGCTGAACAGTGAATTCTGTAAAAACAAAGCCTGTAAAAGTCTCACATACACAGTTTTTCTCCAATTCCCCCCAGTCTCAATTTTTTTTCCAGCTTCCCAGTATGTCATACAGAATACTAAAGGGTACAATTATAAAGTCCAATTTGTCCTGCAAACATTAAGCCCTTCTATGGCTCTGCTCTGTGAACAGAAAAATAACAAAGTTATGTGGTTTGGAGGTCAGGAAATCAAAAACTAAATAGAAAATTCCTTTAGATATTTTTTAGTCACCTTGCAACTGCAGAGTGTTTTGCTTCCCTACATTGCCAGTTTTACTGGCATTTTACAGTTTTACATTGCAATGACGCCACAGAAAACTTCTGGCAAGTGACACAATTCCTGAACTTTGTTGGCGCTGTGGATGGGAAGCATGTAAGGATTCAGAAGACTCCAGGATCTGCCTCCGAACTCTACAATTATAAAAAGTATTTCTCAATCATCCTCATGGCCATTGCAGATGCCCAGTACTGGTTCATTGCTGTCAACATTGTGGCATATGGTCGAAGCAGTGACTCCAAGGTATTAAAGAACTTGACTATGGGATGGAGACTGGAGAATTAGGATTTCCACCACCAAGACCTTTCCTGGAACTAATGGACCTCCTGTGCCTTTTGCTCTTGTTGGTGAAGAGACCTTCCAGATGTGTGGCAACTTACTGAATTCATATTCAAGTCATGGGCTTAACTATCAGACATGGATCTTTAATTACAGGCTTTCCTGAGTCAGGTGACAAGCGGAGTGTGCATTTGGCAGCCTGATTGCAAAGTGGAGGGTCTTAATTCACGCCATTCAGTGTGCACCACAGGGAGTCGATGAGGTGGTCAAGTCATGTGTTGTACTCCACAACTACCTTCTTTCCAGAGAGCCTTTTGCTCTACACTGATTGACTCTACACTGGAAAGCCTGGAATCTCCTGGACCAAGGTCAACAGTTGCAGTCAACCAGATGCGGGACCAAATTGCTGCATTCTTTCTTTCCACACACATTAATTTTGATTAGCCTTCAAAAAAAAATAAAAAAAGTGATTGAAAAACAAACAAACAAAAAAAAAAAACAGCCCAAGTTCAAATCATGGGCTCTAGCCAATCAACCTGGACTGTTTTTTCAAAATATTTGTAATAGCTGCACTTCTCAATCAATTTTTTTAAAGTCTAATTTTTTATTTTTTAAACATCTTCTGTTATGTTGGACTTTGTCTCTGGTTTTTAGTCCATCTTCACGGTTAGCCCACTTAGTATTCTGAAGTCAAAATGTATCTGAGTGTATGGACTTGGATGCAGAGACAAATTAAATCGAATGTAGAAGCAACAATATCTTATAGCACATTTTTGTGGTTTATCATGAAAAGTTTTAAGTGTAATATTTTTTTCCACATTCCATTTATTCATTTATTAATTTATAACATTTAAAAAAAATGAAATGACACTATACTTTTTAGTAGCATGACTGTTAATTCATTAATTTCTTCATAGGTTTGTTGCAGTTTAACCCCTTAACGTAAAATGATGTACCAGCACGTCATGAGAGTGAGTGCCTAATGGCAAAATGACGTAAGCAACAGTTGACACCCGCGTCAAACATGACGCGGCATCCAAGGGGTTGCACATTAATAATTCCCCCATCGGAACCCCCCGCGGTGAAATCAGGGGGTGCCATTATACATTTTCAGCAGCCAGTAACCCCAGGCTGCTAGGACCCCCAAGTACCTGGTTGATCCTGTCGGACCTCAAGAAGTCAGTCTATGCATAGCCTGACTTCCTCTATGGACTGCAATATACGTGTATGCTGGGTATTGCAGTCTATAGTAATGAATCAGCGATCAGAGTATTGCTGGTTCAGGTGTCCTTATAGGACAAGTAAAAAAAAAAAGTTAAAAAACTTAATAAAGTTATTAAGCCCCAAAAATTCCCTTTTCCTATATAAAATGAAAATAAAAAATTTAAAATGAATAAAAACAATACATATTAGGTATTGTCGCGTCTGTAACAACCTGTTAAAAAAACGGAAAAAAACGCCGGAAGTAATGATTTTTCACCATCTTACCTCACAAAATATGCTATAAAAAGTGATCAAAAAGTCATATGTACCCCAAGACAGTATCAATAAAAAGCACAGGTTGTCCTGCAAAAAATAAGAACTCAACCAACTCTGTAAACCGAAAAATAAAAATGTTACACCTCTCTGAAGATGGCGATGCAAAGATAATTGATTTCTTTCCCCAAATGGGTTTTTGTTCTGCAAAATTAGTATCGCATAAAAAAACAATATAAATGAGGTATCGCTATAATCGTACCAACCCGCAGAATAAAGGTAACATGTTACTTATGCTGCATGGCGAAAAATTTAAAAGGTAAAACGCTATGCCAAAATTTTTTTTTTTTAATCCACCAAATGAAGAGTTAATAAAATGTATTCAATAAGTTATAGGCGCCCAAAACTGGTGTCATTACAGCCCTCATATGGCTACATCACCAAAAAAATAAAGAAAATATAGCTTGTACAATGTGAAGACAAAAACCCCCAAAATCGCCAAATCATTAGAATAAAACTGGCTGCGGCAGTAAGGAAATGTATAAGCTGTGTAAGCGTATATCAGGGTACACCCCGGATTTAGAGCTTACAAGGGAAAAGACACCAGAAGTGACCCCCAGAGTGACCCCCCTCCCCCCCTGCCCAAACATAGGAGCTACTGGGAAAATAGTAGGGAATTTGGTGTACTCAATGCACTCCGCACAGCTTACATATTCACTGTTCACCATCCGCTGTGCATTCCCGCCTGGAATATTAAAGCTCACTACACCCCTTGATAAATTCTTTGAGGTGTGCAGTTTTCACAATGGGGTCACTCCTTAGGGGATTCCACTTTTCTGTCGCCTTAGAGGCTCTGCAAACATGACATGGCGTCCAGATACCAAACATCTAAATCCGCACTGCAAAAGCCACATAGCTGCCCCCTAATGTGTGCCCAAACTGCAGTTTATGCCCACATGTATGACATTGGTGTACCCAGGATAACGTACTTAATGTCATATCTGGGTACAAACTGATATTTGGACACACAACCATGCACAGAAGGGAGGGAACGTTATTTGGTTTTGGGCGCACAGATTTAAATGGTTTGGTTTTTGGACGCCATGACACTTTTGCAGAACTCTTGAAATGCCAGTAAATTGGAATCCCCTGACATGTCACCCCATTTTGGAAACTACACCCCTGAAGGGATTTATCCCGGGGTACAGTGAGCATTTTTAACCCCATAAGTGTTGCTATAATTTAATGAATATGCAGCTCATGGTGAAAGGTGAAAATGACAATTTTTCCAGGAATACGTTATTTCAGTGGGTAATATGTTGCACCCGGCTTGTATCAGAGACAAATACTCCAAAAGCTGTTATGCCCAGGATCTCCGTTTAACAGTTTTTGGAGTGTGTGTCTCTGCTGACACATGCTGGGTGCAACATATCAGGCACTGAAATGGAGTTTCTCTGGAAAAATTGTAATTTTCACTTTTCATTACCAGCTGCGCATTCATTTCTGGAAATTAATTTAATGCAACGCTCAAGGGTTAAAAATGCTCGCTACCCCACTTGATAAATCCCTTGAGGGGCGTAGTTTCCAAAGTGGTGTCACATGTTGCGGATTCTACTTTACTAGCAATTCAGGGGTTCTGCAAAAGTGGCATGACGTCCAAAAACCTAAATAGCGCTCCTTCCTGGCTGTGCCCAAATAGCAGTTTATACCCACACATGACATTGTTAAGTACATTATCCTCGGAACACCAGTGTCATACATGTGAGCATAAACTGCTGTTTGGGCACACAACAGGGCACACATGTGAATGAGCCCTATGTGCTTTTAGATTACTAATTTAGATTGTTGGTTTTTGGACGCCATGTAACGTTTGCACATACCCTAAAATTGCACTACAAAATGGGGTCACGTCTTGGGGAATTCCAGTTTACTGGCACCTCTGGGGCTCTGCAAAAACAACATGGTGTCCAGAAAATCCCTCTAAATCTATACTCCAAAATCTAAAAAGCGCAGAAGTCATTCCCTTCTGAGTCCTGCTGTGTGCCCAAGCAGCAGTTTACGCCCATATATACAACTTTTTTGTCCCCGGGATAGCCCATTTAATAGTTTTAGGAGTGTATGTTTCTGATGACAGTGGGCGCAACATATTGGGCACTAAAATGGAATATTTCTATAAAAATTTCAAATTTCACTTTGTACATTCATTTTTGGGAAGCAGTCTTGGGCTCAAAAAAATAATACCCCTTGAGAAATTCCTTGAGGGGTGTAGTTTCTAAAATGGGGTCACTTTTTGGGAGTTTCCATTGTATTGGTACTTTAGGGGCTCTGCAAATGCGACATGACACCTGAAAACTATTCCAGCAAAATCTGCCCTCCAAAAGCCAAATAGCGCTCTGTCCATTCTGAGCCCTGCCATGTACCCATACAGCAGTTTACGACTACATATGGGGAATTCCCGTGTTCAGGAGAAATTGAGTAACATACTGTGTGGAGCTTTTTCTTCATTAACCCCTTGTACGATTGAAAAATTTGAGATTAAATGGCCGGTTTATAGGAAAAATATTTTTTTTAATTATTTAGGTCCCAATGCTAATAAAATCTGTGAAACAGCTGTGAGGTCAAAATGCTCACTATACCCCTTGATAAATTCTGTAAGGGGTGTAGTTTCCGAAAAATATTCTAGCAAAATCTGCCCTCCAAAAGCCAAATAGCACTCTTTCCATTCTGAGCCTCGCCATGTACCCATACAGCAGTTTGTAACCACATATGGGGTATTCACATATTCGGGAGCAATTGTTTAACTAACTATGGTGTGTTTTTTTTTCTTCATTAACCCCTTGTAAAAATGAAAAATTTGGGGCTAAATTGACAGTTTATTGGATAAAAAGTCATTTTTCATTTTCATGTCCCAATGTTAATAAAATCTGTGAAACAGCTGTGGCATCAAAATGCTCACTATACCCTTTGATATGTTCTGTGAGGGGTGTAGTTTCCAAAACGGGGTCACTTTTGGGGGTTTCCATTGTATTGGTACTCTAGTTGCTCTGCAAATGTGACATGGCACCGCCCTCCAAAAGCCAAATAGCACTCTTTCCATTCTGAGCCTCGCCATGTACCCATACAACAGTTTGTAACCACATATGGGATATTCACATGTTCAGGAGCAATTGTTGAACAAACTGTGGGGTGCTTTTTCTCCTTTAACCCATTGTGAAAACGAAAACTTTGGGGATAAAGTGACGTTTTAGTAATTTTTCCTTTACACATCCCAAAGTTAATACAATCTGTGAAACGGCTGTGGGGTCAAAATGCTCACTATACCCCTTGATAAATTTTGTCAGGAGTGTAGTTTCCAAAATGGAATCACTTTTGGAGGGTTTCCATTGTTTTGGTACTTAGAGGCTCTGCAAAGGAGACATGGCACCTGAAAACTATTCCAGCAAAATCTTCTTTTCAAATGCCAAATGTTGCTTCTCTTCCATGCGCTGCCATGTGCCCAAACATCAGTTTACACCCACATGTTGGGTATTTCTGTGCTCAGGAGAAATTACACAACAAACTGTCAGATGCATTTTCTCATTTAACCCTTTGTGAATGTGTTACTTTTAGGGATAAATGAATATATTATTAAAAAAAAAAAAATTAACTGTCTAAATTTCACCTCCATATTGTTTGAATTCCCGTGAAATGCTAAAAGGGTTAACAAACTTCCCAAATGCTCTTTTGAATTATTTGAGGGGCGCAGTTTTGAAAAATGGATAATTTATGGGGGTTTCTAATATATAGGCCTTTGTAATCCTCTTCAGAACTGAAGTGGTCCCTAAGAAGTTAGTTTGGGAAATTTTCTTGTAAATCTGGAAAATCGCTGTTACACTTGTAAACCTTCTAACATCCAAAATAAATTAAAGGACGATTAAAAGATGATGCCATTATAAAGCAGAGATATGGTAGATAATATTTATTAATGTATTTGCATGGTATGACTATCTGTCTGATAAGCAGAGCATTTCACATTTGAAAATTGTGATTTTTTTTTCCAAATTTCCATCAAATTCCCTTATTTTTTTTTATAAATGAATACAAAAATATTAATCAATGTTTACCACTAACATGAAGTACAATGTGTCACGAAAAAAAAAAGCATCTCAAAGTTATTGCCATATAAATTGACATATGTCAGTTTTGAACAATGAGGCCTGGTCATTAATGCACTTTTAGGCCCGGTCCTTAAGGGGTTAATAAAGTATTGCAGTCTTTTTTTTTTGCAGCTCTTTGAACCAATCTGTCTGTAAGCCAGTTGTGCTGTGGTTTCACATGTCACTCTTAATAATGTATATACACCTAGTTGGATCTTGTCTCTGAGGCTCTCTAGCCTAGCCTCTGCTGTTTCCCAGATGTCCTGTCAGAAAACTGTTCTTTCATATATAAAAAATAAATTTCTATCTATTTTATTAAATAAGGTCCCAATAATGGGGGACAACAAACTATAATTATAAACAAGGGGAAAGGATACAATGTCCCTGGAGTGCTGGCCCCTCATTCTTCAGGGGACAACTCCTGCAAGCCCCTCACAAAGGACCCACAGTGTCTAGAAAATCCTACAGGAGGGAGATGAAGAGTATGAAGAAAAGACAAGAAACCAGTGAAGGACTGGTTCCTCGAAGTCAAAGGAGGAAGAATAGCAGAAGGGAAGAGTTGAGGAGAGGAAGGACATGAAGATTCAGAGTGGGTTGGGGGATAGGAGTGGGAAGAGGGATGGTAGTGTTGATAGGATGAGGATGTGGAATAGGATGTGGATGGGGAGCGTGTGAGGGGGGGCAGTGTAGGATGTCCTAGACCACATAAATGAGAGCAACCCTACACTTGTACAGATTGGTAGGACTCATTCACTCCATCCTGTGGGTTAGAGTTTGGAGGAACTGCAAATTGGTTGTGGGAGTATCTGATGACCCTGCGCTCTCCAGTCATCGAATTTGAGCAAGTGTTTCATCACAGAATCTTACTTGCTCCATCCTAAACCTATTCATCAACTTATTCAATCTCAGCAAAGAATCTTGACTTGGTTTCTTCCAAATTAAATTATTACAATTTTTTACTGACTGGGAGTGGGAGTAGTAAAAATGTTAACAACTCCGACTCAAGTCTCTTAATTATTTTATTATACATATATTAAGCATATTTTGTTTCTAAAAACTTTCTTGAGAAGAGAAGAATTTTGCCTAATGTAAAATAAACTAACCAAAGTGAGTGGTAAACTACATAGCCCGGAGAACATTGTTAAGAAAAATACAAATTGGAAGGGAAGGGCCTCAGGAACAGGAACAGCAGAGCAGCATACCGATATGGCTGATGATATGATATGGCTGAGACTGTGGCTGAGCCGATTGGGGCATGGTGCTCTGCATTGAATTCCCTTTTCCCTTCCGACCAACCAGCAGCACAATAGTGGGACTATTTCTGCCCCTGTGTGCTGGTAGGACAGAATGGGATTTTTAATAAATAACAAATGGTTAAATAACTAACCCCACCCCCTCCTCAACCCCCCAATGTGTTTTTTTTCTGTCCTGTGTTGGTGGCACAGTTGGGGGGAAGGTTATTCCTTCTGTATAGGAGGGTTATCCAGATTTTTGGATGACTTACCCCTCCTAGCTCCTGCTTGACTTTTTGTCTTCTATCCTCCGGTTGTGAAGACTCTTTTTCTGCCTTTGGTTTCTGTTGGAACAAAATACAAGGGTTAAAACTCCTTGTCCGTCTTTCCCTTTCTCTGCTGATTAGTCTGCTTACCTGCAGGGAAAGACCTTTTTTCAGCTGTTGCTTATAATGGGCGGTCAGACAAGTCCGCTGCCTTTAGTGTCTGCGCTGAACCCTTGTGGCTCTAAGCCTTGCATTGCTTGTTTTTTTGCAATACATGGCGTTTCCTGCTTCTTCTCTCCAACTCCCCTGTGTGGGGACACCAGAGTCCAGAGTACGCTGGCTTGCGTACGTGATGATATCATCGAACGTCCTTTGTGGTCTTCAGAGTCAGGTCTCTCCTTCACTCCCCCTACCTGTACGAACAAAGGGAGGGGCTGAGCTGGCTAGGAAATCTTTTTTTTTTTTTTCCTTAACTTCCGTCCTTTTTTTTACATAAAATCTGTGCGATGCAGCCTTTTTCTTCCCTAGAAACCCGAAAAAAAAAAAGGTGAAGAAAAATAAAAAGGTCTTTTATTCTCTGTCGAAGTGGGAATGTCTTTGCACTCCATTTTTTTCTATATAAGTCTGCTGCTTCCTTTCCTCTGCCTCTTTGTTATTTGGCAGAGAGCATGCACGGTGTGCATTTCTCTTCTCTATTAGAGCAGACTTTGTACTGTTTTTGCAGTTCTACCTTGTATTTTCTTGCTTATGTACTCTCCTTAATCTTGCGTTTAAAGGTAAATATTAATTTCATTTTCTTTTTGCACACCTAAATTATTTTGTAGGTTAATATTCTATTTTTGTATTTTTTAGATGTCATTCTCAGTGTCTGGTGGAGACGATTCCTTCAGGCGTAAGACCACGTCTAAGCACAAGCACCTATCCAGTAGGTCCTGTCACATTCCTTTGCCTGACGTACGAAATTTAGCACATGCCGTCAGTGCCGCCCTTCTGAAGAACCCACTATTAGGGATGTGGTCATATGGGTGAAGGAATAGGTGTAAAACATCATGAGGGAGTTAAAGGAGTCCTTGTCTCACTTGTCTAAAAAAAACCAGAAATAGTGAAGCACCCGCATCAATTGTACGATCCAATGAAGAGTTCAGGATCGTTGCTGAAGCTAACATCTCTGATTCAGATATCAAGACATCTAAAACTCTCTTTCCTCTGGAAAAAATCCAGAAATTGTTAAGATCCATCAGGTCAGGGGACCATGCTGTTGATCCTGGGGAAGCCTCTAGGTCCACCTCTAGGGGGCCAAGGGCCTTCAAAGTGGACGACATGCTAAAAAGAGCAATGTCCACCAAATGGAAAAACCTGGAAAAGGCCTGTGTGTTATCCAGGAGGATAAAACTCTCTTTCCCCGATTCAGAACCTGGTGTCTCAGGGGCCCAGGCTCTGAAATCCTTCAATCTGAAAGCCTGGAGGTTGACCAATCCCTACTACGATCAAAGGGACTTTCTGGAGCCGTCCTAAATACTCTCTCTCTTTCTAAAGCAGAGTCCATGAACAAAAACTATGCCCGCATCAAGGAAGGGGATTGAGAGTTCTAATCCCTCTATTTTAGATATTCTGGAATTCCTTCAGGATGGCTTGGACAAGGGTCTTAGTCCTTCTATCTTGAAGGTTCAAGTGTCGGCCTTGTCAGCCTGCTTAAGTAAGCAGTTATCTCTAGAACCACTGGCAAAAAGATTTCTAATTGGTGCATCGAGGCTAAGACCACCTGTTACTCATGCAATTCCCCAGTGGGATTTATCCACAGTTCTAAAAGGTTTGTGTGAGTCTCCCTTTGAACCTCTTGAGGAAGTTGACATCAAATTTTTTACACTCAAGACTATGTTTCTTTTAGCAGTAACCTCAACTAAAAGAGTTGGGGAACTGCAAGCCTTATCTGTGGATCCTTATGTCTCTTTCCATGCGGATAGAGTTCAATTGAGGTTTATGCCGGGGTTTTGTCCCAAGGTGTCTTCTTACACTAACTTGAATCAAGTTATTTCATTACTTGTATTTTTATACTTCACTCCTTGGATGTCGCCATCCTTGGCCACCATTAAGCTGAAAAAATCAATGTGCCCCAGACAGAAAGATGCTTATAGGACAAATGCACTGTAAAAATGAAATATATCTTACCTGTTCCCCATTAAAATGAGATTTTGCAGTGTAAACTCAGCCAGCTTGTGATGTCCTCATCAACAAACTGAAAGTGAAACTCCTGGCATGCATTCCAGTGCTGAAGCTGAGGCGCATCACAGCTCTGCCTCCATCCACATAGAATGTGATCACACGGCTTCATTCACCTCAGCACCTCGGCTTTCCATTAATTGGTCCATTGGAATATAATGTCAAAGCAGGAGCTTTGTACCTAGATTCAATGGGCCAATTCATACTATATCAGAATGCGCCGCTCACAATGGCACAGCTTAGCTATGTTTTTTTTTTTAACCACTGATCACCAATGATTTATTGTAACATCCCTGTCATAGCACAGGACTGAGTCCTGGTTAGGACTTTTTGCCCCCTAGTGGTCAGGTCCTGAACTGAAGTAGTATTTAGCCCGCTCACAGTGAATTGGCTGAATCCCCTACTCAAGAAGGACCAGGTCCTTACCAGTGACAGTATTTAGCCAACTACTTGGCTAAACCCCACTCTCTGTAAGGACTTTTATAATAACTTGGTTCCAGCTTCAGTTATGTTTGTGATGCTAGGTTCACACATGCGTTCGGGAAACCTAATCTGCTTAAAAAGTGGTTACCCGCGGACCCCATAGACTATAATCGGGCCCGCTGGGTTTCCGCCTGAAAAATGCAGAGATGCAAGAAGGACTTTTCTCTCCGCATTTTTTAAGCGGATTCGTGGATGGAAACCCTGAACAAAGAGCAGGCGCATGTGTGAACCTAGCCTGAATCTCACAATAAAGTGACGACATTAGATAATAAGATGCCTGTTATGTCTATTATTTCCAAAAATTGTTTGTAAATCAACAATAAAAGATGGAAAATATTTCTCAGCATAGCGACTTTTCCTTTTCCATGTATCATATACTGTACATCACAAGGTTTCATACTGGGGAGGTCCCTTTCATTGATAACAACACAAACAAAAACATGGCATAAATTATAATGGGTATGTAAATTAATTATCCAAAAAAGTAAGTCTACCCATGTTTAAATGAAAATAATAATAATACATTTTATTTATATAGCACCAACATATTCCGCAGCACTGTATATTTTGTAGGGTTCAAGTACAGACAAAAAAGATACATTAAAAAGAAATAGTCAATTCAAACGATGGGACGGAGGGCCCTGCTCGCAAGAGCTTACAATCTATGAGGTAGAGGGAGTGACACAAGAGGTAGCAGGGGCGGCATCAGAGGTAGCATTGCTTATACAACGGTCAGACAATTTTGTAGTAGAGGTTACTGTTATTATACACATATAAAGCTGTATGAGCCGTTACCAGTTGTGTCCTTTAACATGCAGATGGTGTCTGGACATATAAAGTTAGTCTGAAACTGTATCATATCCTGTGGGGTAATGTGGGAGCGTGAACAGAGTGTACGTTTTAGGAAATCTAACTACAGAAGGGTTTACATTAGGAGTTGTGATAAGCCTGTTTGAAAAGATACAGGTGCATCTCAATAAATTAGAATATTTTTGAAACGTTCATTCATTTCAGTAATTTGTGGATGAGGGTGATAAGTTTATATTGTATTCTGTATTGAATAGGCAGCCAATGTAGTGACCGGCACAGACCAGAGGCATCACGGTAGTGTCTTTAGTGTATCTCTGGTAAGGAAAGGACGTTTTTTGGAGATGTTTTTGAGGTGGAGATGAAATGAGCGTGCAAGTGATTGGCTATGGGGGGTGAAGGAAAGGTCTGAGTCAAACATAACCCCGAGGCAGCGGGCATACTGCCTAGGAGATATGGTAAGGCCGGAGAAAAGCCTACCAAAAAAGGGTAATGTGCCAAAGACACCAGTACACTGAACAACAAACAAAGAAATTGGAGAATGGCACTCACAATAGCATGAAGTATTATAAAAATATCAAAATTTATTAGAATAAAATTAAAAAATACATATGTAACAATCAGTGGGGAGTCTCAAGCCGCAGTCTCCGAATCAGCTGCAGAATCTGTGGCAAGACACTTTTTTTTTTTTTTTTTCAGCATACTACACTAATTGTTTTTAATGGGAGGCAGAATGAGGGAATAATCTGCTGCTGATTTGGAAGCGAAATCCGCTGCAAAATCAGTGCCAGATTCCACCATGTGAACAGGACCTGATTCTGTTAACAGTGCAATGAACGCTTTTATCTGTATTAATGGAAGTGCTCAATGCAAAAACTGAGTTGGCCCTCACAGATACATATATAAATATATACAGGGACGTAACTAGCAAAGACTGGGCCCCATAGCATACTTTTGACTTGGGTCCCACCATGGCATAGCACCGTCTTTCCTGGCCTTTACTCAATATAATGCCCCATTTAAACACACTATAATGTCCCACAGTGGCCCCTTTACACAGTATAATGTCCCATGGCGGCCCCTCCACATGGCATAATGTCCTACAGTGGCCCCTCCACACAGTATTATGTCCCATAGTGTCCCCTAGGGTGGTCCTTGCAAATACGAGAAAAATTTTGGGTTCAGCAGAACCCAAAATTTTTGGGGTTCATGACCCACAAACTATTATTATACCCGGGGGTCTTTTCAGACACCCAAGTATAATAATTGGTGACAAACATAAAAAAACATGTTACTTTCCTCTCCTGGGCTTCGGCGTCTCTCCCTGCTGTCTTAAGCCCTCTTCGATGATGTGAGAGACGTGGGTTACGCTGGCGTCATTATGCATCGCAATGCCGGCCTTACCCACATGAGGTCATTGAAGAGGGCCTAAGATAGTACGGAGTCACTTCAGAGCACAGAAGAGGCAAGTAACACAGTTTATTATGTTCACTCTTCTCCCCTGGGCACCTGATCATGAAACTTCAGGGGCTGAAGAGTATGATAATAGCAGTTTCGGTTTGGACCTACTTGGTCTGAACCAAACCGACTGGCGATCCCGGCCTTACTTACCGGTCCCTGCTCTTGCAGCAAAGAGGGGCTGTTACCTGCTGGGGTTACTCCAGCAGGTAACGGCCTATTTAAAAAAAAAAACTGCCGCAGTCAGCACCCGGCAGCCCAGTGGGCCCCCCTCAGGAACTTGGGGCACCGACACTTGCCCGGGTGCTGACGCCAGCCCTGATCCTATACTTTCAAGGTTTCATACTAGTGATATTCTTTTCCGGGATAGTATATAGCCAACTCACACTGAACTGGCTATATACTATACTCCATAAGGACCTTTTCCATGTATCATATACTTACAAGGTTTCATACTGGTGAGGTCCTTTTCAGTGATAGTATATAGCTGTCTCACACAGAACAGGCTATTTCCTATATTTCATAGGGACCTTTTCCATGTTTCATATACTTAGAAGGTTTTATACTGTTGAGGTCCTTTCCAGTGTTGGGATTTGTTTCACAATATGCAAATGAGCAGTCTGGAGCACTGAAGGTGGCTTTTTTGGCTTCAAATTGTTACACCCACACTCCTCTAATAAACCCTCCTTTTCCCCCTCCCTTCTCTGGGAGCTATACTGAAATCTCCCCTGGCCATGTATTATTGTATTCGCAACACAGTGTGAAGCATAGCATTTTTTGTGCAATGGGGTCACCATGGCTTGTAACATTGGCAGCAGTTTTGTGAGTGAAGCCGCTGTTTTCTGGTTAGTAAACTGTGCTGAATGTATCTTGGATCAGTCCTACTTTGTGTGGCCTCACCCTAGAGTTACATGAAGGTGCTAATTAAATGGATTATCGATACAGATTGCTGCGGTCTCTTCAGCAGGTAACGGCCTATTTAAAAATAAACAAAAAAAAAAAAAAAAAAAAAAACAGCCGCAGTCAGCATCTGGCAGCCCAGTGGGCCCCCTCAGGAGCTTGGGGCCCCAACACTGCCTCCAGGCACCTCACATATTAGTAACCCTAAGGCCAGCTTCACACAGACACTACAGTCCCAGACAGTGAAGCTGCAGGGAAGCAGGAACTCCTAGCATCATAAACAACTATGATGCTGGGAGTTCGGGTCCTGGTCTGGGAACCACAGCTGACAACCAAATGTGTCCATGTCCCTAAGTTGGCCTTAGGGTTCCATTACACATGCAGTCTTTATTCACATTAACACATGTGCTGCTGTTTCTACACTGATCAAAAACACAAAATACCTGTGTGTTATATTTAACAAAAAAAAACAAAAAACACGTGTAATAGCAGCGCTAGGGTGGGTTCACGCTACCGTTGTTAATGTCCACTGACGGATGACAGCAATGGACATTAACTGTGACAGAGTAACGAACAGAGTCTGTGTCCATTCCCATTGACTAGAATGTAAAAAAACATTATGGACGCTGTCTTCTGTCTCCTTTACAAAAGTAAACAAAAATGACGGGAGGAAGACAGGAGATAGAAGACATCACCCATTATGTTTTTTTACATTCTAGTTAATGGGAACAGACACAGGAAGAAGAGGCTCCCTTTACATCTGTCCCTCTACTACCGGTATTGTCGGTTGCTCGCATCCTATGACAGATAACAGCAATGGACGGGCATAACGATAGTGTGAACGTAGCCTTACTCCATCATGTCCTAGGTCTTCCAAAACAGTATGCAGAGATCTTGTAGAGTCCATGCCTTGATGGGTCAGAGTTGCTTTGGTGACACAATGAGAGGGGGGGTTACAGTTATAGCTAATTGGTGGATTTATTCTTACAGTTATGACACTAACAAAACACTATTTAAATTTTTATTTGTATTAAATTTAACACTTTTGGCAAAAAAATAGAAGATATAAAGCAAAAACAACAAAATAACAGCACTTTGTAACAGCGAAACTTGAAGATACTCAAAATCACTTTTTAAATAATTGTACCACTCCCCGACATCCGCCGTAATAGTACAACAGATGCCGGGCCTTTTAAAGATGGCGGCCACTCTTCAGAGCAGCCACCATAGCCACCGGGTCTTCACTGTATTGTACAGCAGAGACCCGGTAATAACAAGTGCAGTTATAACTACATCCAGGTAGATCCCCATGTCCCTCCAGTGTACCCTCACATTACTAACAAGCATCCTACTTGTGATGATAAGACTACTCAGTTATGTATTTTTTCTGTGATTTATTACTACTTGCTCATATTACTCCTACACAGTGGGGCGTCCAGGTCTGTTATCAAAATCAGTCTGGCTCCAGGAATGCGGTCATTCTACTCTATAACGAAGTCCCTTTGTTGTTCTGTCCCTGGCTCAATTAGCATGCCCGTGCTAATCTCTTTATCACAGCAGGGGGGACATCCTAGAGATGTGTATTGGTAGGCTCTAAGCAAACAGAAAACAGACTTCTTGTCTACAGCCCACAGTACAAGGGAGATATGGTTTTATGGCCATATTTCCCCAGCAGAACTGCCTGTCGTGGCACCGATAAATTCTTTCGGTGCACCAGGCAGAGACGAGCGGCCCAATTCTAAACTCGGTACGGTTGAGAGCAAGGAGAAGGTCCAGGCACTGAACTCTTACCCAAAGGGGATTGGGGTGTCATTCTTGGTGTCTGCAACGATGGGGAGCCCGCCACGAGCCCCATCAGACCTCTTGCTTTACCCTACGGTCATCGGACAAGGAACTATGACGAGTTATGGTTATTGGGATTGCAAGAGGGAGGGTGAGGCTTCTCCTTCTGGTGACATCACTTAGGGAGGAGACCAGGATAGTTAAATGCTCTCAGACCAGGGAAAGAGGGTGACTTGTTATCCTGGGGAAGATGTGAGAGCATGTAGGAGACCCATGCTATGTAATTTGCTTAAGAATGCGCACTAAGCCAAGTTGCTGAGACTTAGAGAACCAACTACAAACTTGTACTGGTATTTTTCTATCTTTTATTCCCATTTTATTTTCTGTACTGTATTTTGCTTTTACCTGTATTTGCTTGACCATTCATTGATGTATATTTCTGTATATGTTGGTGCCTAGTACCAACCCACTTGGGTTAATAAATATATAAAATTTATAAAGCTCGTTTCATATTATTCTAGGAACCCGGTCACTCATGGGTTGTGAGTGGGAAGTTAAGAAAGGGTAGTTGCAGGTGTGCCAAGCGGCTTGGCAAGGTGAGAGCCTTCACACTACTATCCCCCCATGTCCCTCCAGTGTACCCTCACATTACTAACAAGCATCTCAATATCCCCCATGTCCCTCCAGTGTACCCACACATTACTAACAAGCATCCCACTATTTCCCATGTCTCTCCCGTGCACCCTCACACTGCTACTATCCCCCATGAGCTTTTAAGGGGTTGCCCAGACACAACAAGCGTTACCTGTTATTCACAGTTTTGTACTTTGGCTATCTCTGGTGGTCTGAAATCACTGAAATTTATGGAACAGCGGCAAGCATTTAAGACCAGCCATTCCATTCAGACTGGGGTTCAAAACACCCAAATTCTTATGACCCCCTTGCAAGATACCCACAGGGGAGGAGATAAGGTGGTGACCAGATAGCCCCTGTAAGTCTACCCCTGCAATGCTAGCAATTATTTCACCAATAGACATATATGTCCTGTGCACCCCCAAACAAGCATTCTACATCTCGCTAGTGCACCCCCATAGTGTTAATAAGCACTCCACAGCTCATAACACCCCAAACAAGTTTTACACAGCTCCCCATGTGTCTTCTAAGGCCGAAGCCCAACGTGGTGGAAACACCATGGCAAAAACTGCAGTTTTACAGTCCCTGCAAAGTGGATAGGATTCTAGCGAATCTCATCCACGCATTGCAGAAAAATACCCACAGCAGAAATGTTGCTATTTCCAAAACAGTTGCGTTTTGGGAAATTGCAGCATGTCAGTTATACTTATGGAAACACCAGCAGAAAGTCCGCACAGTAAAACTCTGCAATTTTTGTGTGAAAAGTGCTGCGGGAAATCATTATGTGTTTCCACAGCAGTTTTTCCCGCAAGGCTTTTTGGCTGCATCCAGCTACTTGGAGCCTTAACCTAAAGCACACTTTCAATTGCCCATGCACTGCCAATGGAGAAGTTTCTTTGCGCCTCTCATGCACACAGATATGAAAGATACCTCCATTCTTCATGAGCCCCCTGTGCACCTCCAGGCCACCCCCTCCGAATGTACCTTCAGTGCATGGAGCACACACAAGCACCCCTCAGCTCTGCACGTGTCCCCCCACAGCACACCATGCACCCCCCAGCTCTCCATGTGCCCCCCAAAGCACACCATGCACCCCCCAGCTCTCCACGTGCACCCCTACAGCACACCATACACCCGACATCTCTCCACGTGCCCCCCCACAGCACACCGTGTACCCCACATCTCTCCCCCAACAGTACATCGTGCACCCCACATCTCTTCACCCACAGCACACATCTCCCCCCTCACAGCACACCATGCACCTCATCTCTCCCCCCACAGTACACCATGCACCCCACATCGCTCCTCCCCAACTACACCATGCACCCCACATCTCTCCACTCCACATCTCCCCCCCACACTACACCATGCACCCTACAACTCTCCCCCCACAGTATACCATGCACCCCACATCTCTTCCCACCACTACATCAAGCACCCCACATCTCCCCCCTCACAGTACAATGTGCACCCCACATCTCTCCCCCACATCTCTTACCCCCACTACACCAGGCACCTTACATCTCTCCATGTTCTTCCACTGAACGGGATACAACTTTTCTTCATGTAGAAGGACCTTCTTACAAGCATAGACACGCCTTACCAGTCACATAACTAGAGAATGTCATGTGACCGTCTGACGTCAGAAAGGTCCTTACTGAGTATAGTATTTAGTAATAGACAAAGCAGGTGAGCAGCGCAGGTGTACACAAAGTAATGTGACATGGTCTATACTGTGTCACATGTCGCTTCATGTCACACACTCGGTGGTTGAAGGAGGTGTGTCAGGGAGCAGGCAGAGCCAACTCAGTGGAGGGTGGGACTTCAAAAATGAGGACCCAGAAGTAGAAATGAAAATGGATGTCTATGAGTAAGTTTATTAGTTATCTTTTTTTTTTTTTTTTTTTTTTTTTATAAATTCTTTATTTTAGATATTATATAGAAATAACAAACAAACAATGATGGTGTGAGCCAAACAAGCGCTTGACCTCAAGGAACGAGGCATACATCAGCTTCAATACATAGTAACATGAAATAGATGTATTAGCACATCAACTGTTGCTAATCAAAGCAGTTATCAGGGGGGTGAAAGGGACAAAGAGGGGGGGGGGGGCTGGGAGGGGAAGGGAGAAGGAAGGAGAGAAAGAAAGACAGGGAGAGAACAAATGTGGGAACATCAAGTTAACACACAAATGACGGGCATGCGAGGACCCCGACCTCTCCATGTCGGCAGCGTAAACCCTACATCAAGGTCCACCCGTCAGGTCTCTATAGGCCTGGGATCCCTGAAAGAGAATCCACGGCGTCCAGGCCACCATGAAGGATTCCCTCTTATCGCGAAGGGATGCCATGAGATCCTCCATGTACTGGATGTCCTCCACTTTACGAATCCAGTGCAGGAGAGAAGGGGGATTGGACGATTTCCATAGCGCTGGGATACACGCCCTAGCAGCATTGACCATATGTCGTAGGGAGGATTTGCGATAGGTACACAGGGGGTAATCTGAGAGGTGTAGCAGAAAGAAGGCTGGCGTGTTAGGAATGGAAGTTTGGAATATCCGACCTAGCACCCTGTGTACTCCCTCCCAAAAGTCTCTCAATATCGAGCATTCCCAGAAGATATGTAAAAGCATCCCCTCCTCCGAGCAACAGCGCCAACACACAAGAGAGGAGGACGGGAAGAGTCTGTGTAGCTTAGACGGAACATGGTACCATCTAGTCAGGATTTTATATCCCGCCTCTTGATAACTGCTAGCCATCGAACTCTAGTGGGTAAACTCAAGAATTCCGGAGCACTGTTGGTCAGAGAAGGTCATGGCCAGATCGGCCTCCCATCTGGTTAAGTAGGAGGGTCTGTGGCCCGGAGGAGGGGACACCAGGAGCAGATAGAAATCGGAACGTGAGTGTCTTAGCAGGCCCCTTCCCATGCAGGACTCCTCGAACCTCGTGAGCTGTCTGTCATACCCCGGGGAGTAACAACTATGGTACACGTCGGGGAATCTTGGGGAGGAAAAGGTAGGGACCGCCCCCTCCCGAAAGTGTGTCTCCTGGATAAAGGCCACCTGGGCCCTCTTACCCCATAAAAGGCGGAGAAGGGATGATCTCTTCTCGGGAGTATTGAGACCATTAGCGTTGATGGAGGAAAACACCAAAGAGTCCATGGCGAGGGCCGGGGTCCTGCAAAGGGAGAAAACAAAAACAAACAAGCAACACACACAGGACTCACAGAGGGGGAGGAGGGAGGGAAAGAAAGAGGAGGAAGAAAAAAAAAAAAAAAGGGGGGGGGGGGGAAGGAAGCGAGGGGACGAGAGAGTGCAAAGGGAGGGATAAGAAACCAAGAAATACAACATTTAATTCCGCTCAAGGCTAATCCAAGAGCAGTAAACAGAAAACAGTGGGATAACCCACTTAAGCAGGTCACAGGAGCACACCGCAGTATGCGCCCAGAGAGCTGCTAAGCTAGACTATCGGGGGGAAAAGTAAAAACTCAAATCTAGTTGCCACCCTTTCCCCGAGCATGAGAATGGAAAGAGTAATCAATACCTCTCTACTAAGGTGGGAGAGAGAGGGGGGGCTAAACCCTTACTAAAAGGTAATTCCAGCCGAACAGACGGGGGGGGGGGGGTAACCCCCTGCGAGGGTATGCCTTACAGCTAGGTAGGGGGAGCTAAGGTACAAGAAGCTCAACAACTTAAGTAGGGAAGTGGGGAAGAACTTAGGATAAGGGCCTCCAACCGCCCTCCGTTGGATTGAGAACCCTTATGTATCCCCCAGGGGGAAATAAAGCTAAAGACCCGCAAGGTGCCCCCTCTTACACAAAGCATTCCAGATGCCCTGCTCGTCATTAACCAGAAAGTGTGCTAAAGGGGAACACCCTAGGAAAATAGATCACATTTCAAGTAGACCTCCGCCAGACACCCTCCCCTCGAGGTCTCCGAGTCAGGGCAGATGAAGGCGGGCACCCTCCCGGAGGCACAGGCGGCAGGGAGAGAGAGATCAGGCAGTCAGGGAGAGAGTGATCAGGCATATCCAGAAACTTCGCCAGCAAAGTCTCTTGTTCCGGAGAGTGAAGTGCAAAGGAAGCTCCGTTGCGACGTATCTGAACATGGAAAGGGTGACCCCATTTATATGTGTCCCCAGAGTCCAGGATGACTTGTAAGGTTGGTTTAAGGATTCTGCGCATGGCTAGTGTACGTCGGGAAACATCCGGTAGTAGGTGCACTTGGGTGTTCATAAATGGGACTGGGCCACCACGCCAGGCCTCCTGGAGAATATCCTCCTTCTCCCTGAAAAAATGGACTCTACAAAGAACATCCCTAGGCTCCGAGGTGTCCTTACGCCTAGGACCCAGCACCCGATGGACTCTGTCAATGGTGATCTCCGTGTCCAAAGGACAAGACAGGACTGTGTTGAAGATCAAGGTCACGGCAGAATGGAGCTCCGAGGGGGGTAGGCTTTCAGGGATACCCCTAAGTTTGACATTATTTCGACGACCTCTATTTTCTTGATCATCAACCTGAAGAAGGATGGATCTGTTGAGGTCTCTTTGGGTAGACTGAAAATTTTCTACGGCAGTGAGGCGTTGGTCCAGTGAAGCAGCCTGCTTTTGTTGAGTAGAGAGTTGTGTAGATAGAGTCTGTAGTTCCGTTTTAAACTCAGACATGATTTTCTCTTGCCTTTCCTCCACTCTGCGGACCATAGCTTCCAAGTCCAACTTAGTAGACATATTGCTGAGAAGGTTCCAGATATCCGACAATTTAGGACGCTTTCGGCGGTGGGAGGGTGAAGCTGCATCTCTCCCAGAGAAGTCAGATATGTCAGAGGAGGCTGGAGAGTGAAGGGCTATCGGGGTACCCGAGAGGTCAGGTCTCAAACCCTCACGCTGGTCTGAGGCGCCAGGGACGACGGTCTCCGACCGTGGGTCTACTGCATTGTGGGATACTCTGGCTGCTCCTGTTGTCAGCGGAATGCCGCCCGGAGAGGGCCTGGCTATATATGGATCCATTTCCAGAGGAACATCTGGGGTCTCTACAGGATGTAGTTTATTCTGGGAGGTCATGGACTGAAAGGAAAGTGACCCTGATTGTATTATAGAAGGCATGAGAGAGTGAGACAGTGAGCCTGCACCAGATCCAGCTGGGCCAGGTATTTCATTGAGAGAGGGAGACTGCAGGAGCTTAGGAGTTAACTGTTCCTCGGTGGGAGGTGAGGGCTGAAGTGAGGGAACACTGCTGGGGCCGCCATTTTGGGAGCGGGGGGGGAGGGGGACCGGTACCTGCCGGTGAAGCGCTGATTTCCTCTCTGTCGGCGGCTGAGACAGCAGCGGAGGGGATAGCTGCGTGTGAGGCCTCCCCTGGGAGTCTGGAGGGTCCGCTGGGCAATGAAGAGGCGCCGCTGGTACTACTGAGGCGCTGGAGGCGTGCGCCGGCGCCATTTTGGCTCCCTCCGCCTGAAGGGAGGAAGGAGAGAGCAAGAAACGCGCGATGCGCGGCTCCGTTAGGGAGGAGGAAGTCGTCCCCCTGCGTCCAGGGCGCTTAACCATCTCAGGTAAGCCGTTCAGGGGCGATTTTATAGTAATTTTACCCCCTTAATGATAGTTAGAAGCGCTCGGGGTCCGGGAGCTCTGTAGATGTGCGGCTTTACGGTGACATGTCTAGGCCACGCCCCTATTAGTTATCTTTGTGCTACAGATTACAAACTGTTAGATATAAAGTGGCCAACCCCTTTAAGAATCCATATTGCAAGATCTCTACCCTTTAGGCGGTCAGAGAATCTTTTTCTTTCCACTGGATAAGGAAGCCATAAATTTGGCCTTTACATCCCAGGGGTTGGACCCCCCTGATTTTGTCAAGGTTCATTCTACTAGAGCTGTTTCCACTTCCTAGGCTGAAAGGAACTCTATTCGCTTCAAGCAAATTTGTTCTGAAGCTTCTTGGAGCTCTCACCAGACTTTTATAAAACACTATAGATTTAATACTCGGGGTTTTGAGGCCACCTCCTTTGGCTACTATAGATTTAATATTCAGGGTTCGGATGCCACTTCCTTTGGCCTTCTGTTTTAAACTCAGTTCTTCAAGAGGGCCCTCCCTATGGGTTCTTCTTGCTAGATCCCCACTATTGTGCTGCTGGTGGGATGGAAAGGAAGCGTAGATTAGGATATTAATCTGTTTTCCCTTAGTCCCAACAGCAGCACAAGACTACCTCCTTATGAGTTTATGTATTTGTCTTTATAATTACACATTGGGAGGTTGGTACTTCCTTCCTTAAATTGAGAAGGCAAAAAACAAGAGCACCAAGCAGTGTGTAGTGCATTATCACTTGGAAATAAGGATATACTGGTAGAAACAATTAGCTTCTCACCTTTTGGGGTTGTGTTGAGTGACACAACCAATTTATAGGTCGTATAAGAAGATTATATAGGATAACGGATTGAGCTGTCACTGTGTGCCACCATAAACGAGGTAGAGAAACAATACAGATAATCGGACCAGTTCACAAGGACTGCGTAAATCCAGAACTGATGGCATAAATCTTTTATTTTTTATTTCCAGGAATACGCCACACAAACACACAACGCGGTTCTGGGGCTTACATGAACCTTTATCAAGTGTGTATCACACTAAAACAAAACAACAATAAAAAAAAAAACATCTCAGAATAAATAGTCTACAGAGAATAATCGAAAATGTACAGATAAATATATAAATAAATAAAATAATCTCTTTACATTCCAGATAGTTCACATGCTAGTTAGGTTAATAGAATATTTAGAAATGGCAGCAATGAAATGTACAAATAGGGCTAAGTGGAGCCAAGAAGGATCAGTAAACTATTTATTCAGAGATGTTTTTTTAATGCACCATTTAAATTCTGTGGGACCCATAAGGATCACTACTAGCAACTGTCCGGTTACATCTCTCCTTACATGGAATTCATCCATAAGAGAGAGCACAAACCCAATGACTTGTTTGATCATTACACCAGACCACCTCCCACACATGCTAAAGTCAGTAATATCATTGTGGATACGGGTAGAGCCTCTATAGTAAGTACCTCAAATTGACTGCGACTCACTCAGCAAATTGTTTTGGGATAAGGAAAAAGATCTAATGGAGGAAACTAAACATCTGCTCCATCATAAGTTTCTCTCCATATATTTACAAGAGGATCTTACTCCCAGAGGTCTAAGACTCAATTTATCCTCCCCTTTTCCCAATGATCCAGTATTCACGGAGAGCTGGGATAAACTTCACTACATCACAGCACAAAGGGGTTGATCGAGCTAATCGCTCAGAAAAGGTTGGCCCTAGCCACCTCTCTGAGCAATAAAATCAATACTATGAATAACCATCTAGCTGAATTTGCAGGCCAACCAGATTTCACAAAAATGACCAATGTGTTACGTGCACGTACCACTGATTATGAGAGGAATACCTTGGAGGCTAAAAGTAAAAAACTCTATAGAGATCGTAATGACTTTGCTGATAATAATATCAAATTTTGGTCCAACCGAAGCAAACGGGGTCCTTCCCTTCACACGGACTCTCATATTAACCAGAAGGCCAGAGCACCTGGGCCATCTGTTACAGTCAAATCCAATGTCCCTCACTCTCTAAGAAAAAAGATGATGAGAAAACGAGTTCACAAACGCAGTATACATTCTTTTGGGGAACCAAGGCCCGCCACAACATAAGCCACTGCCAACTTGTCGTCTAATAACCATGTGATCCATGATCCCAACAAGGTTCCAACTACTATGAGCCACACTCACCCATGTAAACAACCATGCTCCTTAACATTCACCAATCCAGAAACACACTTACCACCATTATCTTTGGGAGATCTGTCACTACCAAGCCCAAACTCCTTGTGCTTGCCTCCCACTGAGTTTTGGGGTTATCCTTAACCCCAAAATCGGTGAATCCATCCCGAGTTGTTTCGTTGCCACTGTCTCCTCCACTGATCCCGCTACACCTACAGTGGCCTTTACACCCAACTGCCCTGACACAAGTGCAGACTCAGAGGCAGGTATTTTGGATGACTCATTATACAACACCCCTCTTTCCATGTCTCAAATACATAAGGCCTTAGAATTGTCCATCACCACAGACACTCTCAGCAAGGAGTCTTTTTTACGCCTACCCCCCATTTTAACTCCCAGATCCATAGTACAGATACAAGATGTAGCACAAATCTCCTCCATTCCAATAACCCTACATGTAAAAGAGACTCCCCTTTACAGCAAAATTTCTACAGTCCACTAAATCTCAAGAGAAAGAACAGAGACCATCAACCAGAAACCACTCCTGTCTCCCCAAAAAGCACAGAGACTGTAGAGGTGGCACCAAATCTAGATCTAGGGGCAGATCCATTGTTCCAAATGCCAAAAAGAAACAAACCCTAGCAACTTGCATTTTCAATCTATCTGATTATGTATTGAATGAGTCTGAAACTAGCTTACTCAGTAAGGGGTTATCTTTTTGTCCTAGTCAAAGTCATAATGACTTTCAATTATTTGTATACCTGAATTGGTTTATTAGAAAACTGACTCTCAATAGACACTTTTCCATCACTTCTAATACAAATAAAGAATCTATCCCTACAGCTAATGAAAACCCAGTTTCTCATGTCAGTGATCTCACTGCTCTAAACACTGACATTCTAACTGAGAACAATATTGACGATTTACAATCTATTCCTACAAACCTTAGACCTAAATCATCTTTTAACCCTATATATTATAGGAGTAACCACATTGAAACGTTCTTCTCTCTAGTCGCAGAAGATTTCAAACATCTTCCAAAATCTCGTAGCTCCAAAAGTAAGCTTAATCTAACAAAAAAATCTAAAAGCATCTGCTCACTTATGGACAATTACAGTATTGTCGTAAGGAGGACGGATAAAGGTGGAGGCAGGGCCGGCGTTGGGGGGGGGGGGGGAACTGGGCATTGCCCAGGGCCCCGTCTCTAAAGGGGCCCCCGGGATCCGGAACCTGATGACTCCGTAACCCGGAGTCAGGCCCGGCCAAAGCAATAACAGAAAGGGACCGCAGGGGCCCCTTTCCGAGGTGAGTAAAAATAACAAACATTTTTACTCACCTGTCCTTGGCGTCCGACGTCATCTTCTGGCGTTCCGGACATCACTGCTGAGGCCTGGCCTCAGCGGTCACGTGGGGTGTGCCTCACGTAATTGCTGAGGCCCAATCACAGGCCTCAGAGGTGACGTCCACAACGCAGTCGCCGGCGGGGATAGCGGAGCAGCGCGAGGAGGCCCAGGAGAAGTAAGACAAGGTGAGTATAACTGTTTATTTTACCTTACTTACCCCGGGCCTTCGATTATTATACTCTGGGGTCTGAAGAGACCCCAGAATATAATATAATAATAGCACTGTAGGGCCCCTGTGGAGCATTATACTGGGGGCCCCCTCTGGATAGCATATTATACTGGGGGCCCCCTCTGGATAGCATATTATACTGTGTGGGGCCCCTGTGGAGCATTATACTGGGGGGCCCCTTCTGCATAGCATGTTATATTCTGTGGGGCCTCTGTGGAAAATTATAATGTGTGTGGGGGGGGGGGGCTCTGGAGATAATGTTATATTCTGTGGGGCCACTTTGGAGCATTATGCTCTCCAGAGGGGCCCCCCAGTATAATGCTCCAAAGTGGCCCCACAGAATATAACATGCTCTCCAGAGCCCCCCCACTTTATAATACTCCATAGAGGCCACGCAGAATATAACATGTTCTCCAGAGGGTCCCCTCCCCAGTATAATGCTCCACAGTGGCCCCACACAGTATAATATGCTCTCCAGAGCCCCCCCTCCCCCAGTACTGTGCATGAACTGGCCATGGAGTTTTTGGGGCCTGCACAGTACTATAGGGGATGACTATACTGGGAACATAGTAACACCAGATAGTCAGCACATATGTAAGACTTCAGTGAAGGAGCCGTGGTGTAGGCTATTAGCAGGAAGCTGTTGGGTGGGGTCCCAGAACTAGTTCCTTTGGTGGGCCTAAGGCCCTTCAGTCCGACACTGTATAACGGAGAACTATTATATATAAGGGTGGGTTACTATATATAATTGGGAAACTTAAGTATGAGGGGGCTATTATTTATAAGAGGGGAACTATTTATAAGGGGGGTATAATTTTTAAGTGGGCTTATTTATAAAGGGGGCTATTAGTGATAATGGGGACTATTATTTATAAGGGTAACTATTATTTATGAGGGGGCTATTATTTATAAGGGAGCAGTATTATTTTTACGGGGTGACTGTTACTGATAAGAGGGAATATTACTGATACAGGGCACTATTTATCATTTATAAGGGAGGTGTAAGATTATTTATAAGCAGGGACTATTATTTATAAGGAGGAGCTATAATAACTGATGACTGGGTGCAAAAATATAATAGGTGGTACAAAGGTGCTCATTTGAATTGTATGTGGTAAAATGGGGCTTGTTATTACTTTTTTGTTGGCAGAAAGGAGGCGTTATTATAGGGGTTGTCACTGGAAGACGATGGTGTTGTTTGCATATCAGCATTTGGGGCCCCGCTTTTAATTTTTGCCCAGGGCCCCACTTTGTCTAAAACCGGCCCTGGGTGGAGGTATAGTAATCCAGTACAGAACAGCCTACCTCAAAGAGGTCTATAACATCCTATCAGATAAGAACTACTATATACAACTGTCATCTGACCCATCTAGCAAATATTTGTCAGACTATAATCTATTAATCTCCAAGGCTTTTACTAATGGAACCATCAGTAGAAATAAAAGAGATTTTTTTTTACCATTAGTCATTAGCATTATTTTATCATTTGCCTAAAATTCATAAGCATCCAACCAATTCCCCTGGATGCCCAATAATTTCAGGCGTTCAATCTCTTACATGTAATCTGTCTGAGTTTATTGATGTGCACCTGCAGAGATATGTCCAAAAGCTGCCCTCCCATCTTAAAGATTCGGCTAATATTATAAAGGATCTGCTACATGTATCATGGAAATCCAGCTACTGTTGGGCCACTTTGGATGTAGCCTCACTCTACAGCAATATCCCCCATGCTAATGGCATTGAAGCTATTTCAATGGTTTTGGCCAGTGACCTAACTATGCCTATTAAACAGAGAGAGTTTCTACTCGATGGTATTGACTTTATACTTAACCCTCGTCCGGCTGAGTAGGTACAATTGTACCTATTCCTATGCAGCCTGTAATGTTGTAAAATTATGCAGCCTGACGAGGGTTAAACACAATGTTTTTGAGTTTGATGATAAGATCTTCCTTCAAAATAGAGGCACAGCAATGGGCAATAAATCTGCCACTAGTTATGCTAAACTCTATATGGGGAGATTTGAGGACAAATGTATCTCTAAAAATGAGGGTTGGTCACAACACATTGTCTATTTCAAGAGATTTATTGATGATCTATTGTTCATCTGGGATGGATCTCCTGATGATTTTGTGAGTTTCTCCTGACACCTAAACAGTAATGATTGGGGACTCAAGTTTCTGAGGAAAACGAACAAAATGAAATTGAATTTCTGGATCTTGTCCTAGTGGGATCCACTGAAGGCATTACCACATGCATGCACTTCAAAAAAGTTGACTGTAACAGTCTTCTAGACTTTCATAGTGAACACAACCATAAATGGAAGTGTAACGTACCATATGGGCAATTTAAATGCATTAGATGTAACTATACTAAGGTTGGTATTTATGCCCTTCAGAGTGACATTCTGAAAAAAAGATTCATGGAAAAAAATTATCCCCCAGAAATAGTTAAAGCAGCTGAAATCAGAGCAGGTAAATCACAAGCCCAATGTCTTGCTCCACCGGAAAAAGAAAAAGTCAAAGGTAATGGTGTTTTTAGCAGTAATTTTATTACAACCTACAATGGTGCTCATGGTAAAATTCGAACTGGCACATCGTTAGGAATGATCATTACCTTAAGAAAAGTCTACCAACCATGCCTGGGATCACGTTTAGACGCGCCAGAACACTTAAAAATCTTATTGCCCCAAGTTGTTTACGAAGTAATGTTAACACCACTCAATCTAGCACAAAAATCCTGGGGGCCCCAGCGGGTAATTTCAGATGTGGACACCAAAAATGCAAGTGTTGCCTCAACATAAAACATAATGTAACTAAAATCACGAGTAATTCTACTAATGAAACGTTTCAACTCTCACACAGATTGGATTGTTCGGCCTCCTATGTGATTTACTTATTGGAGTGCCCGTGTGGCCTCCAATATATAGGAAGGACTATCATGTGCTTACGTGAAAGAATCAATAAGCACTGTTCAAATGTAATTAATGGGTATAAAAAGCATAATGTCTCTAGTCTTGCCTCTCTCAAACATAGGAATAACTTCAAAGACTATTCGGTAACACTGATTGATCAAGTACATGCTAAAAATACAAGTAGATTTAATGCTTTGAAACAAAGAGAAATGTTTTGGATATTCAAATTGAATACCCTGGTTCCTGAGGGGTTAAACGAAGCTTTAGAAGACATGAGTGGATTTTAGCATCCCAGTAATTAATTAATTTCTTAATCCTTTTATGTTTTTATTACTTCCTCTATTTATATTTGAATCAATATTTTTATATGTGTGTATATAATGGATCTCACATTTGTTCATAACGACCTTTCATTGCTCCTTTGTATTTGCATCTGAATTAATAGTTTTCAATTATCAAATTTTTATATGTACACACGTGGACAAAATTGTTGGTACCTATCGTTTAATGAAAGAAAAACCCACAATGGTCACAGAAATAACTTGAATCTGACAAAAGTAATAATATATAAAAATTCTATAAAAATGAACAAATGAAAGTCAGACATTGCTTTTCAACCATGCTTCAACAGAATTTTTTTTAAAAAGAAAACTCATGAAACAGGCCTGGACAGAAATGATGGTACCCTTAACAATATTTTGTTGCACAACCTTTTGAGGCAATTACTGCAATCAAACGGTTCCTGTAACTGTCAATGAGACTTCTGCACCTCACAATTTTGTCCACGTATGTATAAAACTACAGATATCCACCGCTAAATACATTTACAAATCACCCCCCAACTACAAAAATATAAATCCCACCCTTTACGTACTAAAAAACCGACCCTAACCACCCCCCAAAACAAAAAAAACCCAGGAGTTACTTACACATCTGGTGTCTTCTGCTATTCCCAGCAAATTGGCTTCTTCTTCTTTTTCTTCCTGCCTGTAGAGGGAGCTCCTTGTCTTCATTGTTCATAGTTCGCATGTGCAGAGAATTATAAAACAAACACAAAAAATATAAGCATTTGCAGTGCCCTGGGGTACCAGAACAGTTGAAACCTCCATAACATTACAGGCCATTTGTCAGTACTACTGTGCCAAAGAAAACTGAATTATCACCCACTAATATCTGCAGCTATTTGTTCTAACGCCTTTTTCAAGTTGTTTATTAGTGTGGAAACAAATAAAGGGCATATTTGCCATTTTGTTCAGAGTATAAAATTACAGGCCATTTCTCTATACAGTAGTGGCAAAATTCAATAATAACCACTGATCTGTGCAGTTAGCTGTTATCCTAACACTTATTTAAATGTGTTTATTAGTGTGAAAAGCCATAAGGACCATATTCGCCATTTTGTTCCCAGTATAAAGTTGCTGGCCATTTTTCAATACAGTATTTTCAAAAATCAATAATTCAATAATTCTTAGTGGTTAGCACTTATTTAAAGGTGTTTATTATTGTGGAAACCCATAAGGACCACATTTGCCATTTTGTTCCCAGTATAAAGTTGCTGGCCATTTATCAATACAGTATTGTCAAAAATCAATAATTCAATAATTCTTAGCAGTTATCACTTATTTAATGTTGTTTATTACTGTGGAAACCCATAAGGACCATATTCGCCATTTTGTTCCCAGTATAAAGTTGCAGGCCATTTTTCAATGCAGTATTCTCAAAAATCAATAATTCTTAGCTAGAAATCTCTGCCTTTATCATGCTTTTTTATAGGTGTTCATTAGTGGGGAAAGAAGTGAGGGCATATTTGCCGTTCTCTTTTTGCCCTGTATTTATTTCCTTTGCAAATACGTTTTTTCATCGAACAGTATGTCAGACAGAGAAGCGAGAGGCCATGCACAGGGGAGGGCCACAGTCCTAAATGTTTCTGGCGCAGGCATAGGTCGCAGCAGAGTGAGGGGGCGTGGCAGCAGGGGTCACTTACAGAGGCCTGAGCTCCCAGTGTCAAGTAGAGGTCGTGTTTTGACCAGCAACCCAACGGTTGTAGACTGATTGACTCGGTCATCCACTTCATCCCAAGTCACATCAGACACCCCCAGCCAAGAGTCAGTGGGTTCATCAGACACGCCCCTTAGTTGGCATGTCCCGGCAGCAGGCCCTGTGCCCTCACCTGTCCTCAACCTGCCTCTGTCCTTTTCTGTTCCCTCAGCTAGAGAAGTACTCTATGCTGTGGGCTCAGATCCACTATACAGTGAGGTGGAGGTACTAGAGGACAGTCAGCAGCTACTGCTCAGCCAAGATCTGGAGGAGACATCCGCCGCTTCCTCTGGTAGGCGGGCAAATAGTGATGAGGAGAGTGGCATGGGAGCTGGTGTTGAGGAGGACATCAGTGACCTGCAGACAGTAGTAGATGACGATGTAGCCAATCGTAATTGGGTGCTGGGTGACGAAGGGGTTTCATCATCAACAGGAGAAGAGGGTTGCAGCTTGCGCATGAGGCAGTGGGGGAGTCAGCAGGGTGGCAGCAGTGGGTGGTCGGGAGCTAAATGTGTTCGGGGTAGACCACCCACTTCGCAGCAGCCTACCTGCTCAGAAAGCAGTGGTGCAGGGGTTCACGGAGGCAGTGGCAGTAGCAGTCAATTAGTGCGGAGTGTTGGGGGTAAAATCACCTACTCGGCGATGTGGCAGTTTTTTGTTAAGCCGTCGGGGGAGGTGAACATGGCCATATGTGGAATCTGGGGGCAGAAGGTGAAGCGTGGCCAGGGTGCCAATGTTGGCACCACAGCCCTGTGTCAACATATGCAGCGTCACCATAAAGTGGCCTGGGAGAGCTGTGGCTCCAATGGACCGCAGAGGTTGCTGCTGTCCAGCCTGCCGCAGCAACCTCTGCAGCACTCAGTGGCACGCACTCCATTTTAGGCAGTCAAGGCTCCACCACCTCAGCCGAAGTAAGCTGTGTGTCCTTCCCATCATCTGCTGGTCGTGATGCTCTTGCTCCTCCTCCTCCTCCTAGTCAGTCATTGCGTCAGCAATTGATCACAGAATCTATCTAAGAGACAACAGTATGTGTGCAATCATCCAACAGTGCAGAAGTAGAACGTGCTTCTGTCTAAGTTGCTGGTGCTGCTGTCACTCCCTTTCCACTTGGTGGACTTTGCACCTTTCAGAGAATTTATGGCTTATGCCGAGCCGAGATGGAGAGTCCCAAGCCGTCATTTCTTTGCCAAGAAGGCAGTACAAGCCATGCACAAATATGTAGAAGAGAAGGTGGGCCAGTCCTTGAGCTGTCGGTGTCTGCCAAAGTGCACAGCGCCGACGTGTGGAGCTGTAACTACGGTCAAGGACAATATATGCCATTTACGGCCCACTGGGTTAATGTAGTGCCTGCCCAGGCACACCAGCAACTTGGACAGGTGACATAGCTTCTGCCTCCACGTTCTCACGCCGTTGGTCCTGCAACAATGTCCGCCTCATCCTCCACTGTCTCCTCAGCCTCCACTGCAGGGACAATTCCCAGTGCTCCTCCAACATACCACATGTGCAGGGCATAGCGGTGTCACGCTGTTCTACACCTTGTTTGCCTAGATGAACAAAGTCACACAGGGAAGGAACTGCTCCATGACCTCAATCAAGAAATCGAATCCTAACTTTCTCCAAGAGAACTTATAATCGGAAAAAAATGGTGACCGACAATGGGAAGAACATGGTGTCAGCGCTGAGTGGAGGAGGGCTGAGCCATGCGACCTGCGTGGCGCACGTGTTCAATCTGGTTGTTAAGCGCTTCCTTAAGTGTTCCACCCATCTGCAAGACATCCTAAAAATGTGAAGGAAACTTTGCATGCACTTCAGCCACTCGTACACCGCCAAGCACACCCTCCTTGAGTTGCAGCGGCAGAACAGCCTCCCACAACATAGGCTGATATGCGATGTTTCCACCTGTTGGAATTCAACCCTCCATATGTTGGATTGACTATATGAACAGAGAAAAGCCATAAATGATTTCTTGATGATCCAAGCGGACAGACGGACAGAGGTACTCCCCTGTGTAACTTTAACTTTAGCGAGTGGCAGTTCATGCGTGACACCTGCTGTTTGCTAGTTCCCTTTGAGGAGGCCACTTTTAGTCAGTCGCCAGGACTACGAAATAAACAACGTCATTCCACTGATTCTCATGCTGGAAAAGATGCTTTTCAATCTGGCTGATCGGGACTGGAGATGTGGCGTCTACATCTCAAGGCCACATGAGCTATGTGGGGGCTGAACTGGAGGAGGAGGAGGACATTGAAGCACAAACAATGTGTAGCCAAATGGGTGGAGAGGAGGAGCAGGAGCAACCAGAACAGCCAGAGGGAGATAAGGAGGATGAGGCAGATGACCCAGACACACCGTGGCAGTATGCAATGGAGATGGATGCATGGAGTCCCTCGGAGTCACACAAATGGCCCGATGCATGCTGACTTCCTTGTACAGTGACAGTCGAATTGTTACCATTCAGCAGAGGGATGACTACTGGCTCTCCACCATGTTAGACCCTCTCTACCGGGGAAAGATGGGGGCCTTTTTTACACCCGATAAGAGGGAGGACAAACTGAACTACTATAGAGACATGCTGGCCGCTGCCTATCTGCGCCATCATCCATCCTCTCACATGTCCGTCCAGGGGGGGGCCCTGAGCACTCAACTTGCACTAGCATGGCAGCTGTGGGAGGGGGTGGGGGTGGCAGCAGCAGTATCGGCTCAATCAGCAGCAGCCTGAGCCTAGAGTCGCTGATGAGCAGCTTTCTTCAGCCGCATAATGAAGAAGCTGCTCATCAGCAGCTAGACACAGAGTATCAGTTGAACCAGCAGGTGGTGGCATACTTAGAGTGTACCCTGTCACCCGTAGATCTGCTGGACTACTGGGCAGCCAAACTGGATTTGTGGCTACAACTGGACGAGTTTGCCCTGGAAAAGCTGTCCTGCCCGGCCAGTAGTGTGGCATCAAAGCGGGTGTTTACTGCGGCGGGGGCCATAGTTACTCCAAGGAGAACTCGCCTGTCCATCCAAAATTTGGAGAGACTGACCTTTGTAAAGATGAATCAGGCATGGATCAGCCAGGATTTCCACCCACCAATGCCTGATGCAGCAGATTAAATGATCCATACCGCCTCACCACACTCTGCCACTGGGTGACTGTATGGCCTCCTAAGGCTGTTGCTACCTATACATTATATCAGCTTGCCACTCTGTGGCCTACTCACGCTACTGCCACCTCCTCACTCTGCCACTGGTTCGCTGTATGGCCTCCTAAGGCTGTTGCTAACTACACATATCACCCTGCCACTCTGTGGCCTACTAACGCTGCTGCCACCTCCGCGCTCTGCCATTGGCTCACTGTATGGCCTCCTAAGGCTGTTGCTACCTACACATTATATCACCTTGCCACTCTGCGGCCTACTAACGCTCCTGCCACCTCCGCACTCTGCCACTGGGTCACTGTATGCCCTCCTCATACCGCTGCCACTGGGTCACTGTATGGCCTCCTCATGCCACTGCCAATGGGTCACTGTATGCCCTCCCTCATGCTGCTGCCACTGGGTCACTGTATAGCCTCCTCATGTTGCTGCCACTTGGTAACTGTATGGCCTCCTCATGCTGCAGCCACTGGGTCACTGTATAGCCTCCTCATGTTGCTGCCACTTGGTAACTGTATGACCTCCTCATGCCGCAGCCACTTGGTCACTGTATGGCCTCCTCATACTGCAGCCACTGGGTCACTGTATGCCCTCCCCATGCTGCAGCCACTGGGTCACTGAATGCCCTCCTCATGCCGCAACCACTGGGTCACTGAATGCTCTCCTCATGCTGAAGCCACTGGGTCACTGTATGGCCTCCTCATGTTGCTGCCACTTGGTAACTGTATGGCCTCCTCATGCCTCTGCCATTGGGTCACTGTATGGACTCTTCATGTTGCTGCCACTTGGTCACTGTATGGCCTCCTCATTCTGCTGCCACTTCCAAATTATGTCGCCTTGCCAATCTGTGGTTTCCTGATGCTGCTGCCAACTCCACATTATGTTGCCTTGCCACTCTGTAGTGGAAGAGTGAAGAAATCAGGCGATACCTTTTAGAGGCTAACTGAGTATATTTGATAAGTAAGCTTTCAGAAGACTAACTTCCCTCATCAGACATGGTGTTATACAAGAACTGAAAAGTCACAGATTTTTTATACTCCATACACATGGTCTTCAAAGGATTTTAGAGTCCTTAAAAAAAAAAAAAAAAAAAAATGCAATCTAAGTAGAGAAGTTATTTACAACCGGTCAAAAAACAATCTGGAAAGTTGTGGTGCGTGACAGAGGGATCTGTTATCTGTTTGCTATCAGGAGGTGATTTGTGACCCTCAGTTGGCCTCTAAAAGGTATCGCCTGGTTTCTTCACTCTTCCACTACTTTCAATGGCTAACACGGTACAACATTATACTACTTGCCACTCTGTAGACATACGTATATGTAGAATCGACAGATGACGGTGTAAAAGTAGTGTGCTCTTTCACTCTACAGTAGGATGTTGGGCCTCTGCACGGTTCTTTCTACCTGGCACTAACATGGACCTGTAAGGCAGAGTTCACACGTGAGTTAGTTGGTCAGTTTTGGCCCTGTAACTGTCCAAATAAGTGAAGTGTGCAGCGGTTCTACGAGCGACGCCTGTCATGTGCGTGTCATAATGACTTACAGTATTGCTTCACTACCACAGCATGCTCCCTATGCGTGTTACTGCAAGGCACAATGTTCTACACCACTATACAGGCTCTCTGAAGCTAGGAAATAGGTGTTTTTTAGAGATATTCGCTGCAAAGTAAGTCGGATCGAAGCAAATTTTTTTGGAACTTCGAATCGAACTGCCGAATCGAACTTTTGAGAAATTCACTCATCTCTAAGGGGGCGTTCACACTACCGTTGGTGACCGTCAGTAGTGTCCGTTGCTATTGTCCGTTACAAGATTTTAGCATCGGACATAGCTGAACCGTCAGAAATCCGTTAAAATTTCCATTCATTTCAATGGGTTTTTATATTGTGTCCGTTTACACCAAATCCGTCAGAAGTCCGTTATTTTTTCATGGACAAAAAATCCTACATGCAGGACTTTTTGTCCGTTTGAAAAAAACGGATTCTTGACGGACAGCAAGTGTCTGTTATTTTTTTACATTGAAGTCTATGGGTAACGGACTTATAACGGACAGGAACTGATAGCCATCAGTTCCTGTCCGTTATTTTATGTCCGTTTATTTTCCCTGCGCATGCTCAGAAAGGAGAAACAAACAAACAAACAAAAAAATAACAGTGTTAAAGAGGACGTTTCGTGTCCTCAGGCACATGCGGTTTTACATACCGCTAAAAAGCCGACAGCGCGCTGAATTCAGCGCACTGCCAGCTTTCCCGGTATGTGCCCCGGGGCTGGAGATATCGGCGGTGTAAGTTATATGGTTTACTGTTAGAAGGGCGCTGCGAGGAACGCCCTCCCTGACACTTCTCGTTCGCCCATAGCGCTGTACTGAGGGGGCATCATCTCTGTTCTCGTCTATAGTGCTGTACTATCAGACGAACGCCCTCCCTGACACTTCTCGTTTGTCCATAGCGCTGTACTGAGGGGGTGTTCCTCAAAGCTCAGCGTAATCGCTGGGCTGTAAGGAACGCCCCCTCTCTCTGTACTCACCCATAGCCCTGTACTGTCAGGGGGGGCGTTCTTTACTGCCCGGCGATGACGCTGAGCTGTGAGGAACGCCCCCTCAGTACAGCGCTATGGGCGAACGAGAAGTGTCAGGGAGGGTGTTCCTTGCAGCACCCTTCTAACAGTAAACCATATAACTTACCCCGCCGATATCTCCAGCCCCGGGGCACATACCGGGAAAGCCGGCAGTGCGCTGAATTCAGCGCGCTGTCGGCTTTCTAGCGGTATGTGACATGAAAGGTCCGCTTCAAAAAACGGACACTACCTGATGCTCATCAGTTAGTGTCCGTTATGATAGGTGTCCGTTTTTTTTTTTTTTTTTTAACGGACACCTACATAACGGACTCCAACGGTAGTGTGAACCCTGCATAATATGACAAACAGATACAGACGGTCCTACCTTGAGAAGAAAGCCTCTGATCTGGAAGACTTTTTAAACCTGCCTCCGATGACCTGCGTACTCCAATCCACCAATAGGAATGTTTCTTGTCCACCTGCTCCTTCAGAACGCCAAACTTTTCAAATTTCCCTCTTTTTGTGCCTTTTTCCCAAAACCGGAAGTGACATCGGCGTGCATTCAAGCGTGGAACACAGGCTCCAAGAAGAAAGCAGGGGACACTACAGACCAGGGAGCCTCCGAGGAAGGGCCGAGGCCTGCACTACATATCTCCACTTAACTATGACAGTGTGGGAAGAGACGGTACCACCGAGACTCCGAAGAGAAATGGCGCAGCACTGCAGGCAGAGCCCAACTGAACCCCACTCTGCAAGGTAAGTTCACACAAATATCTGTTGTCTGCACACTAATAGGGACAGGAAAAAACACTGAAGAGGGAGGAGGAGAGGGGCTATTTAACCTCTTGTGTGCGTTATCCTGTCCCTAATAGTGGGTGGAGATACAACCTCCTGTAGTGCTGTCATGGAGGGCATTTGAGAAAAAGTGGGTCATATACAGTGGGGAAAAAAAGTATTTAGTCAGCCACCAATTGTGCAAGTTCTCCCACTTAAAAAGATGAGAGAGGCCTGTAATTGACATCATAGTTAGACCTCAACTATAAGAGACAAAATGAGAAAACAAATCCAGAAAATCATATTGTCTGATTTTTTAAGAATTTATTTGCAAATTATGGTGGAAAATAAGTATTTGGTCACCTACAAACAAGCAAAATTTCTGACTCTCACAGACCTGTAACTTCTTCTTTAAGAGGTTCCTCTGTCCTCCACTCATTACCTGTAGTAATGGAACCTGTTTGAAATTGTTATCAGTATAAAAGACACCTGTCCACAACCTCAAACAGTCACACTCCAAACTCCACTATGGTGAAGACCAAAGAGCTGTGAAAGGACACCAGAAACAAAATTGTAGACCTGCACCTGGCTGGGAAGACTGAATCTGCAATAGGCAAGCAGCTTGGTGTGAAGAAATCAACTGTGGGAACAATAGTTAGAAAATGGAAGACATACAAAACCACTGATCTCCCTCGATCAGGGGCTCCACGCAAGATCTCACCACGTAAGGTCAAAATGATCACAAGAATGGGGACCTAGTGAATGACCTACAGAAAGCTGGGACTAACGTAACAAAGGCTACCGTCAGTAACACACTACGCCGCAAGGGACTCAGATCCTGCAGTTCCAGACATGTCCCCCTGCTTATGCGAGTACATATCCGGGCCTGTCTGAAGTTTGCTAGAGAGCATTTGGATGTTCCAGAAGAGTATTGGGAGAAAGTCATATGGTCAGATGAAACAAAGTAGAACTGTTTGGTAGAAACGCAACTTGTCATGTTTGGAGGAGAGTGGATACGGAGTTGCATCCAAAGAACACCATACCTACTGTGAAGCATGGGGGTGGCAACATCATGCTTTGGGACTGTTTCTCTGCAAAAGGACCAGGACGACTGATCCGTGTACATGAAAAAATGAATGGGGCCATGTATTGTGACATTTTGAGTGCAAACCTCCTTCCATCAGCAAGGGCATTGAAGATGAAACGTGGCTGGGTCTTTCAGCATGACAATGATTCCAAGAACACCGCCAGGGCAACGAAGGAGTGGCTTCGTAAGGTCCTGGAGTGGCCTAGCCAGTCTCCAGATCTCAACCACATAGAAAACCTTTGGAGGGAGTTGAAACTCCATGTTGCCCAGCGACAGCCCCAAAACATCACTGCTCTATAGGAGATCTGCATGGAGGAATGGGCCAACATACCAGCAACAGTGTATGCCAACCTTGTGAAGACTTACAGAAAACGTTTGACCTCTGTCATTGCCAACAAAGGATATACAACAAAGTATTGAGATGAACTTTTGTTATTGGCCACATACTTATTTTCCACCATAATTTGCAAATAAATTCTTTAAAAATCAGACAATGTGATTTTCTGGATTTGTTTTCTCATTTGGTCTCTCATAGTTGAGGTCTACCTATGATGTCAATTACAGGCCTCTCTCATCTTTTTAAGTGGAAGAACTTGCACAATTGGTGGCTGACTAAATACTTTTTTTTCCCCACTGTACAGTGTGTGGGCTATAACAAGGGTGTTCTAAACTGTGTGTGTGTGGGGGTGTAAACAAGAGGGATCATATACTGTGTGGGGATATAAAAGGGGGCCATAAAAAGGGGAATCATATGCTGTGTGTGGGGAGGTAAAAAAAGGGGTCATATACTGTGTAGGCGCCATAAAAAAGGGTCATATTCTGTGCGGGGGGCAAAAAAAAGGGGGTCATATACAGTGGGGGCCATAAGAAAGGGGTCATATACTGTGGGGGGGGCATAAGAAAGAGATCATATACTGTGGAGGCCATAAAAAGTGGGGTCATATACTGGGGGGCAAAAAAAGGGGGTCATATACCGTGAAGTGGGCTAAAAAAAAAGGGGGTCATATACCGTGTGGGGGGCCACAAACAGGGGGTCATATATTGTGTGGGGGGCCATAAAAAGGGGGTGTTATACTATGTGGGGTCCAAAGGGGAATTCTTGATTTGCCAATGGAGGGGTGTGGTCTAATTAAGGGGGTCCCATCACGCAAATAAAGATAGCTGGGTTAGGTATCATTCTATAGTTTGCCTCAAGCAGCAGAAAGGCTAGTTTCACCCCTGAGCCAACTCAATAAAGAGATACCACAGTGACCTAACGGACATTTGTGAACAACTACCACAGAAAAAGGGCTCTGTACCTGCCCTTACAAGCATGGATATACCTGTATTCCCCTCACTTACGTTAGGTTCACACATGTGTTTGGGTTTCCATTCTTCAGGTCTGTTTGGGGACCCAAAAAACAGAAACCTAATCAATTTAAAAAGTGGTTACCCACCAAATCCGTGGACCCCATAGACTATAATGGAGTCTGCGTGTTTCTGCCTGGTTTCCACCCGAAAATTGCCCTCTGCATTTTCCAAGTGGAATGGGGAATGGAATCCACGAACGGAAACAGAGAGCATGTGTGAACCAAACCTTAGAGAGAAAAAGAGGGATGAAATATTATCACAATTTTTTTAATGGACTGATTCTGACTCTATCCAAGTGATGAAGTGATATCATGCTGTTTGCCTTGCACCAGAGACTTTGTAGTTTTCAGAAAAAAAGATCACTACAAAATTGTGACAATTGTGACTCTCAACATGTATACACATAACACATGTGGCTGCAGTATACCCTGCACATATGGTTGAGCTATTAAGTGTTTCTGGTGTCATTACTAGGGGTGACTGACTGTTGAATGTGATGGCTCCTCAGATCATCACACCAGCAGTTTGTTACTCCACAAAGGCAGGATTGAAGCTCTAACCACAAGGCCTATTTGAACCCAACTGTTGTCAGATCCCAAACAAATCCTGTATTTGTCACTAAAAATAACATGGCTACAGTTTTCAGGTTTCTCATTCATAACACCTCTGCAAATAAAGACGTTGTTAGCTAGCTGTCAATAGCAGGACATGTAATGAGCGACATGAAACCAAATTTCTGCTAGGAGCTCAGAAATGGTTTGGGCAGAGATAGGGGTGTGAAGGTACCACAAATACTCTGTGGGAGTGTTTGCACTTTTACTCCCTTTTGTGACAAGACCCAATGCCTAACTAGACTACACCAGTAATCATTTGCATATCTGCCTTAGACATAACAGTTTTCATGAGACTTACCCCTTAATTTCACTGTCCAGTCAGGGGCGTAAATACCAGGGTAGCAGCGGTAGCGGCTGCCACAGGGCCCAGAACATTATGGGCCCGGAGCCCTGTGGCAGCCGCTATCGCGAACACCACAAACACTAGCAGTCTTTTCAGGGGAGGTGAGGGAACATAAAAAAACACTGTAACTCACCTCTCCTATGCTCTGCAGGCTTGGGGCCTGTTTCGTGACGTCCCAGACGTCAGCCGACGTCATTATGTGTCGTGACGCCAGCCTGACTCACGCTAGATCTGTTCCAACATTGAAGATGGCCGAAGTAGCACACCGGAGTGCATCGGGGCGAGGAAGAGGTACAGTAAGTAGCATTGTTTTTTATGTTTGTATCCTCCCCTGGGTCTCCGATCATTGTACTCTGGGGTCTGAAAATATATTAATAATAATTGTTCATGGGTGGTCCACAATAGGGCATAATACTGTGTGCAGGAGCCACTGTGGCGCATACTACTGTGTGCAGGAGCCATTATGGGGCATAATACTGTGTGCAGGGGCCACTATGCTAGTATTCTAGTATGCTATACTAGGCTTACAAGTCAAGCAGTAATTTTCCAAATTTTCAAGAATATTTCCAAAACACATTTTTCAAGGGACCAGTTGAGTTCTGAAGGGGTCTTGAAAGGCCTCTCTAATAGAAACCCTCATAATTCAGCCCATTTTCAAAACTGCACTCCTGAAATAATTCAAAACAGCATTTACAAAGCTTCTTAACCCTTTCACCATTTCACAGCAAGCAAAACAAAATGGAGGTCACTTTTCAATTTCTGTCACTAATTTATTAATTTAGCCCTAGAATTTACACATTCATAAGGAGTTAAAGGAAAAAATGCATTCCATAAGTTGTTATGAAATTTCTCCTGAACATAAAGTTATCCCACATGAGGATGTAAACTAATGTATGGACACACAGTAGGGTAAAGAACGGAAGGAGCGCTATTGGGATTTTGGAGGGCCGATTTTGTTGGGATCAGTTTCAGGCACCATGTTGCATTTTCAGAGCCCCTGAAGTACCAGAACAGTAGAACACCCCCCCCAAATGACCCCATTTTGGAAACCAGACCCCTCAAGGAATTTATCAATGGGTATTGTGAGCACTTTGACCCTACAGGTGTTTCACAGATTTTTTTTACCATTGAGAAAATGAAAAATTACTTTTTTTTACAATAAAATGTCACTTTAGTCCCAAATTTTTCATCTTCACAAGAAGGGGTTAAAAGCAAAATTGCTCCTGAACATGACAATACCCCACATGTGTTGATACACTGATGAACGGGCACATGGCAGTGCTCAGGACGGAAAGAGTGCTAACCGGGTTTTGGAGGCCAGATTTTGCTGGAATAGTTTTCAGGCACCATGTTCCATTTGCAGAACCCCCAAGGTGCCAAAACAGTGGAAACCCCCAAAATGTAACCCCATTTTGGAAACTACTCCCCTCAAGGAATTTATTAAGGGGTATAGTAAGCACTTTGACCCTACAGGTGTTACGCAGAATTGGGCAGGGAAAATGGAAAGCAACATTTTTTACTATAAAATGTTGCTTTAACCCCAATTTTTGCATTTCCAAAAGGTGTCAAAAGAGAAGATGCACCCCACAATTTGTTAAGCATTTTCTAACAACTACAGAAATACCCCACATGTAGATGTAAAATGATGTATGGGCATACTGTAAGGTCCAGAATAGAAGGAGCGCTATTGGGATTTTGGAGGGCAGATTTTGCAGAAATCTGATTCAGGCACCATGTCGCATTTGCAGAGCCTCCGAAGTGCCAGAACAGTGGAAACCCCCCCCCCCCCAAATGATCCCATTTTGGAAACTAGACCCCTTAAGGAATTTATCAAGGGGTATAGTGAGCACTTTGACCCTACAGGTGTTTCACAGATTTTATTTACCATTAAGATGTGGAAATGAAAAATTACTTTTTTTTACAATAAAACATCACTTTAGTCCCAAATTTTTCATCTTCAAGGGGTTAAAAGAGAAATTGCACCCCACATTTTTTTACACAATTTCTTCTGAACACGACAATACACCACATGTACTGGTACTCTGATGTACGGGCACATGGCAGTGCTCAGGACGGAAAGAGCGCTAACTGGGTTTTGGAGGCCAGATTTTGCTAGAATAGTTTTCAGACACCATGTCCCATTTGCAGAGCCCCCAAGGTGCCAAAACAGTGGAAACACCGAAATTGTGATGCCATTTTGGAAACTACACACCTCAAGGAATTTAACAATGGGTATAGTGAGCACTTTGACCCTAAAGGAGTTTCATAGAATTTTTAATTATTGGGATGTGAAAATGAAAAATTACTTTTTTTCTACAATAAAATGTCACTTTGGCCCCAAATTTTGAATCTTCACAAGGGGTTAAAGGAGAAAAAGCATCTACTATTTGTTAAACAATTTCTCCTGACTAAATAAGTGCCCCACATGCGGGTGTAAACTGCTATATGGTCACACAGTGGGACAGAACAATATTTGGAGGGCAGATTTTGCTGTAATAGGTTTAATTACCATGTTTGCAGAGGCCTTGAGGTGCCAGAACAGTGGAAACTCCCCCAAAATGTGACCCCATTTTGAAAACTAGACCCCTCAAGGAATATATAAAGTGGTATAGTGAGCACTTTGACCCTACAGGAGCTTCACGGAATTTTTAACCATTACATAGTTACATAGTAGATGAGGTTGGATCCATATAAAACCCTGGATCAACATGTCCTTAACAAGATCTAGAACCCATAACCCGTAATATTGTTCTGTTCAAGAAAGTCATCCAAGCCCTCTTTGAACTTGTTCAATGAAACCACCATCACCACTTCCTGGAGCAGTGAGTTCCATAGTCTCGCTGTTCTTACTGTAAAGAGCCCCCTTCTATGTTGCTGGTGAAACTTTCTCTCCTCCAGACGTAGAGGATCTCCCATTGTCACTCTCAGTGGCCTAGGAGTAAAAAGATCATTAGAAAGTTCTTTGTGCTGTCTCTTCATGTATTTGTACATTGTTATTAGATCTCCCCGTAGACATCTTTTTTCTAAACTGAATAACCTCAAGTTTGTTAATCTATCATTGTACTCCAATCCACCCATTCCCCTAATAATTTTGGTTGCTCTTCTCTGCACTTTCTCAAGTTCGATTATGTCTTTCTTGTATACTGGGGCCCAAAATTGTGTGCAATATAATATAATAAATAATAATAATAAATAATATAAGTGTGACCATACCAGTGATTTGTTTAGAGGCATAACTATGTTCTTGTCATGAGAATCTATACCTCTTTTCATGTATCCCATAATTTTATTTGCCTTGGTAGCAGCTGCCTGGCACTGGTCACTAAAGGTAAGCTTACTGTCCACCAAAATCCCCAAGTCTGGGATGCAAAAATGAAAAATTATTTTTTTCTACAATAAAATGTCACTTTGGCCTCAAATTTTTAATTTTTTTCAAGGGGTTAAAGGAGAAAAAGCATCTATTATCTGTTAAGCAATTTCTCCTGACTGCACGATGTGCACGGCTAGCTTTTTGTACCACACTCTTGTTTTTCGTATGGCACTGTACGGCTTCAGGACTTCATTAGATAGATCACCTCCTCTCGTGTACTTATTATATGCCAGTATGCAGTCTGGCTTGGGGGTGAGGGTACTGGTACCACACAGAGGGACAGGGGTGCTGCCATTGCCAAGAATTGTGGTCAGTACAAGGACATCCCTCTTGTCCTATACTTTACCAACAGCATATCCTCATTGCAGTCTGCCCTACTCTCACCCCTTCTGATTTCTGCACACTGCCCCAGAAGCTGCAGTTCCTTTGGAACTGAGGCACCTAAAGAGTGGGATTCTGGTGTAAAAGTTATCCACATAGAGGTGATAATCCTGGTCCAGCAGTGGGTGCAGTAAATTCCACACTATTTTCCCATTCTGGGGGCTCAATCCTTGTGTCCCTTCCTTCATAAACCCTGAATTTGTGGGTGTACCCTGAGCTGCTCTCTCACAATTTATACATCTTAATGCCATACCATGCCCTCTTACTGGGCAGTTATTGGCGGAATTTTAGCCTACCTTTGAAACTGATCTCATCTATTGCAATGTTCTGATCAGGGATATAAAACGCAGAAAATTTGGCACTAAAGTGGTCAATGACTGGCCTGACTTTGAAGAGGTAGTCAAAGTTTGGGGCATCTCAGGGTGGGCACTGTGCATTATTATTATAATGCAGAAATTTTAGGATCACTTCAAAGCGTGTCCTGCTCGTGGCCATTCTATAGATTGGAGTATTATACAAGACATCTATACTCCAATACTGTCTAATTTTTGGTTTCTTCACTCAATCTTCATCTCTGCTGCATTTACTGGGCCCCACCTCTGGGCCTGGCATATTAAAAGGTGGTATTTTGTTTTATAAATTGCTGGGCATACAAATTTGTTTGGGCCACCATAAAATCTATAAAGTCATCAGAGAAAAAGACTTTGAAAAAGTCAATCTCTGTGAAGCCTTCAGTCTCAATTTGTATTCCTGACCTGCCCACAAAGTCAGGAAGCAGAGGCTCATACTTTTCTGGGGGTGGCGTCCACATGGGTTCTGCACTTTCAGAAGTTGCATCAGCAAAAGTTCTGGGGCGCCTTCTTTGAGGTCGCTCATCACTGGATGTGGAGGAAGAGGAAGGAGAAGAAAAATATAGGAATGGGACATATTCCTCTTCTCCCTCGCTGGCGGTATCAGTTTCAGAGGCCAATATGGCATACACCTCTTCTTCTTTGGGATTGTTGGGACAATTTTGTGTTTGTAGTGTTTTACAAGTGTATATAAACTTTATTTCTTGAAACTTTGAAAGTGTGGGGTGGATGTTGTGGATCTATCTATCACAGTTGATTCTAACTACTATTAGATAAGAAAATAAAAATCTATATGATGACTTCTATCTATATATATTGTGACAATTTGGGAGGATTTAGCCGCAAAGGCGGCAGCCTCCTGGACTCCACAGTGGTGTTGGTGGTACTGGGTGCCAAACAAGCAGCATATCAGGCAGTTTTAATCCAAAGTAAATGGCTTTATTCAGCTTACAAATGGAACAGGAACAAAATAACAAACAGCCTAGCCTACACATAGGGCACTACTACCTCACTGCTTGAGCCCTGACTAGCCTCTGAGGCCCGGCTCATACTTAGCTCAAGTAAGTCCGCTTAGGAAGTCCAGTCCTCCTGGGACAGACCGCCTGTCTGTCTCTCACTGGTTCCATGTCTACCTGCTCCCTGCAGGTCTCTCCAGCAGCTCACCTGTTGCGTACAATCCCTCTGGAGTTGGGCCCCCACCTATGGGTGTGGCTGAGGACCTTTTTAAGCCTGGCTTTGGGTCGTTCACTAGCGCCCTCTAGGTTCACACTCTCACATACCCTCCCCCTCAGCTCACTACCCATGGGGTGAGCTACAATGGGACAAGACATACTATGTCGACGTCCCTCTTCAATCTTGTACACTTGTCCAGTGTCTCTCCAGATGTCCCCATCTGGCGGTCTCAACCTCCAAGTTCCAGTCAGTCGAGTTTTTCGGTTTCTCATCACTTTAAATACTACGCCAAGATCCTGGCCATTCTGTGCAAAGGCAAGTTCTACTTCATCACCTTCAAAATTCGCCATACAGGGGATCACATTATTTTCATCATAATTCTCGCCATAGTCTTCAGCCATCCCATTGCATGACTTTGATCCCTTTAGTAAATAGCCGTAAGAATTTTCGTCTTCCTCTTCCACCAGTGGCTGTGGGGACTTAGACCTGCTGTATTTATTTTCTTCAATATAGTCGAAGTAGCCACGGGCATGATCTTCACGTGGTTTTTCCACACCACATTTCTTATCCTTTTGATCTTTGCCATCACCATCAAGGCTTAGAAGTTTAGGAGACATAGGCTGCTTGCTCTCCTCTTTGTTTGAGAAACACAAGCTCTGTACTGCAATATCTTCTCCTTCTGCACGAGGGCCATACAGTACACCCTCACAAGATAGATCACGCTGAACTATATTTTCTGGTATGTCTTTAACAACTGCCACATCATATATTGGAATGGTTTCTTTATAAGACTTCCACACCTGTACGGCAGCAGGAGAACCACTTCCATACTCTATTCTTACCTCCTCCGCATAACTTCCTGGAGGCATGTTGCAGTACTGTGATAGATTGCAAGAATTTTTGTGAAAATCCCTTTCTGACAGTACAGGAGCTGGTGATATCGTCATCTTAACATTCTCCAAGTTATTTTCATTCTCTGTGCTAACACCGGAGGACTGGGATACCAAGTTTCCAACATCACAGTCTTTACTTTCAGTACCCAGATGCTTTTTGGTTACATGTTCTGGCTGCCTTAATGGCTCTGCTTTCTCTGCCTCTATGCTGGCAGCTTTCTCCAATTCTAACGCCTTCTGTAGCGCACAAATCTCTGATTCCAGCTCCAGAACTTTCTTCACTGCCACATTTTTCTGAGCAGCCTCCATCTCAGTTTTTACTAGTGCACCTTGCAGCTCTGATTCTTTAGAGGTTAACAGGCTCTGCAGCGAGTCTTTCTCAGCTTCTAGTGCTGCCAGCTTTGAAGATAGTGCAGATGCCGACTGTTCAGTATTGGATAAAGACTGCTGCAATCGATCCAATTCTTCTCTTTTAGATTCAACTTCGGTTTTTAACTGTTCAATATGAAAAGTGTGCTCTTCCAACTTTATTTCTGACTCGCGCTTCACTTGATCCATCTGAAACTCCAGCTGTTCCTTGATGCGGGCAACTTCCTCCTGTTTGTCCATTTGCAGTTTTAGTTGAGCAGCAAGCATTTTTAGATTTACAATCTGAGTAGATAAATCAGACATTTTTTCCTCAAACTGAATACTCATGTCTTGTATCTGGAGGTCCAATTATCTCTTGGCCTTTTCCAGCTTGTCATAAGCATTGGCTTTGTCCTCATACAATATCTGCACAGATTCCAGGTTTTTCTCAACTTCTTTGTGACTCTCCTGTAAGGTTTGTAAATTCTGAGCATGGACAGATGACATCTCCATCAATTCTTTGTCTTTATTTTGCACCAAAACAGACAATTTCTCATTATCTTCACAATATCCTGACAGTGCCCTCTCCAGGCTACATATTCTAGCTTTGAGTTCCATTTCTCTTTGTTCCAGAACTCCAGCTCTGCTCTGCCATTCCTTCACTTCATTGTTTAGGTGAACCTGCTTTAGTTCATGCAAGTTTTGCTCTGACTGCAATATCTGCACCACAGATTCTAAATCACTCTCTCGGTCAGCCACATACTTCCTCAGCTCTGAAACTTCATTTTCTTTATCAGTTAATGCAGCCGAAAGTTTTTCACACTTCCTGACTTGGTCATCCAAACATTCTGACTGACACTGCAAAAATTCACTTTTCTCACGTTTAGCAGTTTCAAGGTCATCTCTTAATTTTTCAATGACACTCTCTTTGGCAATGGAGTTTTGGACATGCTGCTCCTTTAAATCCTGCAATTGCTTCTCAAGCACTTGCTTTTGCTCTACACTCTGTAGAACTTTATTAGATAGAGCGCCTTTCATTTCTGCAAATTCCTTCTTAGTGACACAGTCCATTCCAGGCAAACCCAGCACCACATTTTCACAATGACTAGGATATCAACTCTTCATAGAGTCAATCTCTTTCTTTAACTTAAGGTTCTCTTTTTCTGATACCTCAAGTTGCCATTTCCAATCAGATATTTCATCCTCATAAATGAACCTGATGGTTTTAATCTCATCTTGAAGCTGCTGCACCATAATATTTTCATCTTTGGCGTTTTCATGCACTCCAGTATGAGACATACAGTCAGCAGGGAAATATTCAATCATAGAACAGAGGTGCTCCAGAAAAACTAAGTCACCGTCATGCAACACATTATCTTTACTTGCACTCCACATGCTCTGTTCCGGGTTTTGTGTCTCTCTGCCTTGAGACTGCTGCAGTAACACACCTGTGCACAGCTTTTCTGATTTCTTACAAACTGAAATTTTCTTTTTCTTGCCCATGATTTAATAACAAGAGTACACAATATTCAGCAGAAACCTTGGGTTCAACCAGCAGCAACTTTTTACTATCTTCTGCAGTCACATGTATTCACCAAACAGTTAACTTATGTGGCACTACAACAACCAGCATTTTCTTCTGTCTTCCACAGAAAACACAAACCTAGCACCATAGCCTTTCACATAGACTGTTTGCAATATCTACCTTCTATACACATTGCTTACTTTCTTGCCATCAGTAAGCTCTTTACAGACTTCTGAGCCACAGTATACACAAAGTCCATTCCCTGGATTCCTCTTCCAGAGTTTTACTTTCACCAGTTTTTGCACACAATTTGCTACTCCTCCTGAGTTTCTCACTTGAAATCACAGACTTCTTCCAGCTGTAGGCCACAATGCACATTTAGCAGTACTGCAGTTACCAAACACTTGTCTTCCAGGACTTGCGTGGATCTCTTTTTGCCCGCATCCGAAGCACCATATGTGACAATTTGGGGGATTTAGCCTCAAAGGCGGCAGCCTCCTGGACTCCACAGTGATGTTGGTGGTACTGGGTGCCAAACAAGCAGCATATCACAAGGCATTATGGGAAAAGGAGCTGGGGAGCTCATGCGCCCTCTGTTGGATGTAACAGATCCTCAATTTGCCTTTTACTCACCGAGTCTTGAGACAGAAAATGGGATTTTAGCCAAGCCAATTTCACTTATCTGCATACAGCGCCGTTTCGGGATTTTTGTCCCTCATCAGTGCAGAGCAAAGTGAACTGGCTGGCTTTGTGAGAGGCAATGAGTGGCTTAGGGACAGGAATCTCTCACCTTGAGGAGAGCACCAGTGAATATGGTGATGCAAAAATAATTTATTGATGTCTCCAAATGGGTTTTTGTTCTGCAAAATTAGTAAAAAAAAATAAAAATTAGGAATTACTGTAATCGTACCGATCCACAGAATTAAGGTAACATTATTTATTTAAAAATTTAAAAGTTAAAAACCTATGCCAGAATTGATGGGGTTTTTTCTTAATCCACAAAGAATTAATAAAATTAAGTCAACAAGTTGTAGGCACCCAAAAATGGTGTCATTACATAATGCATCTCATACTGCAAAAAACAAGCCCTCGAGGGCATGTCCTAGTATAGGTTCTGACTAGCTGTATCCTCACCTGAGCTCCGGTACTAGCTTATCTGCAACGAGTGAATATTCATCCTCTAATGAGAAAAGCGTGCACGAGAAAGACACCAAGGGGACCCCCGATATTCCAGGTACCTGATGTGCCTATTTCCAATTATTTTCTCCCTCTGGGAGATTTCCAGCTGTCCTCGGACAGTGAGGCCAGCTCCGATGTTCCTGCCGCCTCACTGCAAGCTGTGGCTTTGTTATTGCTGCCTCTGGGTCTCAAGGCCCTGACTCCCAGGCAGCAGCAGCCTTCAGCGACATCACTACTGGAGGCACCAGTAGCCCTGAACCTTCGCAGCTCCAAGGTGAGTGCCATTGATTCCTTTACCCGACCTCCTTCCCCCTGCCAAGTGAGGGAAGATGGCAGCCATCTTTTTCTCCTGAACAGCCCGGCAGTTCTGAGACCATAATGGAGCTGACTCCTCCAAGTGCTCCTACCCCTCCTCCTGCTGCACAACAGACCCAGGAGGGCACTGTGACACCTTTACATTCTACTTGGCCTGGGGGCGCAGGACAACGTGGCTACAGAGGCATGGAGTGGGGCGTAATCCTGCCAAATAAAAAGCTCCATTACAATCCCAAAGATCGCACATCCAGGCCCCTTTCACCTACCTTCCACTCTGTCACGCCCTCTGAGGAGGATGCTACCCCCCTTTCACATGCGCCAAGCCTACAACTGGAGCTCCTGTTTCTGCAGCCCGCCATTCTAGAAGCCCTTCTCTCCTCACCCATTTACCATCACCTGAGGAAGCCGTCCATGCTCTGCAAGGCCATCCTAAACTACAGACTCTACTGGCTCGCATCCCCAGCAAGTGGGACATGGATGATCTAGCTACAGACCTGAAAAAGGTCTGGCGCCAAGACCTCAAGGTAGTGAAAGCTGATGTTGCTAATTTACAACAACAGGTTGACGACTTAGAACTGTTTCAGGAATCGGTAACGGCATGCCTCTCACTCTACTACTGCCCAGTACCACAGCCTGCTGTCACTTGTGGATGATATAGAGAATTGCAACTACCACAACAATATTAGAATCCGTGGCCTACCTGAAGCTACTCCTTCATCTGAGCTAATACCCACCCCCTTACTGGCATTTTCAACACCCTCCTGGGTCGACTTGCTGACACTCATATTGAGATTGACCGGGCTCATAGGGCCCTCAGACCACGCACCTATGACCCTGTTAAATCCTGTGATGGGATATGCATAATACATTATTAGGCTCTTAAAGAAGACATCATGCTGAAAGCTATCCCAGACCTCAAGGATGTCGCCACGACGTCGCATGGCTTCAGACCAAGACCAGCAGAACTGAATCATGCTGTACCAGGTGATATCCACCCCCTGGACTGTCTTTGATAAGTTTGCACTGCTTTGACTCTTCACTGTTATATTGCCCTGGTTTCTTTATGTACCTTTTCTATAGTTCCTCGCTCCTCTTTTCACTCAGTCTTTTCTTTTATTCTGGGCTTGGACCGGCATAGGTGCTATGTACTGTTTCCATTATACTTGAAACTCCTCCTGTGCCTGCTGCAACCCCCATAGGCAAGTGGACGACTATATTAGTCCACTCTGAGACACGTGGTCATCAACCTTAGTCCCAATTAAGGCAAGTATACTGCTCTTAACTCCTCTATCAGTCCACTACTCTAACCTTCTCCCCCCTTTTTTTCCACTTCTGACTCACTTTATCTCTCTCTCTCACCTTCCTACCTTTCCCTGTCTTGCTCTTCTACTCTCCAATTTTACTCCCCTATTCCTAGTTCCTGTTGGCAGATATCACTGTATCGTCCTTCAATGTGAAAGGCTAAATACTCCTGAAAAACATTCCCAGGTACTGTATAACTCCCATAAATGTAGAGTTATATTATGTTTGCAAGAAACCCACTTTCTCTTCTCCCATATGCCAGTGATCAAAAGTAAAGGGGGTAGCTACACTATTGCAAATATCTACTCACCCAACACTGTTCAGATACCCTTTCTCCGCTCTAACATCACCATTTTCCAGTCATTCATATGTGGTCACCATATTCTCTGCAGGAACTTTAACCTGACACTCAATCCCCTCATTGATACCTCTACGGGCAAATCTCAAGTCCCTTATAGTGCCCTTAATAACTTCCCGCAAACAGTTACATTCCATGCTGCTGTGCGATGTCTGGAGCATTCTGCACACGGAAGATAAGAATTATTGCTTCTACATGGACATAACTCATACAGCAGGTTGGACTATGCATTCCTCCCCATTCACTGCTAACTCAGGTGACCACAGTCAATGGTATTGGTAATGCACTCCTCTCTGATCAATCACCCGTCTCTTGCTTTCTTAAAATCCTTCCCCCACCCAACACTAACTCATGGCGGCTCAACAAATTGCTGTTGTGTGATGATCAATGCCTAGCTGACCTTAAACAGTCCATCATTGATTTTGGACAAGACAATCTACAGGATGATACTTCCCCTCTTACCAAGTGGGAAGCATTGAAATGTGTTCTGAGGGGGGTCCTGATGAAACATGGAGCTAGAGTTAAGCGTGAAGCTGGGGCAAAGCTTAAGTCTATCCTGAGCTCCCTTGAAGCACAGCATAAACAAAATTTTCAGTGCTCTACTCTCGCTGCCTTGAAATCAGGACCCTCCTTGAGCATAAGCAACAGAGACTTCGCCAGCTAGGCCAGAAATGTTTTTACAAATGGGGCAATCTAACCGGCCGCCTTCTTACCCATGCAGTTCGGGACCAGTGAACAGCCTCTCATATCATGTCCATCAAAACTGTTACAGGCCGAATCTCTCATCTCACCTCGGACATTGCCTCCACATTTAAAAACTATTACAACTCTCTCTACAATTTACCTATTCCACACACTTCCATTCAGAAGCATGACCCCCTACGTAGCCTATCCCAATACATCCACGACACAGCCCTTTCATCGCTCACATCGGATAGTACAACTCAGTTGGAGATACCCTATTCCCAAACTGAAATGGAATTGGGAGTTTCTAGCCCCCTGGAGGGTAAAAGCCCTGGCCCTGACGGAAATACAGCATGCTTATACAAAACTCTCCTTCCGGACCTGACTCCTTACCTCCTAAAAACACATTCAATCCAGTTTCACTCGATACTCCCTTCCCATCCTCCTTCCTTCATGCTCACATCACAGTCCTGCCCAAAGAAAGTAAAGATCCCTTATTATGCTCTAGCTACAGACCTATATCCCTGATCAACATAGACGCTAAACTATTTGCTAAACTCATCGCTTAGGTCACCATATGCGCTCCTTAGTGCATCCTGATCAAGTGGGATTCATGTCTCGAAGAGAGGCCTGTGATAATACCCTGAAGGCCTTCTCTGCCATCCATCACACTCATAGGTCTCAAAACACCCTTGATGTTAATCTCCCTGGACGCAGAGAAGGCGTTTGACAGGGTTGATTGGAATTTCCTTGTAGCTACTCTCCAACAAATAGGCCTAGGCCCTGTTATGCTCTTCTGTATACGTGCTCCATATAACTCCCCTCAGGCCCAAATTTAAGTAAATGCCCTACAAAGCTCTCTGAGCCCGCTACTTCTCACCTACCTTCCATGGTTCAATAGATGCCACTGGTGGGTAGAACTGTCTCTGATCTCGCATATATTGCTGAACAAGTTCTCGGTGTGTGTCGAGTATACTGCACCATCGCTGGTCTCTTTACCAACGATGGCCCATAGACTCCTGTCTCTGGCAACCCAGACTTCCCTGCAGCTTTGCATTCATCTTTTCTTGCCCGCCCCACCATCCAACTGCCCCTATCATTTCTTAAAGTCCTGTCTCCAACCTCCCTCCTACGCTACACTGAACTAGTACCCCAAGAAAATAGAGACCTAGCATCATATTGGCAATATCTTCAACTGTACTACTTTTATTCATCTTCAGCATTTTATTCATCTACCCTATCCGTTTGCTCCACAATGCCTCTAAATCCAATATCTATCATCTATGATACAGTACAGACCAAAAGTTTGGACACACCTTCTCATTCCAAGAGTTGTCTGTATTTTCATGACTATAAAAATTGTAGATTCACACTGCAGGCATCAAAATTAGGAATTAACACATGTGGAATTATATACTTAACAAAAAAGTGTGAAACGACTGAAAATATGTCTTATATTCTAGGTTCTTCAAAGTAGCCACCTTTTGCTTTGATTACTGCTTTGCACACTCTTGGCATTCTCTTGATGAGCTTCAAGAGCTAGTCACCTGAAATGGTTTTCACTTCACAGGTGTGCCCTGTCAGGTTTAATAAGTGGGATTTCTTGCCTTATAAATGGGGTTGGGACCATCAGTTGTGTTGTTCAGAAGTCAGGTGGATACACAGCTGATAGTCCTACTGAATGGAGTGTAAGAATTTGTATTATGGCAAGAAAAAGGCAGCTAAGTAAAGAAAAACGAGTGGCCATCATTACTTTAAGAAATGAAGGTCAGTCAGTCCGAAAAATTGGGAAAATTTTCAAAGTGTCCCCAAGTGCAGTGGCCAAAACCATCAAGCGCTACAAAGAAACTGGCTCACATGAGGACCGCCCCAGGAAAGGAAGACCAAGAGTCATCTCTGCTGTGGAGGATAAGTTCATCCGAGTCACCAGCCTCAGAAATCGCAGGTTAACAGCAGCTCAGTTTAGAGACCAGGTCAATGCCACACAGAGTTCTAGCAGCAGACACATCTCTACAACAACTGTTAAGAGGAGACTGTGTGCAGCAGGCCTTCATGGTAAAATAGCTGCTAGGAAACCACTGCTAAGGACAGGCAACAAGCAGAAGAGACTTGTTTGGGCTAAAGAACACAAGGAATAGACATTAGACCTGTGGAAATCTGTGCTTTGGTCTGATAAGTCCAAATTTGAGATCTTTGGTTCCAACCACCGTGTCTTTGTGCGACGCAGAAAAGGTGAACGAATGGACTCTACATGCCTGGTTCCCACCGTGAACCTCCGTGGAGGAGGAGGTGTGATGGTGTGGGGGTGCTTTGCTGGTGACACTGTTGGGGATTTATTCAAAATTGAAGGAATACTGAACCAGCATGGTTACCACAGCATCTTGCAGCAGCATGCTATTCCATCCGGTTTGCGTTTAGCTGGACCATCATTTATTTTTCAACTGGACAATGACCCCAAACACACCTCCAGACTGTGTAAGGGCTATTTGAGCAAGAAGGAGAGTGATGGGGTGCTACGCCAGATGACCTGGCCTCCACAGTCACCAGACCTGAACCCAATCAAGATGGTTTGGGGTGAGCTGGACCGCAGAGTGAAGGCAAAAGGGCCAACAAGTGCTAAGCATCTCTGGGAACTCCTTCAAGACTGTTGGAAGGCCATTTCAGGTGACTACCTCTTGAAGCTCATCAAGAGAATGCCAAGAGTGTGCAAAGCAGTAATCAAAGCAAAAGGTGGCTACTTTGAAGAACCTAGAATATAAGACATATTTTCAGTTGTTTCACACTTTTTTGTTAAGTATATAATTCCACATGTGTTAATTCATAGTTTTGATGCCTTCAGTGTGAATCTACAATTTTTATAGTCATGAAAATACAGAAAACTCTTGGAATGAGAAGGTGTGTCCAAACTTGTGGTCTGTACTGTATATTCTCTGCTGATAAGGATGACCCCTTGCAGACGTTTGTAGCTGGCAGAGGGAACTTGGGACTAGTTTTCAACCTGATGTGTGGCTCTCTGCCTTTCGCTCCTGCCATAAGTTTTCGGTCTCCTGTAAAGCACAGGAAACTAACTATAAAATCCTTTCGCGATGGTACAGAGTTCCTTCTGTCCTCCACGAAATCTTTCCTTCTTCCTCTGCTCAATGTTGGTGCTGCTACGAAGGTCGAGGCATGATGTTGCATGTTTGGTGGAACTGCCCATGTCTCCACTCATGTCTCTCCGGGCATGAGGTCCGTAGGATCATTAAGACAGTTACTGGTGTTGTGTTGGAGGATGATCCAGCCCCTCTCCTTCTCTCCACCCCCCCACCACAAAATACAGAAATGTGAGATCCTGCAAATGGAGGACCTGATCGCGGCACTTCGACAGGACGATATTGCTCACCAGAAAGTATAGTTACTATGGAATATCTTCTATTACCCATCCACCTTCCACTCCTCATTTCATTTTCCTTCTCCCAGACTTTTTAATTTTCTTGCACTTTTTCATTTTCCTGTCATTTTTTGATGTAATTTATTTTGCTAAATATTGCCCTGCTCCGTCAGGAGCACTTATCTCACCTTCCCCTCCAGATTTTCCCCTTGTTTCATTCCCCACCCCCCACGCTCCTCCCCTTTTCCCCCTCCATGTCAGTTGTTTGGAAAATAGTTTACTTTTAACTCTTTATTTTTTGGTTCTGTTGTAATTCCTTTGAAAATGTTAATAAAACTTTTGATGGAAAAAAACAAGCCCTCATATGGCTTTATCACAAAACACAGCTTGTACAAAAATCGACAAAGCATCATTTGCAAAACTAGCTGGAAGGGAATGCATAAGCTATGCAAGTGTATATCAGGGTACACCCCAGATTTGGAGCTTAAAAGGGAAAAGAAACCAGAAGTGACCCATAATAACGTACTTAACACCATGTGGGTATAAACTGCTGTTTGGGCACTGCCGGGCACAGAAGGGAAGGAGCACCAAGTGATTTTTGGAGCAGATTTAGACTGTTTGTTTTTTTGGTTGTTATGACACTTTTGCAGAGTCCTGAAATGCCAGTAAAGTGGAATGCCCTGACATGTGTCCCCCAGTTTAGAAACTACACTCCTAAAGAAACTTATCCAAGAGAACAGTGAATTCAATCAATCAATTTTATTGAATTTTATAGACAATATAACAACACATAGAAAGGTAATTGCTTATAATCAATTAGAGTGGGTGTGGCTTTCAATAAACACAGAATGATCAATGGACTAACATGTAGAGGAACTTTCCTCTACTACCTAAAAGGTAAAGAGTCCTTGACCAATTAAAGGAGTTAACGCTAATGTATAGCAAGGTATGGTAACATTGACAATAATCAAAGTAATCAAAGTAATATTAAGGTGATACTGCAGGGTTATATGGAAGGGCGGAGAAGAGAGGGTCAGTTCTACAATGGATGGTTTTGAATATATAATGTCCATGGAAACCAGTTCTTTTGAAACTTGTTGTCTCCGAAGACTCCATGCGAGAGGATTTTCTCGTACTGGTAGGTCTGCTCCATCATATTCACCAAGTCCCTTCTTGACGGAATGGTAGGTGATTTCCAGTTGCGTAGAAGAGCCAGTGAGGCTGATAGTAAGGCGTGCCAATCAATACTCTGTATACTGTTGGGAAGAAATCGATCTGTAGGTACAGCAGTGCTAAGGCAGGCGAGGGAGGTACAGAGAATCCAACTAAGGATGAAATCCATCTGAAGACATCTTGCCAGTAAGGCCCCACTAGGGGACATGACCATAGTATGTGGAATAGAGATCCTTTCCCCCCGCAACCCCTCCCACAGGAACTCGAGGTCTCTGGGTACATTCGGTGAAGTCGCTCTGGGGTATAGTACCAGCTAAGAAGGATTTTGGTAGTGGTTTCATAATGGGTCACACACTTGAAGGTCTTTTCTGGTGAAGGTCAAAGCTATTTGCCATTGTGTGACCGAGTATGAGCGTTGAAGATGAGTTTCCCAAGTAAGGATTGGGGTAGATTTAATCAAACGGTCTTTGGTGCCCATGACGTTGTAGATTGAGCTGAGAATTTTAGTGGAAGGATTGGGTGTTTTGAGGAGATCCAATAAAGATTTATTGTAAGTCACTTGTTTGTTGTGGTTGGAAGAAAGAAAATGTTTAATTCTTAGGTATGTGAAGAGGCTTTTAGAGGGTAGTGAGAAGGTAGATTGAAGGGAGTGGAATGGAATTATTGAGTCTTCACTCCATATCTGTGTGATAGAAGTAATTCCACATGTTCTCCAAATGGATAAGTCAAGATCGAGGATTGCTTGTTTCAAGAATTCAGTCGGAGCCTGTTTGATATGTAACACCTGTATCCTGCCTGTAGCACGGTGGACGTGGCGCCATGTATCCGTGAGATGTTGCAGAATTGGGGATGAGAGAGAAGGTGCCACCTCCGTCCAGAGGGAATAGAGGAGCCAGGATTTGAGATTGCGATGTGGTGTCATATGAGACTCAATAGGTATCCAGGATTTGTATACATTGTTGTGCCACCAATCCTTTAAGGTAGAGAGGTGAGAGGCCAGGTAATAGTCGAAAATGTTAGGCACCCCTAAGCCCCCCACACCCCGTCTCCTGTACATAATGGAGGACGGAAGTCTTGGTTTTTTGGAGTTCCAGATAAATTTGTTTAGCATAGTGTTAATCTTTTGAAGGAATATGGAGGGAGGTGCCACAGGGATGGTTCTGAATAGATATAGTAGTTTCGGAAGCAGCATCATTTGAAAGGCAGATATCCTCCCTAGCCATGACAGGGTGTGTTTCGCGTAGGTCTGAAACTCCTTTTCCAGGTCTTTCAGTCGAGGTAGGTAGTTGGTTTTGGACACTTGTAAGACTGAGGGAGTAATCTTAATCCCTAGATAGTCCAATTCTGTTGCTCTCCAGTCATAAGGAAAGTTCTTCTTGAGAAGTCTAGAAGTGGTGTGGGGAGGTTCAGAGGGAGAATTTGTGTTTTGGATTCGTTAATTTTATAGGAGAGGGCTCCGTATTGTTTAAGAATTTCGACAGCGGCTGGCAAGGATGTTTCTGGGTGAGTTAAAGATAGTATGATGTCATCAGCGTATAAGGAGATGAGATGAGAGGTGTCTGCCACTTCAACTCCCCGAACTCTCCCGTTTTGCCTCAGGGCCTGTGCTAGCGGTTCAATGGTGAGGATGAATATCAACGGGGATAAAGGGCATCCCTGTCTTGTTCCATTCTTGATATTAAAGCTGTCCGATAACGTGCTATTGGTAAACACCCTGGCCGATGGGGAATAGTAGAGATTTGATATAGCGTTGAGAATGGGGCCAGAGAATCTTAATTTCTGCAGTACTGAGAAGGCAAATGCCCAATTGATCCGGTCAAACGCCTTCTCAGCGTCCAGGGCAACCATGAGGGATGGAATCCTTTTGCGCTCCAGTAGGTCCACTAAATGGAGAACACGTCTAGTGTTGTCTGGAGCCTGACGTCCCCTCACGAAGCCCACTTGATCTACACCAACCAATTCCGGAAGAATAGGGGCCAAACGAGATGCCAAAATTTTTGCGTATAGTTTAAGGTCCGCGTTCAACAATGAAATTGGTCTGAAATTTTGTGGGACATCAGCTGTTTTGCCGGGTTTAGGAAGAGTGACAATCAGTGCAGCTAGAGACTCGTGTGGGAGCGGTACACCCGACATGGCATGGTTGAAGAAGTCCAAGAGAAACGGAGCAAGAATTTGTTGGAAGTGGAGTAGGTACTCGTTGGAGAAGCCGTCCGGTCCTGGGGATTTACCCTTAGGTAAGGAGTTTATGAATTTAAACACCTCTGGGAGAGTGATGGGAGCGTTAAGGGCCAAGAGCTGATCATCTGTAAGGCCTGGTAGTGAGATGTCATTTAAGAATCCGGACACCAAGGAAGAATGGTCTGACGGAAGAGGGGTGTGTTCCTGTAAATTGTATAATTTCTCATAATAATCCTTGAAAGAATTGGCAATATCTCTAGGGTCCGTTAAATGCACTCCGGTGGAAGGGTGTTTAATGTATGAAATCCTTGATTTTATTATTTTAGTTCGTAGTTGTCTAGCTAATACTCTACCAGCTTTGTTACTTTGAGAGTAAAAGCGTGCTTTGGATCTTTTCAGAGCTTTTTCATAGTCTTGTAGAAGCAGGAGACGTAGTTGGTGTCTAGTTTGGTGGAGTTGTTCAGAAGTAACTGGGTTAGGGTTGGTTTTATTTGCGGCCTCCAAGGTGCGAAGTTTTGACATTGCATCTTCAATGTTTTTCTGACGTTCTTTTTTGTTGCCATGTGCAATTTTGATGAGGGTGCCACGAATGTATGCTTTATGGGCGTTCCAGATAATGTATGGGTTGTCTATGGAGGTGGAGTTAGTCTGGAAGTAGTCTTGTAGGTCTTTTTCTATTATTGGGCGATATTTAGGGTGGCTCATAAGGTACGTGTTGTTTCTCCAAAGTCTAGTGACAGAGGATGAAATCCTCTCTTCTATGGTGAGAGTGATGGCTGCGTGGTCAGACCAGGTGATTGATTCAATTGTGGATTGTTTCGACCGCATAAGCGTATGGAGGTCTACCAGAAACATGTCGATGCGAGAGTAGGAGCCATGTACTGCTGAAAAATATGTATAGTCCCTCTCTCCCGCATGTTGTGCGCGCCATATATCATAAAGATTTTCTTTAAATGGGAATTGTTGTAAGCAGGGGGTGTTATCCCTGTTAGTGTTGGTCGAGTCCAGAGAGGGGTCCATTATATTGTTGAAGTCTCCACAAATGATTAGTGCGCCTTTCTGAATGTCTCGCAGTTGCCCTTGGATCCCACGGAGGAACGCCAGGGTCCTATGATGTGGGGCATATATGTTAACTATAGTGTAAGGGACGTTATTGACAAGACAGACGTCTATGAGGAATCTGCCTTGGGAATCTGCTTTTTGCGTCAGTAAAGAGAAAGCCACTGAATCCCTAAAGGTGATAAGAACTCCGCGCTTTTTTGATCTGTGGTGCGCGTGATATATTGCAGTGAAGGAGGGGTGCTGTAGCCTGAAGGCATCCTTTTGTATAAGGTGGGTTTCTTGAGCACATAATACATCCACGGATAGCGAGAGAGCCTCTTTCCAGAAGTAGGAACGTTTCTGGGGGCTATTTAAGCCGCGAACATTGAGAGATGCCAACTTGAGCACCATGCTGCTACCTTAGAGTAAGGATATCTATAATCTAATTGAGTCGGCTGCGGAGGGGGAAGTAGTATCACAAGTATTTAAGGTAATAAACCAAAAAAAAAAAAAAAAATAGGAACGAACAGTTCAAAGACAAATACAGGTTCACTGTATGTTTCGAGGGGTATAGTCAGAGACTAGCCGGGTAAACTTCCGATGTAAGGGGAGTTAAGCACCATATGAGAAGATTGGTAGCCATCTTGGAACATCATTTGCGGTTTGTGGGAGATTTACGTCTGACAGTTGGGCGAGGAGTAGGGTTGTCCGCGTCTTGAGGGAGAGATATTGGAATCCTCCAAGTCGATAGCAATTCCTTACCCTGATTTAAGTTGTGTATGGTAGAGGTGGTCCCATCCTTGATGATAAGCAGTTTCACAGGAAACCCCCATCTGTATTGGATTTTGTTTTGACGAAGCGCAGTTGTAATCAGGAGTAATTCTCTGCGAAGACGGAGAGTCGTTGCTGAGAGATCTGTGAAGAGATGTATATTTTGGAATTTGGGAGGCCAAGTTTGCCGTTTGTGAGCGGCGTCTAGTAACTTTTCTTTTATATGGAAGAAGTGAAATCTTGCCAACACATCCCTCGGGACATCCTCTCCCAGGTGTCTGGGGCGGGGGAGCCTATGTACTCTGTCGATTATAATATCAATTGTTTGGGATTCAGGTAGCAAGAATTTGACATATTCCTGTACGTAGGGAAGTAGATCGGTTGATTGGACTTGTTCGGAGATGCCTCTGAATTTTATATTATTCCTGCGGGAACGGTCTTCCATATCAGCCACTTTCGCCTTGAGGGTTTCGACCTCTTCCGCGATATCATTTTGTGCGTCGATGACCTTGTTATGAGACGTAGCAAAGTCCCCCATTTTGTTTTCAATATGTGTCACTCGCCCATCCAAAGCATTAACCGATGACTGAAGTGGTTGAAGCAATTGCGATATATCCGCTTGAAGGGAGCTGCGGAGGGCCAGAAGCATTCCTCTTAGTGTGTGTTCAGAAGCTGGGCCATTAGTGGTTTGGAAGTTGTCAAGATCATACACGGAGGTTGGTGAAGGAGCGTTGGAGAGAGTTTGATCCTTGGAGTGGTCTATGTCTCCTGATAACTCTGTACGCGGTTTTTGTTTAATCGGACTTGTGTTTGGAGACAGTGGGTATCGTGGGAGTGGGTTCAGATCCCTGATGTGCTGGGATGGGGCACTATAGATTTGCGGTTCCGCTAAGCGTATATCTTCAGGAGTTGGAGGCATGTGCAAAACCGCCGTTATTGTAGAGTGGTTAGGAGCCTCTTCAAGTATAGGCGTCGCCATATTTATAGCGACAGCCGTGGGCGACGGAGGTGTGAGCTCTATAAGGTCTGGACTTGTGAGACCCGGTTCCTCTTCTCCACCACGGTCCCATTCAAAATAGTTTGTTAGGTTGTTATCCGGTCTTATAACTGATTTCCTACCCTTCACCATAGTGCCAATTATGTATATCCAAAAGATATCGTTGCGGAGGGGAGATATTCCAATACAGGCTGTTAGTCGCTTAGAGTAGCTAGAAGGTGCACTAGGCCCCCAAATTTAAGTCGCCATTATCTGAGGGGAGGGGTACAAGTGATGAATCTTTCGTTCGTCAGTTGTGGGCTATGCCTCTAAGTCGGAATTGAGATGGAGGCCGATATAGGCCTATATGTCGCTGTGCTAAAATATGTACAGAGGCCCGCACCAGGCTTATACCGCAGGGATGGAGTGTGGGTGAAGGCCCGCTCACAGCCTACATGATCTCGGGATGGAGTGAGGGTGTAGGCCAGCCCAGGGCCTGAACTCTGCTAACCTGCAGCTGAAGTAGCGGGATGTGCCGGACCTCTGCACTGCAGAGGTAAAGGTATGCGGGCTGCCCACTGGACAATGCACAGTACTGGCTCTTCGTTGGTAGCTGCAGGGAAGGGTGAGGAGCCCCCCCGGTCTCCGTGTAGGGTCTCAGCACCTCCCCTCCCCGCGTCCTCGGCTCTTTATCCCCTAACCAGGAGCAGTTTCAAGGGCCCGGGATATACAAAGCCACCCAGTCACCTCTGCTTGCCGCTGATGTTCCTCCATCCCGGATTCCTCGGGCGAAGGCCCCAAGATGGCGTTCCTCCACTTCGGGTGGTCCCCGCTCCTCCGCTTTGCGCTGCAGCCGGAACCAGCTGGATCCTCCGTCGCAGCGAACGCCCGATCCCCCGTACCAGGAACGCAGATCTGGGCAGTGGAGACAGGTATAGCAGTGGAGGGTCGTAGCGATGCAGTCCGCGGACCAGCCGACAGAGCGCGACCAAGATGGCGGTCGTGCAGCAAGGCCGAGGTAGGCCCCGACACCGAAGCGTCGTTTAGGTGGCTGCAAACACGGCCCAGACACCCAAATCCAAGTGACTGGAGCTTGGGGGAGAGCCCCTGGGTGTTTGAGAGTCCGGTGGGATCAAGATTCTCCGGATGCTAGATGGATCAAGGTAAGGGCCAGTAGGAGCTGTAAATTACACGTCTGGCCTCTGCTCCAGCTAGCCACACCCCCCAACAGTGAGCATTTTTAACCCCAAAGTGTTGCTATAATTTATCTTCCAGAAATTAATACGAAGCTGATGGTGAAAATGGCAATTTTTGCCGGAAAACATAATTTCAGTGAGTAATATGTTATGCCCAGCATGTATCAGAGATGAATGCGCCAAAAGCATATTGGGCACTGAAATGGTGTATCTCTGGAAAAATTGCAAATTTCGGTTTTCATTAGCAAAAGTTATTCATTTCTGGAAATTAAATTAATTCAACAAGGTTTAAAAATGATCGCTAAACCGCTTGATAAATCCCTTGAAGGGTGTAGTTTCCAAAATGCAAAAGTGGCATGACATCCAAAAAACAAACTGTGCTGCAAAAACCCAATAGTGCTTCTTCTCTTCTGTGCGCGGCTGTGCCCAAACAACAGTACAGCATTGTTAAGTATGTTATCCTGGATTCAACAGTGTCACACATGTGGGCATAAACTGCCATTTGAGCACACAGTAAGGTGCAGATGTGAAAGAGCACTATGTGCTTTTGGAGCGCAGATTTAGATTATTGGTTTTTGGACGCCATGTCACTTTTGCAAAGACCCTAAAATTGCCCCTACAAAATGGGGTCACTTTTTGGGGAATTCCATTTTACTGGCACCTTCAGGGCCCTGCAAAAATATGGCATCCAGAAAATACCTCTAAATCTATACTCCAAAAGCTAAAAAGCACAGTCCCCCTTCCTTTCTAAGTCCTACTGTGTGCCAAAGCAACAGTTTATACCTACATATGACATTAAGAATGTTATCCTGGCACCCGAAAACTATTCCAGCAAAATCTGTTCTTCAAAAGACAAATAGCGCTCTTTCCATTCTGGGTCCCACCATGTAGATTGTAAGCGTTGCAGGCAGGGCCCTCTATCCCACTGTGCCAGTTGGTCACTGTTAGTATTATATTTGTCTTGTATATTTTGTGTACCACATATAAACCCTCAAATGTAAAGCACCATGGAATTAATGGTGCTATATAAATAAACAATAATAATAATATAATAATAATGTACCCATACAGCAGTTTACCTGTGTTCAGGAGATATTGTGTAACAAACTTTGGGGAGCTTGTTCTTTTTTATCCTCTTGTGAAAATTAAACATTCGAGACTAAATTGATTGTTTATTGGGGAAAAAAAAAGTGCTTTTTCATTTTCACGTCCCAATGTTAATAAAATCTGTGAAACAGCTGTTCTGTGTGGAGTGTAGTATCCAAAACGGGGTCACTTTTGGGAGTTTCCATTGTATTGGTACTCTAGGGAGAATGAGACACGGCACCTAAAAAATTTCCAGCAAATGCTTTTCAAACATCTAGTGGTGCACTTTCCCTTCCAGGCGCTGCTGTGTGCCCAAACATCAGTTTACACCCACATGTAGGGTATTTCTGTGTTTGTGAGAAATTGTATAGCAAACTGTGAAGATGCATTTTCTCCTTAAATGTCTAAATTTCAACTCCATATTATTTTAACTCCTGTGAAATGCTTAAAGGGTTAACAAACTTTCCAAATGCTGTTTTGAATTATTTAATGGATGCAGTTTTGAAGATGGGGTGATTTATGGGGTTTCTAATATATACAGGTGCATCTCAATAAATTTGAATATCTTTGAAACATTTATTTCGTTGAGTAATAAAACTGACAATGTGGGCCCTCAAAAATAATTTGGGTGTAATGGTGAGGAAAGAGCACAACTATTAAATGCCTTCTTCTCTACGGTGTTTACACAAGAAAACCCAATGGCCAGCAACATGATTAGGGGTAATGTTAACTCTCCAATAAATGTCACCTGTTTAACTCAGGAGGAAGTGCGGTGCTGCCTTCAAAAAACTAAAATAGATAAAATCGCCAGGTCCAGATGACATACACCCCCGAGTTCTGAGGGAATTATACACGGTGATAGACAGACCCTTATATCTAATATTTAAGGATTCAGTAATGACTAGGTCTGTTCCACTTGATTGGCGCATAGCAAATGTGGTGCCAATTTTCAAAAAGGGGTCTAAAAGTGAGCCTGGGAACTACAGGCCAGTAAGTTTGACTTCTGTGGTGGGTAAGATATTTGAGAGCTTTCTAAGAGATGCTATCCTGGAGTACCTCAATGTAAATTATCTTATAACACCCAATCAGCATGGTTTTATGAGGAATCGGTCCTGTCAGACTAATCTGATCAGCTTCTATGAAGAGGTCAGTTCAAGACTAGACATGGGTAATGCAGTGGATGTGGTGTATCTGGACTTTTCAAAGGCTTTTGATACTGTACCACATAAAAGGTTGGTATGTAAAATGAGAATGTTGGGACTGGGGGAAAACATATGCATTTGGGATCGCAACTGGTTCACTGATAGGAAACAGAGAGTGCTTATTAATGGTAAATATTCAGACTGGGTAGCAGTCACCAGTGGGTTGCCACAGGGGTCAGTATTGGGCCCTCTCCTGTTTAATATCTTATGGTAGACGGTTTGCAAAGTAGGGTGTCCATATTTGCAGATGATACTAAACTTTGTAAGGTAATCAAAAATGAGGAGAATAGTAGAATATTACAAAGGGATCTAAGGAAGCTGGAAGCATGGGCCGAGACTTGGCAAATGAAGTTTAATATTGACAAATGTAAGGTTATGCATTTTGGACGACGAAATAAAATGTATGACTGTACTTGATAGTAAATTACTGGGTAAAACTGCCAATGAAAAAGACTTGGGGATTGTGGTGGACAATAAGCTTACCTTTATTGACCAGTGCCAGGCAGCGGCTGCCAAGGCAAATAAAATTATGGGATGCATCAAAAGAGGTATAGGTTCTCATGACAAGAACATAGTTATGCCTCTATACAAATCACTGGTACAGCCACACTTAGACTATTGTGCACAATTCTGGGCCCTCAGTATACAAGAAAGACAAAATCGAACTAGAAAGAGTGCAAAGAAGGGCAACCAAAATTATTAGGAGAATGGGTGGATTAGAGTACAACGATAGATTAACAAACTTGGGGTTATACAGTTTAGAGAAAAGACGTCTACAGGGAGATCTAATAACAATGTACAAATACATGAAGGGACAGCACAAAGAACTTTCTAATGATCTTTTTACTCCTAGGCCAGTGACAGTGACAAGGGGACATCCTCTACGACTGGAGGAGAGAAAATTTCACCAGCAACATAGAAGAGGACTCTTTACAGTAAGAACAACAAGGCTATAGAACTCTCTGCCCCAGGAAGTGGTGATGGTGGATTCATTAAACAAGTTCAAAGAGGGCCTGGATGCCTTTCTCAAACAGAACAACATTATGGGTTATGGGTTTTAGATTTTAAGGGCACGTTGATGCAGGGTTTTATACTGATTGCCAGATTGGAGTCAAGAAAGATTTTTTTCCCATGAAATGGGGCAATTGGCATAAGCCTCATGGGGTTTTTTTGCCTTCCTCTGGATCAACACTGTAGGGTTATAGGTTGGACTTGATGGACTGATGTCTTCATCCAACCTCATCTACTATGTAACTATGTACTTAAATTAAAAAAGTGACCTCCTATATTTTCTAGATTCTTCACACACAGAGTGTTCTATTTCAAGTGTTTTATTTCTGTAAATGTTGATTATGGATTACAGGTAATGAAAACCAAAATCTAAGAAAATTTTAATATTTTTAAAAAGTTCAGTATTGTAAATTCAGTGTGTCACCTGCAAAGGTTTCCTAAGCCTTTAAATGGTCCCTCAGTCTGGTTCAGTAGGACACAAAATCATGGAAGACTGCTGACTATGAATTGAATTACTGAATCACTGAAATTAATGAACGTTTCAAAAATATTCTAATTTATTGAGATGCACCTATAGGCCTTTATAATCCCTTTCAGAACTGAAGTGGTCTGTAAAAAATTAGTTTGTGAAATTTTCTTGTAAATCTGGAAAATTGCTGTTACACTTGCAATCCTTTTTACATTAAAAATAAATTAAAAGACAATTAAAAGATGATGCCAATATAAAGCAGAGATAAGCAGATAATATTTATTAATTTATTTGGGTGGCATGACTGTTTGAAAAGAAGAGCATTTCACATTTTGAAAATTCAGATTTTTTTTTTTTAACCACTTCAGTAATGGGCCAATTTCTGGTTCAGGACCAGACACATTTTCAAATTTTTTGTACGTGCGGTTTTGAGGGCTATACCATTTTTATAATTTGCGTTATTCAACTAATTTTTACGTCTTTTTTCCGGTGACACATATGGCTTTATTTTTATGTTTTTATTTTTGCATATTTTTTTACTTTTTTTATATCTGGGAAAATATAAACAAAAGAGGAGGAAAAACATCTCTGTTTTTGACTTTACTTTTTTTTTTTAATTTAATAGCAGAAAGTGCTAATAAACTTACTGCTACGGTAATTTTTATTTTGTTTTGTGTCGTTGGGGCTAAAACCTGTAATAAGGTGTGTTATTGGCATATTATTATTATTTTTTAAATCATTTTATTTATTTTTTTTACATAGTGTCATAATAGACCTTTGGGGACATCTGATCACTGTTCTTTTTTGGTGAGGGCAGGGCCGGCGTTGGAGCATCAGGCTTTTAGCCTGATGCCTTGAATCTCAAAATCACTTGTGTAAGTTACACATATCTCTAATCTGGCTATTTATATCGATTTATCTGATGCCCCGCTGCAGTCACATTAATTAAAATCAAACACCTGTAATTTACAACTGCTCCTGTAGGAGTGATAAGTGCCAGCATCTCCATGCTGGATGTATTGTCCTGGAGTTACACTGTGATAAGGAAAGCATTTAGGACTTTTATCATTAGTTGTATCTACAAAATTTAACTCTTTATGGTGAACACAGTGAAGAGAGTAGTAGTATAATGTTGTACCGTGTTAGCCATTGAAAGTAGTGGAAGAGTGAAGAAATCAGGCGATACCTTTTAGAGGCTACACAGTTAGCCTATAAAAGGTATCGCCTGATTTCTTCACAGTGAAGAGAAACAGCCTTACCAGCAAGGAACCTAGCTAGAGCTAACAGAAGCAGTTTACATCCCTCTACTATACTAAACTACTGGTTAGTTTACACAAGGACTAGGGGTCTAGAAAATAAGCCATGCTGAATATAAAACCATACAAAACCTAATTTTTTGTTGAAAAACTATATAAATGTGTAACCCCTGTAATCAGAAGAACTAGAAAATCAAATTTTAAATATGTTTATGTGCAATAATATATATAAAAAGGTAAAAGAAGCAAAATTAACTTTCACATTTTATACCATTCTTCTACTTCTACAAATATTCAACCTAAGGCTACTTATTTCAAGCCTTATGTGTCCTGAAAAATGATGGTAAAAACAGTTGAAATATACAAAGTCATTAAAAAGATATTTCTGTGTAAACCAATGCAAACAAAAGTGATAAATTTGGCCTGAGCATTGGGGCATTAATGACGCTTGGTCCTGAAAGGGTTAAAGATAACTGCCATATAAAGTGACATGTCAGTTTTTAAAAATGAGGCCTTGTCCTTAAGGCACTTTTAAGTAGGAAGTAATAGTAAGAGAGTAGTAGTGATATATAGTACTATATTTAGAAAAAAAAAACTTGGAAATTTTTCAAACTTAGTCTATGGGAGAACTAGTACATGCCATGCCCTTCTCAGTAACACACTCCTTTTTCGTGACATGGACACAAAATGTGCCAATCATGCCCATGTTTTGTGATGTGACTGGCAGATTAAGATTAAATGTATTTATTTATTTATTATGCTTATTTGCAGATCCACAATTGCGGACAGTTACGTACCCGCAAAATACGGTCATGTAAATGGGGCCTTACAGAGCTTTCAATGATGCAAACAACTTTGTACTGATAGGTAAAACTTTGCATTTGGTATACTTTTGAACAATTAATGTTCACTACTTACAATGCACAGGATCTGTTTTATAGTGACAATGCAATGTTATTACAGCCGTAAGAATATCACATGTCTGGTATAAGACAGATACTGTGTGATATAAATAGTGAAGAGGCCCCACACAGTACAATTTGCTCCACAGTGTCCCCCACACAGTACAATTTGCTCCACAATGTCCCCCACAAAGTACAATTTGCTCCACAGTGGCTCCCACACAGTACAATTTGCTCCACAGTGGCCCGCGCACAGTACAATTTGCTCTACAGCAGCCCCCAGACAGTACAATTTGCTCCACTGTTGCTCCCAGACAGTGTAATGTGCTCCGCAGTGGCCCCCAACACAGTATAACATTCTCCTGTACTTACCTGCACTCCCACGAGGAGCAGCCAGGCGGCCTCCTTCCATTGCAAAGTAGGCACTGATGAATGACGTGATCATGCCTGTGTCGAAGCAGAGTTTACAATCTTCTGTAAGTGTAAGTCATGGACACGCGACCTACACTGACAGTTTTCAACATCTGAAAGAAGGGGAATCTGGGATCTGGGACAGCTGTCCCGGTCTCCCGGTTAGCAAGCGAGCCAGGAGCCTGGGGCGACAGCACGCATGTCCACAGAGAGGGCACTGAGTGTCCCCTCTGGCATGCGGGCCATAGGTTTGCCACCATGGGGTTAGGGTAATCTAGATCAAAGGGATTTTTTACCTTGTTGGTCAGTGTCTCAGTTGCTGAGATATCACAGTTTTTGTCAATATACAAATTAGCTCTTTGAAACCAATAAGGCGTTGCTGCTTACTTCTTTGGAGTAACACCAAGGCCCTTGTTACCTACTCCAAAGAGTTCATTTGCAGGTGAACAGCATAGGGTCTGTATAGGTGATAAATGTACTTTGTAGGACAACCTCATTTCAATAAACACATCAAAACTTTGTATATCCATTACCAGTTGTGTGTGCTGAATCCTGAATTAAGTGACATAATTGAGGGCCTGTTCACATTATAATTTTACATTATATATTTTTATCCATTTAGAGGATATGTTTAACGGATGCATTGCCTGATTCCAAAAACAAATGCAAATGGATGGACCTACAGTCATGGCCAAAAGTTTTGAGAATGATACAAATATTAATTTTTACAAAGTCTACTGCTTCAGTTTTTCTAATGGCAATTTGCATATACTCCAGAATGTTATAAAGAGTGATCAGCTTAACAGCAATTACTTGCAAAGTCAATATTTGCCTAGAAAATGAACTTTATCCCCCAAAACACATTTCAACATCATTGCAGCCCTGCCTTAAAAGGACCACCTAACATCGTTTCAGTGATTGCTCCATTAACACAGGTGTGGGTGTTGATGAGGACAGGGCTGGAGATCAATCTGTCATGATTAAGTAAGAATGACACCACTGGACACTTTAAAAGGAGGCTGGTTCTTGCCATCATTCTTTCTCCTCTCTTAACCATGGTTATCCCTAAAGAAACACGTGCAGTCATCATTGCACTGCACAAAAATGGCCTAACTGGGAAGAGTATTGCAGCTAGAAAGATTGCACCTCAGTCAACAATCTATCGCATCATCAAGAACTTCAAGGAGAGAGGTTCCATTGGTGCCAAAAAGGCTCCAGGGCGCCCAAGAAAGACCAGCAAGCGGCAGGACCGTCTCTTAAAAGTGTTTCAGCTGTGGGATCGGGCTACCAGCAGTGCAGAGCTTGCTGAGGAATGGCAGCAGGCAGGTGTGAGTGCATCTGCACGCACTGTGAGGCGGAGACTCTTGGAGCAAGGCCTGGTCTCAAGGAGGGCAGCAAAGAAGCCACTTCTCTCCAGAAAAAACATCAGGGACAGACTGATATTCTGCAAAAGGTACAGGGAGTGGACTGCTGAGGACTGGGGTAAAGTCATTTTCTCTGATGAATCCCCTTTTCGATTGTTTGGAACATCTGGAAAACAGCTGATTCGGAGAAGAAGAGGTGAGCGCTACCACCAGTCTTGTCTCATGCCAACTTTAAAACATCCTGAAATCATTCATGTGTGGGGTTGCTTCTCAGCCAAGGGAATCGGCTCTCTCACAGTCTTGCCTAAAAACACAGCCATGAATAAAGAATGGTACCAGAATGTCCTCCAAGAGCAACTTCTCCCAACCGTCCAACAGCAGTTTGGCGCTCAACAATGCCTTTTCCAGCATGATGGAGCACCTTGCCATAAAGCAAAGGTGATAACTAAATGGCTCAGGGAACAAAACATAGAGATTTTGGGTCCATGGCCTGGAAACTCCCCAGATCTTAATCCCATTGAGAGCTTGTGGTCAATCGTCAAGAGACGGGTGGACAAACAAAAACCAACAAATTCAGACAAAATTAAAGCATTGATTCTGCAAGAATGGACTGCTATCAGTCAGGATTTGATCCAGAAGTTGATTGAGAGCATGCCAGGGAGAATTGCAGAGGTCCTGAAGAAGAAGGGTCAACACTGCAAATATTGACTTGCTGCATTAACTCATTCTAACTGTCAATATAAGCTTCTGTTACTCATAATATGAATGCAATTATATTTCTGTATGTGATAAAAACATCTGACAAACACACATAAAAACCAGAGGGCAGCAGATCATGTGAAAATATAATATTTGTGTCATTCTCAAAACTTTTGGCCATGACTGTAGACTTAAAGAGAAAATTGATCTTTTGTTTTCTTTTAACCCCTTCCTGACATCCACCGTAATAGTACAGCAGATGTCGGGTGTTTAAATATGGCGGCCGCTCGGGAGTCGAGACCCGGCGCTAATGCCCTAGGAGGTCTAATAAATGCAAAAAAAAAATTCAAAATATTAAAACTTCAAATCACCCCCTTTTCCCTAGAACACATATAAAAGTACTTAAATACTGTGAAATGCATACACATTAGGTATCTCTGTTTCCAAAAACACCCGGTCTACAAAGCTATAAAAATATTTTTCCTGTATGGTAAATGCCGTAGTGGGAAAAAAAAATCAAAAGTGCCAAACCGCCTTTTTTTCACAAAATGTTTTAAGTAAAAAGTACACCTGGTCCAACAAAAAAAAGATGCCCTATGCATCCCTGTACCTGGAAGTATAAAAATATCAGAATATGGCGACTTTTAGAAAAAATTTTTATTTTTTGCAGTTTTGGATTTTTGTTAAGGGGTTAAAATGTAAATAAAACTATATAAATTTTGTATCCCCGGAATCGTACCGATACATAGAATACAGGTGAAATGTAATTTTGCATGCACAGTGAACGCTGTAAAAACGAAGCCCATAAGAACGTCGCACAAATGCACTTTTTCTTCAAATCCACCAATTCTGAATTTTTTTCCAGCTTCCCAGTATATTGTACAGATGGTATCATCATGAAGAAAAATTTGTCCTGCAAACATTAAGACCTCATATGGCTCTGAGAGCGGAAATATAAAAAAGTTATGGTGTTTGGAAGGAAAGGGAGGGGGGGGTTGGGAGTCAAACACGAAAATTGAAAAATTCCTCTGGCGGGAAGGGGTTAAACTATTATGTGAAAAGACGGCCAGACATCTGCATCTTTTTTTTTTTTTTTTGCATCCATTAAATGAATCCACTATACAAATGTTAAAAATGTAATGTGAATTGGACCCATAACAACATTATCAGATAAAAAAAATAAATAAATAACAGTTTAGTGCAGAGGAGAAGACTGTTAAAAATGTTTAATTTTTCCAAACATGATGGTGTGTTTAGTATTCCAGTTCTTCTACCATTATTAATTCACCCACTTATACCGTAATATTACTTTCATTCAATGACCTCATGTTATAAACCCACACAGTATCTATTCCATGTCCTGAAATATGGTCTGGGATCCAATGTGGAAAAGGAAAACGACAAGCAATAACTCTTGCAGTTAGCGATAACTCAATCTGAAGTTTCTTTTCAAGCTGCGGCATCTGCAGGCAAAAAAAAAAATAAATACATTACCATTTTTACTCAAATTAAATGAATCAAACCTGCGGGTAGATTGACCGTCTAGTGGTGGCAACTGGCAGCTCCTTTACACTTGTAAAGGACCTGTTAATTGCCACCATATGATGGTAAAACTATATATAGTATATTGTTGCCCTGATTCACTCTCGCCTTGACTACTGTAACTCCTTACTAATCGGTCTTCCCCTTACTAAACTCTCCCCTCTACAATGTATTCTGAATGCGGCGGCTAGGCTAATCTATCAGTCTAGACGCTACAGCGATGCCTCTGGTCTGTGCCGGTCACTACATTGGCTGCCTATTCAATACAGAATACAATATAAACTTATCACCCTCATTCACAAGGCTCTCCATAATGCTGCACCTCCCTACATTTCCTTCCTCATCTCTGTCTATCACCCAACCCATACTCTCCATTAACTCAATGACCTAAGACTAACATCCTCTATTATCAGAACCTCCCACGCTCGTATACAAGACTTTTCCCGAGTTGCACCACTTCTCTGGAATGCTCTATCCCGGACTATTAGATTAACCCCCAATTTCCACAGCTTCAAGCGTAAACTAAAGACATATCTTTTCAGACAGGCCTATCACAACTCCTAATGTAAGCCCTTCCGTAGTTAGAATCCCTAAAACATACCCTCCTCTGTTGATGCTCCAACATTACCTCACAGGATATGATGCCGTATCAGACTAACTCTATATGTCCAGGCACCATCTGCACGTTAAAGGACACGACTGGTGATGGCTCATACAGCTTTATATATGTGTAATGACAGTAACCTCTATCACAAAATTGTCTGACCATTATATAAGCAATGCTACGTCTGTTGCCACCCCTGCTACCTCTTGTGTCACCCCCTCTACCTCATAGATTGTAAGCTCTTGCGAGCAGGGCTCTCAGTCCCAGTGTGTGAATTGAATATTTCTTTGTAATGTATCTTTTTTGTCAGTACTTGAACCATACAATATATAAATAATTATGATTTAAAAATTTAAAAACGTTATTTAAAAACTTTTCTTTCTGTAACTTTTTTCTAAAAACAAAAAATGCAGCACACTACTTTTTGGAGCATTTTAATTGCAAAGGCTTAAAAAAGGGACAGATGTGTATGGTTAAACAAGCAGTTTGTATCAATTACCTGCACTGATTTCCCATAGACATAAATGCTACTGTAACTTTGACATTACTTTGATTGTATATGCCTTAGAGAGCTAGAAATGGGCTAGACAGAGTTCAAGGAGCCCTGACATTGTCATACACCTAAACCCAAAATAAATCTTCAGAGGTTTGCTCATCTCTAATTTTATCACATGACAGTGAGCCACCATAGTCCTCATTTCAAAGTCAGAAAAATTCATATCTAGCTCATTTTCCCACCCACCTACATAGTATGCAGAGTGCATAAGCAAGGCAACAAATATATTAGAAATTTATTTAATGTGTGATATAGGGAATATGAGCATTTTTTCCAGCCAATTCACTTTACTATGGGGGTGCTTAATGGAATGTAGGAAATTTCTACTAGTGAAACGAAAGGACAGGAAGTGCTTAAAAGTGAGTAGTTTTTTTGTCTTCTGGGCATACAAGGGGAAGGAGATTTAACTCCGCAGGTGCTGAGTTGCAAGGAGGAGTGACCAAGGTAAATGAATGATTGGTGTCTCTTTAGCGCTCCAACAAGGGATTAAGACCAGTGGCATAATTGGTGATGGTTCATTGTGATGTCAAAGATCAGAATTCTCTTATTTGTGAGATAAAAATCAAAAATGGATAGACGTGATGATAGACAGACCCCTATATCTATTATTTAAGGACTCTAGAGTTTTGTTCTTCTTTTGTTCTAAAGGTCTGACACGTAGCATATGTGGCACCCAAATAGTGATCCTTGAAATTATAGGCCAGTAAGTCTAACCTCAGTGGTAGGTAAAATATTTCAAAGAGATGGTTCCCTGGAGAATCTCACTGAAAATAACCTTTTAATACCCAAGCAGCATGGGATTATGAGGAATCGGTCCAGTCAGACTAAGCTGATCAGTTTCTATGAAGAGGTCAGTTCTAGCCTGGGCTTTGGTAATGCTCTACGTGTAGTTTATCTGGACTTTTCAAAAACATTCAATACTGTACCAATTAAAATGTTGGTCTGTAAAATGAGAATGTTGGGACTGGGGAACAATATATTCATTTGAGTTTACATTCATTTGACTCAGTATTTACATTTTCACCCCAAAACTTAGAAAAAAAAAAAAAGTTACTTAGTGGCGCCAAAGTATTCTGACAACCGTAAATTTTTAATAATTCTGTTTTTGTCTTTGCGGGTCCAGATGTACTTTTTATTTATACCATTTTGGATAATGTATGATGTTTTGATTGTTTTTATTTATATTTTTAGGAGGTAGGAAACAGCGAAGGTTTGGCTCTTTTGAATTTTTTTTTCCCGCTATGGCGGTCACGGTATGGAATTTTTTTTTTTTTATAAGTTTGTAGACTGGATGCTTTTGGATGCAGGGATTTTATATATTTTTTTTTTTTTATATATATACTTTTTTTTTAAATTTATACTTTTAGACCCCTTAGGGGTCTTGAAACCCAGGAGGTCTGATCATGCATTGTAAAATCTTTATACTTCTATTACAGGCTCTTCTGGGGGATGAACCCTAGCCTTCTCGGGGACGACAAAATGGCGACACCCATGCGTTGCCGGCAAAATGGTGCCTCAATCAGCTTTGACTGAAGCATCCAGAGGGCTAATGGCCGTGATCAGCTCGGGCACTGAGCGCAGGTATTGCCGCCGGGTCTCCGCTGAATATTACAGCAAAGACCCGGCAGCTACTCTGATCAATAGTGGTTGCCATATTTAAGCACTCATCATCCGTCGTAATAGTACAGCGGAAGTCAGAAAAGTGTTAATGGGAAGTACACAGACTGAGTCACAGTCACCAGTGGGGTGCCACTGTCTTCTTTTTAATATGCTTATTAATGACCTGGTAGAGGGTTTACAGAGTAGAGCTTCCATAATTAAAGATGACACTAAGCTCTGTAACGTAATCAAAATTGAAAAGGATAGTAGAATATTACAGTGGGATTTAGAGAAACTGGAAGCATGGGTGGAGACTCAGCAAATGAAGTTTAACCCTTTTGCTTTCAAGTGGTTTTCGGAAATTTGACACCTTTGACTGCCAAAGCAATTTTCACAGTTTTGAGATGGACAAATAAAACCTAAATTGCAACATTAAAAAATTATTCTAACCCCATACCTATATCGCTTATATATATAAAAATGAGTTTCTGTCTGTCTGTTCTTTATGTGCGACCAAACGACTGGACTGATCCTCACCAAATTTAGCACACATGTACATCAGGTGTCCGGGAATATTTTAGTCTCAGCTCTCTTGGACGTACCGTTCCTGAGATACAGTATTCCCAAAAAATGACCAATATTAGCTAATACAAGCCTGCAAGTTTTTCACTTATATTCCAACTGCCATACACACGGTCACATGTCCCTTATCAGCCAATAAGAACTCGCAGGCGCTTACTCTCCTCAGGCACACAGGTTTCCATAGCAACCAAGCTATTTATGACCTGTATTAGTCAATAGCAGTTCGCAGGTCCTTAAATATTCAGTCATATCACGTGTATCAGCCAATATAGGTTCACATTTAATTTACCAGGTTTCCATAATAACACAGCCATAAATAGACTGTACCTATATGGACTTAGTGGCGTAACTAGCAATGGCTGGGCCCCAAGGCGAACATTTGACATGGGACCCCCCCCCCCCCAGCAATCGCCCCCCCGCACAAACTGCATTCCTACACACTATTATGCCCCATAGTGGACCCTGCACACACTATTATGCCCCATAGTGGCCCCTGCACACACTATTAGGCCCCATAGTGGCCCTTGCGCACAGTATTCTGCCCCATAGTGGCCCCTGCACACAGTATCATAGTTGTCGCTTCATATAGTATTATGCGCACTCCCCGCTACCTCTTCAATGTTGGACCAGATGTCACGTGAGCCAGGCATGCATCTCGACTCATAATGACGTCGGACTGGCCCACCGACGTCTGGGACGTCACCCAGGAAGCCCGAAGCCTGCTGAAAAGACCCCAGAGTATAATGATAGCAGTGTTTGTGGGGTTCATGGCCGCAGGCCTTACTTACTGATCCCCGCTCCTGCTCACAGCCGCCTCTGCAGAACATGAAGCGCAGATGGCCGTGAGAAGGAGCGGGGATCGGTAAGTAAATACAGCAGGTAACGGCCTATAAAAAAAAAAAAAACATCAGGGGCCCGCTGGGACCCCTAATGTCCCGGGTCCTATGGCAGCCACTACCACTGCTACCCCGGTATTTATGCCACTGACTCGACTGCCATACTGGATTTCAGCATTCTTATAAATTGAAACGTTTTTAAACTACTCATGCCCCCTGCAGCAAAACGCAAGGCTGCTGCTCGAGCTAATGACAACTCTCAGCAGACCCAAGCCTGTCTCCAATCTGACAAGGCATTGTCAGTCACATGCACACAGCTACACTCCATGTTTCCATAACAACCAAGCCATTTTTCTTCACTGCTGTGGGTCAGCTTTAAAGGGGCAGGGCGCTGTGGATGACACTGTTACACAAGGTCACATATACACAGCTTTACTCCAGGTTTTCCATAACAACCGATCGCAGGTCTTTCACTGATATCCAAACTGAGGTACACATGATCACATGACGCTTATGGACCAATGGAAAATCGCAGGTTCTTCAGTCTTTACACCAGGTTTCCATTGCAACCAATCTATTTATGACCTGTATGAGTCAATAGCATTTCGTAGGTCCTTAAATATTCAGTCATATGACGTGCATCAGCCAATATAAGTTCACATTTCATTTACCAGGTTTCCATAGCAACACAGCCATAAATAGACTATACCTATACTAGACTGCCATACTGGATGTCAAGTGCTAAACTGGCCAATTCTTATGGGGTCACTACACAAACAAAAAATGAACTATACCTGTGCGAAGCCGGGTCCTTCTGCTAGTATTTTGTAAAAGTAGACACCTGCAACATTGTCAAAATGCCACTAGGTACTGTATACAAACAGGCACCTTCATGAAATTTTTATTTAAATTGAGAGTTTTATAAAAAAAAAAAAAGGCAAATTTTTTTTTTTTTTAAAATTATATATTATAAATTATGTATATAATTGGAAACCAAACAAAAAGTTATATGCACCACACCTCCTTAAAATAAGAGTTCAACATGTGCAAAGTTCATTCATATCACTAAGACCTACATCTGCATGCACATAACTTCATAAAATTACCAGAACTGGAAGGAACAAAAATGTGCTTTGAAGCGGGAAATGTTAAAAAAAGTATCATCCTATAAAATATAGGAATTACACACCATGAAAAGCAAGTGCACCCCTAAATCCTTTATATTTTTTTGAAAGTAGACAACCTGAAGATTACATGTGTCTCAATGGATTATAAATAACCAAGTCCGAGGGCGGAGCCTGACCGCGGAGAGAGATGGCAGGTTGATCTGTGAGCTCTGTCATCAGTGAGCCCACAATTGCTTTCATTAGCAGCTACTTACCCCAAAATGGTCAAAATCGGTACAGATAGACCCACTGAACCTCCGGAGACCGTTAAAAACGCACACTTGCAGACGGACATGCAGAAATTCCTGAGGAAGAAGACGTCCCTTTCCCCTGTTAAACAACCCAAGATGGCGCTGGATGAATGCAGCAGTGCGGGAGAGGCAGCCGCGGACTTCGATGGTGACGGCGTGCTACCAGACAGAAACGCATCACTCATTACAAAGGGATTCCTTAGAAAAGCTCTGTCCCATGCTGTCGCACCGGTGCTAGCGGAGTTAGTGGACCTCCGCGCTGACATTAGGACCACAGGAAGAAGGGTAACGATTTTAGAGCAAAACCAAGTAGAGGCCCTGAGTCTGTCACACACAATGGCTGACAGGTTAGAATCTCACACTGACCATCTTAATAAATCCTATCTACTTCTAGAAGACTTGGATTATAGGAACAGGAGGCGTAATGTACGAATCAGGGGCCTCCCTGAGAAACACGCTGCTGAAGCACTTAGAAATGTTACTATGGCCATTTTTGCTTCCCTGGTAGGGGGGGAACGCACGAAAACCATGCACATTGAGAGGGTACATAGAGCAGTAAGGCCTAAACCCTCAGCGACTGAGCCTCCAAGAGATATAATATGCGCCTTGTTATCCTCAGCACACACCACCGAGCTTCTACGTGCTGCGAGGGACCACTCAGATCTAACCTATGAGGAGGCCCCAGTCCAAATCTATCAAGACTTAGCTCCATCGACGCTACAGAAACGTTGCATAATGCAGCTCCTGCTCTCAATCCTCAAGAATGGCCGTAGGATTAATATCTACTCACCAGCTGACCTGGAATCAGCTTGGCCTGTTTTGGAAATCGCGCCAATACATGTCCCCTCTTGGATGCCGGTCCCTGCGGAGCCCTTGCCTGCCCTAATGCCGACGACTCAGAAGACGAATTCTCCACATGCCCCGGGGCGACTCAAGTCACCAAGAGTGAAGAAGACGCCTCAGAAACAACAGAACACCTTGCTCGGAGAGCGCTAAATCTCCTACTAGATCATTGTACTTCTGTCCGGGACTAGAGCTTGCAAGTGGAGTCCGTGAGTGATGTAGCTGGAGACGTGTCTCCTTTGAGATAAGGATTATTTCTGCATAAGCATTGATATGAAAACAGGCACGGCAGCCTGGAATAGGAAAAACCAACTAGACACTTACCGTGATTCAGATGGTGCCTGTGTTGCTGAAGCAAATACCAGAAGGGGAGAGGGATAACATAGTCCACGGTTCAATGGTAACACCAGTAACAACGGGCTAAATGAGGAAACACCTGTATCTGTATCTCATTTAGCCCGTTGTTACCGTTGTTACTGGTTCAATGGTAACACCAGTAACAACGGGCTAAATGAGGAAACACCTGTATCTGATACAGGTGTTTCCTCATTTAGCCCGTTGTTACTGGTGTTACCATTGAACCGTGGACTATGTTATCCCTCTCCCCTTCTGGTATTTGCTTCAGCAACACAGGCACGATCTGAATCACGGTAAGTGTCTGGTTGGTTTTTCCAAATCCAGGCTGCCGTGCCTGTTTTGTTTGCTTTTTTTTTTGTCTTTAAATTATATATATTTTTTTTATATTTTGAGGACTAATTTATTGTGCTGCTTTTAGGGTGGTTATATGTTGTTGTGATTTTTAACTTCAATTAATTAAAAGTTATATATTAATTTTTGCATTATTGTGATTATCATTTTGGATTATATATTTTTTTCGGATAATCTATTGTTGTATATGACCTGTAAGGTCTTGGATTTGGTGTCACTCCTTATTAAGCACAAATCTGCAGGAGGAATAGGCCTGCCTGACCTTCAGCAGTATAAAGCAATCCAACTGGGATGGTGGACGTCACTGACAACACCTCTAGAGAAGTCAACTTATGACAAAAATGGATCGGCTCTCTTGGATCTATGGCTACCTTTTAGGACACAGAGAACAACCCGAACAAGATGCCCCTTGACACGTGGAGCATTGGAGATCTGGAGCGAGCTGGGCTCCAAACTGGCCCTTTCACCCTCACCTCTTTTCCCAGTAAGCCTAATACCGCACTTACTACAAGACATGTCAGAGCCATATAATTCTGTCTGGAACGCTCTAAACAACTTATCTCTGAAAGACATCTCCGATGGTAGCTCGTCACGGTCATGGAACGACTGCACTACCATGCTCCCTGACCTCAGTCTTACCTTCCTCCACAAAGAACACCTAAGGCACTACTTTAATGCAACCTTTCCGATAAGGAAGGAACTGACCCCCTTTGAAAAGCTATTGGTCTCGAACACCAAACTGCTGCGGAAAACGTCCAACTTGCTACACAACTATATAGCTCCGGTAACATCTTACAAACCGGCCTTCCTTACTAGCTGGGAACAGGAACTCAAAATCACATTGGATGATAACGAAGTTAAAACAGTCTTACGCTCCTCTCACGGTTTTTCCGCCTGCATACGGATGAAGGAAAATCACTACAAGCTTCTTTCTATGTGGTACAGAACACCGGAATGGCTCTTCAACAAACACCTGTCTGCGGAAGACACATGCTGGCGTTGCTCCGCTCACCCAGGAACGTATCTACACTTATGGTGGACCTGTCCTATCATTCAACCTTATTGGTCAGAGATACAGGATTGTATGAGAAGAGTTCTGAACTCCGCCATAACCCTCACACCGACAATAATATTCTTAGCCCTTCCCACTGACAAATACCTCACTGTGGAAGTCTAAGGAAATTGCGAGGTTCGAGGAACTCATGAGCTGGAGGAACAGGACCCATGATCGCTTCTTAAAAATTTGGGCCCCATGGATACATTACTTTAAAGAGACATCCAACAAGCCAACTTTGTCCGGGCCTGATCACCAGACAGCCCCAGCCCACAAAACCTAGGGTACTCGGCCACTACAGGAACAACACTCAGACGCATCCGAAGATGCAACGACCAAGTCCACTAAAGCTCCCTCTCCCCCCCCCCTTTTCTCTCCCTTCTCTACGCCCCTCTCGGCACCTTTCTACACTTTCTCTGCAGACACTTCCTACTATATACCTCTCCCCTTCCTTGTCCTCCACATGTCATATTCTTTCATTAGGCCCCTCCAGTCATCCCTCCACTAACACGACTCTACTTACCTCACCCCAGGTCCCAAAGTTCACCTACTTCAGAATTAAGCGCAGCAACAGGATTCAAAAACCCTACGCGGCCTCTACCCAGGACTAAAGGCTGGGAAATTTTAAAAATAAGCACCTCTATGTAGCATACTATATCACCTGTAAGCAATGTTTTAACATAAAACACTGTGTTAGAGAATACGCATTTCTTGTAGATGAATGTGTTAGTAAAAATCTGTTATCTCTACTGTTATTGTAAAAACCAATAAAAACTTAGAATCAAAAAAAAAAAAAAATTCACTAAATCATATATTTGCACCTAAAACTCATATTCAATTGTACATTCACACAAAAAAACCCATAAAATAATGGATCAAGGTATACACAATTTATATATACTGCAAATATCAACCACAAAGAGCTTATACTCTCAAACACACTGATACAGAAGACAAGCAATATTTTGCTGTCAGTCACTAATATGTGAAAAATCTACACTGCACATAGCAAACTGACTGACACAAAAATCTAACTTTTTTGAGATTGCACAGCATACTGTATATAAAACACAACTTAATATTTTATATATACAACCACCTTCATGCAACTTTGCAGCAAATAGAGGTTACAAGCAAAAACTGCACAAAAATTCAAATTTGCCACTAAAGTGCATGCTCAAGCAACGACTTTCTGCAAATAAAATGTACTTTCCAAAAAACTGCAAGATATGAGGAATTCATACATACCACACATATATATATTTACAGGTGCAGGTTAGAGATGAGCGAATCGAAGCTGACAAAGTGGAATAAGATCCGAATTTCAGGAAATATTCGATTCACATCAAATACGAATTTTCTCACGCTTCATTGTAATGAATCAATTTTTTTTAAAAATGTCTGCTGCACATGTTAGGACATGGAGCAAGGAACTCTGGGAACACGGGATCACCCACAATGCCATGCGTGCAGCCAATCAGCAGCCAGCCAGCTATGTAATGTCACAGCCCTTTAACCCCTTCCCGAGTGCCCCTGGCATCGGGAGCGGGTGTTAGCTGTAACTGATACCAATAAGGGTCAAAATTTATACAAAAAGAAATTAGATCAAAAAAAATGGCAAAAATCTAAAGATAGACCAAATAATAAATAAAACTCAACTTTTATTAGAAAAATTATTTAAAAACACAGACATCCAAAAAACCGATGTCACCCATAATTAACCTAAGTGATCCTTTAGATAAACCTATCCTAATGAAGGGGGATACGTAAGTAAGATACCCTTTAAAACCCCTTATTACATTGATACTGGAATATAGGTAAATCAACCGCAAACGAATGCTATATCTCTGCGGTAAAAGTGAAAACAATGCAAACCACTATAATACAACTGCAGCACGTTTCACTAAAGCACTCAAAGTATCCTTAACCTATGAATACTAGAGATGGTATATATAATATATTAGTGCAGTGGAGTTTCAAATCGCCAATGTGGAGCTCAAAACGCCACATCCAAACTCTATATAGACTCACTAAGAGGGCAAGAGACCATAGGCCCTATAAAGAGCATGATAAACCAAATGCCTCATCAAATCCCTCTCTTATGATAAAAAATGTAAATCTCCTCTTTCCCTCATCTCCCTATGCGTTTCCCCTAGTGGATAATCCTAACACCAGGTTCATCAGGGGAGTTTACAAGCTTCATGGAGATAAAATGCACAGATAGCAAAGAAAATGCGGTAAAAACCACAGTTCCCGACGCCCAGATGGTAGGCGCCGGTACTTCAATGTTAAGCCTCGGATACAGCGCTACAAAGTAGTCTATATAAGTAGAAAGCCTGCATGCCCCTAGCCAATCCCGCTCGTTGCTTCAGTGGGTGTGTCAGAGGTACCACACCCACCTTCTCTCATTGGTGCATGAGAACGAGATTGTTACCATAGGGACATCGACGCTAAAGACATAGCACACAAACTCCACTGCACTAATATATTATATATACCATCTCTAGTATTCATAGGTTAAGGATACTTTGAGTGCTTTAGTGAAACGTGCTGCAGTTGTATTATAGTGGTTTGGCATTGTTTTCACTTTTACCGCAGAGATATAGCATTCGTTTGCGGTTGATTTACCTATATTCCAGTATCAATGTAATAAGGGGTTTTAAAGGGTATCTTACTTACGTATCCCCCTTCATTAGGATAGGTTTATCTAAAGGATCACTTAGGTTAATTATGGGTGACATCGGTTTTTTGGATGTCTGTGTTTTTAAATAATTTTTCTAATAAAAGTTGAGTTTTATTTATTATTTGGTCTATCTTTAGATTTTTGCCATTTTTTTGATCTAATTAGCTGTAACTGACAGCTAACACCCTGCTCCAAAACCAATCGGGGGTTTTGCCATTTTGCCACCCACCCGCCCCGGCTCTCTGTAGCCAGGAAATAGCTGTTTTCTAACGCGATTCGCCGCAATTTAATTTGGATCGAATAGAATCGTATCAGAAAATTTGGCAAAGTTGTCGAATCGAATTTTTGAAAACTTCGCTCATCTCTAGTGCAGGTGTTAAAGAAAAGCCAAAAAAAAAATTGCAGAAATGCAGTACCCAATTTTGTACATACAAATTAAATAGGGGTTTACATAAGAATATAATTTTCTATCTCCCTATAAAAATTGTAACTCTAATGAATAATTATTATCTCTATATCTAACTAATGTGATAACTAGGGCTGGTTTCAGATTGGCGTAACATGGCCGCTTTATTGCTCACATATACAGTGGGTATGGAAAATATTCAGACCTCTTTAAATTTTTCACTCTTTGTTTCATTGCAGCCATTTGCTAAAAGCAAAAAAGTTCATTTTATTTCTTATTAATGTACACTCAGCATCCCATCTTGAAAGAAAGAAAACAGAAATGTAGATATTTTTCAAAATTTATTAAAAAAAAGAAACTGAAATATCACATGGTCATAAGTATTCAGACCCTTTGCTCAGTATTGAGTAGAATCACCCTTTTGCGCTAGTACAGCCATGAGTCTTCTTGGGAATGATGCAACAAGTTTTTCACATCTGGATTTGGAGATCCTCTGCCATTCTTCCTTGCAGATCCTTTCCAGTTCCGTCAGGTTGGATGGTGAATGTTGGTGGACAGTCATTCTCAGGTCTCTCCAGAGATACTCAATTGGGTTGAGGTCAGGGCTCTGGCTGGGCCAGTCAAGAATGGTCACAGAGTTGTTCCTTTGTTATTTTAGCTGTGTGCTTAGGGTCATTGTCTTGTTGGAAGGTGAATCTTCGGCCCAGTCTGAGGTCCAGTGCACTCTGGAAGAGGTTTTCTTCTAGGATATCTCTGTACTTGGCTGCATTCATCTTTCCTTCAATTGCAACCAGTCGTACTGTCCCTGCAGCTGAAAAACACCCCCATAGCATGATGCTGCCACCACCATGTTTCACTGATGGGATTGTATTGGGCAGGTGATGATCATTGCCTGGTTTTCTCCACACATACCGCTTAGAATTAACGCCAAAAAGTTCAATCTTCGTCTCATCAGACCAGAGAATCTTATTTCTCATAGTCTGGGAGTCCTTCATGGTTTTTTTGGCAAACTCTATGCGGGCTTTCATATGTCTTGCACTGAGCAGAGGCTTCCTTTGGGCCTCTCTGCCATAAAGCCCCGACTGGTGGAGGGCTGCAGTGATAGTTGACTTTGTGGAAATTTCTTCCATCTCCCTACTGCATCTCTGGAGCTCAGCCACAGGGATCTTTGGGTTCTTCTTTACCTCTCTCAGGTATCACATGGTCATAAGTCTGAATACTTATGACCATGTGATATTTCAGTTTTTCTTTTTTAATAAAGTTGCAAAAATATCTACATTTCTGGTTTTTTGCTGTCAAGATGGGGTGCTGAGTGTACATTAATGAGAAATAAAATGAACTTTTTTGCTTTTAGCAAATGGCTGCAATGAAACAAAGAGTGAAAAATTTAAAGGGGTCTGAATACTTTCCGCACCCACTGTAATTGATTCAACCTCTGAAGTTCCTGTGGTTCATAATTACTGGTGTTATAGAGCCATAATTCTAGATCTAATGACCAACTAGAAGTCCAGGTGTTTCATTGTACTGTAGGTGCAAAAAACAAACAAAAAAAAACACCTGCTTTATGCACATCTGAAAGCTGAAAAAAACTGGGATTTTATATTTGACTTTCAATGGGTGAAAGTTTGATGGAACTTTCCGCCTGTCAGAAGTGTTATTATTTTAGTGTGTAATGGATATATTGCTGGAGACGCTGTTGGTGTATTTTACACTATAAAGATCAGGTATGGACAGGATAGGGACAGTGTCAAATGTAAACTTTATTAATGACATTGTGTATGCGTTGTTTAAGTGTTTAGTGCAACTAGTTTGGCACTTCGATCTGGACGATGGTAAATGTCTGGGTCATAGCACCAATAGACTTCCTGGTTATGTTCAGAGGGGTATTTCATAATAATACCCCTCTGATTAAGCTCAGATGGTATTACATTATCCCTTTATGTGATAAATAGAGAGCAAAAGTACAGTATGCTCTCTGATTTATAGTAGAGGGAATAACATGGACTCCCCCTGGGGTTATGCACAGACAATGATGATGCTCCTCTGTCCCTCCCACACTGCTCAGAGATGCTGCCTGAGGCTGGAGGGGAGGGGGGAAACACTTTAGAGCCCCATATCTCAGGATACGTTAGGGCTATGAAGATGATCTTGGATTTATTTTAAAGATTAGAATCATGATAGTCCTAACAGATTCAGTGCAATTTACTTTTAAAAACGATGTCGGGAATTGAGATCTGCATTGGGATCTCCATGCCGATTAGCGTTTTCAACAGCGAATCACTCAAGATCTGTAAGGGCTATCATGAGGATCTTGGTATCATTTTAAAGATGAGATCATCTTCAAAGCCCTAACGGATCCTGAGAAATCTGCATTAGTAGCAAGGACTTAATACATATGTCCTCTGCTACTGAAATGCCACCCTGTCTAGACATAGAAATACGTGGATGGCAGGGAAAGGGTTAAATCAAGGTGTGCATACTGGATGCAAAAGAGGCACTGATGTACTTTTAACCCCTTAGCGACATTGGACGTACTATTACATCCTGGGCGCCTTGTGTTTCGCGCAAATGGACGTAATAATATATCCCCAGCCGATGCCGCCCACACTATCTGAGCGTGTGGCTTCGGGAGCGGGTGTTAATTGTAACTGACAGCTAACACCCACTCAATTAATACCCAGTCGGAGCTGAGCTCCTATTGAGGGTTTTATCTCCTTGGATGCCGCGGTCAAACACGGTACCATGGTATGTTTGACTTTTTAAATCACTTTTTATTGCTATTTTTTGGGAAAGCGAGGTGACAAAAATACATTTTTCATATTGCACTTTTTTTTTTTTTTTGGTATTCAGTGTACGGGATAAATAATGCTTTTTTAACGGATCACGGGGCTTATATGCACATAGGGACACCTAACATGTTTGTTAATTTTTTTTTGTTTAAGTTGTGTTTTTCTTAACCCTTAGGCGACGAGCGCCATACTATGATGGTAGCTGTCTAATGGACGGCTTTGGTTATTAGCTGCTGACATTAACACCCTGCTCCATAACCCCCGGTTGGAGCTCAGCTCCAATTGGGGGGATTAACCACATAGATGCCACGGTCAAACATGACTGTGTTATTTAAGGGGTTCTTCTTATATAATGACCTCCATCGTCCCCCCATCGTCGGAGATGTGTCGATATGTATTATGGGCAGCTCGGGGTCTGACCAGTGAGGCCAGGTCTTCCAATACCTGGTTGATCTTTCCGAGATGGGAGAAAGTCTTCATAATCTGACTTCATCTATATACTTCAATACATGTGTATTGCAGTGTATAGTACTGAACCAGCGATCAGAGCATTGCAGTTTCAGGTCCCCTAGTGGGACATCAAGAGAAAAAAAACCCCAAAAAAGATGTTTATGCATCTCAGAAGATGGCGATGCAAAAATAATTGATTTATGCCCCAAATCGGTTTTTGTTCAGCAAAATTAGTAACGCATAAAAAAACAATATCAATTATGCATCGCTATAGTTGTACCGACCCACTGAATAAAGGTAACATGTTACTTATGCTGTATGCTACATAGAAAAATATTTAAAAGGTAAAAATGTAATGCCAGAATTAATGAGGGATTTTTTTAATCCACCAAAAAATAGTTAATAAAATGTATTCAATAAGTTATAGGCACCAAAAAATGGTGTCATTACAAAATATATGTCATACTGAAAAAAAAAAAAAAAGCCCTCATATGGCTACATCGCTAGAAAAATAATAAAAAAATAGCCTGCACAATGTGAAAACAAAAACCTTAAAAATTGCCAAATCATTACAAAAAAACTGGATGCGGCAGGAAGGGAATGGATAAGCTGTTTGAGCGTTCATCAAGGTAGACCCCAAATTTAGAGATTACGAGAGAAAAGGCACCAGAAAAGACCCCAAGAGTGACCCACTCCTCCCCAATCATAGGAGATATTGAGAAAATAATTGGTGTTCCCAATTTACTCCGCACAGCTTACATACAAGTGTATCTCAATAAATTAGAATATCATCAAAAAATTATTTTTTTTTTTTAGTAATTCAATTGAAAAAGTGAAACACATATTATATTGAGTCATTACAAACAGAGTGAACTTTTTCAAGTGTTTATTTATGTTAATGTTGATGATTATGGCTTACAGCCAAGGAAAACCCAAAAGTCATAATCTCAGAAAATTAGAATAATCAACTCAAAACAGCTGCAAAGCGTTTAAAAAGGTCCCTTAGTCTGGTTCAGTAGGCGACACAATCATGGGGAAGACTGCTGATTTTACAGATGTCCAGAAGGCAGTCATTGACACACTCCAAAAGGAGGGTAAACCACAAAAGGTCATTGCTAAAGAAGCTGGCTGTTCACAGAGTGCTGTCTCAAAGCATATTAATGGAAAGTTGAGTGGAAGGTAAAAGTGTGTTAGAAAAAGGTGCACAAGCAACTGGGATAACCGCAGCCTTGATATGATTGTTAAGAAAAGGCCATTCAAAAATTTATGTGAGATTCACAAGGAGTGTACTGCTGCTGGAGTCGGTGCTTCAAGAGCCTCCACACACAGACGTATTCAGGACATGGGCTACAAGTGTCGCATTCCATCTGTCAAGCCACTCATGACCAATAGACAATGCCTGAAGCGTCTTACCTGGGCCAAGGTGAAAGTAAATTTTGCATTTCATTTGGAAATCAAGGTCCCAGAGTCTGGAGGAAGAATGGAGAGGCACACAATCCAAGCTGCTTGAGGTTTAGTGTGAAGTTTCCACAATCAGTGATGGTTTGGGGAGCCATGTCATCTGCTGGTGTAGGTCCACTGTGTTTTATCAAAACCAAAGTCAGCGCAGCCGTCTACCAGGAAATTCTAGAGCACTTCATGCTTCCCTCTGCCGACAAGCTTTTTGGAGATGGAATTTTCATTTTCCAACAGGATTTGGCACCTAACCACACTGCTAAACATACCAATACCTGGTTTAATAACCACAGTACCACTTTTTTATGGATCTTGTATTCGTGTAACTGCTGTTACCGTTTTAAACTACATGGATTAAAAGTTACATTTTATTCATTGATCATATTTGCTGGATGCTGGAACTTTTTTTCTTTTTCATCATCTTCAATATACTTTGCTCAGAAGAGCCCAGTGAGCGTTCCTTGGTATCTTAAACATGGGAGTCTATCTATATGTGGATATGGTGAACTGAAGATCCACCCCCCCCCCCCCTTTTTTCTTGTACAGTATCACTGTGCTTGATTGGTCAGCAAACTCGCCTGACCTTAACCCCATAGAGATTCTCTATGGGGTATTGTCAAGATGAAGATGAGAGACACCAGACCCAACAATGCAGACAAGCCGAAGGCTGCTATCAAAGCAACCTGGGCGTCCATAATACCTCTGCAGTGCCACATGCTGATCACCTCCATGCCACGCCGCATTGATGCACTCATTCATGCAAAAGGAGCCCCGACCAAGTATTGAGTGCATTTACTGTACATACTTTTCATTTGGCCAACATTTCTGTGTTAAATAATTTTTTTACAGTTGATCTTATATAATATTCTCATTTTCTGAGATAATGACTTTTGGGTTTTCCTTGGCTGTAAGCCATAATCATCAACATTAACATAAATAAACACTTGAAAAAGTTCACTCTGTTTGTAATGACTCAATATAATATACGTGTTTCACTTTTTCAATTGAATTACTAAAAAAAAATAACTATTTGATGATATTCTAATTTATTGAGATGCACTTGTATTCACTTTTCACCATCCACTGTGCATTCACGTCCGGGAAACTAATGCTCACTACACCCCTTGATAAATTCTTTGAGGGGATTCCACTTTACTGGTACGAGGCTCTGCAAACATAACAAGGCGTCCAGATACCAAACATCTAAATCTGCACTCCAAAAGCCACATAGCGCTCCTTCACATCTGTGCCCTGCTGTTTGCCCAAAATGAAGTTTATACCCACATGTTTGACACTGTTGTACTTAAGGTACTTAATGTCATATGTGGGTATAAATTGCTATTTTGGCCCACAGCTGGGTACAGTATGCGCAATGTGTTGTGCCCAGCTTGTATCAGAGACGAATGCTTCAAAAAGCTGTTGTGCCGGGGATACCTGCTTAACAGTTTTTGGAGTGTGTGTCTCTGCTGGGCACCACATATCGGGCACTGAAACGGTGTATCTCTGAAAAAATTGCAATTTTCACTTTTCCTTACCTGCGCATTAATTTCTGGAAATTAAATTAATGCAGCACTCAAAAGTTAAAAATGCTAGCTATGCCACTTGATAAATCCCTTAAGGGGTGTAGTTTCCCAAATGGGGTCACATGTCTGCGGATTCCATTTTACTGGCAATTCAGTAGCTCTGCAAAAGTGGCATGACGTTCAAAAACCAAACTGGTTTTCAATAACCAAAATAGCTTCCCTTCTGTGCCCAAACATTAGTTTATACCCCCGGCTGTGTGCCTAAGCAGCAGTTTACGCCCACATATACAACAGTTTTGTATCAAGTATAACCCACTTAATTGTTTTAGGAGTGCATGTCTCTGATGACGCAAAGTGGGCACAACATGTTGGGCACTGAAAAGGCATATTTCTTTAAAAATTTTAATTTTCACTTTGTACATTAATTTTTGTGAAGCACTCCTTGAGAAATTCCTTGACGGCTGCAATTCTTAAAATGGGTTCACTTTTGGGGGGGGTTTCCATTCTACTGGTACTTTAGGGGCTCTGCAAATGCGACATTACACCTGAAAACTATTCCAGCAAAATCTGCCCTCCAGAAGCCAAATAGCACTCTTTCCATTCTGAGCCACACCATGTACCCATACAGCAGTTTATGACCACATATGGGGTATTCCCCTGTTCAGGAGAAATTGTGTAACAAACTTTGGGGAGATTTTTCTCATTTATTGTCTTGTAAAAATGAAACATTTGGAGCTAAATTGACGGTCTATTGGAAAAAAGTTAATTTTCATGTCACATTGTTAATAGAATCTGTGAAACAGCTGTGGGATCAAAATGCTTACTATACCCCTTGAGAAATTCTGTGAGGGGTATAGTTTCCAAACTGGGGTCACTTTTTGGGGATTTCCATTGTACTGGTATTTTATCGCCTCTGCAAATGCGACATGGCACCTGTAAACTATTCCAGCAAAATCTGCTTTTCAAACACCTAGTGTCCCTCCTTCCCTTCTACAAAATACCATATGTGGGGCATTTTTGTGTTCAGGACAAATTGTGTAACATACTGTGAGATGCATTTTCTCCTTTAATCCCATGTTAATTTTAGGGATAAATTAATGTATTATTGAAAAAAAATGAAATGTCTAAATTTCACCTCCAAATTGTTTTAATTCCCGTGAAATGCTTAAAGGGTTAACGAACTTCCCAAGTGCAGTTTTGAATTATTTGAGGAGTGCAGGGGTGATTTATGGGTGGGGGGTTCTGATATATAAACTTTTATAATCCCCTTCAGAACTAAAGTGGTCCCTAAAAAATTTCTTTGGGAAATTTTGTTGTAAATCTGGAAAATCGCTGTTACATTTTGTGAGAGTGTGAACCTAGAGGGTGCTTTTGAACTGATTATTTATTTATTTTAATTTTTTTGTAAACTTTTTTCCTGTCCCACAAGGGGACTTCTAACCTGGGATCTCAGGAAACATACACACGTATGAGTTTTATTTTAAAAAAAATTCTGTTGAAGCATGATTGAAAAGCAATGTCTGACTTTCATAGAATTTGTATATATTATTACTTTTGTCATATTCAAGTTATTTCTGTGACCATTGTGGGTTTTTCTTTCATTAAACGAGGGGTATCAACAATTTTGTCCACGTGTGTATGTGTGATGTACTGATGTACATAGGCAGTCAGGAGGCAGTTACCCCAAGGTATTACAGTGCCGTACTATTACAGTGTTGAGCATTAATATTTTTAACCCCTTTCCATTCAGCGCCGTACTAGGAAGGGGTTATAAAAAAAAAAAAAAAGAAAAGCATACTCACCTGTCCCCTGTGCTCGGTTGTCTCGCTAGTGTCTGTTTGTCTCATGCTGTGGCCTACTGCCAAAAGTCTTGTGGCTACATCAGCATCCCAGTGTAAAAACAGCCTAGAAATGTTGGATTGCTTCAAAACTTGCATACAGTTATGTATCAGGCAAATAAGTAAGTGATTACAGGTGTGGTCTGATTAGGCACTGGGTCTTGCCAAAAGAGGGCACAGCATTGGCCTTGGACTGCTTTAGACTGGAACCATATTGTCTTTAGCAACAATATTTGGATGCAATGACAAATCGGTTTGATAATGGAGACCACATGGTGAGCGCTGAAAACCTGCCTTTGCTGATGGAGCGACACAATTTCCCCAACTGCTGATGTGATAATGTGGGGAGCCATCACATACGATAGTCGGTCACCCCTAGGAATGATATGAGGACACTAACAGCTCAGCGATATGTACAGGACATACTGTGCCACATGCCCTGTTTCATGGCAGAGCTTTCAAACTGCAATTTTTCCACAAAAATTGTTCACACTGTTTTCCAAGGGTTTCCCATGAATGTCACCATTAGATTGCAACAATTCCTGATTACGAGATTTCTCTCCAATGGAGCATTTATGAGTCCACCTGGGATGCTAGTTTTGTCAGCCTAGTGCAGGATAAATAGGCCTACCTGTAGCATTTATGAGCAAATGTGCCACAGGATACCATATGGAATCTGTATGCAGGGCTGTAGCTAGGATGGGGAACCGGGCAGGTGCCTCGGGTGTTGATTGTTAGGGGAGGTGCCAACAAGCCACTACTTTGCATTTACACAGAATAATTAGAGAGAGCAGATCCTTTGCCCAGGATGATGGATAGTCAAGTTAAAGGTCTGCTGTATAACTCCAACTCTAACCATAGCTTATTAGGTAACTAGTCTAGAGGAAGCCTTTAAATTGTACAGTTTTCAATAATAAACTTCTTATTTCACTCTAATATAGTAATTACTTAAATATATAATCATTATATTTACACAGAAATTTTCATTCAACCAATTTTTTTTATTTTTGGGTCAATGAGTGTATTATTCCTGTACTGTGACATTACTGTGTCCAACTATAGGATTGAATCATAGACAGACTGCTGCCACTATAAGTGATGGCAGCCCCGTTTTGCTATATATGTCCTTCACTATGCCTCCAATGGAATTTTTCATTGTGGGCAGAAGCTGAGGGGGCAGGAGGCGACTAGGGGGTGAGCGAACAAGCCCAGCTTGTAATTATTTAACACGTTTTGGGTTTACCATCCACAAACAAGTATTACTCTGGGGCAGGGCTATAACTGCAGAGCTGCAGTGATAGCAGTTGCTACCGAGCCAGGGACCCTGAGGGAGCCACAAAGGTACACCTGCCTCATAAAATATACCGCTATTTTAGATAGCAAAAGATAGTTAGGGACCTCATTAGAGATTTTGAACTGGGGCCTGGAAGCTTCAAGTTATGCCTCTGCTCCATGGTCTCTTCAGAACCCAGATTAAGCAGAGGCTCACGGGAGACTAGTACACATAACAAACCATCTTACTCGCGTCCCAGATCCCAGAGTATAAAAATACCAGTTCCAACCTAACAAGTTCAGACGGCAACAAGACTGCTGTGTGAAGCTTCATCTTGCAGTATAACAACACTGTCCTGTTCTCTTTGAAGTGACCTATTGGAGTCGGCTCCTGACCGGCAGCCGACAGCTCAGATAACTACACCCCTTAATGGCTAACACCATCTTATATGTGGCTAACCATGCCCCCACTTTTTAACCTAATATTAAGACATTCTGTGAATGACAGCAGCCAGGGGTCATACCATTAGGTTCAAAGGAGGAATGTATAGGGATGTCTGAGTGTCTACATATCATAGACCGTAATAATTTATAAGGAAAAATTTGGGAGCCAAAAGAGCTGGCTCTTTCTAGTGAGTGGATCCAAATGATCCAGCTCACTAAAAAGAGCTGAAGTTCCCATCACTACTGCACAATACGAAATTGCTCCACCCAAAAGAGTCTGATCACATGATCATGACGTCATCAGAGGTCCTTCAGCCCTAATGTTAGGGTCTTGCCAGATGTAGCAATACCCTACACTACTGCAGCGGTCTGGGAGGAAGGACAGAGACAAGTGAGCCCTAATCTCACCCCAGCCACTGTCCCTTCCTATTGCCTCAGTTACCCTAAACGGTAAAAGGACAACCTGAAGACGAGCCCTATACTGGGTAAGTGACACACAGAACAGGACAATACAACACAGAAGCAGAGTGAGCAAGCCAAGTGGTCGGAAACAAACGAGCAATGCAGTACAAAATCACAATCCAAGAGAATAGTCACAAGGCAAGCCAAAGATCAGAGAAATAGCACAGTAAATAACAAGGGCACAAAGAGAGCAGGCAAAGTCAGAGCAATAACCAGCCACTTGCTGAGAAAGTGACAACCCGTATACAGAAAGTCTGGGCCCAGCCCCAGACCTGATAGGTACAAAGGCTGTCAATCACACAGGCCAGGAAGAGATTAACTCTATGCAGTCCAGAGAGAAATGCTCAGAACACGGGTGTGGCCGGAAATCCATTACATTGTCTAGAACTATGTTCAGACTGAGCAACAAGAAACCTACACAAGGAACCAAACTGAACACGCCTCCTTCGCCGCAGCGTGTGAGCGGAGGGTGGCGCAGAGACCCGAACAGGCAGAGACGTTACACCTAACAGTCAAGTGTTGTTCTGAAAACACCTTTAAGCTAGGGCCCCACGTTGTGGAAAAGCTGCTTTTTTTGTTGCAGATTTTTCTGCAGCGCTTCCTGGATATTTCCCATTCCTTCTGAGGCCACTACTGGGTTTGGCTTAAAAAAAAAAAAAACTGAAATAAAAAAAGCAGCATTTCCGTAACGTGGTGCTTAGCATAGCTCCCAACCATACCGCATCCGGCAGGACAGTCCTGATTTTACATTGCTGTCCCCCCATCCTGGATAGCTTATGGTTTGTCCCGCTATGCCCCTGAAGTGTTTTGCTGTTAACAAACTTTGCCCGATCCACCGGCTCTTATCTCCGGCTAAATGGTAGATGCTAGAGGGCTAAAGGACCTTTGATGACGTCATGACCATGTGATCAGACTCTTGTGTGGATACTACAGGACAGTGTGGCATTGCACAGAAAGAGGAAGCTGCTGGGAACGGAGACTGATGGAAAGTGAGGAGAGAAGAGACGGCATGTGTGAGCAAGAGGGGGGAAATGGGGGCAGATGTAGGGGGGCAATTAAACTGGGGGCAGATGTAGGGAGCAATAAAACTGAAGGCAGATGAAGGGGCAATTAAACTGGGGGAAGATGAAGGGGCAATTAAACTGGGGGCAGATGCAGGGGGACATTAAAATGGGAACAGTTGGAGGGGGGACATCAAACTGGGGGCTGATGGAGGCTGACATTAAACTGGGGGCAACTGGAGGAGGACATTAAACTGTGGGGGGGAGCTGGAGGGGGACATGTCTGCCTCTAATTGCCCCCAGTTTAATGTCCCCCTCCAGCTGCCCCAGTTTAATATCCCCCTCTAGTTTCCGCCAGTTTAAACTGGGGCACAAGGAGAAGGACTTAATACTGTGAGGCAATTGGAGGGGAACATTATAATGTGGGGTATATAATGTTATGGTGACTGTAGGAGCATTATACTGTGTGGAGGCACATGAAAAAATGGATGAGAATGGGCGGAGTTAACGTAGAAGTGGGTGGAACTAAATTTGCCGCACATTTTATCCCTCTTTCTGTCCTTTGAAAATTGGGAGGTATGTGCTTAGCCTTACTGTTGAAGGGCCTAGGAATGTCCTAGGATGTTTCATTGGAAATGTCCTGACAAGTTAAGTGAAAAACTCTTTATAGTGCTGAAGAACAGTCTGATGGGGGACAGGTAGTCACGCCCACTTTAAATGAAACTGACAGTCAGCTTGTATAAGTTGGTAATTGGGATCATATGAATAAATGTTAAATGGGTTGCCCAGTTTCAGCAAATAAATGTTATTGTTTGTAGAATGATAAGTATATTGGAAAATTATAGAACTTATCAATCCCTCACGGCTTACTATATCTCTGTTTGCTCTCAGTCATTGTTTACTTACAGTCTATGGTCATGTGATGGCCACACAGCTCATTACAGCACAGCAATCAGACATCTGCCTCGTAACAAGCTGTGCACCTGTGTGTCAATTACATGACCATGGACTGATTTTTATCCATTAGAAACAGCCCTAGAATAACAGCAAACAGAGAGATCTAGAAAACCGAGAGGAATTGATATAGAAAGTATATATTGTAAAATTGTATAACTTTTCATTATACAAACAATAACATTCGCTGAAACTGGACAACGCTTTAGGTATATGTAAATATTGTTTTGGGTTACACTACACCTTTAAGTCAACCAGTATTTTTTCTTCCCCATCTTCTTAATCACACTGCAGGGGCCCAATAATCAATCATCTTGCAGCATCTTTCTGCTGCCTGACATCTGCTGATGTGTGGCCATATATCCCCAGCTCAAGTCAAGAGGGTCCTAGTTCACATCAAGGGCCAGGAAACAGGCTTCTACCTGTCTAACTGGACCTCAGGAGTGAAACAAATCAGAGGCAAGGGCTAGGCTACTATTGCGAATTTGAGACTTTTAGGACATTTTAGTAATTTGTAAGTGAAAGTCAGGTAATATTTGATGTAGCTGTATAGTGAACCCCCAGAAGGAATTTTGCTGGTGGGCCCTAGATATACAGTGGGGAAAAAAAGTATTTAGTCAGCCAGCAATGTTGCTGGTATGTTGACCCATTCCTCCATGCAGATCTCCTCTAGAGCAGTGATGTTTTGGGGCTGTCGCTGGGCAACACAGACTTTCAACTCCCTCCAAAGGTTTTCTACGGGTTTGAGATCGGGAGATTGGCTAGGCCACTCCAGGACCTTGAAATGCTTCTTACGAAGACACTCCTTCGTTGCCCTGGCGGTATGCTTGGGATCATTGTCATGCAAAAAGACCCAGCCACGTTTCATCTTCAATGCCCTTGCTGATGGAAGGAGGTTTGCACTCAAAATCTCACGATACATGGCCCCATTCATTCTTTCACGTACACGGATCAGTCATCCTGGTCCCTTTGCAGAGAAACAGCCCCAAAGCATGATGTTGCCACCCCCATGCTTCACAGTAGGTACGGTGTTCTTTGGATGCAACTCAGCATTCACTCTCCTTCAAACACGACGAGTTGTGTTTCTACCAAACAGTTCTACTTTGGTTTCATCTGACCATATGCCATTCTCCCAATACTCTTCTGGAACATCCATTTGCTCTCTAGCAAACTTCAGACGGGCCCGGATATGTACTGGCTTAAGCAGGGGGAAATCATCTGGCACTGCAGGATCTGAGTCCCTGGCGGTGTAGTGTGTTACTGACGGTAGCCTTTGTTACGTTGGTCCCAGCTTTCTGCAGGTCATTCACTAGATCTCCCTGTGTGGTTCTGGGATTTTTGCTCATCGTTCTTGTGATCATTTTGACCCCACAGGGTGAGATGTTGCGTGGAGCCCCTGATTGAGGGAGATGTATGTCTTCCATTTTCTAATTATTGCTCCCACAGTTGATTTCTTCACACCAAGCTGCTTTCCTATTGCAGACTCAGTCTACCCAGCCTGGTGCAGGTCTACAATTTTGTTTCTGATGTCCATCCACAGCTCTTTGGTCTTCACCATAGTGGAGCTTGGAGTGTGACTGTTTGAGGTTGTGGACAGGTGTCTTTTATACTAATAACAATTTCAAACAGGTGCCAATACTACAGGTAATGAGTGGAGGACAGAGGAGCCTCTTAAAGAAGAAGTTACAGGTCTGTGAGAGCCAGAAATCTTGCTTGTTTGTAGGTGAGCAAATACTTATTTTCCACCATAATTTGCAAATAAATTCTTTTAAAAAATCAATGTGATTTTCTAGATATGTTTTCTCATTTTGACTCATAGTTGAGGTCTACCTATGATGTCAATTACAGGCCTCTCTCATCTTTTTAAGTGGGAGAACTTGCACAATTGGTGGCTGACTAAATACACTACTGTTCAAAAGTTTGGGGTCACCCAGACAATTTTGTGTTTTCCATGAAAACTTACACTTTTATTTATCAAATGAGTTGCAAAATGAATAGAAAATATAGTCAAGACATTGACAAGGTTAGAAATAATGATTTTTATTTGAAATAATAAGTTTCTCCTTCAAACTTTGCTTTCGTCAAAGAATGCTCCATTTGCAGCAATTACAGTATTGCAGACCTTTGGCATTCTAGCTGTCAACTTGCTGAGGTAATCTGGAGAAATTTCACCCCATGCTTCCAGAAGCCCCTCCCACAAGTTGGATTGGCTTGATGGGCACTTTTTGCGTACCATACGGTCAGGCTGCTCCCACAACAGCTCAATGGAGTTGAGATGTGGTGACTGCGCTGGCCACTCCATTACAGATAGAATACCAGCTGCCTGCTTCTTCCCTAAACAGTTCTTGCATAATTTGGAGGTGTGCTTTGGATCATTGTCCTGTTGTAGGATGAAATTGGCTCCAATCAAGCGCTGTCCACAGGGTATGGCATGGCGTTGCAAAGTGGAGTGATAGCCTTCCTTATTCAAAATCCCTTTTACCTTGTACAAATCTCCCACTTTACCAGCACCAAAGCAACCCCAGACCATCACATTACCTCCACCATGCTTGACAGATGGCATCAGGCACTCTTCCAGCATCTTTTCAGTTGTTCTGCGTCTCACAAACACTTTTTTCCAATCTTCCTCTGTCCGATGTCTGTGTTCTTTTGCCCATATTAATCTTAAGCCAGATATGGCTTTTTCTTGGCCACTCTGCCCTGAAGGCCAGCATCCCTGAGTCGCCTCTTCACTGTAGATGTTGACACTGGCGTTTTGCGGGTACTATTTAATGAAGCTGCCAGTTGAGGACCTGTGAGGCGTCGATTTCTCAAACTTGTCTTGTTGCTCAGTTGTGCAGCGGGGCCTCCCACTTGTCTTTTTACTCTGGTTAGAGCCTGTTTGTGCTGTCCTCTTCAGTTTCTTGGCAATTTCTTGCATGGAATAGCCTTCATTTCTAAGAACAATTAAAGACTGTCGAGTTTCACATGAAAGTTCTCTTTTTCTGGCCATTTTAAGAGTTTAATCGAACCAACAAATGTAATGCTCCAGATTCTCAACTAGCTCAAAAAGAAGGTCAGTTTTTAGCTTCTCTAACCAGCAAAACTGGTTTTGTCAGCTGTGCTAACATACTTGTGTGAACCGAGAGCAAGGCAGGTGGTTTGGACTCCGCAACCAGAAATGAACGCACACGCGGTAGTTCAAGAAAAAAATATATATTTACTATAAGTTAATAAAGGCTAGTTAAAGGTAAAATGACAGGGCTAAAGACAAGCAAAATATACAATATAGCATGAACAATTTCAAGGCAAATTCTGCAATGGTTTCTACTTTTACTCTGTCCACTTCTGCAGTATGGACACTGAATGAACAATATACTCAAAACTATCCCTAACTGACCCTGACTTCACATTCGGGTGCACCCCCTTTTCCCCAGTGGTCCAGGTGGACCGCTTACAGTCTGTAGAAGCGCGCGGTGGGGCCCAAAGTCGTTCCTTTCTTTTATAGCGAAACGTCCTCTCCTCACGGTTATCAGGATCTTGGGAGAAATGAAGTCCTCTTTAACAGGGAAACCCAATGAATGCAATGTAATCCAACAGCAGATTCCACTCAGCACACTGACAGTCCTGCCGAATCCATACACTGAGCTGGGATGTAAGCCGGGGTTTAGCAGGTGCTGTCCAGTACATCAACAGCACTGCGAGTCTCTATCTGTGGTATCCATATACACAGTCACAATGTCAGTCTCACTGATCAGCCACTGAGCACAGTTCCTTTCACGTGGACTCACTAGTCCTGTTGTCTCTTTACACTCTGTTTGTCTCTGGACCAAGATACAGCTTAGCTGTACAGAAAAATCTCCACACCAGTTCAATACAACACTTGCTAAGATGGCTGCTGCTCTCTGTCTCGTCACTTCCTGCTTCTCTGCTCACATTCTGTCTGCAGAACAGGCAAGCTGACATAAAAGGGGGGGGAGTCACTCCAGCATCATGTCACAATTACAATGGCTGCTGTCTTAAAGGAACAGAATCACAGAAATACATTCAACATTAACAGTTTATACAGACAAATGAAGCTTAGGACAACATTGGCTGTCTCTTACACTTGCACAAGGGTTTTCAACGGTTTTCTAAACATCCATTAGCCTTCTTACATAGTTAGCAAACACAATGTACCATTAGAACACTGGATTGATGGATGCTGGAAATGGGCCTCTATACACCTATGTAGATATTGCATTAAAAACCAGACGTTTGCAGCTATAATAGTCATTTACCACATTACCAATGTATAGAATGTATTTCTGATTCATTTAATGTTATCTTTATTGAAAAAAAACTGTGCTTTTCTTTCAAAAATAAGGAAATTTCTAAGTGACCCTAAACTTTTGAACGGTAGTGTACTTTTTTTTTCCCACTGTACCAGTCTGACAATGAGGAGGTGTCTTTGGTGTGTCTTTCTTTCAATAAAGCTTACGTCTGTGATTCCCCGATTCCCCTCCCTAATACCTTATGGTCTATATCTTAATAATTGATGTGTAAACTGATGTGTTAATGCAGTGCAGAGTGTAACATATAGTGTAGGCTCTGTGCCTTTACTCTATTTTGTGCTTATGTGCTAGTTAGTATGCTTTAGATCAAGGGTCGGCAACCCCCGGAACACGTGCCAAGAGTGTCACGCGAGGCTTATTTCCCTGGCACGGGCAGCCCGAATCCTCACCCGGCATTTTTGATCGGACCAAACACGGCCAAAACAAAACTGCTATTATTATACGCTGGGGTCTCTTCAGACTTCACTGGTCCCCCCATACAGTGGCCTCTTCACTGCTCCCCCATACTGTATGGGGAACAGTGATGGAGCTATTATATTGTGTGGGAGCAGTGATGGGGGCTAACATCCTGTGGGGGGACTTTAAACTGTGTGGGGCATATTAAAAGGGTTTTCCAGGGTTAATCTTTTTTATGGCCTATGCTCAGGGTAGGACATAAATACCTGATGGGTAGGGGGCTGACAAACGGCCCCATCATTTGTATGGATCTACTTCTGGCGCCTGTTCTGTACACAACACAGGGCCAGAAGCAGAGTCACCCAGCGCCTTCACTGCAGCTCAGCTCCCACTGACTTCAATAAATGCTGAGATGCAGCTTTCTGCTTTTGGCCCCGTACTGTGTACAGTACTGGCGCCAAAAGTGGCTCCGTACAGCTGATCGGTCTGGGGTCGGCCCCCTACAGATCAGGAATTTATGGCCTATCCTGAGGATAAACCTTAACAAATTATGCCTGGACAACCCCTTTAATAAACCTCCCTAATGTGCCACACTTTAAAGAGGTTGTCCAGTATAATTTTTTTCTTTTTCATAATTAGTCCGCCTCTACCTTCCCCCAAAAAAACATAACATACTCACCTTTCCCCGGTCCTGGAGATCCACTGTCTTCTTTTGCCAGAAGTCCTTACTGGCTGTGATGTCCCAGATCCCTTCCTAGTCACGTGCAGAGGGAACTATCCCTTCACTGGTCCCCCCTATAGTAGATTGGGTGATTACTTACCTGTCTGCTCCCCGGTCCCACTCTTTCTTGCTCCGGGCGCACTGATGTAACGTCACGTGCGCTTGGAGAAGGACGAAGCAGGAGGAGCCGGAGAGCAGGTAAGTATCAGTGCTTAGCTTGTAGGCCTGTGGCTTTCTGCTCTACTAGTAGCAGGACCGGGTCGGCGTGCCACTTCTCCCTGGTTTTGCGATATGGTTCTTAAAACTGGATCGCAAAACTGGGGAGAACCTGGCTGCGTCACTTACCTCACCCCACTCCTCGCTTCAGTCTGGGCCCTGTGCGCCACGATGATGTAATGCGCAGCGCACGGGGGGGGGGGGGGCCCTGGCCAGGTGCGGGGAGAGGTAAGTGAATAGGAGCCGTTACCGCACCTCAACTGCCTACTATAAAAAAGAAGTGGGGCTCCGGTAGAGCCCCCTACGGGCACAGGGCCCACCGGGGGATTCACCGGTCTCCTGGTGGGCCAGTCTGACCCTGGATATAATACCGTGTGCATAGGGCGCTATGAGACATAATAGCATATGCAGGAGCCGCTATGGGACATAATACTGTGTGCAGGGGCCACTATGTGACATTATTCTGTATAACGGTGTGTTTTCTGTATTAAGGATGTGTTTTGGCACAGAAAACTCAGGCATTTTTTTTTTTGTGCATACATGCACCATGTGAACGTAGTTTTACATCGAAGTAAAAGTTCCAGTGGCCTAAGAATATAGTTGCATCCAGTGTGTTTTCACAATAAGGCTGCAGCCATTGGGGGCTGCACATGTACTTTAATTGCTTCTCATTGGAAAGTACAGTCATGGCCAAAAGTTTTGAGAATGACACAAATATTATATTTTCACATGATCTGCTGCCCTCTGGTTTTTATGTGTGTTTGTCAGATGTTTTTATCACATACAGAAATATAATTGCATTCATATTATGAGTAACAGAAGCTTATATTGACAGTTAGAATGAGTTAATGCAGCAAGTCAATATTTGCAGTGTTGACCCTTCTTCTTCAGGACCTCTGCAATTCTCCCTGGCATGCTCTCAATCAACTTCTGGACCAAATCCTGACTGATAGCAGTCCATTCTTGCAGAATCAATGCTTTAATTTTGTCTGAATTTGTTGGTTTTTGTTTGTCCACCTGTCTCTTGATGATTGACCACAAGTTCTCAATGGGATTAAGATCTGGGGAGTTTCCAGGCCATGGACCCAAAATCTCTATGTTTTGTTCCCTGAGCCATTTAGTTATCACCTTTGCTTTATGGCAAGGTGCTCCATCATGCTGGAAAAGGCATTGTTGAGCGCCAAACTGCTCTTGGACGGTTGGGAGAAGTTGCTCTTGGAGGACATTCTGGTACCATTCTTTATTCATGGCTGTGTTTTTAGGCAAGACTGTGAGAGAGCCTATTCCCTTGGCTGAGAAGCAACCCCACACATGAATGGTTTCAGGATGCTTTACAGTTGGCATGAGACAAGACTGGTGGTAGCGCTCACCTCTTCTTCTCCGAATCTGTTTTCCAGATGTTCCAAACAATCGAAAAGGGGATTCAGAGAAAATGACTTTACCCCAGTCCTCAGCAGTCCACTCCCTGTACCTTTTGCAGAATATCAGTCTGTCCCTGATGTTTTTTCTGGAGAGAAGTGGCTTCTTTGCTGCCCTCCTTGAGACCAGGCCTTGCTCCAAGAGTCTCCGCCTCACAGTGCGTGCAGATGCACTCACACCTGCCTGCTGCCATTCCTCAGCAAGCTCTGCACTGCTGGTAGCCCGATCCCGCAGCTGAAACACTTTTAAGAGATGGTCCTGCCGCTTGCTGGTCTTTCTTGGGCACCCTGGAGCCTTTTTGGCACCAATGGAACCTCTCTCCTTGAAGTTCTTGATGATGCGATAGATTGTTGACTGAGGTGCAATCTTTCTAGCTGCAATACTCTTCCCAGTTAGGCCATTTTTGTGCAGTGCAATGATGACTGCACGTGTTTCTTTAGAGATAACCATGGTTAACAGAAGAGAAACAATGATGGCAAGCACCAGCCTCCTTTTAAAGTGTCCAGTGGTGTCATTCTTACTTAATCATGACAGATTGATCTCCAGCCCTGTCCTCATCAACACCCACACCTGTGTTAATGGAGCAATCACTGAAACGATGTTAGGTGGTCCTTTTAAGGCAGGGCTGCAATGATGTTGAAATGTGTTTTAGGGGATAAAGTTCATTTTCTAGGCAAATATTGACTTTGCAAGTAATTGCTGTTAAGCTGATCACTCTTTATAACATTCTGGAGTATATGCAAATTGCCATTAGAAAAACTGAAGCAGTAGACTTTGTAAAAATTAATATTTGTATCATTCTCAAAACTTTTGGCCATGACTGTACAGGTACGTCCCAGGAAATAGCAGTAAACCCATGCGTCCTAAAGCATCTGGTGGCAGCACTTCTGTATTATGGTTTGTGGTTTATGACTTTAGTTTAGGGGTCGTCAGACTTACAATTATTGACCGGCACTCCGAGTACCTCATATTTGATTTTTTTAATTAAAATCGGCACGCCGAACAAAAAAGGTTGCCTACCCTGCTTTAGACATTCAATATACTGTGTTTCAGGCTGCACTACACCTCATTACTCTGTATGTTTATGATTTGTTAAATGATTATATATAAGAGTAATTTTCAATTTAAAAAAATCTGGAATCTGGTTTGGGTGGTATGAATGATAATTTCTTCCTTTGAAAGAGATAATTTGCATAATCTGAATGGATAAAAAACAACAAATTGAGAAAAGGTACAGCATTTTTTCACTTTAGGAAACAATTAATTAATTTAAATAAGATAACTTACCATCTGTGGTACTCCAAAGATGACAATATTTGTATACTGTGAAAAACTAACCTACAAAAAGATTTTGTCATAATATTGTTAAGTGGATTAGATATAAAATTTTAAAATATTTTAACATTAAGGATAAGTAATTTCTATCTGTATAAACAATCATACTTTGTTGAGTAGGATATTAGTTAAATTTAATAGGACCTCCTCCATATTTTGAAGATTGGTCCTATGGCTCCCACAAACATCCATAAAAACTACAGATGTGTTTGTTTATGAGGCCATAGAAATGTATGGGTCTGTATATTATCCATAATTATGGATCTGTAATTGTAATAAGGTAACAAAGTCACAGTGAAGTGCATGAAGCCTTAGAGAGCCACTAAAGGACAGGAGGGACAATAGATCTGAGAAAGGCCACCACAGACAGTATTGGGTAAGGAGAAAAAAAAATCCTACAAAAAAACACAACAGTATCTCATTTTTTTAAAAATTAGGCTGGGGAAGGTGAAAAAAAAAACAAACAAAAAAACCAAACAAACCATACTCACCTGTTCCCGATGCTCTGGAGTCTCCCAGTGCGGTTCGGTCCCGCAACTTTGTTTTCTTCTGTCACAAGTCCCCGCTGCACGTGACTGCAGAGGCCAATACACGGCCTCAGCGGAAGGGACATGGGACGTTACACAAGACAAGAAGACAGCCGAGCAACAGGACCAGACCACGCTGGGAGGACACAGAGCACCTGGGACAGGTGTATTTTTGTTTTTCCACCTCCCCTGGCCTAATTAATTATTATTATTATTTTTTTAAATTAACCTGGGCAAACTCTTCAAATTACACTTTATGTACTCACACTATGTAAACAATAAAATACAATTACTGATTTGCTTCAAACCCTGTCAATGCACAATTTACCATGAAGACTAACATAAAAATGTTGTGGTACGTGACCCTGCAAAAGAACTGCAGACAATACTTTGCGGCCAAAAGATAAGTCACTATTGGAGACAATATCCAGCTTAAAGTGTCTGTAAAAGGTCGAGGGGATAGGCCAGGTGGTTGCTCGACATATCTGTTCAATAGAAACAGATGCTCACTCAGCCCAGGAGGCTGCCATCGCTCAAGTGGAGTGAGTCTTCAGACCGAGCGGAACCGGAATCCCTTTAACACTGTAGCAGAAGGATATGACCTGCTTTATCCATCGGTCAACAGTTGTCTTGCTAACACCTGCTCCCTTATTCTTTCCCTGGTATTGCAGCAACAGATGATCCGAGGCCCTAAATCCCTCAGATCACTGGAGATAAGAGAGGACACATCTGCGCACATCCAGGTTAGGAAATTCTCTTTCTTTATCTAAGGAGGGATTTTGACAGAAAGAGGGAAGGAGGGCTTCCTGCAGACAATGGAATTTCAATACCACTTTTGGAAGGAAAAAAGGATTATGTTTCAGCATCATTTGGTCATCCAAGATGTTTAGAAAAGGAGCCTTGCATGAGAAGGCCTGGATCTCTCCCACATGCCTGGCTGTGGTAATGGCTAATAACATGGTTGTCTTTAAGGTGAGTAGCTTAAGAGAGACGTCAGAGCTTGGCTCAAATGAAGGGCCTGCCAATACTGATAAGACAAGTTTCAGGTTCCAAGGAGGAGCCGAAGAACGGCTGGGTGGTTGTAGTCTGAGGGCCCCTTTAACAAAACTTTTGATAATCGGAAGTTCGGCCAACCTCACATCTAGAAATGCACTGAAAAGCTGCAATCTGCACCTTGATTGTACTGATCCTTAGGCCTTTATCCAAGCCCAGCTGCAGAACCTTTAAGATCAAGGATGAGGGTGGCAAGGATGTAAAGTTCCTCTTGTCTTTAGCAAAGGCGAGGAAAGCAGGTCCACAGATACTGTATATCTTGGATGTGACTGGCTTTCTGCAGAGGAGCACGGTAGAAATGACGTTGTCAGAGAACCCCTTATCCATTAACAGGAGCCGTTCAGTTGCCAGGCCATAAGGTGAAGATGAGCCACTTCTGGATGAAGAATTGGTCCGTAGGATAGAAGGGTCCACAATTTCGCTCTGGAAAGACAAAGGAGGAGTGGAAACAAGGCCCTCCTGGGCCAGAAAGGAGCAATCAGGATAACTTGTGTTCTTTCCTCCCGAATCTTCGCCAGATTTCTTGGTATTAGCGGGAAGGGGGGAAAAGGATATAGAAGACCCTGAGGCCATGGCTGTGTCAGGGCGTCCACTCTTTTTTGACGATCCCATCTGGAAAGGGAAAAAAAAGTCTAGAAGTTGGATGTTCTGAATGAAGGCAAATAGGTCCATGCAAGAAAGACCTCACCAGTCCACTAGGGCACAGAATAGACTTGCAGACCCCTGGTATGACCTGAGGCCAGAGAACTGAGGGGATGATGGATGTTAAAGAGCTCAAAAGTCTCATAATTTCTCTGATGGAACTTAATGCTGTGTAGCGAAAGGAAGAGACCTTCAAAATTATGGCATACTGCTTTTCCACTGGAAGGAAGGAAGTTGTTCGCTGGGAATCCAGAAAGACTCCTAGAAAGGTTTTCTGATGGTTGGGAAGCAAGCTGGATTTCTCCATGTTGATTAGCCAGCCCATCTCCGAGAGGGTCTGTCTGATGAAACTAAGATGGGACAAGAGGAGGAGCTCTTTCGGAGCTGACACCAGGAAGTTGTTCAGATATGGTATAATCTGGATGCCCTCTAGGTGGAAGAAGGAGCACTCCTCCGCCATGATTTCAGTGAGAAATCGCGGGACTGAAGAGAGACGGAAAGGGAGTGCCTGGAATTGCAGATGCCATACTTGGCCTTCTTTCAGGAGGGCTATCCTCAGGAACCTCTGAGAGTCCGGATGAATTGGGACATGATAGTAGGTGTCTGTAAGGTCAAGAGAGACCATCCAGCAGTCTTTGCATAAAAATTTCACTGTGGAACGAATGGTCTCCATCTTGAATCTCTTGTAGGAAATGTAATGGTTTAGAGATTTTAAAGGGGATCATTTCCATAATTGAAGAAATGGATTTTTACAGAAACGGCTGGGAGAAGACAACAATGAAAGGTAGGAGAAGAATGGCCTTTTTAAATGCCATTCCAATGTGCCATTAACTTAAAAGTTATTTTTTTAATGATAGACTCCTTTTAAAGTGATGATGGTCTGGAATGAACTGTTGGGTTTCTGGACCAGGAACATCGGGGAGTAATAGCCTTCTTCCCACTGAGAAGGCGGTACAGGAACCAGGACATCCTTGCGAAGTTGCAAGTCTATTTCAACTTCAAAGCAGCCTGCATAGAAGCGGAGGCAGTCTTTATGATGTAAAATTTCAGTGGGGGTGGTTTTAAAAATTCCAACCTGTAACCCTGTTGAACCACATCGATGATACATGGGGACGAGGAGATCTTTTGCCAGGCTGGGAGGAACCCCCTTAACCTCCTTCCTACTGCAGGGCTGGCATCATTGTTTGACTTACGCTCTGAGGATGGAGGGGTGAAGAGGAAACCTTTCCCTTTACCCTTCTTCTGTTGAGGAGACCTGTCAAAACCTCTGTTTCTCTAGTCCTGACGACCTCTCTTCTGGATGCGAAAGGAGCGCCTCTGGTGATAAAGTCTTGACTCTGAGGGAAACCCCTTTTTCCTGTCTAAAGCCTTCTGCAAGATGTCATCCAAAACAGACCTGAAGATTTGATCCCCTTCATGTGGGATCTGGCATAATTTGCTTTTTGAGCCAGCGTCACCTGACCAGGACCTCAACCAGATGGTTCTCCTAGTAGCATTAGCTACAGCTGATGACCTGGCAGCCAGTTTTACTAGATCCGCAGAGGTGTCAGTCAAAAAGTTGGTGTTGGTGGTCTGTTGAAGCACCAGGAGGGAAGTACTGATGTCCTCTCTAGGGAGGCCTAACGCTAGATGGGACTGAAGCGGAACCAGTCAGATTCCCAAGGATCTTGCAGCATAGGTGGCAGCAATACTGGACCTAAACATAGCTGGCATGGAATCCCAGGCCCTCTTGAGGAATCCATCTGCATTCTTATCCATGGGATCCCGGAGTAATCCTATACCTTCAAAGGGAAGGGAGGACTTCTTAGAGATCTTTTCTACTGAGGCATCAACCTTTGCTGTGCCATCTCATAGGGCCACATCCTCTTCAGCAAATGGATATTTCCTCTTAAATATCCTAGAGGTGGTAGCCTTTTTGTCCAGATCTTTCCCCTCTGTCAATCATACGGTGGATGTTCTTGTAAACAGGGAAGTTTCTTCTCCCCCAAACCCTGAAACATCTGATCAGGGATGGAGAGGGGTTTCCTCAGTTCTTCCAACCCCATGGTAGAACACACAGTTTTAAGGAGTGAATCGGTGTCTTCTGCAAGGAACACTGGATGCCCTGCCATCTCCTGCAAGGATGAAGAAATCAGGTGATACCTTTTAGAGGCTAACTGAGTATATTTGATAAGTAAGCTTTCAGAAGACTAGCTTCCTTCATCAGACATGGTGTTATATAAGAACTGAAATTCACAGATTTTTATACCCTATACACATGGTCTTCAAAGGATTTTAGAGTCCTTAAAAAAAACAAAACAAAATGCAATCTAAGTAGAGAAGTTATTTACAACCGGTCAAAAAACAATCTGGAAAGTTGTGGTGCGTGACAGAGGGATCTGTTATCTGTTTGCTTTCAGGAGGTGATTTGTGACCCTCACAGTTCATACATTGTGCGACATGAAACTGGCATGAACATTAAGTTCAAATTGCAGAGTTTTAAATTTTTGCATAAACTTGTACTCCCATTGTTGCCTCTCCTCCTGCGTCTTAAACTGTCCCATTAAAACCACAACCCGCAAATCTTCAATAGAGAGTTTTTTCCAGAGAAATGTGCGGCCACTGGGAAATCTGTTCTGCTGTTATTAATGTTGGATCTGTGCGAGTTAATTCGCTGACTAAGTCTCTGCCCTGTTTCCCCCACATAGAGGCCTGTGGTGGGACATTGCACACACATTATGAGGTACACCACATTGGAAGACCTGCAGGAAAATGTCCCACAAATGTCGATATACCACAAACCCACAGACAGAACGGCCTACCTGAGAAACGACAGCTTCCACCCCAAGCACACAAGACAATCTATTATCTACAGCCAGGCTATAAGATACAATCGTATTTGCTCTGACAAAGCAGACCTGGACAAGCACCTCCTGGATCTGAGGATGAAATTTCTCCGATTGGGATACAAACCAAAATTGAAGTACAACCAATTAAACAAAGCGGCAGCCATTAACAGAGACAGTCTGCTCACATATAGAGAGACCCAGAAAGATGCCCGAGTGCCCCTAGTTGTCACCTACAACCCACAGCTGGAAATCCTACAAAGGATTGCCAAGGAACTCCAACCTGTGCTACATAGACTCAAGGACATATTTCCAGTCCCCCTCTCCTTTCCTTTCGACAACCACCAAACCTGAGGCGTATTATTGTCCGGAGTGCCCTGAAGGCCCCAACTGAAAATAGCACCTCACCTTGCCTACAAAAAAGGTGCATGACCTGCAAGCACATCCACAGCGCTGACAGTGTACCTATCCCACAGTCACAACAGGTGCACAGAATTAGGGGGACATTTTCCTGCAAGTCTTCCAATGTGGTGTACCTCATAATGTGTGTGCAATGTCCCACCACAGGCCTCTATGTGGGGGAAACAGGGCAGAGACTTAGTCAGCGAATTAACTCACACAGATCCAACATTAATAACAGCAGAACAGATCTCCCAGTGGCCGCACATTTCTCTGGAAAAAAAACACTCTATTGAAGATTTGCGGGTTGTGGTTTTAATGGGACAGTTTAAGACGCAGGAGGAGAGGCAACAATGGGAGTACAAGTTTATGCAAAAATTTTAAACTCTGCAATTTGGACTTAATATTCATGCCAGTTTCATGTCACACTATGTATGAACCGTGATTTGGACTCAATATTCATGCCAGCTTCATGTCACACTATGTATGAACTGTGAGGGTCACAAATCACCTCCTGATAGCAAACAGATAACAGATCCCTCTGTCACACACCACAACTTTCCAGATTGTTTTTTGATCGGTTGTAAATAACTTCTCTACTTAGATTGAAAGGACTCTAAAATCCTTTGAAGACCATGTGTATACAGTCATGGCCAAAAGTTTTGAGAATGACACAAATATTATATTTTCAAATGATCTGCTGCCCTCTGGTTTTTATGTGTGTTTGTCAGATGTTTTTATCACATACAGAAATAGAATTGCATTCATATTATGAGTAACAGAAGCTTATATTGACAGTTAGAATGAGTTAATGCAGCAAGTCAATATTTGCAGTGTTGACCCTTCTTCTTCAGGACCTCTGCAATTCTCCCTGGCATGCTCTCAATCAACTTCTGGACCAAATCCTGACTGATAGCAGTCCATTCTTGCAGAATCAATGCTTTAATTTTGTCTGAATTTGTTGGTTTTTGTTTGTCCACCCGTCTCTTGATGATTGACCACAAGTTCTCAATGGGATTAAGATCTGGGGAGTTTCCAGGTCATGGACCCAAAATCTCTATGTTTTGTTCCCTGAGCCATTTAGTTATCACCTTTGCTTTATGACAAGGTGCTCCATCATGCTGGAAAAGGCATTGTTGAGCGCCAAACTGCTCTTGGACGGTTGGGAGAAGTTGCTCTTGGAGGACATTCTGGTACCATTCTTTATTCATGGCTGTGTTTTTAGGCAAGACTGTGAGAGAGCCGATTCCCTTGGCTGAGAAGCAACCCCACACATGAATGGTTTCAGGATGCTTTACAGTTGGCATGAGACAAGACTGGTGGTAGCGCTCACCTCTTCTTCTCCGAATAAGATGTTTTCCAGATGTTCCAAACAATCGAAAAGGGGATTCATCAGAGAAAATGACTTTCCCCCAGTCCTCAGCAGTCCACTCCCTGTACCTTTTGCAGAATATCAGTCTGTCCCTGATGTTTTTTCTGGAGAGAAGTGGCTTCTTTGCTGCCCTCCTTGAGACCAGGCCTTGCTCCAAGAGTCTCCGCCTCACAGTGCGTGCAGATGCACTCACAACTGCCTGCTGCCATTCCTCAGCAAGCTCTGCACTGCTGGTAGCCCGATCCCGCAGCTGAAACACTTTTAAGAGACGGTCCTGCCGCTTGCTGGTCTTTCTTGGGCGCCCTGGAGCCTTTTTGGCACCAATGGAACCTCTCTCCTTGAAGTTCTTCATGATGCGGTAGATTGTTGACTGAGGTGCAATCTTTCTAGCTGCAATACTCTTCCCAGTTAGGCCATTTTTGTGCAGTGCAATGATGACTGCACGTGTTTCTTTAGAGATAACCATGGTTAACAGAAGAGAAACAATGATGGCAAGCACCAGCCTCCTTTTAAAGTGTCCAGTGGTGTCATTCTTACTTAATCATGACAGATTGATCTCCAGCCCTGTCCTCATCAACACCCACACCTGTGTTAATGGAGCAATCACTGAAACGATGTTAGGTGGTCCTTTTAAGGCAGGGCTGCAATGATGTTGAAATGTGTTTTGGGGGATAAAGTTCATTTTCTAGGCAAATATTGACTTTGCAAGTAATTGCTGTTAAGCTGATCACTCTTTATAACATTCTGGAGTATATGCAAATTGCCATTAGAAAAACTGAAGCAGTAGACTTTGTAAAAATTAATATTTGTATCATTCTCAAAACTTTTGGCTATGACTGTAGGTTATAAAATATCTGTGAATTTTCAGTTCTTGTATAACACCATGTCTGATGAAGGAAGCTAGTCTTCTGAAAGCTTACTTATCAAATATACTCAGTGAGCCTCTAAAAGGTATCGCCTGATTTCTTCACTTTTCCACTACTTTCAATGGCTAACACGGTACATTATACTACTATCTCCTGGAAGGAGTCAGAGTCAACCGCTTTCCTGTCTTCATCCTGTCTGAAACCTGAACCAATGGTTGATGTTGATGGGAATATGGCCGCACTGGAAGCAATAGGAATAGCCAGACGCTTGTCCACTGCTGCATTCACTTCTTCCCTAATGACTGACTTCAGGGTCTAAAGTAGGGATGAAGATTCCTCCGCTATCACTTTGTCAGCACATTTCTGACATTTTTTTTTTTGGCTGGAGGACAACAGGCCCTTTTTTCATAAGGCACATCTCCAACCGGAGGCTTTGGTGGTTACTTTTGCCTTAAAGAGAAAAAAAACCAAACACGTATTAAACAAGAAGGTCCCCTCAAAAAAGGGGCTAGGGGCAACATCAATGAGGTTGTGAAGCTTGGCTAAATCCGAGGGGGCAGACATCTTACTCACAGGAGCAAAAAAAAACAGCTACAAAAGCTGACAGACTAGGTATCAGCAGAGCAGCAAGCAGCAGCAACTAAAGAAACTTTCTATTTTTCAAATTTGAATTTGGTGTCAAAAATAGCAAGCCTCTGCAAGCTCCACACATTCCGACTTTTAGCTCTGCCCCTCCAGACCCCATCACAACTGGAGAGGTGATGGCAGAGGAACCTTTTAAAGACTTCCAGTTGTTTCCTGTCCCTGGGGGCGTGGAAATCCTCCTACAGCAGCCGTTGTGGAGGAAATCACTGTTTTTACCATCATGCCTAACTAGACAGCTACTCACAGAAGAAATATTTTTTTGTTTAAACGTTTCGAACGTATTTACATACTAAATGCTCTCCAGAAACTCAAAAGACATCTACACTAAAATTCTACAGCTTTTGGAAGTATGTGGGCGTAATAATTAAGCTTTCCATTAGTAAGATACATTTACATAATCAAACTATATTTAAGAAAAAAAAAAAAAAAAAATCTTTCTCAATACCTTCCATAAATCAGATATGTGAAATCTGGTATTTTGATGAACACCTTCTCTCCATGCTCTGTATCTTGAATACCAAACAAGCCAAGGATTTAACTCATAGCCAACAGCTTGGAACCCTTTCTTTGCAGCAGCGATCACCTTAAGAAATATATTTTCAGTTATGCTTATCTGTTTACATTTTAATATCTGTTTATAGACCCTTTCACATCGCAGGGTTTAAAGGGGTTGTCCGGGATAAAATCATATTTCTAAACTAAGGTAAACACCACGCCTAACTTCTAACTTACTTACTTTCCCCATATCACTGGGGCGGTCGCACATTTTCAGATTTTCCGGTGATGTTCTGTTTCCCCGTTTCCGGAAACGGAACATACCAATACTAAACACCTCCCTCCCCCCACACTTACCTGTCTTCCTGTCAGGATTTTCTAAGCACATAACATTACTTCCTTCTGTGGGTAGGGCTCCTTCTCTTCTTGATGTCTACCGGCCTCCCACGCCTCGGCAATAGGCGCCGGCAGGAGGAGGAGGAGCTAGACCCGCAGAAAGATGTGATCTCCCGTGCCTAGAATATCTGGACAGGAAGAAATGTAAGTAAAATGGTGTGGGGTGGGGGGTTGGGCTGAGTTAGTTATTTAGGAAGGGCTAGTAGTGAGTGGGCTAGCTAAGGAAACAGGGAGGGGTTGTGAGGAGTGAGAGGAAGAGGGAGGGAGTGTGAGTAAAGAGCAATGCATCATGGTAGTTGTAGGATAAAAGAACAGGAAGACGCTACACCATGTAAACAAATGCAGAAGATGGCAGGAGCTCCCAGAGAAACCCAGAAATCACTCAAAACACTGCTAAAGGTATTTGGGTGCACTTATTAACCCATTAATAGCACTAACAGACCTTTTTTTTTTTTTTTATATATATTTTGGCTCGGAGAACCCCTTTAATTCAGTTTTTCCGTTCCAATATAGGAACAGAAAAATGAAAACAGTAAAAAATATGACAATCACCATTGGTGCCTGACAGATCCCACTGACTATAATGGGTTCATCATTATATCAGATAAAATAGTAAAGAATGCTGTGCTATATTGTACTGAATTTGTCCTAATGAAGCCTTCATTGCATATGTGACCATAAACCTGGTACAAAATATACCTCTATATAGCTCTTTTGGTAAAGCCTTTGAACAGGCTCAAGTGAATGTGAATAAACCTGAATATCATTTTTTTTTTCTTTAATTATACAAAATAGAATTCTAACCCCTTCTCATCCAGGGCCATGCATTTTTTTGAGTGCTTCTGTTAACAGTGTTACCAATAACATAAAAAAAAAATTACTCACTTCTCTGATGTTCTGTTTCCAGGCGTGGTAGGTATGGTTTTCGGTTTATAGGCCCTCTGCTGACATCAGCAGTGATGTCCTGTTTGTGCTAGGCTACCACTAAAGGCAATCACAGACTCTGGTCACCTCTTCAGAAAGGCACAAAGGCTGTTTGTGAAAAGGTCACTGCTGAGGCCTGTAATTGGCAGCCGTGGTCACCTGGTAATCGGTAATTGGAAGATCGGACCTGTCGCGGCTGGAAACAAAGGACTGGGAAGAGGTAGGTAATATTTTTTATGCCATTGGCACCACAAATAGCACTGTTAAAAGGCCATAAATACCAGATTGATGGGGTACTAAAAGTTGGCCCCTGCACTGACAAGATGTACGGATGTGCTGCTTCTGGTGCTCCTTCTATAATCAGCACAGCAGTGTAAGCACTGTAAAGCATTTGGGAGCTCTACTGACCCATAGAATAAAGGCAAAATATTATTTAGGATGTTTAGCGTGGGACAAAAAAATATAAAATGTTAAAAAGCAATGCATGAATTAGTTTTTTTTCAATCCCCCCAGAAAGAGTTAATAAAATTTTAACAATTTATAGACACTCCAAAATGATGTAATTAGAAAAGGCATATCATCCCGCAGATAACAAGCGCTCATATACATAACCAGAAAAATAAAAAAAAGTTTATACATATTTGTACAATGTAATGCCATAAACCCCAAAAATCACCAAAACATTAGAACAAAAATGGCTGCGGCAGGAAGCAAATGTATAAGCTGTGCGAGCGTATATCAGGGTACAACCCAATTTTAGAGCTTACGAGGGAAAAGACACCAGAAGAGACTCCGCAATCATAGGAGCTACTGGGAAAATAATAGGGAATTTAGTGTTCCCAATGTATTCCGCACAGCTTACATACAGTCATATGAAAAAGTTTGGGCACCCCTATTAATCTTAATCATTTTTAGTTTTAAATATTTGGGTGTTTGCAACAGCCATTTCAATTTGATATATCTAATAACTGATGGACACAGTAATATTTCAGGATTGAAATGAGGTTTATTGTACTAACAGAAAATGTGCAATATGCATTCAACCAAAATTTGACCGGTGCAAAAGTATGGGCACCTCAACAGAAAAGTGACATTAATATTTAGTAGATCCTCTTTTTGCAAAAATAACAGCCTCTAGTCACTTCCTGCAGCTTTTAATCAGTTCCTGGATCCTGGATGAAGGTATTTTTGACCATTCCTCTTTACAAAACAATTCCAGTTCAGTTAAGTTTGATGGTCGCCGAGCATGGACAGCCCGCTTCAAATTATCCCACAGATGTTCAATGATATTCAGGTCTGGGGACTGGGATGGCCATTCCAGAACATTGTAATTGTTCCTCTGCATGAATGCCTGAGTAGATTTGGATCATTGTCTTGCTGAAATATCCATCCCCGGCGTAACTTCAAATTCGGCACTGATTCTTGTACATTATTCTCAAGAATCTGCTGATACTGAGTTGAATCCATGCGACCCTCAACTTTAACAAGATTCCCGGTGCCGGCATTGGCCACGCAGCCCCAAAGCATGATGGAACTTCCACCAAATTTTACAGTGGATAGCAAGTGTTTTTCTTGGAATGCTGTGTTTTTTTGATGCCATGCATAACGCCTTTTTGTATGACCAAACAACTCAATCTTTGTTTCATCAGTCCACAGGACCTTCTTCCAAAATGAAGCTGGCTTGTCCAAATGTGCTTTTGCATACCTCAGGCGACTCTGTTTGTGGCGTGCTTTCAGAAACGGCTTCTTTCGCATCACTCTCCCATACAGCTTCTCCTTGTGCAAAGTGTGCTGTATTGTTGACCGATGCACAGTGACACCATCTGCAGCAAGATGATGCTGCAGCTCTTTGGAGGTGGTCTGTGGATTGTCTTTGACTGTTCTCACCATTCTTCTTCTCTGCCTTTCTGATATTTTTCTTGGCCTGCCACTTCTGGGCTTAACAAGAACTGTCCCTGTGGTCTTCCATTTCCTTACTATGTTCCTCACAGTGGAAACTGACAGGTTAAATCTCTGAGACAACTTTTTGTATCCTTCCCCGGAACAACTATGTTGAACAATCTTTGTTTTCAGATCATTTGAGAGTTGTTTTGAGGAGCCCATGATGCCACTCTTCAGAGGAGATTCAAATAGGAGAACAACTTGCAATTGGCCACCTTAAATACCTTTTCTCATGATTGGATACACCTGGCTATGAAGTTCAAAGCTCAGTGAGGTTACAAAACCAATTTTGTGCTTCAGTAAGTCAGTAAAAAGTAGTTAAGAGTATTCAAATCAATAAAATGATAAGGGTACCCAAATTTTTGCACCGGTCAAATTTTGGTTTAATGCATATTGCACATTTTCTATTAGTACAATAAACCTCATTTCAATCCTGAAATATTACTGTGACCATCAGTTATTAGATATATAAAATTGAAATGGCTGTTGCAAACACCCAAATATTTAGAACTAAAAATGATTAAGATTAATAGGGGTGCCCAAACTTTTTCATATGACTGTATTCACTTCTCACCATCCGCTGTGCATTCACGTCTGGGAAAACTAATTTTCACTATACCCCTAGATAAATTCTTTGCAGGGTGCAGTTTTCAAAATGGTGTCACTCCCTAGGGCTGTGTTGGCGACCCTGTGGCACACGTATCAGAGGGGGCACTCAGAGACCTCTCTTTTGACACACACACCGTCGCCCCATTCAGGCTCTTTGATCACTCACTAACGGGGAATTCGGTACAGGATTGCCAGTTAGTGAGCAAGCGCTTCTTTCAGCTGTATGTGCAAATGCAGTGTAGTCCGCGGCTTACACTGACAGTGTGACTTCTGCACTGACGCAGGTGCAATGACGTAATTCATCTGCGCCTGCAGTGATAGAAGAAGGAGGACGTTACTTACCTGCTCTCCGTGAGAGTGCTGGTAAGTAGCATATTATACTGTGCGGGGGCCCACTGTGGAGCATATAATACTGTGCGGGGGCCCACTGTGGAGCATATAATACTGTCTGGGGTCCCACTGAGGAGCATATTGTAATGTGTGGGGGGCCACTGTGGAGCATATTATACTGCGTGTGGGCCAATGTGGAGTATATTGTATTGTGTAGGGCCACCGTGGAGCACATTGTTCCATCTGGGGGCCACCGTGAAGCACATTGTTCCGTCTGGGGGCCACCGTGGAGCATATTGTACCATCTGGGGGCCACCGTGGAGCACACTGTACCGTCTGGGGGGCCCTTAAATATTTATGTCACACAATATCTGTTTTATAGCAGACATGTGATATTATTACAGGCCGGAATAACATTGCACAATCACTATAAAACAGATCCTATGCGATGTAAATAGTGAACATTAATTGTTCTAAAGTATACCAAATGCAAACTTTTACCTTTCAGTACAAAGTTGTTTTGTATCATTGAAAGCTCTGTAAAACACCATTCAAACGACCGTATTTTGCGGGTCCGTAACTGTCCGCAATTGTGGATCTACACAGTATTAAGGTTAAATTACCATGTTGGCACTTTGGGATAAATTAGTGGGTTTAGTGTTGCAACTTGGGCACACGGTCTCTAAAAGGTTCACCATCACTACCCTAGGGGATTCCACTTTCCTGGAATCTTATGGGCTCTGCAAACATGGCATGGTGTCCAGATCGCAAACATCTAAAATCTGCGCTCCAAAAGCCATGTAGCGCTCCTTTACATCTGTGCTCTGCTGTGTGCCCAAAATGCAGTTTATGCCCACATGTATGACATCGTTGTACCCAGGATAGCATACTTAATGTCAATATGTGGGTATAGACTTCTGTCTCGGCACACAGCTTGGCACAGAAGGGAAGGAGTGCTGTTTGGTATTTAGAGGACAGATTTGGATAGCTGATGGTGTAAAGTAAAAAAGGCAATTTTTCCAGAAATCCGTCATTTCAGAGTGCAATATGTTGTGCCCAGCCAGTGTCAGACAAATGCTCCAAAGGCTGTTGTGCCCAGGATAACGGCTTAAGTTTTTGGAGTGCGTTTCTCTGCTGACACAAGGTGGGTGCAACATATTGGGCTTTGAAATGGAGTATCTCTGGAAAAATTGCAATTTTAGTTTTCCTGCTGCACTCACTGCATGATAAATGCCTTGAGGGGTGCAGTTTCCAAAATGGGGTTATGTGTCAGCAGATTCTACTTTAATGGTAATTCAAGGACTTAAAAACCAAACTGTTCTCCAAAGACCAAATAGTGCTCCTTCCCTTCTATGTGCCCAAATAGTAGTTTATACCCACATATGGCACTAAGTATGTGATCCTGGTTTCAACAGGATACATGTGGGCATAAACTGCAGTTTGGGCACACAGCAGGGTGCAGGTGTGAAAGAGCACTATGTGCTTTTGGAGCGCAGATTTAGATTGTTTGGTTTTTGGATGCCATGTTTTTGTTCGCTACAAAATGGGGTCAGTCCTTGTGAAATTTCAACGTGGGGCTTCGGTCTAAAAGTTTTAGGAGTGCATGTCTCTGACACAAAGTGGGCACAACATGTTGGGCACTGAAATGGCTTATTTCTTTAAAAATTAAAATTTTCACTTTGTACATTAATTTTTGGGAAGCACTCATGGCCTCAAAATGATAATAACCTTTATTATATATTCTGCGAGGGTTGTAGTTTCCAAAATGGGGTCACTTTTTGGATGTTTCCATTGTACTGTACTTTAGGGGCTCTGCAAATGCAACATGACACCTAAAGAACTATTTTAGAAAAACCTGCCCTTTAATAGCATTTTTTATATTTCGAATTACGCCATGTACCCATACAACAGTTTACAAACACATATGGGTTATTGCCATGTTCAGGAAAAATTGTGTAACAAACTGTGGGGTGCATTTCTCTTTGAACCCCTTGTGAAAATGAAAATATTGGGGCTAAATTGACAGTTTATTGGGGGAAAAAAAAAAGTAATTTTTCATTTTCCTACCCTAATACTAATAAAATGTGTGAAATAGTCGTGGGGTCAAAATGCTCAATATACTCCTCAATAAATTCTGTGAGGTGTGTACTATCCAAAATTTAAACTTTCCATTTTACTGGTTCTTTAAGGGCTCTGCAAATGCGACATGGCACCCGAAAACTATTCTAAAAAAAAAAAAAAAGCCCCCAAAAGCCTAATAACACTCTTTCCATTCGAAGCCCCACAATGTACCCATTCAGCAGATTAGGACTATATATGGGGTATTGACCTGTTCATGAGAAACTTGAGAAAAATAAAAATTTGAGGATAATGTGATGTTTTTCATTTTCACGTCCAAAAGTTAATAAGATCTGTGAAACAGGCTGTGTGGTATAGTTCCAGAATGGGGTCACTTGGATGGGGGGGGAGGGGTTTCCACTGTACTGGAACTTTAGGGGCTCTACAAATAAAACATGGCACCTGAAAACTATTCCAGCATTATCTGCTTTTAAAATGTATTTTTATTAAAAACTCGACAATAAACAATGAAAACTACACAGCTGAAATAAATAGAGTATCGTGATTCAAAGATAAGAATTTATGGGACAATCCGCAAACGATAAGAATTATACAAAAAGCAAAATCACAGGGAGAACCGTCCTCTTCAAGTGGTCACACCATCAGCATCTGACGACAAACTGGATTGCCAATAATCATCATACGGGTCGCATATCAAATAAAATCTATCTAGAGAGTCATTAAGGGAGGGAGTGAGGTATTCTATCAGACATATGTCTCTTAGGCCAGAGATATCAGAATGCTGTCCAATATGAGAGGCTAACAGTTCTATGCACAATAAAAATAAAAGGAGACAGGGCAACCCTGACGAGTACCATTACCGATGAAAATGTAGGGGAGGTGGAGTGAGGGAGGCGTCTTGTGGTGAAGGGGATGCATAAAGGCCATGAATTGCCATGAGAAAAGGGCCTGTGAGGCCATAGGCCTTCAAAGCCTCAAACATGAAAAGCCAGTTCAAGCGATCAAATGCCTTCTCAGCATCAAGGCTGAGGAGGATCACCGATTCTCCTCGCTTATTTAAGACATTAATGAGATTAAGGGCCTACCTGGAGTTATCCTCTCACTTCCTGGTCTATATGGATTAAGGAGGGCAAGAGGTATTTGAGCCTCTGGGGCAAAATTTTGGTGAATATTTTAAGGTCAGAGTTAAAAAAAAGCTGTGGGTCTATAATTAGCGCAGTCTGTATAATCCTTATGTGGCTTATGTATAAGGGTAATATGAGAATGTAGAAGGGAAGGTGGTATAGGCGAGCCCTGCAGGAAGGAATTGTACACATCATCCTGGGACTCAGAACCTCCTGGAATGTTTTGTAATACATATACCTGAAATAAGTGCGGGTATGATAAGCAATCCTTGTGTCCAAGCAGCAGTTTACATCCACATGTGAGGTATTTCCATGCTTGTTAGAAATTGCATAGAAAATTGATAAATGTATTTTCTCCTTTAACCTCTTCTGAATGTGTAAATTTTAGGGCTAAATGAAAGTGTTATTGTAAAAAAATTCAATGTCTAAAAGAAAATGACGGGGAAGGGTCATTTAATACACAGTAACATTCACTGAAGGTAGGAACATCTCTCAATACAGAAGCAAGGGGAAGAGTGAAAAAATGCAGAAAGGATCCAAAATTTGTTAATAAAGTATATTACAAAATTTATGACACAAATACTGCCAGAAAATCTAAAGTTGTCCATTATGCTTTAAAGTGTTAAACTTCCCAAATGTGATTTTGAGCTATTTAAGGGGTGCAGTTTTAAAAAAAAATGGGTTGATTTAGGGGGGGTTTCTAATATATAGGATTTTAAAATCCCCTTCAGATCTGAAGTGATCCCTAACAAATGGGTTTGGAAACTTTCTTGTAAATTTAGAAAATCGCTGTTAGAATTATTAGCTTGAAATTAAAAGTAGATGCCAATATAAAAGCAGAGATTTGGTAAATAATATTTAATATATGTGGGTGGTATGACTGTATGAAAAGCAGAGTATTTCACATTTTGAAAATTATGAATTTTTCCGAATTTCCAGCAAACTTCCTTTTTTTTTCTAAATAAATAAATGCAAAAGGACTTTCAGTTCCGGCACTAACGATGTAGGAGCATTACTTTGGAAACTCTGGCCCCTCTCCTGCAGAACCTAACCACGTGGTGAAGGGGCACACCTGGCTTCACCTGCCCTCCTGATTTTATGGAGAAATTCTTACAGAAATCAGCCATGAAAACTGCGGGTCCCAAGGTGAGCACAGAGAAAGGTGAACGGGTAAAGCTATTTCCAAGGTGGCACAGAGCTCTATGCTGCTATTCCATGAGGGTGTATCTCAGCCACCATCGGAGTCTGAAACTTCGGAGGTGGACTATGATCCGACGGCAGCTAAGCTCAAAAGCAATAGCAGTAACGAAAAGAATTGCCCCGGATATCAAAGAGACGCTGGCAGCGCCAGCTGCAGACTCGCTGCAACAACTACAACTGGGGTTCAGCATCATGAAGCCCGTATAACAGCAACAGAGTCCGAGATTGTGACACAGGAAACTGATACAGACAGTACCTATGCTCAGGTGTGTGATTTAGTCAGGGATAATAAAATCCTTTGGGACCGGATGGAAGATCTTGAAAACCAGTCACGCAGGAACAACCTGTGGATCTTACAGGTACCAGAATCTGTTACACCTGCTGACCTGAGGACGCTTTGTGAAATAACTCTGCCGAAGGAGCTGGGCCTCCAAACCCAGTGTAAGGTGGAGAGAACCCACAGAGTGGGCCCACAAAGGGAGCCTTCACCTGGATCCACCCATCCTCCTAAAGCTGAGAGGGTACGACCCAGACAAGTCATAGTGCGATATTTGGATATTACGAACAAAATGAATATCCTCCAAGCATTTAATGCTAGAATGCAGCGACTGGAACTATTCAATTATCGGCTTATTCTATTTGGTGATTACTCCGCTGATATGACCAAGTGGCACAGAGCTTTTTCAGATATACCGTATGTACCCAACTCTATTGCAAAAAAGTGAAGTTCACCTTGCAGTACCCTGCTATGCTATGCATTTTTCCTAAGGAGGGCATCTACCATGATTTCACTACCCCAGAATTGGCTTACCTAAGGGAAAAGGGCATCTTGTTGGGTCTGGAGTCCATCCCACCCCAGGGACAACTGTCCTGCACAAGAGATCGGGAAGAAACAATTCTATCCGCAGCTTCTGACCTTCCTAAAATACAAAGACTCCGATACGTTCATAATCCAAAGGCTTCTTCACCATTTCCACAGGTTGACATTGTTGAAGAGAGGTAAACAGATTGTGTTCTGTATGGTGTTCAGGAAGCTTGCTTGGATTACCAGGCTGGACTTGTGACTATGAGATGGCTTCAATGAGTCATTTAAGTTGGCAGCCTTGATAAGGCCTTTAATTCACCCTTCAGTTTCACCGCCCTATATTTTATTTTACTTTTAACCTTGACCTTAGTTACTGCATTGTTTTATGTTGGGTAAGGGGCATTTCTCCACTTGTCATTTCTTGATTTTACAACCCCATTAATGGACTTGTCACGTGATTGGCAACTCTATGCGGACTAGGACATGGTCCTTAAAATTGGGGGGGAGGGAGGTGAGGGTCCGGAATAGTTCCTACTAACTTGGAAATAAGGAAGTCCTTAGAAAGCTCCTGAAGTGGATTAAAGGGATATTGATACTTTGGTGATTGCAAATGGTATTTACACCAAGCCTATTGTTTTTTAGTGTTTATGTTAGTTGCATAATTATTATTGTACTGTTTATGTATGAATTTGTGCCATGCCATTGCCCCAGGAATGTATCGGACATTTAGATGTACCTGACATGTGTGCTCACCCTCTTCAGCCATGTTACTTAAAGAGTATCTTTCACGTTCTCATGCACATGCGGTTTTATATACCGCTAGAAAGTCGGTTTTCCCGTTATGTACCCCGGGGCTGGAGAAATCGGTGCCGTTAAGGGCGTTCCTGACAGTCTAGCTGGGCTGTGAGGAACGCCCCCCCTGACAGTACTCATCCATAGCCTTGTACTTGGGGCGTTCCTCACAGCTCAGCTTCATCGCTTGGCGGTAAGGAATGCCCCCTCCAGGGCTATGGACGTGTACTGTCAGGGGGCAGCTTTCCTCTCCAGCCCCAGGCCACATAACGGGAAAGCCGACAGTGCGCTGAATTCAGCGCGCTGTCGGCTTTCTAGTGGTATATAAAACCATATGCATGAGGACGTGAAAGGTCCTCTTTTATTAAAATAATTTCATGGAAAATTAAGGGACTTCGCTCTCCGCAAAAATGAAATAAAATGTTGAGACATGTGAGGAGGTTGGGCGCAGACATAGCCATGCTACGGTAAACACACCTGGGACAACAGGATTTTTTTCAGGATACGGAAGGGATGGGTATAAGAGGTATTTGGGTCTCCATCCAATTGCAACAAAGCAGGGGTTATTACTCTTATCCATAAGTTTCTTAGAGCAAGGGTGGCAGAGGAAGACAAGGATGAGCACCAGAGAATACTTCTACTGTGTTTAACACTGCCAGAAGAGATCTGATTACTGAACATTTATGGTCCAGCAGATAGTAATGCCCAGTTCTTTAAGTGTCTCACAACACAAGTCTCAGCCATCCCAGGCCACCATCTTATTCTAGTGGGTCCAAGAAAAATAAAATGGTGGCAGGCACTACTGTGTTTCCCCGAAAATAAGACACCCCCGAAAGTAAGGCATAGGAGAGGTTTCGGAGAATTGCCTAATATAAGACACCCCCAAAAGTAAGGCATAGGTGAGGTTTCGGAGAATTGCCTAATATAAGGCATCCCCCGAAAATAAGGCGTATGTTCCCGAACAGAACATACAGTATATACGATTTGTGAGGCCGCGGGAGAACCCCACAATCTCTGCTATCATTATACTCCGGGGTCTTTTTAGACCCCGGAGTATAATAATCGGAGGCCCAGGGGAGGTGAGCGAACATAAAAAACTATGTGCTTACCTGTCCTACGCTTCTCCAGGCTTCGGGCCTGTTTGGTGACGTCAGCGGACGTCATTTTGCGTCGCGACGCCGGCCGGATCACGTGACGCGGCCTGGTCTAACAGTGAAGGCGGCCGGAGTAGCGCACAGGAGCGAGGAACAGGTAAGCAACGTTGTTTTTTTATGTTTCTATCCTCTCCTGGGTCTCCGATCATTATACTCTGGGGTCTGAAAAGACCCCACAGTATAATAATTGTTCATGGGTGGTCCACTATGGGGCAAACTACTGTGTGCAGGGGCCACTATGGGGAATGATACTGTGTGCAGGGGCCACTATGGCGAATGATACTGTGTGCAGGGGCCACTATGGGACATGATACTGTGTGCAGGGGCCACTATGGGACATGATACTGTGTGCAGGGGCCACTATGGGGCATGAGACTGTGTGCAGGGGCCACTATGGGGAATGATACTGTGTGCAGGGGCCACTATGGGATATGATACTGTGTGCAGGGGCCACTATGGGACATGATACTGTGTGCAGGGAAATTAATGGTTTGGATTGTTATGATGATGTCCTAGAAGATGATGACATAACTGTCATTGAATAAATTTTACTTTCTATTCGTACCGTAAATATACCATACTGTTAATTGTTGTACATGGAAATAATGGTACGGTAGTAAGAAATTCTTGATAGGATTCACAGTTTGTCTGGTTATGCTGGTTTGTGATAACTACTGTACAGTACCGTATATAATAAATGTTCATTTTTTTGTTCAGCAATAAATGTGAATTCTTCTTCATTGAAAAAAAAATAAGACATCCCCTGAAAATAAGACACAGCACATCTTTGGCAGCAAAAATTACTATAAGACGCTGTCTTATTTTCGGGGGAAACAGGGTACATTCAACACCTCACATCTATGGGAGATTTGCAATGTTACTATTGAGGCTGGTCATAGACCTGCAATACCCACGATCAAAGTGAACTCTGATCGCGGGCATTAGCCCTGGGTCTCTGCTGTAGGATACAGGAGAGACCTGGTTGCTATGGCAGCCGCACTGCAGTAGATAGGCCGCCATCTTTAAAGACCTGGCCGTTCTATTACGGATGATGTTGGGAAAGGGCTAATTAAGAACAAAGAGGGAATGATGCAAGTGAGGCAAGCAGTAATCAATGAAAGGTGGAAGGAAACTCATTTTCAATTTATACACAAGACCATTTATTCATGATCCCTCCTCACCCAATGCCCCTTCCAGTCTGATATCTTGCCCAAAGTGCTGGCTGAAGAGGGCAGATTTAGCACATTGCATTTGAGGATGCAGGACTGTACAGCAGTTTTGGTGATCAGTCCTCACCTATATTACTGATGCCTGGAAAATTGATATTCCGCTTGATACTGGTCCATTGCCGTTTTATGTTGACCCTCCATCGGGCACCCTGTCGTTGATAGTGGTAGTAGATCTACTGGTGGCGAAACGTGTTTTATTGCAACTTTCATTCCTGAAATTGAGGAGCTGATCTTACAGCTTAAAACATTCATGGAACTGGAACGACTGGACACTTAGAAAAGAAAGGACATAAGGAATAAAACACTTTTTTAAAAGATGGAAAAGCTTCACTTCCAGAAAGTGCTCAGTGGAGGAGATAGAACACATTATTCGACCGTTTCAATATACTACCTAGTATTTGGAGATTTCGCTGTGTGGGAACCTAGGTCACCTGTGGCTTCCCACCTAGAGACCAAATTGACAAAGTTATAAGCTAAGCCCTGAGTTTTCTGAGGGTGACTCAACGAGGTTGTGGCTGGCACTATTGTTTTGAATTTATTGTTTCTTTTCACAGCCTTTGAAGGCTGTGTTTTATTATAATAAAATTTAAAAAAAATGCAAAAAATATAGATTGATATTTACCACTAACACGAAGTACAATGTGTCACTAAAAAACAATATCAAAATCATTTGGAAAAGCTAAAGCATCTCACAGTTATTGCCACATAAATTGATACTTGTCAGTTTTGAAAAGTGGGGCTGTGTCGTTAAGGTGTTTTCTGGCCGTATCATTAAGGAGTTAATTCTTAAAGGGGTTGTCCAAGATAAATCTATATTTTAAACACAAGCCCCCATGCCCCCATCCTCCAAATTTCTAAATAATTTTTCTTAGTTTACTGTAATATACGTAGGTCATGTGACATTATACACACACACATACATACACACACACACATACACAGTGGGGGAAAAACATTGGACTATTTTGAAGTGGCCTTCTATGAGCCCTGACCTAAATCCTATTGAGCATCTTTGGAAGGACCTGAAACATGCTGTCTGGAAAAGGCACCCTTCAAACCCGAGACAACTGGAGCAGTTTGCTCATGAGGAGTGGGTCAAAATACCTCTTGAGAGGTGCAGAAGTCTCATTGACAGTTACAGGAATCGTTTGATTGCAGTGATTGCCTCAAAAGGTTGTGCAACAAAATATTAACTTAAAGGGGTATTCCCATGAACATAACCATTTTAAAATTTGTAGATAATTAAAAGTTAAACATTTTTGCAAATATAAAGTAATTAAACATTTTGCAGAGTTTTAAAGATTTTCTCTAAATATCTTGTGGTCACAAGTTGTTGTCTTGATCGGTTGCCAGTGGATACGACCATGATTGCAGGACCTTTCTAAGTTCAGAAAATCAACTATGATTTCCTTATTCTGGCCGGGATATCTTCTGATACATGTAGTGTCCCTGCCTCATAACCCAGTTACAATAAGAAAATCATGGCTGGGTTCCTGACAAGTCCCAGACCATAGAAAGTTTCTGCATTTGTGGTCGTATCCATTGGCAACCGATCAAGACAACAGACTGTCACCACTAACATGGGTAGAGAAAATCTTTAAAACTCTGCAGAATTTTTAACTACTTATATTTGCAAAAATGTTTAACTTTTAACTATCTACAAATATAGATATGATTATGTTCATGGGAATACCCCTTTAAGGGTACCATCATTTCTGTCCAGGCCTGTTTCATGAGTTGTCTTTTTTAAAAAAATTCTGTTGAAGCATGGTTGAAAAGCAACTTTAATTTGTTCATTTTCATAGAATTTTTATATATTATTACTTTTGTCAGATTCAAGTTATTTCTGTGACCATTGTGGGTTTTTCTTTCATTAAACGAGGGGTAGCAACAATTTTGTCCACGTGTATATATACACACTGGTGTATAACCACCGTGTTTCTCCGAAAATAAGACAGAGTCTTATATTATTTTTTTCTCTGAAAAAAGGGCTAGGGCTTATTTTCGAGGTAGATCTTAATTTTTTCCATGAACAACAATCACACATTTGATCGATGTTTATTTCAACTTTTTTCAGAGGTGAAACAGCGAAAAAACAGCAGTTCGGCACTTTTGATTCTTTTTTTTTCGCTACGGCATTCACTATAGAGGTAAAATATTTTTATAAGCTTGTAGAGCAGGCGTTTTCGGACACATAAGGGACACCTAATGTGTATGTGTTTCACAGTAATATTTTATTTTTATATGTATTCTAGTGAAAGTGGGAGGGGGCTTGAACTTTTATTTTGCTTTTTTAAATATTTGTAACTTTTTTTTTTTTTTTTTTTTTACTATTAACCCCTCCTAGGGGCCTTGAACCTGCATTCATCCCATAGACTGCAATACAACATATTGCAGTCTATGGGAGATTATCTATATTACTAATGATGCTGTTCATAGCCTCAATACAGTAGTAATATTCCTATGACAGGCCTGGGAGCCTTCATAAGGCTCCCGGCTGTCAAAGGAACAGGTTGGCTCCTGCGATCTTGCTGCGCGGGAGCCGACCTGCAACGTGAAAGGTACGGGGCTGGTGGGGACCGGCCCCTGGGGATAGTTTCTCTGCTTTGGGGGGTCGATTTGGAGGGGGGGGTGGGGCACGGACTGGCACACTCAACAATGCCCGCGCTCAGAGTAGACACTGATCGCAGGCATTAACTCCAGGTCGCCGCGGAGACCCAGTACGGCAGCTATGGTAGCCGTTCTGCAGAAGAGCGTCAGCCATCTTTAAGGACCTGGCATCCGCTCTAATGGCACAGCAGATGTCGGGAAGGGGTTAAATTAGCTAGGGCTTATTTTTGGAGTAGGGCTTATATTTCAAGCTTACTACAAAAAACCTGGAAAATGTAGCTAGGGCTTATTTTCGGGGTAGGTCTTATTTTTGGAGAAAATATATATATATATATATATATATACACACACACACACAGTGGGGAAAAAAAAGTATTTAGTCATCCAATTGTGCAAGTCCTCCCACTTAAAAAGATGAGAGAGGCCTGTAATTGACATCATAGGTAGACCTCAACTATGAGAGACAAAATGAGAAAACAAATCCAGAAAATCACATTGCTTGATATTTAAAGAATTTACTTGCAAATTATGGTGGAAAATAAGTATTTGGTCAAAAGTTCATCTCAATACTTTGTTATATATCCTTTGTTGGCAATGACAGAGGTCAAATGTTTTCTTTTAAGTCTTCACAAGGTTGGCACACACACATGCTGGTATGTTGGCCTATGCATGCATGCAGCCTCCTTGCAGATCTCCTCTAGAGCAGTGATGTTTTGGGGCTGTCGCTGGGCAACACGGACTTTCAACTCCCTCCAAAAGTTTTCTATGGGGTTAAGATCTGGAGACTGGCTAGGCCACTCCAGGATCTTGAAATGCTTCTTACGAAGCCACTCCTTCATTGCTCTGGCGGTGTGCTTGGGATCATTGTCATGCTGAAAGACCCAGCCACGTTTCATCTTCAATGCCCTTGCTGATGGAATGTGGATTGCACTCAAAAGCTCACGATACATGGCCCTATTCATTCTTTCATGTACATGGATCAGTCGTCCTGGTCCCTTTGCAGAGAAACAGCCCCAAAGCATGATGTTGCCACCCCCATGCTTCACAGTAGGTATGGTGTTCTTTGGATGCAACTCAGCATTCACTCTCCTCCAAACACGATGAGTTGTGTTTCTACCAAACAATTCTACTTTGGTTTCATATGACATTCTCCCAATACTCTTCTGGAACATCCAAATGCTCTCTAGCAAACTTCAGACGGGCCTGGATATGTACTGGCTTAAGCAGGGGGACACGTCTGGCACTGCAGGATCTGAGTCCCTTCCGGCGTAGTGTGTTATTGACGGTAGCCTTTGTTACGTTAGTCCCAGCTTTCTGTAGGTCATTCACTAGGTTCCCCTGTGTGGTTCTGGGATTTTTGCTCACCGTTCTTGTGATCATTTTGACCCCACGGGGGTGAGATCTTGTGTGGAGCCCCTGATTGAGGGAGATTATCAGTGGTCTTGTAGGTCTTCCATTTTCTAATTATTGCTCCCACAGTTGATTTCTTCACATCAAGCTGATTGCCTATTGCAGATTCAGTCTTCCCAGCCTGGTGCAGGTCTACAATTTTCTTTCTGGTCTCCTTACACAGCTCTTTGGTCTTCACCATAGTGGAGTTTGGAGTGTGACTATTTGAGGTTGTGGACAGGTGTCTTTTATACTGCTAACAATTTCAAACAGGTGCCATTACTACAGGTAATGAGTGGAGGACAGAGGAGCCTCTTAAAGAAGAAGTTACAGGTCTATGAGAGGCAGAAATCTTGCTTGTTTGTAGGTGACCAAATACTTATTTTCCACCATAATTTGCAAAATAATTCTTAAAAAAATCAGACCATGTGATTTTCTAGATATGTTTTTTCATGGCTGGAAGGTCGCCTCTTCATTGCATGTGCCGGCCACCCACGCAAGCACATGGGTGGCCAGCATACGTCACGAAGATGAGGTGCCGGCCGGCAATGACATCCCAGGTCTGGAGCTGAAAGGAAGCAAAGGTAAGTATAATGGGGCTGTTGGGTGGCGGGTCGAAGAGGAGGTGCCGGCCGGTAAACATCACAAAGAAGAGGTGCCAGCAGGCACCTACATAGAGTGGGAATCGGGGAATCCTGCCGGCATGTAGAGCCATATAATATGGGAGCCACTGTGGAGCATATTGTACCATGTGTGGGCCACTGTGGAGCATATCATACTGTGTGGTGGCCACTGTGAAGCATTATACTGTGCGGGGGCCACCGTGGAGCATTATACTGTGCGGGGGCCACCGTGGAGCATATTATACTGTGCGGGGGTCACCGTGTAGCATTATACAGTGCGGGGGTCACCGTGGAGCATTAAACTGTTTATGTATGTATGTGTGCATATACAGTACAGACCAAAAGTTTGGACACATCTTCTCATTCCGAGAGTTTTCTGTATTTTCATGACTATAAAAATTGTAGATTCACACTGAAGGCATCAAAACTATGAATTAACACATGTGGAATTATATACTTAACAAAAAAGTGTGAAACAAATGTAAATATGTCTTATATTCTAGGTTCTTCAAAGTAGCCACCTTTTGCTTTGATTACTGCTTTGCACACTCTTGGCATTCTCTTGATGAGCTTCAAGAGGTAGTCACCTGAAATGGTCTTCCAACAGTCTTGAAGGAGTTCCCAGAGATGCTTAGCACTTGTTGGCCCTTTTGCCTTCACTTTGCGGTCCAGCTCACCCCAAACCATCTCAATTGGGTTCAGGTCTGGTGACTGTGGAGGCCAGGTCATCACTCTCCTTCTTGGTCAAATAGCCCTTACACAGTCTGGAGGTGTGTTTGGGGTCATTGTCCTGTTGAAAAATAAATGATGGTCCAACTAAACGCAAACCGGATGGAATAGCATGCCGCTGCAAGATGCTGTGGTAACCATGCTGGTTCAGTATTCCTTCAATTTTGAATAAATCCCCAACAGTGTCATCAGCAAAGCACCCCCACACCATCACACCTCCTCCTCCATGCTTCACGGTGGGAACTAGGCATGTAGAGTCCATTTGTTCACCTTTTCTTCGTCGCACAAAAACACGGTGGTTGGAACCAAAGATCTCAAATTTGGACTCATCAGACCAAAGCACAGATTTCCACAGGTCTAATGTCCATTCCTTGTGTTCTTTAGCCCAAACAAGTCTCTTCTGCTTGTTGCCTGTCCTTAGCAGTGGTTTCCTAGCAGCTATTTTACCAAGAAGGCCTGCTGCACACAGTCTCCTCTTAACAGTTGTTGTAGAGATGTGTCTGCTGGTAGAACTCTGTGTGGAATTGACCCGGTCTCTAATCTGAGCTGCTGTTAACCTGCGATTTCTGAGGCTGGTGACTCGGATGAACTTATCCTCCGCAGCAGAGGTGACTCTTGGTCTTCTTTTCCTGGGGCGGTCCTCATGTGAGCCAGTTTCTTTGTAGCACTTGATGGTTTTGGCCACTGCACTTGGGGACACTTTCAAAGTTTTCCCAATTTTTCGGACTGACTGACCTTCATTTCTTAAAGTAATGATGGCCACTCATTTTTCTTTACTTAGCTGCTTTTTTCTTGCCATAATACAAATTCTAACACTCCAATCAGTAGGACTATCAGCTGTGTATCCACCTGACTTCTGAACAACACAACTGATGGTCCCAACCCCATTTATAAGGCAAGAAATCCCACTTCTTAAACCTGACAGGGCACACCTGTGAAATGAAAACCATTTCAGGTGACTAGCTCTTGAAGCTCATCAAGAGAATACCAAGAGTGTGCAAAGCAGTAATCAAAGCAAAAGGTGGCTACTTTGAAGAACCTAGAATATAAGACATATTTTCAGTTGTTTCACACTTTTTTGTTAAGTATATAATTCCACATGTGTTAATTCATAGTTTTGATGCCTTCAGTGTGAATCTACAATTTTTATAGTCATGAAAATACAGAAAACTCTTGGAATGAGAAGGTGTGTCCAAACTTTTGGTCTGTACTGTATATAATTTACCAAATGCCAAAAAAAGCATGTGTGACTGTAATGATGATTATATACAGAAGGGATTTCAATATTACAGCCAAAGTTGAAGGTTACTGAGTGAGTGAGAACTAGGAGTCTAAAGATGGCGGCTGAGGATGTAGTGGACGGGCTAGCTTGGAGAAACAGGGAGGGGGGAGTGAGAGAAAAGGGAGGGGGATTGAGTGAGAGGGGGAGTGAGTGAGAAAGGGAAGGGGAGTGAGTCAGCTCTGAGTGCAGACCAAGGAATCATGGGAGGAAAGGCACAGAACAGGAAGATGCTGATGTAAACAAATGCAGAGGATGTCAGGAGCTCTGAGAGGACCCAGAAATCACTCAAAACAGTGCTAAAGGTATTTGGGTGCACTTATTAACTTATTTATAGCACTAACAGACCTTTTTTGAAAAATAATTTTTTTCCTGGAAAACACCTTTAACCACTTCCATATCAGATGCTTTACCCCCCCTTACAGACCAGGCACATTTTCAAGTTTTTTGTATGTGCGGTTTTGGAGGGCTATAACATTTTGATCATTTGCGTTATTCTACTAATTTCTGCGTCTTTTTTTGGTGACACATAAGGTTTTATTTTTATGTTGTTTTTTATTTTTGCATGTGTTTTAATTTTTTTCATATCCGGGAAAATATAAACAAAAGAGGAGGGAAAACATGTCTGTTTTTCACTTTTAATTTTTTTTATTTAATAACACAATGTGCTACTAAAAAAGTTTCTAAAATAGTTTTTACTCTCCATTACGGTAATTTTTATTTTGTATGGTTTCGTATTTTGCGTATTATTTTACTTATGTTTTTTTTACTTTTCTATTATATATATATATATATATATATATTTTTATTTTTTTTTTTTACATTGTGTCCCCATAAGGTCATAATAGACCTTTTGGGGACATCTGATAACTTTTTTTTTTTTTTTTTTATTGGAGAGGCTGATCTCCCTTGTAACTGGGGCTGGTACATTTAGCCCCAGTTGCAGGAGGAATTCAGCCTCCTGCATGTTACTTTCACATTACTATGGAGCTGATCTGGGTCCTGTAGGACCCAGCAGCTCTAACAGACTGTAATCCTGGCGGATCACGTGACCGCCGAGTCAGAGGGGAGTCGCAAGATGGCTGCGCCCATAGCGCTGTATACACAGCGATTGGGAAGGCAGGAAAGGTAATAAACCTTCCCTGTCTTCTCTCTGGGAGCTCCGGCTGAAGTTACAGCCGGCTCCCCGTTTCAGGTACGTCCTTTCAGAATTAGACAATCACCTTCCGGACGTAAAAACCCAATGGGTGGTCTGGAAGTGGTTAAGCAAAAATAAGTTGAACAATCCATCTAAAAGTTTGCTACGAATTTCATGGGTGGTGGATTTCATGCTTTTTTACTGTGATTTAGCAGTTTTAAAATTACCCATGTTTTTTTTTCTTTTTTACTACAGGAAGCAAATGTATTTTACATGTTTTCAACTGCGGAGCAGCAGGACGGAGAGCGCTGGGAGGCACCAGTCCTGCTGCAGTTGAGTATGTTTTCCCCCCCGACTTCGCCCACCTTCCCCGCCCTAAAATAATAACAATAAAAAAAAAAAAAAAAATTATCCTGGACAACCCCTTTTAGGACACGGCCCCACTTTTTAAAACCAAAATGTGTCATTTTATATGGCAATAACTTACCCAAATGATTTTGAGATTGTACTTCACGTTAGTGGTAAAATTGATCAATATTATTTGCAATTGTTAATTAACGAAAATAGATTTGATGGAAATTTGGAAAAATTAGCAATTTTCAAAATATGATATGCTTTGTTTTTCAGAGTCATACCACCCAAATACATTAATAAATATTATCTACCAAATCTCTGCTTTTTATCGACATCATCTTTAAATCAGCCTTCAATTTATTTTGGACATTATAAAGCTTACAAATCTAACAGTTTAACAGATTTACAGGAAAATTTTCTAAACTCACTTTTTAGGGACGACTCCAGTTCTGAAGGGATTTCAAAAGTCCTTTATTAGTAGAAACCCCACATAAACCACCCCATTTTCAAAACTACACCCCTTAACACCTTCCAGACATTCGTTGTAATAGTACGGCAGATGTCAGGTATTTAAATATATGTATTATACAGCAGAAACTCGGCGCACTGATCACGGCCATTAAGGCGCCTGGTTCAAGGCTGCCATATGGTGGGGAAAAAAAAGTATTTAGTTATCCACCAATTGTGCAAGTTCTCCCACTTAAGATGAGAGAGGCCTGTAACTGACATCATAGGTAGACCTCAACTATGAGAGACAAAATTAGAAAAATCCAGAAAATCACATAGTCTGATTTTTAAAGAATTTATTTGCAAATTATGGTGGAAAATAAGTATTTGGTCACCTACAAACAAGCAAGATTTCTAGCTCTCACAGACCTATAACTTCTTCTTTAAGAGGCTTCCCTGTTCTCCACTCATTACCTGTAGTAATGGCACCTGTTTGAAATTGTTATCAGTATAAAAGACACCTGTCCACAACCTCAAACAGTCACACTCCAAACTCCACTATGGTGAAGACCAAAGAAAGGACACCAGAAACAAAATTGTAGATCTGGGAAGACTGAATCTGCAATAGGCAAGCAGATTGGTGTGAAGAAATCAACTGTGGGAGCAATAATTAGAAAATGGAAGACATACAAGACCACTGATAATCTCCCTCAATCAGGGGCTCCATGCAATATCTCACCCCGTGGGGTCAAAATGGTGACAAGAACAGTGAGCAAAAATCCCAGAACCACACAGGGGGACCTAGTGAATGACCTACAGAAAGTTGGGACTAACGTAACAAAGGCTACCGTCAATAACACACTACGCCGGAAGGGACTCAGATCCTGCAGTGCCAGACGTGTCCCCCTGCTTAAGCCAGTACATATCCAGGCCCGTCTGAAGTTTGCTAGAGAGCATTTGGATGTTCCAGAAGAGTACTGGGAGAATGTCATATGGTCAGATGAAACCAAAGTAGAATTGTTTGGTAGAAACACAACTCGTCGTGTTTGGAGGAGAGTGAATGCTGAGTTGCATCCAAAGAACACCATACCTACTGTGCAGCATGGGGGTGGCAACATCATGCTTTGGGGCTGTTTCTCTGCAAAGGACCAGGACGACTAATCCGTGTACATGAAAGAATGAATGGGGCCATGTGTTGTGACATTTTGAGTGCAAACCTCCTTCCATCAGCAAGGGCATTGAAGATGAAACGTGGCTGGGTCTTTCAGCATAACAATGATCCCAAGCACAGCGCCAGGGCAACGAAGGAGTGGCTTCGTAAGAAGCATTTCAAGATCCTTGAGTGGCCTAGCCAGTCTCCAGATCTCAACCCCATAGAAAACCTTTGGAGGGAGTTGAAAGTCCGTGTTGCCCAGCGATAGCCTCAAAACATCACTGCTCTAGAGGAGATCTGCATGGAGGAATGTGCCAACATACCAGCAACAGTGTGTGCCAACCTTGTGAAGACTTACAGAAAACGTTTGACCTCTGTCTTTGCCAACAAAGGATATATAAGAAAGTATTGAGATGGACTTTTGTTATTGACCAAATACTTATTTTCCACCATAATTTGCAAATAAATTCTTTAAAAATCAGACAATGTGATTTTCTGGATTTGTTATCTCATTTTGTCTGTCATAGTTGAGGTCTACCTATGATGTCAATTACAGGCCTCTCTCATCTTTTTCAGAGTGAGAACTTGCACAATTGGTGGCTGACTAAATACTTTTTTCCCCGCTGTATAAAGGTTTTTTTTTTTAATAATTAAAAATTTAAATGAACTCCCCCCCACTTTCCTAGAATACATACAAAACAAAAAAATTACTGTGAAACACATACACATTAGGTATCCCTGTGTCTGAAAACAGCGGGTCTACAAGCTTATAATAATATTTTTCCCATATGGTGGCTGGCGTAGCAGGAGAAAAAAAAAATTAAAAGTGTCAAACCACCATTTTTTTTCACTGTTTCGCCTCGGATACAAATTGTAATAAAACAGTGATTAAAGCAATATACATCCCCTAAAATGGTACCACCACTGGTACCACCACCGGTACCACCACCGGTACCACCACCGGTACCACCACCACCGGTACCACCACCACCACCGGTACCACCACCACCACCACCACCGGTACCACCACCACCACCACCACCGGTACCACCACCACCACCACCACCGGTACCACCACCACCACCGGTACCACCACCACCACCGGTACCACCACCACCACCACCACCGGTACCACCACCGGTACCACCACCACCACCGGTACCACCACCACCACCGGTACCACCACCACCACCGACCACCACCACCACCACCACCGGTACCACCACCACCGGTACCACCACCGGACCACCACCACCGGTACCACCACCGGTACCACCACCACCACCGGTACCACCACCACCACCACCACCGGTACCACCACCGGTACCACCACCACCGGTACCACCACCACCACCGGTACCACCACCACCACCGGTACCACCACCACCACCACCACCGGTACCACCACCACCACCACCGGTACCACCACCACCACCGGTACCACCACCACCACCACCACCGGTACCACCACCACCACCGGTACCACCACCACCACCACCACCGGTACCACCACCACCACCACCACCGGTACCACCACCACCACCGGTACCACCACCACCACCACCACCGGTACCACCACCACCACCGGTACCACCACCACCACCGGTACCACCACCACCACCACCACCGGTACCACCACCACCACCACCGGTACCACCACCACCACCACCACCACCACCGGTACCACCACCACCACCACCACCACCACCGGTACCACCACCACCACCACCACCGGTACCACCACCACCACCACCACCACCACCACCACCGGTACCACCACCACCACCACCACCACCACCACCGGTACCACCACCACCACCACCACCACCACCACCACCACCACCACCACCACCACCACCACCACCACCACCACCACCGGTACCACCACCACCACCACCACCACCACCACCGGTACCACCACCACCACCACCACCACCACCACCACCGGTACCACCACCACCACCACCACCACCACCACCACCGCCACCACCACCACCACCACCACCACCGGTACCACCACCACCACCACCGGTACCACCACCACCACCACCACCACCACCACCACCACCACCACCACCACCACCACCACCACCACCACCACCACCACCACCACCACCACCACCACCACCACCACCACCACCACCACCGGTACCACCACCACCACCACCACCACCACCACCACCACCGGTACCACCACCACCACCACCACCACCACCACCGGTACCACCACCACCACCACCACCACCACCGGTACCACCACCACCACCACCACCACCACCACCGGTACCACCACCACCACCACCACCACCGGTACCACCACCACCACCACCACCACCGGTACCACCACCACCACCACCACCACCGGTACCACCACCACCACCACCGGTACCACCGGTACCACCACCACCACCACCGGTACCACCACCACCACCACCGGTACCACCACCACCACCACCGGTACCACCACCACCGGTACCACCACCACCGGTACCACCACCACCACCGGTACCACCACCACCACCACCACCGGTACCACCACCACCACCACCACCACCACCACCGGTACCACCACCACCGGTACCACCACCACCGGTACCACCACCACCACCACCGGTACCACCACCACCGGTACCACCACCACCACCGGTACCACCACCACCACCGGTACCACCACCACCACCACCACCACCACCACTACTACTACTGATATAAACAAACTATATAAATCTTTGGAACCGTACCAAAACATAGAATATAGGTGACATGTCATTTTGATTCCACAGTGAACGCTATAAATACTAAGCCTGTAAGAAAGGTGCACAAATGCATCTTTTCTCCAATTCTACCCCATAGTGAATCTTTTTCAGTTTCCCAGTACATTTTTCAGAATAATAAATGATACCATTATAAAGAACAATTTGTCCCACAAACATTAAGCCCTCATATAGCTCTGTAAACGGAAAAATTAAAAAGATATGGTGTATGTAAAGTGAGAATTCAAAAACAAAAATCGAAAAATGTCTCCATTTTAAATTAGAAACAGCATTTGGTTAGTTTGTTAACCCCTTTAAGCATTTCATGGAAATAAAAACAATATGGAGGTGAAATGTAAACATTTCACTTTTTTTTTCCAATAAAACATCCATTTACCCCTAAAAATTACACATTTGCAAGGGGTTAAAAGGAGAAAATTAATATCTGTTTGTTATGCAATTTTTCCCAAGCATGAAAAACCCCACATGTGGATGTAAACTATTGTTTGGTCAAATGCCTCATTTACCCATTTATCAATTTATCTAAGGGTATAGTAAACATTTTCACCCCATGGTTGTTTCACACATTTCATTAGTATTGGGAGAATAGAAAGAAAAAAAAAAATGTTTTTCACTTTTTTTTTTTCCAATTCAAAGTTTATTGGTTTTCAAAAAGACATAAAATACAGTGACAACAGATAGCTGCAACAGCAGCAGCAACATTTTGTACTGTAGATAACGGGGAGATCCCTGAATAGAGGCCAGAGGACAAGAAGAGGAGCGGAAAGGGAGAAGAAAAGAGGAGGAAGGGAAAGAAGCCGCGAGGCAACAAAAACAAAACACTGATGGAGGGAAGAAAGGAGAGAAAAAAAAAAAAAAAAGGGGGGGAGGACTATACAGCAACAGTATTCGGGTCCAAGGCAGGACCCCAGGGGTGCAAGCAATCAAAAATTCTTCATCAGAAAGAGCAATAAAACTCCACAAGGAGCAAAGCCAGAGGGTCAAGAATAGTCCTAAACAGGTAACCCATCAGTTAGCTATAAAAGCCAGAGCATTCCACTATAGGTCTACGGGGGAGGCAAAGGCCCGAGAAGCGTATGATATTCACTGGTACATTGGAATTCCATCCAGGAGAACCAATTTTATTTATTTTTTTTACTTAAGTGTGTTATTCTGGGTATAACAGTGTCATACATGTGAGCATAAACTGCAGTTTGGGCACATAGCAAGGTGCAGATGGGAAGGAGCACTAAGTGGCTTTTAGAATGCAGATTTAGGTATTTGGACACCATGTCACATTTGCAGAGCCCCTGAGGTGCCCAATAAAGTGGACCCCTCAAAGAATTTATCAAGGAGGGTTGTGTGCATTAGTTTTCCTAGATGTGAATGCACAGCAGATGGTGAAAAGTAAATATGTAAGCTGTGAGGAGTACATCAGAAACACAAAATTCCCTAGCCTTTTTAGACTGAGGTGTCACTATGGAGGTAATTTTTGATGTATTTTCCCTCAAACTCTAAATTTGGGGTGTACCTGGATATATGCTGGAACAGTTTATACATTTTCCTTCCTTCTGCAGCCAGTTTTGCCCTAAAGATGTGCCGATTTTTGGGGTTGTTGTCACAAGCTATAGTTTTTATTTTCTGGTGATGTAGCCATAGGAGGACTTGTTTTTTTAGGATGAGATGCATTTTGTAATGACACCATTCTGGGGTGCCTATAACTTATTGACTAAATTTTATTAATTATTTCTTGGTGGATTAAGATACAATAAGTTTTTTTTTATTATTTTTCAACAATAACTCATTAACAAATAAGGAAAACTATAGGCAGAAATATGTAAATATTTCAAGATATATGGAAGATTGCTAGGACCAGGAATGTGCAAAGCAGGGAGCAAAAGGACACAAGCTAAATGATCTGAAGTCCACTAATTGCGCCACCCATAGAGGGCTGTGGGAATAAGGGGAGAGAGAACAAGCGTGGAAATGGCAAACAACAAAGGCAATTATATCAAGATATAAAAGGGCAAGAGATACAATCAGGAACAAAACAGCAAGGTCAATAACTGTAAAAAGGTCGTGGAAAAGTCCCAGGGAGACATCATGAGGAATCGGGATGCTGAGAGGATCAGTCCTGACAGTAGTGTGTTCCCAATGTTTGTAGTACATCCATGTACGTCAGTTGTCGTCAAAGATATTGTCCCCAGACACTCCACAGGACAAAATGTCTACGTGTTACGAAGTCCATTCTGCCGTAGCTATCAATTCTCATGGCAATGGGATAGTAGAGGAGATCCAGATACGTATGAAAGTCGAAGAGACCAAGCCAAGGCAAACACAGTAGATGAACTGGTGGCCCCTGGAAACGAGTTGATCCATACCGATAGTTTTCAGAGAGTCCTGTATTTCAGCTGATGTTATGTGTGGGTTTTTCTTTGCATCTCGAACAATTTTCCGGGCAGTTGTGGCCGAAATTTTGGTTGGTCTACCTGACCGTGGTTTGGTTTCTGGGCATGTTATCAGTCCAAAATTAAACAGGGTCCAAAATGAACAGGGTCATTTTGATGTTTTTGGTTGCCATTATGATTTAAAAAAGAGAAAACACAGACGTTTGACAATAAATGGCTTCAACCAACCACTAACCATGAGTGGAGAAAAAGTTTTTGTGTTATCATTCATATTCTCTGAAAAGAGGCCAAAAAAAAAAAATAAAAAAATCTGCCGCGGTATGTAAACTTTTTAGCACAATTGTAAGGATGGTGCTCCAGCCTCAAGGAGTAATAGCCAATTGAGCTTGTCAGTTGTGGCCAGATTGTGGTCCGCGCCTGTTGTGGGAACAAGGAATAGGGTCATACGCATCTTGAGGAAGAGACAACTGCATATTCCATCATCTAGACTGTGGATGGTGTATGTTGTCCTATCTTTGGCTATACGGAGTGTAGGGAACAGCTCCCACGGTGGGAATCGGCAATGACCAAGTTCACAGAGGCAGCAGGTTTTAAAACTCCAAGGGTCCTTTATTTAGGCGCTTAGGCACAAAATGACATTACATAAACAAAACAAGAGCCTAAGCCTGTCCGGCTCTAAATAAACAGTATCATGCCCCTCACTAGCCTAGTGCAGGGAAATACATATCCGCAAACACAGTATGAAAGTCTGTAAACCTTCACTCCAGGGGTGCTCTCTCTCCAGTCTGCCACTTGTCAGCCCTCCTTTTGCCAGGCTTCCTTCCTCAATAATCACTCACAGGAAGCCTCAGCTGAAAACACCTTGGAGTAGGGGAAAACCTACCTAGTGGACCAGGGGTGTGGACGGGAAGACTCCCACTACCAACCTGTCCTCCAGTCCAGAAAATCCAGCTCATGTAACTTAAAGAAAATCCCTAGCAGACTATGTTCTGGCAACATGCATCTTCCTGGATTTCCGTTACCTCGTCTGGCTGAGGAAACCAGGCGAGATATACACCCCATCCAGCACTTTACAATAAACTTTACCACAGGAGTTGCACCGGGAAGCCCCATCTGTATGGAATTCTGTGTCTGCAAAGAGGTGTTGTAACAGGGAGTAGTTCCCTGCGGAGGCGTAGAATCAAGTCAGAGAGGTCATCGTACAGCTGCACATCAAGGAATTTCACAGGCCAAGACTTCTGTTTGCGAGCCGTGTTCACTATCTGTTCCTTACTATGGGGGAAATGAAATCTTACAAGTACATCTCGTGGAACATTGTCTCCATGGTAATGGGGGCGAGGTATTCTGTGAACCCTATCAAGGATGAGATCTGTCGCTGAGGAATCAGGCAGTAGGAACTTGGCAAAGTCTTGAATATAAGACTGCAGATCCGCTGGTGCAACTTGTTCCGAAATGCCTCTAAATTTAATATTGTTCCTGCGGGAGCGGTCCTCCATAGCGGCCAATTTAGTGTTAAGATTCTCAAGGTCCTCAGCCAAGTCACTATGGGCATCAATGACCTTGTTATAAGAGGGAGCCAAATCGCCCATCTTAGTCTTAATGTGGGTCACTCTGCCATCTATAGCTGTAACAGAAGCATGAAGGGGCTGAACCAGTCCGCCTAAGGGGAGCTACGGAGGGTCAAAAGCATATCTCTCAGGGTGTGTTCTGAGACAGGGCCGTTAAATGTGTAGAAGCTGTCTAGGCCACCCACGAAGGCTGCAAGAGAGCTTGAGAGGGAGGGCACTCCTAGGTCGGTCAAGGGTTTCCTGGAGATCAATACGGGGCCTCTGTTCGATCAGGCTGGTACCAGGAGATAAGTAACTCTGTTTGGCTTGCTTTGGTTCCACAGAGGGTCTAGACGTTTGAGGTGTAAGTTTCTGTACTGTAGAGCGGATAACTTCAGGGGTAGGAGGCAAAGGAATAGTCGGTGTGTCAGGGACAACATTATCAAGGAGTTCCTCTCGACTTATCGAAGCAGCTGCGGGTGATGGAGGAGCCCTATAGGGTCGCGGGAGATGCGACCCGATATACCGTCTTGACTGCAATCCCCCTCAAGATAATTTGTTATGATGTTGTCTGTCCGTCAAAGAGATTTCTTACCCCTCACAATTGTAAAGCCGTATCTTTCCAGTAGCAAAATAGAGACAAGGGGGTCACTGCAAAATAGGCTATAGTCGCGTTGAGTTGCCAGGTAGTCACTAGGTCCAAGAGGTTATATCGCCATCAGATGAAAGGTGGTGTGGCCCCCCAGGGAGGTACAATTCGTTTGTAAACAATTAGCTAAGGACAGGTGCTGTGGTGACACCGAAGTATAGTACCGGAGAAGATGCAAGTCCAGATAAGGCAGCGGGAAACACTTACAAAAAGTACAAAACCGTGCCAGGAGGGGTTATTACAGTAGCAGTACAATCTCTGTCCTGGCCCAGCTCGGAGCAAGAAGGGCTTCAAGGTCGTCTGGTGGCTTGTAATATGTTCAGAGCCGTACCAGGAGGGGTTCTCTCAGTAGTTGTGCAGAATAGGCACTAGTTCTTGCTCAAAATAAGACAGCTACAAGGCCGTCCGGTGGCTTGCAAGATGTAGATGACTGTGCCAGAGGGAGTTATCTCAGAAGTAATGCGGAGTGAAAACAGTTCCAGTTTGGAGAAGTAAGACCCACAGAGTCGACCAGTGATTTGCAAGATGGACACAACCATGCCAGGAGGTGTTATCTTAGTGGCGGTGTAGTGCAAACTTAGTTCCAATTCAGAGCAGGAAAAGTTACAGGGACGTCCAGTGAAAGATATATATGCCCGTGTCAGGAGGAGTTATCTCAGAAGCGGCGCAATTCGTATCTAGTCCCAGCTCAGAGTGGAAAAGGCTACAGGACCATCCATTGGCTTGCAAGATGTAAATGGCTGTGCCAAGAGGAGTAATCTCAGTAGCGGTGGAAAATGTGGCTAGTCTCAGTGCAGAGCAGGAAGCACCAAAGGGCTATATGATGGAGGCACTAGGGAGGGGTGAGGAGTCTCCCTGATATATGAGTAGGGTCTCAGCACTCCCCCTCCCCAGGCCACACAGCAGCAGGAGTTCTTCCCAGAGGAGTTATCTGAGGGACTCCAAATAGAGGTGGCAGACACCAGAGGGTTAACTCACCACCTGAGTGATGGGTCCGCGTCGCACAGCGCCACTGGCAGTATAGGAGCCAAATGTGGGGTCTAGTTGTAACTGAAGAGTGAAGAAATCAGGCGATACCTTTTAGAGGCTAACTGAGTATATTTGATAAGTAAGCTTTGGAGTCTAGCTCCCTTCATCAGACATGGTGTTATACAAGAACCTGAAAATTCACATTATTTATACATACAATTTTCAGGTTCTTGTATAACACCATGTCTGATGAAGGGAGCTAGACTTCCGAAAGCTTTCTTATCAAATATACTCATTTAGCCTCTAAAAGGTATCGCCTGATTTCTTCACTCTTCCACTACTTTCTATGACTAACACGGTACAACATTATACTACTAGTTGTAACTGAGACAGACTCAGTCTGGAGGTGAAGAAGGGTAGGCCCCAAGATGGCCGCCTCCCGCTACAATAGGCCTCAAGCTTCTGATATCCTTTGGTGTCGGCCGGAGCGTGGAAAGAGAGCTGCAGTGATAATTTATGCAGGTGAGAGAACCAGGCAGTGTGGGCAGTAAAGTCACAGAGGAGCCGGCTAATGGCAGATGGTCCCATTTAGTCAGTGCTGCGGAGGCAGATTAGGCCCCAAGATGGCGGCTCCCATTGCGGGGCAGCCGGTAGGCCGCAAGCCTTAGATGCCCTGTGGTGTCGGCTGGAGCGAAGAGGATTAGCCGCGGGGGTCACTCAGACAGGCCAGAGAAGTAGGCAGCGCTGGTGTATAGGAGCCAAATGGTGACAGCGGTCTAGCCAGCGCTGCGGAGGCTCCGGATCCAAGATGATGGATCTCCGTGAGCCAGGAGAAGTAGGCCTCAAACTGGAGCAGTTGGTAAGAGACCCCGGATCTGAGCAAAAACACCCTGGATGTACTAACAGGGGCTTGGGGGAAAGCCCAAGGATGTTTGGAGACAGCAGAGACTAGAATGACAGAGATAGGAGTCGGATTAGGTGAATCATTCAGGAGAGCAACAGATTGCACGTCCAGTCGCTTTGCCGGCTAGCCACGCCCCCCCCTTCTTGGTGGATTAAAAGGAAAACAAAACACAACAAAAAAAAAAAACCCACATCAAATCTTGCATTGCTTTTTACCTTTTACATTTTTGCCAGAGGACAACATAAGTAACATTTTACCTTTATTCTATGGGTAAGTGAACTGTATAACGCTGAAACCCCTTAAATGCCATAGACACATACAGCTAACACCTGCTCTTGATGCCATCCGCTCACACACTGAGCGTGCAGCCAGCATTAAGGCATTGGCGGCTGTGGTGTACGGTTATATCCAATATCGCCAAAGGCGTCAGACCACTTAGGCTAGGTTCACACTAGTGTCATCTTTCTGTTGTTCTGGTCTGTTGGAGGACCAGAACAACGGACAGTTGTACCGCTGTAATAGCAGTTACACACGGAGCCCAATGAACCACAGTGACTATAATGGGGTCCATTATATTAAAACAGAAATTGGCAGAGGAAAAAAGTCCCTCTTGCAGGGTTGGGGATATTGAGGGTCTAAATTTCACCGTTAACTGTCAAAAGAGCGTTACTGACAGTCTAGTTTGGCTGTGAGGAACGCCCTCCCTGACAGTACGCGTCCATAGCCCTGTACTGAGGGGGCATTCCTCTCAGCTCAGCGTCATCTGACAGTACAGGGCTATGGACGAGTACAGAGAGAGTTCCTTACTGCCCAGTGATAACGCTAAGCTAGACTGTCAGGAACGCCCTTCTGACAGTAAACGGTGAAATTTAAACCCCCGATATCTCCAGTACCGGGGCATATAATGGGTAGGCTGACAAAGCGCTGAATTCAGTGAGCTGTCGGCTTTCTAGCGGTATGTAAAACCGCATAAACATGAGGACGTGAGAGGTCCTCTTTAAGTCTAACCTGCACTAGATGTATCATTTAGCATTAGTCACTGTGGTAAACTGACATTTTCAGACTACCTGCTAAATTTACACTGTATAACTATTAGTAAATGTGGGCTTGTATTGTAAAATTGATTAACAATACTTTCATATTCTTTTTCATACTGCATTATTATTTATATCTCAAAAAAGATTGCTTGGAACTTACAATCCGTCCATCACCACTACCAATATCAACAAAAGTTCCGCTTCTAAACTGAAGCATTTTCAATACACTTTCCACTTGAATTTCTGATGCAGGCACATACGGCAGGCAAATTTTTCTCAAAGCAGGTGCAATGAATGGAGTAGCAACAGCATATAAAGCCAACAAAGTGCCTCCTACAAGACCTGTTGCAACTAGTCCCCATCTCTGAGTTTTCGAAGTTCCAGTATTATAATTCCAAATAAGCCCTTCTTCTGAATTAGTACTACTGGAAAAGAAATTTGACATCCCTGAAAAACCTGTAATCAGAGATAAACAATTATTAAAAACAACATTTTAGGAGGAAAAAAAACACAGGCATCCTGAATGCATCAGTTCTCAAATAATCATTAGACTCCATGCACACAACACATGACTGAATGTGCATTCAATGTGGGGGCTGAGTTTGCTATGGAATGCAAAATCTCCCCCCAAATCCCCGCAATAAGATTCCTGGTCCAAAAGGTTGGCATACTAGTAGCCTATCCCTGTGGGACATAGGGAGCCTATGTGCGCTGTACTTGTCAGAAATTTCCGTTTAGCTGCTGTTGCTTTAAGGCACGGGTGTCAAACACAAGGCCCGCGGGCCGAATCCGGCCCGCTGCCTTCTGTTATCTGGCCCGGCCTCAAGCGGCACTGTCCCTCACTGTCTGGGGGGCGGCATTTTTCTATTCAATGTAAACCAGCCCAGGACAGGCCGCTTTAAAAAAAAAAAAAAAAAAACAGAGCTGAGCGGGGCCTGTCCTGGCCTGGTTTAAGAGACGTCGCATCTGAGCGCAGGCGGCGATACAATGACGTCATCGCGCTGCCTACGCTGAGCCACAGATGTCGCGGACAAGAAGAGGAGGCGGCGGCGGCTGCATCAAGGCATCGCAGGTGAGTATAACTTTTTTTTATATATAAATAGGCCGTGACCTGCTGGAGTATCCCCAGCAGGTCACGGCCTATTTATTTACCTACCCCGCATCTGCTCGTGGCCGCCTCCGCTTCCCCTTCTGCTATGGGACGCAGAAAGGGAAGTGGATGCCGCTGTGAGCAGCCGCGGACATCGGTAAGTGAGGTCGCGGGCCGCAAATACTACTATTATTATACTTTTCAGACCCCGGAGTATAATAATCGGGGGCCCAGGGGAGGTGAGGGAACATAAAAACATATCCTACTTACCTCTCCTGCGATCGGTGTTACTCCAAGCAGGCTTGAGGCCTCTGGTGACATCATCAGGTCGCGTCGCCGGCCTGATCATGTCACGTGTGTGTGCGCAATTAAACAGGACCGAAAGCTGCAAGGAGTGCACCGGTGTCCAGAATAGGTAAGTAACACTGGTTTTTATGTTTGTCACCTCCCCTGGGTCTCCGTTCAATAATATTTATGGTTTGGCCACTACGGGGCATAATACCCTGTGCAGGGACCACTGTGGAGCATAATACAAGTGCAAGGGCCACTATGGAGCATAATACCAGTACAGGGGCCACTATGGAGCATAATACAAGTGCAGGGGCCACTATGGAGCATAATACCAGTGCAGGGGCCATTACGGAGCATAATACCGTGTGCAGTGGCCACTGTGGAGCATAATACCGTGTGCAGGGGCCAATATGGAGCATCATACCGTGTGCAGGGGCCAATATGGAGCATCATACCGTGTGCAGGGGCAATATGGAGCATAATACCGTGTGCAGGGGCAGCTGCGAGTCACAATACAGTGTGCAGGGACTGCTGTGGAACATTATAGTATGTGTAAATGGGGCGATATAAATAGGGGCTATGGCGCCTGTTTATATTATACGCTGTCTAATAGCTCACTTAACTGTTAAGAAGTTACTTTTATACATGTGTAAAATAATCTTGGCCCTTCAAGGTACCCCGTGAGGCTGAAGTGGCCCCCGGTGAAAATGAGTTTGACACCCCTGCTTTAAGGTTACTGTGCCAACCTGTGAAACTTGTGCAGTGTTCAGGGTTTTCAAAGGTTTATCCAATTAGCAGCTGAGGAGGCATATTTAAATCCTCTTCCTCCTCAGCCAGGTGCCTGTTATTTGGTTGTATCTAGGGTGGCTTCCATAACCTGATCATTTGTGCTGGACTGCTCTATATTGACCTTTGGCTTGTTACTTGTCTCCTGATTTTGGCCCTGACGTTACATCTCAGACTGACTTTTGGCGTGGACGTTCAGTCTCTTGCTCTATCCCTCTGTCTTTGATCTGTCTATGTAAGGTATTGTGGTTTCTGGTTTAACGTTAGTTTGTGGAGCATTTATTTTTTTGTGCCAGGTCCTGTGGTGTTAACTGGGACCCCAAATTCAGCACAAATGCATCTGGTTTCGCGGCTGGTGCTGGTGAAGGCTAAAGATTTAAATAGCTGGTTCTACTGCTGTCATTGTTTCAAACACAGTTGTTACTGCATTCAGTTCTGGGACGACAGGTGCTTTCCATTATAAGCAAGTGATATAAATAAATTAATCTGACATGGGATAACTGTAAGGAGTTTGTACAGTTTCCCTGTGTTTGCGTGGGTTTCCTCCCACACGCCAAATATATACTGACAAAAAATTTACTTTGTGAGCCCTATACGGGACAGTGATCACAATATCTGTAAAAGTGTTGGCACTATATAAGACAAATCAATAAATAAATGCTCAATTTCGTCTGAGGCTGAAGCCCCAAGTTGCAAAAATTAAGCGTCTAAGCCATGGCAAAAAAACGCTGTGTTTTACAGTAATTACAAAGTGGATGAGATTCTGGCTAATTCCATCAACACATTGTAAAAAAAAAAAAAAAAAAATGCAATGGAAAAGCTGCGTTTTTAAAAATGGCCGTGTTTTTGAAAATTGCACCATGTCAATTATACCTGCGGAAATGCTGGCGTTTTCCATATAGGTATAAGAGGGGCAGAGGTTCCCCAGAGGAAAACTCAGCGAAAATGCAATGAAAAATGCTGCGGGGAAAAAAAAAAGCAATGTGTTTCGCTATGTGGAGCCTTAGTTTAAAAAAAACAGACAGGACGTTTTTATTTTAACATAGCAGTCATTCAGAATGTATGCAAATTCGAAGTGTTTAACCCCCTTAGCGACTAAGGATGTTTATTACGTATGATGTACGAGAGGGCTCAGGAGCTGATATAATACAGCCAGCACCTGCCGCTAACAGCAGCAATCAGTGCCGACACCGATTGCAGCTGTTAACACCACCATCTTTGTCCGATCACCGCCCTCCGGAACGTAATCGAAGTGAATGGATATTACAGTATGAGCGATCAGATTCCCTAGGATTCAAGGTCCCTAGGGGGTCTGAACCTAAAAGTAAAAGAAGAAAAAAAAAGTTTTTAAAAGTATTAAACTTAAAAAAAAAATGCCCGAACTACTAAAATATTTATCCCATATGGTGAATGGCGTAGCGGGTAAAAAAAATCAAAATAGCCAAATGGCGATTATTTCAACACATTGCTTCCTACAAAATATTGAATAAAAAGTGATCAACCCATCAGACCTTCCCCAAATGGTATCAATAAAAACATCATCTTGTCCCGCAATTTTGCAAAATTCAAAATTCATTTTTTTAAAAGGTATCAAATCATTACAAATACTATATAAATTTGGTATCGCCATGATCATACTGACCCACAGAATACAGTGACTACCGTAAAAATTAAATTTTCTCCACCTCATTCTAAATTTTTTTTCAGCTTTCCTATACAGTGTACAGGATATTGAATGGTGCCATTACAAAGTACAATTTGTCCCACAAACAATAAGCCATCATGTGACTCTGTGGATCAACAAAAAATATGGCTCTTGGAAGGAAAAAACAGATATGCAAAAAAGAAAATTGGTTTGGTCTTTAAGGGGTTAATTTGCACTATTGTTTATCCTCTGACAAACCAGAACAACAGTTATAAAATTTGTAAGGTGAAACAACACAAACATTTTCACTAGTTGGTTGTGTTTACATTTTGCAATCCTCTACACAGTTTACATTGCATAGCCGCCATGAAACAGTGAAGGGGTTATGGTGCTTGTATGCCATGCAGCCCTCACTCTCTAACGCATTGCAATCAATCAGAAAGATGTCACCCTTGGAAATTTAAAGAATGTTGTCCAGCAGCCAGCTCAGCCAGGTATAAATAAAACTTAACTTAATTCATCAACACAACAAAAGCATAATTTAAAAAGCACAAAGGGATCCTCTGTGCTAGACAGAAGCAAAGAGTTTGCTTACGCGTTTCGAGGATGAACTCCCCTTAGTTCATCCTCAAGACTCAAAACACATCTCTTCAATCTGCCATTTGTGGGCACATAATACCCTCACTATACATAGAATACTGCAAAATAATGATTAGGTAACCAGATTCCTTTGAGTCTATTGAGAGAAAAGTGCATTTCAAATGTTTGTTAATATGAGCACAATGACACCTTTAACAGCTGATCAGCGGGGTTGTCAGACCACAGATCTTTTAAATTATGACTTATCCTGGAGCTCAGTCATCATTAAAAAAAAAAAAAAAAAAAAAAAAGACAGAATACAAATTACCTTCCCTGCCATTCGCTGGATATACAGCGCTGAATGATCGCTGGATATACAGCGCTGAATGAGCGCTGTATACAGCGCTATGGGGAACCGCCATCTTGCGGCAGGATCAGCGTCTGTAAGAGCTGCTCTGGGTCCTACAGGACCCAGTTCAGCTCTATTGTAATGTGAAAGTAACGTGCAGGAGGCTGTATTCCTCCTGCAACTGGGGCTAAATGTACCAGCCCCAGTTACAGGGGAAATCAGCCTCCCCAAAAAAAAAAAAAAAAGTGATCAGACGTCCCCAAAGGTCTCTTATGACAATGTAAAGAAAAAAAAAAAAATTACATAAAAATACGCCAATAACACGCCCTTACTAAAGGTTATACCCCACCCCCAACGACACCATAAAAATTACCGTAATCGAGAGTAAAAACTATTTTAAAAAGTTTTTTAGTAGCACTTTGTGTTATTAAATTAAAAAAAAAATGAAAAGTGAAAAACAGACACGTTTTCCCTCCTCTTTTGTTTAGATTTTGCCGGATATAAAAAAAATTTAAAACACATGCAAAAATAAAAACAACATAAAAATAAAGCCTTATGTGTCACCAAAAAAAGACGCAGAAATTAGTTGAATAATGCATATGATAAAAATGTTACAGCCCCCAAAACCGCACAAAAAAACCCAAAAATGTGTCTGGTCTGAAATGGGGGTAAAGCATCTTGTATGGAAGTGGTTAACATTATGTTTATAGCATCTATATACCAAGGGATGCATGGCATGGTATACCACTATTATTTTGGAGAGTAACAACGTATACAGATTAACCCTCGTCAGGCTGCATAATTTTACAACATTACAGGCTCCATAGGAATAGGTACAATTGTACCTACTCAGCCGGACGAGGGTTAAACAAAGGCCAAAAGAAGTTTTCCTAATTTTCACACTAAACATACATCACAATCAAAAACTGCACACATTCCTCCTACGTAGTGAATAACAAACTGTGAGTGCTGGCCTAAAACTCAAGAAGTAAAGAACTATACTACCGTTATAAAACGAAATTATACGATCTCAAAATAACACTGACCTTTATTTGTCATAATCACTGTAACTGATACAATACAGAAACCGGATATAAGAAATAAAACATGAGGAAGAGGAGGAGATAGAAGACGAACACATGTCCCTCACTTGGTAGTAGCCTATAAATTACATTACGCGAAAGCCGGTATTACTGTCTGCACGCAACAACTATACAGAAAATGCAGAGCATTATTACTTATCAACTGTCATGACTTAAAAAAATCCGGTTAAACTATGCATTCACTAAGGCAACGCCCTCAAGAGGCGGCGCAAACCAATTGATGGCGACCCTATGAACCCCATTGTAAAATGTACATATACACACACAAATATATGTATAGATATATATCTATCTATCTAAATAGATAGATAAATATCTATACATAGATTTATATAAATATCTATATCTAGTAGAGGTGCACCTATAGTGTTATATCCCCCCACTTCTGCATAGTGGTATGTTCCACAGAAGACGTTTCCAGAATCTGCCATTAAGTGCACTCTTTTTTGTTGTTGCACATGCGCATTATTTTAGAGATTGTAATAAGTAAGACAGTTGGAGGCGGTTGCGTTCTTTCTTTTCTTGAAGACGGGTATCGCCATCATGTCTGCTCTAGGTACTCTCGCTTTTGATGAGTATGGACGTCCATTCATTATTCTTAAAGATCAAGATCGCAAATCCCGTCTGTCTGGTTTGGATGCGCTCAAGGTAGGGATTAATGACGGTTTCCTTTTATACAGTTAGTTTGTGGGAGATGGCTGGGGCCTTACGATCCACCGGCTTTTGACGTGTTCTCCTATGGCGTCTGTTGGAACCATTTTGTAGCGTAGTGTTGAGAATTTTACGGGCATTTAGCGACCAGATGTTTTTCCGTTGCGTTGCTCTACAAGTCTGTGAGCAAAAATTCGTTTTTCTGCAGTGATTTTTCTTTTGGAGTTCAGATTCATAACTTGCTTATGTTGTATTTCTTTGAAGTTACTGAGGGATTTTATCAACCCAGTTTTCCCCACAGTGACTTAAATTAAATACAACATAATTTTGTTTATCACTCTGAACTTTGCACTCTGGTTACTTAAAATAAAGTGACTTAAAAAATCGACAAAAACAAAAGTGTTGCCAGGGATGCATTGCTCCTACATATTTTTTTATCATTCGTGCATGCTTTCTGTGATAAGTTATAGCAAAAATCTCTGCCATTCTGGTTCAATGGCGTGCGTCTGATTTATAAATAGACCGCAGCCTCTTCATAAATCAGTTCTGTTTATCTGGCCTTTATTAAAGGGATTGTTCAAAATAAATCCATATTTTAATCATAATGCCACCATTATCTACTCCAACTCTCTAAGCTACATGTATTAACTATTATTTTTTTTTATTTTATTTTTCCTGTGATATATGTAGGTCATGTGACCTGCATATGGCCCATTTTTTTGCCTTTCTGCTGACATTGTGGGGACTCTAATCGATATCCGCACCCACAACGTCAGTGGAAAGTACTAGCCCCGTTATACTTACCTGTTCTTCTTGGCAGATGCGGATGTCCTTGCTGGTCAACACCTCTTTGTGACGTGTGACGGCAGTCCATGCATGTGCAATACAGTTGGCAGCCGGAACCTCCTCTTTGTGACGTGTGCGGGGTCCACTGTGGAGCATGTTGTGACGTGCGGGTATAATAGCACTAACAGACTTTTATTGAAAATCCATTTTTGTTGCCCTGAAAATCCCTTTAAGACTGAAAAGGAAACACCAGTCTTCATAAATCTGCCCCAGTGTTTGTAATTATTGTGTTTTTTTGTTGTTTTTTTACCGAAATATACTATACATTATTGTTAATCTTAAATTAAGCATTATTTTCTAAGTTTATTGTAGTTCATACTGTATATTCACTTTTGTCTTAAGAGGTTTTCCAGCCTTATGATATCGATGACCTCTCCTTTGCAGAGGCCACCAATATCAGATCGGTGGGGGTGTCTTACACCAGGTACCTCCACCAATCTGCTGCTCTCAGTGCAAGAAAAGGGGGGGGGCATGGCTTAAAGAGGCAAACACGACCGCTGAGGAAATTCAGTGGCCTCTGTGTCTTTCTTTGAAGTTGTTGATTGGCCCTAGCGGTTACATGCGGCGGAAGCCAACAACGAACCAGCAGGGCTGGACCACGCTCGGAGACAAGAGTGTGGTGTGTGTGGGTTTTTTTTTTTTTTTTCTTTTAAACCTCCCTTGGTCTACTTAATTTTTTCACGGACAACCCCTTGAAAGAGGACCTTTCACCACCCCATGGCTGTGCAGTTTTTTTGTACCTTGTTATAGGCGCTTCTGCACAGACCCTGGGGCAGTTTGAATTTTCTTTCTAGCCCCCACTATTGCGGAGTTATGAACCCCGTTATTAAAGCTCTTCACTGTCAGAAGGGCATTCCCTGACTGTAAGTGAAGGGCTACGTCATTTGCATTCCAATTAGCACAGGACAGCTTCGACTGTGTGATCTTGCAACTTTTCATGAGATCACACAGCCAAAGCCGCTCTGACACTAGCCTCTGCTAATTGAACAGTTTCAGAGCGATGCAAATGACGTTCACTTACAGTCAAGGAATGCCCTTCTGACAGTGAAGAGCTTTAATAACTGAATTCATAACTCCGCAACGGTGGGTGCTATAAAGAAAATTCTAACTGCCCCATGGTCTGTGCAGCAGCGCCTATAACAAGGTACAAAAAAAAACTGCACAGCCCTGGGGTGGTGAAAGGTCCTCTTTCAAGGGGTTGTCTGGGCAAAAATTAAGTAGGCAGGGGGAGGTGGGAAAAAAAACCCACACACAACACTCTTGTCTCCGAGCGTGGTCCAGCCCTGCTGGTTTGTTGTTGGCTTCCGCCGAATGTAACCCCTAGGGCCAATCAACAACCTCAAAAAAAGACACAGAGTCCAATGAATTTCCTCAGCGGTCGTGTTTTCCCAGACATCCTCTTTCAGCTATGCCCCCCTTTTTTTTCTGGAAGACATACAAGACCACTGATAATCTCCCTCGATCAGGGGCTCCACACAAGATCTCACTACGTAGGGTCAAAATGATCACAAGAACGGTGAGCAATTATCCCAGATCCACACGGGGGGACCTAGTGAATAACCTGCAGAAAGCTGGGACTAATGTAACAAATGCTACTGTCAGTAACACTACTACGCCTCCAGGGACTAAGATCCTGCAGTGCCAGACGTGTCCCCCTGCTTAAGCCAGTACATATCCGGGCCCGTCTGAAGTTTGCTAGAGAGCATTTGAATGTTCCAGAAGAGTATTGGGAGAATGTTATATGGTCAGATGAAACCAAAGTAGAACTGTTTGGTAAAAACACAACTCGTCGTGTTTGGAGGAGAGTGAATGCTGAGTTGCATCCAAAGAACACCATACCTACTGTGAAGCATGGGGGTGGCCATATCATGCTTTGGGGCTGTTACAACTGTATTGCAGTTTATGGGATATTCTGTACATTACTATTGATACTGGTCATAGACCACCCTCGGTAGTAATATTCCTATGACAGGCCTGGGAGCCCTCATAAGGCTCCCGGCTGTCACAGGAACAGGTCAGCTGACCTGCAACAAACGAGGTACCTATTGGCCTGGGGGGGGGGCAGTTTGGGGGGGCTTACAGGAAGTAATGCTTGCGATCAGAGTGGACTCTGATCGCGGGCATTAGCCACAAGTGCGTCTTGTAGTCCAAAAAATATGGCAGTTTGTTTAGTTTTAGCAGTCCGGTTCTCCGTTGTTCAGGTCCCCCCGAACAAACCCTAGCGTCAGAAACTTATATTTTTTTCAAGTTGAAACAATTTTAGTTTGTTTTGCTTGTGACTACTGTATATTTATATTTTGTATCACCTCACTTTATATTTTCCCTTTTTTTTTATACATGTACCGTATTTTACGGACTATAAGACGCACCCGGACCATAAGACACACCTAGGTTTTAGAGGAGGAAAATAGGGAAAAAAAAATTTTAAGCAAAAATGGTGCAATATTTAAAATATGGGAGTTGTAGTTTTGCAACAGTTGCAAGGCCACATTGACAGGTGGCCCTGCAGCTGTACGGGATGCATAGGGCATCTTTTCTTGCGGGTCCAGATGTACTTTTTAGTTATACCATTTTGGGGAATGTCTATTGCTTAGATCACCTTTTATTCAAATCAGAGGCGAAACAGTGAAGAAAAGGCGGTTCAGCACTTTTTATTTTATTTTATTTTTTTTTCTTGCTACGATGTTCACCGTGCAGGAAAAATATTTTTAGTATTTTAATATTTAGTATTTTTTAATATTATAATATTTTAAGTTTGTAGACTGGGCATTTTCGTACACAGGATACCTAATGTATATGTGTTTCACAGTCATTTTCTCCTTTTATATGTATTCTAGGGAAAGGGTGCTTTTAGAACTTTGTTTTTTTTTATTTTCTATATAGCTTTAAAAAAATATACAGTGATGGCCAAAAGTATTGGCACCCCTGCAATTCTGTCAGATAATACTCAATTTCTTCCAGAAAATGATTGCAATCACAAATGCTTTGTTAATAATATCTTCATTTAATTTGTCTTCAATGGAAAACTACAAAAAGAATTGTCAAAAAGCCAAATTGGATATAATTCCACACAAAACATAAAAAAGGGGGTGGACAAAAGTATTGGCACCCTTTGAAAAATCATGTGATACTTCTCTAATTCGTGTAATTAACAGCTCCTGTTACTTACCTGTGGCACATAACAGGTGGTGGCAATAACTAAATCACACTTGCAGCCAGTTGAAATGGATTAAAGTTGACTCAACCTCTGTCCTGTGTCCTTGTGTGTACCACATTGAGCATGGAGAAAAGAAAGAAGACCAAAGAACTGTCTGAGGACTTGAGAAGCAAAATTGTGAGGAAGCATGAGCAATCTCAAGGCTACAAGTCCATCTCCAAAGACCTGAATGTTCCTGTGTCTACCGTGCGCAGTGTCATCAAGAAGTTTAAAACCCATGGCACTGTGGCTAACCTCCCTAGATGCGGACGGAAAAGAAAAATTGACGAGAGATTTCAACGAAAGATTGTGCGGATGGTGGCTAAAGAACCTCGACTAACATCCAAACAAGTTCTAGCTGCCCTGCAGTCCAAGGGTACAACAGTGTCAACCCGTACTATCCATCGGCGTCTGAATGAAAAGGGACTCTATGGTAGGATACCCAGGAAGACCCCACTTCTGACCCAGAGACATAAAAAAGCCAGGCTGGAGTTTGCCAAAACTTACCTGAAAAAGCCAAAAACTTTTTGGAAGAATGTTCTCTGGTCAGATGAGAAAAAAGTAGAGCTTTTTGGGAAAAGGCATCAACCTAGAGTTTACAAGAAAAAAAAAAAAGGCCTTCAAAGAAAAGAACACAGTCCCTACAGTCAAACATGGCAGAGGTTCCCTGATGTTTTGGGGTTGCTTTGCTGCCTCTGGCACTGGACTGCTTGACCGTGTGCATGGCATTATGAAGTCTGAAGACTACCAACAAATTTTGCAGCATAATGTAGGGCCCAGTGTGAGAAAGCTGGGTCTCCCTCAGAGGTCATGGGTCTTCCAGCAGGACAATGACCCAAAACACACTTCAAAAAGCGCTAGAAAATGGTTTGAGAGAAAGCACTGGAGACTTCTAAAGTGGCCAGCAATGAGTCCAGACCTGAATCCCATAGAACACCTGTGGAGAGATCTCAAAATGGCAGTTTGGAGAAGGCACCCTTCAAATCTCAGGGACCTGGAGAAATTTGCCAAAGAAGAATGGTCTAAAATTCCAGCAGAGCATTGTAAGAAACTCATTGATGGTTACCGGAAGCGGTTGTTCGCAGTTATTTTGTCTAAAGGTTGTGCTACCAAGTATTAGGCTGAGGGTGCCAATGCTTTTGTCCGGCCCATTTTTGGAGTTTTGTGTAAAATGATCAATGATTTGACTTTTTTTTCATTCTCTTTTGTGTTTTTTCATTGCAAGCAAAATAAATGAAGATATTATTACCAAAGCATTTGTGATTGCAATCATTTTCTGGAAGAAATTGAGTATTATCTGACAGAATTGCAGGGGTGCCAATACTTTTGGCCAGCACTGTATATATATATTTTTTTAACTATTTTATTAGCCACCCCTAGGGGGCTTGAACCTGCAATCATTTGATTGTAAGTCACACAGACTGCAATACAACTGCAATGCAACAATACAACTGTATTGCAGTCTATGGGAGATTCTGTACATTACTATTGAGGCTGGTCATAGACCAGCCGCAATAGTAATATTACTATGACGAGCCTGGGAGCCTTCATAAGACTCCCGGCTGTCACAGAAACAGGTCGGCTCCTGCGATCTCGCTGCTCAGGAGCCGGCCTGCAACTTGAAGAGTACAGGGCTGGTGGGTACTGGTCCCGGGGGCTATTTTTACATTTTAGGGGGGCTGTGAAGTAGTAATTCCTGCGATCAGAGTGGACTCTGATTGCAGGCATTAGCTCCGGGTCTCCATTGTACATTACAGCGGAGTCTCGGTAGCTATGGCGACCTCTCTGCAGCAGAGCGGCCGCCATCATCTTTACAGACCCGGCATCCGTCTCCCCCAAGCCCAGGGCCCGCACATCGTCCTACTCCTGTTGCTGCAGGAAGCCGGTGGCAGCAGGAGTGGAGCGATGCCCCCCCCCCCCAACACCCACACATTTGGAATATAAGACGCAACCCCCATTTTCCTCCCAAATTCGGGGGGGGAGTGAGTCTTATAGTCAGAAAAATACGGTATATATTTGATATGAGTTCATTATGAACTCTGGATATCTTGGCAGTGAATTGACTTTGCTCACAATACCTTGTCACACTCCGGTCATTTGGGAGCTCTCTGCTTGATAACTCACTAAGGCAGTGAGTTCAGTTTACACAGCAGTTTTCAGTTGTTTCCTAGTTGTGTGAATGAAGCCTAAGCGGGCGTTCACACTATCGTTGGTGACAGTCAGTAGTTTCTGCTGCTAGTGTCCTTTACAAGGTTTTAACGGACACTAGCAGAACCGTCATAAATCTGTTAAAAATCACATTGATTGTCTGTTAGTGTCTACACGAAATCCGTCACGTCTGTTATATTTCACGGACACGAAAGTCCAGGGTTTGTGTCCAAGAAAAATAACGGTTTTATGATGGACGTCAAGCGTCCGTTATTTTTTTAACACTAATGTCTATGGGTAACGGACAGTAACTGATAGTCATCAGTAACAGTCTGTTAATTTGTGTCTGTTTTTCTTCTGAGCATGCTCAGAAAGGACGAGACAACTCTGAGAATACATGTGGAAATTTATTTGAAAAAGTTTATGTAAAAAATGATGGTTTATGCACAAAAAAGATATACAATAATAAAAGTAAATAAAGGTTATCTTTTAAAAATGATTATATAATACATTTTATTTATATAACGCCAACCTATTACACAGCACTGTACAATTTGTAGGGCTCAAGTACAGAGAAAATAGTCAATTCACACAATTGGATTGAGGCCCCTGCTCGCAAGAGCTTACAATCTATGAGGTAGAGGGGGATTATTTTTTTTTATAAAACAAAGAGAAGTAGAGTCAAAGCTGACTTATAATGGTTTCTTTAAAATGGCGTTAAGGGAGGCTTCCTCAGTTGAAGTGTTGACATACACTTTGACCTCTGGGTATCCCTCCCCTAACACCATCTTTAACCCCTTACCGCTCTGCGCCGTACTATTATGTTGCGCTGAGCATTAAGTTAACTCTCAGCGCTGTAATAGTGCTTCTGTCTCTCAGCTCTCAAACATGAAAACATGACCACGGCATGCGGGGGGGGGGGTGGGCTTTTATATATTTTCTGCAGCCTGGGGTCTGGCCAGTGACCAGACTGTTAGGAGCCCCCAGTACCTGGTTGATCCTGCCTGCGATATAGGAAGTCAGCCTATATATCTGCATAGTATGACTTCCTCTATAGACTGCAATACACATGTATACTCGTGTATTGCAGTCTGTAGTACTGAACCAGCGATCAGTGCATCATTGGTTCAGGTCTCCTAGTGGAACATTAAAAAAAAAAAAAAAAGTGTGAAATAAATAAATAAATGAACTAAGCTCCAAAATGCCATTTTCCTATATATATATATATATATATATATATATATATATATATATATATAAATTAATAAAAACAATACATATTTGGTATTGCCGCATACATAACAACCCATACAAAAAAAAATCAAAACATTATTTAACCTGGAAGTAATGATTTTTCACCATCTCAACTTACAAAATACGCTATAAAGAGTGATCAAAGTCACATGTACCCCAAAACAGTACCAATAAAAAGCACAGGTTGTCCCACAAAAAATAAGCTGTCAACCGAAAAATAAAAAAGGTTACGCATCTCAAACGATGGCGATACAAAAATAATTGATTTATGTCCCCAAATGGTTTTTTGTTCTTAAAAATTAGTAACCCCTAAAAAGACAATATAAATTAGGGATTGCCATAATCGTACCGACCCGCAGAACAAAAGTAGCATGTTACTAATGCGCAACGCTGCACGGAAAATCATTTACAAGTGTGATGACCCTTTGATCTATACCCCTCTTTGGGGGATGTTTGTTCATGTATATTGCAGATGATTCAAGCTCCAGTCTAAGCCCTTCTTTGCATACAAGTGTGAAACTCTTTAACTCAGCAGGGGAGATCTTGGAGTATGTGTATTCTATAGTTTCTAAGGTGACTCTGGCAAAACGTAAAAGGAAATATGGTATGATGATGATATTTTCAAAGGGATGCATCCTACAGTCGTACCGATAAATTCCTCGGGTGTGCAAGACTGGACCGGACACGCAAAGTCCAAACACGGTACTGTTTTGAGCAGGGAAAATTTCCAGACACTGAGCTCCCTACCCAAGGGGATCTGGGGGTTATTCCTGGTGTCTACACGATGGGAATATCACCACAAACCCCGTCATACCCCTCGCCTGATACTATGGTCATCCGGCGAGGAGTTATGATTGTACATATTTTTCTGGTCTTAGGATTTAGGGCTGGACCTGGTGACATCACACAGAGAGGAGACTAGGATAGTTATATGGTCTCAGACCAAGGAGATGGGCTAGTTCTTATCCTGGGAGAGATGTGAGGACACATGTCGTCTTGCTGACTTAAGGAGGTGCCCTGAGGCCTAGCAGTGGAAGTCCCAGCGAACCAGACTTCAGATCCGTTCGGTATTCTTTTCTCTTTTAATCAAATTTTATTTTTCTGTACTGTATTCCTTGTTTTTACCTGTATTTGCTTGACCATCCTCTGATGTGTATAGTGTATACGTTAGCAGCTAGTACTGACCCACTCGGGTATATAAATACATAAAATTACCAGCTGCGCATTCATTTCTGGAAATTAAATTAATGCACCTCTCAAGGGTTAAAAATGCTCGCTTACACCCCTTGATGAATCCATTGAGCAGTGCAGTTTCCAAAATGGGGTTGCTTGTCTACGGATTTCACTTTTCTGGCAATTCAGCGGCTCGGCAAAAGTTGCATGACGTCCAAAAACCAAACTGTGCTACAAAAAACAAATTGGTGCTCCTTCCCTTCTGTGCCTGGGTGTGCCTAAACAGCAGTTTATACCCACATATGGCATTAAGTACAATATCCGGGGTACACCAGTGTAAAGGATACCACTTTGCCAAGCCGCTTGGCCTACCTGCGGTCACCCCTCTTACCTTCCATTCACAACCCGTGAGTGCCTGGGTTCGTAGGATAATATGAAACGAGCTTTATAAATTTTATGTACTTATTTACCTGAGTGGGTCGGTACTAGCTGCTAACGTATACAGTATACACATCAGAGGATGGTCAAGCAAATACAGGTAAAAACAAGGAATACAGTATTTTTTTTCTTTCCAATGGAGGTTGGATGTACTGGCAGGATGGCAGAGTGTAGATTTTTCATTGGACTTTTTTTTTTTTTTTTTTTTTTTGACTTCAAATGTGCTGAAAAGTCTCAGTGGCTAAAGTCTTGAGCACTGAAAATTAGAGACTTTATTCCTCAGTATGCAGACTGCTCCATTTCTAATGCTTGCAACTGCCACAGCTTTTAATAAAACCATTATAGTCACGTTTGCCTCTGCTTGGGTTTTGTACATTGTTTATTTAGCCCCTTAATGATGCAAGGTAGTTTGGGACCTTTCATGTCCTCATACATATGTGGTTTTATATACAGTGCGCTAAATTCAGCACACTCTCTGCTTTCCAGTTATGTTCCCCGGGGCTGGAGCTATTGGTGCCGTTAGTTTCCGCACAGATCTGTCCCCACTGTCAGAAAAGCGTTCCTCACAGCCTGTAAGGAACTCCCCCCAGACAGTACTTGGTACAGAAGGAGAATTGCAATTTTCGAATCATATATGCCATGACAGTGCCTGATATATTAGATCCCCTTTGTGTCATTAGAGAAATGCACTCGTAAAACTAATAGGCTATCTTGGGTATAAAAAACTTATATATGTGGGTATAAACTGCTGCTACTTTGGCACACAGCAGGGCTCAGAAGGGAAGGAGCACTGCACTTTTTAGCTTTTGGAGTAAAGAGGGACTTTCGGAACGCCATGTTTTTGCAAAGCCCTGGAGGTGCCAGTAACTTTGAATTCCCCAAGAAGTGACCCCATTTTGTAGGGGCAATTATAGGGTCTCTGCAAACGTGACATGCCATTCAAAAACCAACAATCTACGATCCAAAAGCACATAGTGCTCCTTCACATATGCACCCTGCTGTGTGCCCAAAGTGCAGTTTATGCCCACATGTATGAAACTGGTTGTGGTACCGGATCAACTAAGGGGGATTAATCTTAAATATGGATTCCATTTGTGGCTGATTAATAACGCACCCTTCTGATCACCCTTTGACCCTCGCAGACTTAATGACTGCAGTCGTACACAGCCCTAAAGCGGCTGACAGCAACTGTTGATTTTGGTCCAGATGAGTTGAGACCATGTGACTCATACTCCAGTTCCTAGGTGTCAACTGGCAGGGGTTCTCTTGTCAGCAGAAGGTTATGGAGGACCACGCAGGCTTTCACCGCATCATCCACAGCTTCTGGGTTCAGCTGGATCACAGTGTTGAAATTATGCTATTTTGAAGTGATGATCCCAATCGCACACTCCACAAGTCGCCTGGCTCTTGACAGTCTGTAGTTGTAGATTCTTTTCTGGTAGTTGAGTCCACGGTTTAAGAAGGTTTTCGCACATCTGGAAGACCTCATTGCCAAAAACCACAAACTGCATAGGAGGTCCATCAGTTCCAGGAAATGGCTTTGGTCATGGCAATCCAAAATTTCCAGATTATAGTCTCCATCCATTACAGAGTCCTTGAAGATTCTGGAGTCGTTGGTGTGGCTGTATGCCCTAATGTCCACAGACACAAAACAATGCTGGACATCAGCAATAGCCATCAGCACAATGGAAAAGTACTTGTAATTGAATAACAGAAGCCCCTTTTTGCAGGTTTCTGGATAAGGATGTGCTTTCCATAAACTGCTCCTACACAATTTGGAAAATGTTTCTCCTCCCAGAACTTGTTTGCATTGTCTTTTTCCCTTGTTCTGTTGTTGGATGTGGGATAAATGCATCACGCGGCAAATCCTGCAGGGCCTGGCAAGTATTCCGGATATTGTAGGAGATTGTTGATCTGCCAAGACGTAACTGGAAGTGCATGGAGGAGAAGCTCTTGCCTGTTGTTACTAGATACAGTACAGACCAAAAGTTTGGACACACCTTCTCATTCCAAGAGTTTTCTGTATTTTCATGACTATAAAAATTGTAGATTCACACTGAAGGCATCAAAACTATGAATTAACACATGTGGAATTATATACTTAACAAAAAAGTGTGAAACAACTGAAAATATGTGTTATATTCTAGGTTCTTCAAAGTAGCCACCTTTTGCTTTGATTACTGCTTTGCACACTCTTGGCATTCTCTTGATGAGCTTCAAGAGGTAGTCGCCTGAAATGGTTTTCCAACAGTCTTGAAGGAGTTCCCAGAGATGCTTACCACTTATTGGCCCTTTTGCCTTCACTCTGCGGTCCAGCTCACCCCAAACCATCTCAATTGGGTTCAGGTCTGGTGACTGTGGAGGCCAGGTCATCTGGCGTAGCACCCCATCACTCTCCTTCTTGGTCAAATAGCCCTTACACAGTCTGGAGGTGTGTTTGGGGTCATTGTTCTATTGAAAAATAAATGATGGTCCAACTAAATGCAAACCGGATGGAATAGCATGCCGCTGCAAGATGCTGTGGTAACCATGCTGGTTCAGTATTCCTTCAATTTTGAATAAATCCCCCAACAGTGTCACCAGCAAAGCACCCCCACACCATCACACCTCCTCCTCCATGCTTCACGGTGGGAACCAGGCATGTAGAGTCCATTCGTTCACCTTTTCTGCGTCGCACAAAGACATGGTGGTTGGAACCAAAGATCTCAAATTTGGACTCATCGGACCAAAGCACAGATTTCCACAGGTCTAATGTCCATTCCTTGTGTTCTTTAGCCCAAACAAGTCTGTTCTGCTTGTTGCCTGTCCTTAGCAGTGGTTTCCTAGCAGCTATTTTACCATGAAGGCCTGCTGCACACAGTCTCCTCTTAACAGTTGTTGTAGAGATGTGTCTGCTGCTAGAACTCTGTGTGGAATTGACCTGGTCTCTAATCTGAGCGGCTGTTAACCTGCGATTTCTGAGGCTGGTGACTCGGATGAACTTATCCTCCACAGCAGAGGTGACTCTTGGTCTTCCTTTCCTGGGGCGGTCTTCATGTGAGCCAGTATCTTTGTAGCGCTTGATGGTTTTGGCCACTGCACTTGGGGACACTTTCAAAGTTTTCCCAATTTTTTTCGGACGGACTGACCTTCATTTCTTCTTTTTCTTGCCATAATACAAATTCTAACACTCCATTCAGTAGGACTATCAGCTGTGTAACCACCTGGCTTCTGAACAACACAACTGATGGTCCCAACCCCATTTATAAGGCAAGAAATCCCACTTCTTAAACCTGACAGGGCACACCTGTGAAGTGAAAACCATTTCATTGTCCAGTGAATAGAATTCAAATTACTAACGATGACATACAAAGCCACCCACAACCTGTCCCCTCCATATATCTCTGACCTAATCTCCTGCTACCTGCCCACACGTAACCTCCGAACCTCCAAAGACCTCCTACTCCGTCTGCTCTTATCCGCTCTTCCCACAACTGTCTCCAAGACTTCTCTTGTGCATCCCCCATACTCTGGAACTCATTACCAAGACACATAAGACTGACCCCCACAATCACTAGCTTCAAGAAGACCTTGAAGACTCACCTATTCAGGAAGGCCTACAACCCCCAATAACACTTCTGTCTCTATACCTCTTTCCTCATAGATTGTAATCTCTTGCAGGCAGGACTCTCTATCCCACTGTGCCAGTTGCACTGTTAGTATTGTATTTGTTTTGTATATTTTGTGTAATGTATGTAAATCCTCAAATGTACAGCACCGTGGAATTAATGGTGCTCTATAAATAAATAACAATGATAATAATGAAGCCAGAAGCATCGCTGCCGTCTCTGCCTGGCAGTACTTTCACGACATCCTCAGCAGCACAAGTAAAACACAGAAACAATACTCCCCTCTCCAAAGTTGAATTGTTGGCTCTTCTTCCTGCTTTTTATATTCTTTGTTTGGTTGCCACAACACATAATGACTACAAATGGACACCTAAGCATCAGTTAACATCCATTGCTGTCCATTATTTTTGGTGTCCATTTTTTTATTTATTTTTTAACGGACCCTTTTATAATGAAATCCAGAAGGTAATGTGAACACCCCCTAAGTCTATTGAACTTAAAGAGGACCTTTTGTTACCTTCACCAATCCACATTCTTAGTAGTTGCTACTGCTCCACTGATTCCAGCACAGTTGGAATTCTCTCTAATATCCACCTTTCATGAGCAACAAGTGCAGTTAGTTTTGGTGTCTGATTTGCTATTTAAACTCTGTAATGTCAGGCAGAGGATGTGATTTGGAGCTCCAATCAGACAGCCAGTGTCAGAGCTTAGAATCACACCCCTTGTCTGCTCGTGCCTGAAACCGCCCTCCTGACACACCACAAGTATCATACCAGGCACCAAAACAAACTGCATTGTTTGCTCAGGAATGGTGGGGGCTAGAGAAAAAAAATTCCAACTGTGCTGGAATCAGCTGGTGCAGCAGCTGTTAATTGATGTAATGAGCTGGACTTGGTGGAGGTGGTGAAAGGTCCTCTTTAATTTTGTTTTTTGTATTTATATTTGGTGACTAAAAATTTTTCATTTTAGTAGCCAATGGAGCAAGCTGGCTTGCACCTCTGCAACTGCACAATTTTGTGCACCTGTGTAAATCTACAAGGACATATAATTTATCACTTGCAGGGTTAAAAGTGGACTGACTATCCTAATGTATGAAGTTGTTAACACTTGTTAAGCATTCCTGAAGCCATTAAAGTGTAATGGCTCTTAGTAGGGCTGGGCGATTTATGACAGGGTATACGTGTCTGATTGCTGAGAGAAGAACGACTGGGGGGCCCTAAAAGTTTCCCTAAAGTCTCCTTGTGAATGGCGTACCAGTGCGCTTGTATGACAGGCGCTCCATTCACTTCTATGGGGCTGCAAGAGTTTTCCGACCCTATTGAAGTGAATGGAGTGTCAGGCATGCAAGAAGTCTTCAGGGGGACTTCCACCTCTCATCCTTCTGATCACTGGGGATACAGCGTTTAAGCCCCCCCAGACACTTTACCCTTATCAACAGGACAGGGGATAAGTGTCAATAATGGTAGATGGTTACATAGTAGGTTGGATGAAGACATCAGTCCATAAAGTCCAACCTATAACCCTACAGTGTTGATTCACAGGAAGGCAAGAAACCCTATGAGGCTTATGCCAATTGCCCCATTTCAGGGGGAAAAAATTGTTATATCGGAGTCAGGAAGGAATCCGTATAAATCCCTCGATCAACTTGTCCTTAACAAAATCTAGAACCCATAACCTGTAATATTCTGTTCGAGAAAGTCACCCAAGCCCTCTTTGAACTTGTTCAATGAATCCACCATCACCACTTCCTGGGGCAGTGAGTTCCATAGCCTCGCTCATTTAATGTAAAGAATCCCCTTCTATGTTGCTGGTGAAGCTTTCTCTCCTCTAGACGTAGAGGATGTCTCCTTGTCACTGTCACTGGCCTAGGAATAAAAAGATCATTAGAAAGTTTTGTGCTGTCCATGTATTTGTACATTATTAGATCTCCCCGTAGACGTGTTTTGTTTTTTTTGTTTTTTTTTTTCTAAACTGAATAAGCCCAAGTTTGTTAATCTATCATTGTACTCCAGTCCACCCTTTCCCATCATAATTTTGGTCGCCATTTTCTGCACTCTCACTAGTTTAGTTATGTCTTGTATACTGGGGCTCAACATTGCATGCAACAGTCTGTGTGGCTGTACCAGTGGTTTGTATAGAGGCATAACTATGTTCTTGTCATGAGCATCTATGCCTCTTTTGATGCATCCCATAATTTTATTTGCTTTGGCAACAGCTGCCTGGCACTGGTCACTAAAGGTTAAAGAATAAGGCTGAGGCTCCACATTGCAAAAATGCAGCTTTTTTTTTTTTTTGTTGCTGCGTTTTTTTGAGGCAGATCTGGGAGTGGGTTGAGAAAATGGATAAGTATATGTTCTACCTTTTTTATAGGTCTAATTACTTTCGTAGCCACTCCTGGGTTGGGCTAAAAAAAAAAAAAAAAAAAAAGGCAGCTTTTCCGCAATGTGGGGCCTTAGAATAAATCTGCTCAGGCTGATGTAGGGCTGGGCGATTAATCAAATTAATTTGCTCTTAAGGAGTCTGATTCTTTCTGATCAGATTTGTCCAACCAGTTTTCCCTTTCTGCCCAACCATTCGTACACAAGGGTTTTTGTTGGTTTTTTTTTGTAACCGGTTAACTCAAAGATGGTCAAAGTGACTATAATCACACCAGAATATAATAAAATAAGTGTTTTAATAAATGTAAAGAGATAATACTTAGCTGCAGTTACAAATCAAAGGATGGGGGAGTCCCTCGTATATCAGGCATTGATATAATCCCATCGTTGGAGAGATTTACAGAGGTGCTGGACATCGTTTTTAGTAGATGAGTTTGGATGACAACACAGGTCTATAAAGTCCAACCTATAACGCTACAGTGTTGATCTAGAGAAAGACAAAAAAAACCCATGTGGCTTATACCAGTAGCCCCATGTCAGGTGAAAAAAAAAATTCCTTTCTGACTCCAATCTGGTGATCAGTATAAAACCCTGGATCAACTTGTCCTTATCAAAATCTAAAACCCATAACCTGTAATATTTTTCTGTTTGAGAAAGGCGTCAAGGCTCTCTTTAACCACTTCAGTACCGGGCCAATTTCTGGTCCAGGACCAGACACACTTTTGGGTTTTTTTGTATGTGCGATTTTGAGGGCTGTAACATTTTTATCATATTTCTATGTGTTTTTTCAGTGACAAATAAGGCTTTATTTTTATGTTTTTATTTTTGCATGTGTTTTTTAATTTTTTTTTATATCCGGGAAAATATAAGCAAGAGGGAAAACGTGTCTTACTTTTTTTTTCTTTTTTTTTTTTTTTTATTTAATAACACACAGTGCTTATTTTGTATGGTGTCATCAGGGGTTGGAGTATAACCTTTAATAATGGAGTTTTATTGCCGTATTATTTTTAAAATATATATATATTAATTTTTATTTTATTTATTTATTTTTTTTAAACATTGTGTCCCCATAAGGTCATAATAGACTAGGGGTAGGCAACCGTTTTTTGTTCGGTGTGCCAATTTTAATTGTCATCTTTGATTTGTTTTTAGAGTACCGGTTAATAATTGTAAGTCTGACGACCCCTAAACTAAACTCATATACCACAAACCATAAGACAGAAGTGCTGCCACCAGATGCTTTAGGATGCGTGCGTTTACTGCTATTTCCCCGGACGCACCTGTACTTTCCGATTAGAAGCATTGAAAGTACATGTGCAGCCCCCAATTAGTGGTAAATGTATGTGTCCAAGAACACCATATGGCAATATCTTTGTGGTGGAAACACTGTATCTGGATGCAGTTATATTCTTAGACCACTGGAACTTTTATTTCGATGTAAAACTGCATTCACATGGTGCATTTTTGCACAAAATGCCTGAGTTTTCTGTGCAAAAACACATCCTTAATAGAGAAAACACACCCTTATACAGAATACTGCCCCATAGCGGCCCCTACACATGCTATTATGCCCCATAGCGGCCCCTGGTCACGCTATTATGCCCTATAGCAGCCCTAGAGTGTAATAAGCGGAGGGCCAAGAGAAGTGACAAACATTAAAAAAAATGTCACTCACCTTCCCTGCGCTCCACAGCTGCTCAGTTCTCTTCAATGATTGGGTCTCTGGTCACGTCATGTCATTATGCGTAATAACGCCAGACGTGACGCCTGAGGCCCTGTCAGCGGTCTCTTACATCAGGCAGAAGCTCCTACAGAGCCGCTGCGGAGCGCAGGGCAGGTGAGTTAACATTATTTTTTATGTTTGATAATCTCCTGGGGGCTCCGCTTAGTATATACTCTGGGGTCTGAAGAGACCCCAGAGTATAATAGCAGTTTCATTTCGGCTGTGTTTGGCCCGATCGAAACTGCTGGGTGAGGACTCCGGCTGCCGTGCCAGGGAAATAAGACGCGCGTCCTGGGGGGTTGCCGACCCCTGTAATAGACATTGGGGGATATCTGATCACTTTTTTTTTTTTTTTTTTGTAGGGGAGGCAGATTTCCCCTGTAGCTGGGTCTGATACATTTAGCCCCAGTTGCAGGAGGAATACAGCCTCCTGCACGTAACTATAGAGCTGATCTGGGTCCTGTAGGACCCAGCAGCACTAATAGACGCTGATCTGGATCATGTGACCGCCGGGTCAGTGGGGAGCCGCAATATGGCAACGCTCATTGAGTGCTGTATACACAGCGATCAAAAAGGCAGGGAAGGTAATAAACCTTCCCTGCCTTCTCTCTGGGAGCTCCGACTGAAGTTAGGATTTCGTGCAGCTGCTGAGTTCTGCTTGGACGTATCGGTACGTCTTTACAGAACTAGACAACCACCTTCCGGACGTTTATACTCTATGGGCAGTCCAGAAGTGGTTAAACTTGCACAATAAATTCACCATCACCACTCCCTGTGGCAATGAGTTTCATAGCCTCGCTGTTCAAACAGTAAAGCATCCCAGTCTTTGTTGCTGGTGAAATTTTCTATCCTCTAGACATAGGGGAGGTCCCCTTTTCACTGTCATCGGCCTAAGTGTGAAAAGAATTAGAAAGTTCTTTGTGCTGTCCCTTCATGTATTTTGTACATGGTTATTAGGTCTCCCTGTAGACATCTTTTTTTCTATACTGATTAACTCAAATTTTGTTAATCCATCATTGTGCTTCAGTTCACCCATTCTCCTAATAATCTTGGTCGCCCTTCTGTGCATTCACTAGTTCAATTAGGTGCTTGTATACTGCACGCAATAGTCTGTGGCAGTACCAGTGATTTTGTATAGAGGCTTAACTATGTTCTTGTCATGAGAATCTATACCTCTATTGATGCATCCCATAATTTTGATTGCTTCGGCGTCAGCTGCCCGACACTGGTCACTAAAGCTAAGCTTTTTTATATCCTATATATTATACAGCTGCTGTAAATATCCTAATCCTGACTGTTCAACCAGTGATATCTCTGGGAAAAAAATTAGATAGCACTGCAACCTTAGTGTCATATGAAAGAATCTCCTCTTTCATATGACACCTATAGCATACAATCTCATAGACTGTAAGCCCTTGCGGATAGGGCTCTGTATCCCACTGTGCCAGTTGGTCACTGTTAGTATTATATTTGTTTTGTATCTCTTGTGTACTGTATGTAAACCCTCAAATGTAAAGCACCATGGAATTAATGGTGCTATATAAATAAACAATAATAATAAACAAACAAACAATAATGGCAAGTTTGTATGTTTTATAATGTCCGAGATGTAACTCTTTGAAGTGATCCTCACCTACCCTCATTTTCTCTACATGTTACACAGCACTGTACGTCCATACACAGTAACATTCATTGAGAGACAGAACCAGATCTCAATACAAAAACAAGGGAAAGAGTGAAAAAATGCAGAATTTCACAGAAAGGGTCCAAAATGTGTTAAGTACATTACAAAATGTATTTATGAAATAAATACTGACAGAAAATCAAGTGTTTTCTGAAAATCTAGTTAAGCTTTAAGTAATCATACATTTTATTTTTTTTCGACCAAAGTGCATAAACTTATAGAGGACCTTTCATGTCCTCAGGCACATGCAGTTTTACATACCGCTAGAAAGCAGACAGTGCGCTGCTTTCCCGTTATGTGCCCCGGGGCTGGAGATATTGGTACCATTAACGATCTCAGCCCACTGTCAGAAGGGCGTTCTTGACCGTCTAAGCTGGTACTCGTCCATAGCCCTGTACTGTCAGAGGGGGCGTTCCTTAGAGCCCAGCGATAGACTGTATTGAAGTCTATGCTACATTACAGGTTCAAGCCCCCCCTGGGGGTGAGGGGGCTTAAAAAAGTTTATTCATTATTATATATATATATATATATATATATATATATATATATATATATATATATATATTATATTTATTTATTTATTTTTTTTATAGTACAGACAAGTTTTTTATAAGTGTTAAAATATTCTCTATTGTACAGTATTTATTGCTGATGGGTGATAGAGAGCCCCCCCCTTCAAAAAGTTGGCAACTAAAATAATTTTTTTTTTTTTTTTTTTTTTTTTTTTTTTAAATGAGATTCAAATCGAAAATGGTCTCTAAAATTAAAATAAAAAAAATATTTTTTTTCTTTCTTGGAAAAATTGCCCAGCCATAGACTGATGACTTAGTTTCTGTTCATGGCCATCCTATTCTCTCTTCTCTGGATACTGCTTTCAGTTGCTAAACCCTGATAATGGTCAACAGGGGAGCCGCAGGAAACTTGCCATGGGAAACCACTTCTCCTGACACCTTCTGATAGGTGCAAATGACAAAGATAGAGACACCGAGCAATAAATGGTATAGTAACTTTAAAGATACAATGATCCAAATGATAACAGATGGCTCCTCACCTTTGGTTGTGTGACCACAAGTAATATGAGGAACCAAACTGGGAGAAACTGGAAGCCGCAGCTGTCACACTGTGACACCATGGAAGGTGTAAATGGAATATGCAACGGGGACCAGGATTTTAGGGACTGCGCGGGATCAGTATATTTTGGACAAATCTTTTTATTTCATAGAAATACACGACGCGTTTCGGGGTCTTTCGTACCCCTTTTTCAAGTGTGTACTTAATTGAAGATCCACCAGGGACGAAAGACCCCGAAATGCGTCGTGTATTTCTATGAAATAAAAAGATTTGTCCAAAATATACTGATCCCGCGCAGTCCCTAAAATCCTGGTCCCTGTTGTATACACCTTCTGATAGGAGAGACTGGCCTAGATGTCAGGCATGTCATCGATCCTGCTTCTCTGTCCAATGATGAAAGTGATAAGCATGACTAGTATTCTCAACTGCTTGCCCTTCATCATTAAACTGTTGTTGGAGGTGGCATTAAATTCTAGGAATAATTCCCCCAGAATGGTGGGTCTTACGGAAACTGGAGCTGCTATATGCTGTTTTTGTAACTTTCATAGAGTGGAATGGGAGCTGCAGAAGCAGTGCAGCACATCCAGTTATGCTGTTTCAGTAACTGAAACTGTGCTATGCAGTTTCTGTAGCTTCTATTTAAGTTTGAGTTTCTAAAGGGTGTGAAATGTGATGGATATCGATTTATATTTTGAGATTAAATATGTGTTCACACACTCACATAATGTTAATTAAATTATATCCTTTTATCTTTCAGTCTCACATTATGGCTGCTAAAGCTGTTGCAAACACTCTTAGGACTTCATTGGGACCCAATGGTAAGATGGATATATGTAATAATATATATAAATATATTATTATATATATATATATATATATATATATATATATATATATATATATATATATATATATATATATATATATATATATATATATATATATATATATATATATATATTTTTTTTTTTTTTTTTTTTTTTTATGTCATACTCTACATCTAGCCGTACTGTAAAGACCTTAAATGGCTAGTGACCCTCTTTTGACAGTGCCATTTTGTAACATAATCAAACATGACAGAGGCAGATTGGGGGGATGGGAGAATCTACAGACATCTTCCTTCAGTCTTTTCGTTTGGGGGGGGGGGGTCGGGGGGAGGGGGGGTTAGAAGATAAGACTGTTTAACCTTAATAAGCAATATCAATTAAACTTTGAAGGGTATCTTATCTGAGAAATGCCTGCCCTCCCTTCCTTCACACTACATTTTACTATGAAAATAATTTCTTTATGCTCTGTCAGTCTTGAGTGAGTGGCTCTGTGGTTAGCACTGTAACCTTGCAGCGCTGAAGTCCTAGGTTTAAATCTGACCAAGGACAGCATCTGCAGCAACTCCTTTTGTTTGCGTGGGTTTCCTCTGGGTACTCCAGCACTCCAAAAACATACTGATAAGGAACTTAGATTGTGAACCCTATATAGGACAATGTCGGTAAAGCGCTGCAGAATATGTTGGTGCTATACAAGTAAACAAAACAAATTCATGTCTATGGAGGAGGGAGAGTGAGCAAGAAGTACAGAAGATGACACAACACAACTTTTGTGTCTTTATTATAGTCGCTTTGTGGAGGGTGCTTCAATGATGGTGTCCTAGTCCTGAACTCCAAAATAGAGAGACCAGGAAAAAGATACAGTATGGATGTGAATCTTCACAAAAAACACAAGGTTGGACCCATTCCTCCTGCGCTCCCTCTTAGGCACTGCTGTGGCCGTGATTCCTCCAGATTAAACGGAATTCACTCCAAATACAGTTGTCCAAAGATGTGTTTGTTTTTCTTTTTGAATTTTGAGTATACAGATAGCAATAAATGCAACAAAAAGAAAAACAGTAACGTGTCTTTGAACCTAGTGCTCCTTCCTCAGACTTCACTGGTATACTGATAGCCATTGTTTATTGCAGTCTTATATAGTAGAAAGTACTGACGTGACCAATTGTTACTACAAAAAAACCATTTAAAACAATCATGCACAATAACTTTAAATAATAATACTGTGATTAGTGTATACATATATTGATCAATGTCCTACCATTCTTATAAACCCAAAAATGCACATTTCACCTAACTACCACTGATTTTTGACTACCATGTGTGTAATGGAATTCACTGTAATTGATCATGAGGCCTATATGCTTAGTAACTATTCCCTGAAAATATAATAGCCTAAAATATAGCTTTTAATAGAAAGTCAATAAAATTATAAAACAAATAAGTGTAGTACTCAGTGATAATCTAAAAAATTATTTTCTCTAGGGGTAGATCCCCTGTTATCAACGCGGACATGCTATCAGTGTGTGTCCTTCTCCATGCTAGACATGTAGTTTAGTTAAGTGTTCACAAAAGACCCTTGATGGCTAGCTATAGAAACGCATACGGTTGCTATAGAGGACCTTTCACGTCCTCATGTATATGGTGTTTTACATACCGCTAGAAAGCTGACAGTGCGCTGAATTCAGCGCACTGCCGTCTTTCCCAGTATGTGCCTCAGGGCTGGAGATATCGGAGTTTGTAGTTTCACAGTTTACTGTCAGACGGGCGTTCCTGACAGTCTAGCTGCGCTGTGAGGAACACCCTCCTTGACATTTTCTCGTTCATAGACTTGTACTGGGGGGGCGTTCCTCACAGCACAGCGTCATCGCCAGGCAGTAAGGAACGCCACCTCTGACAGTAGAGCGCTATGGATGAGGACAGAGAGAGGGGGCGTTCCTTACAGCCCAGTTAGGATTATATCTATAATCTGCAGCCCGGTGGTCTGCCCAGTGACCCCAGGCTGCCTGGAGACCCCACTACCTGGTTGATCCTGCCGAGACCTGCGGGAGTGAGCGCTATGCGTCTGCATAGCCTCACTTCCTGTACAGACTGCAAGACACTTGTATGCTCGTGTCTTGCAGTTTACAGTGCTGAGCCAGCAATCAAAGCATTGCTGGCTCAGATGTCCTAATGGGACACATGAAAACATAAAAAAAGTTAAAAAAATAAAATAAAGTGTTTGAAAAAGATTAATAAAAGAATAAAGCCCCAAAAATTCCCTTTTCCTATATAAAATGAATTATATTAAAAAAAAAACTAAAAATTAATCAAAACGCATATTTGGTATCACCATGTCCGTAACAACCTGTACAAAAAAAAATAAAACAATATTTTATGTACACGGTGAACATCAGAGAAAAAAACCGGAAAAACTCTCCAAAAGTAATAATTTTTCGCCATCTCACCTTACAAAATATGCCATAAAAAGTGATCAAAAAGTCATATGTACCCCAAAAGAGTACCAATAAAAAGCACAGGTTGTCCCGCAAAAAAATAAGCCCTCAACCAACTCTGTAAACTGCAAAATAAAAATGTTACGCATCTCAGAAGATGGAGATGCAAAAACAATTAATTTATGTCCCCAAATGGGTTTTTGTTCTGCTAAATTAGTATCGCATAAAAAAAACCCAGTATAAATGAGGTATCTCCGTAATCGTACCGACCCGTAGAATAAAGGTAACATGTTACTTATGCTTTATGCTGCATGGTGAAAAATTTCAAAGGTGAAACGCAGTGCCAGAATTGATGTGTTTTTTTTTTTTTTTTGTTTTTTTTTTAATCCAACAAGAGAGTTAATAAAATTTATTCAATAAGTTATAGGCGCCCAAAGATGATGTCATTACAAAATACATCTCACCCTGCAAACAACAAGCCCTCATATGGAGAAATAAAGAAAATATAGCTCGTACAATGTGAAGACAAAAACCCCAAAAATCGCCAAATCATTAGAACATAACTGGCTGCGTCAGGAAGGAAATGTATAAGCTGTGCAAGCGTATATCAGGGGACAAACCAGATTTAGAGCTTATGAGGGAAAATAAAGCAGAAGTGACCCCCAGAGTGACCTCCCCAATAATAGGAACTACTGGGGAAATAGTAGGGAATTTGATGTTCCCAATGTACTCCGCACAGCTTACCTATTCACTTTTCCCCATCTGCTGTGTATTCACGTCTGGGATACTAATGCTCACTACACCCCTTGATAAATTCTTTGAGGGGTGCAGTTTTCAAAATGGGGTCACTCCTTTGGGGAATCCACTGTTATGGTACCTGCAAACATGACATGGCGTCCGGATACCAAACATCTGAATCTGCACTCCAAAAGCCACATAGCGCTCCTTCTCTTCTGCGCCCTGCTGTGTGCCCAAACTGCAGTTTATACCCTTATGACACTGATGTACCCAGGGTAGCGTACGTAATGTCATATGTGGGTATAAACTGCTGTGTGGGCACAGAATGGAAGGAGCGCTATTTCGTTTTTGGAGCACAGGCTTGGACGGTTTGGTTTTTGGACGCCATTGCACTTTGCAGAGCTGAAACGCCAGTAAAGTGGAATCCCCTGACATGTGACCCCATTTTGGAAACTACACCCCTGAAGGAATTTATCCAGGGGTACAGTGAGTATTTTTAGCCCCCAAGTGTTGCTATAATTTATTATCCATAAATGAATACGCAGCTGATTGTGAAAGGAGAAAATTACAAGTTTTCCAGGAATACATCATTTCAGTGCGCAATATGTTATGCCCAGCTTGTATCAGAGATGAACGCTCCAAAAGCTGTTGTGCCCGGGATCCCCGCTTAACAGTTTTTGGATTGTGTGTCTCTGCAGACATAAGCTGGGCACAAAATATCAGGCACTGAAATGGCGTATATCTGGAAAAATGTTATTTTTAACTTTTCATTATCATTTGCGCATTCATTTCTGGAAATTAAAAGAATGCAACACTTAAGGGTTGTTAATGCTCGCTACATCACTTGATAAATCTCTTGAAGGGTGTAGTTTCCAAAATGTGGTCACAAGTCTGCGGATTCCACTTTACTGGCAATTCTTGGGCTCTGCAAAAGTGACATGGTGTCCAAAAACCAAACTGTGCTCTAAAAACCAAAATGGCGCTCCTTCCCTTCTGTGCCTGGCTGTTCCCAAACAGCAGTTTATACCTACATATGGCATTAAGTACGTTATCCTGGGTACACCAGTGTTATACATGTGGGCATAAACTGCCATTTGGGCACACAGCAGGGTGCAGATGTGAAGGAGCGCAGGTTTAGATTGTTGGTTTTTGGATGCCATGTCACATTTGCAGAGACCCTAAAATTGCCCCTAGAAAATGGGGGGTCACTTCTTGGGGAATTCCAGTTTACTGGCACCTCCAGGGCTCTGCAAAAATAACATGGCGACCAGAAAGTCCCTTTAAATCTGTACTCCAAAAGCTAAAAAAACACAGTGCTCCTTCCTTTCTGAGCCCTGCTGTGTTCCCAAGCAGCAGTTTACACCCACATATATATTTTTTTTTTTCCCCCAGGGTAGCCCACTTAATAGTTTTAGGAGTGCATGTCTCTGTTGCCACAAAGTGGCCGCAACATATTCTGAAATTGGATATTTCTTCAAAAACTTCAGTTTTCACTTTGTACATTAATTTTTGGGAAGTATTTTAGGCTCAAAATGATAATACCCCTTGATACATTCCTTGAGGGGTATAGTTTCCAAAATGGGGTAACTTTTGGTGGGAGTTTCCACTGTTTTGGTACTTTGGGGGCTCTGCAAATGCAACATGGCACCTGAAAACTATTCCAGCAAAATCTGCCCTCCAAAAGCTAAATAGCGCTCTTTCCATTCTGAGCCCTGCCATGTACCCAAACCGCAGATTCCAACCACATATGGGGCATTTTTGTGTTCAGGAGAAATTGTGTAACGAATTTTGGGGTGCTTTTTCTCCTTTGTCCTCTTGTGAAAATGAAAAATTTGGGGCTAAATTGACGGTTTATTGGAAAAAAAAGTAATTTTTCATTTTAATGTCCCAATATTAATAAAATCTGTGAAACAGCTGTAGGGTCAAAATGCTCACTATACCCCTTGATATGTTCTGTGAGGGGTGTAGTTTCCAAAATGGGGTCACTTTTAGGGGGGTTTCCACTGTATTGGTACTTTGGGGGCTCTGCAAATGCGACATGGTACCTGAAAACTATTCCAGCAAAATCTGCTTTTCAGACGCCCAGTGTCGCTCCTTCCCTTCCGTGCGCTGCCATTCGCCCAAACATCAGTTTACACCCACTTGTGGGGTATTTCCGTGCTCGGGAGAAATTGCATAACAAACTGTGAGATACATTTTCTCTTTGAACCCTTTGTGAATGTGTTAATTTTAGGGCTAAATTAAGGAATTAGTGGGAAAAAATTAAATGTCTAAATTTCACTTCCATATTGTTTTAATTCCAGTGAAATGCTTAAAGGGTTAACAAACTTCCCAAATATTATTTTGAATTATTTGAGGGGTGCAGTTTTGAAAATGGGGTGATTTATGGGGGTTTCTAATATATAGGCCATTATAATCCTCTTCAGAACTGAAGTGGTCCCTAAAAAATTAGTTTGGGAAATTTTCTTGTAAATCTGCAAAATCGCTGTTACACTTGTAAACCTTCTAACATCCAAAATAAATTACAGGACTATTAAAAGATGATGCCGATATAAAGCAGAGATATGGTAGATAATATGTATTAATGTATTTGGGTGGTATGACTATCTATCTGAAAAGCAGAGCATTTCACATTTTGAAAACTGCGATTTTTATTTTTTCCAAATTTCCAGCAAATTTCCTATTTTTTTTATAAATAAATACAAAAATATTCATTAGTGTTAACCACTAACATGAAGTACAATGTGTCACGAAAAAACAATCTCAAAATCACTTGTGTACGTTAAGACGTCTCAAAGTTATTGCCATATAAAGTGACACATGTTAGTTTTGAAAAACGAGGCCTGGCCCTTAACGCACTTTTGGGCTGGGTCCTTAAGGGGTTAAAGGATTAACAAACTTCCCAAATGCTGTTTTGAATTATTTCAGGGGTGCAGTTTTGAAAATGGGGTGATTTCTGGGGGGTTTCTAATATATAGGCTTTTCTAATCCCCTTCAGAACTATAGTGGTCCCTAAAAAATTAGTTTGGGAAATTTTCTTGTAAATCTGGAAAATCGCTGTTACACTTGTAAGCCTTCTAACATCCAAAATAAATTAAAGGACGATTAAAAGATGATAATATAAAGCAGAGATATGGTAGATAATATATTTGGGTGGTATGACTATCTGTCTGAAAAGCAGAGAATTTCACATTTTGAAAATTGCGATATATATATTTCCAAATTTCCATCAAATTTCCTATTTTTTTTATAAATAAATACAAAAATATTGATTACTTCACTAACATGAAGTACAATGTGTCACGAGAAAACAGTCTCAAAATCACTTGTGTAAGTTAAAGTGTCTCAAAGTTCTTGCCACATAAAGTGACACATGTCAGTTTTGAAAAACAAGGCCTGGTCCTTAACGCACTTTTGGGCTGTGTCCTTAAGGGGTTAAACAACTGTTGGGGCAGATCCATATAAAAAATGCAGTCTATCTACCCCAAGAGAAAATAATCGATTCACTGTTTGAGCACTACAATTTATTACTACACTTAATTATTTGTTTTCTACTTTTATCGGCTAATTGTAATAAAAGTTATATTTCAGACTTTCTATATTTTCAGGGAATAGTTACCATGTGTGTAACCTTTGCAGGAAATGTGTATTTTTGTGTTTATAAGTATGCTTGGACATCGGCCCTGGCATTGCTTAGTTAGATTGTTTCTTATAGGAACTGTACAACCTGTTTTCTATTAAAAAGAGGTTTGAAAGATTAATAAAGTATATTACAAAAATGTTCAATACTCAACCGTCACAATAGCGAGAAAATGGGGGGAAAATGGGAGTTATACTTTAAATAGATGTATAGTTAGCTTTCAGAAGAATTCAGTTTAACCCCTTAGTGACACATGACGTACTATTACGTCCTGAGTGCCCAGTAGTTAGCGCAAATGAATGTAATAGTACGTCACAGTCTGGCCACCCGCTCACTATCTGAGCGGACAGCATTGGGAGCGGGTGTTAGCTGTCAGTTACACTCCAATTAACCCCCAGGATTTTAACTCCTTGGATGCCACAGTCAAACATGACTGCGGCATACAAGGGGTTCTGCCATGTATGACCCCCATCGGCACCTCCCGCAATGAGATCTTATCTGTAGTCCGAGGTCTGGCCAGTGACCCCAGGCTGCTAGGAGCACCTACATACCTGGTTGATCCTGCTTGCAATGCAGGAAGTCACTTTGAACAGAAGAAAGGTGATCAGTAACAGGGAGTGGAATCATCATCCCGGTATGAAAACTTGGCGACTAGCTGTAAATACAGAGGAAACAAATTCAGCTGTATCTGACGGAGCAAGATAAAGCAATGTATTGGGTAAAACTTGTCAGTTAGCTGAAGTAGCAACTCTGAATGTGATCCTGGTGATGGGAATTTCCCTTTTAAGGATAGGGTAAAAAAAATTACCTTATGCCCTTCCCACCGCACCTAGTTTTTGACTTGCTGACAGAGCTCCATTTTTTAAATATGACTTGTCACTTTATGCAGTAATATCTTAGGAACACTTTTAACTCACCAAAGTGATTTTTGAGATTTTTTTAGTGGCACATTGTACTTCAAGTTAGTGGTAAATTTTAGTTGGTTTTGTTTTATTATGGAAAAATTTGGATTTTGCTGCAGGTGCTACGTCACCTTTGCAGAGCCCCTGATGTACTAGGATAGTGGAAGGCCCCACAAATAACCTAATTTTACAAACTAGACCCCTTTAAGAAATTTATAAAAGGGTGTAGCAAGCATGAGTGATGAGGCTCTAAGGGATTGTTTTGACACAACCGCATGGGAAGTGCTGCAGGATTCTTATGGAGAAGATATAGAAGGACTCACACACTGCATAACAGACTACATTAATTTTTGTGTGGACAACACAGTACCTTCTCCAATAACAAACCATGGATTAACTCTGATATAAAAACACTACTTAAGGAGAAAAAGATGGCATTTAGGACAAGAGATAAGGAGGGGTTGAGGGAAGTACAAAAGGAGCTGAGGCATCAAATCAGGCAGGGAAAAGCCAGTTATAAAGAAAAAATGGAAAAGCAAATGGAAAGAAAAGACATAAGGGGGGGTCTGGGAGGGGCTTAAGTCAATTTCGGGTCATAAACAGTCTGTCTGCCAGATTGAGGCAGATGTTAATTGGCTTAATGAACTAAACCTATTCTTCAACAGATTTGATCACACACCAGCTCCTCCCACCCCAGTATGTCCTTCAGCTTCCCCCACCACAATGACTTCTCCCCATGCGGCCACTTCCCAACAGACCAGTAAATCCAGAAATCCGTCTTTATTTGGCCACAGTCTGACCTTCACACGGGCCCAGGTGAGGAAGGAGATGAAAAAGATCAAGGCGAGGAAAGCCGCAGGGCCAGATGACATCAGTGCAAGGCTAATTAAGACTTGCGGGGACCAGCTGTGTGGTATAATTACATATATGTATAATATGAGCCTGAGGCAGGAAATAGTCCCTGAATTATGGAAATCTTCTTGTGTGGTACCAGTTCCAAAGAAACCCCACCCTATGGACCTCAACGACTACAGACCTGTAGCACTGACATCCCACCTGATGAAGATCTTGGAGAGATTGGTTCTCACACATCTCCGCCCTCTAGTGAGCCCCGCTATGGACCCCCTCCAGTTTGCTTATCGGCCGGGCATTGGGGTAGATGATGCCATCATCCATCTTCTGCACAGGGCTCTGTCTCAGCTGGAGAAACCAGGGAACACGGTGAGAATAATGTTCTTTGATTTCTCCAGTGCTTTTAACACCATACAGCCCAGGTTATTGAGGGACAAGCTGGGCCTTGCTGGAGTGGACCACCACCTCTCCAACTGGATCCTAGACTACCTCACAAATCGACCTCAATACGTGAGAGCCCAAGACTGTGTGTCAGGTACCGTGATCTGTAATACGGGGGCACCTCAGGGTACGATTCTCGCCCCTTTCCTCTTCACACTGTACACTGCAGATTTTAGGTGCAACTCATCCAGCTGCTACCTACAGAAGTATTCTGACGACTCTGCAATAGTGGGTCTCATCACAGATGATGATGACAGGGAGTACAGAGAACTGAACCAGGATTTTGTGGACTGGTGCCACCGGAACCACCTGAAGATTAACGCGGGGAAGACCAAGGAGATGGTGGTGGACTTCCGCAAAGGCAGAAGCCCTCCTAAACCAGTGGACATCCTGGGGACGGGCATCGAGATTGTGAACACCTATAAGTACCTGGGTTTGCTCCTTAATAATAAGCTGGACTGGGCAGATCATATGGAGGCCCTGTACAGGAAGGGCCACAGCAGGCTCTACCTGCTTAGGAAACTGAGAGCCTTTGGAATCCGGGGGGCACTTCTTAGAACTTTCTTCAACTCGGTAGTGGCATCAGCCATCTTCTTTGGAGTGGCCTGCTGGGGGAGCAGTATATCAACCAGGGACAGAAATAAACTTGACAAGCTGATTAGAAAGGCCAGCTCTGTCCTCGGGAGCCCCCTGGACCCAGTGCAGGTGGTGGGTGACAGAAGGATACTGTCCGTGGTGAGCTCCATGCAGAAGAAGAAGTCCCATCCCATGCATGAGACTGTGATCGCGCTGAGCAGTACTGTCAGTGACCGACTGCTCCACCCTAGGTGTGAGAAGGAGCGCTATCGGAAGTCTTTCCTCCCCACCGCGGTTAGGCTGTACAACCAACACCGACCTAAGCGGAGATCATTACACACAGAGAACTGAAATATCTCTCTGCCTGTTAAATCCCCCCCCCCCCCTCCTCTGCTACGTCCTATCTGTCTGTCTGCTATTAATGTAATGCCTCTCACCTTGGAACATTCCTGTACATTTTGTATTTGTATCTGCTTATCTTTGCTGCTGTAACACACTGAATTTCCCCATTGTGGGACTATTAAAGGACTATTATTATTATTTTTATGGCGACATCTTTTTAAAATGGGGCGGGGGGGGCTTCTCATTCTTTTTCTCCCATGTGTTTTTTAGGGAGGCAAAGATGCACAATGTGAAAGAAAAAAACTAAAGAGACCAAAAAGTGTGAAATTTGTAACAAGAGGGTTATTCCCTAGTTAGAATCACTACAGGAATAGTAATCTGATATTGACCCTGATTTAGGGTCTTGTTTAGCAGAGGACACATGAACAGACAATATGAGACATTACAATGTGACCAAGAAATAAACATATCAAACAATAGGAGTGAGGGCGTTTGTGAAAGATCCTCAGTGCGCCAACACCGCTTTGGCTCACACCTGAGTCTTCTTTCATATAAACCACACTCACCGCCAGTGAGGGCTGGGTCCACAAGATAAATACAAGACAAGCTTTCTAAATTTTATATATTTATTAACCCCTAAATGGGTCGGTATTAACATCTAACACATGCAGTTCAGAACAGATATGTAGATATATGCAAGCATTAAAAGTTACTAGTTACAATATACAGTACTTAAAATAAAAGGGAATAAAGGTGAAATAATTACTTTACCACGCATCTCCTTGATGTGGCTCTATAATCCAACACTCACACATGCTCTGGTATGTGTGAATAACCCAGTGGAGGCTTCTTGGCATGTGGCATTAACTCCTAGCATGTGGCATCACAGTATATTCCAGCCTGCATGCTCTCATCACAGTCTCTCAGTAAACTCTTGTAGTCTCAGCCCAAATCTCCTCCCATTGCCTCTTACCTCATCTTTTATACCCTTTATGCCACCTCCCAGAATGAGGTCACCTGTGGCAGCAAGTCTGATTGAATAATGCACTCAAGTCCAGATTCTTTGTATTGAGCGGAGACCAAGTGGAATGATACAATGTTATCAGCCATATCTGATCTACCAGTGCAGACTGGACAATGCATGTTTTTGTTTGATCACTCAGGGCTGTGTAGGAATACAATGGAGCCCTGCTGGGATGGATACAAAGCCCTATTGTTACAATGTTGCTTCTACTGATAACATACAACTAGGATTATAGCTGCGCACCTTATGACTAAACAGATATGCTACCCAGAGACCAAAATACAGCTTTGAGTTATAGCCATATTTAAGCAGAATCATCACAGCCTTGCTCGCAAGAGCTTACATTCTGAGGAGATACCGGGACACAAAAGGTCAGAGGACTTGTTTGCTACCATGGCCAAGCCATCTTTTAATAGAAAATGTTATGTAACTGAAGCTGTATGAACCCGTCACTAGCCTTTATCTGTGAATAAGGAGTGCAGTGTAACTTCTAGATGGAGGGGCCGGGATCTGAGGAACTGAGGAGGAGGGATAAAAGGTGTTAGTTCTATACCTCCACACACTACACTGTCATCAGGTCACATGATAAGCCTGACCATACAGATGTGATTTTAGGGCAGTTTTGAAGCTGCTGTAGTTAGGGATTAATTGGATTGTCTTGGTTAAAGCATTCCAGAGCATTGGTGCCACTCGCGAAAAGTCTTGGAGATGGGAGTGGGATGATCGGATAACAGAGGATGCAAGTCTAAGGTCATTAGCAGAACAGAGAGGACGGTTAGGGTGGTAGATGGTGACGAGAGAGGAGAATATAGGTGGGTGCAGCGCTATGGATGGATTTTTGGGTCAATGTGATAAGTTTATATTGTATTCTGTTAAATCCCCCCCCCCTCCTCCTCTGCTACGTCCTATCTGTCTGTCTGCTATTAATGTAATGCCTCTCACCTTGGAACATTCCTGTACATGTTGTATTTGTATTTGTATCTGCTTATCTTTGCTGCTGTAACACACTGAATTTCCCCATTGTGGGACTATTAAAGGACTATTATTATTATTATTCTGTGATGGTTGGGCAACCAATACAGCGACTGACACAAGGTAGATGCGTCTGTGTACCGGTTTGACAGAAAGAGGAGTCTGGCGGCTGCATTCAGGACAGATTGTAGTGGGGAGAGTTCAGTAAGACTAAGTCCAATGAGAAGAGAATTGCAATAGTGAAGGCGAGGGAGAATCAGACCGACAAGGAGGGTTTTTGATGTTTCTATGGTGAGAAAAGGGCAAATTCTAGAGATGGTTTTTAAGGTGCAGGTGGCAAGAGTGTGCAAGTGTCTGAATATGTGGGGTAAAGGTGAGATCTGAATCAAATACAACCCCCAGACAGCAGGCATGCCGCTTCGGGGTAATAGTAAGGCCACAGTCAGAAATGGAGATATCAGGGTTAGGTCGGATAGTAGATGGAGGGAACACAAGAAGTTCAGTTTTTGAAAGATTCGATTTCAGATAAAGAGAAGACATGATGTTAGAGACAGCAGAGAGACAGTCACTGGTGTTCTGTAGTAGTGCAGGGGCGATATCACGGGATTAGGTATATAGTTGGGTATCTGCCAAATTTGCGAATGGTTTGTCCAACTGTGGCTGTGTACAGAGAGAAGAGGAGGGGACTTAGGACCAAGCCTTGAGGAACCCCAACCGCAAGGGGCAGAGGAGAAGAAATGGCGCCAACGAATGATACACTAAATGAGCGGTCAGAGAGATGGGAAGAAAACCGAGAGCAGTATCCCTGAGGTCAATAGAATGGAGCGTAGTGAAGAGTTGGTGGTCTACAGTATCAAATGCTGATGAGAGATCTAAAAGAAAAAGTATTGAATAGTTCCCTTTAGATTTAGCTGTCAAGGAATCATTGGAGACCTTTTGTGAGGGCCGTTTCTGTAGAGTGTAGTGCATGAAAACCTAATTGTAAGGGGTCCAGAAGAGAGTTAGCAGAAAGATAGCGTATTAGGCGGGAGTAGACCAAGTGTTCCAGGAGTTTAGAGATGAATGAGAGGTTAGAGACAGGTTGGTAGTTGGCAGCACAGGATGAGTCAAAGGAGGGTTTTTTTTTCAGTAGTGGGAGAAATATAATTTTTTTTTTTTTTGTCTGGTTTAAAGGGTTATTCCCATCTCAAGGATCCTAGCTATACTGCTGATGTAAATTGAAGAGTTTTCCTAAATACATTGTTTAGCAATGCTGCTTTTTGTGCTATGTGCAAATGAGTCACTGCTCTGGAGGGGGTGGGGGAGATGAGTTCTCTCACTGTTAGGTAAACTGACTGTCCTGAGGGTAGAGCTGTAGCTAATTGCAGTTTGCTGATAAAGCCATGTCTGTTATCTCTCTACATAAACACAGACTACACTCAGTTCTCTCCTGCAGCATGTAATATAATGTTGTACCGTGTTAGCCATAGAAAGTAGTGGAAGAGTGAAGAAATCAGGCAATAGCTTTTAGAGGCTAACTGAGTATATTTGATAAGTAAGTTTTTGGAAGTACTAGCTCCCTTCATCAGTCATGGTGTAATACTAGAAACTGAAAATTTACGCTATTTATACTTGCACAAGTCAAGGATCTTGGAATAACAAAATGCAATATACATAGATAACTTCTCTACGTATATTCCGTTTTGTTATTCCAAGATCCTTTTGAAGATCCATGCCTTGTGTATGTATAAATTTTCAGTTTCTAGTATTACACCATGTTTGGGTTTGGGTTTACGTCCTTCGGGTCTGCATGGGGACCTGAAAGACGGAAACCCTATATACACTTACAGTGGTTACACATGGAAACTATAGACTATAAGGGGGTCCGCCGGGTCTCCACCAATTTTATAATGAAATCAGTGGAGGGGAAAGTTGTCCTTGCAGGACTTTTCTCTCTGCCGATTTAAGTGGAATCTGGGACGGAGACGAGCAAACACTACTGTCAACCTAGCATAAGTTTGTTTTTCTCTCCAACCCTGTGTAATGTAATATCCATTTACTGTGCATATTAATTGATCTGCATTTATAATCTCCCATGGTAAAGGCAAAGTCTATATTGTGATATTTCATAGTGTACTGTTTAGCAAGCTGGGAGAAGGCAACTTTGAGTGTTTGAAGAATACAGGAAGTGAGAAGGAGGAACAGCAGGCAAAGCTGCTGAAACGGGGAGATGGGAAAAACCCTTTTAATGCAGGAACCTCTTCAAGCTATCAGAAACAATGGGAATTGAGTAAGTTCTGGAAAACAATTAAGCAAGTTCAGTGAAAACAGGATGAAATGTTCACTGGTTGGGAGACCAAAAGAATCTGGTTTTCTCGGCGCATGACAGTTTAAAAAGACTAGTCAGCAATGAATGGGAAGATCCAGAGAGAAAGTTGTCTTTCTGTGGAAATGAAGGAGAAATTTCCCTTTGAGGAGGAATTGGTAACCAAGTGGGGCCTGTGTCCTCAAGAAAACCATGCTGCTGTTCGAAGATGTATCCCAATTAAAGGATCACATGGACCGTAAGGCGCAAAGCTTGCTAAAGAAATCATGGTAATGGCCTCCAGTATAGCCTCCACATCTGTGGTGAAATCCTTATTCTGTTGGATAAATAAACTAGAAGCCCACATATCAGAAGACACTCCAAGGAAAGATATTCTATCCTCTCTTCCCCACCTTATGCAGGAAATGGGATTCACTGTGGATGCATCAGAAGAGTCAGTGTGGTGAAGCTCTTTGGACTCTGTAATTCGTTAAAAAGAGCAATTTGGCTAGAGATCACTGTGCAGGTTCCTTTTTTGGGGATCAGTTATGCATCCCAGCTCCTTTTGTTCTCTGTGTCGCAGCCAAGAACAGAGAGGAAAAGGTAAAATGGGAAGGTGCAGCTATGCTAAAGGGGTGGAAGGCAGAAATATTTTTAACACCAAAGCCAGGACAAGCAATGACTTGGTGCTGGGAGGAAGGGAAGATATTAGGTTTTATGACAGAATGGAGAACTATAACATAATGGATCTTAAATACCATTGAAGCAGGCTACAGAATAGAATAAAATGGGGGTCTTGTCTGAACCACAGTCTTACAAGGGTATGTGACAGGCCAACAAATCCGAGAATTCCAAGTGGTACTAGGGCTCTGAAGTCTGCGGAAGCCCAAGTTCAGAATTCTAATATTCAGGTATATTCAGAGCAAGGTGATAGTCAATGTGCAGGCACATTACTTGAACCACATGGACATTCATCCAGGGGAGTGGTCTCTATCGGATAAAGCGTTTCATCTCATAATGGAGAAATGGGGCTTTCCAACATTTTTCTCTTTAAAACCAAGAGACTAGATGGGAGGTAGACTCCCTGGCACATCACTGGTATTATCGCCTGGCTTGTGTTCACTCCTATTCCTCTGCTGCCAAAGGTCCTTCAGAAATTCAGTTCAGAAGGTACACTTGTGATTCTTGTTTTGGCCAAAGAGGAGCTGGTTCGGCCTTATTATTTCACTGTAGATAGACAGCCCACTTCTCCTGCCAGTTCATCAGCATCTCCTCTGCCAAGGCCCGATTTATCATCTGGACCTGGGTTGTGTAAAGTTGGCAGCCTGGCTTCTGAAGACATCTTAACAGCCAGGGGTCTTTCTAACAGCCATCTCTACGCTGTTGCTAAGCTGCAAGCCAGTCACCCAGGTGATTTACCATTAGGTCTTTTCAACCTGTTGAGTCAAGACCAGATCAATTTCACTCCAATATTGCACAGATATTTTTTGCAAAAAGGGGTTTGATAAAGGTCTCATGCATCCAGTCTGAACAGACAACTTCTAGACTATTATTTTTTTTTTCCCCCTTCCAGATGGGATTAGTCGAAAGGAGTGGACATCCTGACACAGCCATGGCCTCAGGGTCTTTCTATATGCATCTTCCTCTTTCTTGCTAATGCCAAGAACTGTGGTGTAGGTTTGAGAGGAAAGGTCACAAGTTATTCTGATTGCTCCCTTCTGGACCAGTTGAGCCTGGTTTCTGCTCCTCGTTCATTCTGGACCCTACCGGTGTCAGCAGACCTCTCTGGGGACTGATTCTTCACCCAAAAGTGGCTCATCTTCATCTTATGGCCTCGCAACTGAACAGCTCCTGTTTTAAGGGAGTTTTCTGGATCTGTCGGCCATTTTGTTGTGGACTCCTGTAAGAAGAGGAGGAGAATGGCTAGAGGAGAAGAAAGGTGGCACTGGATAGGATGACAAACGCTCTGCTCAAAGCACAGGGGTAACGCCCCCTGTGCATTCTCAGCACAATGAAGAATGAATAAAAATTTAAAAACGGCAGTGCGGACCTTCAAGATAAAGGTAAAAAATGAATCGCCTTTATAAAGGCTATTCCTACGTGCTCTTAGTTTAAAATGTGTTTGTTTCTTTATAATGATTGAATCCCTTTAACTCTGATTCCTTTGAGGTCCGGCCCAGGGACATCTGTGGCCGGCTCCTCCTCTTTGTGACGTGTGCCAGCCGCCAACTGTATTGCACAAGCATGGGCGATCGGATATCCACAGGAGGATTACGTAAGTATAATGGGGCTGGGGTGGCGGTCTTCTTACCAGTGGCGTCCCGGGGTGCGGATATTGATTAAACTGACACCCTGGGAACGTCAGTGGAAAGTGAAAAAATGTAATATATGTAGGTCACATGACCTACATATATTACAGTAAATTAAGAAATAATTTATTTAGAAAGTTGGAGGGGAGGAGCATGGGAGTCTCATGCTTTAAATATTAATTTATCCCGGGTAATACCTTTTAATGGATAAGTGGTTCACTGACCACGTCTTGTCTACCCTGTTTCTCTGCAGAAAGCTTTTGCTGAAGACAAGTGGAAATTTGTTTGCCACCCTCATCCTTGATCTTAGAGTTTCTGCAGCTGAGGTTGGAAAAAAAGTGAGGATTAGTACAATCAAGTTGCAGATTGCACCTTTTGAGCCAACATTTAGATTGGCCAAACTTCCGATTGTCAAAAGGTTTGTTAAAGGGGTCTCCAACCTACAACCACCCAGCCATTCTTTGGTTTCTCCTTGGGCCCTGAATCTTGTCTCATTAGTATTGTCAGGCCCTCCATTTGAGCCAATCTTGGACATCTCTCTCAAGCTACTCACCTTAAAGACGTCCATGTTACTAGCCGTTACCGCAGTCAGTTGCGTGAGAGATATCCAGGCCTTCTCATTCAAGGCTGCTTTTCTAACAATCCTGCCAGAATGACTAAATGGTGCTGAAACATCATCCCTTGTTCCTTCCAAAAGTGGTTTTGAAATTCTATTGTCTGCAAGAAGTCCTCCTTCCCTCTTTCTGTCAAAATCTCTCCTCAGATAAAGAAAGGGAATTTCATAACCTGGATGTGCAAAGATGTATCCTCTCTTATCTCCAGTGACCTGAGGGTTTTAGGGCCTCGGATCATCTGTTGCTGCAATACCAGAGAAATAAAAAGGGAGCAGGTACTAACAAGACAACTATTGGCCTTTGGATAAAGCAGGCCATATCCTTCTGCTGCAGTGTTATGGTGTGTTCAGACGGCGGAAAATGATTTATTTTCGCCGCGGTCTGCCCCGACGGGATGCTGATGCATTCCGTCGTGGCATCCTGCTCCTGATTAGGCCCGGATGAATGGGACTAATCAGGAGCGCTTATCGAGCCGCAGACGGAATCCGTGGCAAGATCGAGCAGAATGCTGCTTTTTTCCGCCTCCTGCCGCGACCTCTGCCTTCCATTGAAAACAATGGGAGGCAGATTCGGACAGAATCTGCTCCGGATTCGGGGGTGGATTCTGCCCCCAAATCCATGGCAAATTCCTCCTTGTCAACACACCCTTAAAGAGATTCTGGTACTGCTCACTCCACTCGAGCAATGGCAGCCTCCTGGACTGAGGGAGAATTTGCTTCTATAGAATAGATTTATCGATCTGCCACCTGGGCTAACCTCTTGACCTTTTACAGACGCTATGAGCTGTATGTTGTCTCCAAAAGTGACTTATCTTTTGACTGCAAAGTATTGTCTGCAGTGCCCCCTCACCATAAAATTTACTCCTCCTACAGGTGTTGTTGTGGAGGTGAGGTGTGGGGGAATGATAATTACTATTACCGGTAATAAGATTTTCTTATAACCTCAACAACGGCACTGGAAATTTCCTACCCTTGCTACTATTATACCTTGTTTTTCACGTGTGTGTGTGTGTGTGTGTGTTTTTTTTGATTATGTATTCAAGTGTATATTTCTGGTTCTATGATACTACTGGAGAGGTAATGAAGGAGGTCTTCCAATTTCCTGTCCCTGGGGGGTGTGGAAATCCTTGTACAGGTACCTTTATGGAGGTTATTAGGAAATTCAAAATGGCATTGATTCTTTTGGAAATGTATAGAATGTCATGCCCTTTCCCATCCCTTGACATAAGACCCCCCCCCCCCCCCCCCCCACACACACACACACACACACACACACACACACACACACACGTTGTTCTGCAATTTCTCCTGAGTATGTTAATACTCCATATGTGCTAGTGCCGTGGGTACCAAGAGTACTAAGAGTGAACTTCATTTGGGCACCACACCCCTCAAGAGATTAAGGTTTATAGTGATCATTTTGACCCCAAAGATGATTGTTAAAAATAATTTTTAGAGAACCATTAATTCCATCATGCTGTACATTTGAGGGCTTACATAAGACACTAAATACACAAAACAAGTACAATACTTAACCAACTGGTAAAGTGGTTTACATTTTTTAAGGGAAGGGGGAATAGAGAGAGTATCTGTAATGCGCTGTGGAATATGATGGCACTATATAGGTTAGGCATAGTAAATAAATAAATAATAGATTAGTGTAGAAGCTGTTCTGATGGTGGGGTGGTGCAGGGTTATTGCAGAGCAAAGAAGGTCTTCAGAGGATCAGAAACTGTTTGATTAGATCAGGGGATTTTATCAGAGGTGACAGGTTGTGGATGGCCTTTTTTTCTACAAAAAAAAAAAAAAAAAAAAACACTCACTAATCTCCTCAAGTGGGATAGCTGGCACCCACCAGCAATTCACAGAGGAATCCCCAAGGGCCACTATCTACGGGCCCGTCGCAATTGCTCGACTGATTTCAAATTGGCTGCTATCTGAGATCTAGGTTTGGAGAATGTGGATATCCAGACAGGATCCTTAGGTATTCTTACCACTGTTCCAGAACAATAGATCGACAGTCATTGTTGGTTCCAAAAGTCCAAGAACGGTCTGACAAGTTTTTCAAACATACTGGGAAATTCTGAAGGCAGTCCCAAATGTGGACCATCTGGTGGTTGACACGCCATCCATTACTTTTGGGTGAGGACCAAACATAAGAGATCGGTTAGTGCAAACCTATCTCACGCCTATAAAGAGTTCAACATACTGGTTGGGTACTATACATCTAACAGGGACGTACAAGTGAAAATCCTGTAGATCCTACAAGTACATTATCGCCAGTAAAACGTACTTAACCCCTTCACGCATTCTCACGTACATGCACGTGGGAGAATGTGGTTAGTTACCGCATCCCCACGTACAGGTACGTGACGGTGATCGAGCGGGCTCAGAAGCAGAGCCCGTGCGATCACCGCGGGAGCCCGACTGTATTTGACAGCCAGGCTCCCGCTGCAACAGCGGGGACCAGTGGTAACACCAATCCCCGCTGTTTAACCCTTAAGATGCCGTGGTCAATAGCGACCGCGGCATCCAAGGGGTTCCGCCATCTTGCCGCCCCCCACGGCGAGATCGGGGGGTGCCGATATCGATAATCTGCAGCCCGGGGTCTGCCAAGTGACCCCAGGCTGCCTGGAGACCCCACTACCTGGTTGATCCTGCCGAGACCTGCGGAAGTCAGCGCTGTGTTTCCATAGCGCTGACTTCCTGTATAGACTGCAAGACACTTGTGTGCTCGTGTCTTGCAGTCTATAGTACTGAGCCAGAGATCAAAGCATCTCTGGCTCAGGTGTCCTAATGGGACACATGAAAAAGTAAAAAAAAAAGTGAAAAAAAAATAAAGTATGTGAAAAAAATTAATAAAAGAATAAAGCCCCAAAAATTCCCTTTTCCTATATAAAATGAATTATATAAAAAATAAACCTAAAAATTAATAAAAACAATATATATTTGGTATCGCCGCGTCCGTAACAACCTGTACAATAAAACTGAAACCATATTTAATGTACACGGTGAAGGTCGGGGAAAAAACCCGCCAAAAGTAATGATTTTTCGCCATCTTACCTTACAAAATATGCAATAAAAAGTGATCAAAAAGTCATATGTACCCCAAAACAGTACCAATAAAAAGCACAGGTTGTCCCGCAAAAAATAAGCACTAAACCAACTCTCTAAACTGAAAAAATAAAATGCTATGTCCCCAAATGGGTTTTTGTTCTGCAAAATTGGTATTGCATAAAAAAACTGTATAAATGAGGTATCGCCGTAATCGTACCGACCCGTAGAATAAAGATAACATGTTACTTACGCTCTACGCTGCATGGTGAAAAATTTTAACGGTAAAACGCAGTGCCAGAATTGATGGGGTTGTTTTTTAATCCACCAAGAAAGCGTTAATAAAATTTATTTAGTAAGTTGTAAGCACCTAAAAATGATGTCATTAAAAAATACATCTCATACTGCAAACAACAAGCCCTCATATGGCTACATCACCAGAGAAATAAAGAAAATATAGGTCGTACAATGTGAAGACAAAACCCCCCAAAAATCGCCAAAACATTAGAACATAACTGGCTGCGGCAGGAAGGGAATGTATAAGCTGTGCGAGCGTATATCAGGGGACAAACCAGATTTAGAGTTTATGAGGGATAATAAACCAGAAGTGACCCCCAGAGTGACCTCCCCAATAATAGGAACTACTGGGGAAATAGTAGGGAATTTAGTGTACCCAATGTACAACGCACAGCTTACATATTCACTTTTCCCCATCCGCTGTGCAGTCACGTCTGGGATACTAATGCTCACTACACCCCTTGATAAATTCTTTGAGGGGTGCAGTTTTCAAAATGGGGTCATTCCCTAGGGGATTCCACTTTACTGGTACTTTAGAGGCTCTGCAAACATGACATGGCATCCAGATCCCAAACATCTGAATCTGCGCTCCAAAAGCCACATAGCGCTCCTTCCCTTCTGCGCCCTACTGTGTGCCCAAACCGCAGTTTATACCCACATGTATGACACTGGTGTACCCAGGATAAGGTACTTTAATGTCATATATGGGTATAAACTCCTGTTTGGGCACAGCCGAGCACAGAAGGGAAGGAGCGCTATTTGGTTTTTGGACGCCATTGCACTTTTGCAGAGCTGAAATGCCAGTACAGTGGAATCCCCTGACATGTCACCCCATTTTGGAAACTACACCCCTGAAGGAATTTATCCTGGGGTACAGTGAGCATTTTTAACCCCCAAGTGTTGCTATAATTTATTATCCATAAATGAATACGCAGCTGATGGTGAAAGGTGAAAATGACAATTTATCCAGGAATACGACATTTTTGTGCCCGGCTTGTATCAGAGATGAACGCTCCAAAAGCTGTTGTGCCCGGGATCCCCGCTCACCAGTTTTTGGAGTGTGTGTCTGTGCAGACATAAACTGGGCACAACATATTGGGCACTGAAATGGCGTATCTATAGAAAAATTTCATTTTTAACTTTTCATTATCAGCTGCGCATTCATTTCTGGAAATTAAAAGAATGCAACACTTAAGGGTTAATAATGCTCGCTACCCCACTTGATAAATCCCTTGAAGGGTGTAGTTTCCAAAATGGGGTGACATGTCTGCGGATTCCACTTTACTGGCAATTCATGGGCTCTGCAAAAGTGGCATGGTGTCCAAAAAGCAAACTGCTCCAAAAACCAAAATAGCGCTCCTTCCCTTCTGTGCCCAAACAGCAGTTTATACCCACATATGGCATTAAGTACGTTATCCTGGGTACACCAGTGTCATACATGTGGGCATAAAATGTCATTTTGGCACACAGCAGGGCGCAAATGTGAAGGAGCGCTATGTGCTTTTGGAGCACATATTTAGATTGTTGTTTTTTTGGACGCCATGTCACATTTGTAGAGACCCTAAAATTGCCCCTACAAAATGGGGGTCACTTCTTGGGGAATTCCAATTTACTGGCACCTCCAGGGCTCTGCAAAAACAACATGGCGACGAGAAAGTACTCCAAAAGCTAAAAAAAACACAGTGCTCCTTCCCTTCTGAGCCCTGCTGTGTGCCCAAGCAGCAGTTTATACCCACATATTTAATTTTTTTTCCCCCCGGGATAGCCCACTTAATAGTTTCAGGAGTGCATGTCTCTGATGCCACAAAGTGGCCGCAACATATTAGGCACTGAAATTGGATATTTCTTTAAAAACTTTAATTTTCACTTTGTACATTAATTTTTGGGAAGCATTTTTAGGCTCAAAATCATAATATCCCTTGATACATTCCTTGAGGGGTGTAGTTTCTAAAATGGGGTCACTTTTAGGGGGTTTCCATTGTACTGGTACTTTAGGGGCTCTGCAAATGCGACATGGCACCTGAAAACTATTCCAGCCACATCTGCCTTCCAAAAGCCAGATGGCGCTCTTTCCCTTCTGAGCCCCACCATGTACCCATACAGCAGATTACAACCACATATGGGGCATTTCTGTTTTCAGAAGAAATTGTGTAACAAACTGTGGGGTGTTTTTTCTTCTTTAACCACTTGCAAAAATTTAAAATATGTCGCTAAATGGACGGTTTATTGGAAAAACGTAATTTTACATTTTTACGTCCCAATGATGATAAAATCTGTGAAACAGCTGTAGGGTCAAAATGCTCAATATACCCCTTGATATGTTCTGTGAGGGGTGTAGTTTCCAAAACGGGGTCACTTTTAGGGGGCTTCCACTGTATTGGTACTTTGGGGGCTCTGCAAATGCGGCATGGTACCTGAAAACTATTCCAGCAAAATCTGCCCTCCAAAAGCCAAATAGCGCTCTTTCCATTCTGAGCCCTGCCATGTACCCATACAGCAGATTACGACCACATATGGGGTATTGTCGTGTCCAGGAGCAATTGTTTTGCAAACTGTGGGGTGCTTTTTCTCCTTTAACCCCTTGTGAAAATGAAAACTTTGGGGATAAAGTGACATTTTAGTAATGTTTCATTTATACATCCCAGTGTTAGCAAAATCTGTGAAACGGCTGTAAGGTCAAAATGCTCACTATACCCCTTGATGAATTCTGTGAGGGGTGTAGTTTCCAAAATGGATTTTCCTTTGTATTGGTACTCTAGGGGCTTTGCAAATGAGACATGGCACCTGAAAACTATTCCAGCAAAATCTGCTTTTCAGACGCCCAGTGTCACTCCTTCCCTTCCGTGCGCTGCCATTCGCCCAAACATCAGTTTACACCCACTTGTGGGGTATTTCCGTGCTCGGGAGAAATTGCATAACAAACTGTGAGATGTGTTTTCTCCTTTAACCCTTTGTGAATGTGTTAATTTTAGGGCTAAATTAAGGCATTAGTGGGAAAAAATTATGTGTCTAAATTTCACCTCCATATTGTTTTAATTCCAGTGAAATGCTTAAAGGGTTAACAAACTTCCCAAATGTTGTTTTGAATTATTTGAGGGGTGCAGTTTTTAAAATGGGATCATTTATAGGGGTTTCTAATATATAGGCCATTATGATCCTCTTCAGAACTGAAGTGGTCCCTAAAAAATTAGTTTGGGAAATTTTCTTGTAAATCTGGAAAATCTCTGTTACACTTGTAAGCTTTATAACATCCAAAATAAATTACAGGACGATTAAAAGATGATGCCGATATATAGCAGAGATATGGTAGATAATATGTATTAATGTATTTGGGTGGTATGACTATCTGTCTGAAAAGCAGAGCATTTCACATTTTGAAAATTGCGATTTTTTTTTTTTTTTTTTTTTTTTTTTTCCCCCAAATTTCCATCAAATTTCCTATTTTTTTTATAAATAGATACAAAAATATTCATTAGTGTTTACCACTAACATGAAGTATAATGTGTCACGAAAAAACAATCTCAAAATCACTTGTGTAAGTTAAGTCGTCTCAAAGTTATTGCCATATAAAGTGACACGTGTCAGTTTTGAAAAACGAGGCCTGATCCTTAATGCATTTTTGGGCTCGGTCTTGAAGGGGTTAAACAGACAAACCGGACAGGCTTGCCCATTGCGGACCAAAGCAAATCGTTAGTCCAGAGCGGTTGTGTACCTTATGTCTTGTGAATGTGGCACACAGTATGTTTGCAAAACAATCAGGGAATTTTGGAGAATTCTAGAGCATATAGCGGATGTTAATATAGGTGAGAACTCCCCAGTGGCACCTCATTTTATCGATAGTCACGCGGGAGACACCCTCTGGATTGTTTTGTTACCACTAAAAGTGGTAACCCCACCTCTGAGAGAGGGAGAACTTTTAAAAAGGTCCTTCAAAACAGACAAGATAACCTGTTTCATGCATTTTTATGATCCATTGCGGGTGTATACTGTCTTGTTTGATGACAAGATCAGGACATACATGATCACACTCAGATCACTTTGTCATTCAGACACGCATTCTGCATATAGATTTGGGCTCCAGTGTCAATGAGTCAATTATATTTACCATGACAAATATAAACATGGTTGCTTTTTTAAATGGAAATATAGCTCACGGTTGACTGGTTATACACTAACCAAGTCAGTAGAGGCTAATAACTTAATTATCACCAGATAGACACAGCCCCCATGTTCCACAACATATCCTAAAGAGAGAGGGTGTTTAAAAAAAAAAACAAATATATATATATATATATATTTCCCAGTTGGGATTATTTCTGAAACTGGTGTTTCTCTTTTTGATTTAGCATATAATAAACAAAAGACGCTTGGGCAATATGGGCTACATATTTTATTTAGACAGCAGCATTCCTGAACGCTATTTCAGGTTAGAAGTGCTGAAGGGTCTATTTATATTAACAGTAGCCTTAGGGTGTGTTCACACGGCGGAAAATAAAGAGGAATTTCTCTTCATTTTCCGCTGCCAGCATTTTTGCATGGTCTAGCTACGACAGGATGAATGGGCCTAATCAGCAGGTAGTCTCGAGCCGCGGATTGAAAACAATAGGAGGTGGATATCTGCCCCGGATTCGGGGGCGAAATGCGCTCTTAAATCCTCGGCAAATTTCTCCATGTGAACAAAGCCTTATAGTTACATATCAGTACGCACTTCATAAGTGGGACATACAGAATTCAACATCACTAAGATTTTAGATCCGTGTGTGTGTGTTTTGTTTTTTGTTTTGGTTTTTTTTTTATTTAAGTATTAGTAGTCTGCACAAGATTTTGGATTTTTAGTACTTTAGCATGAACTACCTATTGTATCATCTGAGTTATTTATTATGATCCTTCCAGCAATCTATATATGCCAGTCTGATCATAGGTACCACTGGTTAAGGTACTGTTGTTATGCTTGTTGATTTTTTATTGATCTGAATCTAAGTCTGTGACCATCTGGCCCAGTAATCCTGGTAAAAGGAGTGGTCCCATATTTGGAATAAGGAGCCCTTATTCATCTTTCTCTTCGTGTGTGTGTGTGTGTGTGTGTGTGTGTGTGTGTTTTTTTTTTTGTTGTTGTTTTTTTTCTTCTACGGAGACAGAGTTCACAAAAATTTTAGTCAAAAGTATGCCATTTGTTCTTAAAAACTATCATTTAGTTGTTGGAAAAACAGAAACTGTTTACCAGCCATGCATGGGGTAGATTTTTAGAGGAGCAACCCTCCTTTAATGAAACTAAGACCTTAATACTGTTTGGTCATAAATGACTACGACCTCCATTTGAGTGATTTCGTCAGATCCATCTTCTATTGATCCCAACAAAAGAAAAAAATAGAGGTGGTGGCTAAACCGGTATCAGACTCTGAGACTGACTTAGGTTTGGGTGACCCTATTGAAGAAGGGGAGATCATGCAGGTGATCCAATCATAAAATCAAGCCTCCTCCCAGTCACACAGAAGATGTTCTTAGGGATCCCTCTGGGAAAAGAGATCTCTTTGATCTTGAAAATTCTCATATTCAGAAGAAAATGTGTATCTTTGCGTGGAGCCATGTCAGTGTTTGATTCCAGGATGGCCTGTATCGAGGTTGTACCAAGTCCATTGCAGACCTCTACAAGAAGTGATCCTGTTTTGGTGGGAAAAGAACTCCCCTATTTTGAGTTGAAGTGTGATTGGTTATCTTCCTGTCTAGACTTCTCTAAACTGATGGGTAACGCCAAGAAGGCACACATTTGGTATCAGATACCCACTTTTTCCACAGATGCCAGTTAGTCAGGTTTGGTGATGTGGACACCCCATGCAGGGGACTTGGGCAAAAGATGGGCAAAGATTTCTTCAACTTCTGAGAACTATGGGAAGCTCTGTGAACAGCAGAACACCTGGTTCTCAATTTGTCTGGGTTTACTTGGACAATATTACAACAGTGGCATTCATCTGCCACTATAACATGACCGCGGCATCCAAGGGGTTCTGCCGTGACAGATGTCCCCCTTGCCACCCCCCACGGTGAGATCAGGGGATACCCAGATGTAACTTCTGCAGCCTGGCTGATCCTGCTGGGAAGTGAGGAAGTCAGCCTACGCATCTGCCTAGGCTGACTTCCTCTATAGCCTGCAAAAAAAAAAAAAAAAAATTAAAGTGTATGCAAAAAAATAAATCAAGGAAATAATAATTTTTCGCTAGATCGTCTTGCAAAAAATAAGCCCTCAACCAAATTTGTCAACCGAAAAAAAAAATTGCTACACTATATATGAGGTATCACCGTAATCGTACCGACCCGCAGAATAAAGGTAACCTGTTACTTGTGTTGTACGTTGCTTGGAAAAAAAAATTTAAAAGGTAAAAAGCATTACCAGAATTGATGGGGGTGTTTTTTAATCCACCAAGAAAGAGTTAAAAAAATGTATTCTAAGTTATAGGCACCCAAAAATTAGGTAATTACAAAATGCATCTCATCCCGCAAACAACAAGTCCTCATATGGCTACATCACCAGAAAACTAAAAAAATATATAGCTTGTACAATGTGAAGACAAAAACCCCCAAAATCGCCAAATCATTAAAACAAAACTGACTGCAGCAGGAAGGGAATGTATAAGCACTCCTTCACATCTGAGCCCTGCTCTGTGCCCAAACTGCAGTTTATGCCCACACAAATGTCACTGGTGTACGCAGTATAACGTACTTAATATGGATATAAACTGCTGTTTGGGCACAGAAGGGAAGGAGCACTATTTTGTTTTTTGGAGCACAGATTTAGATGTTTGGTTATTGGACGCCATGACACTTTTGCAGAGATGCAGTAAAGTGGAATCCCCTGACATGTGACCCCATTTTGGACACTACACCCCTGAAGGAATATATCTAGGCGTACAGTGAGCATGTTTAACCCCCAAGTGTTGCATTCATTAATTTTCCAGAAATGAATATGCAGCTGATATCAGCTGCATATTCATTTCTGGAAAATTAATGACAATTTTTCCAGGAATACGTAATTTCAGTGCATAATATGTTGTGCCCGGCTTGTATCAGACGAATGCACCAAAAGCTTTTGTGCCCGGGATACCCGCTTAACTGTTTTTGTAGTGTGTGTCTCAGCTGACACAAGTTGGGAACAACATATTGGGCACTGAAATGGCGTATCTATGGAAAAATTACAATTACAAAATTACAATTCTCAGCTGCACATTCATTTCTGGAAATTAAATTAATTCAACATTCAAGGGTTAAAAATGCTCACTACCCCGCTTGATAAATCCCTTGAGTGGTGTAGTTTCCAAAGTGGGGTTATGTGTCTGCAGGTTCTACTTTACACCCAATTCAGGGGCTCTGCAAAAGTGATATGATGTCCAAAAACCAAACTATGCTCGAAAAACCAAAATAGCACTCCTTACCTTCTATGCCCGGCTGTACCCAAACAGCAGTTTATACCCACATATGGCATTAAGTATGTTCTCCTGGGTACAACAGTGTCATACAGTACAGACCAAAAGTTTGGACACACCTTCTCATTCCAAGAGTTTTCTGTATTTTCATGACTATAAAAATTGTAGATTCACACTGAAGGCATCAAAACTATGAATTAACACATGTGGAATTATATACTTAACAAAAAAGTGTGAAACAACTGAAAATATGTCTTATATTCTAGGTTCTTCAAAGTAGCCACCTTTTGCTTTGATTACTGCTTTGCACACTCTTGGCATTCTCTTGATGAGCTTCAAGAGCTAGTCACCTAAAATGGTCTTCCAACAGTCTTGAAGGAGTTCCCAGAGATGCTTAGCACTTGTTGGCCCTTTTGCTTTCACTCTGCGGTCCAGCTCCCCCCAAACCATCTTGATTGGGTTAAGGTCTGGTGACTGTGGAGGCCAAGTCATCTGGCGTAGCACCCCATCACTCTCCTTCTTGGTCAAATAGCTCTTACACAGTCTGGAGGTGTGTTTGGGGTCATTGTCCTGTTGAAAAATAAATGATGGTCCAACTAAACGCAAACCCTATGGAATAGCATACCGCTGCAAGATGCTGTGGTAACCATGCTGGTTCAGTATTCCTTCAGTTTTGAATAAATCCCCAGCAGTGTCACCAGCAAAGCACCCCCACACCATCACACCTCCTCCTCCATGCTTCACGGTGGGAACCAGGCATGTAGAGTCCATTCGTTCGCCTTTTCTGCGTCGCACAAAGACACGGTGGTTGGAACCAAAGATCTCAAATTTGGACTTATCAGACCAAAGCACAGATTTCCACAGGTCTAATGTCCATTCCTTGTGTTCTTTAGCCCAAACAAGTCTCTTCTGCTTGTTGCCTGTCCTTAGCAGTGGTTTCCTAGCAGCTATTTTACTATGAAGGCCTGCTGCACACAGTCTCCTCTTAACAGTTGTTGTAGAGATGTGTCTGCTGCTAGTACTCTGTGTGGCATTGACCTGGTCTCTAATCTGAGCTGCTGTTAACCTGCGATTTCTGAGGCTGGTGACTCGGATGAACTTATCCAACGCAGCAGAGGTGACTCTTGGTCTTCCTTTCCTGGGGTGGTCCTCATGTGAGCCAGTTTCTTTGTAGTGCTTGATGGTTTTGGCCACTGCACTTGGGGTCACTTTCAAAGTTTTCCCAATTTTTCGGACTGACTGACCTTCATTTCTTAAAGTAATGATTGCTACTCGTTTTTCTTTACTTAGCTGCTTTTTTTTCTTGCCACAATACAAATTCTAACACTCCATTCAGTAGGACTATCAGCTGTGTATCCACCTGACTTCTGAACAACACAAATGATGGTCCCAACCCCATTTAAGGCAAGAAATCCTTACTTCTTAAACCTGACAGGGCACACCTGTGAAGTGAAAACCATTTCAGGTGACTACCTCTTGAAGCTCATCAAGAGAATGCCAAGAGTATGCAAAGCAGTAATCAAAGCAAAAGGTGGCTACTTTGAAGAACCTAGAATATAAGACATATTTTCAGTTGTTTCACACTTTTTTGTTAAGTATATAATTCCACATGTGTTAATTCATAGTTTTGATGCCTTCAGTGTGAATCTACAATTTTTATAATCATGAAAATACAGAAAACTCTTGGAATGAGAAGGTGTGTCCAAACTTTTGGTCTGTACTGTACATGTCAGCATAAACTGCCGTTTGGGCACACAGCGGGGTGCAGATGTCAAGGAGCGTTATGTGTTTTGGACCGCTGATTTAGATGTTGGTTTTTGCACGCCGTGTCACATTTGTAGAGACTCTAAAAATACCCCTACAAAATTGGGTTGCTTCTTGGGGAATTCCAATTTACTGGCACCTTCAGGGCTCTGCAAATACAAAATGGTGTCCAGAAAATCCCTCTAAATCTGTACTCCAAAAGCTAAAAAGCACACTGCTCCTTCCCTTCTGAGCCCTGGTGTGTGCCCAAGCAGCAGTTTACACTCACTTATACAACTTCTTTCTACCTGGGATAGCCCGCTCTAATAGTTTTAGGAGTGTATGTCTCTGATGACACAAACTGGGCGCAACGTATTGGGCAACGAAAAGGCATATTTCTTTAAAAATTTCAATTTTCACTTTGTCCGTTAATTTTCGGGAAGCACTCTTGGGCTCAAAATGATATCACAGGTCTGCAAAAAAAAAATATTTCTATAGCTGTTTTGGTTATTCCAAGTAATCTTTTGGTTTTTGGTGCGCTAAATCTGAAAATGACCTCCATTTTGTCATAGGACATCACGTTTCCTGACAATTTAGGTAACTATGTTAAATAAGGCAATACCTCAAAATAAGTGGAAATAGACTTATAAAATGAATGTTTTATTATAATTTTTTCATGAAAATCCTTTTTTGAACTGAAATGAGCTCACTAACACACACTAAACTCGATTATTCTTCCCTGTGAGGCTCCTCTTGGTGCATTTACGCTTGTGAGTAGCATCTGGAATGTCTCTCTGAAGCATCCAACAGTAGTCTGCCATCATTGTAATGCTCCATTTTCCCTAGTATCTCCTTTCCATCTCTTTAATGTCTTGGTGGGATTGTTCATCTTGTTCCTCACTTACAGCTCACAAATTTTAAGGAAAGTAGTCAAATTGGGATTGGAGAAAATGCACTTTCAAACTCATCAGGCAACCTAAAGCTTGAAATGCTTTTAGCATTTGTCCGATGATCTTTTTGTAGTGGGTATCTTTATTGCCTAAATATTTCTCTATGACTTCTGTAAATGCAGTCCACCTTTCTTTTTGAGGATCCGTCATGGTATTGACAAACTCTTGATCAACTATAAGCCTTCTAATGTCTGGTCTGACGAACACACCTTCCTTCAATTTTGCCTCCGACAGGCCTGGAAACTTGGTGACTTGGTGATATGAAGCATTCTTCATCTCTTGGAAGTGATTTTACGAATTGCTTCATCAATCCCAATTTTATGTTGAGGTGGTAGAAGAACTCTATGGGGAGGTACCAAAGTTTCTCGAACGACATTATTTTCACCGACTGTTAGCACCCTTGGCTGCCAACTCTTCTCTGTCCAGTAATTTTATTGGTTTCAACTGTCCCATAGACACAGAAAACAAGGGAATTTGGTATGCCTAGCTTTTGTTGCCTGAGCAGCATGCACAAGGCCTTCAAATCCCCACACACTTGCCAACCCTGGTCTTCATATTTAAGTTTACGAAGAACCAATTCCAAGTTCTTGTAGGTTTCTTTCAAATGTACGGAATGACCTACAGGGATGGAAGCGTAAAAACCACCATTGTGGAGTAAAACTGCTTTGAGAATTCTTTTTGAAGAATCTATAAAAAGACGCCATTGCATTGAATCATATTGGATTTTAAATTGACCCATCAGACCTTCGACATCGATGCAATAAACCAACTTGTCTTCCTGGGCAAAGTAAGGAACAAACTCCTTTTCATGATGTCTGAACCATGAAAATGACACTCCTGGCAACAATAAATTCCTGCTTTTCAGCCTTGATCCGAGTAACTCAGCGGCATTTTTGGGAAGATTCAAATCTCTTACCAAATCATTCATCTCCTCCTGAGAAAACAATTTTGGTCTTGTATCATCTTCAAAGTCAGAACTTGTTTCGTCATCTGGCTTAGGTATGACTTCACCTTCATCGGAGCTAGGTGTATCCTCCAAGGTAGCAAGGGGCTTGGGTACTGATATATCTGTGCCATGGGGGATGGGACGAATTGCTGAGTGAAGATTGGGATATGAAATGTAATGCTTCCATTTGGAATTAAACCCTTTCACATCTCATGAACAAAAGTAACAGTCATCACTATGGTTCTTTTGTTCTCTACATACCATAGGAATCTAATAACGGAAAGATTTTTTTCTTACCCTTGAACCAGTTTCGGAGGTCCTCAACACACTATTTGCACACTTTATGAGGCGCCCAAACTTTATCTTGATCTCCAAGTTTTAGTCCAAAGTATGTGAAGTATCCTTTTTTCACACAGTCTATAAAATTGTACTGTTGCTTCAACACTGTATATTCACCGCAGATGAAACAGAAACTGTCTGGCGAATTAATACACTTTCGCGGAGCCATAACACTGGGAAACACGGTTGAAGAATGACGAGCTAACACAAACTGCGATGAAAAAGTGTGAACAGGCTAGAACCAAGAAAAAAAGTTGAATCAAGCCTGGGCATGTCAGAGCCTGCGCGTTCAGCGTGCTACATGTTGACACGCTGGTTTCCATTAGCTCACTCTGGAAGTTCTTTTCTTTGAGAGTTAAGGTTTTTTGGCATTTTATATCTTAAATGCATTTATGTGAATTAATAGTAATTTGGACTTTAAATTTGGTTAAAAACCCATAATCTAAAAAAATACCAAAAATTAAAAGTAATTTGATAAATTTGAAGACAATTTAGCATTTTGTGGCAAATCCTGATGTCTAGGAGTTTTTCCAATATTTTCTGTTTTCAGCACACCAAAATACATGGAAATTAGATGAAAATAATCAAACCGCTTTTTAGTCGCAGACCTGTGTATTCCTTGAAGGGTGTAGTTTATAAAATGGGGTCACTTTTTGGGGGTTTCCATTGTACTTGTACTTTAGGGGCTATACAAATGCTATATGGCACCTGAAAACTATTCCATCAAAATCTGCCCTCCAAAAGCCAAATAGCACTCTTTCCATTCCAAGCCCTACCATGTACCCATGCAGCAGATTGTCAACATATGAGGTATTGCCATGTTCAGGAGCAATTGTTTAACAAAACCGTAGGGTGCTTTTTCTCTTTTAACCCCTTGTGGAAAAACAAAATTTTGGGGATAAACTGACATTTAGTAATTTTTTTTTTTTTTTATTTACACATCCCAATGTTAATAAAATCTGTGAGAAGGCTGTTGGGTCAAAATGCTCACTATACCCCTTGATAAATTCTGAGAGGGGTGTAGTTTCCAACATGGGGTCACTTTTAGGGGGGTGTCCATTGTTTTTGTACTCTAGGGCACAGGTGTCAAACACAAGGCCCGCGGGCCGAATCCGGGCCGCTGCCTTCTGTTATCCGGCCCGGCCTCACGCAATACAAGAGCAATAAAGATGGCGGCCCCCTCACTTCGCCTCATTAGCGGTACGCCCCTGGGCAGCCGCCATCTTTATTGCCTCAAGCGGCACTGTCCCTCACTGTCTGGGGGGGGGGGGCGGCATTTTTCTATTCAATGTAAACCAGCCCAGGACAGGCCGCTTTAAAAAAAAAAAAAAAAAAAAAACAGAGCTGAGCGGGGCCTGTCCTGGGCTGGTTTAAGAGACGTCGCATCTCAGCGCAGGCGGCGATACAATTACGTCATCAAGCCGCCTACGCTGAGACACAGACGTTGCGGACAAGAAGAAGAGTCGGCGGCAGCTGCATCAAGGCATCACAGGTGAGTATAACCTTTTTTATTATATATAAATAGGCCGTGACCTGCTGGAGTATCCCCAGCAGGTCACGGCCTATTTATTTACCTATCCCGCGTCTGCTCGTGGCCACCTCCGCTTCTCCTTCTGCTATGGGACGCAGAAAGGGAAGCTGAGGCCGCTATGAGCGGCCGCGGGCTTCCGTAAGTGAGGCCGCGGGCCTCAAACAATACTATTATTATACTCCAGGGTCTTTTCAGACCCCGGAGTATAATAATCGGGGGCCCAGGGGAGGTGAGGGAACATAAAAACATATCCTACTTACCTCTCCTGCGATCGGTGTTATTCCGAGCAGGCTTGAGGCCTCTGACGTTATCAGGTCGCCTCGCCGGCCTGATCACGTGACGTGTATGCGCAATTAAACAGGGCCGAAAGCTGCAAGGAGTGCATCGGTATAAAGGATAGGTAAGTAACACTGATTTTTTATGTTTGTCACCTCCCCTGGGTCTCCGTTCATTATACTCTGGAGTCTGAAAAGGTGGTTTGGCCACTATGGGGTATAATACCCTGTGCAGGGACCACTGTGGAGCATAATACCAGTACAGGGGCCACTACGGAGCATAATACAAGTGCAGGAGCCACTGTGGAGCATCATACCGTATGCAGGGGCCACTATGGAGCATCATACCATGTGCAGGGGCCACTATGGAGCATAATACCGTGTGCAGGGGCCACTAGGGAGCATAATACCGTGCATAATACAGTGTGCAGGGACTGCTGTGGAACATTATAGTGTGTGTAAATGGGGCGCTATAAATAGGGGCTATGGAGCCTGTTTATATTATACGCTGTCTAATAGCTCGCTTAACTGTTAAGGAGAAGTTACTTTTATACATGTGTAAAATAATCTTGGCCTTTCAAGGTACCCCGTGAGGCTGAAGTGGCCCCCGGTGAAAATGAGTTTGACACCCCTGTTCTAGGGGCTCTGCAGATGAGACATGGCACTGAAAACTATTCCAGCAAAATTGCTTTTCAAACATCCAGTGATGCTCCTTCCCTTATGTGCACTGCCTTGTGCCCAAACATCGGTTTACACCCACATATGGGGTATTTCTGTGCTCGGGAGAAATTGCAACAAACAGTGAGATGCATTTTCTCCTTTTAACCTTTTGTGAATGTGTTAATTTTAGGGCTAAATGAATGTATTATTGAAAAAAAAAAATGAAATGTCTAAATTTCACCTCCATATTGTTTTAATCCCCGTGAAATGCTTAAACGGTTAACAAACTTCCCAAATGCTGTTTTGAATTAAATGAGGGGTTTTGAAAATTGGGTGATTTCATGTGGGTTTCTGATAGGCCTTTATAATCCACTTCAGAACTGAGTTCCTAAGAAATGAGTTTGGGAAATTTTCTTGTAAATTTGGAAAATCGCTGTTATGCTTGTAAGCTTTATAAGGTCCAAAATAAATTGAATTAAAAGATGATGCCAATATAAAGCAGAGCTATGGTAGATAATATCTATGTGTTTGGGTGGTATCTGTTTGAAAAGCAGGGCTTTTTTTTTTTTTTATATTGATCAATGTCTCACGAAAAAACAGTCTCAAAATCACGTGTGTAAGTTAAAGCGTCTTAAAGTTATTGCCATATAAAGTGACATATGTCTGTTTTGAAAAATGAGGCCTGGTCCTTAACGCACTTTTGGACTTGGTCCTGAAGGGGTTAAATACGTGGGTAGCAGGGAAAGGGTTAAGAAAAAAAAAATCTTAATCTAATCTTAATTCTATTAAATTCCAGGACTAGATAAAATGATGGTGGATCAGGATGGGCAAGTCACCATAACCAATGATGGGGCAACTATTCTTGGTATGATGGATGTTGATCATCAGATTGCAAAATTAATGGTCGAATTGTCCAAATCTCAAGATGATGAAATTGGTGATGGGACAACAGGAGTTGTTGGTAAGCTAAAAAAAATCAGAACTGGTTTGTTTTTTAACCCCTAATCTATTTTGGTTGTTTCCGAACAAGAATCTTTTTTGTTTAGTCATTGCCACACATGACATTTTTATTTTTCAGTCTAGCTGCGTGTATATAATTTTATTTAATCTTGTTTTTTCAATGGTACATTTTTGGGGTGCATAAAACATTGGGGCAAATGTTGTTGTTGTTGGTTGGTGTGTGTTTTGTTTTTAGCATAAGTATAACTTATAGCTTTATAGCATAAGTATAATTTTAATGTTTCTAAATTCCAAAAGTCAATACTTTTAAAGTTTCCATCATCGTGATCTTATGAGGGCTTTTTCTTTGCAGTATTTATAAAAACAGGATACAAAAAGTATAGCTTTTACTTGGCATTTATATATCAACTTATCCGATAAAAGGCAGTGGTGGAATATGGAAATAAATTAAGTCTCAGAATGTTAAAACAAAAAATGGTGACGTTTCTGTTGTGCAAACATGGAAAGACACAAATATGTATATGTATTTGGTATGAACTTAATTATACTGACCTGCAGTATAAAATGAACATGTCATTTATTCTGCAGGGTATAAAAAGAACCCTAGTAAAATAGAGATGCTTGAATGCGGAGCTAAGCTGGTCTTGGTTGTGGAGTCAGTAGGCCATACCATTAACTTGGACTCCTAACTCCACAGTCCTCTGCAGTACATTGAGAATGGAGCTATGCTTCCACATCTGTGCTTAAAGAGGACCTTTCATGTCCTCAGGCACATGCGGTTTTATATACCGCTAGAAAGCTAACAGGGCGTTGAGTGACCGTTTCTTGCTCATAGTTAGTCCACGCAACCTCAGTGGAACTACTATCTGTAAATACATTTCCAGCTCCCCATTATCAACAGAGAGGGTACTGCCCACTTCATTGTTTTCATCCCGCCCACCCAGTTATACTTACCTGACCTTCTTTCCGGTCTGGACATGGGACATCACTACCTGATGCAGCAGGGCTGGCACCTCCTCTTAATCACGTGTACCGCATACAAATGCGCATACTAGAATTTTGGCTGTATTGCACATTTGTATGCGGTCGGAATGCCAGTATGTACCATACAGTGGGAGGCTGGCATGGGAACATGGACAACAGGGAAGGGGAGTGAGTCAGTTCTGAGTGCAGCCCAAGGAATCATGGGCGTTGTAGTAAAGGCATACAACAATAAGATGCAGATTTAAATAAATGCAGAGGATACCAGGAGCTCCAAGAGCTAACTAGCTGCGAAGTATATTATCAATTGTGTATGGAATTTAACATTTTTTTTTTTCTGCGTTTGGATCTAATGTAGGATACCCCACTGCAGATATCTCATAACAGACCTGTATCTTAAGAAGCAGATATAATATAATGTATAAATATGTATAATCTCTGTGTTCCTAACTTCATCTTTTTAGTTCTTGCTGGAGCATTGTTGGAACAATCTGAACAATTGTTAGATCGTGGTATCCATCCTATCAGAATTGCAGATGGCTTTGAACAAGCTGCAAGAATTGCCATTGAGAACTTGGATAAAATCAGTGATAGTTTTCCAGTTGATCCTGACAATCTGGAACCACTTGTCCAAACTGCTATGACCACACTGGGATCAAAAGTGTAAGAAATGTTATCAATTGATTCATAAGTTTGTTTTAATTCTTTAACCCTTTAACACAAGACATACTATTATGTCCTGTCTGCCACTGTCTTAACTCAAATGGACGTACTATTACATCATGTGTCTGCCGCTCATTCACCTTGAAAGCGGATGGTTTCTGAAGCAGATGTTAGCTGTAACTGACAGCTAATACGCTGCTCCAGTACCCACGGTCGGAACTGAGCTCCGATCATGGGTTTTAACTCCGTAGATGCCTTACCTTCTGAGCCCTGCTGTGTGCCCAAGCAGCAGTGTACACCCACATATACAACTTTTTGTACCTGGAATAATCCACTTAAATTTTAGGAGTGCATGTCTCTGACACAAAGTGGGCATAACATATTGGGCATTAAAATGGCATATTTCTTTAAAAATGTAAATTTTCATTTGGTACATTTATTTTATGGGAAGTACTCTTGGGCTCAATAGAGAAATTCCCATTAAGATATTCTTTGAGGTGTGTAGTTTTTCAAATGGCGTCACTTTTTGGGGTTTTACATTCTGGTACTTTTAGGGGCTCTGGAAATGTGACGTGGGGCTTAAAAAAAAAAAAAAAAGTATCCCAGCAAAATCTGCCCTCCAAAATCCAAATATCGCTCTTTCTATTCTGTACCCCGCCATGTAGCCTTACAACATTTTATGACCACACATGGGGTATTGCTGTATTCAGGAGAAATTGTGTAATTCCATGTGGAGAGCTTTTTCTCCTTAAACCCCTTGTAAAAATGAAAAACTTAGTGATGAATGGACGGTTTATTGGACAAAAAGGTAATTTTTCATTTTCACGTCTCAATGTTTTAATAAAATCTGTAAAACAACATGGGGTCAAATGCTCCACTATACCACTTGATAAATTCTGTGAGGGATGTAGTTTCCAAAACTAGGTCCCTTTTGAAGCCATTTCAATTGCCTTGGTAGTGTTGGGGCTCTTCAAATTCGACATGGCACCCAAAAATTATTCCAGAAAAATCTACACTCTAAAAGCCAAATAGTGCTCTTTTGATTCCGAGCCTCGCTTATTATTATTATTATTATTATTATTTATTATTGATGATGATATTATTGTTTATATAGCACCATTAATTCCATGGTGCTTTACATTTGAGGGTTTACATACAGTGCACAAAATATACAAGACAAACTGGCACAGTGGGATTGAGGGCCCTGCCCGCAAGGGCTTAAATTCTATGAGGGAAGAGGGATAGAGATAGAAGGTGAAGAGAGGCTGTACAGATGGTGGTGTGGTGACAGTAGTGTTATTGGAGGTTGTAGGCCTTCCTGACTCTATTCGCTGGGCAACGGGTAGCCAGTGAAGGGATTGGCAGAGGGGAGTGGCCGATGAAGAACGGGGGGAGAGGTGTATAAAATGAGCAGCACAGTTTAAGGTGGACAGGAGAGGGGCGAGAGTATTCGCTGGGAGGCCATGGAGAAGGGTGTTACAATAGTCTAAGCAGGAGGTTATGAGGGCATGGACTAGCATCTTTGCAGTTTCAGGGGTGAGGAAGGAGCGGATTTGATGGATGTTCTTGAGTTGAAGGTGGCAGGAGGTGTTGGGCAGGGTTTGGATATGTGGCTTGAAGGATAGGTCAGTGTCTATAGTTACCCCCAAGGCAGCGGATCCATGGGACTGGGTTAAGTGTGGTTCCATTAACTTTGATAGATGTGTCAGGTAGAGGGTCCGTGCGAGGTGTGGCGAAGATGAACTCCGTTTTCTCCATGTTGAGTTTGAGAAAGCTGGAGGAGAGAAAGGAGGCTACGGCTGCTAGACACTCTGGGACTCTGGACTACAGGGAGGTAATATCTGGTCCAGAGAGAGATATTTGAGTGTCATCAGCATAGCAATGGTATTGGAAACCATGAGATTCTGAGTTGACCAAGACCGTGCCTGTAGATGGAGAACAGGAGGGGACCTAGGATGGAGCTTTGGGGGACACCTACCGAAAGAGGGCGTGGCAGGGAGATGGTGTGCGAGTGGCAGACACTGAATGTGCAGTTGGTGAGGTATGAGGAGGTCAGGAAAGGAGGAGGAGGAAAGGGCCAGGTCTGAGATGCCAAGGAATGAGAGCGTTTCTAATGAGGGAATTGTCGACTGTCAAACGCAGAGGAGAGGTCAAGGAGGAGGTGGAGAGAGTAGTGATGCTTGGCTTTGGCAGTTAGGTCATTAGTGACTTTGGTTATGGCAGTTTCTGTGGAGAGATGGGGCCTGAAGCCTGACTGTAGTCTGTGAAAGAGCTCGTTAGACGAGAGTTAGGAGGATAGTTCGGAGTGGACATGTTGTTCAAGCAATTTAGAGGCATACAGGAGCAGTAAGATGGGGCGATAGCTGGCTGGAGAGGACGGGTCGAGGTACGGTTTCTTAAGTATAGGTGTGACAGTAGCATGTTTGAAGGCTGAAATGAAGGATCCATTGGTTAGGGATAGGTTGAAGAGATGGGTTAAGGCTGGAGTAATGACTTCAGTGAGTTTGGGGATGAGATGTGACTGGATCGGGCCAAGCACGCAGGAGGTGAGGTGGGATTTAGAGATTAGGGTGGAGAGCTTTTCATCAGTGACAATGGAGAAACAGGTTAAAGAAGAAGAGCACCAAGCAGTTAGGTAGAGTGGTTGTCAGGGGTGTAGGGTGAGACTGCCTCTGGTGTCAATTTTGCTTTTGAAATAAGAGGCAAAGTCATCAGCGGAGATAAGTGATGTTGGAGGGGGCACAGGAAGACTGAGAAGGGAGTTGAAGGTAGTGAGTAGCTGTTTGGGGTTGCGGGATAGGGCAGATATGAGTGTGGTGAAGTAGACCTGCTTTGCAGAGGTGAGGGCGTTCTTGAATGTGACTACTGCCTCTTTATACCTAAGGAAGTCCTTCTGGGAGTGGCTTTTCTTCCACTCCCAGAAGGACTCCACCCGTGAGGCACGTCTCAGTTTATTAGTCAGGTCAGTGTGCCAGGGTTGCCTATTGATCGGTCGGGCTCTGGTGTTTGTGAAGGGGGGCCACAGATTCAAGGGCTGAAGTAATGGTTATATTCTAGAAGGCGGCATCTGCGTGCTGGAGTGAGGATATGTCAGTGAGCGGTAGGAGGGAGTCTGAGAGCGTGCGGGTGTGAAGGCGATTAAGGTTCCTGCAGAGGTGTTGGTTTAGGGGTTGGAGGGTCAGTTACAGAGGAGAGGGCAGAGAATGTCAGCAGGTTGTGGTCTGAGAGCGTGGACAGAGAGTTAGAGAGGTTGACTAGAGAGCAGAGGCGGGTGAATATGAGGTCCAACATGTGCCCCTTTGTGTGAGTGGCAGAGGAGGACCATTGAGAGAGACCAAAGGGACAGGAGACTGGAAGCGGGGGTTTGTGTTAATGGGGGCATCTGTGGATAGGAAGTGCATTATCCAGGTGGTGAAGTGGTCGATAAAAGCAGCGATAGGTCCTGGTGGTCGATATATGATGGCCGGTTGGAGGGTGAGTAAATGCGAAGAGAGTGCACTTCAAAGGAGGGGAGGGTGAGAGCAGGTAGCGGTTGGATTGGGGCAAAGGAGCATGTACCCATACAGCAGATTACGACCACGTATGGAGTATTGACGTGTTCATGAGTTCCACAATCTATGAGGTGCTTTTTCTTACTTAACCCCTTGTGAAACTCGATGTGTATATTTTTTTTTTTTTTTTTGTAAAACAGCTGTGGGGTTAAAATGCTGTATCCCATGATCAATTCATTAAGAGGTGTAATTTCCAAAATGGGGTCACTTTTGGAAGGTTTCCATTGTATTGGTACTGTAGTGGCTCGGCAAATGAGACCTGGCACCTGAAAATTATTCCAGCAAAATGTGCTTTTCAAATGACAAGTGGCACTTCCACGCACTGCTGTATGCCCAAACATCACATTTACACGGTATTTCCGTGCTCATGAGAAATTGCATTCTCTCACTTAATTCACTGAAGGGGGGACTCAGCACCATGGGTATAGACCTGGCCACTAGCAGGCTGACACTAGGAGTATCGATAGATGTCAGCTCCACCTCTGGGCTATACCTTATCACAGACACTGTGCTGGTCAGTTTTAACCTATTGTTCCTAGGAGGCAGCAGCAATTGCTGGAAAGGGGGACCCCTGTTGTTGGGGACCTCGGTTACGAGTACCCGTTACCTCCAAGCTGGAGGTCCTGGCTGTCTCAGCGCCAGGGATGTGCCGCGGCCGACCGCATTTTCTACTTTAGTCCCCAGTCTCGGCCGGGTACTAGGCCGAATCTAGGCCTGCCCTCTGTCTGGGCCTCCTGACCTCTCCTATTGGTCAGTGGGCAATCCAGGGAGGTATCTCTGCTTCCCCCTATCCCCTTCACACAGGAAACTATTAGGGGTTGGGGGGCACCGCTCTCCCCAGGAAAATTTACTTTTCTCGCTTATTTCACTGGGGCACACAGTACCATGGGTATAGACCTGGCCACTAGGAGGCTGACACTAGGAGAATGAAAAGCTCTTGGCCCAACCTCCAGGCTATACCCTGCCACCGCATTCTGCATGAATCCAGTTTGAACCTAGTTTCCATAGGAGGCAGACACGACCTGACTCAAGTCTTTGTCTTACATCGTTTTTATTTTTTCTTTTCTTTAAGGTGCAGGGGGGTCTTCAGTGTGTACGCCACACTAGTCGTACCCCCCTGCGGGCGCAGCGACCCCCCCCCTCCCACGTGCGAGGTCTACCGAGGGGGTGACCATGCGGCACCTGAAGACACCTGTCAGGTAAGTATGAGAAGAGTAAAAGACAGGTGAGTATAAAAATTACCTCAGCCCCTCTCCTCCTCCACCTCCGTTCCCCTTAGTCCCCCCCTCAGCCTCAGTTCCTCTGCCAGGGGGAAAATAGCATGGGTCCTCTTTAGGGGGGCATCACCAGAGATGGGCCTTAATTTTAAGTTAATAAGCTCCTTTTTTTTTCTGGGGCTCTTTTGGGCCTTCTGGTCGCTCCTCCCGAGTTCCCCCCCTACCTGTTCCAGACCTCCGTTGAGCCTTCCGGAGTTTACGGCTGGGCCTCCCCGCCGCAGTCGTATCCGGGACCAAGGACTGGCCGGGTACAAAGCCGCAACTAGGCCTGCCCCCTTCCCGGGCTTTTCTGGCCTCCAGACTCCGCCTGTGGCCTTCCCAGTAACCACTGAGCCCTGTATTTCCAGGGGGAGGGCTTTTGCTCTCCTCAGTAATGCTTTTAATTTATTTATTGCGGTTTTTTTTTTTTTTTTTTTTTTTTGGCTTGCTGGGACAGCAGGGATGCATTTGACACTCCTCTCAGCTCTCTGGGAGACGTTGCACCTGCGGAGCCCTCTGTGTTGCCATTTCTGCAGCAGTTGGTAAGCGGCCATCTCCTGCAGTCTGGTAGGCTAACCCCCTGGGTTACCCCTAATTTCCCTGGGCCCCCTCTGTCTTGTCCTCTGTTAAGAGCCAAGTCGCCCTCTGGTTCCGTCACGTTATTATACGTGCGCCTGCTGTATCAAAGACGATGCCGTGTGGACAGCCTGAGCACATCTGCTCTCTCTGTCTTCCCCCTCAGCCAGTCAGGAACCTTTTGGTCCCTCTCCGGTTCTTCCATCCCTGGATTGGGCGGCCTCCCTCACCTTACCAGACTTATCCAGTCAGTGCTGAAAACTTGGAATGGCTGCTTTCCCAGATCGCCGCTCAGTCGGCTGCTTCTAGGGATCTCCTTGGACACCCTCATAGTTCCCGTCCCAGCTCCAGAAGCCATCCCTACAAAAGGACCAGAAAGTCTTCCAACAGTTCACGGTCCTCCACCCCTTCCTCTGGGCATTCCCCAGTTAGGGCCTCAGCTTGCGGCTCCACTCCAACAGGTGGATCTCTGCCTCCCCCTGCTTGGTCTGCTTCCCTGGGGACGTCTCTGACTCAGGCTCCCGTGGAGCATCAGCTAGGCTCATCTATATCTTCTGCTACACGGGAACTCATCCATGCGGTAGAGAGACCCTACAGATCGCTGAGGACCCGGACCCGTCCTCTCAAGTTGACATCTGCTACTGGGTGTTTGATCACATCTTGAGGGCACAGTGGCTTCTCCCTGGACCCATCCTCTGTCTTCTACTAGAAGTCGGACGTCCCTTCCCTCCCCTGACCTGACCTGTGTGTCTCCAAGTGGAAGGTGAGCTCGGGCAGTTCTGCCAGGCTATGCTGTGACACATGTCTCTAGCTCCCCATGGCTGGCAATGAGGAACATCCAAGGTAAGGGAATCAAGTTGCTCCAGTGGCGCAATCAGTTAGCGCACAATACTTATATATCGGTATCTAGTGAGCGCAAGCCATCCTGTTCTGAGATAGTTAGCCAGCCACCCCATGTGTCCCTTCCTATCATTTAGAGCCTCCCGCGGTGGATCCCGCGATAGCTAGGCTCTCCAAGGCTTCTATTCTGCCTTTAGCGGACTCCGCCTCCCTCAGTGATCCCTCGGAGTTGGAACGGATCGCTTCTGTTGTATGATTTGCAATGCAGAACTGATACTTTTAATTGCGCTAAATGCTGGCTGTCATATTGCTGCAAGAAGGTGGCTTCCCTCGCCAGGGTGGCCTTCTTTTCAGGTTGAACGGGGCCAAATATTTGATTTCAGGCTTTGAGAAGCTTATCCCTGAGGCGACAGGGAGGAATAGGTTCTTCCTCCCTCAGAGGAGTCTTAAGCGCCAGCTGTTTTCCTGTTCCAAGAAGCCTTCTTTCAAGCCCAGACCTGCCTGGCGGTCCTGCACCAAGTTGTCCAGGCCGTCCTCTTCTAGTCCTCCTCGGCCTAAAGGTTTTCCTCCAGTCTGGCCTCTCAAAAGGCCGGGACATCTGGGTCCTGGGCCTGAGAGGTGGTGTCGTCCAGCTACTCCAACTTTTGCCAGAATCTCTTTGCCAATCCAGGCTGTCTCCAATCTCTGGCGGCGGGAGTCAGCATCCCTGCCCCCGCTTCAGGGCGTATCCGGAGTTACTAGTCCTAACTGTTCTACATCCCCAAGAGGGATGGCCCCCTTCGTCCCATCATGGACCTGAAGGGGCTCAACAGGTTTGCCCATGTCTGCAGTCTGTGGTGGTATCCTTGTCCTCAGGAATCTCAAGACCTAGGGGTTTCAAGCTATCCTGGTGGCATCAGATTGGCCCTGTCGGGCCTGGTACGTGGATCTCATATTCCTGCTGGCGGACGCTCCTTGGCCTCTTCCTCTGCAGGTTGGCCTTTTGTCTCAAGGACTGCTGTTCCACCCCTCCTTGACTCTGCTGCATTCAACGGCGTGGCTGTTGAATCCGAGGTTTGAGGCGTCGTGGTTTTTTTCAGAGTGTGCTATCCTGACCATACTCAAGGCCAGAAATTCCCAGATAGCTAATATCTGCCATCACACGTAGAAGCCTTACGTCCTCCGTTGTGAGAGTAACTATTCTCTTCGGATCTTCTCCAGTCCGGTCTGGATTACGGACTTGGTTTTCTTCTCTTTAAAGACATTCCTACAGGAATGGAGCTCTTGCTCCTTCCCCCCCCCCCCATACCGTCCTCCCTTGGAGCCGTGGGATCTTATCTCGTCCTTGGGGTGCTTCAGGTTCCCCCTTCAAGCCCTTGATGATATCTTTGCTTTCTGTCCTGGAAGATCGAGTTTCTGGTGGCCATTATCCTCCATCCGCAGGGGTCCCAAGCTGGCTGCCCTTTTTCAGCAGCCTCCCTTTCTGGTCCTCCACAAGGATAAGGTTTTCCTCCGTCTGCCACAGTTTTTTTTTTTTTTTTTTTTTTTTTTTTTTTTTTAGGGTAGATTTCCTCCCTCCACATCGAGTACTTGGTCTTACTCTCTTTCTGCTTGGTCCCCAGGCATCCATGTGAGTGCTTGCTTTTCCCTGCCCGGTTGTTGTCCAGGCGATTTGGGTCTATATTGTCCCTCACTGACCTTTTCTATTGTTCGGACGCTTGTTTCGTTTTCCCTGAGGGCCCTTGCAAGGGCCTGTCTGTTTCCAGAGCTTCCATCTTCCGATGGCTTTGGTGTAAGATTAAGGAGACCTATCGGTTTAAGGGAAGGGCTCTGTCCTTCCGTGTGTCTGCTCTCTCCTTTTAGAGCTGTTGGAGCTCTCTGGGCCGTTGGCATCAGGATTCTGCTTCCCAGGTCTGTAAGGCTCCCCCTGAGCCTCCATCTACTTTCTTTAAGTTTCAAGAGATCCATTCTACGGCCTCTGCTGATGCCAGTTTGGGTTGTAAGTTTCTGCAAGCGGCTGAACGCTAAAGGTTTGCATGGCTGTGTATATTCCCATCCTCTGGGACTGCTTTTGGACATTCCATGGTGCTGTGTCCCCCAGTGAAATAAGCGAGAAAACGGGATTTTTTTTTTTTTGTGTTGGTTCCATTTTGGGTTCAGGGCATGTTGGTGGTGGTTGGTTCCATATTCCTTTGTGTCCGTCTCCTACTGCTATGGTACAAACTGAATTCATGCAGAGTGCTGTGGCAGAGTATATCCTGGAGGTGGAGCCAACAGCTTTTCATTCTCCTAGTGTCAGCCTCCTAGTAGCCAGGTCTATACCCATGGTGCTGTGTCCCCCAGTGAATACAACAAGAAAAGGATTTTAGGGTGAGTAGAAAAAAAATCCCGGATTGTATGGCCTCCCTTACCCGGGCCCCACTCAGATGGCAGCTTCTAGGCCCTTCCCTGGGCACCCTCATCGTTCTTGTTTCAGCTCTAGGAGCCGTCCTTTTGCAAGGATAGAATAGGGTATTATAGGTAACTCAGGAAAAATGTAAAATATAACTTTTATTAATCACAAAAATAAAATAGACAGAAAAGGGGACGAGACATAGAACAGATAATGAACCATCAGCATGAGGGACATATATACTTATATAGTCGGTTGTATCAATTAGATGCATTTCTGCTTTGCTCAGTTCAATGCAAAACAGAGGCATATATTCTCAGGTAAAAAGTTTCCTATTATAGAATGGACTCTGGAATCCTGTAGTACTGACCATTCCCTCTGTTCAGTAAGAAGAAATAAACCGAGGCAGAGGCAATAAGTGAGTACTTCGCTAAAACGGATAATATACTCTTAGGAGTTTTAGTCATCAGAGATGCCAAGACACTAGGAGATTCTGACCAAAAATTAAATGGGAGTGAGTGAGTGTGTGTATATATACCCTCACAAATCAGAGCTTATCTCTGCCCAGGTTTTCTCAAAATAAATCAGGACATGTCTCTGCCCAGATAAAGTAGTATATTATAGAGACAGCCTTCGGGCAAAATTTGCACACAAATAGATGATATTGCGTGCTAGCCGACAAAGTGCTGCTCAAAATTATACTGATATACTGACAGGCTCCGGATCCTTAATTACGCACACAGTCAGCATTGTGTGTTATACATCAGAGCACTGCCAATGAGACGGGTATTCACCCCCGCTGGAGTGTGCTCTCAAAAGAGCGTCAAGCCGATATCTCGCTACTGGCTCCAGAGAACAGCTAATCTGAACGCTTATATGACGAAAGATCTGTCCCTCATACTAAGTAAAGTTAAAATAACAAACTCCCTATATGTATTTTACTAGCACCCTAAATGGTGCTAGATTATCAGGGGAAAACAGCATAATAACCTCTGTCTGAGAGGTAAGAGGCAGTGGCATCAGAGCCCCATTGCTGCCTTCTATATAAGGAGACATGTCACGCCCACAGGGTGGAGCCATCCTCAATTGCAGCCAATGAGAAAACTGCAGGGGAGGTGCTGAATGTCATAATTCCTTCCCTGGGTCCTCCCTCCAATCATGTGACAGCCTATGGGCGGGGACACTGTCAAAATCACCTAAGAGGCCGAGATGCGCGTCTCCAGATGACAGGAGTCTTTGATCACAACAGAGCAAGTGGTAAGTATGTAAACAATAGCTTGCACACTCATCCAGAGTCTATAATACAAGATCACAGCATATAATCTGATATAAGGGTCACAGTACGTGTCGACAAATAGAAAGGAAAAAAAAACCCTAAGATACACATTTATATCATGTATCTTAAGTCAAGTCAGATCAAAGAGTACACATAAGAAAGAACAGTGATAATACGATCCCATATTAGGTGAAATCTGGATCAGGGAAATACTCGAACCATAACATGAGGGTCCACAGCTAATCATATGTCACATTTATCATTTGTCATTTCACCAGAAGAGTTCCAAAAACCAGGGCTGTGGAGTCGGAGTCGTGGAGTCGGAGTCGGTGCCTATTTTGGTGGAGTCGGAGTCGGTATAAAATGGACCGACTCCGACTCCCAAAATATATAATAAATTGGTACAGTTAGTAGTACAATGCAGTATGTGCTGAATATATTTTCATAAGAATTTGGGAAAATGATGAAATGTTGAAAATGATGAAATGTCCTGTAAAGGTCTGTTCTATTCCTCATATAATGATGGGACTGAGTTCTGAGTGAACCTATAAGGTTTAGCAGTGCCAGGGCTGTGGAGTCGGAGTCGGTGCCTATTTTGGTGGAGTCGGAGTCAGGGGAAATTGAGGAGTCGGAGTCGGGGCTTTGGCGTACCGACTCCACAGCCCTGCCAAAAACGGGACAAAAGATAGTTGTTTGTTAATGCCGTTAGGGGACATCGACCTGAATTTATGGATCCATCTACACTCGGACCTCAAAAGGTTCTTGTTTCAGTCACCTCGTCTCATCGGGAGTGCGATCAGTTGAAGTCCCATGGACTGGAAAGCCTCTGGTCACCCGTCATGAAAAGTGCAAACATGCTTTGCCACTGGTGTATCCTGTGTGTTGGCAATATCGTTATAATGTTCTCTTATCCTCACCCTCAGTTCTTCTTTGGTTTTGCCGATTGTATTCCATCAGACAGGAACATTGGGCCAAATATATCATCCCTCTGCTCATGCAGTTAATGAAGCCTACAATTTCAAATGACTCCCCAGCTGCTGAACAAATCAGACTTTTTGTATTCCTAAGTTGACCGCCTGCAATGCAGTTGCCACAGGTAAAATTACCCTTAGGCTTGTGATCCAGCCATGTACCCATAGGTTTTGGTCTAACGAAGTGACTACGGACCAAACGGTCCTTCGAGTGTCTATCTCGTCTGTAAGTTGAGGTGATGGTCCCAGCACTTCCCTCAGATCGGTGTCTTGGAGTAATATCCCCAAATACAGTGCCTTGCGAAAGTATTTGGCCCCCTTGAACTTTTCAATCTTTTGCCACATTTCAGGCTTCAAACATAAGGATATAAAATTTTAATTTTTTGGTGAAGAATCAAGAACAAGTTGGACACAATCGTGAAGTGGAATGAAATTTATTGGATATTTTAAACTTTTGTAAAAAATAAAAAACTGAAAAGTGGGGCGTGCCAAATTATTCGGCCCCCTTAAGTTAATACTTTGTAGCGCTTTTGCTGCGATTACAGCTGCAAGTCTCTTGGGGTATGTCTCTATCAGTTTTGCACATTGAGAGACTGAAGTTCTTGCCCATTCTTCCTTGGAAAACAGCTTGAGCTCAGTGAGGTTGGATGGAGAGCGTTTATGAACAGCAGTTTTCAGCTCTTTCCACAGATTCTCGATTGGATTCAGGTCTGGACTTGGCCATTCTAACACCTGGATACGTTTTTTTGTGAACCATTCCATTGTAGTTTTTGCTTTGTTTGGGATCATTGTCTTGTTGGAAGATAAATCTCCGTCCTAGTCTCAGGTCTTTTGCAGACTCCAACAGGTTTTCTTCCAGAATGGTCCTGTATTTGGCTCCATCCATCTTCCCTGTCCCTGCTGAAGAAAAGCAGGCTCAAACCATGATGCTGCCACCACCATGTTTGACAGTGGGGATGGTGTGTTTAGGGTGATGAGCTGTGTTGCTTTTAAGCCAAACATATCGTTTTGCATTGTGGGCAAAAAGTTTGATTTTGGTTTCATCTGACCAGAGCACCTTCTTCCACATGTTTGGTGTGTCTCCCAGGTGGCTTGTGGCAAACTTTAAACGAGACTTTTTATGGATATCTTTGAGAAATGGCTTTCTTCTTGCCACTCTTCCATAAAGGCCGGATTTGTGCAGTGTACGACTGATTGTTGTCCTATGGACAGACTCTCCCACCTCAGCTGTAGATCTCTGCAGTTCATCCAGAGTGATCATGGGCTTCTTGGCTGCATCTCTGATCAGTCTTCTCCTTGTTTGAGATGAAAGTTTAGAGGGACGGCCGGGTCTTGGTAGATTTGCAGTGGTCTGATACTCCTTCCATTTCAATATGATCGCTTGCACAGTGCTCCTTGGGATGTTTAAAGTTTGGGAAATCTTTTTGTATCCCAATCCAGCTTTAAACTTCTCCACAAAAGTATCACGGACCTGCCTGGTGTGTTCCTTGGTCTTCATGATGCTCTCTGCGCTTTAAACAGAACCCTGAGACTATCACAGAGCAGGTGCATTTATACGGAGAATTGATTACACACAGGTGGATTATATTTATCATCATCAGTCATTTAGGACAACATTGGATCATTCAGAGATCCTCACTGAACTTCTGGAGAGAGTTTGCTGCACTGAAAGTAAATGGGCCGAATATTATTGCACGCCCCACTTTTCAATTTTTTTTTATTTTTTACAAAAGTTTAAAATAACCAATAAATTTCGTTCCACTTCACAATTGAGTCCCACTTGTTGATTCTTCACCAAAAAATTAAAATTTTATATCTTTGTTTGAAGCCTGAAATGTGGCAAAAGGTTGACAAGTTCAAGGGGGCCGAATACTTTCGCAAGACACTGTATCTATCGATAACCTCTCTAACTTCTCGATGTGCATTATCATAGGTGCCTATGATTCTCATTTTGGTGTCTTACTCCCATTTAATTCTTGGACGAAATTTCATGGTGCCTTGGCATCTCTGATGACTAAAATCCCTAAGAGCATATCATCCGTTTTTTTGCCTCTGCCCAGATTTATTTCCTCTTACTGAACAGAGGGGATGGTCAGTACTACAGGATTCCAGAGTCCATTCTATAATAGGACACTTTTTACCTGAGAATATATACCTCTGTTTTGCGTTGAATTGAGCAAAGCAGAAATGGTGGTATGTGCATCTAATTGATAAAACCGACTATATAATATATATATATATATATATATATATATATATATATATATATATATGTCCTTCATGCTGATGGTTCATTATCTGTTCTATGTCTTGTCCCCTTTTCTGTCTTTATTTTATTTTTGTTATTAATAAGTTATATTTTACATTTTTCCTGAGATATCTATAATACCCTATCCTTTGAATTATTTATGACCTGATAGTGGTGACCATAGGTTTGACCTCCCTTTAATAAATAAAACGGGTCTTGTTTAAGAATTCTCTTCGCCCCCATCCTGGACCTGAAGGGGCTCAACAGGTTTGTCTATGTCCACAGTTTTCGCATGGAGTCTCTGCAGTCGATGGTAGCATCCCTGGAGACTGGTGAATTCCTGTCATCCATTGACATCTGCAACTCTTACCTCCACATTCCCATGGCATTGTGCGATTTAGCATTTTCTTCGTTTCGCGTCATTTCCAGTTTCTTTCCCCTTCGGGTTGGCCTTGGATACCCCCCCCACCCCCTTCCCCGAGTACTTTCCAAGGTGATGGCATTTCTCATGGCCATCCCCCGTTCCAGAGGAGTTGCTGGGTTTCATACTTAGACAACCTCCTGGTGAAAGCTCCCTCCAAGACAGATAACTGACCAGCTAGTGGATTGCCATAGACCTCCTTCGCCGATTCCGCTGGCTCATCAACGAGGAAAAGTCCAGCCTTGTGCTTTCTCAGGGCATGGAATTCATGGGAATGATCCTCAACACACACTAGAAAAAGATTCTCTTCTCTGAGTCCAAGATCCTGGCCCTTCAATCCAGTGTGTCCCGCCTTCGCATAAACTCTCTGTGCTCTCTACGGTTCTGAATGCAGGTCCTGTACACAATCGTCTCAACTTTCAAAGCCCTCCATTTTGCTCAGTTTCACTCACGTCCTCTGCAGTTGGCCATTGTGGCCCACTTAGACAAGTCTCTTGTATTTGTTATCCTCCTATCTGGGTGAGTAAATAACTTCCTCTATTCAGCCTCTTGGGCTTTCATTTATGTTAATATACATTCTTTGTGTGTAGATAGATAGATAGTTAGACATATTTGTGTATGTGTATATAATATATATACCCTGGCAGATTTTTTTTTTTTTTTTGGCCTTTTTTCAGAGAATATGAATGATAACACACAAACTTTTACTCCACTCATGGTTAGTGGTTGGTTGAAGCCATTTATTGTCAAACTTCTGTGTTTTCTCTTTTTAAATCATAATGACAACCAAAAACATCAAAATGACCCTGTTCATTTTGGACCCTGTTTAATTTTGGACTGATAACATGCCCAGAAACCAAACCACGGTCAGGTAGACCAACCAAAATTTCGGCCACAACTGTCCAGAAAATTGTTCGAGATGCAAAGAAAAACCCACACATAACATCAGCTGAAATACAGAACTCTCTGAAAACTATCGGTGTGGCTGTTTCAAGATGCACAATAAGGAGGCACTTGAATAAAAATGGGCTGCATGGTCGAGTTGCCAGAAGAAAGCTATTACTGTGCAAATGCCGCAAAGAATCTCACCTTCAATACGCCAAACAGCACAGAGACAAGCCTCAAAACTTCTGGAACAAGGTAATTTGGAGTAATGAGCCAAATATCGAACTTTTTGGCCACAACCATAAACGTTACATTTGGAGAGGAGTCAACAAGGCCTATGATGAAAGGAACACCATTGTTGCTACCCCTCGTTTAATGAAAGAAAAACCCACAATGGTCACAAAAATAACTTGAATCTGACAAAAGTAATTTGCCAAACTACATGTTGACAAGCCACAAACCTTCTGGGAGAATGTCCTATGCACAGATGAGACAAAAATCAAAATTTTTGGCAAAGCACATCAGCTCTATGTTCACAGATGGAAAAATGAACCATATCTTGAAAAGAACACTGTCCCTACTGTGAAACATGGAAGAGGCTCTGTTATGTTCTGGGGCTACTTTGCTGCATCTGGCACAGGGTGTCTTGAATCTATGCAGGGTTCAATGAAATCTCAAGACTATCAAGGGATTCTAGAAAGAAATGTGCTGCCCTGTGTCAGAAAGCTTGGTCTCAGTTGCAGGTCATGGGTGTTGCAACAGGATAATGACCCAAAACACACAGCTAAAAACACCCAAGAATGGCTAAGAGGAAAATATTGGACTATTCTGAAGTGGCCTTCTATGAGCTCTGACCTAAATCCTATTGAGCATCTTTGGAAGGACCTGAAACATGCCGTCTGGAAAAGGCACCCTTCAAACCCGAGACAACTGGAGCAGTTTGCTCATGAGGAGTGGGCCAAAATACCTCTTGAGAGGTGCAGAAGTCTCATTGACAGTTATAGGAATCGTTTGATTGCAGTGATTGCCTCAAAAGGTTGTGCAACAAAATATTAAGTTAAGGATACAATCATTTCTGTCCAGGCCTGTTTCATGAGTTTTCTTTTTTAAAAAATTCTGTTGAAGCATGGTTGAAAAGCAATGTCTGACTTTCATTTGTTAATTTTCATAGAATTTTTATATATTACTTTTGTCAGTTTCAAGTTATTTCTGTGACCATTGTGTTTTTTTTTTTTGTTTTTTTTTAATGAAACGAGGGGTACCAACAATTTTGTCCGCGTGTGTGTGTGTATATGTGTTTATATATATATATATATATATATATATATATATATAAATTTCCCTCTATTTCATCATTTTGGCAATAACTTTCAATTATATTTGTTCACAATATTTTTCCACCCTTTTCCTTCCCTCATCTGCTATAATTATGCCTCTTGGCACATAGTTTCTACATCCATTTTGGTATCATTCGTACTCCCTTTTGCTCATTGTTGGCTCAGTTGCTGGTGGCTCAGTGGTTAGCACTGTAGCCTTGCAGCGCTGGAGTCCTCGGTTTGAATCCTGCCAAGGACAACATCTGCAAGGAGTTTGTATGTTCTCCCCGTGTTTGCGTGGGTTTCCTCCAGGTACTCCGGTTTCCTCCCACACTCCAAAGACATACTGATAGGGAATATAGGTTGTGAGCCCTATATGGGACAGTGACTGTCAATGTCTGTAAAGCGCTGCGGAATATGATGGCGCTATACAAGTAAGCATAATAAATAAAAAATAAATAGTAATAAATATTTATTACATTTATTTATATTGTATACATTGTGTATATATACTTTTTTTATATTTTCTGTACAGTTTTGGCCTGACGACCTCTGTTGCACTTCGAAACGCGTTGCATGTTTTAAATATCATTAAAGAACATTACGTCAAGCATCATTGTCCGACTTGGATCAATTGCTTCCATAGCAGCGCTCGATTTTCTATTCCGGTTTTTTACTTCAGTCAATACTTTATAATCACACCAGAATATAATAAAATAATATGAATATAATATAAATGAAAAGAGCTAATACTTATCTGTGGTTACAAATGTTGTAAAATCTCAATGGATAAGGAACCCCATTAAATATCGTGTGTGTGTGTGTGTGTGTATATATATATATGTGTGTATGTGTAATAAAGATAGATATATAGTGTGTGTAATATATGTAATATGTGTAATATACAGTACAGACCAAAAGTTTGGACACACCTTCTCATTCCAAGAGTTTTCTGTATTTTCATGACTATAAAAATTGGTAGATTCACACTGAAGGCATCAAAACTATGAATTAACACATGTGGAATTATATACTTAACAAAAAAGTGTGAAACAACTGAAAATATGTCTTATATTCTAGGTTCTTCAAAGTAGCCACCTTTTGCTTTGATTACTGCTTTGCACACTCTTGGCATTCTCTTGATGAGCTTCAAGAGGTAGTCACCTGAAATGGTTTTCACTTCACAGGTGTGCCCTGTCAGGTTTAAGAAGTGGGATTTCTTGCCTTATAAATGGGGTTGGGACCATCAGTTATGTTGTTCAGAAGTCAGGTGGATACACAGCTGATAGTCCTACTGAATGGAGTGTTAGAATTTGTATTATGGCAAGAAAAAAGCAGCTAAGTAAAGAAAAACGAGTGGCCATCATTACTTTAAGAAACGAAGGTCAGTCAGTCTGAAAAATTGGGAAAACTTTGAAAGTGACCCCAAGTGCAGTTGCCAAAACCATCAAGCGCTACAAAGAAACTGGCTCACATGAGGACCACCCCAGGAAAGGAAGACCAAGAGTCACCTCTGCTGCGGAGGATAAGTTCATCCGAGTCACCAGCCTCAGAAATTGCAGGTTAACAGCAGCTCAGATTAGAGACCAGGTCAATACCACACAGAGTTCTAGCAGCAGACACATCTCTACAACAACTGTTAAGATGAGACTGTGTGCAGCAGGCCTTCATGGTAAAATAGCTGCTAGGAAACCACTGCTAAGGACAGGAAACAAGCAGAAGAGACTTTTTTGGGCTAAAGAACACAAGGAATGGACATTAGACCTGTGGAAATCTGTGCTTTGGTCTGATGAGTCCAAATTTGAGATCTTTGGTTCCAACCACCGTGTCTTTGTGCGACGCAGAAAAGGTGAACGAATGGACTCTACATGCCTGGTTCCCACCGTGAAGCATGGAGGAGGAGGTGTGATGGTGTGGGGGTGCTTTGCTGGTGACACTGTTGGGGGATTTATTCAAAACTGAAGGAATACTGAACCAGCATGGTTACCACAGCATCTTGCAGCGGCATGCTATTCCATCGGGTTTGCGTTTAGTTGGACCATCATTTATTTTTCAACAGGACAATGATCCCAAACACACCTCCAGACTGTGTAAGAGCTATTTGACCAAGGAGAGTGATGGGGTGCTACGCCAGATGACTTGGCCTCCACAGTCACCAGACCTTAACCCAATCAAGATGGTTTGGGGGGAGCTGGACCGCAGAGTGAAAGCAAAAGGGCCAACAAGTGCTAAGCATCTCTGGGAACTCCTTCAAGACTGTTGGAAGACCATTTCAGGTGACGAGCTCTTGAAGCTCATCAAGAGAATGCCAAGAGTGTGCAAAGCAGTAATCAAAGCAAAAGGTGGCTACTTTGAAGAACCTAGAATATAAGACATATTTTCAGTTGTTTCACACTTTTTTGTTAAGTATATAATTCCACATGTGTTAATTCATAGTTTTGATGCCTTCAGTGTGAATCTACAATTTTTATAGTCATGAAAATACAGAAAACTCTTGGAATGAGAAGGTGTGTCCAAACTTTTGGTCTGTACTGTATATATGTGTAAAACCCCCATCGTTTGACTTCGAGTTTCTGGACATGCCATGATTCCAGCCGAAGCTCAGGAACAATAGCCTTCTACAGCTTTTATAGTACCTTTGAGGGAGGCTGTGGGGCTAAGTGGTCAACTTTTAACATGACCATTTATGGTACAGGAATTTGAAAATATTCTTATCTACTGAGCAATATAGAGTCACCAGCATAGTATAAAGAAACAGACAAAAGCTACAGCATGAACCTCCTACAGATGTACAAGAAATACATATAGATTTATCAGTAAGACATTAATCCAGTCATCTCTCATCAAAAAGACACTATGATTTTGTGAGAAAAAAAAAATGTCCTATAACGGGGCACCAGGAGCCATGCGTAGCCTTTCTAGAATCCTCCCACTCTCTTTTTTTGGGCAGAGCTCCACGTTCCGGCTGTTTCAGCGGTACATGTTCCAGGCATTTAAAATCGGGCAGCAGACTACCTAAGCCAAGAAAAGCTCGACCCGGGTGAGTGGTCACTACTTCAGAAGATCTTCCTCCAGTTGTTCTCCCAATGTGGCACATCCGTCCGCTTCACCTTCCACTTGAACCACGAGGTCCCCCACTATATTTGGCCAGGTCCTTGAACCCTTGAGCCATCACCACCGACGCACTCGTGATTCCCTGGTCGGATTTCCGCCATAAGTACTTATTCTCTCCTCTTCCCCTCAGGTTCTCAAGAAGCTGAAGACCGAGGGGATTCCAGCCTTCCAGATTTGCCCTGCTGGGCCTGGTATGGTATGGCCTCTTCCTCTGCAGGTTGACCTTCTGTCTCAAGGACCGCTGTTCCATCCAACCTTACCTCAGATGTGTTTAATGGCTTGGCTGTTGAAGCCAAGGTTCTGAGGCATTGGGGGTTTTCGGAGCCTCTTATCTGGACCATGGTCAAGGCCCGTAATCCCAAGTCAGCTAAGCTTTACCATCGCACATGAAGGCTTAGATTTGCTGGTATGAGAGTAACTGTTTTCATCCACTGTTTGTGGTACTATAGAGAGCGTAGAGGGGAGCGATCATGTTTTAATATAGAGTTATGAGCCTAAACACTGGCCAGATTGCGGACTGGCAAAAGACCCCAACGGCCCGATCCCTTTCTGTGGACCGGTGGTTGGGGACCCCTGATGTAGAGTATGCTATGATAGTCATAAATGTTGTTGTATTATTGAGAGAGAGCAGTGAGGTGACTAATAGTATAAACATCTTGGGCAATATATAGTTGAAGTCAGAACATATGTAAAAAATAATAATGTGGCTATGATGATGATAATGCTAGGAAGTATAAGATGAGGGACTTACCGAGGGAGACACCATAAAAGCAAGGGGCAGGGGCATAACTATCTGGGTAGCAGCGATAGCAGCTGCCACAGGGCCAGGGACATTACGGGGCCCCGTGGGCCCCCCAATGCGTGTTTTTGGGGGGTTTTTTGGTTTTTTTTTTATTGGCTGTTACCTGCTGGAGTAACCCCAGCAGGTAATGGGCCCTATATGCTTACCAATCCCAGCTCCTGCTCACGCCCGCCTGCGCTTCCGATTCTGCGGAGGCGGCTGTGCGCAGTAGCAGGGATCGGTAGGTAAGACCGCGTACCGATCCCCACAATCACTGCTATCATTATGCTCTGGGGTCTTTTCAGACCCCAGAGTATAATAATCGGAGGACCAGCGGAGGTGAGGGAACATAAAAAAAAACAAAAAACAATGTACTTACCTCTCCTACGATTCTCCAGGCTTCGGGCCTGTTTGGTGACGTCCCAGACGTCAGCCGACGTCATTTTGCGTCGCGACGCAGGCCCGCAAAACGTGACGCCGGCCTGATCCAACATTGAATAAGGCCGAAGTAGCAGGGAGTGGACCGGAACAAGGAACAGGTAAGTAGCATTGTGTTTGTGTGTGTTTTTTTTTTTTTTTATTTATTTATTTTTTTATATATGTTTCTCTACTCCCCTGTGTCTCCGTACTCTGGGGTCTGAAAAGACCCCAGAGTATAATAATTGTTCATGGGTGGGACATAATACTGTATGCAGGGGCCACTATGGTGAATAATACTGTGCAGGGGCCACTATGGGGAATAATACTGTGTGCAGGGACCACTATGGGGCGGAATACTGTGTGCAGGGACCACTATGGGGCGGAATACTGTGTGCAGGGGCCACTATGGGGCAGAATACTGTGTGCAGGGGCCACTATGGGGCAGAATACTGTGTGCAGGGGCCACTATGGGGCAGAATACTGTGTGCAGGGGCCACTATGGGGCAGAATACTGTGTGCAGGGGCCACTATGGGGCAGAATACTGTGTGCAGGGGCCACTATGGGGCAGAATACTGTGTGCAGGGGCCACTATGGCCATATGAGGCCTTAATGTTTGCGTGACAAATCGTTCTTCATAATGGTACCATTTATTTTCTCTCTCAGTATGCATCCAAGAGAGATTAAGTAAGCATAGGTCCAACATTGCCAAAGGTTTCTCCAAACACAGTGTGTCTAGACACACAGCAAATTTCCATAACTGTAATCCAAAGGATTTTTGCGTAACTCCTATAGACACAATCCCGGATAACACCCGAAATAGATTGGACCTTCTCAATAAAGAGAATATTTCTGAATTTATAAATTGGATACGATCATGCCAATAGGCTTAAACGAAACAATGGAAAAAAATTTCTAACATTTTTCCAAAGGGCTTTCTCGTAATTCTTCTTATACTTTTGACTGTATTGTATTAACATTTTATTATTATACTCATCCACGTCTCTTATACAATTGTTCTTATTTTCATTTCCTTTCTATATGTATTTTTATATAGGTTTTATATGTTCTGTTTCTTATATATCCATACATTTTATATGTATTTTTATATACTTTACAGTGTAGATAATACTCATCATTTTGCACATTCTGCATACAATTTTTTATTTTCATCCATTTGATCCTCACCTGTATATACACAATATGTTTATATTATGTGTTTAACTCCCATTACATTACAGAATTTCCTTCAGGATCTAGATTTAGACTCTTTCTCCCAAGAGAAGTTACATGAGTTTCACTGCTCTTTTTAAAATCCTTTTTATTTAGATTCTCCGCTAAACTATATGCATCAGCGCTAACTAACTAAACACGTATGCACAACTCCGGCCAGTGTTTGACATCGGAGACCACATCACTTAGAGCGCAGGCGCTTGCTCTCCAAATTAGGTGTGTGAAGCGCAGGCACCCTCAGTACAGCGGCACGTGTGTGTGCCTATACATGAGTAAACATAATAAATATATATAATCTATGTATATGTGTGTAGAAAATAGATAGATATTATAGATTTTTTTTTTTTTTTTTTTTTATGTAGAATTAACCGTTGTCACAGACAGATGGCAGAAATTGCAGTGAATGCTATTCTCACCGTTGCCGATATGGAGCGCAAAGATGTAGATTTTGAGTTAATTAAAGTTGAGGGTAAAGTTGGAGGAAAACTTGAAGATACAACACTGATAAAAGGGGTTATCGTAGACAAAGATTTCAGTCACCCTCAAATGCCAAAGGTAAGTTTGTTAGGTAGCTTACAGCTACAGTTTTTTACACCTGTGACTTAGGATCATGTCTTTATTGTAGAAAAATAAAATACTTATATGGATCCAATTATTCTAAAGAAGAAGAAAAAGAGAGGCATTTTACATGCTGTATAAGGGGCACTATTTTCTTGGTTAAATACTTTAAGTATGTCATCAGGATGAATCCTATTAATCAGCAACACAGATGCATTCAGGTGAGCCTGACCTGATGCATTTATGCCCATAAAATTAATGCCTAGTAGCAGTTTGGAGCAACAGGGGCTGCCCCTTTACGCTCGAGAATGCTCATTTGCATATTGTGAAATCAATATCTGTGAAATACAGGCACAAATTTTCATGGCGAAAAAGGTGTTTCATTTAGGTGAGCTTGACTTATCTAACAGTTGCTGGTTTAATGATTGCAGACTTACTTGCTATTTCGACCCAATGATGCTCCTTTTAACTCCTTCCTGCTGGTGGTATTTTTCGATTTTCGTTTTTGACTCCCCCACCTTCCAAACCTCCATAGTGTGTGTGTTTTTTTGCTTTTTTTTGTTTTTGTTTGTTTTTGTTTTTTTCTCCATTCACAGAGCCATATTCATTTTCATATTCATTCATATTCTCCATTCATTTCTACAGTGTTCACTCTGCAGCCAAAATTTTTGCTGGAGCTGCTGGTGCCATGTATATCTTGCCCCCATATTTCAATGGTACCATCTCTTCCTGCACCATTCTGGTAAAGTGGAGATGAGTCCTGCAGGCCTCGGGCCTTCCTCGGTGGCTCCTTGGCCTGTAGTGCCACCTGCCTACTTGACGGAGCCTGCATTTCATGCTGGGATGCAGGCCGATGTCTCTTCCAGTTTGCGGATGACACGCTTCTGGTTTCAGGAAAAAGCCGCCAAAAAGAGGGAAACTTAAAAAATTTGGCGTCCTGAAGGAGCATGTGGAATAGAGTAAGCATGTCTACGGAGGCAGGTTTAAAAAGTCTCCCAGAACAGAGGCATTCTTCTCAAGGTAGGACCCATCTGTTTGTCATAATGCCTGCAGTCCTCTAAAGTGGCGTATGAGCCTGGCGAACCCCCGGCCCTAGTGAGTAATCTGGTAATGGTAATCATGTCTTTGTCTTGCATATTTTTATTTTTTTCCTTTTTCAGGTGCAGGGGGGTCTTCAGCGTGTACGCCACACTAGAAGTACCTCCCTGTGGCTGGATCGCTCTTCTAGAGCACATCGCCGGTCACCTAGTCCCCACTCACCGCTTGCTGCATTAGTGGCCGGATTACTGGTTACCCCACTCCCACGTGCGATGTCCACCAAGGGGGTGACTCTGTGATGCCTGAGGATGCCAGACAGGTGAGTATTATTCCCTCTCACCTTATCTCCTCCCTCCTGGGTCCTTCTCTCTGGCCCTTATCACAGATCTTAGTGGAGCTGCAGGGGTTAGTTTTCCCAATATGGGGACTCCCCTATGTGGATGTGCTCCTTTCTGTGGCGCTCCAGGACCTTTTATTTCTCAGCTCCCCGACTGGCTACCTGTGGGGGGCGGGTGCATCCGTTTTTTGGGGGGGTATCCATGAGCTCCCCCTTTGTGGCCCCCATTATCTTCCGTGGGAGCCTCTGGAGCCGTCATTTTTCCTCCCCCTCTGTTACTTTTACTTTTGTCCCAGGCTTCGCTCTTCCCCCCCCCCCCCCCTTCCCTAGTCTCTCCCGGCTTCTTTTAGTCCTTCCATTGGCCAGGGGATTGTCCTGGAATGTCTGCCAGTCCTCCCTCTAGCCCCTCAGCGTGGGACCTCCAGGAGCATTTTCTCTCCTCAGAGAGTTTTTCTCTCTTTACTTCCTGTATTCCGTTTTTTTTTCCTGTGCTTGGGACTGCTTCTTTCAAGCTCTACGTACACGTTTCATCACAAATGATTCATCAGGGGCTGAGTTTGAAATTCATCAGAGCAGTTAAAACTGCTGTTAAATATAATAGTAACAGAACGGTAATGTTGGTCTGACCTCCAGCATGACCACTCTAATGTTGGTGGTCATGCTGGCGGTCAGACTAACATTACCGTTCTGTTACTATTATAGTTAACCTTCTGTTAGGCTTGGTTCGGTGGAGACCACCTGCTTTCTGGCTGAGGAGTGGTCGTCTGTGCCTTGACCGTTCAGGGCCTGTGGTCCAGGGCAGAGTCCTCCCTCCATATCGACCTGCTGGAACTGAGGGCCATCTTCTTAACCCTGTCTCATTGGACCTCTCTCCTCCAGGGGCGTCCGGTTAGAGTCCAGATAGACAACTCCACCGCAGTCGCCTACCTGAACCTTCAGGGGGGCACCAGGAGCCTTGCAGCCCTTCTAGAAGCCTTGCGCTGTCTCCTGTGGGCAGAGCGTCACTTTGCGGCTATTTCTTTGGTCCACATTCCAGATGGATTTGGTCTGCGATCAAAGAGGCCTATCGGCTTAAGAGTAAGGACCTGCCCTTCCGTGTGATGGCTCACTCCACTAGGGCCGTTGGAGCCCCCTCAGGCTTCTGCCGCCCAGGTTTGAAAGGCTACCACCTGGGCTTCCATCCACACTTTCACAAAGTTTTAGCAGATCCATTCTGTGGCCTCTGCCGATGCCAGCTAGGGTCGTAAGGTTCTGCAAGCGGCTGTGTGCTAGGTTGTTCGCATGGCTGTGCGTTTCCCGCCCTCTGGGACTGCTTTAGGACATCCCATTGTGCTGTGTCCCCCAGTGAAATAAGCGAGAAAATTAGATTTATTTATTTTATTTTTGTACTCTCCGTAAAATCCTCTTGTTGTATTCACTGAACCCACCTTTTTTTTTTTTTTTTTTTTTTCCTCTCTCTCTCCTACTGCTGCGGTACAAACTGGCTTATCATACTGTCTGTAAGAGGGTATAGACTCAGGTGGAGCCGACGGCTTTTTATTCGCCAAGTGGCCGGGTCTATACCCATGGTCCCAGTGAATACAACGAGAAAAGGATTTTACGGTGAGTTCAAAAAAAAATCCCATTTTCTCCTTTCCTTAACTTTCAATTTTCTACTTTTGTTACTTCTGTCGTAGCATGATAAAGTTATGATATATGTCATGCTTTTAATTTTGTTTTGTTTTAATCCTCAGTGTTTTTCCTTTCCAATCACTGAGTTGTGGAGGGTTATGGACCTTTTTATCTTCCCAGGTTTCCTGTCCTAGGATGGGTGGTCTCCTCGTATGGATGCTGTCATGGGCTGCAGAAAAGCAATTACCGCAAGCGTATTTTATTTTCAAGTGATTGGGAGTGGAGCTGAAATAGCTTGCTGATAGGTGGTTTCAGTATAGAAATGACGGAAACCTGAAAGACATCGTGCGGGCCTCATTATAGTCTGCGGGTGTCCGCGGGTAACCGCTGTTTTAGTGGGTGGGCTCTCCGTCGTTTGGGTCCCCCGGCGGATCCGAACGAATGAGAGCATGGCGCAAGTGTGAACCTAGCCTATGTTATAGAAAATAGGAAGGTTTTTGTTGTAAGAAGATCATAAAATATGAGTCTTGGATGTATTGTAACAATCTGTGGATATAAACAGTGAACACTGATCACTGTCTTCACCTGTAAGATCTCTGTGACTGGTTACAAATCTATGTAAATTTTAGCTTTAAGGCCCTTGAAGGCTCGGTTAACGTGCATGCTTTTTTTTTTTGAAATGCTTTAAAATGCATAGGAAAAAAACCCATGCAAAAATGCACAATTTTATCTATCTGTTCTTGATGAGCACCCCTAACTGCAGATAACGTGGAAGATGTTACTCAAGCAATGGGGGTGAAGCTGGGTGGCAGTTAGGGGTTATTAGCTAGAGCAGAGAATGAAGCCCCAGCGGGAGAAGAAACTCCCCTGAAGCCCTTTTTGAGCTAATTTTATATAAGAATAAAACACCGATTTTCATGAAAATGAATTTACAATGCAGAATAAGACCTCTTTGGAAAGTGTAGAAGCCGCCTTACAAGGTATTGTCATTTAGTTTAAAACCGATTTTTCCTGCTGACATACTTTTAAGTAACGTCATTCATGTAGTTTTTCTGACAAAACATTCCCTTTTTAAAATGATGTGTCTTTTAATTTTAGGAAGTTAAAGATGCTAAAATTGCAATTCTCACTTGTCCATTTGAACCACCTAAACCCAAGACTAAACATAAGCTTGACGTAACATCCGTTGAAGACTATCAAGCACTTCAAAAATATGAAAAAGAAAAATTCTTTGAGATGATTAAACAGGTTTGTATGGACTTTCAAATTCCCTTTTCAAAAGTTGGCTACACCCCCCCCCCCCTTCATTAATTTGAATGGGACAGCTTGTCCATGACACTGATTTGAACTTTACCTGATTACTTCCAATAATGATAGGCCATTGACATTCATTCATCAAGTGACCTATTTACAGCTTGGTCGGCTTCATGTGAGTGAGGTTACCAAGCCTTACCAAGCACAACCCCTATGCAGTGTATGGCGCTGTGCTTGGCATGCTATGAAGAGGCCCACTAATCATCTGAACACTGGTTTCTTTATACAGCTGTTACCTGAGATCCCCAGCAATCTGATATTGATCTATCCTAGGGATATGTACCCCTTTAGTATGCTTTAAGTCAGTCTCTTGGTTTTGGAGATTTTGTCAAATTTGTTTTCTTTTTAACCTGCAGATTAAAGATACTGGTGCAAATCTAGCAATTTGTCAATGGGGCTTTGATGATGAAGCAAATCATCTCTTACTTCAAAATGATCTGCCTGCTGTTCGTTGGGTCGGAGGGCCTGAAATAGAGGTGAAAAGATCTCATTCGAACGCTCTTGAATAGATATGTCATTAAAAGGATAGGATTTTTTAAATTTTTTTTCTTTTTTTGTTCAAAAATTCTTTTGCAGTTAATTGCTATTGCTACTGGAGGCCGTATTGTACCACGATTCTGTGAGCTCACTCCTGAGAAACTTGGCTTTGCTGGAATAGTTCGGGAGATTTCTTTTGGTACTACAAAGGATCGAATGTTGATTATAGAGCAGTGTAAAAACTCAAGAGCAGTAACCATTTTCATCAGAGGTGGAAATAAGATGGTAAGCATTGTTAAAGTAATAAGCTTAAGGGTGGGTTCACACTTGCGCTTGAGTCCGTCCGCTGCCAATCCGAGTGAAAATCTCGGGAAACTGGATAGGCATCGAATAACAAAGTCCTGCATGTCCGACTTTGTTTCCGACGAAAAAACTGGATTTGTGACGCAAATGGGTTTTTAAGCAATGCGTCGCTAACCTGTCGCTATCCGATGCCTATCCAGTTTCCTGAGATTTTCACTCTGATTGGTAGCGGACGGACTCAAGCGCAAGTGTGAACCCACCCTTAGTTACATAAATTCACTATTGTTGCAAAATACAATAGTATTTTATACTAACATGGATGTTTAGATAAGGTTGTTTAAAACCGTTTTAAACATAAGGCTCAACTGATTTAACTTAATTTTAAATAGCATCTCTCTAACCCCTTCCCGACATCCGCCGTAATAGTACGGCAGATGTCGGGTGTTTAAATATGAGAGCCAAGCGGCTCCCATAGCCGCCGGGTCTCTGCTGTTTTATACAGCAGACACCCGGGGCTAATGCCCGCGATCAGTTTCCAGGCCTGTCTTTAGTTACTTTCTATTGCAGGCTGCTCTATGGAGCTTGCAATAGAAGCGTCGTTTTTTTGCAATGCGTTGCAGTGCATTAGCATTGTAATGCATTGCATCAGTATTTAGACCCCCTGGGGTTCAAGACCCCTAAGGGATCTAATAAATGCAAAAAAAAATAAAGTGAAAAAAAAAATATTAAAAGTTCAAATCACCCCCCTTTCCCTAGAACACATATAAAAGCACTTAAATACTGTGAAACACAAACACATTAGGTATCCCTGTGTCCGAAAACGCCGAGTCTACAAATCTGTAAAAATATTTTTCCTGTACAGTAAACGCCGTAGCGGGGGAAAAAAAAAATCAAAAGTGCCAAACCGCCGTTTTGCCTCTGATTAAAAATTTGAATAAAAAGTGATCGAAGCAATAGCAAGTACCCAAAATGGTATAACTAAAAAGTACACCTGGCCTCACAAAAAAAGACACCCTATGCATCCCCATACACAGAAGTATAAAAAAGTTATGGGTGTCAGAATATGGCAACTTTTAGAAAAAAAAAATTGGGGGATTTTTGTTAAGGGGTTAAAATGTAACTAAAACCATATAAATTTGGTATCCCTGGAATCGTAGCGAAACATAGAATACAGGTGACATATCATTTTGGCTGCACAGTGAAAGCCATAAAAACAAAGCCCGTAAGAAAGTCGCACAAATGCACTTCTTCTAATCCACCCCATTCTGAATTTGTTTCCAGCTTCCCAGTACATTGTAAAGAATAATAAATGGTAGCATCATGAAAAAAAAATTTGTCCTGCAAACATTAAGACCTCATACCTCTGAGAGAGAAAAATAAAAAAGGTATGGGGTTTCGAAGGGCGGGAGTCAAAAACGAAAATCAAAAATTCCTCCAGCGGGAAGGGGTTAATGTACTAAATGCTATAGCTAATAAGATCTACTGCATGGTTTACATTTTTCTGCTAAGGCCTCACCAGTACATAATAGCTGGGATTTATCAAGAGCAGTATTTTGCAATTGTGCTGGGTGAACATTTTTGTAATATAATGAATTATCTAATTTCCTTTTAATAGAAAACAGGCTGTATTTTATTTTATTTTTGCTTACCATATTTTTCGGACTGTAAGATGTACCGGACCATAAGACGCAACTAGGTTTTAGAGGAGGAAAATAGGGGAAAAAAAATTTTGAAGCAAAAAATGGTAAAATATTTAATATATGGGAGTTGTAGTTTTGCAACTGCTGCAAGGTCACATTGACAGTTGTCCCTGTGGCTGTACTGGGAGGCATAGGCGGCATTTGCGGAGCAAATGTGTATTGCTTAGATCACTTTTTATTCAAATCAAAGGTGAAACAGTGAAAAAAAACAACAGTTCGACACTTGATTTTTTTTTTTTTTTTTTTTTTATTTATTATTGTTGTTGTTTATATAGCACCATTAATTACATGGAGTTTTACATTTAAGGGTTTACATACGGTACACAAAATATACAAAACAAATATAATACTAACAGTGACCAACTGGCACAGTGGGATACAGGGCCCTACCCGCAAGGGCTTACAGTCTATGAGATTGTATGCTATAGGTGTCATATGAAAGAGGAGATTCTTTCATATGACACTAAGGTTGCAATGCGATCTAATTTTTTTTCCCAGAGATCTCACTGGTTGAACAGTCAGGATTAGGATATTTACAGCAGCTGTATAATATATAGGATATAAAAAAGCTTAGCTTTAGTGACCAGTGTCGGGCAGCTGACGCCGAAGCAATCAAAATTATGGGATGCATCAATAGAGGTTTAGATTCTCATGACAAGAATATAGTTAAGCCTCTATACAAAATCACTGGTACTGCCACAGACTATTGCGCGCAGTATACAAGCACCTAATTGAACTAGTGAATGCACAGAAGGGCGACCAAGATTATTAGGAGAATGGGTGAACTGAAGTACAAAGATGGATTAACAAAATTTGAGTTAATCAGTATAGAAAAAAAAGATGTCTACAGGAAGACCTAATAACCATGTACACAATACATGAAGGGACAGCACAAAAAACTTTGGGATAGAGTGCCCTGCTCGCAAGGGCTTATAATCTGAGGGAAGAGGGATGGAGAAAGAAGGTGAGGGTAGAGGCTGTACAGATGGTGGTGTGGTAACAGTAGCATTATTGGAGGTTGTATGCCTTCCTGAATAGGTGAGTCTTCAGGGCCTTCTTGAAGCTTGTGACTGTGGGGGATAGTCTTGTAATGATGTGATGTGTCTTGGTAATGAGTTCCAGAGTATGGGGGATGTACGGGAGAAGTCTTGGAGACGATTGTGTGAAGAACGGATAAGAGCAGAACGGAGTAGGAGGTTTTTGGAGGATCAGAGGTTACGTGTGGGCAGGTAGCGGGTGATTTAGGTTGGAGATATATGGAGGTGACAGGTTGTCTACGGCTTTGTATGTCAGCATTAGTAATTTGAACTCTATTTGCTGGGCAACGGGTAGCCAGTGAAGGGATTAGCAGAGGAGCGGCCGATGAAGAACCCGGGGAGAGGTGTATTAAGCAAGCAGCACAGTTTAAGGTGGACTGGAGGGGGCAACAGTGTTTGCTGGGAAGCCATGGAGAAGGATGTTACAGTAGTCTAGGCGGGAGATTGAGGGCATGGACTAGCATCTTTGTATTTTCAGGTGTGAGGAAGGAGCGGTTCGGGATGTTCTTGAGTTGGAGGCGGCAGGAGGTGTTGAGGGTTTGAATATGCGGCTTGAAGGATAGGTCAGAGTCTAAGGTTAGCCCAAGGCAGCGGACCCATGACACTGGGGTGAGTGAGGTTAACTTTGATAGGTGAGGTAGAGGGACCGTGCGAGGAGGGGGGAAGATTATGAACTCCGTTTTCTCCATGTTGAGTTTGAGAAAGCGGGAGTAGAGAAAGGCTACGGCTGCTAGACATTCCGGGACTCTGGACAGCAGAGAGTTAATGTCTGGTCCAGAGAGATATATTTGGGTGTCTGGATAGCAATGATAATGGAAACCATAATATGGGCCTTGCTGGAGTGGACCACCACCTCTCCAACTGGATCCTAGACTACCTCACAAATCGACCTCAATACGTGAGAGCCCAAGACTGTGTGTCAGGTACCGTGATCTGTAATACGGGGGCACCTCAGGGTACGGTTCTCGCCCCTTTCCTCTTCACACTGTACACTGCTGATTTTAGGTGCAACTCATCCAGCTGCTACCTACAGAAGTATTCTGACGACTCTGCAATAGTAGGCCTCATCACAGACGATGATGACAGGGAGTACAGAGAACTGAACCGTTTTTTTGTGGACTGGTGCCACCAGAACCACCTGAAGATTAACGCGGGGAAGACCAAGGAGATGGTGGTGGACTTCCGTAAAGGCAGATGCCCTCCAAAACCAGTGGACATCCTGGGGACGGGCATCGAGATTGTGAACACCTATAAGTACCTGGGTTTGCTCCTTAATAATAAGCTGGACTGGGCAGATCATATGGAGGCCCTGTACAGGAAGGGCCACAGCAGGCTCTACCTGCTTAGGAAGCTGAGAGCCTTTGGAATCCTGGGGGCACTTCTTAGGACTTTCTTCAACTCGGTAGTGGCATCAGCCATCTTCTTTGGAGTGGCCTGCTGGGGGAGCAGTATATCAACCAGGGACAGAAATAAACTTGACAAGCTGATTAGAAGGGCCAGCTCTGTCCTGGGGAGCCCCCTGGACCCAGTGCAGGTGGTGGGTGACAGAAGGATACTGTACGTGGTGAGCTCCATGCGGGAGAATAACTCCCATCCCATGCATGTGACTGTGATTGTGCTGGGCAGTACTGTCAGTGACCGACTGCTCCACCCTAGGTGTGAGAAGGAGCGCTATCGGAAGTCTTTCCTTCCCACCGTGGTTAGGCTGTACAACCAACACCGACCTAAGCGGAGATCATTACATACAGAGAACTGAAATATCTCTCTGCCTGTTAAATCCCCCCCCCCCCCTCTGCTACGTCCTATCTGTCTGTCTGCTATTAATGTAATGTCTCTCACCTTGGAACATTCCTGTACATGTTGTATTTGTATTTGTATCTGCTTATCTTATCTTTGCTGCTGTAACGCACTGAATTTCCCCACTGTGGGACTATTAAAGGACTATTATTATTATTATTATTCTATGAGTTGGCCAAGGCCGACGCTATGACGTCCACCATACAGTTTGTAGACAGTTTTCGAACACAGGGATACCTAATGTGTCTGTGTTTCACAGTAATTTTCTACTTTTATATGTATTCTAGGGAAAGGGGGTGATTTAGAACTTTTTATTTATTATATATAAATTTTAACTTTTTTTTTTTTTTTTTTTTTTTTAAATATTTTATTTGCCCCAACCTTCCCCCCCTTTAGGGGGCTTGAACCTGCAATAATTTGATTGCAAGTCCCATAGACTACAATACAACTGTATTGCAATCTATGGGAGCTTCTGTACATTACTTCATAAGGCTCCCGGCTGTCACAAAAACAGGTCAGCTCCTGCGATCTCTCCACGCGGAAGCCGGCCTGCAACTTCAAAGTTATGGGGCCGGTCCCCACCGGGCTACATTTTCACTTTGGGGGGGGGGGCTTTAAAGTAGGTAATGCCCACGATCAGAGTGCACTTTGATCGGATCGCAGGCATTAGCTCTGAGTCTGCGCTGTACATTACAGCTGGAGACTCGTTAGCTATGGCGACCGCTCTGCAGCAGAGTGTCTGCCATCATCTTTACAAACTCGGCATCCGCCGTGCTATTGGGTTCACTGTGACACCCACTCCTCAGATTCCAGGGCCCGCACATCACCCCACTCCTGCCGCTGCAGGAAGCCAGCGGCGGCAGGAATGGGGCGTTGCTGTGACCCCGCTCCTCGGGCCCCCCCCCCCCCAACACCCACATTCGGACTATAAGACGAACCCCCCATTTTCCTCCCAAATTTGAGGGAAAAAAGTGCGTTTCATAGTCCGAAAAATACGGTAAATAGCGCCATCATTTTCCACAGCACTTTACAGATAGTGTTTTCCTATCAGAATGTCTTTGTAGTGTGGGAGGAAACTGGAGTTCCCAGGGGAAACCTATACAAATGTTTCACAAAAATGTCACCAAACACCCCCCCACAAAATACTGAAAAAAAAAAAATTGGGGGGTTTTTGGGGGGGGGAAAAAAACGGGGGGGAAAAAAACTCTCCAACAAAAGGGGGGGGATATTGGGGGGGCCACACCCCGGGGGGTCTCTTTTTTTCCCCCCTCCCTTTTCTTTTTTAGCTGCCGCCCCCCCCCCCCCCACTTTTGCGCCCTCCCCCTTCTCCCTTTTGTTGGGTTTGGGGGGGGGGGAAAAACCAAAAATTTTCAATAAAAAAAAAAAAAAAATAAAAAAAAAAAAAAAAGTTACTGCTGTTTGATATTTCTTCTGACAGACTCCGTTTAACCCCTTTACAGTTTTGAACGAACTTGAGCCAAGTGCATTACAGTAAGATTACTGGTTTAAGGCTAAAATGAGTTGAATCACTAAAGGATTAATACACATAAGGCACCGAAGTTATGTATCAGTAATATTTAGTTGATCCATAAATTCAAAATTTGCAATAAAGTGACAATTTCAGGAGAGTTTTTGCACTTTTAGGCCGGGGCCCCACGTGGCAGAAAGTCGCGATTTTGAAAAAATTGCGGCATTTTACAATCAGAGCAAAGTGGATGGGATTCTACGGAATCTCATGCCCACTTTGTGTTAAAAACCGTGCTGCAGATACGCGGCGATTTCCAAAACCGGTGCGGTTTTGGAAATCACAGCATGTCAATTATACCTACGGAAACGGGGGCGGTTTTACCATAGGTGTAATTGAAACACAGTCCGCAGAGGAAACCCGTGTTTTTTTTTTTCCCACAGCGCTTTTTTGCTGCGGGACGCCACGTGGGGCCTTAGCCTAAATGTGACTAAGACATGAAAACTAAATACTTCACTTGATTTTAAAATTTATCAAATTCACTATGAACATGTTTTTAGCGCAAACGAACTTGTGTGTATTATCACTTAATGCAGTCCAGAGGATGGCCAGCATATTATCACTTCTTTCAAAATAGTTTCCCTAGCTGTCTTTCATCAAGAACTTTGGACTGGAAGGGCGGGGCATCAGTATTGAGGCTTACCACAGTTTGAATGTTTTTACTATGTTCAATTAATATTTTACAGATTATTGAAGAAGCCAAGCGTTCACTTCATGATGCACTGTGTGTCATTCGCAACTTAATACGTGATAGTCGCATTGTTTATGGTGGTGGAGCTGCAGAGATATCCTGTGCATTAGCAGTAAGCCAAGCTGCTGACAAGGTAATGAGGAAAAGAAAAAATATTTTTGTATTTGAAAATTTACAAAGAACAAATGGTTAACAAATGGCCCCTTAATAGGATTTATTCAAATAGTACAATGTTTTCAGTTTTATTTAGGTTTTTATTTTTTAAGCTAAAACATCAAATATGTACAAAAAAAAGAAAACTGAGGTTCTTTGTATTACATGGCCTAAGTTTCTTCCCTTCTAAATGCATGAGTATTGTAGCACTCCCCCAGCAGTCTTGTTTGACAAGCATGAAGACTCTCCAACTGACACAATTTTGTGTAGACAGAAAGTTTCTCTATTAATTCCAACCTCAATAGAAGTCTCTCTATTCATTCCTATGAGTATTCTGTCAATAATTTTGGAGCGTCACAGCCTGTAAGCCAACCGTAAGAAAATTAACCTTCACTACAATACACATCATGTATCTTTCTAAAAGCCCAGCTAATAAAACTTTTGCAGGAGCTCTATGCTGCTTTTAGCTGTTAAAATAACAGTTAAATTCCCAAATATAATTATTAAAAAAAATAAAAAATAATAATTCTCCATGACCTGTCTATAAGTTAGCTGACCCTGTCAGTCTTGGGTTTGCTGCATGTGACAGTCTACTCTTCTGCATTCATTCGTCTGTCATAATGTGAAGCTGGCAGCACCCTGCTGTCATTAGTTGCCTGTTGCCGGTAATAGAAATAAGAGCATCCCTACCGGTATGTTTTTACATCACATTTTTACAAAGTTGAGATTAAAAAAAAAAATAGAGAGGTAGATAGATAGATAGAGAGATCTAGATAATCTCTATATACACACCCATATCCCATATTGCTGTTCATGTATATAGCTGGATAATGTCTATCCGGTATATGTGGATAACCAAAAACAAGCATTTTTTTTTTCACGTATATAAATCTGGAATAAAGACACAAGGAGAAAAATGTATACAGCCACACTGCACCCCAACACTCGTTATGCCTGCTGCCTCGTCAGCCCGCTATTAGAAATCTGCATAAGATGGCAGGGCCCATGAACTGTTTACTCTCCTAACATAATTGCTAAATGTATTGTCTTTATGCAACCAAAGCTTTTATTTTTTTTGTTTTTATAGCAGCGACATTATTCTGCAGCACTTTAGACACTGTGAGTCCTGTAGAGTGACCAATGTAGTGTAGAAGGAAACTGGAGTATCCGTTAATAAACATCCAATAAAAAAAAAAAATTTGTGTTTCTTATATTTACTGATCTTCTGCTGTAATATCACTTGGTATGATTAATTTTTGCGAAGTCCTCTTTAACCCGTTCCCGCTCTGCGCCGTACTATTACGTTGCCCTAAGCATTAAGTTAATGCTCAGCGCTGTAATGCCGCAGGTTTTAACCCCTTGGATGCCAAACATGATGGTCAAACATGACAAGGAAGTCAGCCTATGCATCTATGTGTGTACTTGGGTAGGGCAGTCTATAGTACTGAACCAGCGATCAGAGCATCGCTGGTTCAGATCTCCTAGTGGGACATTAAAAAAAAATAAAATAAAATTAGTAAAGTGTGTGAAATAAATAAAATAAAATGCCCTTTTCCTATATCAAATGGATTATATAAAAACTAAAAATTAATAAAAACAATATATATTTTGTATTGCCGCATCTGTAACAACCCGTACAATAAAACTGAAACATTATTTAACCTACAAGGTAGGGGGGAAAAAAAGCCGGAAGTAATGATTTTTTGCCATCTCACCTTTTATAAAATATGCTATAAAAAGTGATCAGAAAGTCATTTTGTACCCCAAAACAGTACCAATAAAAAGCACAGATTATCATGCAAAAAATAGGCCCTCAATCAACTGTCAACCAAAAAATAAAAATGTTATGCATCTCAGAAGATGGCGATAAAATAATTGATTTATGTCCCCAAATGGGTTTTTGTTCTGCAAAACAAGTAATTCATAAAAAAAAAAAAAAAAAAAATTATAAACTAGGTAAGCTGTAATCGTACCTACTCGCTTAATAAAGGTAACATGTTACTTATGCTGTTTGCTGCACGGAATATCATTCAAAAGGTAAAATGCAATGTCAGTTTTTTTTGTGTTTTTTTTTAAATTCACCAAAAAAGAGTTAATTAAAATAGATTCTATAAGTTATAGGCACCCAAAAATGGTGTCATTATAAAATACATCTCATCCCGCAAAAAACAGCTCTCATATGGCTACGTCACCAGAAAAATAAAAATATAGCTTGTAAAATGTGAAGACAAAAATCGCCAAATCATTAGAACATAACTAGCTGCGTCAGGAAGGGAATGTATAAGCTGTGTGAGAATATATCTGGTACAAACCAGATTTAGAGCTTATGAGAGGAAAAAAAAACAGAAGTGATCCCCCAGGTTGACCCCCCCCCCCCCCCTACCAAATCATAAGAGTTACTGGGGAAATAGTAAGGAATTTGGTCTACCCAATGTTCTCCGCTCACCTTACCTGATTCACTTTTCATCATCCGTTGTGCATTCACATCTGGGATACTAATGCTCACTACAGCACTTGATAAATGCTTTGAGGGGTGCATTTTTCAAAATGGGGTCACTGCCTTGGGGTTTGCAAACTTCACATGTCATCCAGATAGCAAACCTCTGCGCTCCTTCCCTTCTGTGCCCTGCTGTTTGCCAAAACTGCAGTTTATGCCCACTTGTATGACACTGTATGATATGATACATGTTGTATCCAGGATAATGTACTTAATGTCATACAGTGGGGAAAAAAAAGTATTTAGTCAGCCACCAATTGTGCAAGTTCTCCCACTTAAAGAGATAAGGCCTGTAATTGATATCATAGGTAGACCTCAACTATGAGAGACAAAATGAGAAAACATATCTAGAAAATGACATTGTCTCATTTTTTAAGAATTTATTTGCCAATTATGGTGGAAAATAAGTATTTGGTCAATAACAAAAGTTCATCTCAATACTTTGTTATATATCCTTTGTTGGCAATGACAGAAGTCAAACATTTTCTGTAAGTCTTCACAAGGTTGGCACACACTGTTGCTGGTATGTTGGCCCATTCCTCCATGCAGATCTCCTCTAGATGTTCTGGGGCTGTCGCTGGGCAACACGGACTTTCAACTCCCTCCAAAGGTTTTCTATGTGGTTGAGATCTGGAGACTGGCTACGTCACTCCAGGACCTTGAAATGCTTCTTACGAAGCCACTTCTTCGTTGCCCTGGCGGTGTGCTTGGGATCATTGTCATGCTGAAAGACCCAGCCACGTTTCATCTTCAATGCTCTTGCTGATGGAAGGAGATTTGCAATCAAAATCTCACGATACATGGCCCCATTCATTCTTTCATGTACACGGATCAGTCGTCCTGGTCCCTTTGCAGAGAAACAGCCCCAAAGCATGATGTTGCCACCCCCATGCTTCACAGTAGGTATGGTGTTCTTTGGATGCAACTCAGCATTCACTCTCCTCCAAACACGACGAGTTGTGTTTCTACCAAACAGTTCTACTTTGGTTTCATCTGACAATATGACATTCTCCTAATACTCTTCTGGAACATCCAAATGCTCTCTAGCAAACTTCAGATGGGCCCGGATATGTACTGGCTTAAGCAGGGGGACACGTCTGGCACTGCAGGATCTGAGTCCCTGGCGGCGTAGTGTGTTACTGACGGTAGCCATTGTTACGTTAGTCCCAGCTTTCTGCAGGTCATTCACTATTTCCCCCTGTGTGGTTCTAGGATTTTTTTCTCACCGTTCTTGTGAATTTTTGACCCCACGGGGTGAGATCTTGTGTGGAGCCCCTGATCAAGGGAGATTATCAGTGGTCTTGTATGTCTTCCATTTTCTAATTATTGCTCCCACAGTTGATTTCTTCACACCAAGCTGCTTGCCTATTGCAGATTCAGTCTTCCCAGCCTGGTGCAGATCTACAATTTTGTTTCTGGTGTCCTTTCTTTGGTCTTCACCATAGTGGAGTTTGGAGTGTGACTGTTTGAGGTTGTGGACAGGTGTCTTTTATACTGATAACAATTTCAAACAGGTTCCATTACTACAGGTAATGAGTGGAGGACAGACGAGCCTCTTAAAGAAGTTGTTACAGGTCTGTGAGAGCCAGAAATCTTGCTTGTTTGTAGGTGACCAAATACTTATTTTCCACTATAATTTGCAAATAAATTCTTAAAAAAGAAATCAGACAGTGTGATTTTCTAGATATGTTTTCTCATTTTGTCTCTCATAGTTGAGGTCTACCTATGATGTCAGTTACAGGCCTCTTTCATCTTTTTAAGTGGGAGAACTTGCACAATTGGTGGCTGACTAAATAAATACTTTTTCCTATCACCCACGACAGCACCCAGAGTCCCATAGAGAGAGGATCCGCCCCCAGGGACAGGAAACCTACGGTATAAAAAGGAGGAACCTCTCCTACCCCTCAGTTGTTTCCTGTCCCTGCAGGGAGACCTACGTGCCTGCTGGAGGCAGGCTTACCTGATGGCATAGGAAAGAGTTGGTCCTGGTAGGGGTTGCCTCTCTTCTTCCATGGGTGGCTGTTAGCTGTGGCCTGGTCTGGAGTCGGTGCCATCTCCCCAGCTATGCACGGCTGGTGTCCCGGGCATGGGGGTTCCGATATCCAGGCAGAAGGAGTGTGCTTCCTCTGCTTTTAGGCCACTGGAGTTCCGGGCCTGCATGGAGAAGTGGGTGTGGCTTCTGGTGGAAGGGGCGTGGCTTACTGGTAATGATGGTATGGCTGCTGGTGGAAGGGGCGTGGCCTAGCGGATGAATGGCCATATAATGCAGTTTGAAGGACAGGGGGCTGCTAAGCAGTTCCTGGCCCTCCCTGCACTGAGTTTCTACAGTATGGAAGAGCAGCAGCTGCAGTCAGTCCCAGCAGCCGCCGGAAAGAGGAAGACCCCAAGATGGAGGGCAAGATGAAGGTCCACCTCCGCCCTCCTCGGTATTCTAGGAGGATGTAAGTGGCTGCGTGCCAACCCTTTATTTTTTTTATTGATTAATTGGTTCCCCTGTCTTTTGTAGGATAGACCTAGAAAAGCCTTGTCGAAATCTAAGAATAAGGAATGTGCCTTATGTAGAACTTTCTTCTTCTTATGAGAAAAAGCTCTGCCCATCATGCATTGATAGAACTATTGCTGAGGAGTCCCCGTCATTCTTACAGGGTATCAGATCTATGATACAGGAGGAGGTCAGGAGTTCCCTTAACGGTAAAAGTGGCCAGAAAAAGAAGTCCAGTTCCTCTACCCGGGGTCATGACTCCTCTTCTGAGGAGGAGTCTGTTCAGGGTGAAAGTGGAGAATTATCCGATGATGCCTCTTCTCCCTCCATATCTGATGTAGAGGGAGGACAGTCGTGTTTTCCAGTTGAGGACACTGACAAGTTGCTCAAAGCCATTCGAGTGACTATGGGGATTGAGGACTCTAGACCCTCCCGTTCTATGCAGGACATTATGTTTGGAGGTTTGAAGGTTCATCAAAGGAGACACTTTCCAGTCCATAAAAATATTACATCGCTTATCAAGAGGGAATGGAAAAAGCCAAACAAGAAGGGTTTTATCCCTAGAGGAGTTAAGCGTAAATACCTGTTTGAAGAGGGAACTTGCTCTTCTTGGGATAATGTACCAAAAATTGATGTTGCCATAGCCAGAGCCTCCAGGAAGTCAGCACTGCCTTTCGAGGACATGGGTACCCTGAAGGATCTCTTAGACAAGAAAGCAGAAAGCTTCCTAAGGCGTTCTTGGGAGTCAGTAGGAGCGTCCTCCAAGCCCAATATAGCGGCTACCTGTACTGCAAGATCCCTTATGATCTGGCTAGGGAAGCTGGAAGATCAATTAAGGGATAAGGCCCCAAGAGAGCAGATTCTGTCAGCCTTGCCGACTATTAGAAAAGCTGCAGATTTTTTGGCAGATGCTTCAGCGGACGCTGTAAGATTATCAACTCGCTCCCTTGTCCTGACCAACTCTGCCAGAAGGGGTATATGGCTGAAGAGTTGGACAGGTGATGTAGGGTCTAAGACCCGGCTGTGCAATCTGCCCTGTGGTGGTGAATATCTATTTGGACTAGCCTTGGATGACATCTTAGCTAAGGCAGCAGATAAAAAGAGAGGTTTTCCTGTGCCTTCCTCTGGTCATACACGGAGGTCCTTTCGTCCCTTCGGAGCATACAGAGGGCAGAAATTTGTCAAGTCCAGAGATAATAGCTGGTCGGAATCCAATAAGAAACACAAGGCGGGTTCTTATTTAGCAACTCACCCCGTAATCCAAGACCCAATAGGCAATGACGCCAGGCCCCGGGTAGGGGGAAGACTGAGGAAATTCCTGCCTGCCTGGAGGAAAATTTCATCAAACCCTTGGATCCTGGATACAGTGGGAGTAGGCCTAAAGTTGGAGTTCTCTTCTCCTCCGCCTTCAAATTTTCAGATTACCAGAACTCAGACTTCCCTAACCTCTCAATCGGCTCTGGAATTGGAAGTGAAGAGCCTGATCTTGAAAGGGGTGCTGATTCCAGTTCCCCAGGAAGAGGAGAGGCAGGGGTTTTATTCCCATCTGTTCTTGGTAAGGAAACCCGATGGCTCCTACAGAACCATAATAAATCTAAGGAGGTTAAATCAGTTTCTGTCTTACAAGAAATTCCGGATGGAGACATTGCAGTCAGCAGTGAGATTGATAACTCCCAATTGGATGGCGGTGATAGACCTGAAAGATGCTTATTACCATGTTCTAATTTTCCAGGTCACCAGAGGTTCTTGCGAGTAGCAGTAGAGATGGGAGGGGTGGTTCAGCTTTACCAATATCAGGCCCTTCCCTTTGGAATCTACATGGCCCCAAGAGTCTTTACCAAAATAGTGGCAGAAATGGGGACACATGTAAGAGAGAGAGACGTTCTGTTTATTCCATATCTAGTGGGGCTAAAGGCACATTCTACTAGGGCGATTGCCACCTCTTGGGCCGAGAGAACTGATGCTTCCATAGAATCTATCTGCAAAGCGGCAACCTGGTCTTCACCTTCTACCTTTTTTCGCCATTATAGGCTGGACATTGGGGCTTCTGTTGATCTTTCTTTTGGACGGAAAGTTTTACAAGCAGTGGTCCCTCCCTAGTTTTTTCCTATTTTATTCTCTCTGGGTGCTGTCATGGGTGATGAGAAAAAATGGTAATTACTTACCGGTAATTGGATTTTCCAGAACCCACGACAGCACCATCCTTTATCCCTCCTTTTGCTTGGTGATGGACTTTTGTTTGGCACCGGGTATAGCAAGCAAAAAAAAATGTTTTGACCTTAGGGTCATGAGTTACAAGTTAACTGGAGTCTCTCTCTCACTTCTATAAAACAACTGAGGGGTAGGAGATGCTCCACCTTTATATACCGTAGGTTTCCTGTCCCTGGGGGCGGATCCTCTCTCTGGGACTCTGGGTGCTGTTGTGGGTTCTGGAAAATCCAATTACCGGTAAGTAATTACCATTTTTTTTTCCCCCACTGTATGTCGGTATAAACTGATATTTGGGCACAAAAGGCAAGGAGCGCTATTTGGTTTTTGGACGCCATGACACTTTTGCAGAGTTCCTGAAATGCCTGTAAAATGGAATCCCCTGACATATGACCCCATTTTGGAAACTACACCTCTGAAGGAATTTATCCAGGGGTATTATGAACATTTTTAGCCCCCAAGTGTTGCTATAATTTATTTTCCAAAAATGAATACGCAGATGATGGTGAAAGGTGAAAATGGCCATTTTTCCATGAATACGTTATTTTGGTGCATAATATGTTGTGCCCAGCTTGTATCAGAGACTAACGCTTAAAAATCTGTTGTTCCCGGGATACCCGCATACCAGTTTTTGGAGTGTATGACACAAGCTGGGTGCAACATATCGAGCCCTGAAATGGAGTATCTCTCGAAAAATTGCAATTTACACTTTTGGTTATCAGCTGCGCATTCATTTTTGGAAATTTTAAGTTAATTTAACACTCAAGGGTTACAAATGCGCTCTATTCCACTTGATAAATCCCTTGAGGGGGTGTAGTTTCCAAAATGGGGTCACATGTCTGAGGATTTCACTTTTACTGGCAATTCAGCAGCTCTTCAAGCGTGTTGTGACGTCCAAAAACTAAACTGGGCTCCAAAAACCAAAATAACACTCCTTCCCTTCTGTGTCCGACTGTGCCCAGATAGCAGTTTATACCACATACGGCATTAATTACGATATCCTAGGTACAACAGTGTCATTCATGTGGGCATAAACTGCAGTTTGGGCGCACAGCAGGGTGCAGATGTGAAGAAGTGCTATGCGGTTTTGAGCATCGATTGCAAACAACCTGGAGTCCAAAAACCAACAGAGACCCTATAATTGCCCCTACAAAATGGGGTCACTTCTTGGGGAATTCCAAGTTACTGGCACCCCCAGTGCCTTGAAGCAATCTTGGAATCACCTGGATAGGTAAATGCATTATGACGTTATTCTCACATAAAGTAAAAGATGTCATATTTGAAAAATGGGGTCTGAGCATTAAGGCACAAAGTACCCTGTGTCACTAAGGGGCTGAACTTGTTTTTCAAACTGGCCTATTGAGAAACATTACTTAACACTTCTGCCAATTGGATGCCATTTACGCTTGATTCACAGTAGTGTTGGGGTTTCCGTTCTTCAGGCCCGCTTGGAGACCCAAAAAACGGAAAACCTAACCACTTAAAAAGCGGTTACCCACAGACTTCATAGAATATAATGTCTACTTGCATGACTTTTCTCTCCGCATTTTTTAAGCGGAATACTGGATAATGTCCCCGAATGCTAGTGTGACTGCAGCCTGAGTTTAGTGTTCTGTTGTATCTCTTGAATTCATGTTTTTTACTTTCATTTTGCATTTAGTGTCCATCCTTGGAGCAGTATGCAATGCGAGCTTTTGCTGATGCTTTGGAAACTATTCCAATGTCACTTGCAGAGAACAGTGGTATGAGCCCAATTCAAACTATGACTGAGATACGTGCAAAGCACTTGCAAGAAAGCAACCCAGCTCTTGGCATTGACTGTCTGCACAAGGGCACTAATGGTAAGTTGAGATCATGATTTCTAGTCCTGGTTTTGAAGCATTTCCTTTTCATACATATGTATGTATGTAATAAATTAAATAAAGATATTTTATATATATATATATATATATATATATATATATCTCTTTCTATCTCAGTGAATGAAATAAGTATTTGATCCCTTTCTGACTGTGTAAGTTTGCCCACTGACAAAGATATGAACAGTCTATAATTTTATGGGTAGGTTAATTTTAACAGTGAGAGAATATCAAAAATAAAATCAAGAAAATCACATTGTATAAATTTATTTGCATTTTGCAGAGAGAAATAATTATTTAATCCCCTACCAAACATTAAGAGTTCTGGCTCCAACAGACCAGTTAGGCACTCCTAATCTACTCGTTACCTGCATTAAAGACAGCTCTCTTAAATTGTCACCTGTATAAAAGACTCCTGTCCACAGCCTCAATTAATCAGTCAGACTCTAACCTCTACAACATGGGCAAGTCCAAAGAGCTTTCTAAGGATGTCAGGGACAAGATCATAGACCTGCACAAGGCTGGAATGGGCTACAAAACCATAAGTAAGACACTGGGTGAGAAGGAGACAACTGTGCAATAGTAAGAAAATGGAAGAAATACAAAATGACTGTCAATCGACGTTGATCTGGGGCTCCATGCAAAATCTCACCTCGTGGGAGTATCCTTGATCATGAGGAAGGTGAGAGATCAGCCTAAAACTACACAGGGGGAACTTGTTAATGATCTCAAGGCAGCTGGTACCACAGTCACCAAGAAAACCATTGGTAACACATTACGACATAATGGATTAAAATTCTGCAGTGCCCGCAAGGTCTCCCTGCTCAAGAAGGGCCATGTGCAGGCCCGTCTGAAGTTTGCCAATGAACACCTGGATGATTCTGCGAGTGCATGGGAGAAGGTCTGTGGTCAGATGAGACAAAAATTGAGCTCTTTGGCATTAACTCAACTCGCTGTGTTTGGAGGAAAGGAAATGCTGCCTATGACCCAAAGAACACCGTCCCCACTGTCAAGCATCGAGGTGGAAACATTATGTTTTGGGGGTATTTCTCTGCTAAGGGCACAGGACTACTTCACCGCATCAATGGGAGAATGGATGGAGCCATGTACTGTAAAATCCTGAGTGACAACCTCCTTCCCTCCGCCAGGACGTTAAAAATGGGTCGTGGCTGGGTCTTCCAGCAGGACAATGACCCAAAACATACAGCCAAGGCATCAAAGGAGTGGCTCAAAAAGAAGCACATTAAGGTCATGGAGTGGAGTGGCCTAGCCAGTCTCCAGACCTTAATCCCATAGAAAACTTATGTAGGGAGCTGAAGCTCCAAGTTGCCAAGCGACAGCCTCAAAATCTTAATGATTTAGAGAAATGATCTGCAAAGAGGAGTGGACCAAAATTCCTCCTGACGTGCGCAAACCTCATTATGAACTACAAAAAAACATCTGACTGCTGTGCTTGCCAACAAGGGTTTAAGTCTTGTTTGCCAGAGGGATCAAATACTTATTTCTCTCTGAAAAATGCAAATAAATTTATGCAATGTGATTTTCTGGATTTTATTTTTGATATTCTATCTCACCGTTAAATTTAGCCTACCGTTATAGATCAAATACTTTTTTCCTTCACTGTATGTGTGTGTATATAATATACAATAATATCTATCTATCTATATACATGTATACATACATACATACATACATACATACATACATACCCTGTTTCCCCCGAAAATAAGACCACGTCCTCACATACTGTATATACCGTATGTTCTGTTCGGGATTGCTGCGAAATGAAACGTCTCCTACGTCTTAATTTCGGGGGATGCCTTATATTGGGCAATTCTACGAAACCTCTCCTATGTCTTACTTTCGAGGGTGTCTTATTTTCTGGGAAACAGGGTACATACAGTTGTGCTAAAAAGTTTACATACCCCGGCACATTTTTTGGTTTTCTGGCCTTTTTTTTTTTTAGAGGATATGAATGATAACACCAAAACTTTCTCCACTCATGGTTAGTGGTTGGTTGAAGCCATTTATTGTCAAATTTCTGTTTTTTCTCTTTTTAAATCATGACAACCAAAAATATCAAAATGACCCTGTTCAAAAGTTCACATACCTCAGTTCTTAATACCGTGTATTGCCCCCTCTAACATCAATGACAGCTTGAATTCTCTTGTGGTAGTTGTAGATGAGGCTCTTTATTTTCTCAGATGGTAAAACTGCCCATTCTTCTTGGCCAAAAGTCTCCAGATCCTGTAAATTCCTGGGCTGTCTTGCATGTACTGCGCACTTGAGATCTCCCCAGAGTGGCTCAATGATATTGAGGTCAGGAGAGTGAGATGGCCCTCCAGAACCTTCACTTTCTTCTGCTGTAGCCAATGACAGGTCGACTTGGCCTTGTGTTTTGGATCGTTGTCATGTTGGAACGTCCAAGTACGTCCCATGCGCAGCTTCCTGGCTGATGAGTGCAAATTTGCCTCCAGTATTTGCTGAAAACGTGCTGCATTCATCTTTCCTTCAACTTTAATGAAGTTTCCTGTGCCTTTTGAAGCTCACACATTCCCACGTCATCAGTGATCCACCACCGTGCTTTACAGTAAGAATGGTGTTCCTTTCATCATAGGTCTTGTTGATACCTCTCCAAATGTAACGTTTATGTTTGTGGCCAAAAAGGTCAATTTTTGTCTCATCGCTCCAAATTACCTTGTTGCAAAAGTTTTGAGGCTTGTCTCTGTGCTGTTTGGTGTATTGAAGGCGAGATTCTTTGTGGCATTTGTGCTGTAACGCTTTCTTCTGGCAACTCGACCATGCAGCCCATGTTTCTTCAAGTGTCTCCTTATTGTGCATCTTGAAACAGCCACACCGATCGTTTTCAGAGAGTCCTGTATTTCAGCTCATGTTATGTGTGGGTTTTTCTTTGCATCCCGAACAATTTTCTGAGCATTTTTTTCTGGGCATTTTATCAGGCCAAAATCAACAGGGTATGTGAACTTTTGAACCGGGTCATTTTGATATTTTTGGTTGTCATTATGATTTAAAAAGAGAAAACACAGAAGTTTGACAATAAATGGCTTCAACCAACCACTAGCCATGAGTGGAGAAAGTTTTGGTGTTATTCATATTCTCTGAAAAAAAGTTAAAAAAACAAATCTGCTGGGATATGTAAACTTTTTATCTCTCCTCCTCCACCTCAGGGTCCCCTGAGCCCCTTGGTGCCTCTCTCATGGGTCCTTTGTTTATGGGGCCATCACTGGGGCCCGCAGAGCTGGGCCAAAATTTTTTTTATTTAATAGGCTCCTTTTTCCAGGAGCGATTTTGGACCTTCCTGGTTGCTGCTACCGAGTTGTCTCCCCCTGATCGGACTGCTTCTTTTGTTGACACCTGTGAGTCTGAACTGGACCATCAGCTAGGATTATCTATATCTGCTGCTACACGGGAACTCATCCGTTGCGTCAGATACCCTACAGATCTGAGGACCCGGATCCAACCTCTCAAGTGGACATCTCCTTTGTCCACAGATGTCGCCGTCCTTTTTTTCTACGGGGCATTTGACCACATCTTACAGGAACAGTGGCTTCACCCGGACCGTCCTCTGTCTTCTACTAGGAAGTCGGACATTCTTTCCTTTCCCTGACCTTTGTCTTCAAGTGGAAGGTGAGCTTATGGGCAGTACTGCCAGGCTAAGCTGTGACACCTCTTCTAGCTTGGATGTTAATCATTTGCTAGCCAGGGGAGCTAAGGAAGCAGGCTCTCCAAGGCTACTATTCTGTCTTCAGCGTACTCCGCATTCCTCACTGATCCCGTGGACAGGAAGGTGGATTCCTTCGCCAAGGCAGCCTAAGTAGCGGCTGACTTCTCCCTGGCCACCTTCACTGCCTCGTGGGTCATCAAGGCCTGTATTTCCTGGGCCAACAGCTCCAGACAAACCTCTTTGATGAAACTTCCCTCCAGGACAAATAGCTGCTCATCTCTCAAATCCTGAATGCTTCCAAGTTACCTGTGCAATTCGCCGTACTGTTTGGATTCGTTTGTGGAATGCTGGCTCTGCCTCCAAGAAGGCGTTCATAGCCCCTCCCCTTTGCCAGAAAGTCGGCCCTGTTCGTCCCTGAAAAGGCCTAGAGAAGCCTTTTCTTTGAGGCCAAAGAGGGAAAAGGTTCTTCCTCCCCCAGAGGGGTCCTAAGCGCTCAACATTTTCACTCCTTTCATTAATACACCTCTTGCTCGGAGAACAGCCTTCCTGTTTTTCCTGTTCCAAGAAGCCCTCTTTCAAGCCCAAACCTTCCTGGTGGTCCTGCTGAGGGCCCTCATATGCACCAAGTTCTCCAGAGCGGCTGCGTTTCTCCAGGTTGTCTCCCCTCTCCAGTGGCAGGAAGTCACTGTTTCCGTTCCCGCTTCAGAGCGTTTCCGGGGTGTCCTGTTCTTATCTGTTCTCCATGCCCAAGAACGACTGCTCCCTCCGTCCCATCCTGATCCTGAAGGTTGTAAGCACAGTCGTTCGTGTCTGCAGGTTCTGTTGGAGTCTCTAGTGGCATCCCTGGAGACAGGCGAATTCCTTCATCCATCGACATCCATGACTCTTATCTTCCTATCCGCATCGCACTGTGCCATCAGCGTTTACTTCGTTTTGTTGTGGATTCACTACTTTTCCAGTTTGTCGCTCCTCCCCTTCGGGCTGGCCTCTGCTCTCCAGGTATTTACAGTGGGTACAGAAATTATTCAGACCCCTTTTAAATTTTACACTCTTTGTTTCATTGCAGCCATTTTCTAAAGGCAAAAAAGTTCATTTTATTTCTCATTAATGTACACTCAGCCACCCCATCTTGACACAAAAAACAGAAATGTAGATATTTTTGCAAATTTATTAAAAAAGAAAAACTAAAATATCACATGGTCATAAGTATTCAGACCCTTTGCTGTGACACTCATATTTAACTCACATGCTGGCCATTTCCTTCTAATCCTCCTTGAGATGGTTCTACTCCTTCATTGGAGTCCAGCTGTGTTTAATTAAACTGATTGGACTTGATTAGGAAAGGCACACACCTGTCTATGTAAGACGTCACAGCTCATAGTGCATGTCACAGAAAATGAGAATCATGAGGTCAAAGGAACTGCCCAAGGAGCTCAGAGACAGAATTGTGGCAAGGCACAGATCTGGCCAAGGTTACAAAATAATTCCTGCAGCACTCAAGGTTCCTAAGAGCACAGTGGCCTCCATAATCCTTAAATGGAAGAAGTTTGGGATGACCAGATCTCTTCCTAGACCTAGCCGTCCAGCCAAACTGAGCAATCGTGGGAGAAGAGCCTTGGTGAGAGAGGTAAAGAAGAGACCAAAGATCACTGTGGCTGAGCTCCAGAGATGCAGTAGGAAGATGGGAGAAAGTTCCACAAAGTCAACTATCACTGCAGCACTCCACCAGTCGGGGCTTTATGGCAGAGTGGCCCGAAGGTAGCCTCTCCTCAGTGCAAGACATATGAAAGCCCGCATAGTTTGCCAATAAACACAAGAAGGACTCCCAGACTATGAGAAATAAGATTCTCTGGTCTGATGAGACGAAGATTGAACTTTTTGGCGTTAATTCTAAGCGGTATATGTGCAGGAAACCACCACTGCTCATCACCTGCCCAACAGTGAAACATGGTGGTGGCAGCATCATGCTATGAGGGGTGTTTTTCAGCTGCAGGGACAGGACAACTGGTTGCAATTGAAGGAAAGATGAATGCGGCTAAGTACAGAGATATCCTGGAAGAAAACCTCTTCCAGAGTGCTCTGGACCGAAGGTTCACCTTCCAACAAGACAATGACCCTAAGCACACAGCTAAAATAACATAGGAGTGGCTTCGGAATAACTCTGTGACCATTCTTGACTGGCCCAGCCAGATCCCTGACCTCAACCCAATTGAGCATTTCTGGAGAGACCTGAAAATGGCTGTCCACCAACATTCACCATCCAACATGATGGAACTGGAGAGGATCTGCAAGGCAGAATGGCAGAGGATCCCCAAATCCAGATGTGAAAAACTTGTTGCATCATTCCCAAGAAGACTCATGGCTGTACTAGCTCAAAAGGGTGCTTCTACTCAATACTGAGCAAAGGGTCTGAATACTTATGACCATGTGATATTTCAGTCTTTCTTTTTTAATAAATTTGCAAAAATATCTAAATTTCTGTTTTTTTGGTTTTTTTTTTTTTTCTTTTTTCTTTCAAGATGGGGTGCTGGTGTACATTAATGAGAAATTAAATGAACTTTTTTGCTTTTAGGAAATGGCTGCAATGAAACAATGAGTGAAAAATACCCACTGTACTAAGGTGATGGCGTCCCTCATGGCCATCCTGCGTTCCAGAGGTGTTGCTGTGATTTCATACTTTTTTTTTTCAACTGTTTATTTTAAAAAGTTTTTGTCATACAGAGAGATTAACAATATACAAGAAAAATAAGATAACTGAAGGTAACAAACATAGGACAGACGGGGATTACTCAGAATTCTCAATAAATTACAAGGCTTTAAACAAACTGGCCAGAAATGGCCCCAAAAAGGCCAAGGAATCCGACAACAAACAGGGGCAGACAAGACAGGAGGATAGAAGGGTGACAGAAGGACATCCAGGAAGTAAGGGGCCACACAGCAGCCGGATCAGAGAGGCCGGACCGCCCAAAACTCATCCCATGGTTTCCAGATCAGGCAGAACCTCTCCTCCTCATTATTAAGAAGGGCCGTCAGGTACTCCAGGGAGCGCGCATCTTTTATCCTAGCGTATAACTCCTCCAGGGCCAGGGGGGCAGGATGCCGCCAGTGTTTAGCAATCAGACATCTAGCGGAAGTAAGGAGGAGCAACAGGAGCTGGAGAGCGGGCCTGTGCAAAATATCAGGGGTGGGGGGAGGTTGAGAAGGTAAGTTCTAGGGGACAGGGGAAGGCTAACACCCAGGACCCCTTCCAGGAGACCCCAGACCTGGCGCCAATAAGGCTGGAGCAGGGGGCAGTTCCAAAAAAGATGGAAAATATGTGCAGGGCGGGTGCCACACCGCCAGCAGCAGTCCGGGACATTCTTGTCAAAAGAGTGAAGTGCAGCTGGGGTATGATACCAATGCATCAACATCTTTTAAAAATATTTTCTTTTTGTGTAACACATCTACAAGTCCTGGGTGCTCTACTCCATATGAGGGACCAATCGTTACTCGAGATGGGTGTCCCCAAATAGGTCTCCCACCATGACATATAGTTATGTTGGGGCAAAGCATCTGGGGTGGGATTCGAAAGGAGGCGGTATATATCAGAAATAAGCCCTGTTGTCCCAACACCTGTTTTACAAAGTTTCTCAAAGTGTAGGGATGGGTGCTGTGGGGCCTTGAAAAATAGAGGAGGCCAGATGGGAGACCTGGATATACGTGAACTCACTGGACTGGGGCAGGCCAAATCCGGACTGGAGATCAGCAAATGGTAAAAGAGCCCGGGTCCTATAATCAATGATGTCAGCGTACCGAAAGGCCCGCTCTCAGCCAAGGACCCGCTACCGGCCCAGTGAGTCCAGGTGGGTAATTAGGGTGAAGAAGGAAAGCGGTCCTGGAGGAACACATGGAGGAGAGGGGGAAACGGGATACACATGTGCGCCAAATATCTCTCGTGAGTGCCATAGGGCCTAACAAGGCACTCCCGGGGGGGGGGGGGGGATGAGGACCAGTCCAAAGCAGGGAATTAGGATGTTGCGGAGCAAGCCACAGCTTCTCGATTTCCATCCACTTAGAGTAAGCCTGGAGAGTGGACCAAGCCGGGACCCTGCGTAGGTGGGCCGCCCAGTAGTATAAAACTAAATTGGGGCCACCTCTCTCCCTAGAGGTCATCATAAGCTGCCTAGAAAGCCAGTGTCTCCCTCCAGCCCAAACAAATCGGAGGATTGAGCCCTGCAGCGCCCGGAGGTCCCTAAGGGGCACTGGGACTGGGAGGGTCTCAAAATAATAAAGCAGCTTAAACAGGATAGACATCTTCACTGCGTTGATCCGGCCAAAGAGAGACAGAGGCAGTACCAACCACTTAGTAAGGAGGTCCCGAATATGTCTAAAAAGGGAGGGGAAATTTGCCTGGTATAATTGGGAAAAGGATCCAGTTAAATATATGCCCAAGTATTTTAGCAAGGAGGACTGCCATCTATACCGAAAGGCGGCCTGAAGGCCAGCAAAGGTAGACGGGGGAATTCGAATAGGTAGGGCCTCTGTCTTTGAAATATTGACCTTATAACCAGACAGACGGCCAAAGCGGGAAAGGAGGCCATGGAGGTTGGGAAGGGATACATGGGGGTTAGTAAAGGTCGGGGAGGATATCAGCGAACAGGGAAAGCTTTAATTCTCGATTGCGTACACGAACCCCCCGCAATATCGGGGCTCAGATGGATGGCCGCCGCCAGTGGCTCAATACAGAGTACAAAAAGAAGGGGAGATAGAGGGCACCCCTGTCTAGTGCCGTTGTGCAGACGAAACGGGGGAGACGAGGCGTGAGGAAGTTTGACAGTGGCCGACGGGGAGGAGTAAAGACCCTTGCTTGCTGTCAAGAAGGACCCGCAAAGCCAAACTTGGCCAGGGCCTCAAATAAAAAGGGCCATCCCAGACGATCAAACGCCTTTTCCGTGTCCAAGCTGAGTACCAAGAGTTCGGAACCAGAGCGAGATGCCACGTCTATAAGATCGATGGTTCTCCTGGTATTATCACCTCCCTGGCGGCAAGGTACAAAGCCCACCTGATCTTTATGGATCAGGGAGGGGAGGCACATGTTAAGTCTGTACGCCAGAATCCTGGTAAACAGCTTGAGATCCGTATTCAGAAGTGATATGGGCCTGTAATTCCTGCAATTGGTTCCCCGACAAAAAGGCCGTAAATAGGGAAACTAGATGCGGGATCAATTCCGCCCCAAATACCTTGTAGTATAGGTAGGTGAGACCATCAGGGCCAGGCAATTTCCCATTAGGGAGTTCCTGGAGCATTTGGGAGACTTTGTCCGTAGTGATAGGTTTGTCCGACGGATTATGCGACAGAAGTGAGCTGAAAGTCTACGCCGGGAGAGGTGACGGGAAGTACCTGACAGGGAATGGTAATCCATAGAGTCCGAAAAAGACATGTTAAAGTCCCCTCCAACAATAAGGGCAGCAGGGGGTAAAGCTTCCAATTTATTAAGGACCTTAGTAAGAAAATCAGGTTGGGAGGAATTAGGGGCATAGAGGTTACAGAGGGTGATTGGCTGGCCCTTAGGGGCATGATGAGATAAGAATGGCAGTCCCCGATCGCTTTTTAGAGTGAGTGGCCGAATAAATTGTTGGGAAAAAACGCAAGGCAAAGTTAAAGTTACAGGTGCTGTCAAAATGGGTCTCCTGGAGAAATGCTATATCAGCTTTAAGGGCACGCAGTTCCGTCAGGGCTAACCTACACTTCACATTGGCGTTTAAGGCCTTTAACATTAAGGGATACAATTTTAGCCATAACTCAGGATAAAGGGAGGGGCGCAAGGGGGACGAGGCCTACCACAAGGAGTCAGAGGGTGCGGAGTCCCAGGGGGAGCAGAGTCTCGTCCAGGAGGCTTGCCGACGTCTCGTCAGGATGAGTGAGGACCACACCTGGAGTACACAGAAAAGAACGAGAGGGGAGGGGGAAAGACAAGACAGAAAGCAAAACAAGGAAGGTAAATTACAATAAAACACCACCATTACCAGGAAAAAGATCTCCCGGTGGGGACTAGGAGGGTATACAAGGGTTTAAGACCAATGTAAATCCGCCTATAACAAAGTGCCATGTAAGCAGTTAAAAACCACGGCAACGTACCCCTAAGGGGTGGGAGGCGAGGCTGAGGGGCCAGCTAGCAGCAGAGAGTCAATCAATCAAGCCAGGAGAGACTCCCGTCGGCCTCCCCTGCTACACATATAAAATAAACATTAGCAATACTAATAAATCAAGCCAATAAGATAACTGAGAGGAAAAACCAACCACACTTAAGAAATGTGCTGGAACCAGCATTAACTAACGCAGCATCAAACCTGTATGGAAGCAAAAAAGAAAGTCATCAAAGGGCCAGGTTAAATCAAGGGGGGGAAACCCGGCATGACAGACGGGATAACCCAGCGCCAGATGCTGAGTCCGGATATGGCAGGCGTCGTCTTCTCGGCTGGACAGTAGTCCAGACTGGGGCCGGAGGGGGGGGGGGGCGGAGGGCAGCAGAATCCCAATCTTCAAGCGTATACAGTCATGGCCAAAAGTTTTGAGAATGATACAAATATTAATTTTTACAAAGTCTACTGCTTCAGTTTTTCTAATGGCAATTTGCATATACTCCAGAATGTTATAAAGAGTGATCAGCTTAACAGCAATTACTTGCAAAGTCAATATTTGCCTAGAAAATGAACTTTATCCCCCAAAACACATTTCAACATCATTGCAGCCCTGCCTTAAAAGGACCACCTAACATCGTTTCAGTGATTGCTCCATTAACACAGGTGTGGGTGTTGATGAGGACAGGGCTGGAGATCAATCTGTCATAATTAAGTAAGAATGACACCACTGGACACTTTAAAAGGAGGCTGGTGCTTGCCATCATTGTTTCTCTTCTGTTAACCATGGTTATCTCTAAAGAAACACGTGCAGTCATCATTGCACTGCACAAAAATGGCCTAACTGGGAAGAGTATTGCAGCTAGAAAGATTGCACCTCAGTCAACAATCTATCGCATCATCAAGAACTTCAAGGAGAGAGGTTCCATTGGTGCCAAAAAGGCTCCAGGGCGCCCAAGAAAGACCAGCAAGCGGCAGGACCGTCTCTTAAAAGTGTTTCAGCTGCGGGATCGGGCTACCAGCAGTGCAGAGCTTGCTGAGGAATGGCAGCAGGCAGGTGTGAGTGCATCTGCACGCACTGTGAGGCGGAGACTCTTGGAGCAAGGCCTGGTCTCAAGGAAGGCAGCAAAGAAGCCACTTCTCTCCAGAAAAAACATCAGGGACAGACTGATATTCTGCAAAAGGTACAGGGAGTGGACTGCTGAGGACTGGGGTAAAGTCATTTTCTCTGATGAATCCCCTTTTCGATTGTTTGGAACATCTGGAAAACAGCTTATTCGGAGAAGAAGAGGTGAGCGCTACCACCAGTCTTGTCTCATGCCAACTGTAAAGCATCCTGAAACCATTCATGTGTAGGGTTGCTTCTCAGCCAAGGGAATCGGCTCTCTCGCAGTCTTGCCTAAAAACACAGCCATGAATAAAGAATGGTACCAGAATGTCCTCCAAGAGCAACTTCTCCCAACCGTCCAAGAGCAGTTTGGCGCTCAACAATGCCTTTTCCAGCATGATGGAGCACCTTGCCATAAAGCAAAGGTGATAACTAAATGGCTCAGGGAACAAAACATAGAGATTTTGGGTCCATGGCCTGGAAACTCCCCAGATCTTAATCCCATTGAGAACTTGTGGTCAATCATCAAGAGACGGGGGGACAAACAAAAACCAACAAATTCAGACAAAATTAAAGCATTGATTCTGCAAGAATGGACTGCTATCAGTCAGGATTTGGTCCAGAAGTTGATTGAGAGCATGCCAGGGAGAATTGCAGAGGTCCTGAAGAAGAAGGGTCAACACTGCAAATATTGACTTGCTGCATTAACTCATTCTAACTGTCAATATAAGCTTCTGTTACTCATAATATGAATGCAATTATATTTCTGTATGTGATAAAAACATCTGACAAACACACACAAAAACCAGAGGGCAGCAGATCATGTGAAAATATAATATTTGTGTCATTCTCAAAACTTTTGGCCATGACTGTAGAGGGGAACATCCAGGGCAGCACAGAAATCCTTCAGGTCGGCGTGAGATTTCAAAGTGATAGTGCGACCATTTCTCCTGACAATGAGAGCAAAAGGGAAGCCCCACCGGTACTGAAGCAGGTGTTCCCTTAGGGTTGAAAGGAGAGGTCGGAGCAAACGCTGTTTTTGCAAGGTGATCCAGGACAGGTCAGGGTAAAGCTGGACTTTGGCACCGCCAAAGTCAAAATCTTTGTTAAAGCAGGCCTGGGCCATAATAGCTTCTTTGAGTTCAAAGTCCTGCACACAGCAAATAACATCCCTTGGTGCAGCGGTAGCGCCTTTGGGACAAAGGGCCCTATGTGCTCTGTCCAATTTGATGCGGTGTTCAGGTGGCTTACCCAAAAGCATGTTAAAGATGGCCTCCAGAGTAGCCTTTAAATCCTCCTCCCCCGTGGCCTCCGGGAGACCGCGGACTCTGATGTTGTGCCTCCTACCACGGTTGTCCAGATCCTCTAGGTGGCGAGTGGTTGCTTTAAGAATCTCGGACTGAGTAGAGATCACATCATGCATTTGGGAGACCTAGTTACGGGTCTCCTCCTGGGAAGACTCCAGTGTATCCACTTTGACAGCTAATTAGTGCAGGTCAGCGCGCACCACGGCAAGTTCTTGCTTAAAGGTGTGTTTAACCTCATCGATGAGAAGTTTGAAGTCTTGCTGAAAGTCCTGCCTGGTAGGCAATTGCTGTAGTATAGATTGCCACTGTAAGGGAGGTTCTTGGACAGATTGAGGAAGGGGGTGGGGGACCGGCGTGGGACCCGATGACAGCATGCCCCCTGGGCTCTCCACCGGCCCTGCCACCCCTTGGGCACCCAGAGGGAGGTGTACAGATGGCATGGTAGGCAGGGGCGCAGGGCCAGGGGGGAGCAAAGTCCAGTTTGGTGGTTCCGGCCACTCTGGGACATGGTAATGTTCTGCTGAGTTGTGAAGCTGGGGGGGAGGGCTGCAGCAGACAGTACCTGCGAGTTGGCATCCTGCCTGCAGGATGCATCTTTAGATGGTGCCCAGGATACACGAGGAGGAGTCCCCAAGATGGCTGCCGCCCGAGGCCTATCCTTAAGGGAGCGCCGGTCCGGGGAGCGGGGTGACAGGTCAGGAGCATCTGCGGAGGAATCAGCCGACAGGGGACTGCGTGGAGGAAAGCAGGAGCCCGGTGAGTGCAGGGGAGGGACCCACGCTGAGGCCCTGGGCTGCCGCTGGAGGAACGGGTCCATAGTGGAGGGACCCCCGCTAGCTGCTGGGACCACCGGGGGCTTTTTTCCCAGGGAGCTTCTTCCCCATATAGGGCGACTGTAGCGGGCTCGGTGAGCGGTACGGCAGGGGTGACGGGAGCTCGCAATTATGCGACCGTCTCCATGAACGTTCAGGCCATACTTAGATAACCTCCTAGTGAAGCCCCCCTAGTCGGACGATCTGACCAGCTTGCAGATCACCTTGGACCTTCTTCGCCGGTTCGGCTGGCTCATTGAGGAAAGGTCTTGTCTTGTGCCTTCTCAGTGCATGGAATTCCGGGCATGATACTTGACACGTACCAGGACATGATTCTCTTCCCGGAGGCCAAGATTCTGGGGTTTGGTGTGTCCCACCTTCGGAGGATTTCTCCTTGCTCTCTTCGGTTCTACATGCGGATTCTGGGCACAATGGTCTCGACCTTCGAGGCCGCCCCTTTTGCTCAGTTTCACTCGCGTCCACTGCAGTTGTCGATTCTGACCCACTGGGACAAATCTCCGGCCATCTTCTACCGCCTGATTCTCCTGCATCCTCGGTTTCGCAGAGAGCTTCTTTGGCGGCTCTCCTCTCTAGGAATATCTCACGGGAAATTCTTCTTCCCCTCCATTGGCAGATAATTTCCACTGACGCCAGTCTCTCTGGCTTGACGGTTCAGGGCCTGTGGTCCAAGGCAGAGTCCTCCCTCCAGTTTAACCTGCTGTAACCGAGGGCTATATTCTTAGCCCTGTCTCATTGGACCTCTCTCCTCCAAGGACGCCTGGTCACAGTCCTGATCGACAACTCCACCGCTGTCGCCTACTTGAACTTTCAGTGGGGCACCAGGAGCCTTGCGGCCTTACTGGAAGCCTCCCAATCTCTTTCTTAGGCGGAGTGCCACGTTCTGGCTCTTTTGGTGTTCTGCATTCCAGGTGTGGACAATTGGGCGGCAGACTACTTAAGTCGAGAACATCTTGCTCCGGGCGAGTGGTTGCTTCATCATCAGATCCTCCTGCTGTGGTACGCCCAATATCAACCTCTTCGCCTCCCACCTGTACCACAAGGTCCCGGGCTACGTGCCCAGGTATCTGGATCCTGCTTTAGGACCTCCCATGGTACTTTGTCCCCCAGTGAAATGAGCGAGAAAATTGGATTTTTGTATTCACAGTAAAATCCTTTTCTCGTTTTATTCACTAGGGGACACAGATCACACCCTTGTTCCTGCCCAAGCTGTTTTGATTCTTTTTTTGGGTTCTGGACATGGCGGTGGTTTTGCTTCCGTGTTTTTTTTTGTTTTTTTTTTTGTTTGTTTTTCGGTGTGTGTCTCTTACTGCTGTGGTACAAACTGAATAAGCACATTGTCTGTGACAAGGGTGGAGCCGACAGCTTTTCATTCTCCTAGTGTCAGCGTCCTAGTGGCCAGGTCTATACCCATGGTACTGTGTACCCCAGTGAATACAAAGAGAAAAGGATTTTACGGTGAGTACAAAAATCCCATTTTTCAGTTAGTAGCAACAAGTACTCCCCTACACAACCAGCAGAATTACCCCCTTCTTCCCAAGTCAACAGAACAGCAGCGTGTACATTACAATACAAAATTGGCAAAGAAAAGCAGTGAATGGTTGACATAACCACGCATATGCTTAACAATACTTGGGAATATAGATCAAATTCCAACCTGATTTGTACAAGGGACCACCTTTTATATAGGCCAATTTAGGTTACACCAGATGATCACTCTCAAAAACGGGTCCAGTGAACACTTACCAGATGTCAGATTATATGCAGCATAGGAGCATCAGCCGAAACCTAGTAGCATACAGAGGCCTTTAATGACCGGACGGGTCCTCTGGAGACCTTTGCCCTAACTGATGCAACATTTAGTGTATTGGCTATAGTCATAAATGACACTTAGACAAACTGGTATGTCACTATAGGCTAATATGTTAAAACTGCCCTGACAGGTAGCAAATGATGATCAGCTTTTCATTCAAACTTGTGGGTAACACAGTATTCCAACAAATTGAATCTTGTAGTACCCTCTTGTCCCAATTTCCCTTTCATCAATTCAACAACTGTAAATGATACAGGTTGGATCACTCTTCTGCTTTGGATCAACTGGTTGTGACACCGGTTTGTTATCCATACATAAAATGAAACCAATGCATTTATCAATTCTTTTGCAAGGTTCATATGTGGTTTTGCCTGCGTACTCCTTTTCACACACTCGTAGCCTTATAAATGCCACTTTTTGGCCTACAGTTGCTATGCATTGCTTTTTTTTTTTTTTTTTTTTTCCTGTGACTATCTACTTTGCTGGTTTTCATACTTTGATTTTTTGCTCTTGTGATTCCATTTGTCTAGGTCATTATTTATCAAGCAAATTATGGAGCTTCCCATTCAATCACATAACACCAAACAATATTTTTATTTACTTTTATAATTGCATAGTACTGCCAAAATGAAAAAAAAATGCTAAAAATACTAAAACATGGTTTCCAAATATGTGAAAATGCAAGTGTTCAGTAATCAGTTCACCTGTTATCAGCAGCCCTCAACATTGGAGCTATACAATGGACAGAGCAAGAAGCCGACTATTTCATACATTGTTCTTTTTGCTGCGGAATAACTCAATAGTTCAAATAAATAGGTGCTGATTTGCAGTAACCCACCCTAGCAAATACACAGTGTGCAGAGCCATTTATGTAAGGAATAGAATCCTGGAAAACCCGTTTTAAAACAAGACACTCCTTAAAATAAAAAAAAAAATTAAAAGGTAATATACAGTTCTAATGTTCACACTCATGTTAGCTGTCCTTGATATTATCATCTGAGGTTTCTGAAATCTAATCTGAGACTATAGTTTAACAAAATGCAGGTTACAACTATACGCACTTTGATTGCAATGTTCAACAAATGCAAAGATCCATATGTCATTTTTAAAGGAATTCCTGTGTTAATGTTTCACTTTTTTTTTAATATTCTCAGACATGAAACAGCAGCACGTCATAGAAACTCTGATTGGTAAAAAACAGCAGCTTTCGTTAGCAACACAAGTTGTTAAAATGATTTTGAAGATTGATGACGTACGCAGACCCGGTGAAACCGAGGAGTAAACACTTAAGAAATCTACTATAAGTCAGTTCCACTTAGCAGTTTCCGGGTGTTATTTATTGTTTAACACATTTTTTTTTTTTTTTTTTTTTTTTCAAATTCTGCATGTTGACTTCACTCTATAAATAAATTCATCTCTGGTATTTTGCTGTGGGTTTTAACATCTTATTCTGTCCATTTGCTGCTATTACTGTAAAATATAGTTTTTGGTGGTTATATTCCCTATACACATTTAACCCCTTCCCGCCAGTGACCGTTCGTTTTTGACTCCCTGCCTACCAAACCCCATAACTTTTTTTTTTTTTTTTTTTTTTTTTTTTAAATTTTTCAGCTCAGAGCCATATGAGGTCTTATTGTTTGCGGGACAAATTGTTCTTCATAATGGTACCAGTTATTGTTTTGTACAATGTACTGGGAACCAGGGAAAAAATTCAGAATAAGGTATTGGAGAAAAAGTGCATTTGTGCGACTTTCTTGCAGGCTTCGTTTTTACGGCGTTCACTCTGCAGTCAAAATGACATGTTTCTGAGGATCCCAAATTTTTGTATATAATTTTTTTTTTTTTTTTACCATTTTATTAGCCCACCTAGGGGGCTTGAACCTGCAATCTTTTCATTGCAGGGCCCATAGACTGCAATACAATTGTATTGCAGTCTATGGGAGTTTTGCTATGTTACTATTAGCAGCCTCAATAGTAATATTGCTATTGCAGGCCTGGAAGTCTTCATAAGGCTCCCTGATGCCAAAGCAACAGGATGGCTCCCGTGATCAAAGTGAATTCTGATCATGGACATTAGCTCCAGGTCTCCGCTGTACATTTCATTTTTAAAGACCCGCCATCCGCTGTACTGTTATGGCGGATGTCGGGAAGGGGTTAAGTATAATAAGTAAAATGTTTGAGTAGACAAATAAGGGGAAATGGGGAACGGTTTTAAGAATACAGAATCTTCAATTTTTTTAATATAATATATATATATATATATATATATATATATATATATATATATATATACACACACACACACACACACACACAGTACAGACCAAAAGTTTGGACACACCTTCTCATTCCAAGAGTTTTCTGTATTTTCATGACTATAAAAATTGTAGATTCACACTGAAGGCATCAAAACTATGAATTAACACATGTGGAATTATATACTTAACAAAAAAGTGTGAAACAACTGAAAATATGTCTTATATTCTAGGTTCTTCAAAGTAGCCACCTTTTGCTTTGATTACTGCTTTGCACACTCTTGGCATTCTCTTGATGAGCTTCAAGAGGTAGTCACCTGAAATGGTCTTCCAACAGTCTTGAAGGAGTTCCCAGAGATGCTTAGCACTTGTTGGCCCTTTTGCCTTCACTCTGCGGTCCAGCTCACCCCAAACCATCTCGATTGGGTTCAGGTCTGGTGACTGTGGAGGCCAAGTCATCTGGCGTAGCACCCCACTCTCCTTCTTGGTCAAATAGCCCTTACACAGTCTAGAGGTGTGTTTGGGGTCATTGTCCTGTTGAAAAATAAATGATGGTCCAACTAAACGCAAACCCGTTGGAATAGCATGACCCTGCAAGATGCTGTGGTAACCATGCTGGTTCAGTATTCCTTCAATTTTGAATAAATCCCCAACAGTGTCACCAGCAAAGCACCATAACACCTCCTCCATGCTTCACGGTGGGAACCAGGCATGTAGAGTCCATTTGTTCACCTTTTCTGCGTCACACAAAGACACGGTGGTTGGAACCAAAGATCTCAAATTTGGACTCATCAGACCAAAGCACAGATTTCCACAGGTCTAATGTCCATTCCTTGTGTTCTTTAGCCCAAACAAGTCTCTTCTGCTTGGTGCCTGTCCTTAGCAGTGGTTTCCTAGCAGCTATTTTACCATGAAGGCCTGCTGCACACAGTCACCTCTTAACAGTTGTTGTAGAGATGTGTCTGCTGCTAGAACTCTGTGTGGCATTGACCTGGTTGCTAATCTGAGCTACTGTTAACCTGCGATTTCTGAGGCTGGTGACTCGAATGAACTTATCCTCCGCAGCAGAGGTGACTCTTGGTCTTCCTTTCCTGGGGCGGTCCTCATGTGAGCCAGTTTCTTTGTAGCGCTTGATGGTTTTGTCCACTGCACTTGGGGACACTTTTAAAGTTTTCCCAATTTTTCGGCTTGACTGACCTTCATTTCTTAAAATAATGATGGCCACTCGTTTTTCTTTACTTAGCTGCTTTTTTCTTGCCATAATACAAATTCTAACACTCCATTCAGTAAGACTATCAGCTGTGTATCCACTTGACTTCTGAACAACACAACTGATGGTCCCAACCCCATTTATAAGGCAAGAAATCCCACTTCTTAAACCTGACAGGGCACACCTGTGAAGTGAAAACCACTTCAGGTGACTACCTCTTGAAGCTCATCAAGAGAATGCCAAGAGTGTGCAAAGCAGTAATCAAAGCAAAAGGTGGCTACTTTGAAGAACCTAGAATATAAGACATATTTTCAGTTGTTTCACACTTTTTTGTTAAGTATATAATTCCACATGTGTTAATTCATAGTTTTGATGCCTTCAGTGTGAATCTACAATTTTTATAGTCATGAAAATACAGAAAACTCTTGGAATGAGAAGGTGTGTCCAAACTTTTGGTCTGTACTGTGTGTGTGTGTGTGTGTGTGTGTGTGTGTGTGTATATATATATATATATATATATATATATATATATATATATATATATATATATAAAATATATATTTGCTGTGGTCACTTAAAGCTTCTATTCATTTCACCAGTAAGGGTTTTAGTTCCTTTTACACTTTTGACATAGACATAATTTGAAGTATAAAATAAAAAGACTCAATTTTCGCACACTTTTTTTTTTTTTTCCTCTCCCTTAGCTTTTGAGGGAATTTTACTTGGATCAGCTTTTACCCATATCTTGTGTAAGCCATTTATATATTTATACAGGTTTATCATATCTCCCCTTAAATGCCTCCTAAGACTGAACAAGTATAACTCTTTAATCTATCCTCATAATAGAGGTTCCACATTTTTGTGGCCCTGTGTTGAAACACTTCCAACTCTAGGACATTGTCATCAGAACCCAATCGGTCCCACTCTCTAAGTGTCAGGAGATGTCCAAATTAATTAATTAAATCGCGCTCGGCAAATCAACACAGAGACAGGTGATTCTCTGATAATTCTCTTCCTCTTTATTGAGGAGGTGCACAGGATTATAAAGGAAAATAATGGCTTTATGCCAGTTTACACATCACACAATACATCACACAAAGCATGCAATACAATTGGTCAGAAATAAGTGGGTTTTCACACATGACCAGCACATGGCTAGCACATGGACTTCCGATATACGCCATCTTGGATGCGTAATTAAGCATCTGACCATCTGTCAGTAGACCTTGAAATGTTTCATGAGATATTTTTAATAAGGCCTAGCTCTTAACTTGCTCCAAGAGAAAAGGGGAGTAAAAGGGAGCAAGACGTTCAAGTGGACACTCTTGTCAAAAGACCTTGTCTATGAAACGTGAAAAGGGCTAAATAACATTTTCACACAAAATCAGCTTTTATTAGAATATATTCTCTTAAAGTGATAAACACAATATTCTTGATTATTAAGCCATTTTCTAATATTTTTCCATAGCAACATCCTTTTTATGAACTGTTTCCCAGAACTAAACTGCATATTCTAGGTGTGACTGCACCAATGATTTATAAAGTGGTGGTAATACATCCTTGTTCTGTGAGTCTATACCCCTTTTAATACATCACAATATTCTGCTGACCTTAGAAGCAGCTGATTGACATTGCATGCTGTTATTTAATCTATGATCTACAAGTACACCATTGTCTTTTCTATCCGTGAAAGATAATTATACTCCGAGTAGAATTGTAGTTCATATGTGACAAACCCCCCCAAAATTTAGGATTTTACTGAACACGATATTGTAAGAAAATCCCTATATATGTGCAATTTTATTAATGTAGGGGCCTCTATGGGATGTGTGGAGGCCACTGTGTGACATTATAAAGCATGAAGGGGCCACTATAGGACGTTACACTGTGTGCAGGGGCCACTATGACACACTGGCGGTTCATAGTTTACATGTGGGGGTCATTTTATATTGCAATGAGAGGGCCTTCACATAATTAATGTAAGCTCAAAAAAAAGCCTTTTTATTTGCATTTATAAGTGATCGCTAATTTGGGGGTACTCGGTTGGGACATTTTTTCAACCGGGGGTGCTTCGCTTGAAAAGGTTGAGAACCACTGCCCTTGGACATATGTTACATGCAGATTTTTACCCAGATGCGTAACTTTACATTTTACCAGTCTGAACCTTATTTACCAAGTGGATGCCCAAACACTGTATATCCAAGCCTGCTTGTAAGCTATGCACATCCACCATAAACTGCAATGTACTACATAGCTTGGTGTCATCTGCAAAAAGACTATTTTATTCTTATTTGTAACTTCCTGTGTAGCAGGCTGCACTTTCGTTAGCTCTTGTGAGTGAAGTGGCGTGATATTACTTGCCACTCTGCTCCAGGGCTTACTCTCTGCTCCAACCACTAAGTTCTGATGTCACAGCGTGCCCCAGAACAGAAAGAAAGTAGGAAGCAGAGTTGTGAATACTGAACACAGTTTACCACTCACTCCCTGGGGTGTTGGCAACTGCAGTGATCGCCTCCATCAGTACTGATGGAAGCCCTCATTACACTTGTATAGAAAGGATGGCTTATCCTTGTAGTGCGCCAGACTAAAAAAAAAAATAAATACCTAAACTTAAAAATGTAAGAGCCAATTGAAATTGTGTCACCAAATTTAAATATATATATGTAATGAATAAATACATGGGCCATGTTCACATTCACTGTGTTTGGGCCGTATATTCGTGGATTGAACATGGCTGTGTTAACTGAACTCACTGCTTCATAATGAATTATGGTTGTATGAATACAGCATCGCTCTGTACTGCTGCATACATCACTCTTCTCCTTACAGTAATAGTTTGGCAACTTTCAAAACATTTACTTTTCTGAATAAGGGCGATGTGCACCATCAGGACCTACATGCAGAAAATTGCATGGATACGCACAAACGAACTGATTTTGGTGTGGATTTTCATACATGTACATGCAGATTTCGGACTTTGCTTAAAAAAAAAAAAAAAAAAAAAAAAAATCTGTGCTAAAAATAAATAACTCTAACTTTCCTCCATATAAGGAAAAAGAGAGAGTAAAAAGAAAACTGAGAGATAAATGAGCGGTAAAGAGAAAGAATAGAGAAAGAGTGCTCCAATTCTCTATAATAAAAGGACTAAGAATCAGGCAGCAATTGGTAGATTCCACTAATTCCAAGAACAGCCACCACCAGGGTCATTACCTGGAGCTGAGCCAGGGGTCCCAGGTTTTTAGATAGCGGGTGTGCACACGCTTTATCCAGCTGGTGAGCTCTTCAAATCTAGCAATTTGGTTAACTTTGTTTTCTATTGGTCTAGAGATGGCACGGTTTGTTGCAACCAGAGCGGTGCGATCAGCGACTTCGCAGCTGCAATTAAGTGGTGAATGAGATATTATGAGGTTTTGGAAAATGAAGGGAGAGGCCTAACAAACACCAATAAATCTGGGGAGAGACAGAAAGAGGGGAAGCCAATTCTCCGTATTTCCGCCTCCACTACTTTCCAGAAGGTAGAGATCGGGCAGGACCACCAGATATGAAGAATAGAACCAGTATAATTTTTACATCTCCAGCAAATGTCAGATTGAGCAAGACTGTGGGAATAAAGCCACTCAGGGGTTCTGTACCATCTGGTCTAGATCTTGTAATGGTTTTCTTGTAGACGCACACACATCGAAAGACAATGTGAATGTTGGAGGACAAATTGAAGGTCTTTGTGGGACAATGTTAGGTTCATATCTTTTTCCCAGGTAGTGATGAAGAAAGGTTTAAGCGTGGAAGTAGTCTGGACGAAAGCTCGTAGAAGATGTGAAACCCTCCTCATCACTGGTGTTTTTCAGACTATAAGTTTTTCAAAATCTGTAAAGTCCCATTGCCTGGAGAATGTTCTGTTAAGTCAAACAGCAACTTTCATAGTGAGCTCTATGCAGGAAGGTCAAGCGAGAAGGCAAGATGGTGTTCTCAATAAACGCTGCTGTAGGTAACTGTCTATACAGAGATCACATATGGGGTAGGGCAGAAGCTGGGTCCAAAAATCTTTGAGAGGGTACTTTATTTCACTCATCAAATAAGGCAGTAGGCCCATTGGCAAGCATAAAGATGGTGTGGGTGCAATTCGGGGCTGCAGAGTGTGCCAAACTTCACATACACCTCTCAGAAATAGACTAAACTTCGGGCGGTGGAAGCGATCCGGTAGCCATAAATCTCTTTAGGACATCTGGTGTATGAGTCACAATAACTAATTTAGCGAGGGTGGGAGATTTGGAAGGGCTGACTAATTCCAAAGAGCTGTAGCTATATTGCTACATAGTAGTTCCTCATATCAGGTTGACCTCTTGGGCGAGTAAGCACAAAATGTGCCAATCTTGGTCTCTTTTGTTTCCAAACATAGCGGGAAAATAAAGTTCTCACTGACTTGAAGAATGAAGCTGGTAATGAGATCGGGAGCATCTGTAATTTATACAAAATTTTTGGGAGAATGTAGGCTTGTAGCAAATTCCTCCTGCTGAACCAGGAAAGGAGTGGAATATTATATGTCTTAAGCAGCGTTTGAATCTCTTGAAGTAGCTGTGTGAAATTGGCAGCATAAATTTGGTTGACATGAGGTGTTAGTTTAACTCCCAAGTAATTAATGGAGTGTGTTGCCCAGGTAAAGGGGAGCGACCTTTGAAGACATTCTTTTAATGCCAGTAGCATATTGATAGATAAAATTTCACACTTGCCGTCATTAACCTTATAATTTGAAACTTCTCCATATTTGGACATCAATTCTTGCAGTCGAAATAGACCTCTTTCAGAGTTGGAGACTACAAACAGAATATCATCTGCAAATGCCGCTGCTGTAAGTACTGTGTCCCCTATCTGAAGACGCACAACATCTGGGTCTTGTCTCACCATTTGTAGCAAGGGTTCAAGAGATAATATGAAGAGAAAAGGCGAGAGAGGGCAACCCTGTCTAGTTCCATTGGAAATATTAAAAGCTGATGAGAGGGTGCCATTAATTTTTAATCTAGCGTGTAGATTTGAGTATAGTGTTCATATGGCAGAGATAAAGGGATCAGGGACACCAAATTTGCAGAGAGTTTCTATCAGGAGGTCCCAGTCTAATCTATCAAAAGCCTTTTCGGCGTCAACCCCCAGGAACGTCAATGTAGTTCCGGTGGATTGTGCATACTCTATGGCCTGAAGGAGTTTGGCTGAGTTGTCCTTTCCTTCTCTTGACTTAATAAATCCTGTCTGTTCTTCGTGAATGAGTGAAGGGAGGAGCTGTTGCATCCTCAAAGCCAGTAACTTCGCCCAAAACTTTGTGTCCAAATTCAACAGTGAGATCGGTCTATAACTACCACATAGCGTAGGATCTTTCCCTTCCTTGGCAAGCAAGGTAACAAAGGCCTCCTGAGCCTGCTTGGGTAAAGCGTTAATAGAATATGTAGGAACATCTTATAATATTTCAACGGAAAGCCATCCGGGCCAGGGCTTTTATCAGGGGGAAAACTAAGGATAGTCTTTCGTAATTAATCATCAGAGATCGGATTTAGGAGCGTGGTCGCTTGTTCAGTGGTAAGAGGTGGCAGCTGTATGGAGGAGAGAAAATTTTTAATGAGACCTTCTCTTGTACCTAGCAGCGCGGTTGGAGCAGGATCCTTGAGATTGTAAAGAGCTGAGTAGTATTTCTGAAAAGTCTGCTATTTTAGAGGTTACTGTATGCACAACACCTTCTGGAGTTTTGACACTTGCAATGTGAGTTCTAGCCCTTGCTTTCTTTATCAAGGATGACATCATCTTCCCTCCTTTGTTACCATGAGCATATAATTTATGACGGAAGTACAGCAGGTGTTTCGCCGCTCTAGCATTCAAGATATCCCTTAGCTCTTCACGTAAGTTCTGGAGGTGCTTCAAAGTACTGGCTATCAATGATCTCTTACAAAGGCGTTCCAGATTGGCAATCTGGTTAAGAAGGCTGTCAATTTTGGCTTGATTCGACTTCTTCAATCTGGTACAGAGCCCAATAAGAATACCTCGAATATAAGCCTTTTGCGCCTCCCAAACCACTGCAGGATTGATGTCAGGTGACGCATTAATTTGAAAATATTCCGTCAGATGTTTAGTGACTTCCAGTCTCAACTCCTCTACATCCAAAGCTGCTTCATTCATCGTCCAAGTATAGTCAGGACGTGGTAAAGGGGTGAGAGAAACTAAGATTGATACTGGGGCATGGTCCAATATAGTGATCGAGCCGATAAATGACTTGGTAGCATGTTGAAGCAAAGATCTAGACAGCAGAAGATAATCTAATCTCTGAAAGGATTGTCTGGAGTTCAAAAAGAAAGTGAAGTCTTTCACAGATGGAGAGTGCAGGCGCCATATGTCTAACAGCTGAAGGTCTTTCAATTTAGAGTGGAGTTTCCGAAGAGCTGCTTGTGAGATATGAGTTTTCCCAGTGGATGTGTCTAATAAAGGATTTAAGGTTACATTCAGGTCTCCGCCTAAAATCACTGCTCCCTCAGCGAATAAGCTAAAATCATCCAAGATCTTCAATAGCCAGGAGATCTGATTTACCGTAGGAGCGTAAATGTTAGCTAATGTATACGCAGGCGAGGCGATGGTGTCTTTAATGAATAAGACACGCCCCTCCTAATCATTATATTTCTGCAGACACTTAACATGAATAGAATGGTGTATAGCTGTAGAGACTCCACGTGAAGAAGAAGAGGTGCTCTCACCATGGAACCACTGAGCAAAGTAATTTGTTGGTAATTTAGGAGCGCGCCCTTTCTTCAAATGTCTCTTGGAGGAATAGGATCCTGGATTGCAGCTTCTTAAGGAGTAGTAGGAGACTATGTCTCTTCTGTGGAGCATTGAGGCCATGAATGTTGAGGGTCGTTATCAACGCTGTAGTCATTCGCTATATGTTCAGCGTAGGAGATGGAGAAATGTATCAGAAGAAGAGGAGCTAAGGAAGCAGAAAGTAGGGAAGACCAGGGAAGGGTGGGAGGGAACAAATGCAGTTGAAATAGAACAGCAACTGTTTTATCGGTACTTAAAGTAAACACTCAAGGTATTCCAGAAAAATAGTGACAAGTAAATTGTGTTATCAGAGAAAAGGGCAAGCCGTGCCTGTAAGACTTGCTACAACTATGGTACAACTATGTTCCGGTCAGGAAACTAGTGCAAAGGAGCAGTACTTATTCTCTGCACTATCACCGGGGTTGTTATGTATATAACGAACAAACCTGATCTATGGGGATATTAAGTAAGAAAGTAGCTCATAAAAGTAGCTATATACTTTATCTAATCTTCTACAAAACGGAGAGGATGTAAGCAGGCGTAATAAGATACCAGCGTGCAACTAATATGTATGATCTGTATATTTTTGAAATATGCACAAGCGGAAGAGGTATAATTGTTATGGAAGATACTATAGAAAGTTAGAAGACATCTCCACTAGGGTACAAAAAAGTGTGAGAAACCAACAGGGCCATCAACAGATAACCATACATTATATTAGGTAGTTAGGGCAGTTATGCAGAGAGCATCAAAAGTGTGGTCTCCTCCAGAGGTTTTTAAAAACCATAACACTGGGCATGCTAGGAAACAGTAGCGAACCTCAAATCTCCCAAAGAGCCCTGCGAAAAAGGCGGTTTGTTAAGATTAACAATGTAGACCCCTGGTACAAAAGCAATTCGCCCCATCTACTATATTAACTATATAACTATTACAAAATAATTCCGAAAAAGCTGTAAACTAACACTAGTCTGAGACAACAACAATGCGCACCTCTGGAGTATTCTCAAGGAGAAGACAGTTCGGGCTTCTGCAGAGATCTTCTTGATTTCGGGGATTTCATCTTCTGCGTGTGTCTCCAATGATTTCCTTTCAAGGCACAGGGCTGAGGCTCTAACTCTGGCATTGGCATTCACGATATGATTTCCACAGGTGAAATGTTGAGTGCCTCCCAAACCGCACCCAGATCGGTCGGAGTGTGGACTATCAGGCGGCGTCCATTTATTGGTATTGAGGCCAAAAGGGAAGAGCCAGGCGTATTAAATATGTCTCTCTCAGAGGATATCCAGAAGAGGTTTCATCATTCTCTTGACAAGAGTGGAAGGTGCTTGATCTTGATAGAAATAGAGTGTGGCATCACCATATTTAATGTTCGTTCTTCCCTTAGCAGCAGCAAGGATGTCTATGGTGTCAACTGTGGACAAGAGGCCACAAATTACATCTCTAGGTGGATCACCATTTTTTGGTTTTGGATGCAAAGCTCGATGTACTCTTTCCACTGAGACTGTTTTCACTCTCTCTGCACCAAGAAGTGTGGTGAAAAGGCCCATCATTACTGTACAAAGGGAGTCAGGTGTGCAAGTTTCTGGCAAGACTTTCACTCTGATATTTCGTCTTCTGCTACGATTTTCTTGATCCTCCATGTCAATGTGCTCTTTCTGCGTTGCTGCCTGTGCAGCTAAAGCTACTGAGCACTGAGCTAAGTCCGAGCATGCATTCTCTGTAGCCTCCACCCTTCTCCCTAAAGAGGACAAGTCCGCCTTTATTTCAGCAAGATCTGCCAGTACTGGTTGTTGAGCTTGAGAAAGAGCTTTTTTAATTAAGCTTTTTGAAATACCAGCCTGCGAGGAAGCGGTGGTCTCTTCTTCTGCCTCGCTACCAAGATCTGATTCTTCACATTGTCCTTTAGTGCGCACCGTACTCAACGCCATCTTGTTTACACTAGGTCTGGGGTGAGTGCTACTTTTACGTAAGAATTTGTGCATATCCGCTTGTTGATGGGTGGTTGTAGGCTTACCAGGTGGGTCACCAGGTTTATCTCTTCCAATCTTAACCATAACTACACCATGTAGAGCAAGTAGAGTAACTTTCCAATCCCCTATGTGATGGAGCTGCAGGCTCAGCACTCCTTCACTGCCCCTTGTTAAAATCTACATATAAATCTGCGGCTCAATGAGGGATTGAAGAAGTTGGTGTGAAATCCTGAGTAATGACACTAGGAGAAGAGAGCAATAGGAGTCTGTAGTCAGCCTCCTATATGTCCAGAGGAAGGTGAGGAGCCCCCCTGGTGGATGTGTAGGGGCTCAGCACTCCCCTCCCCAAGACAATTCCCTACAAGGCTGCCCACAGGTAGTTAGAAATCGCGACGTCCGCAAGTTCTCCGTATGTCCACAAGTTCTTGATGTCATAAATTGGGATTTTATTGTATAAATGAGAGCTAATTCCTGTATGTCTTAGAGATTGTAATAGCATTGCACTGCCGATGGTGCCATGTGTTGTACTCACATTCAAGAACGCACTCACCTCTGCAAAGCAGGTCTACTTCACCACACTAATATCTGCCCTATCCTGCAACCCCAAACAGCTATTCTCTACCTTCAACTCCCTTCTCCGTCCTCCTGTGCCCCCTCCGACATCACTTATCACAGCTGATGACTTTGCCTCTTATTTCAAAAGCAAAATCGACACCATCAGAGACAGTCTCACACTACACCCCCGTCAACCACTCTACCCAACTGTCCTGTGCTCTTCATCTTTAACCTGTTTCTCCACCGTCACTGATGAAAAGCTCTCCACTCTAATATCTAAATCCCACCTCACCTCACCTCCTGCGCGCTTGACCCCATCCAGTCACACCTCATCCCCAAACTCTCTGAAGTCATTACTCCTGCCCTAACCCATCTCTTCAACCTATGCCTAAACAATGGATCCTTCCCTTCCACCTTCAAACATGCTACCGTCATCCCTATACTTAAGAAACCCTCCCTCGACCCTTCCTCTCCAGCCAACTATCGCCCCATCTCACTGCTCCCTGCCTCTACACTGCTGGAGCAACACGTCCACTCCGAACTGTCCTCCTATCTCTCGTCCAATGTTCTCTTTGGTAGACTACAGTCATGTTTCAGACCCCATCACTCCACAGAAACTGCTCTAACCAAGGTCACTAATGACCTCCTAACTGCCAAAGCCAAACGTCACTATTCTGTCCTCCTCCTCGACCTCTCCTCTGCCTTTGACACAGTCGACCATTCCCTCCTGTTAGAAACGCTTTCATCCCTTGGCATCTCTGACCTGGTCCTTTCCTGGATCTCCTCATACCTCACCAACCGCACATTCAGCGTCTCCCACTTGCACACCACCTCCCCACCACGCCATCTTTCTGTAGGTGTCCCCCAATGCTCCGTCCTAGGACCCCTCCTGTTCTCCATCTACACCCTAGGCCTTGGCCAACTCATAGAATCCCATGGCTTCCATTACCATTGCTATGCTGACGACACTCAAATATATCTCTCTGGACCAGACATTACCTCCCTGTTGTCCAGAGTCCCAGAATGTCTAGCAGCCATAGCCTCCTTTCTCTCCTCCCACTTTCTCAAACTCAACATGGAGAAAACAGAGGTCATAATCTTCACCCCTACACGCACGACCCCCTTACCTGACCCATCTATCAAAATTAATGGAACCACTCTTACCCCAGTCCCACAGGCCCGCTGCCTTGGGATAACCTTAGACTCTGACCTATCCTTCAAGCCGCCTATTCAAACCCTCAACACCTCCTGCCGCCTCCAACTCAAGAACATCCACCGAATCCGCTCCTTCCTCACCCCCGAAACTACAAAGATGCTAGTTCTTGCCCTCATAATCTTCCGCTTAGACTACTGTAACACTCTTCTCCATGGCCTCCCAGCAAACACACTCACCCCCCTCCAGTCCACCATAAACTGTGCTGCTCGCTTAATACACCTCTCCCCCCGTTCTTAATCAGCCACTCCCCTCTGCCAATCCCTTCACTGGCTACCCATCGCCCAGCAAATAGAGTTCAAACTACTAGCACTGACATACAAAGCCATCCACCACCTGTCCCCTCCATATATCTCTGACCTAATCTCCCGCTACCTGCCCACACGTAACCTCCGATCCTCCAAAGACCTCCTACTCTGCTCTGCTCTTATCCGCTCTTCACACAATCGTCTCCAAGACTTCTCCCGTGCACCCCCCATACTCTGGAACTCACTACCAAGATACATAAGACTGTCCCCCACCCTCACAAGCTTCAAGAAGGCCCTGAAGACTCACCTATTCAGGAAGGCCTACAACCTCCAATAACGCTACTGTCACCACACCGCCACCTGAACAGCATCTACCCCCACCTTCTGTCTCTCTCCCTCTTCCCTCATAGATTGTAAGCCCTTGTGGGCAGGGCCCTCTATCCCACTGTGCCAGTTGGTCAATGTTTGTATTATCTGTTTTGTATATCTTGTGTACCGTATGTAAATCCTCATATGTAAAGCACCATGAAATTAATGGTGCTATATAAATAAACAATAATAATAATAATACTCTCCCACCTCGAGGTGAATAAAGAATTATACTTCTTGAAGATTTGAGGTCTGAAGTGGTATTTTCCTACAACATTTTGGTGGCCCCGACGTGATGCCCAAGACTCAAGCCCATTTGCTGGCAGCGTGACCATCAGGAAAATCTCTACAGTGCAGGCTTGCGCAACTTAATAGGTAAGCAGACACCTTGCTTTGCTAAAGTCTGTCCGCACTGTTTTTCCTGTGGCCACCACAGTTTGGTGAGTGGGGGGTTAGTTTGGGTAAATTTGATACCATTTCCAAGAAGTATAATGTTTTAACTAAGTAATTGAAGAGATAAATAGATGAAGAGATGAGTAGTTGAATAATGTTGAAGAGATGAGTAGTTGAATAATGATGAAGAGATAAGAGGAGTCACAGTTTCAGGTTTGCTGCACTGGCTGGCTGGGTACCCAGTTCTAAGGCTAAGAGATAGAGATGCCCTATTGATTGCAGACCAAATTTGGTTCTGGATCAAAATAAGAAGAGGCTGCAGTTTCAGGTTTGCGTCATTGGCTGGCTGGGTTTTATTTACCTGGTTCAAAAGACCTGTAGGTGATAGAGATGTGATAAGTGATCAATCTGTTTTGCATTATTTGCTAATTGTCTTGTCTTGTCATTGTACTTATCACTTCACTGTATACGCTGAGAAGCTGAAACTCCATGTTTTGGTAAGCAGACACACCTAGGTGTGGTGCTAATTAGCCTTACTGTGAGTTGTGTAGAGAAGTAGAGCTCGCGCCAAGCGTTGTCGCTTCAGCTTGCGTTAAGGCAAGGGGACACTTGCTGCGTAGTGAGTGGTGTCATTAGACTTTACCCTGAGAATGGCAAGTGGAGTGACAGATACTAATTGTAACACTAACTGGTGCCGTATTACTAGGATTGGTGCCTGTCGGAGCATTGCACTGAGCTCCACTGGAGTGTCTGTGACCTTGAGTTGCACCTGCATTAGGGTCATAATACTAATTGTTTGTGGGTGTGATTGTTACAGTAATCTTACATCATGTCTACTCCGTTATTATTGATGATTCAGGAGTATCCTGATAAGAAAGAGTTGGAAAAATGGTGTAAAAAGTGGAGTGAAAAAAACTTCCTCTTACTGTTTTTGGCCAGAAACCGGAAGTTTTTCTAAGATTAAGCTAAATCATTTACATACTTATAGTGAGGCTACTTTTTAGCTCAGAGGAATATACAAGCTGTGATGAACAGCCTAATTTGGATGATGTTGGGGAAAATGTATGGGTTAATGTCTTTAGCACAGCCTCCAACTACAGTAAAACAATTGTCCAGGTTGCTTGCTAAAGGGATATTTACAGATGGCAAAGAAGCTAAGCCAGTTACTGTTTCCAGTCAGGGGAAATCAAGGGTTAAGCAGACTTCAAGCTTACTGAAGCATCAGCCTCAAACTCCCTCCCCCCCCCTCTATTCTCCTTCCATGACACCTCTGACCCTCCTATACAACAACAGGGGGGTGAAGGAGAACAGATATCTGAGGCAGTATCAGAGGAGGAGGGGGACTCAGGTGTTAAAGAGTTTATGGCTGTAGCTGTCAGTCAGTTCCGAGGCAAATTGTGGCTGCGAAAGAAGGCGAATATTATTATAATTCATAATCTTGCTGGATGGACTGAAAAGTTAGGATCTCAATTTCCACATAGAGTACAGACCAAAAGTTTGGACACACCTCATTCCAAGAGTTTTCTGTATTTTCATGACTATAAAAATTGTAGATTCACACTGAAGGCAACAAAACTATGAATTAACACATGTGGAATTATACAGTATACTTAACAAAAAAGTGTGAAACAAATGAAAATATGTCCTATATTCTAGGTTCTTCAAAGTAGCCACCTTTTGCTTTGATTACTGCTTTGCACACTCTTGGCATTCTCTTGATGAGCTTCAAGAGGTAGTCACCTGAAATGGTCTTCCAACAGTCTTGAAGGAGTTCCCAGAGATGCTTAGCACTTGTTGGCCCTTTTGCCTTCACTCTGCAGTCCAGCTCACCCCAAACCATCTCGATTGGGTTCAGGTCTGGTGACTGTGGAGGCCAGGTCATCTGGCGTAGCACCCCATCACTCTCCTTCTTGGTCAGATAGCCCTTACACAGTCTGGAGGTGTGTTTGGGGTCACTGTCCTGTTGAAAAATAAATGATGGTCCAACTAAACGCAAATCGGATGGAATAGCATGCCGCTGCAAGATGCTGTGGTAACCATGCTGGTTCAGTATTCCTTCAATTTTGAATAAAACCCAACAGTGTCACCAGCAAAGCACCCCCACATCATCACACCTCCTCCTCCATTCTTCACGGTGGAAACCAGGCATGTAGAGTCCATTCGTTCACCTTTTCTTCGTTGCACAAAAACACGGTGGTTGGAACCAAAGATCTCAAATTTGGACTCATCAGACCAAAGCACAGATTTCCACAGGTCTAATGTCCATTCCTTGTGTTCTTTAGCCCAAACAAGTCTCTTCTGCTTGTTGCCTGTCCTTAGCAGTGGTTTCCTAGCAGCTATTTTACCATGTAGGCCTGCTGCACACAGTCTCCTCTTAACAGTTGTTGTAGAGATGTGTCTGCTGCTAGAACTCTGTGTGGCATTGACCTGGTCTCTATTCTGAGCTGCTGTTAACCTGCGATTTCTGAGGCTGGTGACTCGGATGAACTTATCCTCCGCAGCAGAGGTGATTCTTGGTCTTACTTTTCTGGGGCGGTCCTCATGTGAGCCAGTTTCTTTGTAGCGCTTGATGGTTTTGTCCACTGCACTTGGGGACACTTTCAAAGTTTTCCCAATTTTTCGGACTGACTGACCTTCATTTCTTAAAGTAATGATGGCCACTCATTTTTCTTAGCTGCTTTTTTTTTTGCCATAATACAAATTCTAACACTCCATTCAGTAGGACTATCAGCTGTGTATCCACCTGACTTCTGAACAACACAACTGCTGGTCCCAACCCCATTTATAAGGCAAGAAATCCCACTTATTAAACCTGACAGGGCACACCTGTGAAGTGAAAACCATTTCAGGTGACTAGCTCTTGAAGCTCATCAAGAGAATGCCAAGAGTGTGCAAAGCAGTAATCAAAGCAAAAGGTGGCTACTTTGAAGAACCTAGAATATAAGACATATTTTCAGTTGTTTCACACTTTTTTGTTAAGTATATAATTCCACATGTGTTAATTCATAGTTTTGATGCCTTCAGTGTGAATCTACAATTTTTATAGTCATGAAAATACAGAAAACTCTTGGAATGAGAAGGTGTGTCCAAACTTTTGGTCTGTACTGTACATGGCATAGGGAAGGATCTTTTGCATGCGATAAAATACAAGCAGCTAAAGACTGTGTATGTAGGAGATGGGGTGACCCTGGATGGGATTACCAGTATATGAGGGAGTGTATGGGGAAAAATATTAACATAAACCAATTGCTGGCTCTTTTCCAGTTTTACGGGCGAATCGACGTACTCTTAAATATCGCCCATGGCCACATATTGATAAAAAAAAAAAAAAAACTTAGTGCACCCTGCGGACAACCGCAGGAGCCAGCAAATGGATTTATGAACTTGAGCAGAAAACCTCAGGTCAGACTTTAGCGTTTGGGGATACTAAAGCCTTGTTAGCTGACATCATAGGAGAGAAGACTAATCAGATTTTTAAATCAGCAATTGGGCATGAGCGGGTGACAACTAGAGAGGACGCATACAATGGGGCTTTGTTTAACCCTTTTCGTACCATAATTTGGAAAGCATTAAGAAACATGTATCCAGATAGGAGAGATTTTGGTAAAATTACAGCTAGTTCTATGAGTAAAAACAAGGATCCTATTGTATATATTGAGGAGATGCAGAATAAAAAAAATGGAGAGAGGAGGTAGGACAAGAATGTGATGAAACAGGAGGGGGACATGTGTTATTTTACCAGACGGTTATTAAAGGTTTACCTGTAGAGTTGCAAAGAAAATAGAATCAGATAGTTGCACTTGAGAGTAAACCCTGGTCTGAAATTCAGGCCCATATAGTACATTTCTGGAGGCAGATAGAGGCCTTCCACTTTTTTGTTAAGTATATAATTCCACATGTGTTAATTCATAGTTTTGATGCCTTCAGTGTGAATCTACAATTTTTATAGTCATGAAAATACAGAAAACTCTTGGAATGAGAAGGTGTGTCCAAACTTTTGGTCTGTACTGTACATGGCATAGGGAAGGATCTTTTGCATGCAATAAAATACAAGCAGCTAAAGACTGTGTATATGGGAGATGGGGTGACCCTGGATGGGATTACCAGTATATGAGGGAGTGTATGGGAAAAATATTAACATAAACCAGAGAAGGATACACAAGTGTCTAAATTTGTTACAGAAAACTTAATTTGGAAATGCCCCAATTGTATGGACTACTGAGCTGGAGCAAAAATTTGAAGAGTTGAAAAAGGCTATAACTACAGCTCCAGCCTTAGCCTTTCCTGACTATAGGAAAATGTTTTTTTTATTTTCTCATGTTAAGGATGGCTGTATGTCAGCAGTTCTCACTCTTGGCCATAAGCCGTTGGCATATTACAGTTCCTCACTGGATCCTGTTTTGCAGGGGCACTTTCCATGTGAACAATCTCTAGCAGCTGCTGCATTTGCGGTTGAGAAAAGTCTTCAAATTACACTGGGATCTCCTACTGTTCTGTTTTCTGAACATGTAGTTTATGCTATATTGGAGAAGTTAAACTACTATTGTCGTACTGTAAATCCAGCTGCCTTTATTGCTCAGCCAGTACATCCTGGTGATACAGTGCATGAATGTCCTCAACCTCTCCCACAAATTGCACTTCAGGACCCCATTCCTGACAGTTGTCATATGTACATTGATGGGTCTTCATATCTGAATCCAGACACCGGGGTGCATTTTTCTGGATGTGCTGTAGTGTCTCTTCAAGATGATGAGCCAGTTGTAGTAGGACAGTCTGCTTTGCCTTCTACCTACTCTACCCAAGCAGCTGAATTGATAGCTGTATTGATGGCATTACAAATGTATTCCAAGCAGACCCTGATTGTACACTGACTCTGCCTATGTTACAACCTCATTACTTTCAGGCATTCCGGAATGGGAAAGACATGGATTTGTCAGATATGATGGATCTCCTGTCTTGCATGCTCCTTTGATTAAACAATTGGCACAAGTTGTCAGATTGCCATCTGCTCTAGCAGTGGTTAAAGAGGACCTTTCACGTCCTCATGTATATGGTGTTTTATATACCGCTAGAAAGCCGACAGCGCGCTGAATTCAGCGCACTGCCAGCTTTCCCGGTACGTGCCCCGGGGCTGGAGATATTGGCGGTGTAAGTTTCACGGTTTACTGTCAGAAAGGCGTTCCTGACAGTCTAGCTGCGCTGTGAGGAACGCCCTCCCTGACAGTTCTCGTTCATAGACTTGTACTGGGGGACGTTCCTCCCAGCTCAGCGTCATCACCGGGCAGTAAGGACAGTACAGGACTATAGACGAGTACAGAGAGAGGGGGCGTTCCTTACAGCCCAGCGATGACGCTCAGCTGTGAGGAACGCCCCCCAGTACAAGTCTATGAACGAGAACTGTCAGGGAGGGCGTTCCTCACAGCCCAGCTAACTGTCAGGAACGCCTTTCTGACAGTAAACCGTGAAACTACGAACCCCGATATCTCCAGCCCCGGGGCACATACTGGGAAAGCCGGAAGAGCGCTGAATTCAGCGCGCTGTCTGCTTTCTAGCGGTATGTAAAACCGCATGTGCCTGAAGACATGAAAGGTCCTCTTTAAGTGCGTTGCACATACAGGGGGAAGAGAAATTATATCTAGAGCTAATATCTTAGAAGATGAAGCAGCGAAGGAGGCAGCTTACATGGTAACACCATATCCCATAGTGTTGTAAATGCCATTGAAATCTGATTCTGATAAAAATTTGTCTATCCAGATTTTGATAGAGGCGCAGGATTCAGCAACAGTGGCTGAAAATGAAAAATTGAAGTAAAGAGGAGGACAGATAGATAAAACAACTGGTGTATGGAGAGTTATGAGTGGTAAAGCAATCTTACCAGTGTACTGCAATTTTTGTTACCAAAAGTTACATCTGCCTGCACATGAAAGTAAAAATTCAATGTACAGTGTTGTTTCAGACTATCTGTATTAATGCTCCTAAACTTGTGGGACCTTTTTAACATTTGCATATGGGTTTTATAGACATGGGAGAGAGAATACAAACATATCGGTATATACTTGTAGTAGTATGCCGTATTCTCGATGGATTGAGGCTTTCATATGTGTAAAAGCAGATGCAAAATCAGTTTCCAGACTTTTAATGAGGGAAGTGTTCTCTAGGTTTGGAATTTGTTCAATTTTGAGGTCAGACAATGGACCCAAATGAAGTGTGTAAGTAATTGGGAATAACGCAAAAATTAACTAGTTCTTATAGTGGATGAAATTCAAATTTATTTGAAGGAATTAACCAAAGCTACTAGATTTTGTTTCCAATAGGTGACTGGTAAAACGCAGTCCAAAGTAGAAGGACCCCTACCACTGAATCCAGGGGATAAAGTGTACATCCAAAATCAGAAGAGTGGGTGGAGACAACCAAAGTTTCTAGGGCCTTTTGAAGTAATCCTTGCAACAACCAACAGCTGTTAAAGTGAAGGAAAGATCAGCATGGATTCATCTCACCCACTGCAGAAAGGTTCCAGACGATGCAGGGGGCTCACCCCTGGCTACATGATGGACAATTTTAACTACTTCCATACCAGATGCTTTACCCCCCTTCCATACCAGTCACATTTCCAGGTTTTTTGTATGCGCGGTTTTGAGGGCTATAACATTTTTATCATTTGCGTTATTCAATTAATTTCTGCGTCCTTTTTCGGTGACACATATGGCTTTATTTTTACGTTGTTTTTATTTTTCCATGTGTTTTCATTTTTTTTTTACATCTGGGAAAATATAAACAAAAGAGGAGGGAAAACTTGTCCGTTTTGCACTTTTCTTTTTTTTTTTTTATTTAATAACACAATGTGCTACTAAAAAACTTTATAAAATAGTTTTTACTCTCTGTTACGATAATTTTTATTTTTTATGGTGTCGTCGGAGGTGGGGCTATAACCTGTAATAAGGATATGTTGTTGGCGTATTATTTTATTTATTTTTTTCATTATTTTATCTACATTTTTTTTTTTTTACTTTTCTATTAATTTTTTTTTTTTTTTTACATTTTTTTACATAAGGTCATAATAGACCTTTGGGGACATCTGATCACTGTTTTTTTAGTTGGGGAGGCTGATTTCCCCTGTAACTGGGGCTGGTACACTTAGTCCCAGTTACAGGAGGAATACAGCCTCCTGCACGTTACTTACACAATACTATATTGCTAATCTGGGTCCTGTAGGACCCAGCAGCTCTTGCAGACAATGCACCCGGCGGTTCATGTGACCGCCAGGTCAGAGGGCGGCCGCAAGATGGCGGCGCCCATAGCACTGTATACAGAAGCAGGTAGAGTCAGGTATGTTAGTAGATCTAAATGAAGTATTATAGATCCTGGTAATATTACTATTGAATTGAGTACTGGTAATTATTTTGAAGAGAATTTGTGATATAGACATATGAAACAAGTAGTCTGCAGTGTACATAATGAATCATACTAAGTATCAGGAAGGTAGTGAAGTATCCCAGGTCAGAATGTCTGCATTTAGAGCTTCTCAAACTCCCATTTATAGGTGTATGGATTCAGGTGACAATGAAACGTGTGGGTATAGAACTATGTTATTAGTACTAGGTAACCATTTTCAGAATAATGGGTGGTTCCCTTATGCTCAAGGATTAGCTTGTGCAGGCCAGACTCTCTGGAACTTCACTAATAATACTAGATTGGTAGATGATGTTGACCAATGTGAGGATGTATGGGGAGAATTTGTGACATCTTTAACTTGGAGTGAAGATCTAGAAGCGAAAGGTCTTGCAGTTATGAGGAAAAGGGAATTTGATGTTTGTTACTATAATGATGGAAAAGGCCAAAAAATTGGGGAAGAATATTCGGTGTAAATTGATTAAATATGAAACATTTGAGCTTGAGGGGCTCTGCAAAAGTGGCATGGTGTCCAAAAACCAAATAGTGCTCCTTCTGTTACTGTGACTTTTAAAGTGAAGATTTCGATTGATTGATTGTTTCTTTTTCAGGGGAAAACTAACCTTGATTATATACAGTGCTGGCCAAAAGTATTGGCACCCCTGCAATTCTGTCAGATAATACTCAATTTCTTCCAGAAAATGATTGCAATCACAAATGCTTTGGTAATAATATCTTTATTTATTTTGCTTGCAATGAAAAAACACAAAAGAGAAAGAAAAAAAAGTCAAATCATTGATCATTTTACACAAAACTCCAAAAATGGGCCGGACAAAAGTATTGGCACCCTCAGCCTAATACTTGGTAGCACAACCTTTAGACAAAATAACTGCGAACAACCGCTTCCGGTAACCATCAATGAGTTTTTTACAATGCTCTGCTGGAATTTTAGACCATTCTTCTTTGGCAAATTTCTCCAGGTCCCTGAGATTTGAAGGGTGCCTTCTCCAAACTGCCATTTTGAGATCTCTCCACAGGTGTTCTATGGGATTCAGGTCTGGACTCATTGCTGGCCACTTTAGAAGTCTCCAGTGCTTTCTCTCAAACCATTTTCTAGTGCTTTTTGAAGAGTGTTTTGGGTCATTGTCCTGCTGGAAGGCCCATGACCTCTGAGGGAGACCCAGCTTTCTCACGCTGGGCCCTACATTATGCTGCAAAATTTGTTGGTAGTCTTCAGACTTCATAATGCCATGCACACGGTCAAGCAGTCCAGTGCCAGAGGCAGCAAAGCAACCCCAAAACATCAGGGAACCTCCGCCATGTTTGACTGTAGGGACCGTGTTCTTTTCTTTGAAGGCCTCTTTTTTTTTTTTTTCCTGTAAACTCTATGTTGATGCCTTTTCCCAAAAAGCTCTACTTTTGTCTCATCTGACCAGAGAACATTCTTCCAAAAAGTTTTTGGCTTTCTCAGGTAAGTTTTGGCAAACTCCAGCCTGGATTTTTTATGTCTCTGGGTCAGAAGTGGGGTCTTCTTTTGAGATGGACTTGTAGCCTTGAGATTGCTCATGCTTCCTCACAATTTTGCTTCTCAAGTCCTCAGACAGTTCTTTGGTCTTCTTTCTTTTCTCCATGCTCAATGTGGTACACACAAGGACACAGGACAGAGGTTGAGTCAACTGTAATCCATTTGAACTGGCTGCAAGTGTGATTTAGTTATTGCCACCACCTGTTATGTGCCACAAGTAAGTAACAGGTGCTGTTAATTACACAAATTAGAGAAGCATCACCTGATTTTTCAAGGGGTGCCAATACTTTTGTCCACCCCCTTTTTTATGTTTGGTGTGGAATTATATCCAATTTGGCTTTTTGAAAATTCTTTTGGGGGTTTCCTATAGAGGAAAAATAAAAAGAAGGGGAAATTACCAAAATTTTTGGGTGGGCAAATTTTTTGGGGAAAAAATGGGGAATATTCGGAAAGAATGGGGGGGGGGCAATATTTTTGGCCGCCGCTGAAAAATTTTTGGGGGGGGCGCGTTGGGGGGGGGTGTGGGGGGGGGGGGCCCCACCCCCCAGAAAAGATGGTCCCCCCCCCCCTGTTTTGTTTTTTTGGTAGTGGGGGGGGGGGGGGGAAATGAAGAAATATTTTTGTTTTATAAAAATTTTTTTTGGTGTTGCTGTGGTGTGAGGGGAGGGGGTGTTTTTTTTGTATTTATATCAGGGTGTGTGTTCTCTCCCCCTTCTTTTTTTTTTTATAATGGGCGGTGGCCCCTTTTTCTCCCTTTTGGGAGGAAGGGGGGGGGGGGGGTGTGGTGGGGTCGCTGGTTGCTTGTTGTTTGTTTTCTTTTTTTTTTTTTTTTTTTTTTTTTTTTTTTTTTTTTTTTTTTTTTTTTTTTTTTTTTTTTTTTTTTTTTTTTTTTTTTTTCTTTTTTTGGTGTTTGGTGGTGGGGTGGGGGTTTGTTTTTGGTTGGGGTCACTACTCACCCGTTACCCCTGTTGGGGGTTAAGTTCCCCCGGGATGGATGTCACCGTAATCCTAATTAAATAAATAACCAGTTTCGAGCGCTCGGGAAACAAGACGTACACAGTTATCGTGTATGAACCGTTTCTACTTTATTACGTAGTTCAATACAGTTTTAAAAGCAAGCTCAATTACATAAGTCATGTGATCAATATACATATATGGTCTTTCCAGTTCCGTTATCACACAAATTTGTTCATTTACCCATCACCCCAGATGTTTTCCTTTTCACCTTATCTAAATGTCCTCCCAAGAATACCAGTTCTGCTGAAATCGGCAGAACTGTTGATATCTCCCCCAGACTCCAAGTCTGTCCTTATCAACTATGCAGTCTTGTTTTCAGAACATTCCACCCTCTTGTGCTTTCTGTATAGAATATAGTGCAAGTTATGTTTTAACCCTTACAATTCCCCCATTTTAGGACTTTATTTTTAATCAGTATTCAATGAATACATTCACACTATCTGTGTGCCATCTGTGATGGATTCTCCATTGAAAATGTTAAAAATAATGATCCTACCTTACATACTGAGTATTGTCCCTCATGAGATTGCATAGCGAAGGAATACATTGGATACAACAACATCCTAATATCATAAAAATGATTACACAAAGGATTATACCTACGATTTGTCGAAGGTATCCCAAGTCAGGTAGGAAAGCTAACAGCCAGTCCCACCATCCTTGGTTGACATCTTGTTTAATATGTGTTACCATTTCCTGCAACTGTTTCAACTTATGCACATCTTCTGAATGGTCAGACAAATTAAAACAGCACATTCCCGCAAAAGTGTTGCACCCATAACCATGTTTAAGCAGTAAATAATCTATAGCCGCTCTATTCTGCAATATTGCTTTTTTGTGTGATTGCAAATCTAATACAACATAATAAGGACTTATCCAGTCTGCGTGCACATGGAGATCAGCTTCCATACTGCAACAGAAGTCGGCACTGCAATCAAACAAGTTTCTAACACATTACTGGAATATGCATTTCTCAAACAAAATTCTGTCATGTTTAATACTCGGGCCAAATATAACCACATATTCTCTTTTGTTCTCCATATGTGTTCCTCCCCAGCTCCCTTACTCCCGGATTTGGGCTGTCTTTTTTCCTGTAAAGTTCAAACCAGGTCCATATTATTAAAAGGCATCCAGCAAACATCAGCAAGTGTTGTGTTTTCATTTTGTGGATGGTGCTTCAACTTTCTTGCAATGTGAAGCGTGTATCCAGGTGGGTTTTCCTTCCAATTTTACTGAAGTGGCAGTTGTCAGCAGTACTTGGAAGGGACCGTCATACCTGGGTTCAAGAGACTTCCTAGTGTGTCTTTTCACGACCACCCAATCACCAGGCTGCAAGCTATGCGTTCCTGAAAAATCAGAAGGGTCTGGAATAGAAGAGAACACTTGTTTATGTGTTTCTCTCAATTTCTGGCACAAACTCTGCACATAGCTAGAAATACTGTCATAATTAAGCTGTAACGTCTGAGGGAAGTATAACCCTGTTTTGGGCGCACTTCCAAACAATATTTCAAATGGTGACAACCCTGTCCTCCTGTTAGGGGTGGTTCTTACTGAGTAAAGGGCTAAAGATAGACACTCAGGCCAGGGCTTCCCTGTCTCTGCTATCGCTTTTTGGATCTTTAATTTGAGTGTGCCATTCAACCTTTCCACTTTGCCTGAACTCTGAGGATGGTAGGGTGTGTGGAAAGCTTGCTCAATCCCTAGTGCAGACATTATTTCTTTCATTATCTCACCTGTGAAATGTGTACCTCTGTCAGACTCAATCACCTTGGGCACTCCAAACCTGCACACAAGCTCAGACATCAGTTTCTTGGCAGTTGCTTGTGCGGTTGCTTTGCTCACAGGGTAGGCCTCAGGCCATCCTGAAAACAGATCCACACAGACCAATACATACTCGTATGTTCCAGACTTAGGCAACTGTATGTAATCTATCTGTACTCTCTGAAATGGGTACAGGGATTTTGGTGTACACTTGATGGGTGTTTTAACTACCTGTCCTGGATTGTGTAGAGCACATATGTGACATGCTTTTACGTGGTTACTAGCAGCTCTTCCAAAACCTGGGGCAAACCATAATTTACCCACTAATGACTCCATGGCATTTCGAGAGGCATGCACCTTACCGTGGGCCAAGCCAGCCATCTGGGGGTAGACTGCTGCGGGCAGACATAATCGATCCCCCATTTTCCACATACCATCACCGTCTGTAGCACCTGCTTTTCTCCATCTTTCAATTTCCACACTGGTGACCTTTGAGTACTGCCCTTTTGGGTCTGCTAGGTCAATGTCCATTTTGCTCACCTGGTTGGGACCCCTTCTGGCCAGTAGTGCTACAGCCTTGGCTGCTATGTCAGCTCTCTCATTTCCACAGCTTTCAGGGTCCCTTCCTTTTGCGTGAGCTCTGACTTTCACAATTGCCAGCCGCTTTGGGAGCAGTATGGCCTCCATCAGTCGACTTACCACATCTCCATTCTTAATTGGCTTGCCCTGGGCCGTTAGGAAGTTCCTTGCCCTCCATATTGGACCATAATCATGTGCAATGCCAAAAGCATACCTGGAGTCAGTGTATGTGTTAGCTGTTCTACCTTTGGCCTCCATAAGGGCTTTGAGCTCAGCTTCTTGGGCTGACGTGTGGTGGAAGAGCTTCCTGGACTATGATGTCATGTTCAGTGACTACAGCATACCCTGTAACAAATTTGCCTTCATCTGTCAGATACCTTGAGCCGTCCACAAACATCTCATAATCAGGATTTTGTAATGGCACATCCGTGACATGGTCAAATCCCACTGTTTCCTGTGACATAAGAGCCACGCAATCATGTTCATGCTGGCTGTCAAACAGTTCTTCTTCAGAGAGGGAATTTAAAAATAACTCATCTTCCACTCCCCCTTTTGAATCATGAACTCCTACAGGAAGAAGAGTTGCAGGATTCAAAGTTAAACAGCGTTGAAAAGAGATGTTTGAGGAGGACTGCAGAGCAAATTCCATTTTGCACTGCCGTGCCAAAGAAAGGTGACGTCTGTCTACCTGTGTGAGGATAGCATGGATGTCATGAGTATGTCATGGTATATACACAACCAATAAATGATCTAGGACAATGTCTGAGCTTTTGTCAAGCAATGCTTGTACCGAGAGGACAACCCGCACACAGGAGGATGTCCCCCTGGCTTACAGCATCTAACCATGAGCTGTAATGTGTTGTTGTGTGAGAACTGCAGTTGCATGCCCTATCATCTGAGTCACGTAGAGCTGAAAAGGTTTCTGATAGTCAGGTAGGCCTAGCGCCGGAGCACTGACTATCTGCAACTTCAGCTGATAAAACGCATCCAAGGCCTCAGGTGTGAGGCTGAATGGCTTTGAGGAGAGGCTATCGTACAGAGGTTGCATGGTCAGAGATGCAGATCTGATCCATGGCCTACAGTAGGATACCAATCCCAAGAAGGTACGTAGCTGAACATGAGAGGCTGGCACCTGCATCTCTCTCACCACCTTGGTCCTCTCATCTGACAGGTGTTTGGTACCCTGGCCGAGACAGTGTCCCAGGAACACCACTTTTTGTTTGCAAAATTGCAACTTGTCCTTGTTGGCCTTGCAGCCGTTCTGGTAGAGGAAACACAACAGGCTGATGGTTGCCGCTTCACAGGTTGGTTTGTCTGGAGCACAAAGAAGAAGATCGTCAACATATTGTAACAGAACAACATCATCATGTGGAAAATACCAAGTACTCATAATAAGTGTAAGACACCTTGTGAATTGGTTAGGACTGTTTTGCGCCCCTTGTGGTAGTACTGTCCAAGTGTACTGTTTATCCCTGAATGTAAATGAAAACAAATACTGGCAATCGGGGTGTAAAGGCACAGAAAAATATGCATTGGAAAGATCTACACAACTGTACCAGGTGGTACCTGTGGGGACAGCTGACAGCAAGGTGTGTGGGTTAGGTACCACTGGGGTTTCAAGTAGTGTTACTTTATTCAATTCCCTAAGATCATGAACCATACGGTACGTGTCTGGTTCTCCCTTTTTGCCCCTTTTTCTTCACTGGGAAAAGAGGAGTGTTTGCTACAGAAGTGCATTCCTTCAATGCCTCTGCTTTCACTAATTCCACTATTGTTACTGCTATGGCATCCTCTTGGGCATGGGTCAGAGGATATTGTTTAATCCTGGGTGGCTGAGCACCAGGTTTCAGGGTTACCATAACAGGGGGTATATCCAATTTACCAAAGTCTGTTTTCCCAGTTGCCCATAATGCTGTTGGCACTTGGGATAACAGTACATTTTCTTCTTCAGTGAGGACAAAAATACAATTTGGTGTACTTAACTCGGCAGATAACAAGCATAAAATCTCATGGTTAGTATGTGTGACTTTTACATATGCTTCTCCTGATGAATGCAACATGATGTTACAACCTAATACTCCCATCACATCTGTACCAAGAATGTTATCTGATGTGTCTGAGACTAAATACCTAGTGAGTATCCTGCTACCCTGAAATGAGGTTTCTACAGGATCAGTTTGATCTAAAGCATCCACCGTTTTAGTGAGAAGTCTTCCATAAACTTCCACTGATTCACCTTTCTCTCTTTTAACAGATACCTTACTTCAGATGATAACAGGCAAGACAATAAATTCACATAACATAGTACAAGACATAATTTCATATGTTTGAGTATGTTCTTGAATATTTTACACATATATATTGTCATTGTACCTTACTTTCCATTTAACCTTAGGCTAACACTTTTATCAAAATATTTTCCCTTTGGGCATAAATAGTCATCATACACAGGCTGCGGACCCCGGAGGCCCAAAGCCAAGTTTCACTTTGTAATAATTGACATGTAACATTACTGGGTAACACAGTATCATGTTCAGCTTGTGATTTTCTGCGTGCGCATCATATCAGATACAACGTCCTTGGAGCTACTTGGCAGTCAATTAATGTTTTGGTTATTCCCTGCAGAACATCTGCAGAGCGCTACAACAGAATACAGGAATACAATTCAAGCAGATAGCAGTTAATACTGACACCAAAATTACATATGACTATTTTTGTACAATTTTCAAATATTTCCCAAACCCCACAGACTTTAGAATTTTCTTCACTGGATTCCAACCAAAAGTTGAACCCCTGTGGAACATCACAATATCCTAGTTTCTTCTTTTTAGGGGACATTTCCTGAAAGCGGATTTAATTTTACAAAAAGCATAAAAGTTGAATCCTGGCATTGATATAAACAGAATGAATATTACAAATACAGGTTGACATATATATACAGTCATATGAAAAAGTTTGGGCACCTCTATTAATCTTAATCATTTTTAGTTCTAAATATTTGGGTGTTTGCAACAGCCATTTCAATTTGATATATCTAATAACTGATGGACACAGTAATATTTCAGGATTGAAATGAGGTTTATTGTACTAACAGAAAATGTGCAATATGCATTAAACCAAAATTTGACCGGTGCAAAAATTTGGGTACCCTTATCATTTTATTGATTTGAATACTCCTAACTACTTTTTACTGACTTACTGAAGCACAAAATTGGTTTTGTAACCTCACTGAGCTTTGAACTTCATAGCCAGGTGTATCCAATCATAAGAAAAGGTATTTAAAGTGGCCAATTGCAAGTTGTTCTCCTATTTGAATATCCTCTGAAGAGTGGCATCATGGGCTCCTCAAAACAACTCTCAAATGATCTGAAAACAAAGTTTGTTCAACATAGTTGTTCAGGGGAAGGATACAAAAAGTTGTCTCAGAGATTTAACCTGTCAGTTTCCACTGTGAGGAACATAGTAAGGAAATGGAAGACCACAGGGACAGTTCTTGTTAAGCCCAGAAGTGGCAGGCCAAGAAAAATATCAGAAAGGCAGAGAAGAAGAATGGTGAGAACAGTCAAGGACAATCCACAGACCACCTCCAAAGAGCTGCAGCATCATCTTGCTGCAGATGGTGTCACTGTGCATCGGTCAACAATACAGCACACTTTGCACAAGGAGAAGCTGTATGGGAGAGTGATGCGAAAGAAGCCGTTTCTGAAAGCACGCCACAAACAGAGTCGCCTGAGGTATGCAAAAGCACATTTGGACAAGCCAGCTTCATTTTGGAAGAAGGTCCTGTGGACTGATGAAACAAAGATTGAGTTGTTTGGTCATGCAAAAAGGCGTTATGCATGGCGTCAAAAAAACACAGCATTCCAAGAAAAACACTTGCTACCCACTGTAAAATTTGGTGGAGGTTCCATCATGCTTTGGGGCTGTGTGGCCAATGCCGGCACCGGGAATCTTGTTAAAGTTGAGGGTCGCATGGATTCAACTCAGTATCAGCAGATTCTTGAGAATAATGTACAAGAATCAGTGACGAATTTGAAGTTACGCCGGGGATGGATATTTCAGCAAGACAATGATCCAAAACACAGCTCCAAATCTACTCAGGCATTCATGCAGAGGAACAATTACAATGTTCTGGAATGGCCATCCCAGTCCCCAGACCTGAATATCATTGAACATCTGTGGGATAATGTGAAGCGGGCTGTCCATGCTCGGCGACCATCAAACTTAACTGAACTGGAATTGTTTTGTAAAGAGGAATGGTCAAAACTACCTTCATCCAGGATCCAGGAACTGATTAAAAGCTACAGAAAACGACTAGAGGCTGTTATTTTTGCAAAAGGAGGATCTACTAAATATTAATGTCACTTTTCTGTTGAGGTGCCCATACTTTTGCACCGGTCAAATTTTGGTTTAATGCATATTGCACATTTTCTGTTAGTACAATAAACCTCATTTCAGTCCTGAAATATTACTGTGTCCATCAGTTATTAGATATATCAAATTGAAATGGCTGTTGCAAACACCCAAATATTTAGAACTAAAAATGATTAAGATTAATAGGGGTGCCCAAACTTTTTCATATGACTGTATATATATATATATCATACATAATCCAATAAACATCATACCGATGGTGGACAGTTTTTCTCTTTGCACTATATCAGATTCTCTGAGTATTTTGTTAAAGTAGGTAATATTTCATACAGAACTGAGAGATAAGATGGGTTATATTAAACAATAATACTGAGAAGGGGGATGTCTCCCTTCAAGCCTGATTCTCGGAGTGAGGTGGGGGTGATTCATTATTTCCTGAACTATCATCTCCTTATCCTATTCTATTGCTTCCTTTCTTCCATATATGCCTCTTTGCAATTTACTGTCCTGAATCAATCCCGCATGATCTAATCTCCACTGATCCCAAAACTTACTGTCTACTAACCCAGTTTTGTGTATTCCTGCTCTTTTTAGGATTTTCTTTACCTGTGCGGCTACTTCTTTCCCTTCCCCTATCTCTATTAGTTCACATGGGGTGTACCATATCTTAGAGGGTCCCATTCCCATCTTGGCTGGTAGCTAATCAGCCGATGAGTCTCTCACTCCTCTAGGGCAACCTTTGAGACAATAGAGGGTCACTTATGACTACTTAGTGAGAACTCCCAGACAGACTCTTCTGTCTTCTATGAACTACTCTACTTGTGCAAGTTCAGGAGTAGTGCTCAGGGCAATGCCTCAATTGGCTTCCACAGGCTCAACTTTCTGCCTGTGTCTCCTTACCAAAACACTCCCAAATCACTACACGCACTTCTTCGCGCGGATTCTACTAAGTCCTTCGTGCTACTACTCAGGTCCCATTCGACCTTGACCGTCCAGGCACGGCTGGAGGCTAGTTTTCCAAAACAAGGACTTTTCAATCACTCTGTGCTTCTCAGTTCGGAACCTTGTCCGCAACTCTAAACTCTAGGGGTTAAGAATAGAGAACTTTTCCCCATTCTTTGCAGCCTTATATCTTATAACACAGGTAACATGCAAACATCAGTAGACAGGTAAACAGGTAAGACAAAAAGCAAAGAAAACAATTTCCATATCATTTACAGGTGACATGTCCCTTTTAGGTTCTTCCGTACTATACAATTGGCATCGAGATGTCATATAAGCATGCAGCAGCTTACCTCACTCATCGATACAGAGAATAGACACACAGGAACCTCAGATATACTAATTGGCAAGATCAAAGGCTTACCTTCACAGTACTGTTTTTATCTATCTGAGGTCCTCTGGTCCCGTCCTCAAGTCGATCGGTGAGTGGGTCGGCACTCTATCGGCTGCACACCAGACGATCTCGAGGCCCCACGTCATTGGTCGCCAATTTCTGTTGGGGGTTAAGTTCCCCCGGGATGGATGTCACCGTAATCCTAATTAAATAAATAACCAGTTTCGAGCGCTCGGGAAACAAGACGTACACAGTTATCGTGTATGAACCGTTTCTACTTTATTACGTAGTTCAATATAGTTTTAAAAGCAAGCTCAATTACATAACAGTCATGTGATCAATATACATATATGGTCTTTCCAGTTCCGTTATCACACAAATTTGTTCATTTACCCATCACCTCAGATGTTTTCCTTTTCACCTTATCTAAATGTCCTCCCAAGAATACCAGTTCTGCTGAAATCGGCAGAACTGTTGATATCTCCCCCAGACTCCAAGTCTGTCCTTATCAACTATGCAGTCTTGTTTACAGAACATTCCACCCTCTTGTGCTTTCTGTATAGAATATAGTGCAAGTTATGTTTTAACCCTTACACCCCCATTCTGGCCAACCTTTTATCCCCCCCGGGGGTAGGAACACAGTGTTTGGGGGGGGGGGGCCCAAAAAAATTTTTGTTTATATTTTTTTTTTATTTAGAAAAAAAACCCGGGGCGGGGGGGGGTTAAATTATAAAAAAAAAAACCACGAGGGGGGGTGTTTTTTTTTCTGGGGTTTCCTCTCCCCCTTGTGTTGGGGTGGCTTCCCCCCCCCCTGGGGGGGGGGGTTTTTTTTTCCCCCCTTTTTTTTTTTTGTTTTTTTTTTTTTTTTTTGTTGTTTGTCCCCCCCCCCCCGGTTGTTTTTTTTTTTTTTTTGGGGGGGGGGGGGGGGGGGGGCCCCCCCCTCCTTCCCCCCCCTGCCTGCGGGGTTGGGGGGGGGGGGGGGGGGGGGGGGGGGGGGGAGGGGGGAAAAAGATAAATTTTTTTATTTTTGAAATTAGTAATAATATGGGGGGTGGGGGGTGGGGTACGATCTCCCCCCTCTCCATTAGAGGATGCCAAGAGTCGGGTACGATGTATCATATATGGTGGACATGCCCTATAGCCGTGTTGGTGAACCTATGGCATGCGTGCCAGAGGGGGTACTCAGAGCCCTCTCTGTTGGCACGCGCGCCATCGCCCTGATCGCTCACTAATGGGGAATCCAGTACAGGATTCCCCGTTAGTGAGCGATGGCTTTTTTCAGCTGTATGTGCAAATGCACATGCAGCTGAAAACTGTCAGTGTAGGCCGCAGATCCGCGCGATCACAGCTTACACTGACAGAAGAGTGTGACCTCTTCCGTGACGCAGGCGCGATGACGTCATTCATCTGTGCCTTCACCGTGGTAGAAGGACGACACTACTTACCTGTTCATGGGAGTGCTGGTAAGTAGCATATAATACTGTGTGGGGGCCACTGTGGAGCAAATAATAATGTGTGGGTTCGCACTGAGGAGCATATTATAATGCGTGATGGCCACTGTGGAGCATAATTTACTGTTTGGCGGCCACTGTGGAGCACCGTCTGGGGGCCCTTCACTATTTATGTCAAACAGTATCTGTTTTATAACAGGCATGATATTATTACAGGCTGTAATAACATTGCATGGTCACTATAAAACAGATTCTATGTGATGTAAATAGTAAACATTAATTGTTCAAAATTATACTAAATGCAGTACAAAGTTGTTTTCTATCATTGAAAGCTCTGTAAAACTCTATTCACATGACTGTATTTACCAGATCCGTAACTGTCCGCAATTGTGGATCCACACAGTATTAAAGTTAAATTTCCGTGTTGGCACTTTGCGATAAATTAGTGGGTTTGGGTTGCAGTTTGGGCACTCAGTCTCTAAAAGGTTCTCCATCACTGCCCTATAGGGTCTGATTTTTGGACTAAAATATTGGATTTGATCTCCACTGTACAGGGATGCACTAGTCATAAACTGTCAGCTGTGTGTCTCCTTGCGTTTATGCATGCCTAATTAATTAATTTCAATTAAAGGGAATCTGTCAGGTCAATCTGGGACACTAAACCACCCACACCCACAGGTCCTTATAGACCTGGGGTTTAGTGTCCCAGATCGCCCTGTTGTAATGCAATCTGCAGGCGCATTAAAAATAAAAAACCTTTATACATACCTAGATAAGGGTCTGATCGACGCTGTGAACTCCTGCGCTATTCTTCAGTGAAGCCAAAGATGAACACCCCGGCTTCACTGCGTAATTGTGGGGCATGCGCACTGAAGCCCAGGTGTACTCCTCTGGCTTCATTGAAGAACTGCGCAGGCTCAGGGAGTACAGCGGCAGTGTGAGTATAAAGCTTTTTTTTATTTTTAATGCAGCCATGGATTGCGTTATAACAGGGTGATTTGAGACACTAAACCCCAGGTCCATATGCATGTGTGGGTGGTTGAGTGTCCCAAATTGCCCTGACAGATTCCATTTTAATGCAGTTTCTCTTATTAGCTGCCCGTATATATGTTACCGTTAAAGTGCAGAAATCAGTTAGTTTGCAGATTAGCTAGGTAATGTGCACATTAATTAGGGTGATCCGTTAAAGTGCGCAAAACTGGTTTAATTTCTGACATTACCTAGGTAATCTGCACGTTACCTAGATAATGTGCACATTACCTACTAGGCACTCGTTAAAGTGCAGATAATGACATGTTTGCTGGAACAACAGCAACGTTGCTGTAGGCTAAGTGAACGTAATGTTTACTTAAGCCTACAGCAGCGTTGCTGTGAATCCGACCTAAATGTCGACAAAAAAAAGGATTGGGACAGGATAGGGAAAGGTTGAAGATGGTTTGCTTCAGAATGAACAAGTGGGACACAATCGTGAAGTGGTACGAAATTTATTGGATATTTTAAACTTTTGTAAAAAATAAAAAACTGAAAAGTGGGGCGTGCAATAATATTCGGCCCCTTTACTTTCAGTGCAGCAAACTCACTCCAGAAGTTCAGTGAGGATCTCTGAATGATCCAATGTTGTCCTAAATGACTGATGATGATAAAAATAATTCACCTGTGTGTAATCAAGTCTCCGTATAAATGCACCTTCTCTGTGATAGTCTCAGGGTTCTGTTTAAAGCGCAGAGAGCATCATGAAGACCAAGGAACACACCAGGCAGGTCCGTGATACTGTTGTGGAGAAGTTTAAAGCCGGATTTGGATACAAAAAGATTGAAATATTGAAATGGAAGGAGTATCAGACCACTGCAAATCTACCAAGACCCGGCCGTCCCTCTAAACTTTCATCTCAAACAAGGAGAAGACTGATCAGAGATGCAGCCAAGAGGCCCATGATCACTCTGGATGAACTGCAGAGATCTACAGCTGAGGTGGGAGAGTCTGTCCATAGGACAACAATCAGTCGTACACTGCACAAATCCGGCCTTTATGGAAGAGTGGCAAGAAGAAAGCCATTTCTCAAAGATATCAATAAAATGTCTCATTTAAAGTTTGCCACAAGCCACCTGGGAGACACACCAAACATGTGGAAGAAGGTGCTCTGGTCAGATGAAACCAAAATCGAACTTTTTGGCCACAATGCAAAAAGATATGTTTGGCGTAAAAGCAACACAGCTCATCACCCTGAACACACCATCCCCACTATCAAACATGGTGGTGGCAGCATCATGATTTGGGCCTGCTTTTCTTCAGCAGGGACAGGAAAGATGGTTAAAATTGATGGGAAGATGGATGGAGCCAAATACAGGACCATTCTGGAAGAAAACCTGTTGGAGTCTGCAAAAGACCTGAGACTGGGACGGAGATTTATCTTCCAACAAGACAATGATCCCAAACATAAAGCAAAATCTACAATGGAATGGTTCACAAATAAACGTATCCAGGTGTTAGAATGGCCAAGTCAAAGTCCAGACCTGAATCCAATCGAGAATCTGTGGAAAGAGCTGAAAACTGCTGTTCACAAACGCTCTCCATCCAATCTCACTGAGCTCGAGCTGTTTTCCAAGGAAGAATGGGCAAGAATTTCAGTCTTTCGATATGCAAAACTGATAGAGACATACCCCAAGCGACTTGCAGCTGTAATCGCAGCAAAAGGTGGCGCTACAAAGTATTAACTTAAGGGGGCCGAATAATTTGGCACGCCCCACTTTTCAGTTTTTTATTTTTTACAAAAGTTTAAAATATCCAATAAATTTCGTTCCACTTCACGATTGTGTCCCACTTGTTGATTCTGCACCAAAAAATTTAAATTTTATATCCTTATGTTTGAAGCCTGAAATGTGGCAAAAGGTTGAAATGTTCAAGGGGGCCGAATACTTTCGCAAGGCACTGTATCTTCAGATTAGTACATTGCAAAGCAGGTTTGTTCTTTAGCTGGCTATAGGTGGCGTGACTAATAACGTTGACAGACGCCCCTGTATCTACCAGTGTTTCCACTGGAGTGCCATTTATTAAGATAACTTGTTTGGGATTAGTAATTGCATGCACATTTTGAGACCCCTCTTCAGTCACTGAGAATAAGTAGGTGCTGCTGGGCTCATCAGTAGCGGGCACTGACCGCACTGAACTTTCTGTGGCATGACTTGTTTTGCAGAGAGAGAAGATTGTGATTTAGATCTGCAAACTTTTGCAAAGTGATTTTATTTCCCACAGTTATGAGAAGTTACTCCCTTTGCTGGGCAGGGTTTCTGATGAGGATAAGAACCTCCACCGTTGTAGCAGGTTGCAGCCTGTGTGTGAGGCACATGTGGCTTCTGAGTGAGCTTTGCTATAGAAGATGGCTGCTCTGGCATACAGTCTGTGTTCTCTATAAGTTTTGCTTGATTCTCTGCTGCATCATGAATACATGCAGTAGCTTTGCTAAAGTCTTGGTGGGATCTCTGAGTGCTTGTCTCCTTAACTTAGATGAGAGACATCCTTGTATGATTTGCATCAGAATTTTCTTGTCTGTATCTGCAAATTCACAGTAAGCTGCAAGTTGTCTTAAGCGGACATGATATGTATCAATGCTTTCTGTTGTTGACTGTTTTGACTGTCTAAACTTGAAAATTGCAAAGGCTGCATTTATGTATGGATAGAAGTGCTTACTTAATGCTGCTTTGCATAGCACATAGTCACTGTCCTCCCCTGTATTAGGCAGAGTTGTGAAGATATCATAGACTTGCTCCCCTGCATATTGTTATTACATTATTACATTGCTTTCTTTCTTGCATTGTCAGTAATGTTCAGTGCTTGCAGAAATATCTCAAAGCGTTTCAGCCATTTATTCCAGCATGCTGCCAAGTTTGCATGGGGCTGGTGCACATCAAATGCAGCAAAGGACTTGTTCACAATTTGCTGTAGCTGTGAAATACCTTTCGTTGATGATTCTTAATCCTCGTTGCCAATTGTAGTGTTGTAGTGAGGATGCAGGTCACCTAGAATAAGTCCACTATGCGATAATCACTTTTATGGATCAGAACTCTTTATTCCATGCTTCCTCTAAGAATCTGTGTCTAGCATCTCCTCCTCCTAGCTCAACTCCTCCTCCCTTTCTACCTCACTGTTGCTATGGACAGAGACATCTCTCCTTGAGGAGAGCACCAGTTAAGGTGTGTATAGTTTTGATTTGCCTTTCGCCCTCTACTAAGCATCACTGTTGCTAGGCAGACAAAGCAAAATGAGTAAGCAGCAAAGAACATACAGAATATACTTATAACAATATCACAGCCGCCATGTCACCCCTTTTTGAAAAGTTATTGCAACTTTAATAACATATATGCCACATTAACCTTTCTCTCATACCAGAAGTTACCTTACGCTGCTTGTTGCTTCAATCTATCAAACCTAATTCTGTCAGGCTGATTCGGCATCTTCTTATCAGTAGCATGTATCACACTATCCAAATGCTGGATTCGTACACTCCTAGCAATCCGTGAATAGGTACAAAGGGTAGATCATATTTACCGATTGGAGGAACTGGAACATTGGGAGACAAGGACACATAACACATTTATAAAAGACCTAGGAGGCCTGGGCTCAAATATAGAAATTTAACCCCTTTCCACACTGTGCCATAATAGTACGTCGCAGCATGTATATAATTAGTGCTCAGCTCAATAATATTACAGTGCGGCTTCCCTGCGCCCTCCTCCCTTCTTTTCTCCTAAAATAGCTGTTATGGCTGCAATTGCATCCATTAGTCACTAATGGTGGCGATCGCCAACGTAGGACCACCGCCATTTCTTTTTCATTGTGCATACAAGCTGGGATGGCTGCTGTCTGAGACAGTAGACCATCCAAGCTAACTGTGACAAATGACAGTGGTCCCACATCAGCGATCGTCACCTTTAGTCACGTGGGTAATGGTGGTGATCGTGGATATGCAACCGCTACCATGTGCCTCCTTATTGCCGCGTGTAATTCAATGTCTGCTGTGATGGCTGCTGTCTGGGAGACATGCAAGACACGCCGATATGCGATTGCTGCCATTTGTGTTCATTTATCAATGTATGTTGTAATGGCTGCTGTCAGTGACTACCTTGAGACAATTGGTGGTGATCCAGATGTGGGATTGACACCATTTGCTGTGATAGGCTGCTATCAGGGACAGCAGCCTATCACAGCTCAGCAACAACCAGCCAATAGTGGTGGTCCTGCCTCCTCCTATCGCTACTATTTGTTAGTCACTGTCTACTGACCAATAGTAGACGTCACAGCACTGCTATACCCCTTGAGTAGTTAAGAGAGGTTGCTAGTATTTTAGCTATGCTGTATTTTTCGTCTATTTGCCCTATTTGTCATCCATACTTACAGTACCTCCTCTGTTGCCTTCCTCTGCTGAGTCTCTTTCTGTGCCCATTTCCTCATTGTACCTTCTGCATTACCCTCTGTCCACCTCCTCATTGTACCACCTGCATTCTACTTCTGCCCACCTTTTCTTTGTACCATCAGCATTCCCCCTCTGCTTAGCTCCTTATTATACCGCCTGTGTCCCGTCTACCTACCTCCTTATTGTACCACCTGCATTCCATTTGCCTACCTCCTCATTGTACCACCTGCATCCCATCTGTCTACTTCCTCATTTGTTCTTTGCCCCATATCCTTTGTTTTCTTTTTTTTTTTAGCCACAAATATTTTTATTAAAAAAAAAATATATAGTTTAGTGTCAGGAAACAGTCACCTTAGTTAGACTTAGGGACTTTCATCATTGTTCAGTGTAGTTCAGTGTGAGTAGTTAGTTTTAGTATCAGGAAAATTTGCTCCAAATTAGTTAGTGTTATCGTCAGGGAATTTGCCTAAAGTTAGTTAGGTTTATCATCAGGGAAGTTTACATGAAATTAGTTTAGGTGTAGTGTCAGTTTAGGGAATCCATAGTTTAGTGTAGTGTAGGGAAGTCCAAACTTTTCATATATATACCTAATTTTTTGAGTTGAAGAAACTACTCATCAGCAGCTTATGCATCAGGTTAAATCATCCATGCTGCCTCACCCAAACCTTGACAAGAGACCGTTTTTTTTTTCTGACCACCTGCCTCAGCTACTATTCTGATGCTGCCACCCGCCTGATGCCACACATCTGATGCCAAATGCTCCTTCTTACAGCCACCATTGTCAGCGGGTACTGTTTGTGCCACCCACCTTCCCACTCTGTCACCGGGTCACTCCATGGCCTCCTCACCCTGCTGCTACCTCCACATTATGTCACATTGCCACTCTATGGCCTCCTCATGCTGCTGCTACCTCCACACTATGTCACTACGTCACTGTGATGCCCTCCCCACTCTGTCAGAGGGGCTTTACTTGTATGAACGTTTAATAGAACAGGTTCTGTATACATCTATGTGGAATCAGCAGACGATGGTGTAAAAACAGTGCGCTCTTTCACGCTACAGTAGGATCTTGGGCCTCTGCACAGTTCTTTATACCTGGCACTAACATCGACATGTAAGGCTGAGTTCACACTTGAGTTAGTTGGTCAGTTTTGGCCCCTTAACTGGCCAAATAAGTGAAGTGTGCAGTGGTTCTAAGAGCGAAGCCTGTCATGTGCATGTCATACTGACTCACTGTATTGTTTCACTACCACAGCAGACTATGCGTGTTACTGCAAGGCACAGTGTTCTACACCACTATACAGGCTGTCTGCACCCGGGAAATAGCTGTTTTTTAACGCTATATGCCGCAAATTAATCAAATCTTTTTGGGAAATCTGGTGAAGCAGCTGAATTGATTTTTTGAAAACTTTGCTCATCTCTAACTATAACTTGTCCCCTCTCTGACCTATCTATTGCTGTATTGTCTACCTAGCCCTCTCCCCACCTCCTAGTGTAAATGCTTCACTAGAATTCTCTCCCCATACAACCTATGTTGAGCATGGCACAGGCAGATCCTTCCCTACAGTTTGTAGCCAATTTCTCTAAAATTATTCTTAAAGGGGTTGGCTACTTTCAGACCAATATTGAGAGACAAATGTTTATGTTTGTATTATAAAATGACATACAATTTTCCAATATATTTTCTGTATCAATTCCTCATGGTTTTATAGCTCTCTCCTTGCTGTCATTCATTCATTCTGCTTGCTGTCATTCATTCTGTTACTTCTAGTGCAGGGGCCGGCAACCCCTGGCATGTGTGCCAAGAGTGGCACGCGAGGCTTATTTCCCTGGCACGGCAGCGGAGTCCTCACCCAACAGTTTCGATCGGACCAAACACGGCCGAAACAAAAGTGTTATTATTATACTGTGGGGTCTCTTCAGACCCCACAGTATAATAAGCGGAGCCCCCAGGGAAATGATGAAACATAAAAAACAATGCTACTCACCATTCCACGCTCCGCAGCCGCTGTGTTCTCTTTGGGCGCTTCTGCCTGAAGTCAGCTGACAGGGCCTCAGGGGTCACGTCCGCGTCTGACATCATTACGCATAATGACGCGGCGTGACACCTGAGACCCAGTGAGCAGTCGCTGACTACAGGCAGAAGCGCCCGAAGAGAACACAGCGGCTGCGGAACGTGGAATGGTGAGTAGCATTGTTTTTTTATTTTTGTCACCTCTTTTCGCCCTCCACTTTATTATACTCTGGGGTCTGAAGAGACCCCATAGTATAATAATAGCTAGTGAGTGGCACAAATTGTAATATTATAAAAGTTAGAATATTACACCGTGTGCAGGGGCCGCTATGAGACATAATACAGTGTGCAGGGGCCACTATGGGACATAATGCTATGTGCAGGGGCCACTATGGGACAAATACCGTGTGCAGAGGCCACTAAGGGAGAAATACCGTGTGTAGGGACCACTATGGAACATAATACCGTGTGCAAGGACCACTATGGGACATAATACCATGTGCAGGATCCGCTATGGGACATATACCGTGTGCAGGGGCCACTATGGGATATATACCGTGTGCAGGGGCCACTATGGGACATAATACCATGTGCAGGGGCCACTATGGGACATAATACCGTATGCAAGGGCCGCTATGAGACATAATACCGTGTGCAGGGGCCGCTACTATGGGATAGAATACCATGTGCAGGGACCACTATGGGACATTATTCTGTATAATGGTGTGTTTTCTGTATTAAGGATGTGTTTTTGCACAGAAAACTCAGGTTTTTTGTTTTTTTTTGTGAAAAAATGCACCAGTTTTACATCGAAGTAAAAGTTCCAGTGGCCTAAGAATATAGCTGCATCCAGATACATAGTGTGTTTTCACCATAAGGATGCTACCATACAGTGCTCCTGGACACATTTACCACTAATTGGGGGCTGCACATGTACTTTCATTGCTTCTAATCGCAAACTACAGGTGCGTCCCAGGAAATAGCAGTAAACGCATGTGTCCTAAAGCATCTGGTGGCAGCACTTCTGTGATATGGTTTGTGGTATATGACTTTAGTTTAGGGGTCATCAGACTTGCAATTATTAACCGGCACTCCGAGTACCTCATCTTTGATTTTTTATTTAAAATCGGCACGGCAAACAAAAAAGGTTGCCTACCCCTGTTCTAGTGGGTAAAAGTCTGACCTTTGTCATGTGATTTACGGTCCATGGTCATGTGATGAGCACACAGGTGAATAGCTTGTTACCAGGCAGATGTCTGATTACTGATTACTGTGATTATAACAAGCTGTGTACCTATGTGTTCACAGGACTGTATATCACATGACCAGGGTCAGAATTTCATCCACTAGAGGTAAGCAGAATGAATCGCAGCAAGCACAGATCTAGACAACAGTGAAGTATTGATACAGAAAGCATACCTCCCAACTTTTCAAGGATGCAAAGAGGGACAATAGTTGAATTTTCTGAAATTAAGCCACATCCCTGGACACATCTCCTTCACGCCCCTAGAAACGCCCCAACTTTTCCTATAAATATGAGCATTTCCTTCAGCATCATTTTAGTAAGCCTATAGTTTTACCAACATAAAAAATAATATATATACAGTGCCTTGCAAAAGTATTCGGCCCCCTTGAACTTTTCAACCTTTTGCCACATTTCAGGCTTCAAACGTAAGGATATAAAATTTTAATTTTTTTGGTGAAGAATCAACAACAAGTGGGACACAATTGTGAAGTGGAACAAAATTTATTGGTTATTTTAAACTTTTGTAAAAAATAAAAAACTGAAAAGTGGGGCGTGCAATATTATTCGGCCCCTTTACTTTCAGTGCAGCAAACTCACTCCAGAAGTTCAGTGAGGATCTCTGAATGATCCAATGTTGTCCTAAATGACTGATGATGATAAATATAATCCACCTGTGTGTAATCAAGTCTCCGTATAAATGCACCTTCTCTGTGATAGTCTCAGGGTTCTGTTTAAAGCGCAGAGAGCATCATGAAGGCCCAGGAACACACCAGGCAGGTCCGTGGTACTGTTGTGGAGAAGTTTAAAGCCGGATTTGGATACAAAAAGATTTCCCAAACTTTAAACATCCCAAGGAGCACTGTGCAAGCCATCATATTGAAATGTGTTGAGTATCAGACCACTGCAAATCTACCAAGACCCAGCCGTCCCTCTAAACTTTCAGCTCAAACAAGGTGAAGACTGATCAGAGATGCAGCCAAGAGGCCAATGATCACTCTGGATGAACTGCAGAGAGCTACAGCTGAGGTGGGAGAGTCTGTCCATAGGACAACAATCAGTCGTACACTGCACAAATCTGGCCTTTATGGAAGAGCGGCAAGAAGAAAGCCATTTCTCAAAGATATCCATAAAAAGTCTCGTTTAAAGTTTGTCACTAGCCACCTGGGAGTCACACCAAACATGTCGAAGAAGGTGCTCTGGTCAGATGAAACCAAAATCGAACTTTTTGGCCACAATGCAAAACAATATGTTTGGCGTAAAAGCAACACAGTTCATCACCCTGAACACACCATCCCCACTGTCAAACATGGTGGTGGCAGCATCATGGTTTGGGCCTGCTTTTTTCAGCAGGGACAGGGAAGATGGTTAAAATTGATGGGAAGATGGATGGAGCCAAATACAGGACCATTCTGGAAGAAAACCTGTTGGAGTCTGCAAAAGACCTGAGACTGGGACGGAGATTTATCTTCCAACAAGACAATGATCCCAAACATAAAGCAAAATCTACAATGGAATGGTTCACAAATAAACATATCCAGGTGTTAGAATGGCCAAGTCAAAGTCCAGACCTGAATCCAATCGAGAATCTGTGGAAAGAGCTGAAAACTGCTGTTCACAAACGCTCTCCATCCAACCTCACTGAGCTCGAGCTGTTTTCCAAGGAAGAATGGGCAAGAATTTCAGTCTCTCGATGTGCAAAAACTAACACCATGTCTGAAGAAGAGAGCTAGACTCTTGAAAGCTTACTTATCAAATATACTCAGTTAGCCTCTAAAAGGTATCGCCTGATTTCTTCACTCTTCCAAAACTGATAGAGACATACCCCAAGCAACTTGCAGCTGTAATCGCAGCAAAAGGTGGCGCTACAAAGTATTAACTTAAGGGGGCCGAATAATTTGGCACGCCCCACTTTTCAGTTTTTTATTTTTTACAAAAGTTTAAAATATCCAATAAATTTCGTTCCACTTCATGATTGTGTCCCACTTGTTGTTGATTCTTCACCAAAAAAATTAAAATTTTATATCCTTATGTTTGAAGCCTGAAATGTGGCAAAAGGTTGAAAAGTTCAAGGGGGCCGAATACTTTCGCAAGGCACTGTATATATATATATAGATATAGATATAGATATATGTATGTATATCTCAAACATTGTGGATCTGGTTGCATATTATTTGCGTTAATTTTCCTAACTTGTTTGGGGAAATTTCTTTGCTAGTGGTGGGTGATGGTGAAGTCTAAAAATGTACAACAGACTGACATGTATCAGTCTGTGAGCTCCGTCTGAAAAATAATACGCACTTTATAATTTGCTCTATAATTTTTTTAATGACTAAAAGCAGACAATGCAACCTATTTTTTTTTCTATTTCTCAGGTTATGGGGGTTGCCATCTTACCATAATTATTTATAGAAGCATTTAGGGTACATGCACACAAAACGATCTGTAGACCCAATCTGGATTCAGTCGTGAATAACTCAATGAGATATTCACTCCATGCAAAGTAAATACAATGTCATATGATGACATGCAGTCTGCATAGAGGGAATATGGCAGATAACTACTATATATCTATCACTATATCCATGGCAGATAACTCACTATGGATCTTCTGATATTCACGTACTATTAGACAGGATGAAACACAGCTCACTTACCTTACTAGACAGAGAGATGTACTGAAGACTAGCCACAACTTCCAGGTACACTAGAGGCTTCTGATCACGCATTGAGCAAGTGTTCACTCATCTCCTGACCACTACCCTCAGGGCCGGCGTCAGCACCCAGCTTACCCGGGCAAGTGCTGGGGGTCCTAAGGGGGCCCACTCGGCAGTGGCGTAGGGTATGGGCCCGCAGCCAGCTGAAAATGGCCGGGGCCCCGGACCACCATGATAGCGGTCGGGGAAACCTGGTTCCCTGACCATTATACATAATGCTAATGGAAAGGGCCTCTTTCCAATAGATGCCAGATGTCCTGCGCTCAGCATCCACTCTGGAGCTCTGCCGGCCGGTGACTGAGGTCCTGCTCCCCAGGCCTCACTGCTGGGGTCTGTGATTGGGCCCCAGTGATCACGCGAGGCGTGCTATCGTAATGACATCATCGTGCCCCACGTGACTGCTGAGACCCAATCACAGGCCCCAGCAGTGACGCCTGGGGAGCCGGACCTCAGTCACAAGGAAGAAAAGGAGCGAGGATGTCCAGGAGAGGTGAGGTAAGGTGAGCATAAGTGTTTGTTATTTTTACTCACTTCTCTTGGGCCTCTGATTATTATACTCTGTGGTCTGCGGTGACCCCAGAGTATAATAATAGCTCCAGCACTAGGGAAAGGGGGGCTCTTGGGAGCCTATAATACAGCGTGATGACCACTGCAGAGCCTATAATACTGCGTGGGGGGTCACTGCGGAGCCTATAATACTGTGTGGGGGCCACTGCGGAGTGGCACTATTAACAGTATCAGGCCCTGTACACACGGTGGAATCTGGCACTGATTTTGCAGCGGATATTGCACCTAAATCAGCAGCAGATTCCTCCCTCATTCTGCCTCCTTTTGAAAATAATTGGAGGATTGCCGGATCTTGCCACAGATTCTGCAGCTGATTCGGAGGCCGCGGCTTGAGACTCCGCACTGATTAGACTCATTCATTTGGTGGAAAACCGCAACAGAATGCTGATGTTCTGCACTGTGAGAAAATAAAGAAGAATCCGGGGCAGATATCCGTCTCAAATTCCTCTTTATTTTCCGATGTCTGAACAGGTTCTATCTACTTGTATGGAATGGACTGTATTAGAGTCTACTCCAGTAGGTCCACCTCAGCAAAAAACACCCAATTTTGATTGTGTTGTGGCAATCCTTGCAATGTCTAATAGGCCCTTAAGGGATATGCTTTACAGCAGCCAGACATCGACTTACTTGTAGACATCAATAAATTCTGGTTCTAAATAAACCAACTAAAAGGTGGTATGAACGTAGACTAGACAGTGTTAAGAGTTATCATCCAGCATCAGTTACTGTGATAAATTTCAGACTGCCTAAGGCTAGGTTCACATCTGTATTGGAGGCTGCGTTGGATACTATGCCAGAGAAAAATCTGAAAATTGACAAAGAGAAAGTCCTTCACGGAGGACTTTTCTCTCCACGAGTTTCAGTATAAAAATGTCAGAAACCCAACAGACAACATTATAGTCTATGGGGTCCGCTGTTTTACCGGTCCGTCTCTCTGTTGTTCGGGTCCCCTAACCAGAGAGCCCAGAGCATGTGTGAACCTAGCCTAAGTTTGCACTGTCTATTACTAAATCTGAACCATTGATTTCTATAGGGAAAGTTTTCTAGGCATGCTGTTTGATTTGGCCAGAGGTTGTTGTGCAGGAGCACATAAAGAGAGTAGATAAGCTGTATGACCAGCTAATGTGAATAGTGGCTACTTTGTTATCTACATACAGTTGTTTGCCTTCCTTTGTAACCTTATTAATGATAATATGATGACTGCTGAAAAGTGATCTGGACAGAAAAAAATTTTCTGATAACATTCCATTTAAAGGGTTTTTCAAGGCTACTAAATATAGACCCGCACCGCCATTATCAGCTATGGTGTCAGTACTGGAATTGGCACAGCCTCTTTAAAACAACTGTTTGTGTGTGCGTAGAGGGGGGATGGTAGTCACTGTTCTACCCCCCACTGATCTTTTATTGATGATCTATCCAGAGGGTAAGTCATTAATAAAAAGAAACTGAAATACGCCTATAATATGACTCTTTACAGATGCAACATTGGTGTCCAGCTAGGTTCACATCTGAACTTGCATCCCATTTGGGGATTCCGTCTCCCATTCTGCTTTGTGGAGACAAAAGTCCTGCAAGCAAGGGTTTCTGCTTTTTAAGTGGATTGGGTTTCCGTTTTTCGGGTCCCCAAGTGGACCTGAAGAATGGAAACTCGATCACAGGTGTGAACCTAGCGTCCCTTGTACACCACATCCATACATCTAATTCCCCCACCTTTCACCTGCCTATACATTTATATACTTCAATGTAATTACCACATCCCTGCACACTACGCATGTACAGCTTCACTCTTTCCCTTCAGTCGCCTCCCAACATGCAGTCCCATGTAAAAAACATTACCCCATCATCCACCTTCAATATGGGACTGCATGTAAACAGCATCATCCTCTCTCCCTGCTTCAGCTCCATCCAACATGCAGTCCCATGTAGATATCACTCTCTCTTTAGTCAGCCCCCTCCAATTTATGCAGTTCCATGTAGATATCACCCTCTCTTTAGTCAGCCCCCTTCAATTTATGCAGTCCCATGTAGATATCACCCTCTCTTTAGTCAGCCCCCTCCAATTTATGCAGTCTCATGTAGATATCACCCTCTCTTTAGTCAGCCCCCTCCAATTTATGCAGTCCCATGCATAAAAAAAAAGCATCACCCTCTCCACCTTCAGCCCACTACAACCCCCAGTTTGATGTCCCCCCTCCATCTGTTCCCAGTTTAATATCCCCCTTCATGATCTGCCACCAATTTAATGCCCCCTTCATCTGCCACCAGTTCCCCCCTCTTGTTCCCACAAGCTGTCTCTTCTTTCCTCACCTTTCAGTAATCGTTCCTTCCCAGCAGCTTCCTCTACTGTGTAAGACCTGTATGATCCAGACTAGCTCCGCCCACCCGAGTCTGATCACATGGTCATGACGTCATCAAAGGTCCTTTAACCCACAAGGATTTAGCATACCGTTTAGCCTTTACTCTAGTACTCTAATAAAGTTTGTTAGCAGCAAATCACTTCGGGGGCATAGCGGGACAAACAGCAAGCTATGCGGGACAGCGGGACACCAGTGTCAAAGTGGGACAGTCCCGTCAGATGCGGGACGGTTGGGAGGTATGCAGAAAGTATATTGGAAAATTGTACAACTTTCTATTATACAATATTATATTATTGGTTGAGGTGGCCTTTGCGACAATTTATTCCTTCAGTCTTGTTCATTATATAATCCCCTATAACACTTACTGCCTTGGCCTACCTGCATTAACATCTCCCGGACTAATAGCTCCTGTCCTCCGGGTATGAGAGAGTAGTAGCTGCTAGGGTTGCCATTGCTGACACTGACACATTCACATAATCACACAACTATATTTATTCCAGGCATCTTGTTTCAAGAGTAAACAGATTTTATTATATAGTTTATAGACAACCAAATTCAGATGGCATAAATAGTCAAAGGTAAATACTGCATGTAAACAATCAGGTCATGTTGATTCCCAGATGTTTTGGTGATACACATAACCTTCTTCATTGAGATAGTGACCAGATGTGGTTGTGTTAGTACTGTGAATAAATACGAAACCATGAGATACATACCACAAGGGAAATTAAGGTACATTATAAAAATAATTGAACTAAACTGAGTATATAGAGAGGTAATACAGCTCAGATAATGTACAATAGTAATGGGAAAGGTACCATAAATGTATTTGCCGTAAGTATGGGAATGCATGTGCCGGAGTATGGGAATAGTAGTAAGGGTGGGATGTCACAGGTACGCTAAGTACACTCAACCAAACTCCTGCAGCCCACCTCCCAGCATGGACACTGATGAGGGGGGCCTATGTGGTACCTGATGGTAGTGGTAGTTGTTCCCCTGGGCAATTGGAGAGGGGTCTTCTCTCACCCTGAACCGTGTGGTGGTGTTCGGAAGGACCCTGTTGGTAAGCGCAGGAGCGCACCTGTTATGATACTGGTACTCACGCCTGGAATCCAGTGGCCAGATGGAAGAAAGAAAGGCATAGTTAGATGTTGTAGCGTAGTAGTCCGGGGTGTGGCTTGAGGTGTAGATCGCAAGGGTAATACAGCGAGGAGTAAAAACAGTCTGGGAAAGACAGTTCAGAGGAGCTGGAGGCTGGAACAAGTCACAATACTCAAGCAATGGTTGAATTGCCTCATGGGTATAAATAGGCCCAAACAGGAAACAAGATGGCTTCAAATTGGCACACATCGGTCATCTTGGTTAAGGGCAAATCCTAGGATAACACAGAAGCCTCCAGTGGTGAGGAGTGGAAGTGCAACACATTAGTTCAGAGTGAGAGAAACAGCGGCCACTGGTGGTAAATTAGAAAAGAACACCAGGATTCTGACATTATTCCCTCCTTCAGCATCGACCTCTGGACAATGCTTGGCTTGGCTTTTCTGGATATCTTTGGTGAAATTCCTTAAGCAGTCAGGGACTATTGATGTTGGTTACAGGTTCCCATGAATTGTCCTTGGGACCATACCTCTGCCATTTTATTAGGTATTGTAGACGACTGCTGAAAATCCTAAACTCCAGTATCTTTTCGACAGTGTAATGTTCTTCTCCATCCACTTCAACTGGAACGGGGGGAAGTAAGTTACGTTCCGGAAATGGATTTGGAATAACAGGTTTCAGAAGTGATACATGAAACACAGGATGTACCCTCATTGTCTTGGGAATTTTTAGGCGAAAGGCTACTGCATTTACTTGTCCAATAACCTTGCAAGACCCAATTAATTTTTGATCTAGTTTTGCTAAAGGTACATGAAGTTTCAAATTCTTAATAGAGAGCCATACCTCAACTCCTACCTTGAAAGTTGGAGAAGGTCTGCGGGATTTATCTGCTGTATCCTTATATCTCTCCTGGGCAATCTTCAATGTGTCCCTTAACATCTCCAGATTCTGTTGAAGAGATTGAATTCTGTCATTGACTGCAGGAATGGGAGTTTCTCTGGGAAAATTAGGAAGGATACCTGGATGGTAACACAAATTAGCAAAAAATGGTGTTTCTTTGGTGGAAGCATTCTGAGTATTATTGTATGAAAATTCTGCCATTGGAAGCAAATCGACCCAGTGGCAAGTGGCAAATGTAACATCGGAGATACTGCTCCAAAGTTTGATTTGTACGTTCAGTTTGACCATTTGATTGGGGATGAAAAGCAGATGACAAACTAACATCAATGTCAAGTGTTTTGCAAAAATTCTTCCAAAATCTGGACTATAATTGTACTCCGCGATCTGAGACAACTTCATCTGGTACTCCATGGAGACAAAAGACCTCTTGGATGACAAGGACAGCAGTCTCTTTGGCAGAAGGAAGACTAGAACATGGAATAAAGTGAGCTGCTTTTGTCATTCGATCAATCAAGATGGCATTTTTTCCTTTAGAGGCAGGCAATTTGACAATAAAGTCCATAGATATAGACCCCCAAGGACGGGTGAAGTACGAGGAGTTTTATTCATGGCACAGGTGATACAAGAAGAAACCTTTCTTCACGTCCACTTGATAATTAGGCCACCAAAAGAAGCGTGACAGAAGTTCTTTTGTCTTCTGAATGCCCTTGTGACCTGCTAGCTTGGAGTCATGAATAAACTTTAATACTCTTAGTCGTACACTCTCTGGCACATAAATGTAGTGTTTAAGAGTCCATATTTTGAAATGTAAGAGATATATCATCTGGTGGATTCAGAAGAACTGGATCAGTCTCATATGCTGCCCTTACCTCTTCTAACAGATCCTTGTTGGTAATGACCCCCACAAAATTGGATTCCGACAGAATGGTAGTTGGTGGTGCAGGTGGAGAGGAGTCATTTAAGAACAGTCTGGATAAGGCATCAGCTTTTCCCATTTCGGGTGCCAGGTCTATAACAGATGACAAAATTAAATCGATTAAGAAACAGACTCCACTGAGCTTGAAGGGGGGACAAACATTTAGCAGATCTGATGAACTCTAAATTACGATAGTCAGTTAGCACCACTATCTGCTGTGCTGCTCCTTCCAAATGATGTCGCCACTGTTGAAAAGCAGCAACGATGGCCAAGCGCTCCTTGTTTCCTACATCATAATTCTTTTCTGAGGAGGCTAATCTTCGAGAAAAATAAGCACAAGGACGTAGAAAGTCTTTTTCTCCAGTTCTTTGTGATAGAATAGCCCCTATTGCAGTCAGAAGCATCAACTTCAACGATAAAGGCATGTTCAGGGTCAGGATGAATCAGTATAGGAGCTGTGGTAAATTTTGTCTTTAAGAAAAGGAAGGCAAATAAATGGTATTCCCTTCCTTGTTAATTGAGTAATTGGTGCAATTATAGCTGAAAAATTTTTGATGAACCGTCTGTAGAAATTAGCAAATCCTACAAAACTCTGAACCTCTTTCACATTCCTTGGGGTTGGCCAGTCCATTATTGCTTGACTCTTGCTGGAGTCCATATGCAGTCCTTTAGTAGAAATTACATAACCCAAGAACTGAATTTCTGTTTGATGAAATTCACATTTCTCCAACTTAATATAGAGTTGATGAGTTCGTAGACGCTGTAGCACAACTCTGACATGGTTTTGGTGTTCTTCCTCAGAATTAGAGAAGATTAGTATATCATCCAGATAAATGACTGCAAACTGATCTAGCAGATCTTTGAAAATGTCGGTAATGAAATGCTGAAAGGTTGCAGGTGCATTACACAGTCCAAAAGACATGACTAAGTACTCAAAATATCCATAACGTGATCTGAATTCTGTTTTCCTTTCATCACCAGGTCTTACAAGTACCAAGTTATAGGCACCACGTAGGTCTAGTTTGGTAAACACCTTTGCATAACGGACTCTATCCAGCAACTCAGGTATAAGAGGCAGAGGGTAACGGTTCTTCTTTATACATAGATGACAATTTAGGTGATGTTTCAAGTTCCTCGGTACCATATGCATGAGGTTGATTAGAAGAAGTATGTTCTGAGTGAACCTCTGGTAGGAAGGACACGACTTTGGTTTCCCAGTTGATCTGAGGGTTCTGAGTTTGCAGCCATGGAAGTTCCAAGATGATTGGAAAATGTGGAGATGAAATTAATAAGAAAGATAAAACCTCTTGGTGATTAGGTTCCATAATTATCTCCAAGGGTTCAGTCTTTTGATTAATTGGGCCTGAGTTCAGTGGGGACCCATCAACCGTTTCCATCAGAATTGGTGAAAGTTTCCCCTGGATCTTCACTCCATGCTTATTAGCAAAAGCAATATCCATAAAGTTTCCATTTGCTCCAGAGTACAACATGGCAGAGGTAGATATCCACTGTGAGCCGGTACGAAACTTGATGGAAATGAAACAACGAGAGTCCTTTTTTTTCCTTCTTAATGTTAGGTGCAATCAAAGAGATTGAGCGGATGACTGCATTTACTGGTGGCACTGGTTCATAAAAAACGGATTCATCCTTGGATAGGTCAGGATCCGCTATAACCGCCACTGACTTCTGTCGACGACTTTGACAATTACTGAGAAAGTGATTGGGTTTACCACAATAGAAGCATTTTCCCGCAGTCTGCGTTCCCTTCTATCGGCACTTTCACGTTTTTGTATACTATCAATCTGCATAGGTTCAGCATCATCTTCAGAGTATTTCTTAGTTTCAGAGTCTCTGGAGGTGGAAGGTGGAACAGATAAGTACCAATTATTATGAAGCCAGGTAGAACTCCACTTTTCTTGCCTCCACTCAGACAGTCGAGTATCAATACGAACACAATGATATACAAAATCATCAAAATTTGTGGGAGCATCAGCACGTGCTAATTCATCTTTAAGTGCATTAGATTAGTCCATTCTTGAAAAATGTTAATTTTGCAGCATTATTCCATTCAGTGTCAATGACCCATCTTCTGAATTCTGTGGCATATACAGCAACTGAGTGTCTGCCCTGATGTAGAGCCAATAACATTGCTTCAGCTGTTGCACATAGGTTAGGATCATCAAATGCCTGGCTCATAGCTGCAAGAAAGGCTTCTAAATCATCAAGACGTGCATCATTGGTCTCAATAAGGGGATTAGCCCAGGCTACTGCCTTATGTGTCAGAAGCATAATAATACACAGCACCTTAGATCTGTCAGTGAGGAAGTGAGAAGGGTGTGTCCCAAAATATAAGTGGCATTGATTAATAAATCCACGGTATTTATCACGGTCCCCACCAAACCTGAAAGGTGGAAGCGGTAAGGTGGATGCAGAAGCTGGAACCACAGCCCAGTTTTGAAGTTCCTGTATTTGCTCCGCATGTTGAGCCATCATATTTTGTAAATCCTGAGTTGCTTGTCCGATTATTTGCACATTATGAGATGTCTGGTTTTCAAATGCCAAATACTTTGTTTTCAAACTTGCATTTCAGCAAAGATGTTAGTAAGTAAACAGTTCATATTATTTACACGAACCTCCAAGCTCACTTCCCGGCGGATTCCATAGTTCAGGCTCGAGTATCCTGTTATGATACTGGTACTCACGGCTGGAATCCAGTGGCCAGATGGAAGAAAGCCAGGCGTAAAGAAAGCCAGGCGTAGTTAGATGTTGTAGAGTAGTAGTCCGGGGGTGTGGCTTGAGGTGTAAGGGTAATACAGCGAGGAGTAGAAACAGTCTGGGAAAGACAAGAAAAACAAGATGGCTTCAAATTGGCAAACATCGGTCATCTTGGTTAAGGGCAAATCCTAGGATAACACAGCAGCCTCCAGTGATGAGGAATGGAAGTGCAACACAATAGTTCAGAGTGAGAGAAACAGCCTGCCACTGGTGGTAAATTAGAAAAGTACACCAGGATTCTGACATTATTATTATTGTTTATTTATATAGCACCATTAATTCCATAGTGCTTTACATTTGCGGATTTACATACGGTACACAAGATATACAAAACAGATAATACAAACAGTGACCAACTGGCACAGTGGGATAGAGGGCCCTGCCCGCAAGGGCTTACAGTCTATGAGGGAAGAGGGAGAGAGACAGAAGGTGGGGACATTAAAATACACCAGGATTCTGACAGCACTGGAGGCAGTGGTGCAATTTCACCAAGGTGAAACTTTCAACTCATGCAGCTTCCTAATGGGGGTAGTAGTCTCCACCTGGATGGTTATTCCCAAGCTTGGGATGAGGGATGCCCAGACTATGATGTTATGATGAATTTACTCCACTCCACATAATATACAATACTTTGCCTCACCCCCTATGAGATATGGGGCAGAGTTAACCAAAGTCCCAGGGACCCAAAAGAGAACAACCTGGCACACTTCTATCCCTTTAGGGTTGACAGCAATGTCTTCCCTGTCTCAGGGCTGTGTTAGGTCACTGACGGGCCTCAAATGTTACTTCTCCTGCGAGGGCTGCCGAGGACTCTATGACGTCTCTATGACGTCACACTGACTTCTTTCACTCACATACGGTAAGCTCTACCTGCAGTTTCTTCCAGATGTACTCACTTTTAATGCACTATCATTGTCTCTGTGATCTCTGTTTGCTTCTACCATATCATATTCTGTTTTTGACTCTACGATCTCTATTTACTGCTACAGACCCTATCTACCTACTACTTTATCTCTCTATATCATAACCAACCATACCTCTCTATATATGAACAATTATTCCCCCCTTTTGCTCTTTACCTGTTTACATAGATTTATGGTACCTTTCCCATTATTGTTAACAGTATTACATTTTCTTGGCTGTATTACCCTTCTATATACTGCTCAGTCTAGTTAAATTTTTTCTAATGTACTTTATTTTCCCTTATGGTATGCATCTCATGGTTTATTATTTATTCACAGTACTAACACAACCACATCTGGTCACTATCCCACTAAAGAAGGTGAAGTATATTACTGATACATCTGGGAATCAGCATCTGTTTACCTTTGACTTCACACTGCTTACTCTTTAAACGGAGTGTCGGAATACTTCTATGAAGATACCTGGCTACGACAATCCCTTTTAACAACACTGTTAATATTGCATTGGAGTGCAGAACCACTTGGCAATTTTATTTGGATGAACAGAAACAGGAGTGGCCTTTCTTTTCTTGTAGCCCCTTCCACTTGTATTCACATAGCTACTTGCCTGGTCTTCCTGTTGCTCCTACAACTCTCCGACCTAATCATTGTACCCACTAACTGTTTTCTCAGTGAGCACCGTGCTCTTCCAGTGTCTGCCACAGCGGTATTCATACTGGAACTTGTGCTCAAGATGCGCCTCATTAATTGTGTGGCCCTGCAGCTTGTGATCACAGAGCTGAACGAACCAGAACAATGGACAACTTACGATATTTTCAACCCAGAATAAGTCAATTCTTAATCCCAAATATAGTCAATACAGTGGTGAACCTAGCCTCTTTGCTGCCTGAGGCGGACTATAGAATGACACCCCCCCCCCCGAAAAAAAAAAAAAAAAAATTGAGTATCCATGCTACTAGTTTAACACACTGTTATCGTCGCACAATATTCACAATACACAAAGTTATAAAACAGTTTTTAAGAATTCTTCTTACTGCATTACTTCAGTATCAGATCAACAACACGGCATTAACAATGAAAGTAACTTCACACATCTTCTGCTTGGTGGATGGACAAGCTCAAGTGTCCCCCATTCTCTATAATAGAAGCGTCACAGATAGCTGAGTACTGGACTTCAGGTATCTTCGGCACTCCCATTAAAAAGAATAAGAGCCACGCGGGTTCGTCCATCCACCAAGTGACACACCTATATATATATGGCTGCGGTCAGGCTGAATTCCCACCCAGTGGGGGGGTGGAACCCAATTCTCAGGCTCAGTGGGGGTCTCAGCAGACAGCCCCCATCACTCAGGTATTTATCCTCATTTAGGTGAATACAGGGCAGTAACATTTTGTGACTTACAGATGACGTCTCTGACTAATCTTTCACATTTCTTTTCTCTTCCCTTTGGACCAACATGACCACTTCTTCCAGCTATGACTTGTCTCTGTAAAGTTTGCAACACAGACATCTTTGGCTCCTCGCTTTTCCAGGCATCCAACCCACATTGTCCTCACCTACACAAAGCCCTCATTCTGCTGCTACCCCCAATTATAAAATATATGATATAACCCCCCCATAATGAAAAATACCCCCAAGTGCATCTTTATATTAATAACATCCGTGTGTACCCTGTATAAATAGTGCCCCTTATTAATAATGCCCCAGGTGTTAACTAATTAAAAGGTTTTCCAGGTCATTAATAAACTAATCAGTGGGGCTCAAAAACCCAGGAATCTCTTCCATAGATCCTCATAGGAGGAGTGATTCTGTGTGAGGAGAGCAGGAACCAGCTGTAGGGGAGTTAATGGAGATGGTACAGGAGCCAGAAGACCGCTTAGTTCTCTCCAAGTTTCACATGCCCCCTGTAGCAGTTGATCAGACTACTTAAGATGGTGTCCTTTAGAGCCATAGAGCCATAACAAAGCTTGTAAATTGGAACCAAAGGTGGCAGTTGAAAGGTCATGGATAGTTTTGGAGGTTCCTAAGCCTAAAATATCAATCCATCTGGAAAGTTGTATAGACTTATAATACAATTGAGCATCAGGCAGTCCTATCCCTCCAGCGGATTTTCTTTTCAACAAAAGGGACAATGATAATCTGGGTCTCTTGCCACACCACAGGAACTTGGAGAACAAGGAGCGTATTGATTTGAAGAAGGAGCTAGGCAGGTAAATGGGCAACATGCACAGTCGATACAATATCGACAATATAGTAGTATGTAGGCTAGGAGATTGCGTCTTGTGAACCAGGAAAGAGGGAGTCTTACGTATGTAGGATGGTAAGAACCTCAGACAGGATAGAGGAGAAGTTTACTTGAAAATGCCGGTCAAGATCAGCTGTCAGGCGTATGCCCAGGTATTTAATAGAGTTAGATGTCCATATGAAGGGGATGAGGGGTCTGATTTGCTCAGCAGTCCGTTGAGGTAGAGAAACATTCAGGGCTTCTGATTTAGAGAGATTTACTTTGTAGCTCGATATATTCCCGTAAGCAGACAGCAGTTCAATGAGAGCTGGGAGTCCAGATTGAGGATTGGGTACCAGGAAGAGGATGTCATCAGCAAAGGCTGTGTAAGTCATAGTGTCAGGGATTTTACATCTGTTGTTGCTGCTTTAAAGTTGTCAGGTCAACATAAAGAAGGATTGGTGGTTGCTGCTTTAAGGTTGCCATGACAACATAGGGAAGCTTCCTGAGCAGGCCTATTTAAACCACTCACTCATCACTCAGCTTTGCTGGCTATCAGTTTCCTAACTACCTGCTAAGCGCCTGACTTTGATTTGACTGCTCCTATACCTGACTTTTGGCTGTGTACCTGGATTCCTCTTTTGTCTTGCGATTTTCTTCTGGCATTTCTGATCGGTTCCGACTATTGGCTTGTTTCCCGGATTTGTCTTCGTCTCGTGATTTGGATCTGTGTTGCCCTCCTCAGCTGCTGACCCATGATTGTCGACCATTCTGTTTTCTATGTCCCTGTGAGAAGTGTGTGGATTTGGTGTAGGCTTCTGCTGCAGTGCATTTATTTGTAATACACTTTCTGTTCAGGTTACAATTCCGGTCTTCAGATTCAGCGAAAATCCATCTCTTCTTGCGAGGAGCTCTGGTGAAGGCGTCTGAGGCCGGTCTTGGCTCGCAGTAGTGTTTTGCCTTTAAGTAGCATTTTCTACTGCTCGCAGTTGTCAGCACATTTCTGTTGCTGCTTTCCTGTAGACCAGTACATTCCTTACCTTGCATCTGAATCTTAACAGTTAGCTTGTCAATCTGATAACCTCTCATAGTTGGGTGGTGACGAACAGCTTGAAGCAGGGTTTCTAGGACTAGATTAAACAGGGAAGGGGAAAGCGGGCAACCCTGTCTAGTGCCATCATGGATTAAGAAGCTAGGAGAGAGTGCATCATTTGTCCACAACTCTGCATAAGGGTTAGAGTATAGGGAAAAGATAGCCTCAATGAAAGGGGGTGGTATTTGGAAAGCCAATAAGGTTGCCAATCCAAGGAGGATCAACAGTGACTTAGTTTTCCATGGGCAATCACATGTAAAAGCTTGGTGGAGTTATCTCTTCCCTCTCTGCCCATAATGAATCCAGCTTGATTTTCATGGACTAGGTGTGGGAGAAGGGGCTTGAGTCTAGAGGCAAGCAGCTTTGCCCAGATCTTCAAGTCTACATTCAGTAGAGAAATAGGTCTGTAGCTTCTGCAAGAAGTAGGATCTTTACCTTCCTTGGGTATGAGAGTAATGTGAGCTTCCAAAGCTTGCTTTGGTAGGGGGTCGGCCCTGAATACTGCATTACGAGAAGCTGTAAGGTGCAGTAGAAGAATGGTTTGGAAGGCCTTGTAGTAGGATAATAATAGACCATCGGGTCCCTGGCCTTTACCTTTACATAGTTACATAGTAGATGAGGTTGGATGAAGACATCAGTCCATCAAGTCCAACCTATAACCCTTCAGTCCCCTACAGTGTTGATCCAGAGGAAGGCAAAAAAAACCATGAGGCTTATGCCAATTGCCCCATTTCATGGGAAAAAATTCCTTTCCGACTCCAATCTGGCAATCAGCATAAAACCCTGGATCAACGTGCCCTTAAAATCTAAAACCCATAACCTGTAATGTTATTCTGTTCGAGAAAGGCATCCAGGCCCTCTTTGAACTTGTTCAATGAATCCACCATCACCACTTCCTGGGGCAGAGAGTTCCATAGCCTTGTTGTTCTTACTGTAAAAAATCCTCTTCTTGGTTGCTGGTGAAACTTTCTCTCCTTCAGTCGTAGAGGATGTCCCCTTGTCACTGTCACTGGCCTAGGGGTAAAAAGATCATTAGAAAGTTCTTTGTGCTCTCCCTTCATGTATTTGTACATTGTTATTAGATCTCCCCGTAGACGTCTTTTCTCTAAACTGAATAACCCCAAGTTTGTTACTCTATCGTTGTACTCCAATCCACCCATTCCCCTAATAATTTTGGTTGCCCTCCTTTGCACTCTTTCTAGTTCGATTTTGTCTTTCTTGTATACTGGGGCCCAGAATTGTGCACAATAGTCTAAGTGTGGCCGTACCAGCGATTTGTATAGAGGCATAACTATGTTCTTGTCATGAGAATCTATGCCTCTTTTGATGCATCCCATAATTTTATTTGCCTTCGCAGCAGCTGCCTGGCACTGGTCACTAAAGGTAAGCTTATTGTCCACCACAATCCCCAAGTCTTTTTCATTGGCAGTTTTACCCAGTAATTTACTATTAAGCACATAATCATACATTTTATTTTGTTGTCCAAAATGCATAACCTTACATATTAAACTTCATTTGCCAAGTCTCGGCCCATGCTTCCAACTTCCTTAGATCCCCTTGTAATATTCTACTATCCTCCTCATTTCTGATTACCTTACAAAGTTTAGTATCATCTGCAAATATGGACACCCTGCTTTGCAAAGAGTCTACCAGGTCATTAATAAAGATATTAAACAGGAGAGGGCCCAATACTGACCCCTGTGGCACCCCACTGGTGACTGTTACCCAGTCTGAATATTTATCATTAATAAGCACCCTCTGTCTCCTATCAGTGAGCCAGTTGCGAACCCAAATGCATATGTTTTCCCCCAGTCCCAACATTCTCATTTTGCATACCAACCTTTCATGTGGTACAGTATCAAAAGCCTTTGAAAAGTCCAGATACACCATGTCCACTGCATTACCCATGTCTAGTCTTGAACTTACCTCTTCATAGAAGCTGATCAGATTAGTCTGAGAGGACCGAATCCTCATAAAACCATGCTGATTGGGTGTTATAAGATTATTTACATTGAGGTACTCCAGGATAGCATCTCTTAGAAAGCTCTCAAATATCTTACCCACCACAGAAGTCAAACTTACTGGCCTATAGTTTCCAGGCTCACTTTTAGAACCTTTTTTGAAAATTGGCACCACATTTGCTCTGCGCCAATCAAGTGGAACAGACCCAGTCATTACTGAGTCCTTAAATATTAGATATACGGTTCTGTCTATCACCGTGCATAATTCCCTCAGAACTCGGGGGTGTATGCCTTCTGGACCTGGTGATTTATCTATTTTAGTGTTTTGAAGGCGGCACCGCACTTCCTCCTGAGTTAAACAGTTGACATTTAATAGAGAGTTAACATTACCCCTAATCATGTTGCTGGCCATTGGATTTTCTTGTGTAAACACGGTAGAGAAGAAGGCATTTAATAGTTGTGCTTTTTCCTCATCCTCCTCCACTATTACACCCAGATTATTTTTGAGAGGGCCCACATTGTCAGTTTTTCTTTTCTTGTTATTTATGTAATTAAAGAATAATTTTGGATTATTTTTACTTTCCTTGGCAATTTTTCTCTCAGCCTCGATCTTTGACTCCTTTATTTGTCTTTTACACAGTTTATTTTTCTCTTTATAGTTTTTTAATGCTGTGTCACTACTTTCTTTTTTTAGCACTTTAAATGCTTCCTTTTTATCCCTCATTGCACTCCTTACCGTTTTAGTTAGCCATATTGGTTTTTTATGATTTCTGGCCCGCTTATTCCCATAAGGTATATGTTTTTTAGTGGTCCTATTTAGAAGGCTTTTGAAAATGTCCTATTTTGTTTGTGTTCCGGTCACTTTGAGGACATTGTCCCAGTTTATGCTGCTAAGCTCCTCTCTCAGCTGGTTAAAATTGGCCTTCCTGAAGTTTAGTGTTTTTGTTCCCTCTCTACTGAACATTTTTTTAGCGTGTACAAGAAAACTTATTATGTTGTGGTCACTATTACCAAGATGACCCCCAACCTCCACTTTTGACAATGTTTCAGGTTCATTTGTTAAAATTAGATCTAAAAGTGCCTCGCCTCTTGTTGGGTCCTGCACTAGTTGCGACAGGTAATTGTCTTTTATTACTGACAAAAACCTGTTCCCTTTGTTGGACCTGCAGGTTTCTGCCTCCAAGTTGATATCTGGGTAGTTGAAATTCACCCATAATGGGGGGCGTGGCTTGGAGCCGACCAAGATGGCCGCTGATCTGTGAAGCTCTGAGGCCTCACAATAGTCCAGCGGCTCGTAGCGACTAAGCGGCGCCGGTGACAACCGGAATTTAGGGCGCGGAAGGGTCCTCAGCTCCCCAGGACTGCGGAACCATGGCGAAACGGGGGAAAAAAGGCCCCCCGAAGTGGCTGACCGATTTCTTCACCTCATCAGTCTCGGCCCAAGATGGCGCCGGCGGTTCCTCCCTGCACCCGCTGCTGCGGGCGGCGGGCCGCACCGGCGCGGAGCACAACGGCACTCCAGGTGAGCAGCAATTACACCTGGAGGCCTCTGGTGACAGTCCTGGCTCCCAGGTCAGCCAGATAAGGGCTTTAGAGGGCCAGCAGCAGGCTTCAAAGAGGGGACTACAACCCCCATCTTCACCCACCTCAGCCCTTGTCAGCCATCCTGAGGTTCCTCCTGTAGAAGCATCCTCCCAGGCAGATAACATTACTCCCACACAAAGCCCTGTAAAGCAAAGGATGAGATGGGACACTACGTTCTGTTTTGAATCTCGCCCGGCTGCAGAAGATCCCCAATTAGGTGACTCGGATGTGCTCCAGGCTATCCCTGCAGGTACCCAATCGACTTCTGAGTCCTTTTTAAAGGATATAATGCTAGCATTACACAGATCTATCCAGAATGATATAACTAAGGCGATTGTGTCCGTATCCTCCACGGTTGATTCTCTTGGCAACAGAATGTTGAGAATAAAATGAGTGAATTTGCTGTGGCACACAACACTATAGTGGATGCCCACAATGATCTTGAGGAAGAATTAGCGGCGGTCAAACTTAAACTTGCCGACATGGAAGATAGGAATAGGCGGAACAATGTCAGGTTTCGTGGCATACCAGAGTCAGTCGCTGCCAGGGACCTGACTTCTTATCTACAACGTTTAATGAAAGCAATCCTGCCACAATGCTCTGAAGCGGATCTTATAATAGACAGGGCCCACCGCTTGCCGAAGCCGAAGGGGATGCCTGATCATATTCCTAGAGACACCCTCGCCCGCATACATTTCTACCATGTCAAAGATCCTCTCATGCTTGAGTTGAGGAAAAGACCATCTTTGCCTGAGCCGTTTAAAGCAGTTCAACTTTATGCCGACCTTTCTCAGGCCACCATTGCTGCCAGAAGAGAGCTTGCTCCTGTTACAGCGGTCCTCCGGCAACACAGCATTCCCTACAAGTGGGGATTCCCAACTAAAGTCATCGTTAACAGGAATGGAGTGACTTTTACATTTAACTCCTTTGACAGCGGGAGAAACCTGCTACACCAATGGAACCTGCCGCCACCTGCGCCTAATGTTCCGAAACCTTCAAGGGCCGAGTCCCATAAGTTGGACCCTCCGTGGAAGTCTACCACCTCCGCCGAGTGAATATCTCAATATGGACATACTGTGAATCACCTGTGGTGTGTTTTGTACCTTCTATTCTATGGCAAACTTCCCCCCAAGTTTGCGCAATATTACACTGCTCGGTTGTGTAACATTATTTTCTCTCCCCTTACTGTTCACTAGTTATGTGTTGACTAATGACGTTAACGAATTGTTCTTCTCTAGGCCTGAGAGATGTCACTTTAGCGTTATTCTCCTACCCGACCCTTTATACTACCAGTCTGTATTGCTAATTCTTGAAAATATTAATGGGTGTTAAATTACTGTCACTTAATTCGAGGGGACTAAATAGTCCCTTTAAGCGTTCATTGTTGTGGAAAGAGGCTCTCAGATCTGCAGCAGATGTAATTTGCATACAGGAGACGCATTTCTGTGACTCTCATCCACTAAAGCTTTCTCACAAATTGTTCCCTCATGTCTTCTTTTCCAATGCTACCAAGAAGGTTGCGGGTGTCCTCATAGCAATAAAGCATACAGTGTCATTTCAGTTAATACATGTCAGTTCGGATCCCAAGGGCCGCTATGTAGCGCTCACCTGTCTGCTTGACAACTGCCCCATCACTATTATAAACGTATACTGCCCTAATGCGTCTCAGATTTCCTTTTTGAATTCTGTAATGAAGAAGTGTAGGAAGCAGGCTCAGGGCCAGGTTCTATTATGCAGTGATTTCAATATTGTACATGACGCTGCTGATGACTCCACTTATCGCGGCAAGCATCCACCTCAACAATTTGGCCCTTGGCTCCAGCAGACGGAACTTCATGATGTTTGGCGGTGCTTTCATTCCTCTGAGAAGGATTATACGTACTACTCTGCTCGTCACCAATCCTACTCCAGAATAGACATGTTCCTAGCCCAGAGTGATATGCTACTTAGAGTACAAAGTTGTGAAATAGGAAATATCACGTGGTCTGACCACGCACCCATCATACTTAGCGTCCACTTAGCGGGCACAATGGCTCCCCCCGTGTCATGGCGAAACAATACATATGTCATGTCTCTGAAATTGGTAACCGAGAAATTGAACACTGACATTGCCGAATTCTTTGACATTAATTCCCCCTCGGTAGAGGATAAGTTTTGCCTCTGGAATTCACATAAAGCATTTGTTAGGGGTCTAATGATTCAGCATGCCTCGTGTTTTAAGCGAATCCGACTGAAAACGATGAGGGAGCTACTTGCTTCTATTGCAACTCTAGAGCAGAAGCACAAAGTTGACCCTAACCCTGCCCTATTGACTGCTTTGCGGAAGGCTAGGGATGACTTGAGCGCCCATCTACTGGTGGATTTTGAAAAACACACTAAACGCGTGAAAGCCTCTTATTACCGGTCGTACAATAAAGCCAGCAAGCTAATGGCACAGAGAGTCAAGGCAGCAAGGATTAAATCTAAAATTCCATTTCTTGTGTCTAAAGCAACCACAGATAAAATCTTCCACCCCCAACAAATTGCTGATGAATTCAGTAAATATTATCAGGACCTGTATAACTTGAAAGATGACTCGGACACCACGCAGCCTTTAATGATAGATGTTAACCGATTCCTGTGCTCTTTGCACCTTCCCTCTGTTACACCTGCACAGCTGCAGTCTTTAAATGTTTCTATTTCCACTCAGGAAGTGGCTAGGGCGATTGATGGATTAAAACTTAATAAATCTCCCGGCCCAGATGGGTTCTCTGGGGAACAAGCTGTTCAAGCCACTTATTCTTAAGTGGACATAGGCAGTAGATTTGAGATTGGTCACTGGCGGGAGGCGATCAGATGGGCTAAGCGGTCCACAGTATGTGCCTCACATTGGGAGCAATATAGCAAACTACTTCTACGCTGGTATTACCCTCCTTTACGCATAGCTAAGTTCTACCCATCGTGTTCACCTCGCTGTTGGAGGGGATGCGGGGAGAATGGCTCTTTATTCCATGTGTTCTGGCACTGTCCACTCATTCAGCCCTTTTAGGTTTCTGTGTTTTCCTTGGTCAATAGCCTGTGTGGTGGAGTGGTGGGGTATACACCTGAACTGGCACTCCTCCTGCTGGGTATTCACATGATACCGGGTAGACATAGAACAGTTGTTTGTCAGGTGCTAGGGGCTGCCCGCCTACTCATTGCAAGAAGATGGAAGTCTACCGCATGCCCGACCTTGACAGAGCTGATTTCAGCGGTGTCATTGAACTATCAATACGAGTGCATTTGTGCATGTAATGGAGGGGGCCTGGATAGATTCCGGACACACTGGGAGTCGTGGGCAGAGGCATTCCCCCCACCGTATACTCATTGACGAACTATGCGGTGAGGCCTTCTCTGTCACTAGGGTATTACACTTTACTTATAGCCTCTGGGGGTCGCTCTGAGTTGGTATTCCTGTAACACCTATATACTATCTATTTAAGAAATTGGAAAATTGATATCTGGTAGCTGATGGGTCTTAAAGGTTAAAGGAGAAAAAGTTTGCAAAACAATTGCTCCTGAAGACGGCAATACCCCATATGTGGTCGTAATCTGCTGTATGGGTACATGGCAGGGCTCAGAATGGAAGAGCGCTATTTGGCTTTTGGAGGGCAGATTTTGGTGGAATAGTTTTCAGGTACCATGTCGCATTTGCAGAGCCCCCAAAGTACCAATACAGTGGAAGCCCCCTAAAAGTGACCCCATTTTGAAAACTACACCCCTCACAGAACATATCAAGGGGTATAGTGAGCATTTTGACCCTACAGCTGTTTCACAAATTTTATTAATATTGGGACATTAAAATGAAAAATTACTTTTTTTTCCAATAAACCGTAAATTTAGCCCCAAATTTTTCATTTTCACAAGAGGACAAAGGAGAAAAAGCTCCCCAAAGTTCGTTACACAATTTCTCCTGAACACAGAAATGCCCCATATGTGGTTGTAATCTGCGGCATGGGTACATGGCAGGGCTCAAAATGGAAAGAGTGTTATTTAGCTTTTGGAGGGCAGATTTTGCTGGAATAGTTTTCAGGTGCCATGTTGCATTTGCAGAGCCCCTAAAGTACTAATACAATGGAAACCCCTCAAAAGTGACCCCATTTTGAAAACTACACCCCTCATAGAAATTATCTAGGGGTATAGTGAGCATTTTGACCTCACAGCTGTTTCACAGATTTTATTGACTTAGGGACGTAAAAATGAAAAATTACTTTTTTCCAATAAACCGTCCATTTAGCGACATATTTTTAATTTTTGCAAGTGGTTAAAGAAGAAAAACACCCCACAGTTTGTTACACAATTTCTTCTGAACACAGAAATGCCCCATATGTGATTATAATCTGCTGTATGGGTACATGGTGGGGCTTAGAATGGAAAGAGCGCTATTTGGCTTTTGGAGGGCAGATGTGGCTGGAATAGTTTTTGAGTGCCATGTCGCATTTGCAGAGCCCCTAAAGTACCAATGCAATGGAAACCTCTCAAAAGTGACCCATTTTAGAAACTACACCCCTCAAGGAATGTGTGATGATTCTGCTTAAATATGGCTATAACTCAAAGCTGTATTTTGGTCTCTGGGTAGTGTATCTCTTTACTCATAAGGTGCGCAGCTATAATCCTAGGTGTATATTGGCAGTAGTGGCCGGACTGAAACAATATGGCTTTGTATCCATCCCAGTAGGGCTCCATTGTATTCCTACACAGCCCGGAATGATCAAAGAAACATGTATTGTCCAGTCTGCACTGTAGATCAGATATGGCTGATAACATTGTATCATTCCACTTGGTCTCAGCTCTTTGCAAAGAATCTGGACTTGAGTGCATTATTCAATCAGACTTGCTGCCGCCGGTGACCTCATTCTGGGAGGTGGCATAAAGGGTATAAAAGATGAGGTAAGAGGCAATGGGAGGAATTGGGGCTGAGACCATCACAGACTACAGAGTTATTACAGAGATCACAGACAGACCATGAGGAGAGGCTGCTGTGATGAGCATGCAGGCTGGAATGCTGCTGCTTACTATGATCAGACTACAAGAGACTATTACTGAGAGACTGATGAGAGCATGCAGGCTGGATTATTGTATTGATGCCACATGCCAAGAAGCCTCCACGGGTTATTCACACATGACAAAGCATGTGTGAGTGTTGGATTATAGAGCCATATCAAGGAGATGCGTGGTAAAGTAATTATTTCAATTTTAGTCCCTTTTATTTCATTGCACTGTATCTTGTAACTAGTAACTGTTAATGCTTGTATATATCTGCATATCTGTTCTGAACTGCATGTGTTAGATGTTAATACCGACCCATTTAGGGGTTAATAAATATATAAAATTTAGAAAGCTTGTCTTGTATTTATCTTGTGGACCCAACACTCACTGGAGGTGAGTGTGGTTTTATATGAAAGAAGACTCAGGTGTGAGCCAAAGCGGTGTTGGCCCACTGAGGATCTTTCACATTGGTGGCAGCAGTGGGATCTTAGGATAAACAGCGTGTGTTGGTGACCTTTATCACTCACATGCTGGGGATTATGGTAATCCTATGAGACAAGCTCGGTATTAAAGCAAGCATTAAGATACAGTGAAAGTTTGATACAGTGCTGTTCCCCTCCCTTACTCTTTGTATTCTATCCTATCTTTTATTTGGCAAATACCAGTGGATGGCTAGTGGGCTCAGAAGCAGAGCTCAAGAATTGCTGAACCAGGCTTTTGGAGATCCTGAGCGTATGGCTGAAATGGAGGCAGCCACAGCTATGCAGAGTCCTGATTTTGGGGCTAGGCCAGGAAGTGCAGCAAGCAGCCCGGTCCCAACGATTACTTCACCAGGAGAGACCAGTAACCCCAGCCTTGTAGGGGGAATGGTTTCATACTAGCAAATGGCCCTGCAGCAAGTAGGCACCAGTGACCCTAACACATACCTGCAGGTGTTGGACCGTTTTCTGGAAGCTGTAGAACAAGAACAAGAATGGCAGGCTGCTGACCGACAGGCAGAGAGAGAGTATCAGCTTGAGCTGAAGAGGCGGGAGCTCTCCCAGCGGGCACAAACCGCCCCTGCGCAAACTCCAACAACCCTGCAGAGACCCTCAAGTTGGAAGGAGAAGCCAGGCCGGAGTTCACCACAGCCGTCTGTCGTCAGGTCGGGTGAGACAAACTATGCCCTGGGTGGTCCCTCCCCTGTCCCAAGAACTCTGGGCACCCTAGTGACCTTCCCCAAACCCCAAGGGGAGGTGCGGCGGGGCCATGCCTGTAACTAGACAGGACATTTTAAGGAGGAGTGCCCCAACCGCCCTGAGAACTTCCCTGTTTCCCAAGCCACAGCAGGTGGCCCATCTGTGTATCTGGACTGGGGTGCAGAAAAAGGAATGCGGACTGTGGGACTATTGACTGATTTGCCTGCTAATGCACTGTTGGGAACTGATTTAGGACCTATGATGTCCCAATATGGGGTGGGGAGCAACCCAATTTACTGTGATAAACTGTCTATGATTAATGCTGATAATGTGTCTGTCATATCTGCAGAGAGGGCCCGTAACCCCCTCTCTGAGATACTTCCCATGGCAGTCAATGTAAATGCTAATGAGTTGCCTTCAGCTGAGAGCAGGGAAGATGCCAATGAACTTCCTGCAACCCAGCTCAGCAAAAATGTTATTGATGCTTTGTTCACCCCCGTGCTAGGAGCCAATGAGACCTTGTCTGTAGACACACCCACATCTGCGGGGGCGTCTCCCTCCCAGCTTGTTAATATGTCTACTGCAGATCTCATTGAGGCCCGGTGTGAATTAACAATTGCTAATGAATGTACTGTCAATGTAATTGCCAATGTTTGTTGTGAAAGTGTACAGGGTAGCTCTTCTGAGTCACTGGAAGCGACTTCTACTATTTCGCCCAGTGCATCCGATAAGCACCCAACTGCTGACCATGTGCCAGGTGGTCAGGTAGGCTATGGGGATCTTATGGCTGATCCAGGTGAGGGACGGACTGCTGGTAGTGCGGTGTTAGCCCGCAGCCAGAGTGCTACAAGGGTGGAGGGTGTTCCGACCCTTGAACCGTTGCCTACACCACCTGGAGTCGGTGTTGAGACCGCCATGACTAGCCTCACTCCCTTGAAGCCGGAGGAGTCCGGCCGGTATGAGACATACACGTCTCTTCTGTCCAGTTCTATTCCAGGAGCGCCCATGGCCCAAGTGCAGATGGCATGGGGTACTGGAGGTGTGATCCAAGAAGGGGGTATGTCAAATGTATTACCTGTCAATGTATTGTGGGGGGATGGTTTGGGGAAGCATGATCTCAGTCATTTGCCCAAGGTATCACCATCACCCACCCAAGTACAGGAGGAACAGGATGTAGGTTTGGAAGCAAAGGGGGAGGTGCAGAACCCCATAGAACTCTCCCAACTAGCGGCTAGTGTGGGGGAGACCCTGAGAGAGCAGGCCAAGGGTAGCCAGGAGAGCAGAGATTGCCAGGATGGGATCTCTGGAATGGTACCCCAAGGGCCTGAGGTCATGAGTGTGGCTCTACAGCATGCCAGCACTCAGAAAGCGGACCCAGAACAGGCAGGAGGTAGCCAAGTGTACGTGGCTCAGGCCCTGAGCCTTAGAAGTTTCCCTAGTCAGACTAGAGAGACAGAAGGGGCCAGCAGCTATGTAACATGCACCTCTCTTTTGTCTCACTCCAGCCAAGAGTTCAGAGATGCTGTCCAAGCTGACCCTAGTCTGGACATATTGAAGGCGCGTGGCTCTCAACCACCCTCGGAGTCTGACAAGGCCTGAGTCTGCTAGGACCCCGGGGGAAGGTGAGGGAGTCTTGGGGCCAGAGCCAGAGCCTGAGAAGCTGGAGGTGGAGGTGCTTTCAGAAGAGGGGCGTAGGCCCCTACTTCCTGCAAGCCCCATCTAAAGAGGGAGGTGTGATGATTCTGCTTAAATATGGCTTTAACTCAAAGCTGTATTTTGGTCTCTGGGTAGTGTATCTCTTTACTCATAAGGTGCGCAGCTATAATCCTAGGTGTATATTGGCAGTAGTGGCCGGACTGAAACAATAGGGCTTTGTATCCATCCCAGCAGGGCTCCATTGTATTCCTACACAGCCCGGAATGATCAAAGAAACATGCATTGTCCAGTCTGCACTGTAGATCAGATATGGCTGATAACATTGTATCATTCTACTTGGTCTCAGCTCTTTGCAAAGAATCTGGACTTGAGTGCATTATTCAATCAGACTTGCTGCCGCCGGTGACCTCATTCTGGGAGGTGGCATAAAGGGTATAAAAGATGAGGTAAGAGGCAATGGGAGGAATTGGGGCTGAGACCATCACAGACTACAGAGTTATTACAGAGATCACAGACAGACCATGAGGAGAGGCTGCTGTGATGAGCATGCAGGCTGGAATGCTGCTGCTTACTATGATCAGACTACAAGAGACTATTACTGAGAGATTGTGATGAGAGCATGCAGGCTGGATTATTGTATTGATGCTACATGCCAAGAAGCCTCCACTGATTAACTCCACATGCTGTGTGTGAGTGTTGGACTACAGAACCACATCCAAGATATGTGTGGTAAAGTAATTATTTCACCTTTATTCCCTTTTATTTCATTGCACTGTATCTTGTAACTAGTAACTGTTAATGCTTGCATATATCTGCATATCTGTTCTGAACCCATTTAGGGGTTAATAAATATATAAAATTTAGAAAGCTTGTCTTGTATTTATCTTGTGGACCCAACACTCACTGGAGGTGAGTGTGGTTTTATATGAAAGAAGACTCAGGTGTGAGCCAAAGCGGTGTTGGCGCACTGAGGATCTTTCACAGAATGTATCAAGGAGTATTATCATTTTGAGCCTAAAAATGCTTCCCAAAAATTAATGTACAAAGTGAAAATTAAAGTTTTTAAAGAAATATCCAATTTCAGTGCCTAACATGTTGCGACCACTTTGTGGCATCAGAGACATGAACTCCTAAAACTATTAAGTGGGCTATCCCGGGGACAAAAAAATTAAATATGTGGGTATAAACTACTGCTTGGGCACACAGCAGGGCTCAGAAGGGAAGGAGCACTGTGTTTTTTTAGCTTTTGGAGTACTTTCTGGTCGCCATGTTATTTTTGCAGAGCCCTGGAGGTGCCAGTAAATTGGAATTCCCCAAGAAGTGACCCTCATTTTGTAGGGGCAATTTTAGCGTCTCTGCAAATGTGACATGGCGTCCAAAAAAACAACAATCTAAATATGTGCTTCAAAAGCACATAGCGCTCCTTCACATTTGCGCCCTGCTGTGTGCCCAAATGACAGTTTATGCCCACATGTATGACACTGGTGTACCCAGGATAACGTACTTAACAACGCCATATGTGGGTATAAACTGTTGTTTGGGCACAGTCGGGCACAGAAGGGAAGGAGCGCTATTTTGGTTTTTGGAGCACAGTTTTCTTTTTGGACACCATGCCACTTTTGCAGAGCCCATGAATTGCCAGTAAAGTGGAATCCACAGACATCTCACCCCATTTTGGAAACTATACTCTTCAAGGGATTTATCAAGTGGGGTAGCGAGCATTATTAACCATTAAGCGTTGCATTCTTTTAATTTCCAGAAATGAATGCGCAGCTGATAATGAAAAGTTAAAAATGAAATTTTTCTATAGATACGCCATTTCAGTGCCCGATATGTTGTGCCCAGTTTATGTCTGCACAGACACACACTCCAAAAACTGGTGAGCGGGGATCCCGGGCACAACAGCTTTTGGAGCGTTCATCTCTGATACAAGCCGGGCACAACATATTACGCACTGAATGATGTATTCCTGGAAAAATTGTCATTTTCACCTTTCACCATCAGCTGCGTATTCATTTATGGATAATAAATTATAGCAACAATTGGGGGTTAAAAATGCTCACTGTACCCCAGGATAAATTCCTTCAGGGGTGTAGTTTCCAAAATGGGGTGACATGTCAGGGGATTCCACTGTACTGGCATTTCAGCTCTGCAAAAGTGCAATGGCGTCCAAAAACCAAACCCTCCAAGTCTGTGCTCCAAAAACCAAATAGCGCTCCTTCCCTACTGTGCCCGGCTGTGCCCAAACAGCAGTTTATACCCACATATGACATTAAGTACATTATCCTGGGTACACCAGTGTCATACATGTGGGTATAAACTGCAGTTTGGGCACACAGTAGGGCGCAGAAGGGAAGGAGCGCTATGTGGCTTTTGGAGCGCAGATTCAGATGTTTGGGATCTGGATGCCATGTCATGTTTGCAGAGCCTCTAAAGTACCAGTAAAGTGGAATCCCCTAGGGAATGACCCCATATTGAAAAGTGCACCCCTCAAAGAATCAAGGGGTGTAGCGAGCATTAATATCCCAGACGTGACTGCACAGCGGATGAGGAAAAGTGAATGAATATGTAATCTGTGCGTAGTACATTGGGTACACTAAATTCCCTACTATTTCCCCAGTAGTTCCTATTATTGGGGTGGCCACCCTAGGGGTCACTTCTGGTTTATTATCCTTCGTAAACTCTAAATCTGGTTTGTCCCCTGATATACGCTCGCACAGCTTATACATTCCCTTCCTGCCGCAGCCAGTTATGTTCTAATGATTTGGCGATTTTTGGGGTTTTTGTCTTCACATTGTACGAGCTATATTTTCTTTATTTCTCTGGTGATGTAGCCATGTGAGGGCTTGTTGTTTGCTGTATGAGATGTATTTTTTAATGACATCATTTTTAGGTGCTTACAACTTATTAAATAAATTTATTAACTCCTTTGTTGGTGGATTAAAAAACAACCCCATCAATTCTGGCACTGCGTTTTACCTTTTAAATTTTTCACCATGCAGCGTAGAGCATAAATAACATGTTATCTTTATTCTGCGGGTCGGTACGATTACGGTGATACCTCATTTATACTGTTTTTTATGCAATACCAATTTTGCAGAACAAAAACCCATTTGGGGACATAAATCAATTTTTTTTGCATTGCCATCTTCTAAGATGCGTAGCATTTTTATTTTTCAGTTTAGAGAGTTGATTTAGTGCTTATTTTTTGCGGGACAAACTGTGCTTTTTATTGGTACTGTTTTGGGGTACATATGACTTTTTGATCACTTTTTATGGCATATTTTGTAAGGTGAGATGGCGAAAAATCATTACTTTTGGCGGGTTTTTTCCATTTTTTTTTCCCAACGTTCACCGTGTACATTAAATTTGGTTTCAGTTTTATTGTACAGGTTGTTACGGACGCGGCAATACCAAATATGTATTGTTTTTATTAATTTCTAGGTTTATTTTTTATATAATTCATTTTATATAGAAAAAGGGAATTTTTGGGGCTTTATTCTTTTATTAATTTTTTTCACTTACTTTATTTATATTTTTTTCACTTTTTTTTTACTTTTCATGTGTCCCATTAGGACACCTGAGCCATAGATGCTGTGATCTCTGGCTCAGTACTATAGACTGCAAGACATGAGCATGAAAGTGTCTTGCAGCCTATACAGGAAGTCAGCGCTATGGAAACACAGCGCTGACTTCCGCAGGTCTCGGCAGGATCAACAAGGTAGTGGGGTCTCCAGGCAGCCTGGGGTCACTTGGCAGACCCCAGGCTGCAGATTATAGATATCGGCACCCCCCGATCTCGCCGCGGGGGGTGCGGCAAGATGGCAGAACCCCTTGGATGCCGCGGTCATGTTTGACCGCGGCATCCAAGGGGTTAAAACCTCCGATTGGAACTCAGTTCCGTAGGGTGTTAGCTGTCAGTTACAGCTAACACCCGGTTCCGATGCCGCCCGCTCGGATAGTGAGTGGGCGGCCGGCCTCGGGCGTAGTATTACGCCCTGGTGCGCTAAGTACCTAGCGCCCAGGATGTAATAGTACGTCCAAGGTCGTTAAGGGGTTAAACACTCCTCCAACCGTCTTGCCATCTTCTCCCCCAGCACAGCTGCACCCTCCCCATTGAGATGCAGCCCATCCCTACCATAGAACCTGTAGCCCACAGCAAAGTCGGCCCAGTTCTCCAGGAACCCAAACCCCTCCTTTCTACACCAGTTCTTGAGCCACTTGTTTACCTCCCTAATCTACCTTTAGGAATGCTGTTCATTACTGCTGTGATCTCTTCTAAGGTCACTGGTGCTGTAAGGGAGATTTTCTCTACCACTGATAAATGGGGAAGATTAAGTGAGGCAAGAAAGTTCTTAATGAGATCTGACTTCTGAGATGAGGAAAAAGAGGGAGCAGCGGCTTCTAAGTTATACAATTCAGAATAGAAGTTAAGGAAGGCTTTTGTGATGTGAAGGGTAGAATGCTGAAGAACTCCAGCTTTGTCTTTCACACAGGAAATGAAGCATTTGGCTTTGGATTTTTTGATAAACGCTGACATGAGGCGTACAGTCGGTGGCGATAATGTAGAAAATTTTTGGCAGTTCTTGCGTTGATGAGATCCCTTAACTCTTCTCTGCCAAGAGACAACCTTAGTCAATTTTCTCAGTCTTTCTATGAAACTGTGCCAGTTGGTCACTGTTAGTATTATATTTGTTTTGTATATCTTGTGTACTGTATGTAAATCCTCAAATGTAAAACACAATGTGTGAAGAATATCGCCTCGCCCAGCCGCCCGGCACGCCTGCGATCAAACTTCTTTCTTAACCTCCCACTCACACACCGTGAGTAGACCAGGTCATAGGATAAAAACGAAACGAGCGATATAAATTTTATATATTTAATAACCCAAGTGGGTCGGTATGGATTAATAGCATATACAGAAATATACCATATTAATATGATCAAGCATAAACATACAAGCAAAAGAGCAATGATACGGCACATAAAAAAAAATGGAAATAAAATATAGAAATAATACCAGACCTCAGGAAGATTCCTGATCACAGCTATCTCTTAGCTGTATCTCTTCCAGCTTCCACCCAAAGACTAACACCAACCCACTCTAGCCAGTGTGAAGACCCTTGTCCAGCCCCACCCTTCACCCCCCCCAGTCAGCCCTCTCCTCACGGAAAGAGGAATCTATGCTGGTTAGAAGGAAAGATGGGTACCTGGGTTAGTTGTAGGTCATTAGCCCACCCTCCCCCCTTTGGACATCTGGGATATCACACTGACGGGCCAGACAGGCCCTCTCTCCATGGTATGCACATAAAACCATTGGAGCGAATTGACCACCAATGTAAACACAGCTTTACACTCCTACAGATATGTGACTGATACGAATGAGGAATGATACATGTCCAAGAAAGATACATAAATTGAGGGTCTCATCATCACACAATGGAATTAATAATGCTATATAAATAAACAATAATAATAATAATAATAATAAGCAATTAGAGATGAGCGAATCGAAGCTGCAGAAGTGAAATTCGATCCGAATTTCAGGAAATCTTTGATTCGCCACGATTCCGGATTTCCTCACGTTTCGATGCATCGAATCGCATTTTTTAATGAAATGGCCGCCGCACATGTTAGAACAAGGGGCAAGGGATTCTGGGAGCACGGGATCACCCACAATGCCAAGTGTGCAGCAAATCAGCAGCCAGCCGGACCTGTGATGTCACAGCCCTATAAAAACCCTCGGCCATTTTAGGTACAGTCATTCCACAACGCTCTTACTGTAGGGAAAGACGTCGGCAGGAGCTAGGGAAAGACTTAGAAAACATATAGAAGTTCAGGGAAAGAGGATTACAAGTGTAAGGGAAGGATAGGGAGGAATTAAGAGAAGAATTTGGGGTGGTTGGAGGGTCATTTACAGTAAGAATTTGAAGCATAATTCACATTCACAGCACTCACTGTCTTTATAATGCTGCTCATTACTCATATCTGTTTCTTCAAGGTGGAACACAACAAGCCTTTTGCAGTGCAGTACAGCAATAAAACAGTGAATTATGATCCAATAATATCTGCACGTATTTGTAAAAAAAAAAGCCTTTTGAAAGGTGTTTATTATAAGGGGCTTATTCACTGTTCTTCCAAGGCACAATAGTAGTCAGTACTATTGTGTCAAAGAAAACTGAATTATCATCCAATAATATCTGCACTTATCTGTAATAAACGCCTTTAACGTGGGGAAAGACATAACGACCATATTCGCCATTTTGTTATCAGTATAAAGTTGCTGGCCATTTATCAGTACAGTATTGTCAATAATTCAATAATTCGGAGCCACAAATCTTAGCCTTTATCTTTTTTTATTGGTGTTCATTAGTGGGAGAAAAAATAAGGGGCATATTTGCCGTTCTCTTCAAAGTAGAAAATAACAGGCCTTTTTGCCCTTTGCAATTATGTTTTTTCATTGAACAGTATGTCAGACAGAAAAGCGACAGGCCATGCACAGGGGAGGGCCACAGGCCTAAATGTTTCTGGCGCAGGCACAGGTCACAGCAAAGTAAGGGGGCGTGGCAGCAGGGGTCAGTTACAGAGTCCTGAGTCTTGACCAGCAACCCAATGGTTGTAGACTGGTTGACTCGGTCATCCAATTTATCCCAAGTCACAACAGATACCCCCAGCCAAGAGTCGGTGGGTTCGTCAGACAAAACCCTTAGTTGGCATGGCCCGGCAGCAGGCCCTGTGCCCTCACTTGTCCTTAACCTGCCTCTGTCCTTTTCTGTTCCCTCAGCTAGAGAAATACTCTATGCTGTGGGCTCAGATCCACTGTACAGTGAGGAGGAGGTACTAGAGGACAGTAAGCAGCTACTGCTCAACAAAGATCTGGAGGAGATATCCGCCGCTCCCTGCGGTAGGCGGGCAAGTAGTGATGAGGAGAGTGGCGTGGGAGCTGGTGTTGAGGAGGATATCAGTGACCTGCAGACAGTAGTGGATGACAATGTAGCCAATCGTAATTGGGAGCCGGGTGACGAAGGTGCCTCTTCGTCATCAGGAGAAGAGGGATGCAGCTTGTGCATGAGGCAGCGGGGGAGGCAGCAGGGTGGCAGCAGTGGGAGGTCGGGAGCTAAACATGCCCAGGGTAGACAACCCACTTCGCAGCAGCCTACCTGCCCAGAAAGCAGTGGTGCAGGGGTTCACGGAGGCAGTGGCGGTAGCAATCAGTTATTGCGGAGCGTTGGGTGTAAAATCACCTACTCAGCGGTGTGGCAGTTTTTTGTAAAGCCACCAGAGAGGTGAACATGGCCATATGTTCAATCTGTGGGCAGAAGGTGAAGCGTGGCCAGGGTGCCAACATGTGCAGTGTCACCATAAAGTGGCCTTGGAGAGCCGTGGCTCCAATGTGGTGGTCCAGCCTGCCGCAGCAACCGCTGCAGCACCCAGTGGAATGCACCCCATTTCAGGCAGTCAAGGCTCCACCACGTCAGCTGAAGGAAGCTGTGTGTCCTTCCCATCATCTGCTGGTCGTGATGCTCCTGCTCCTCCTCCTCCTCCTAGTCAGTTATTGCGTCAGCAATCAATCACAGAATCTATATCTAAGAGACAACAGTATGCGTGCACTCATCCAACAGTGCAGAAGCTGAACGTGCTCCTGTCTAAGTTGCTGGTGCTGTAGTCACTCCCTTTCCACTTGGTGGACTCTGCAAAGCAGAGAACTGATGGCTTGTGCTGAGCTGAGGTGGAGAGTCACAAGCCGTCATTTCTTTGCCAAGAAGGCAGTACCAGCCCTGCACAAATATGTAGAAGAGAAGGTGGGCCAGTCCTTGAGCCTGTCGGTGTCTGCCAAAGTGCATGGCAGCGCCGACGTGTGGAGCTGTAACTAGAGTCAAGGACAGTATATGTCATTTACGGCCCACTGGGTTAATGTGGTGCCTGCCCAGACACACCAGCAATTTGGACAGGTGACGCAGCTTCAGCCTCCACGTTCTCACGCCGTTGGCCCTGCAACAATGTTCGACTCATCCTCCACTGTCTCCTCAGCCTCCACTGCAGGGACAATTCCCAGTGCTCCTCCAGCATACCACATGTGCAGGGAACAACAGTGTCACGCTGTTCTACACCTCGTTTGCCTGGGCGAACAAAGACACACAGGGGAGGAAATGCTCCATGTCCTCAATCAAGAAATCGAATCCTGGCTTTCTCCAAGAGAACTTAAAATCGGAACAATGGTGACCGACAACGGGAAGAACACAGTGTCGGCGCTGCGTCAAGGAGGGCTGAGCCATGCGCCCTTTTCAATCTGGTTGTCAAGCGTTTCCTTAAGTGTTCCACCCATCTGCAAAACATCCTAAAAATGTCAAGGAAACTTTGCATGCACTTCAGCCACTCGTACACCGCGAAGCACGCCCTCCTTGAGCTGCAGCGGCAGAACGGCCTCCCACAACATAAGCTGATATGCGATGTTTTCACCCATTGGAATTCAACCCTCCATATGTTGGATCGACTATATGAAAAGCCATAAACAATTTATTGATGATCCAAATGGACAGAGGTACTCCCCTGTGTAACTTTAATGTTAGCCAGTGGCAGCTCATGCGTGACACCTGCCGTTTGCTAGTTCTCTTTGAGGAGGCCACATTGTTAGTCAGTCGCCAGGAATATGGGATGAACAACATCATTCCACTGATTGACATCCTGGAAAAGATGCTTTTCAATCTGGCTGGTCAGGGGACTGGAGATGTGGCATCTACAGCTCACGGCCATATGAGCCCTGTGGGGGCTGAACTGGAGGAGGATGAGGAGGACATTGGAGCACAAACAATGTGTAGCCAAATGGGTGGAGAAGAGGAGCAGGAGCAACCAGAACAGCCAGAGGGAGATGAGGAGGATGAGGCAGATGACCCAGATACACTGTGGCAGTATGCAGTGGAGATGGATGCAGGGAATCCCTCGGAGTCAATTGTGCAAATGGCTCGATGTATGCTGACTTCTTTGCCCAGTGACACCCAAATTGTCACCAATTGCCTCTTCTGCGCAATCGTCCATCCTCTCGCATGTCCGACCGGGGGGGGGCCCTGAGCGCTCAACTTGCACTGGCATAGCAGCTGTGAGAGGGGAGGAGCAGTATCAGCTCCTTCAGCAGCAGCCTGAGCCTAGAGTCGCTGATGAGCAGCTTTCTTCAGCCACATAGTGAAGAACACAGACACAGAGCAGAACTTGAACCAGCAGGTGGTGGCATACTTAGAGTACACCCTGCCACCCATCATTGAAGAACCGCTGGACTACTGGGCAGCCAAACTGGATTTGTGGCCTCAACTGGCCGAGTTTGCCCTAGAAAAGCTGTCCTGTCCGGCCAGTAGTGTGGCATCAGAGCAGGTGTTTAGTGCGGCGGGGACCATAGTTACCCCAAGGAGAACCCGCCTGTCCACCCAAAATTTGGAGATACTGACCTTTGTGAAGATGAATCAGGCATGGATCATCCAGGATTTCCACTCACCAATGCCTGATGCAGCAGATTAAATGATCCATGCTGCCTCACCACACTCTGCCACTGGGTGACTGTATGGCCTCCTAAGGCTGTAGCTACACATTATATCACCTTGCCACTCTGTGGCCTACTAACGCTGCTGCCACCTCCGCACTCTGCCACTGGGTCACTGTATGGCCTCCTCACGCTGCTGCCACCTCCTCACTCTGCCACTGGGTCACTGTATGCCCTCCTCAAGCCGTTTCCACTGGGTCACTGTATGCCCTCCTAAGGCTGCTACTACCTCCACTTCTGCCACTGGGTCACTGTATGCCCTCTTCATGCCGCAGCTACTGGGTCACTGTATGCCCTCCTCATGTTGCTGCCACCAGGTCACTGTATGGCCTCCTCATGCTGCAGCCACTGGGTCACTGTGTGCCCTCCTCATGCCGCTGCCACTGGGGCACTGTATGCCCTCCTCATGTTGCTGCCATCGGGTCACTGTATGGCTCTCTGAAGCAAGAAAATAGGAGTTTTTTAGCGATATTCACCGCAAACTAATTCGGATCGAAGCAAATTTTTTTGGAACTTCGAATCGAACTGCAGAATTAAACTTTTGAGAAATTTGCTAATCTCTAGAAGCAATGTTAGAGAGTAGGAGATCAATTTGGCGTTGCGAGTCCTTGAGTTTGGATGTGAGAGAGATGAGGATACTTTTGATGAATGCTTTGTGTGCTTCCCAAATCATTGGAGTGGACATGTCAGGAGTAGAATTAATCTCAAAATATTCTTTTAGGTGGGCGCAGATCGTAGTAACGACATCCTATTTGTCCAGAAGAATCTCATTTAGCCTTAAGGATCTATCTCTCCGTTGGAGGCTGTGTAAAGTGATAGTGGTCCATACCTGGTCTGAGAGGGCGATGGTTTCAATGTTGGTTTTGGAGGTAGAGGATGCTAAAGCCTGGGATACGAAGATGTAGTTGAGACATTGGTAGGACTGTCTGGGGTTAGAGTAGAAAGAGTAGTCTCGGGTGGTGGGGTTATGAAGACGCCATACATCCACAAGATAGAGATCACGGAGAGTTTACTGCAGTTTGCCTAAGGCTTTCTGTGGTATTGGGAGGAGTCTTCCTGGAGGTTTAACATGAGGTTCAGATCTCCAGCCATGACTATAGGGCTTTCTGCAAAAAGTTGGAGTTTATGTAGGATATCGACTAACCAAGGTATTTGGTGTCGGTTTAGAGTGTAAATATTCACCAGCGTGAGCTTCTGATTTAGCGATGGTGCCCTTCAGGAAAAGGGCCCTACCCTCCGGATCTTCATAGGTTGCGCAGAGCAGACGAAGGGAACAGAGTGATGAATGAGTGTTGATACACTTTTCGTGGCAGAGGAGGTATGAGTACAGTGGAAGGCCTGATTGTAGTATTTCTGTGGTAGCTTGGGAATTCGATCCCCTTTAACACTAGAAGTCCCAGAGAGGGGTCATTTAACATTTCTACCTTTGGAACCCAGAGACGGGTCGAATGACCTGAAGGATTTTATCTAACATCCTATAATCACCGTCTTTTGTTCTGTAATTAAGGCCATTACTGTCACACCACAGGAGGTTGTTGTTTTCCATTGAGTTTAGCCATTTAGTGTCTAGTTAGTTCTATTCAGTTTATTGTATTTGATAATATAAAGACTATACATATTGTATTTAGTTTAGTTTTATTTGAGCAAAAAAGCACTGAAACAATTAATCATTTTTTATATATTTTAAATAGAATTAGAAATTTTAGAGCAAGGTACAGCTGTGAGTAATGACCAGAAGCATTTGTCTAAGGCAGGGGTAGGCAACCTTTTTTGTTCGACGTGCCGATTTTAATAAAAAAATCAAAGATGAGGTACTCGGAGTGTCGGTCAATAATTGTAAGTCTGACGACCCCTAAACTAAAGTCATATACCACAAACCATAACACAGAAGTGCTGCCACCAGATGCTTTAGAACACATGCGTTTACTGCTATTTCCTGGGACACTCCTGTACTTTCTGATTAGAAGCAATGAAAGTCCATGTGCAGCCCCCAATTAGTGGTAAATTTATTGTGTCCAGGAGCCCCGTATGGCGGCATCCTTATGGTGAATACACACTATGTATCTGGATGCAGCTATATTTGGAACTTTTTCATTCAATGTAAAACTGGTGCATTTTTGCACAAAAAAAAACAAAGCCGCAGTTTTCTGTGCAAAAACACATCCTTAATATAGAAAACACACCGTTATACAGAATAATGTCCCATAGTGGTCCCTGCACACGGTATTATGTCCCATAGCGGCCCCTTCAACATGGTATATGTCCCATAGCTGCCTCTGCACACGGCATTTGTCCCATAGCTGCCTCTGCACACAGTATTTGTCCCATAGCAGTCCCTACACACAGTATTTGTCCCATAGCGGCCCCTGCACACAGCAATATGTCCCATAACGGCCCCTACACACCGTATATGTCCCATAGCAGACCCTGCACACGGTATATGTCCCATAGCGGCCCCTGCACACGGTATTATGCTCTATAGTGGCCCCTGCACACGGTATTATGTCCCATAGCAGCCTCTGCACACGGTATTTGTCCCATAGCGGCCCCTGCACACGGTATTATGTCCCATAGCGGCCCCTACACACAGTATTTGTCCCATAGCTGCCCCTGCACACAGTATTTGTCCCATAGCGGCCCCTGCACACGGTATTATGCTCCATAGTGGCCCCTGCACACGGTATTATGTCCCATAGCGTCCTCTGCACACGGTATTTGTCCCATAGCGGCCCCTGCACACGGTATTATGTCCCATAGCGGCCCCTACACACGGTATTTGTCCCATAGCTGCCCCTGCACACAGTATTTGTCCCATAGCGGCCCCTGCACACGGTATATGTCCCATAGCAGCCCCTGCACATGGTATTATGCTCCATAGTGGCCCCTGCACATGGTATTATGCTCCATAGTGGCCCCTGCACACGGTATATGTCCCATAGCGGTCCCTGCACACGGTATTATGCTCCATAGTGGCCCCTGCACACGGTATTATGCTCCATAGTGGCCCCTGCACACGGTATTATGCTCCATAGTGGCCCCTGCACACGGTATTATGCTCCATAGTGGCCCCTGCACACGGTATATGTCCCATAGTGGTCCCTGCACACGGTATTATGCTCTATAGTGGCCCCTGCACACGGTATTATGCTTCATAGTGGCCCCTGCACACGGTATATGTCCCATAGTGGTCCCTGCACATGGTATTATGCTCTATAGTGGCCCCTGCACACGGTATTATGCTCCATAGTGGCCCCTGCACACGGTATATGTCCCATAGTGGCCCCTGCACACGGTATATGTCCCATAGTGGCCCCTGCACACGGTATATGTCCCATAGCGGTCCCTGCACACGGTATTATGTCCCATAGTGGCCCCTGCACACGGTATTATGCTCCATAGTGGCCCCTGCACACGGTATATGTCCCATAGTGGTCCCTGCACACGGTATTATGCTCTATAGTGGCCCCTGCACACGGTATTATGCTCCATAGTGGCCCCTGCACACGGTATATGTCCCATAGTGGCCCCTGCACATGGTATATGTCCCATAGTGGCCCCTGCACATGGTATATGTCCCATAGTGGCCCCTGCACACGGTATATGTCCCATAGTGGCCCCTGCACACGGTATATGTCCCATAGTGGCCCCTGCACACGGTATATGTCCCATAGTGGTCCCTGCACACGGTATTATGCTCTATAGTGGCCCCTGCAGGCAGAAGCGCCCGAAGAGTACAGAGCGGCTGCGGAGCGTGGAATAGTGAGTACATTGTTTTTTATGTTTGATCATCTCCCCGGGGGCTCCGCTTATTATACTCGGGGGTCTGAAGAGACCGCACAGTATAATAATAGCAGTTTCGTTTCGGCCATGTTTGGTCCGATCGAAACTGCTGGGTGAGGAGTCCGCTGCCGTGCCAGGGGAATAAGCCTCGCGTGCCAAGAGTGGCACGCGTGCCATAGGTTGCCGACCCCTGGTCTAAGGCCTCAAGCACACTAGCGAAAAAAAATTGCAATGCAATGCGATGCAATTTTTTTCTGCGATTTGCCAATGTATTTCAATGGCACCAAGCACACCTGCGATTTTTTTTCGTGCAATTTTTTTTCATAGGTGCGATTTTCCTGCGATTTTTTTTTTTTTTTTTTTTGTGCGATTTTTTTTCGTGCGAAAAAATCCCAGAGGAGTGATCTATATGACCAATGGGACAGATCACAAAAATATCGCAAGTAGCTGTGATTTTTTTTGCGATTTTTTTTTTTTTTTTTTTTTTTTCTGCACCCATTGACTTGAATCTAAATATACAAAAATGTAAATATACAAAAGAACAACTGTTATTTGTTTCTATGCTTTTTATTTTTGTTATGAAAATAATAAAAAAAATACAAGGAATAAAACAATTCCACACATATTTACAATAGGCTGCTGTGGGGGGCTGCGTGTGTGTGTGTGAGTGGCATGTCCTTCTTGTGTGACTAGCATTTCAGCACTCACTCAGCAGTCTGTCTGCACTGTCGGAACATACCTGGCACTGCCTGGGTATGTCCCTGGTACATTTGCCACACGTGTATTTGTAGCAGTAAACACATCTCTCAGTTGCACAATTGTTCGTGCATCGATGGTTGACCTGACACTTCGCCCTTTTGCCAGGGCTGGGTGTGGAAGGTTGTTGCCGAAGGAGTTTCTCCTTGCGTGCCTTCTTTTCAGTCACATGAGAGCCACCTAACTCTTTTGCAAGCTCAACCAGGAAGTCCACCCGTCTCTCCTGCACCCCAGTGCATGCCTGATAAAGAACATGAGCATTCAGTGCTGCCATGTCAATCATGTTGTAGAACACGGCGAATGGCCATCTCCGTGTTCCTGCATGCAGGCTGTACTCCCGCACCATTTGGTCCATTACATCCACACCGCACTTTGTGTGGTTGTATTGTGTGACCGTGTTTGGCTTCCTTTTGTTGGTATCCTTAGTCTCAACCACGCTGTGCATGCTGCTGAGAATGTAGACGGCCTTCTTTCGTTTGGGTGCATATACTGTCAGTGTGGCATCAGTGGTTGAAAACACCTGAGTGGTGAATTCAGTGCGGTCCATCTGTCTAGCGGATTGAGGAATTTCCCGGCGACTCTTGTTGACTGTGCCGAGGATAGTGGTTTTCCGGCTAAGCAGTCATTGTGCAAGTGACAATGATGTAAAGAAATTGTTCGTGGTTACAGTTCTGCCCTTGTCCATGAATGATTCCATCAGCCTCATCACTACAGTTTCGGACAGTCTCTCCCCGCTGGGACGACTGGGGTCCTTGCCAAGATATGGGAGGACATTACAGATGTACTTTGATTTCAAGTCGCAGACTACTTTGAGAAGCAGTCACATCCCCCACAGCACAAAAGGCTGCATGCAAATTTGCTAAGGTGTTAGCAAATATTCCCAGCCACAACAATGCAGCTGGGGGGTGGGCAGACACTCAGCAGCTTACATTCTTTTCTTTACACTCTCTTACAAGACCTGAGGTGGATCAACACAATTTCCCCCTGCAGATTCCTCAGACAATGGCCACATTTACAAATGAAAGGAAATGCTAATTGGAGCCATCAGAGTTGTCAGTTTGGACTAAGGGTCATTTGACCCTCTTTCAGGACTTCAAGGGGGAGCTCGAAATTTCTGGGACTTCTAGTGTTAAAGTGCGTTTCTTGAAGGAAACTATACTGGAGTTGAGTTTAAGTAGAAGCAGGTAGATCTGTGACCTTTTGTTTGGTGAATTAAAGCCATTCACATTAAATATGGAGAAGATCAGTTGAGCCATATCTTGATGAAATGAGACAATGCAGGTACCAGCCAAAGTTAGTAGATGTTAGTAGAGGCGGGGCAGAGAGAGACGCAAAGGCAGAAATGTATAGGGGGAAAAAGAGTGTGGGGGAAAGGGGAAAAATGTAGAGAAAACAGGGGTGTTAAGCCAAGTTCAGAAGAGTGTGTAAAATCAGACTCAGTGGAAGCGCCTGATGACCACTGAGTAGGACCAAAAAGCAGTGGTTCTCAACAGATTAACCAATAATGGGGATGGGGTTAGGAGAAATTCTGATCGGATAGGGCAGAATGTGGGTCTCGCCAGAAAAAAAGAGGGGAGGGGGTTAGGGGAGGGGGAGAAATGCTGAATTTCTGTCAGTCTTGTCCATCTTGACAGTTGACCTCCCCTGTATCTCATTTCAGAAGTCCTTTAGTTCCTTTACCAATTATTGAAGTACCATTTGAGCATATAGCCATGGATTTAGTTGGTCCTCTGGTAAAATCTGCTAGGGGTCATCAATATATTTTAATAGTGTTAGACTATGCTACCCTGTACCCCTAGGCAGTACCCTTAAGAAATACCTCCTCTAAATGTATTGCATGAGAATTATTTCATACTAGTAGAATACCCGTGGCTTCGCTCGTGGAAAATATGTTAAATTGTTGGTTATGCTAGCTAAAGTAAAATTTTCAGTGTCACACTGAAATTGACATTTTCAGAGTGCTACAGTAAATCTTTTTTTCCACTTTAAATTTTTCTTATTTTCGCATTTTATTTATTTGTCGTAACATTGATGTGAACAACTTTTTTTTTTATTTCAACATTTTTATTGATTTTACATATTCAATACATATTATGTAGTATAAACTATTACAACTATTTTTTATCAAAAATTTAAATTTTTGCACCGTACACAAACATATAAAACATTTACACCCAATTAACAACATAGTGCAACTCTTCCCCCTCCCTCCAGTGTAATCTATAAGTAGTTCACGGACAAAAGAGTAAAATTGGTTTACAGTTTAAGAACTATCTATTGTAGTGCTTTTTGGTAAACAATGTTTCTGGTTTTACCTTCAGGTGCATATATGAAAAGATTTTTGGGGTTACCCACTCTAGAGCAAGCAACGTACAACTGTCCATGTGAAAAACATGGGCTCTCCAAATTAATGCCGGCTACTTTAAGTGATTGACTTTGTGCTTTGTTTATACACTGTGTTCCAAATTATTATGCAAATAATATTTTCATATTTTCCAAAATTACCTATATGAATTGCAGTCATTGTAATTTTCCAGTCATCAACTATTCGAGTATAATTGAAAGGTTTTTGAACAAACTGCCTATGATAACAGTATATTTTAAAAAAAAAATAAACACTCAAAATGCATGTTTTAAATTATTATGCACAGCAGAATTTGCAACATTTTCATTTTTATTAAGAACAAAAAAATGGTCATTGTGAAATTATAAGCATTAGCAGGTTATTACAAACTGAAATCAAACAGTTTTCAAGCCAAAACTTTATTCGAGGTGATGTTACATTTGCACATAGGACCCCTTGTTCGAAAGAAGCTTCTGAACTCTCTCGTCCATTGAATTTGTCAGTTTTTGGATGGTTTCTGCTTCAATTGTTTTGCATGAGGACAGAATACCCTCCCAGAGCTGTTGCTTAGATGTGAACTGCCTCCCGCCATCATAGACACTCCTTTTGATGATGCTCCAGAGGTTCTCAATGGGGTTGAGGTCAAGGGAGCATGGGGTCCACACATAAGTTTGTCCCCTTTTATGCCCATAGCAGCCAGAGATGCAGATGTGTTATTTGCAGCATGAGACGGTGCATTATCATGCATGAAAATGATCTTTCTGCGGAATGCATGGTTCTTCTTCTTGAACCATGGCAGGAAGTGCTGTTTGAGAAACTCCACATACATTATGGAGTTCATCTTTACCCTTTCAGGGATCCTAAAGGGGCCGACAATCTCTCTCCCCATGATTCCAGCCCAAAACATTACTCCACCTCCTCCTTGTTGGCGCCGTAGCCGTGTTTGCATGGGGTGTCCATCAACAAGCCATCCTCCACTCCATCCATCTGGACCATCAAGCGTTGCACAGCACTCATCAGTGAACAAAACAGTTTTGAAGTCAGTCTTCATGTATTGTTTGGCCCACTGGAGCCGTTTCTGCTTGTGTGCAGTGGATAGAGGATGTCGCCAGGATGGCTTACGCACAGCTGCAAACCTCTGAAGGACCCTGCATCTTGTTGTTTGGGGGACGTTGGAGGCACCAGCAGCTTCAAAAACTTGTCTGCTGCTATGACAAGGCATTTTTGAAGCTGCTCTTTTAACCTGACGTAATTGCCTGTTGGAAAGAGTCCTCAATTTTCCCTTATCAGCACGCACACGTGTGTGCTGTGAATCAGCTACATACTTCTTGATTGTGCGATGATCACGATGAAGTGTCTTGGCAATGTTGATTGTAGTTATGCCTTGACCTAAACACTCCACAATTTGTTGTTTGGCTGAAAATGTAGGCTGCTTAATAATGTGGGACAGCCTTCTTAAGTAGTCTTGCCTTTAATTGGACACACCTGCCAAACTAATTAGCACAGGTGTCTGCAATTGCTTTCAGTGATATAAAGAGCCCTGACACACATCACCATCAATGAGTTTAACTGACAAACAAAAAAAATCTTACCTTATCACTCCTAAACACTTTTTGCATAATAATTTGGAACACAGTGTAGTCATAGCAAATGCCAGTTGGATTGGGAACTGCAGATGCTTAAAATTGAAGGGCATGTCGCTTGGTAGCAAAGGAATATGCGGAATGAAAACATTTGCTCCCTTAGAGTTTCCCATAAGAATAGTGGCTTCAATAACATTGGGCATGAGACTTTTAATGCACAATCTTGTGCCGTTATACATTTTTGGTGGGTCAAGGTTCCGAAGCAAAATTATTGTGGCTCCTATTTTTAAAGTGAGCCTATGCGGTGGCATTCAAGGAGGCTCCAAAGAATTCAGGAACTCCAATGGATACATTACGGCTTGTTCACTCTCCATGACTGAATCAATGGGCAGCCTTCCCTGAATTAGTAGATTTATGAAGGTGACACTATCATTTTTAGGCGTTAGGATTGCATGTTCACAAAGCCACTGATGGTTGTTAAAATTGTTCAAATATCAGGGAAAACTTGGTCAATAAGTTCCATTACCGAAGATGTCATTTCACAAAAATCTTCTGGAAAGGAAATAAGACCAGTAGTGGAATCAGTAGGGAACCTGTCAGTTCCAAGGTATAGAAGCTGGTGTGTAAATTTGTCCGCAGTTGTATTTCCCATCAAATGAACCCGCATATTAGTAGTAAAAGTTTGCTTCTGAACATGTATCCACAGATAAGAAAATTTTAGACAGGCATTCAGCTCATCCGCTGGTGTTGCTCCCTTAAGAACAGGTAACGTCTGGCAGAAGTCACCTGCAAAAATTACAATTCCCCCCATTAAACAATCGGTTCCTCGCAGATATTTCAAGGTGCGATCAAGGGCCTCGACTGCTTTCTTGTGCGCCATGGTACATTCATCCCAAACAATTATTTTGCAAGCTTGTAATACCTTAGCTTTCCCAGAGCCCTTAGTGATATTACAGACAGGAGTTTCTGACAGCGCTATATTAAAGGGCAATCCTAGTGCTGAATGAGCCGTGTGCCCTCCATCTAAAAGAGTGGCCGCAATCCCAGATGATGCAACAGCCAAGGCAATGTCATTGTTTGAGCGAATTTCTTCAAGCAGCAAATTAATTAAAAATGTTTTACCAGTAACTCCTGGTGCATCTAAGAAAAATAGTCCCCCATTTCCACTGGAAATCTGACCCATAATTGCCATATAGGCCGATCTTTGGTCATCAACCAAAAGAGGATTATTTAATATGACAAATTCTTTACATTTTTCCAAATCATACCTTTTTTTCTTGCAGAATATCTCTGTTCGTGATATCAAAGTCTGGTTGATTTGGTGCTGGTAAACCTAATTCTATTAGAGTTTTACTATTGATAGATATGCACCTTTGTTCTAAAATCAAGAGGGCTTTGTTGAATATGTCAGCAGTGAAATTTAAGTCTAAGTCTGGATTAACTCTCCTTTGCACTCTAAGAATATCTTCACTAAGATATTCTTTGTATTTGTCCCAAAGTGCGCAGGGTTTGGAAGGTGCGCAGGTTGTAATTATTTTAGCAAACAGGTTTAGTTGAGGTGGAAAGTGAGTGACAGATGCTTCCTGCAATGTCATGTCCCAGTGTTGATCGTCTTCTATCAGACCACGCTTTTGGCATGCTTCCCTGTAAGTTTGACACAGCAATCCATCAACTATTTTCAAATCTGTGAAAGAAGTTGGCCCACGGACAGTGTGAAGCAGTAATCGGATGTAGTAACACTCTGCGTTGTTTGGATGCACTGTATACACACGTCCAAGAGCATCACTGGAACGTCCGTCCCATCCTGGGACCCTTGCACCTTGTTTCCTCTTGCAAAATACTTTTCTCGATTTATTCCATGTATAATATTTTGGAACATCTGAATATAATAAAGTCCTTGCAAATGGATCTGTTTGACATAGGAGAAAGAAAGCTGTCAATGTTGTATTGGGTGGTTGAGCAGCTCTTTCCTCTGCGTTCTTGGGAGTAAAATAAACTCGTTGTCCATTTTCAAGATGGACACTGAGATGAACTACAGACGGATGTCTTTCATGGATGGGAAAATTTAGTAATCGCCACACGGCTTCATTACTACTTATATACCTTCCCATCTGATACAGCATAATCTCATCAGATGTACATTTTGGATTCTCTAGCTGGAAAACTGCCATATCACTGCCCTTGTTAACATATTTGCAAATGTATTTAATTGACTTAACAGAGTTACAATATTCTACATTAATGTGCGCATCAAACATTTTTGAAAGTAGCGGAGAGTAAGGTACAACCCATCGATTATCTATTTCAAAATCTGTGTTTTGTTTAACCCGTTTTAATCTGATTGTTGCAGTATATCCTCCCTGTTCAGGTTTCTGTCTTCTGTAAAGAGGATAACCATCATCTCCTGTTTGTGTTTCTACAATCAAGTTGCGAGGATACTTTTTAATACATTTTCCTTCCTTCATACATGGCGATCTTGGGTTAAGTGACCCACATGGCCCATGGATCATATTTTTAGAAATAGTTTCAAAAAGTACCAGATTTGGAAGAACAGCAGAAATAACACTGTCAATTTGATCAGGGCGTATTTTATCCTTTAGCCATATCAGTAAATAAGCATGTGGAAGACCTTGTTTTTGCCACTCAATTGAATACATCCAACACTGACTTTCACCAAAAATGTAACACTTTGTAATTACGTCCATGAGCTTGATCAGTTTTTGTTTAAAAACCCTTGCTATTAAATCATGTCAATCAGAGGGGCCCTGACCATTCAGAAGCTCTTCCTTTATCTCTGGCCAAGTTGGATGACATGTAACTGTAATAAACAAATCAGGACGACCATATATCCGAACATATGTCATGGTGTCCTGAGCATACTCATGCATATGTCTGGGACTTCCAGTAAATGTAGCCAGTAAAATAAACATACGCCCAATGTCAGCCACGTTGCCATCATTAGCAACAGCATCCCTTAAATGAATGTATTCATCTACTCTAAGTTTTTGTTGGTTCAATTGTATGTACAAAAGACGCTCACTTTCCACCTTGGCATACATATCAACTATAAATTGATGAAAAAGTTGCCTACATTGTAAAATGTGGTTAGAAGACCCATGTCTGATCATTATTTGGTAGGCATAAAAGTCCATAGCTGATATTTTTTCACTGGTTGGCCTAGCAGTCTTGGGATCAGTATGTGTTAGATTAAAGTGATAGCCATCTTGGCCATTCCAAAATATTATCGGATATTGCAGAGCATCATATGATCTATGTGTTTCTGCAATACGTTGAAGATTGTCGCTTCGTCGCTGAATAATTATATCTCGACTTTGAAAGTCCTGTCCAACCAGTACAATAGCTACTTCGTTAACAGTGGGAGAATTAAAACGCCTTTCATGCTCAACAAACGGTGTCTTGTCTGCTCTAATTACAACTTGATATTCATCACGTGGCATTCTTTCTAAGGTTGTTTTGAAAAGGTTTATTAACTGATTGTGCTGATGGAAAAATCTTTGCAAATTCAACACAATCTCTTTTTTTGTCTCAAGTATAGCTTCACAACGTCTATCAGCTTGAATTTGTTCGTCTCCCAAAAAATAAATTTGTAAAAACTTTGGATCTTCATTTGCTAACAGGAAGCATTGAACTGATTTTGTCATATATTTGGCCCTGGACTTTAAAAGTTGGCATAAATCCTGCTTCCTGGAGTCCAGCTGTCGTACCAAAGGATGTCATCTGGAAAGATGAATTGTATCTCCTAATATTTTGCAGAAAATGCTTTGACTTGGGAGTTGTTCCTGACATGTATGAAAGAAGTGGATCAGGAGGTAGAGCTAAAGGTGGCAAACTGACTTTGCCATTTGAGCAGCACATACCAGGCGATTCCAAGTTAAACTTCTTTGCTTGACAGTGTTTGCATATTATGTCCATTTTGCCAATTATGACTTTCTGATGTGACCTATAGTCTTGAATTGGGTTGTAGTGAAATGCTTACAAACACAAATCAGCCTGCCTACATCTTTGCACACATTGCATATGTCGTATGCGGTCTGCCTTATCCGATTCTTGTGAAGATGACATTCCCGTTTCTCCCGTTTCCGATGTCTCAGCTGCCTTACATTTAGCCTGTCTCATCCGTTTCTTTTCAAGCTGCGAGTTACATTGTTCACTTGTCTCAGCTCTTTGACACAAATTTGCGTTCTTAGTTTTTGGATGAACTTGTCCAATAGATTTTTAGGTTGTTTTTTGGGCGGCATTTTAAAAAACAGTCCTTAGTATTATGACCCTTTAGTCTTCACCTGACACAGATAAGAGATGTAATAGGATGAATAGTAAATACAGAGCAGCCCTCACACAGTATTACTATGACCTGAAGGAGCTCACATCTCAGTAATGAAAACTGCTTCACAGGCAGACTTGTGTAGTTGCCCATAGCAACCAATCAGAGCTCAGCTTTCACTTTACCTCAGCAGCTTCAGTGATGAAAGCTCCCTGTATAGTAAGCAATAATGACAATCTTACTATGAGGCAGTTTTCGCCTGACCAATATTGCTGCTCAGTAAAGCTGCTTGCACACTACAGTATTTTTCACGGGTCTCCGGGTCGTGGATTCTACAGCTCCATAAACATTCTATGGAGCCTGCAAAATTCACAGCTTTGTGCACAAAGAAGTCTATGGAACTGCCAAATCTATGGACTGGAGGCCCGTGAAAAATACTGTAGTGTGCAAGCAGCCAGTAAGGATAAGAGGTGTTTTGTCAGTGCGTGCGTGTATGTGTGTGTGTGTGTGTGTGCACGCGTGTGATCCATGTGTATGTATGAGTATGTGTGCGCATGTGATCCATGTGTTTGTGCGTGCACAGTGCAAGTGTCCATGCGTGCGGTAGGTGTGTGTGAGTACGCATGTGCTCTGTTCGTCCGTGTGCGTAGGGTGCATCCATCTCAGTGTGTTTGTGTGCGTATCTGGGCCTTGCGTTCAGTGTGTGTGTGTGTGTGTGTGGTGTGCATGTGGTATTTATGGAGTGGTGTTGTGGTATTTGTGGGGTGGTGTTTGTGTTGTGTGTGTCTAGCGTGGTCTGGTGTTTGTGTGGTGTGTTGTGGCATTTGTGTGGTGTTGTGCTTGTGGGTTGGTGTTTGTGTGATGTTTGTATGGTGTTTGTGAAATGTTTATGTGTTGTGTGTGGTGGTGCGGCTCCTTTAGCAGCGACTCTTTTGCGCTGTCGCTATACTCCGTCCCTGTCAGTCACAAATGTTGTTTTCCCCTTAGCACTGTCACTTTCACCTTCACATTTCCCCATTATATGTATAGGGCCTAACTTCGGGGGCCCCAATCTGATGACTGGGGGACGCTAGGAAGATTTAACATGCGCAGTATTCTGCTCCTGTGGGTGGAGAGGGGGCGTGCCAAATTTCACCCAAATCGGGCGAGAACTGTGGATTTGTATAGAGCGGGCTACTACAGATTTCACATTTCTCCATTATATGTATAGGGCCTAACTTTGGGGGCCCCAATCTCATGATGGGGGGACACTAGCGAGATGTAACGTGCGCAGTATTCTGCTCCTGTGGGTGGAGAGGGGGTGTGCCAAATTTCACCCAAATCGGGTGAGAACTGTGGATTTGTATAGAGTGGGCTACTACAGATTTTGAGTTTTTATATATATATATATATATATATATATATAAATATTTGCCAGAAATGGCTTTGCCTAAAGAAATCCTAGATCAAGGGACACCATTTATGTCAAATATTATGAAAGAATTATGTAAAATTTGGAAAATTAAACAGTTGCGTATCTCAGTGTACCATCCTCAGACGGAGGGCCTGGTAGAAAGGTTCAACAAAACACTTAAAAGTATGTTAAAAAAGGGGGTGTGATTGGGACTGTCTAATTCCTTGCCTGTTGCAATCAGGGAAGTTCCTCAATCCTCCACTGGTTTTTCGCCCTTTGAACTGGTATATGGTTTTCATTCCCATGGATTGCTTGATGTGGTAAAAAAGACCTGGGAAAGTGAAGCTACTCCCTATAAGAGTGTCGTCGAGTATATTGCGCAGATGCAAGATAGGATTGGCAATGTTATGCCTATAGGGAAAGAACATCTTCTCAGGGCCCAAGAAGCTCAAAATAGAATTTATAATAGGTCTGCTAGAATCAGGCAGATCAGCTCTGGGTGGGTGTTGGTATTGGTGCCCACAGTTGAAAGCAAATTTCTTGCTAAATGGCAGGGACCTTTTGAATTTATTGAAAAAGTAGGCAAGGTGAATTACAAGGTACACCAATCAGGCAAAAGTAAGCCAGTTCAGCTATATCATGTCAACTTAATAAACCCCAAAAACAGGTATACAAGATGTCACCATTGCTGAAAATAATGACTTGTTTACTGATCTGCTCAATGTGGTTGAGCATGAGATGCTCATTGAGCCTCATGTTAAGGTAAATGTGAAACCTGACCGAATTCCTGAATCTCACAAAGAAGTAGTTTCACAAGAGGTTAAAAGGATGTTGCACTTGCAGGTGTTTGAGGAATCTAAAAGTGGGTGGTCAAGCCCGATAGTACTAGTTCCAAAACACACTGGAGAATGGTGCTTTTGTAATCTAGAAAGCTCAATGATGCCTTAGGGTTGTCAAGTTCATAGAAAGGCTGGGGTTAGCTCGCTTTATTACAACTCTAGACTTCACAAAAGGAGGCTACTGGCAAATCCCATTGTCAAAAGATGCCAAGGCAAAGACGGCCTTTTCCACTTCTTACGGGTGCTTCTGTAAGCCATGTACCGGGGTGGGCTCCCCAGGATACAGCAAAGTCACGAACAAAGGAAGCAACTCCAAGTCAATTTAGTAAAAAACAAGATTTTACTTTGAGTAGCAACACCTATTTACCAGAAAAACACTCTCAACTATTTACATACACTCAGCCAGTTATGCTGAGACCCTGGTGTTGTACAGCGCGGTGCCTTCTCATGTGTACTGCAATATACTCCAAGCTTTTACCTATCTGCAGGCTACTAACCAGCCGCTTGTTACCTTTTTATCACCCTAGTCACAGGATACAATTCAATGTGTGTGATAGAGGCACCGGCGGTATAACACAAGAGCTTACAAACTTATCAAATACCCCTATTCCCCACAAACAAAGTATAACCGAGTAAATATCATAGTAGGTCAGCTTGCAAGCCAAAGAAATATGACAAAGTGTAAAATGTCGCTTCTAGACTTCCTCAGAAGCTCCTCTATGAGAGTTACAACAATGGAATTCTCTGAGTCCTTACTACCAAATAGGTAGATAATTCACCAGTAGTGTGGCCTGTGAAGATGAGTATGCCTAACTAATCTAACTACAGGCCCTTATTCAGTCCCAAGCAATTTGCACCAAAAACTACTGCGGTGCGTGCACGATTACTTCTTTTATTGTGGGGTACCTTGCAGTTTCTCTCTGGAACCTCTGAAAGCAGGGCTCATCCAAACATGTGGTCTCACTGACTGGGCCACCTCTCAGCCGGTCCTTGATAGTAATCTTCACCTTAGGATGCTGTCTGAGCAAACAGTCTCTGCTTCAGCAACCTCTTGTCTGTAATCCTTTAACAATGTCTCTTCCTCTCACTTCAGCCCTTCTTCTTCTAAAAGCTCAGAAGCACACACAGCTAAGATGGCTGCCAGACACACACACTCTCTTCTTGTTCCTCCTCTGCAGAACAGGGTCTCCACGTCACTACGCCAGGGAATTACAGAATTACAGAATCACAGTCTCTTCTATTTCTGAGGTAACAGTGGCCTCTTGTGGTCAAACAAACAAATGTCAGTTTATAAAAAAAATAAACTTATCTACAGAAACAGTTACATTCATAACATGAGGGCTGTTTCCCCATCTTACACTACCAGTACTGTATATGAGAATGCCCTGTGGGTTACAGGGGGCTCCTGCTACTTTCCAAAGAATAATGAATCAAATCCTAATTCTTCACATGAAGTATGCAGCCGCATATATAGATGAATAAGGTCCAGGCAGTGGTAGACTCCTTCAGAAAAGCTGGTTTCACTATTAACTAGAGATGAGCGAATCGAAGCTGCAGAAGTGGAATTCGATCCGAATTTCAGGAAATCTTCAATTCGCCATGATTCTGGATTTCCTCACACTTTGATGCATCGAATTGCATTTTTTTATAAAAAGGCCGCTGCACACATTAGGACAAGGGGGAAGGGACTCTGGGAGTGCGGGATCACCCACAATGCCAAACGTGCAGCTAATCAGCAGCCAGCCAGACCTGTGATGTCACAGCCCTATAAAACCCTCGGCCATTTTAGGTACAGTCATTCCACATCGCTCTTACTGTAGGGACAGATGTCGGCAGGAGCTAGGGAAAGACTTAGAAAACATATAGAAGTTCAGGGAAAAAGGCTGAGCCTTAGAACTGTAGAGAAAGGATAGGGATGAATTGAGAGAAGAATTTAGGGTGGTTGCAGGATCATTTACAGCAAGAATTTGCAGCATAATTCACATTGCAGCACTCACTGCCTTTATACTGCTGCTCATTACTCATATCTGTGTCTTCAAGGTGGAACACAACAAGCCTTTTGCAGAGCAGTACAGCAAAACACAGTAAATTATCATCCAATAAATATCTGCACGTATCTGTAAAAAACGCCTTTTTAAAGCCGTTTATTATAAGGGGCTTATTCACTGTTCTTCCAAAGCATAACATTAGTCAGTACTATTGTGCTAAAGAAAATTGAATTATCATCCAATAACATCTGCACATATCTGTAAAAAAAAGCCTTTTTAAAGGCATTTATTATAAGGGGCTTATTCACTGCTCTTCCAAGGCATAACATTAGTCAGTACTATTGTGCCAAAGAATTACATTTGTCAGTACTATTGTGCCAAAGAAAACTGAATTATCATCCAATAATATTTGCACGTATCTGTAAAAAAAAGACTTTAATGTGGGGAAAGACATAGCGACCATATTCGCCATTTTGTTACCAGTATAAAGTTGCAGGCCATTTTTAAAAACAGTATTGTCAACAATAATTCAATAATTCTTTGTGGTTATTATCACTTATTTAACCCCGGGTTTTTGGCCCTCCGAAAAAGGCCTGTTTTTTTTTTTAAAAGCCCCTTAAAAATATTTTTTTTTTTTTAATTTTTTGAAAACAAAAAAAAAATAAATTTTTTTTTTTTTGTCCCTTTTGTTTTTTTTTTTTTTCTTTTTATTTTTTTTTTAATTATATTTTTTTTTTTTTTTTTCGTGGCCATTTTACTTGGAATTTGTTGTTCGGCTAGCAGCATCCAATCCCATCCCCCCCGGCGGGGGCTAAAAGTAGCATCTCTGGCAGTGGTGAACCTAGCCTCTTTGCTGGGGGGGGGGGGCTTTAGAAAGGCACCCCCCCAAAAAAAAAATGAGGGTTCAAGGTACAAAATTTCACGCGCTGCCTTATCGCCCCCCCCACAAAACCCCCCCCCCACCACCCCCGTTGCACAATATACACAATACACAAAGTTATAAAACAGTTTTTAAGAATTCTTCTTACTGCATTACTTCAGTATCAGATCAACAACACGGCATTAACAATGACAGTAGGGGGGGGGGGCGGGGGGGGGGGGGGGGGGGCGGGGGGGGGGCCCTCCCCCCCCCCCCCCCCCCCTTTGGGGCCCGGGCTGGGGGACCCCTCAGCAGGCGCAGTATGGGCAAGCGCTTACCGAGGAAGGTGGCCCCGGGCACCCCAGCGCCCGTGGAGAGGTCTGGGGGGGCCACCCTGGACGCCTTTCTGGCCCAGCGGCCTTCTCTACCGGGCCAGGCTGCTGCGGGGCGGCCATCTTGGATTTCCTCCGCTCTCCAGGCACAGGGGTCGCAGCGCAGCTTCTCTCCTCCCGCACTCCCCCTGTCAGCCAGCGGAGCGCCGCTTCAACAGAGATCCCTGTCGGCGCCTGGGCAACCCAGAGTTTCCCCAGCACGAGTACTCCCACAGTCTCCTCACCCTGGGATGTCCCAGCAACTACATTCTGCTTCACCAGCACTCCTGGCAGAGCGGCATGAGAGGACCCCGGATGTCTCCAGCTTCTCAAGGAGTTCTGAGGTCAGTGGCTCTGCTCCCTCCTACACCGCTGATGAGTTGCAGCCTGTGGCCACAGAGCTGGTCTCTGTGGCCCCCCATCTACTATCTTCTCCCATCGCCCCTCCCCTCCATAGCTCAGGGGGGGATGGCGCGGTGGAAGGCGCTGGCGTAGGGGCTCCTCCGCCCCACACTCCCAAGGATTATGCCTCCCCCCCTCCAGTCCTGCACCCCCAGAGCTGCATTCCAGGCCCATCTTCAGCACCATCATCCATGGCGGACCTTCTTCCTCAACTTCCTACTAAACAAGACCTTAAAAGTATGGTTGCGGAAATCACAGCGTCCTTCCGATCTGAAATTGCTACCCTCCGCACTGATTTACACTCCATTGCTAACCGAATGGACACGCTGGAGAATGACCATGACACTACCAGAGACTATGTTGCCTCACTGCATGATACTACCACTGAACAGGGTTCAGCTATACGGGACATGCAACGCCACTTGGAGGATCTTGACAACAGGGGCCGGCGCAACAATATACGCATCAAGGGACTCCCAGAGGCTGACCAATCTGAGGATCTGCCTGTTCTGCTGGAGGCTGTCTTCAACACTATACTGCAGGAGCCCCCGTCCCACAAAATTAAGTTTGATAGGGCACATCGAGCCCTTCGACCCAGAGGATCTTCCGCCACACCCCGTGATGTCATCTGCTGCCTCCACGACTTCACCCTTAAAGAGGCTATAATGAGCAAAGTGCGCAAACTCAAAGACTTCGAGTTTCAGGGAGCTCCACTACAATTCTATCAGGATCTGTCGCTAATCACCCTCCAGAAACGCCGCCTTCTCCGACCCCTCCTCCAGATTCTTCAGGAGCACCAAATTCCTTACCGGTGGGGATTTCCGTTTGCTCTCATTGCTCGTAGGGATGGTCGCTCCGCTACGCTTCGCTCCTTTGCGGATTTGCCTCTCTTCTGTGACCTATTGGATGTTCCCCTGCCGGATTTAACAGACTGGGAGCTATTCTCTCCACCCCCTCCCCCACCACCGGTTTGGCAACGATTGGAGCCCAGACGACGTCATGCATCCTCCGCGGTGGTGACCACTCGGAGGCCCCGGCTGGAGACTGATCCCTGAGGAGGCTGCCCCCCCTTGAGACGTTCTCCCTTTTCTCGGTGGTGCTTTGGAATCTGCATGCCTTAATGTTATGTTTGCTTCTTTTTTTTTTCTTTTTTAGGTCTACGGGTCTCATCTATTATGCTTATTATTGGATTGTTTTAGCGGAGTGGGGCGGGGGTGGGGTTCCGGTGACTCCCCTTCCTTCCTTCTTTTTACTGGTGGTTGGGGATCCACCGCCTCCCCTCCGACCTCCTGTCCACGCTCTCCCCCCTAAGGGGATACTTGGACTGTGCGGCCATTGATCCTGATTGGACCTCTGGCTGCCCTCATTGGTCCCCAGGCGAGTGACTTAGCCTCGCCCACAAAGTATTGTTTAACTGTTTTTATTTTTACTTTGTCATTTATGATGTCTTTTGCCTCCCTCCCTCCCTCTCTTTCCCCCCCCCCTCCCTGATCTAGAGACCCTGCCTCGACTTTGGGTTCCTGTTTGTGGATTGCCCTTTTGCCTCTCCGAGGGAAACTTGCCAGCGTCATGTGAGATGGGTGAGCTTATTGCAATCCGCCACTGTCCTCCAATCCTGGGTCCCAATGGTTAGGTGCGTGACAATTAATGTCAAGGGCCTGGGTTCCAACATTAAAAGGCGCCATGTCCTTAGAGAACTCCGCTCCTTACGAGCGGATGTGGCGTTTCTTCAGGAGACTCATTTTGACCGCGCTGGTACTTTTGCCTTCGCTAAGCATTATTTTCCCGTAGCTTTTTCAGCCTTCCACAATCGACGCAGAGCTGGGGTGGCTATCCTTCTTTCTCGATCCTGCCCAATTACAGTGACGACTTCCCACATAGACCCAGGTGGCCGGTTTGTTATCTTGGAGGGGCTCCTTTATGGTGCCCCGATTGTTTTATGCAATGTCTATGCCCCCAATTCAGCACAGATCCCGTTCTTGCGCCGGGTATTCTCCCGTCTGCGCGCTCTCCCACCATCAGCTTGGCTGGTGGGGGGAGACTTTAACATGGTCTTCTCTGAACGGGCGGATCGTCTGGCGTTACCCCAGGGCCCAACCCCCCATAGGTTGGCCCAACTTGCAAGGGAGTTCCGCAGGCTGATCCGCGCCCACTCTTTGTATGACCTTTGGCGAGTGGACAATCCTACGGCGCGCTCCTACACCTTCTTTTCTCACCCTCATAACACTCACACCCGCATTGACTACTTCTTTGGAAATGCTCCCGCTCTTCGTTTGCTTAGGGACACGAACATTGGCCCTCTCACCTGGTCTGATCATGCCCCAGTCGTGGTTACCTTATCTACGACTCCAGTGCCTACTCGCCAATGTCATTGGCGTCTTAACGAAACACTGCTCAATTCGCCGACCTCCCTCGAGACCCTGCGCACACACTTGATAGATTATTTTAGGGACAACTTAGGCTCGGTAGACTCTCTTGCCATTCTCTGGGAAGCCCATAAGGCGGTCATGAGAGGATGCTGTATCGCATTGGCTTCTAGGCTTAAAAGGGACAGACAGGCCCAGGAACAGCTCCTCCAAGCCCGTATTCGGTCCCTTACGACGACTTTGGCAGCGCATCCATCCCTGGGGGTTCTTCGCCGTTTGGTCCTGGCCCGGGCGGACCTCCGTGATTTGGAGACCCGCCATGTGGAACGACTTCTCCTTTATACCCGTCAGCGGTTTTTTGAACGAGGTAATAAATCTCATACCCTCCTGGCAGGAACCCTCAGGGATCATCGGGCCTCTTCCACACCACACTCTGTCCGTGACCCCGCGGGTACTCTTCAACATCACCCTGATGCTGCGGCGCTGGCGTTCCACTCTTACTACTCTAAGCTGTATGACTTACCCCCCCCACGAGCACTACTCCCTGGGGATGACTCAACACTACTGGAAGACTATTTAAAGGATTGTTGTCTCCCACGCCTTCCTCCTGAGGCCCTAACCTCCCTGAACACCCCCATCACCAGGGAGGAACTAGAAGGGGTCCTGAGGGACCTCCCAAATGGGAAAGCCCCAGGCCCAGATGGGTTCACTTACAATTATTATAAGGTTTTCCAGGGTGAACTCTCTGCTCATCTATTGTCCCTCTTCAATTCCTTCCTTTCAGGTTCCCCTATACCCCCGACTATGCTCTCTTCACTACTCACATTGGTCCCTAAACCGGGTAAGGACTTGCAGGATTGTGCTAACTACCGACCGATTGCTTTGCTGAACACGGACCTGAAACTTTTCACCAAACTCTTAGCCAATAGACTGAATGCTTGGCTCCCTCTGCTTGTCCATAAGGACCAGGTGGGATTCATCCCCTGTCGTCAGGGTGGTGACAACACCAGGAGGACTGTGGATTTGGTGGAGGTGGCCAATCATTATTCTACCCCGGCCCTTCTCTTGAGCCTGGACGCTGAAAAGGCTTTTGACCGCATAAATTGGTCGTTTATGCATACTACGCTTAAGGCGTTCGGGCTTACGGGACCTTTTCTCACAGCTATCCAGGCCCTTTACTCCTTACCCTCAGCAGCAATTAAGCTTCCCCATGCATCTTCGCCCTCCTTCCCTATTCGAAATGGCACTAGGCAGGGTTGCCCCCTGTCACCCATCATATTTGCCCTCTGCATTGAACCGCTAGCGGCCAAGATTAGGCGAGACCCTAATATCAAGGGCATCATGGTCCAAGATAAGGAATTTAAGATATCTCTCTTTGCGGACGATGTACTCCTCACTCTCACCTCCCCTCATACTACCCTTCCAAACTTGCTGCGCTCGCTAGAGACCTATGGTGATCTCTCAGGGTATAAGGTGAACCCCGCGAAGACTGAGGCACTCCCACTTAACATCCCACGGGACCTTCTCCTTCTCCTCCGCAGTAATTACGATTTCCAGTGGCGGGAGTCCTCTATCCGCTACCTGGGAGTCCATATATCCACTTCCTATGCGACCCTCTACTCGGCAAACTACCCGCGGTTGTTTTGTGAGCTAAGAGCCCTATTGGACAAATGGCAACCCTTGCCTATCTCCCTTTTGGGGAGAATTGCTGCGGTCAAGATGACTCTCCTCCCGAAGCTACTGTATTTTTTCGAGACTCTCCCAGTCGCGATACCTCGGGGAGAATTACGGAACCTACAGAAAGCTATCTTCCAGTTTATCTGGAAAGCAAAACGACACCGAATACCTAGATCTGTTATGCTGGCGGATAGGGGGTCTGGGGGTATGGCTGTCCCACATCTGTTACATTATTACTGGGCGGCCCACTTACGCCATATCCCATTCTGGGCGGCTATGCCAGCATACACCAGATGGGTGCAGGTAGAGAAGCTATGGCTGGCACCCATGCATCCTAACGCGCTTCTGTGGGTCAGCCCCCCCCCCCCCCCCCCCTGCCTCGTACCTGTTGGGCCCCATTCGGTTTACTAGATCTATCTGGTCTACCTGTTGTGCTAGATTCTCCCTGATGTCCCCGCGCTCATCTATGGTCTCCATACTATACAACCCCCTTCTCCCAGAGAGCCTGACTTCTGCCATGACTAAAGTGTGGTCTGAAGCTGGCCTTTACCGGATTGCTGATATGGTTGACCCTGGAACCTTGGAACTCAGGTCCTTTGCTTATCTTACAGCTAATCAAAACCTGCCAAGTACTGAATGGTTCCATTACTTGCAGGTGGTTCACTTTGTCCGCTCCCTCCATGGGTCTCTTAAGGTGTCACTCCCCACCGCTTTTGAAAAGATTTGCCGTGCAGGCACGTCCACTAGGGGCTTTATATCCTCTATTTACCAACTTCTTAACTCACAAACTACAGGCTCTCCTGTTAATCATCGCTATATGCTTAAATGGGAGGAGGCGGTGGGTAAACCCATCTCCCAGGAACAGTGGCGGATTGTATGGTCTCGGGCCCAGAAATCATCTCAGTGCATTACGTTTAGGGAAACGCAGTATAAGCTGTTGATGCATTGGTATCATACTCCGGCTCTCCTTCATACTTTAAACCCATTAGTTCCCCCATGGTGCTGGCGCTGTGGAGCTGCGGTGGGTACCCTGCACCATATCTTTTGGACGTGCCCTCTCATCCTCGGTTTTTGGAGGGAGGTCAGGACTCTGACGACTGCTCTCTTTTTGCAAGAGGTTCCTCTTGACCCTCTTCTTTATCTCCTGAACCTTCCCCCCAGACACCTGAGCAATAAGTCATCCAGGCTTTTCTTGCATCTTTGTACTGCAGCTAAAACTCTCATAGCTAGAAACTGGAAGAAGGTGAGTCCCCCATCTAGTCTTGAGCTTGTGGCTAGAATGAAGGATGTGAGGAGTCTTGAATACCTGACTGCTGGCCTACATAATTCACGGGAAGCCTTTGGGGCTATTTGGGCACCCTGGGACATGTATTGTACATTACAGGGTCTCTGATCTCTAGTCCTCTCCTTCCCCCCCCCCCCCTTCCCTTTGGTCCTACCCTTGTCTTCTTAACCCCTCCATTCCCCCCTCCCTTGTTCACTGCTTAATTTAAATGCATATTGCTTAAGGGGGAGGAGGCAGATAGCCTCTATTTACCTCAATGCTTCCTGTTTGTTTGATTATTATTGTTTTTTGTTTTTTTTTTTCTTTATTCCTTGTTAATGAAAAATTTTTCAATAAAATTACAGTTATATAAAAAAACAATGACAGTAACTTCACACATCTTCTGCTTGGTGGATGGGCGAGCCCACGTAGCCCCCATTCTCTAAAATAGAGGCCGCCCAAAAACCAACAAACTAAATTTGGGTTATTTTGGCCCCCCCCCGTAGAGGAGGAGAGGGGCGGGGGGGGGCCCCCCCCCCCCGGGGCGCGCCCCCCCTGGGGGGGGGGGGGGGGGCGGGGCCGCCCCCCCGGGGGGGGGGAGCCCCCCCCCCCCGGGGGGTGGGGGAGGAAAAAAGCCCCCCCCCCCCCCCACATATATATCTACTCACATATATATATATATAGAGAAGAAAGAGATAGAGTGTGAGGGGGCGGGGCCGCCCCTGGGCCCCCCCCCCCCCCTTTTCTTTCTTTTCCTTCGCCCCCCCCCCCCCCCCTGCCTCTTGTCGTTATTCTATTAAGAAAACCCACCCCCCCCCTCCCCCCTTCCCCCCCCCCCCCCCCCCCCCCCCCCCCCCCCCCCCCCCCCCCCCCCCCCCCCCCCCTTCATTTAAAAAAAAAAAAAAAAAACAACAAATAAAAAAAAAAAAACTCCCAAGTGCATATTTATATTAATGATGTCCATGTGTACCCTGTTTAAATAGTGCCCTTTATTAGTAATGCCCCATAGGTTTCCTAATTAAAAGGTTTTCCAGGTCATTAATAAACCAATCAGTGGGGCTCAAAAACCCAGGACCCCCACTGATCAGCTGTTTGAATGGTACCTCTGTTTACATAGTGTCATTCATCTCATAGCAGCCATGTAATGTAACTACAGCCTCGTCCTATATATGTTCATGTGACAAGGCTGTAATTACATCACACGGTCACTATAAACATACAGCGTATAATATAAACAGGCACTATAGCCCCTGTTTATAGCTCCCCATTTACACACACTATAATGTTCCACAGCAGCCCCTGCACACGGTATTATGCCTCGCAGCGACCCCTGCACACGGTATTATGCCTTGCAGCGGCCCCTGCACATGGTATTATGCTCCATAGTGGCCCCTGCACACGGTATTATGTTTCATAGTGGCCCCTGCACATGGTATTATGCTCTATAGTGGCCCCTGCACACGGTATTATGCTCCCTAGTGGCCCCTGCACATGGTATTATGCCCCATATTGGCCCCTGCACACGTTATTATGCTCCACAGTGGCCCCTGCTCATGGTATTATGCCCCATAGTGGCCCCTGCACACGATATTATGCTCCATATCGGTACCCTGCACTCGGTATTATGCTCCATAGTGGCCCCTGCACTGGTATTATGCTCCATAGTGGCCCCTGCACACGGTATTATGCACCATAGTGGCCCACCCATGCACTATTATTATACTCTGGGGTCTTTTCAGACCCCAGAGTATAATGATCGGAGACCCAGGAGATGTGACAAACATAAAAACCACTGTTACTTACCTATCCTGAACACTGGTGCACTCCCTGCAGCTTTCGGCCTTATTTAATTGCGCACACACGTCACTTGATCAGGCCAACGACAAGACCTGATGACATCACCAGAGGGCTCAAGCCTGCTCGGAGTAACATCGGATCACAGGAGATGTAAGTAGCATTGGTTTTTATGTACCCTGGGTCTCTGATTATTATACTCTGGGGTCTGGAAAGACCCCAGAGTATAATAATAGTAGTAGTTGAGGCCCGTGGCCTCACTTACCAATGCCCGTGGCTACTCACAGCGGCATCCACTTCCCGTTCTGTGTCCCACAGCAGAAGGGAAAGCGTTGGCGGCCACGAGCAGACGCAGAGTAGGTAAATAAATAGGCGTTACCTGCTGGGGATACTCCAGCAGGTTAGGGCCTATTTATATATTAAAAAAAGAAAAGTTCTCCTCACCTACCTGCAATCCCTTGATGGAGCCGCCGCTTCCTCTTGTCCACGACGTCTGTGCCCCAGCATAGGAGACGTGATGACATCATTGTATCGCCGCCTGTGCTGAGATGCGAGACGTCTCGTAAACCAGCCCTGGGCTGGTTTACGGTAAAAATAAAGTAAAAGATGCCGCCCCCCAGACAGTGACAGACAGTGCCGCCTGAGGCGGCCGCCTCACTTCACCTCATTAGCGGTGCACTCCTGATCTCTGGTATGTTCAAGTTGCAATCCAGCCCTATAGGTTTATGTGTTTATGCATATTGTTATGTTTGCATGTCTCCTAGGGTAATTCACCAGCCCATAGTTATCATAGCTGGAGACCATGATTGTTACAGTTAGGACAGCACCATTCAGGAGCAAATGTACAGTATATGTCTATGGATGTTCCTCATCTCTGGACTGCCATGCTGCATACATACAGTGCTGGCCAAAAGTATTGGCACCCCTGCAATTCTGTCAGATAATACTCAATTTCTTCCAGAAAATGATTGCAATCACAAATGCTTTGGTAATAATATTTTCATTTATTTTGCTTGCAATGAAAAAACACAAAAGAGAATGAAAAAAAAAGTCAAATCATTGATCATTTTACACAAAACTCCAAAAATGGGCCGGACAAAAGTATTGGCACCCTCAACCTAATACTTGGTAGCACAACCTTTAGACAAAATAACTGTGAACAACCGCTTCCGGTAACCATCAATGAGTTTCTTACAATGCTCTGCTGGAATTTTAGACCATTCTTCTTTGGCAAATTTCTCCAGGTCCCTGAGATTTGAAGGGTGCCTTCTCCAAACTGCCATTTTGAGATCTCTCCACAGGTATTCTATGGGATTCAGGTCTGGACTCATTGCTGGCCACTTTAGAAGTCTCCAGTGCTTTCTCTCAAACCATTTTCTAGTGCTTTTTGAAGTGTGTTTTGGGTCATTGTCCTGCTGGAAGACCCATGACCTCTGAGGGAGACCCAGCTTTCTCACACTGGGCCCTACATTATGCTGCAAAATTTGTTGGTAGTCTTCAGACTTCATAATGCCATGCACATGGTTAAGCAGTCCAGTGCCAGAGGCAGCAAAGCAACCCCAAAACATCAGGGAACCTCCGCCATGTTTGACTGTAGGAACCGTGTTCTTTTCTTTGAAGGCCTTTTTTTTTTTCCCTGTAAACTCTATGTTGATGCCTTTTCCCAAAAAGCTCTACTTTTGTCTCATCTGACCAGAGAACATTCTTCCAAAAAGTTTTTGGCTTTCTCAGGTAAGTTTTGGCAAACTCCAGCCTGGCTTTTTTATGTCTCTGGGTCAGAAGTGGGGTCTTCCTGGGTATCCTACCATAGAGTCCCTTTTCATTCAGAAGCTGACGGATAGTACGGGTTGACATTGTTCTACCCTCGGACTGCAGGGCAGCTAGAACTTGTTTGGATGTTAGTCGAAGTTCTTTAGCCACCACCCGCACAATCTTTCGTTGAAATCTCTCAATTTTTCTTTTCCGTCCATATCTAGGGAGGTTAGCCACAGTGCCATGGGCTTTAAACTTCTTGATGACACTGCGCACGGTAGACACAGAAACATTCAGGTCTTTGGAGATGGACTTGTAGCCTTGAGATTGCTCATGCTTCCTCACAATTTTGCTTCTCAAGTCCTCAGACAGTTCTTTGGTCTTCTTTCTTTTCTCCATGCTCAATGTGGTACACACAAGGACACAAGACAGAGGTTGAGTCAACTTTAATCCATTTCAACTGGCTGCAAGTGTGATTTAGTTATTGCCACCACCTGTTATGTGCCACAGGTAAGTAACAGGTGCTGTTAATTACACAAATTAGAGAAGCATCACATGATTTTTCAAAGGGTGCCAATACTTTTGTCCACCCCCCTTTTTTATGTTTGGTGTGGAATTATATCCAATTTGGCTTTTTGACATTTCTTTTTGTGGTTTTCCATTGAAGACAAATTAAATGAAGTTATTATTACCAAAGCATTTGTGATTGCAATCATTTTCTGGAAGAAATTGAGTATTATCTGACAGAATTGCAGGGGTGCCAATACTTTTGGCCAGCACTGTATATATATATATATATTATATATATATATATATATATATATATATATATACAGTGCCTTGCAAAAGTATTCGGTACCCTTGTACTTTTCAACCTTTTGCCACATTTCAGGTTTCAAAGATAAGGATATAAAATTTTAATTTTTTGGTGAAGAATCAACAAGTGGGACACAATCGTGAAGTGGAAAGAAATGTATTGGATATTTTAAACTTTTGTAAAAAATAAAAAACTGAAAAGTGGGGCATGCCAAATTATTCGGCCCCCTTAAGTTAATACTTTGTAGCGCCACCTTTTGCTGCGATTACAGCTGCAAGTCGCTTGGGGTATGTCTCTATCAGTTTTGCACATCGAGAGACTGAAATTCTTGCCCATTCTTCCTTGGAAAACAGCTGGAGCTCAGTGAGGTTGGATGGAGAGCGTTTGTGAACAGCAGTTTTCAGCTCTTTCCACAGATTCTCGATTGGATTCAGGTCTGGACTTTGACTTGGCCATTCTAACACCTGGATACGTTTATTTGTGAACCATTCCATTGTAGATTTTGCTTTATGTTTGGGATCATTGTCTTGTTGGAAGATAAATCTCCGTTCCAGTCTCAGGTCTTTTGCAGACTCCAACAGGTTTTCTTCCAGAATAATAATAATAATAATCCTTTAATAGTCCCAGTGTGTTACAGCAGCAAAGATAAGCAGATACAAATACAAATACAACATGTACAGGAATGTTCCAAGGTGAGAGGCATTATATTGATAGCAGACAGACAGATAGGAAGTAGCAGAGGAGGGGGGGGGATTTAACAGGCAGAAAGATATTTCAGTTCTCTGTATGGGGTGATCTCCGCTTAGGTCGGTGTTGGTGGGGAGGAAAGACTTCCGATAGCGCTCCTTCTCACACTTAGGGTGGAGCAGTCGGTCACTGACAGTACTGCCCAGCGCTATCACAGTCTCATGCATGGGATGGTACTTCTTTTTTCCGCATGGAGCTCAACACGGACAGTATCCTTCTGTCACCCACCACCTGCACTGGGTCCAGGGAACTCCCCAGGACAGAGCTGGCCCTTCTAATCAGCTTGTCAAGTTTATTTCTGTCCCTGTGTGAAAGATCCTCAGTGCGCCAACACCGCTTTGGCCCACACCTGAGACTTCTTTCATAAAAAACCACACTCACCGCCAGTGAGTGCTGGGTCCACAAGATAAATACAAGACAAGCTTTCTAAATTTTGTATATTTATTAACCCCTAAATGGGTCGGTATTAACATCTAACACATGCAGTTCAGAACAGATATGCACAAGCACAAGCATTAACAGTTACTAGTTACAATATACAGTACTTAAAATAAAAAGGGAATAAAGGTGAAATGATTACTTTACCACACATATCCTTGATGTGGTTCTGTAGTCCAACACTCACACATGCTCTGGTATGTGTGAGTAACCAGTGGAGGCTTCTAGCAGCATCACAGCATTCCAGCCTGCATGCTCATCACAATATATCCCAGTAGTCTCTTAGTAGTCTCATCATAGTATTCTCTTGTAGTCTCAGCACAGTCTCCTCCTCACTGACCTCTTACCTCATCTTTTATACCCTTGATTACACCACCCAGGATGAGGTCACCGGCGACGGCAAGTCTGGTTGACTAACGCACTCAAGTCCAGATTCTTTGTAAGGAGATAGGATTAAGTGGAATGATACAATGCCTTCTATATGTTATCAACCATGTCTGATCAACAGCCCAGTCTGAACAATGCATGTGTATTTGATCACCCAGGGCTGTAGGAATTCAATGGAGTCATTCTGGGATGGATACAAAGCCCTATTGTTACATGGTTGCCACTACTGACAACATGCACCTAAGATTAGAGCTGCGCACATTATGAGTAAATGGAAATAAGAGGGAGATACGATACCCAGAGATCAAAATACATCTTTGAGTTATAGCCATATTTAAGTGGAATCATCACACCTCCCCCTTTTAGATGGAGCTTGTAGGAAGTAGGGGCCTGTGCCCCTCTTCTGAGAGCACCTCCACCTCCAGCTTCTCAGGCTCTGGCCCCAAGGCTCCCTCACCCTCCCCCGGGGTCCCAGCAGACTCGGGCCTTGTCAGACTCCGAGAATGGTTGAGCGGCAGGCGCCTTCAATATGTCCAGACTAGGGGCAGCTTGGACAGCATCTCTGAACTCTTGGCTGGAGTGAGACAAAAGAGAGGTGCATGTTACATAGCTGCCGGACCCTTCCGGCTCTAGGATTGGGGAATTTTTCAAGGCGGTCTCAGTAATGCGTCCAAGTGACGGAGGGACCGGTGCAGAGGCTGGAAGGCTTTCCACCTCTTTGGCACTTTGACTGCGGGTAACCACCGCAATACCAGCAGTCCGTCCTACATCCGGACCGTCACGGAGAGCCCAGAGAGACACCGAACCACCTGGTACAACATCCACAGTTTCATGGCAGACATTTGCAATATCATTTACAGCATTGGTTCTATCACACTGAGCTGGAGGGAGGACTGGCAGACATAGAGACACAGAATGGGGGGGGTGAGGCCCCCGCAGATGTGGGCGGGTCTACAGCCCAGTCCTCACTCAGCTCCTTTACACCTACATTAATCCCAGAGACAGTAGAACTAGCATTTTCACAGCCTGTAGGAAAGAACTCAGTAAAGGGTTTAGCCTTCCCTTTGGACATGGCAAGTTCATCTACAACATTCACAGGTACAGTTAAAGTAGCATTTTCACAGAATGTATGAGGAGACATTTCAGAGGGAGGGTTACCAGCCCCCTCTGCAGGTATTCCCACAGGTACAATTAAATTAGCATTTTCACAGAATGTATGAGGAGACATTTCAGAGGGAGGGTTATCAGCCCCCCTGCAGGTATTCCCACAGGTACAATGTTAGACATATCAGCCTGGAAAGACAGCTGATCACAGGGAGCTGGGGTGGGCACACAGGGAGCTGGGGTGGTGCCCACCCCATATTGGCACATCATAGGCCCCAAATCTGTCCCCAACAGTACATTGGCAGGCAACTCAGACATCACTCCCACATCCCACATTCCTTTCCCTGCACCCCAGTCTAAATGGACACAAGCCATGGGTACAGTAAAACGTTCCAATCCAATACCCCGTAGGGTCAGAGTTTTCCCGGGAATAATACTGTCTGGGGGGACCAAATCTGGTTGTACCAGCGTAACATCTGCCCCAGTGTCCCGGAATCCCATCACCACTTTGTCCCCCACAGTGACCTGTTGACGGTTAGCATTAGGCTGGGGCCCCTCCCTCGCAACCCGATACACAGATTTGCCGGCCGCTGTAGTTTGGGGAGCAGGGGGGTTCCTAGGGCGGTTGGGCCAGTCTCGTTGTAAATGTCCCGTTTGATTACAGACGTGGAACCGCCTGATCTCTCCCTGGGGTATGAGAGAGGTCGCCGGGGAGCCCAGAGCTCGAGGGGCCACCTGGGACAGATTGTGTCTTACCCCTCCTGGAAGCATGGGGCTGTGGTGACCTCCCGCTTGGTTCAGGATTCCCCGGGACAGATTGTGTCTTACCCCTCCTCCAGCCGTCGCTGGCAGGTGTCCACGGCAACTGATTGGCAACATAACGATCCGCCATTGCTGCGGCTGTTTCAAGGTCCTTGGGCTCTCGGTCCAGGAGGTATTTTTGCACTTCCTCGGTACAAATGGTCAAGAACTGCTCTTGAAGCATGAGGTCTGCAAGGCTTTCTTGCGAGGTGACGGACTTGCCTTTCGTCCACTCCCGGAACCACACGCGTAGCTGGGCCGCTGTATCCTCATGGCTCTCTGAAGGCTTTTTCTGCAGGCCCCGGAACTTTCGACGGTACAGCTCCGGCGTTAGTTGGTATCTCCGGATCAGCGCTGCTTTAACGGACTCATAGTCCTGGTCAACTGGCAAATTGGCGTAAGTGTCCAGGGCTTTTCCCCTCAACCGGGGAGCCAGGTAACGGACCCAATCCGTCTGTGGTAGCTGATACTGCTTACACACTTTCTCAAAGGCCCGCAAGAACGAATGCAAATTCCCGTTTGTTTCAAGGATTGGAAAGTCCTCGGATCGGAGCTTTGGTACTTGAGCTTCTGGAGTGCGTTGCAGTGACAGACGGTGCCTGCTGGGAGAGCTCCATTCTTTTGAGCTCAAGCTAATACTGCCGCTCAGCCTGCTGTTCTCGTTCTGCAGCTTCCTGAAAACGGCACATCACCTGCAGGTATATGTTAGGGTCACTGGTGCCTACTTGCTGCAGGGCCGTTTGCCAGTATGAAGCCATTCCCCCGACAAGGCTGGGGCTACTGGTCCCTCCTGGTGAAGTAATCCTTGGGACTGGGCTGCTTGCCGCACTTCCTGGCCTAGCCCCAAAATCAAGACTCTGCTCGATTCTCTGCATGGCTGTGGCTGCCTCCATTTCAGCCATACGCTCAGGTTCTCCAAAAGCCTGGTTCTGCAGTTCTGGAGATCTGCTTCTGAGCCCACTAGCCATCCACTGGTATTTGCCAAATAAAAGATAGGATAGAATACAAAGAGTAAGGGAGGGGAACAGCACTGTATCAAACTTTCACTGTATCTTAATGCTTGCTTTAATACCGAGCTTGTCTCATAGGATTACCACAATCCCCAGCGTCTGAGTGATAAAGGTCACCAACACACGCTGTTTATCCTAAGATCCCACTACGCTGCCACCAATGTGAAAGATCCTCAGTGCGCCAACACCGCTTTGGCCCACACCTGAGACTTCTTTCATAAAAAAACCACACTCACCGCCAGTGAGTGCTGGGTCCACAAGATAAATAAAGATAAATAAAGACAAGCTTTCTAAATTTTGTATATTTATTAACCCCCTAAATGGGTCGGTATTAACATCTAACACATGCAGTTCAGAACAGATATGCAAATGTATGCAAGCATTAACAGTTACTAGTTACAATATACAGTACTTAAAATAAAAAGGGAATAAAGGTGAAATGATTACTTTACCACACATATCCTTGATGTGGTTCTGTAGTCCAACACTCACACATGCTCTGGTATGTGTGAGTAACAAGTGGAGGCTTCTAGCAGCATCACAGTATTCCAGCCTGCATGCTCATCACAATATATCCCAGTAGTCTCTTAGTCTCATCATAGTATTCTCTTGTAGTCTCAGCACAGTCTCCTCCTCACTGACCTCTTACATCATCTTTTATACCCTTGATTACACCACCCAGGATGAGGTCGCCGGCGACGGCAAGTCTGGTTGACTAACGCACTCAAGTCCAGATTCTTTGTAAGGAGATAGGATTAAGTGGAATGATACAATGCCTTCTATATGTTATCAACCATGTCTGATCAACAGCCCAGGCTGAACAATGCATGTGTATTTGATCACCCAGGGCTATGTAGGAATTCAATGGAGCCATTCTGGGATGGATACAAAGCCCTATTGTTACATGGTTGCCACTACTGACAACATGCACCTAGGATTAGAGCTGCGCACATTATGAGTAAATGGAAATAAGAGGGAGATACGATACCCAGAGATCAAAATACATCTTTGAGTTATGGCCATATTTAAGTGGAATCATCACACCCTGGTTGATATACTGCTCCCCCAGCAGGCCACTCTAAAGAAGATGGCTAATGCCACTACCGAGTTGAAGAAAGTCCTAAGAAGTGCCCCCCGGATTCCAAAGGCTCTCAGCTTCCTAAGCAGGTAGAGCCTGCTGTGGTCCTTCCTGTACAGGACCTCCATGTGATCTGTCCAGTCCAGCTTATTATTAAGGAGCAAAACCAGGTACTTATAGGTGTTCACAATCTCGATGCCTGTCCCCAGGATGTCCACTGGTTTAGGAGGGCATCTGCATTTACGGAAGTCCACCACCATCTCCTTGGTCTTCCCTGCGTTAATCTTCAGGTGGTTCCGCTGGCACCAGTCCACAAAATCCCGGTTCAGTTCTATGTACTCCCTGTCATCATCGTCTGTGATGAGACCTACTATTGCAGAGTCGTTAGAATACTTCTGTAGGTAGCAGCTAGATGAGTTGCACCTAAAATCTGCAATGTACAGTGCGAAGAGGAAAGGGGCGAGAACCGTACCCTGGGGTGCCCCCGTATTACAGATCACGGTATCTGAAACACAGTCTCAGGCTCTCACGTATTGAGGTCGATTTGTGAGGTAGTCTAGGATCCAGTTGGAGAGGTGGTGGGCCACTCCAGCAAGGCCCAGCTTGTCTCTCAGTAACTGGGGCTGTATGGTGTTAAAAGCACTGGAGAAATCAAAGAACATTATTCTCACCATGTTCCCTGGTTTCTCCAGGTGAGACAGAGCCCTGTGCAGAAGGTGGATGATGGCATCATCTACCCCAATGCCCGGCCGATAAGTAAACTGGAGAGGGTCCATAACGGGGCTCACTAGAGGGCGAAGATGTGTGAGAACCAATCTCTCTAAGATCTTCATCAAGTGGGATGTCAGTGCTACAGGTCTGTAGTCCTTGAGGTCCATAGGGTGAGGTTTCTTTGGAACTGGTACCACACAAGAAGATTTCCATAAATAAGGGACTATTTCCTGCCTCAGGCTCATATTAAACATATATGTAATTATACCACACAGCTGGTCCCCACAAGTCTTAATTAGCCTTGACTGATGTCATCTGGCCCTGCGGCTTTCCTTGATCTTTTTCATCTCCTTCCTCACTGGGGACCATGTGAAGGTCAGACTGTGGTCAGATAAAGACGGATTTCTGGATTTTCTGGTCTGTTGGGAAGTAGCTGCATGGGGTGAAGTCATTGTGGTGGGGGGAGCTGAAGGACATGCTGGGGTGGGAGGAGCTGGTGTGTGATCAAATGTGTTGAAGAATAGGTTTAGTTCATTAAGCCAATTAACATCTGCCTCAATCTGGCAGACAGACTGTTTATGACCCGAAATTGACTTAAGCCCCTCCCAGACCCCTCTTATGTCTTTCCTTTCCATTTGCTTTTCCATTTTTTCCTTATAACTGGCTTTTCCCTGCCTGATTTGATGCCTCAGCTCCTTTTGTACTTCCCTCAGCCACTCCTTATCTCTTGTCCTGAATGCCATCTTTTTCTCCTTAAGTAGTGTTTTTATATCAGAGTTAATCCATGGTTTGTTGTTGGAGAAGCACCTCACCACTTTTGTGGGTACTGTGTTGTCCACACAAAAATTAATGTAGTCCGTTATGCAGTGTGTGAGTCCTTCTATATTTTCTCCATAAGAATCTTGCAGAACTTCCCATGTGGTTGTGTCAAAACAATCCCTCAGAGCATCATCACTCTCCTTGGACCATATCCTCACTCTGCGGGTGACATATGGTTCTCTACGTACAAGTGGCTTGTACACAGATCAGAGATGCACTAGGTTGTGATCCAATCTTCCAAGGGGCGGTAGGGCTGATGAGTTATATGCCTCCCTCGCGTTGGCAAAGAACAAGTCCAGTGTTTTGTTGTCTCTTGTGTGGCAGGTTACATACTGTGTGAAACTGGGCAGTGTGGATGATGGAGAGACACGATTGAAGTCACCAGACACAAGAAGGAGGGCCTGAGGGTGTCGTGACTGCAGCTGGCTCACCGTGGCTTGTAGGACCTCGCAGGCAGCGTCAGCTTTCGTGGACATATGCAGCTATCACGATGACATGTGATAGTTCCCTTGGTAGATAGAAAGGTCTCATGCTCACAGCTAATAGTTCAATGTCCTTACAGCAAGTTTGCTCCTTAATCACAATGTGCCTAGGATTACACCATCTATCATTCACAAACATTGCTAGCCCTCCTCCTTTCCTCTTACCACTCTCCCTTGTCCTGTCTGCCCGAAGGAGTTTAAAACCATCCAAGGAGACCAGAGGGTCAGGAGTAACTTCAGTGAGCCAAATCTATGTAAGTAGCATCATGATGCACACCTGAAACTCCTGATGATGCCTGGTGAGCGCTGTTAGTTCGTCCATCTTGTTTGCAAGAGATCTTACATTGCCCATAATGATGGAGGGAAGAGCTGGTCTGAAACGTCTCTTTTTAATCCTCTGCTGAATTCCAGCTCTACACCCCCTCCCCCTCCTTTTCCTTCTCCAGAGCTCCTGGGGGATGTCTGGGCAAATGGTGTGCAGCCCTGCTGTGATTCTAAGCTGCAGAAGTTTCTCTCTGGAGTAGACAAAAGAATTGTCTGCAGACACAATAGTTCCCATTTGAAGCAGAACAAAACAAATAAAACAAAAAAGTATCACAAAGGTCCAATTCCAAGTCTTTGTGTGTTTCTTCATAGTGCAAAGTCCCTTAAGTAGAGTGATAAAAAACAAGACAAAGAAAGAAAAATAAGAGAAAGACTCATAGCTGCTGAAACAGGCTGCCACTCCAGCGGCGCCATCTTGGAAAAAAAAAAAATGGATAAAGCCAGAATGGTCCTGTATTTGGCTTTATCCATCTTCCCATCAATTTTAACCATCTTCCCTGTCCCTGCTGAAGAAAAGCAGGCCCAAACCATGATGCTGCCACCACCATGTTTGACAGTGGGGATGGTGTGTTCAGGGTGATGAGCTGTGTTGCTTTTACTCCAAACATATCGTTTTGCATTGTGGCCAAAAAGTTCGATTTTGGTTTCACCTGACCAGAGCACCTTCTTCCACATGTTTGGTGTGTCTCCCAGGTGGCTTGTGGCAAACTTTAAACGAGACTTTTTATGGATATCTTTGTGAAATGGCTTTCTTCTTGCCACTCTTCCATAAAGGCCAGATTTGTGCAGTGTACGACTGATTGTTGTCCTATGGACAGACTCTCCCACCTCAGCTGTAGATCTCTGCAGTTCATCCAGAGTGATCATAGGCCTCTTGGCTGCATCTCTGATCAGTCTTCTCCTTGTTTGAGATGAAAGTTTAGAGGGACGGCCGGGTCTTGGTAGATTTGCAGTGGTCTGATACTCCTTCCATTTCAATATGATCATTTACACAGTGCTCCTTGGGATGTTTAAAGTTTGGGAAATCTTATTGTATCCAAATCCAGCTTTAAACTTCTCCACAACAGTATCACGGACCTGTCTGGTGTGTTCCTTGGTCTTCATGATGCTCTCTGCGCTTTAAACAGAACCCTGAGACTATCACAGAGCAGGTGCATTTATACGGAGACTTGATTACACACAGGTGGATTATATTTATCATCATCAGTCATTTAAAACAACATTGGATCATTCAGAGATCCTCACTGAACTTCTGGAGTGAGTTTGCTGCACTGAAGGTAAAGGGGCCGAATAATATTGCACACCCCACTTTTTCAGTTTTTTTATTTTTTACAAAAGTTTTAAATAACCAATAAATTTCGTTCCACTTCACAATTGTGCCCCACTTGTTGTTGATTCTTCACCAAAAAATTAAAATTTTATATCTTTATGTTTGAAGCCTGAAATGTGGCAATAGGTTGAAAAGTTCAAAGGGGCCGAATACTTTGGCAAGGCACTGTATATCTTGTATTTCATGCATATGGCTGTGTATACATTGCTTTGTATTATAGTATGTTGATACATACTTGTATGCATTAGTAAATGCATTATCTTTCTGTTTCCCAGTTTCACCCTATCCTTACAATAAAAGATAAAGTTTGGACATCACTCCAGAGTCAATGAGTCGCTAGGAGGGAGTTTAGCTGCATGTCAACTTATGCCTCACACACATAAGGAGGACAGAACACTGGGCCTCCGATCATTATAATCTGGGGTCTGAAGAGACTCCAGTGTATAATGATAGCAGTATTTGTTGAGGTTCGCCCAACAAATTACCTTGCCGCGGGCCCTCAGCCTTACTTAACTGCTCCTCTTCATGGCTACGTCCGCTTCCCCTTCTGCCCTTGAAGGGAATAAGGGAAAACGGATGCAGCTGTGAGCAGGAGCACATAACTAAGGCTGCGGGCCCACGGCAAGGTTATTTGTTGGGCGAAACCCAACAAATATTGCTATCATTATACATCGGGGTCTCTTCAGACCCCAGATTATAATGATTGGAGGCCCAGGGTAGGTGAGCAAACTTAAAAACCAGTGTTACCTCTCCGGCACGACGCATAATGGCCAGAATTATGACACATAATGACGCTGGAGTAACCCACATCTGTGACATTATTGAAGAGGACTGCAGCCCAGGAGAGGTAAGTACTACTGTTTGTATGTTTGTCACATTCCCTGGGCCTCCGATAATTAAAGATTTGTAGACTGGGTGTTTTTGGACACAGGGAAACCTAATGGGTATGTGTTTCACAGTAGTTAAGTACTTTTATATGTGCTTTAGGGAAATATTCTAGGGAAAGGGGTGATTTGAATTTTTAATATTTTTTTTATTTTTTAGATGTATTTAAAAAAAAATTTAACTTTTTTTTGAACCCCAGGGGGTCTGATCACTAATATAATGCATTACAATGCTATTGCATTGCAAAATATCGGCATAGAGCAGCCTGCAATAGAAGTAAATGTCAGACAAGCCTTGGAGCTTTCTATAGGCTCCCAGCTGTCATGCCAACGGGACACTGGCCCTGGATCTCGCTCTGGGTGTCGGCAAAATGGCACCTCGATTATATTATTACGGTGGATGTCGGAGGGGGTTAACGGGAGTCTAGTGACATTACCTTGCAAGGCTTCTTCTTCATTTTCCAAAGATGTCTTTCTTGTTCTGCATTGCAGCTCCATTTTCAGGAAAATTTGTGTTTTATGCTTATGCAAATTAGCTGAAAGTGCTTTAGGGGCATTTCTTCTCTTGTGTCGGCTTCACTTTCTGCTCTAGATAACAGCCTCTAACTGCAGACAAAATATGACAAAGTGTCACTCATGCAAAGGTGGCGGAGCTGGGAGACAGTTAAGGGGGTTATCTAAAGCATTTGCGTATTCATTAAATCCTGATATTTATGTAAATGGATTTTCAATACAGAATTAGGCTGGGTTCACATCTGCATCTGGTATTCGTCTCCTTGAAACTGTTTTAAGAGAAAAACGGTTTGATACAAAAGGGATTCCAAACGGTTGCACAGCGGATAACCGAAATTTTTTTTAGACGGATTAATCAATTGGGTGTCGGTTCAAAAAACACTGACCGTTTGTAATCCATTTGTGTCTGTTTTTGACAATCCGTTTTTTTTTTCTTCCCCCTTCTTCATTCTGAGCATGCGCAGAGGGAAAAACGGACACAAACTGATTGCTATCCGTTTGTAATAATAATAATAATAATAATAATAGTCCTTTAATAGTCCCACAATGGGGAAATTCAGTGTGTTACAGCAGCAAAGATAAGCAGATACAAATACAAATACAACATGTACAGGAATATTCCAAGGTGAGAGGCATTACATTGATAGCAGACAGACAGATAGGGCGTAGCAGGGGGGGGGGGGGATTTGATCACTTTGTAATCTGTTTTCCATAGACCTCAATGTTAAAAAAAGAACGGATTGGTTGCTGTTCGTCTGGAATCCTTATTTTTAGTACGGAAACAAAGTCCTGCAAGTTCTACTTTTCTCTCCGCACAAAAAAGCGGAAACCAGACGGAAATGGCACAAACTGATACATGCGGATTACTTTTAAAACCCATTGAAATTAATGGGTTTTAATCTGGACAGTTCAAAATCAGTTTTTGACAATTTCAAATACTGATTTTGAGCGAATTGACGAATGCAGATGTGAACCCAGCCTAAGAAAGACATCTTTGGTGAGAGAAGAAAAGCTCTACAAGGTACTGTCATTGCTTTGATACCGATTTTCCTGCTGCCAGATTCCCTTTAAATAGAGCTTTAATTACATAAAATCAGAAAATGCCTTTAATATTTACAGAAATGATGCAGAGGGAAGAAAATAATGCAGGTGTAACGTCTTTGCCTGTTCGGGTCTCTACGCCACCCTCCGCTCGCATGCTGCGGCGAAGGAGGCGTGTTCAGTTTGGTTCCTTGTGTAGGTTTCTTGTTGCTCAGTCTGAACATGGTCCTAGACAATGGATTTCCGTGTTCTGAGCATTTCTCTCTGGACTGCATAGAGTTAATCTCTTCCTGGCCTGTGTGATTGACAGCCTGTGTACCTATCAGGTCTGGGGCTGGGCCCAGACTTTCTATATACGGGATGTCACTTTCTCAGCAAGGGGCCGGTTATTGCTCTGACTTTGCCTGCTCTCTTTGTGCCATTGTTATTTACTGTGCTATTTCTCTGATCTTTGGCTTGCCTTGTGACTATTCTCTTGGATTGTGATTTCGTACTGCATTGCTCGTTTGTTACCGACCCCTTGGCTTGCTCACTCTGCTTCTGTGTTGTTTTGTCTTGTCCTGTTCTGTGTGTCATTTACCCAGTATAGGGCTCGTCTTCAGGTTGTCCTTTTGCCATTTAGGGTAACTGAGGCAATAGGAAGGGACACTGGCTGGGGTGAGATTAGGGCTCACTTGTCTCTGTCCTTCCTCCCAGACCGCTGCAGTAGTGTAGGGTATTGCTTCCTCTTGCAAGATCCTAACAGCAGGACATTTACAGTTTCATTTTAGTTTTATATTGTGTGTGAGAGGTAGCATGGTAGCAGCCATGGTGCAAACCCAACCAGTCAGAAACAGGGACACAATGTCTGGTGCAAACAGGTTTATTTGAAAAATAGCAAAAATAAATAAACCTTACGTCAGGTATAAAAACAAGCAAAGTAAAATACAGCCTTAACTTCAGGCAAAAAACAAACACAATCTTGCTCGTCCAAGCGCTAACTAATACAGGACAACACCTACCTATACGTGTGGCTTGCTACTAGCCACACGATAACAAAATAGCAGTTGAACATTCTCACCAGACTCAGAGAGGGGACAGCCCCAGCCACCTCCCCTCACTCCCAGAGACTGCTCTAAAGTGCAGTATCTGAGGCCTTTTATGGCCTAGTAATGAGCCTTAAGACCTACACCTGGGCCTGAGGCCTACTCAAGACCCGCCCTGGACCATACATAGGTCAGAAATCTGGGGCTAATATAGCGTGCTTCCAGCACTTGTCCGGTCACCTTCTCACAATTGATAATAGATTAGCTTTAATGCTTACATATACAATATATGCATATAATTTTACAAACAATAGTTGCATGTGAAACACTGAAAAATGAGAACTAGAAACTAAAAACCTGTAATGAGCTACAATGAAAGAGGTAATAAATAGCGGAAGCTCAATATTTAAAAAAACTGTAAACAAGGAATTCAGATATATGTTTAGAAAAGTGCTAACTGAAATTATTTAATTTCATTGGTTTTAAAACTTTTTTAACCATATCAAAAATGTATATAGTTGGAAAAACCTAGCTGTACTGTACTTTGAAGAGTACCTCCTGTTTAAGAAAAGATGAATCTATTCAGTTGTAAACCCTTGTTATAAATACCAAATTAGGGTTTAATTTGAGGCCAAGGATACAGATGGTGACTAACCCACTGAACTACAATAGCAGTGTAGTAGATGGAATTTAAACAAATTCCAATCACACACTACAGAAAAAAAAAAAAAAAAAAAAGAAAACGACAATACAGTGGTGCTGGTGGTCAAAGCTTTGTAGTCACCTTTACGTGTGGGAATGTTTTTTATTTTATAAATGACACATCCATGGCACTAGACAAGTTCTGCAAGCAAAAAATAAGCCATGGCCTTGCAGACAGAAATATATCTCCATATTTGCATGAAAAGTGATCACCAACTCATTTGGCAAAATAGAATTGCCAATGGCCAGCAAAGTGAGCAAGACCATCCCATCCTACTGCTTATCCACTTGTTATTTCTTATAGCCAGTCCACATCTTCAACTGGCATCGTTGTCATAATTATCACCATTTGCTTCTTCTACTACTCCTTCATTCTAACGTTAGGCATCACCTAGGCAAATTGCCGTCGCATTTCACCATATTGTGATGTGCAGAGATGGGTGAACCTCTCAAGATTTGTTTCAGGGTTCTGGTGGTTTGGAACCAAGATTTCTTTTGGATCGAATGAGTTCAGTACGAACCACACCTTAAATTGGCTTAAAATGTAGTGTAGAATTTAGGCTAAGGCCCAAATTTTACGGAAACGCAGCTTTTTGTTGCAGATTGTGCTGCAGTTTTTGAGCAAAAGCCAGGAGTGGGGCCTTAGCCGTAGGGCTCTTAAGACCCTATCTTTCATACTGCTAGCTCTTTAATCCCTTTAAGGACGCAGCCCAAAAGTACCTTAAGGAAGTGGGCTCATTTTTTAAAACTGACGCTAACAAACTTTGAAATGCTATAATTTACACTTACACTTAAAAGTGATTTTGAGATTGTTTTTTCATGACACATTGTACATCATGTTAGTGGTAAACATTGATCAATATTTTTATATTTATTTATAAAATAAATAGGAAATTTGATGGAAATTTAAAAAGAATCAGAATCAGATCTCCCCAGCACAATGGCAGATCCCGTGCAGCCAAATCGTCCACATGTATTACATTCTGTGAAACTTAGCATAAGTTACTGATGTTTTGGCACCATACCCCAATCCTCCTACACGCCCTCAACCCCGGCATTCTCACGACTTGATGGAGATGCCTCTCTGAGGAGGGCATGTTGTAACCACATCTTTTGGAGCTGCCCCTTGATCCATGCTTTCTGGACAGAAGTTAAGGTGTTAACTGATTAGATCCTTTTCTAGGGTGTCCTGCTGGATCCTCTCATCTATTTACTTAATTTGCCTCCCCGACACCTTGGTAAAAAGACCTCTAAACTCTTCTTGTATTTTTGCACAGCTGCTAAAACACTTGTGGAAAAGTGTACACCCTCCTACTGGTCCTGCCATTGTCTCCCATATCAAAGATGTGCACAGCCTAGAGTATTTTACTGCCATGCTCAACAACACAACAGATGCCTTTTTAGTCAGTCTGGTCCTCATGGGATACTGGGATACATATTGCGTTCTCCATGGTCTCTGATCTCCCTCTTCCCTTCCTCCCCTCTCGTTGTTTCCCAACCCTGTGTGTGTGGTGTTTTATGTTCTGTTTGTCCTTGTCCAGACTGGTTTTTCTTGGTTGTTTATTTATTTATTTTTTACATTAAGAAGTTTTATTGAAGTTTTACATAAGATCAAAGAACAAATTGAACAACAACAAGAAATAAAGGTACATGACAGGAAGGGGTGCAGGGGGAAGGGGGGAATGGGAACATCAGACGAAACCAGGGGAAAATGAGAAGGAAAGGGAGGGGGAGAACTGAAGGGGGAACTACATAGGCTCTATCGCAGCAGAAGCAAACAGCATAATCAGGGACAAAAACAAAGAAAAAGTATATTATGTCAATAAAGTAGAAAGGGGAAAAGTAGGAAAGGGAAAGGGAAGGTTAGGAAGATATAGAAGGGAAAACAGACTGAAACTCAGAAGAGTAATAGAAGTTGTTACACAGGAGCCACGTTTGTTGGTGTGCTCCGTCATCCTGTTTTAATTCCGCAAGCAAGTATGCTTAGGACCTCTTGAAGCCAAGCCATTAGCGAGGGGGGAGTCGGGGACTTCCACAACCTAAGGATAACGGACCTTGCTGCCACCAGTAGGAAGCCTAGTAGTTTACGTGTGTGCTTCATAAATTTACGAGGGAAGATAGAGAGGAGGAGGGGGGCAGAATCATCATTCAGAGCAATACCAGTGACTGTCTGGATAATACGTCGGACATCCGACCAGAAGGGTCGTAGGAGCGTACATCCCCACCAGATGTGCATCATCATGCCTCGGTCTAGATTACATCTCCAGCAGCTGTCCGACGTGGAGGGGTAAATCTCATGAAGGACAGAGGGTACTCTGTACCAGCATGAGAGGATTTTATAGTTCGTTTCCTGTGCCTTACAAGATATAGAAAATTTATGGCACGTCTGGAAGGCAGAAGACCACTCGTCTGGTGAGAACGAGACCCCCATTTCCCTCTCCCAACCACCCGTGTACGCTGGTAGACTGTTAGTGAAATCCTCCATCAGCATGCTATAAATAACCAAGCCGGAGCATTAGGCAAGAGACACAGGCTCTCAAAAGGGAGCAAAGCTCTGTGTAGGGTATGTGATTTCTTGAGAGAGGTGTAAATGTGAGAGAGCTGGTCATACTGCCAGTGGGAGGAAATGGTATCAGGGTCCGCATGTGGAGCGAGCAACTTGGAGTGGGGGAGGAGGTAGAGGTAACCTGATGGAATCTGAGGGGTAGCTGTTCTATGGTATGAGAGAGAAAGGAAGAGTGAAGTGCGGCAGGAAAGTCCGGGTTGCCCGAGATAGGGGTCATGGGACCGTCATTCTGGAACAGTTTCCACACAGCAGCATAGAGTCGGCAAGATCCGAGTACGTGGCGCATGACATATGGGAGCATATGAGTAGTACTGTCCGACCAGTAGCGCTTATCAAGCCACGGGAGGACAGTGAGGGGAAGTGGGCTCAAAGACCCCTCCAGGGCAACCCAGAGCTTCGAGTGTGCAGAATGATGCCAGTGAGGATGACCACGGTCATCACAGTGCAGTGACCACGGCTAGGAAATAACTAGAGCAATCCAGAACTGCCAAGCCCCCACATCTCTTAGGTCTGACAAGGGTGCTTCTTGGAAGAGTGAAGACATCAGGTGATACCTTTTAGAGTCTAACTGAGTATATTTGATAAGTAAGCTTTCGGAAGTACTAGCTGCCTTCATCAGACATGGTGTTATACAAGAAACTGAAAATTCACAGATTTTTTATACCCTAAAGACATGGACCTTCAAAGGATCTTAGAGTCCTTAAAAAAAATAAAATGCAATCTAAGTAGAGCAGTTATTTAAAACCGGTCAAAAAATAAACAATCTGGAAAGTTGTGGTGCGTGACAGAAGGATCTGTTATCTGTTTGCAATGAGGTGGTGATTTGTGACCTTCACAGTTCATACATAGTGTGACATGAAACTGGCATGAATATTAAGTCCAAATTGCAGAGTTTGAAATTTTTGCATTAACTTGTATTCCCATTCTTTCCTCTCCCTCTGCGTCTTAAAATGTCCCATTAAAACCACCATCCGCAAATCTTCAATAGAGTGGTCTTCTCCAGAGAAATGTGTGGCCACTGGGAGATCTGTTCTGCTGTTATTAATGTTGAATCTGTGTGAGTTCATGCGTTGACTCAAGTCTCTGCCCTGTTTCCCCCACATAGAGGCCTGTGGTGGGACATTGCACAAACATTATGAGATACACCACATTGAAAGACTGGCAGGAAAATGTCCCCCTAATTCTGTGCACCTGTTGTGACTGTGGGATAGGTACACTGTCAGCAGTGTGGATGTGCCTGCAGGTCATGCACCTATTTTGCAGGCAAGGTGAGGTGCCATTTTCAGTTGGGGTCTTCAGGGCACTCCAGACAATAATATGCTGTAGGTTTGGTGGTTGCCGAAAGGAAAGGAGAGGGGGGACTGGAAATATGTCCTTGAGTCTGTTGTCCTTATTTAGCACAGGTTGGAGCTCCTTGGCAATCCTTCGTAGGATCTCCAGTTGTGGGTTGTAGGTGACAACTAGGGGCACTCGGGTTTCTTTATGGGTCTCTTTATATGTGAGCAGACTGTCTCTGTTAATGGCTGCCGCTTTGTTTAATTGGTTGCCCGTCACTTTTGCTTTGTATCCCAATCAAATTTCAGTTTCTTGTATAACACCATGTCTGATGAAGGGAGCTAAGTACTTCCGAAAGCTTACTTATCAAATATACTCAGTTAGCCTCTAACTGAGGTTAACTTCCACTACTTTCAATGGCTAACACGGTACAACATTATACTACTAAGCGTACTTCTTGCGATCCTCGGAGGCTTGGACGCCCAGATAAACTTGGTGAAAGCTTTCCGGACTGTCGTAAAGAAGTGCTTGGGCAGTATTATAGGGTATATGATATCCACCTGTAGGGCACACAGAAGTGGGAGGAAGTTTAGCGACTATGGGTCAGATAGGTTATTAGGAAGCTGTACACCCAAATATTTAATCGCCTTAGGGGACCAAGTGAATGGTGTAGACAAATCTGTGGCTGTGTTCCAAGTTGAAAAGTGATGAAGAATTGGTAATATCAAATAAAAAAAAGCAACATGTGTGCCTGAATGGTGGCAGTGGTGGTAGCTGGCAGCATTAGCAGCAGTACAATAAATACAAGATAAATTATTCGGAAGAATCAGCCGGAGGTGTTTGAAAATCCTCATGGATCTATGCCTGATTCAATTTGATAAAAGAAGTGGCGGGGTGATGTACCCCAAAAAACACGGGCGTACCAGCGCTGGTCCAGTCAAGTACTTTTATTGAGATCAGGCATACTACGCGTTTCCGGCAGTAAAAAGCCCTTTTTCAAGTGTATAAAAATGACAGGTATTTAAAGGCATAAAACAAATAAAAAACGGGCGGTAGCCCCGCCCTTTTTTTTCCCCCTCTTTATTCATGTTCTTGAACAATTTTTTTTTCCCCCCTTCTTTATTTATTTATGTTGTTGTTAAATAGGTTAACATGATACTCAAATAGATGTCTAAAAAGCATATCTCATAGAGCTGTGATAGCATGCTAAAAATAGTGGCTTACACGACATGTATTCAGTGGTGGGTATAGTGGATTATGTAAATGACACATTGCACAGGTCTTATGTATAGGCGACACGTGCCGCTGTACTATGGGTGCATGTGCTTACCACTCCTAATTAGGAGAGCAAGCGCCTGCGTTCTTATGTAATGTGGTCTCCTTTGTCAAACGCTGACTAGAGTTGCGCATACGTGTTTAGTTGGTTAGCGCTAATGCATATAGTTTAGCGGGGAATCTATACAAAATAAAATAAAAGAAGATTTTAAAACGTAGTGAAAATCATGTAAGTCGCATGCTAGAGAAACAAACTTCTCTTGGGAGTCAGAGAGTTTAAATCTAGATCCTGAAGGAAATTCTGTAATGTAATGGGAGTTATAGACATATGTAAACATATTGTGTGTACACAGGTGAGGATCAAATGGTTGAAAATATGCAAAATGATGAGTATTATCTACACTGTATATCAAAATACATATATGGCTATATAAAAAAATAACACTTAAAACCTATATAAAATACATATAAAAAATAAGAACAGTTGTATAAAAGACGTGGATGGGTATAATAATAAAACATGAATAATACAACACAATCAAAGTATAAAAAAGAATTATACAAGAAAGCCCTTTGGAAAAAAGGTCAGGAAATTTTTTCCATGGTTTTCGTTTAAGCCTATTGGCATCATAGTATCCAATTTATAAATCCAGAAATATTCTCTTTTTTTGAGAAGGTCCAATCTATTTCGGCTGTTATCCGGGATTGTGTCTATAGGGGTTATGCAAAAATCCTTCGGATTACAGTTATGGAAAGCTGCTGCGTGTCTAGACACACTGTGTTTGGAGAAACTTTGGCAATGTTGGACCTATGCTTATTTAATCTCTCACTTAGATGCATACTGGTGCGTCCAACATATTGAAGACCGCAATTACACTCAATGACATATATCACATAACTGGATGCACAAGTTAATCTTGGTTGGATCGGAATGGTCTCACCCGTGGATCTACTGGAAATGAAAAGTTTACCATGGGTGATGGTTGTACAACACTTGCATCTTGATATATTGCATCTATAACTTCCTCCTGGTAAATGGGATCCCAGAATAGGGGTGTGGAGTGAGCTTTTGGGGTTCTCTCTAAGTCTACTTGGGGCAAGATAATTTTTAAGGGTTCTAGCCCTTCTGTAGGTAATTGCAGGTGTTTTTGGTAACATTTTCTTTAGAAAAGGATTATCCATTAAAATTTGCCAATGTTTGGCTAAGACTGACTTGATCCAGTTATGTCTCATGTTGTACATGGTAATGAAATTATACCGGAAAGAATTGTTCTTGCTTTTTTGTTTATATTCTCGGGTCGAAGATGGTTGGAGGCAGTCCTGCTGGGAAAGGTCCCTGGCACGCATTTGGGCTGAGTGTACTAAGTCCCTGGGATAATGTTTCTCATAGAAACGTTGTGACATGATTTGGCTTTGTGTTATGAAATCTTCCTCCTTAGTACAGTTCCGTCTCAGCCTCCGGAACTGACTGTAGGGGACATTGTTTTTCCACTTCCGGAAATGGAGACTGTTATAATCTAGTAAACTGTTACAGTCTACTTTTTTAAAATATGTTTTTGTTTATATAGTAGGGCCATCATTTTCTAGAATTAAATCCAAATACTCAATTCGTTTTTCGTAATGGAGTAATGCCCCATTCTTGGACATGGGTATTAAGACTTTCGGTAAAAGCAATAATGGAATCAGATGTACCATTCCAAATGAACAAGAGATCGTCGATGTAACGCTTGTAAAACACTATATGTATGGCCCATGTCTCTGTAGTGTATATAAATTCAGATTCAAAGCGACCCATGTATAAATTTGCAAAACTAGGCGCGAAACGAGTCCCCATGGCGGTTTTCCGTGTTTGCAGATATATGTTGGGACCGAAGGAGAACACGTTATGTTCCAGGATATACTGAATGCCATCTAGAATAAACTGTCGTTGCTTAGGTGGCATATCGGGATCATCAAATAGAAAGCTCGCAATAGTGTTAAGGCCTTTTTGATGAGGGATGTTGCTGTGACGTCCAAGGTGGCCCATCTGTAGGTGGATTCCCATTTGTTGGGAAGAATATGTGTTATAATATTGGCTGAGTCTTTCAAGTAGGATTTTAGATTTACAACATATTTCTGTAAGATAACATCAATATACTGAGATAGGTTACATGTAAGTTGATGCCGGAGATAATTGGTCTTCTGGGAGGGTTTTTGAGGTTTTTGTGAATTTTGGGTAAGTGGTGAAAAATTGCTAATTTAGGGTGGTCTGGTAGAAGAAAACGCTTTTCTTTTTTTGTAAGGGTGCCCTTTAGGGCTGCATCATTGATTAATTTTGTATAGGTTAGGATATGGTCGGTGGATGGATCACTATCAAGTAGTAGGTAGTATGAAGTATCTGAAAACAAAATTGTTGGCTTCTTTGACATAGTCAGACTATATATATATATATACACGATCACAAAGCCAACACCTTTATCGGCTCCTCTTATGACAATATCTGTATTATTCATTAATGTTTTTAAAGCTACTCGTTCTCCTTTAGTGAGGTTGTCTTTAGTCCAATAATCCCTGTTTGGATTGTTTTAGGTCAGATGTTACTAAAGAAGAAAAGGTCTCTATGTGGCACCCTTTGTGGTGTGTTGGATAAAAAAACGATTTAGGTTTGAGGTCTGTGTGTAGAGGTGGGGGAGAGACCATGTCCAGTTGGGTATTACTTAGTTCCATAACTGGCATTAATGTTTGCGAACTTTCCCCAGAATCAAAGTAGAAGTGGGTGGGGCAAATTTTGCTGCATGTATCCCTATTATTTACATGCAGTGAATATGTGGACAAACTACATTTCCCATGATTCATCTGCCTGCTCTCACTCTCTATGTTTGCTGCCCACAGGAGGGGAGGGGGAGAGTGCTTGTAAATGAAACGTCACAGCAGCATGTGACCTCAGATGTGGGTGTTATTTATTGCTAGTGATTACATCGCTGGAGACAGTGGAGAAGGGAGGGGTACACAGAGTGAGAGCAGGCAGAATAATCATGGGAAATGTAGTTTGTCCACAAATTCACTGCATGTAAATAACAGGGATACAAGGAGCAGAAAGTAAAATAAAGCCAAGCAAAGGGTGAACAAGGGAACAGTGAGTATTTAGCAAAGCTGTGAATGTATTTGTAGATATTTTTTGGAAGCTGGATAACCCCTTTAATATTTAAAATACTTCAAAAATTACCATTTTTTGGGGAAAATGTGCTTGCCCGTGGTTTATTTTAGACACACATGGTGGTTATATTGCAAAAAGCAATGGTTTTGTAGAAAAAATATTCAATTTTCATAGCTTGCAAGTGCTACAGGCTTATTGTTATTTTGGAGACAAATCTGTGGCCGTGAGCCAAGTTGAAAAGTGATGAAGAATTGGTAATTTCAAACCAAAAAAAGCAACATATGTGCCTGAATGGTGGCAGTGGTGGTAGCTGGCAGCATTAGCAGCAGTACAATAAATACAAGATAAATTATTTGAAAATCCTCATGGATCTATGCCTGATTCAATTTGATAAAAGTATTTTTTTCCATGCTACCTTCTTGGCCATAAAATTTGAGGCTGGACAAGATAAAATTCCCATTGTAAACTCGGCCAGCTCCTCAAACTGAGGTCAGAGTTATCTGCTGCACTATAGGTATGCTCTAGGTATGACTGTACCTGCTGGCATACTTGGCCTACAGTTGGCATTGCAAACTGAAAAATTTCTGGTTCATTTTCTTCCAGATACTGTACTGGGCCTTGCTTCTTCTGCTGCTGCTTTTACTCCTCCTGACAATTGTAGCACTGGCAGAGGAGGCGGAGTGAGTGAGGTGGACTGGGAGTGAGCAGAGGCCGCCTGGGTACCTGCGCATCTGGCAAGCTGTGGAAAGTTGGGTATATAGTCTATCCTGATAATATTCTAATTTTTTTTCCCTTTGGGAAACAGGGGAGAATTCCCCCATTTTGTCTTTATAGTGAGGGTCTAAGAGCACTGCCATCCAGTACTCATCCCTTTGCTTGATGCTAATAATATGCTTGTTGCTTGGCTTCTTTAAAGGGCTTGAGAAGCTAGCACACTTCCCTCATGAGCCTCCAATGACGTATCTCAACGTAACACATTGTCCCTGTGGTCTGCTGCATGCAATAATCGTTCATCACCTGCTGCTGCTCACACAGACGCTCCAGCATGGTTTAAGGTGGAGTTGAAACATCACAGATAAGGCAGACTGTTTTGTCGATGCAAATCAAGTAGGGTGTGTTTTGCAACATAAAAATGGCTAAAATGCTCAGAGATTTTTCTGGCCATGAGGCCTCTTGTAAGCCACTATACAGGTTAATAAAGTGGGACAATGTGTTATTCATCCTAAATGCAACGTAGCAACAATATTGGTGCCATTGTCACTGGCAACGCTGCCCAGTTGAAGTTGACAAGGAGCCATCCAGCAGGGTACATGTTGCAGGATACAGCAATGCAGCTCCTGCACTGTGTGGCTCCTCTGATTCAGGCTCATTAATTGTAAAAATGCATAGCACGTTTCGCCTTACAACCATGAAACAAGGGTGGAGGAGGAAGAAGAGGAGTAGAATCAACAGCTTACACTGGTGAAGATAGTGGTGGGAAACAGTCCAGAGAGGAGGATCCAGAGGAGGTGGATAGTAGAGATGGGTGAATTGGTTCATAATGAACCAGATTTGATTTGAATATTCCAAATTGTTTGGTTTTTAACAATACTGAACAATTTTCAGTTAGTTTTAGATTAACTAAAATTGCTCTGCCCTGCCACAGCTAAGTTTCTGCTTGCAGATCTTGAACATCACCATGGATTTATTTCTCAAAGTACAAAAAAAATTCCCACATGGGAAATGACCACATGTAGTTGCTTCCAGCATCAACTGCAGCTGAAACATGTCTGCCACTACCACCACCAGTGCCACTACCTCTACCCTGCGAGGTTCCCCTAGGTCTGCCCCAGGTAGGCTTTTTGAATGTTATTCCTGTGCAATGGCTGGAATAGTTGCTATCTCCACCACCACCACCCTCTTCATCTGATATCACCTTGTCACCCTCACCTGGTTTACCAGCTCCAACCCACAAAAGATGTCATCATCATCTTCCCTGCTTTTTTCTAACACATCATCATGGCCATTTCCACTTCCAGATATCACCCTAGCTCCCCTACCAGAATGACTTCCATTAGTAGTAGTAGTACCACGCCCCCTACCACTGACTCCACCACCAACAGTCATCATGACTTCCTGCTATGCTTACACACAATGCTGACTGTTCTCATCCAGCTCATCAAAAAAAAAGACTGCGCTGACGAGGAGCAACAGATTGCTCAGCACGTGCCACATCACTACCAGGTATCTGTGTCAGTGAAAAATGTGAAGGAAACACGGTTGACACTCCAGAAAGGCCCAGCAGTAAATTACATGTTATGTAGGAGAAGGAACACAAAGTAGCCTGACTCAAGATCACATCACTCTCAGATGCAACGTCCTCCAGTGACTGAGATAAGCCAGTTAGGTAATCGAAAACCTCATCTTCATTCTCAGGAAGAACAACAACCCTGTGGCTATTGGCTGTGCCACTAGAACCAGAAGCAGTGTTGCTCTTGCCACATTTTTATTGTTAGTAGTAGTACTTGCACAAGTGTTTCCTACTCCCCCTCTTTTTGTCTGTCCCCTGCGCAGTTTTTTTTTTTTTTTTGTCATATTTTAATGCACACAGACAGTGCATAATTATTAATTAGTGTTGGGCGAATCGGTTCGAAACAAACCTCATTTGACCCAATATTCCAATATTCCAAATTGTTCAGTTTTTAATTAAACTAAACAATATGGGATTCGCCTCGGACATACGAAAATGGCCGCCACAACATGATATACGGTAAATTATTATACTCTGGGGTTTCTTCAGACCTCAGAATATAATAGGTGTAGGCCCAAGGGAAGTGTAAAAAATAAAAAACACCAGACAAAAAAACAAATCTTCAGAGGTTTGCCTATCTTTAAAAAAATTAAAAAAAAATAAAAAAATACATGAAATTACAATTTTTTTTTTTTTTTTTTAAGATTAGCACAGGCTTGTACTGTATATTGGGTGAACACACCAAAAACTAAAATGGCAACATGATTTGCAGTAAATTATTATACTCTGGGATTTCTTCAGACCTCAGAGTACAATAGGTGTAGATCCAAGGGAGGTGTAAAAAATAAAAACCACCGGACAAAAAACAAATCTTCAGAGGTTTGCCCAACTCACAGGATCACCATCAAAATGGTTGACACATCAGAAAACCTCCAATAAATTCTCACTCTGACATAGTGAAATCTGATCTCGGTCACCTTTATTCTTCTGCGTTCACAGCGAAACAGCATGTGCTGTGGGTACGGAAAGTATTCAGACCCCTTTAAATTTTTCACTCTTTGTTTCATTGCAGCCACTTGCTAAAAGCAAAAAAGTTCATTTTATTTCTCATTAATGTACACTCAGCACCCCATCTTGACAGAAAAAAACAGAAATGTAGATATTTTTGCAAATTTATTAAAAAAGAAAAACTGAAATATCACATGGTCATAAATATTGAGTAGAAGCACCCTTTTGAGCTAGTACAGCCATGAGTCTTCTTGGGAATGATGCAACAAGTTTTTCACATCTGACTTGGGGATCCTCTGCCATTCTTCCTTGCAGATCCTCTCCAGTTCCGTCAGGTTGGATGGTGAACGTTGGTGAACAGTCATTCTCAGGTCTCTCCAGAGATGCTCAATTGGGTTGAGTTCAGAGCTCTGGCTGGGCCAGTCAAGAATGGTCACAGAGTTGTTCCGAAGCCACTCCTTTGTTATTTTAGCTGTGTATTTAGGGTCATTGTCTTGTTGGAAGGTGAACCTTCGGCCTAGTCTGAGGTCCAGAGCACTCTGGAAGAGGTTTTCTTCCAGGATATCTCTGTACTTGGCTGCATTCATCTTTCCTTCAATTGCAACCAGTCGTCCTGTCCCTGCAGCTGAAAAACACCCACATAGCATGATGCTGCCACCACCATGTTTCACTGTTGGGATTGTATTGGGTAGGTGTTGCGCAGTGCCTGGTTTTCTCCACACATATCACTTAGAATTAACACCATAAAGTTCAATCTTCGTCTCATCAGACCAGAGAATCTTATTTCTCATAGTCTGGGATTCCTTCATGTGTTTTTTGGCAAACTCTATGCGGGCTTTCATATGTCTTGCACTGAGGAGAGACTTACTTTGGGCCACTCTTCCATAAAGCCCCGACTGGTGGAGGGCTGCAGTGATAGTTGACTTTGTGGAACTTTCTCCCATCTCCCTACTGCATCTCTGGAGCTCAGCCACAGTGATCTTTGGGTTCTTGTTTACGTCTCTCACCAAGGCTCTTCTCCCACAATTACTCAGTTTGGCTGGACGGCCGGGTCTAGGAAGGGTTCTGGTCATCTCAAACTTCTTCCATTTAAGGATTATGGAGGCCACTGTGCTCTTAGGAACATCATTTAATAATAAATAATAATAAATTTACTTTTTTGCTTTTAGTAAATGGCTGCAATGAAAAAAAAGAGTGAAAAAATTAAAGGAGTCTGAATACTTTTCGTACCCACTGTAACTTCATTTACCCATAGGTTAACCCTTTTATCCAAGCATTTTCCCTTTGGGCACAAACAGATATCTATATATATATATATATATATATATATATATATATATATATATATATATATATATATATATATTTAGGCTGCGGACCCTGGTGGCCCAGAGCCAAGTTTCGCTTCTTAAAAATTGCGATTTCCTGCGTGTCCTGAACATGCTGGTCCAGCAACAATGTTTTGGTTATTCTCTGCAGAATGTCTACAGAGCACTACAAACAGAATACAGGTATACAATTCAAGCAGATAGCAGTTAATACTGACACCAAAATTACATATTAATATTTTCCTGTGTCCAACTTGCCACCAGAGGGCATTCCAACACCTTTCATCAACTTACTCATATTTTTAAAGGGAATCTGTCAGGTCAATCTGGGACACTAAACCACCCACAGGTCCTTATAGACCGGGGGGTTAGTGTCCCAGATCACCCTGTTGTAATGCAATCCGCAGGCGCATTAAAAATAAAAAACCTTTATACTTACCTAGATAAGGGTCCGATTGACGCTATTTGGTGAGATCGGTCCGGCTTATTCATGAGCCACGCCTCCTGGCGCCTGCGCTGCTCTTCAGTGAAGCCAAAGGTGGACACCCTGGCTTCACTGCGTAATTGCAGGGCATGCGCACTGAAGACGAGGAGTACTCCTCTGGCTTCATTGAAGAACTGCGCAGGTGTGCGGAGTACAGTGGCAGGGTGAGTATAAAGCTTTTTTATTTTTAATGCGGCCATGCGTTATAACAGGGTGATTTGAGACACTAAACCCCAGGTCCATATGGACGTGTGGGTGGTTTAGTGTCCCAAATTGCCCTGACAGATTCCCTTTAACCCTATCCTTTCATTCTCTCTTTGTAACACAATATCTCGAGCTGTTTGTCACAAATCTTTCCTTGTTTTTTTTAAAGTTACCCATCCTGAGTGAGGCAGCTTCTCAACACAATGTGTTTACCATCCAAAGCACCCGCACATTTTGGAAACTGTGCACGGTTATGAAAACAATCAGGAATCTAATAATAATAATAATAGTCCTTTAATAGTCCCACCATGGGGAAATTCAGTGTGTTATAGCAGCAAAGATAAGCAGATCCAAATACAAATACAACATGTACAGGAATGTTCCAAGGTAAGAGGCATTACATTGATAGTAGACAGACAGATAAGAAGTAGCAGAGGAGGGTATTTAACAGGCAGAAATATATTTCAGTTCTTTGTGTGTAATGATCTCTGCTTAGGTTGGTGTTGGTTGTGTACAGCCTAACCGCGGTGGGGAGGAAAGACTTCCGATAGCGCTCCTTCTCACATTTAGGGTGGAGCAGTCAGTCACTGACAGCACTGCCCAGCGCTATCACGGCCTCATGCATGGGATGGGACTTTTTCTTCCGCATGGAGATCACCACAGACAGTATCCTTCTATCACCCACCACCTGCACTGGGTCCAGTGGGCTCACCTTGTCAAGTTTTTTTCAGTTGATATACTGCTCTCCCAGCAGGCCACTCTGAAGAAGATGGCTGATGCCACAACCGAGTTGAAGAAAGTCCTAAGAAGTGCCCCCCGGACTCCAAAGGCTCTCAGCCCTCTAAGCATGTAGAGCCTGCTGTGGTCCTTCCTGTACAGGACCTCCATGTGATCTGCCCAGTCCAGTTTAATATTATGGAGCATATCCAGGTACTTATAGGTGTTCACAATCTAAATGCCCGTCCCCAGGATTTCCACTGGTTTAGGAGGGCATCTGCATTTATGGAAGTCCTGGTTCTGCTGGCACCAGTCCACAAAATCCTGGTTCAGTTCCCTGTACTCCCTGTTATCATCGTCTATGATGTGGCCTACTATTGCAGAGTCGTCAGAATACTTCTGTAGGTAGCAGCTAGATGAGTTGCACCTAAAATCTGCAGTGTACAGTGTAAAGAGGAAAGGGGTAAGCACTGTACCCTGAGTTGCCCCCGTATTACAGATCACGGTATCTGACACACAGTCCCGGGCTCTCACGTAGTTGGAGAGGTGGTGGTCCACTCCAGCAAGGCCCAGCTTGTCTCTCAGTAGCCCTGGCTCTATGGTGTTAAAAGCACTGGAGAAATCAAAGAACATTATTCTCACTATGTTCCCTGGTTTCTCCAGGTGAGAAAGAGCCATGTGCAGAAGGTGGATGATGGCATCATCTACCCCAATGCCTGGCTGATAAGCAAACTGGAGAGGGTCCATAGTGGGGCTCAACTAGAGGGTGGAGATGTGTGAGAACCAATCTCTCTAAGATCTTCATCAAGTGGGATGTCAATGCTACACATCTGTAGTCGTTGAGGTCCATAGGGTGAAGTTTCTTTGGAACTGGTACCACACAAGAAGATTTCCATAATTCAGGGACTATTTCCTGCCTCAGGCTCATATTAAACATATATGTAATTATACTACACAACTGATCCCCACAAGTCTTAATTAGCCTTGCACTGATCTGGCCCTGCGGCTTTCCTCGCCTTGATCTTGTTCATCTTCCTCACCTGGGCATGTGTGAAGGTCAGACTCTGGTCAGATAAAGACGGATTTCTGGATTTACTGGTCTGGTGGGAAGTAGCCGCATAGGGTGAAGTCTATGTGGTAGGGGGAACTGAAGGACATGCTGGGGTGGGGTAGAGCTGATGTGTGATCAAATCTATTGAAGAATAGGTTTAGTTCATTAGCCAATTAACATCTGCCTCAATCTATGACCCGAAATTGACTCATGCCCCTCCCCTTATGTCTTTTCTTTCCATTTGCTTTTTCATTTTTTCCTTATAATTGGCTTTTCCCTGCCTGATTTGATGCCTCAGCTCCTTTTGTACCTCCCTGAGCCCCTCCTTATCTCTTGTCCTGAATGCCATCTTTTTCTCCTTAAGTAGTGTTTTTATATCAGAATTAATCCATGGTTTGTTGTTGGAGAAGCACCTAACCATTTTTGCGGATACTGTGTTGTCCACACAAAAATTAATGTAGTCTGTTATGTAGTGTGTGAGTCCTTCTATATCTTTTTTTTTTTTTTTTATAAATTCTTTATTTTAGATATTATATAGAAATAACAAACAAACAGTGATGGCGTGAGCCAAACAAGCGCTTGACCTCAAGGAACGAGGCATACATCAGCTTCAGTACATAGTAACATGGTAACATGAAATAGATGTATTAGCACATCAACTGTTGCTAATCAAAGCAGTTATCAGGGGGACGAGAGGAACAAAGAGAGGAAGGGAGAAGGAGGGAGAGAAAGAAAGACAGGGAGAGAACAAATGTGGGAACATCAAGTTAACACACAAATGACGGACATGCACGGACCCCGACCTCTCCATGTCGGCAGCGTAAACCCTACATCAAGGTCTACCCGTCAGGTCTCTATAGGCCTGGGATCCCTGAAAGAGAATCCACGGCGTCCAGGCCGCCATGAAGGATTCCCTCTTATCGCGAAGGGATGCCGTGAGATCCTCCATGTACTGGATGTCCTCCACTTTACGAATCCAGTGCAGGAGAGAAGGGGGATTAGACGATTTCCATAGCGCTGGGATACACGCCCTAGCGGCATTGACCATATGTCGTAGGGAGGATTTGCGATAGGTACACAGGGGGTAATCCGAGAGGTGTAGCAGAAAGAAGGCAGGCGTGTTAGGAATGGAAGTTTGGAATATCCGACCTAGCACCCTGTGTACTCCCTCCCAAAAGTCTCAATATCGAGCATTCCCAGAAGATATGTAAAAGCGTCCCCTCCTCCGAGCAACAGCGCCAACACACAGGAGAGGAGGACGGGAAGAGTCCGTGTAGCTTAGACGGAACATGGTACCATCTAGTCAGGATTTTATATCCCGCCTCTTGATAACTGCTAGCCATCGAACTCTTGTGGGTAAACTCAAAAATTCCGGAGCACTGTTGGTCAGAGAAGGTCATGGCCAGATTGGCCTCCAATCTGGTTAAGTAGGAGGGTCTGTGGCCCAGAGGAGGGGACACAGGGAGCAGATAGAGATCGGAAAGTGAGTGTCTTAGCAGGCCCCTTCCCATGCAGGACTCCTCGGACCTCGTGAGCTGTCTGTCATACCCCAGGGAGTAACAACTATGGTACACGTCGGGGAATCTTGGGGAGGAAAAGGTAGGGATCGCCCCCTCCCGAAAGTGTGTCTCCTGGATAAAGGCCACCTGGGCCCTCTTACCCCATAAAAGGCGGAGAAGGGATGATCTCTTCTCGGGAGTGTTGAGACCATTAGCGTTGATGGAGGAAAACACCAAAGAGTCCATGGCGAGGGCTGGGGTCCTGCAAAGGGAGAAAACAAAAACAAACAAGCAACACACACAGGACTCACAGAGAGGGAGGAGGGAGGGAAAGAAAGAGGAGGAAGGGAAAGAAAGAGGAGGAAGAAAAAAGGAAAAAAAAAAAAAAAGGGGGGGGGGGGGAGAAAGCGAGGGGACGAGAGAGTGCAAAGGGGAGGGATAAGAAACCAAGAAATACAACAATTAATTCCACTCAAGGCTAATCCAAGAGCAGTAAACAGAAAACAGTGGGATAACCCACTTAAGCAGGTCTCAGGAGCACACCGCAGTATGCGCCCAGAGAGCTGCTAAGCTAGACTATCGGGGGAAAAGTAAAAACTCAAATCTAGTTGCCACCCTTTCCCCGAGCATGAGAATGGAAAGAGTAATCAATACCTCTCTACTAAGGTGGGAGAGAGAGGGAGGCTAAACCCTTACTAAAAGGTAATCCCAGCCGATCAGACAGGGGGGGGGTAACCCCCTGCGAGGGTATGCCTTACAGCTAGGTAGGGGGAGCTAAGGTACAGGAAGCTCAACAACTGAAGTGGGGAAGAACTTAGGATAAAGGCCTCCAACGGCCCTCCGTTGAATTGAGAACCCTTATGTATCCCCCAGGGGGAAATAAAGCTAGAGACCCGCAAGGTGCCCCCTCTTACACAAAGCATACCAGATGCCCTGCTCGTCATTAACCAGAAAGTGCGCTAAAGGGGAACACCCTAGGAAAATAGATCACATTTCAAGTAGACCTCCGCCCGACACCCTCCCCTCGAGGTCGTCTCCGAGTCAGGGCAGATGAAGGCGGGCGCCCTCCCGGAGGCACAGGCGGCAGGGGATAGATCAGCCAGTCAGGGAGAGAGTGATCAGGCATATCCAGAAACTTCGCCAGCAAAGTCTCTTGTTCCGGAGAGTGAAGTGCAAAGGAAGCTCCGTTGCGACGTATCTGAACATGGAAAGGGTGACCCCATTTATATGTGGCCCCAGAGTCCAGGATGACTTGTAAGGTTGGTTTAAGGATTCTGCGCATGGCTAGTGTACGTCGGGAAACATCCGGTAGTAGGTGCACTTGGGTGTTCATAAATGGGACCGGGCCACCACGCCAGGCCTCCTGGAGAATATCCTCTACAAAGGACATCCCTAGGCTCTGTGGTGTCCTTACGCCTAGGACCCAGCACCCGATGGACTCTGTCAATGGTGATCTCCGTGTCCAAAGGACGAGACAGGACTGTGTTGAAGATCAAGGTCACGGCAGAATGGAGCTCCGAGGGGGGTAGGCTTTCAGGGATACCCCTAAGTTTGACATTATTTCGACGACCTCTATTTTCTTGATCATCGACCTGAAGAAGGATGGATCTGTTGAGGTCTCTTTGGGTAGACTGAAAATTTTCTACGGCAGTGAGGCGTTGGTCCAGTGAAGCAGCCTGCTTTTGTTGAGTAGAGAGTAGAGTAGAGTCTTTAGTTCCGTTTTAAACTCAGACATGATTTTCTCTTGCCTTTCCTCTCTGCGGACCATAGCTTCCAAGTCCAACTTAGTAGGCATATTGCTGAGAAGGTTCCAAATATCCGATAATTTAGGACGCTTTCGGCAATGGGAGGGTGAAGCTGCATCTCTCCCAGAGAAGTCAGGTCAGAGGAGGTTGGAGAGTGAAGGGCTATCGGGGTGCCCGAGAGGTCAGGTCTCAAACCCTCACGCTGGTCGGAGGCGCCAGGGACGACGGTCACCGACCGTGGGTCTACTGCATTGTGGGATACTCTGGATGCTCCTGTTGTCAGCGGAATGCCGCCCGGAGAGGGCCTGGCTATATATGGATCCATTTCCAGATCCTTCTATATCTTATCCATAAGAATCCTGCAGAACTTCCCATGTGGAACCCATCTGAACCCAGTCTTCAGCCTTGGGCTAGGGCATCACCACCTCTTTTAGTCGCTGCCACATCTCCTTGAAGGTCAACCGTACAATCTAAGAAATGGTAGAATACACCAACAGAAACTCTAAGTGGAGTGAAGCAAATGAGTTCCCTATTGTTAGGAATCTGGGAAAAAAAAATTATAAGTGATTACCTTGCTGAACCATACAAAGCCTGCTGAACCATGGTTACTTGTTGACATGGGGTAAAGGGGAAAAGTTGAGACTGCTTGCTGTACCCTGATTGCATGGCGGCATGTGGCAAGGGGGACAATCATTGCCTGAGAGTGAGAATAAACCAAGAAATGTTATTTTCCAGAAAGGTGACACAGGACGCATGTCCTCCAGAAGATGATCAAAATCAGGGATGGACATGCAGCAGTAGTTGTGAAACTTCTCAATGAGCAAGACTTCAAATGAGCAAGACTAAGATCTATTGATGCACTAGTAAAACACAAATAAACAGTACAGCGCAATCTCTGATGTAGTAACTTTGACACAAAGTATAAATAAATGTGAGCAATGAAAAGCCGCTCACCTTTAGGGGTTGTGAAAAACTGTAGTGCAGAATTGCTAGATGAACATCCAATACCAAGGCAGCTGCTGGATCACCGTCACAAGGGCATCTCATATCAAGTATTCCAGGAAGGACCACAACCACAACCAAATAGTTGGCATAAGGAGTGGAGAAAGAAGATCCGTTTTTACCAGGATGTTTCTCAAAAGATTCCTTTATTCTTACCATAAAATATAGCGCGTTTCGGAACTTCAGGATGCTCCTCTATCAAATGTACAGTCTGGTAGATACATATAACACGTAGCAAGACGAGATCCATTGATAACTTGGAAAGGAGTTTGTTGCTCACAGAGCAGGAACTCACTGGGGTAAGTGCAGAGTTGCATGGTAGCATGAAGGTGCAGAAACATGAGGCAGCTATCTGGGTGACAGTTAGATGGTGGGTAGAGGGAAGAGAGTCAGGAGAGATAGTCCTGAAGAGGCATACCCCAACAAGATTGTTAAATTGAAAGATGACTGGTAACAGTAACACTGGTGCAGCAAAACAGCTAGGGGAAAGTCTGTTACAGTAAGGTGGGGGATAGGAGTACAATGCACATCAGACAAGTGCTGGTAGTGGGAGATTCAATTATTATGGGAACAAACTGGGCAATCTGTCACAATGATCAGGATCATTGTATGGTGTGTCTTCCTGGTGTTCAAGTTTGCAATATCGCAGTTTGGGTTGATAGATTACAAATAACAAAGCTAGTCATTAAAAATTGTTTCTGGGATCTAGGTTGCAAGCTGAAGGCAAAGACCTCAAAAGTAGCATTTTCTGAAATACTTCCCTTACCACAGGCCACACAGGAGAAGCAGGGAGATAAACAAATGGCTCAAGAGCTGGTGTAGGTGTAGGTTTAGGTTCTTGAAGAAATGGGCTGACTTTGCTGTGGGCTACAGGTTATATGGTAGCTTAATAGGGATAGTGCAGCTGTGTTGGGGGAGACTAGAAGGTTGGAAATGTGTTTACATTAGGCACTATGGGGAGGTGAAAACACATGTACACAGGGTCAGATAGTGTAGACAGGGAGCTAGAGGTAAGTAATCTCACTTGAAGTGGAGCTATGAGCAGAGCCAGTTTTAGACAAACTGTGGCCCTTGGCAAAATTAAAATCGGGGCCCCAAATGCTGATATACCAACAACGCCATCATATTTTCAGTGGAAGCCCCTTTAATAATACCCCCTTTCTGTCCCCAAAACAGTAACAACCACCCCTTCTTATGCCCACACACAATTCAAATAGTCACCTTTGTACCGCCTAATATATTTTTGCACCCCCCTCAACAGTTATTATAGCACCTCCTTATAAATAATAGTCCCTGCTTATATCAGTAATAGTTCCCCCTTATCAGTAATAGCCCCCCTCATAAATAATAGTCCACATTATCAATATTAGCCCTCTTATAAATAATAGCCCTCTTAACAATAATACCCACTTATAAATAATAGCCCTCTTATAAATAATAGTTCCTCCTTATAAATAGCCCCTTTAACAATACCCTCCTTATAAAGTTTACCTCTTATAAATAGAAGAGACCACATTAGAATAGCTGCCCATATAAAGTCTCCCTTATTATAGGTCAATAGACCTATAATAAGGGAGACTTTATATGGGCAGCTATTCTAATGTGGTCCCTTGTAAATAATAGCCTGCCTTAGATATAATAATTTCTTCTTATAATAGCCCCCTTATAAATAGTTCCTCCCTTATATATAATAGGCTTCCCATTATGAATAACAGTTCCCCATTTATATATAACAGACACCTCCTTATACAGTGGGGAAAAAAGTATTTAGTCAGCCACCAATTGTTCTCCCACTTAAGAAGATGAGAGAGGCCTGTAATTAACATCAACTATGAGAGACAAAATGAGAAAACAAATCCAGAAAATCACATTGTTTGATTTTTTAAGAATTTATTTGCAAATTATGGTGGAAAATAAGTATTTGGTCAATAACAAAAGTTCATCTCAATACTTTGTTATATATCCTTTGTTGGCAATGACAGAGGTCAAACATTTTCTGTAAGTCTTCACAAGGTTGGCACACACTGTTGCTGGTATGTTGGCCCATTCCTCCATGCAGATCTCCTCTAGAGCAGTGATGTTTTGGGGCTGTCGCTGGGCAACACGGACTTTCAACTCCCTCCAAAGGTTTCCTATGGGGTTGAGATCTGGAGACTAGCTAGGCCACTCCAGGACCTTGAAATGCTTCTTATGAAGCCACTCCTTCGTTGCTCTGGTGGTGTGCTTGGGATCAATGTCATGCTGAAAGACCCAGCCACATTTCATCTTCAATGCCCTTGCTGATGGAAGGAGGTTTGCACTCAAAATCTTACGATACATGGCCCCATTCATTCTTTCATGTACACGGATCAGTCATCCTGGTCCTTTTGCAGAGAAACAGCCCCAAAGCATGATGTTGCCACCCCCATGCTTCACAGTAGGTATGGTGTTCTTTGGATGCAACTCAGCATTCACTCTCTTCCAAACATGATGAGTTGTGTTTCTACCAAACAGTTCTACTTTGGTTTCATATGACCATATGACATTCTCCCAGTACTCTTCTGGAACATCCAAATGCTCTCTAGCAAACTTCAGACGGGCCAGGATATGTACTGGCTTAAGCAGGGGGACACGTCTGGCACTGCAGGATCTGAGTCCCTGGCGGCGTAGTGTGTTACTGACGGTAGCCTTTGTTATGTTAGTCCCAGCTTTCTGCAGGTCATTCACTAGGTCCCCCCATGTGGTTCTGGGATTTTTGCTCACCGTTCTTGTGATCATTTTGACCCCACGGGGTGAGATCTTGCGTGGAGCCCCTGATTGAGGGAGATTATCAGTGGTCTTGTATGTCTTCCATTTTCTAATTATTGCTCCCACAGTTGATTTCTTCACACCAAGCCGCTTGCCTATTGCAGATTCAGTCTTCCCAGCCTGGTGCAGGTCTACAATTTTGTTTCTGGTGTCCTTCCACAGCTCTTTGGTCTTCACCATAGTGGAGTTTGGAGTGTGACTATTTGAGGTTGTGGACAGATGTCTTTTATACTGATAACAATGTCTTACAGGTGCCATTACTACAGGTAATGAGTGGAGGACAGAGGAGCCTCTTAAAGAAGAAGTTACAGGTCTGTGAGATCCAGAAATCTTGCTTGTTTGTAGGTGACCAAATTCCTATTTTACACAATAATTTGCAAGTAAATTCTTAAAAAATCAGACAATGTGATTTTCTAGATATGTTTTCTCATTTTGTCTCTCATAGTTGAGGTCTACCTATGATGTCAATTACAGGCCTCTCTCATCTTTTTAAGTGGGAGAACTTGCACAATTGGTGGCTGACTAAATATTTTTTTCTCCACTGTATATAATAAGTCCTCCCTTATAATAGCCAGCCTTATATATACATAGTTACATAGTAGATGAGGTTAGATGAAGACATCAGTCCATCAAGTCCAACCTATAACCCTACAATGTTGATCCAGAGGAAGGCAAAAAACCCCATGAGGTTTATGCAAATTGCCCCATTTGAGGGGAAAAAATTCCTTCCCGACTCCAATCTGGCAATCAGTATAAAACCCTGGATCAACGTGCCCTTAAAATCTATATCCCATAACCTGTAATGTTGTTCTGTTCGAGAAAGGCATCCAGGCCCTCTTTGAACTTGTTCAATGAATCCATCATCACCACTTCCTGGGGCAGAAAGTTCCATAGCCTTGCTGTTCTTACTGTAAAGAATCCTCTTCTATGTTGCTGGTGAAACTTTCCTCCAGTCATAGACGTCTTTTCTCTAAACTGAATAACCCCAAGTTTGTAAATCTATCGTTGTACTCCAATCCACCCATTCCCCTAATAATTTTGGTTGCCCTTCTTTGCACTCTTTCTAGTTCGATCATGTTTTTTTTGTATACTGGGGACCAAAATTGTGCACAATAGTCTAAGTGTGGCTGTACCAGTTATTTGTATAGAGGCATAACTATGTTATTATCATGAGTATCTATACCTCTTTTGATGCATCCCATAATTATATTTGCCTTGGAAGCAGCTGCCAGACACTGGTCACTAAAGGTAAGCTTATTGTCCACCACAATCCCCAAGTCTTTTTCATTGGCAGTCTTACCCAGTAATTTAATACATAATCATACATTTTATTTTGTCGACCAAAATGCATAACCTTACATTTGTTAACATTAAACTTTGTTTGCCAAGTCTCGGCCCATGGTTCCAGCTTCCTTAGAACCCATAACCCGTAATGTTGTTCTGTTCGACAAAGGCATCCAGGCCATCTTTGAACTTGTTCAATGAATCCACCATCACCACTTCCTGGGGAAGAGAGTTCCATAGTCTCGCTGTTCTTACTGTAAAGAATTCTACTATCCTACTTATTTTTGATTACCTTACAAAGTTTAGTATCATCTGCAAATATGGACACCCTGCTTTGTAACCCCTCTACCAGGTCATTAATAAAGATATTAAACCAGGGAGGACCCAATACTGACCCCTGTGGCACCCCACTGGTGACTGTGACCCAGTCTGAATATTTATCATTAATAAGCACCCTCTGTTTCCTATCAGTGAGCCAGTTGCGAACCCAAATGCATATGTTTTCCCTTAGTCCCAACATTCTCATTTTGCATACCAACCTTTTATGTGGTACAGTATCAAAAGCCACATCCACTGCATTATCCATGTCCAGTCTTGAACTCACCTCTTCATAGAAGCTGATCAGATTAGTCTGAAAGGACCGATTCCTCATAAACCCATGCTGATTGGGTGTTATAAGATTATTTACATTGAGGTACTTCAGGATAGCATCTCTTAGAAAGTTCTCAAATATCTTATTCACCACAAAAGTCAAACTTACTGGCCTATAGTTTCCAGGCTCACTTTTAGACCCCTTTTTGAAAATTGGCACTGCATTTGCTATGCTCCAATCAAGTGGAAAATTCTCAGTCATTACTGAATCCTTAAATATTAGATATAAGGGTCTGTCTATCACCGTGCATAATTCCCTCAGAACTCGGGGATGTATGCCATCTGGACCTGGCGATTTCTCTATTTTAGTGTTTTGATGGCGGCACCACACTTCCTCCTGGGTTAAACAGGTGACATTCAATTGAGCGTTAACATTACCCCTAATCATGTTACTGACCATTGGACTTTATTTTGTAAACACTGTAGAGAAGAAGGCATTTTATAGTTGTTCTTTTTCCTCATCCTCCTCCATCATTACACCCAGATTATTTTTGAGAGGGCCCACATTGTCAGTTTTTATTCTCTTGTTATTTATGTAATTGAAGAATAATTTTGGATTATTTTTACTTTCCTTGGCAGTTTTTCTCTCAGCCTCGATCTTCGCCTCCTTTATTTGTCTTTTACACAATTTATTTTTCTCTTTATAGTTTTTTAATGCTGTGTCACTACTTTCTTTTTTAGCACTTTAAATGCTTCCTTTTTATCCCTCATTGCACTCCTTACCGATTTAGTTAGCCATATTGGTTTTCTATGATTTCTGGCCCGCTTATTCCCATAAGGTATATGTTTTTTAGTGGTCCTATTTAGAAGGCTTTTGAAAATGTCCCATTTTGTTTGTGTTCCGGTCACTTTGAGGAAATTGTCCCAGTTTATGCTGCTAAGATCCTCTCTCAGCTGGTTAAAATTGGCCTTCCTGAAGTTTAGTGTTTTTGTTCCCTCTCTACTGAACATTTTTTTAATGTGTACAAGAAAACTTATTATGTTGTGGTCACTATTACATAGATGACCCTCAACCTCCACTTTTGACAATGTTTCAGGTTCATTTGTTAAAATTACAATAATATGTCATCTCTTATAATAACCCCCTTATATTTAACAGTTTCCCCTTATATATAACAGCTCCCAGGATTCAAGTCATCAGGCTAAAAGCCTGATGCTCTGGATCCCAGGGGCCCCTTTGGGGACAGGGTCCCTGGGCAATTGCTCAGTTTGCCCCCCCTCCCCAACGCTGGCCCTGGCTATGAGTATGGGATTAGTATAGAAAAGATGAGTAGGGATAAGGAAAAACACATAAAATTCATCTATGCTAATGCCAGAAACCTCTTTAACAAGATGGAAGAGTAATATGACTGTCAGGGATGGATGTCACTGTAATCCTAATTAAATATAGAACAGGTACGAGCTCGGGAAAACAAACGTACAGACACACCCAGGTATCTAGTAAGAATGGTTTCATTTATTGCATAGTTGATACAGGTTTTAAAGGTAGCTGGTTACACAATAATCATGTGACTAATGTACATATTTGGTCCTTCCGGTTCCGCTGCTAAGCAGACTTGTTCAGTCTCTCATAACATATGTTTTCTCTCCTCGCTTATCTGAGTGTTTTCCCTTATCTTTCTCTGAGAACAGCAAAACCTTTGGTGCTGTAGCAGACTTAGTGTCTGCTTCCTATCTCTAAGCTATGCAGGCTATCTGCAGACTATTTCACTCTCTGGATATAGTGTATAGTACAAATTATATTTTAACCCTCACAATGACATAGTTGGGGATAAATGAGACCTGGCTTGATGATAGCTGTGACCTGGCTGTTAATACACTAAAAGAGCATACAAATAGGAAAGAGGGAGAGATTTGCTGCATGTGGGGCAGCACAGTGGCTCAGTGGTTAGCACTGTTGCCCTACAGTTTTGGGTTTGAATCCAGCCAAGGACAATATATGCATGGAGTTTCTATATTCTGTCTTTGCATGGCATTCTTCCCACAATCCCATACTCCAGAGATGCACTGTGAGTGATGAATGATGACAAAGTTATGTGGAATATATTAGCACTATAAACAGTGTTGGCCTCAGTGGGTTCCTTTGTGGCCCAACTCATGTGGTAGGAGTGTTTTCCTCTGAAAGGTGGCAAAGCAAAAAACACCTGAAATTGGGTAGTTTTGCTGCAGGGACCTTCAGGAATGCTGTAGATTAAAATCCGTGGGAGAAATCTGTAGCTTTAATTGATGTGCCGCCCCACACATATAATGGCACTTTATGCCCCCATGAAGTATAGTACCCTATTTATGCCTCTATACAGTTTAGTGATCCCTTTTGCCTCCATATAGTACAATAGCCTCTTTATTATACCGCAATGTAATTCCCCCATATAGTATAAAGGCCCCCTTTTGCCCACATATAATGGCCCCTTAAGTCTCTATACAGTACAATGCCCCCATATAACGGCCTATTATTCCTACATACAGTACCCCCTTATTCCACCATGTCCTAATACCTCATGTCCTCATACAGTATAATGAGACCTAATGCCCTCATATAATGGTCCTTCATGCCCCTATACAGAACAGTGCCTCTTTATTCCCCAATATAATGGTTCCTTATGTACCTATACAGTTCAGCGCCCCTTTGTAAGAGGATATGCCCTACATAATTTGTAAATGCCCCTTGTGTGTCTGCTATCTGTGGTGAAATGGATTGTGTTCCCCATATGTGACTGTGTCTGTCCCCTCTGTGTGTGCTGAAGGGGAGGAGTTAGTGGGAGGAGCTATAAAGTACCAGTTGTAGTTGGTGAGGGGCTCTTCACCAACTGCCACTTGAATGATGAGATGTCCTGGTGGGACAGTGAGGGGTGAACCACTGATGATATCAGTTTTTGTCCAGCATACTGTAGATTTTCTTCTCCCTCTAGACGTCTGGACGTCTGAGTTTTTACAAACAAGTTGAAAGAGTACAAGAGTGTTGCAGTCACAGCATATATACATACACGTTGGACTTCTGCAAGGTGACTTCCCTAACTTCATTTCAAGTGCCTCAGAGTGTGTACAAATATCAAATAAAAAAAGAGTAGACTGTGTCTGTCCCCTCCATGTGTGCTGAAGGGAAGGAGTTAGGGGGAGGAGCTATAAAGCTCCTGTGTCAATTTCACTTTCATACCTGGCCCTGATTACATTTGGTGTAGTTGGCAGGATCAGACCTGAACAGAAATATGGAAGCCCAATGCAATATAACTTTTAATCTCACCTATATAATTCTTATAGGGACAGCAATGGCCAGTGTTCATAAATTTGATGGTAAAAATATGCTTTTAACAGACTGGATTGAAAATCTATAAAGTGTGCCCCGACTGTGTCAGGTCCCAAAAGTCTATAAGTCAAAGCTGGCCTCATATTCCTTACACTGCGATGCCTGCAAAGCAACGGTCAACCCTAGAAGCTATCATACAGAGATTAGATGTTTTGTATGGGGACTTTGTCACTGCAACAGAGCTGCGCAAAAAGTTTTATAGTAGAGTGCAAAAGGAGTGAGAGAGTGTTCAGCAGTTCCTAATTGGCTTACAAAGTCTGAGGAATAGACTAACACAGAAAGATCCAGACATTTGTGCTGCAGTACCACAGCTGGACAGGTTGCTTTAGGATAATTTTGTAGCTGGCCTAGAATCAGTCCATCAAACAGGCACTTAGCTTCATAGGAGTAATACCATCAGCAACAATAATAGGCATTCTACAGGAAGCATTGGAGATGCAAAGAGCAGAGAAAAACAGTCAAAACAACAACAACAACTTGCTATGCTTCACCTGACACAATTGGATCTGCCCTAAGGGATTTGACCAAAGGTGTTATGGAATCCTTGAGGGAGGAGATGGCAAATTGGTGGGTAAGTCATCATCCTAGCCTGTCAGGAGCCAGAAGGACATGGAGTCTGAACGACTAGTTCCTAGTGATGCTGGAAATGCAATCAATTTTAGAGTAAAAAACAAAAATAGAAAATTGAAAAATGGCTGTTTGAGGGAAGGGGTTAAACTATTAAAACAGGAGGGAAGTGATCAAGCTTTTAAAAATATAGACAGATAGGTAGGTTCATAGCCAGGGAAAGTAAAAATAACCGCCTTAAAACTGAGACTCTGGGCCCTCTCAAAAATAATCTGAGAGTAATGGTGGAGGATGATAAGGATTAGGCTAATCTATTAAATGCCTTCTTTACACAGGAAAATGCAATGACTGGGGACTTCATTAGAGATAAGGTAAATTCTGCATTAAATGTCACCTGCTCCCCGGGTTATTCTGTAGACAGATTCCTTTGTTGGCGAAGCGGCTACGACGTTAGACTTAGGCAGATCACTGGGGACCCACCTCTTCCTCCGTTGGCCAAGTTGCGTGCTTCTCATCCGGACCTTCATTTGTCCTGGCTGGAGTATGGCCAACTTACGGCATTCTTGCGGAAATTCTCTTTGTCCCCCCTCCTTTCCTCGACTATGAATGACCTGGAGTCCGCTCTATCCTGTGCTGACTCTTTCCCGTGTGCTCTCTCGACTCTTTACAGCATTCTTCTCCGGGACGTTACTCCCGGGTCCCCCTCATATACAGTTCCCTGGGAGTCAGACCTCCGCTCTGGTCTTTCACCTGTTCCTGTTCGCACATAAGCTTCCGTTGCCTTGCAGTGCGCAAGAAAAGAATTTCAAGATTACAGGTGTCCTGACTTCCTCCATAGAATCTATTCAGCTTCCATATACCTAGGCCTTCGCCCCTTTGTGTCCTCAAACTGTGGGCGGGGTTCTTCCCTAGCCTCTTATGTTTCGGCGAGGCCTGCGTGTCTTTGCACCTCTTGCTTGTTTATAATATTTTTATTATTGTTTTGTTTCTTTTTCTTTATTTTCTCCCCTTTTGTATTGTATTTAAAAAAAATTTAATAAACATTGATTAAACATAAATGTCACCTGCTAACCCAGGAAGAAGTGCAGAAGTGTCTTGAAAACACAAAAATAGATAAATCACTGAGTCCTGATGGTATTCACCCCCCGAATTCTTAAGGAATTAAATATGATAATATACAAACAACTATAATCAAACATTTCAGGTCTCTCTAGAAACATAGTATGGACAGACAGTTGAAACCAGAAGTTTACATACACTATATAAAAAGACACATATGCTTGTTTTTCTCACTATCTCATATGAAATCAGAATAAACCTTTCCCGTTTTAGGTCAATTAAGATTACCAAAATTATTTATATTTACCAAATGCCAGAATAATGAGGGAGAGATAATTTTTAAGGCATTTTTATTACTTTCTGCAAAGTCAAAAGTTTACATACATTTCATTAGTATTTGGCACCATTGCCATTAAACTGTATGACTTGGGTCAAACGTTTTAGATATTCTTCCACAAGCTTCTCACAATAGTTGGTAGGAATTTAGGCCCATTCCTCCTGACAGAACTGGTGTAACTGAGTCATGTTTGTAGGCCGCCTTGCTCACACCTGCCTTTTCAGCTTTGCCCATAAGTTTTCAATAAGATTGAGATCAGGGCTTTGTGATGGCCACTCCAAAACATTGACTTTGTTATCTTTAAGCCACTTTGTAACCATTTTGGCAGTATGCTTCGGGTCATTGTCCATTTGGAAGACCCATTTGCACCCAAGCTTTAACTTCCTGGCTGATGTCTTGAGATATTGCTTCAGTATTGCCACATAATGTTCTTTCCTCATGATGCCATCTATTTTGTGAAATGCACCAGTCCTTCCTGCAGCAAAACAACCCCACAACATGATGCTTCCACCACTGTGTTTCACAGTTGGCATGGCGTCCTTAGGCTTGCAAACTTCTCCTTTTCCTCCAAACGTAACAATGGTCATTATGGCCAAACAGTTCAATTTTAGTTTCGTCAGACCACAGGACATGTCTCCAAAAATTAAGGTCTTTGTTCCTGTGTGCATTTGCAAACCTTAATCTGGCTTTTTTATGTTTCTTTTGGAGTAATGGCTTCTTCCTTTCAGCCCATATCAATACAGTACTTGTTTAACTGTCGATAATGGCACACTCTTACCAGCTTAAGCCAGCATCTTCGCAAGGTCTTTTGCTTTTGTTCTTGGGTTGTACCAAAGCACGTTCATCTCTGGGAGACCAAACCTGTCTCCTTCCTGAGCTGTATGATGGCTGGACATTCCCATCTTGTTTGTACTTGAATATAATTGTTTGTACAGATGAACAAGGCACCTCAGGTATATGGAAATTGCATCCAAGGATGAACCAGACTTGTGCAAGTCCACAATTCTCTTCCTGATATTTTGGCTGATTTCTTTAGACTTTCCCATGATGTTACACAAAGAAGCAGTGTGTTTCAGGTGTGCCTTAAAATACATCCACAGGTGTTTCTCTAATTAACTCAGATGTTGGCAATAAACCTATCAGAAGCTTCTAAGACATGATATCATATGGGCTGTCCCAAATTGTTTAAAGGTATAGTAATCTTAGTGTCTGTAAATTTTTGACTTTGCAGAAAGTAATAAAAATGCCTTAAAAAAATTCTCTCTCTCTCATTATTCTGGCTATTGGCAAATATAAATAATTTTTGTAATCCTAATTGATCTAAAATGGGAAAGGTTTATTTCTGATTTCATGTGAGATAGCGAGAAAAACATGTATATGTGTCTTTTTATATAGTGTATGTAAACTGGTTTCAACTGTATACTACTGAGGCATAGGAAATGTGCAAATATACAAAAAGGGGTCAAAAAGTGATCCCAGAAACACCTCAGTGGTGGGTAAAATATTTTATGGATTGTAAGCTTTCACAAGCAGGGCCCTGCTGTTTGCTATGTTAGTTATTTTGTCACAATGTAATGTCTAATATCGCCTGTTCATGTACCCTCTGATTTGTAAAGTGCTGAGGAATATGTTGGTGCTATATAAATAATAATAATAAAATATTATTAATATTATTATTAATAGTAATGTTTTAATTATATTCTTGAGCATCTCAATGAAGATATCCTCATAACACCCAAACAGCACAGGTTTATGAGGAATAGGTCCTGTCAGATTAATCTGATCAGCTTCTATAAAGAAGTTAGTACTAGACTGGACATGGGTAATGCAGTGTATGTAATGTATCTGGTCCCTCAAACACTTTTGATACTATACCACATAAAAGGTTGGTAAACAAAATGAGAGTGTTGGGATTGGGGGAAAACACATGAATTTCAGTTCACAAGTGGCTCAGTGATAGGAAATAGAGGGTGCTTGTTAATGGGTCACAGTCACAACTGAGGCACCACAGAGACCATGGAGAATGCCTGATGGTATAACTAAAATGTACATCTGAACCTGCACAAACAGATGCCTTATGCATCCCCATACATGGAAATATAAAAAAGTTTATAGATTGTCAGAATATAGACACTCCAAGATAATTTTTTTGCAAAGTTTTGGATTTTTTTTAAGGAATTTAAAAGTAAACAAAACTATATAAATTTGGTATTCCCTGAATTGTACCGACCCATAGAATACAGGTGACATGTCATGTCAGGCTGTAAAAAAAAAAGCTCTTAAGAAAATCTCACAAACACAGTTTTTCTCCAATTCTATTCCCATTCAAATTTTTTTCTCAGCTTCCCAGTACAACATAATAAATGGTACCATTACGAAGTACAATTTGTCCTCTAAACGTTAATCTCTCATATGGCTCTGTGAATGGAAAAATAAAAAAGGTATGGGATTTGGAATGGCGGGAAGTCAAAAACAAAATCCAAAAATACCTGTGGAGGGAAGGGGTTAAAGAATACTTGGAAACTGGTGTGAGTTATAATGAATCCGTTAGGACAATGTGGCAAGCGTGGCTTGTGGCCTCAATATCCTACCATTACACCTTAAAACTGGAGTAGAGGGATTGAATCCCCCTAATATACTGCCTTATTTTATATTATCAGTGTTTAAGGGCTTATTCACATAGCATTTCCATATTCCTGGTAAAACCATTTTTTTTCCTAACTTGTGTACATTCTCTGTAATCTTGATAGTGCATCTCACTTTTTTTTTCAGCATGGACCAGTAGTGAATTGAACATATGAAATGGCCTAAATTATTATTTATTAGTATTCACTTCATTAACTGTTCATTCTACACTCAGACGTAAACAAAGGTCATGTGAATAAACCCTAAAGATACATTCACACATAGTTTGCCATGGAATTTTTTTCTTGGAAAAAAATGCCATAAACCACCTGTATTCCTGAGAATTTTTTAAGGAATTTTTTTGCCATTGGAGTTTTATATTCACAAATTTCTGTTGTGTTTTTTTCTGGCATTTTTTTTCCTATAATTAAATCAATAAGAAAACACCTGAAAGTGCCATACCCAGAGAGTGCTTCAGTTTGAAAAAAACCGCCAAAGAGGCGTAAGCTCCAGGTACTAAAATGCAGCTAGAAAACTCAGCAAAAAAAAAAATGCTGAGAAAATGCTTTGCATCTTTTTCCACATTTAATTTTTGCTGTGTTTTTCTTCCCCCACTAAACATATAGGGAAAATGCTTGTGATTCTGCAGCTAAAATGAACATGCTGCATTTTCCACAAGGTTTCTACCTACAATGTGTGCATGAGAGTAAACAAAATCTCATTCACTTTGCTGTGGTTTATTCCCACTGCAGCCAAAAACGCAGTACTTTTGCAATGTGGGGTCTAAAGCTAAGTCCCCACGTAGTGCGCCACAGCCAAAAAATGCCTCAGAAAAGATAGTGGCGGAAACACTGCGTTTTTTTCTGCAGTGTCTTTCCCAGAAAGTCCTTATTCCTCTGCAGACTTTCTGCCACTATTATACCTATATGAAAAACACCAGCACTTCCCTAGGTATAACTGACATGCTGTGATTTACAAAAACGAAAACAAAAGCTTTTTTTAAATCGCAGCATTTTCGCTGCAGATTTTTTTACTGCCATTAGCCAGAATCCCATCCACTTTGCAGGTAATATAAAATGCAGCGTCTTTTGCCATGGTGTGGGACCTTAGCCTAAATCAGATTGTTGTGAAGGAGATTGAGGGTTATGTATCGTGGAACCACAACCTTCAGCACCAACATCAGTTTCTCCACCTGTAGATATACATGTAGAGATGTAGTAGCATAGTTACGCTGAACTTCTGCAATTGATTAGCATGTTTTTTTTCCAATTGCTTTTCATAAGATATCATGTTATAGCAGTTTAACCAATTGCATAAGTTTGGGATACATTTGCTAATTTGCTACAACTGTATGTTCTATGGTCTTTAACAGATCAAAGAAAAGTTGTCTACTACAATTTTTTTAATTAGTACAATCAGAAACATAATATATGGTACCCTCAATTAGCTGAAAATTACATAAAAAAAAAAAAAAAACAGAACAGAAACTAAAGCACAAATAAATAAAATATTGAAAGAGGAAGTTATTGGACTTATATTTAAATGCTTGTTTCATTATTATCCAATTACCCCTTTCATGTTTGCTAAGGTAAGAGTGTATTCCGTATGCTGATAATGTGCAATATAATGTTGAAAATTGTAGAAAATGTTTCTTTTTTTTATTAGGATACCAAGACAAGGAAAATAGAATATAATGGAAGAAACAACTTATAGTTCAGAAATAACAACTCTAGAGTATTATACTGGACACATATCACCTTGTAACAAAGAAGATGTATATGCATTTGTTGCTATGTTTACAACAATTCTGAATTCTTTTTTTTTTCATATTTGGAATTGCTGGAAATTTCTTTGTCATATGGATCCTTATAATACATGAACACATGGTGTCTCTTACAAATGTTTTCATATTTAATTTATCAGTTGCGGACCTTATTTTAACTGCCTGCTTACCATTCTTTGGTGTATATCACAGGCAAGGATGGGTTTTTGGACCTGTGGCTTGCAAAATGTTTAATGTTCTTTTTTCTCTGGGATTTTACAGTGGAATTATTTTCCTGACATGCCTGACATATCATCGTTATGTTGTCGTAGTGAATCCATTATCAGTTCTAAAAAACAAAAGTCATTTCAATGGAATACTTATAACTGTGCTTTCCTGGTCAACTAGTATTTTTGCTTCTATTCCTGTTATGATTTTTCAAATTCAGCCATCATCACATGATTTTGCCAGATGTGAATACAGTCAAGTATACCCAGTGTTGATTAGTCATTATCAGCAAAACGTTTCTTTTTTTTTTGCATTTTCTGTCATTGTATACTGTTATTTCAGAATAATTAGAACATTGAACAATTCTCGATCACAAATGAATCATAAACCAGTTAAATTAATTCTTGTTATTGTTACACTATATTTGGTCAGTTGGGCACCTTATAATATTGTAATATTATTGCAGTCATTTCTTAATCAACAATTTTTTATTAGCTGTGATCTAACAAAAAACCTTGAGTATGCAAAATATGTTACAGAGAAAATAGCATTTTCTCATTGTTGCTTTAATCCCATTTTATATACATTTGTTGGAATTAAGTTTAAAAGACATTTACAAAGCATTATAAATTGTAACCAGCACAGCAAACATAAACAGCATGGGACTAAAAATATTTCTCAAGATCATTATTATAATGAGATTATATCAGTTTTTTGAATCAAATTATACTATTTAACTTGAATAATGATAATAGGATGGCAGAAGCAAAGTCTTTAAATAGCTATGTAGCATATCTCCCACGAACTGCAATACAGTTGTATTTCAGTCTGTGGGACAAACAATCTTGAAATCGCAGGTTCAAGCCCCCTAGGAGTGCTAATGAAAAGAGTAAAAAAGAAGTTTTAAAAAATATTTAAAAAAAAAACCTGTTTAAATCACCTCCCTTTCCCTAGATTTGAAATACAAATTAATAAACAAACAAATTATCCAAACCTGCTTCCAAAAATGCTTGAGCTACAAACATAAAAATATTTTTCCATACAGCGAATGCTCTAGCGGGAAAAAAAAATAAATGAACCAATGTTTTTTGCTGTTTCTCCTCCTGTAACAATTTGATTTAAAAGCTTGTATAGTGAACATTGCAAAATTTAAAATGTAAAAAAAAAAGTTCCAGAATTGGTGTTCTTTATCATTCCCCTGAAGAAACAGTTAATAAAATTTAGTCAATAAATTATAGTCACCTCAAAAGCATGCCATTGAAAAATACAAATATACATTCTCTTGCAAAAAAACACCAAATTTTCAAACAGTTACACCAACATAAAAAGAAAAAAACTATGGCTTTCAGGATGATACATACTATTTTCTTTTACAGATTAATAAAGGTTTAAAAAAAAAAAGCATTGTGTATCCATATTCTGAAACCAATAGCGTTTAATATTTCTCCATAGATGAAGGCTGTTTTTTGTGGGGTTAGCAGTCTTCTTATTGGTACAGTTTTTATTAGTATACATATGCCATTTTCAAATGACTTTTTATTTAGTTTTTTTTGGGGGGAGGTGAGGTAACCAAAAAACAACGATTGCATTATTTATCATGGCTTTTAATGTGTGGGATATTAATAATTAAGACTTTTACAAATTCTGCAATACCAATTATGTTTATATTGTGAATATTTTACATGACAAAAAAAAAGTTTGATTAGCTTAATAGTTTTTAAAATATATTTTTGCAAATGCTATAATTTTTTTATTTCTAACTTTTAGTCCAACTAGAGACTTGAACATTTACTCTTTTGTACAATATACTGTAAACATTTGTATTGCAGTGCATTCTGTCTGCTGCATCAGGAGTACAAAAATGGCAGATTGAGGCAACTATGTCAGTCTAACCATTTTAGAAACGCTTTCATCCCTTGGCATCTCAGACCTGGCCCTTTCCTGGATCTCCTCATACCTCACCAACCGCACATTCAGCATTCCCACTTGCACATCACTTCCCCGCCACGCCCTCTTTCTGTAGGTGTCCACCAAGGCTCCGTCCTAGGACCCCTCCTGTTCTCCATCTACACCCTAGGCCTTAGCCAACTCATAGAATCCCATGGTTTCCATTACCATTGCTATGCTGACGACACCCAAATATATCTCTCTGGACCAGACATTACCTCCCTGTTGTCCAGACTCCCAGAATGTCTAGCAGCCGTAGCCTACTTTCTCTCCTCCCGCTTTCTCAAACTCAACATGGAGAAAACAGAGTTCATAATCTTCACCCCTCCACTCATGATCCCCCTACCTGACCCTTCTATCAAAATTAATGGAACCACTCTCACCCCAGTTCCACAGGCCCGCTGCCTTGGGATAACCTTAGACTCTGACCTATCCTTCAAGCCGTCTATTCAAACCCTCAATAACTCCTGTCGCCTCCAACTCAAGAACATCCACCGAATCCGCTCCTTCCTCACCCCTGAAACTACAAAGATGCTAGTTCACGCCCTCATAATCTCCCGCTTAGACTACTGTAACACCCTTCTCCATGGCCTCCCAGCAAACACTCTCGCCCCCCTCCAGTCCACCTTAAACTGTGCTGCTCGCTTAATACACCTCTCCCCCCGTTCTGCCAATCCCTTCACTAGCTACTCATCGCCCAGCGAATAGAGTTCAAACTACTAACGCTGATATACAAAGCCATCCACAACCTGTCCCCTCCATATATCTCTGACCTAATCTCCTGCTACCTGCCCGCACGTAACCTCCGATCCTCCAAAGACCTACTCCGCTCTGCTCTTATCCGCTCTTCACACAAACGTCTCCAAGACTTCTACCATGCCTCCCCCATACTCTGGAACTCACTACCAAGACACATCAAACTGTCCCCCATCCTCACAAGCTTCAAGAAGGCCCTGAAGACTCACCTATTCAGGAAGGCCTACAACCTCCAATAACACTACTGTCACCACATCACCACCTGTACAGTCTCTCCCCTCACCTTCTGTATCTATCCCTCTTCCCTCATAGATTGTAAGCCCTCGCGGGCAGGGCCCTCTATCCCACTGTGCCAGTTGGTCACTGTTTGTACCATCTGTTTTGTATATCTTGTGTACCGTATATAAATCCGCAAATATAAAGCACCATGGAATTAATGGTGCTATATAAATAAACAATAATAATAATAATAATAATAATAATAATAATCACACCAATAAGAGATTTTGTGCAGTGTTTTTGGCATGCATCCCATTTGCTTTGTTAATGTATTGGATCATGTGAAAAGTTGGGATAGGTTGCCCCACTGCCCATCTTCTCCAAATTGTGGTGGAGGAGAATGTAGCAACCCAGGGTTACTGTGTGCGCCCGGGATATATCTTTCTAGGTTTTAAACAAGAAGCTGCACTCAATTAACACTTAGTGTGCCGAAGGTGAAGTTTTGAGGCAGAAGTCAGGCAAATCATGGAGAATTTGCCTGGGTGGCGTGTAGTTGATCCCAAGAATAGAGAAATTCCAGCTACAGAGATTGTAAGAGAAAAAGAGAATGCTCACGCAGTGAAGGAATGCCAGAAAATGTTCAGAAAGTCTGGTTATGCTGAGCTTATAGTTCTACAAGAAATAGGGTGACATGCAGGGGGGGAGAGCCAGCACAGCTATGTGTGGGATGAGTAGCTGTGTGCAAGAAGAAAAAAAAAAACCACTGTTAACAAGGAGTAATAAATCTAGCATTAGAAACACAGATGGGAATGGCTGGACAACTCAGACTACAGTGTGCCTTACTTAGGCCTCCTCGTGTCACTTTTGCACGCTGCACGTCACTAAAAATCCTTTTTAACCTGTTAAAAATAGGTTCAGGGGGAAGAAAGGAAAGTCAGACAACTTATCCACACGAGTATTTTCTGCTGACAATATGTTTTTATGCCACAAGAAAGTGTTGGGTTTGGTTATGTAAATGATGAACCTATTGCTAACTCTAATTTTGAGTTGTTATAGATGGCTCTCGATTTGGGAAGGTGACAGATTCTACACTGGATATTCCATGGTTACTGGAAACGAGGCAAAACAAGCAGAATCCCCCTTAAAGCTCTCACTGAAACAGTGTAAAATGGCTGAGAGTAAGCCCGCTGTGCTTTTGGTATAGCACAGGACTATCATCCGATCTGTGAGTTTAATGTTAAGCCTAAAAGGATTTCCAGGCTATTCAGGAGGTGATAGAGACCCTGCAGCTATAGTCACAGTCAAGGCACACACCAAGGCTGATACAAAAGAAAGTAGAGGTAACGTGTAAGCCTGCATAACATGTGTCAAACACAATGTAGGCCAAAAAGTGAAAGGTTTCTCAGAAACACACCCAGAAGCCCTTCTACCTGTGTTGGAGATTGCGGGTTAACTATATACAGTTACCAAAGGTGGGAAGGTGTGTCCGTGAGTATGTGCTTGTGTTTATTGATCTTTTTTCAGGATGACCTGAGGCATATACGGTGCAGAAATCCACCGCAAAAGGAACTGCAGATAAACTACTGAAAAGAAGTAGTGTGCAGGTATGGGATCCCCTAGGCCCGTGATGGTGAACCTATGGCACGCGTGCCAGAGAGGGCACGCAGAGCCCTCTGAGTTGGCACGCGCGCCGTAGCTACGATCGCTCACTAACTGGGCATCCGGTCTAGGATTCCCGGTTAGTGAGCGATCGTCTCTTTCAGCTGTATGTGAAAATGTACATACAGCTGAAAGCTGTCACTGTAGGCCGCGGTCCGCGGAGCCATGGCCTACATTGACTGAAGAGTGTGACCTCTGCCCCGACGCAGGTGCGATGACGTCATTCATCAGCGTCTGCGAACTGAAGAAGGAGGAGGACACTCTTCGTGGGACAAGGTAAGTAACATAAACTACTGTGTGGACGGGACACTGAAGCATATAATACTGTGTGTGTGGGGGGGACACTGAAGCATCTAATATTGTGTCTAGGGGGGACACTGAAGTATCTAATACTGAGTGTGGGGGGTGGACACTGAAGCATCTAATACTGTGTGGGGGACACTGAAGCATCTAATACTGTGTGGGGGACACTGAAGCATCGAATACTGTGTGGAGGGGACACTGAAGCATCTAATACTGTGTGGGGGTCACTGAAGCATCCAATACTGTGTGGGGGGTGGACACTGAAGCATCTAATACTCTATGGGGACACTGAAGCATCTAATACTACTGTATGGGGGGACAATGAAGCATCTAATACTGTTTGGGGGGGGACACTGAAGCATCTAATACTGTGTGGGGGACACTGAAGCATCTAATACTGTATGGGGGACACTGAAGCATCTAATACTGTATGGGGGACACTGAAGCATCTACTATTGTGTGGGGGACTCTGAAGCATCTACTACTGTATGGGGTACACTGAAGCATCTAATACTGTGTGGGGGACACTGAAGCATCTAATACTGTATGGGGGACACTGAAGCATCTAATACTGTATGGGGGACACTGAAGCATCTACTATTGTGTGGGGGACACTGAAGCATCTACTACTGTATGGGGTACACTGAAGCATATACTACTGTGTGGGGGGGGCACTGAAGCATCTAATACTGTGGGGGGGAGGACACTGAAGCATCTAGTACAGTGTGGGGGGGACGCTGAAGCATCTAATACTGTATGGGGGACACCGTGAAGCATAAACTACTGTGTGGGGCCCCACTGTGAAGCATATATTACTGTGTGGGGGCCCACTGTGAAGCATATATATATATTCCGTGCAAAGGCAAGTTCCGCTTCATCACCTTCACAACTCGCCATACCGTTTTCAACATCACAGTTTTTACTGTCAGTACCCAGATGCTTTTTGGTTACATGTTCTGGCTGCCTTTATGGCTCTGCTTTCTCTGCCTCTATGCTGGCAGCTTTCTCTATTTCTAAAACCTTCTGTAGCGCACAAATCTCTGATTCCAGTTCCGGAACTTTCTTCACTGCCACATTTTTCTGCACAGCCTCCACCTCAGTTTTTACTATTGCAACTTGCAGAACTTTCTCAATCTTCCTGACATCTTCTATGGTAGCAGATGTAGATGCCACCTCTTTATCCACTTTGCCTCCTAATTCTAGGATATTCTGCAATGTTCTTTTAACATTTGTCAGGTCACCATCCTGGATAATATTTTCTGCTTCCCCCACTGTTCCCTGAATTATATTGGATTGACCCTCCAACATCTTCTGATAAAGCTTCTGCTCATCTGCAGACTTTTTGTCAAGTCTTTCATTCAAGTCCCGTATCTCAGTGGCTCTCTTATCTTGCTCTTGGTTGAATAAAGACTCTATTTCTTGAATCACATTTTTCAGGGATAACAGCTTTGATTCTTTAGAGGTTAACAGGCTCTGCAGCGAGTCTCTCTCATCTTCTAGTGCTGCCAGCTTTGAAGATAGTGCAGATGCCGACTGTTCAGTATTGGATAGAGACTGCTGCAATCGATCCAATTCTTCTTTTTTAGATTCCACTTCGGTTTTTAACTGTTCCATCTGGGACGTGCACTCTTCCAACTTTATTTCTGATTCACGCTTCACTTGATCCATCTGAAACTCCAGCTGTTTTTTGATTTCCTCCTGCTTGTTCACTTGCACCTTTAATTTAGCGACAAGCATTTTTAGATCTACAATCTCAGCAGATAAATTAGACAGGTTTCCTTCAAACTGAATCCTCATGTCTTCTGTCTGCTTCAGCACGGTCACGTTCTTCTGCATATCTAGCAGAAAGAGTATTCTCTTCACCAAGCAGCTGATCAAACTTTTTCTGCTTCCTTTCCAAATTTGACACCATCCAACGTTGATGATCAAGATCTACACCTATATCTTCTAGTTCCTGCTGCAGTTTAATTTTTGTTTTCTCAAGTTCGTCATAAGCCGCAACCTTCTCCTTGATTTGTAGCTTCTAGCTCCATTTGCAACTTTTCCTTTAGTTCTTCAACAGAGTCCAAGGACCCAATACTATCCTCCATTTTTTTCTTCATGTCAGTCGCCTAAGCCTGTAGTGTTGAAATCTGCTTTGTCAAGTCTCTTTTTGCTATCTCCTCTTCCTCTAGTTGCTCAAGGAAACTATTTTTCTCATCTTCCATTTGTTTTAGTTTTGTACTAAGGTCAAGCTTCTGACGGGTTTCTTCTTGCAAAAGTTCCTGAGTGTCCTGAAGCTGAGATTCTAGTGTAGAAAAATCTTTGAAAAGTTTGATAAACTTGCTGTCTGCTTGAGAAAGAAGCACTGTGACATTATCCAATTCCATCTGCAGACTGTTTGCCTTGTCTAGCAGTTCTGCTTGAAACCTGTCCCCTTCTGTGACTTTTAGTTGCAGCTCTTGAAGTTGAGTCTCTACTTTTTTGCACTTTCTGAGCATGGACAGACGACATCTCCATCAACTCTTTGTCTTTATTTTGCACCAAAACAGACAATTTCTCTTTATCTTCACAAGATCTTGACAGTGCCCTCTCCAGGCTGCATATTCTAGCTTTGAGTTCCCTTTCTCTTTGTTCCAGAACTCCAGCTCTGCTTCGCCATTCATGGATTTCACTATTTAGGCGAACCTGCTTTAGTGCATGCAAGTTTTGCTCTGACTGCAATGTCTGCACTACAGATTCTAAATCACTCTCTTGGTCAGAAACATGTTTCCTCAGCTCTGCAATTTCATTTTCTTTGGCAATTAATGCAGCCGAAAGTTTTTCACACTTCCTCACTTGGTCATCCAAACATTCTGACTGACACTGTAAAAATTCACTTCTCTCACGTTTAGCAGTTTCAACGTCATCTCTTAATTTTTCAATGACACTCTCTTTGGCAATGGAGTCTTGGACATGCTTCTCCTTTAAATCCTGCAATTGCTTCTCAAGCACTTGCTTTTGCTCTACACTCTGTACAACTTTATTAGCTAGAGCACATTTCATATCAGCAAACTCATTCTTAGTGACACAGTCCATTCCAGGAAAACCCAGTACCACATTTTCACAATGACTAGGATATGAACTCTTTACAGTTTCAAGCTCTTTCTTTAACTTAAGGTTCTCTTTTTCTGATACCTCAAGTTGCCATTTCCAATCAGATGTTTCATCTTCATAAATGAACCTGATTGTTTTAATCTCATCTTGAAGCTGCTGCACCATAATATTTTCATCTTTGGCGCTCTGATGCACTCCAGTATGAGACATAGTCATAGTCATAGACATACAGTCAGCAGTGACATATTCTTTCATAGAATAGAGGTGCTTTAGAAAAACTGAGTCACTCTCATGCAACACATTATCTTTACTTGCATTCCACATGATCTGTTCCGGGTTTTGTGTCTCTCTGCATTCAGACTGCTGCACTAATAAACCTGTGCATGACTTCTCTGCTTTTTTACAAGCTGAAATTCTCTTTTTCTTGCCCATGGTTTACTAACAAGATTACACAATATTCCACAGCAACCTTGGGTTCAACCGACAGCAACTTTTTGCTATCTTCTGCAGTCACATGTATTCAAACAGTTAACTTATGTGTCACTACAAAAACCAGCATTTTCTTCTGTCTTCCACAGAAAACACCAACATGGCACCATAGCCTTTCACATAGACTGTTTGCAATATCCAGCTTCTACATACATTGCTTACTTTCTTGCCATCAGCAAAACACTTCACAGACTTCTGTGCCACAGTCCATTCCCTGGATTCCTCTTCCAGAGTTTTACTTTCACCAGGTTTTACAAACACCTTGCTATGTTGCAATTCACTCACCCCCTCCTGGGTTTCTTCAGTTGAAATCACAGATTTCTTCCAGTTGTAGGCCACAATGCACACTTTGCAGTACTGCAATCACAAACCACTTGTCTTCCAGGACTTGCGTGGATCTCTTTATGCGCGCGATTCTCCACCATATGTGACAGCTTGGGGGAATTAAACTCAAATGGCGGCAGGCTCCTGGTCCCAACAGCGGTGGTTCGTGGTACTGGGCGCCGGAAATATAGGGTTCAGACGGTCCAACTGAAACATAAAAGGGGCTTTATTCAGCTCAACTGCAACACATCAAAACAACAAAAAAAACCTATGCCACAGTTAGGGCACTCACTGACTCCTTGAGTCCCTAACTAGCCTCTGGGGCAATAAGAGCCTGACTTAGTCTTTTTAAGTCCTCTCTGGATCCAAGCCCTCTGGGACAGACTGCCTCTCTGTCCTAGGCTGGTCCACCATTTCCTGCTCCAAGCAGGTTTCTCCAGCCTTCTGGAGATACACGCCCCACCCAAAGGTGTGGCTGAGGGCCTTTTCAGGGCTGGCCTGGGTCGCTCTCTAGCGCCCTCTAGGTTCATACTCTCACAAGCTATGGAAGAGACAGGGAAGCCATGGATAGAGTATTTGTCACTTGTATTTGTTTCTTCTGTAAGGTACACTCCTGACAGAAGAATTGGCCTCAGCCCCTAGATTTGGATTCTATTTTTCACAATTGTTTCAGATGTAGTATGGTGTGCTGACTGACTATGTGATGGATTGTTGAAAACATGTGACTAATGTACACTTTTGAGTTTTTTTTTCTTCCTCCAGAACCTGAGTAAGTGGAAGTAATCAATAAGACACAACCCAAAGATTGATGGTGATAAAGAGATACGTGAGAAGGGCCTCAATTCGACCATCCCTTCCAGGTCCTGTTGACAACCGGTAGAGCTGTGAAACTATAAAGAAAATCTAAAAACCTTGTTGTCATGCTGGTGTGTCCCCACTGGATGACGTTCTTAAGGACAAATTGGACAATAAACTGTTTACACCACCATGGATCCTGAGAAGAAACCTAAAGACTGCTTCTATTGCTTGTTTAGATTCTTACAATTCATATGTAGAAGACTTAGCAAAGCTTCTAGGAGGAGGACCCCTACTGATGGAGATATTTAGATAAGTTGTCATGTGTGGATCACAGGTTAAGGAATCTGGTGAAGATTTTAAGGTAACAAGTTCAGCAGATGGTATTAGAACCCTGAAGTACTTGAGTTGGTCATTTCACACTGACAACATCTCAAAATGGGGGAAATGTTAGAGTATGATCCTCCATTTTGTATCTATCATCCATTTTGTGTATCTTTTATGTACAGTTACTTGCAAAAGTATTTATACCCCTTGAACTTTTCCACATTTTGTCACCTTACAACCTCAAACTTAAATGTATTTTATTGAGGTTTTAAGTGATAGACCAATACAAAGTAGCACATAATTGTGAAGTGGAACGAAATTGATACATGGTTTTCAAAATTTGAATCAAATAAAAAACTGAATATGTGACGTGCAAAAGTATTCAGCCCCCCTTTATCAATACTTTGTAGAGCCACCTTTATACTTTTATATCTGTTTTATATTTTCATATCTGCTTAAGCTGTACTGTGTGCAAAAAACATTGTTATCCTTAAAACTGAGTGTAATGTAATGTTATTACCAGATAGTTTCTGCATACCAAAGTAAGAATCCTTTGTGTCCAAGAAGACATGGCCTTGGCTTGCTGCCAAAAGTCAGCTCCTTAGAGGCACAGCGCAAGACCGGGAATGGTTGGCTATATATGGAACAGTTTATGCTTCCCTTCTACGTAATCAAGATATATTACATCAATTAGGATTGAACATGAGGACTTACGTTGCTATGTTAACCCTTTCCTATACTTGCTGCTATATGAACTTATGTTGCCTTAATAAAGTATGTCAGTATGCGTTCCTGTACTTGGCTAAGAAAGAGGGTTTATACCAACTCTGTGTCTGGTGTTAATGCCTCGCCGCTAGCACTTAGCTCACATCAATTAGGACAACGATAGTTACCTGGGGAATCTGGTCATCTGGCCCACAAAGGGTATTTTGACCTTATCAGGTGCAATCCAGCATATATTACATAGGGGACACACCTGCATTCAGATGCCACCTTTTCCTGCACAAGCCTGGGTACCCAGCAAATGTGACCAATAATGTATATTTGTATACAACATATCCATACAAAAGAGCACTACACCATCTCCTAGATCAGCCCTGATAACAAATAACATCCACAACCAGTAACTGATCACTATTGTGTACATATAGAGACTCATGCATTAACATTAACATTATCCATAACAAATGCACAACACAGAATCCACAGATCCATGTGTAAATGGAAATAAAATCAGCTAAAATAATACATAATAAAATGCAGTTGGCTAAGGAAAGCAAAGTTAACCCCAAAACAGTCTTTAAATATAAATGCCAAAAAGAAAAAGGTCAGAACAGGTAGGTAACCTAAATAATGATAATGGAGAGTTGTCACCAATACATCAACCAACATACTAAACAGGATAAACATAGAACACAGTCCAAGCCAAGCTAAATAAAATAAACATGAGCAAGGCTCTGGGTACAGATGTATTACACCCACGAGTAGTTAAAGAATTCAGTCCAGTCATTGCTGTACCACTATTCTTAATTTTTAGGGACTCTAGTGACTGGTACAGTGCCAAGGGTACTGGTGCAAGACAAATGTGGTAATTACAGACCAATGAGTTTAAACATACATTGTGGGGAAACTGAGGGGCTCTAAAGCTCTAATCCTGGAGAAGGTTACTGTACATAATATTATACTGTACATAATATTATAAGTGACAGTATACATAATATTATACTGTACATAATATTATAAGTGACAGACAGTGTGGTTTTACTAAGGACAGAAGTTGCACTCTCTTTGTAGTGCCTTATCTATTGACCTTGAGAATATCTCCAGCATGCAAGGTGCTAACACCAGGAACCTTAAGAAGCAGAAGAAGTTCCTAGATTGGGTTTCTCCATGCATTTTCTTTGGAGCAGCCATAACTTTAACCTTGCAATGTATTCATCTATGCAGAGCAATAGTTTCCTTTCCAATAGTTGGCGTTAAGAGCAATTTCCTCTTTTATTTTACCTATTTTATTTTATTTATTTGTATTCTTTACCCAAAATTCTGCTGTTTATCGATGCAAATCTCTTCCTTCTGAAAGAATAATACTGGCTTGGCTTTTATTGCCAGATTAGGTATCTTTGAAAACCAATAGGAGGCGCTAGGATAGGAGCAAATTTCTCTTTTTAACCAATGAAGTTTTATTTGTATGCCTCGTCAAAAATTTTTAGCGTGGTCTAATAAGTCCCAATGAGGTGTTCCTTGTATTCCTTACCCAGAATTCTTAGCAGGGCATGCTTTGTCTAATAAGGCCTTTTACCAGGGAAGGAAGGAAGGAAGGGAGGGAGGGAGGAAGGTTGGTTGGTTCTTGGCATCTCCTGACATCCATAGGAAAGAGTTGTGTGGCTTTTAAGTTTCTTGTTACCCAGTACACCTTTGTTTATGTAGAGGTGGGTACAGCTGTCAATTCAAGGTAGTGAACCCAAAATAATAAATGAACTAAAGACTCTAAACTCAGAATAACCAAAAACCCATAGAAAGTGTCACTTCCCAAAACGAGTACTTCTAAACTGTAATCTTTATTAATATCATCTAAAAAGATAACCATAAAAAAGCAAAAGCTCTCCTGGTGTTATTAACCAATTAATGTTACTGAACTTCTCACTCTGAATGCAATGGTTACTATATGATACTAACAATAGGGGGCAACTTGTAGGCACCTTTGTTGCTGACCCTGTTATCATATCTAAACTATTTTGCTCTTGAGCTTTTGCTTTTTTATGGTTATCTTTTTAGACGATATTAATAAAGATTACATTTTAGAAGTACTCTTTTTGGGAAATGACACTTTCTAAGAGTTTTTCAATTCAAGGTAGCACACATTTGGGTGAGAGCCGACATGGAAGCCGGAGCTAGTAGTCTCCCTATTGTAATCTGATCTTGGTGCTTTGTGGTCTGGAATGTTGGGGTTTGCTTGTGGACCCATATTCTTTTAGTGCTTATCTGTGTTGTTTGCAGATGGGACCTATTTGTTTTCTGAAGTACTCTGATTTAGTTATTCTTCCCAGTTTATGACAATAGTGTTTTTTTTTTTCCTTTATAAACCTTGTGGTAATATAGAGAAAGCTACCTTTCTTTCTATTACTAGGGCTAGGAGAAAATAACTCTTTTTCATGAATGAAATCTTATTTGTATGCTTTTCCCAGAATTCTTAGCAGGATATGAAATGATCTAATAAGTCGTAAAGATGTCTTAATTGTATTCCTTACCCAGAATTCATAGCAGATTATCCATTGTTTAATAATTCTCTGCACCAGTCTCTCCCTAATGAGAGATCAAATTCCTCTGTTTCGTCCACAAAGTCTCATCTATACTTCTTACCCAGAATTCTTATCAGGGTTAGTAAGTCTCAATGAGGTCTTATTTCTATTCCTTACCCAGAATTCTTACCAGGACATGCATTGCAATCTTTACCAATCTCTCCCTCTGACCCACATAAAGACCTTTCAGATAAAATGTACTGGTGCATGATAAAATGCACTCAAACAGTTGGCCGCTTCTTGGCCTTTTGGCGAAAATCAAGTGGGATATTCCTGTTCCGTGGTAGTTCATTTGGGTCCAAGGCTTTCCTACGGTCTTCCGGTTACTCTCTCCCTCGGCCTGGGGGGGATCACCCAGGTTCATTGCTTGGGTTTCACCCCCTGCTGCTATTGGGGGAGAGGATTAGCCCCGGAAGAATGAGCTGCGATCGATTCTTCAAAGGTTTATACCTGAGAAGAGGAGACAGAAGGAAATTGTGTTTCACATACAGTTTGCCTCCAAAAACCCTTTGTCATGGATCTTGATCCAGACGAAATCTCTATTTTTGCCCTGAACCCTAATACCGTTCGTTTTCTTGTTTCAGAGGAGTGGAGAGATGTCTTTAATCTGAAGACCCTGGTCAATTCCATTCTGAAGTACATCTTCCACGTTCAGAAGCCACGAATTGTTGGCTATCCAGGATTATCCACGTATCGGAGTATATGATGTCACTGTTAAGTTTTGGTGGGCTTCAAGACCTTCTGAATATATTGGATGGAACCCTGATCAGAGAATGAAAGCTTACGGCCAGCCGGATGCAATCAAACACAGAGTCAGTTTGTGTTCTGAAAGCACGCTCCTCCTTTATTGAGCAAATCATACCAATATTTATATGCATGATAGTGTGTGCGTGTATGATCAAAGTTCATTAATTAACATGACCTCAGGTAGCATAAGGTTTATATGGAAATTCCCCTTAATATGTTCTGCCCTCCTTAATCAATAAAAGTTAATACAGAAAACATCAGTGGTTTCAGTAATAATCAGTACAGCAATAATAAAAAGAAACTAAATACACAACATTAATTATTGATCGCCGACATCTGATAACTTCAGTCTTGGTCAAGCTGACACAAGATATCAGTTATATGGTTATTAGCACAGTAGTAAAGGTCAATTACGCAGTTCATTTAAAAGTAATATGCTTGTGTTGCATCTCCTGGGGATAAAGGCCTATATGTACTAGTATTATATATCCCAGGTAAAGAGGCAATGCAGAAAACCTTCTGGTTAAAAGCTATGAAGGATATCCTTAAACAATACCTTGTAGAGGAGGGTCCCAAAGAATCAGTAACAGAAGACTTAGATCTTAAAGTATTGGAAGATGTAAGCCACGAGGATTATGAGGATCATGAGCTAACTATATACTTATAACATGAGGGTTACACGACTGACCGTAGGACAGGTCTTCTGGATTACAATCTATTCTAGGATTGGCTTTAGTAATTATCATCCTCTTAAGGAGAGGCTTTCCTGTCGAGCTGACACGAGACATGGCCTCCTCTGGGGTGAATCCCCATGGAGTTCCTGTGTTCCAGGCTGCATCTGACCAGGAATTATAGTTTTCATTTCCGGGTCTAGTTACACAAATGTAGGTTACAGCCCCCTCTAACCAGGTGAAAGACTTATGGTTTTCATTATCTATATTCTCACACTGCATTATCTCACAAAAATCAAAATAGTAGACAACTTCTGGTGCTGAAGTATTAAACCACATAGTTGTTATACCATCATCTTCAGTTATTCTCATCATTGTTCCTCCTTCCTGGGGTAAGGTTACCAATATTACCAGAAGCAAAATCATATTTCTGCTTCATAGCTTTGCCATGGTTTGCATGGATCCAACGAAATTTTCACTGAAGTAGTTGTGGTTAACAGAACTTGGAAAGGACCATCAATCTCGGTTCTAGTGGTCTTCTAGTGTATCTTTCAATTGCCAGGCCGGAAGGAATGAATCCCTTCTCAATTTTCTGAATCTGGAATAGAATCATAAGCTTGTTTATACACAAAGGAGAGTCTCTTTTGGAGGCTGTCACTTTATAATCTTAGTATCTGTAGTGCCCTTCATTATTTACATTTCAGGCATTAGTGTATAATTTATAGGAGATTTATATTTTTCAGCAATCCTTGTTGTGGCTTTTGACATCGGAAAGATTTCTGGTCACCCTGAGGGGAGATCAACTCATAGAAGGACATCATACATGCCTACCTTAGGTAGTTGTATGAATTCTATCCTGCAGTCATTGAATCGGGTAGAGGGGTGCTTTTACACTATCTGTATTGTGCTGTGTAAGCGTCGTGTATGTTTGTGGTAGTTTCTGTTAACGAGGAGGCACAGTTTATCTATCAGAGCACACATGGCAATTTTAGACAGGTGGGTTGGACCGTGTGCAGCTTGAATCATCATTGAGCACAAGGACCTCAGTAGGCATACCCGCAATCTCATCCTCCACGAATATTTGTCCTCCTGAGCGCCAGTCTTCAACTAGATCCTCTGTCTCTTGCCCGGTTGCTTGCCGAGTTAGAGCCTGCAGGACTCCTAAGTCTGTTTGGTTACGACGCCCAGTGCTTACTACAACTGGGGGAGGTATCCTTGAGATCTCATTCTTTCTTGGTCTCTTCCCAGTTGTTTAGCTCTCCTGTCATTCCTACCACGTACTTTATTAAGCTGTGCGTATGCCCCTCCTTTTATTAGGGCAACCTCTTTTGGAAACAACAAAGCCTCCATTAACTGTTCAATGAGGCATCCATTTTTAATAGGGGTGTCTGTTGATGTAAGTAAATTCTTTTTCTTCCATATCGGACCATAATCATGGACAATCCTAAAAGCATAACCGGAGTCAGTGTGTATGTTGTATCTTTTACCTTCTGACCCTCTAAGCGCTTCAATGAGTGCCGTCAGCTCTGCCTCCTGTACTGATATGTGAGGGGGGAGTGGTTCTGCTTTTACTACCTCATGTTGGTGTCAACCACTGCATTTCCAGTGTAGACCCGACCATCCTCTCCGAAGTTCTTTGCAGCACCTACAAAGAGCTCAACATCTGGATTAGCAAGAGGTTCATCAAAAACATGAATACTCTGACTTTTCCTGAACTGTAAGGCCCATACAGTGTTCTTGCTTTGTATCAGGAGGTTTTTCATTTGATAAATCACATGAAAAGTGTGGTTTCCCTTGTTTCTCACCCCCCTTTGAATCCACTACATCAAGGGGAATTAGGGTAGCTGGATTCAATGTTATACATCTTTTAAAAGTGACATTTGGTGACATGAGCAAAGCACATTGCAATCTAAGTTGTTTAGCCATAGTCATATGCTCAGTGAGGATCTTGCTGAGTTTACTGTGTAGATCATGTGAAGTGTAGATGGTAACTATTTGATCTAGCACAATTCCTGATGCTTTGCATAGTAAAATTGAAACACCTGTTGCTGCCTAAACACTGGCTGAAGCATTTGCATCAACAGGATCTAATCTAATTGAATAATAAGCAACAGGCCTATCTTTACATTCATATTTCTGTGCTAGGACTCCTGTGACATGTCCCTGCATCTCTGCACAATAAAGGGAAAAAGATTGGGCATAATCTGGGGTGCCTAAAGCTGTAGCAGAGATGATTGTAAATCTGAGGAAATGAAAATAGTCTAATGCCTCTTGTGTGAGGTGAAAAGGTTGTACTTTTAAACAATCATACAATGGTTGCATATAAATAAGTGCAAACCGGATCCATGATCTGCAATAATGCACCAAACGTAAAAAGGCATGAAGTTGTTAGTGGGTTCAGTAACTCAATTGCTTTTTTCCTGTCCTCAGTCACTTTTGGTTGGTAAAAATGCAATTCCTCTTTGGACGATTTATATCCTTCGGAGGCAGCACATTAAGGCGGTGAGGTAGTGGCTTCATAGCACACACTTCCCACTGCTCCCATTTCCTCATCTCCAAAAGTTACATGTCTTGGTTTCAAATTACTTGGGAAACATTTAACAGTATCATTTGATCTTTGCACTATATTCAGGGGGAGGATTGTTGATTCTCCTTCTTTCCTTTGACACCATACATGTAGGCCTTTCAAGAAATATATTCCTGGTTCCATAGTATGATGGTACTGAATTCCCAATAGGGGATCTAAAAGGTATGGCGTTCCTAATCTCTCTATTACCTCCATAATTAGCTGCATTCTAGCTTCCCCAATTTTCCCTTCCAGGATGGATTCCAACACTGTCCATGTACAAGTATAAGTATCTATCTATAAAAGACCATGGGTAGATCAAATGGGTCTGGGACATTCTGAAGTAATGCCATTTGATCTTTTGCACATAATGATTCAAAATGAGAGATGGCAGTTATGGGTGTCCTTTGGAGAGGTGGGGGAACTGAGGTGGAGGTTGCACCCAGAGTACGGGATACGTTTATAGTCTGAGGATGGGGAAGATAATAATTCCCATCCTCTTCTAAGTTGCCTCTGACCTTCCAAGTTCATGGATCCTAGTCTGATTACAGTTTGCAGGATAAAATCCTGTTTCTTTATATGGTAACAGTGTAGCACAAACGGGACAATTTTGGATTATTTGTCAACTATCTTCGCTACAGTGTTTTTCTTACAGGAATGTTGTATCCCCCATCGTCTGGACTATTCAAAATATAAGAGACTGGAAATACGGACCTTCTATCTGGTCGGGTTCTAATGAACCCAACTCGTCAGGTGTGGCTATTTTATTCAAGGAAAATGTTTTAATTGAAGATGTACCGGAAATTGTACCAGGTAGAATTTTATTTGTAAAAACATGTAATGGTTGTAAATGGCAGTTTTTAAATTTTTATGGAGCTGCTGATAAGAAGAAAAGGATAGAAATGCTTGAGATTTTACCCCTATTTATTAATGATTCTGTACCTTTTAATATTAGCAGGTGATTTTAACTGCATTTTAAAGGGGGAACACCGGTTCTCTAGAGCTTCCAGTATTAACTATGATAAAAGCTCAGGTCTTTTAAGAAATATCATTTCGGATTTTAATTTATGTGACGCATATAAGAAATGTAATAGTAATGAACCTGAAGATGCCGTGTTACCTGGGGTAACGCTACATGTAAATCTCATATTGATTTTATCTTTTGTTCTTATTCTTTACTGCTTTCTTACTGTAAACGTTTTAGCAATATTTTATCTGATCATAAAGTTGTATATTTTAAAATCAAAACTAGTGATCTTAAGCGTACAGCTAAGAGGACCTGGAAGTTGAACATTTCCCTTTTATCAGATCCGCATATTTTATCTGATTTTATTGTCTTTTATCAGAACCAGGAAACTTCAGCAGGTGGAATATCTCATGACTCACCACGGAACCCTAGCAGAATAAACCGCTAGCTCAGATTTCTCCAAATGGTGATTTTGCCTACGTACTCTCAATGTAGCACCTCAGACAATATCCTTACAATTATCTATGGCATGGTTCCAGCACAGGGAAAATTCACCAGGTTGAATGTTCCATGGCACCCAACCAAACTGTAGCTGAAGAAGCAGCAAGCTCGTATTTTAACAAATGATGATTTTTCTAATGCAATCGCTATAGAACTCCAAAGACATTACACTTGCAAATATCTCTGGCGTGCAAACTGCCAGAACCGGGAAACTTCACCAGGTGCAGTGTTTCATGACACTCCAAGAAACCCTAGCAGAACAGAACGCTAGCTCAGATTTCTCTAAATGGGGACTTTCCCTACCTGCTCTCAATGTAGCGCCTAAGACATTATCCTTGTCATTATCTTTGGGGTGTAAGGTTCCAGCATAGAGAAAATTCACCAGGTTGAATGTTCCATGGCATCCCACCAAAACCTAGAAGCATCTCGATTAGATTTTCCCAAATGTTGAATTTCCCCATGCATTCTCAATGGGGCGCCTAAGAAATTATTCTTGCAATTATTTATAACGTCTAAGGTTCCAGCACAAGGAAAATTCACCAGGATGAATGTATCATGGCACCCCACCAAAGTCTAGCAGAAGAAGCGGATAGCTCGTATGGTGATTTTTCTAAAGTCATAAGGCCCTTATGACTTTACCCTTGCTAATATCTCTGGTGTGCAAATTGCCAGAACCAAGAAACTTCAGAAGATGGAATGTCTCATGACACCCCACCAAACCCTAGCAGAAGAGACCGCTAGCTCAGTTTTCTCCAAATGGTGGTTTTCCCAACGTAACCTCAATGTAGCCACTAAGACACTATCCTTGCAAATATCTATGGCAAGGTTCCAACACAGAGATAATTCACCAGGGTGAATGTTCCATGGCACCCCACCAAATTCTAGAAGCAGCTCTCTTGGATTTTTCCAAATGTTGATTTTCCCTTTGCACTCTCAAAGGTGCGCCTAAGACATTGACCTTGGAAATGTCTCTGACATGCAAGGTTCCAGTACTTGCAAAATACACCAGATTGAATCATTGCACCACACAAAAGTTTAGCACAAGTGGCTAGCTCGTATTTTTCTAAATGGTGATTTTTCTAATGCAATCGCTATAGGGCTCCGATGACTATATTGCAATTATCTTTTGCGCGCAAATTGCCAGAACTAGGAAACTTCAGCAGGTGGAATGTCTCATTACACCCCAACAAACTCTAGTACAAAATAGTGGCTATCCCAGATTTCTTCAAATTATGATTTTCCTCATGCACTTTCAGAAATGGTGCGCTCTAGACAATATCCTTAGAAATATCTCTGGCATGCAAGGTAGCAGGAATAAGGAAATTCAGCATGTTAAATGTTTCATGGCACACTACTAAACCCTAGCAGAAGAAGCGGGTAGCTCGTATTTTTCAAAAAGGTGATTTTCCTAATGCAAACGCTATGGAGCTCAGAAGACATCTCTGACGTGCAAATTGCCAGAACCAGAAAACTTCAGCAGACGGAATATAGAAAATAATGTCTAGCTCAGATTCTTCAAATAATGATTTCCCCATTCACTCTCAATGGTACGCTTAAGATAATATCTTTGGAAATGTCTCCAGCATGCAAGGTTCCAGCAAAAGGAAAAATCATAAGGTTGATAAGATGCCACAAGTTATACAAGTAGTAAAGTTACTCAGTTCTGGCATGCCCGAGATAATCGCTAGAGTAATGTGACGATCGCTTCATGCAGAAAATCACTTTTTCGCCAACCTCGAGCTACAAACTTCTGCCACGAGTTATACTTACTGGTGAAGTTTCCCTGTTATTGCACCTTGCATGCCCGAGATAATCGCTAGAGTAATGTCATGTTCACTCCATGGAAAAAAATCACATTTCGCGTAATTCAAGGTACCAACTTCTCCGACTAGGGTTTGATGGGGTGCCACGAGTTATACTTACTGCTGAAGTTTCCCTGTTATTGCACCTTGCATGCCCGAGATAATCGCTAGAGTATGTCATGTTCGCTCCACGGAGAAAATCACTTTTTCTCTAAAGTCGAGCTACCAACTTCTCCGACTAGGGTTTGATGGGGTGCCACGAGTTATACTTACTGGTGAAGTTTCCCTGTTATTGCACCGTGCATGCCCGAGATAATCGCTAGAGTAATACCATGTTCACTCCATGGAGAAAATCAAATTTCGCGTAATTCAAGCTACCAACTTTTCCGACTAGGGTTTGATGGGGTGCCAAGAGTTATATTTACTGGTGAAGTTTCCCTGTTATTGCACCTTGCATGCCCGAGATAATCGCTAGACTATGTCATGTTCGCTCTATGGAGAAAATCACTTTTTCTCTAAAGTCGAGCTACCAACTTCTCCGACTAGGGTTTGATGGGGTGCCACGAGTTATACTTACTGGTGAAGTTTACCTGTTATTGCACCTTGCATGCCCGAGATAATCGCTAGAGTAATGTCATGTTCACTCCATGGAGAAAATCACTTTTTCTCTTAAGTCGAGCTACCAACTTCTCCGACTAGGGTTTGATGGGGTGCCACGAGTTATACTTACTGGTGAAGTTTCCCTGTTATTGCAAATTGCATGCCCGAGATAATCGCTAGAGTAATGTCATGTTCGCTCCATGGAGAAAATCACTTTTTCTCTAAAGTCGAGCTACCAACTTCTCCGACTAGGGTTTGATGGGGTGCCACGAGTTATACTTACTGGTGAGTTTCCCTGTTATTGCACCTTGCATGCCCGAGATAATCGCTAGAGTAATGTCATGTTCACTCCATGGAGAAAATCACATTTCGCGTAATTCAAGCTACCAACTTTTCCGACTAGGGTTTGATGGGGTGCCAAGAGTTATATTTACTGGTGAAGTTTCCCTGTTATTGCACCTTGCATGCCCGAGATAATCGCTAGACTATGTCATGTTCGCTCTATGGAGAAAATCACTTTTTCTCTTAAGTCGAGCTACCAACTTCTCCGACTAGGGTTTGATGGGCTGCCAAGAGTTATACTTACTGGTGAAGTTTCCTTGTTATAGCACCTTGCATGCCCGAGATAATCGCTAGAGTAATGTCATGTTCACTCCATGGAGAAAATCACATTTCGCGTAATTCAAGCTACCAACTTCTCCGACTAGGGTTTGATGGGGTGCCACGAGTTATACTTACTGGTGAAGTTTCCCTGTTATTGCACCTTGCATGCCCGAGATAATCGCTAGAGTAATGTCATGTTCACTCCATGGAGAAAATCACATTTCGCGTAATTCAAGCTACCAACTTCTCCGACTACGGTTTGATGGGGTGCCACGAGTTATACTTACTGGTGAAGTTTCCCTGTTATTGCACCTTGGGAGCCCGAGATAATCGCTAGAGTATATCATGTTCGCTCCATGGAGAAAATCACTTTCTCTTAAGTCAAGCTACCAACTTCTCCGACTAGGTTTGATGGGTTGCCACGAGTTATACTTAAGCTACCAACTTCTCCGACTAGGGTTTGATGGGGTGCCACGAGTTATACTTCCTGGTTAAGTTTCCCTGTTATTGCACCTTGCATGCCTGAGATAATCGCTAGAGTAATGTCATGTTCACTGCATGGAGAAAATCACATTTCGCGTAATTCAAGCTACCAACTTCTCCGACTAGGGTTTGATGGGGTGCCACGAGTTATACTTACTGGTGAAGTTTCCCTGTTATTGCACCTTGCATGCCCGAGATAATCTCTAGAGTATTGTCATGTTCACTCCATGGAGAAAATCACATTTCGCGTAATTCAAACTACCAACTTCTCCTACTAGGGTTTGATGGGGTGTCACGAGTTATACTTACTGGTGAAGTTTCCCTGTTATTGCACCTTGCATGCCCGAGATAATCGCTAGAGTATCGATTTTCACATCCCACTGAGTTTGGCACACTGCACTGTACTTCCCTTTCACAGCTTGTGAGCAGTCGTCCTTTTAGAAAAAGCCGCTAGCTCGGGTTTTGCCAAATGGTGACTTTGTTTCCCATGAGTTCTCTATGAAGCACCTATGACATTAACCTTGTAAATTTCTCTGATGTGCAAGGTGTCAGCAACGGAAAACTTCAGAAGGTTGAATGTCTCATGGCACTCCACTTAACCCTAGCAGAAGAAGCTGCTACCTCGGGTTTGGCCAAATAGTGATTTTCCCCCATGTGTTTTCTATGGAGCATGGTTGCAAAAACTGGGAAACTTCAGGAGGTTGAATGTCTCATGGCACCACACCAAGCCATTGCAGAAGAAGAGGCAATTTCTGTTTAAGCCAAATGGTGATTTTCCTCATGCATTCTCTATAGAGCGCCTATAGCATTAATCTTGCTTTTATCTCCAACGTGTAAGGTGCGTTGGCGTGCAAGGTGCCAGAACCGTAAAATTTCAGCAGATTGAATTTCTCATAGCAGATCAGCAAACCCTAGTAGAAGAAGAGGCTAGTTCAGTTTGTCCAAATGTTGATTTTCCACCTGCAAACTCTATGGCGCGAGGAAATCATTAACCTTGTAAAAATCTCACGCTTGCAAAGTGCTACAACCAGGAGACTTTAGCAAGTTGAAGGTGTCATGACACCCCAGCAAAATCTAGCAGAAAATCCTGGCTAGCTCAGATTTCTTCAAATGATGATTTTTCCCCATGCACTCTCAGTGGTGCGCTTAAGACCTTATCCTTGCAATTATATATGGTGTGCAAAGTTCAAGCACAGGGAAAATTCACCAGCTTGAATGTCTCATGGCACCCCACTAAACCCTAGCAGAAGAAGCGGCAAGCTCGTAACAAAATGGTGATTTTCATAATGCAATGACTATAGAGCTCCAAAGACAAGAATATCCATATTCACTCTCAATGTAGCGCCTAAGACACTATCCTTAAAATTATCTATGGAGTTTAAGGTTCCACCACAAAGAGAATTCACCAGGTTGAATGATCCATGATACCACACCAAATCCTAGGAGAAGAAGCAGCTCGATTGGATTTTGTCCAAATGTTGAATTTTCCCATGTATTCTCAATGGTGCACCTAAGACATTAACTTTGGAAATAACTCTGGCATGCAAGTTTCCAGCACTGAGAGAATTCAGCAGGTTGAATATCTCAAGGCACCCTTACCAAACCCTAGCAGAAGAAGCGGCTAGCGCCTATTTTTTAAAATGGTGATTTTCCTGAAGCAAGCGCTATGGAGCTTCGTAGACAATATCCTTGCAACAATCTCTAGCGTGCAAAATGCCAGAACCTGGAAACTTCAGCAAGTCTAATGACACCCCACAAAACTCTAGCAGAAGAGAGCGCTAGCTCAGATTTCTCCAAATGGTGACTTTCCATACCTACTCTCAATGCATCGCCTAAGACATTATCCTTGCAATTATCTATGGCGTGTAAGGTTCTAGCTCAAGGAAAATTCACCAAGATGAATGTATCATGGCACACCACCTAAGTCTAGCAGAAGAAGCGGATAGCTCGTATTTTTCCAAATGGTGATTTTTCTAATGCAATCTCTATTGAGCTCCGATGACATTACCCTTGCAAAAATATCTCTGGCGTGCAAATTGCCAGAACCAGGAAACTTCAGCAGGTGGAATGTCTCAAGACACCCCACCAAACCCTAGAAGAAAATAGTGTCTAGCTCAGATTCTTCAAATCATGATTTTCCAAATTCACTCTCAATGGTGCGCTTAAGACATTATCCTTGGAAATTTCTCCAGCATGCAAGGTTCCAGTACAGGAAAAATTCACCAGGTTGAATGTTCCATGGCACCCCACCAAACCCTAGCAGAAGAAGCGGCAAGCTCGCATTTTAACAAATGGTGATTTTCCTAATGCAATCGCTATAGAACTCCAAAGAGTCCCTTGCAAATATCTCTGGCGTGCAAACTGCCAGAACCGGGAAACTTCACCAGGTGTAATGTCTCATGACACTCCACCAAACCCTAGCAGAAAAGAGTGACTAGCTCATAATTCTCCATATGATGATTTTTCCCCATGCACTCTCAATGGTGCGCCTATGACTTTAATCTTGGAAATATCTCTGGCCTGAAAAATGCCAGAACCAGGAAAGTTCAGCAGGTGCAATGTTTCATGACACTCCAAGAAACCCTAGCAGAACAGAACGCTAGCTCAGATTTCTCTAAATGGGGACTTTCGCTACCTGCTCTCAATGTAGCGCCTAAGACATTATCCTTGTCATTATCTTTGGCGTGTAAGGTTCCAAGCACAGGGATAATTCAGGAGGTTTAATGTTGCATGGCACTCTGCTAAAGTGTACCAGAAAAAGCGACTCGCTCAGATTTTTCCAGATTGTGATTTTTTTAATCTACTCTCTATGTAGTGCCTTATCTATTAACCTTTAGAATATCTCCAGCATACAAGGTGCTAACACCGGGAACCTTAAGCAGGTTGAATATCTCTTGACATCCCACCAAAGCCAAAGAAGTTCCTAGCTTGAGTTTCCCCATGCATTCTCTTTGGAGCAGCCATAACTTTAATTTTGCAAAGTATTAATCTATACTGGCTTGGCTCTTATTGCCAGATTTGACCTTAGGTATCTTTGAAAAACAATAGGTGGCGCTAGGTTAGGAGCAAATTTCTCTTTTTAACCAATGATTTGTATGCCTCATCAAGAATTTTTAACATGGTCTAATAAGTCCCAATGAGGTCTTCCTTGTATTCCTTACCCAGAATTCTTAGCAGGGCACGCATGGTCTAATAAGTCCCAGTGAGGTCTTATTTGTGTTCCTTACCCAGAATTCTTTGCAGGGCATGCATGGTCTAATTAGTCCCAATAAGGTCTTTTTTGTATTACTTACCCAGAATTCTTATTTGTTTTCTGAAGGACTCTGGTTTTGTTATTCTTCCCAGATTATGACAATGGTAGTGTTTTTTCGTTTAAAAACCACCATGTGGTAATATAGAGAAAGCTACCTTTCTATTAGTAGGGCTAGGAGGAAATATCTCTTTTTTCATAAACCAAGTCTTATTTGTATGCTTTACCAGAATTCTCAGCAGGACATGCATGGTCTAATAAGTCATAAAGAGGTCTTAATTGTATTCCTTACCCAGAATTCTTAGCAGGTTGTCCATTGTTTAATAGTTCTCTGTACCAGTCTCTCCTTAATGAGAGTCATTCCCCCGTCTGAGCCACTTGGAGGGCTGAGATCTTGTAATATAGTAAAACTTTGCAACTGCTGTTTGGTGGTTACAGGTTTGTATGCCCTTTTTGTATCCTCCTGATCTCTAGGAGAAAGAGTTGTGTGATTTTTAAAGTCTTTGCTCCTCAGCCTACCTTTGTTTATTTGGAGATGGTTGCAAATGTTAGTACGTGTTACTACACATGTGGGTTAGAACCTATATGGAGGCTAGAGAAAGTGGTCTTCCTGTTTCAACAGGGGGATAACTGTGATTTGATCTTCTTGCTGACTTTTGGTCAGGAAGCTTGTGGGTTGCTAGGAGGCCCATGTTCTTTTAGAAAGCTTTTGTGATGAACGCATGCCTGTTTTGTCTGTTAATGGGACCTATGTTTGTTTGTTTTTTTTTTTCTGGAGAGCTCTAATTCAGTTATTCTTCCCAGTTTATGACAATAGCAGTTTGTTTTTTTCGTTTAAAAACCTTGTGGAATTATAGAAAAAGCTACCTTTCTTTCTATTAATAAGTCTCGGAGGAAATTTCTCCTTTTCCATGAATGAGGTCTTATTTGTATGCTTTTTCCAGTATTCTCAGCAGGACATAAAATGATCTAATAAGTAGTAAAGAGGTCTGAGTGGCATTCCTTACCCAGAACTCTTAGCAGATTATCCATTGTTTAATAATTCTCTGTACCAGTCTCTCCCTAATGAGAGATCAAGCTCCTCTGTTTCGTCCACAAAGTTTCATTTATACTCCTTACCCAGAATTGTTATCAGGACATGCATGGCTCCTTTCCCATAATGCCTTGTGATATGTAGATGCTTAGTAGAGGGCGAAAGGCAACTCAAAACTCTACACACCTTAACTGGTGCTCTCCTCAAGGAGAGATGTCCCTGTCCATAACCCACTCATTGACTCCCCACAAAGCCAGCCAGTTCACTTTGTTCTGCACTGATGAGGGGCAAAAATCAGATGCAGATAAATGAAACTAGCTTGGCTAAAATCCTTTTTGCTGTCTTAAGACTCGGTGAGTCAAAAGCAAACTGAGGATCTGTTACATCCAACAGAGGGCGCATGAGCTCCCAGCTCCTTTCCTATGATGCCTTGTGACGTGTAGATGCTTAGTAGAGGGTGAAAGGCAACTCAAAACTCTACACAACTTAACTGGTGCTCTCCTCAAGGAGAGATGTCCCTGTTAGTAAGTCCCAATGAGGTCTTATTTTTATTCTTTACCCAGAATTCTTAGCAGGGTTTGCATTGCAATCTTTACCAGTCTCTCCCTAATGAAAGACATTACCCATTCTGACCCACATCGAGACCTGTCACCTAGCTAGACTAGCATTCTGCTCTATGCTGGTGCTTGACAGAATGCTCTCAAACAGTTGACAATGAAAGAGAGTTTCTTCTTTTTGGAGTTATCGTGTTGTTTTGGTTAATGTTCTTGGATTGCTACATTTGAAAAGTATTGTTATTGGTGTAGTACGAGCGTAGTACCTGTTTTTAATAAAGCTGTCTAGTTATTAACTAGGCCTTCTTGAGTGGTGTCCTATTATATGGAGATAACAGAATGCCAGGAACAGAGAAGTAGAGAACCACACTGCAGTGTGTTTGGGCTGTAGGATCGAAGCCGTTAGGTTCGTGAGCTTGAAAGGCTGAGGTGATGAAGTGCCCCAGGGGACGATGATTCCTGAGGATGGTATCCCACTGAGTTTGGCACACTGCACTGTACTTCCCTTTCACAGCTTGTGAGCAGTCGTCCTTTTAGAAAAAGCCGCTAGCTCGGGTTTTGCCAAATGGTGACTTTGTTTCCCATGAGTTCTCTATGAAGCACCTATGACATTAACCTTGTAAATTTCTCTGATGTGCAAGGTGTCAGCAACGGAAAACTTCAGAAGGTTGAATGTCTCATGGCACTCCACTAAACCCTAGCAGAAGAAGCTGCTACCTCGGGTTTGGCCAAATAGTGATTTTCCCCCATGTGTTTTCTATGGAGCATGGTTGCAAAAACTGGGAAACTTCAGGAGGTTGAATGTCTCATGGCACCACACCAAGCCATTGCAGAAGAAGAGGCAATTTCTGTTTAAGCCAAATGGTGATTTTCCTCATGCATTCTCTATAGAGCGCCTATAACATTAATCTTGCTTTTATCTCCAACGTGTAAGGTGCAACTGGAAAACTTTTAGGGAGTTGAATGTCTCATGGCAACCTACTAAAACCTAGCAGAAGCCGCTTGCTCAGGTTTCACCAAATAGTGATTTTCCCCATGACTAATCTATGGAGCTCTCATAACACTAGCCTATTAAACCTCTGTAACATCATGCAGGGTAGCACAAGCAGAAAGCTTCATGAGGTTGAACGCCTCATTGCACCTCTGCAAACCCTAGCAAAATCAGCTGTGATCTCGGGTTCCAGCAAACAAAAACTTTTCCCCTTGCTTTCTATATGGAACGCTTAGGACATTGTTCTTAACAAAATTTCCAAAGACTCAGAGACCTTCTCCGTTCTTCATCACAGAGTGAAGTACTGGCTATGTGACAGGTCTAGATATGGGTCAGAAGTGGCAATGTCTCTCATCAAGGAGAGACTGGTACAGAGGAGTCCTTTTAAGACATACATGGTCCGCTGAGTATTCTAAGTAAGGAATACAAATAAAACCTTGCTGGGTTACCTGGCGCCACCTTTTGGAAGGTAGTTCCCTATAGATTGAGACCTCGCAAGTTTAATGTTGCTTCCCTTTTAACAAAGATGAAGTATAGTATCTGTTCTTAACAGACCTTGGATAATAATTCCCCACCACAGCTGGGAGTGGCAAGTGGGGGGAGATAACAGAGGCCTAACAGAACACTAGGAATGAACAGTGAACCAGACTGTGGTGGATCTGGGCTGCAGTATTGCAGCCATTAGGAATGTGAGTTTGAATGCCTGAGGTATTGAGTTGCCCCAGGGGAAGGTAACACTGGCACACACTTTGTAAGCAATCACCATTTTTCCTTGGTCTCTCAGCACCATGAACTTTTAGCAGATTAAATGTCTAATGGCTCCCCACCAAATACTAGTAGAAGAAAAGGCTAGCTCAGATTTTTCCAAATGATTTTCTTATGTTTTCTCAATGAAGAACCTATGAAATTAACCCTGCAAATATCTGTGGCGTGCAAGGTGCCAGAACCGTAAAATTTCAGCAGATTGAATTTCTCATAGCAGATCAGCAAACCCTAGTAGAAGAAGAGGCTAGTTCAGTTTGTCCAAATGTTGATTTTCCACCTGCAAACTCTATGGCGCGAGGAAATCATTAACCTTGTAAAAATCTCACGCTTGCAAAGTGCTACAACCAGGAGACTTTAGCAAGTTGAAGGGGTCATGACACCCCAGCAAAATCTAGCAGAAAATCCTGGCTAGCTCAGATTTCTTCAAATGATGATTTTTCCCCATGCACTCTCAGTGGTGCGCTTAAGACCTTATCCTTGCAATTATATATGGTGTGCAAAGTTCAAGCACAGGGAAAATTCACCAGCTTGAATGTCTCATGGCACCCCACTAAACCCTAGCAGAAGAAGCGGCAAGCTCGTAACAAAATGGTGATTTTCATAATGCAATGACTATAGAGCTCCAAAGACAAGAATATCCATATTCACTCTCAATGTAGCGCCTAAGACACTATCCTTAAAATTATCTATGGAGTTTAAGGTTCCACCACAAAGAGAATTCACCAGGTTGAATGATCCATGATACCACACCAAATCCTAGGAGAAGAAGCAGCTCGATTGGATTTTGTCCAAATGTTGAATTTTCCCATGTATTCTCAATGGTGCACCTAAGACATTAACTTTGGAAATAACTCTGGCATGCAAGTTTCCAGCACTGAGAGAATTCAGCAGGTTGAATATCTCAAGGCACCCTACCAAACCCTAGCAGAAGAAGCGGCTAGCGCCTATTTTTTAAAATGGTGATTTTCCTGAAGCAAGCGCTATGGAGCTTCGTAGACAATATCCTTGCAACAATCTCTAGCGTGCAAAATGCCAGAACCTGGAAACTTCAGCAAGTCTAATGACACCCCACAAAACTCTAGCAGAAGAGAGCGCTAGCTCAGATTTCTCCAAATGGTGACTTTCCATACCTATTCTCAATGCATCGCCTAAGACATTATCCTTGCAATTATCTATGGCGTGTAAGGTTCTAGCTCAAGGAAAATTCACCAAGATGAATGTATCATGGCACACCACCTAAGTCTAGCAGAAGAAGCGGATAGCTCGTATTTTTCCAAATGGTGATTTTTCTAATGCAATCTCTATTGAGCTCCGATGACATTACCCTTGCAAAAATATCTCTGGCGTGCAAATTGCCAGAACCAGGAAACTTCAGCAGGTGGAATGTCTCAAGACACCCCACCAAACCCTAGAAGAAAATAGTGTCTAGCTCAGATTCTTCAAATCATGATTTTCCAAATTCACTCTCAATGGTGCGCTTAAGACATTATCCTTGGAAATTTCTCCAGCATGCAAGGTTCCAGTACAGGAAAAATTCACCAGGTTGAATGTTCCATGGCACCCCACCAAACCCTAGCAGAAGAAGCGGCAAGCTCGCATTTTAACAAATGGTGATTTTCCTAATGCAATCGCTATAGAACTCCAAAGAGTCCCTTGCAAATATCTCTGGCGTGCAAACTGCCAGAACCGGGAAACTTCACCAGGTGTAATGTCTCATGACACTCCACCAAACCCTAGCAGAAAAGAGTGACTAGCTCATAATTCTCCATATGATGATTTTTCCCCATGCACTCTCAATGGTGCGCCTATGACTTTAATCTTGGAAATATCTCTGGCCTGAAAAATGCCAGAACCAGGAAAGTTCAGCAGGTGCAATGTTTCATGACACTCCAAGAAACCCTAGCAGAACAGAACGCTAGCTCAGATTTCTCTAAATGGGGACTTTCGCTACCTGCTCTCAATGTAGCGCCTAAGACATTATCCTTGTCATTATCTTTGGCGTGTAAGGTTCCAAGCACAGGGATAATTCAGGAGGTTTAATGTTGCATGGCACTCTGCTAAAGTGTACCAGAAAAAGCGACTCGCTCAGATTTTTCCAGATTGTGATTTTTTTAATCTACTCTCTATGTAGTGCCTTATCTATTAACCTTTAGAATATCTCCAGCATACAAGGTGCTAACACCGGGAACCTTAAGCAGGTTGAATATCTCTTGACATCCCACCAAAGCCAAAGAAGTTCCTAGCTTGAGTTTCCCCATGCATTCTCTTTGGAGCAGCCATAACTTTAATTTTGCAAAGTATTAATCTATACTGGCTTGGCTCTTATTGCCAGATTTGACCTTAGGTATCTTTGAAAAACAATAGGTGGCGCTAGGTTAGGAGCAAATTTCTCTTTTTAACCAATGATTTGTATGCCTCATCAAGAATTTTTAACATGGTCTAATAAGTCCCAATGAGGTCTTCCTTGTATTCCTTACCCAGAATTCTTAGCAGGGCACGCATGGTCTAATAAGTCCCAGTGAGGTCTTATTTGTGTTCCTTACCCAGAATTCTTTGCAGGGCATGCATGGTCTAATTAGTCCCAATAAGGTCTTTTTTGTATTACTTACCCAGAATTCTTATTTGTTTTCTGAAGGACTCTGGTTTTGTTATTCTTCCCAGATTATGACAATGGTAGTGTTTTTTCGTTTAAAAACCACCATGTGGTAATATAGAGAAAGCTACCTTTCTATTAGTAGGGCTAGGAGGAAATATCTCTTTTTTCATAAACCAAGTCTTATTTGTATGCTTTACCAGAATTCTCAGCAGGACATGCATGGTCTAATAAGTCATAAAGAGGTCTTAATTGTATTCCTTACCCAGAATTCTTAGCAGGTTGTCCATTGTTTAATAGTTCTCTGTACCAGTCTCTCCTTAATGAGAGTCATTCCCCCGTCTGAGCCACTTGGAGGGCTGAGATCTTGTAATATAGTAAAACTTTGCAACTGCTGTTTGGTGGTTACAGGTTTGAATGCCCTTTTTGTATCCTCCTGATCTCTAGGAGAAAGAGTTGTGTGATTTTTAAAGTCTTTGCTCCTCAGCCTACCTTTGTTTATTTGGAGATGGTTGCAAATGTTAGTACGTGTTACTACACATGTGGGTTAGAACCTATATGGAGGCTAGAGAAAGTGGTCTTCCTGTTTCAACAGGGGGATAACTGTGATTTGATCTTCTTGCTGACTTTTGGTCAGGAAGCTTGTGGGTTGCTAGGAGGCCCATGTTCTTTTAGAAAGCTTTTGTGATGAACGCATGCCTGTTTTGTCTGTTAATGGGACCTATGTTTGTTTGTTTTTTTTTTTTCTGGAGAGCTCTAATTCAGTTATTCTTCCCAGTTTATGACAATAGCAGTTTGTTTTTTTCGTTTAAAAACCTTGTGGAATTATAGAAAAAGCTACCTTTCTTTCTATTAATAAGTCTCGGAGGAAATTTCTCCTTTTCCATGAATGAGGTCTTATTTGTATGCTTTTTCCAGTATTCTCAGCAGGACATAAAATGATCTAATAAGTAGTAAAGAGGTCTGAGTGGCATTCCTTACCCAGAACTCTTAGCAGATTATCCATTGTTTAATAATTCTCTGTACCAGTCTCTCCCTAATGAGAGATCAAGCTCCTCTGTTTCGTCCACAAAGTTTCATTTATACTCCTTACCCAGAATTGTTATCAGGACATGCATGGCTCCTTTCCCATAATGCCTTGTGATATGTAGATGCTTAGTAGAGGGCGAAAGGCAACTCAAAACTCTACACACCTTAACTGGTGCTCTCCTCAAGGAGAGATGTCCCTGTCCATAACCCACTCATTGACTCCCCACAAAGCCAGCCAGTTCACTTTGCTCTGCACTGATGAGGGGCAAAAATCAGATGCAGATAAATGAAACAGTTGACAATGAAAGAGAGTTTCTTCTTTTTGGAGTTATCGTGTTGTTTTGGTTAATGTTCTTGGATTGCTACATTTGAAAAGTATTGTTATTGGTGTAGTACGAGCGTAGTACCTGTTTTTAATAAAGCTGTCTAGTTATTAACTAGGCCTTCTTGAGTGGTGTCCTATTATATGGAGATAACAGAATGCCAGGAACAGAGAAGTAGAGAACCACACTGCAGTGTGTTTGGGCTGTAGGATCGAAGCCGTTAGGTTCGTGAGCTTGAAAGGCTGAGGTGATGAAGTGCCCCAGGGGACGATGATTCCTGAGGATGGTATCCCACTGAGTTTGGCACACTGCACTGTACTTCCCTTTCACAGCTTGTGAGCAGTCGTCCTTTTAGAAAAAGCCGCTAGCTCGGGTTTTGCCAAATGGTGACTTTGTTTCCCATGAGTTCTCTATGAAGCACCTATGACATTAACCTTGTAAATTTCTCTGATGTGCAAGGTGTCAGCAACGGAAAACTTCAGAAGGTTGAATGTCTCATGGCACTCCACTAAACCCTAGCAGAAGAAGCTGCTACCTCGGGTTTGGCCAAATAGTGATTTTCCCCCATGTGTTTTCTATGGAGCATGGTTGCAAAAACTGGGAAACTTCAGGAGGTTGAATGTCTCATGGCACCACACCAAGCCATTGCAGAAGAAGAGGCAATTTCTGTTTAAGCCAAATGGTGATTTTCCTCATGCATTCTCTATAGAGCGCCTATAACATTAATCTTGCTTTTATCTCCAACGTGTAAGGTGCAACTGGAAAACTTTTAGGGAGTTGAATGTCTCATGGCAACCTACTAAAACCTAGCAGAAGCCGCTTGCTCAGGTTTCACCAAATAGTGATTTTCCCCATGACTAATCTATGGAGCTCTCATAACACTAGCCTATTAAACCTCTGTAACATCATGCAGGGTAGCACAAGCAGAAAGCTTCATGAGGTTGAACGCCTCATTGCACCTCTGCAAACCCTAGCAAAATCAGCTGTGATCTCGGGTTCCAGCAAACAAAAACTTTTCCCCTTGCTTTCTATATGGAACGCTTAGGACATTGTTCTTAACAAAATTTCCAAAGACTCAGAGACCTTCTCCGTTCTTCATCACAGAGTGAAGTACTGGCTATGTGACAGGTCTAGATATGGGTCAGAAGTGGCAATGTCTCTCATCAAGGAGAGACTGGTACAGAGGAGTCCTTTTAAGACATACATGGTCCGCTGAGTATTCTAAGTAAGGAATACAAATAAAACCTTGCTGGGTTACCTGGCGCCACCTTTTGGAAGGTAGTTCCCTATAGATTGAGACCTCGCAAGTTTAATGTTGCTTCCCTTTTAACAAAGATGAAGTATAGTATCTGTTCTTAACAGACCTTGGATAATAATTCCCCACCACAGCTGGGAGTGGCAAGTGGGGGGAGATAACAGAGGCCTAACAGAACACTAGGAATGAACAGTGAACCAGACTGTGGTGGATCTGGGCTGCAGTATTGCAGCCATTAGGAATGTGAGTTTGAATGCCTGAGGTATTGAGTTGCCCCAGGGGAAGGTAACACTGGCACACACTTTGTAAGCAATCACCATTTTTCCTTGGTCTCTCAGCACCATGAACTTTTAGCAGATTAAATGTCTAATGGCTCCCCACCAAATACTAGTAGAAGAAAAGGCTAGCTCAGATTTTTCCAAATGATTTTCTTATGTTTTCTCAATGAAGAACCTATGAAATTAACCCTGCAAATATCTGTGGCGTGCAAGGTGCCAGAACCGTAAAATTTCAGCAGATTGAATTTCTCATAGCAGATCAGCAAACCCTAGTAGAAGAAGAGGCTAGTTCAGTTTGTCCAAATGTTGATTTTCCACCTGCAAACTCTATGGCGCGAGGAAATCATTAACCTTGTAAAAATCTCACGCTTGCAAAGTGCTACAACCAGGAGACTTTAGCAAGTTGAAGGGGTCATGACACCCCAGCAAAATCTAGCAGAAAATCCTGGCTAGCTCAGATTTCTTCAAATGATGATTTTTCCCCATGCACTCTCAGTGGTGCGCTTAAGACCTTATCCTTGCAATTATATATGGTGTGCAAAGTTCAAGCACAGGGAAAATTCACCAGCTTGAATGTCTCATGGCACCCCACTAAACCCTAGCAGAAGAAGCGGCAAGCTCGTAACAAAATGGTGATTTTCATAATGCAATGACTATAGAGCTCCAAAGACAAGAATATCCATATTCACTCTCAATGTAGCGCCTAAGACACTATCCTTAAAATTATCTATGGAGTTTAAGGTTCCACCACAAAGAGAATTCACCAGGTTGAATGATCCATGATACCACACCAAATCCTAGGAGAAGAAGCAGCTCGATTGGATTTTGTCCAAATGTTGAATTTTCCCATGTATTCTCAATGGTGCACCTAAGACATTAACTTTGGAAATAACTCTGGCATGCAAGTTTCCAGCACTGAGAGAATTCAGCAGGTTGAATATCTCAAGGCACCCTACCAAACCCTAGCAGAAGAAGCGGCTAGCGCCTATTTTTTAAAATGGTGATTTTCCTGAAGCAAGCGCTATGGAGCTTCGTAGACAATATCCTTGCAACAATCTCTAGCGTGCAAAATGCCAGAACCTGGAAACTTCAGCAAGTCTAATGACACCCCACAAAACTCTAGCAGAAGAGAGCGCTAGCTCAGATTTCTCCAAATGGTGACTTTCCATACCTATTCTCAATGCATCGCCTAAGACATTATCCTTGCAATTATCTATGGCGTGTAAGGTTCTAGCTCAAGGAAAATTCACCAAGATGAATGTATCATGGCACACCACCTAAGTCTAGCAGAAGAAGCGGATAGCTCGTATTTTTCCAAATGGTGATTTTTCTAATGCAATCTCTATTGAGCTCCGATGACATTACCCTTGCAAAAATATCTCTGGCGTGCAAATTGCCAGAACCAGGAAACTTCAGCAGGTGGAATGTCTCAAGACACCCCACCAAACCCTAGAAGAAAATAGTGTCTAGCTCAGATTCTTCAAATCATGATTTTCCAAATTCACTCTCAATGGTGCGCTTAAGACATTATCCTTGGAAATTTCTCCAGCATGCAAGGTTCCAGTACAGGAAAAATTCACCAGGTTGAATGTTCCATGGCACCCCACCAAACCCTAGCAGAAGAAGCGGCAAGCTCGCATTTTAACAAATGGTGATTTTCCTAATGCAATCGCTATAGAACTCCAAAGAGTCCCTTGCAAATATCTCTGGCGTGCAAACTGCCAGAACCGGGAAACTTCACCAGGTGTAATGTCTCATGACACTCCACCAAACCCTAGCAGAAAAGAGTGACTAGCTCATAATTCTCCATATGATGATTTTTCCCCATGCACTCTCAATGGTGCGCCTATGACTTTAATCTTGGAAATATCTCTGGCCTGAAAAATGCCAGAACCAGGAAAGTTCAGCAGGTGCAATGTTTCATGACACTCCAAGAAACCCTAGCAGAACAGAACGCTAGCTCAGATTTCTCTAAATGGGGACTTTCGCTACCTGCTCTCAATGTAGCGCCTAAGACATTATCCTTGTCATTATCTTTGGCGTGTAAGGTTCCAAGCACAGGGATAATTCAGGAGGTTTAATGTTGCATGGCACTCTGCTAAAGTGTACCAGAAAAAGCGACTCGCTCAGATTTTTCCAGATTGTGATTTTTTTAATCTACTCTCTATGTAGTGCCTTATCTATTAACCTTTAGAATATCTCCAGCATACAAGGTGCTAACACCGGGAACCTTAAGCAGGTTGAATATCTCTTGACATCCCACCAAAGCCAAAGAAGTTCCTAGCTTGAGTTTCCCCATGCATTCTCTTTGGAGCAGCCATAACTTTAATTTTGCAAAGTATTAATCTATACTGGCTTGGCTCTTATTGCCAGATTTGACCTTAGGTATCTTTGAAAAACAATAGGTGGCGCTAGGTTAGGAGCAAATTTCTCTTTTTAACCAATGATTTGTATGCCTCATCAAGAATTTTTAACATGGTCTAATAAGTCCCAATGAGGTCTTCCTTGTATTCCTTACCCAGAATTCTTAGCAGGGCACGCATGGTCTAATAAGTCCCAGTGAGGTCTTATTTGTGTTCCTTACCCAGAATTCTTTGCAGGGCATGCATGGTCTAATTAGTCCCAATAAGGTCTTTTTTGTATTACTTACCCAGAATTCTTATTTGTTTTCTGAAGGACTCTGGTTTTGTTATTCTTCCCAGATTATGACAATGGTAGTGTTTTTTCGTTTAAAAACCACCATGTGGTAATATAGAGAAAGCTACCTTTCTATTAGTAGGGCTAGGAGGAAATATCTCTTTTTTCATAAACCAAGTCTTATTTGTATGCTTTACCAGAATTCTCAGCAGGACATGCATGGTCTAATAAGTCATAAAGAGGTCTTAATTGTATTCCTTACCCAGAATTCTTAGCAGGTTGTCCATTGTTTAATAGTTCTCTGTACCAGTCTCTCCTTAATGAGAGTCATTCCCCCGTCTGAGCCACTTGGAGGGCTGAGATCTTGTAATATAGTAAAACTTTGCAACTGCTGTTTGGTGGTTACAGGTTTGAATGCCCTTTTTGTATCCTCCTGATCTCTAGGAGAAAGAGTTGTGTGATTTTTAAAGTCTTTGCTCCTCAGCCTACCTTTGTTTATTTGGAGATGGTTGCAAATGTTAGTACGTGTTACTACACATGTGGGTTAGAACCTATATGGAGGCTAGAGAAAGTGGTCTTCCTGTTTCAACAGGGGGATAACTGTGATTTGATCTTCTTGCTGACTTTTGGTCAGGAAGCTTGTGGGTTGCTAGGAGGCCCATGTTCTTTTAGAAAGCTTTTGTGATGAACGCATGCCTGTTTTGTCTGTTAATGGGACCTATGTTTGTTTGTTTTTTTTTTTCTGGAGAGCTCTAATTCAGTTATTCTTCCCAGTTTATGACAATAGCAGTTTGTTTTTTTCGTTTAAAAACCTTGTGGAATTATAGAAAAAGCTACCTTTCTTTCTATTAATAAGTCTCGGAGGAAATTTCTCCTTTTCCATGAATGAGGTCTTATTTGTATGCTTTTTCCAGTATTCTCAGCAGGACATAAAATGATCTAATAAGTAGTAAAGAGGTCTGAGTGGCATTCCTTACCCAGAACTCTTAGCAGATTATCCATTGTTTAATAATTCTCTGTACCAGTCTCTCCCTAATGAGAGATCAAGCTCCTCTGTTTCGTCCACAAAGTTTCATTTATACTCCTTACCCAGAATTGTTATCAGGACATGCATGGCTCCTTTCCCATAATGCCTTGTGATATGTAGATGCTTAGTAGAGGGCGAAAGGCAACTCAAAACTCTACACACCTTAACTGGTGCTCTCCTCAAGGAGAGATGTCCCTGTCCATAACCCACTCATTGACTCCCCACAAAGCCAGCCAGTTCACTTTGCTCTGCACTGATGAGGGGCAAAAATCAGATGCAGATAAATGAAACAGTTGACAATGAAAGAGAGTTTCTTCTTTTTGGAGTTATCGTGTTGTTTTGGTTAATGTTCTTGGATTGCTACATTTGAAAAGTATTGTTATTGGTGTAGTACGAGCGTAGTACCTGTTTTTAATAAAGCTGTCTAGTTATTAACTAGGCCTTCTTGAGTGGTGTCCTATTATATGGAGATAACAGAATGCCAGGAACAGAGAAGTAGAGAACCACACTGCAGTGTGTTTGGGCTGTAGGATCGAAGCCGTTAGGTTCGTGAGCTTGAAAGGCTGAGGTGATGAAGTGCCCCAGGGGACGATGATTCCTGAGGATGGTATCCCACTGAGTTTGGCACACTGCACTGTACTTCCCTTTCACAGCTTGTGAGCAGTCGTCCTTTTAGAAAAAGCCGCTAGCTCGGGTTTTGCCAAATGGTGACTTTGTTTCCCATGAGTTCTCTATGAAGCACCTATGACATTAACCTTGTAAATTTCTCTGATGTGCAAGGTGTCAGCAACGGAAAACTTCAGAAGGTTGAATGTCTCATGGCACTCCACTAAACCCTAGCAGAAGAAGCTGCTACCTCGGGTTTGGCCAAATAGTGATTTTCCCCCATGTGTTTTCTATGGAGCATGGTTGCAAAAACTGGGAAACTTCAGGAGGTTGAATGTCTCATGGCACCACACCAAGCCATTGCAGAAGAAGAGGCAATTTCTGTTTAAGCCAAATGGTGATTTTCCTCATGCATTCTCTATAGAGCGCCTATAACATTAATCTTGCTTTTATCTCCAACGTGTAAGGTGCAACTGGAAAACTTTTAGGGAGTTGAATGTCTCATGGCAACCTACTAAAACCTAGCAGAAGCCGCTTGCTCAGGTTTCACCAAATAGTGATTTTCCCCATGACTAATCTATGGAGCTCTCATAACACTAGCCTATTAAACCTCTGTAACATCATGCAGGGTAGCACAAGCAGAAAGCTTCATGAGGTTGAACGCCTCATTGCACCTCTGCAAACCCTAGCAAAATCAGCTGTGATCTCGGGTTCCAGCAAACAAAAACTTTTCCCCTTGCTTTCTATATGGAACGCTTAGGACATTGTTCTTAACAAAATTTCCAAAGACTCAGAGACCTTCTCCGTTCTTCATCACAGAGTGAAGTACTGGCTATGTGACAGGTCTAGATATGGGTCAGAAGTGGCAATGTCTCTCATCAAGGAGAGACTGGTACAGAGGAGTCCTTTTAAGACATACATGGTCCGCTGAGTATTCTAAGTAAGGAATACAAATAAAACCTTGCTGGGTTACCTGGCGCCACCTTTTGGAAGGTAGTTCCCTATAGATTGAGACCTCGCAAGTTTAATGTTGCTTCCCTTTTAACAAAGATGAAGTATAGTATCTGTTCTTAACAGACCTTGGATAATAATTCCCCACCACAGCTGGGAGTGGCAAGTGGGGGGAGATAACAGAGGCCTAACAGAACACTAGGAATGAACAGTGAACCAGACTGTGGTGGATCTGGGCTGCAGTATTGCAGCCATTAGGAATGTGAGTTTGAATGCCTGAGGTATTGAGTTGCCCCAGGGGAAGGTAACACTGGCACACACTTTGTAAGCAATCACCATTTTTCCTTGGTCTCTCAGCACCATGAACTTTTAGCAGATTAAATGTCTAATGGCTCCCCACCAAATACTAGTAGAAGAAAAGGCTAGCTCAGATTTTTCCAAATGATTTTCTTATGTTTTCTCAATGAAGAACCTATGAAATTAACCCTGCAAATATCTGTGGCGTGCAAGGTGCCAGAACCGTAAAATTTCAGCAGATTGAATTTCTCATAGCAGATCAGCAAACCCTAGTAGAAGAAGAGGCTAGTTCAGTTTGTCCAAATGTTGATTTTCCACCTGCAAACTCTATGGCGCGAGGAAATCATTAACCTTGTAAAAATCTCACGCTTGCAAAGTGCTACAACCAGGAGACTTTAGCAAGTTGAAGGGGTCATGACACCCCAGCAAAATCTAGCAGAAAATCCTGGCTAGCTCAGATTTCTTCAAATGATGATTTTTCCCCATGCACTCTCAGTGGTGCGCTTAAGACCTTATCCTTGCAATTATATATGGTGTGCAAAGTTCAAGCACAGGGAAAATTCACCAGCTTGAATGTCTCATGGCACCCCACTAAACCCTAGCAGAAGAAGCGGCAAGCTCGTAACAAAATGGTGATTTTCATAATGCAATGACTATAGAGCTCCAAAGACAAGAATATCCATATTCACTCTCAATGTAGCGCCTAAGACACTATCCTTAAAATTATCTATGGAGTTTAAGGTTCCACCACAAAGAGAATTCACCAGGTTGAATGATCCATGATACCACACCAAATCCTAGGAGAAGAAGCAGCTCGATTGGATTTTGTCCAAATGTTGAATTTTCCCATGTATTCTCAATGGTGCACCTAAGACATTAACTTTGGAAATAACTCTGGCATGCAAGTTTCCAGCACTGAGAGAATTCAGCAGGTTGAATATCTCAAGGCACCCTACCAAACCCTAGCAGAAGAAGCGGCTAGCGCCTATTTTTTAAAATGGTGATTTTCCTGAAGCAAGCGCTATGGAGCTTCGTAGACAATATCCTTGCAACAATCTCTAGCGTGCAAAATGCCAGAACCTGGAAACTTCAGCAAGTCTAATGACACCCCACAAAACTCTAGCAGAAGAGAGCGCTAGCTCAGATTTCTCCAAATGGTGACTTTCCATACCTATTCTCAATGCATCGCCTAAGACATTATCCTTGCAATTATCTATGGCGTGTAAGGTTCTAGCTCAAGGAAAATTCACCAAGATGAATGTATCATGGCACACCACCTAAGTCTAGCAGAAGAAGCGGATAGCTCGTATTTTTCCAAATGGTGATTTTTCTAATGCAATCTCTATTGAGCTCCGATGACATTACCCTTGCAAAAATATCTCTGGCGTGCAAATTGCCAGAACCAGGAAACTTCAGCAGGTGGAATGTCTCAAGACACCCCACCAAACCCTAGAAGAAAATAGTGTCTAGCTCAGATTCTTCAAATCATGATTTTCCAAATTCACTCTCAATGGTGCGCTTAAGACATTATCCTTGGAAATTTCTCCAGCATGCAAGGTTCCAGTACAGGAAAAATTCACCAGGTTGAATGTTCCATGGCACCCCACCAAACCCTAGCAGAAGAAGCGGCAAGCTCGCATTTTAACAAATGGTGATTTTCCTAATGCAATCGCTATAGAACTCCAAAGAGTCCCTTGCAAATATCTCTGGCGTGCAAACTGCCAGAACCGGGAAACTTCACCAGGTGTAATGTCTCATGACACTCCACCAAACCCTAGCAGAAAAGAGTGACTAGCTCATAATTCTCCATATGATGATTTTTCCCCATGCACTCTCAATGGTGCGCCTATGACTTTAATCTTGGAAATATCTCTGGCCTGAAAAATGCCAGAACCAGGAAAGTTCAGCAGGTGCAATGTTTCATGACACTCCAAGAAACCCTAGCAGAACAGAACGCTAGCTCAGATTTCTCTAAATGGGGACTTTCGCTACCTGCTCTCAATGTAGCGCCTAAGACATTATCCTTGTCATTATCTTTGGCGTGTAAGGTTCCAAGCACAGGGATAATTCAGGAGGTTTAATGTTGCATGGCACTCTGCTAAAGTGTACCAGAAAAAGCGACTCGCTCAGATTTTTCCAGATTGTGATTTTTTTAATCTACTCTCTATGTAGTGCCTTATCTATTAACCTTTAGAATATCTCCAGCATACAAGGTGCTAACACCGGGAACCTTAAGCAGGTTGAATATCTCTTGACATCCCACCAAAGCCAAAGAAGTTCCTAGCTTGAGTTTCCCCATGCATTCTCTTTGGAGCAGCCATAACTTTAATTTTGCAAAGTATTAATCTATACTGGCTTGGCTCTTATTGCCAGATTTGACCTTAGGTATCTTTGAAAAACAATAGGTGGCGCTAGGTTAGGAGCAAATTTCTCTTTTTAACCAATGATTTGTATGCCTCATCAAGAATTTTTAACATGGTCTAATAAGTCCCAATGAGGTCTTCCTTGTATTCCTTACCCAGAATTCTTAGCAGGGCACGCATGGTCTAATAAGTCCCAGTGAGGTCTTATTTGTGTTCCTTACCCAGAATTCTTTGCAGGGCATGCATGGTCTAATTAGTCCCAATAAGGTCTTTTTTGTATTACTTACCCAGAATTCTTATTTGTTTTCTGAAGGACTCTGGTTTTGTTATTCTTCCCAGATTATGACAATGGTAGTGTTTTTTCGTTTAAAAACCACCATGTGGTAATATAGAGAAAGCTACCTTTCTATTAGTAGGGCTAGGAGGAAATATCTCTTTTTTCATAAACCAAGTCTTATTTGTATGCTTTACCAGAATTCTCAGCAGGACATGCATGGTCTAATAAGTCATAAAGAGGTCTTAATTGTATTCCTTACCCAGAATTCTTAGCAGGTTGTCCATTGTTTAATAGTTCTCTGTACCAGTCTCTCCTTAATGAGAGTCATTCCCCCGTCTGAGCCACTTGGAGGGCTGAGATCTTGTAATATAGTAAAACTTTGCAACTGCTGTTTGGTGGTTACAGGTTTGAATGCCCTTTTTGTATCCTCCTGATCTCTAGGAGAAAGAGTTGTGTGATTTTTAAAGTCTTTGCTCCTCAGCCTACCTTTGTTTATTTGGAGATGGTTGCAAATGTTAGTACGTGTTACTACACATGTGGGTTAGAACCTATATGGAGGCTAGAGAAAGTGGTCTTCCTGTTTCAACAGGGGGATAACTGTGATTTGATCTTCTTGCTGACTTTTGGTCAGGAAGCTTGTGGGTTGCTAGGAGGCCCATGTTCTTTTAGAAAGCTTTTGTGATGAACGCATGCCTGTTTTGTCTGTTAATGGGACCTATGTTTGTTTGTTTTTTTTTTTTCTGGAGAGCTCTAATTCAGTTATTCTTCCCAGTTTATGACAATAGCAGTTTGTTTTTTTCGTTTAAAAACCTTGTGGAATTATAGAAAAAGCTACCTTTCTTTCTATTAATAAGTCTCGGAGGAAATTTCTCCTTTTCCATGAATGAGGTCTTATTTGTATGCTTTTTCCAGTATTCTCAGCAGGACATAAAATGATCTAATAAGTAGTAAAGAGGTCTGAGTGGCATTCCTTACCCAGAACTCTTAGCAGATTATCCATTGTTTAATAATTCTCTGTACCAGTCTCTCCCTAATGAGAGATCAAGCTCCTCTGTTTCGTCCACAAAGTTTCATTTATACTCCTTACCCAGAATTGTTATCAGGACATGCATGGCTCCTTTCCCATAATGCCTTGTGATATGTAGATGCTTAGTAGAGGGCGAAAGGCAACTCAAAACTCTACACACCTTAACTGGTGCTCTCCTCAAGGAGAGATGTCCCTGTCCATAACCCACTCATTGACTCCCCACAAAGCCAGCCAGTTCACTTTGTTCTGCACTGATGAGGGGCAAAAATCAGATGCAGAAAAATGAAACTAGCTTGGCTAAAAACCCTTTTCGTTTTTTAAAACCGGGGGAAAAAAAAAAAAAAAAAAGATGTTAAAAAAAAAAAAAAGAGAAGAAAAAATCCCAGCTCCTTTCCTATGATGCCTTGTGACGTGTAGATGCTTAGTAGAGGGTGAAAGGCAACTCAAAACTCTACACAACTTAACTGGTGCTCTCCCCAAGGAGAGATGTCCCTGTTAGTAAGTCCCAATGAGGTCTTATTTTTATTCTTTACCCAGAATTCTTAGCAGGGTTTGCATTGCAATCTTTCCAGTCTCTCCCTGATGAGGGGCACAATACCCACTGACCCACACGAGGCCTGCACAGAGCTAGCTAGCATAACTGCTCTATGCTGGTGCTTGACAGAATGCCTCAAACAGTTGACAATGAAAGAGAGTTTCTTCTTTTTGGAGTTATCGTGTTGTTTTGGTTAATGTTCTTGGATTGCTACATTTGAAAAGTATTGTTATTGGTGTAGTACGAGCGTAGTACCTGTTTTTAATAAAGCTGTCTAGTTATTAACTAGGCCTTCTTGAGTGGTGTCCTATTATATGGAGATAACAGAATGCCAGGAACAGAGAAGTAGAGAACCACACTGCAGTGTGTTTGGGCTGTAGGATCGAAGCCGTTAGGTTCGTGAGCTTGAAAGGCTGAGGTGATGAAGTGCCCCAGGGGACGATGATTCCTGAGGATGGTATCCCACTGAGTTTGGCACACTGCACTGTACTTCCCTTTCACAGCTTGTGAGCAGTCGTCCTTTTAGAAAAAGCCGCTAGCTCGGGTTTTGCCAAATGGTGACTTTGTTTCCCATGAGTTCTCTATGAAGCACCTATGACATTAACCTTGTAAATTTCTCTGATGTGCAAGGTGTCAGCAACGGAAAACTTCAGAAGGTTGAATGTCTCATGGCACTCCACTAAACCCTAGCAGAAGAAGCTGCTACCTCGGGTTTGGCCAAATAGTGATTTTCCCCCATGTGTTTTCTATGGAGCATGGTTGCAAAAACTGGGAAACTTCAGGAGGTTGAATGTCTCATGGCACCACACCAAGCCATTGCAGAAGAAGAGGCAATTTCTGTTTAAGCCAAATGGTGATTTTCCTCATGCATTCTCTATAGAGCGCCTATAACATTAATCTTGCTTTTATCTCCAACGTGTAAGGTGCAACTGGAAAACTTTTAGGGAGTTGAATGTCTCATGGCAACCTACTAAAACCTAGCAGAAGCCGCTTGCTCAGGTTTCACCAAATAGTGATTTTCCCCATGACTAATCTATGGAGCTCTCATAACACTAGCCTATTAAACCTCTGTAACATCATGCAGGGTAGCACAAGCAGAAAGCTTCATGAGGTTGAACGCCTCATTGCACCTCTGCAAACCCTAGCAAAATCAGCTGTGATCTCGGGTTCCAGCAAACAAAAACTTTTCCCCTTGCTTTCTATATGGAACGCTTAGGACATTGTTCTTAACAAAATTTCCAAAGACTCAGAGACCTTCTCCGTTCTTCATCACAGAGTGAAGTACTGGCTATGTGACAGGTCTAGATATGGGTCAGAAGTGGCAATGTCTCTCATCAAGGAGAGACTGGTACAGAGGAGTCCTTTTAAGACATACATGGTCCGCTGAGTATTCTAAGTAAGGAATACAAATAAAACCTTGCTGGGTTACCTGGCGCCACCTTTTGGAAGGTAGTTCCCTATAGATTGAGACCTCGCAAGTTTAATGTTGCTTCCCTTTTAACAAAGATGAAGTATAGTATCTGTTCTTAACAGACCTTGGATAATAATTCCCCACCACAGCTGGGAGTGGCAAGTGGGGGGAGATAACAGAGGCCTAACAGAACACTAGGAATGAACAGTGAACCAGACTGTGGTGGATCTGGGCTGCAGTATTGCAGCCATTAGGAATGTGAGTTTGAATGCCTGAGGTATTGAGTTGCCCCAGGGGAAGGTAACACTGGCACACACTTTGTAAGCAATCACCATTTTTCCTTGGTCTCTCAGCACCATGAACTTTTAGCAGATTAAATGTCTAATGGCTCCCCACCAAATACTAGTAGAAGAAAAGGCTAGCTCAGATTTTTCCAAATGATTTTCTTATGTTTTCTCAATGAAGAACCTATGAAATTAACCCTGCAAATATCTGTGGCGTGCAAGGTGCCAGAACCGTAAAATTTCAGCAGATTGAATTTCTCATAGCAGATCAGCAAACCCTAGTAGAAGAAGAGGCTAGTTCAGTTTGTCCAAATGTTGATTTTCCACCTGCAAACTCTATGGCGCGAGGAAATCATTAACCTTGTAAAAATCTCACGCTTGCAAAGTGCTACAACCAGGAGACTTTAGCAAGTTGAAGGGGTCATGACACCCCAGCAAAATCTAGCAGAAAATCCTGGCTAGCTCAGATTTCTTCAAATGATGATTTTTCCCCATGCACTCTCAGTGGTGCGCTTAAGACCTTATCCTTGCAATTATATATGGTGTGCAAAGTTCAAGCACAGGGAAAATTCACCAGCTTGAATGTCTCATGGCACCCCACTAAACCCTAGCAGAAGAAGCGGCAAGCTCGTAACAAAATGGTGATTTTCATAATGCAATGACTATAGAGCTCCAAAGACAAGAATATCCATATTCACTCTCAATGTAGCGCCTAAGACACTATCCTTAAAATTATCTATGGAGTTTAAGGTTCCACCACAAAGAGAATTCACCAGGTTGAATGATCCATGATACCACACCAAATCCTAGGAGAAGAAGCAGCTCGATTGGATTTTGTCCAAATGTTGAATTTTCCCATGTATTCTCAATGGTGCACCTAAGACATTAACTTTGGAAATAACTCTGGCATGCAAGTTTCCAGCACTGAGAGAATTCAGCAGGTTGAATATCTCAAGGCACCCTACCAAACCCTAGCAGAAGAAGCGGCTAGCGCCTATTTTTTAAAATGGTGATTTTCCTGAAGCAAGCGCTATGGAGCTTCGTAGACAATATCCTTGCAACAATCTCTAGCGTGCAAAATGCCAGAACCTGGAAACTTCAGCAAGTCTAATGACACCCCACAAAACTCTAGCAGAAGAGAGCGCTAGCTCAGATTTCTCCAAATGGTGACTTTCCATACCTATTCTCAATGCATCGCCTAAGACATTATCCTTGCAATTATCTATGGCGTGTAAGGTTCTAGCTCAAGGAAAATTCACCAAGATGAATGTATCATGGCACACCACCTAAGTCTAGCAGAAGAAGCGGATAGCTCGTATTTTTCCAAATGGTGATTTTTCTAATGCAATCTCTATTGAGCTCCGATGACATTACCCTTGCAAAAATATCTCTGGCGTGCAAATTGCCAGAACCAGGAAACTTCAGCAGGTGGAATGTCTCAAGACACCCCACCAAACCCTAGAAGAAAATAGTGTCTAGCTCAGATTCTTCAAATCATGATTTTCCAAATTCACTCTCAATGGTGCGCTTAAGACATTATCCTTGGAAATTTCTCCAGCATGCAAGGTTCCAGTACAGGAAAAATTCACCAGGTTGAATGTTCCATGGCACCCCACCAAACCCTAGCAGAAGAAGCGGCAAGCTCGCATTTTAACAAATGGTGATTTTCCTAATGCAATCGCTATAGAACTCCAAAGAGTCCCTTGCAAATATCTCTGGCGTGCAAACTGCCAGAACCGGGAAACTTCACCAGGTGTAATGTCTCATGACACTCCACCAAACCCTAGCAGAAAAGAGTGACTAGCTCATAATTCTCCATATGATGATTTTTCCCCATGCACTCTCAATGGTGCGCCTATGACTTTAATCTTGGAAATATCTCTGGCCTGAAAAATGCCAGAACCAGGAAAGTTCAGCAGGTGCAATGTTTCATGACACTCCAAGAAACCCTAGCAGAACAGAACGCTAGCTCAGATTTCTCTAAATGGGGACTTTCGCTACCTGCTCTCAATGTAGCGCCTAAGACATTATCCTTGTCATTATCTTTGGCGTGTAAGGTTCCAAGCACAGGGATAATTCAGGAGGTTTAATGTTGCATGGCACTCTGCTAAAGTGTACCAGAAAAAGCGACTCGCTCAGATTTTTCCAGATTGTGATTTTTTTAATCTACTCTCTATGTAGTGCCTTATCTATTAACCTTTAGAATATCTCCAGCATACAAGGTGCTAACACCGGGAACCTTAAGCAGGTTGAATATCTCTTGACATCCCACCAAAGCCAAAGAAGTTCCTAGCTTGAGTTTCCCCATGCATTCTCTTTGGAGCAGCCATAACTTTAATTTTGCAAAGTATTAATCTATACTGGCTTGGCTCTTATTGCCAGATTTGACCTTAGGTATCTTTGAAAAACAATAGGTGGCGCTAGGTTAGGAGCAAATTTCTCTTTTTAACCAATGATTTGTATGCCTCATCAAGAATTTTTAACATGGTCTAATAAGTCCCAATGAGGTCTTCCTTGTATTCCTTACCCAGAATTCTTAGCAGGGCACGCATGGTCTAATAAGTCCCAGTGAGGTCTTATTTGTGTTCCTTACCCAGAATTCTTTGCAGGGCATGCATGGTCTAATTAGTCCCAATAAGGTCTTTTTTGTATTACTTACCCAGAATTCTTATTTGTTTTCTGAAGGACTCTGGTTTTGTTATTCTTCCCAGATTATGACAATGGTAGTGTTTTTTCGTTTAAAAACCACCATGTGGTAATATAGAGAAAGCTACCTTTCTATTAGTAGGGCTAGGAGGAAATATCTCTTTTTTCATAAACCAAGTCTTATTTGTATGCTTTACCAGAATTCTCAGCAGGACATGCATGGTCTAATAAGTCATAAAGAGGTCTTAATTGTATTCCTTACCCAGAATTCTTAGCAGGTTGTCCATTGTTTAATAGTTCTCTGTACCAGTCTCTCCTTAATGAGAGTCATTCCCCCGTCTGAGCCACTTGGAGGGCTGAGATCTTGTAATATAGTAAAACTTTGCAACTGCTGTTTGGTGGTTACAGGTTTGAATGCCCTTTTTGTATCCTCCTGATCTCTAGGAGAAAGAGTTGTGTGATTTTTAAAGTCTTTGCTCCTCAGCCTACCTTTGTTTATTTGGAGATGGTTGCAAATGTTAGTACGTGTTACTACACATGTGGGTTAGAACCTATATGGAGGCTAGAGAAAGTGGTCTTCCTGTTTCAACAGGGGGATAACTGTGATTTGATCTTCTTGCTGACTTTTGGTCAGGAAGCTTGTGGGTTGCTAGGAGGCCCATGTTCTTTTAGAAAGCTTTTGTGATGAACGCATGCCTGTTTTGTCTGTTAATGGGACCTATGTTTGTTTGTTTTTTTTTTCTGGAGAGCTCTAATTCAGTTATTCTTCCCAGTTTATGACAATAGCAGTTTGTTTTTTTCGTTTAAAAACCTTGTGGAATTATAGAAAAAGCTACCTTTCTTTCTATTAATAAGTCTCGGAGGAAATTTCTCCTTTTCCATGAATGAGGTCTTATTTGTATGCTTTTTCCAGTATTCTCAGCAGGACATAAAATGATCTAATAAGTAGTAAAGAGGTCTGAGTGGCATTCCTTACCCAGAACTCTTAGCAGATTATCCATTGTTTAATAATTCTCTGTACCAGTCTCTCCCTAATGAGAGATCAAGCTCCTCTGTTTCGTCCACAAAGTTTCATTTATACTCCTTACCCAGAATTGTTATCAGGACATGCATGGCTCCTTTCCCATAATGCCTTGTGATATGTAGATGCTTAGTAGAGGGCGAAAGGCAACTCAAAACTCTACACACCTTAACTGGTGCTCTCCTCAAGGAGAGATGTCCCTGTCCATAACCCACTCATTGACTCCCCACAAAGCCAGCCAGTTCACTTTGCTCTGCACTGATGAGGGGCAAAAATCAGATGCAGATAAATGAAACAGTTGACAATGAAAGAGAGTTTCTTCTTTTTGGAGTTATCGTGTTGTTTTGGTTAATGTTCTTGGATTGCTACATTTGAAAAGTATTGTTATTGGTGTAGTACGAGCGTAGTACCTGTTTTTAATAAAGCTGTCTAGTTATTAACTAGGCCTTCTTGAGTGGTGTCCTATTATATGGAGATAACAGAATGCCAGGAACAGAGAAGTAGAGAACCACACTGCAGTGTGTTTGGGCTGTAGGATCGAAGCCGTTAGGTTCGTGAGCTTGAAAGGCTGAGGTGATGAAGTGCCCCAGGGGACGATGATTCCTGAGGATGGTATCCCACTGAGTTTGGCACACTGCACTGTACTTCCCTTTCACAGCTTGTGAGCAGTCGTCCTTTTAGAAAAAGCCGCTAGCTCGGGTTTTGCCAAATGGTGACTTTGTTTCCCATGAGTTCTCTATGAAGCACCTATGACATTAACCTTGTAAATTTCTCTGATGTGCAAGGTGTCAGCAACGGAAAACTTCAGAAGGTTGAATGTCTCATGGCACTCCACTAAACCCTAGCAGAAGAAGCTGCTACCTCGGGTTTGGCCAAATAGTGATTTTCCCCCATGTGTTTTCTATGGAGCATGGTTGCAAAAACTGGGAAACTTCAGGAGGTTGAATGTCTCATGGCACCACACCAAGCCATTGCAGAAGAAGAGGCAATTTCTGTTTAAGCCAAATGGTGATTTTCCTCATGCATTCTCTATAGAGCGCCTATAACATTAATCTTGCTTTTATCTCCAACGTGTAAGGTGCAACTGGAAAACTTTTAGGGAGTTGAATGTCTCATGGCAACCTACTAAAACCTAGCAGAAGCCGCTTGCTCAGGTTTCACCAAATAGTGATTTTCCCCATGACTAATCTATGGAGCTCTCATAACACTAGCCTATTAAACCTCTGTAACATCATGCAGGGTAGCACAAGCAGAAAGCTTCATGAGGTTGAACGCCTCATTGCACCTCTGCAAACCCTAGCAAAATCAGCTGTGATCTCGGGTTCCAGCAAACAAAAACTTTTCCCCTTGCTTTCTATATGGAACGCTTAGGACATTGTTCTTAACAAAATTTCCAAAGACTCAGAGACCTTCTCCGTTCTTCATCACAGAGTGAAGTACTGGCTATGTGACAGGTCTAGATATGGGTCAGAAGTGGCAATGTCTCTCATCAAGGAGAGACTGGTACAGAGGAGTCCTTTTAAGACATACATGGTCCGCTGAGTATTCTAAGTAAGGAATACAAATAAAACCTTGCTGGGTTACCTGGCGCCACCTTTTGGAAGGTAGTTCCCTATAGATTGAGACCTCGCAAGTTTAATGTTGCTTCCCTTTTAACAAAGATGAAGTATAGTATCTGTTCTTAACAGACCTTGGATAATAATTCCCCACCACAGCTGGGAGTGGCAAGTGGGGGGAGATAACAGAGGCCTAACAGAACACTAGGAATGAACAGTGAACCAGACTGTGGTGGATCTGGGCTGCAGTATTGCAGCCATTAGGAATGTGAGTTTGAATGCCTGAGGTATTGAGTTGCCCCAGGGGAAGGTAACACTGGCACACACTTTGTAAGCAATCACCATTTTTCCTTGGTCTCTCAGCACCATGAACTTTTAGCAGATTAAATGTCTAATGGCTCCCCACCAAATACTAGTAGAAGAAAAGGCTAGCTCAGATTTTTCCAAATGATTTTCTTATGTTTTCTCAATGAAGAACCTATGAAATTAACCCTGCAAATATCTGTGGCGTGCAAGGTGCCAGAACCGTAAAATTTCAGCAGATTGAATTTCTCATAGCAGATCAGCAAACCCTAGTAGAAGAAGAGGCTAGTTCAGTTTGTCCAAATGTTGATTTTCCACCTGCAAACTCTATGGCGCGAGGAAATCATTAACCTTGTAAAAATCTCACGCTTGCAAAGTGCTACAACCAGGAGACTTTAGCAAGTTGAAGGGGTCATGACACCCCAGCAAAATCTAGCAGAAAATCCTGGCTAGCTCAGATTTCTTCAAATGATGATTTTTCCCCATGCACTCTCAGTGGTGCGCTTAAGACCTTATCCTTGCAATTATATATGGTGTGCAAAGTTCAAGCACAGGGAAAATTCACCAGCTTGAATGTCTCATGGCACCCCACTAAACCCTAGCAGAAGAAGCGGCAAGCTCGTAACAAAATGGTGATTTTCATAATGCAATGACTATAGAGCTCCAAAGACAAGAATATCCATATTCACTCTCAATGTAGCGCCTAAGACACTATCCTTAAAATTATCTATGGAGTTTAAGGTTCCACCACAAAGAGAATTCACCAGGTTGAATGATCCATGATACCACACCAAATCCTAGGAGAAGAAGCAGCTCGATTGGATTTTGTCCAAATGTTGAATTTTCCCATGTATTCTCAATGGTGCACCTAAGACATTAACTTTGGAAATAACTCTGGCATGCAAGTTTCCAGCACTGAGAGAATTCAGCAGGTTGAATATCTCAAGGCACCCTACCAAACCCTAGCAGAAGAAGCGGCTAGCGCCTATTTTTTAAAATGGTGATTTTCCTGAAGCAAGCGCTATGGAGCTTCGTAGACAATATCCTTGCAACAATCTCTAGCGTGCAAAATGCCAGAACCTGGAAACTTCAGCAAGTCTAATGACACCCCACAAAACTCTAGCAGAAGAGAGCGCTAGCTCAGATTTCTCCAAATGGTGACTTTCCATACCTATTCTCAATGCATCGCCTAAGACATTATCCTTGCAATTATCTATGGCGTGTAAGGTTCTAGCTCAAGGAAAATTCACCAAGATGAATGTATCATGGCACACCACCTAAGTCTAGCAGAAGAAGCGGATAGCTCGTATTTTTCCAAATGGTGATTTTTCTAATGCAATCTCTATTGAGCTCCGATGACATTACCCTTGCAAAAATATCTCTGGCGTGCAAATTGCCAGAACCAGGAAACTTCAGCAGGTGGAATGTCTCAAGACACCCCACCAAACCCTAGAAGAAAATAGTGTCTAGCTCAGATTCTTCAAATCATGATTTTCCAAATTCACTCTCAATGGTGCGCTTAAGACATTATCCTTGGAAATTTCTCCAGCATGCAAGGTTCCAGTACAGGAAAAATTCACCAGGTTGAATGTTCCATGGCACCCCACCAAACCCTAGCAGAAGAAGCGGCAAGCTCGCATTTTAACAAATGGTGATTTTCCTAATGCAATCGCTATAGAACTCCAAAGAGTCCCTTGCAAATATCTCTGGCGTGCAAACTGCCAGAACCGGGAAACTTCACCAGGTGTAATGTCTCATGACACTCCACCAAACCCTAGCAGAAAAGAGTGACTAGCTCATAATTCTCCATATGATGATTTTTCCCCATGCACTCTCAATGGTGCGCCTATGACTTTAATCTTGGAAATATCTCTGGCCTGAAAAATGCCAGAACCAGGAAAGTTCAGCAGGTGCAATGTTTCATGACACTCCAAGAAACCCTAGCAGAACAGAACGCTAGCTCAGATTTCTCTAAATGGGGACTTTCGCTACCTGCTCTCAATGTAGCGCCTAAGACATTATCCTTGTCATTATCTTTGGCGTGTAAGGTTCCAAGCACAGGGATAATTCAGGAGGTTTAATGTTGCATGGCACTCTGCTAAAGTGTACCAGAAAAAGCGACTCGCTCAGATTTTTCCAGATTGTGATTTTTTTAATCTACTCTCTATGTAGTGCCTTATCTATTAACCTTTAGAATATCTCCAGCATACAAGGTGCTAACACCGGGAACCTTAAGCAGGTTGAATATCTCTTGACATCCCACCAAAGCCAAAGAAGTTCCTAGCTTGAGTTTCCCCATGCATTCTCTTTGGAGCAGCCATAACTTTAATTTTGCAAAGTATTAATCTATACTGGCTTGGCTCTTATTGCCAGATTTGACCTTAGGTATCTTTGAAAAACAATAGGTGGCGCTAGGTTAGGAGCAAATTTCTCTTTTTAACCAATGATTTGTATGCCTCATCAAGAATTTTTAACATGGTCTAATAAGTCCCAATGAGGTCTTCCTTGTATTCCTTACCCAGAATTCTTAGCAGGGCACGCATGGTCTAATAAGTCCCAGTGAGGTCTTATTTGTGTTCCTTACCCAGAATTCTTTGCAGGGCATGCATGGTCTAATTAGTCCCAATAAGGTCTTTTTTGTATTACTTACCCAGAATTCTGTATTTGTTTTCTGAAGGACTCTGGTTTTGTTATTCTTCCCAGATTATGACAATGGTAGTGTTTTTTCGTTTAAAAACCACCATGTGGTAATATAGAGAAAGCTACCTTTCTATTAGTAGGGCTAGGAGGAAATATCTCTTTTTTCATAAACCAAGTCTTATTTGTATGCTTTACCAGAATTCTCAGCAGGACATGCATGGTCTAATAAGTCATAAAGAGGTCTTAATTGTATTCCTTACCCAGAATTCTTAGCAGGTTGTCCATTGTTTAATAGTTCTCTGTACCAGTCTCTCCTTAATGAGAGTCATTCCCCCGTCTGAGCCACTTGGAGGGCTGAGATCTTGTAATATAGTAAAACTTTGCAACTGCTGTTTGGTGGTTACAGGTTTGAATGCCCTTTTTGTATCCTCCTGATCTCTAGGAGAAAGAGTTGTGTGATTTTTAAAGTCTTTGCTCCTCAGCCTACCTTTGTTTATTTGGAGATGGTTGCAAATGTTAGTACGTGTTACTACACATGTGGGTTAGAACCTATATGGAGGCTAGAGAAAGTGGTCTTCCTGTTTCAACAGGGGGATAACTGTGATTTGATCTTCTTGCTGACTTTTGGTCAGGAAGCTTGTGGGTTGCTAGGAGGCCCATGTTCTTTTAGAAAGCTTTTGTGATGAACGCATGCCTGTTTTGTCTGTTAATGGGACCTATGTTTGTTTGTTTTTTTTTTTCTGGAGAGCTCTAATTCAGTTATTCTTCCCAGTTTATGACAATAGCAGTTTGTTTTTTTCGTTTAAAAACCTTGTGGAATTATAGAAAAAGCTACCTTTCTTTCTATTAATAAGTCTCGGAGGAAATTTCTCCTTTTCCATGAATGAGGTCTTATTTGTATGCTTTTTCCAGTATTCTCAGCAGGACATAAAATGATCTAATAAGTAGTAAAGAGGTCTGAGTGGCATTCCTTACCCAGAACTCTTAGCAGATTATCCATTGTTTAATAATTCTCTGTACCAGTCTCTCCCTAATGAGAGATCAAGCTCCTCTGTTTCGTCCACAAAGTTTCATTTATACTCCTTACCCAGAATTGTTATCAGGACATGCATGGCTCCTTTCCCATAATGCCTTGTGATATGTAGATGCTTAGTAGAGGGCGAAAGGCAACTCAAAACTCTACACACCTTAACTGGTGCTCTCCTCAAGGAGAGATGTCCCTGTCCATAACCCACTCATTGACTCCCCACAAAGCCAGCCAGTTCACTTTGCTCTGCACTGATGAGGGGCAAAAATCAGATGCAGATAACCGGCACCGATGAAACAGTTGACAATGAAAGAGAGTTTCTTCTTTTTGGAGTTATCGTGTTGTTTTGGTTAATGTTCTTGGATTGCTACATTTGAAAAGTATTGTTATTGGTGTAGTACGAGCGTAGTACCTGTTTTTAATAAAGCTGTCTAGTTATTAACTAGGCCTTCTTGAGTGGTGTCCTATTATATGGAGATAACAGAATGCCAGGAACAGAGAAGTAGAGAACCACACTGCAGTGTGTTTGGGCTGTAGGATCGAAGCCGTTAGGTTCGTGAGCTTGAAAGGCTGAGGTGATGAAGTGCCCCAGGGGACGATGATTCCTGAGGATGGTATCCCACTGAGTTTGGCACACTGCACTGTACTTCCCTTTCACAGCTTGTGAGCAGTCGTCCTTTTAGAAAAAGCCGCTAGCTCGGGTTTTGCCAAATGGTGACTTTGTTTCCCATGAGTTCTCTATGAAGCACCTATGACATTAACCTTGTAAATTTCTCTGATGTGCAAGGTGTCAGCAACGGAAAACTTCAGAAGGTTGAATGTCTCATGGCACTCCACTAAACCCTAGCAGAAGAAGCTGCTACCTCGGGTTTGGCCAAATAGTGATTTTCCCCCATGTGTTTTCTATGGAGCATGGTTGCAAAAACTGGGAAACTTCAGGAGGTTGAATGTCTCATGGCACCACACCAAGCCATTGCAGAAGAAGAGGCAATTTCTGTTTAAGCCAAATGGTGATTTTCCTCATGCATTCTCTATAGAGCGCCTATAACATTAATCTTGCTTTTATCTCCAACGTGTAAGGTGCAACTGGAAAACTTTTAGGGAGTTGAATGTCTCATGGCAACCTACTAAAACCTAGCAGAAGCCGCTTGCTCAGGTTTCACCAAATAGTGATTTTCCCCATGACTAATCTATGGAGCTCTCATAACACTAGCCTATTAAACCTCTGTAACATCATGCAGGGTAGCACAAGCAGAAAGCTTCATGAGGTTGAACGCCTCATTGCACCTCTGCAAACCCTAGCAAAATCAGCTGTGATCTCGGGTTCCAGCAAACAAAAACTTTTCCCCTTGCTTTCTATATGGAACGCTTAGGACATTGTTCTTAACAAAATTTCCAAAGACTCAGAGACCTTCTCCGTTCTTCATCACAGAGTGAAGTACTGGCTATGTGACAGGTCTAGATATGGGTCAGAAGTGGCAATGTCTCTCATCAAGGAGAGACTGGTACAGAGGAGTCCTTTTAAGACATACATGGTCCGCTGAGTATTCTAAGTAAGGAATACAAATAAAACCTTGCTGGGTTACCTGGCGCCACCTTTTGGAAGGTAGTTCCCTATAGATTGAGACCTCGCAAGTTTAATGTTGCTTCCCTTTTAACAAAGATGAAGTATAGTATCTGTTCTTAACAGACCTTGGATAATAATTCCCCACCACAGCTGGGAGTGGCAAGTGGGGGGAGATAACAGAGGCCTAACAGAACACTAGGAATGAACAGTGAACCAGACTGTGGTGGATCTGGGCTGCAGTATTGCAGCCATTAGGAATGTGAGTTTGAATGCCTGAGGTATTGAGTTGCCCCAGGGGAAGGTAACACTGGCACACACTTTGTAAGCAATCACCATTTTTCCTTGGTCTCTCAGCACCATGAACTTTTAGCAGATTAAATGTCTAATGGCTCCCCACCAAATACTAGTAGAAGAAAAGGCTAGCTCAGATTTTTCCAAATGATTTTCTTATGTTTTCTCAATGAAGAACCTATGAAATTAACCCTGCAAATATCTGTGGCGTGCAAGGTGCCAGAACCGTAAAATTTCAGCAGATTGAATTTCTCATAGCAGATCAGCAAACCCTAGTAGAAGAAGAGGCTAGTTCAGTTTGTCCAAATGTTGATTTTCCACCTGCAAACTCTATGGCGCGAGGAAATCATTAACCTTGTAAAAATCTCACGCTTGCAAAGTGCTACAACCAGGAGACTTTAGCAAGTTGAAGGGGTCATGACACCCCAGCAAAATCTAGCAGAAAATCCTGGCTAGCTCAGATTTCTTCAAATGATGATTTTTCCCCATGCACTCTCAGTGGTGCGCTTAAGACCTTATCCTTGCAATTATATATGGTGTGCAAAGTTCAAGCACAGGGAAAATTCACCAGCTTGAATGTCTCATGGCACCCCACTAAACCCTAGCAGAAGAAGCGGCAAGCTCGTAACAAAATGGTGATTTTCATAATGCAATGACTATAGAGCTCCAAAGACAAGAATATCCATATTCACTCTCAATGTAGCGCCTAAGACACTATCCTTAAAATTATCTATGGAGTTTAAGGTTCCACCACAAAGAGAATTCACCAGGTTGAATGATCCATGATACCACACCAAATCCTAGGAGAAGAAGCAGCTCGATTGGATTTTGTCCAAATGTTGAATTTTCCCATGTATTCTCAATGGTGCACCTAAGACATTAACTTTGGAAATAACTCTGGCATGCAAGTTTCCAGCACTGAGAGAATTCAGCAGGTTGAATATCTCAAGGCACCCTACCAAACCCTAGCAGAAGAAGCGGCTAGCGCCTATTTTTTAAAATGGTGATTTTCCTGAAGCAAGCGCTATGGAGCTTCGTAGACAATATCCTTGCAACAATCTCTAGCGTGCAAAATGCCAGAACCTGGAAACTTCAGCAAGTCTAATGACACCCCACAAAACTCTAGCAGAAGAGAGCGCTAGCTCAGATTTCTCCAAATGGTGACTTTCCATACCTATTCTCAATGCATCGCCTAAGACATTATCCTTGCAATTATCTATGGCGTGTAAGGTTCTAGCTCAAGGAAAATTCACCAAGATGAATGTATCATGGCACACCACCTAAGTCTAGCAGAAGAAGCGGATAGCTCGTATTTTTCCAAATGGTGATTTTTCTAATGCAATCTCTATTGAGCTCCGATGACATTACCCTTGCAAAAATATCTCTGGCGTGCAAATTGCCAGAACCAGGAAACTTCAGCAGGTGGAATGTCTCAAGACACCCCACCAAACCCTAGAAGAAAATAGTGTCTAGCTCAGATTCTTCAAATCATGATTTTCCAAATTCACTCTCAATGGTGCGCTTAAGACATTATCCTTGGAAATTTCTCCAGCATGCAAGGTTCCAGTACAGGAAAAATTCACCAGGTTGAATGTTCCATGGCACCCCACCAAACCCTAGCAGAAGAAGCGGCAAGCTCGCATTTTAACAAATGGTGATTTTCCTAATGCAATCGCTATAGAACTCCAAAGAGTCCCTTGCAAATATCTCTGGCGTGCAAACTGCCAGAACCGGGAAACTTCACCAGGTGTAATGTCTCATGACACTCCACCAAACCCTAGCAGAAAAGAGTGACTAGCTCATAATTCTCCATATGATGATTTTTCCCCATGCACTCTCAATGGTGCGCCTATGACTTTAATCTTGGAAATATCTCTGGCCTGAAAAATGCCAGAACCAGGAAAGTTCAGCAGGTGCAATGTTTCATGACACTCCAAGAAACCCTAGCAGAACAGAACGCTAGCTCAGATTTCTCTAAATGGGGACTTTCGCTACCTGCTCTCAATGTAGCGCCTAAGACATTATCCTTGTCATTATCTTTGGCGTGTAAGGTTCCAAGCACAGGGATAATTCAGGAGGTTTAATGTTGCATGGCACTCTGCTAAAGTGTACCAGAAAAAGCGACTCGCTCAGATTTTTCCAGATTGTGATTTTTTTAATCTACTCTCTATGTAGTGCCTTATCTATTAACCTTTAGAATATCTCCAGCATACAAGGTGCTAACACCGGGAACCTTAAGCAGGTTGAATATCTCTTGACATCCCACCAAAGCCAAAGAAGTTCCTAGCTTGAGTTTCCCCATGCATTCTCTTTGGAGCAGCCATAACTTTAATTTTGCAAAGTATTAATCTATACTGGCTTGGCTCTTATTGCCAGATTTGACCTTAGGTATCTTTGAAAAACAATAGGTGGCGCTAGGTTAGGAGCAAATTTCTCTTTTTAACCAATGATTTGTATGCCTCATCAAGAATTTTTAACATGGTCTAATAAGTCCCAATGAGGTCTTCCTTGTATTCCTTACCCAGAATTCTTAGCAGGGCACGCATGGTCTAATAAGTCCCAGTGAGGTCTTATTTGTGTTCCTTACCCAGAATTCTTTGCAGGGCATGCATGGTCTAATTAGTCCCAATAAGGTCTTTTTTGTATTACTTACCCAGAATTCTTATTTGTTTTCTGAAGGACTCTGGTTTTGTTATTCTTCCCAGATTATGACAATGGTAGTGTTTTTTCGTTTAAAAACCACCATGTGGTAATATAGAGAAAGCTACCTTTCTATTAGTAGGGCTAGGAGGAAATATCTCTTTTTTCATAAACCAAGTCTTATTTGTATGCTTTACCAGAATTCTCAGCAGGACATGCATGGTCTAATAAGTCATAAAGAGGTCTTAATTGTATTCCTTACCCAGAATTCTTAGCAGGTTGTCCATTGTTTAATAGTTCTCTGTACCAGTCTCTCCTTAATGAGAGTCATTCCCCCGTCTGAGCCACTTGGAGGGCTGAGATCTTGTAATATAGTAAAACTTTGCAACTGCTGTTTGGTGGTTACAGGTTTGAATGCCCTTTTTGTATCCTCCTGATCTCTAGGAGAAAGAGTTGTGTGATTTTTAAAGTCTTTGCTCCTCAGCCTACCTTTGTTTATTTGGAGATGGTTGCAAATGTTAGTACGTGTTACTACACATGTGGGTTAGAACCTATATGGAGGCTAGAGAAAGTGGTCTTCCTGTTTCAACAGGGGGATAACTGTGATTTGATCTTCTTGCTGACTTTTGGTCAGGAAGCTTGTGGGTTGCTAGGAGGCCCATGTTCTTTTAGAAAGCTTTTGTGATGAACGCATGCCTGTTTTGTCTGTTAATGGGACCTATGTTTGTTTTTTTTTTTCTGGAGAGCTCTAATTCAGTTATTCTTCCCAGTTTATGACAATAGCAGTTTGTTTTTTTCGTTTAAAAACCTTGTGGAATTATAGAAAAAGCTACCTTTCTTTCTATTAATAAGTCTCGGAGGAAATTTCTCCTTTTCCATGAATGAGGTCTTATTTGTATGCTTTTTCCAGTATTCTCAGCAGGACATAAAATGATCTAATAAGTAGTAAAGAGGTCTGAGTGGCATTCCTTACCCAGAACTCTTAGCAGATTATCCATTGTTTAATAATTCTCTGTACCAGTCTCTCCCTAATGAGAGATCAAGCTCCTCTGTTTCGTCCACAAAGTTTCATTTATACTCCTTACCCAGAATTGTTATCAGGACATGCATGGCTCCTTTCCCATAATGCCTTGTGATATGTAGATGCTTAGTAGAGGGCGAAAGGCAACTCAAAACTCTACACACCTTAACTGGTGCTCTCCTCAAGGAGAGATGTCCCTGTCCATAACCCACTCATTGACTCCCCACAAAGCCAGCCAGTTCACTTTGCTCTGCACTGATGAGGGGCAAAAATCAGATGCAGATAAATGAAACAGTTGACAATGAAAGAGAGTTTCTTCTTTTTGGAGTTATCGTGTTGTTTTGGTTAATGTTCTTGGATTGCTACATTTGAAAAGTATTGTTATTGGTGTAGTACGAGCGTAGTACCTGTTTTTAATAAAGCTGTCTAGTTATTAACTAGGCCTTCTTGAGTGGTGTCCTATTATATGGAGATAACAGAATGCCAGGAACAGAGAAGTAGAGAACCACACTGCAGTGTGTTTGGGCTGTAGGATCGAAGCCGTTAGGTTCGTGAGCTTGAAAGGCTGAGGTGATGAAGTGCCCCAGGGGACGATGATTCCTGAGGATGGTATCCCACTGAGTTTGGCACACTGCACTGTACTTCCCTTTCACAGCTTGTGAGCAGTCGTCCTTTTAGAAAAAGCCGCTAGCTCGGGTTTTGCCAAATGGTGACTTTGTTTCCCATGAGTTCTCTATGAAGCACCTATGACATTAACCTTGTAAATTTCTCTGATGTGCAAGGTGTCAGCAACGGAAAACTTCAGAAGGTTGAATGTCTCATGGCACTCCACTAAACCCTAGCAGAAGAAGCTGCTACCTCGGGTTTGGCCAAATAGTGATTTTCCCCCATGTGTTTTCTATGGAGCATGGTTGCAAAAACTGGGAAACTTCAGGAGGTTGAATGTCTCATGGCACCACACCAAGCCATTGCAGAAGAAGAGGCAATTTCTGTTTAAGCCAAATGGTGATTTTCCTCATGCATTCTCTATAGAGCGCCTATAACATTAATCTTGCTTTTATCTCCAACGTGTAAGGTGCGTTGGCGTGCAAGGTGCCAGAACCGTAAAATTTCAGCAGATTGAATTTCTCATAGCAGATCAGCAAACCCTAGTAGAAGAAGAGGCTAGTTCAGTTTGTCCAAATGTTGATTTTCCACCTGCAAACTCTATGGCGCGAGGAAATCATTAACCTTGTAAAAATCTCACGCTTGCAAAGTGCTACAACCAGGAGACTTTAGCAAGTTGAAGGTGTCATGACACCCCAGCAAAATCTAGCAGAAAATCCTGACTAGCTCAGATTTCTTCAAATGATGATTTTTCCCCATGCACTCTCAGTGGTGCGCTTAAGACCTTATCCTTGCAATTATATATGGTGTGCAAAGTTCAAGCACAGGGAAAATTCACCAGCTTGAATGTCTCATGGCACCCCACTAAACCCTAGCAGAAGAAGCGGCAAGCTCGTAACAAAATGGTGATTTTCATAATGCAATGACTATAGAGCTCCAAAGACAAGAATATCCATATTCACTCTCAATGTAGCGCCTAAGACACTATCCTTAAAATTATCTATGGAGTTTAAGGTTCCACCACAAAGAGAATTCACCAGGTTGAATGATCCATGATACCACACCAAATCCTAGGAGAAGAAGCAGCTCGATTGGATTTTGTCCAAATGTTGAATTTTCCCATGTATTCTCAATGGTGCACCTAAGACATTAACTTTGGAAATAACTCTGGCATGCAAGTTTCCAGCACTGAGAGAATTCAGCAGGTTGAATATCTCAAGGCACCCTACCAAACCCTAGCAGAAGAAGCGGCTAGCGCCTATTTTTTAAAATGGTGATTTTCCTGAAGCAAGCGCTATGGAGCTTCGTAGACAATATCCTTGCAACAATCTCTAGCGTGCAAAATGCCAGAACCTGGAAACTTCAGCAAGTCTAATGACACCCCACAAAACTCTAGCAGAAGAGAGCGCTAGCTCAGATTTCTCCAAATGGTGACTTTCCATACCTACTCTCAATGCATCGCCTAAGACATTATCCTTGCAATTATCTATGGCGTGTAAGGTTCTAGCTCAAGGAAAATTCACCAAGATGAATGTATCATGGCACACCACCTAAGTCTAGCAGAAGAAGCGGATAGCTCGTATTTTTCCAAATGGTGATTTTTCTAATGCAATCTCTATTGAGCTCCGATGACATTACCCTTGCAAAAATATCTCTGGCGTGCAAATTGCCAGAACCAGGAAACTTCAGCAGGTGGAATGTCTCAAGACACCCCACCAAACCCTAGAAGAAAATAGTGTCTAGCTCAGATTCTTCAAATCATGATTTTCCAAATTCACTCTCAATGGTGCGCTTAAGACATTATCCTTGGAAATTTCTCCAGCATGCAAGGTTCCAGTACAGGAAAAATTCACCAGGTTGAATGTTCCATGGCACCCCACCAAACCCTAGCAGAAGAAGCGGCAAGCTCCGCATTTTAACAAATGGTGATTTTCCTAATGCAATCGCTATAGAACTCCAAAGAGTCCCTTGCAAATATCTCTGGCGTGCAAACTGCCAGAACCGGGAAACTTCACCAGGTGTAATGTCTCATGACACTCCACCAAACCCTAGCAGAAAAGAGTGACTAGCTCATAATTCTCCATATGATGATTTTTCCCCATGCACTCTCAATGGTGCGCCTATGACTTTAATCTTGGAAATATCTCTGGCCTGAAAAATGCCAGAACCAGGAAAGTTCAGCAGGTGCAATGTTTCATGACACTCCAAGAAACCCTAGCAGAACAGAACGCTAGCTCAGATTTCTCTAAATGGGGACTTTCGCTACCTGCTCTCAATGTAGCGCCTAAGACATTATCCTTGTCATTATCTTTGGCGTGTAAGGTTCCAAGCACAGGGATAATTCAGGAGGTTTAATGTTGCATGGCACTCTGCTAAAGTGTACCAGAAAAAGCGACTCGCTCAGATTTTTCCAGATTGTGATTTTTTTAATCTACTCTCTATGTAGTGCCTTATCTATTAACCTTTAGAATATCTCCAGCATACAAGGTGCTAACACCGGGAACCTTAAGCAGGTTGAATATCTCTTGACATCCCACCAAAGCCAAAGAAGTTCCTAGCTTGAGTTTCCCCATGCATTCTCTTTGGAGCAGCCATAACTTTAATTTTGCAAAGTATTAATCTATACTGGCTTGGCTCTTATTGCCAGATTTGACCTTAGGTATCTTTGAAAAACAATAGGTGGCGCTAGGTTAGGAGCAAATTTCTCTTTTTAACCAATGATTTGTATGCCTCATCAAGAATTTTTAACATGGTCTAATAAGTCCCAATGAGGTCTTCCTTGTATTCCTTACCCAGAATTCTTAGCAGGGCACGCATGGTCTAATAAGTCCCAGTGAGGTCTTATTTGTGTTCCTTACCCAGAATTCTTTGCAGGGCATGCATGGTCTAATTAGTCCCAATAAGGTCTTTTTTGTATTACTTACCCAGAATTCTTATTTGTTTTCTGAAGGACTCTGGTTTTGTTATTCTTCCCAGATTATGACAATGGTAGTGTTTTTTCGTTTAAAAACCACCATGTGGTAATATAGAGAAAGCTACCTTTCTATTAGTAGGGCTAGGAGGAAATATCTCTTTTTTCATAAACCAAGTCTTATTTGTATGCTTTACCAGAATTCTCAGCAGGACATGCATGGTCTAATAAGTCATAAAGAGGTCTTAATTGTATTCCTTACCCAGAATTCTTAGCAGGTTGTCCATTGTTTAATAGTTCTCTGTACCAGTCTCTCCTTAATGAGAGTCATTCCCCCGTCTGAGCCACTTGGAGGGCTGAGATCTTGTAATATAGTAAAACTTTGCAACTGCTGTTTGGTGGTTACAGGTTTGAATGCCCTTTTTGTATCCTCCTGATCTCTAGGAGAAAGAGTTGTGTGATTTTTAAAGTCTTTGCTCCTCAGCCTACCTTTGTTTATTTGGAGATGGTTGCAAATGTTAGTACGTGTTACTACACATGTGGGTTAGAACCTATATGGAGGCTAGAGAAAGTGGTCTTCCTGTTTCAACAGGGGGATAACTGTGATTTGATCTTCTTGCTGACTTTTGGTCAGGAAGCTTGTGGGTTGCTAGGAGGCCCATGTTCTTTTAGAAAGCTTTTGTGATGAACGCATGCCTGTTTTGTCTGTTAATGGGACCTATGTTTGTTTGTTTTTTTTTTTCTGGAGAGCTCTAATTCAGTTATTCTTCCCAGTTTATGACAATAGCAGTTTGTTTTTTTCGTTTAAAAACCTTGTGGAATTATAGAAAAAGCTACCTTTCTTTCTATTAATAAGTCTCGGAGGAAATTTCTCCTTTTCCATGAATGAGGTCTTATTTGTATGCTTTTTCCAGTATTCTCAGCAGGACATAAAATGATCTAATAAGTAGTAAAGAGGTCTGAGTGGCATTCCTTACCCAGAACTCTTAGCAGATTATCCATTGTTTAATAATTCTCTGTACCAGTCTCTCCCTAATGAGAGATCAAGCTCCTCTGTTTCGTCCACAAAGTTTCATTTATACTCCTTACCCAGAATTGTTATCAGGACATGCATGGCTCCTTTCCCATAATGCCTTGTGATATGTAGATGCTTAGTAGAGGGCGAAAGGCAACTCAAAACTCTACACACCTTAACTGGTGCTCTCCTCAAGGAGAGATGTCCCTGTCCATAACCCACTCATTGACTCCCCACAAAGCCAGCCAGTTCACTTTGCTCTGCACTGATGAGGGGCAAAAATCAGATGCAGATAAATGAAACTAGCTTGGCTAAAATCCTTTTTGCTGTCTTAAGACTCGGTGAGTCAAAAGCAAACTGAGGATCTGTTACATCCAACAGAGGGCGCATGAGCTCCCAGCTCCTTTCCTATGATGCCTTGTGACGTGTAGATGCTTAGTAGAGGGTGAAAGGCAACTCAAAACTCTACACAACTTAACTGGTGCTCTCCTCAAGGAGAGATGTCCCTGTTAGTAAGTCCCAATGAGGTCTTATTTTTATTCTTTACCCAGAATTCTTAGCAGGGTTTGCATTGCAATCTTTACCAGTCTCTCCCTAATGAAAGACATTACCCATTCTGACCCACATCGAGACCTGTCACCTAGCTAGACTAGCATTCTGCTCTATGCTGGTGCTTGACAGAATGCTCTCAAACAGTTGACAATGAAAGAGAGTTTCTTCTTTTTGGAGTTATCGTGTTGTTTTGGTTAATGTTCTTGGATTGCTACATTTGAAAAGTATTGTTATTGGTGTAGTACGAGCGTAGTACCTGTTTTTAATAAAGCTGTCTAGTTATTAACTAGGCCTTCTTGAGTGGTGTCCTATTATATGGAGATAACAGAATGCCAGGAACAGAGAAGTAGAGAACCACACTGCAGTGTGTTTGGGCTGTAGGATCGAAGCCGTTAGGTTCGTGAGCTTGAAAGGCTGAGGTGATGAAGTGCCCCAGGGGACGATGATTCCTGAGGATGGTATCCCACTGAGTTTGGCACACTGCACTGTACTTCCCTTTCACAGCTTGTGAGCAGTCGTCCTTTTAGAAAAAGCCGCTAGCTCGGGTTTTGCCAAATGGTGACTTTGTTTCCCATGAGTTCTCTATGAAGCACCTATGACATTAACCTTGTAAATTTCTCTGATGTGCAAGGTGTCAGCAACGGAAAACTTCAGAAGGTTGAATGTCTCATGGCACTCCACTAAACCCTAGCAGAAGAAGCTGCTACCTCGGGTTTGGCCAAATAGTGATTTTCCCCCATGTGTTTTCTATGGAGCATGGTTGCAAAAACTGGGAAACTTCAGGAGGTTGAATGTCTCATGGCACCACACCAAGCCATTGCAGAAGAAGAGGCAATTTCTGTTTAAGCCAAATGGTGATTTTCCTCATGCATTCTCTATAGAGCGCCTATAACATTAATCTTGCTTTTATCTCCAACGTGTAAGGTGCAACTGGAAAACTTTTAGGGAGTTGAATGTCTCATGGCAACCTACTAAAACCTAGCAGAAGCCGCTTGCTCAGGTTTCACCAAATAGTGATTTTCCCCATGACTAATCTATGGAGCTCTCATAACACTAGCCTATTAAACCTCTGTAACATCATGCAGGGTAGCACAAGCAGAAAGCTTCATGAGGTTGAACGCCTCATTGCACCTCTGCAAACCCTAGCAAAATCAGCTGTGATCTCGGGTTCCAGCAAACAAAAACTTTTCCCCTTGCTTTCTATATGGAACGCTTAGGACATTGTTCTTAACAAAATTTCCAAAGACTCAGAGACCTTCTCCGTTCTTCATCACAGAGTGAAGTACTGGCTATGTGACAGGTCTAGATATGGGTCAGAAGTGGCAATGTCTCTCATCAAGGAGAGACTGGTACAGAGGAGTCCTTTTAAGACATACATGGTCCGCTGAGTATTCTAAGTAAGGAATACAAATAAAACCTTGCTGGGTTACCTGGCGCCACCTTTTGGAAGGTAGTTCCCTATAGATTGAGACCTCGCAAGTTTAATGTTGCTTCCCTTTTAACAAAGATGAAGTATAGTATCTGTTCTTAACAGACCTTGGATAATAATTCCCCACCACAGCTGGGAGTGGCAAGTGGGGGGAGATAACAGAGGCCTAACAGAACACTAGGAATGAACAGTGAACCAGACTGTGGTGGATCTGGGCTGCAGTATTGCAGCCATTAGGAATGTGAGTTTGAATGCCTGAGGTATTGAGTTGCCCCAGGGGAAGGTAACACTGGCACACACTTTGTAAGCAATCACCATTTTTCCTTGGTCTCTCAGCACCATGAACTTTTAGCAGATTAAATGTCTAATGGCTCCCCACCAAATACTAGTAGAAGAAAAGGCTAGCTCAGATTTTTCCAAATGATTTTCTTATGTTTTGTCAATGAAGAACCTATGAAATTAACCCTGCAAATATCTGTGGCGTGCAAGGTGCCAGAACCGTAAAATTTCAGCAGATTGAATTTCTCATAGCAGATCAGCAAACCCTAGTAGAAGAAGAGGCTAGTTCAGTTTGTCCAAATGTTGATTTTCCACCTGCAAACTCTATGGCGCGAGGAAATCATTAACCTTGTAAAAATCTCACGCTTGCAAAGTGCTACAACCAGGAGACTTTAGCAAGTTGAAGGGGTCATGACACCCCAGCAAAATCTAGCAGAAAATCCTGGCTAGCTCAGATTTCTTCAAATGATGATTTTTCCCCATGCACTCTCAGTGGTGCGCTTAAGACCTTATCCTTGCAATTATATATGGTGTGCAAAGTTCAAGCACAGGGAAAATTCACCAGCTTGAATGTCTCATGGCACCCCACTAAACCCTAGCAGAAGAAGCGGCAAGCTCGTAACAAAATGGTGATTTTCATAATGCAATGACTATAGAGCTCCAAAGACAAGAATATCCATATTCACTCTCAATGTAGCGCCTAAGACACTATCCTTAAAATTATCTATGGAGTTTAAGGTTCCACCACAAAGAGAATTCACCAGGTTGAATGATCCATGATACCACACCAAATCCTAGGAGAAGAAGCAGCTCGATTGGATTTTGTCCAAATGTTGAATTTTCCCATGTATTCTCAATGGTGCACCTAAGACATTAACTTTGGAAATAACTCTGGCATGCAAGTTTCCAGCACTGAGAGAATTCAGCAGGTTGAATATCTCAAGGCACCCTACCAAACCCTAGCAGAAGAAGCGGCTAGCGCCTATTTTTTAAAATGGTGATTTTCCTGAAGCAAGCGCTATGGAGCTTCGTAGACAATATCCTTGCAACAATCTCTAGCGTGCAAAATGCCAGAACCTGGAAACTTCAGCAAGTCTAATGACACCCCACAAAACTCTAGCAGAAGAGAGCGCTAGCTCAGATTTCTCCAAATGGTGACTTTCCATACCTACTCTCAATGCATCGCCTAAGACATTATCCTTGCAATTATCTATGGCGTGTAAGGTTCTAGCTCAAGGAAAATTCACCAAGATGAATGTATCATGGCACACCACCTAAGTCTAGCAGAAGAAGCGGATAGCTCGTATTTTTCCAAATGGTGATTTTTCTAATGCAATCTCTATTGAGCTCCGATGACATTACCCTTGCAAAAATATCTCTGGCGTGCAAATTGCCAGAACCAGGAAACTTCAGCAGGTGGAATGTCTCAAGACACCCCACCAAACCCTAGAAGAAAATAGTGTCTAGCTCAGATTCTTCAAATCATGATTTTCCAAATTCACTCTCAATGGTGCGCTTAAGACATTATCCTTGGAAATTTCTCCAGCATGCAAGGTTCCAGTACAGGAAAAATTCACCAGGTTGAATGTTCCATGGCACCCCACCAAACCCTAGCAGAAGAAGCGGCAAGCTCGCATTTTAACAAATGGTGATTTTCCTAATGCAATCGCTATAGAACTCCAAAGAGTCCCTTGCAAATATCTCTGGCGTGCAAACTGCCAGAACCGGGAAACTTCACCAGGTGTAATGTCTCATGACACTCCACCAAACCCTAGCAGAAAAGAGTGACTAGCTCATAATTCTCCATATGATGATTTTTCCCCATGCACTCTCAATGGTGCGCCTATGACTTTAATCTTGGAAATATCTCTGGCCTGAAAAATGCCAGAACCAGGAAAGTTCAGCAGGTGCAATGTTTCATGACACTCCAAGAAACCCTAGCAGAACAGAACGCTAGCTCAGATTTCTCTAAATGGGGACTTTCGCTACCTGCTCTCAATGTAGCGCCTAAGACATTATCCTTGTCATTATCTTTGGCGTGTAAGGTTCCAAGCACAGGGATAATTCAGGAGGTTTAATGTTGCATGGCACTCTGCTAAAGTGTACCAGAAAAAGCGACTCGCTCAGATTTTTCCAGATTGTGATTTTTTTAATCTACTCTCTATGTAGTGCCTTATCTATTAACCTTTAGAATATCTCCAGCATACAAGGTGCTAACACCGGGAACCTTAAGCAGGTTGAATATCTCTTGACATCCCACCAAAGCCAAAGAAGTTCCTAGCTTGAGTTTCCCCATGCATTCTCTTTGGAGCAGCCATAACTTTAATTTTGCAAAGTATTAATCTATACTGGCTTGGCTCTTATTGCCAGATTTGACCTTAGGTATCTTTGAAAAACAATAGGTGGCGCTAGGTTAGGAGCAAATTTCTCTTTTTAACCAATGATTTGTATGCCTCATCAAGAATTTTTAACATGGTCTAATAAGTCCCAATGAGGTCTTCCTTGTATTCCTTACCCAGAATTCTTAGCAGGGCACGCATGGTCTAATAAGTCCCAGTGAGGTCTTATTTGTGTTCCTTACCCAGAATTCTTTGCAGGGCATGCATGGTCTAATTAGTCCCAATAAGGTCTTTTTTGTATTACTTACCCAGAATTCTTATTTGTTTTCTGAAGGACTCTGGTTTTGTTATTCTTCCCAGATTATGACAATGGTAGTGTTTTTTTCGTTTAAAAACCACCATGTGGTAATATAGAGAAAGCTACCTTTCTATTAGTAGGGCTAGGAGGAAATATCTCTTTTTTCATAAACCAAGTCTTATTTGTATGCTTTACCAGAATTCTCAGCAGGACATGCATGGTCTAATAAGTCATAAAGAGGTCTTAATTGTATTCCTTACCCAGAATTCTTAGCAGGTTGTCCATTGTTTAATAGTTCTCTGTACCAGTCTCTCCTTAATGAGAGTCATTCCCCCGTCTGAGCCACTTGGAGGGCTGAGATCTTGTAATATAGTAAAACTTTGCAACTGCTGTTTGGTGGTTACAGGTTTGAATGCCCTTTTTGTATCCTCCTGATCTCTAGGAGAAAGAGTTGTGTGATTTTTAAAGTCTTTGCTCCTCAGCCTACCTTTGTTTATTTGGAGATGGTTGCAAATGTTAGTACGTGTTACTACACATGTGGGTTAGAACCTATATGGAGGCTAGAGAAAGTGGTCTTCCTGTTTCAACAGGGGGATAACTGTGATTTGATCTTCTTGCTGACTTTTGGTCAGGAAGCTTGTGGGTTGCTAGGAGGCCCATGTTCTTTTAGAAAGCTTTTGTGATGAACGCATGCCTGTTTTGTCTGTTAATGGGACCTATGTTTGTTTTTTTTTTTTCTGGAGAGCTCTAATTCAGTTATTCTTCCCAGTTTATGACAATAGCAGTTTGTTTTTTTCGTTTAAAAACCTTGTGGAATTATAGAAAAAGCTACCTTTCTTTCTATTAATAAGTCTCGGAGGAAATTTCTCCTTTTCCATGAATGAGGTCTTATTTGTATGCTTTTTCCAGTATTCTCAGCAGGACATAAAATGATCTAATAAGTAGTAAAGAGGTCTGAGTGGCATTCCTTACCCAGAACTCTTAGCAGATTATCCATTGTTTAATAATTCTCTGTACCAGTCTCTCCCTAATGAGAGATCAAGCTCCTCTGTTTCGTCCACAAAGTTTCATTTATACTCCTTACCCAGAATTGTTATCAGGACATGCATGGCTCCTTTCCCATAATGCCTTGTGATATGTAGATGCTTAGTAGAGGGCGAAAGGCAACTCAAAACTCTACACACCTTAACTGGTGCTCTCCTCAAGGAGAGATGTCCCTGTCCATAACCCACTCATTGACTCCCCACAAAGCCAGCCAGTTCACTTTGCTCTGCACTGATGAGGGGCAAAAATCAGATGCAGATAAATGGGCCCCCCCCCCCCCCCCCCCCCCCCTCAAACAGTTGACAATGAAAGAGAGTTTCTTCTTTTTGGAGTTATCGTGTTGTTTTGGTTAATGTTCTTGGATTGCTACATTTGAAAAGTATTGTTATTGGTGTAGTACGAGCGTAGTACCTGTTTTTAATAAAGCTGTCTAGTTATTAACTAGGCCTTCTTGAGTGGTGTCCTATTATATGGAGATAACAGAATGCCAGGAACAGAGAAGTAGAGAACCACACTGCAGTGTGTTTGGGCTGTAGGATCGAAGCCGTTAGGTTCGTGAGCTTGAAAGGCTGAGGTGATGAAGTGCCCCAGGGGACGATGATTCCTGAGGATGGTATCCCACTGAGTTTGGCACACTGCACTGTACTTCCCTTTCACAGCTTGTGAGCAGTCGTCCTTTTAGAAAAAGCCGCTAGCTCGGGTTTTGCCAAATGGTGACTTTGTTTCCCATGAGTTCTCTATGAAGCACCTATGACATTAACCTTGTAAATTTCTCTGATGTGCAAGGTGTCAGCAACGGAAAACTTCAGAAGGTTGAATGTCTCATGGCACTCCACTAAACCCTAGCAGAAGAAGCTGCTACCTCGGGTTTGGCCAAATAGTGATTTTCCCCCATGTGTTTTCTATGGAGCATGGTTGCAAAAACTGGGAAACTTCAGGAGGTTGAATGTCTCATGGCACCACACCAAGCCATTGCAGAAGAAGAGGCAATTTCTGTTTAAGCCAAATGGTGATTTTCCTCATGCATTCTCTATAGAGCGCCTATAACATTAATCTTGCTTTTATCTCCAACGTGTAAGGTGCGTTGGCGTGCAAGGTGCCAGAACCGTAAAATTTCAGCAGATTGAATTTCTCATAGCAGATCAGCAAACCCTAGTAGAAGAAGAGGCTAGTTCAGTTTGTCCAAATGTTGATTTTCCACCTGCAAACTCTATGGCGCGAGGAAATCATTAACCTTGTAAAAATCTCACGCTTGCAAAGTGCTACAACCAGGAGACTTTAGCAAGTTGAAGGTGTCATGACACCCCAGCAAAATCTAGCAGAAAATCCTGACTAGCTCAGATTTCTTCAAATGATGATTTTTCCCCATGCACTCTCAGTGGTGCGCTTAAGACCTTATCCTTGCAATTATATATGGTGTGCAAAGTTCAAGCACAGGGAAAATTCACCAGCTTGAATGTCTCATGGCACCCCACTAAACCCTAGCAGAAGAAGCGGCAAGCTCGTAACAAAATGGTGATTTTCATAATGCAATGACTATAGAGCTCCAAAGACAAGAATATCCATATTCACTCTCAATGTAGCGCCTAAGACACTATCCTTAAAATTATCTATGGAGTTTAAGGTTCCACCACAAAGAGAATTCACCAGGTTGAATGATCCATGATACCACACCAAATCCTAGGAGAAGAAGCAGCTCGATTGGATTTTGTCCAAATGTTGAATTTTCCCATGTATTCTCAATGGTGCACCTAAGACATTAACTTTGGAAATAACTCTGGCATGCAAGTTTCCAGCACTGAGAGAATTCAGCAGGTTGAATATCTCAAGGCACCCTACCAAACCCTAGCAGAAGAAGCGGCTAGCGCCTATTTTTTAAAATGGTGATTTTCCTGAAGCAAGCGCTATGGAGCTTCGTAGACAATATCCTTGCAACAATCTCTAGCGTGCAAAATGCCAGAACCTGGAAACTTCAGCAAGTCTAATGACACCCCACAAAACTCTAGCAGAAGAGAGCGCTAGCTCAGATTTCTCCAAATGGTGACTTTCCATACCTACTCTCAATGCATCGCCTAAGACATTATCCTTGCAATTATCTATGGCGTGTAAGGTTCTAGCTCAAGGAAAATTCACCAAGATGAATGTATCATGGCACACCACCTAAGTCTAGCAGAAGAAGCGGATAGCTCGTATTTTTCCAAATGGTGATTTTTCTAATGCAATCTCTATTGAGCTCCGATGACATTACCCTTGCAAAAATATCTCTGGCGTGCAAATTGCCAGAACCAGGAAACTTCAGCAGGTGGAATGTCTCAAGACACCCCACCAAACCCTAGAAGAAAATAGTGTCTAGCTCAGATTCTTCAAATCATGATTTTCCAAATTCACTCTCAATGGTGCGCTTAAGACATTATCCTTGGAAATTTCTCCAGCATGCAAGGTTCCAGTACAGGAAAAATTCACCAGGTTGAATGTTCCATGGCACCCCACCAAACCCTAGCAGAAGAAGCGGCAAGCTCGCATTTTAACAAATGGTGATTTTCCTAATGCAATCGCTATAGAACTCCAAAGAGTCCCTTGCAAATATCTCTGGCGTGCAAACTGCCAGAACCGGGAAACTTCACCAGGTGTAATGTCTCATGACACTCCACCAAACCCTAGCAGAAAAGAGTGACTAGCTCATAATTCTCCATATGATGATTTTTCCCCATGCACTCTCAATGGTGCGCCTATGACTTTAATCTTGGAAATATCTCTGGCCTGAAAAATGCCAGAACCAGGAAAGTTCAGCAGGTGCAATGTTTCATGACACTCCAAGAAACCCTAGCAGAACAGAACGCTAGCTCAGATTTCTCTAAATGGGGACTTTCGCTACCTGCTCTCAATGTAGCGCCTAAGACATTATCCTTGTCATTATCTTTGGCGTGTAAGGTTCCAAGCACAGGGATAATTCAGGAGGTTTAATGTTGCATGGCACTCTGCTAAAGTGTACCAGAAAAAGCGACTCGCTCAGATTTTTCCAGATTGTGATTTTTTTAATCTACTCTCTATGTAGTGCCTTATCTATTAACCTTTAGAATATCTCCAGCATACAAGGTGCTAACACCGGGAACCTTAAGCAGGTTGAATATCTCTTGACATCCCACCAAAGCCAAAGAAGTTCCTAGCTTGAGTTTCCCCATGCATTCTCTTTGGAGCAGCCATAACTTTAATTTTGCAAAGTATTAATCTATACTGGCTTGGCTCTTATTGCCAGATTTGACCTTAGGTATCTTTGAAAAACAATAGGTGGCGCTAGGTTAGGAGCAAATTTCTCTTTTTAACCAATGATTTGTATGCCTCATCAAGAATTTTTAACATGGTCTAATAAGTCCCAATGAGGTCTTCCTTGTATTCCTTACCCAGAATTCTTAGCAGGGCACGCATGGTCTAATAAGTCCCAGTGAGGTCTTATTTGTGTTCCTTACCCAGAATTCTTTGCAGGGCATGCATGGTCTAATTAGTCCCAATAAGGTCTTTTTTGTATTACTTACCCAGAATTCTTATTTGTTTTCTGAAGGACTCTGGTTTTGTTATTCTTCCCAGATTATGACAATGGTAGTGTTTTTTCGTTTAAAAACCACCATGTGGTAATATAGAGAAAGCTACCTTTCTATTAGTAGGGCTAGGAGGAAATATCTCTTTTTTCATAAACCAAGTCTTATTTGTATGCTTTACCAGAATTCTCAGCAGGACATGCATGGTCTAATAAGTCATAAAGAGGTCTTAATTGTATTCCTTACCCAGAATTCTTAGCAGGTTGTCCATTGTTTAATAGTTCTCTGTACCAGTCTCTCCTTAATGAGAGTCATTCCCCCGTCTGAGCCACTTGGAGGGCTGAGATCTTGTAATATAGTAAAACTTTGCAACTGCTGTTTGGTGGTTACAGGTTTGAATGCCCTTTTTGTATCCTCCTGATCTCTAGGAGAAAGAGTTGTGTGATTTTTAAAGTCTTTGCTCCTCAGCCTACCTTTGTTTATTTGGAGATGGTTGCAAATGTTAGTACGTGTTACTACACATGTGGGTTAGAACCTATATGGAGGCTAGAGAAAGTGGTCTTCCTGTTTCAACAGGGGGATAACTGTGATTTGATCTTCTTGCTGACTTTTGGTCAGGAAGCTTGTGGGTTGCTAGGAGGCCCATGTTCTTTTAGAAAGCTTTTGTGATGAACGCATGCCTGTTTTGTCTGTTAATGGGACCTATGTTTGTTTGTTTTTTTTTTTTCTGGAGAGCTCTAATTCAGTTATTCTTCCCAGTTTATGACAATAGCAGTTTGTTTTTTTCGTTTAAAAACCTTGTGGAATTATAGAAAAAGCTACCTTTCTTTCTATTAATAAGTCTCGGAGGAAATTTCTCCTTTTCCATGAATGAGGTCTTATTTGTATGCTTTTTCCAGTATTCTCAGCAGGACATAAAATGATCTAATAAGTAGTAAAGAGGTCTGAGTGGCATTCCTTACCCAGAACTCTTAGCAGATTATCCATTGTTTAATAATTCTCTGTACCAGTCTCTCCCTAATGAGAGATCAAGCTCCTCTGTTTCGTCCACAAAGTTTCATTTATACTCCTTACCCAGAATTGTTATCAGGACATGCATGGCTCCTTTCCCATAATGCCTTGTGATATGTAGATGCTTAGTAGAGGGCGAAAGGCAACTCAAAACTCTACACACCTTAACTGGTGCTCTCCTCAAGGAGAGATGTCCCTGTCCATAACCCACTCATTGACTCCCCACAAAGCCAGCCAGTTCACTTTGCTCTGCACTGATGAGGGGCAAAAATCAGATGCAGATAAATGAAACTAGCTTGGCTAAAATCCTTTTTGCTGTCTTAAGACTCGGTGAGTCAAAAGCAAACTGAGGATCTGTTACATCCAACAGAGGGCGCATGAGCTCCCAGCTCCTTTCCTATGATGCCTTGTGACGTGTAGATGCTTAGTAGAGGGTGAAAGGCAACTCAAAACTCTACACAACTTAACTGGTGCTCTCCTCAAGGAGAGATGTCCCTGTTAGTAAGTCCCAATGAGGTCTTATTTTTATTCTTTACCCAGAATTCTTAGCAGGGTTTGCATTGCAATCTTTACCAGTCTCTCCCTAATGAAAGACATTACCCATTCTGACCCACATCGAGACCTGTCACCTAGCTAGACTAGCATTCTGCTCTATGCTGGTGCTTGACAGAATGCTCTCAAACAGTTGACAATGAAAGAGAGTTTCTTCTTTTTGGAGTTATCGTGTTGTTTTGGTTAATGTTCTTGGATTGCTACATTTGAAAAGTATTGTTATTGGTGTAGTACGAGCGTAGTACCTGTTTTTAATAAAGCTGTCTAGTTATTAACTAGGCCTTCTTGAGTGGTGTCCTATTATATGGAGATAACAGAATGCCAGGAACAGAGAAGTAGAGAACCACACTGCAGTGTGTTTGGGCTGTAGGATCGAAGCCGTTAGGTTCGTGAGCTTGAAAGGCTGAGGTGATGAAGTGCCCCAGGGGACGATGATTCCTGAGGATGGTATCCCACTGAGTTTGGCACACTGCACTGTACTTCCCTTTCACAGCTTGTGAGCAGTCGTCCTTTTAGAAAAAGCCGCTAGCTCGGGTTTTGCCAAATGGTGACTTTGTTTCCCATGAGTTCTCTATGAAGCACCTATGACATTAACCTTGTAAATTTCTCTGATGTGCAAGGTGTCAGCAACGGAAAACTTCAGAAGGTTGAATGTCTCATGGCACTCCACTAAACCCTAGCAGAAGAAGCTGCTACCTCGGGTTTGGCCAAATAGTGATTTTCCCCCATGTGTTTTCTATGGAGCATGGTTGCAAAAACTGGGAAACTTCAGGAGGTTGAATGTCTCATGGCACCACACCAAGCCATTGCAGAAGAAGAGGCAATTTCTGTTTAAGCCAAATGGTGATTTTCCTCATGCATTCTCTATAGAGCGCCTATAACATTAATCTTGCTTTTATCTCCAACGTGTAAGGTGCAACTGGAAAACTTTTAGGGAGTTGAATGTCTCATGGCAACCTACTAAAACCTAGCAGAAGCCGCTTGCTCAGGTTTCACCAAATAGTGATTTTCCCCATGACTAATCTATGGAGCTCTCATAACACTAGCCTATTAAACCTCTGTAACATCATGCAGGGTAGCACAAGCAGAAAGCTTCATGAGGTTGAACGCCTCATTGCACCTCTGCAAACCCTAGCAAAATCAGCTGTGATCTCGGGTTCCAGCAAACAAAAACTTTTCCCCTTGCTTTCTATATGGAACGCTTAGGACATTGTTCTTAACAAAATTTCCAAAGACTCAGAGACCTTCTCCGTTCTTCATCACAGAGTGAAGTACTGGCTATGTGACAGGTCTAGATATGGGTCAGAAGTGGCAATGTCTCTCATCAAGGAGAGACTGGTACAGAGGAGTCCTTTTAAGACATACATGGTCCGCTGAGTATTCTAAGTAAGGAATACAAATAAAACCTTGCTGGGTTACCTGGCGCCACCTTTTGGAAGGTAGTTCCCTATAGATTGAGACCTCGCAAGTTTAATGTTGCTTCCCTTTTAACAAAGATGAAGTATAGTATCTGTTCTTAACAGACCTTGGATAATAATTCCCCACCACAGCTGGGAGTGGCAAGTGGGGGGAGATAACAGAGGCCTAACAGAACACTAGGAATGAACAGTGAACCAGACTGTGGTGGATCTGGGCTGCAGTATTGCAGCCATTAGGAATGTGAGTTTGAATGCCTGAGGTATTGAGTTGCCCCAGGGGAAGGTAACACTGGCACACACTTTGTAAGCAATCACCATTTTTCCTTGGTCTCTCAGCACCATGAACTTTTAGCAGATTAAATGTCTAATGGCTCCCCACCAAATACTAGTAGAAGAAAAGGCTAGCTCAGATTTTTCCAAATGATTTTCTTATGTTTTCTCAATGAAGAACCTATGAAATTAACCCTGCAAATATCTGTGGCGTGCAAGGTGCCAGAACCGTAAAATTTCAGCAGATTGAATTTCTCATAGCAGATCAGCAAACCCTAGTAGAAGAAGAGGCTAGTTCAGTTTGTCCAAATGTTGATTTTCCACCTGCAAACTCTATGGCGCGAGGAAATCATTAACCTTGTAAAAATCTCACGCTTGCAAAGTGCTACAACCAGGAGACTTTAGCAAGTTGAAGGGGTCATGACACCCCAGCAAAATCTAGCAGAAAATCCTGGCTAGCTCAGATTTCTTCAAATGATGATTTTTCCCCATGCACTCTCAGTGGTGCGCTTAAGACCTTATCCTTGCAATTATATATGGTGTGCAAAGTTCAAGCACAGGGAAAATTCACCAGCTTGAATGTCTCATGGCACCCCACTAAACCCTAGCAGAAGAAGCGGCAAGCTCGTAACAAAATGGTGATTTTCATAATGCAATGACTATAGAGCTCCAAAGACAAGAATATCCATATTCACTCTCAATGTAGCGCCTAAGACACTATCCTTAAAATTATCTATGGAGTTTAAGGTTCCACCACAAAGAGAATTCACCAGGTTGAATGATCCATGATACCACACCAAATCCTAGGAGAAGAAGCAGCTCGATTGGATTTTGTCCAAATGTTGAATTTTCCCATGTATTCTCAATGGTGCACCTAAGACATTAACTTTGGAAATAACTCTGGCATGCAAGTTTCCAGCACTGAGAGAATTCAGCAGGTTGAATATCTCAAGGCACCCTACCAAACCCTAGCAGAAGAAGCGGCTAGCGCCTATTTTTTAAAATGGTGATTTTCCTGAAGCAAGCGCTATGGAGCTTCGTAGACAATATCCTTGCAACAATCTCTAGCGTGCAAAATGCCAGAACCTGGAAACTTCAGCAAGTCTAATGACACCCCACAAAACTCTAGCAGAAGAGAGCGCTAGCTCAGATTTCTCCAAATGGTGACTTTCCATACCTACTCTCAATGCATCGCCTAAGACATTATCCTTGCAATTATCTATGGCGTGTAAGGTTCTAGCTCAAGGAAAATTCACCAAGATGAATGTATCATGGCACACCACCTAAGTCTAGCAGAAGAAGCGGATAGCTCGTATTTTTCCAAATGGTGATTTTTCTAATGCAATCTCTATTGAGCTCCGATGACATTACCCTTGCAAAAATATCTCTGGCGTGCAAATTGCCAGAACCAGGAAACTTCAGCAGGTGGAATGTCTCAAGACACCCCACCAAACCCTAGAAGAAAATAGTGTCTAGCTCAGATTCTTCAAATCATGATTTTCCAAATTCACTCTCAATGGTGCGCTTAAGACATTATCCTTGGAAATTTCTCCAGCATGCAAGGTTCCAGTACAGGAAAAATTCACCAGGTTGAATGTTCCATGGCACCCCACCAAACCCTAGCAGAAGAAGCGGCAAGCTCGCATTTTAACAAATGGTGATTTTCCTAATGCAATCGCTATAGAACTCCAAAGAGTCCCTTGCAAATATCTCTGGCGTGCAAACTGCCAGAACCGGGAAACTTCACCAGGTGTAATGTCTCATGACACTCCACCAAACCCTAGCAGAAAAGAGTGACTAGCTCATAATTCTCCATATGATGATTTTTCCCCATGCACTCTCAATGGTGCGCCTATGACTTTAATCTTGGAAATATCTCTGGCCTGAAAAATGCCAGAACCAGGAAAGTTCAGCAGGTGCAATGTTTCATGACACTCCAAGAAACCCTAGCAGAACAGAACGCTAGCTCAGATTTCTCTAAATGGGGACTTTCGCTACCTGCTCTCAATGTAGCGCCTAAGACATTATCCTTGTCATTATCTTTGGCGTGTAAGGTTCCAAGCACAGGGATAATTCAGGAGGTTTAATGTTGCATGGCACTCTGCTAAAGTGTACCAGAAAAAGCGACTCGCTCAGATTTTTCCAGATTGTGATTTTTTTAATCTACTCTCTATGTAGTGCCTTATCTATTAACCTTTAGAATATCTCCAGCATACAAGGTGCTAACACCGGGAACCTTAAGCAGGTTGAATATCTCTTGACATCCCACCAAAGCCAAAGAAGTTCCTAGCTTGAGTTTCCCCATGCATTCTCTTTGGAGCAGCCATAACTTTAATTTTGCAAAGTATTAATCTATACTGGCTTGGCTCTTATTGCCAGATTTGACCTTAGGTATCTTTGAAAAACAATAGGTGGCGCTAGGTTAGGAGCAAATTTCTCTTTTTAACCAATGATTTGTATGCCTCATCAAGAATTTTTAACATGGTCTAATAAGTCCCAATGAGGTCTTCCTTGTATTCCTTACCCAGAATTCTTAGCAGGGCACGCATGGTCTAATAAGTCCCAGTGAGGTCTTATTTGTGTTCCTTACCCAGAATTCTTTGCAGGGCATGCATGGTCTAATTAGTCCCAATAAGGTCTTTTTTGTATTACTTACCCAGAATTCTTATTTGTTTTCTGAAGGACTCTGGTTTTGTTATTCTTCCCAGATTATGACAATGGTAGTGTTTTTTCGTTTAAAAACCACCATGTGGTAATATAGAGAAAGCTACCTTTCTATTAGTAGGGCTAGGAGGAAATATCTCTTTTTTCATAAACCAAGTCTTATTTGTATGCTTTACCAGAATTCTCAGCAGGACATGCATGGTCTAATAAGTCATAAAGAGGTCTTAATTGTATTCCTTACCCAGAATTCTTAGCAGGTTGTCCATTGTTTAATAGTTCTCTGTACCAGTCTCTCCTTAATGAGAGTCATTCCCCCGTCTGAGCCACTTGGAGGGCTGAGATCTTGTAATATAGTAAAACTTTGCAACTGCTGTTTGGTGGTTACAGGTTTGAATGCCCTTTTTGTATCCTCCTGATCTCTAGGAGAAAGAGTTGTGTGATTTTTAAAGTCTTTGCTCCTCAGCCTACCTTTGTTTATTTGGAGATGGTTGCAAATGTTAGTACGTGTTACTACACATGTGGGTTAGAACCTATATGGAGGCTAGAGAAAGTGGTCTTCCTGTTTCAACAGGGGGATAACTGTGATTTGATCTTCTTGCTGACTTTTGGTCAGGAAGCTTGTGGGTTGCTAGGAGGCCCATGTTCTTTTAGAAAGCTTTTGTGATGAACGCATGCCTGTTTTGTCTGTTAATGGGACCTATGTTTGTTTTTTTTTTTTCTGGAGAGCTCTAATTCAGTTATTCTTCCCAGTTTATGACAATAGCAGTTTGTTTTTTTCGTTTAAAAACCTTGTGGAATTATAGAAAAAGCTACCTTTCTTTCTATTAATAAGTCTCGGAGGAAATTTCTCCTTTTCCATGAATGAGGTCTTATTTGTATGCTTTTTCCAGTATTCTCAGCAGGACATAAAATGATCTAATAAGTAGTAAAGAGGTCTGAGTGGCATTCCTTACCCAGAACTCTTAGCAGATTATCCATTGTTTAATAATTCTCTGTACCAGTCTCTCCCTAATGAGAGATCAAGCTCCTCTGTTTCGTCCACAAAGTTTCATTTATACTCCTTACCCAGAATTGTTATCAGGACATGCATGGCTCCTTTCCCATAATGCCTTGTGATATGTAGATGCTTAGTAGAGGGCGAAAGGCAACTCAAAACTCTACACACCTTAACTGGTGCTCTCCTCAAGGAGAGATGTCCCTGTCCATAACCCACTCATTGACTCCCCACAAAGCCAGCCAGTTCACTTTGCTCTGCACTGATGAGGGGCAAAAATCAGATGCAGATAAATGACGCGGCAACGGGGGGGGGGGGCGGGGGGGGGCCCCCCCCCCCCCCCCCCGCGGGGGGGGGGGGGGGGGGGGGGGCCCCGGGGCCCCCCAAACAGTTGACAATGAAAGAGAGTTTCTTCTTTTTGGAGTTATCGTGTTGTTTTGGTTAATGTTCTTGGATTGCTACATTTGAAAAGTATTGTTATTGGTGTAGTACGAGCGTAGTACCTGTTTTTAATAAAGCTGTCTAGTTATTAACTAGGCCTTCTTGAGTGGTGTCCTATTATATGGAGATAACAGAATGCCAGGAACAGAGAAGTAGAGAACCACACTGCAGTGTGTTTGGGCTGTAGGATCGAAGCCGTTAGGTTCGTGAGCTTGAAAGGCTGAGGTGATGAAGTGCCCCAGGGGACGATGATTCCTGAGGATGGTATCCCACTGAGTTTGGCACACTGCACTGTACTTCCCTTTCACAGCTTGTGAGCAGTCGTCCTTTTAGAAAAAGCCGCTAGCTCGGGTTTTGCCAAATGGTGACTTTGTTTCCCATGAGTTCTCTATGAAGCACCTATGACATTAACCTTGTAAATTTCTCTGATGTGCAAGGTGTCAGCAACGGAAAACTTCAGAAGGTTGAATGTCTCATGGCACTCCACTAAACCCTAGCAGAAGAAGCTGCTACCTCGGGTTTGGCCAAATAGTGATTTTCCCCCATGTGTTTTCTATGGAGCATGGTTGCAAAAACTGGGAAACTTCAGGAGGTTGAATGTCTCATGGCACCACACCAAGCCATTGCAGAAGAAGAGGCAATTTCTGTTTAAGCCAAATGGTGATTTTCCTCATGCATTCTCTATAGAGCGCCTATAACATTAATCTTGCTTTTATCTCCAACGTGTAAGGTGCGTTGGCGTGCAAGGTGCCAGAACCGTAAAATTTCAGCAGATTGAATTTCTCATAGCAGATCAGCAAACCCTAGTAGAAGAAGAGGCTAGTTCAGTTTGTCCAAATGTTGATTTTCCACCTGCAAACTCTATGGCGCGAGGAAATCATTAACCTTGTAAAAATCTCACGCTTGCAAAGTGCTACAACCAGGAGACTTTAGCAAGTTGAAGGTGTCATGACACCCCAGCAAAATCTAGCAGAAAATCCTGACTAGCTCAGATTTCTTCAAATGATGATTTTTCCCCATGCACTCTCAGTGGTGCGCTTAAGACCTTATCCTTGCAATTATATATGGTGTGCAAAGTTCAAGCACAGGGAAAATTCACCAGCTTGAATGTCTCATGGCACCCCACTAAACCCTAGCAGAAGAAGCGGCAAGCTCGTAACAAAATGGTGATTTTCATAATGCAATGACTATAGAGCTCCAAAGACAAGAATATCCATATTCACTCTCAATGTAGCGCCTAAGACACTATCCTTAAAATTATCTATGGAGTTTAAGGTTCCACCACAAAGAGAATTCACCAGGTTGAATGATCCATGATACCACACCAAATCCTAGGAGAAGAAGCAGCTCGATTGGATTTTGTCCAAATGTTGAATTTTCCCATGTATTCTCAATGGTGCACCTAAGACATTAACTTTGGAAATAACTCTGGCATGCAAGTTTCCAGCACTGAGAGAATTCAGCAGGTTGAATATCTCAAGGCACCCTACCAAACCCTAGCAGAAGAAGCGGCTAGCGCCTATTTTTTAAAATGGTGATTTTCCTGAAGCAAGCGCTATGGAGCTTCGTAGACAATATCCTTGCAACAATCTCTAGCGTGCAAAATGCCAGAACCTGGAAACTTCAGCAAGTCTAATGACACCCCACAAAACTCTAGCAGAAGAGAGCGCTAGCTCAGATTTCTCCAAATGGTGACTTTCCATACCTACTCTCAATGCATCGCCTAAGACATTATCCTTGCAATTATCTATGGCGTGTAAGGTTCTAGCTCAAGGAAAATTCACCAAGATGAATGTATCATGGCACACCACCTAAGTCTAGCAGAAGAAGCGGATAGCTCGTATTTTTCCAAATGGTGATTTTTCTAATGCAATCTCTATTGAGCTCCGATGACATTACCCTTGCAAAAATATCTCTGGCGTGCAAATTGCCAGAACCAGGAAACTTCAGCAGGTGGAATGTCTCAAGACACCCCACCAAACCCTAGAAGAAAATAGTGTCTAGCTCAGATTCTTCAAATCATGATTTTCCAAATTCACTCTCAATGGTGCGCTTAAGACATTATCCTTGGAAATTTCTCCAGCATGCAAGGTTCCAGTACAGGAAAAATTCACCAGGTTGAATGTTCCATGGCACCCCACCAAACCCTAGCAGAAGAAGCGGCAAGCTCGCATTTTAACAAATGGTGATTTTCCTAATGCAATCGCTATAGAACTCCAAAGAGTCCCTTGCAAATATCTCTGGCGTGCAAACTGCCAGAACCGGGAAACTTCACCAGGTGTAATGTCTCATGACACTCCACCAAACCCTAGCAGAAAAGAGTGACTAGCTCATAATTCTCCATATGATGATTTTTCCCCATGCACTCTCAATGGTGCGCCTATGACTTTAATCTTGGAAATATCTCTGGCCTGAAAAATGCCAGAACCAGGAAAGTTCAGCAGGTGCAATGTTTCATGACACTCCAAGAAACCCTAGCAGAACAGAACGCTAGCTCAGATTTCTCTAAATGGGGACTTTCGCTACCTGCTCTCAATGTAGCGCCTAAGACATTATCCTTGTCATTATCTTTGGCGTGTAAGGTTCCAAGCACAGGGATAATTCAGGAGGTTTAATGTTGCATGGCACTCTGCTAAAGTGTACCAGAAAAAGCGACTCGCTCAGATTTTTCCAGATTGTGATTTTTTTAATCTACTCTCTATGTAGTGCCTTATCTATTAACCTTTAGAATATCTCCAGCATACAAGGTGCTAACACCGGGAACCTTAAGCAGGTTGAATATCTCTTGACATCCCACCAAAGCCAAAGAAGTTCCTAGCTTGAGTTTCCCCATGCATTCTCTTTGGAGCAGCCATAACTTTAATTTTGCAAAGTATTAATCTATACTGGCTTGGCTCTTATTGCCAGATTTGACCTTAGGTATCTTTGAAAAACAATAGGTGGCGCTAGGTTAGGAGCAAATTTCTCTTTTTAACCAATGATTTGTATGCCTCATCAAGAATTTTTAACATGGTCTAATAAGTCCCAATGAGGTCTTCCTTGTATTCCTTACCCAGAATTCTTAGCAGGGCACGCATGGTCTAATAAGTCCCAGTGAGGTCTTATTTGTGTTCCTTACCCAGAATTCTTTGCAGGGCATGCATGGTCTAATTAGTCCCAATAAGGTCTTTTTTGTATTACTTACCCAGAATTCTTATTTGTTTTCTGAAGGACTCTGGTTTTGTTATTCTTCCCAGATTATGACAATGGTAGTGTTTTTTCGTTTAAAAACCACCATGTGGTAATATAGAGAAAGCTACCTTTCTATTAGTAGGGCTAGGAGGAAATATCTCTTTTTTCATAAACCAAGTCTTATTTGTATGCTTTACCAGAATTCTCAGCAGGACATGCATGGTCTAATAAGTCATAAAGAGGTCTTAATTGTATTCCTTACCCAGAATTCTTAGCAGGTTGTCCATTGTTTAATAGTTCTCTGTACCAGTCTCTCCTTAATGAGAGTCATTCCCCCGTCTGAGCCACTTGGAGGGCTGAGATCTTGTAATATAGTAAAACTTTGCAACTGCTGTTTGGTGGTTACAGGTTTGAATGCCCTTTTTGTATCCTCCTGATCTCTAGGAGAAAGAGTTGTGTGATTTTTAAAGTCTTTGCTCCTCAGCCTACCTTTGTTTATTTGGAGATGGTTGCAAATGTTAGTACGTGTTACTACACATGTGGGTTAGAACCTATATGGAGGCTAGAGAAAGTGGTCTTCCTGTTTCAACAGGGGGATAACTGTGATTTGATCTTCTTGCTGACTTTTGGTCAGGAAGCTTGTGGGTTGCTAGGAGGCCCATGTTCTTTTAGAAAGCTTTTGTGATGAACGCATGCCTGTTTTGTCTGTTAATGGGACCTATGTTTGTTTGTTTTTTTTTTTCTGGAGAGCTCTAATTCAGTTATTCTTCCCAGTTTATGACAATAGCAGTTTGTTTTTTTCGTTTAAAAACCTTGTGGAATTATAGAAAAAGCTACCTTTCTTTCTATTAATAAGTCTCGGAGGAAATTTCTCCTTTTCCATGAATGAGGTCTTATTTGTATGCTTTTTCCAGTATTCTCAGCAGGACATAAAATGATCTAATAAGTAGTAAAGAGGTCTGAGTGGCATTCCTTACCCAGAACTCTTAGCAGATTATCCATTGTTTAATAATTCTCTGTACCAGTCTCTCCCTAATGAGAGATCAAGCTCCTCTGTTTCGTCCACAAAGTTTCATTTATACTCCTTACCCAGAATTGTTATCAGGACATGCATGGCTCCTTTCCCATAATGCCTTGTGATATGTAGATGCTTAGTAGAGGGCGAAAGGCAACTCAAAACTCTACACACCTTAACTGGTGCTCTCCTCAAGGAGAGATGTCCCTGTCCATAACCCACTCATTGACTCCCCACAAAGCCAGCCAGTTCACTTTGCTCTGCACTGATGAGGGGCAAAAATCAGATGCAGATAAATGAAACTAGCTTGGCTAAAATCCTTTTGCTGTCTTAAGACTCGGTGAGTCAAAAGCAAACTGAGGATCTGTTACATCCAACAGAGGGCGCATGAGCTCCCAGCTCCTTTCCTATGATGCCTTGTGACGTGTAGATGCTTAGTAGAGGGTGAAAGGCAACTCAAAACTCTACACAACTTAACTGGTGCTCTCCTCAAGGAGAGATGTCCCTGTTAGTAAGTCCCAATGAGGTCTTATTTTTATTCTTTACCCAGAATTCTTAGCAGGGTTTGCATTGCAATCTTTACCAGTCTCTCCCTAATGAAAGACATTACCCATTCTGACCCACATCGAGACCTGTCACCTAGCTAGACTAGCATTCTGCTCTATGCTGGTGCTTGACAGAATGCTCTCAAACAGTTGACAATGAAAGAGAGTTTCTTCTTTTTGGAGTTATCGTGTTGTTTTGGTTAATGTTCTTGGATTGCTACATTTGAAAAGTATTGTTATTGGTGTAGTACGAGCGTAGTACCTGTTTTTAATAAAGCTGTCTAGTTATTAACTAGGCCTTCTTGAGTGGTGTCCTATTATATGGAGATAACAGAATGCCAGGAACAGAGAAGTAGAGAACCACACTGCAGTGTGTTTGGGCTGTAGGATCGAAGCCGTTAGGTTCGTGAGCTTGAAAGGCTGAGGTGATGAAGTGCCCCAGGGGACGATGATTCCTGAGGATGGTATCCCACTGAGTTTGGCACACTGCACTGTACTTCCCTTTCACAGCTTGTGAGCAGTCGTCCTTTTAGAAAAAGCCGCTAGCTCGGGTTTTGCCAAATGGTGACTTTGTTTCCCATGAGTTCTCTATGAAGCACCTATGACATTAACCTTGTAAATTTCTCTGATGTGCAAGGTGTCAGCAACGGAAAACTTCAGAAGGTTGAATGTCTCATGGCACTCCACTAAACCCTAGCAGAAGAAGCTGCTACCTCGGGTTTGGCCAAATAGTGATTTTCCCCCATGTGTTTTCTATGGAGCATGGTTGCAAAAACTGGGAAACTTCAGGAGGTTGAATGTCTCATGGCACCACACCAAGCCATTGCAGAAGAAGAGGCAATTTCTGTTTAAGCCAAATGGTGATTTTCCTCATGCATTCTCTATAGAGCGCCTATAACATTAATCTTGCTTTTATCTCCAACGTGTAAGGTGCAACTGGAAAACTTTTAGGGAGTTGAATGTCTCATGGCAACCTACTAAAACCTAGCAGAAGCCGCTTGCTCAGGTTTCACCAAATAGTGATTTTCCCCATGACTAATCTATGGAGCTCTCATAACACTAGCCTATTAAACCTCTGTAACATCATGCAGGGTAGCACAAGCAGAAAGCTTCATGAGGTTGAACGCCTCATTGCACCTCTGCAAACCCTAGCAAAATCAGCTGTGATCTCGGGTTCCAGCAAACAAAAACTTTTCCCCTTGCTTTCTATATGGAACGCTTAGGACATTGTTCTTAACAAAATTTCCAAAGACTCAGAGACCTTCTCCGTTCTTCATCACAGAGTGAAGTACTGGCTATGTGACAGGTCTAGATATGGGTCAGAAGTGGCAATGTCTCTCATCAAGGAGAGACTGGTACAGAGGAGTCCTTTTAAGACATACATGGTCCGCTGAGTATTCTAAGTAAGGAATACAAATAAAACCTTGCTGGGTTACCTGGCGCCACCTTTTGGAAGGTAGTTCCCTATAGATTGAGACCTCGCAAGTTTAATGTTGCTTCCCTTTTAACAAAGATGAAGTATAGTATCTGTTCTTAACAGACCTTGGATAATAATTCCCCACCACAGCTGGGAGTGGCAAGTGGGGGGAGATAACAGAGGCCTAACAGAACACTAGGAATGAACAGTGAACCAGACTGTGGTGGATCTGGGCTGCAGTATTGCAGCCATTAGGAATGTGAGTTTGAATGCCTGAGGTATTGAGTTGCCCCAGGGGAAGGTAACACTGGCACACACTTTGTAAGCAATCACCATTTTTCCTTGGTCTCTCAGCACCATGAACTTTTAGCAGATTAAATGTCTAATGGCTCCCCACCAAATACTAGTAGAAGAAAAGGCTAGCTCAGATTTTTCCAAATGATTTTCTTATGTTTTGTCAATGAAGAACCTATGAAATTAACCCTGCAAATATCTGTGGCGTGCAAGGTGCCAGAACCGTAAAATTTCAGCAGATTGAATTTCTCATAGCAGATCAGCAAACCCTAGTAGAAGAAGAGGCTAGTTCAGTTTGTCCAAATGTTGATTTTCCACCTGCAAACTCTATGGCGCGAGGAAATCATTAACCTTGTAAAAATCTCACGCTTGCAAAGTGCTACAACCAGGAGACTTTAGCAAGTTGAAGGGGTCATGACACCCCAGCAAAATCTAGCAGAAAATCCTGGCTAGCTCAGATTTCTTCAAATGATGATTTTTCCCCATGCACTCTCAGTGGTGCGCTTAAGACCTTATCCTTGCAATTATATATGGTGTGCAAAGTTCAAGCACAGGGAAAATTCACCAGCTTGAATGTCTCATGGCACCCCACTAAACCCTAGCAGAAGAAGCGGCAAGCTCGTAACAAAATGGTGATTTTCATAATGCAATGACTATAGAGCTCCAAAGACAAGAATATCCATATTCACTCTCAATGTAGCGCCTAAGACACTATCCTTAAAATTATCTATGGAGTTTAAGGTTCCACCACAAAGAGAATTCACCAGGTTGAATGATCCATGATACCACACCAAATCCTAGGAGAAGAAGCAGCTCGATTGGATTTTGTCCAAATGTTGAATTTTCCCATGTATTCTCAATGGTGCACCTAAGACATTAACTTTGGAAATAACTCTGGCATGCAAGTTTCCAGCACTGAGAGAATTCAGCAGGTTGAATATCTCAAGGCACCCTACCAAACCCTAGCAGAAGAAGCGGCTAGCGCCTATTTTTTAAAATGGTGATTTTCCTGAAGCAAGCGCTATGGAGCTTCGTAGACAATATCCTTGCAACAATCTCTAGCGTGCAAAATGCCAGAACCTGGAAACTTCAGCAAGTCTAATGACACCCCACAAAACTCTAGCAGAAGAGAGCGCTAGCTCAGATTTCTCCAAATGGTGACTTTCCATACCTACTCTCAATGCATCGCCTAAGACATTATCCTTGCAATTATCTATGGCGTGTAAGGTTCTAGCTCAAGGAAAATTCACCAAGATGAATGTATCATGGCACACCACCTAAGTCTAGCAGAAGAAGCGGATAGCTCGTATTTTTCCAAATGGTGATTTTTCTAATGCAATCTCTATTGAGCTCCGATGACATTACCCTTGCAAAAATATCTCTGGCGTGCAAATTGCCAGAACCAGGAAACTTCAGCAGGTGGAATGTCTCAAGACACCCCACCAAACCCTAGAAGAAAATAGTGTCTAGCTCAGATTCTTCAAATCATGATTTTCCAAATTCACTCTCAATGGTGCGCTTAAGACATTATCCTTGGAAATTTCTCCAGCATGCAAGGTTCCAGTACAGGAAAAATTCACCAGGTTGAATGTTCCATGGCACCCCACCAAACCCTAGCAGAAGAAGCGGCAAGCTCGCATTTTAACAAATGGTGATTTTCCTAATGCAATCGCTATAGAACTCCAAAGAGTCCCTTGCAAATATCTCTGGCGTGCAAACTGCCAGAACCGGGAAACTTCACCAGGTGTAATGTCTCATGACACTCCACCAAACCCTAGCAGAAAAGAGTGACTAGCTCATAATTCTCCATATGATGATTTTTCCCCATGCACTCTCAATGGTGCGCCTATGACTTTAATCTTGGAAATATCTCTGGCCTGAAAAATGCCAGAACCAGGAAAGTTCAGCAGGTGCAATGTTTCATGACACTCCAAGAAACCCTAGCAGAACAGAACGCTAGCTCAGATTTCTCTAAATGGGGACTTTCGCTACCTGCTCTCAATGTAGCGCCTAAGACATTATCCTTGTCATTATCTTTGGCGTGTAAGGTTCCAAGCACAGGGATAATTCAGGAGGTTTAATGTTGCATGGCACTCTGCTAAAGTGTACCAGAAAAAGCGACTCGCTCAGATTTTTCCAGATTGTGATTTTTTTAATCTACTCTCTATGTAGTGCCTTATCTATTAACCTTTAGAATATCTCCAGCATACAAGGTGCTAACACCGGGAACCTTAAGCAGGTTGAATATCTCTTGACATCCCACCAAAGCCAAAGAAGTTCCTAGCTTGAGTTTCCCCATGCATTCTCTTTGGAGCAGCCATAACTTTAATTTTGCAAAGTATTAATCTATACTGGCTTGGCTCTTATTGCCAGATTTGACCTTAGGTATCTTTGAAAAACAATAGGTGGCGCTAGGTTAGGAGCAAATTTCTCTTTTTAACCAATGATTTGTATGCCTCATCAAGAATTTTTAACATGGTCTAATAAGTCCCAATGAGGTCTTCCTTGTATTCCTTACCCAGAATTCATAGCAGGGCACGCATGGTCTAATAAGTCCCAGTGAGGTCTTATTTGTGTTCCTTACCCAGAATTCTTTGCAGGGCATGCATGGTCTAATTAGTCCCAATAAGGTCTTTTTTGTATTACTTACCCAGAATTCTTATTTGTTTTCTGAAGGACTCTGGTTTTGTTATTCTTCCCAGATTATGACAATGGTAGTGTTTTTTCGTTTAAAAACCACCATGTGGTAATATAGAGAAAGCTACCTTTCTATTAGTAGGGCTAGGAGGAAATATCTCTTTTTTCATAAACCAAGTCTTATTTGTATGCTTTACCAGAATTCTCAGCAGGACATGCATGGTCTAATAAGTCATAAAGAGGTCTTAATTGTATTCCTTACCCAGAATTCTTAGCAGGTTGTCCATTGTTTAATAGTTCTCTGTACCAGTCTCTCCTTAATGAGAGTCATTCCCCCGTCTGAGCCACTTGGAGGGCTGAGATCTTGTAATATAGTAAAACTTTGCAACTGCTGTTTGGTGGTTACAGGTTTGAATGCCCTTTTTGTATCCTCCTGATCTCTAGGAGAAAGAGTTGTGTGATTTTTAAAGTCTTTGCTCCTCAGCCTACCTTTGTTTATTTGGAGATGGTTGCAAATGTTAGTACGTGTTACTACACATGTGGGTTAGAACCTATATGGAGGCTAGAGAAAGTGGTCTTCCTGTTTCAACAGGGGGATAACTGTGATTTGATCTTCTTGCTGACTTTTGGTCAGGAAGCTTGTGGGTTGCTAGGAGGCCCATGTTCTTTTAGAAAGCTTTTGTGATGAACGCATGCCTGTTTTGTCTGTTAATGGGACCTATGTTTGTTTTTTTTTTTTTTTTCTGGAGAGCTCTAATTCAGTTATTCTTCCCAGTTTATGACAATAGCAGTTTGTTTTTTTCGTTTAAAAACCTTGTGGAATTATAGAAAAAGCTACCTTTCTTTCTATTAATAAGTCTCGGAGGAAATTTCTCCTTTTCCATGAATGAGGTCTTATTTGTATGCTTTTTCCAGTATTCTCAGCAGGACATAAAATGATCTAATAAGTAGTAAAGAGGTCTGAGTGGCATTCCTTACCCAGAACTCTTAGCAGATTATCCATTGTTTAATAATTCTCTGTACCAGTCTCTCCCTAATGAGAGATCAAGCTCCTCTGTTTCGTCCACAAAGTTTCATTTATACTCCTTACCCAGAATTGTTATCAGGACATGCATGGCTCCTTTCCCATAATGCCTTGTGATATGTAGATGCTTAGTAGAGGGCGAAAGGCAACTCAAAACTCTACACACCTTAACTGGTGCTCTCCTCAAGGAGAGATGTCCCTGTCCATAACCCACTCATTGACTCCCCACAAAGCCAGCCAGTTCACTTTGCTCTGCACTGATGAGGGGCAAAAATCAGATGCAGATAAATGAAACTAGCTTGGCTAAAATCCTTTTGCTGTCTTAAGACTCGGTGAGTCAAAAGCAAACTGAGGATCTGTTACATCCAACAGAGGGCGCATGAGCTCCCAGCTCCTTTCCTATGATGCCTTGTGACGTGTAGATGCTTAGTAGAGGGTGAAAGGCAACTCAAAACTCTACACAACTTAACTGGTGCTCTCCTCAAGGAGAGATGTCCCTGTTAGTAAGTCCCAATGAGGTCTTATTTTTATTCTTTACCCAGAATTCTTAGCAGGGTTTGCATTGCAATCTTTACCAGTCTCTCCCTAATGAAAGACATTACCCATTCTGACCCACATCGAGACCTGTCACCTAGCTAGACTAGCATTCTGCTCTATGCTGGTGCTTGACAGAATGCTCTCAAACAGTTGACAATGAAAGAGAGTTTCTTCTTTTTGGAGTTATCGTGTTGTTTTGGTTAATGTTCTTGGATTGCTACATTTGAAAAGTATTGTTATTGGTGTAGTACGAGCGTAGTACCTGTTTTTAATAAAGCTGTCTAGTTATTAACTAGGCCTTCTTGAGTGGTGTCCTATTATATGGAGATAACAGAATGCCAGGAACAGAGAAGTAGAGAACCACACTGCAGTGTGTTTGGGCTGTAGGATCGAAGCCGTTAGGTTCGTGAGCTTGAAAGGCTGAGGTGATGAAGTGCCCCAGGGGACGATGATTCCTGAGGATGGTATCCCACTGAGTTTGGCACACTGCACTGTACTTCCCTTTCACAGCTTGTGAGCAGTCGTCCTTTTAGAAAAAGCCGCTAGCTCGGGTTTTGCCAAATGGTGACTTTGTTTCCCATGAGTTCTCTATGAAGCACCTATGACATTAACCTTGTAAATTTCTCTGATGTGCAAGGTGTCAGCAACGGAAAACTTCAGAAGGTTGAATGTCTCATGGCACTCCACTAAACCCTAGCAGAAGAAGCTGCTACCTCGGGTTTGGCCAAATAGTGATTTTCCCCCATGTGTTTTCTATGGAGCATGGTTGCAAAAACTGGGAAACTTCAGGAGGTTGAATGTCTCATGGCACCACACCAAGCCATTGCAGAAGAAGAGGCAATTTCTGTTTAAGCCAAATGGTGATTTTCCTCATGCATTCTCTATAGAGCGCCTATAACATTAATCTTGCTTTTATCTCCAACGTGTAAGGTGCAACTGGAAAACTTTTAGGGAGTTGAATGTCTCATGGCAACCTACTAAAACCTAGCAGAAGCCGCTTGCTCAGGTTTCACCAAATAGTGATTTTCCCCATGACTAATCTATGGAGCTCTCATAACACTAGCCTATTAAACCTCTGTAACATCATGCAGGGTAGCACAAGCAGAAAGCTTCATGAGGTTGAACGCCTCATTGCACCTCTGCAAACCCTAGCAAAATCAGCTGTGATCTCGGGTTCCAGCAAACAAAAACTTTTCCCCTTGCTTTCTATATGGAACGCTTAGGACATTGTTCTTAACAAAATTTCCAAAGACTCAGAGACCTTCTCCGTTCTTCATCACAGAGTGAAGTACTGGCTATGTGACAGGTCTAGATATGGGTCAGAAGTGGCAATGTCTCTCATCAAGGAGAGACTGGTACAGAGGAGTCCTTTTAAGACATACATGGTCCGCTGAGTATTCTAAGTAAGGAATACAAATAAAACCTTGCTGGGTTACCTGGCGCCACCTTTTGGAAGGTAGTTCCCTATAGATTGAGACCTCGCAAGTTTAATGTTGCTTCCCTTTTAACAAAGATGAAGTATAGTATCTGTTCTTAACAGACCTTGGATAATAATTCCCCACCACAGCTGGGAGTGGCAAGTGGGGGGAGATAACAGAGGCCTAACAGAACACTAGGAATGAACAGTGAACCAGACTGTGGTGGATCTGGGCTGCAGTATTGCAGCCATTAGGAATGTGAGTTTGAATGCCTGAGGTATTGAGTTGCCCCAGGGGAAGGTAACACTGGCACACACTTTGTAAGCAATCACCATTTTTCCTTGGTCTCTCAGCACCATGAACTTTTAGCAGATTAAATGTCTAATGGCTCCCCACCAAATACTAGTAGAAGAAAAGGCTAGCTCAGATTTTTCCAAATGATTTTCTTATGTTTTCTCAATGAAGAACCTATGAAATTAACCCTGCAAATATCTGTGGCGTGCAAGGTGCCAGAACCGTAAAATTTCAGCAGATTGAATTTCTCATAGCAGATCAGCAAACCCTAGTAGAAGAAGAGGCTAGTTCAGTTTGTCCAAATGTTGATTTTCCACCTGCAAACTCTATGGCGCGAGGAAATCATTAACCTTGTAAAAATCTCACGCTTGCAAAGTGCTACAACCAGGAGACTTTAGCAAGTTGAAGGGGTCATGACACCCCAGCAAAATCTAGCAGAAAATCCTGGCTAGCTCAGATTTCTTCAAATGATGATTTTTCCCCATGCACTCTCAGTGGTGCGCTTAAGACCTTATCCTTGCAATTATATATGGTGTGCAAAGTTCAAGCACAGGGAAAATTCACCAGCTTGAATGTCTCATGGCACCCCACTAAACCCTAGCAGAAGAAGCGGCAAGCTCGTATTTTAACAAAATGGTGATTTTCATAATGCAATGACTATAGAGCTCCAAAGACAAGAATATCCATATTCACTCTCAATGTAGCGCCTAAGACACTATCCTTAAAATTATCTATGGAGTTTAAGGTTCCACCACAAAGAGAATTCACCAGGTTGAATGATCCATGAAACCACACCAAATCCTAGGAGAAGAAGCAGCTCGATTGGATTTTGTCCAAATGTTGAATTTCCCCATGTATTCTCAATGGTGCACCTAAGACATTAACTTTGGAAATAACTCTGGCATGCAAGTTTCCAGCACTGAGAGAATTCAGCAGGTTGAATATCTCAAGGCACCCTACCAAACCCTAGCAGAAGAAGCGGCTAGCGCCTATTTTTTAAAATGGTGATTTTCCTGAAGCAAGCGCTATGGAGCTTCGTAGACAATATCCTTGCAACAATCTCTAGCGTGCAAAATGCCAGAACCTGGAAACTTCAGCAAGTCTAATGACACCCCACAAAACTCTAGCAGAAGAGAGCGCTAGCTCAGATTTCTCCAAATGGTGACTTTCCATACCTACTCTCAATGCATCGCCTAAGACATTATCCTTGCAATTATCTATGGCGTGTAAGGTTCTAGCTCAAGGAAAATTCACCAAGATGAATGTATCATGGCACACCACCTAAGTCTAGCAGAAGAAGCGGATAGCTCGTATTTTTCCAAATGGTGATTTTTCTAATTCAATCTCTATTGAGCTCCCATGACATTACCTTTGCAAAAATATCTCTGGCGTGCAAATTGCCAGAACCAGGAAACTTCAGCAGGTGGAATGTCTCAAGACACCCCACCAAACCCTAGAAGAAAATAGTGTCTAGCTCAGATTCTTCAAATCATGATTTTCCAAATTCACTCTCAATGGTGCGCTTAAGACATTATCCTTGGAAATTTCTCCAGCATGCAAGGTTCCAGTACAGGAAAAATTCACCAGGTTGAATGTTCCACCAAACCCTAGAAGAAGCATCTCGATTAGATTTTCCCAAATGTTGAATTTCCCCATGCATTCTCAATGGGGCGCCTAAGAAATTATTCTTGCAATTATTTATAACGTCTAAGGTTCCAGCACAAGGAAAATTCACCAGGATGAATGTATCATGGCACCTCACCAAAGTCTAGCAGAAGAAGCGGATAGCTCGTATGGTGATTTTTCTAAAGTCATAAGGCCCTTATGACTTTACCCTTGCAAATATCTCTGGTGTGCAAATTGCCAGAACCAAGAAACTTCAGAAGGTGGAATGTCTCATGACACCCCACCAAACCCTAGCAGAAGAGACCGCTAGCTCAGATTTCTCCAAATGGTGATTTTCCCTACGTAACCTCAATGTAGCGACTAAGACACTATCCTTGCAAATATCTATGGCAAGGTTCCAACACAGAGAGAATTCACCAAGGTGAATGTTCCATGGCACCCCTCCAAATTCTAGAAGCAGCTCTCTTGGATTTTTCCAAATGTTGATTTTCCCCTTGCACTCTGAAAGGTGCGCCTAAGACATTGACCTTGGAAATGTCTCTGACATGCAAGGTTCCAGTACTGGGAAAATACACCAGATTGAATCATTGCACCACACAAAAGTTTAGCACAAGTGGCTAGCTCGTATTTTTCTAAATGGTGATTTTTCTAATGCTATCGCTATAGGGCTCCGATTACTTTATTCTTGCAATTATCTTTTGCGCGCAAATTGCCAGAACTAGGAAACTTCAGCAGGTGGAATGTCTCATGACACCCCAACAAACTCTAGCACAAAATAGTGGCTATCCCAGATTTCTTCAAATTATGATTTTCCTCATGCACTTTCAGAAATGGTGCGCTCTAGACATTATTCTTAGAAATATCTCTGGCATGCAACGTAGCAGGAATAAGGAAATTCAGCATGTTAAATGTTTCATGGCACACTACCAAACCCTAGCAGAAGAAGCGAGTAGCTCGTATTTTTCAAAAAGGTGACTTTCCTAATGCAAACGCTATGGAGCTCAGAAGACATCTCTGACGTGCAAATTGCCAGAACCAGAAAACTTCAGCAGGTGGAATATAGAAAATAGTGTCTAGCTCAGATTCTTCAAATAATGATTTCCCCATTCACTCTCAACGGTACGCTTAAGATAATATCTTTGGAAATGTCTCCAGCATGCAAGGTTCCAGCAAAAGGAAAATTCATAAGGTTGATAAGATGCCACAATTTATACAAGTAGTAAAGTTACCCAGTTCTGGCATGCCCGAGATAATCGCTAGAGTAATGTGACGATCGCTTCATGCAGAAAATCACTTTTTCGCCAACCTCGAGCTACAAACTTCTCCGACTAGGGATTACTGGGCTGCCAAGAGCTATCCTTAATGATAAAGTTTCCCTGTTATTACACCTTGCATGCCCGAGATAATTGCTAGAGTAATATCATGTTCACTGCATGGAGAAAATCACATTTCGCGTAATTCGAGCTACCAACTTCTCCGACTAGGGTTTGATGGGGTGCCAGCAGATATACTTACTGGTGAAGTTTCCCTGTTATTGCACTTTGCATGCCCGAGATAATCGCTAGAGTAATGTCATGTTCACTCAATGGAGAAAATCACATTTCGCGTAATTCGAGCTACCAACTTCTCCGACTAGGGTTTGATGGGGTGCCACGAGTTATACTTACTGGTGAAGTTTCCCTGTTATTGCACCTTGCATGTCCGAGATAATCGCTAGAGTAATGTCATGTTCACTCCATGGAGAATATCACATTTCACGTAATTCGAGCTACCAACTTCTCCGACTAGGGTTTGATGGGGTGCCACGAATTATACTTACTGGTGAAGTTTCCCTGTTATTGCACCTTGCATGTCCGAGATAATCGCTAGAGTATTGTCATGTTCACTCCATGGAGAAAATCACATTTCGCGTAATTCGAGCTACCAACTTCTCCGACTAGGGTTTGATGGGGTGCCACGAGTTATACTTACTGGTGAAGTTTCCCTGTTATTGCACCTTGCATGCCCGAGATAATCGCTAGAGTAATGTCATGTTCACTCCATGGAGAAAATTACATTTCGCGTAATTCGAGCTACCAACTTCTCCGACTAGGGTTTGATGGGGTGCCACGAGTTATACTTAATGGTGAAGTTTCCCTGTTATTGCACCTTGCATGCCCGAGATAATCGATAGAGTAATGTCATGTTCACTCCATGGAGAAAATCACATTTCGCGTAATTCAAGCTACCAACTTCTCCGACTAGGGTTTGATGGGGTGCCACGAGTTATACTTACTGGTGAAGTTTCCCTGTTATTGCACCTTGCATGCCCGAGATAATCACTAGAGTAATGTTATGTTCCCTCCATGGAGAAAATCACATTTCGCGTAATTCAAGCTACCAACTTCTCCGACTAGGGTTTGATGGGGTACCACGAGTTATACTTACTGGTGAAGTTTCCATGTTATTGCACCTTGCATGCCCGAAATAATCGCTAGAGTAATGTCATGTTCGCTCCATGGAGAAAATCACTTTTTCTCTAAAGTCGAGCTACCATCTTCTCCGACTAGGGTTTGACGGGGTGGCACGAGTTATACTTACTGGTGAAGTTTCCCTGTTATTGCACCTTGCATGCCCAAGATATTCGCTAGAGTAATGTCATGTTCACTCCATGGAGAAAATCACATTTCGCGTAATTCAAGCTACCAACTTCTCCGACTAGCGTTTGATGGGGTGCCACGAGTTATACTTACTGGTGAAGTTTACCTGTTATTGCACCTTGCATGCCCGAGATAATCGCTAGAGTAATGTCACGTTCGCTCCATGGAGAAAATCACTTTTTCTCTAAAGTCGAGCTATCAACTTCTCCGACTAGGGTTTGATGGGGTGCCACGAGTTATACTTACTAGTGAAGTTTCCCTGTTATTGCACCTTGCATGCCCGAGATAATCGCTAGAATAATGTCATGTTCACTCCATGGAGAAAATCACATTTCGCGTAATTCGAGCTAACAACTTCTCCAACTAGGGTTTGATGGCGTGCCACGAGCTATACTTACTGGTGAAGTTTCCCTGTTATTGCACCTTGCATGCCCGAGATAATCGCTAGAATAATGTCATGACCCCCAGTGAACAATTAGCTCTTTGTCAGCAACTACCAGACCCTCAATTAGAACCCAGTGCCTTTCTCAGGAAAATGAGAATGATTCAACAAAACTATAAAGCCAGTTGGAGGGACCTTATGGCCCTCATACAAGTTAAATGTACTGAGGGACTATTAGGGACTATAAATCTTACTGCTCGATTTGGTAGATATGAACCCCTTAACACAGAATCCACAGGAAGTGGAGACACCTTCTTAGAAAGGCTAAAAGAATGGTGTGATAGACAAGCAGAGACTAGACGAACTGCCTTGACCACTTGTAAACGAGAGAAAGGAGAGTCTGTTGAAGCATATTATGGCAGATTGCTCACAAAGGTAGTGGATTCCGGATGGGGGGGGATGCCCCAAATGTTTTAAGGAATACTATGGTCACTGAGGCCTTTATGCAAGGAATCGGATCTACCCTAGCAGAAAAGATTAAGGGTTGTACCCCAGACTGGAGACGTGCAGATCCTGATAATTTGTATGCCAAAGCTGTTGGTTTTGCTGTAGATGAAAGAGAGAAAAAGGCAGCAGCCCCGGTAAACAGTTACACTAATTCAGGTATCCCAAATCCGGATAACCAGAATAATCAGGGCAAACAGGGTACCCGCCCTAGACAACAGGGACAGAGGGAAAACAGGAAGTGTTTCAATTGTGGAAAACAAGGACACCTAGCCAGAGATTGCTGGTGTCCCAAACAAAATAACAATAATAGAGGACAGTCTAGAAACTGCACATCTGGCCCCGACCAAGGCCTGGGTTAATTCACAATGAAGGTCAGGTCCTCCTGCCCCAGTGTCCCTCTTATCTTCAGCAGAGAGAGATATACAAATCTTTCAACCTGTATTGATTAATGGAAAGGAGGTGCCGTTTCTAATAGACACTGTGGCCACAAAATCTTGTGTCAGTAAAGCCATCGTTAACAAATTTAACCTACCATTGTCGGGGGATAGCCAGGTGGTTCAGGGAGTGTCAGGTCTCCCTGTTACCCTTGACCAAAAAGACCCTATAGAGACATAATTTCAAGGATGTAGAATTCTAACTAGATACCTTGTCTCTGACACCTCAGATAATATATTGAGTACGGATGTGATGGGGGTCCTAGGTTGTAACATCATGTTACATCCCTCTGGTGAAGCTTATGTGCGGACCACACACACAAACCATGAGATACTTTGCCTAGTATTTGCTATAGTGAATACTCCACATTCTGTGTTCACCCTCACTGAAGAAGAGAATATATTATTGTCACAGGTCCCAGAAAGTCTCTGGGCAACAAGTAAAACAGATCTAGGCAAGTTAGATGTCCCTCCTGTTATGGTAACTTTGAAACCAGGGGCCCAGCCACCCAGAATCAAGCAATACCCATTAACACACGCGCAAGGAAATGCTATAGCTATGACTATAGAAGAATTGCTAAAAGCTAAGGTTTTAAAGGAATGTACTTCAGTGGCCAACACACCGTTATTCCCTGGTAAGAAGAAAGGTAAAAAGGGCGAGCCAGACACTTATCGTATGGTTCATGACTTGAGAGAACTAAACAAAGTGACTTTGCTTGAAACCCCGGTAGTGCCTAATCCCCATACACTGTTGTCTGCAATTCCAGCAGGGACCACATACTACACGGTGGTGGACTTAAGTAATGCTTTTTTTTTCAATTCCCCTCGAACCAGACTGGCAATACTTGTTTGCCTTCACCTTTAGGGGCAAACAATACACCTGGACAGTCTTACCACAAGGAGCACAAAATAGTCCAAATCAATTTACAAGATGTCTTACTTTGGTCATGAATGCCTGGGAACCACCCTCAGATGATGTTGTGTTACTACAATATGTTGATGATCTTCTTCTTTGTGCCCCAGATAAACAGACATGTGATACCTGAGGTGATAGAATCTGATAGAGGTACACATTTCACAGGTGAGATAATGAAAGAAATAATGTCTGCATTAGGGATTGAGCAAGCTTTCCACACACCCTACCATCCTCAGAGTTCAGGCAAAGTTGAAAAGTTGAATGGTACACTCAAGTTGAAGATTCAGAAAGCCATGGCAGAGACAGGAAAGCCCTGGCCCGAATGCCTGTCCTTAGCCTTATATTCAGTAAGGACTACTCCTAACAGGAGGACAGGGTTATCACCATTTGAGATATTGTTTGGAAGTGTGCCTAGGTTGGGGTTGTATTTTCCCCAGACTTTACAACTCAATTATGACAGTACTGCCAGCTATGTTCAGAGCTTGTGTCAAAGACTGAAAGTAACACAAACAAGTGTTCTCTTTTATTCCACACCCTTCTGATTTTGCAGGGACACATAGCCTGCAGCCTGGCAATTGGGTGGTTGTAAAAAGACACGTCAGAAAAACCCTTTAGCCTAGATTTGATGGCCCTTTCCAAGTACTGTTGACAACTGCCACTTCGGTCAAACTAGAAGGAAAGCCTAACTGGATACACGCTTCCCATTGTAAAAAGGTCCTTGAATCTGAGCAAGGATGAAGAAATGGACATTATTCGTTTTGTGCCTTCTAAGAGGACTCACAATCAGTGAGACCTGGAAATCCCTTCAGGGGATTAAAGAAGTGGACAATAAGTTTATTAAACACCATCTTGTGATGGTGGAAGGGTTTAATTATACCCTCAAGGATTGCTGGATCTGTATACACTCTCCTATTACCTCCACTAGTTTACCCTTCCTGGCTGTACCTGTCCCTATTGATGAATTACTACAGTGGCCAGGATGTACAGATAATGTTGTAGATGATGTGGAAACTAAGTTATGGGCAAATGTTACTATAGGGATACCGATAGTGGGATGGATAGATTATCCGTGGTGGCAAGGTAACCTTACTGGAAACAATAAGAATATCCAATACGTGACTTATAGTGGGGAGAGATGGGTTTTTAGGAATAGATCCACTGCCACCATATTGGGTAAGACTCCCCAGACCCGGATACAGATAAGTTTTGGGGATGATGGACAGAAGAGAGGGGATTTTTGGGCACCTTGGGCTATAAAAAGAAACATACATAACACTTCCTGGGAACATGCACACCTATTTGTAGAGGGAGACAATCACACGTGTAAAGAGATACCCGGGAACATAGAGTGTGTGAATGAGACAGTTGAAGAAAGGCTTTACAGGAAAAAGAACCTTTCATTTGTTTGTGGAAATCGAGACCTGGGGTACTGTAGAGCACTGGTTAAACTACCCTCTTGGTGTATGCTAAAGAATGTATCTGGCTTTGTGGATCTTGTACACAAACTTATTACACAACATTCAGCCTTATTCGATTTACCTCCTCAGATGTATTGGGCATGTGGCAGCAGTGCGTATAAGTGGTTACCAGTGGGAGTGGAAGGCACATGTACAATAGTAAGACTTACTCCTGCTACCTTTGTTGTTGATAAATTAAATACGAAATCCATACATAAAAACACACTCTGTACAAGAGAGCTGCAGACAACACTCCTAGGAAAAGTGGTAGACCTCACTTGGTACAGTCAAGCACTGGGAATAAGATAGTAAGCACAATACTCATGTATCCTATGATAATGCAGATGTGGGACAAGCTAGTGAAAAGTACTGATTATCTCGATGATCAAATATGGGAAATTCTGGGGATACTTAATACCACTATTGCAGTACAGAATCAGTTGATAATAGTCACTAATCAACACACATTGGTATTAGACTATGTAACTGCAGCTCAGGGAGGAATGTGCCAGGTAGTGGGACCCACCTGCTGCCACTACATTGACCCAGAAGGCAACATCAAAGAAAAACGAAAATTGGAGGAAGTATACAGGTTAAGAGAAGAATATGAGAGGATGAATGTTCAGAACAAAGACGGTGGTCCGAAACATTTTCATTCTTAAATCCGGTCAATTGGTTTAAAGGTATAGGTGGGTGGGTGGCAGGATTGATCCAGATGGTCATACAAATAGCAATGATTATATTACTGATATATTGCTTCGCAAAAATCGTTTTAATTTGCATTAATGGCTGTAATAGAGATAAGTATAAGTGGTAGACATCTGGTAATGACTCCAACGGGGAATCCAGCTGGACTGGCACCTGAGGGTGAATGTACTCGTTGGGGAAGTCATTAGATGTCTAAAATGGGGGAAATGTAAGGGTTAAAAATATTCTGCTCACCAGACATATATGCTGTTAAGAAAAATAGAAGAAAAACAAAAGTTATTGCTGTAAGCATGTCGCCCACCACAAAGTCTGGGCTGTCTGTCATTATAGAATGTGGTTAAGATAAGACCATATCACAAACGTCTAAAGATTGCTATCTTTGACCTTTTACCGTTAGGTGTTATGTTTTGTGACATTAAGTGATCTTTTGAAATATGTTTTTGTATCATGAAGCCCCAGTCTAGTTTAAACTGGTTTTGGGACGTATGTGATAGCGGAACTGTAAGACTAAGTATGGACATCGTGTCATGTGACTGATGTATAACTGTGCTTCCTATATAACCTTGCTCTGCCAATCAATAAAGCGAAGCATTCTATACATGATACCTTGGTGTTTGTTTGTTTCCCGAGCGCTCGATATTTGTTCCTTATTGATTAGGCCTAAGACAACATAACCCGGGGAGTTCCCCCGACACATAGTACAAGACATAATTTCATATGTTTGAATATTTTCTTGAATATTTTACACATATATATTACACAATATTATACACATATATATTATCATTGTAGCTTACTTTTCCATTTAACCATAGGCTAACACTTATATCAAAATATTTTCCCTTTGGGCATAAACATCATCATACCCAGGCTGCGGACCCTGGTGGCCCAAAGCCAAGTTTCACTTAGTAATAATTGACATTTAACATTATTGGGTAACACAGCATCATGTTCAGCTTGTGATTTTCTGCGTGTCCATCACATCAGATACAACGTCCTTGGAGCTACTTGGCAGTCAATTAATGTTTTGGTTATTCCCTGCAGAACATCTGCACAGTGCTACAACAGAATACAGGAATACAATTCAGGCAGATAGCAGTTAATACTGACACCAAAATTACATATTACTATTTTTGTACAATTTTCAGTTATTTTCCAAACCCCACCTTTTGTCATTACCACAGGTGTTCAAAACCCCTGAGTTGTACTTCAGGTTACCTTAAGGGCAAACTGCCAGACTTTAGAATTTTCTTCACTGGATTCCAACCAAAAGTTGAACCCCTGTGGAACATCACAATATCCTATTTTCTTCTTTTTAGGGGACATTTCCTGAAAGCGGATTTAATTTTACAAAAAACATAAAAGTTGAATCCTGGCATTGATATAAACAGAATGAATATTATAAATACAAGTTGACTTATATATATATATATATATATATATATATATATAATACATAATATTCTAAACCTCATACTGATGGTGTACAGTTTTTCTCTTTGCACTATATCAGATTCTTCTGAGTGTTTTGGTAAGGTAAATAATATTTCACACAGATCTGGGAGGATTATATCATAACATCTTTCCATGTAAAATGGATTCTATTAAACAATAATACTGAGGAGGGTGACGTCCCCCTTCAGGCCTGATTCTCTGAGTAAGGTGGGGGTGATTCATTATTTCCTGAATTGTCATCTCTTTTGACTTTCCTTCTTGGAGCTCTGCACTGCCTTCTCACATGTCCTGGTTTCCCACAATTGAAGCAGTAGATCACCTTTCGATAACAGGGGTCAATGCCAGCCACTGCAGGTTTGTGGGGTCTACTATTCAATTCTTCCCCCTGAGCAATTTTACACAAAGTGGGTGGATCCATTGTCCTCCATTCTGGCCTGGATTTTTGTACTGCATTTCTTACTTGCCTTACAAGCCCCTCCATGAAGGCAGAGGCTAACACCTTCAAATGTATCTTGTTATCTGCTTCATACCCCATATCTTCCCATGCAGTGCACACTCCCTTGTAGAATTTTTCTACACTTTCCCCTCTGTCCTGTGTCAGGTCTGTCAAATTGACTGATAATTCACTTTGTCTGTCTTTTGCCCATTTCTCCAATTGAGCAACATAGTCTTGTCCTGAAACTTTAGTTGTCAAATAGTCCTTTTCCATTAACATAACATCACATAACATGGTACTAGTCATTTTAGCTTCAACCAACTGTTTCATGTCATTCCATGTGGCCCCATAACTTGTCTGTATTTGAGACAGTACTTTTACGAAGGGCAGGGGTCTAATCTCTGGGTCTGGCAAGGTTTTAAGCAACCTCATCATGTCAGTCGGGGACCATTTGTACACCTGATATTGTCTCACTGGAGGCTGAGCCACTTTACACAAAGACTCTACAACCACATGTTTCATGTCCTCGCTCTCTCCTCCACTTCTATCAATAATTTCAGGTGACTCCGCTGACTCTTGAATCTCTCTGTTGTTACCCATATTTGTCAGTTCACCTCTCAGTACAGTATACTGGGGAAAATTATCTGAAATCCTAGGTGATACATATGTCTTAACCCTTTCTGGGGGGGATTTTTTTTCTTTCTTTGGGGGGGGGTGGGAAAAATAAACTTTGGTCCGGTGGTTTTGTTTGGGGGGGTGGGGGGGGGGCTTCCCCCTTTTTTTTTTTTTTTGCCAAAAAAAGGAATTTTTTGTTTTTTTGTTTTTCTTTTTTTTTTTTTTTTTTTTTTTTTTTTTGTTGTGGTTGTTTTTTGTGCCCCCTCAATTTGGGGGTTTTGGTGGGGGGGGGGGTTGGGTTGGTGGGGGGGGTGGCGGTTTTGGGGGGGGGGGGGGGAATAAAAAAATAAAAAAAAAAAAAGTGTTTTTTTTTTTTTTTTTTTTTCCTGGGAAAACCACCCTTTCTTTTTGAAAAAAAAAAAAAAAAAAAATTATTTTTTTTTTTTTTTTTTGGGGGGGGGAGGTGGGGTGTGTGAGAGAAGAAAAAAAAAAAAAAAAAAAAAAAAAATAAAATATCAGGAATATTCCAAGGTGAGAGGCATTACATTGATAGCAGACAGATAGATAGGGCGTAGCAGGGGGGGGGGATATAACAGGCAGAGAGATATTTCAGTTCTCTGTGTGTAATGATCTCCGCTTAGGTCGGTGTTGGTTGTACAGCCTAACCGCGGTGGGGAGGAAAGACTTCCGATAGCGCTCCTTCTCACACCTAGGGTGGAGCAGTCGGTCACTGACAGTACTGCTCAGCGCGATCACAGTCTCATGCATGGGATGGGACTTCTTCTTCTGCATGGAGCTCACCACGGACAGTATCCTTCTGTCACCCACCACCTGCACTGGGTCCAGTGGGCTCCCCAGGACAGAGCTGGCCCTTCTAATCAGCTTGTCAAGTTTATTTCTGTCCCTGGTTGATATACTGCTCCCCCAGCAGGCCACTCCAAAGAAGATGGCTGATGCCACTACCGAGTTGAAGAAAGTTCTAAGAAGTGCCCCCCGGATTCCAAAGGCTCTCAGCTTCCTAAGCAGGTAGAGCCTGCTGTGGCCCTTCCTGTACAGGGCCTCCATATGATCTGCCCAGTCCAGCTTATTATTAAGGAGCAAACCCAGGTACTTATAGGTGTTCACAATCTCGATGCCCGTCCCCAGGATGTCCACTGGTTTAGGAGGGCTTCTGCCTTTGCGGAAGTCCACCACCATCTCCTTGGTCTTCCCCGCGTTAATCTTCAGGTGGTTCCGGTGGCACCAGTCCACAAAATCCCGGTTCAGTTCTCTGTACTCCCTGTCATCATCATCTGTGATGAGACCCACTATTGCAGAGTCGTCAGAATACTTCTGTAGGTAGCAGCTGGATGAGTTGCACCTAAAATCTGCAGTGTACAGTGTGAAGAGGAAAGGGGCGAGAACCGTACCCTGAGGTGCCCCCGTATTACAGATCACTGTACCTGACACACAGTCTCGGGCTCTCACGTATTGAGGTCGATTTGTGAGGTAGTCTAGGATCCAGTTGGAGAGGTGGTGGTCCACTCCAGCAAGGCCCAGCTTGTCCCTCAATAACCTGGGCTGTATGGTGTTAAAAGCACTGGAGAAGTCAAAGAACATTATTCTCACTGTGTTCCCTGGTTTCTCCAGGTGAGACAGAGCCCTGTGCAGAAGATGGATGATGGCATCATCTACCCCAATGCCCGGCCGATAAGCAAACTGGAGTGGGTCCATAGCGGGGCTCACTAGAGGGCGGAGATGTGTGAGAACCAATCTCTCCAAGATCTTCATCAGGTGGGATGTCAGTGCTACAGGTCTGTAGTCGTTGAGGTCCATAGGGTGGGGTTTCTTTGGAACTGGTACCACACAAGAAGATTTCCATAATTCAGGGACTATTTCCTGCCTCAGGCTCATATTATACATATATGTAATTATACCACACAGCTGGTCCCCACAAGTCTTAATTAGCCTTGCACTGATGTCATCTGGCCCTGCGGCTTTCCTCGCCTTGATCTTTTTCATCTCCTTCCTCACCTGGGCTCGTGTGAAGGTCAGACTGTGGCCAGATAAAGATGGATTTCTGGATTTACTGGTCTGTTGGGAAGTGGCCGCATGGGGAGAAGTCATTGTGGTGGGGGGAGCTGAAGGACATACTGGGGTGGGAGGAGCTGGTGTGTGATCAAATCTGTTGAAGAATAGGTTTAGTTCATTAAGCCAGTTAACATCTGCCTCAATCTGGCAGACAGACTGTTTATGACCCGAAATTGACTTAAGCCCCTCCCAGACCCCCCTTATGTCTTTTCTTTCCATTTGCTTTTCCATTTTTTTCTTTATAACTGGATTTTCCCTGCCTGATTTGATGCCTCAGCTCCTTTTGTACTTCCCTCAACCCCTCCTTATCTCTTGTCCTGAATGCCATCTTTTTCTCCTTAAGTAGTGTTTTTATATCAGAGTTAATCCATGGTTTGTTATTGGAGAAGCACCTCACCACTTTTGTGGGTACTGTGTTGTCCACACAAAAATTAATGTAGTCCGTTATGCAGTGTGTGAGTCCTTCTATATCTTCCCCATAAGAATCCTGCAGAACTTCCCATGCGGTTGTGTCAAAACAATCCCTCAGAGCCTCATCACTCTCCTCGGACCATATCCTCACTGTGCGGGTGACAGCTGGTTCTCTACGTACAAGTGGCTTGTACACAGGTCGGAGATGTACTAGGTTGTGATCCGATCTTCCCAGGGGCGGTAGGGCTGATGAGTTATATGCCTCCCTCACGTTGGCAAAGAACAAGTCCAGTGTTTTGTTGTCTCTTGTGTGGCAGGTTACATACTGTGTGAAACTGGGCAGTGTGGATGATGGAGAGGCATGGTTGAAATCACCCGACAGAAGAAAGAGGGCCTGGGGGTGCTGAGACTGTAACTGGCTCAGCGTGGCTTGTAGGACCTCGCAGGCAGCGTCAGCTTTCGCAGAGGGGGGGACATATGCAGCTATCACGATGACATGTGATAGTTCCCTTGGTAGGTAGAAAGGTCTCATGCTCACAGCTAATAGTTCAATGTCCTTACAGCAAGTTTGATCCTTAATCACAATGTGCCTAGGATTACACCATCTATTATTCACAAACATTGCCAGCCCTCCTCCTTTCCTCTTACCGCTCTCCCTTGTCCTGTCTGCCCGAAGGAGTTTAAAACCATCCAAGGAGACCAGAGGGTCAGGAGTAACTTCAGTGAGCCAAGTCTCTGTAAGTAGCATCATGCTGCACGCCCGAAACTCCTGATGCTGCCTGGTGAGCGCTGTTAGTTCATCCATCTTGTTTGCAAGAGATCTCACATTGCCCATGATGATGGAGGGAACAGCTGGTTGGTAACGCCTCTTTTTAATCCTCTGAAGAGTTCCTGCTCTGCATCCCCTCACCCGCTTTTTCTTTCTCCAAATCTCACGGGGGATGTGTGACCAGATGGTATGCCCTCCTGCTGTGCCTCTGAGCTGCAGAATTTCCTCTCTTGTATAGACAAAGGAATTGTCTGCATACACAGAAGATCCCATTTTCAAGCAGAACAAAGACAGATAAAAACAAAAAAAAAAAAAAGTATCACAAGGGTCCAAGTCTTTGTGTGTGTTTCATAGTGCAAAGTCCTTAAGTAGAGAGGTACAAAACGAGTCATAGAAAGAAAAATAAGATAGAGAGTCTCAGAGCTGCTGTAGCTGGCAGCCACTCCAGCGGCGCCATCTTGGAAAAAAAAAAAAAAAAAAAAAAAAATTTGCTGAGGATGGTACATCAATATCTACCTCTGATTCTTTGAACACTTTAGACCACATCCTGACTTGCCCATTCAAGCCACTGTCTTTCAACCACCCCTCGTATTGCTTAACACTTTGCTCCCATTTCTCTGGGTAAAGTCTACCCACCCCCTTCATGAGCTTATACATATTCTTTATGGCTTCTTTTCCCTCCCTCTGCATCACAATCTCTGCAGGGGTTAAGCCTGGTTTGGGCTCACTACTGGAGGAACCCCCCATCTTTGCTGCTTTTGTGTTTCTATACACAACCACACTCTGGCCAGAGAATTTTCCAGCAAAGGTTACACGTTAAGCCCCCCCCAAAAACCCAAACCCCCAAAATTAAAAATTCTAAAAAAAAAAATTTTTCCCCCCAAAAAATATGGGGGGTTCTCTCCCTCTCCTACTCTCTCCCAAGCCCAATACCACAAGATATGACACAAAAAATAAAATCACTTTCAACACTTCTTCCCAATATCTAAGGGTGTTTTCACACAAATAAATTCCCTTCTGGTTGTTTGGGTATGTGGTCTCTTCTGTTTACCAATTTCTCGTATGATGTTTCCTTCCAGTGTTCTAGGTGTGGTACAGCAGTATCAGCATTTAAAACTACAAATATAATATGTCCAATCATCAAAATGTGTTACTCCACCAGCTCAGGCACAGTACATATATAATTCATACATGGCATCTATCCAAAACAAGGAACAAGGATCTTTAACAACCATTTGTTACACTTGACCTTTTCTGTCCAAAACAAACAACCTGACAATCACCTTTCATATCTGAGGGAAAAAACAGAATTCTTTTTACAAAGGACCAACCAAATGTAACTTCCCTTTTACTTACCACCAACACCCAACATCTTGAGCTGACACACAACGGAAGGGACAGAATTTTATCAAGAAACACTCTTACCGTTTTGCAGCGCTGCTATTCTGTCCATTCAGATGTGCCAATAATCTCATGACAGATCTCGGGCTTGGTGGGTTAGCGGGTTGGTCTTTGATCTCAGCAGTGCCTCCATCTGTTATCGAAACCCAAACTGGGTTCAAAATCCTGATTGTCAAGTGGTGCCAAATTATTTATAATCCATATTGATATATATATTTTGTGAGCTCACAGAGAAGGAACTAGCCTGACACACTCAGTCGGTGTTAAGCAAGTTGTGTTTATTAAAAACATAGCATAAGCTTTTATAGAGAACAGTAAATAATTATGAATTATAACAGAGCATGCGTGAAAACTGGTTATCCTGATTGACCATTGGCGGGAGGAGGGTCTTGACACACCCCCTTACTCATCTCAATAATCAAAGTATATTAGTACTACAAGCTACGTAATGCAAAGCATGGCTGGGACCTGTTGTTCTACATTACACATCTGAGGGGAGAAATTGCGCAGCGATTTGCTGGGGGCTGTTTGCGTAAACAGTGTTAATCTCCAGATTCTTCGAAGGACAGCTCACAGAAAGTTTATAAACAAGCAAGTCTACTGGGACATGCTGCCCTAGACTGGGTGTCTGGCCTTGCTCTCAGTGTATATCCTTATCATCGAAGGCTGTAAGCTTCTACTAAATGCATTTCTATAATTTTTAAGAATAGCAAGCTAATGAGCAGTTATAGAGACAGACATTTAATTTCTATAACAGCCCCCTCCCTACATTTCGCTCATTGGTTGCATCACGGGGTTAAGATGACCCGTCTTCCGAAACTTCTCTATTTCTTTGAGACGCTCCCAGTGGCGGTCCCACGTTCTGAATTGCTTTCTCTCCAAAAAGTAATATTCCAGTTTATCTGGAACGCTAAATTTCATAGTATCCCTCACTCTGTGATGTTGGCTGGCAAGGCTGAAGGGGGACTGGTGGTACTGCATGTAATGTCTTCAGGAAACATTAGAACTCAGGGATAAAATCCAACAGCATCTTCTTTTATTCATATCTCCACACTCTGATATACAACACACTAGCCTCCAGCAAGCAGTGCCACTTCCTGGTTCCTGTATCCTGTGCCCTCCTCTTAAAGAGGCAGAAAAGCTTGCTGTATGTTACATCACCCCCCTGTGTTTTTTTTTTTTGTTTTTTTTTTTTAAACTCCATTTGACATTTGAACAGTTATGGTGAAATACAACAACAAAACAAAAAAAACAACAAGGAAAACATGAACATGAAAACACAGTTCACAATCATATATATATATAATCTGATCAAAGTTCCAGGATCCTGGCTAAACCTCCTCAATGAGTCTAGATGGGGCTCTTCTTTCTCTGGTAGGATACCGTCTAGAATAGCCAGGGTCACTGTTTACCGATGGGCTGGCTATATCCTGTTGAGAGTTGCCACTATCAACAGCAGCTCCGTCAGTCTGAGAGAGTTCATCAAAGTCATTGTCTGGTATTATTTTGAAATGTGAGGCATTCCTGGTTATGGAGTGTCCATCCCGCTCAGCTGTGACCATGCTTCCTTTCTTGGCTGTTACATGATAGCCTGCTGGATCATACACTGGACATGTCTTATTATTTGGCTTTCGACGAACAACTTTATCACCCGTCCGAATAGCAGATGGCTCCGCACGTCTTCTCTTGTCCGCATAATGTTTCATTTTGTGCTTGTTGTGTAAGTCTGTTGGTCTAACAGTTGACTCAGCTGGCAGTGCATGAGTAGCCACATCAGGAATGCGTATGCGAGGAGTTCGGTTGAACAGTAGATGAGCAGGAGCAGCATTAGTCGTTGAGTGCGGCGTACTTCTGTAGTTGCGTAGGAATTTGTTCAGGGCCTGCTTCAGTGGTATCTGCTCCAGAGCGGCTGCTTTGACTCTCTTCCCTAAGGTGCGCATAAATCTTTCCACAATTCCATTTGCTTGTGGCCAGCAAGGTGTTATCTTCCTGTGAGTGAACCCAAGGTAATCAGAAAATTGTACAAATGTATGTCCATTAAATGGAGGTCCATTATCTGTTTTGACTATTTGTGGAATACCATATGCTGAGAAAATAGTATCCAACTCCGGTATGACACTGGTTGCTGAAGTTGAAATAAATGCAATGGTAGGATATCTGGAATATTCATCAATTGCCACTAGGATGTACTGTCCATTAGGTAGTGGCCCATAGATATCAACCGCTACTTCCTCCCAGACAGCCGTTGGTAGAGGAGACATTTGTAGGGGTTTAGGGTTCGCTGCAGGAGTCACAAGCTGGCAAGTATTGCAGTGTTTTACTGTGTGTTCTACTAAATAATCCATATTTGGGAACCACACTTTTTCTCTGAGAAGTTTTTTTGTACCCACAATTCCCAAATGACCTTCATGAGCAATCTGTAGTACTTTGGGACGCAAGGCCTTTGGAACCACCAGTTTGGTTCCTCGCAGAATTAGGTGATTCTGAGTGACTGATAGTTCATTTCTGACACTTGAGAACGATTTCAGTTCCCTAATGTTGATGTCAAGATCTGGAAATTTTGTTCTCTGGATTTCATGCCATTTTCCATTCCGGATAATTTGTATTAAAGCACAAAGCGTCTTGTCATTTGCAGTTGCTGTCACAAATTGATCAGCTGAAAGTGCTTTTGGCACTGCATGAACTGCAACAAAGTTGATGTACTGTTCAGTTGCCTGATGTAGAATTTGATCGTCTTCTTCTGTGGGATGTCTGGATATGTAGTCAGCTGGATTACTGTATTTTCCAGGCCTATGAACGATTGTGTAATTGTAATCTTGAAGTCGCAGACCCCACCGTTCAATTCTAGCTGGCATCTTGGCTCTGGGGTTTCCAAAGATGATGAGAAGTGCTTGATGGTCTGTGACTATGGTGAATGGAGCTCCATAGAGAAAGAGATGAAAGTGTTCACATCCCCAGACAACAGCTAGGCTCTCCTTTTCAGGCTGAGAGTATTTTTTTTCAGTATTCGTTAATGCTCTGCTGGCATATGCAATGATGGAAGGGTCTGGATTATTGGGTAAGTATTGTGTTAGAATAGCCCCCAGTCCCACCGGACTTGCATCCACAATCAATTCAGTGCGTAAAGTGGGATCAAAGTAAGCCATGGTAGTTGTGGAGCACAGTTCACTTTTAATTGCATCAAAAGAGGTTTGACACTCTGGGGACCACTTGAATTCACAGCCTTGTTTCGTGAGTTCCCTCAGTGGTGCACTAATGGTGGAGAAGTTCTGGATATATCTAGCACAGTAACTGGACATTCCAAGAAAGGAGCGAACTTCACTGACATTCTGAGGAACGGAGGCCATTTTTATCACCTGTACCTTTTTGGGATCAGGCTGTACTCCTGCTGCTGAAAAGATGTGACCATAAAACTCCAAGGACGTTTTGTTAAATTCACACTTGTCTTTGTTTAGAGTGAGTCCCTGAGATGCTAAGCATTGAAAGACCTCATGTAATGCACTATTGTGTTCAGCTTGGGTTTTACCATAAACTAGAATGTCATCACTGTAATTGAAAGCATTGGGAATATGTTGGATTACACTTCTTATAGCATCCTGAAAAATTTCTGCAGCTGAACACACACCAAATGTCATCCGTTTGTACCGCCTGAGGCCTATATGTGTGGAAAATGTTGTTAGGTAGCTGGACTCTGGACTCAGTTCTAGCTGATGGTAACCTTTATTAAGGTCCAGCTTCGAAAAGATAGTTGCTCCATTTAGTAGATGAATAATATCATGTATTGTGGGAGAGATGTGTCTTTCTCTCTGAATAGCTGCATTTGGCAGGCGCATGTCCACACAAAGTCTCACCTGGTCGGGATTTTTGGGTTTTGGAACAACAATTGGAGAGACCCATGGAGTGGGCCTGTAACAGTCTCAATAATATCATCATCTTCCAAAGATTGAAGTTCTTTTTCCACCTTCTTTCTCAGATGAAATGGAATGCGCCTGTGGGATTGTGCGACTGGACGAACATTTTCATCCACATGAAGATGTGCTTGAAAGTCCTTCAGTTTTCCAAGTCCACTGAACAAAGAGGAAAATTCATTAATCATAGTTTGTACATCCTTGTCAGCTGGATCAGTTATTGTATGGACGATCTGAATGAGACCCAGATTTAGGGCAGTATGGTAGCTGAGAAGGCAGCCTCCAGAGCCCTTTAAGATGTAAAAACTTGTTTTCTGTGTCTTACCCTTGTAGCTGATTTCGGCTTCAAATTTTCCCACAGTTGGTAATGGGGTCTGAGATCCATATGAAAAGATTTTGGTCTGAACAGTTTCCAAGGCAGGCTGTATCTTCAATTTCTTATATGTATCGCTGTCTATAATGTTCACTGATGCCCCAGTATCGATGGTGAAAATAATATCAGTTTTGAGAACATTGATTGTAACACTTGGAGACTGCATGGATTTTGGTGTAGAAGTAATGTAAACATAGTCCTCACTTGTGGTAGATGTCTCCTCTGCAGTCTGATGTATGGCTTTTACATTAGCCTGTTTTCCTGGACTGTAATGAGGTTTGGTAAGTACTGATCTGCACACTGTTGCAAAATGGTTCTCTTTACCGCATTTGCTGCAGGTTTGTCCCAACGCTGGACATTTATTTACATGAGGAAAGTCTTTCCCACACCGGTAACATTTCCTTTGTTTCTGGGTTGAAGTGTCTGCAGTAGCTTTATGTTTGAGGTTATGCACCTGGATGTCATCCCCCTTTTCCATCACAGTGGCCTGATGATCTGCTATTTCTATGGCACGGGCCATTTTGAGAAGGTCATGTAGAGAGTAATCTTGCTGCAACGCTTTGCGTCTTATAGTGGATGATGTGCAAGATACAATGATTTGTGTTATAATTTCATCATCAACATCAGTAAATGCACACCCCTGTGCCAGTTCCCTTAAGCGTGTGACATACGTGTCCATGGATTCTTCTGGAAGCTGTTTAGCAATCCTGAACTTGTATCTCTCATATCTGATGTTTTGCTTAGGGTTGAAGTAATCTGTTAAGGCTTTGGCGCAGCAGCCATAAGTGTCAGTGTCTGTAGCAGGTAGGGTGCTGTAAATGTCATACACCTTTGTGCCAGCATGGTGCAACAATAGAGCTCTTTTTCTTTTGTCATCTTTTATGTCTATTGCTTCCAGAAAGTTCTCAAACCTGTGCATCCATTTTTTCCAGTTATGAGCCAGGTTATGGCTGTCAGCTGTATCAAACTTTGGGAACACATGCATGTAGTCTGCCATCCCTCCTGTATTCAGTAATGCAGTATAGGAGATAAATGTGCAGGTTTCTGGGTACAGTCCTTATATGTGGATCTGTAAGCACACTCCTTGTATCTGGATTATGCAGATGGCAGTCAGTACTCACAGCAGCAGAACTCTCATCCCATCCTTGTCGCCAGTTGTAATGTCTTCAGGAAACATTAGAACTCAGGGATAAAATCCAACAGCATCTTCTTTTATTCATAGCTCCACACTCTGATATACAACACACTAGCCTCCAGCAAGCAGTGCCACTTCCTGGTTCCTGTATCCTGTGCCCTCCTCTTAAAGAGGCAGAAAAGCTTGCTGTATGTTACACTGCACATCCTGCATTATTATTGGGCGGCCCACTTGCGAACTATTCCATTTTGGGAAATGCCCCAAGTTTACACAAAATAGGTCAAAATTGAGAAGCTATGGTTGGCTCCTGTTCACTACAATGCATTCCTGTGGTCCCGCTCCTCTCTCTCACTTGCCACCTCCCTCTTAGGGCCCATCCGTTTCACACAGGCAATTTAGATTACTTGCTTGAAGCTGTTTCTCTTGGCCTCCCAACTCTCTTCTATGATGTCATTCTTTTATAACCCATTCCTCCCGGGGGAACTGACTACAGCTATAGAGTAGGCTGGGTCTGTTCCATATTTCTGATTTAGTTGATCCTTCAACCCTAGATCTCAGGACTTTTGACTATTTTTTTTATCAGTGTTGCACTTACCCACCTCAGAGTGGTTCCATTATCAACAAATAATTCATTTTGATTTAGCCAAATTTGGAACCACACAGGTCTCGCTCCCCATGGCCTTTGAACGACCAAGCCGGTACTTCTACCAGGGGCCTCATCTCTATTATCTACAGAATCCTATCATCTGCAGAGGGATGACCCCCTCAGCTTCACAAATATATGGCTAAGTGGGCTGGGGTTTTGAATAGGCAGATCTCATCCGGGCAATGGCAAATCATATGGTCCTAAGCGACTAAATCCAGAAAGGGCGGATTAGGGTACATAGGGTAAATATGATACAAGGTGCCCGTCGAGTCCTGGCAGTGCCAGCATGAGGTGGGAATGTTAGTATTAAGGGTGTGGAGCAAAGCAGGAATATAAGGAATTTAAGCTAATGGCACATTGGAATGGCCTTTAAAAAGGCCATTCTTCTCCTACCTTTCCTTGTTTTCTTCTCAGAGCCGATTCCAAAATAATTCGTTTCTTCATGTATGTAAATGAGCACCACGGAGCACCGGGGCGTACCTTCTCTTCTGCGAGCACCCATCGCATCATCGCTTCTCACTGCCCCTTCGGCCGTTGCAGTGAATCCCCTCTTGGTCTTCTTTCTTCTCAGTTCTCACTGGTAGCGAATTCTCATGACTGCGCATACACAATCGGGCCGCCATTTTCCGATGGTCTGTCACAAGAGCGTGGCAGAACTGATTGTGCATGCGCAGTTGCGAGAAGTCGCTGCCAGCGAGAACTGAGAAGAAAGACCAAAAGGGGAGTAACTGCAACGGACGAAGGGGCAGTGAGAAGCGATGATGCGATGGGTGCTCACAGAAGAGAAGGTACGCCCCGGGTACTCCGTGGTGCTTATTTACATACATGAAGAAATGAATAATCTTGGAATCGGCTGGGAGAAGAAAACAAGAAAAGATAGGAAAAGAATGGCCTTTTTAAAGTCCATTCCATCGTGCCATTAGCTTAAAAGTGTTTTTGCGAATGATAGACTGCCTTTAAAGTCCCGGCATCCACAGTAATAGTATGGTGGATGTTGGGAAGGGGTTAATATTGTAATCACATATATTATCATTACATTTACATATAAAAAAGTTTCATTCGATTCCAACTACTTTTTGTCTTTTTTTGTCAATTGAGTGTATTAAGTAATGCAAGCTACTATATTGTAAAGAGCAAAGATCCCTGATAATAACTTCTCATAGACCAATTCTTCTACTATAGTAACACATTTTTATTATATTTTAACCTTTACTTTGACAGAGCCAAATTCTTGCACTGCAGCTTGTCCATCTCTTGGCTGATGTTTCCTTCTACTGTGTCACATCGAGCAAGGAGACCCTATGGAATAAAAGGCAAAGCATGGTCATCACTATGATTCACTTCACAAGAAGGATCTCCATATTTGGTCCTACTGCCTCTTAACATTTGCTGCCTAGGTTCAGCATCCCTGATTTGATTTTTCTCTCTCCTGGTAGACTATTGTCAGCAGTAGTGCCTCACAGCCATTTATCCTCCTCTCTATTTATGGCAGGAAACATGCATATTTAAAGATAAATCATTGTTTGAAATGTTTCAAATAATCAATAGTTCAGGTGAATATCAGAAAATTTACAATATATCTTATCATTGGAAATGCTTCTTTCTTATCAGCCCTCTCATGCAGCTTCTCACTTCTACTCAGACTCGTCTTCAGTGAAAAGACAGATCAAGTGACGCTAGGTTCACAGTAGCGTTTGAGTCTCAGTACAAGACTCCATCCACCATTCCACTTAAAATCGGGGAGAGAAGGGGACATGGCCTGCAGGTAAATGGAGTAGGACACTAGTTTGCTCAACTCCACAGACCACCGGTCTATAAAGTGGCACACACCAGTATATACTTACCCTACCTGGCTGAAAATCATTACGGATCCTCCTGGAGTTGCCCTCGCCACGATGGTTCGTGGTAGAAGGAAAAAGAGCCCCTTAAAACTAACTAAATTCTTTCCTGCAGCCATGCAGGAGTCTCTCCAAGATGGCTGACGTGCTTCCTCCTCAGCAGTTAAGAAGGCCTTGCCGGCTATTCAAGAGCAGGTCACAGTGAGCACAGCGGTGGATGATGCAGAGACCTTGACCCTATTGCCCTCCTTGGCTAGTAGTCTGACTTCCCTGGCATCTGCAGACTCTCCTCCATGTCCGGCCTTATTAACCTCTCCTGTGCTGACTCCAGTGAGAGTACTATCTATGCCCTCCACATCATGTTTCATTAATATTCCCCTGCAGTCCTCTTCAGGCACAGGGTCCATTGAGTCCGTTAAACCCATCTCAGAGGTGGCCATGAAGGCTTTATTCACGGACTTTAAGTTAGCCCTATAGACTTAACCGAAAATGTTACTAGGAACTTTGCAGTCTGAACTTCAGTCTTTAGGAAACCGCACCTCACATGTTGAGGACAAAATGGCAGAGCTGACTGCTGCACATAACGAGTTAGTTGATGTTCATAATGATTTGGAGGAGGAAGAAGAGGCCTTGAAATTAAAGATGGCTGACATAGAGGATCGGCTACCATGGCCCGAAGACGGTCATTTGCAACGATCACAAAAACCTTGCGTGATAATGGCATCCCGTACAAGTGGGGGTTTCCGGTATGCCTCATCATTTCTCATCATGGCTCTCAGGTTGTTGCCACCAGCCCTAAAGCAGCTCTCAAGATTTATCAAGAATGGGACTTAAAAATTGCATCTCACAGCATACCAACGGGAAGACGTCCTTCGCCTTCTGTTGTGGAGGACCTCCAACTCTGATATTATTTGTCTCCAGGAGACACATTTAAACCAGAAGGATGCTCCTAGACTTCGCCACAAGCGGTATCTGGCTCAGATTTTATCCCATGCAGTGAGGAAGAAGTGTGGAGTAGCAATACTAATTAAAGATACTCTAGCCTTCTCTGTAGACCAAGAGATTTCTGACATTGAGGGGAGATATGTCATTTTAGTATGTTGCATTAACAATATCCAGTATACAATTGTATCCCTATATGCCCCTAATAAGAGACAATTACAATTCCTCCGTATGGTCCTATCCGAAGTTGAGGAAGTGGTTAAAAGGTCATGTCATGGTGTTGGGAGATTTTAACAAAGTAACCTGGCCCTCGATGGACTCTACTGCTCCTCAGTCCATGTTGGAACCAACACCTATAGTTAACATTCTGCAGTCCCACCAGCTTTTTGATGTGTGGAGACATCAGCACCCCTCTGAATTAGACTATACTTTTTACTCTAATCTGCATCGAGTATATACTAGAATTGATTACGCCTTAGTGGACAGGTCCATTTTACAGAGGGTGAGTTCTTCCACTATTAGTATCCCGACATGGTCTGATCATGCACCGGTCTCTATTGTGGTACAGGAACAGTACCCTTCTTGCCTTGATTCGGTTTGGAGACTTAATAGCTTCCTCCTACAACATCCTAAGTATGCGCCGGCCACTTCCTCGGCTCTCTCAGATTATTTTGACTTTAATGACAATGGCCAGGTGAGCGATACTGTATTATGGTGCGCTCACAACGTTACTATGCGTGGTCATTTTATTCAGCAAACTTCTCATGCTAAAAAACAGAGGATTCAACAGGAACAGGCCATACTTACCCAATTAGAATCTCTACACAGGCTTAATAAGGCCTCACCCTGTCCTGATAGGTCTCAACAGATCTCTACCCTGCATGCTCAGTTGCACGACCTCAACGTATATAAATATGATCTTGGTTTGCGTAAATTTAAGCTTCTGTATTATTTGCAGGATCATAAGCCTAGCGCAGCCCTGGCGAGGCATCTCAAGATGCATACACACGTGGACAAAATTGTTGGGAACCCTCGCTTAATGAAAAAAAAAATCTACAATGGTCATTATCGAAATCTAAGCAATCACTGGCTACTGTGATGACCCTTATCAATGACTTTCATATTGTCATTTACTATAAGGTGAACACTTCTAAATCCCTGATACTAAACATGGGCATCTCCCTCCATGCACAACAGCTTCTTTAGCAGTCTTTTCCCTTTCCTTGGGCATCTGATGCTATTCCCTACCTGGGCATACAGTTGACTTTACCCCCTTCGCAATTGTGTAGGACTAATTACACAAAGCTTTTACTGACTATCCAGAGGGACATTAGCTCCTACTCCAAGGTCCACATCTCCTGGCTGGGTAGGCTATCAGCAACAAAAATGTTCCTAGTTGCAAAAATATTATATTACTTTCGGAATCTCCCCATTAAAACTCCTAAACATATTATTATGTCCCTTCAGCGACTTTTGATGTGATTTATATGGGGACACAGAAGAGCTAGAATCCCGACTTCGGTATTGCTTCTGCCCAAATCCAAGGGAGAATTGGATTGTCCCAATTTGTTGCATTATTACTATGCAGCCATTATAGATCAACTAAAAGCTTGGTGGCATATGTCTGAGGGGAAACACTGGGTGGACATTGAGAGGTACTCCTCGGGATTAACCTCTCTGATGTCACTACTGTGGCACTTTAGATTCCCTACGCCTACCATTTCGTTACATTACCCACTATGCAGGCAGCAGTGGATGTGTGGAAGCTGTGTCACACTGGTCTCAATATTCTCTAGCCCATCCTTATGTCCGCCCCACTAGCAACTTTCCAGTCCTTTATCAAAGATATTGATATCATGACATGGATTGCAGATGGTTTATCAGACTTAGGTCAGATGTTTGGGAATTATGCTCTGCATTCCTTCTCATATCTGTGACCAATACCGCATATCTACACGTGACTTTTATAAATATTTACAAATACACCATCTCTTACATGGAGTTGTTTGCTCCAATGATCCCCCTAGTTCCCCATTTGCCTTATAGTTTTCTAGCCCCACTAGGATGACTAAAGGAATTTCCTATGCCCATAAAGCTATAAGAGACCACTCTTCCCCAATAATTCTTGGTTTTAAGTCCAAATGGGAATTAGATTTTAATTGGACAGATGATCAATGGGATGCAGTATTTTCATGACCTTCAAAGGTGTCTCCAGGGGCGAAGTGAGCCGAGGCAAAGTGAGGCGGCCGCCTCAGGCAGCACTGTCCGTAACTGTCTGGGGGGCGGCATTTTTACTATTTATTTAATGTAAACCAGGACAGGCCACTTTAAAAAAAAACAAAGCTGCACGATACCTGTCCTGGGCTGGTTTACAAGACCTCTGCATGTCAGCGCAGGCAGCGATACAATGACATCATCGCGCCTCCTACGCTGACACGCTGATGTTGCAGACAAGAAGAGGAGGCGGCTGCATCAAGGCATCGCAGGTAGGTGACAATAACTTTTTTTTTTTATATATAAATAGGTCGTAACCTGCTGTGGCCGCCTCCACTTCCCCTTCTGCTATCGGACGCAGAAGGGGGGAGCAGAAGCAGCTGTGAGCAGCAGCAAGAATCAAGTAAGTGAGGCCAAATTCTACTATTATTATACTCCAGGGTCTTTTCAGACCCCAGAGTATAATAATCGGAGACCCAGGGGAGGTGATACACATAAAAACCATTGTTACTCACCTCTCCGGCGATCCGATGTTACTCCCAGCAGGCTTCGGCCTTCTTTGGTGACGTCCAAGGCGTCACGTGAGCCAGATCTATGTCATTATGTTGCGACGCCGGTCTGTGCGACATTGAAGAGGGCCAAAAGTAGGGAGCGAAGCAGAGCCCTGGTAAGTAACACTGGTTTTTATGTTTGTCACCGACTTGGTCTCCGATTATTATACTCTGGGGTCTGAAAACACCCCAGAATATAATAATAGTTCATGGGTGGGTTACTATGGAGCATAATACTGAGTGCAGGGGCCACTATGGAGCATAATACCGAGTGCAGGGGCCACTATGGAGCATAATACCGAGTGCAGGGGCCACTATGGAGCATAATACTGTGTGCAGGGGCCACTATGGAGCATAATACTGAGTGCAGGGACCACTATAAGGAATAATACCATGTGCACGGGCCACTATGGAGCATAATACTGTGTGCAGGGGCCACTGCGGGGCATAATATTGTGTGCAGGGGCCACTATGGAGCATAATACCGAGTGCAGGGGCCCCTATGGAGCATAATACCGTGTGCAGGGGCCACTGTGGGGTATAATACCATGTGCAGGGGCCACTATGAGGCATAATACCGTGTGCAGGGACCACTATGGAGCATAATACCGTGTGCAGAGGCCACGGCGGGGCATAATATTGTGTGCAGGGGCCTCTGCGGGGCATAATACCGTGTACAGGGGCCACTGCGGGGCATAATACCATGTAATACTGTGTGCAGGGGCCACTGTGGGCCATAATTGATGTTCTATCCTTAGGACAGATTATCAATAAGAGATCAGTGGTGCCTGTTTATATCACACGCTGTCTGTTTATAATGACCGTGTGATGTAATTACAGCCTTCTCACATAGACATATGTGACACATGTATAGGACGAGGCTGTAATTACATTACATGGCCCTTATGAGATGAATGACACTATGTAAACAGAGAAGCAGTCACGGCACTTACACAGGTACAACGGTTCATTCAAACAGCTGATCAGTGGGGGTCCTGGGTTTTTGAGCCCCACTGATTAGTTTATTAATGACCTGGAAAACCTTTTAATTAGTTAACACCTGGGACATTATTAATAAGGGGCACTATTTATACAGGGTACACACGGACATTATTAATATAAAGATGCACTTGGGAGTTATTCATTATGGGGGGTTATATCATATATTTTATAATTGGGGTAGCAGCAGGATGGGTGTGCAGGTGAGGACAATGTGGGTCAGCTGCCTGGAAAAGTGAGGAGCCAAAGATGTCTGTGTTGTAAACTTTACAGAGACAAGTCACAGCTGTAAGAAGTGGTCATGGCGGTCCAAAAGGAAGAGAAGGGAAATGTGAAGGATTACTCAAAGACGTCACCTGTAAGTCACAAAATGTTACTGCCCTGTATTCACCTAAATGATAGAGGATAAATACCTGATTGATGGGGTCTGTCAGCTGAGACCCCCACTGAGCCTGAGAATTGTTTTTTTTTCCCCCCACCGGGTGGGAATTCAGCCTGACCGCAGCCATATATATATAGGTGTGTCGCTTGGTGGATGGACGAACCCGCGTGGCTCTCATTAACTTCAATGGGAGTGCCAAAGATAGCCAAAGTCCAGTACTCAGCTATCTGCGGCTATCCTATTATAGAGAATGGGGGCCACGTGGGCTCATCCATCCACTAAGCAGAAGATGTGTGAAGTTACTTTCATTGCTAATGCCGTGTTGTTGATTTCTGATACTGAAGTAATACAGTAAGAAGAATTCTTAAGAACGGCTTCATAAGTTTGTGCATGTTTATTGAACGACAATAACAGCGTGTGACGCTAACAGCATGTAAACACAATTAATTTTTTTTTTATTTTTTTTTGGGGGGGGGGGGCGTCTTTCGATAGTCCGCCTCAGGTAGCAAAGAGGCTAGGTTCACCACTGGGTGTCTCACTGTATTGATCACCTAGAATCTTCTCGAAAATTGTTGTATAGATGGTACTACACACCGACCAGAGTAGCTCGTATTTTCCCCAATGTTTCTGAAACTTGCTGGAGATGCGACTCGGCAACTGGTTCCCTCATACATATTTGGTGGTCCTTTCCCCGTCTTACACAATTTTGGAACCAAATATATCAGTTGTTATGCACCATTGTTCAATATTCGTTCCCCTGGGGTCTGCACATGGCTATATTGTCGTTCGATATTGACTCACTGCCTATTGCCAATCAATGCATTATTTTTCACATGTTAATGGTCACTAGATCCAAGGTAGCCCAATTCTGGAAGAGCCCAAACCTCCCGGGTATCCCTGAGATTACCTCAGTAGTTGCACACTTGGACAAAATTGTTGGTAGAATGGAAGAAAAACCTACAATGGTCACAGAAATAACTTGAATCTGACAAAACTAGAATTTGCCAAACTACATGTTGACAAGCCACAAATCTTCTGGGAAAATGTCCTACGGACAGATGAGACAAAAATCTAAATTTTTGGCAAGGCACATCAGTTCTATATTCACAGATGGAAAAATGAAGCATATCTTGAAAAGAACACTGTCCCTACTGTGAAACATGGAGGAGGCTCTGTTATGTTCTGGGGCTGCTTTGCTGCATCTGGCACAGGGTGTCTTGAATCTGTGCAGGGTACAATAAAATCTCAAGATTATCAAGGGATTCTAGAGAGAAATGTGCTGCCCAGTGTCAGAACGCTTGGTCTCAGTCGCAGGTCATGGGCCTTGCAACAGGATAATGACCCAAAACACACAGCTAAAAACACCCAAGAATGGCTAAGAGGAAAACATTGAACTATTCTGAAGTGGCCTTCTATGAGCCCTGACCTAAATCCTATTGAGAATCTTTGGAAGAAGCTGAAACATGCCGTCTTGAAAAGGCACCCTTCAAACCCAAGACAACTGGAGCAGTTTGATCATGAAGAGTGGGCCAAGATACCTGTTGAGAGGTGCAGAAGTCTCATTGACAGTTAAAGGAATCGTTTGATTGCAGTGATTGCCTCAAAAGGTTGTGCAACAAAATATTAAGTTAAGGGTACCATCATTTATGTCCAGGCCTGTTTCATGAGTTTTCTTTTTTTTAAATTCTGTTGAAGCATGTTTGAAAAGCAATGTCTGACTTTCATTTGTTCATTTTCATAGAATTTTTATATATTATTACTTTTGTCAGATTCAAGTTATTTCTGTGAAATAACTTTCATTAAACGAGGGGTACCAACAATTTTGTCCACGTGTGTACATTTAATTGTAACATGGGTCATCTGATATCGTGTAGATTAGGTAACACTAGTTCTTTTAAAGGACTATGGAGTAAGTGAATCACTTGGTCCGGGTTTGACTGCTGAATGTTCATTGTGTATGACCTATTATTTTTATTTCACTGAGGCTAGGGGCATAAATACTGGGGTAGCAGCGGTAGCGGCTGCCACAGGGCCCAGAAAATTATGGGGCCCGGGGCTTGGAGCCCTGTGGCAGCTGCGATTGCGAACCCCACAAACACTGCTATCATTATATTCCGGGGTCTTTTCAGACCCCAGAGTATAATGATCAGGGGCCCAGGGGAGGTGAGGGAACATAAAAAACACTGTAACTTACCTCTCCTATGCTCCGCAGGCTTGGGACCTGTTTCGTGACGTACCAGACGTGATTATGCATGGCGACGCCGACCTGACTCACACGAGATCCGGTCCAACATTGAAGATGGCCAAAGTAGCGTACTGGAGTGCATTGAAGCCAGGGAGAGTAGCATTGTTTTTTATGTTTGCATCCTACCCTGGATCTCCGATCATTATACTCTGGGGTCTGAAAAGACCCCAGAGTATAATAATTGTTCATGGATGGTCCACAATGGGGCATAATACTGTGTGCAGTGGCCACTATGGGGCATACTACTGTGTGCAGGGGCCAATATGGGACCTAATACTGTGTGCAGGGGCCACTATGTTGCATAATACTGTGTGCAGGGGCCACTATGGGGCATAATACTGTGTGCAGGGGCCACTATGGGGCATAATACTGTGTGCAGGGGCCACTATGGGGCATAATAGTGTGTGCAGGAATGCGGTTTGTGCGGAGGGGGATTGGGGGCGATGGTTCGGGGGGGGCCCCATGTGAAATGTTCGCCTTGGGGACCAGCCATTCCTAGTTACGCCACTGACTGAGGCCACAAGGCTCTGTACAGTAATTTAGATTTGTTGATGTATTGACTACTGACTATCGGAACTGTAACTAACTACCTGCTCAATGCTTTAAGAGGAGATTGATTTTTTTTTCTACTGGATTACTGTTATAGGTTTTTTTTACCCTGTTTATGTGTTCATTGTATACTGTTTCTTACTTGACCTATGTCCCTCCAATTTGTTCCATTCCTTTTATTTCCCTCCCCTTCCCTACCCCTTTCCCCTCTCTCCCCCTTTCTTCCGGCAAAATCCTCTTTCTTCCTCACCTTATCACCATTTACTATTCTTCATCCTACCTCCCCTTCACCTCGTCTCCCTTTTCCCTTCCTTCCCTTCCCACCACTTTCCATTTATAATGTACTGTATTGTAGTAAGCTTTGTTTTGCACCTTGTCATATTTTATATTTTTATGGAAAAACCTTAATAAATTTCAAGTAAAAAAAAAAATAAAAAATTGGGGCGAGAAAAGTCCTTCAAGGAGGACTTTGCTCTCTGCCATCTTCCACAGAAACCAAGCGGACCCCATTATAGTCTAGGGGGACCGTGGGTTTCTGCATGCAACTGCTTTTTAAGCGGATAGGGTTTCCGTTTTTCAGTTCCCGAAGCGGATCCGAAGGACGGAAACTCCAACGTTAGTGTGAATCTAACGTTAGATAGAAGTCTAGAGTCTTGAGACAGGAAGGCTAAAGAGAAGCTCACTGCCTAGCACTTCAAAATCAGAACTCTTGGCTTGGCTCCCCAATAGCTCCCCAATAGTGGCTCCCCTTAACTCAGCCATAGTGGAAACATTGTGTAAAGGGTTCTTAACTTCATTAAACAATCAGTATGAGAACTATGAGTTTTAATTTCAACCAGCTTTCCCTAGATGAGACATTACAATTAAATAACACAAATAGACTTTTGAGGCAGCAAAGGTTAATTGTACTTTCTGATTATGCAGCATTTTAAGGTACGAAGGATCAGTTTATGCAGCATATAATTACAGCTAATATATTCAAGCATCATTGTAACATTGTATAACTATGATTGGTAGATAAGCCTCTGCATGATGGAGGCGATAATAATGTGCATATTACCAATTGGTCTGTTCTGGTCTTTTTCTACTTTTGTATAAAGCTTTAAGGCTTGCCTTAACAAAGTAGGCCTGTCTGATACTGAAGAAAATTCTGTGTCAATGTCATACTTTCCAGTGTGCTGAAACAAATTAGGAATTTTAGAATATTTTCAGATGACTCCAAATTAATACTTCCCTTTCGTCCCACAGCAGAACAATATTGTGGTATTTCTGCCCCTGTGTGCTGGTAGGACAGAATGAAATTTTTAATGAACAACAAATAGTTAACTGTAACCCCTCCCCCTCCTCAATATAAGGAAGGAAGTACCAACCCCCCAGCGTATTTTTTTCTGTCCTGTGTTGGTGAGAAAGTTGGAGGGAAGGTTATACAGTGGGGAAAAAAAGTATTTAGTCAGCCACCAATTGTGCAAGTTCTCCCACTTAAAAAGATGAGAGAGGCCTGTAATTGACATCATGGGTAGACCTCAACTATGAGAGACAAAATGAGAAAATAAATTCCAGAAAATCACATTGTCTGATTTTTAAAGAATTTATTTGAAAATTATGGTGGAAAATAAGTATTTGGCCAATAACAAAAGTTAATCTCAATACTTTGTTATATATCCTTTGTTGGCAATGACAGAGGTCAAACGTTTTCTGTAAGTCATCACAAGGTTGGCACACACTGTTGCTGGTATGTTGGCCCATTCCTCCATGCAGATCTCCTCTAGAGCAGTGATGTTTTGGGGCTGTCGCTGGGCAACACGGACTTTCAACTCCCTCCAAAGGTTTTCTATGGGGTTGAGATCTGGAGACTGGCTAGGCCACTCCAGGACCTTGAAATGCTTCTTACGAAGCCACTCCTTCGTTGCCCTGGCGGTGTGCTTGGGATCATTGTTATGCTGAAAGACCCAGCCACGTTTCATCCTCAATGCCCTTGCTGATGGAAGAAGGTTTGCACTCAAAATCTCACAATACATGGCCCCATTCATTCTTTCATGTACATGGATCAGTAGTCCTGGTCCCTTTGCAGAGAAACAGCCCCAAAGCATGATGTTGCCACCGCCATACTTCACAGTAGGTATGGTGTTCTTTGGATGCAACTCAGCATTCACTCTCCTCCAAACACAACGAGTTGTGTTTCTACCAAACAGTTCTACTTTGGTTTCATCTGACCATATGACATTCTCCCAATACTCTTCTGGAATATCCAAATACTCTATAGCAAACTTCAGACGGGCCCGGATATGTACTGGCTTAAGCAGGGGGACATGTCTGGCACTGCAGGATCTGAGTCCCTGGTGGCGTAGTGTGTTACTGACGGTAGCCTTTGTTACGTTAGTCCCAGCTTTCTGCAGGTCATTCACTAGGTCCCCCCGTGTGGTTCTGGGATTTTTGCTCACCGTTCTTGTGATCATTTTGACCCCACGGGGTGAGACCTTGTGTGGAGCCCCTGATCGAGGGAGATTATCAGTGGTCTTGTAAGTCTGCTGCTTCCTTTCCTCTGCCTCTTTGTTGTTTGGCAGAGATTGTGCATGCTGGGCATTCTAGTTCAACAGAATTGTACTGTTGTTGCATTTTTTTTTTGATTTCTTGCTATTTACTCTTACACTTGCGGTAAGATGTCATCCTCTACGTCTGGTGGTGATGAGTCCTCCAGGTAAGTCTGCGTCTAGGCACAAACATCTAAACTGTCGCTCCTGTGAAATTTCCTTGCCTGACGGTTACAAATTCAATACATTCCACAAGTGCCGCTTGGGCAGTCTAATGGCTCAGTGGTTGACACTGCAGCCTCACAGCGCTGGAGTCCTGCTTTTGAATCCTACCAGGGGTGACATCTGTGGGGAGTTTGTGTGTTCTTCCTGTGTTTGCATGGGTGTACTCCAGTTTCTTTCCACACTCCAAAGGCGTGCTGGTGGGGAGTATGGATTTTGAGCCCTATATGGGACAGTGACTGTCAGTGTCTGTGGAGCACTGTGGAATATGATGGCGCTTCTGTCATACGATCTGATGAGGTATTCAGGATCATAGACGAAGCTAATTCTTCATCTGAGGATTCAGATACGGATATAGCAAAACCACATTTTTCCTCTGGAGAAAATTCAGAAATTACTAAAGTCCATCAGGTCAAGGGACCATGATGTTGACCATGGGGAAGCCTCTAGTTCCACCCCTAGGGGGCCTAGGGCCTTCAAAGTGGACAACATGTTTAGAAGAGCTATGTCCACCGAGTGAAAACACCCAGAGAAGATCTGCGTGTTATCCAAGAGGTTCAAGACACTCTTCCCAATAGCTGAGGACCAGTTGGGACTTGGGTCCACCACCTAAGCTTGTCATGGCAGTCGCCAAATTGTCCAGGTGAACACTTGTACCCTCTGAGGACGGGTCTAGCCTTCAGGACCCCATGGACCACCGCGCAGAGCGCTCCCTAAGAAAAGTGTATACGGCTTTTTCTGCACAGTGTTTGATTGGTATCAGTACTAGTGAGGCAGCTAAGAAGCTGTGCTCCGGCCTTTCTTCATAAAAAAGAGATATTGATTTGGGGGTCTCCAGGGACGAATTGTTGTCCTCTTTGAAGGGTATAGCCCTTGAGGCGGATTACCTCAATGAAACCTCTTCTTCAGGTGCAGTTATCTGCCAAGTCTAGGGCCTTGACTTCGGCTGCCTGTCGCCCCCTATGGTTAAAACCTTGAAGGGCGGATTATGCCTCAAAATTTAATATTTGCGGGCAGAACACAATACAAGGACTAGTGGGAAAGGAAGGAAAGTCCTTCCGTGGACAGGGCAGACAGCATCGTAGAGGTCAGTCTCCTCAAAGTCCGCCACCTGCAAGAGGTCACGTGAGGATGTTCTAGGTTCCTGAGTGAGAACTCCAACCATCTTTTTTTCCGTGATGACAGGAAAATCAGAAAGCCAAATTTCTGATTTACCTTCTCCCTCAAAATATGAAGTTCCTGTAGGAGTAACAGATTCATGGGTCTTGGAGATAATCCGGTCCGGATCCGGCTTTAGTTTTTTCTGTGCCTCCCCAGGACAGATTTTTACAGACCTCTCGCCTCCCTTCTGTCCATCACAACGTCAAGGGTCTGGAATTTATTCTTCAGTGTTTCTGGTTCCAAAACCTTCAGGAGACTGGTTGATAATAGACCTTTCATGCATAATAGACCTTTCAGCAGAGCTTTCATGAAAAAATTTCCGTATGGAAACGTCTGTGATGTCCATTCTCCAGCAAGGAGATTTCATGGCCACTCTGAGCCTAAAGGACGTGCACAGCATAGGCTGTCAGTGGACTGAAGGATGAGTCTGTGTAATCACTTATTCGTTCCTTTACAGCTTTATCCTCAAGATCGTCATAATCGTTATCTCAATCCACTATGGTTTCTAGGCTCTGGCTTCTTTTCTGAAACAAATTGTGAACCAAAGGAAACAAACCCAAAAAAAAAAAAAAAAGCTATAAAAGTGAAAAACACAATTTGTAGGCTTTATGTGCAGTAAAATAAAGCAGGAGTAATGAGATCATAAACATATACACAATCATAGCCTCAGGTTTCTCTGCTGCTAGGGATTGGTTTTACACAATTGGCAGTGGACAGTTACTTAGCAGTTACTTAGTTGGCCAGAACTTCAGAGTTTGTTTTTTTTTTTTTGCGTTTCAGGGCTCCTCCAGGTCTCCTCTTACTCATAGGATATTTGAGTTCGGGAAAGGGAGGGTTGCCAATATGTATTTTCAGCAGCCCGGGGTCTGACCAATGACCCCCAATACCTGGTTGATCTTGCTGTGGTGGGAGGAAGTCAGCCTATGCGTCCACACGTGTATTGCAGTGTATAGTACTGAACCAGTGATAACAGCATTGCTGGTTCAGGTACCCTAATGGGACATAAAGAAAATGTAAAAAAAAGTTTAAAAAAAATAAAAATGTCGGAAGTAATGATGTTTTGCCACCTTGCCTAACAAAATATGCTATAAAAAGTGATCAAAAACTCATATGTTCTTATATGCCCTGCAAAAAATAAGCCCTCAAACAACTCTGCCAACCAAAATATAAAAATGTTACGCCTCCCAGAAGATGGTGAACCAAAAATAATTGATTTATGTCCCCAAATTGGTTTTTGTTCTGAAGAATTAGTTACGCATAAAAAAAAACAATATCACTGTAATTATACTGACCCACAGAATAAAGTTAACATGTTAATTATGCTGTACGCTGCACGGAAAAAAGTTTAAAAGGTAAAAAGTAATTCCAGAATTGTCTTTTTTTTTTATCCACCAAGAAAGAGTTAAAAAAAATTTAGTCAATAAGTTAAAGACAACCAAAAATGGTGTCATTAAAAAAAAAGCATCTCATGCCACAAAAAAACAAGCCCTCATATGGCTACATCACTAGAAAAATCAAAAAATAACGCACAATGTGAAGACAAAAACTCAAAAATTGCCAACTCAGAACAAAACTGGCTGCGGCAGGAAGGGAATGTATAAGCGGTTTGAGTTTATATCAGGGAACACCCCAGATTTAGAACTGATGAATGAAGACACCAGAAGTGACCCCCTCCTAAATCATAGGAGCTATTTATGCTACCAAACATCTTCAAGGAGACCCCCGAGTATAATAAGTGGAGGCTCAGGGGAGGTCAGTGAAAATAACAGCTATACTCAGCTCTCCTCGGTGTTCGGTAGTCCCTTGGCATCTTCCAGGCTCTAGATGACATCATGCGTCCCCCATTCACCCTTTGGTTAAAGTGTTCTGACTTCAGAGTGCCCCACGAGATCGCTGAGGTTCAGAAGGTTAATTGTCATCCATGGGTCAGAAGAGGCAAGAAGACGATGCCAGGGGACCACTAGATGCCAAGGAGATGTGAGGCAAGGTGAATACTGTAGGGTCTAAACTCCAGAGTATAATAGCACTTCTGTTTTTTACAGAAAGTGACAAACGATGGGATGAACATTCATCAAAATGAGTCTTGTTCACCAATCTATTCATGGCTCTGTTCAACCAAACCGATCAGTTTGTTTAAATGTAAAAACAGATGCATATGTGTTTATATTTTTACTATTAAAAAAAACAGATGTGCTGAACAGACAACAGAAAAATCAAAAATATGAATGAAGCCTTACTTTTGCAAACCACTCAATAAAATTAACACAATATTTAAAGTAACACTATCATTATTATATGAATTTATTTAGTTAGATATCAATAAAACCTGATCCAGTGTCAGCCTATACCCATCTGCTGCTGTTTGACCTGGTTTTGATGCAACATACATGTTTCCTTAGACCCCAGCAAAGGTGATTATGAGTATAATCTCACAGTAATAAATATTATCAGGAATAACTTGCAGCAATAAGTAATGTGTACAGTCATGGCCAAAAGTTTTGAGAATGATACAAATATTAATTTTTACAAAGTCTACTGCTTCAGTTTTTCTAATGGCAATTTGCATATACTCCAGAATGTTATAAAGAGTGATCAGCTTAACAGCAATTACTTGCAAAGTCAATATTTGCCTAGAAAATGAACTTTATCCCCCAAAACACATTTCAACATCATTGCAGCCCTGCCGTAAAAGGAACACCTAACATCGTTTCAGTGATTGCTCCATTAACACAGGTGTGGGTGTTGATGAGGACAGGGCTGGAGATCAATCTGTCATGATTAAGTAAGAATGACACCACTGGACACTTTAAAAGGAGGCTGGTGCTTGCCATCATTGTTTCTCTTCTGTTAACCATGGTTATCTCTAAAGAAACACGTGCAGTCATCGTTGCACTGCACAAAAATGGCCTAACTGGGAAGAGTATTGCAGCTAGAAAGATTGCACCTCAGTCAACAATCTATCGCATCATCAAGAACTTCAAGGAGAGAGGTTCCATTGGTGCCAAAAAGGCTCCAGGGCGCCCAAGAAAGACCAGCAAGCGGCAGGACCGTCTCTTAAAAGTGTTTCAGCTGCAGAATCGGGCTACCAGCAGTGCAGAGCTTGCTGAGGAATGGCAGCAGGCAGGTGTGAGTGCATCTGCACGCACTGTGAGGCGGAGACTCTTGGAGCAAGGCCTGGTCTCAAGGAGGGCAGCAAAGAAGCCACTTTTCTGCAGAAAAAACATCAGGGACAGACTGATATTCTGCAAAAGGTAAAGGGAGTGGACTGCTGAGGACTGGGGTAAAGTCATTTTCTCTGATGAATCCCCTTTTCGATTGTTTGGAACATCTGGAAAACAGCTTATTCGGAGAAGTAGAGGTGAGCGCTACCACCAGTCTTGTCTCATGCCAACTGTAAAGCATCCTGAAACCATTCATGTGTGGGGTTGCTTCTCAGCCAAGGGAATCGGCTCTCTCACAGTCTTGCCTAAAAACACAGCCATGAATAAAGAATGGTACCAGAATGTCCTCCAAGAGCAACTTCTCCCAACCGTCCAAGAGCAGTTTGGCGCTCAACAATGCCTTTTCCAGCATGATGGAGCACCTTGCCATAAAGCAAAGATGATAACTAAATGGCTCAGGGAACAAAACATAGAGATTTTGGGTCCATGGCCTGGAAACTCCCCAGATCTTAATCCCATTGAGAACTTGTGGTCAATCATCAAGAGACGGGTGGACAAACAAAAACCAACAAATTCAGACAAAATTAAAGCATTGATTCTGCAAGAATGGACTGCTATCAGTCAGGATTTGGTCCAGAAGTTGATTGAGAGCATGCCGGGGAGAATTGCAGAGGTCCTGAAGAAGAAGGGTCAACACTGCAAATATTGACTTGCTGCATTAACTCATTCTGTCAATATAAGCTTCTGTTACTCATAATATGAATTCAATTATATTTCTGTATGTGATAAAAACATCTGACAAACACACATAAAAACCAGAGGGCAGCAGATCATGTGAAAATATAATATTTGTGTCATTCTCAAAACTTTTGGCCATGACTGTACTCCTGGTCTGAGTCCTGGGAATGCCAGAAGACAATTAAGAACTGCAATGGTGACAACATGCCCTATCAAAGTAATAAACCAGTTTTTAGACTGCAGAATACCAGATCTGCTCAATTACAGTGGGGAAAAAAAAGTATTTAGTCAGCCACCAATCGTGCAAGTTCTCCCACTTAAAAAGAGAGGCCTGTAATTGACATCATAGGTAGACCTCAACTATGAGAGACAAAATGAGAAAACAAATCCAGAAAATCACATTGTCTGATTTTTTAAGAATTTATTTGCAAATTATGGTGGAAAATAAGTATTTGGTCACCTACAAACAATCAAGATTTCTGGCTCTCAGGCACCTGTAACTTCTCTAAAGGAGATTTGCATGGAGGAATGGGCCAACATACCAGCAACAGTGTGTGCCAACTTTGTGAAGACTTACAGAAAACGTTTGACCTCTATCATTGCCAACAAAGGATATACAGTATAACAAAGTATTGAGATGAACTTTTGTTATTGACCAAATACTTATTTTCCACCATAATTTGCAAATAAATTCTTTAAAAATCAGACAATGTGATTTTTTTGGATGTTTTCTCATTTTGTCTCTCATAGTTGAGGTCTACATATGATGTCAATTACAGGCCTCTCTCATCTTTTTAAGTGGGAGAACTTGCACAATTGGTGGCTGACTACATACTTTTTTCCCCCACTGTATACAGTGGGGAAAAAAAGTATTTAGTCATCCACCATTTGTGCAAGTTCTCCCACTTACAAAGATGAGAGAGGCCTGTAATTGACATCATAGGTAGACCTCAACTATGAGAGACAAAATGAGAAAACAAATCCAGAAAATCACATTGTCTGATTTTTAAAGAATTTATTTGCAAATTATGGTGGAAAATAAGTATTTGGTCAATAACAAAAGTTCATCTCAATACTTTGTTATATATCCTTTGTTGGCAATGACAGAGGTCAAACGTTTTCTGTAAGTCTTCACAAGGTTGACACACACTGTTGCTGGTATGTTGGCCCATTCCTCCATGCAGATCTCCTCTAGAGCAGTGATGTTTTGGGGCTGTCGCTGAGCAACACGGACTTTCAACTCCCTTCAAAGGTTTTCTATGGGGCTGAGATCTGGAGACTGGCTAGGCCACTCCAGGACTTTGAAATGCTTCTTAAGAAGCCACTCCTTCATTGCCCTGGCGGTGTGCTTGGGGTCATTGTCATGCTGAAAGACCCAGCCACGTTTCATCTTCAATGCCCTTGTTGATGTAAGGAGGTTTGCACTCAAAATCTCACGATACATGGCCTCAGTCATTCTTTCATGTACACGGATCAGTTGTCCTGGTCCCTTTGCAAAGAAACAGCACCAAATCATGATGTTGCCACCCCCATGCTTCATAGTAGGTATGGTGTTCTGTGGATGCAACTCAGAATTCACTCTCCTCCAAACACAATGAGTTGTGTTTCTACCAAACAGTTCTACTTTGGTTTCATCTGACCATTTGACATTCTCCCAATACTCTTCTGGAACATCCAAATGCTCTCTAGCAAACTTCAGACAGGCCCGGATATGTACTGGCTTAAGCAGGGGAACACGTCTGGCACTGCAGGATCTGAGTACCTGGCGGCGTAGTGTGTTACTGACGCTAGCCTTTGTTACGTTAGTCCCAGCTTTTCGCAGGTCATTCACTAGGTCCCCGCGTGTGGTTCTGGGATTTTTGCTCACCATTCTTGTGATGATTTTGACCCCACGGGGTGAGATCTTGCATGGAGCCCCTGATTGAGGGGTCTTGTATGTCTTCCATTTTCTAATTATTGCCCCCACAGTTGATTTCTTCACACCAAGCTACTTGCCTATTGCAGATTCAGTCTTCCCAGCCTGGTACAGGTCTACAATTTTGTTTCTGGTGTCCTTCCACAGCTCTTTGGTCTTCACCATAGTGGAGTTTGGAGTGTGACTGTTTGAGGTTGTAGGCAGGTGTCTTTTATACTGATAACAATGTCAAACAGGTGCCATTACTACAGGTAATGAGTGGAGGACAGAGGAGCCTCTTAAAGAAGAAGTTACAGGTCTGTGAGAGCCAGAAATCTTGCTTGTTTCTAGGTGACCAAATAATTATTTTCCACCATAATTTGCAAATAAATTCTTTAAAGAAATCAGACAATGTGATTTTCTAGATATGTTTTCTCATTTTGTCTCTCATAGTTGAGGTCTACCTATGATGTCAATTACAGGCCTCTCTCATCTTTTTAAGTGGGAGAACTTGCACAATTGGTGGCTGACTAAATACTTTTTTTCCCCACTGTATATACACATATACACGGACTACAGATACAATTATGTACAGACTACAGAAAAAATTATACATTGTTTATCAGATCTTATAACTTATGGCCAAAAGCTAGGATGTATAAAAATGAACAGTATACATACATCCTAACATCTATAGGTGTTATGTTGGCAGAGGGTAAAGGGAGGATCTATTCTTTTACAAAAAAAAAGGGGCAAATGACAAACATTCATTAATGTCCCCCTGGAGAAATCGATTTAAATTGATGGATCCATCTACATTCAGTCTGCAATAGAACTCTATCCCAGTCACCCCCTCTACCCAAAGGTCGAATCAACTGTAACCCTGTAAATTGAAAACAGTCTGGCTATTCATTGTGATAACTGTGTGCATGTTTGGCCAGTGGTGTATCGCGAGCATTTACAATATCATTAAAATGTTCTCTGGTCCTTACCCAGGACTCCCGCTTGGTTTTACCAATATAATCCTTTGGGCAGGGACACTGTGCCAAGTAGATCACCCCTTTACTCCGGCAATTAATAAAATCTGTAATTTGAACCACCTCAGTGACTGTACATGTCGCAGTTTTAGTTTTTTGTATTTGTCCACATACAAAACAATTCCCACACCTATAAGTACCTCTAGGTTTTTGATCCAACCAGGTCCCAGAAGATTTAGGGCCAACAAAATGACTCTTAACCACCCTGTCCCTCAGACTTCTTCCACGTCTGTAGGTAATTTGTGGAGAAGGCCCCAGGATTTTTTTCAGGTCCGTAACCTGGAGTAAGATGCCCCAATATTTACATAATATGTCCCTAACTTCTTGGTGTGCACTATCAAAGGTGCCAACAATTCTTGTCACATTTCCAGAATCATTTATATGATCTATTTTTTTTTATAGTTCCTTACAGTCCCTCCTCATTGCATTTTGAAATGTTCCTCTCAGGGTACTATCAGGATATCCTCGGTCCCTAAACCTCAATCTGAGGTCATCCGCCTGTTGTTTAAAGGTAGATATTTTCGAACAATTCCTCCTCAGAAGGAGGTATTGGCCCTTCGGGATCCCCTTTTTAAGGGCCATAGGATGGGCACTATCCCACCTGAGGAAGCTATTTGTCGCTGTTTCTTTTCTATAGACCCTAGTTTGGCTCATCCCTGAGTTGTCCCTAGAAATGAGAACATCCAAAAATGGGAGGTCATCCAAACTCCACGTTCATGTAAATCTAAGATCAAGGGGATTGGAATTCAAACATTCCACAAATTTCCCAAATGACATATGATTCCCATGCCACAGGATAAAAATGTCATCGATGTACCTCAGCCAGAGGCAGATGTGATCCTGCCACTGGCTGAGGGCATCAATGACCAACAAAGACCATCTCTCACCAGCCCAGAAGCAAGTTAGCATAACTCGGCTCACATGGACTGCCCATGGCGGTGCCCCTGAGCTGGTGGTAAATGCGGCCATCAAATACGAAAAAATTGTTGGTCAAACAAAATCTTAGAAGTTCAATGACAAAGTTATTGTGTTCTCTGAGACTAATGTCCCTCATCTCCAGATAATATTCCACCGCTCTGATCCCCTGTTCATGATGGATAGATGTGTATAGTGCCTCCACATCTATGGAGATAAGGATCGTACCCTGGCCAAGATTGATACTGTCCAATTTTAACAGGAGATCAGAGGTATCTTGGGTATATGAGGGAAGGCACTCAACGAATGGTCTCAAAATTTGATCAATATAAGTAGTCAAGGCGAGAGTGAATCAGGGCAACAATAAGTGTCTTTAGTGTATCTGTGGTAAGGAAAGGGCGGATTCTGGAGATGTTTTTGAGGTGGAGATGACAAGAGCGTGCGAGTGATTGGATATGGGGGGTGAAGGAAAGGTCTGAGTCAAACAAAACCACGAGGCAGCGGGCATACTGCCTAGGAGTTATGGTAAGGCCAGAGACTGCAATGGAGATATCAGGGACAGATCTAGTAGATGGAGGAAACAGCAGTAGTTCAGTCTTTGAGAGATTCAGTTTCAGATAGAGCGAAGACATGATATTTGAGACAGCAGAGAGACAGTCACTGGTGTTCTGTATTAGTGCAGGGGTGATGTCACGGGATGACGTATATAATTGGGTGTCATCAGCATAAAGATGGTACCGGAAGCCAATGGGGGCTGTGTAGAGGAAGAAGAGCAGGGGACCTAGGACCGAGCCCTGAGGAATCCCAACGGCAAGGGGAAGAGGGGAAGAAACAGAGCCCGCAAATGATACACAGAAAGTGCGGTCAGAGAGATAAGAGGAGAACCAGGCGAAAGCAGTGTCTGTGAGGCCAACAGAACAGAGCATAGTGAGGAAGAGTTGATGGTCAGCAGTGTCAAATTCTGCTGAGAGATCTAGAAGAATAAGAAGAGAGTAGTCACCTTTGGATTTAGCCGTCAGGAGATCATTGGAGACTTTTGTGAGGGCCGTTTCAGTAGAGTGCAGAGTGCGGAAGCCAGATTGTAAGGAGTCAAGAAGAGAGTTAGCAGAAAGATAGCGGATTAAACGAGAATAGACCAAGTGTTCCAAGATTTTGGAGATAAAAGGAAGGTTAGAGACAGGTCGATAGTTAGCAGGACAGGATGGATCAAGGGAGGATTTCTTCAGTAGTGGGGTTATGACAGCATGTTTGAAAGAGGATGGGAAAATTCCAGAAGAGAGAGAGAGGTTAAATATTTTAGTAAGGTAAGTCGTGACAGCAGGCGACAGAGACTGGAGAAGGTGTGATGGGAAAGGGTCACTACTGCAGGACGTAGGGCAAGAAGAGGAAAGTAGCTGAGATACTTCCTTCTCTGTAACAGGTTCAAAAGATGAGAATGAACAGTCTGAAGTGCGGCTGGTGAGGGGGTCAATGCCACCTGGGGATTGGGCAGTTATTTCCTGACGGATCTTATCAATTTTATCATGGAAATAAGAGGCCAGGTCATCTGCGCTAAGGTCTGTGAATGGCATGTGCACCTTAGGGGTAAGTAAGGAATGAAAAGTTTCAAATAGCCTTTTAGGGTTACAGGAGAGAGAAGAGATGAGAGTGGTGAAATAGGCTTGTTTGGCTAGGTGAAGGGCAGAATTATAGGTTCTAAGCATAAATGTAAAGTGGAGGAAGTCTGCAGGTGTACGTGATTTTCTCCACAGACGTTCAGCACACCTAGAGCACCGCTGAAGAAAATGTGTCTGTGGCGTGTGCCAGGGTTGCTGCCTCCTGCGTCTAACCTTTCGAGTGGAGGGGGAGCCGCCTCATCCAATGCACTCTTAAGGCTTTCATTACAGTGACTGGTGGCCAGATTGGGGCAGGACAGTGAAGAGATGGGGGACAGTGAGGAGTGTAGAGTATCTGAGAGGTGCTGGGTGTTAATAGCACGTAAATTCCTATATGTATGATGAGTAGGTGTGTCCTGTGAAGGAGAGAAAGCACTGATGGTGAGAGACAGAAGGTTATGATCAGAGAGTGGCAGAGAAGAGTTAGTAAATTTAGAAACTGTGAGGAGACGATGGAAGACAAGATCAATGGTGTTGCCATTTACATGTGTGGCGGAAGAGGAAAGTTGTGAAAGACCAAAAGATGTGGTTATTGAGAGAAACTGTGAGGCAGCTGGGGAGACAGGGGTGTCAGTGGGGATGTTAAAGTCACCCATGATGAGGGTAGGAATTTCACTGGATAAAAAGAGGGGAAGCCAAGAAGCAAAGTGATCCAGAAATTGGTAGGGTGAACTGGGTGGATGGTAGATTACAGCTACACGTAAGGAGAGTGGGCGGAAAAGTCTGATAGCATGTACTTCAAATGAGAGGAATGTGAGTGAGGGTACCGGTGGGATGGCCTGAAAAGGGCACTGTGGTGACAGAAGTAACCCAACCCCTCCACCCTTCCTGTTGTCAGGCCTAGAGGTGTGTGAAAATTGTAGGCCATCATGAGGATCTAGGTTTCAGTAAGGGCAAGCATGTTGAGAGATTTACTGAGGAATAAGTCATTAATATATTCTAGTTTGTTACACACTGAGTGGGGGTTCCAGAGAGAACAATTAAAAAAGAGACAGGAGAAAAATAAGGAAAGGGAACGCGGCAAATATTAATTAGGTTTGTAGGATTCCTGTGTGTGTAAGAAGAGGAAACATTTTGGAGAGAAGGAGGGCCAGGGTTTGGAGAGATGTCCCCAGCATCTAGGAGGAGAAAAATGGGCAAAGACAGAAGGTGGTTCAGTGATTTATGTGGATGCTTATGTTTGGTTTCACTGCTAAAAGCAGTATAGTAATTAGGGTGGTTGAAGAGAGTGAAAAGTGTGTGACAGCTGTACATGGGAAAAGGCAGAAGAGAGGGACTGATATGGATAGTGTGCACTGGTGGTAGAGATGGAGGGGAGTTCTGCAGGAAGACAATTGCTAACATAGTAAGTGACAATGCAGCTTTATCATACCATGTGTTAAAGCTTGTTGTTTTAGCTTTAAGTTTACCTGGTGTTCTTCCATGGCTTGCCTGTCTTGTTCCCTGTCTTGTGCCATGTATAAGTGCACTTTGGTTAATCTGCACTTCGGTTAAGATGGACACTGCATTAGAAAATGCCCCCCTGCATTGGAAATGCTTCCCCCATAAGCTGTATCTACTTATATAGGGATGCAGAGCTTCAAAACTAGCACTAATTGAAGCAGTTAACCAATTAATCAACAAACTGTGACACATGAGGAGACTGGCCTATAAGGGCGGCACGGTGGCTCAGTGGTTAGCACTGCAGCCTTGCAGCGCTGGAGTCCTGGGTTCGAATCCTGCCAGGGACAACATCTGCAAGGAGTTTATATGTTCTCCCCGTGTTTGCGTGGGTTTTCTCCGGGTACTCCGGTTTCCTCCCACACTCCAAAGACATACTGATAGGGAATGTAGATTGTGAGCCCTATATGGGACAGTGACTGTCAATGTCTATAAAGCACTGTGGAATATGATGGCGCTATATAAGTAAGCATAATAAATAAATACACTGACCAGGGAACTACCATAAAAACACTGAGCATCAAAAGACTGACACTAGTACAGATGACACATGGGATTGCAAAAAATACAGCCTGGATGAAATTCTAGGATAGGGGTCAGAGAACAGCCATGTAGAGATGGGTTGAAGAGAATATGTACCATTCAAGGTTGCAGGATGAATTGAGGTTTAGACACAGCAAGCAGAGATGGGTTGAAGAGAATATGTACCATTCAATGTTGCAGGATGAATTGAAGTTTAGACACAGCAAGCAGAGATGGGTTGAAGAGAATATATACCATTCAAGGTTGCAGGATGAATTGAAGTTTAGACACAGCAAGCAGAGATGGGTTGAAGAGAATATGTACCATTCAAAGTTGCAGGATGAATTGAGGTTTAGACACAGCAGCAGAGATGGGTTGAAGAGAATATGTACCATTCAAGGTTGCAGGATGAATTGAAGTTTAGATACAGCAAGCAGAGATGGGTTGAAGAGAATATGTACCATTGAAAGAATGAATGGGGCCATGTAACGTGAGATTTTGAGTGCATTGAAGATGAAACGTGGCTGGGTCTTTCAGCATGGCAATGATCCCAAGCACATCGCCAGGGCAACGAAGGAGTGGCTTCGTAAGAAGCATTTCAAGGTCCTGGAGTGGCCAAGCCAGTCTCCAGATCTCAACCCCATAGAAAACCTTTGGTGGGAGTTGAAAGTTTGTGTTGCCCAGCGACAGCCTCAAAACATCACTGCTCTAGAGGAGATCTGCATGGAGGAATGGGCCAACATACCAGCGACAGTGTGTGCCAACTGTGAGTATGTGAACCTAGAGGGCGCTAGGGAGCGACCCAGGCCAGCCCTTAAAAGGCCCTCAGCCACACCTGTGGGTGGGGCGCGTAACTCCAAAAGGCTGGAGTATCCTGCAGGGAGCAGGAGATGGTGGACCAGCTAAGGACAGAGAGAGACGCTCTGTCCCAGAAGGGCTGGGGTCCACAGGGGACTGTTGCTGGAGCTGAGCAGTAGTCAGGCTAGTTAGGGCCTCAAGGAGTCAGTTAGTGCCCTAACTGTGGCCTAGATGTTTGTTGTTTTGTTATGTTGTAGTTAAGCTGAATAAAGCCAGTTTTACTTTACACTTGGACCATCTGAAAGCTATCTTTCCGGCGCCCAGTACCACGAACCACCGCTTTCCGGACCAGGAGTCTGCTGCCATTTTGAGTCTAATTCGCCAAGTTGTCACACAACCTTGTGAAGACTTACAGAAAACGTTAGACCTCTGTCATTGCCAACAAAGGATATATAACAAAGTATTGAGATGAACTTTTGTTATTGACCAAATACTTATTTTCCACCATAATTTGCAAATAAATTCTTAAAAAATCAGACAATGTGATTTTCTGGATTTGTTTTCTCATTTTGTCTCTCATAGTTGAGGTCTATCTATGATGTCAATTACAGGCCTCTCTTTTTAAGTGGGAGAACTTGCACAATTGGTGGCTGACTAAATACTTTTTTTTTCCCCACTGTATATCTAGGTATCAGTGTGAGGTGACTGTGGAGCATGACTGATGTCTTATAAGGGCGTACTCCACAGGGGGGGACTTATGCTTTCTGCCTTGTAGTCCTTGTTATAAAGCAACATGCAGTACAACTGACTGCATGTCAAGGAATTTTCTCTGTCAAGGAAGTCACTTTTGGAACTTCACTGTTGGACTCAATAAGGACCTTCATTCTAGTCTATTATACAGTAGATAGCTAGATGCTATTTGAGCCACCCTCTCCTGACCCTGCCTTGATTTAGCCTAATTTTCTCACAGCTGACCAGTTGAACACTGTGCAAGCTGCATTCTCTAGGTTTAGCTGAACACATATGCCCTGAACTCACATTGCGCACATATATCTGATCCCTGGTTTAGGTGATCTAATGCGCTCTGGGCTATGTATTTTTTGAGCTATATTTTTTCTTGAGCTAATGCAGTTGGGTATATGTTAAATGGATCATTGACATATAGTATGTGACGCCTGATACGCATGTTATATGTCCTCATCTCTGATCTCTACCCTCACAATTGAGATATATGTAGTGATATTTAGTGTATTCAGTTTTCCTATATGATTTTATCTTATATAAAATAAAAGTGAAGTTTTATAATATTTTTGCAGTATCTTGACACTTTATCCTATTTCCTTACACTTTAATCGGCGCATGAGCAGATTGCTCTGCTGTGCCTCCACCCCCCTCCTGTACTTAGCTCTGAGGTTCCGCTGTCAATAGACATCAGGGGCCTCAGAGCTTTGCCTGGAGACCAGCCTGTGTGGTTTCCGGGCTTGTGATCACTTTGGCAGCCAGTCACAGCGATCACAATGAAGTTTGTCACATAGTAACATAGTAACAAACTTCATTGGCTGAACGCCCATTTCCCTCTCCTTAGCCTGTCATAGAGGGAGATCGGCACTTCTGCCCCACCCCCAGCAATACTCCATGGTCAGCTGTCAGAAGACAGCTATGATCATGGAGTTTTGCCCAGAGATCACCCTGATTGGGCATAGTGGTCTTTGGGGCATGTGAGCACTGTGACAGCCTGTTTAGTAAATAATAAAAATTTAGATCCTGACAGAGAGGGAGATTGGTAAGTAAAAATCACTACACACACACTCCCCCCCCCCCCCCACTTGACTGCCCCCCACTCTCTTCTGTCTCCCATATCTATCTATCTATCTATCTATCCATCTATCTACATAAATTCATATTTTTGTGACCCATAAATAAAGATTATTATTCCACTTTTAGGATGCAGACATTCAGCAGTTCTGGCGGCACGAAATTTATTATCTACAACTTGTTACTGGCCGTGCGGCATGCAGTCAGAGCCGCTGCATGTTTCTGCATCCTAAAATACATTTGTCATATAAAAGCAGATTTTTTTGTGCTGTATACATGAAGGTTATTGTCATACTTTTAAGGTGCAGACATGCAGTGGCTCTGAACACACATAGTATAGGGAAGAAATGTATTGATTATTGTCTACAACTTGTTACTGGCCGTGCAGCGTGCGGTTAGAGCCGCTGCATGTTTCTGCAGCCTAAACTACATTTATCGTATAAAAGCAGATTTTTTTTGTGCTATAAACATGAAGGTTATTGTCATTATTGTTATTGTATGGTGTCAACAAACCAGCTATGGAGAATTTGGCCTCCAGAAGCCAGTTTGCACACCATTCATTGCAGGCTCTGCTGTAGGCCCAGCAAGTAAGGAATGCACCTACATTTGGTATCTATGAAAACGGCATAAGTTGCTAAAAATATTATCAGGTGTGTTTCTCAAGTAGCACTCAGAGTTTAAAAATAGTCACCTGAATAATCACATATTTATTGGAAAACGCATGCATTTTTTGTAAACAGCATATGCATTATTAAAAAGCACATGGGTTTTTCAAAAAAAGCATGCAGTTTTCCGATTTTTGGGCCTTACCCTACATGATGCTGATGATCAAAGATTCACATCTTTTGCAGGGGAAAGGAACACAAATATTACTTTCCCTCTGCATCTACCATGCTGCCAGCCTGTCAGTGCCCTTAAAACCCTCCCCCTACTCCCAGAAGACTGCCTGTCCAATGAAGGCAGGAAGAAGCTTGCAAACTAAAAAACAAAAACAAACAATGTGTTTGTCTGCCTCTCCCTGCTGCTGCTGCCTCCAATCACTACTGTGATAATCTAAACATATGAAGCAGGAGCCAGCTTCTCTGGTGATCAGGACCAGTCTCCACCTTTTCCTGGATGCTCTGGCAGTCAAAGTTTAGACAAACGCTGCTTTCATCAGTAATAACATCACACTCATGGCAGGTGTGGATAACAACTGAAGTCTTGTGCACAAAGAATGGCACATTATCAGGACCAGTAGGGAAGTGATTAGAACAGGGACTAACTTGCACACACAATTCAGCAAAAACATAGAACATTTTTATGTGGTCTCAATTAATAAAAGTCTTGGAAAACCCCACTTTTATTCATATGGTTAAAAAGACACTGCTTACAGAGGCTCATAAACATAATTTAAAAAACACCATGTAAACGGACCATGTCCTTGCATTATGCAAAATTGATAGAACCAGGGGTATAATGAATGCAGTTTCAGGGGGGGGACAGCAACAAGGCTGGGAGAGGTTGGGACCCTGCATCATCATGACAGTGGATGGGGAAATAATGATAACCTGACCGCTGTTCCCTTGTAAATAAATTACAGCATCAGTACCAGAGATCAGCACAAGAGATGGGCAAACCTCTCAGGAGATTCATTTCAGGTTCAGGTCCAAGATTAGTTGAACAAAATCAATTCTTAAATTGGATTAACCCTTTCACTGCCAGGGGTTTTCAGATTTTTCTCTCCTCTGACTGCCAAGGCAATTTTCATAGTTTTGAGATGGACAAATAAAACCTAATTTGTAACATTAAAAAATCATACTAACCCCCCATAACTATATATTTTCTTAAAGTAGACACCTGCAGCATTGTCAAAATGCCATTTGGTACTGTATACGAACAGGTACCTTTATACAATTTTCATTTAAAGTGTATGTTTCATAACAAAATTCAAATAAATGTATATTAGTTGGTAAAAGTGGAAACTAGAGATGAGCGAATTTCTCAAAAGTTCGATTCGGCAGTTTGATTCGAAGTTCCAAAAAAATTCGCTTCCATCCGAATTACTTCGCGGTGATTAAACAGCTATTTCCGGGCTACAGAGAGCCGGGGTGGGCAGAAAAATGGCGGAAGCCCTTGGATGCCGCCGTCATGTTTCTCTCTCTCTCTCTCTTCAGTACGGACAACTTTTATTCATGGTGGAAGGATCTGCTAACAAGCAAAGACACGCCTACCCAATCACATCACTAGAGAATATCTTGTGACCGTCTGATGTCAAAAAGGTCCTTACTAAATATTCGTTACCACAAAGCATCAGGAAATCCGGAATTGTGGAGAATCAAAGATTTCCTGAAATTTGGATCGAATTCCACTTTTGCAGAATAGATTTGCTCATCTCTAGTGGAAACCAAACAAAAAGTTATATGCACCAAACCTCCTAAAAACAAGAATTCAACATGCGCAGAGTTCATTCATATCACTAAGGCCTACACCTGCATGCACATATCACCAGAACTGGAAGGAACAAAAATCTGCTTTGAAGCTGGAAATATTAAAAAAGTATCATCCTATAAAATGTAGGGATTACATACCGTGAAAAGCAAGTGAACCCCTAATCCATATATATTTCTTGAAGGTAAACAACCTGAAGATTACATGTGTCTCAATGGGTTATGAATAGCCATGTCCACCTTCATGAAACTTTGTGACAAACACAAATAATTTTTTGAAAAAATGCACTAAAACATATATTTTCACCTAAAACTCCTATTCAATCGTACATTCACACACAAAACACATATAAAATAATAGATCAAGGTGTACACAATTTATATATACTTCAAACATCAACTATAACAAGAGCTCATACTCTCAAAAACACTTATACAGAAAAGCAATATTTTGCTGTTATTCACTAATATGTTAAAAATCTATACTGCACATAGTAAACTGTGACTGTGATACCAAAATCTAACTTTTTTGAGATTGCACAGCATACCATTTATAAAAACACAACTTAATATTTCATATATACAACCACGTTCATGCAACTTTTCAGCAAACAGAGATCACAAGCAAAAATTGCACAAAATCTCAAATTTGCCACTAAAGTGCATGCTCAAGCAATCCCTTTCTGCAAATAAAATGTACTTTCCAAAAAACTGCAATATATATATATCTCTTTACAGGTTCAGGCGTTAAAGAAACGCCAAAATCGCATAAATGTGCTAACCAATTTTGTGCATGCAAATTAAATAGGACATTACACAAGAATATAATTTTCTATCCCCTTATAAAAATTGTAGCAATTTATACGTTCATCTCTAGTGATAATCGTTATTGCTATTATTTTAGCGTGTATCGGATATCGCTAGAGAGGCGTATTTTACTCAAGAAAGATCAGGTATGGACAGGGTCAAATGTAAACTTTATTGATGACTTTGTGTATGTGTTTTGTAATTGTTTGGTGCAACTCTTTTGGCGCTGCGATCTGGATGATGGTAAATGTCTGGGCCAATAAACTTCCTGGTTATGTTCAGAGGGGTATTACATAAGAATACCCCTCTGATTAGGCTTAGGGGTATTACATTATCCCTCTATGTGACAATCGGAGAGCAAAAGTATAGTAAAGAATCTCATCTTTAAAATGATACCAAGATCATCATTATAGCCCCTACAGATTCGGAGTGATCTGCATTGGGATATCAATGCCGAATAGCATTTTCAACAGCAAATCGTTCCAGATCTGTAAGGGGTAAAATGATTAATATCTTTTAAAGATGAGATACTCGGGGGCGTGGCTAGCGCGCGACATGGATGGTCGCATGTGAGCGGAGCTCCGGCTAGAGCCGCTCATCCATCCTGAAATCCATCCTTGCTTACCGGTGCCCAGGTTCGCTGTCCGCTGGAACGCACTTCTGAGGCCCTCCTCCTGGTTCCAGAGCTCCCGTTCTGCCGGTGTCCTTCTCCGTTGGGTAGTAGTCGGTGACCGCTATACGTGGCCGGCGGCCATACCCTCTCACCGCCGCTGCCGGAGCCGCTCTGTCCCGCGCTGCTGTGGCCTGGAGCTGGGGTGGAGCTGCCGTTCTGGGGCTGCGCTCGTGGGCAGGCCTGGGCTGTGCAGGCACCGCTGAGGCCGCTGGTCCTGCTGGCACCCGGACGGCGGTCTCCCCTCTCTCCACGTGGCGGGCGGCCATTTTAACCCTGACCGGTTTGGCCATCTGCTGATGAGGGGGTGCTGAGTCTGGCGTTCCTGGCGAGCTGAGCCTATCTCTGACGGTTCCCTCTATCCCTGCCTGGAAGTTTGGGAGCCGGCATTCCTCTCTCCTGCTTGCTGCTGGGCACGATAGGACCATCCCCTGGCTCCTCTGGGCAGTAGTGCAAGGCAATATCTGTGGCAGCCATCAACTGTCTCTGACCCATTGAAGGTGTGTGCCTCTGTACGATTTATCGTCCTGCTGACTGCTTCTCTGGAAGGCTTTACTTATAATCCAGTGACGGTTGCTGTATGTGCTACTGGACTGTTGAGTTACCATCTGTCCTCCTCTAGTTCCTCCTGGCAATCTATCTACTTCATCACTTCGCTACTGGCCTTCTTGGAGGCCTTACTTATAATCCAGTGACTGTTGCTATCGACACTATTGGATCGCTGAGTTGCCATCCGTTCCCTCTTAGTTCCTCCTGGCAATCTATTTATTTCATTACTCTGCTGACGGCTCTCTCTTGGAGACATCGCTTATAATCCAGAGTCTGTTGCCATCGATACTATTGGACTGTTGAGTTACTGTCTGTCCTCGGCTGGCTTATTGGCCCTGGTGGCCCGACATAGAGGCTCCTACTGTGCAACTGCTATTAGCCAGAGACCTTGTCTATAATCCTCTGGGACCGGCCTGGTCTTGCTACCATCACACCTCCTCCTCTGCCATCATATCCACCCGTACGGAACGCAGGAAGAGCGGCCGCCGACTCTCTAAAATGAGTCGCCCGCAATCAACCTCTGTCTCTGATCGCCTGAGGGGGTTCTCCAGGGCAGCATCCTCTTCTACATCACCATCGCTTGAGGCAGCCTCTCCTGCCCTTCCAGAGGAGGACCCCGAGCCCACTTTAAAGCAAGTTACTGGACAGCTACTGGAGGCGATCCATGCCGGCACTTCCTCGCTGACCGGGAAAATTGAGGAGGTAAAAATCGACCTGGGCCTGCTCCGCCAGGACTTTCAGACCTTGCGAGGCAGGGTGTGTGAGGTGGAGGATCGGGTCTCTCAGGTAGAGGACACTGGTAACCCACTTCCTGCCAAACTCCAGGAGCTGGAGAGAGCTGCAAGTTTGTGGACCCAGCGTGCGGATGACTTGGAGAATAGATTGCGACGAAACAACCTCCGTATCCTGGGCCTGCCGGAGCGGGCGGAGGGTGAAGATCCTCGGGCCTTTGTGGAGGGGTGGCTGAAAAATGTCCTGCCGGAGGCTCACTTCTCACCAGTATTTGCTGTGGAACGGGCCCATAGGGTTCCGGCTAAACCGCCGCCTCAGGGCGCACCTCCTCGACCCTTGTTGGCCCGTCTGATTAACAGCACGGATCGGGATACGGCGTTGCGGGCTGCGCGCCAGGCCGGCGAGCTTAAGTACAACGGAGCAGCAGTGGCCATGTTTCCAGATTTCTCGGCGGCTCTCCAGAAGACCCGAGCATCCTTCGTGGCCGTTAAGAGGCGGTTGAGAGAAAAGGCTATACAATACTCCATGATTTACCCAGCACGTCTTCTGTCGTCCATGACGGCAGGTCCCTTTTCTTTACTTCACCGAGGGATGTGGAGGACTGGCTATCTCTTCTTCCTCGATCTCCGAGACGATGATCCTGGCGGCGTGTGGTGAGAGGTCCGATCGGACCATACATAAGGACTTATGTATTACGGGATGCTCTTGTTTATTGTATAAGTAGTTTTATGAAAAGTGCGGTTCTGTTATTATAGTATCCTGTAGTCTTATAGTTACCTGGGCTGGCGACCCCCGGGGCGCCGGTGTATCTCATTTACTCATGTGAACCTGGCTCTGTTGAATAGTATATCTCCTAGCCTAGTGATTATCTATACCTTTAAGACAGTGCCCTGTATACCAACCACTGTGGGTGCACTTCTTCCCCCGTTAATTGTAGCCACGGTTAATTTAACAAATATTGTTTGTTTATGCCAGTAATATGTCTCACACCCTTTAGGGGTGTAATGGTTCATTTCGTTTGTATATGGTTCTTAGGTTGCTGCACACCACTTTGTGTTTCACTCAGCCACGCGCTACACACTCATAGGCGGGTCACTTTTGGGGTCCTGAATTGCCATGATTACATTACATTCTTAGACGACCATGGCGTCCTTTAGTGTACTATCTTGGAATGTGAGGGGCCTGGGCAGCCCACGAAAGAGGTCGTTGGTTTTCTTTCAGATTAGGAGGGCTGACCCACACCTCATATGCCTTCAGGAAACTCATTTGGTTCCAGACAATTCCAGACGACTTCAGAAGCCATGGGTTCAGTGGGCGGCTCACTCTACACACACTTCCTATTCCAGGGGGGTGTCCATCTTGGTGCATCGTAGACTCAGGTGGGAGCCAGGCCTCATTGTAAGGGACCCCGAGGGACGATACGTTTTTGTTCAGGCCTGGGTTGACTCTGTCCTGTATGTTATCCTGGGTGTGTACTTGCCACCGGCGTCTGATCTTGCTGTGCTCCAGCAGGCTGCGCAGTTTGCGACCCGATTCCCTGGGGCTATTGCATTATGTTTGGGTGACTTTAACAAAGTTATGGATATTGCCTTGGATCGGTTCTCTGCGGAGCCGGGTTCCCCCTCTCTGCCTCGCCCTACTACAATGGCCGGAGTGATCCGTGAATTGGGGTGGTTGGATTTGTGGCGGGTCCGGTTTCCGGAGGCCCGCACCTTTTCCTGTCACTCTGCCAACAGACATACTCCGTCCAGGATTGACCATGCTTTTGGAAATACTAAAGCATATTCTTTGTTGCAGACCATATCCTATTTACCCAGGGCAGTGTCTGATCACTCCCTGTTGTTGGTCCAATTAAATAGTAGTACGGCTGCTAAGCCACGACAGGGTTGGCGAATCCACCCATTTTGGTTGAAACTATTTGTACCACATGATCGAATACCTGATCAACTTCAGACGTTTTTGACCATTAATTCCCCAAACATTTCTCCGCTCCTCTTATGGGAAACTATGAAGGCATATCTTAGGGGTTGTATTAAGTCCTCCATTTCCTTTGTAAAGAGGGAATCCTCGCTGTTGGAGACCACTTTGGCGACCCAGTGTGCCTCGCTCAAAGCCGCATACGTGGCTAATCCAACTGATGAGGCTAGGTCTCAATGGTTGCAGACGGGTAGACAATATCTGCATATACTGCATGACAAGGCACGTAGGTCTCTGTTTTTTAGCAAACAGAAGTTTTACGAACTCGGCAACCAGTCGAGCAGCTTTCTAGCTAATACATCAAAACACAGCCTCACCTGCAATACTACGAGTGCATTCAGAGACGGGGGAGGTACTGTCCAATAGCTTGGCCATTAGTGACAGATTTTATAGGTATTACAGTGAGTTATACCTCTCCAAGCTTAGAGTCACTGACGGAGAGCTTGCCACCTATTTGGGTTTGATCCCCCTTCCTACATTGTCAGAAGACCAACGTGAATTTTTAGATTCCCCTTTTACGCTAGAGGAGCTATCGGGAGCCCTGGCAGATATGGCAAGGGGCAAATCGCCGGGTCCGGACGGCATCCCGTTGGAGGTTTATGCCCAGTATGGGGGCCTGCTTCTCCCGGTGTTGCTTGACTGTTATAACGCTGCCTTTGTGGGTCGCAGTCTCCCGGAATCCTTTTATGACGCCACCATTATCCTGTTACTTAAGCCTGACAAGGATCCGCTGGACTGTGGCTCATATAGGCCTATATCACTGCTTAATATAGATTATAAACTCCTTACTAAAATATTGGCGAAAAGGCTAAATTCTGTTGTTCTCGACCTTGTCCATCCGGATCAGACAGGCTTTATGCCTGGAAAATCCACATCGGATAATCTTAGAAGGGCTCAGGTGATAACTCAGATTGGGGCATCATCCTCACATGACTGGGCGATGGCTTCTTTAGATGCAACAAAGGCGTTCGACTCTGTCGAGTGGCCTTTTCTATTGCAGGTGTTGCGGGGATACGGATTTGGAGAGGGGTTTGTTACCTGGATTTCTATACTGTTCCCCTAGAGCGGCGCTGTCCATTAATGGCGCGTTGTCTTCCTACTTTCCTTTGGGTAGGGGTACAAGACAAGGATGTCCATTGTCACCGCTACTGTTTGCTCTGGCGGTGGAACCCTTGGCAATACTGCTTCGGAATGACCCCATATATAAAGGCATAGTGATAGGCACCCGGGAGGAGAGAACAGCACTATATGCCGATGACTTACTCCTGTTTATGAGTGACCCCTCCCGGTCTCTGCCCAGAGCCATGGCTATAATTGACGAATTTGGTAATTATTCTGGCCTACGGACCAATTGGACTAAGTCCTCATACATGCATATTGGCCGTGCGTCAAGTGTAGCTGAGGGGAATGTGGTATGTGGATTAACTACAGTCTCAACCTGCAAATATCTGGGCATCTTTATATCTAGGGACCATAGGTGTTTTTTGGAACAGAACATCTTTCCGCTCATCTCGCACTTTAGGGTTAAGTTTAATCTTTGGGCTACACTGCCTTTGTCGGTGGCTGGTAGAATCAACCTAGTTAAAATGATAGTACTACCCAAATGTCTATATGCTATAAGCCATTCTGCTGTGTCCGTGCCCCTTAGATTTTTTAAACAAAAGGACTCCCTCATTATCTCCTTTATATGGGGAAACTCTAGATCTAAGCTTAGGTTGTCATCTCTACAACGACCAAAGCAGCTCGGGGGTACATCACTCCCTGATCTGTTTCTTTACTACCTGGCAGCAAGCTCCGTTTAATTAGGAAGTGGCTCTCATCTGATCCCCTACCGAGGTCCGAGGCACATCTGGCTCACCACCTGGGTCTGCATAATCTGTGGCCGGTGTTGGAACACCCGGCCTTGTTTAGGGGGAAATTGTTGCCCATCCATGCCCTGGCGGGACAGGTCTGAACGTCAGGCGAAAAAGGTGTCCGCTTATTCTGATATACCTGCGGAGACCCCGCTTTGGCACAACCCTGGTCTGCCGACGTTATTTGCCCTGCCTGGCGCCCGGGCCTGGTCGCAGTATGGCGTGTCCTCTCTTAGTGACCTGTACATACAAGGGGTTTTTAAAACGTTTGACTCGCTAAGCTCCTCCTATGGCATCCCTAGAACGCAGTTCTTTAGATATCTACAGATTAGACATGCACTTTCTTTTCAGTTCCCGGATCGATTGGACAATATATCTGAGTATCCGCTTATCGGCATACTTCGCTCACAGGGCCCTGGGGGTTTGATATCTACTTTATATGCACATCTGATACAGGCTAAGGTGTCCACTTTGGACGCCCCGGCCTTGACGCGGTGGAGCATAAATATCCCAACTCTCACAGATGAGATGTTTCAAGATATCCTTGAATCTCCTCAACATGTGTCACCTTCAGCTAACAACAAACTGATTCAAACATATATTCTACACCAATGTTACTTGACACCTTCCCGTCTATACAAAATGGGACGTCTGCCCAACCCCGGATGCCTTAGGTGTCTTTGTCCACAGGCAGACTTTTGGCATATGATTTGGGAATGTCCGATCATACAATGTTTTTGGAAAGGGGTCGTGGCTCTCCTGGCGGAAGTTCTGGCTAAACCTATACCATTAACCCCAGAGATATGCCTTTTCGGCGTATTAGATGAAGAAATATGGCAACACCATGTTAGAATCCTTTTGAGGGAGTCTTTATTTTATGCTAGGAAAGCTATCGCACTGCGATGGATGGCTCCGAAACCTCCATCAATGTCTCAGTGGAAGAAACTTGTTAATACTGTACTTCCTTATAATCAGATTGTGTATAAAGGGAGAGGGTGCCCTCAGAAATTCCATAAGGTGTGGGGAACATGGTGCAATTCTCCGGTAACCCAATATACGGCTCCCTCATTGCACTCTGCCATTAATTTACTCATGCCGTGAGGGGTGCGAGACACCAGGAGTATCCGCGACCTCTCATTTTGGAGTGTATCCTTGTTGTTACCCTTGACTTATTGACTGCATGTTTTGTACATGATAACTGATGTATACAGTATTACGCATGTCCTGATTATATTCTTTCTGTACCGAGTCTACGTTATATGGTCTGGATGGGACAAGGGCCTGGCGAGGTGGGATGTGGTGCGTTGAGTGAATTTACATTGAAATTCTCGTTTTTTGGTGCGCAACATGTTATGTATTTGTTTTGATTCCTTTTCTTTTGTCTGATATGCAATTTTCAATAAAACGAGTTTAAAAAAAAAAAAGATGAGATACTCTTCTTTAAAATGAATCTAAGATCATCTTCATAGCCCTAACCAATCCTGAGATATGGGCATTAGTAGTAAGGACGTATTAGATATGTCCTCAGGAGAACGTATAAATACATGGGCGGCAGGGAAAGGGTTAAAACATAGTGTACAGTCATGGCCAAAAGTTTTGAGAATGACACAAATATTATATTTTCACATGATCTGCTGCCCTCTGGTTTTTATGTGTGTTTGTCAGATGTTTTTATCACATACAGAAATATAATTGCATTCATATTATGAGTAACAGAAGCTTATATTGACAGTTAGAATGAGTTAATGCAGCAAGTCAATATTTGCAGTGTTGACCCTTCTTCTTCAGGACCTCTGCAATTCTCCCCGGCATGCTCTCAATCAACTTCTGGACCAAATCCTGACTGATAGCAGTCCATTCTTGCAGAATCAATGCTTTAATTTTGTCTGAATTTGTTGGTTTTTGTTTGTCCACCCGTCTCTTGATGATTGACCACAAGTTCTCAATGGGATTAAGATCTGGGGGAGTTTCCAGGCCATGGACCCAAAATCTCTATGTTTTGTTCCCTGAGCCATTTAGTTATCACCTTTGCTTTATGGCAAGGTGCTCCATCATGCTGGAAAAGGCATTGTTGAGCGCCAAACTACTCTTGGACGGTTGGGAGAAGTTGCTCTTGGAGGACATTCTGGTACCATTCTTTATTCATGGCTGTGTTTTTAGGCAAGACTGTGAGAGAGCCGATTCCCTTGGCTGAGAAGCAACCCCACACATGAATGGTTTCAGGATGCTTTACAGTTGGCATGAGACAAGACTGGTGGTAGCGCTCACCTCTTCTTCTCCGAATAAGCTGTTTTCCAGATGTTCCAAACAATCGAAAAGGGGATTCATCAGAGAAAATGACTTTACCCCACTCCTCAGCAGTCCACTCCCTGTACCTTTTGCAGAATATCAGTCTGTCCCTGATGTTTTTTCTGGAGAGAAGTGGCTTCTTTGCTGCCCTCCTTGAGACCAGGCCTTGCTCCAAGAGTCTCCGCCTCACAGTGCGTGCAGATGCACTCACACCTACCTGCTGCCATTCCTCAGCAAGCTCTGCACTGCTGGTAGCCCGATCCCGCAGCTGAAACACTTTTAAGAGACGGTCCTGCCGCTTGCTGGTCTTTCTTGGGTGCCTTTGAGCCTTTTTGGCATCAATGGAACCTCTCTCCTTGAAGTTCTTGATGATGCGATAGATTGTTGACTGAGGTGCAATCTTTATAGCTGCAATACTCTTCCCAGTTAGGCCATTTTTGTGCAGTGCAATGATGACTGCACGTGTTTCTTTAAAGATAACCATGGTTAACAGAAGAGAAACAATGATGGCAAGCACCAGCCTCCTTTTAAAGTGTCCAGTGGTGTCATTCTTACTTAATCATGACAGATTGATCTCCAGCCCTGTCCTCATCAACACCCACACCTGTGTTCATGGAGCAATCACTGAAACGATGTTAGGTGGTCCTTTTAAGGCAGGGTTGAAATGTGTTTTGGGGGATAAAGTTCATTTTCTAGGCAAATATTGACTTTGCAAGTAATTGCTGTTAAACTGATCACTCTTTATAACATTCTGGAGTATATGCAAATTGCCATTAGAAAAACTGAAGCACTAGACTTTGTAAAAATTAATATTTGTATCATTCTCAAAACTTTTGGCCATGACTGTATAACACTGTCAGGGCTCCTATGAACCTATCTGTTCAATTTATAGCTCTCTAAAGGGCAGTTCAAATGGAGGAAATTTTCCTAGCTGAAAATTCAGCTTCAGAAATATTTGAAGCTGAAAAATTCAGCTTCGGGAATTTGGAGCTGCTTTTTCCGGTTGTCCAAATTCTGCATCAAAGTCCATGTAAAATTCACCAGGTTATCAGGCGGAATCTGTCTGAAGATTGAGCTGAAAAAATCTAGAGGAAAAATCTGCCAAAGGAAAAATCATTATCTGACTCCCATTGAAATGAATGGAGGCTGATTTAAGGCGGAATTTGGAGCCTCAAATTCAGCGAGAAATTCCTCCATGTGAACATACCCTAAGGCAAACACATTGAAAGTTATGTTAAAGTGAAAGTCACAAAGGGGGCGTGTATGGACACTGATGGTGGCCAGGGCCAGTTTTAGACAAAGTGGGGCCCTGGGCAAAATTAAAAGCGGGTCCCCAAATGCTGATATGCAAATGTCGTCTTCCAGTGGCAACCCTATAATACCGCCTCCTTTCAGCCAACAAAAAAGTAATAAGCCCCATTTACCACACACAATTCAAATGAGCACCTCTGTACCATCTAATAGATTTTTGCACTCAGTCATCAGTTATTATAGCGCCTCCTTATAAATAATAGTCCCCCCTTATAAATATCAGTAACAGTCACACTGTAAAAATAATACTGCTCCCTTATTGATAATAGCCCTCTCATAAATAATAGTTACCCTTATAAATAATAGTCCCCATTATCACTAATAGCCCCCTTTATAAATAAGCCCACTTAATTATACCCCTCTTACAAACAGTTCCCCTCTTATAAATAATAGCTCCCCCATTATAATGGATGCCTTATATATAATAGTTTCCCCCCTTTTTATAGTCCTCTTATAAATAGTTCCCCTTTATAAATAATAGCTCGTCTTATAAATAATAGTTCCCCTTTTTAAAATAGCCCCCTCATATTTAAGTTTCCCAATTATATATAGTACCCCACCCTTATATATAATAGTTCTCCGTTATATAGTGTCGGACTGAAGGGCCTTAAGCCCACCAGAGGAACTTGTTCTGGGGCCCCACCCAACAGCTTCCTGCTAATAGCCTACATCACAGCTCCTTCACTGAAGTCTTACATATGTGCTGACTATCTGGTGTTACTGAGTATGTTCCGAGTATAGTCAGCCCCTATAGTACTGTGCAGGCCCCAATAACTCCATGGCCAGTTCATGCACAGTACTGTATGGGGAATGACATGGCCATGGATCACTACACATATGTGCAAGATTATAGTGAGGGAGCTGTGATGCATACATAGCACACAGGGCTTCCAGCAGGAATTTTGAGCCCCTCACAGTATAATGCTCAACATGGTATATAATGCTCCACTGTATAAAATGCTCCCCTGAGCCCTCCACAATTTCCCCACATGGTATATAATGCTCCACAGTGGCCCCACACAGTATAAAATGCTCCCCTGAGCCCCCCATAGTGGTCCCACATGGTATATAAGACTCCACAAAGTATAATACTCCACAGTGGCCCACACAGTATACTATCCCTCAGTGGTCCCAGACGGTACAATATTCTCCCCAGCAGCCCCACACAATATAATATGCTCCATACAGTATAATATGCACCCCACAGTGCCCCTCCAGTGGCCTAACACTACAACATGCTCCACAATGGCCTCCACACAGTATAATATACTCCCCAGAGGGGTTCCCCCAGTATAATGCCCCACAGTGGCCCCCACAGTATAATATGCTCCCCAGAGTCCCCCCCAGTATAATGCTCTACAATGGCCTCACAGAGTATAATATGCTCCCAAGAAGCCCCACACAATACAATACACTCCACATTGTCCCCACACAATATAACAGGCTCCCCACACTGCCCCTTCACCCCAGTATAAAGCTCCACATTGTCCCATATTATAATATTCTCCTGAGAGGGCCCCCCTAGTATAATGCTTCACAGTGCCCCCCCAGTATTTTGCTCCACAGTGGCCCCATGCAATATATTATGTTCTCCAGAGCATACCCCCAGTATAATGCTCCACAGTAGGCCCCACGCAGTATAATATGCTCCCCAGAGGGCCCCTTAGTATAATGCTCCTTAGTTCCCCCCCGAATAATGCCCCACAGTGGTTCCATGCAATATAATATGCTCTGCAGATGGCCCCCCCAGAATAATGCTCCACAGTGACCCCACACAGTATAACATGCTCCAGAATGGCCTCCACACAGTATAATATACTGCCCAGAGAGGTTCCCCCAGTATAATGCTCCAGAGTGGCCCAAAACAGTATAATATACTCTCCAGAGGCCCCCCCAGTATAATGCTCCACAGTGGCCCCACATAGTATAATATGATCTCCAGAGGGTCCCCCAGTATAATGCTCCACAGAAGATAACATGCTTTCCAGAGGGCCCCCCCCACATTATAATGCTCCACATTGGGCCCACACAGTATAATATGCTATCCAGAGGCCCCCCAGTATAATGCTCCACAGTGGCCCCACACAGTATAATATGCTATCCAGAGGGCCCCCGTCCCCCTGTATAATGCTCCACAGTGGACCTACAGACTTCCTTAGTGCTATTATTATATTATACTCTGGGGTCTCTTCATGGTTCGCCATGACCTTACTAAGACTAGACTCACAACCTCACAAACTCACCAACCTGAGAACAACAGAGGCTGGAAATGAGCCTTCAAAACCGCAAACAGTGACCTCAGCATTACTGCAGCTGAAGAACTAGACATGCTTACCGGTGGCTTGGCCCTCAGTCCACGGAACGTGCTAAAAGACTCTGATCCGTCCACATTCACAACCCCACAGCAGGCCTTACTGCTGCTTGGGAAAGACTGGAGAAAACCTATGGCAGTCCTGAAGCAATAGAGAATGCTCTGTTCAAACGATTGCAAGGCTTTCCAAAGATATTTGGTTAGGATCATCAGAAATTTCAAGAACTTAGTAACCTACTCATGGAGTTCCTACTGGCTAAGGCGGACACTCTTCTACCGGGCTTCAGTTACCTGGACACTGCTCATGGGGTAAACCTAATATTCTCAAATCCAAGACCTTACAGGTCGTATACAACAATAGATTATCCGAAATAAATATATAATCCAAAATGATAATCACAATAATTCAAAAATTAATATATAACTTTTAATTAATTGAAGTTAAAAATCACAACAACATATAACCACCCTAAAAGCAGCACAATTAATTAGTCCTCAAAATATCAAAAAAATATACAGTACAGACCAAAAGTTTGGACACACCTTCTCATTCCAAGAGTTTTCTGTATTTTCATGACTATAAAAATTGTAGATTCACACTGAAGGCATCAAAACTATGAATTAACACATGTGGAATTATATACTTAACAAAAAAATGTGAAAACTGAAAATATGTCTTATATTCTAGGTTCTTCAAAGTAGCCACCTTTTGCTTTCATTACTGATTTGCACACTCTTGGCATTCTCTTGATGAGCTTCAAGAGGTAGTCACCTGAAATGGTCTGCCAACAGTCTCGAAGGAGTTCCCAGAGATGCTTAGCACTTGTTGGCCCTTTTGCCCTCACTCTGCGGTCCAGCTCACCCCAAACCATCTCGATTGGGTTCAGGTCTGGTGACTGTGGAGGCCAGGTCATCTGGCGTAGCACCCCATCACTCTCCTTCGTGGTAAAATAGCCCTTACACAGTCTGGAGGTATGTTTGGGGTCATTGTCCTGTTGAAAAATAAATGATGGTCCAACTAAACGCAAACCGGATGGAATAGCATGCCGCTGCAAGATGCTGTGGTAACCATGCTGGTTCAGTATTCCTTCAATTTTGAATAAATCCCCAACAGTGTCACCAGCAAAGCACCCCCACACCATCACACCTCCTCCTCCATGCTTCACGGGGGGAACCAGGCATGTAGAGTCCATTCGTTCACCTTTTCTGCGTCGCACAAAGACACGGTGCTTGGAACCAAAGATCTCAAATTTGGACTCATCAGACCAAAGCACAGATTTCCACAGGTCTAATGTCCATGCCTTGTGTTCTTTAGCCCAAACAAGTCTCTTCTGCTTGTTGTCTGTCCTTAGCAGTGGTTTCCTAGCAGCTATTTTACCATGAAGGCCTGCTGCACACAGTCTCCTCTTAACAGTTGTTGTAGAGATGTGTCTGCTGCTAGAACTCTGTGTGGCATTGACCTGGTCTCTAATCTGAGCTGCTGTTAACCTGCGATTTCTGAGGCTGGTGACTCAGATGAACTTATCCTCCGCAGCAGAGGTGACTCTTGGTCTTCCTTTACTGGGGCGGTCCTCATTTAAGCCAGTTTCTTTGTAGCGCTTGATGGTTTTGGCCACTGCACTTGGGGACACTTTCAAAGTTTTCCCAATTTTTCGGACTGACTGACCTTCATTTCTTAAAGTAATGATGGCCACTCGTTTTTCTTTACTTAGCTGCTTTTTTCTTGCCATAATACAAATTCTAACACTCCATTCAGTAGGACTATCAGCTGTGTATCCACCTGACTTCTGAACAACACAACTGATGGTCCCAGCCCCATTTATAAGGCAAGAAATCCCACTTATTAAACCTGACAGGGCACACCTGTGAAGTGAAAACCATTTCAGGTGACTACCTCTTGAAGCTCATCAAGAGAATGCCAAGCGTGTGCAAAGCAGTAATCAAAGCAAAAGGTGGCTACTTTGAAGAACCTAGAATATAAGACATATTTTCAGTTGTTTCACACTTTTTTGTTAAGTATATAATTCCACGTTTTAATTCATAGTTTTGATGCCTTCAGTGTGAATCTACAATTTTTATAGTCATGAAAATATAGAAAACTCTTGGAATGAGAAGGTGTGTCCAAACTTTTGGTCTGTACTGTATATATATAATTTACAGACAAAAAAAGCAAACAAAACAGGCACGGCAGCCTGGAGTAGGAAAAACCCACCAGACACTTATCGTGATTCAGATGGTGCCTGTGTTGCTGAAGCAAATACCAGAAGGGGAGAGGGGTGACATAGTCCACGGTTCAATAGTAACACCAGTAACAACGGGCTAAATAAGGAAACACCTGTATCTAGACTATCCCTATAACACCCTATATAAAACACTAAATAGACCCTAAAGTCCTAACTCGGGGCTACCGCCCTAATTAGCAAGTGCCCCCGACTGGAACCTGGCCCTAGAATGAACTATCCCTATCAAATCCCTTCAAAACAAATAGATATAAAGAGAACAAAAAACAAGAAACAAAACAAAACTAGGTACGCCTAACACATATATATATATAGTTAACCAAACATGCAATCCCGACATGCATGTTTCGCTAAACTCATCAGGGGATTGAGTTGGTTAAAAAATCTCTAATGTGCAAAATGCAGAATGGAGCCACAGTAAAGATACCACCCTGTGCCAAGTATGGAAGAAACAAGCACTAAGGTCAAGTGTTAACCATCAAAAAACATAGCACAAATATAAGTAGTACATAAAACTCCTAATGGTATTGCAGATATCAGATAACTAATCACAGATACAAAACAACACCATGGTATATCAAAGAGTGGCTATAAGTGTTGGAAGATAGCACAGTTCAAACGCTAAGTATTCCTACACCAGGTATATGGAGTGCCAAACTGGTATGGGCTAAAGCCCGTTGTTACTGGTGTTACTATTGAACCGTGGACTATGTCACCCATCTCCCCTTCTGGTATTTGCTTCAGCAACACAGGCACTATCTGAATCACGGTAAGTGTCTGGTTGGTTTTTCCTACTCCAGGCTGCCATGCCTGTTTTGTTTGCTTTTTTTTGTCTGTAAATTATATATATATTTTTTTGATATTTTGAGGACTAATTAATTGTGCTGCTTTTAGGGTGGTTATATGTTGTTGTGATTTTTAACTTCAATTAATTAAAAGTTATATATTAATTTTTGTATTATTGTGATTATCATTTTGGATTATATAAACCTAATAGTCTCCAACTTGCCATATAATATTCAAGAAAGGTGGACCACAATTGGGTCAAGATACAAAAGTGAGAATCGAGTCTCCTTTCCTCTATTTTCCTACTTCTGTGAGTTTATAAAGAACGTTGCAGAATCCAAGAATGATCCAAGCTTTTCCTATGGGGAACCCAGTGTTCCTGGTTAACCTCTTATTAAGTTTGACAGGTCACATTCTAGCTACAGAAATCACAGAGGCCCAATTTCAGTGAAAAAGACTGATATTCTTCCTACATCTACAGCATCTCCAGCTCCAGAAGAGAGCAGTTGCAAGAACAACCAAGACGAAAAGGTAGAAAATCTTAATTTTTGTCCCTCATCAGTGCAGAGCAGATGCCTTGTGATATGTAGATGCTTAGTAGAGGGCAAAAGGCAATTCAAAACTCTACACACCTTCACTGGTGCTCCCCCCAAGGAGAGAGATTCCCGTCCCTGAGCCACTCGTTGCCTCCCACAAAGCCAGCCAGTTCACTTTGCTCTGCACTGATGAGGGACAAAAATCCCGAAACAGCGCTGTATGCAGATGAGTGAAATTGGCTTGGCTAAAATCCTATTTGCTGTCTCAAGACTCAGTGAGTCAAAAGCAAATTGAGGATCTGTTACATCCAACAGAGGGCGCATGAGCTTCCCAGCTCCTTTTCCCATAATGCCTTGTGATATGTAGATGCTTAGTAGAGGGCAAAAGGCAATTCAAAACTCTACACACCTTCACTGGTGCTCTTCCCAAGGAGAGAGATTCCCGTCCCTGAGCCACTGAGAACATGGACACTGCCTGCTGAGAAACAACCTAGGTGGGAAAAATGAAAAAGCTCTTTGGAAGTATTGGAAAAACTCCAGGTTTCATGTTGTTAAGTATCCAGCACCCTTTCAGTTGCAGTTAGGAAGGAAATCCACATCTTCTCTGATGCGTCAGTGGAAGCTATAGCTGCAGTGGCCTATCTAAGGATATTTGGCAACAGAGTAACGTATCTGAAGTCTGCTCTCTAGTCAACCTCTCTGTCCACACTCTCCGACCACAACCTGCTGACATTCTCTGCCCTCTCCTCTGTAACAGACCCCCCTAAACCAACATGCCCCCGCAGGAACCTTAATTGCCTTGACATCCACACGCTCTCAGACTCTCTCCTACCGATCGCTGACATATCCTCACTCCAGGACGCAGATATCGCCGATGACTTCTACAATACCACCATCACTTCAGCCCTTGACTCTGTGGCTCCCTTCACTAACACCAGAGCCCGACTGATCAATAGATAACCCTGGCACACTGACCTGACTAAAAAACTGAGAAGTGCACCTCTGGAAGAAAAGCCACTCCCAGGAGGACTTCCTTAGGTATAAAGAGGCAGTTCTCACATTCAAGAATGCACTCACCTCTGCAAAGCAGGTGTACTTTTCCACACTATCTATCTGCCCTATCCCGTAACCCCAAACAACTATTCACTACCTTCAACTCCCTTCTCTGACCTCCTGCGCCCCCTCCGACATCACTTATCACAGCTGATGACTTTGCCTCTTATTTCAAAAGCAAAATTGACACCAGACAGTCTCACCCTACACCCCCGACAACCACCCCACCCAACTGTCCTGTGCTCTTCATCTTTAACCTGTCTCTCCACTGTCACTGATGAAAAACTCTACACTCTAATGTCTAAATCCCACCTCACCTCCTGCATGCTCGACCTCATCCAGCCACATCTCATCCCCAAACTCTCTGAAGTCATTACTCCTGCCCTAACCCATCTCTTAAACCTATCCCTAAATAATGGATACTTTCCTTCCACCTTTAAACATGCTACCGTCACACCTATACTTAAGAAACCTTCCCTCGACCCGCCCTCTCCAGCCAACTATCGCCCCATCTCACTGCTCCCATACACCTCTAAATTGCTGAAGCAACACATCCACTCCGAACTATCCTCCTATCTCTCGTCCAATGTGCTCTTTGACAGACTACAGTCAGGCTTCAGACCCCATCACTCCACAGAAACTGCCCTAACCAAGGTCACTAATGACCTTCTAACTGCCAAAGCCAAGTGTCACTACTCTGTCCTTCTCTTCCTCGACCTTTCCTCTGCCTTTGACACAGTCGACCATTCCCTCCTGTTAGAAATGCTCTCATCCCTTGGCATCTCAGACCTGGCCCTTTCCTGGATCTGCTTATACCTCACCAACCGCACATTCAACGTCTCCCACTCGCACACCACCTCCCCGCCACACCCTCTTTCTGTAGGTGTCCCCAAAGGCTCGGTCCTAGGACCCCTCCTGTTCTCCATCTACACCCTCGGCCTTGGCCAACTCATAGAATCTAATTTTTTCCATTACCATTGCTATCTCTCTGGACCAGACATTACCTCTCTGTTGTCCAGAGTCCCAGAATGTCTAGCAGCCGTAGCCTCCTTTCTTTCCTCCCGCTTTCTTAAACTCAACATGGCATAAACGGAGTTCATAATCTTCACCCCTCTTCCCTACATGACCCATCCTTCAAGCCGCATATTCAAACCCTCAACACCTTCTGTCGTCTCCAACTCAAGAACATCCATCGACTCCCCTCCTTCCTCACCCCTGAAACTACAAAGATGCTAGTCCACACCCTCATAATTTCCCACCTTGACTACTGTAACAACCTTCTCCATGGCCTCCCAGCTAACACTCTCGCTCCACTACAGTCCACCTTAAACTTTGCTGCTCGCTTAATACACCTCTCCCCCCGTTCTTCATTGGCCACTCCCCTCTGCCACTCCCTTCACTGGCTACCCGTTGCCAAGCGAATAGAGTTCAAACTACTAACGCTGACATACAAAGCCATCCACAACCTGTCCACTCCATATATCTCCGACCTAATCTCCTGCTACCTGCCCGCAAGTAACCTCCGATCCTCCAAAGACCTCCTACTCCGCTCTGCTCTTATCCACTCTTCACACAATCATCTCCAAGACTTCTCCTGTGCATCCCCCATACTCTGGAACTCATTACCAAGACACATAAGACTGACCCCCACAATCACAAGCTTCAAGAAGGCCCTGAAGACTCACCTATTCAGGAAGGCCTACAACCTCCAATAACACTACTGTCTCCATACCACCACCTGAACAGCCTCTACCCCCACCTTCTGTCTCTATCCCTCTTCCATCATAGATTGTAAGCCCTTGTGGGCAGGGCCCTGTATCCCACTGTGCCAGTTGGTCACTGTTAGTATTATCTGTTTTGTATATCTTGTGTACAGTATGTTAACCCTCAAATGTAAAGCACCATGGAATTAATAGTGCTATATAAACAATAATAGTAATAAATAATAAGTTTCTCTGCCCCTGATCAGTGGCATTAATGTCTCCACACAACTTAACCCAGCTGACCGTGGTACAAGGCTTGCACCGACAACACACCATCTAGACCATATGTGGCTGTCACCTCCAAGTTTCCTGTGTGAAGATCCCTGCTTGACTCTTACCAATGCCATCTATGGTTTAGTAGATCTCGAGTCTGACAAGGAAATAAGGCCTATGACATCCACGCTCTACACTTCTGTGATTCCAAAGGCAAAGCTGAAGTCGCATCGCTTTGAGCATTTCTCGACCTGGTCATCCATTGTAAGAGCAGTCGCCTGACTGTTTCACATCGCTCAATACTTTGCAAAGGAGAGATCGACAGAGTGTCATGGCTGACATGTGTACGGAACACCCTACAGCAGCGGACATTGAGCACGCTGAGCAAGTTATCATCTGGAGTGTTCAACAAGAGGTATATCATCAAGAAATTGACAGCGGGGAACATCCCTCCATGAACTAAAACCGTGTCGTACTCCTGACATATTCTTGTGGATTACAGTGTGGGTTGGCAGAAGTGTCGGCAAATAGCGGCTTCCCCGATCTGCAGATTGGTTTATTTGGACCTTATGTAAAGTTATGTAAAGTTCTTAGTTGTGGCCTACAAATTCAAAACTTTCAGTCTCAAGCTTTGGACTAACTATTGATTGTTGTTTATTGTGCATCTTTTTTTTGTTTTTCAGGTTTGAAGAGGACCTTATGGACATCTTAAGGACATTATTTAATGTTTGTTTTCTGTGAAATCTAAAGATTTCAGGCGGGGAGTGTCATGTCCCAGAACTTGGTTTAATTCACTGACATGTATCTGTGATACTGTGTTTGCCTTTGAAGTTTGTCCCTCCTCTCTTTGTACTCCTAACTCCTCTCTCTGCTCTTGATCACTTGTTTTGTAGTAACATGTCTGCTCAGCACCTGGAAATGCATCATCATTTTTCACCTACTGCTGCTGCTGCTGTATGAGGTTTACAAGATTTACCTGGATTAAAGCATCTGAAATCTTATCTATGCCTCCTCAGTTGAGTTGAACACTATCTGACAATATATTTCTGGTGTAAGTTACTGGTTAGTGTAGAGACTACAGGACACTCTCACAACCATACACTTACAGCCAAGTTATTGAGTCAGAATAATTCCCAACTGCTTCAATATGGCCTGCAGGAATGGAGGAAAGCCAGCTGCTACCGAGAAGGGTCCCCAATCACTCCTGGTGACCGATACTTTAGGCCTGCACTGTATCTGCTGACAGGGACATGGTGCCACCATACCTCCCAATTTTCAAAGTATAGAAAGAGGGACGCTGTGGCAAATTTAGCCCCACCCACTTCTACGTTGACTCCTCAAATTCTCATCTATTTTTCCATGTGCCCCCACACAGTATAATGCTCCTACAGTCACCCTAACATTATATGCCCCACATTATAATGTTCACCTCCAATTGCCCCACAGTATTAAGTTCCTCTCCTTGTGCCCCAGTTTAAACTGGCGGAAACTAGAGGGGGACATTAAATTGGGGCAGCTGGAGGGTGACATTAAATAATGGGGGTAGTTGGAGGGGGACATTAAACTGGGGGTAACTAAAGGAAGACATGTCCCCCTCCAGCTACCCCCCACGGTTTAATGTCCCCCTTCATCTGCCCCCAATTTAATATCTGCCTTCAGTTTAACTGCCCCCTACATCTGCCCCCAGTTCCCCCCTCTTGCTCACACATGCTGTCTTCTCTCCTTCTCTCCGATCACACTCTGTTCCCAGCAGCTTCCTCTGTGTAACATCACAGTCTGTCCCGCAGTATCCAGAATACCTCCGCCCACACAAGAGACTGATCACATAGTCATGATGTCATCAAAGGTCCTTTCGCTCACAAGGACACCCTAGACTATTGGAAGTCAAGATGTTTGGTTTGTACTGTGGGTTAAAAAAAAAAACAAACAAGGGGGGCGTGGCTTGGCATGGGCGCGAACGGCAGCAGACACTGAGAGCTCCGACCGGTGCCCCGCTGAAATAGGTCCATAAGTACCCCAAAATGGGCAAAACAAGAGGCAAAAAGACCCCAGGGGAGCCCTTTACCTCCCAGTCACAGGAGGGGGGCATCTCCAGCTATTTTCTCCCACTGCAGGGGCAAGAGGGATCCTCCGATACCGAGGCCCGTAGGGGAGCGCCGACGCCATTTTCCCAGCAGCGCGTGCGATCCGACGGGCCGGAGAGCAGCGCTGCGCAGCCACTACAGACAGCCCGACAGCTCCCCTCCGCTGGCGGAGGGAGCAGCCTCACCGTTAAGGGAGACGTCCTCCTCACATCCTCCTTCCAGCGCTGACAGTGACCCGGCGCTCAGCGCTTCCAAGGCAGCTCCAGACCCGAGAGCAGTGGCGGTGCGGGCCCCGCTGATCTCCCCCACCCAACCAAACAACGCGGCAATTAAAGGGGCAGTATGGGGAGCAGCCTCACCTTTACCCTCTAACGGGCCTCATCGCCACAGACCAGACCCATAGACCCCGACCACCACACTGTCTGATCTGTCCTCAGGAGAAGAGGACGATCCACCTTCCACCTGCAAGAAAAAAGTGAGTAGCCGTCAGGCATCTATCTCTACCCACGTTTCGGCAGAGTCTGTAGTATCTCACCTCCCCCCTCCCGGAGGAAGCGGCCATTACGCTACAGGAACATCCGGAACTGCAGGCGTTACTCGCTTTAAGCAGAAGGGACATGGATAATTTAGCCACAGATCTGAAACGTGCGTGGCGTCATGACCTGCAAATAGTTAAAACAGATATACCAGACCTACAAACCCGAGTTGACAATCTGGAGCAGTTTCAAACGTCAGTGACGTCTTCCCTTCAGTCGCTTCACCAGATGTCATCTGCCCATACCACTCATTACCGCAGGCTCACTTCCCATATAGATGACATAGAGAACCGTAACCGCTGCAATAATATAAGGATCCGCGGCCAACCAGAAACCACCCAGACCGCCGACCTAGTACCGGCACTCACAAGCATATTCAATACTATCTTAGGGAACCCCCCTGAGACGCACATAGAAATGGACAGAGCACATCGGGCCCTCCGACCTCGCAGCTCAGACCCAGAGAGACCGAGGGATGTCATATGTAGGATCCACTACTTCACCGTAAAGGAGGATATAATGTCCAAAGCTAGAAATCTCAAGAGCATCGAGTTTAGGGGTGCCCCTCTATCCATCTTTCCGGATCTCTCCAGACACACTCTACGTCAAAGGGCAGCGCTGAAACCGCTACTTGCTGCACTCCAAGAACGAGGGATTCCCTATCGGTGGGGGTCTCCTTTCGCTCTCCAGGTCCGCAGGCAGGATAAGCTGATTGTCTTGACATCCCCGGAGGACCTCCAGGATTTTCTCCGCGCACTTGATCTTCCAATGATCCGCCTCCCGATCTGGGAACAGATGCTCAGTGACTCAGATCGCCGAGCTCCTCCTACGATGGTCCGAACCGCTACTAGAGATCGAGCAACGACTCCTCCAGGGCCCCAAGACCAAGGCGTAGACATCGCCTGGCAACAGAACGTGACCATCCGGCTTGATCTCACTCTTCCCAGGTGAACAGTTCTCACTGGACTTTATAGTTCGGGGTTATACCATTGTCGAATTTTTAAATGTTCTATTGCCTATTTTTGTTGAATTTGCACTTCTTCATTAGAGACCTATTCACTATGTTGCCTCTTCACGCATAATTTAACATAGGGGGCCACATAGTTTATGGTTATGGTTGTCAGTTCTTAACCTCTTTACCTCTTCTTCTTGTCTTGCTGCCTTGGGCTTGGCCTTCTTCGTTCCCACATAGCTAAGGTTCTGCAGTGCGGAACCAAACGGAGACGCGTGCTCCTACCCCATACTCCCACTGAGGGTGCCCTGTCTGCCCTCTTCAACCTTAATTCCCCTCCTCCCTCCTGCTCCTCGAGGTCCCTGTCCTCCAACTCCGGGTACCACTGACCCAACTCTAACCGCTCCTGATCTCGTCCCCTTCTTTTCCGTCGTCACTATCCCTCCCCTCCCCTTCCACTGCCTATGGCGGACATTAATAATATCCTCATTCAATGTTAAGGGATTGAATGTACCTGAGAAGCGCTCTCAAGTTCTTTATGATGCCCACATGCGTAGGGTCCAGATTCTCTGCCTACAGGAAACACATTTTCTTGCTGATCATGTGCCCACTATTAAAAACCACTACTATCCGTTATGGTCCCATAGTAGTAACACACAGGGTAAAACTAAGGGGGTTGCCATCTTTTTCCACAAAAACCTCCCTGTAAAGATTATAGACTCCATGACAGACCAAGACGCTAGATACATTTATCTCATATGTGAAATATATGGGTCAGTGTACACAGTAGCCAATATATACGCTCCGAACCCCGGTCAGATCCCCTTCCTTGTCTCAGCCCTGAAGGCCCTCCAATCTTTTGCCAAGGGCCATCTCATACTCATGTGGAAACTTCAATCTCCCTTTGAACCCTTTAATAGACACCTCTGAAGGTAGGTCCCATATCCCCTACAGTGCTTTAAACAAGCTCAAGAAGCTTTTACACTCCATGTTGTTGTGCGATGCCTGGCGGATCCTTCATCCGACCGTTAAAGACTTCTCATACTACTCCCATGCTCATAACACATATAGTAGGATTGACTATATTCTTACATCCCACGCTATTTTGCCTCAAGTGACCGCAGCCGGGATTGGTACAACATTCCTCTCTGACCACTCTCCAATCACATGCACTATTCGTATGTCGCCTCCGGGACCTCGCCCACACTCTTGGAGACTGAATGAGTCACTCTTGCTTGATGCTGCATGTATGGCCGATCTCAAACTCACTGTTTCCAACTTTGTGACAGACCATGCCCATGACTCCACCTCTCCACCGATTCAATGGGAAGCCTTAAAATGTGTGCTTCTTGGAGTGCTGATGAAACATGGGGCTAGAATTGAGAAGGAATCGGGGCTTAAGTTCCAGTCGCTTCTTCGAGACTTAGCTGCCCTTGAGGCAAAACATAAATTACCCCTACAACAGTCTACCCTGGTTGCGCTGACGGCTATGCGTCAGGAGATCAGGTCCTTGTTGGAGCACAGGCAACAGCCACTTAGGCAAATGATGAGTGGGGTAACAAAGGCGGGTCGCCTACTGGCACGCGCCGTAAGAGAGCGTCAGGCCACTTCGTATGTAACGGCTATTAAGAACCCATCGGGAACCACAACCCACTTATCTACAGACATAGCTGAAGCGTTCCGAGAATATTATGAATCCCTTTATAACCTTCCTCAGCCACACACCACCAATCGGACGCCTGATCCCCCCCCTCACACTTCCCCAATATATAGCACAGACAGCTCTCCCCTCTCTTAAACCCGAAGAGTCTGACATATTGGAATCACCTTTTTCCACCAAGGAGCTTGAGCTGGGGATCTCGAACTTGCCTGCGGGTAAAAGCCCGGGACCGGACGGGTTCACAGCTCGGTTCTACAAGATTTTACAGCCTGATCTTGCACCCCTTCTATTGAAATCCTTTAACTCTATCTCGCCGAACACTCAATTCCCCCCCCCCCTTTTTACATGCACATACAGTACAGACCAAAAGTTTGGACACACCTTCTCATTTCAAGAGTTTTCTGTATTTTCATGACTATAAAAATTGTAGATTCACACTGAAGGCATCAAAACTATGAATTAACACATGTGGAATTATATACTTGTGATGATTCCGCTTAAATATGGCTATAACTCAAAGCTGTATGTTGATCTCAGGGTAGTGTATCTCTCTTAGTTCCATTTACTCATAATGTGCGCAGCTATAATCATAGGTGTAAGTGGTCAGTAGTGGCAACATTGTAACAATGGGGCTTTGTATCCATCCCAGAATAGCTCTATTGAATGCCTACCTAGGCCTGAGTGATCAAATAAACATGCATTGTTCAGACTGGGCTGTTACATCAGACATGGTTGATAACATTGTATCATTTCACTTAATCCCATCTTCTCACAAAGAGTCTTGACTTGAGTGCGTTAATCAATCAGACTTGCCGTTGCCGGTGACCTCATTCTGGGTGGTGTCATCAAGGGTATAAAAGATGAGGTAGGAGGTCAGTGAGGGAGATTACAGACAGACTACCCCTGAGAGGATACTGTGATGAGCATGCAGGCTGGAATGCTGCTGCTTACTATGATGAGACTACAAGAGACTGAGAGACTATTACTGAGAGCCTGTGATGAGAGCATGCAGGCTGGAATACTGTGTTGATGCCACATGCTAGAAGCCTCCACTGGTGATCTCCACATGCTGTGTGTGAGTGTTGGACTATAGAGCCACATCAAGGAGATGTGTGGTAAAGTAATCATTTCACCTTTATTCCCTTTTATTTTATTGTACTGTATCTTGTAACTAGTAACTGTTAATGCTTGTATATATCTGCATATCTGTTCTGAACTGTATGTGTTAGATGTTAATACCGACCCATTTAGGGGTTAATAAATATATAAAATTTAGAAAGCTTGTCTTGTATTTATCCTGTGGACCCAGCACTCACTGGCGCTGAGTGTGGTTTCTTAGGAAAGAAGTCTCAGGTGTGGGCCAAAGCGGTGTTGGCGCACTGAGGATCTTTCACAATACTTAACAAAAAAGTGTGAAACAACTGAAAATATGTCTTATATTCTAGGTTCTTCAAAGTAGCCACCTTTTGCTTTGATTACTGCTTTGCACACTCTTGGCATTCTCTTGATGATCTTCACATGAGGACCGCCCCAGGAAAGGAAGACCAAGAGTCACCTCTGCTGCGGAGGATAAGTTCATCCAAGTCACCAACCTCAGAAATCGCAGGTTAACAGCAGCTCAGATTAGAGACCAGGTCAATGCCACACAGAGTTCTAGCAGCAGACACATCTCTACAACAACTGTTAAGAGGAGACTGTGTGCAGCAGGCCTTCATGGTAAAATAGCTGCTAGGAAACCACTGCTAAGGACAGGCAACAAGCAGAAGAGACTTGTTTGGGCTAAAGAACACAAGGAATGGACATTAGACCTGTGGAAATCTGTGCTTTGGCCTGATGAGTCCAAATTTGAGATCTTTGGTTCCAAGCACCGTGTCTTTGTGTGATGCAGAAAAGGTGAACGAATGGACTCTACATGCCTGGTTCCCACCGTGAAGCATGGAGGAGGAGGTGTGATGGTGTGGGGGTGCTTTGCTAGTGACGCTGTTGGGGATTTATTCAAAATTGAAGGAATACTGAACCAGCATGGTTACCACAGCTTCTTGCAGCGGCATGCTATTCCATCCGGTTTGCGTTTAGTTGGACCATCATTTATTTTTCAACAGGACAATGACCCCAAACACACCTCCAGACTGTGTAAGGGCTATTTGACCAAGAAGGAGAGTGATGGGGTGCTACGCCAGATGACCTGGCCTCCACAGTCACCAGACCTGAATCCAATCGAGATGGTTTGGGGTGAGCTGGACCGCAAAGTGAAGGCAAAAGGGCCAACAAGTGCTAAGCATCTCTGGGAACTCCTTCAAGACTGTTGGAAGACCATTTCAGGTGACTACCTCTTGAAGCTCATCAAGAGAATGCCAAGAGTGTGCAAAGCAGTAATCAAAGCAAAAGGTGGCTACTTTGAAGAACCTAGAATATAAGACATATTTTCAGCTGTTTCACACTTTTTTGTTAAGTATATAATTCCACATGTGTTAATTCATAGTTTTGATGCCTTCAGTGTGAATCTACAATTTTTATAGTCATGAAAATACAGAAAACTCTTGGAATGAGAAGGTGTGTCCAAACTTTTGGTCTGTACTGTATAACGGTTATACCCAAGGACGGTAAGGACCACCTGCTCTGCCCTAGTTATAGACCGATATCCTTGATGAACACAGACGCCAAACTCTACGCCAAACTGATAGCTAATAGACTGAGTCAGTACATGGAAAAGCTAGTTCATTACGATCAAGTTGGCTTTATCCCACATAGAGAGACACGGGATAACACGTTGAAGGCCTTCTCGGCGATCCATCATGCAAAGAGTTCACGAATCCCTATGATGCTCCTCTCTTTGGACGCGGAGAAGGCCTTTGACAGGGTTGATTGGGGATTCTTGGAAGCCACTCTCTCGCAGATAGGATTGGGACCCAGGATGCTTACCCGCATACGCACCCTTTATAACTCCCTGAGGGCACAGGTATGAGTTAATGGCACACTCTCTTCACCTCTTACTATAGGCAATGGCACCCGCCAAGGTTGTCCTCTTTCATCTATGCCTTGGTGATGGAACATCTACTCGTAGCAATTAGGGATAATCCAGACATCCACATCCAGGGACTCAGAATCCCTAATTTACATCTTAAGATCTCAGCATTCGCAGATGATGTCCTACTCTTCGTCACTCAGCCGCTCACAACTATCCCATCTCTCCTCCGAGAAATCAACTTCTATAGCTACTTTAGTAACTACAAACTCAACCTGTCCAAATGTACCGCCCTTAATGTCTCCCTGCCAGAGTCACAGCTTCGGGGTCTCTGCTCCTCTTTTTCCTTTACATGATCCCAGAAAGCAATTAAATACTTGGGGGTTCAGCTCCCTAGCAATCTAACCGATTCGTATATGCTTAATTTCCTTCCGATCCTGCGCACCTTGCAGACAGATATGAAACGATGGGACACCAAAGGCCTCTCTTGGCTGGGACGCATTAATTTGCTAAAAATCAATGTCCTCCCCAGACTACTCTATCTATTTCAGACTGTCCCTATAATGTTACCCAAACAATTCTTTACAACTATCCAGAAAACATTTACTAAATTCATATGGACATCCAAGCCACCGAGAATTGCAAGAAGCATCTTGACAAAACCCAAAGAGTGTGGCGGATTGGCGGTACCGGATTGCTCTAACTACTTCCTGGCTGCGGTCGCTTCGCGCATTTTGGACTGGCATCACTCGGAGCACTCTAAACTCTGGGTTGCCTTGGAGGGTTCCTTGAGTTCACTTCCCCTTACTGCCCTCCCGTGGCTAGCTAAGCATTACTGGACAGATAGCTCCACCCATGCACTTCCATACATCGCGCTTCAGGTCCTTGGATCATGCCGGCGCTATGGTGTTATGCGTAGACTCTTTCTAAACGATGGACCTATGACGCCCATCTCGGGCAACCCGGATTTTCCTGCGGCGCTCCACTCCTCCTTTTTATCCCACGCTAATCCTCCGTTTCCACCAAGTTACAAGCACGACATCTCTCCTCCCCGCCAAGAGCTGACCCATCCTGGGTCAGACCCTTACTCGGCCATATCCCACTGGCAATACGCCCAGCTAACTCACCTATACACCACTCTTAAGATAAAGCACAATCTGCACAGAAAGTTACTGCCCTTTGAATGCATATGCCTCTCTCCCCATACCCCAGCTCACACAATCTTGCTTATCTATGGCATGCTGCGGGAGACTGCTACTGACTCCCTACCTGCTTACGAGGGTGGGTGGGAGAGGGAGCTGGGGGTCACGTTCGCGCCAGATGTGTGGTCATCGGCATTCCAGGCGTGCCACAATTTCTCTATTTCCTGCAAGGCACAGGAGACTAACTATAAGATACTCTCCCGATGGTACAGAGTCCCATCTGTTCTCCATGAGATGTACCCCTCTAACTCAGATCGATGTTGGAGATGTAACTCTGGCCGGGGTATGATGAAGCACGTCTGGTGGGAATGTACACTCTTACGCCCCTACTGGTCAGAAGTTCGGCATATAATTAAGAGGGTTACGGGCATTTCATTAGGCGATGACCCGGCTCCCCTCCTTCTCTCCATCTTCCCTAGTAAATATGAGAAACACATCCGCAAATTGATAGGCTTCATGCTGGTGGCCGCAAGGTCTGTGATTCCTAGACTATGGAAATCTCAGACGCCCCCCTCCCTAGTGTCCTGGCTCAAAGAGATTTTGCTCATCCATAGTATGGAAAATATGATGGCGGAGCTGCGACAGGATGACAGGACCCACCACCAAACATGGCTCCTTTGGAATCTTTTCTACCATTCCAGGGAATTCCAGTCTGCCTTCCCCTCTATATCCCCCCAACAGGGACCTCCCCCCCCCCCGACTTCTTCTAATTTCTAACTTCTAATCTCTTGTCATAATAATGTAAATGTGTTTTGACTTTACCTTACATTTTACTGCATTCTGTGTTTGGCCCTGCTGCGACAGAGCCTATGTTGTTCCCCATACCCTATTAACCTCTTCTCATCTCCTTTCCCCCTGCCTCCCTCCCCCCCCCCCCATCCAGGTACTTCCCTGATTATTTTATTGTATAAATTGCTTTATCTCTGTCAACATGAAAAGTTATATCTTTGTTCGGCTCTGCTGCGACAGAGCTCATGTTATCTCCTCTGATTTGCTCCATTTGTCATTTCTCAGCCCCAATCCCCTATCCCCTGCCCCTACCTCCTTCCCCACCCATGTGTTTCCAGCCCCAAAAATGTTGTTTGAAATGTTTTTATGTTTAAATGTAAAAATTTCAATAAAATCCTTAATGTAAAAAAACAAACAAAAAGAAACACCCACTATTATACCCATCTGAAAGCTGCCATAAACTGGGATGCTTCACAGTAGATATGGTGTGCTTTGGATGCAACTCAGCATTCACTCTCCTCCAAACATGACGAGTTGTATTTCTACCAAACAGTTATACTTTAGTTTCATCTGACCATATGACATTCTCCCAATAGTCTTCTGGAACATCCAAATGCTCTCTAGCAAACTCCATATGGGCCTGGATATGTACTGGCTTAAGCAGGGAGACACGTCTGGCACTGCAGGATCTGAGTCCCTGGCGGCATAGTGTGTTACTGACGGTAGCCTTTGTTACGTTAGTTCCAGCTTTCTGCAGGTCATTCACTAGGTCCCCCCATGTGGTTCTGGGATTTTTGCTCACCGTTCTTGTGATCATTTTGACCCCACGGGGTGAGATCTTGCGTGGAGTCCCTGATCGAGGGAGATTATCAGTGGTCTTGCATGTCTTCCATTTTCTAATTATTTCTCCCACAGTTGATTTCTTCACACCAAGCTGCTTGCCTATTGCAGATTCAGTCTTCCCAGCCTGGTGCGGGTCTACAATTTTGTTTCTGGTGTCCTTCCACAGCTCTTTGGTCTTCACCATAGTGGAGTTTGGAGTGTGACTGTTTGAGGTTGTGGACAGGTGTCTTTTATACTGATAACAATTTCAAACAGGTGCCATTACTACAGGTAATGAGTGGAGGACAGAGGAGCCTGACACATATGAGGATTGTTTTGGCTCTGTGAATCTCTGTTGGTAATACAATTTTTGCTCTCCACTTTAATGGGGTTTTTGCTGAGGGTCTTTGAATTATTGGTATAATAAATATATTATACAGTATATACAGTACAGTTACAGAGAGCTAGACACACAACAATAAAGCATGGCATGAAAATTTTAGCTTTTGGAGTACTACTTGCCCTTAAAGTTTAATTTACTTTGAGCGGGGTATGCTGGAGATCCCGGGACTGTCTGCTATGGATCTGAGTTCTGAATGGGTGAGAACAATAGAGCAACATTGGAACTTCTAATACTAATTGTAATGAGGATTATGCCATTTTGCTTTGGCCATCCACTGCTACAGCATTACAATAACTTTTTATTTCTCACCTGAACCTTTTTCACCAGTCCTTTTCTTTTCCTCCTAGACTCAATGAAATTTTCTGGCAACGCCTGGGAGGTAAAACATGAGTTGTTATTATTTTTCAATTATTTTTGCAGGATGAAAAATGAACATTTTCTTAAATATATAAACATCAAAAGTATGCAATCATGAATTGCAACAAACAAAAACCCATAAAACATGTTACATGTAAGGTGAAATACCCTGCTGCTTTGCTTCCTTGTAGTTCAGACCTACAGTATTTAACAGACAAATTTACTTAAAAGGTATCTAGAAAGCACATGCATGCCACCCAAATGGTTCAACCAGCAAATTCAAATCTTTTATTTCTTATTTTTCTGATTTTATAAGATTTGTCTAGAAATTTGAGAATCTTCCACTCTAGTCTAAGTCAACATGGTGACTTTCAATTTGAAAGTACCAAGAACAACACCTGTATAGAGTTACGTATCCTCCTTCTGTTTGCACAAAATTCTTCCCACACAGCAATAATCCTTTGTTTGAGAAAAGCATTTTTCTTTTTTTTTCTTTTTTTAAATTGGAATCTTTATTTCTTATCATATCCTTCTACCCCAGCATGTCCTTTTATTCTCCCAACCAACATGACTTCACCCCCTGTGGCTAGTTCCCACCAGACATGTAAATCCAGAAGTCCATCTTTATCTGACCACAGTCTGACCTTCACAAGTGCCCAGGTGAGGAAAGAGCTGAAAAGGATCAAATCAAGGAAAGCAGGAAAGCAGCATGGCCGGATAACATCAGTGCAAGGCTTATTAAGGTTTGTGGGGATCAGCTGTGTAGTATAATTACATATTTGTTTAATTTGAGCCTGAAACTGGAAATAGTCCCTGAATTATGGAAATCTTCCTGTGTGTACCGGTTCCAAAGAAACCTCACCCTATGGACCTCAACGACTACAGACCTGTAGCATCCCACTTGAAGTAGATCTTAGAGAGATTGGTTCTCATTCATCTCCGCCCTCTAGTGAGCCCCACTATGGACCCTCTCCAGTTTGCTTATTGGCTGGGCATTGGGGTGGACGATGCTATCATACACCTTCTGCACAGGGCTCTTTATTACCTGTAGAAACCAGGGAACACGTTGAGAATAATGTTATTTGATTTCTCCAGTGCTTTTAACACCATACAGCAGGGGCTATTGAGAGACAAGCTGGGCCTTGCTGGAGTGGACCACCACCTCTCCAACTGGATCCTAGACTACCTCACAAACCAACCTCACTATGTGAGAGCCCGAGACTGTGTGTCAGATACCGTGATCTGTAATACGGGGGCACTTCAGGGTACAGTTCTTGCCCCTTTAATCTTCACACTGTACACTGCAGATTTTAGGTGCAACTCATCCAGCTGCTACCTACAGAAGTATTCTGATGACTCTGCAATAGTAGGTCTCATCACAAACGATGATGACAGGGAGTACAGAGAACGGAACCGGAATTTTGTGGACTGGTGCCAGTGGAACCACCTAAGGATTAACGCTGGGAAGACCAAGGAGATGGTGGTGGACTTCCGTAAATGCGGATACCCTCCTAAACCAGTGGACATCCAGGGGACGGGCATAGAGATTGTCAACACCTATAAGTATCTGGGTGTGCTCCTTAATAATAAGCTGTACTGGGCAGATTACATGGAGGTCCTGTACAGGAAGGGCCACATCAGGCTCTCTGCTTATGAAGCTGAGAGTCTTTGGAGTCCAGGGGCACTTCTTAGGACTTTCTTCAACTCGGTAGTGGCATCAGCCATCTTCTTAGGAGTGTCCTGCTGGGGGAGCAGTATATCAACCAGGGATAGAAATAAACTTGACAAGCTGATTAGGAGGGCCAGCTTTGTCCTGGGGAGCCCACTGGACCCGGTGCAGGCAGTGGGTGACAGAAGAATACTGTCCGTGATGTGCTCCATGCGGGAGAATAAGTCAGGCATGAGACCGTGATAGCGCTGGGCAGTACTGTCAATGACTGACTACTTCACCCTAAGTGTGAGAAGGAGCGCTACCAGAAGTCTTTCCTCCCCACTGCGGTCAGGCTGTACAACCAACTCTGACCTAAGCGGAGATCAGTCCATACAGAGAACTGAAATATCTTTCTGGTCTGGGATAAACCCCGCTACTTCTTATCTGTCTACCATCAATGAAATGCCTCTACCTTGTAATATTCTTGTATATGTTTGCATCTGTATTTGTATTGTTTATCTTTGCAGCTGTAACACACTGAATTTCCCCACAGTGGGACTATTAAAGGATGATTATTATTAGTGTTTTATTATTAAAGAAACAGAATTCAAACACAAAGTGAGTGTTAGCTGTCTCATAAAACGAATACCTGGCACCTGTAGTCGGATCTGATCTCCAATCGGGGGAATTAACCCCTTAGATGCTGTGGTCAATCTTGCAGTGTACAGTATATTACTGAAATATACCCCAAAATGCTCATGTAAAAGAATTAAATAAAAATCATGAAAAATGATAAAAATACATATTTGGTATCACTGAATCCATAACAATAAACCTACACACGTGGACAACATTGTTGGTGCCCCTCATTTAATGAAAGAAAAACCCACAATGGTCACAGAAATAACTTGAATCTGACAAAAGTAATAATATATAAAAATTCTATGAAAATGAATAAATGAAAGTCAGACATTGTTTTTCAACCATGCTTCAACAGAATTTTTAAAAAAAGAGAACTAATGAAACAGACCTGGACAGAAATTATGGTATCCTTAACTTAATATTTTGTTGCAAAACCTTTTGAGGCAATCACTGCAATCAAACGATTCCTGTAACTGTCAATGAGACTGCTGCACCTATCAACAGGGATTTTGGCCCACTCCTCATGAGCAAACTGCTCCAGTTGTCTCGGGTTTCAAGGGTGCCTTTTCAAGACAGCCTGTTTCAGCATCTTCCAAAGATACCCAATCAGATTTAGGTCAGGGCTCATAGAAGGCCACTTCAGAATAGTCCAATGTTTTCCTCTTAGCCATTCTTGAGTGTTTTTAGCTGTGTGTTTTGGGTCATTATCCTGTTGCAAGACCCAAGCCCTGCGACTGAGACCAAGCTTTCTGACACTGGGCAGCACATTTCTCTCTAGAATCTCTTGATTGTCTTGAGATATCATTGTACCATGCACAGATTCAAGATACCCTGTGCCAGATGCAGCAAAGCAGCCCCAGAACATAACAGAGCCTGCTCCATGTTTCACAGTAGGGACAGTGTTTTTTTCAAGATATGCTTAATTTTTCCACATAGAGCTGATGTGCCTTGCCAAAAATTTTGATTTTTGTCTCATCTGTCCATAGGACATTCTCCCAGAAGCTTTGTGGCTTGTCAACATGTAGTTTGGCAAATTCCAGTCTGGCTTTTTTATGATTTGTTTTCAACAATGGTGTCACAGGGACATCAAGCTGCTTGGAGATGGTCTTATAACCTTTACCTTTAACATGATTGTCTATAATTTTCTTTCTAAGCTCCTGAGTCAACTCTTTCTTTCGCTTCCTCTGGTCCATGTTGAGTGTGGTACTCACCATGTCAAAAAACAGCACAGTGAGTATCTGTAGCCCTATATACAGGCACACTGACTGATTACAAGATTGTAGACACCTGTGATGTTAATTAGTGGACACAACTTGATTTAACATGTCCCTTTGGTCACATTATTTTCAGGGGTACCATCATTTCTGTTCAGGCCTGTGTCAAGAGTTTTATTTTAAAAAAAATTATATTGAAGCATGGTTGAAAAGCAATGTCTGACTTTCATTTGAGGTCAGCTATGACCTTGGGCAGCGCATTTTCCAAGTGCAATTTCTAAATGTATAGACCAGACTTAGGCCAGAATGTAATACTGTCATCCTGCATCTCTAATTGTCGTCTAACCCTGTATACCATCTGTAACCCACAGAAATGTGTCTTCCACCCGAAACTATATACTGATCTTGCCCGCTTCATTCAAATATACATCTGCTGCTGTGTTAATTATATCTCTATCTGCTGGTATGTGTCTTCCACCCGGAACTATATACTGATCTTGCCCTCTCCATTCAAATATACATCTGCTGCTGTGTTAATTATATATCTATCTATCTGCTGTTATGTGTCTTCCACCCGGAACTATATACTGATCTTGCCCGCTTCATTCAAATATACATCTGCTGCTGTGTTAATTATATTTCAGTCTATCTGCTGGTATGTGTCTTCCACCCGGAACTATATACTGATCTTGCCCGCTTCATTCAAATATACATTTGCTGCTGTGTTAATTATATCTCTATCTGCTGGCATGTGTCTTCCACCCTGTTAATTCATTAACTTTGAAACCACTGTCTCCTTCCCCCTGCTGACTTCTCACCTATACCTTCCTTCTCTGATTCTATCTGCTTTTTTCCACACCCCTATTCACACCTGATACACAGGAAACAAATGTATTACCAGTTAGTATAAATTTGCGGCCGCTGGTCAGCTATGACCTTGGGCAGCGCATATTCCAAGTGCAATTTTTAAGTGTATAGACCAGACTTAGGCCAGAATGCAATACTGTCATTCTGCATCTCCAATTGTCGTCTGACCCTGTATACCATCTGTAATCCACAGGTATGTGTCTTCCACCCGGAACTATAATACTGGTCTTGCACGCTTCATTTAAATATACAGTTGCTGCTGTGTTAATTACATCTCTATCTATCTGCTGGTACGTGTTTTCCACCTGGAACTATATACTGAGCTTGCCCGCTTCATTCAAATATACATCTGCTGCTGTGTTAATTACATCTCTATCTATCTGCAGGTATTATATCGGTATCTGCTGGTATGTGTCTTCCACCCAGAAATATAGTGCTGGCCAAAAGTATTGGCACCCCTGCAATTCTGTCAGATAATACTCAATTTCTTCCAGAAAATGATTGCAATCACAAATGCTTTGGTAATAATATCTTCATTTATTTTGCTTGCAATGAAAAAACACAAAAGAGAATGAAAAAAAAGAGTCAAATCATTGATCATTTTACACAAAACTCCAAAAATGGGCCGGACAAAAGTATTGGCACCCTCAGCCTAATACTTGGTAGCACAACCTTTAGACAAAATAACTGCGAACAACCGCTTCCGGTAACCATCAATGAGTTTCTTACAATGCTCTGCTGGAATTTTAGACCATTCTTCTTTGGCAAATTTCTCCAGGTCCCTGAGATTTGAAGGGTGCCTTCTCCAAACTGCCATTTTGAGATCTCTCCACAGGTGTTCTATGGGATTCAGGTCTGGACTCATTGCTGGCCACTTTAGAAGTCTCCAGTGCTTTCTCTCAAACCATTATCTAGTGCTTTTTGAAGTGTGTTTTGGGTCATTGTCCTGCTGGAAGACCCATGACATCTGAGGGAGACCCAGCTTTCTCACACTGGGCCCTACATTATGCTGCAAAATTTGTTGGTAGTCTTCAGACTTCATAATGCCATGCACACGGTCAAGCAGTCCAGTGCCAGAGGCAGCAAAGCAACCCCAAAACATCAGGGAACCTCCGCCATGTTTGACTGTAGGGACCGTGTTCTTTTCTTTGAAGGCCTCTTTTTTTTTTCCTGTAAACTCTATGTTGATGCCTTTTCCCAAAAAGCTCTACTTTTGTCTCATCTGACCAGAGAACATTCTTCCAAAAAGTTTTTGGCTTTCTCAGGTAAGTTTTGGCAAACTCCAGCCTGGCTTTTTTATGTCTCTGGGTCAGAAGTAGGGTCTTCCTGGGTATCCTACCATAGAGTCCCTTTTCATTCAGACGCCGACGGATAGTACGGGTTGACACTGTTGTACCCTCGGACTGCAGGGCAGCTAGAACTTGTTTGGATATTAGTCGAGGTTCTTTAGCCACCATCCGCACAATCTTTCGTTGAAATCTCTCGTCAATTTTTCTTTTCCGTCCACATCTAGGAAGGTTAGCCACAGTGCCATGGGCTTTAAACTTCTTGATGACACTGCGCACGGTAGACACAGGAACATTCAGGTCTTTGGAGATGGACTTGTAGCCTTGAGATTGCTCATGCTTTCTCAAGTCCTCAGACAGTTCTTTGGTCTTCTTTCTTTTCTCCATGCTCAATGTGGTACACACAAGGACACAGGACAGAGGTTGAGTCAACTTTAATCCATTTCAACTGGCTGCAAGTGTGATTTAGTTATTGCCACCACCTGTTATGTGCCACAGGTAAGTAACAGGTGCTGTTAATTACACAAATTAGAGAAGCATCACATGATTTTTCAAAGGGTGCCAATACTTTTGCCCACCCCCTTTTTTATGTTTGGTGTGGAATTATATCCAATTTGGCTTTTTGACAATTCTTTTTGTGGTTTTCCATTGACGACAAATTAAATGAAGATATTATTACCAAAGCATTTGTGATTGCAATCATTTTCTGGAAAAAATTGAGTATTATCTGTCAGAATTGCAGGGGTGCCAATACTTTTGGCCAGCACTGTATATACTGATCTTGCCCGCTTCATTCGAATATACATCTGCTGCTGTGTTAATTATATCTCTATCTATCTGCTGGTATTATATCTCTATCTATCTGCTGGTATGTGTCTTCCACCCGGAACTATATACTGATCTTGCCCGCTTCATTCAAATATGCATCTGCTGTTGTGTAAATTATATCTCTATCTATCTGCTGGTATGTGTCTTCCACTCTGTTAATTTATTAACTTTGAAACCACTGTCTCCTTCCCCCTGCTGACTTCTCACCTATGCCTTCCTGATGTCTCTGATTCTATCTGCTTGTTTCCACACCCCTATTCACACCTGATATACATGAAACAAATGTATTGCCAGTTAGTATAAATATGCGGCCAGTGGTCAGCTATGACCTTGGGCAGCGCATTTTCCAAGTGCAATTTCTATGTGTACAGAACAGACTTAGGCCAGAATGTAATACTGTCATCCTGCATCTCTAATTGTCGTCTGACCCTGTATACCATCTGTAATCCACAGGTATGTGTCTTTCACCCGGAACTATATACTGATCTTGCCCGCTTCATTCAAATATACATCTGCTGCTGTGTTCATTATATCTCTATCTATCTGCTGGTATGTGTCTTCCACCTGGAACTATATGCTGATCTTGCCCGCTTCATTCAAATATACATCTGCTGCTGTGTTCATTATATCTCTATCTATCTGCTGGTATTTGTCTTTCATCCGGAACTATATACTGATCTTGCCCGCTTCATTCAAATATACATCTGCTGCTGTGTTAATTATATCTCTATCTATCTGCTGGTATTATATCTCTATCTATCTGCTGGTATGTGTCTTCCACCCGGAACTATATACTGATCTTGCCCGCTTCATTCAAATATACATCTGCTGCTGAGATATTTATATCTCAGTCTAACTGCTGGTATGTGTCTTCCACCCGGAACTATATACTGATCCTGCCCGCTTCATTCAAATATACATCTGCTGCTGTGTTAATTATATCTCTATCTATCTGCTGGTATTATATCTCTATCTATCTGCTGGTATGTGTCTTCCACCCGGAACTATATACTGATCTTGCCTGCTTCATTCAAATATACATCTGCTGCTGTGTTATTAATATCTCTATCTATCTGCTGGTATGTGTCTTCCACCCTGTTAATTTATTAACTTTGAAACCACTGTCTCTTTCCCCCTGCTGACTTCTCACCTATGCCTTCCTGATGTATCTGATTCTATCTGCTTTTTTCCACACCCCTATTCACACCTGATACACATGAAACAAATGTATTGCCAGTTAGTATAAATTTGCGGCCAGTGGTCAGCTATGACCTTGAGCAGCACATTTTCCAAGTGCAATTTCTAAGTGTATAGACCAGACTTAGGCCACAATGCAATACTGTCATCCTGCATCTCTAATTGTCTTCTGACCCTGTATACCATCTGTAATCCACAGGTATGTGTCTTCCACCCGGAACTATATACTGATCTTGCCCACCTCATTCAAATATACATCTGCTGCTGTGTTAATTAGATCTCAATTGATCTGCTGGTATGTGCCTTCCACCCGGAGCTATATACTGATCTTGTCCGCTTCATTCAAATAAACTTCTGCTGCTGTGTTAATGATATCTCTATCTATCTGCTGGTATTATATCTCTATCTATCTGCTGGTATGTGTCTTCCACCCGGAAATATAAACTGATCTTGCCCGCTTCATTAAAATATACATCTGCTGCTGTGTTATTAATATCTCTATCTATCTGCTGGTATGTTACTTCCACCCAGAACTATATACTGATCCTGCCCGCTTCATTCAAATATACATCTGCTGCTGTGTTAGTTATATCTCTATCTATCTGCTGGTATGTGTCTTCCAGCCGGAACTATATACTGATCTTGCCCGCTTCATTCAAATGTACATCTGCTGCTGTGTTAGTTATATCTCTATCTATCTGCTGGTATGTGTCTTCCAGCCGGAACTATATACTGATCTTGCCCGCTTCATTCAAATGTACATCTGCTGCTGTGTTAATTATATCTCTATTTGCTGGTATGTGTCTTCCACCCTGTTAATGTATTAACTTTGAACCCACTGTCTCCTTCCCCCTGCTGACTTCTCTCCTATGCCTTCCTGATGTCTCTGATTCTATCTGCTTGTTTCTACACCCCTATTCACACCTGATACACATGAAACAAATGTATTGCCAGTTAGTATAAATTTGCGGCCAGTGGTCATCTATGACCTTGGGCAGCGCATTTTCCAAGTGCAATTTCTAACTGTATAGAACAGACTTAGGCCAGAATGTAATACTGTCATCCTGCATCTCTAATTGTCATCTGACCCTGTATACCGTCTGTAATCCACAGGTATGTGTTTTCCACACAGAACTATATACTGATCTTGCCCGTTTCATTCAAGTATACATCTGATGCTGTGTTAATTATCTATCTATTGCCAGTTAGTATAAATTTGCGGCCAGTGGTCAGCTATGACCTTGGGCAGCGCATTTTCCAAGTGCAATTTCTAAGTGTACAGAACAGACTTAGGCCAGACTTGGACCAGAAAGGAACAGAAGGTAATAAGCCACTAAAAGGGAGCTTAGTTATAAACTATAGAAATGCTTCTCACTATAATCACTGTTGTTCTTCCCATAATTGTAAAAGCCACTTTTCCACCCCAAACCAGCCATGTCACTAAGAATATCTTTATCTCTCCATCTATCCTACCCCACCATCTGACCTTCTCTGCACAGCTACTCACACACCTGCAAGCTTTGCGCCCCAGAAACACACAACCTCCCCACACTCTCTCCTATTTACACCTACTATCCCTCTCCCTGCTACTCCTCACTTCTGGCGACATATCTCCTAATCCTGGACCACGCCAGCACCTAACTATGGTCAGATCTTTCCGCACAACCGGCATCAGTGAACGGAACCCCCTAAATAGTACACCTATCTCACCCGCTGATGCCCCTCCCCACACACTCCCCGGTGCACTATGGAATACTCGCTCTAACGCAACAAACTTGACTACATCCAAGACCTCTTCGTTTCTCATAAACTATCATTTCTGGGTATCACAGAAACGTGGCTAACACCCTCAGACACCACCTCCCCTGCTGCCCTCTCCTATGGAGGTCTGCAATTATCGCACACTCCCCGCCCCAACAATAAACCCGGCAGTGGCGTAGGCGTACTCCTGTCTGATGATTGCTCCTTTGCCCAAATCCAACCGATACCTGCTCTCACCCTTCCCTCCTTTGAAGTGCACTCTGTTCGCATTTACTCGCCCTCCAACATTCAACTGGCCGTCATATATCGACCGCCAGGACCTACTGCTGCCTTTATCGACCATTTCACCACCTGGCTAATGCACTTTCTATCCACTGACACCCACACCATCATCATGGGTGATTTCAACATCCCCATTAACACAACCCACCCCTCCGCTTCCAGTCTCCTGTCACTCACTACCTCCTTTAACCTCTCTCAATGGTCCTCCTCTGCCACCCACACAAAGGGGCACATGCTGGACCTCATATTCACCCGCCTCTGCTCTCTAGTCAACCTCTCTAACTCTCAGTCCACGCTCTCTGACCACAACATTCTCGGCCCTCTCCTCTGTAATTGAACCCCCAAACCCTAAACCAACACGCCCCAGCAGAAACCTTAATTGCCTTGACATTCCCACGCTCTCAGACTCTCTCCGACCGCTTGCTGACATATCCTCACTCCAGAACGCAGATACCGCCACTGACTTCTACAATACCACCATTACTTCAGCCCTTGAATCTGTGGCCCCTCTCACTAACAACAGAACCCGGACGATCAATAGGTAGCCCTGGCACACTGAGTTGACTAAAAAAACTGAGACATGCCTCACGGGTTGCAGAACGCCTCTGGAAGAAAAGCCACTCCCAGGAAGACTTCATTAGATATAAAGAGGCAGTTCTCACATTCAAGAACGCACTCACTTCTGCAAAGCAAGTCTACTTCACCACACTAATATCTGCACTATCCCGCAACCCAAAACAGCTATTCACTACCTTCAACTCCCTTCTCAGTCCTCCTGTGCCCCCTCCGACATCACTTATCACAGCTGATGACTTTGCCTCTTATTTCAAAAGCAAAATTGACACCATCAGAGACAGTCTCACCCCACACCCCTGATAACCACTCTATCCAACTGCTCGGTACTCTTCATCTTTAACCTGTTTCTCCACCGTCACTGACGAAAAGCTCTCCACCCTAATCTCTAAATCCCACCTCCTGTGCACTGGACCCAATCCAGACACATCTCATCCCAAAACTCTCGGAAAACATTACTCCTGCCCTAACCCATCTCTTCAACCTATCCCTAACCAATGGATCCTTCCCTTCCGCCTTCAAACATGCTACTGTCACACCTATACTTAAAGGGGTATTCCCATGAACATAATCATATCTATATTTGTGGATAAGTAAAAGTTAAACATTTTTGCAAATATAAGTAGTTAAAAATTCTGCAGCGTTTTAAAGATTTTCTCTAACCATCTTAGTAGTGACAGTCTGTTTTCCTGATCGGTTGCCAATGGATACGACCACAAATGCAGAAATTTTCTATGGTCTGGGACTTGTCAGGAACCCAGTCATGATTTTCTTATTGTAGATGGGTTATCAGGCAGAGACACTACATGTATCAGAAGATATCCTGGCCACAATAAGGAAGTCATGGCTGATTTTCTGACCTTAGAAAGGTCCTGCATTCATGGTTGTATCCACTGGCAACTGATCAAGACAACAACTTGTGACCACAAGATATTTAGAGAAAATCTTTAAAACTCTGCAAAATGTTTAATTACTTATATTTGCAAAAATGTTTAACTTTTAATTATCTACAAATTTAAAAATGGTTATGTTCGTGGGAATACCCCTTTAAGAAACCCTCCCTGGACCCATCCTCTCCAGCCAACTATCGCCCCATCTCACTGCTCCCGTATGCCTCAAAATTACTGGAGCAACACGTCCACTCCGAACTATCCTCCTATCTCTTGTCCAATATGCTCTTTGACAGACTACAGTCAGGCTTCAGACCCCATCACTCCACAGAAACTGCCCTAACCAAGGTCATTAACGACCTTCTAACTGCCAAAGCCAAACGTCACTATTCTGTCCTCCTCCTCCTCGACCTCTCCTCTGCCTTTGACACAGTCGACCATTCTCTTCTGTCTCTATACGCTCTCATCCTTTGGCATCTCATACCTGGCCCTTTCCTGGATCTCCTCATACCTCACCAACTGCACATTCAGCGTCAACCATTCGCACACCACCTCCCCGCCACGCCCTCTTTCTGTAGGTGTTCCCCAAGGCTCCGTCCTAGGACCCCTCTTGTTCTCAATCTACACCTTAGGCCTTGGGCAGCTCATGGTTTCCATTACCATTGCTATGCTGATGACACCCAAATATATCTCTCTGGTCCAGACATTACCTCCCTATTGTCCAGAGTCCCAGTAGGTTTAGCAGCCGTAGACTCCTTTCTCTCCTCCCGCGTTTTCAAACTCAACATGGAGAAAACGGAGTTCATTATCTTCACCCCTCAGTGCACGACCCCCCTACCTGACCCATCTATCAAAATTAATGGAACCACTCTCACCCCAGTCCCACAAGCCCGCTGCCTTGGGATAGCCTTAGACTCTGACCTATCCTTCAAGCCGCATATTCAAACCCTCAACACCTCCTGCCGCCTCCAACTCAAGAACATCCATCGAATCCGCTCCTTCCTCACCCCTGAAACTACAAAGATGCTAGTCCATGCCCTTATAATCTCCCGCCTAGACTACTGTAACACTCTTCTCCATGGCCTCCCAGGTAACACCTTCGCCCTCCTGCAGTCCATCTTAAACTGTGCTGCTCGTCTAATACACCTCCCCCCTGTTCTTCATCGGCCACCCCCCCTCTGCCAATCCCTTCACTGGCTACCCATCGCCCAGCGAATAGAGTTCAAATTACTAATGCTGACATACAAAGCCATCCACAGCCTGTCCCCTCCATATTTCTCCGACCTAATCTCCCGCTACCTGCCCACACTTAAACTCATATCTTCCACAGATCTCCTACTTCGCTCTGCTCTTATCCGCTCTTCACACAACAGTCTTCAAGACTTCTCCCGTGCATCCCCCATACTCTGGAACTCATTACCGAGACACATAAGACTGTCCCCCACAATCACAAGCTTCAAGAAGGCCCTGAAGACTCACCTATACACAAAGGCCTACAACCTCCAATAACGCTACTGTCATCACACCACCACCTGTACAGCCTCTCCCCTCACCTTCTGTCTCTATCCCTCTTCCCTCATAGATTGTAAGCCCTTGCGGGCAGGGCCCTCTATCCCACTGTGCCAGTTGGTCTCTGTTAGTATTATCTGTTTTGTATATCTGGTGTACCGTATGTAAATCCGCAAATGTAAAGCACCATGGAATTAATGGTGCTATATAAATAAATAAATAATAATAATAATAAGTTCATTTTCATAGAATTGTTATATACTATTAATTTTGTCACATTCAAATGATTTCTGTGACCATTGTGGGTTTTTCTTTCATTAAATGAGGGGTACCAACAATTTTGTCCACGTGTGTAAAACATAATTTAATGGTTTGAAAAAAAAATGCTGAAGATAATTTTTCACTCTCTCACCTATCAAAATTTGGTATGAAAAGTGACCGAAAAGTACCCAAAAACAGTACCAATAAAAAGCGCAGCTTATCCTCCAAAAAATAAGCTCCCAAACAGGTCATTCAAAAAAATAAAACAAACAAGATTGCCACCAATTGTGCAAGTTCTCCCACTTAAAAAGATGAGGCCGGCCTGTAATTGTCATCATAGGTAGACCTCAACTATGAGAGACAAAATGAGAAAACAAATCCAGAAAATCACATTGTCTGATTTTTTAAGAATTTATTTGCAAATTATGGTGGAAAATGTTTGCACAATTGGTGGCTGACTAAATACTTTTTTTTCCCCACAGTATGCTGTTTGGTGAACAGCAAAATACTTACAATGTTAAAAATCAATGCCAGAATTAAAAAATTAAGTTAATAAGTTATAGGCACCCCTAAAATGCCCTCAAATGGCCCACATTGACAGAAACTTGAAACAAACATAGCTGGTACATCGCAACAGCAAAAAAAAAAAAAAAAAAATTGCCACATCTTTAGGGCAAAACTGGCTGTGTCAGGAAGGGGAAATGTATAAGCTGTGCAAGCGTGTATCAGGGTGCGCCCCAAATTTAGAGATTACGACGAAAAGCCGAACTGAATCCCGAGCTACTAGTATTGTGGGGAATTTGGTGTACCCAATGTAGTACATACAGTTTACACATTACCTTCTCACCATACGCTGTGCAATGATATCTGGGAAAACTAATGCTCACTACACCTTTTGATGAATTCTTTGAGGGGCTCAGTTTTCAAAATTGGTTCACTTTCTAGGGAAATCCACTTTACTGGCACCTTAGGTGCTCTGAAATTGTGACATGGCTTCCAAAGTATCTAAATCTGAGCTCCAAAACGCCATATAGTGTTCATTCACTTCTACAGCCTGCTGTGTGCCAAACAACTATTTATGCTCACATATATGGCATTGTTTTACTCAGGATAACCCACTTAAAAATGTCATATATGGTGTGACAGCTTGGGGAATTAAAACTCAAAATGGCGGCTTGTCCTGGTCCGGACAGCGGTGGTTCATGGTACTGGGCGCCGGAAATATAAGGTTCAGACGGTCCAAGTGAAACATAAAAGTGGCTTTATTCAGCTCAACTGCAACATAACAAAACAATAAACGCCTATGCCACAGTTAGGGCACTCACTGCCTCCTTGAGTCCCTAACTAACCTCTGGGGCAATAAGAGCCTGACATAGTCTTTGTAAGTCTTCTCTGGATTCAAGCCCTCTGGGACAGACTGCCTCTCTGTCCTAGGCTGGTCCACCATTTCCTGCTCCAAGCAGGTTTCTCCAGCCTTCTGGAGATACACGCCCCACCCAAAGGTGTGACTGAGGGCCTTTTCAGGGCTGGCCTGGGTCGCTCCCTAGCGCCCTCTAGGTTCATACTCTCACATACCCTCCCCCTCAGCTCACTACCCATGGGGTGAGCTATAATGGGACAAGACATATGTCGCCGTCCCTCTTCAATCCTATACACTTGTCCAGTGTGTCTCCAGATGTCCCCATCTGGCGGTCTCCCTCTTCCAAATACCGCTCCGTCGAGTTCTCAGTTCTCTCTTCCCTTTAAATGCCACGCCAAGATCCTGGCCATTCCGTGCAAAGGCAAGTTCCGCTTCATCACCTTCACAACTCTCGCCACAGTCTTCAGCCATCCCCTTGCATGACCTCGATTCATCTAGTGAATAGCCGCCAGAATCTTCATCTTCTCCTATCACGAATCCACAGGAGCCCAGATACCAGCCAACATGTACCTCATGCACATCAACGTCCCCAGAGTACAAACATTTCACGGGTACCCCTTCTGTAACCTTCATCTCAAAGCAAACTTTGCAATCACCATCAAGGCTTAGAAATTTAGGAGACATAGGCCGCTTGCTCTCTGCTTTGCTTGAGATACACATGCTCTGTACCGCAATATCTTCTCCTTCTGCACAAGGACCATACAGTACACACTCACAAAATAGCTCACGCTGAACTACATTTTCTGGTATGTCTTTAACAACTGCCACATCATATATTGGAATGGTTTCTGTATAATGCGTCCGCACCTGTACGGCAGCAGAAGGACCACTTCCACACTCTAGTCTTACTTCCTCTCTCTCATACGCATAACTTTCTGGAGGCATGTTACGATACTGTGATAGATTGCAAGAATTTTCATGCCAACCCTTTTCTGACAGTACAGGAGTTGGTGATATCGTCATCTCAACATTCTTCAAGTTATTTTCATTCCCTGTGCTAACACCGGAGGACTGGGATACCAAGTTTTCACCATCACAGTTTTTTCTGTCAGTACCCAGATGCTTTTGGGTTACATGTTCTGGCTGCCTTAATGGTTCTGCTTTCTCTGCCTCTATGCTGGCAGCGTTCTTCAATTCTACCGGCTTCTGTAGCGCACAAATCTCTGATTCCAGTTCCGGAACTTTCTTCACTGCCACATTTTTCTGCACAGCCTCCATCTCAGTTTTTACTATTGCAACTTGCTGAACTTCCTCAATCTTCCTGACATCTTCTATGGCAGCAGATGTAGATGCCATCTCTTTATCCACTACACCTCCTAATTCTAGGACATTCTGCAATGTTCTTCTAACATTTGTCAGGTCAGCATCCTGGATAATATTTTCTGCGTCCCCCACTGTTCCCTGAATTATATTGGATTGATCCTCCAACATCTTCTGATAAAGCTTCTGCTCATCTGCAGACTTTTTGTCAAGTCTTTCATTCAAGTCCCGTACCTCAGTGGCTCTCTTATCTTGCTCTTGGTTGAATAAAGACTCTATTTCTTGAATCACATTTTTCAGGGATAACAGCTCTGATTCTTTAGAGGTTAACAGGCTCTGCAGCGAGTCTCTCTCATCTTCTAGTGCTGCCAGCTTTGAAGATAGTGCAGATGCCGACTTTTCAGTATTGGATAAAGACTGCTGCAATCGATCCAATTCTTCTTTTTTAGATTCCACTTCGGTTTTTAACTGTTCCATCTGAGAAGTGCGCTCTTCTAACTTTATTTCTGATTCACGCTTCACTTGATTCATCTGAAACTCCAGCTGTTCCTTGATGCATACAATTTCCTCCTGCTTGTTCACTTGCACCCTTAATTTAGCAACAAGCATTTTTAGATCTACAATCTCAGCAGATAAATTAGACAGGTTTCCTTCAAACTGAATCCTCATGTCTTCTGTCTGGAGGTGCAATTCTCTCTTGGCCTTTTCCAGCATCTCATAAGCATTAACTTTGTTCTCATACAATATCTGCACAGATTCCAGGTTTTTCTCAACTTCATCCTTGGAGCTAACCAAATCCTCCATTTCAGTGCGCAGTTGCTTGTTGAGCCTCTCTAACTCGGCCTTTAATTCAAGGGCCTCTTCTAGGGAGCGAGCCAAGGCAAGAGCTTTGGTCTCTTTTCCACAAGCCTCTGCTCCAGCACGGTCACGTTCTTCTGCATATCTAGCAGAAAGAGTCTTCTCTTCCCCAAGCAGCTGATCAAACTTTTCCTGCTTCCTTTTCAAATTTGACACAATCCGATGTTGATGAGCAAGATCTACACCTACATCTTCTAGTTCCTGCTGCAGTCTAATTTTCGTCTTCTCAAGTTTGTCATAAGCAGCAACCTTCTCCTCAAACTGTTGAGTTGTAGCTTCTAGCTCCTTTTGCAACTTTTCCTTTAGTTCTTCAACAGAGTCCAAGGACCCAATACTATCCTCCATTCTTTTCTTCATATCAGTCGCCTGAGCCTGTAGTGTTGAAATTTGCTTTGTCAAATCTCTTTTTGCTATCTCCTCTTCCTCTAGTTGCTCAAGGAAACCATTTTTCTCATCTTCCATTTGTTTTAGTTTTGTACTAAGGTCAAGCTTATGACGGGTTTCTTCTTGCAAAAGTTCCTGAGTGTCTTGAAGCTGAGATTCTAGTGTAGAAAAAGCTTTGGAAGGTTTGATAAACCTGCTGTCTGCTTGAGAAAGAAACCTTGTGACATTATCCAATTCCATCTGTAGTCTGTTTGCCTTGTCTAGCAGTTCTGCTCGAAACCTGTCCCCTTCTGTGACTTTTCGTTGCAGGTCTTGAAGTTGAGTCTCCACTTTTTTATGACTCTCCTGTAAGGCTTGCACTTTCTGAGCATGGACAGACGACATTTCCATCAAATCTTTGTCTTTATTTTGCACCAAAACAGACAATTTCTCTTTATCTTCACAAGATCTTGACAGCGCCCTCTTCAGGCTGCATATTCTAGCTTTGAGTTCCCTTTCTGCTCTGCTCCGCCATTCATTGACTTCACTATTTAGGCGAACCTGCTTTAGTTCATGCAAGTTTTGCTCTGACTGCAATGTCTGCACCACAGATTCTAAATCACTCTCTTGGTCAGAGACATGCTTCCTCAGCTCTGCAATTTCATTTTCTTTGTCAATTAATGCCACCGAAAGCTTTTCACACTTCCTCAGTTGGTCATCCAGACATTCTGACTGACACTGCAAAAATTCACTTCTCTCACATTTAGCAGTTTCAAGGTCATCTCTTAATTTTTCAATGATGCACTCTTTGGCAATGGAGTCTTGGACATGCTGCTCCTTTAAATCCTGCAATTGCTTCTCAAGCACTTGCTTTTGCTCTACACTCTGTATAACTTTATTAGATAGAGCACATTTCATATCAGCAAACTCCTTCTCAGTGACACAGTCCATTCCAGGCAAACCCAGTACCACATTTTCACAATGACTAGGATATGAACTCTTTACAGTTTCAAGCTCTTTCTTTAACTTAAGGTTCTCTTTTTCTGATACCTCAAGTTGCCATTTCCAATCAGATATTTCATCTTCATAAATGAACCTGATGGTTTTAATCTCATCTTGAAGCTGCTGCACCATAATATTTTCATCTTTGGCGCTCTGATGCACTCCAGTATGAGACATACCGTCAGCAGGAACATATTTTTTCATAGAACAAAGGTGCTTTAGAAAAACTGAGTCACTCTCATGCAACACAATCTTTACTTGCATTCCACCTAATCTGCTCCGGGTTTTGTGTCTCTCTGCATTCAGACAGCTGCACTAATACAACTGTGCATAACTTCTCTGTTTTTTTACAAGCTGAAATTCTCTTTTTCTTGCCCATGGTTTACTAACAAGATTACACAATATTCCACAGCAACTTTGGGGTTCAACCGGCAGCAACTTTTTGCTATCTTCTGCAGTCACATGTATTCAAACAGTTAACTTATGTGGCACTACAACAACCAGCATTTTCTTTTGTATTCCACAGAAAACACCAACATGGCACCATAGCCTTTCACATAGACTGTTTATGTGGCACTACAACAACCAGCATTTTCTTTTGTCTTCCACAGAAAACATCAACATGGCACCATAGCCTTTCACATACACTTGTTTGCAATATCCAGCTTCTATACACATTGCTATGTTGCAATTCACTCACCCCCTCCTGGGTTTCTTCAGTTGAAATCACAGATTTCTTCCAGCTGTAGGCCACAATGCACACTTTGCAGTACTGCAATCACAAACCACTTGTCTTCCAGGACTTGCGTGAATCTCTTTATGCGCGCGATTCTCCACCATATGTGACAGCTTGGGGAATTAAAACTCAAAATGGCGGCTTGTCCTGGTCCGGACAGCGGTGGTTCGTGGTACTGGGCGCCGGAAATATAAGGTTCAGACGGTCCAAGTGAAACATAAAAGTGGCTTTATTAAGCTCAACTGCAACATAACAAAACAATAAACGCCTATGCCACAGTTAGGGCACTCACTGACTCCTTGAGTCCCTAACTAACTTCTGGGGCAATAAGAGCCTGACTTAGTCTTTGTAAGTCTTCTCTGGATCCAAACCCTCTGGGACAGACTGCCTCTCTGTCCTAGGCTGGTCCACCATTTCCTGCTCCAAGCAGGTTTCTCCAGCCTTCTGGAGATACACGCCCCACCCAAAGGTGTGGCTGAGGGCCTTTTCAGGGCTGGCCTGGGTCGCTCCCTAGCGCCCTCTAGGTTCATACTCTCACAATGGGTATAAACTTCTGAAACTGTGGTATAGCACCTGTAAGACAGCCTGTAGAAGTAATCTGCTCTATGTACCGTCATGTTAAGCATCTGTTAACCCTTTGTGGCCTAGCGAATGTGGCTATCACATCTCAGGCTCTCTCATATTGGGGAGGTGTGGGACATCTATAAAGTCCATGATCCCAATGGTGATAAATAAATCATTCATCCAGGAATTGGAATTGCATCTACAGACATAACACCACTAACCCTTGTGGGTGATCTTAACGCTGATTCAGATACATCTGAAGATAGGAAGATTAACTCCCACACCCTTAGAAAAGCAAGTGGGACTGACATGGTGCTCTCCCGACTTCTGATCATCACAGGCCTTTAGAGATACTTGGCAAGACCTAAATTTAGAGGACAAGGAATACACGCATCACTCAGATACTCACAAGTCTTGGTCAAGAATCAATTACGTCCTTTTATCACCCTGCTTCATGCATAGGCTGTCAAGGGCCCAGATTCATGACCTGGTGATCTCTGATTCAGTCCCAGTCCTGACTAACATTACGGATTCCCATCCCAGCAGTGCCCAAGTTAACTAGCAATTTCTCAGCTTCCTATTTAAGGATGACTTTTTCATTGCATTGATTGATGCTAGGTTGGTGGCTAGAATATACAGAGGAAAATCAGGCACATAACGGGTCTCAGCTCTTTTTTGTGCCGCAGTGGCGGCAGCAGTGAGTTTGAAAAGTTAAAGTAATGTACTAAAAATAAATATTAATAAAAAGTTAAAAAAACCTCTTTAGAAAAATGCATAATGTAAACAAAGTATACAAACAAATCAGTTATCCTCATGTAAGTATAAGTCTGCACTATTTAAAAATAGCTATTTTTATCCTGTACGGTAAATGCCGTAAAAAATATATATATATACCGCAACTCGCAAATTAATGTGTTTTGATGACTTCACCTTCTAAAAAAGTCATAAAAAGTGATCAATAAGTTGCACATACCAAAAATTGGTACCAATAAAAACTACAACTTGCCCCGTTACAAAAAGAACCTTTGTCAACAAAATATGTTTGTCACCTCCTTGGAGGTCTGAAGAGACATATTGGGTCCATACGGAGCCACCAGGTGAACCTCATGAGACGTATCTCGTGGGGTTCGCCTTACAAATACTCTTGATGTGGGCCCGCAGCTTTACTTACCCCTGCTCCTGTTCATGGCTGCCTCCATCCCGCTTCTGCCCTCCAGGGGCTCATGCGTCCCATATCACATCGATGTCAGAGGCGTGATATGGGACTCATGGGACCGCCTGAATGGCAGAAGGGGAAGTGGAGATGGTCGTGAACAGAAACGGGGATCAGTAAGTAAATAGGGCTGTTACCTGCTGGGGTTAATCCAGCAGATAATGGCCTATTAAAAAAAAAAAATAATAATATATATAAACCAGCAGGGGCCCACCAAGCCATTTAAAGTCGCGGGCCCCGTAGCAGCAGTAGTTATGCCACTCCAGGTAAATCGCTTATTTTGGATAGCATTTTATTTAGTAAAAGCAGTAAAACTTAATAAAACCAATATAAAAAGGTATTGCCATAATCATAATGACTTGCTGTAAAAACAAAATGCGGGGGGATGGTGATTTGGGCACCAACTGATATGGCCACATAGCTTTACAGCTCCCAGCCTGTTCTCTCATAACAGGAGCTCACACAGCAATCCCTGGCACAGATGGGGAAGAAACCCCAAGGCTCTCAGCTGTCGGCCTTGGGGGTCCTTTCATGGACCAGTTCCTCTACAGACCCTCTCAAGCTCTTACTCAGGCACCTTTGCTGGCAACACATGTGGACATCTGCCATTAATTCCTCCTGCGGACAGCCTCTTTTTTTCTATGGGGCCGCAGGATGACCCAACCCTGGCAAACCCTAACTTACCTACATGCTTGCCAGAGAAGTCTCTTTCATTGCCTCCTGTAGTCCATCTATCTGCAGCAGCGCCAGAGTTCGTCCTGCATAGTAAAAGACAGGCGGCATCTTTACACAGTCTTCCCCAAAGGATCCTCCTCCCCCATCTCCTACACTAGGAATCTCTTTTCCTGGCAGCCCCTCTCCCCAATGTCACCAAAGAGATCTGCACCATCTCCATTATCCTTTCCTGATAATCCTAAGTTTCCTGTCCTGCTATCCCTCCCATCTAGCCATTGGCAGGCTTCTGCTCATCAGTCTCCATCACACCAGGCTCTCCCTGAAACTGGACTGCCTTTCCTCCAGCAGGCCTCCATGTCTAATCCTACCTGTGTGACCCCTATAACTGCTCCTCCTGCTCTGGTAGGGCTGGCAGTGGTGGATAACACCCAGGATATGCAGTCACCAGGTCCCATGCCAGCCCCCGGCCCGTCCATCCCCTGGGCTCCTGAAGCTCTCTTTCAGTGGTAATATCTCTTTCTCCTACCAAACAGGACTACAAAGACCTAGTCAATGAGGTCAAGGAAATTTGCAAAAAGAAATAGCAGCCTTAAGAGTAGTTCTACTCAACTATTGGGACGGTGGACTCCCTGGAAAACACCCATGATAAAAACAAGCAATATATCTCACACTTAAAGGAAGTAGCAACTTCCCATGATCTTGCTCTGCAGGACACCACCTGTCACCTGGTGGACCGATGTCATAACATTTAGGTTAGGGGTCCGCCTGAGGCCACAGGGGAGGAGAACCTTAAAATCACCTTGTGGGCGATCTTCAATCTGGTAAACCCCCGACCAATCGCATCAAGTTGGATAGGGCGCATAGGGCCCTCTGACCTAAGGGACTGCCTCTACCCCATGAGAAGTGATCTGCTGTGTGCAGGACTTTGAACTTTGATCATATCAAAGGTACGCTTTAAGAGAGATTTTGAGTTTGATAGTGCTCCTATTCAATGGTACCATGACCTCTTCTGGATCACACTTCAGGAAAGGAGAAACCTACGTTCTCTACAGTCTGTCCTGAGAGAACATCAGCTGCCATATCGTTTGGGCTTTCCCTTTGTTCTCACGGCTCGCAATGTCAGCCACTTTGAGAACGTATGCGAACCTGCCTGATTTCTGTGCATCTCTGGGAATCCCTCAACCACCCTTGTAGGACTAAGAGGTGAATGCCCCCTCCCCATCTCTGTTTCCTGTGTGGAAAACGGTGACACAGCAGAAATGTTACTTTCCTTTCACTGATTCCGCTTCCTCATATAGACCTTCTCGTCCTCCACACCGAGAAGTCCTGCATTGAGCCCGCTTGACCTCGCCAGGAACCTTCCTTTAATCCATGTTCTTCACCTTGTAGATGTCCCCTACTCGTTCATTGTGGAACTGTTCTACCTGCAAAAGTGGTTTCAGATATTCTCATTTGTTTATGTATGTTTATTGCTCTGTTGTTGTTTTATTATATGCTACGTATATAGAAGAGGCCATTGGGAATACATCTTTGCTGGAGTTAGTCTGTTCAGTCTTCCATTGGGTGGGCTCCCACAATCTCGCTTCTTGCTGTTTGAGGGCATTTAGCTGTGCTGTCGTATACTGTTTTACGGCTCCCTCTCGTAGTTCACTTCATTGTTTTTGTTGTTATCTCTTGCTAGCCCTGCAAATACTTCCTAGATTTAATGATTGTTTTGCCAATGTTTTGAGGTTTTTTTTGCTATGTTTCTTGTTGTCTTCACCTTCTCCCTTCTTTCTTCTATGTTGCGGCCTCCTGATGCTGCCTTCAGCCTCCTCCAGTCTTTAAAACCTGCCCGACTGCCTCAGGGACTCTTCGTGCCTCCTCATCATTACGACCATTGGGGTGTGCTAACTGATTGCTATTCTCTCCCTATACTTTTTCCTCATGGCCAAGATAAGATCCTTGAACGTGAAGGGTCTTAACTCCAATGCAAAGTGCAAGATGGCTCTTGCAGAATTGCATTCCCTGAAGGCTGATATTGCCTTTCTGCAAGAGACTCATTTTGATACTTCCTGGTCCTTTAATTTTGCATTCCTTCTTGCACTCCTTCCTTAACCTTATCATGAAGCCTGGGAGGGACCACTTGGATTGCAAGAATTTCAGATCCATAGCGCTTTTGAATGCTGATCTGTTCACCAAGATTCTGGCTTCAAGACTAAATATATGCCTCCCATCTTTGATACATAAGGATCTGGAAGGATTTGTACCTTGCCATCAAGGCAGAGATAACACTCGGAGGATGACTGATCTGATAGACATCACTTCCAGATCAGAACTCTTGGTGCTCAGTTTGAACGCAGAAAAAGCTTTTGGCCATTTGGGGTGGCCCTTCTTGTTTGCAACTTTGCAGAACTTTGGTCTGCATGGTCCCTTCTTGAGGGCAAACAAAGGCCTTTATACAGCTCCTACTGTCACTATTAATCTCCCTCACACCTCCTTCCTGCTTTTCACCCTTCTTAATGTACGCGTAAGGGATGCCCACTACCCCCCCCGATGTCCTCCTGACCCTGATTAACCCACACATTACCCTCTCTAACCTTCATGCCCTCCTAGGTACATTTGGTCGCCTCTCCGTATATAAAATGAACGCTTGTAAAACCGAGGCTTTGCCCATCCAGATCCCTCTGTGTCATTTAACCCGCTTGCAAGCTTCCTTTTCATATAGGTGGTGAGTCTCCTCCCTGAAATTTCTAGGCATTCACCTTATTAAATCCTTGTCAGAACTCCGCCCCCCCCACCCATATCGACAGATTCGCACCCTCCTTATTATGTGGCAGGCCCTTCCTCTTTCTCAATTTGGCCCTACAGGGCTCTATACTGCGTTTTATCTGGGCTAGAGGGTTTGATTATGATAACTCCAAAACATAAGGGCGGTTTGTCACTTCCTAATTTAGTCCTCTACTACTGGGCTGCCCATTTCCTGAGAAACCCGGAGTGGACTACCCACTTAGCCTATTCAAAGTGGATGGAAATAGAGAAACTTTAATAAGCTAAAATCATCCCATTTCTCTGGTCTGGTTCCTATTCTTTTCTTTACTACCCTTGTAAGCCTGATAACTTTGACCTGCAATGTATATGGTGCGCTTGTGCATCAAACTTTCACCTCTCCTCCCTGCACTCCTGTATAACCACTTTTATTTTTTATCCACATTACCCACCCGGCCTAATCTCTGCGTTCTCAGGACCGTGGTTTTCTGCGGGCTTTTTCCATTTTTCGGATATCATTGATTATAAAATATGTGCTCTTCTCCCCTTCGCTGATCTAAAAGCTAAATTTAATCTCCCCTCTCCAGCAAATTCTATACCCAGATTAGCCACCTTGCTCATTCCATTTTTTGGGGTCCTCAGGCCCCTATGCCCACAATCTTTGAAAAACTATGCAAATCTGAATCCTCCACAGCGGGCTTTATCGCTGATATTTATCTCATTATGTCAGATCCCACCCCGGAGATATATCCCAGGCACCCGAATATGCCTACGTGGGAAAGTTACCTGGGAGAGACCCTGTCCTGGACCATCATTTAGAGATGAGTGGCCAAGACTTTTTGATGTATTACTTACAAAGAGAATCTTTACAAGATGTTACTCCATTGATACCACACTCCAGCTTTGCTTTAATACCAGACTCTTGCTGAAGGTGTGGTGCTCATGGAGCCAACATATTCCATCTTTTTTGGTTGTGCCATCTGATCCAACCAAGTCTAGATTTTGATAGAGTGGGTATTGGGCCTTCACCTACCACTTCTTCACTGCACATATGTTCTCAACTTTCCCACAGAAAAAAATTAGGAAAAAAAAATCTCTCCAACTATTGTATGTTCTCACTTCTGCATGTCTCTATGTCTCCTCATAGCTAAGCATTGGAGGCAGATCCCTCATCCCCCCTCCCTGGAGAAGTTGTATACCAGACTAAGAGAGCTTAGAACCTTGGACCATCTGACTGCCCTTCTGAATGATGAGGAGGATCGAAGCTAGACTGTAAGGGAAACCTGGGATACTTTCTAGGTACTCAGTGACCTTTAACTGCTGATGCCGATAGAGTCTCCATTATCCTACCTCTTTCTTTCCTTTTCTTTCCTCGTTTCTTGTCTTGTGTCCCCCTTTTAATTTTTTTTCCATTATTGTCAGTATATTCACCAGATTTAGAATTTTTCTGTTTGTTTCTGGAGGGTTAGGCTTACTTCTGTTACCACAGTGCATTTTTCAGGTCATCCCACTGGTACCCTCTCTCACATTCCCCTCATTTGAAGTCCATGCCATCAGACTTTTCCGCCCACTCTCCTTAGGCGTAGCTGTGATCTACCGTCCACTTGGCTCACCCTACCAATTTCTGGATCACTTTGCTTCTTGGCTTCCCCTATTTTTATCCTGTGAAATTCCTACCCTCATCATGGGTGACTTTAACATCCCCATTGACATCCCCAGCTGCCTCACAGTTTCTCTCAATAACCACTTCTTTTGGTCTCTCACAACTTTCCTCTTCCACGACACATGTAGATGGCAACACCATTGATCTTGTCTTCCGTCGACTTCTCACAGTTTCTAAATGTATTAACTCTTCTCTGGCCCTCTTTGATCTTACCCTTCTGTCTCTCACCATCAGTGCTTTCTCTCCTTCACAGGACACACCTACTCATCATACCTATAGGAATTTACATGCTATTAACACTCAGCACCTCTCAGATACTCTACAGTCCTCTGTCCCCCATCTCTTCACTCTCCTGCCTCAATCTGGCTACCAGTCATTATAATGAAACCCTTAAAAGTGCACTGGCTGAGGCAGCTCTCTCCGCTACTCAAAAAGTTTGACGCAGGAGACAACAACCCTGGCACACGCCACAGACAAGTTTTCATCAGCGGTGCTCTAGGTTTGGTGAATGTCTGTGGAGAAAATCACGTACACCTGCAGACTTCCTCCACTTCAAATTTATGCTTAAAACCTATAGTTCTGCCCTTCACCTTACCAAACAAGCCTATTTCACCGCTATCATCTCTTCTCTCTCCAGTAACCCTAAAAGGCTCTTTGAAACTTTTCACTCCTTACGCATTCCCAAGGTGCACACGCCAGTCACAGACCATAGTGCAGAATACCTGGCCACTTATTTCCATGACAAAATTGATAAGATCCGTCAGGATATAACTGCCCAATTCCCAAGTGGCATTGATCACCTCACCTACCGCACTTCAGACTGTTCATTCTCCTCTTTTGAACCTTTTACAGATGAGGAAGTCTCTCAGCTACTTTCTTCTTCTTCTCGCCCTACAACCTAGAGTAGTGACCCTTTCCCCTCACACCTTCTCCAGTCTCTGTCTCCTGCCGACTTACATTACTAAAATATTTAACCTCTCTCTTCTGGAATTTTCCCATCCTCTTTCAAACATGCTGTCATAACCCTGCTAGTACAGAAATCCTCCCTTGACCCGTCCTGTGCTAATTATCGACCCATCTCTAACCTCCCCTTCATCTCCAAAATCTTGTAACGCTTGGTCTATTCTCGTTTACTCCACTATCTTTCTGCTAACTCTCTTCTTGACCCCTTACAATCTGTCTTCCACACTCTGCACTCTACTGAAATGGTTCTCACAAAAGTCTCCAATGATCTCCTGACAGCTAAATCTAATGGTAAGTATTCTCTTCTTATTCTTCTAGATCTCTCAGCAGCATTTGACACTGTTGACCATCAATTCCTCCTCACTATGCTCTGCTCTGTCAGCCTCACGGATATCGTGCTCTCCTGGTTCTCCTCTTATCTCTCAGCCCGCACTTTCAGTGTATCATTTGTGGGCTCTGTCTCTTTCCCTTGCCGTTGGGGTTCGGTCCTAGGCCCCCTGCTCTTCTCTCTCTACATAGACCCCATTGGACAAACCATCACCAGATTTAGCTTCCATTAGCATCTTTATGCTGATGACACCGAATTATATATGTCATCCCCTGACATCACCCCTGCACTAATACAGAACACCAGTGACTGTCTCTCTGCTGTCTCAAATATCATGTAATCGCTTAATCTGAAACTGAATCTCTCAAAGACTGAACTACTGTTGTTTCCACCATCTAATAGATCTGTCCCTGATATCTCCATTGCGGTCTCCGGCCTTACTATAACTCCTAAGCAGCATACCCGCTGCTTGGGGGTTATGTTTGAGTCAGACCTTTCGTTCACTTCCCCATATCCAATCACTCGAACACTTATGTCATTTCCACCTCAAAAACATCTCCAGAATCCACCCATTCCTTACCACAGATAGATTAAAAACACTTATTGTCACCCTTATTCACTCTCACCTTGACTACTGTAACTCCCTACTAATCGGTCTTCCACTTACTAAACTCTCCCCTCTACAACCTATTCTGAATGCAGCGGCCATCCTCATCTATTAGTTTAGATGCTACAGCGATGCCTCCGGTCTGTGTCAGTCACTACATTGGCTGCCTATTCAATACAGAATACAATATAAACTTATCACCCTCATCCACAAGGCTCTCCATAATGCTGCACCTCCCTACATTTCCTCCCTCATCTCTGTCTATCGCCCAGCCCGTGCTCTCCATTCACGCAATGACCTAAGACTAACATCCTCTATTATCAGAACCTACCACTCCCGAATCCAAAACTTCTCCCGAGTTGCACCACTTCTCTGGAATGCTCTTTCCTGGACAATCAGATTAACACTCAATTTCTACAGCTTCAAGTGCAAACTAAAGACACTAACTAACACAAACTAAAGGCACTAAAGTAGTGCAAAAATTAAACAGCAGCTTTTGCTTGCCCCATAGATGCCCCAACTATCTTTCAGACAGGCCTATCACAATTCCTAATGTAAACCCTTCTGCAGTTAGTTTTTCCTAAATCCCTCTGTTCACTCTCCCACATTACCCAACAGGATATGATGCCATAACAGACTGTAACTTTATATGTCCAGGCACCTTCTGCATTTTAAAGGACACAGCTGGTGACGGCCCATACAGCTTTATTTATGTGTAAGGAAAGTAACCTCTATCACAAAATTGTCTGGACCATTGTATAAGCAATGCTACCTCCGATGACGCCCCTGCTACCTCTTTTGTCACCCCCTCTATTTCATAGATTGTAAGCTCTTGTGAGCAGGGCCCTCAGTACCATTGTGTGAATTGACTATTTCTTTGTAATGTATCATTTTTGTCTGTAATTGAACCCTACAATTTGTAAAGTGCTGCGGAATATGTTGGCGCTATATAAATAAAATTTATTATTATTATTATTATTATTGGTGGACATAATTGACACAGACAAAGAAAAGGGGGCTAAGAAATTCTTTTCTAAATGGAAGACATTCATTGTGGCTCATTTTTCCTTCAGGAAATTCAAACTCTGATGCAACCTTTTCAGTATACTGGTTGGCATAATATGGAGAACCTGAAAGGCACATTGGGAGTGCTCAAACTTTATTAGTGGTGTCTCTGTGTACGTGTGGTGGGGAGATACCTTGGTGCATCGTTCTGCGATATGTAGCATGGAGTTCCTTATGAAGTGGGGTTACGATTTCCAAAGGGATTGTGTACAATGGGGCAAATATAACTACTGGAAATCTGATAGGACAGATTTTGCTAAGTGACTCCAATAAGCAGATTTGAAGTTAACCATAGATATCACTGGGGAGTTCTCTATGTTCTGTGTTGGAATTATTTATTGTGATATTTTACATGGAAAATGCGAATCTGAGTCAGCCTAAGTATAAAAAAATATTTCTCCATTTGATGATAATCCCTCATGTTCAAAAGAGAATTACCTACAGCATCAATGATTTCTGGTCTTCGTTTGTGGAGGAACTCAACAGAGGGTTCCCTACTTTCTTTACGTGTAATTGGGGAACACCTGGGCACGACAGCTTGATTCTAGTTTTGGTTGGTCCTCGGTTTGAGGCCAAACAGGACTTCCCTTACTACTAAATCAATGCCCTCAGCACAAAGGTAGCCCAACAATCACTAACCTATATGTAACTAGTTGAACCCAAAAGTGTGTTTGTACTACGAGATGCTTGATCTACATCTGGACTTGACTTGTGACTGTCTGTCAAATAGGCTGTAAACATAACATGTAAAATACTCTTGCATTGCTATATATGATGTATGAATATAAAACTTTAAATAAAATGTTTCATAAAAAAAAAATGCTCACTGTATCCCTTGATAAATTCCTTGAGGAGTATAGTTTTCAAACTGAGGTCACTTTCGGTTTGTACTGGTACTTTAGGGACTGTGCAAATGAGACATAGCACCTGAAAACTATTCAAAAGCCCAAATAAGGCTTCTTCCATTTAGCGCTCTGCCATGTGCCCAAACAGCAGTTTACATACACATAGGTGCTCCGGAGGAATGCATAACAAACTTGTATGCATTTTATCCTTTGACCCTTTGTGAATGTGTGAATTGTAGGGCTAAATGAACGTATTATTGAAATAAAATATGAAATGCCTAAATTTCACCTCCATATTATTTTAATTCCTGGGACAAGCTTAAAGGGTTTAACTATTTCCTACATGATGTTTTTGAACTATTTGCGTGGTGCAGTTTTGAAAATGGCGTGACTTATGGGAGTTTCTAATATATAGGCCTTGAAAATCCCTTTCAGAACCGAAGTGTTCCCTAAGAAATAGGTTTGGGAAATATTTTTGTCAATTTGGAAATTTGATGTTACACTTGTAAGCCTGCCTGTCCAAAATAAATTTAAAGACCATTAAAAGATGATACTAAAAGACACCGTGTTCCAAATTATTATGCAAATTATATTTTTATCTGATTTTCCTAAATGGTTGATGCAAATTATAGTCAGTAAAATCTTCAACTGTTACAGTTTAAATCAAATTTTACTGGACAAACATCCCAATGATAACATTTTTCTTTTTCACAAGTTAAAAATACCCAAAATCCACTGTTCCAAATTATTACGCACAACAAAGTTTCTAAACATTTTATAGGTTTTAAAGAACTGAAAAGGGTCATTTGTTGAATTTGCAGAATTAAACCTTTCAGAACACAGCCAGTTTTGACCTTCAAGTCATATTTCATTTTATGTGGCAATAACTCTTTGCTTTTATCTGTGTGATTCTAAACCTTTTTTTTTTTTATTACACATTGTACTTTATGTTAGAGGTAAGTTTTGGCCAATTATGTTTAGAATTTATTTATAAAAAGATCTATAAAGTTTACTGAAAAAAAAAAAATTGAAAAATTAGCAAAATTCTAAACTTAGAATCTGCTTGTAAGTGGGATAGTCATACCACACATACAGTTGTGCTAAAAAGTTTACATACCCTGGAAGATTTTTTGTTTTTTGGCCTTTTTTCAGAGAATATGAATGATAACAAAAACTTTTTCTCCAATCATGGTTAGTGGTTGGTTGAAGCCATTTATTGTCAAACTTCTGTGTTTTCTCTTTTTAAATGATAATGACAACCAAAAACATCAAAATGACCCTGTTCAAAAGTTCACATACCCCAGTTCTTAATACCGTGTATTGCCCCCTCTAGCATCAATGACAGCTTGAAGTCTTTTGTGGTAGTTGTGGATGAGGCTCTTTATTTTCTCAGATGGTAAAACTGCCCATTCTTCTTGGCAAAAAGTCTCCAGTTCCTGTAAATTCCTGGGCTTTTTTGCATGTACTGCGCACTTGAGATCTCCCCATAGTGGCCCCCATAGTTTCCCCATAGTGGTCCAATTATATTTAGGTCAGGAGACTGAGATGGCCACTCCAGAACCTTCACTTTCTTCTGCTGTAGTCAATGACAGGTCGACTTGGCCTTGTGTTTTAGATCATTGTCATGTTGGAACGTCCAAGTACGTCCCATGCGCAGCTTCCTGGCTGAGTGCAAATCTGCCTCCAGTATTTGTTGATAACATGTTGCATTCATCTTTCCTTCAACTTTGACCAAGTTTCCTGTGCCTTTGAAGCTCATACATCCCCACATCATCAGTGATCCACCTCCAAGCTTTACAGTAGGAATGGTGTTCCTTTCATCATAGGCCATGTTGACACCTCTGCAAATGTAATGTTTATGGTTGAGGCCAAAAAGTTAGATTTTTGTCTCATCACTCCAAATTACCTTGTTCTAGAAGTTTTGAGGCTTGTCTCTGTGCTGTTTGGCGTATTGAAGGCGATAGTCTTTGTGGCATTTGCACAGTAATGGCTTTTTTCTGGCAACTCGACCATGCAGCCCATTTTTCTTCAAGTGCCTCCTTATTGTGCATCTTGAAACAGCCACACCAATAGTTTTCAGAGAGTCCTGTATTTCAGTTGATGTTATGTGTGGGTTTTTCTTTGCACCCCAAACAATTTTCCGGGCAGCTGTGGCCGAAATTTTGGTTGGTCTACCTGACCGTGGTTTGGTTTTTACAGAGCCCCTGAGTTTCCATTTGTTAATCACAGTTTGAACACTGCTGACTGGCATTATCAATTCTTTGGATATCTTTTTGTACCCCTTTCCTGTTTTATACAATTCAACTACCTTTTTCCATAGATCCGTGGACAATTCTTTTGCTTTCCCCATGACTCACAATCCAGAAACCTTGGCAGGTGACGCACTGAATTTTCAATACTGAACTTTTTTACAATATTCAAATTTTCTTAGATTTGTGTTTTCATTACCTGTAATCCATAATCAACATTTACAGAAATAAAACACTTGAAATAGAACACTCTGTGTGTAAAGAATCTAGAAAATATAGGAGGTCATTTTTTAATTTAATTACTGAAATAAATAAAGGTTTCAAATATATTCTAATTTATTGAGATGCACCTGTAGTTTGCAGAGGACATTTTCACACATGCAGGGACCCTAAAGGGGCCTACCAGCACTGTCCTCATGATTCCAGCACAAAACATGACCCAGTTACCTCCTTGCTGAAAGTCACAGCCCTGTTGGGACATGGAGGCCATCCAGCAACCTACCACTATTCTACCTGGACCATTCAGGGTTACGCGAAACTCATCAATAAACAAGACTGTTTCAAAATTAGTCTTCATGTATGTCTGTGCCAACTGTAACCGTTTCTGCTTGTGTGCACTGTTTAGGAGTGGCTGAATAGTAGTTTTATGCACAACTGCAAGCCTCTTGTGGGACTCCAGGTTCGTGTTTGCTGCTTTGTAATGGAATTTTAGCAGCTGGTCTCTTAATCCGATGAAAGTAAGTGACAGAAACCTTCCTCATTAAGCCTTTATCTGCACAATCCCGTCTGTGCTCTGAATCAGCCACAAATCTCTTCACAGTACAATGGTAAAACTTAAGTTTTTGTGAAATATCTAACGTTTTCATACCTTGTCAAAGGCAGCAGGGAGATCCTTTTTCTTTTCCATACTGCTTGAAATTTGTGGCCTGCTTAATAATGTGAAACGTCCTTCTTAAGTACTTTCCTTTAACCGGTTGACGACCACCGGCCGTAAATTTACAGCCAGCGGTCCCGGTCTCTGAAGTCCGGCCAATAGTAAATTTACGGTCGGCACTTCAGAGACACTGTGAGCGGGATCGGGTGTTAGCTGTAACTGACAGCTAACACCCTGCTTCATAACCCTCGGTTGGAATTTAGTTCCGATCGGAGGTTTTAACCCCTTGGATGCCGCGGTCAAACATGACCGTGGCATCCAAGGGGTTCCGCCATGTTCCGCGGTGAGATCGGGGGGTGCAGATATCCATTTTTTGTAGCCTGGGGTCTGCCCAGTGACCCCAGGCTGCCTGAAGCCCCCACTACCTGGTTGATCCTGCCGGGATGTCAAGAAGTCAACCGATGCGTCTACATCGGCTGACTTCATGTATAGACTGCAATACACGTGTATGCTCGTGTATTGCAGACTATAATACTGAGCCAGGATCAGAGCATCGCTGGCTCAGGTGTCCTTATAGGACAAGTAAAAAACGTAAAAAAAAAGTTAAAAAAAATAAAGTGTGTAAAAAAAAAAAAAAATTAATAAAGTTATAAAGCCCCCAAAATCCCTTTTCCTATATAAAATGAATTATATAAAAATTAATAAAAACAACACATATTTAGTATCGCCGCATCCATAACAACCTGTACAATAAAAATGAAACAATATTTAACAAACGGTGAACGTCGAAAAAGAAAAAAAAACGCTGGAAGTAATCTCGCTTACAAAAAAAATGCTATAAAAAGTGATCAAAAACTCATATGTACCTCAAAGCAATACCAATAAAAAGCGCATGTCCTCCCGCAAAAAATAAGCCCTAAACCAAGTCTAACAACCGAAAAATAAAAATGTTACGCATCTCAGAAGATGGTGATGCAAAAACAAATGATTTATGTCCACAAATGGGTTTTTCTTCTGCAGAATTAGTAACGCATAAAAAACACAATATAAATGAGGTATCACCGTAATCGTACCGACCCGCAGAATAAAGGTAACACGTTACTTATGCTGTACGCCACACGGCAAAAAAATTAAAAGGTAAAAACCAATTCCAGAATTGATGTTTTTTTTTAATCCACCCAGAAAGAGTTAATATAATTTATTCAATAAGTTATAGACACCCAAAAAAATTGTGTCATTAAAAAATGCATATCATACCGCTAAAAATTCAGCCCTCATATGGCTACATCATCAGAAAAATAAAGAAAATATAGCTTGTACAATATGAAGACAAAAACCCCCCAAATCACCAAATCATTAGAACATAACCGGCTACGGCAGGAAGGGAATATATAAGCGATGCGAGCCTATATCAGGGTACAATCCAGATTTAGAGCTTACGAGGGATAAAAAATCAGAAGTGACTCCCAGTGTGACCTCCCCAATCATAGTAGCTACTGGGGATATAGTAGGGAATTTCGTGTTCCCCATGTACTCCGCACAGCTTACATATTTACTCTTCACCATGCGCTGTGCATTCACATCTGGGATACTAATGCTTATTACACCCCCTGATAAATTCTTTGAGGGGTGCAGTTTTCAAAATGGGGTCACTCCCTAGAGGATTCTACTTTTACATTACTTACATGCTCTGCAAACATGACATGGCATCCAGATACCAAACATCTAAATCTGCACTCCAAAAGCCACATAGCGCTCTTTCCCTTTTGTGCCCTGCTGTGTGCGCAAACTGCAGTTTATGCCCACATGTATGACAATGGTGTACCTGGGATAACGTACATAATGTCATATGTGGGTATAAACTGCTGTTTAGGCACAGAAGGGAAGGAGCGCTATTTGGTTTTTGGCGCACAGATTTAGACAGTTTAGCTTTTGGACGTCATGACACTTTTGCAGAGCTCCTGAAATGCCAGTAAAGTGGAATCTCCTGACACGTGACCCTATTTTGGAAACTGCACCCCTGAAGGAATTTATCCAGGGGTACAGAGAGCATTTTTAACCTCCATTTGTTGCTATAATTTATTTTCCAGAAAAGAATACGCAGTTGATTGTGAAAGGTGAAAATGGCAATTTTTCCAGGAATATGTAATTTCAATGCATAATACGTTGTGCCTGGCTTGTATCAGATATGAACGCTCCAAAAGATGTTGTCCCCGGGATACCCACTTAAGAGTTTTTAGAGTGTTTGTGCCTGCTGACATAAGCTGGGCACAAAATATTGGGCACTGAAATGGCGTATCTCTGGAAAAATTGCAATTTTCCCTTTTCAATATCAGCTGCCCATTCATTTATTGAAATTAAATGAATGCAACACTTAAGGGTGAAGAATGCTCGCTACCTCAATTGATAAATCCCTTTAGGGGTGTAGTTCCCAAAATGGGGTCACAAGTCTGCGGATTCCATATTACTGGCAATTCAGGGGCTCTGCAAAAGTGGCATGGTGTCCAAAAACCAAACTGTGCTTCAAAAACCAAAATAGCGCTCCGTCCCTTCTGTGCCCGGCTGTACCCAAGCAGCAGTTTATACCCACATATGACATTAAGTACGTTATCCTGGGTACACCAATGTCATACATCTGGGCGTAAACTGCAGTTTGGGTACACAGCAGGGCGCAGTTGTGAAGGAATGCTATGTGGCTTTTGGAACATACTGTAGATTTAGATTGTTGGATTTTGGACACCATGTCAAATTGGCAAAGACCCTAAAATTGCCCCTACAAAATAGGGTCACATCTTGGGGAATTCCAATTTACTGGAACCTCTGCAAAAACAACATGGCGTCCAGAAAGCCCCTCTAGATCTGTACTCCAAAAGCTAAAAAGTGCAGTGCTCCTTCCCTTCTGAGCCCTGCTGTGTGCCCAAGCAGCAGTTTACACCCACATACAGTACAGACCAAAAGTTTGGACGCACCTTCTCATTCCAAGAGTTTTCTGTATTTTAATGACTATAAAAATTGTAGATTCACACTGAAGGCATCAAAACTATGAATTAACACATGTGGAATTATATACTTAACAAAAAAGTGTGAAACAACTGAAAATATGTCTTATATTCTAGGTTCTTCAAAGTAGCCACCTTTTGCTTTGATTACTGCTTTGCACACTCTTGGCATTCTCTTGATGAGCTTCAAGAGGTAGTCACCTGAAATGGTTTTCACTTCACAGGTGTGCCCTGTCAGGTTTAATAAGTGGCATTTCTTGCCTTATAAATGGGGTTGGGACCATCAGTTGTGTTGTTCAGAAGTCAGGTGGATACACAACTGATAGTCCTACTGAATGGAGTGTTAGAATTTGTATTATGGCAAGAAAAAAGCAGCTAAGTAAAGAAAAATGAGTGCCCATCATTACTTTAAGAAATGAAGGTCAGTCAGTCCGAAAAATTGGGAAAACTTTGAAAGTGTCCCCAAGTGCAGTGGCCAAAACCATCAAGCGCTACAAAGAAACTGGCTCACATGAGGACCGCCCCAGGAAAGGTAGACCAAGAGTCACCTCTGCTGCGGAGGATAAGTTCATCCGAGTCACCAGCCTCAGAAATCGCAGGTTAACAGCAGCTCAGATTAGAGACCAGATCAATGCCACAAAGAGTTCTAGCAGCAGACACATCTCTACAACAACTGTTAAGAGGAAACTGTGTGCAGCAGGCCTTCATGGTAAAATAGCTGCTAGGAAAGCACTGCTAAGGACAGGCAACAAGCAGAAGACACTTGTTTGGGCTAAAGAACACAAGGAATGGACATTAGACCTGTGGAAATCTGTGCTTTGGTTTGATGAGTCCAAATTTGAGATCTTTGGTTCCAACCACCGTGTCTTTGTGCGACGCAGAAAAGGTGAACGAATGGACTCTACATGCCTGGTTCCCACCGTGAAGCATGGAGGAGGAGGTGTGATGGTGTGGGGGTGCTTTGCTGGTGACACTGTTGGGGATTTATTCAAAATTGAAGGAATACTGAACCAGCATGGTTACCACAGCATCTTGCAGCGGCATGCTATTCCATCCGGTTTGCGTTTAGTTGGACCATCATTTATTTTTCAACAAGACAATGACCCCAAACACACCTCCAGACTGTGTAAGGGCTATTTGACCAAGAAGGAGAGTGATGGGGTGCTACGCCAGATGACCTGGCCTCCACAGTCACCAGACCTGAACACAATCGAGATGGTTTGGGGTGAGCTGGACCGCAGAGTGAAGGCAAAAGGGCCAACAAGTGCTAAGCATCTCTGGGAACTCCTTTAAGACTGTTGGAAGACCATTTCTGGTGACTACCTCTTGAAACTCATCAAGAGAATGCCAAGAGTGTGCAAAGCAGTAATCAAAGCAAAAGGTGGCTACTTTGAAGAACCTAGAATATAAGACATATTTTCAGTTGTTTCACACTTTTTTGTTAAGTATATAATTCCACATGTGTTAATTCATAGTTTTGATGCCTTCAGTGTGAATCTACAATTTTTATAGTCATGAAAATACAGAAAACTCTTGGAATGATAAGGTGTGTCCAAACTTTTGGTCTGTACTGTATATAATTTTTTTTTGTCCCCGGGATAGCCCACTTAATAGTTTTAGGAGTGCATGTCTCTGATGCCACAAAGTGGGTACAACGTATTGGGCACCAAAATGGCATATTTATTTAAAATTGTCAATTTTCACTTTGTACATTAATTTTTGGGAAGCATTTTTAGGCTCAAAATGATAATACCCCTTGATACATTCCTTGAGGGGTGTAGTTTCTAAAATGAGGTCACTTTTGAGGGGTTTACATTGTATTGGTACTTTAGGGGCTCTGCAAATGCGACATGGCACTCAAAAACTATTCCAGCCACATCTGCCCTCCTAAAGCCAAATAGCGCTCTTTCCATTCTGAGCCCCACCATGTACCCATACAGCAGTTTACGACCACATATGGGGCATTTCTGTGTTCAGGAGAAATTGTGTAACAAACTGTGGAGTTTTTTCTTCTGTATCCCCTTGTAAAAATTAAAAATATGTCACTAAATGGACAGTTTATTGGAAAAAAAAAAGTAATTTTTAATTTTTACATTCCAATGTTAACAGAGTCTGTGAAACAACTGTAGGGTCAAAATGCTCACTATACCCCTTGAGAAATTCCTTGAGGGGTGTAGTTTCCAAAATGGGGTCATTTTTGGGGGGTTTCCATTGTATTGGTACTTTAGGGGCTCTGCAAAAGCGACATGGCACCTGAAAACTATTCCAGCAAAATCTTCTCTTCAAAAGCCAAATAGCGCACTTTCCATTCTGAGCCCCACCATATACCCATACAGCAGATTACAACCACATGGGGAGTATTCCTATATTCAGGAGAAATTGTGTAACAAACTTTATGCCACTTTTTATCCTTTATCCTCTTGTGATAATGAAAAATTTGGGGCTAAATTAATGGTTTATTAGAAAAAGTAATTTTTCATTTTCATGTCCCAATATTAATAAAATCTGTGAAACGGCTGTGGGGTCAAAATGCTCACTATACCCCTTGATATGTTCTGTGAGGGGTGTAGTTTTCAAAATGGGGTCACTTTTGAGGGTTTCCATTATATTGGCACTCTAGGGGCTCTGCAAATGGGACATGGCACCTGAAAACTATTCCAGCAAAATCTGCCCTTCAAAAGCCAAATAGCGCTCTTTCCATTCCGAGCCCCACCATGTACCCATACAGCAGATTACGATCGCATATGGGGTATTGCCGTGTTCAGGAGCAATTGTGTAACAAACTGTGGGTGGCTTTTTCTCCTTTAACCCCTTGTGAAAATGAAAACTTTGGGGATAAAGTGATGTTTTAGTAATTTTTCATTTACACATCCCATTGTTAATAAAATCTGTGAAACGGCTGTGGGGTCAAAATGCTCAGTATACCCCTTGATAAATTCTCAAGGGTGTAGTTTCCAAAATGGGGTCACTTTTGGGTGGTTTCCAATGTTCTAGTACTCTAGGGGCTCTGCAAATGAGACATGGCACCTGACAACTATTCCAGCAAAATCTGCTTTTCAAATGCCAAGTGTCGCTCTTTCTTTTCCGTGCACTGCCGTGTGCTCAAAAATCATTTTACACCCACATGTGGGGTATTTCTGTGCTCGGGAGAAATTGCACAACAAACTGTGAGATGTATTTTCTCCTTCAACCCTTTGTGAATGTGTTAATTTTAGGGATAAATGAATGTATTATTGGATAAAAATGAAATGTCTAAATTTCACCTCCATATTGTTTTAATTCTTGTGAAATGCTTAAAGGGTTAACAAACTTCCCAAATACTGTTTTGAATTATTTGAGGGGTGCAGTTTTGAAAATGGGGTGATTTATGGGGGTTTCTAATATATAGGTCTTTATAATCCCCTTCAGAACTGAAGTGGTCCCTAAAAAATGATGATGGGAAATTTTCTTGTAAATCTGGAAAATTGCTGTTACACTTGTAAGCCTTCTAACATTCAAAATAAATTAAATGATGATTAAAAGATGATGCCGATATAAAGCAGAGATATAGTAGATAATATTTATTCATGTATTTTGGTGGTGTGACTATCTGTCTGAAAAGCAGAGCATTTCACATTTTGAAAATTGCAATTTTTTTCCAAATTTCCCTCAAATTTCCAAATTTTTTTTATAAATAAATACAAAATTATTGATCAATGTTTACCACTAACATGAAGTACAATGTGTCATGAAAAAACATTCTCAAAATCATTTGTGTAAGTTATAGCGTCTCAAAGTTATTGCCATATAAAGTGACACATGTCAGTTTTGAAAAATGAGGCCTGGTCCATAAGGCACTTTTAGGCCCGGTCCTTAACCGGTTAATTGGCTGGCAAACTAATTATCACAGCTGTTTGAGATCCAAAGAGCCCTGAGACACTATACTATAATTAAAAAACAAAAATTAAATATTTAGGACACTTAAATCAGATTTGCATAATAATTTGTAATGAAGTGTAAAGCAGATATATAGTGAATAAATATATTTATTAACTAATTTGGACAGTATGACTCTCTTTGAAAAGCAGAGCATTTCAAATTTTAAAAATGTTTATATATTTTCATAAATAAATGCAAAAAATATTGAACAAACCACTAACATGCAATACAATGTGTCATGATAAAACAATCTCAAAATTACTCGAGTAAATTAAAGTGTCCTAAAGTTATTAACAGAAAGTGACACATGACAGTTTTGAAAAATGGGACCATGTCCTCTCCTTCCCACTCTGTGCCATTCTACCAGCATATAGTTAACACTCATCACTGTAATAGTACGGTGCACTCATGCCGTGGGTACAGGAACTGTGCCTGCGATATGACTTCCAGGTTTAGGCTAAAATACTCTGACTATGGCAGCTTAACCCCTCAGGATACCATGATCAATAGTGATCACAGCATCTGGTTGGTTAGGGGGCAAGATCACCCCACCTTCAGCCCCTTGGATTCGCTACAATGAGAATTCAGAGACTGAGGGGATAAAATAATTTGTGCTTTCAACAAAAAAATTGCAAGATGTGAGAAATTCACACATAAAGAATGAAGAAACATCAAAAATCGCAGAAATGCGGCAACCAATTTTGTTCATGCAAATTAAATTGGGGTATGTGTGATGATGAGAGACCCTCTATGATGGCATATCGCACTGTGGACTTAAGCAAGTGCCCTGAGACCTAGCAGTGAGGCCTTAGAGATCTGATGCTGGAAGAGTTCTTCATCAATTGAAATCTTCAAGCGGAAACTGGATAGGTACTGTATATAGCTGGGATGATTTAGGAATTCCTGCTTTTGCAGGGGGTTGGACTTGATGGCCCTTGAGGTCCCTTCCAACTCAAACTCAAACAAACAAACAAACAAGACATGTGAGCAGACAGGCTCTGCTACTGCCTAAAGAAAGTGCCCTAGGCAAGCTGCTAAGGCCTAGAGACTACAAACTTGTTCTGGTATTTCTCTATCTTTTACTCCCATTTTATTTTATGTACTGTATTGCGCGACAATCCATTGATGTGTATTTCTGTGTATGTTAGTGGCTACTACCGACCCACTCGGGTTAATAAATATATTCAATTTATAAAGCTCGTTTCATATTAACCTATGAACCCAGTCCACTCATGGGCCTGAGTGGGAGGTAAGGAGGGTGATCGCAGGTGTGCAAAGTGGCTTGGCCAGGCTGTATCCTTCACAATGGTGGAATCTAGGATAACAATATGTGGGTGTGGTATCACTAAGACGCTGAGGATTTCGACAATCCTATGAATTGAGTTCGGTACTATAACAAGCTTAAGAATACAGTCAAAGTTTGATACAGTGCTGTTCCCTCTCTTTTTCTTTGTTTTCTGTCCTATTTTTTATTTGGCAACGGCTTCCAGCGGATGGCTGGGGGTCTGAGGGGCAGAACCAGGTAACTCCAGCAATTGGCTTCTAGAGGCACTGAGCAGATGGCTGATCAGGAGGGCGCCACAGCCATGCAAGACGTGGAGCAAGGTCCTGAAGTACTGGGACAAGACACTATTGCCAATCCAGAAGGTCCAGCAGTTGTCCCTGTCCCAGAGGTAACTTCTCCTGGAGAGACCAGTAGCCCAATAATATCCCTGGGAAAACTCTGACTCTGAGGGGTATTGGACAAGAATGCTTAACTGTACCCATTGCGTGTGTATATCTGGACTGGGGTGCGAGAACAGAAATGCGGGATGTGGGGCTAAAGTCTCATCTGCCTGCTAATGTACCGTTGGGGATGGATTTGGGGCCCCTGGTGTTCTAATATGGGGTTGGAGGAACCCCACCTCGCTGTGATAAATTGTCTGTGAATGATGATGATTTTAATGTGGTACTGAAATCAGCTGCCTACCCTCCTCTGATGTGTTCACCGCTGAAGAGTGCAGTGAAAATGCTAATGATGATTTGTTTACTCCTGTGAAAGAGGTTAATGCTGCCCTGCCTGTAGACACACTCACATCTTCGGGGGATAAAATATTGATCAATATTTACCACTATCATGAAGTATAATTATAAAAACAGACTCAAAATCACTTTGTCTCAAAGTTATGTAAAAAGACACTTGTGAGTTTGAAAAATGAGGCTGTGTCCTTAAGGTACTTTTAGGTTGTATCCTTACGGGGTTAAACCTAAGGTATTTGAAAATATTTATTGAGAGAAGGTTAAATTTGGTTTCAAGACCTGGGGATACAAACTAAGTGCCTATTTTCTTTCAGTTGAGTTGATGGTAAAGTATAATAGGTCTAGAATTCTTTGCCAATGCCATAGGGGAGACTGAGAAAAGGTATGAAACTGAGGTTTGCAAGTTAGAAAATGAAAATGCTTCTAGTGCTACCTATTGTAAGGCAATTTGGTGTATAAGCCAAATCAGGCTCAGATTGGCTTCCAGGGGAAGAGGTGAGCTCCCCAATTGGCCCCTAGCCCCCATACCTCATGCATGAGCCAGTGCATGACTCACTGTAGACAAATAGGCAACATACAACTGTCTGTGTGTCCATATAATTAAATAAGTAGATGAGTTAAGAAATGCCTCAGATTAACCCCAGACATTTTTTTCCCTTTTACAGAGCAAGATGAGGGCTTAATGCTTGTGAAACAAAATTTACAAATTGTACATAATGGTACCACTTAATATTCTGTACAATGTACTGGGAAACTGGAAAATAGAATGGGTGGAACTAAAGAATAATTTGTGGAATTTATGCAACTTTCTTATGGGCTTTGTTTTTATGGTGTTCACTGTGCAGCCAAAATGACATGTCACCTACAATCTATAAGTTGATATGATTCCAGGGACACCAAATTTATATATACTGTATATGTGTTATATATATATATAATATATATATATATTTACATTTTAAAGGGGTTATACAGCTACCAAAAATTATCTGCAAATACATCCACAACAGTGCTGAATATTCACTGTTCCCTTGGGCACCCTTTGCTTAGTTTTAATTTACCTACTGCTCCTTGTATCACTGTTATTTACAGGCAGTGAATATTTGGACCAACTACATTTCTCATGATTTATTTGCCTGCTCTCAGTCTCTATGTACCCTTTCCTTCTCCTCTCTCCCCTCCAATGACATCACAGGTAATAAATCACTACTACAACCGAGGTCACGTGATGCTGTGATGTTTCATTTGCTGCCGGAACTGCTAGCAGGGGAATGGATAATGAGTTTGCAAACAAATCGTCACTCTGAGGTTAATGACCTGAAAATAAATTAGATAAAAAAAATGCTGAATTTAGACAGGATATCAGGAAGTGTTTTGTATTTATGAATCCTGCTATTTGGCCCTCAGTTTTTAAAACTGATTAACCCCTTAAAAAAAATCCAAAACTTTGCAAAAACAAAATTTCTTGGAGTCACCATATTCTGACGTTTTGGTGTATGGGGATGCATAAGGTGTCTTTTTATATGTGACTGTACATATTAGAATAGCAGGGGTACACCTTCTCTACTCATGGAAACCTAGGGGGCGGCATTTTGGAACACTATTTCGTTAACTTAAGCCTGACCAAGACAGGCCGCTTTAAAAACACACTGAGCGGGATCTGTTCTGAGCTAGTGTAGAAGTGTAGCCTGGGGAGGAGATTAGCAAGGACGTGTGGACAGATACTGCTGCACAGCACTGCATACTCACTCATCAGCAGCTCCTGCAGCACACACTGACATCCATTAGAACTGCTCCGCCTCCTGGATGATGACTCATCCTTGCTCCCTGTCTCCACCCACTCTGTGCATCACTCCGTTGCTGTTGTCAGCCAGGTCAACTCAGCAGTGGAGTGACCTGACACAGCCCAAGTTACAGTGTGCAAAACTCCTCCAGTCCGCCCAGCAACAGTTTGCTGTAAGGCTCATGTGGTCTCCCTCCTCTCACCCCAACTAGATTCTGGTCTAGTCCTACAGGAGCCCTTCCTGTTCCCCCTGGTACACCAGCTTACACAACATGTAAGCATTAATACTATGTTAATATGAATGCAAGTGCGAGCACCCCGGGAGTACCGTGCATGCAGGAAGCTGGACTGTCACGGTGACCTTATAGGCACCAAAACTCCCAGGAGAGGTGCACAGGGTAATAGTGAGAGTAAGTTAGATGTGATGCCAGTTGGAGTAAGGAGACACCCGTAAGGTCACTGGGCTGAGATGGTGAGTGGGTGTCAGTACTCCTCTAAAACTAGGAGCTGGAGCCCAGGGGATAGCTGTAAGGAAGGCAATGTCCAGGCCAGGATTAGTTGAACTACTCACTGCTGGAACAGGCATCTGCTGGTTCACTTGTCCTGCAGCATTGAGCTGTGGCAAAGCAGCTTGTAGCTGGCTGAAACCTCCCCATAAATTAACAGAGAGTCTTAAACGTCTGCAGGTCCAGCTTCTGGTTCACTGCAGAAGTTCAGGTAACTTATAGAGGTAGGGGCTGACTGCCAGGGTTGTAGTTCTGCTCAGCCTGATGTAATCCTGTCCTCTTACTGATGGTAATGCAGGGTGATGTCACACAGCTACTGCTGCTGTGGCACTTCCTCACAGCACACAGTGTCTGAAACACAAAATGGCTACTGACAAACAGCCACTTGCTTCTTCTTCCCTGGCTGTATGCTTACCGAATACTACTTCCTCTCTCTGCTATGACTATTTCCTGTTCCAGCTACAGATCCGCCCACTATACTGTATGGCGCAATAGTTAACCTGATAGGGACCACAATGCACCAGGACAAGTGATACCAGAGAACAATAGCTTGGAAGCATATCACAACTGAATACAATATGAACATGATAAAATGTACTAACAATCATAACATGTAAGGCACTTTCATGGCCAAATATCCATTAATCCATTACACAAGTAATGCTATGAAATGTATTTATCCTCTATGCTTAGGATAGAGGATAAATACCTGATTGGTGGGGGGTCTTACCGCTGAGACCCACACTGATCCTAAGGACAGGGGTCTTTTTTCCCACTACAGCCAGCCTGAATATAGGTGCGTCACTTGGTGGATATACAAACCCACGCTCCTATTCTCTTTGGCTAAAAAAAAAAAAAAAGAAAAAGAAATAAAAAAATGCAGCAAAATCTGCAACAAAAAATGCTGCATTTGCGTGGGGCCTCAACCTTAAAGGGGCTCTCCAACTTATGTAAATAGAGGTCCTTTTGCTGCAAATAGTAGTAGGGAATACCTATCTATCAATTACTGGCCTTAGCAATATTGTGGCGGTAACCTCTATGGTCAGTAAATGTCTTCAGCTGTCTGCTGGCACAAACAGTATGATCAGGCGGGATGGGTAATCAAATGGAACAAGCAGTCGCCACTGAACTCAGAGGACCAAGAGAACATGACACCCTCCCATACACACTATTTAGAGAAAAGGGGCATTTTTTTTTTTTAAAGAGTTGGAGAATCTCTTATTCACAAAAAAGTGTATGTTTTTGTTAATGTCGTCTTGCTGCCAGCTAATAATTTGAATTGCCAGGTGGTCACTGTTTATTTGCATGTCAGGAGCTACCCAGCAATTCAATGTGATCGGGTTACTCCTGGTCACAATGACAGTTAGGCTAGGTTCACACCTCCGCCTCATCTCCGCTCGGGGATTCCGTTCCAATTCCACTTTAAAAATGCAGGCAGAAAACTTGGGTCCATGAGTAACTGCTTTTATAGCGGATTAGGTTTCCTTTCGTGGGGTCCCCAAGCAGAGCCCATGAACGGAAACCCGACTGCAGGTGTGAGCCTAGCTTCAGTCACTTAGTGACTGTAAATTATTTTCAATCTGACTGAGAGTAACACCAGTCACCTAGCTAATGCAGGGATTCCCTTGTAGCTTTAGGGGTCCCTAGTTAATTGTGGTGCATTTCCATGTCCACTGCCAGAATGAACTACTGCAAGAACTCTTAGGGTATGTTCATACAGAGAAATTTGGAGCAGATTCTGCCTCATAATCATCTCCAAATTCAGCATGAAATCTGCCTCTCGTTCATTTCTATGGAAGGAAGATGCAGGTTATCTCGTACTTCAGGCAAATTTTCAATGGGAGGCAGATTTTGGAGCTGTTTTTTGAAGCAGAATTTCAGAAAAAGTAGCAAAATCTGCTTCAAATTCTTGAAGCAGAAATTTTCTGCCTGACAAATTCAGCGTCAAATTCCTCTGTGTGAACATAATAATAACAATACATTTTATTTCTATAAATAGCACCAACATATTCCGCAGAACTGTACAATTTGTAAGGTGCAAGTACAGGCAAAAAAGATACATTACAAAGAAATTGTCAATTCACACAATGGGACTGAGGGCCCTGCTCGCAAGAGCTTACAATCTATGAGGTAGAGGGGATGACACAAGAGGTAGCAGGGGCGGCATCAGAGGTAGCATTGCCCGGGACATTATGGGGCCTGGAGCCCTGTGGCAGCCGCTACCGTGAACCCCACAAACACTGCTATCATTATACTCCGGGGTCTTTTCAGACCCCGGAGTATAACGATTGGTGGCCCAGGGGAGGTGAGCGAACATAAAAACACTGTAACTTACCTCTCCTGCGCTCCGACAGGCTTTGGGCCTGTTTGGTGACGTCCCAGATGTCAGCCGACGTCATTATGCGTCGCAACGCCGGCCTGGATGACATGAGATCTGGTCCAAAATTTTAGATGGCCGAAGTAGCGCACCGGAGTGCAGCGGAGCAAGAAAGAGGTAAGTAGCATTGTTTTTTATGTTTGTATCCTCCCCTGGGTCTCTGATCATTATACTCTGGGGTCTGAAAAGACCCCAGAGTATAATAATCGTTCATGGGTGGTCCACTATGGGGCATAATACTATGTGAAGGGGCCACTATGATGCATAATACTATGTGCAGGGGCCACTATGGGGCATAATACTAAGTGAAGGGGCCACTATGCTGCATAATACTGTGTTCAGGGACCACTATGGGGAATAATACAGTGAGCAGTGGCCACTATGGGGCATAATACTGTGTACAGGGTCTGAAAAGACACCAGAGTATAATAGTCGTTCATGGGTGGTCCACTATGGGGCATAATACTATGTGAATGGGGCCACTATGATGCATAATACTATGTGCAGGGGCCACTATGGGGCATAATACTATGTGAAGGGGCCACTATGCTGCATAATACTGTGTTCAGGGACCACTATGGGGCATAATACTGTGTGCAGGGGCCACTATGGGGCATAATACTGTGTACAGGGACCACTATGGCGCTTAATAGTGTACACAGGAATGTGGTTTGTGCAAGGGAGGAATGTTGGAGGGGGCGGTCCGGGGGGGTTGGGGGCGGTGTTTCAGGGGGGGCCCATGTCAAATGTTCGCCTTGGGGCCCAGACATTCCTAGTTACGCCATTGTCTGGAGGTGTACGTGATTTTCGCCACAGACATTCAACACACCTAGAGCACCGCTGAAAAAAATGCATCTGTGGTGTGTGCCAGGGTTTCTGCCTCCTGCGTCTAACCTTTCAAGTGGAGGGGGGTTTCATTATAGTGACTGGTGGCCCGACTGGGGCAGGAGAGTGAAGAAATGGGGGACAGAGAGTACTGTAGAGTATCTGAGAGGTGCTGGGTGTTAATAGCACGTAAATTCCTATATGTATGATGAGTAGGTGTGTCCTTTGAAAGAGAGAAAGCACTGATGGTGAGAGACAGAAGGTTATTATCAGAGAGGGGCAGAGAAGAGTTAGTAAATTCAGAAACTGTGAGGAGTCGATGGAAGACCAGATCAATGGTGTTGCCATCTACATGTGTGGTGGAAGAGGAAAGCTGTGAAAGTCCAAAAGAAGTGGTTATTGAGAGAAACTGTGAGGCAGCTGGGGAGATTGAGGTGTCAGTGGGAATGTTAAAGTCACCCATAAAGCTACATAGCAATCTCTGCACTAGCCATGTGTCCAGAGTTACTCCTAGCCAGATTCAAAGTTAGCTACTGAAGTGACTCTTTGTCAATATGACTGGGAGTAACCAAATTGCATTGAAGTGTTAGATATGGGTGGGGGTGGCAGCAGGAGCTACTATGAATTTATTTGAATTGACAGACAGCTCCTGCACAAAGAGGGAAATGATCCAGGTGACTGCATTGTTCCACAGATGATGTCAGTGTGCAGTCCTTTATTTTCACAGAACCAGAGACTTGAAAGGCCAAGAGGAGTAGAGAAACAGTGCATTCCATGTTTTTTTTCTCAGTGTCTCTCTCTGCGAAAGGCCCCATTGACTATAATGGGTCTGTGTGCGGTCTGATTTTTTAAAAATGTTTTTGTCTGAAAATGAGCCTGCGTGTAGTAGAACATTACTAAATAACTTTACAGTGAAGCTGTCAGTAAGTTTTTGTCTCCCCTCCGCAGCACTGACTTCCTCTCAGATTTCTATGCGTTATATATAGTACATTTATTGTGTGACGATATTAGCATGAGAAGCTAGTAGGATGTAAACTCAATTTTTTTTTTTTTTTTTTTTTTGGGGGGGGGGAGTGCCTTTCTAAAGTCCACCTCAGGCAGCCAAGAGGCTAGGTTCACCCCTGAGTATAAGTGACAGACAACATAAGTGAAAGACTAATATGATTTGTTGTTATGAAGATAAAATGCTAAAAATATCTTACCCATAGGAGCCTGTTTGGCTGTAAGCTCTGCTTTGTTCCTATCGAGTGACAGTAACACGCCAGTGCTCACTTTGACATTCTGATGTTCCATCTGCACATCACATGGGTTGCTTTCCTTCTCCTCAGACTGTCTGATGCAGTAAAGTTAACCTAAGTGGTATGTTAACGTGACAAGTTTAAGGCATTTCTGCCCAACTCATGTTGATGACAACAAGATGGAATGTCATGCCATCATAATATGCTCTGCCTTGTTCCTCTTCCAGGAACTAAAATTTATTGTGTGCTTTTCCATATAGGTATAATAGGAACAGACTTTCCACAGAGGAAAACTCTGCGGACAGCCTGTGAAAAGCATTGTGGAAAAAAACATGAGGCTTTTCCGCAGCACTTTTTTTTGGCTGCGGCTCCCTACATGGGTCCTTGGACTTGGACATACATGTTGTTTCAAACATACTATGTATAAGAACTTCTTACCATTGAATCTGTTTGTTCCAGGACTTTCATGAAGTGCTCTACAGTAATCTTTATTCTTTTGTCGAGCTTGACAAGTGCTTCCACCTGAAGACTTTTACTGAGAAAACCCTGTAAGGAAAATTTTTATGATTTTTGCATGGTCTTCTAAAATTTCACATAAAAAAAAACACCAGTTGCAAGCAAGTGTGAAAGTTAGTCATTTAAAAGTTATCAACTTTTTCTTAGAAAAAAAAAAAAATATGTATACACAAACATCTTTTGTTATAACAGTTTTATTTAACTGTTAAGTCAGCTTAACATCTATAGTTAGCGGTTGACTAATGTTCCCATGCATATACAGTACATGCTTGGCTCACTCAAGCAGTGCATGTGTACAGAATTGGGCATAGGGAGAAAAATCTTCAAGAACAAAAGCATTGGTAGTTGAAATCCAACAATCCAACAAAGTTAATCCAATACTTAACTCCACCAACATCTGCCATTACTAGACAGTTTAGAGGTCCTCATACGCATTAGATAGCTAGCTGAACATGTCAAAATTACCGGATCTGGCTGATACATGTCTAATATATAACCGTTGTACTGTTTGTTGTTTTAATCTGTCAGTGACTAAAACAATGCACAACAAAACTGGCAGACTGATACACTGAACACTTTCCATTAGTCATTGAGTGCAGTATTAAAAAAAAGAAGATAGAAGGTTCCTTATGTTAGCTTTCAGAATAATAAAGGCAACATGCTGTTCTTCTTTTCTGACTAAAAACCAAACTGCATGGGAAAAAAGAAAAAGGAGAAGAAGAGAAAAAAAAACATCTACAGGTTGACACATAACCTTCTGGATGCCCGATAGCTCTTTGTTAACATCATCCAGTTTGCTTTCTATTTGTTCCACAGATTTTTCCAAATCATTTAGCTTCTTTAATTCAGTTTCCTCCTCTGGACAGTTCTGTTGAAAATAAAAAAAGAACTTGTCATGAGTTTAGGAGTAAACTTCAACATTGGGAATTAAAGAAATGTATAAATAAAGATGACCTGTGAACTCTCCTGACAAGTCTGAGTAAAACTAGATTCACACTACAGTTTTATCCTAGTTGAATGGGCCACATGGGAGAGGCAGCAGATTAGTGAGGTAAACAATTGGTTCAAGAGCTGTTGTAGGAATGAGTGGGTTGGGTTATTGGAGTACTGGGCCAAGTTTGCTGTGGGCTTCAGGTTTTATAGTTGGGATAGGTTACACCTCAAAGGGGAGAATGCAGATGTGCTGAGGGAGATAGTTAAGATAACTTAGACGGTTGGAGGAGTATTTAACCTAGGAACTAGGGGAAGTGTAACAGATGTAGAGGGCAAGATAGATAGGGAAAGTAATGTAACTGGGGGTGGAGTGAAAACAGTCAGTAGGCAGAGGAAGAGTAGGCAAAAGGATAAGCACATAAAATGCATGTATACCAATGTCAGAAATCTCATCAAGAAAGAGCAACTAAAAGTCACAATGTTGGAAGGGGAATATGATACAGTGGAGATAAGTAAGACATGGCTGGACCTGAACTATGACTGGGCTGTAAATATACAGGAGTTTAGTCTGCTTAGAAAAGAGAGTGCAACTAGGAAAGGAGGAAGGGTTTGCTTGTTCATAAAATTCTGCCTTAAAGGGGTTGTCCAGGCAAAAATGGACAATTCTTAAATTTTAAAATCAGCCAAGGGCATTGAAAAAAAAATAAAAAATATTCATACTCACCTGTCCCTGAAGTCTTCCCAATGTGTCCTGGTTCTTCTGCTCCGGCGACTTCTTCTGGGTCTCTTCCAGAGTTCCGCTGAAGCCTCTGTTTGGCCTTAGCGGTCATGTGACTGCTGAGGCCAATCAGCGGCTTCAGCGGAACTCCAGAAGAGACCCGTTCAGCAGAAGAAACGGGACACCTCGGGAGGACACCGGAGCATCAGGGACAGGTGAGTATGAATTTTTTTTTTTTTTTTTGAATGCCCCCAGCTGATTTAAAAGTTAAAAGGGTTCTCCATTTTGGCCTGGACAACCCCTTTAAGCCAGTCCTACATGATGAAAGGAAAGGAAAATAAATATGAAAGGAAAATAAATAAATATGTCTATATGGGTGGGAATAAAGGGAGGAATAAAGAATAATAATATACTGTAAGAAGTTTGCTACAAGTCATCAAATATAATGGAAAGAGCAAAAAATCTACTAAAACAAATAGATGATGGCTGCATAACATAACGGAGTTATTATAATACGGGATTTCAACTACCCAGATATAAACTGGGAGGCAGAAATTACCTTTCCTAACTACTACAGGACCCATTAAGGAACTTTTAGACCTAGTTTTGACAAATGGACCTGACAGATTGTGAAATGTGGAGTTCGGAGGTTACCTAGGTAACAGTGACTACAAAATAATATGTTTTCATGTACTCTTTAACCCCTTAGGGACAAAGCCTAAAACACCTTAAGGACACGGCATTTTTCAAAACTTACGTCTCAATTTATATGGCAATAACCTACACAACTGATTTTGAGAATGTTTTTTCATGACGCATTGTACTTCACGATAGTCGTAAACACTGATCAATATTTTTGTATTTATTTATAAAAAAAATAGGAAATTTGATGGAAAATTGGAATAAGAAAATATGAAATGCTATACTTTCCAGATTTACAAGAAAATTTCCCAAACCCATTTGTTAGGGACCACTTCAGTTCTGAAAGGGATTACAAAGGCCTATATATTAGAACCCCCCCCCCATCAGCCCCATTTTCAAAACTGCACCACTAATTCAAAACAACATTTGGGAACTTTGTTAACTCTTTAAGCATTTCCTGGGAATTAAAACAATATGGAGGTGAAATTTAGACATTTCATTTTTCTCAATAATACATTCATTTACCCCTAAATTTCTCCCAAGCACGGAAATACCCCACATATGGATGTAACCTGGTGATTGGGCACACGGCAACGCACGGAAGGCGAAAAAGAAACAGTGTTTGAAAAGCAAATGTTGCTGGAATAGTTTTCAGGTGCTATGTCACATTTGCAGAGCCCCTAGAGTAACAATTTAATGGAAACCCTCATAAAGTGAGGGAAACTACACCCCCCCACGGAATTTATGAAGCGGTATAGTGAGCATTTTGACTCCACAGCTGTTTCACAGATTTTATTAACATTGGGACGTGTAAATGAAAAACTACTAAAGCATCACTTTATCCCCGAAGTTTTCATTTTCACAAGGGGTTAAAGGCACCCCACAGTTTATTAAACAATTGCTCATGAACATGGCAATACCCCATATCTTGTCATAGTCTGCTGTATGGATACATGGTGGGGCTCGGAATGAAAAGAGCCCTGCTTTTGAAAGGCAGATTTTGCTGGAATACTTTTCAGGTGCCATGTCGCATTTGCAGAGCCCCTAGAGCAGGGGTCGGCAACCCGTGGCACGCGTGGCATATTTTGCTGGCACAACAGCCAGCATGGGACCTTCATGTATTAAATGAAGAGGGAGTGTCCCTACAGCAGAGGTATAGGATCCTCTCCCTTCTCTTGCTGCCCTCTCTGCCACCAATGAGAGAGGTGAGGAAATCCCAGAGGCAGAGCTCATCATTACAAGTTCATCCTGCCTGGACCCTGCTGCTACGGTGATGAGCTCCGTCTGAATCCTACAAAGGCTCCCCGAGGAGGAGGAGGAGAAAGATGAAAGCTCCTGCCAGCAAAGTGAAAGTAAAAGAAAAAAAAAAACAAAAAACAACAGTTCCCTACTAGGGTTACTATTCCTATTAATGTCAGGAACTTGGGGTTATTAATTTAGTTTTAGTAACTCCATGTGTCTCACATTAATAGCAATTAACCCCATCATGTCCCCACATTAACCCCTGTGTGCCTCACATAGAGTTACTAATATGTGAGACATATGGAGGCAGTGGCGTAACTAGGAATGGCTGAGCCCCAAGGCAAACATTTGACATGCCCCCCACCCTCTTGGCAACCGCCTCCCACTGGGCAACCCCCCCTCGCACAAACTCCATTCCTGCACACACTATTATGCCCCATTGTGGCCCCTGCACATAGTATTATGCCCCATATTGGCCCCTACACATAGTATTATGCCCCATTGTGGACCACCCATGAACAATTATTATACTCTGGGGTCTTTTCAGACCCTAGTTTATAATGATCGGAGACCCAGGGGAGGATACAAACATAAAAAACAATGTTACCTCTCCCTGGCTTTGGCACACTCTCACACTCTAAAAGTGGCTGAAATTGATCCGCGTTTCATTTACAGAAAAAAGTGAAAGTACTGGCGGTCGGGGACTGGATGCAGAATTCAGGCAGGGTCGGACTGGCCCACCGGGGAACCGGTGAATCCACCGGTGGGCCCCGAGCCCCGACTATTGGTCCTCATGTCATGGGGGCCCGATCGGGATCCTGACCATCCCGATCGGGCCCCTGACCAGAGGCGTAACGATCGCGGTCGCAGGGGGTGCGACCGCGATCGGGCTCAGCGGGGTATGGGACCCGTGGCCAGCTGGAGATGGCCAGGGCCCCGGGCCACTATGATAGCGGTCGGGGAAAGCATGGTTCCCCGACCGCTATACATACTGTTATTGGAAAGGGGCCCTGGCATATTGCAGGCCCCTTTCCAATAGATGGCAGGGCAGGGGAGGTGACTGAAAATAATAAATAGATATTCTCACCTCTCCTGGGCACAGCGTCCTCTCCGGCGCTCTTCTGTCATGTGATTGAGGGCTGTGATTAGGCCCCAGCGGTCACATGGGGCGCTCCGCGTAATGACATCAGTGCACCCCCACGTGACCGCTGAGGCCCAATCACAGGCCTCAGCAGCGACGTCAGAAAAGGACCTGAAGATGCTGAAGACAGCAGGATGGAGCGAGGATGCCAAGGAAAGGTAAGGTAAGGTGAGTATGAGAGTTTGTTATTTTTAATCACTTCCCCTGGGCCTCCGATTATTATACTCTGGGGTCTGAGGAGACCCCAGAGTATAATAATAGCACCGAAGCGGAGGGGGGCTATTGGGCGCATATAATACTGGATGGGGGCCACTGTGGAGCTTATAATACTGGGTGGGGGCCCCTGTAGAGAGCATATATTACTGGTTGGGGGCCACTGTAGAGCTTATAATACTGGGTGGGGGCCACTGTGGAGCTTATAATACTGGGTGGGGGCCACTGTAGAGAGCATATAATACTGGGTGGGGGCCACTGTAGAGAGCATATAATACTGGGTGGGGGCCACTGTAGAGCTTATAATACTGGATGGGGGCCACTGTGGAGCTTATAATACTGGGTGGGGGCCACTGTAGAGAGCATATAATACTGGGTGGGGGCCACTGTAGAGCTTATAATACTGGGTGGGGGCCACTGTGGAGCTTATAATACTGGGTGGGGGCCACTGTGGACCTTATACTCCATACAATGGCTCCTTCATTTTTTTTAAATTACGCCAGGGCAGTTGAAAAAAACAAAACAAAACAAAAAAAACCCCAAACTTTCTCTCCTGTCCCCAGTGTCTCCCAGCGTGGTTCGGTCCTGCAGTTCTGTTGTTTTCTTCCAGCTGAAGTTCCCCCTGCACATGACTACCTGTGACGTCACCCCTGAGGCCAATAAGCGGCCTAAGGGAAGGGACCTGGGACATCACAGCCAGTGAGGACTTCCAGCAAAAAGAAGACAGCGGAGCTGCAGGACCGGACCGTGCTGGGAGGACACCGGAGCACCGGAGACAGGTGAATATGTTTAGTGTGTTTTTTTTTGTTTTTTTTGGGGGGGGGGGGGGAGTAGGGGGGATTCACCTCCCCCGGACTAATTATTAAAAAAGAAAAAAAATTATACTGGGCAACCTCTTTAAAGTGTGGCACATTAGGGGGGGCCCTGGGGGGTATATTAAAGGGGTTGTCCAGGCATAATTTGTTATGGTTTATCCTCAGGATAGGCCATAGATACCTGATCTGTACGGGGCTGACCCCGGACCGATCAGCTGTACGGAGCCACTTCTGATGCCCGTCCTGTACACAATACAGGGCCAGAAGCAGAAAGCTCTGTCCACTGTATATTAGCCGGGCACCTTCACTGCATCTCAGCACTTATTGAAGTCAGTAGGAGCTGAGCTGCAGTGAAGGCGTCGGGCTGCTATACAGCGGATGGAGCTTTCTGCTTCCGGTCCTGTGTTGTGTACAGAACGGGCTCCGGAAGTGGCTCTGAAAAGCTGATGGAGCCATGTGTTAGCACCCTACCGATCAGGTATTTATGGCCTATCCTGAGCATAGGCCATAAAAAAGATTAACCCTGGACAACCCCTTTAATATGCCCCACACAGTTTAATGTCCCCCCCACAGGATGTCAGCCCCCATCACTGCTCCCACACAATATAATGACCACATCGCTGTTCCCCATACAGTATGGGGGACCAGTGAAAAGGCCACTATGTGGGGGGACCAGTGAAGTGACCATAGAAATATTTGGCCCAGACAACCCCTTAAAATAGGTTGTCCATAAACTGGAGCGACCACTGTGTCGGTCGCCAGGGAGGTGTAAAAATAAGAAAATTTAGAAAAAAAAAAGCATACTCACCTGTCCCCAGCACCCCGATGTCCCCTGCCTGTTTCTGTTCGGTCTCAAGGCAGCGCCTCATTTCTGGAAATCCTGTACCTAATTGGTCTTAGCGATCACATGAGGTGCAGGACTCCCAGCAAGGAGTCGCCGGCACGAGACTGAATGGACACTGACAGCGGACAACGGAGCGCCGGGGACAGGTGAGTATGCTTTTTAATTTACTTATTTTTTACTTTACACCTCCCGCCAGCTACATTGGTTGCTCCAATGCCTGGACAACCTCTTTAAAGGATTTATCCATCTTTCTAATATTGATGGCCTGTCCTTAGGTTAGGCCATCAATATTACATCTGCGATGATACAACAGCCAGGACCTCTGCAGATCAGCTTTTCCAGGACAGTGCGGCTACAGGTAAAGGTAACAATTCTTGGAGCCACGCTGCTTACTTGCCATACAAGGTGTAGCAGTAGGTTTAGGTAGTGCAGTGGTGCACATGGTATAGTGGTTGAGCAGCGTGGCTCTCAACATGTTATTACCTTTAGCCGCCCTGTCTCGGTACCGCTGATCTGCACGGGTCCTGATGGTGGGCCCCTAGAAAAAATTCCACTGGTGGACCCTAGACATCCCAGTCCGACACTGCATCCAGGTACATAGTGTGTCACCTCCCTATAGATGTTACCTCACTCTGCTCCCAGTCATATACATTTACCACTAATTGTGATTTACACATGTACTTACATTGCTTTTAGTGGAAAAGTACAGGCATATCAAGGCAAATAGCAGTAAATGCATGTGGCTGGGAGCACAGTATGACAGCACCTCTATGTTATTGTTTGTGCTATATGACTTTTGTATAGGGGTCGTCAGCCTGAGGCCCGGTTCACATCTGCGTTTGGGTTTCTGTTTGGGGAGTCCGCTTGGAGACCCCCCAAAAGGAAACCTATACGCATAAAAAAGCGGTTTACCTGGGAAACCCGTGGACCCCACTTTCCTCTCCGCATGTTTCTGCATGTTTCGTGCGGACACTGAGCGGAAACCACACGGACCCCATTATAGTCTATGGGGTCCATGGGTTTCCCAGGTAAACCGCTTTTTTATGAGTATAGGTTTCCGTTTGGGGGGTCCCCAAGCGGACTCCCCAAACGGAAACCGGAACTCAGATGTGAACTGGGCCTTACAATTATTGCTAGGTACTCCGAGTACCTCATCTTATATTTTTTAAATTTAAATCGGCACGCCGAACAAAAAAGGTTGCCTACCCCTGCCCTAGAGTACCAATACAATGGAAACCCTCCAAAAATTACCCCATTGTGGAAACTACACCCCTCAAAGAATTTATCAAGTGATATAGTGTATCTTAACCGCATAGCTACTTTACAGATTTTATTAACATTGGGACATGAAAATGAAAAATTTATTTTTATCCAATAAACCATCAATTTAATCACGTTTTTCATTTTCACAAGATGATAAAGGAGAAAAAGCACCTCACTGTTCTTTACACAATTTCTCCTGAATACAGCAATACCCCATATGTGGTTGTAAAGCAGGTCAGATTTTACTGGAATAGTTTTCAGGTGTCATTGGGAAACCCCCAAAAAAGTGACCCTATTTTGGAAACTACACCCTCACAGAATTTATCAAGAGGTATTATCATTTTGAGCCCAAGAGTGCTTCTCAAAATTTAATGTACAAAGTGAAAATTAAAATGTTTAAAGAAATATGCCATTTCAGTACCAATACTTGAGCCGACTTTGTTTCACCACAGGCACGCACTCCTAAAACTTTTTCGTGGGTTTTCCCGGGTACAAAAAAGATGTACAGTGCTGGCCAAAAGTATTGGCACCCCTGCAATTCTGTCAGATAATACTCAATTTCTTCCTGAAAATGATTGCAATCACAAATGCTTTGGTAATAATATCTTCATTTAATTTGTCGTCAATGGAAAACCACAAAAAGAATTGTCAAAAAGCCAAATTGGATATAATTCCACACCAAACATAAAAAAGGGGGTGGACAAAAGTATTGGCACCCTTTGAAAAATCAGGTGATGCTTCTCTAATTTGTGTAATTAACAGCACCTGTTACTTACCTGTGGCACATAACAGGTGGTGGCAATAACTAAATCACACTTGCAGCCAGTTGAAATGGATTAAAGTTGACTCAACCTCTGTCCTGTGTCCTTGTGTGTACCACATTGAGCATGGAGAAAAGAAAGAAGACCAAAGAACTGTCTGAGGACTTGAGAAGCAAAATTGTGAGGAAGCATGAGCAATCTCAAGGCTACAAGTCCATCTCCAAAGACCTGAATGTTCCTGTGTCTACCGTGCGCAGTGTCATCAAGAAGTTTAAAGCCCATGGCACTGTGGCTAACCTCCCTAGATGTGGACGGAAAAGAAAAATTGATGAGAGATTTCAACGAAAGATTGTGCGGATGGTGGCTAAAGAACCTCGACTAACATCCAAACAAGTTCTAGCTGCCCTGCAGTCCGAGGGTACAACAGTGTCAACCCGTACTATCCGTCGGCGTCTGAATGAAAAGGGACTCTATGGTAGGATACCCAGGAAGACCCCACTTCTGACCCAGAGACATAAAAAAGCCAGGCTGGAGTTTGCTAAAACTTACCTGAGAAAGCCAAAAACTTTTTGGAAGAATGTTCTCTGGTCAGATGAGACAAAAGTAGAGCTTTTTGGGAAAAGGCATCAACATAGAGTTTACAGGATAAAAAAAGAGGCCTTCAAAGAAAAGAACACGGTCCCTACAGTCAAACATGGCGGAGGTTCCCTGATGTATTGGGGTTGCTTTGCTGCCTCTGGCACTGGACTGCTTGACCGTGTGCATGGCATTATGAAGTCTGAAGACTACCAACAAATTTTGCAGCATAATGTAGGGCCCAGTGTGAGAAAGCTGGGTCTCCCTCAGAGGTCATGGGTCTTCCAGCAGGACAATGACCCAAAACACACTTCAAAAAGCACTGGGGGGTGTTTGCATAAGCAGTGTTAATATCCAGTCTCTCTGAAGGACAAGTTACAGAAAGTTTATAAACATACAAGTCTACTGAGACATGTTGACCCAGGCTGATTGTCTGGCCTTGCTTCAGGTATATCTATATCTATAAGCTTCTTCTGCTAAATGCATTTCTATGATTTTTGAGAATAGCAAGCTAAAAATTAAAGAGACATCACATTTCTATAACAATTTCCCACCTTTTGCGATTTTTAACACAATACATGCCTGTACTTCAGTTTCTAGAACTGCTGGACTTTAATTCTCTTCACCAGATTCCAGGTCATGTGAACATACTATTGTGTCAAACATCACAACATCCTGACTTCCTGCACACGTTGCGGCATATTCACTTATGTCTCTTTCTTACAGGTAGTCTGTGCATTGCATAGACGCATAACAGGATTATGGGTGCAAATTCATCAGTCCAACAGTCATTAGCAGGCATATGTAAGGCACACTATAGTCTAAATTATTTTCTAAACCGTGTTATAAACAATCTCTAGAGATTACTGAAGATGATTTCTCAAAAACAGAACAAGAAAAATCCAATCGTGTTTATTTCCATCCAAGCAGAACCTGTAACACATAAACACATATTTTAAAAAAGTGCCAGTGGCCTATTATAAATAGTCTCATAGTAATCCCAAGTAAACTCAGTATTCAGTAAATTCAGCTCTCTACAACTTCTACACATTCCAGAATTACAAACAATTCAATGAGGTTAGTAAATACTCAGAATATATCAGCAGAGCAGGCAGAAGCCTTAAATTAGAGATCCAGTCTATCCCGTTCATCATAGCAAGAATTATACACAAAAGACATGACAGAGCAGATATGTGAGCGACTTCTAATTCACTTAGTCAGCTCTGAAACACAAGAAATTGTCTCTCTTTTTTTTTTCCTTTAAAAACATTGTCACAGACAGTCTTTTGATTAAACAACATACACATACATGTTCACAAATTTGGAAATATGGGACGCGTTATTCATTTTCTGTGTCTTTATGACAGTCTTTCTACAATGGGGGACCATTGGGCATGGTTCATATGGTTCATAACAAAATAACACAAAATGAAACAGATTTTACAGTCTACACTGTTTACATCCAAGGCAGGTTCAGCCGGCTGGTCACTCATCTATTTAAACAAAAGATGACGCCGAAAGTGCTTCCTCCTGCATACCATAACAAATGTTGGTACCAAATTCTTTTTACGTTCTCAATTGACTTAAATCAACCCTTGTTCACTTGGGGACCATGGCGGGGTTGTTCATGTTACCACAAGATAAAGAGCAGCTTTTGGAGGATGCGGGTGTGGTTGTGGGGCTCCACACAGAATTCTCTCCAATCAGGGTTTTGTTGACCGCAATTTTTGGAGGTCCAACCTTCTAGACTCTTTGCAGGTGTTTTCTCTGGGTACTTAGGAGATTTTACTGTTTCTAAAATCACTTTCTTTCACTCTTTCTCCTTAGAATCACATTCCTCTTTTTCCCTACTATTCTACATCAAAGCACTCATAATAGTACTTATTACCTACTTCTGTCTCTCTACACCCTTCTTTCTGTACTTCCTCTGACACCTTCTACCACATACATGCTCCATCTATTAACCCGTGGTCTCTTAACCTCTGTGTTGTCTCACTATCTTATCTCACTTTCCTAGCACCTCTCCATTGCATCAGCATCCTCCTTCTAATAAATTCCTTTGCAAACCCGATTATGAACCTTATTATCAGCTAGAAACAACATAAACACATAGATACATAAAAACAGTAATAATATTCAGAATATTCCCTGTAATATTCCCATAATCCCTTTGTGCCTTGAATTCTTGCACTAGGGATTAGACACCTTAGAATAAAGATTCTCAAACCCCGGTGCTGTGGGCTGTTTTCGCAATGGAGTGGGTGAGTGGGCCCTTTTCTCCCCTCATGACCCGCCATACCCACACTGTGGAGATCCAGAATCTTTCACTGTCACCTTTTTTGCTCTTTTAGCGGATAACTTATTTCAGGTGACGGCAACAGGCAAGACAATAAATTCACATAACATATTACAAAACATAACTTCATATGTTTGAATATTTTCTTGAATATTTTACACATATACAGTACAGACCAAAAGTTTGGACACACCTTCTCATTCCAAGAGTTTTCTGTATTTTCATGACTATAAAAATTGTAGATTCACACTGAAGGCATCAAAACTATGAATTAACACATGTGGAATTATATACTTAACAAAAAAGTGTGAAACAACTGAAAATATGTCTTATATTCTAGGTTCTTCAAAGTAGCCACCTTTTGCTTTGATTACTGCTTTGCACACTCTTGGCATTCTCTTGATGAGCTTCAAGAGGTAGTCACCTGAAATGGTTTTGACTTCACAGCTGTGCCCTGTCAAGTGGGATTTCTTGCCTTATAAATGGGGTTGGGACCATCAGTTGTGTTGTTCAGAAGTCAGGTGGATACACAGCTGATAGTCCTACTGAATGGAGTGTTAGAATTTGTATTATGGCAAGAAAAAAGCAGCTAAGTAAAGAAAAACGAGTGGCCATCATTACTTTAAGAAATGAAGGTCAGTCAGTCCGAAAAATTGGGAAAACTTTGAAAGTGTCCTCAAGTGCAGTGGCCAAAACCATCAAGCGCTACAAAGAAACTGGCTCACATGAGGATCGCCCCAGGAAAGGAAGACCAAGAGTCACCTCTACTGCAGAGGATAAGGTCATCCGAGTCACCAGCCTCAGAAATCGCAGGTTAACAGCAGCTCAGATTAGAGACCAGGTCAATGCCACACAGAGTTCTAGCAGCAGACACATCTCTACAACAACTGTTAAGAGGAGACTGTGTGCAGCAGGCCTTCATGGTAAAATAGCTGCTAGGAAAGCACTGCTAAGGACAGGCAACAAGCAGAAGACACTTGTTTGGGCTAAAGAACACAAGAAATGGACATTAGACCTGTGGAAATCTGTGCTTTGGTCTGATGAGTCCAAATTTGAGATCTTTGGTTCCAACCACCGTGTCTTTGTGCGACACAGAAAAGGTGAACGAATGGACTCTACATGCCTGGTTCCCACCGTGAAGCATGGAGGAGGAGGTGTGATGGTGTGGGGGTGCTTTGCTGGTGACACTGTTGGGGATTTAATCAAAATTGAAGGAATACTGAACCAGCATGGTTACCACAGCATCTTGCAGCGGCATGCTATTCCATCCGGTTTGCGTTTAGTTGGACCATCATTTATTTTTCAACTGGACAATGACCCCAAACACACCTCCAGACTGTGTAAGGGCTATTTGACCAAGAAGGAGAGTGATGGGGTGCTACACCAGATGACCTGGCCTCCACAGTCACCAGACCTGAACCCAATCGAGATGGTTTGGGGTGAGTTGGACCGCAGAGTGAAGACAAAAGGGCCAACAAGTGCTAAGCATCTCTGGGAACTCCTTCAAGACTGTTGGAAGACCATTTCAGGTGACTACCTCTTGAAGCTCATCAAGAGTATGCCAAGAGTGTGCAAAGCAGTAATCAAAGCAAAAGGTGGCTACTTTGAAGAACCTAGAATATAAGACATATTTTCAGTTTTCACACTTTTTTGTTAAGTATATATTTCCACATGTGTTAATTCATAGTTTTGATGCCTTCAGTATGAATCTACAATTTTTATAGTCATGAAAGTACAGAAAACTCTTGGAATGAGGTGTGTCCAAACTTGTGGTCTGTACTGTATATTAAACAATATTATACATATATATTGTCATTATAGCTTACTTCTCCATTTAACCATAGGTTAACATTTTTATCAAAATATTTAACCTTTGGACACAAACAGTTATCATGCACAGGCTGCGGACCCCGGTGGCCCAAAGCCAAGTTTCACTTTGTAATAATTGACATTTAACAATATTGAGTAACACAGCATCATGTTCAGCTCGTGATTTTCTGTGTGTCCATCACATCAGATACAACGTCCTTGGAGCTACTTGGCAGTCAAATAATGTTTTGGTTATTCCTTACAGAACGTCTGCAGAGCGCTACAACAGAATACAGGAATACAATTCAAGAATATTTCCTGGCCGCCAGTGTCTTAATTAACAAGGACGTACTATTATGTCCTTTGTTGCCCACCTGCTCACATAGAGGCATCGGGAGCCGGTGTTAGCTATAACTGACAGCTAATACCCACTTCATTACCCCCTGGTTGGTGCTGAGTTTCCATTAGTGGTTTTAACCTCTTAGATGCCATGGTCAAACATGTAAGCAGCATCTAAGGGGTTAGGGGTTCCTGCCGCTTTAATGCCCCCCCTGTAGTGGGACTTCCAAAAAAATGTAAAAAAAATAGGTGTAAAAAAATAAAGTGTATTTAAAAAAATAAAAATAAATCCCCAAAATGCCCCTTTCCTATATAAAATGAATTACATTAAAAAACTAAAAATGTATAAAAACAATACATATGGTATCGCTACATTCGCAACACATACAATAAAACGGAACTTTTATTTAACCTGCACAGTAAATGTAAAAAAAATGGAAAATAAACGCCCAAAGTAATGATTTTTCACCATCTCACCTCACAAAATATGCTATAAAAAGTGATCAAAAAGTCAAATGTACCCCAAAATAGTAGTAATAAAAAGCAAAGGTTGTCCCACAAAAAATAATCCCTCAACCATCTATGTTAACTGAAAACTAAAAATGTTATGCCTCTCAGAAAATGGCAATGCAAGAACAATTAATTTATGTCGCGAATGGGTTTTTGATCTGAAAAATGAATAAAGCATAATATAAATTATGTATCAAAACAATATAAATTAGGTATCACTGTAATCATTAGGACACAATTGGCTGTGGCAGGAAGGGGATGTATAAGCTGTGCGAGGATTTATCTGGGTACAGCTCAAATTTAGAATTTATGAGGGAAAAGACACCAGAAGTGAACTCCCCCTCGCCCCATCATAGGAGCTACTAGGAAATTAGTAGGGAATTTAGTGTTCCCAATATATTCCACACAGTTTACATACAGGTGCATCTCAATAAATTAGAATATCTTTGAAACGTTTATTTATTTCAGTAATTAAATTAAAAAAGTGACCTCCTATATTTTCTAGATTCTTTACACACACTATGTTCTATTTCAAGTGTTTTATTTCTGTAAATGTTGATTTTGGATTATGAAAACCCAAATCTAAGAAAATTGAGTTGCACCTGTATTAACTTTTCACCATCCACTGTGCGTTCTCATCACTGAAATCAATGCTCACTGCACTCATTGAAAAATTCTTTGAGGGGTGCAGTTTTTAAAATGGAGTCACACTCTAGGGGACCTTAGAGACTCTGCAAACATGACATGGCCTCCAGACACCAAACATCTAGGTCTGCGCTACAAAAGCCAAATAGCGCTCCTTCAATTCTGCGCCCTGCTCTGAGCTCAAATTGCAGTTTATGCCCACATGTATGACACTGATGTACCCAGGATAATATACTTATTGTCATAGAGCTCAGTTTGTTTTTTTGGACGTCATGCCACTTTTGCAGCAATTTATCCAGAGGTATAGTGAACATTTTTAACCCCAAGCATTGCATAAATTTATTTTCCACACATGAATTTATAGCTGAAAAGTGGCAATTTTGCCAGGAAAACATCATTTCACTGCGGAATATGTTGTGCCCAGCTTATATCAGAGAAAAACGCTCCAAAAACTGCTGTGCCTGAGATACTCGTTTAACAGTTTTTGCAGTTTGTCTCTCTGCTGATGTTATAGAAATGTGTTGTCTAAAGGTCCCAGCAAGCTTTGCAATACGTAGGTCTTAGGATTAATATGCTTTGATTATTGAGATGAGCAAGGGGATGTGTCAAGACACTCCTCCCTCCAATGATCAATCAGGTTTACCAGTTTTTACGCATGCTCTATTATGATTGACATGACCCTTCCCTTTTCTGTATAAAATCTTATGCAATGTTTTTAATAAACACAACTTGCTTAACACCGACTGAGTGTGTCAGGCTGGTTCTTTCTGTGAGCTCACAAGATATATATACCTTCATATGGATTATAAATAATTTGGCACCACTTGACAATCAGAATTTTGAACCCAGTTTGGGTTTCGATAACAGTTGAAGGTACTGCTTAGATCAAGAACCGATCAAGGACCAACCTGTTAACCACCAAGCCTGAGATCTATCATGAGATTATCGGCACATCTGAATGGACATAATAGCAGCTGCAAAACGGTAAGAGTGTTTCTTGCATAAATTTCTGTCCCTTCCGTTGTGTGTCAGCTCAAGATGTTGGGTGTTGGTGGTAAGTAAAAGGGAAGCTACATTTGGTTGGTCCTTTGTAAAAAGAATTCAGTTTTTTTCCTCAGATATAAAAAAAAAAGGTGATTGTCAGGTGGTTTGTTTTGGTCGGAAAGGGTCACGAGTGCAACGAATGGTTGTTAAAGATCTTTGTTCCTTGTTTTGGATAAATGCCATGTATGAATTGTATATGTACCGTGCCTAAGCTGGTGGAGGAACTCATTTTGATGATTAGACTTATCATATTTGTAGTTTTAAATGCTGATACAGCTGTACCACACCCAGAACACTGGAAGGAAACATCATTTGAGAAATTGGTAAACAGAAGAGACCACATACCCGAACAATCAGAATGGAATTTATTTGTGTGAAAATACCCTTAGATATTGGGAAGAAGTGTTTAAATTGATTTTACATTGCATATCTTGTGGTATTGGGCTCGGGAGAGAGTAGGAGAGGGAGAGAAGCCCCATATTGGGTCAGACAAAAACTAATTGTTTAGAAATCTAAGGTTCAGGAATCTAGGTCCTGGGTCCGGCCCAAATGTGCATCTTTTGCTGGAAAAATTCTCTGGCCAGAGTGTGGTTGTGTATAGAAACACAAAGCAGCAAAGAGGGGGGGTTCCTCCAGTAGTGAGCTCAAACCAGGCTTGACCCCTGCGAAGAAGGCAGGGGAAGAAAGTGTTAAATATTATTAGATTGCAATATTCATGACCTGTAAGGGTTAATTGTAATCTGTTGACAAAACTCTTGTATCTTATGGTGCATGGGTGTGGTTAGGGTATACTATTCTAATATTGTCCAAATACAGTAGTAGAAAATATAAGGATGTTGGGGAACACCCCCTCTCATGAATATAAATGATTAACAGACAGGATGGCAGAATTATCCTACAGAAGACCAACATACATGAATTAATAAGCGTGAGCCAAGATGTCTGCAAGAGAACCATCTTAAAGAAACCTCACTCTGAACTTCTCCTATGATGTAAGACATTGACTGATATTTCTGTTATGCTGGAAGGTTTCCATGTATCTGTTTTTCCATGAAGACTTCAATAAATTTCCATGTTTGTATAAGAAGCTGAATCCTCCAATAATGTTACCTTATGGGTCAATATGTGAGTAAGAATTTCATTTAATTGTAAAGTATTTTACAATTAGCAAGATATTATTTTACATATGGCGAGCCGGCCCAGTCGATTTTTTCCTATTTTTTCTCATTCCTTCTACTTGCAAGAGGGGGACGAGATAGTATTTTGCACGTTTTATAAAGTTGCAAGCTTCAGGAAATTTCGAAAATTACCTAGATGAATGAAATACGCTTACACCTGAAAGTTGCACGTGTTCCAGTAAGCCTCTACAGACGGAAGCCTGTGTGAGGAAAGCCTGTGAGGAACTGAAGAATTTTTGCTCTGACAGTACAAGCAATAAAGAAGGAGGACTACAGATGCCAGACGTGCTGATGAAAGGAAACAGTTGTTCCAAGAAGAAACTGCAAGTTACAAGGTGACATTTTTCTACGGTTGTAAGTAAAGAGTTTACATTTAATTATGGAAATTATACAGTCGTTGTCTAAAAAGTGTAATTTAGAGTATAAGTTTGTGCCTAGTGAAAGGTTACAGACTATATGGCAGAATTTGTATAAACAATGTGAGCAGGCAAATTCTATCATAGAAACTAAGAAATCGTTGTGTGTTATAAAAGAGAAAGAGAACTTAAGGAATATTATGCATAATATGTATTCCATAACATTATATCAGAAAAGGAATTAAGACCAGAGAAAGAAGTCTGTAATGTAATTTCTGTTAATACACAAGAGACAGCTGTTGAAACGGGTTCACAGGAATCTCGGCATGCTGACATGAAGTGTCACGTGGCTGTAATGGGCATAGACAGCTCATCACAGAATGATGAACAAATGGAGCCTGTAAATACTCAGGATGACCATAATAAAGGCACAGATATGTCAGTATATAAGGAATTACAAATTAAAGAAACAAAGATGAAAATAAAATTACAGAAACATTTGACCAATCTGAGTAAGGACATTCCCACATATGATGTAAATATCCATGTATGTAGAAACTCAGAAATTTTAGAAAGTTATGCAGATAAGTTTGATTTATCTACTGAACAGAAAAATATCTTGTTTAGAACTTGGCTTCCTGCAAACTTTGCGAGATGTCTATCAGCAAAGATGTCTTATGACAATGAGTCAAATGAATGGTTACAGGACAGTGATGTAGACCGATTAAAGAAATTAATTTGGTGTACTACAGGTGACAGCATGCCAACATCTGAAATTCTGAATGAAATAAAGATTGGCAGAGCTGAATCTACATATTAAGTTATGTCTAGATTTAAGAGGACATATAAAGCTGTTGTTAAAAAAGTCAACTCTCAAGCGATGGTGAGAACTTTTGTGAAGAAATTCAGATTTCTGGATCCAGTCACTCTTGCTATTGCATCAGATAAAAGGTCTTTATTTGAAGCTGCTAGTTTACTGGACATGGCCAGAAGACATCAGAGACAGATGACAAATGTAAAACAAACAGGGACAAATAAAAGAATAAAGCACCTAAAAGAAATCTGTCAAATCAGATTACAGTGTCACCTATTTATAGAAAGAAAAGTGAGGAAATCTATGAGAAACGTAGGAAATTACACGTTGTATATAAGCCATATGTCATGAAAGAAGTTCCATTCATAAAAATCCCATTATCAGTTGTAAATAAGCAAATGTCAAACTCTCAGCCAGTCAAAACTATTGATAGAGTCAGTCACCTAGGAAAGAATGCACAAAATAGCGATCCTGACAGAGTAACAGCTGTTCCCAAAATGTTAGACTGTCATAGCAACCCATCCTTGACATCTGATCTATTTCATATCAGAAAAATGTCAGAAAGCTTAAAATATCTAAATGACAGATCATTACTCAACTATTGGTGGATATTATTGACAGGAAGGTCATGGGTCGAGCTTAAAAATATCTCTATATTAATGACTGTCTATTGGTATTATTCAGGCTGTAGAAAGATAGATCTTTCATATGAGGAGAAATTTAAAATAATCAGGTATAATTCAGATAGTTATGTTTATAAAATAGTCCTGATTATGATAGTAATAATACTATATGTATATATTATATTATAATATATATATATATATTATATATATATATATATATATATATATATATATATATATACAGTGCCTTGCGAAAGTATTTGGCCCCCTTGAACTTGTCAGAGTTAAAAATAAACCCAGGTAGATTAGGTAAATAAATCAGGTGTAACCCAACAACCCAACCCAGTACCGGTAATAAGACAGAGACGACACACATTTGTCAGTAACTGCCAGAGATCTCCTGTGGGAGGAGCACTGGTCGTTTATTTTATAGAGTATAAACCAAGAGTAGCAATCAATCATATTACGTAAATTGGGGATGGGTTATTGGCATACAAATATGGGATTTTACACAATTTCTGGGAATTCATCTCAAATTATATTTAACTCATGTTACACAATAGTTCTTATGTTACCTAACAATGATGGATGAAGTGATCTTGACTCCCTCGCATCCTTCAACCATATCTGTGACCATATCTGGTCAGACTGTCTACACAAAAAGTTGGCAGTACAAGTTGTTTGCTGTGTATAAAAATGAGAATATGTACAAAAATGGTAAAAACAAGAAAAGGTCATGTGATATGAAATACAAAGTCTTTTTGAAACATTGGTTCATAATGCATGAGTATATATGTATGGCTAAATGAGGTTACAATGTAGGATATATAAGATTAGCTATAGGATTACTCTAACAAACTTTTCAACCTTTTGCCACATTTCAGGCTTCAAACATAAAGATATAAAATTTTTATTTTTTAGTGAAGAATCAACAAGTGGGACACAATTATTAAGTGGAACGAAATTTATTAGTTATTTTAAACTGTTGTAAAAAAATAAAAAACTGAAAAGTGCTTTCAGTGCAGCAAACTCATTCCAGAAGTTCAGTGAGGATCTCTGAATGATCCAATGTTGTCCTAAATAACTGATGATGATAAATATAATCCATCTGAGTGTAATTAAGTCTCCGTATAAATGCACCTGCTCTGTGATAGTCTCAGGGTTCTGTTTAAAGCGCAGAGAGCATCATGAAGACCAAGGAACACACCAGGCAGGTCCGTGATACTGTTGTGGAGAAGTTTAAAGCCGGATTTGGATACAAAAAGATTTCCCAAACTTTAAACATCCCAAGGAGCACTGTGCAAGCGATCATATTGAAATGGAAGGAGTATCAGACCACTGCAAATATACCAAGACCCGGCCGTCCCTCTAAACTTTCATCTCAAACAAGAAGAAGACTGATCAGAGATGCAGCCAAGAGGCCATTGATCACTCTGGATGAACTGCAGAGATCTACAGCTGAGGTGGGAGAGTCTGTCCATAGGACAACAATCAGTCGTACACTGCACAAATCTGGCCTTTATGGAAGAGTGGCAAGAAGAAAGCCATTTCTCAAAGATATCCATAAAAAGTCTGGTTTAACGTTTGCCACAAGCCACCTGGGAGACACACCAAACATGTGGAAGAAGGTGCTCTGGTCAGATGAAACCAAAATCGAACTTTTTGGCCACAATGCAAAACGATATGTTTGGCGTAAAAGCAACACAGCTCATCCCCCTGAACACACCATCCCCACTGTCAAACATGGTGGTGGCAGCATCATGGTTTGGGCCTGCTTTTCTTCAGCAGGGACAGGAAAGATGGTTAAAATTGATGGGAAGATGGATGCAGCCAAATACAGGACCATTCTGGAAGAAAACCTGTTGGAGTCTGCAAAAGACCTGAGACTGGGACAGAGATTTATCTTCCAACAAGAGAATGATCCCAAACATAAAGCAAAATCTACAATGGAATGGTTCACAAATAAACGTATCCAGGTGTTAGAATGGCCAAGTCAAAGTCCAGACCTGAATCCAATCGAGAATCTGTGGAAAGAGCTGCAAACTGCTGTTCACAAACGTTCTCCATCCAACCTCACTGAGCTCGAGCTGTTTTCCAAGGAAGAATGGGCAAGAATTTCAGTCTCTCGATGTGCAAAACTGATAGAGACATACCCCAAGTGACTTGCAGCTGTAATTGCAGCAAAAGGTGGCTCTACAAAGTATTTGTTGCTGATTCTTCACCAAAAAATTTAAATTTATATCTTTATGTTTGAAGCCTGAAATGTGGCAAAAGGTTGAAATGTTCAAGGGGCCCGAATACTTTCGCAAGGCACTGTGTGTGTTATATATATATATATATATATATATATATATATATATATATGTATTTATATATACACATGAGGGTCAAGTTAAAGTAACTTGATCTTACTATGTTACGTGGTGATATATATTTTGGTCACATCCCACTCTGGATACAGAGAAAGGGAAAAACAAAGGTATATCATATGATCATATAGTATTAGAAGTCAAGAAAGTAATGGTCAATCAGGTTAACCAGTTTTCACGCATGCTCTGTTATAAGTCATAATTATTTACTGTTCTGTATAAAATCTTATGCTATGTTTTTAATAAACACAACTTGCTTAACATCGACTGAGTGTGTCAGGCTGGTTCTTTCTCTGTCAGCTCACTTATATATATATATATATATATATATATATATATATATATATATAATCAATATGGATTATAAATAATTTGGCGCCACTTGACAATCAGGATTTTGAACCCAGTTTGGGTTTCGATAACAAATGGATCAAGGACCAACCCGTTAAGCCACCAAGCCCGAGATCTATCAGGAGATTATTGGCACATCTGAATGGACAGAATAGCAGCGCTGCAAAACGGTAAGAGTGTTTCTTGATAAAATTCTGTCCCTTCTGTTGTGTGTCAGCTCAAGATGTTGGGTGTTGGTGGTAAGTAAAAGGGAAGTTACATTTGGTTGGTCCTTTGTAAAAGAATTCTGTTTTTTCCCTCAGAAAAAAACGATTGTCAGGTGGTTTCTGTTGGTTCTGTTGGTCAGAAGAGGTCACAAATATCAAAGATCCTTGTTATGGATAAATGCCATGTCCACATTGTATATGTACTGTGCCTAAGTTGGTGGAGAAACTCTTTTGAGGACTGGACTTATTGTATTTGTAGTTTTAAATGCTCGTACTGCTGTACCACACCCAGAACACTGGAAGGAAACATCATTTGAGAAATTGGTAAACAGGAGAGACCATATACCCGATCAGAAGGGAATTTTATTTGTGTGAAACACCCTTGGATATTGAGAAGTGCTGAAAGTGATTTTATTTTTTTGTGTCATATCTTGTGGCATTGGGCTTGGGAGAGAGTAAGAGGGAGAGAACCCCCATATTTGGTCGGCCAAAAGTTAATTGTTTAAGAATCTAAAGTTCAGGAATCTAGGTCCTGGGTCCGGCCTTAACGTGTAACCTTTGCTGGAAAATTATCTGGCCAGAGTGTGATTGTGTATAGAAACACAAAAGCAAAAAAATGGGGGGTTCCTCCAGTAGAAAGCCCAAACCAGGCTTAACCCCTGCAGAGATTGTGATGCAGAGGGAGGGAAAAGAAGCCATAAAGAATATGTATAAGCTCATGAAGGGGGGGGGGGTATGCCAAAAGATGGTAGACTTTACCCGGAGAAATGGGAGCAAAGTGTTAAGCAATAGAAGGGGTGGTTGAAAGACAGTGGCTTGAATGGGCAAGCCAGGATGTGGTCTAAAGTGTTCAAAGAATCAGAGGTAGATATCGATGAACCATCCTCAATAAATAATCCAGGAGGTTGGGTGTGTCTGGCGTGTGGACAGCACAATCAGAATCCCATTTGGAGGGATAATTGTATAAATTCGGTCATCCTGTCACAGACGGGACATTCACCCAATAATCCTATTGTGACTCCTCAGCAAACATCCCAAGGTGTAGTGGCAACAGTGACAACCAGAACTAAATTAAAGTCTGGAAGTGATAAGAACGGGAAAATCATAGTGACAGAAGTTCCCATTTGTGACAATTGTGACAGACATGAGGAAAGACGACCAGACAGCTCAACAAGACAGACAGACTGGACTAAGGTTGATTGCTCTGACTCTGCACAAGAGACTGAAATGAAACCTCCCCAAAAAGAGAGGGTTAAGACACATGTATCACCTAGGTTTTCTGATGATTTTCCCCAGCATACTCTGCTGGGAGGTGAACTGACAAATACGGATAACAACAGAGAGATTCAAGAGTCAGCAGGGTCAACTGAAATTATTGATAGAAGTGGAGGGGAGAGTGAGGACATGAAACATGTGGTTGTAGAGTCTTTGTGTAAAATGGCTCAGCCTCCAGTGAGACAATATCAGGTGTACAAATGGTCCCCGACTGACATGATGAGGTTGCTCAAAACCTTGCCAGACCCAGAGATTAGACCCCTGCCCTTCGTAAAAGTACACATGGAATGACATGAAACAGTTGGTTGAAGCTAAAATGACTAGTATCATGTTATGTGATGTTATGTTAATGGAAAAGGACTATTTAACAACTAAAGTTTCAGAACAAGACTATGTTGCTCAATTGGAGAAATGGGCAAGAGACAAAGTGAATTATCAGTCAATTTGACAGACATGACACAGGACAGAGGGGAAAGTGTAGAAAAATTCTACAACAGAGTGTGCACTGTGTGGGATGATATGGGATATGAAGCAGATAAAATACATGTGAGGTTGTTATCCTCTGCCTTCATGGAGAGGCTTGTAAGGCAAGTCAGAAATGCAGTACCAAAATCCAGGCCAGAATGGAGGACAACGGATCCAGCCACTTTGTGTAAAATTGCCCAGGGGGTAGAATTGGATAGTAGACCACGCAAACCTGCAGTGGCTGGCATTGACCCCTGTTATGGGATGGGTAATCGAAAGGTGATCTACTGCTTCAATTTTGGGAAACCAGGACATATAAAAAGGCAGTGCAGAACTCCAAGAAGAAAAGTCAAAGGGGATGACAATTCAGGAAATAATGAATCACCCCCGCCTCACTCAGAGAATCAGGCCTGAAGGGAGACATCACCCTTCTCAGTATTATTATTTAATATAACCCATCTTACCTCCCATTTCTGTGTGAAATATTACTTACCTTACCAAAACACTCAGAGAATCTGATATAGTACAAAGAGAAAAACTGTACACCATGGGTATGATGTTTATTGGATTATGTATTATATATATATATATATATATATATATATATATAGTGACAACTTGGGGGAATTAGTCTCAAATGGCGGCAGACTCCTGGTCCGGACAGCGGTGGTTCGTGGTACTGGGCGCCGGAAAGACAGCGTTCAGATGGTCCAAGTGTAAAATAAAACTGGCTTTATTCAGCTTAACTGCAACATAACAAAACAACAAACATCTAGGCCACAGTTAGGGCACTAACTGACTCCTTGAGGCCCTAACTAGCCTGACTACTGCTCAGCTCCAGCAACAGTCCCCTGTGGACCCCAGCCCTTCTGGGACAGAGCGTCTCTCTCTGTCCTTGGCTGATCCACCATCTCCTGCTCCCTGCAGGATACTCCAGCCTTCTAGAGTTACGCGCCCCACCCAAAGGTGTGGCTGAGGGCCTTTTCAGGGCTGGGCTGGGTCGCTCCCTAGCGCCCTCTGGGTTCACATACTCACAATATGTCAACCTGTATTTGTAATATTCATTCTGTTTATATCAATGCCAGGATTCAACTTTTATGCTTTTTGTAAAATTAAATCCACTTTCAGGAAATGTCCCCTAAAAAGAAGAAAATAGGATATTGTGATGTTCCACAGGGGTTCAACTTTTGGATGGAATCCAGTGAAGAAAATTCTAAAGTCTAGCAGTTTGCCCTTAAGGTAACCTGAAGTTTAACTCAGGGGTTTTGAACAGCTGTGACAAAAGGTGGGGTTTGGAAAATATCTGAAAATTGTACAAAAATAGTAATATGTAATTTTGGTGTCAGTATTAACTGCTATCTGCTTGAATTGTATTCCTGTATTCTGTTGTAGCGCTGTGCAGATGATCTGCAGGAAATAACTAAAACATTAATTGACTGCCAAGTAACTCCAAGGACGTTGTATCTGATGTGATGGACATGCAGAAAATCATGAGCTGAACATGATGCTGTGTTACCCAATAATGTTAAATGTCAATTATTACAAAGTGAAACTTGACTTTGGGCCACCGGGGTCCGCAGCCTGGGTATGATGACTGTTTGTGCCCAAAGAGAAAATATTTTGATAAAAGTGTTAGCCTATGGTTAAATGGAAAAGTAAGCTACAATGACAATATATAAGTGTATAATATTGTGTAATATATATGTGTAAAATATTCAAGAATATATTCAAACATATGAAATTATGTCTTGTACTATGTTATGTGAATTTATTGTCTTGCCTGTTATCATCAACTGAAATAAGGTACCTGCAAAAAGAGCAAAAAAAGGTGGCAGTGAAAGATTCTGGATCTCCACAGCGTGGGTATGGCGGGTCATGGAGGGGAGAGAAGGGCCCCTCACCCACTCATTGCCAAAGCAGCCCACAGCACTGAGGTTTGAGAATCTTTATTCTAAGGTGCCTAATCCCTAGTGCAAGAATTCAAGGCACAAAGGGATTATAGAAATATTACAGGGAATATTCTGAATAATATCGCTGTGTTTATGTATCTATGTGTTCATGTATTATCTACATAATTTGGTTTAAAAAGACATTTGCTAGAAGGAGACACAAGCCTGGGACAGTGGGACTATGGTGGTTAGTTATACTGCCAAGCGTGACGGTGAAGACATGCCTCTAAGGGTGTTAGACCGATAGGTATGTAAATGGTATAAACATATTCATGGGGAATGAGGTGAAGTTTCTGGAAAAGTCCTCAGGATCTGACTAGCAACTCCATTTTCGGGCACTGCCCAGAGCTCATCCCCCTCCTTTACTGAAAACTGTTATCCATCATGTTCTGAAACTTCTTCATGTTTTATCCAATAGTTATGTGTTAAAACTTATGTTATAACTTTATACCCAATCATGTTATGTTAAATATACTAATGGCCCCTTTTCTTTGTTTCAGCAATGTATAACCGCACCAATAAGAGATTTTGTGCTGTGTTTTTGGCATCCCATTTGGTTCATTAATGTGCTGGATCATGTGAAAAGTTTGAAGGATAGGTTGCCCCACCGCCCATCTTCTCTAAATTGTGGTGGAGGAGAATGTAGCAACCCGGGGCTACTGTGTGTGCGCGGGATATATCTTTCCAGGTTCTGAACAAGGAGCTCCACTCATTAACACTCAGTGTGTGAGAATTTGCCTGGGCGGTGTGGAGCTGATCCCAAGAATAGAGAAACTCCAGTTACAGAGATTGGAAAAGTAATAGAGGATGCTGATGCACTGGAGAGGTAACAAGAAAGTGAGATAAGATAGTGAGACAACATAGAGGTTAAGAGACCACGGGTTAATAGATGGAGCATGTATGTGGCAGAAGGTGTCAGAGGAAGTGCAGGAAGGAGGGTGTAGAGAGACAGAAGTAGGTAATAAGTACTATTATGAGTGCTTTGATGGTGAGAATAGTAGGGAAAAAGAGGAAAGCGATTCTAAGGAGAAGGAGTTGAAGAAAGTGATTCAGAAAGAGCAACGGAAAGTAGTAAAATCTCCTAAGTACCCAGAGAAAACACCAGCAAACAGCAGTCTAGAAGGTTGGACCTGCAGAGATTGTGGTCAACAAAACCCTGATTGGAGAAAATTCTGCGCAGCATGTGGCGTTCCCCAACCACACCCGCATCCTCCAAGAGCTGGTCTTTATCCTGTGGTAACATGAACAACCCTTCCGTGGTCCCTCAAGTGGACAAGGGTTGATTTAAGTCAATTGAGAACACATAAAGGATTTGGTGCCAATGTTTGTTTTGTATGCAGGAGGAAGCGCTTCAGCATCATCTTTTGTTTAAATAGACGGGTAACCAGCCGGCCGAACCTGCCTGCCTTAGATGTAGACAGCAAAATCTGTTTCATTTTGTTACTTTGTTATGAACCATGCCCCAATTGTCCCCCATTGTAGAAAGATTGTCATGAAGACTTAGAAAATGAATAACGTGTCCCTATTTCCAAATTTGTGAACATGTATGTGTATGTTGTTTAATCAAAAGACGGCCACAAGAAACTTTGATGAACCTATTGCTAACCCTGATTTTGCTAACCTTGATTTTGAGTTCTTTTATAGATGGCTCTCGATTTGGGAAGGATGGTAAATTCTACACCATTATTCTATGCCATGGTCCCTGAACACGAGGTGAAACAAGCGGAATCCCCCTAAAAGCACTCACTGAAACAGTGTAAAATGGCTGAGGGTAAGCCTGATGGGCTTTCGGTTTAGCATAGGACTAATCTGTGTGTTTTATGTTAAGCCTAAAATAATGTCCAGGCAATTCAGTAGGTGATGTAGGACTTGCTGCTACCTGAACAAGTGGGTATAATCAAAGTCAAGGCACACACCAAGGCTGATACAAAAGAAAGTAGAGGTAATGTGTGTGCTGATGCAGAAAAGCCTAGGGAACATGCCTCAGCATAGGGAGTCACCATACTGGACCAAAACTCTCAGCTCTCTTTTCAGGTTCTAAAAATACTGCAGGACCAAAATGGCCCAGAAGAAAAGAAGATTTGGAAACTGCAAGGAGGAAGAAAAAAGGATGAACATGTCCTGATGGCCAGTGGTAAGAGAGTATGTTACCGAGAGCATTGTTCCCAAGGATGGCGCAAGCAGCTCAAGTGCACCATGTGTGACCTGGTGAACAGATGATGGGTAGCTTCAGGATTTAGCATCACTGCATATGTGTAAGCCTGCATAACATGTGTCAAACACAATGTAGGCCAGAAGGTGAAAGGTTTCTTAGAAACACACCCCGAAGCCCTTGTACCTGTTTCAGAGATTGCGGGTTAACTATATACAGTTACCAAAGGTGAGAAGGTATGAGTACGTGCTTGTGAGTATTGATCTCTCTTCAGGATGACCTGAGACATTTCTGGTGCAGAAAGCCATCGCAAAAGGAACTGCAAATAAACTACTGAAAGAAGTAGTGTGAAGGTATGGGATCCCCGAGACCATCAAAGAGATAATGGAACTCACTATAAAGGACAGATAACGAGAGAAATAATGGAGGCCGTAGGGATACAGCAAGTGTTCCTTACCAGTACCGTTCCCAGAGAAGTGGAGAGTATTGTCACTAGTATTTGTCTTTCTGTAAGGTACACTCCTGACAGAAAGATTGGTCTCAGTCCCTAGAGTATTTGGATTGTATTTTTCACAATAGTTCCAGATGTAGTATGGGGTGCAGACTGACTGTGTGATTGATTGCCAAAAACATTTGACTAATGTACACTCTCGAGTTTCCTCCTTCCTTCCAGATCCTGAGTTAGTGGAAGGAACCTATAAGCTACAACCCAAAGATTGGATGGAGATAAAGAGCCACGTGAGAAGGGCCTCGATTCAACGGTCTCTTCCAGGTCCTAGTGACAACCAGTACTGCTGTGAAACTACAAGGAAAACCTTGTTGTCATGGTGGTGTCCACACTGGATAATGTTCTTAAAGACAAATGGGACAATAAACTGTTAAAGGATATGGATCCTGAGAAGAAAACCTAAAGACAATTGGACTGATGGATTTGCACCCATAATCCTGTTATGCTTCTATGCAATGTATAGACTGATCATATGTATTGTAGAGAAATGTACTTCCTGTAAGAAAGGGACATATGTGAATATGACCCCACTGCAGACGTGTATATCCCACTCAATGTGTGCAGGAAGTCAGGATGTTGTGATGTTTGATACAATAGTATGTCCACATGACCTGGAATCTGGTGAAGAGAATTAAAGTCCAGCAGTTCTAGAAACTGAAAGTACAGGCATGTATTGTGTTAAAAATCACAAGAGGTGGGAAAATGTGATAGAAATTAAATGTCTGTCTCTTTAACTTCTCATTAGCTTGCTATTCTTAAAAATTATAGAAATGCATTTAGTAGAAGAAGCTTACAGCCTTCGATGATAAGGATATACAATGAGAGCAAGGCCAGACACCCAGTCTAGGGCAGCATGTCCTAGTAGACTTGCTTGTTTATAAACTTTCTGTGAGTTGTCCTTCGAAGAGTCTGAAGATTAACACTGCTTACGCAAACAGCCCCCATCACGTAGCTGTACAATTTCTCCCCTCGAAGGTGCAATGTAGAACAAAAGGTCCCAGCCATGCTTTGCATTACGTAGCTCGTAGTACTAATATACTTTGATTATTGAGATGAGTAAGGGGGTGTGTCAAGACCCTCCTCCCGCCAATGGTCAATCAGGTTAACCAGTTTTCACGCATGCTCTGTTGAAAGTCATAATTATTTACTGTTCTGTATAAAATCTTATGCTATGTTTTTAATAAACACAACTTGCTTAACACTGACTGAGTGTGTCAGGCTGGTTCTTTCTCTGTGAGCTCACTATACATGGATTATAAATAATTTGGCACCACTTGACAATCAGGATTTTGAACCCAGTTTGGGTTTCGATAACAATGTTTTTGCTAAAATTTTATCTATTTTTCTCCTTAGATATTTCATATGTGAAAAAGCAGCAGTTCATTCATTGATGTCATTCGTCAATCTTTCATTATAGTCAATATATGCATGAATTGTCTAACAATTAATTTGATAAACAGATTAATATGGTGTGACTAATAGCAATGCATATTAAAGGAAAATAATTCATAACTTACGATATGCATGTAGTCTTTTTCATGTATAATCCATTGTGTAAGCATGCAACTCTGAGAGCATGAGACTCAGTGTGACTTAGTGTGGTCAGTTGATTGACAAGGAACAAATAGTGACGTGATCCTGTTGGGCCCATTGTAGTGTAAATGTCAGTCATCTGTTGTCATGTAAACTGTAGGTTTGTGAGGTAAAAAAAAAAATAGTTATAAAGACTAGGAGAGTCACCCACCAGTATCCAGACGCATTAAAACATAATTTTATTATAATATAAATATTAAAATACACGAGAAAGACTACAACATAAATAAAGAACTTATATGCAAGAGGGGAAGGTAGGTCAAATATAGGACCTGTTTAATATCACACTACTACTGTGTATGAGGTATGTGGATATATAAACCTATCCCAAATAACACTTTCAATTCCACATGTTAAACTAGCAGCAATTGGAAATTACGATCATGCTTATAACTTGAAAAAGGGAGTTCTACCTAGCATCAACCATTTAAAGTATCAAACTCCTAATGCCACCTTGGTAACACAGCGGCCATTTCAAACCGTAACATCCCACTAAAACACTATTTGGGCTATTTAAGGTAACCTTTTAGGACTAACAGAAACTCTACCTAGCAACCATACCAACACAGCATATCGGCTGGTTTAAGCTATAATGTCCTATTAACACCTTATATCACAGCAGCTACCTTTCACCAAGAAATCCCACTCACACGCCTAATAAAGTGTTATAAATAAGATCTCAGGACTAAAAAGCACTCTGCCCACTATCCACAGTGTTATAGTGTCCAATGCTCTATGCTACCTTCATATCACAGCAACTGATTTTTAGCCATGATATACTACTAACACCTGTATACACCTAACGCACGTTTCCTGTGTCAGAATATACAGCGATACTGACACATTCATCAGAGGTATGTATCTATATCTCAAAGAGCCACTAAAGTAAGTATGTTATAGTATCATAGGTATATCACCCTTCCTCAACATACACTCCTGCTCCCCCATCGGCACTAGTGTTTGGCCGCCAATAGGACATTATAGCTTAAACCAGCCGATATGCTAAGTGTTGGTATGGTTGCTAGGTAGAGTTTCTGTTAGTCCTAAAAGGTTACCTTAAATAGCCCAAATAGTGTTTTAGTGGGATGTTACGATTTGAAATGGCCGCTGTGTTACCAAGGTGGCATTAGGAGTTTGATACTTTAAATGGTTGATGCTAGGTAGAACTCCCTTTTTCAAGTTATAAGCATGATCGTAATTTCCAATTGCTGCTAGTTTAACATGTGGAATTGAAAGGGTTATTTGGGATAGGTTTATATATCCACATACCTCATACACAGTAGTAGTGTGATATTAAACAGGTCCTATATTTGACCTACCTTCCCCTCTTTCATATAAGTTCTTTATTTATGTTGTAGTCTTTCTCGTGTATTTTAATATTTATATTATAATAAAATTATGTTTTAATGTGTCTGGATACTGGTGGGTGACTCTCCTAGTCTTTATAATTATAAATTATCGGCACGCAATACCTAATTACATTATTATTCATTTGAAAAAAAAAAATAGGCCTAAGAAAAACCAGGATGCATCCAAGAAGGAAAAAGTATAGCACATCTAAAGACGTCTATATTTATTTTTTGTCCTCTGTGATCCATTATATTGAATGTACATTGGGAAATAGCAGATATAGTTGAGATACATCAAAGGAAACTCATATGTTCTTAAAGCTACAGAAGCACACATGAGGTTTGAGTGTAAGTGACAGCTTTTAAGACATGTTGTCATGAATATTTAGATAGTAAAAGAATTAGCTTTAGACAAAGATAATACAGATAGCTTTCCAATATATTTAGTTAAAATGACAAAGGTTTATTGGGGTAATTTTATCAAGGAAGAATAAATATATTATTTATAGTGTGTAAAGCTGGATATCATCTATAACAAGGATTGTCTTATTGTATCACTGGTTATGTATTCTTACAAAGGTACACATACACTTATATTAAATTAACACCTACAAACATTGGGAAAATATAACTGTCTTACATGTAAATGAGATAAGCTAATCTTCTTCATGAAAGGACAATTAATATTAAGATCAAAGAGAAGTTATATCAAGGCGATATATTGTTTATTTTGCAAACTTCTGATTATAAAATGTGACATTTTGGAATATTTATGTTTTATAATACTTATTTCATATGTTTTTTAATGTGTTTACATATATATACAATCATTACACAAAAATATGCACATTTAATTAGGTAAAAGGATGTATTTTTTAAATTTGATTCTGAGCAGAGTCAAAAGTTGGTCACATTTTACAAGTGTCAGTTTATACTATTCTTGGAGTGATGGTATTTAAAAGGTTAAAGGTCACAGTCGTCTGTGAAGAGCCAGTTGTTAAAAAAGGACAAAGCAACTTTAAGATGTGGTATTATTCATATATCTTTTGACTAAATGAATAAAGTTGAATATCCTGTCTTAAATAAAGAGCACAATAATATTTAGTAAAGTAATTCTTAATATAAAGGTATTTCTTTATTAAAAAGGATAGTAAAGTGATTGTACTTTAAAATTTATGAATAAGTATGATAACACATTCATATTGGAACATATTGATGTTTATTATATTTATGCTAAGTTATGATCAAAGAATAAATAATGAAATCACATTATGTTTCAAGATTATGTTGCAATTTGTCATCACAGGTGAACTAAAGTATATATATATATATATATATATATATATATATATATATATATTATTGTGTCCAAAGTAGTATTGTGTGATCATTTGATAAAATATATCAATAATTGTTATTATCATATTAATATTTGGCATATAAAGATTATTATTATGAATGATATGGTACACTGTGATATTAAATGGTTAGTAAGTCACCTAGTTGGGTGAAGTATTAGGCAAAGGAAATTATCTTCAATCAAGTCCAAGATTATGATAAAGTTTGATATCAAATATTAATCAAAGACTTTGACAGTTACAAGAAGAAAAAGATGTGCAGAAAGAAACAACTTAAAGATATAAAAGCTATACACGTAAGCTTATGCCAAGGACTTTGTTCATAATTTAACAGTTACTGATGAAAATTATTACTGGAGTTTGGAAACATTGATGATGATTGGACTGAGTTATAAAGATTGTTCATCAACATTCTTATGGAATCCCATCAACTGCAAAACTTCAAGGAAAGTTGCTTGGTAAGCAAAAGGGGTAATTGATAATGAACCCTACCACATATATTCTTTATATTAGACTGTTAATACTAAATTAACTGAAGTGACAAAGCAGCAGAGATGAGTGTCAAAATTAGCCTGAGAAGTTTCACAGCTGCTCCACAATTATAAGTGGTCAAGGGAAAGAAGACGAATTTCACTACAGTCTGTATCTAATGACAAAGTGGTCAAAAGGAATACATACTTAATATATGGACTGTGTTGCTATATCAATATCTTCATAATATGAACTTTATTGGACAATGTTATATCTGCACAACATGACGGAAATCTATAAATTAAAGGACTTTAAGTTAACAAGTCAAGAACTACAATATTTGAAACATGTGAATATTTGAGCTAAACCATCTATTATGACAGAAGATGACCATAAGAAGACGATGAAAGAGGCCTAGAAGTCTAGTTTATTTAGTATATCAAATCATTTTCCTATTTTATCACGGTTTACCATAACATTTATTAATGTCATAATTTATTGCAAGTTGATAAAATTATTGTTATATGGACAATTAATTTATTTATGAAAATTAAGTTCCAGTATTCAAAAAGAAGAAAGAAGATGTAGTCTAATTATGTTTTATGAATATTGTCTAATGATATATCTTGAGGGTTCAAATGGATGTATATCACCCTCAAGAGGAGGAAATGTTAAATATTATTAGATTGCAATATTCATGACCTGTAAGGGTTAACTGTATTCTGCTGACAAAACTCTTGTATCTTATGGTGCATGGGTGTGGTTAGGGTATACTATTCTAGTATTGTCCAAATACAGTAGTAGAAAGTTTCTCATGAATATAAATGATTGACAGACACACATGTCTGGGTCTTTCGGCCTGTCTTGCTGTTTTGTATAACACCTTGGAAGGATGGCAGAATTATCCTACGGAAGACCAACATACATGAATGAATAAGCATGAACCAAGATGTCTGCAAGAGAACCATCTTGAAGAAACCTAACTCTGAACTTCTTCTATGATGTAAGACATTGACTGATATTTCTGTTATGCTGGAAGGTTTCCATGTATCTATTTTTCCATGAAGACTTCAATAAATTTCCATGTTTGTATAAGAAGCTGAATCCTCCAATAATGTTACCTTATGGGTCAACATGTGAGTAAGAATTTCATTCAATTGTAAAGTATTTTACAATTAGCAAGATATTATTTTACAGAAATCCATTAAGCGTATTTAAGAGTATGCATAAGCTCATGAAGGGGGTGGGTATGCCAAAAGATGGTACAAAGATGGTACAAAGATGCCACAAGAGACTGAAATGAAACTTCCAAAAAAGAAAGGTTTTCTGATAATTTTTCCCAGTATACTGTATTGAGAGGTGAAGTGACTAATATGGATAACAACAGAGAGATTCAAGAGTCAGCGGGGGTCACCTGAAATAATTGAAAGGTAGGAGGGGAGAGTGAGGACTTGAAACATGTGGTTGCAAATGAAGGCTATTCCATGCGAGAAATTGACAAGAAACTGAAGATTTCCTACAACGGTGTGTACTACTCCCTTCAGAGGACATCACAAACAGCTGGACAACTGAGCAACAAGAAAAGTACATTAGAGTCTCCAGTTTGAGAAATCGACGCCTCACAGGTCCTCAACTGGCAGCTTCATTAAATAGTACCCGCAAAATGCCAGTGTCAACATCTACACTGAAGAGGCGACTCGGGGATGCTGGCCTTCAGGGCAGAGTGGCCAAGAAAAAGCCATATCTGAGACTGGCTAATAAAAGGAAAAGATTAATATGGGCAAAAGAACACAGACATTGGACAGAGGAAGATTGGAAAAAAGTGTTATCGACAGATGAATCGAAGTTTGAGGTGTTTGGATCACACAGAAGAACATTTGTGAGATGCAGAACAACTGAAAAGATGCTGGAAGAGTGCCTGACGCCACCTGTCAAGCATGGTGGAGGTAATGTGATGGTCTGGGTTTGCTTTGGTGCTGGTAAAGTGGAAGATTTGTACAAGGTAAAAGGGATTTTGAATAAGGAAGGCTATAACTCCATTATGCAACGCCATGCCATACCCTGTGGACAGCGCTTGATTGGAGCCAATTTCATCCTACAACAGGACAATGACCCAAAGCACACCTCCAAATTATGCAAGAACTATTTAGGGAAAAAGCAGGCAGCTGGTATTCTATCTGTAATGGAGTGGCCAGCGCAGTCACTAGATCTCAACCCCATTGAGCTGTTGTGGGAGCAGCTTGACCGTATGGAACGCAAAAAGTGCCCATCAAGCCAATCCAACTTGTGGGAGGGGCTTCTGGAAGCATGGGGTGAAATTTCTCCAGATTACCTCAGCAAATTAACAGCTAGGATGCCAAAGGTCTGCAATGCTGTAATTGCTGCAAATGGAGAATTTTTGACGAAAGCAAAGTTTGAAGGAGAAAATTATTATTTCAAATAAAAATCATTATTTCTAACCTTGTCAATGTCTTGACTATATTTTTTATTCATTTTGCAACTCATTTGATAAATAAATGTGTGAGTTTTCATGGAAAATACAAAATTGTCTGGGTGACCCCAAACTTTTGAACGGTAGTGTACAAGACATGGATCTTCAAAGGATCTTGGAATAGCAAAATGCAATATACATAGAGAAGTTATTTACAACAGGTCGGGAAATAAACAGTCTGGAAAATTTGTGGGGCGTGACGGAGGGATCTGTTATCTGTTTTCAATCAGGTGGTGATTTGTGACCCTCACAGTTCATACATAGCGTGACATGAAACTGGCATTAATATTAAGAACAGATCTCCCAGTGGCCGGACATTTCTCCGGAGAAGACCACTCTATTGGGTTGTGGTTGTAATGGGACATATTAAAACACAGAGAGAGAGAGAGAGACAAAGGAATGGGAATATAAGTTAATGGAAAAATTTCAAACTCTGCAATTTGGACTTAATATTCATGCCAGTTTCATGTCACACTATGTATGAACTGTGAGCAGGGCCGGTTTTAGACAAAGTGGGGCCCTGGGCAAAATTAAAAGCGGGGCCCCAATTGCTGATATGCAAACAACACCATCGTCTTCCAGTGGCAACCCCTATAATAACGCCTCCTTTCTGCCAACAAAAAAGTAATAACAAGCCCCATTTACCACACACAATTCAAATGAGCACCTTTATACTGCCTAATAGATTTTTGCACCAATTATAGCACCTCCTTATAAATAATAGACCCTGCTTATAAATAATATTACACCTTTATCAGTAATAGCTCCCTTATAAATGATAAATAGTGCCCTGTATCAGTAATATTCCCCCTTATCAGTAACAGTCACCCCATAAAAATAATACTGCTCCCTTATAATAGCCCTCTCATCAATAATAGTTACCCTTATAAATAATAGTCCCCATTATAGCCCCCTTTATAAACAAGCCTACTTAACAATTATACCCCCCTTATAAATAGTTCCCCTCTTATAAATAATAGCTCCCCCCTTATAATGGATGCCTTATATATAATAATTCCCCCCTTACAAATAATAGCCCGTCTTATAAATAATAGTTAACCCTTATAATAGCCCCCTCATATTTAAGTTTCCCAATTATATATAGTAACTCACCTTTATATATAATAGTTCCTTCCTTATAAATAAGAGCCCCCTTATATATAATAGTTCTACGTTATACATTCGGACTGAAGGGCCTTAGGCCCACCAGATGAACTTGTTCTGGGGCCACCCAATAGCTTCCTGCTAATAGCCTACACCACGGCTCCTTCACTGAAGTCTTACATATGTGCTGACTATCTGGTGTTACTGAGTATGTTCCCAGTATAGTCAGCCCCTATAGTACTGTGCAGGCGCCAATAACTACATGGCCAGTTCATGCACAGTACTGTATGGGGAATGACATGGAGCACTACACGTATGTGCAAGATTATAGTGAGGGAGCTGTGATACAGACATAGCACACAGGGCTAGCAGCAGGAATTTTGAGCAACCCCCCCCCACAGTATAATGCTCCACATGGTATATAATGCTCCACAGTATAAAATGCTCCCCTGAGCGCTCCACAGTTTCCCCACATGGTATATAATACTTCACTGTGGCCCCACACAGTATAAAAAGCTCCCATGAGCCCCCCATACTGGCCCCACATGGTATATAAGGCTCCACACAGTATAATACTCCACAGTGGCCCACACAGTATACTACCCCTTATTGGCCCCAGATAGTACAATATTCTCCCCAGCAGCCCCACACAATATAATATGCTCCATACAGTATAATATGCACCCCCCAGTATAATGCTCCACAATGGCCTAACACAGTATAGCATGCTCCACAATGGCCTCCACACAGTATAATATACTCCCCAGAGGGGTTCCCCCAGTATAATGCTCCACAGTGGTCCCCCATAGTATATTATGATGCCCACAGTCCCCCCCAGTATAATGCTCTACAATGGCCCCACAGAGTATACTATAATCCCGAAAAGCCCCACACAATATAATACACTCCACAGTGGCCACACACAGTATAACAGGCTCCCCACACTGCCCCTTCCCCACAGTTTAAAGCTCCAGAGTGGCCCATAGTATAATATGCTCCCCAGAGGGCCCCCGCTAGTATAATGCTCCACAGTGCCTTCCCAGTATTTTGCTCCACAGTGGCCCCATGCAATATATTATGCTCCCCAGAGCGTCCCCCCAGTATAATGTTCCATAGTAGGCCCCACACAGTATAATATGCTCCCCAGATGGCACCCTAGTATAATGTTCCTTAGTTCCCCTTCAAAAAAATGCCCCACAGTGGCCCCACTCAGTATAACATACTCCAGAATGGCCTCCACAAAGTATAATATAATACTGGAAAGCATATTATACTGTGTGGGGCCACCGTGGAGCATTATACTGCGGGGGGCCTCTGGAGAGCATATTATACTGTTTTGGGCCACTGTGGAGCATTATACTGGAGGCCCCCCTAGATAGCATATTATACTGTTTGGGGTCACTGTGGAGCATTATACTGGGGAGGGGTCCCTCTGGAGAGCATGTTATATTCTGTGGGGCCTCTATGGAGCATTATAATGTGGGGGGGGGGGGCTCTGGATAGCATGTTATTTTCTGTGGGGCCACTTTGGAGCATTATGCTGAGGGGGCCCCTCTGGAGAGCATAATGCTCAAAAGTAACCCCACAGAATATAACATGCTGTCCAGAGCCCCCCCCCCCCACATTATAATGCTCCACAGAATATAACATGCTATCCAGAGGGTCCCCTCCCCAGTATAATGCTCTACAGGGGCCCCTCACAGTATAACATGCTATCCAGAGGGGGCCCCCTCCCCAGTATAATGTTCCACAGTGGCCCTACAGACTCCGTCAGTGCTATTATTAAATTATACTCTGGGGTCTCTTCAGACCCCAGAGTATAATAAGTGAAGGCCCGGGGGAGGTGAGGTAAAATAACAAACAGTTATACTCACCTTGTCTTACCTCTCCTGGGCCTCCTCGCGCTGCTCCGCTATCCCCGCCGGCGACCGCTTCCTCTTCTCTGCGGCTGACGTCATGCGTTGTGGACGTCACCGCTGAGGCCTGTGATTGGGCCTCAGCGATTACGTGAGGCACGCTGTCAGGATGCCCCACGTGACCGTTGTGGCCAGGCCTCAGCGGTGATGTCCGGAACGCAAGAAGATGATGTCGGACGCCAAGGACAGGTGAGTAAAAATGTTTGTTATTTTTACTCACCTAGGAACGGGCCCTGCGGCACATGACACTGGGTCCCTTTCTGTTATCTATATGGCCGGGCCTGACTCCGGGATCCGGAGTCATCAGGCTCCGGATCCCGGGGGGCCCCTTTGGGGACGGGGCCCTGGGCAATTGCCCAGTTTGCCCCCCCCCCCTAACACCGGCCCTGACTGTGAGGGTCACAAATCACCACCTGATTGCAAATAACAGATAACAGATCCCTCCGTCACGCCCCACAAATTTTCATGACTGTTTATTTCCCGATCTGTTGTAAATAACTTCTCTACGTATATTGCATTTTGTTATTCCAAGATCCTTTGAAGATCCATGTCTTGTATGTGTATAAATAGTGTGAATTTTCAGTTTCTTGTATTACACCATGTCTGAAGAAGAGAGCTAGAACTCTCGAAAGCTTACTATCAAATATACTCTAGTTTGCCTCTAAAAGGTATCGCCTGATTTCTTCACTCTTCCACGGCTAACATGGTACAACATTATACTACTCATTGCTAGGTCATGGAAAGTAAATACACCTATATCTAACAAAGAGTTTAGTGCCCTAATCCAGTTTGATTCTGTCATGGAAACCAAGACCATGCACCGTCTAAAACCTTTCCCTCCCCATTGGGATATCTGGAATGCATATATCTCTCGAGCCGCTTCTTCTTAGGTGAACACCTTTCTCTTCATGGGATAAATGCCTCTTTCATTGTTTGGACATACAGTGCCTTTCAAAAGTATTCATACCCCTTGAACTTTTTCACGTTTTGACACCTTACAACCACAAACCTGAATGTATTTTATTGAGATTTTAAGTGATAGACCAACACAAAGTAGCACATAATTGTGAAGTGGATTGAAAATGATACATGGTTTTCAAAATTTTAATCAAATAAAAATCTGCAGTGTGACATGCAAAAGTATTCAACCCCCTGTACTCCCCTAAATAAAATCCAGTGCAATCAATTGCCTTCAGAAGTCACTTAATTAGTTAACAGAGTCCAACCATAAATACACCTGTTCTGTGAAAGCCTCCGTGGTTTGTTAGAAAACACTAGTGAACAAACAGCATCATGAAGACCAAGGAACTCTCCAGACAGGTCAGAGATAAAGTTATGGAGAAGTTTAAAGCATATTCAAAAAGTGAAACAAATATGTGTGTACACAGCCCAAACTCACATATTGTAGTCCTCGGAAATTCATATGTCCTACTTCTGATGCATGGAATCCAATCTCCTCGGTCAGAGACAATAGAATAAACATACTGAAGAAAGGTCTGTAGATTCCAGCAAATCAAGAAGGGGTCCAGTGTTGTAAAAAATAACACTTAACTTTGAATTACTCCATAACGATGCTATGAGTAAGGGGCTTCGGTCCCGAAACATGTAAGCGGTTACATGTCATTTTTTATTTGGTCATTTTTATGTACAAGCAAAGTTATGGAGCAATTTCTTCAGCACGTTTAGAAAAACATATCCCAAGTTTTGAGCATCCCAAGGAGCACTGTTCAATCCATCATCCAAAAATGGAAAAAGTATTCTACAAATGCAAACCTACCAAGAAATGGCTGTCCAACTAAACTATCAGATCAAGCAAGGAGAGCACTGGTCAGAGTTGCAGCCAAGAGGCCCATGGTCACGCTGGAGGAGCTGCAGAAAGCCACAGCTCAGGTGGGAATATCTGTCCACAGGACAACTATAAGTCGTGCACGCCACAAATCTGGCCTTTATGGAAGAGTGGCAAGAAGAAAATCATTGTTGAAAGAAAGACATATGTGCCATTTGCAGTTTGCCACAGGCCATATAGGGGATGCAACAAACATGTGGAAGGTGGTGCTCTGGTCAGATGAGACCAAAGTGGAACTTTATGGTCTAAATGCAAAGCACTATGTGAGGCGGAAAAGTAAAACTGCTCATCACCCTGGACACACCATCCCCATTGTGAAACATGGTGGTGGCAGCATCATGCTGTGGGGATGCTTTTCTTCAAGAGGGAGAGGGAAGCTGGTCAGAGTTGATACACTGGAATGGTTTAGATCAAAGAATGTTCATGTGTTAGAGTCAGGATTGGTGGTTTGACCTACCGACTCCACAGTCCTGGGCTGCAGGGGATCATTCATGGTTTCAACCCAGTTAGGAAGAATAAAAAGACCAGCACAAGTTCAGGTGTCCAGAGCAGCAGGAAGCCATGAGGGCATACAGACTGTTCAGACTGTATATTTATATAGCGGTAGCCCTATATAGCGACCAATAATCACACAATCCATGATTATAGTACAATTCTGTGATCATTGGCTGCAGAATCCAGGCAGATGTTTGGCTGTATGCGGCTGCCACTATGTGAGCAATGCATCATTAGGGTATGTTCACACTTAGTTTTTTGCAGGTGGATTTTGAGGCAGAATCCGACTCAAAATCCACCTCAAAAAATGTCTCACAACTTTTCCATTCATTTCATTGAGAGTTAGTAGTATATTTTTTTTCCTCTGATTATTCAACTATAGGAAAAAAGCATCATGATCTACAGGAGGATACTGTGTGGGGGCCACTGTGGGCATATAATACTATGTGGGGGCCACTGTGGAGCATATGATACTGTGTGGGGGCCACTGTGGAGCATATGGTACTGTGTGGGGGCCACTGTGGAGTGGCATTATTAACAGTATCAGGCTGTTCACACGGTGGAATCTGGCACTGATTTTGTAGCGGATTTCACCTCTAAATCAGCAGCTGATTCCTACCTCATTCTGAAAAAAAAAAAGCGTCCTGCTGGATCTTGCCGCAGATTCTGCAGCTGATTTGAACATCGCGGCTTGAAACTCCCCACTGGTTATACTCATTCATTTGGGCCTAATCAGTGATGGAAAACCGCAAAAGAATGCTGATGTTCTGTACCGTGATCCTGTGCCAGAAGATAAAGAAGAATCCGAGGCAGATGTCCACCTCAAATTCCTCTTTACTTTCCGATAGCTGAATAGGTTGTATCTATTTGTGTGGAATGGACTGTATTACAGTGTACTCCAATAGATCCACCTCAGCAAACAACACACAATTTCAATTTTTTTTTTTTGCTGCAGTGTGCATGAGTTACTCCAAAAGGGGCCCACTGGGGCTCTGTTGCCCAAGGGCCCACACAAACCTGGAGTCGGCCCTGGGTCTTACCTATATATTTCATGCCACATTCACAGATCATTTTATAGATTACACCCTGTGTCATATAGTTAATGAACTCTCTATACACAAAAATGTCCCCTCTCACTAATGAGCTAAATTCTTTACCTGTTTTGATGAAGGGACATGCAATAAACTTGCTACATTTATTTATTACATTTTTTTAAGGTACCCTACCCTCTAGACATGAAATTAGATGTTTTAATTTCACTTTTATGCCTATTCATCGTATAATATTATTGTTGTTTATTTGTGCAGCACCATTGATTTCATGTTGCTTTCTATTGTATAATCATTCCCTATATTTTTCTTGTTGTTTTATTGTATATTTGTACAGTTGGCCTGATGAAGCCGCCAGTTTAAGGTGTCGAAACGCATTGCCATTCCCCAATAAAGGATCAATATCACTTTTATATGTCAGCATCGCATTATTAAGTCCCGTTACTTTTTATTTTTTATTATTTTTTTCTTACATTTAAAACATCTCACTACTGCTCTCTCCAGGTCTGTTTGTTTGTTTGAGTTGGAAGGGACCTCAAGGGCCATCGAGTCCAACCCTCTGCAAAAGCAGGAATTCCTAAAACATCCCAGCTATATACCTATCCAGTTTCCGCTTGAAGATTTCAATTGATGAAGAACTCACCACCTCCCATGGCAGCCTATTCCACTCTCTCACTACCCTTACTGTTAGAAAATTTTTCCTAATGTCTAATCTGAATCTCCTTCCCCTTAGTTTCATCCCATTACTTCTCGTGCTTCCTTCTGCTAATGAGAAAAGGGTAGATCCCTCTGCACTGTGACAACCTTTCAGATATTTAAATACCACTATTAAGTCTCCCCTTAGCCTTCTCTTCTGCAAACTAAGCAGTCCCAATTCTTTTAGCCTCTCTTCGTAGGACATGGTTTGTAGTCCTTCCACCATTTTGGTTGCTCTTCTCTGGACCTGCTCCAATAAATCAATGTCTTTCTTAAACTGGGGAGCCCAGAACTGTACACAGTATTCCAGGTGGGGTCTGACCAGGGCAGAGTACAGCGGAATAATTACCTCTCTTGATCTAGCTTCAATGCTCGTCTTGATACATCCTAGAATTTTATTAGCCTTTTTAGCCACCGCACCGCACTGTTGACTCATGTTGAATTTGCGATCTATTATTATGCCCAGATCCTTTTCCCCTGTACTCTCACTTAGTACTATTCCTCCCATACTATATATGCTTCTTGCATTTCTGTTACCCAGATGTAGAACTTTGCATTTGTCCCTGTTGAATACCATTTTGTTCACCTCAGCCCATTGTTCCAGTGTGTCCAAGTCCTTTTGGATGCATTCTCTCTCCTCTCTAGTGTTGGCCATTCCTCCTAGCTTTGTATCATCTGCAAATTTTATTAGTTTCCCATTAACCCCATCATCCAGATCATTTATAAAAATATTAAAAAGTACTGGGCCCAGGACAGAGCCCTGCGGCACCCCGCTTTTTACTTTCTTCCAGTTTGATGTATAGCCATTTAGAATTACTCGTTGTGCCCGATCATTAAGCCAATTGTGAACCCACCTCACTGATATTTTATCAAAGCCATACTTGATCATTTTTTCAATAAGAATGTTATGTGATACTTTATCAAAGGCCTTACTAAAGTCAAGATATACTATGTCCACTGCATTTCCCTGGTCCAACCATTCAGTGACTTTATTATAGAAGGAAATAAGATTAGTCTGACAAGATTTATTAGGCATAAAGCCGTGCTGGCTCTGATTAATTAAAGCCTTCCCATCCAGGTACCTAATTAAATGTTCTTTAACGATTTGTTCAAAGATTTTTCCTACTATCGAGGTCAGACTTACCGGCCTATAATTTCCTGGGTCGTCCCTATTCCCCTTTTTGTAGATGGGGACCACATTTGCCCTTTTCCAATCTAGAGGGACCACTCCTGTTTCCCATGACTTATTAAAGATTATTGCAAGGGGTTCTGTTATTTCCTCTGCTAATTCTTTTAAAACTCTAGGGTGTAAATCATCCGGTCCTGGGGACTTGGTTTCCTTAATCTTAGCTAAATGTTCTCTTACCAAACCTTCACTTATAATCAGCTTGGAGTCCTCATTCCCCTCATCACTATCACCATTAATGTTGATATTACCATCCATTTCTTGGGAGAAGACGGATACAAAATATGAATTTAGTAACTCCACCTGCTGATCCACCATGTTAACTTTTTCACCCTTTTCGTTCTTTAGGACTCCAATGGTTTCCTTCACTTTTCTTTTGCTCTTAACATATCCCCAAAAACCTTTTGTATCTAGGTCAATTACTTTTGTATCTAGAAATGACGGTGTACCAGTCTATCCCTCCGTAACCTTATTTTTTTCTTTTGAGACATAATTTTTTCATGTATGACAATGTTTTCTTTTTACAAATACAAGGTGCCCCTATGGGTGCTTCTTTTTCCCCATCCATAGCTAATATTTTTATGGCTTGGTGGGAAGAATCTTTTATTTTTTCATTCCGATAATCCATTTGTAAATTCTTTGCATTGTTACGGGTGCTACATCGACGATATCCTTATCATTTGGTTCGGAGATGAAGCATCCATACCTAATTTCATTCAGTACATTAATTCTAATGAAATCAATTTACAGTTCACATTTAATACTCATTCCTCAGAAATTTGTTTTCTGGACATTTTTTTAAGAGGTAATTGTAATACAAGTATTATAGAAACTTCGCTATATAGAAAACCTTCATCAGGTAATACTATTCTTTTAGCTACCAGCCATCATCCTAAACACACAATTAAGTCTATACCAGAGGGGAAACTTATTAGAACAAAGTGAGCTTGCTCTTTAGAAAAGGATTATACTGTCCGGAGTACTATTACTTTAGATAGATTAAAAAAGCGAGGTTATCCCAATTGCTCCTTGAATAAAGCTCAAAATTTAGTAGATCAAAGGTCTCGTTCTTCTTTGTTATCTAACAATCGTTTTAATAGAAATTCCAATAATCATAATAAAATTGTTTTTTCAACCCCCTTTAGCGCACAATATCAAAGCATCGTTATATCGGAAGGGGTACAATATATTGCTAAACGGGGACGCACAATTGGTAATTCATTATCACCTAGCATGTTCACTACTATTAAACTGACGTCATCAACTTGGTTAGACTTGAAGGTTTTTTTTTTAAATGTGGACTAAATAGATGCAGTGTTTGCAAATATGTGAAAAAATCTGCAAACTTTCGAGTTGTTGGTGGTGACAAAACTTACGAAATTAAGAGCTTTTTAAATTGCAACAGTCATCACATTGATTATAATATTGAATGTACGAGTTGCAATTTATTATATGTAGGATGTTCTATTAGAGCGGTAAAAATAAGGATAGCCGATCATTTTTCATTAATACATGGTGGCAATGTTTCATCTTTTCAGTTTTATGCCATAGAACATGTTCACAAGCCCAATCGTGGGGGTAATTGGAGGAAATTGGTATTAAAAAGAGAAGCATGGTCTTAATATTCGGTCGGATCTGTCTTATATTTATTAATTAGTTATGTTGAAATTATATTACAATGATATATATATACATACATATAATCTTTATATAATGGTAATGTTATTATTCTTATTAAATTCATTGGTGTTTCATGTTTAACGATATTCCCACTTTACAATTTAAATTTTTGACATAGGATGCACTTATTTCATTGGTTGACGGCATTTCTCCCGCTTTCTTTTTTGAATTTATCCATGTGATGCATTGTGTGTTTTAGTTTGCGATTTTCCCGCTTAGTAATTTAATGTGTCACCGTTATTGTATTGGACGACGGCATTATTTGCCACTCGTCTTTTTGAATTTATTCAATGGATGTATCATGTGAACTATTCCTTTGATCATGTGTTATTCTTTCACATGACTTTTTCCCTTTGAATTTTTTGGAGGGAATTTTCCGATTATAGTATGTACAGCTTTCTATTGGATGACGGCAGAGAAAAAATTTTATATAGTCATGTGAAATATCACGTGATCATCTTTTTTGTATTGTATTCATGTGATCTTCCTCCCTCTTTTGAATTTTATGGAGGGAGATGGAGAGAATGCCGTTATATGTTATACATATTGTTTTAATTGGTTGACAGCATTGGTGATTTGATCATGTGATCTCTCCCTTTGGAATTTTGAATTTTATAGAGGGAATGTCGTGATACGTTATATACATCGTCTTAATGAAACGCTATATGTAAGTTTGTATTTTTTATTTTTATATATTTGGGATATAATTATATGTATGTATTTTATATATTATGGAGGCTATAAAATTGTAATTTTATATGTCACATATATATTTATATCGTATAGGAATGTAAATAGTTAAATCTGCTAGTGGGTGGAGATCCCTGATTCATTTGTGTTTTAAATTCAGTTGTGTTTTGATCCTTATTTAGCCATGACTAAGGGGCTATAAGCCCTAAAACGTGTAGGCTTTTCTGTGGATCTTTTTCCCATGTAACTGTTGTTACTTTTTTAATCCATTATGAAATAAAAGTTATATTTTATTCAAATAATTACAACTCTTGGATGCTGGAACCGGTTTTATTTTCCATTTCCCATACATTTTCCTCTGAAGAAGTCCGGAGAGCGTTCCTTTGCATTCTGTGACGTTTTTCTATGGATTTCATCTGCATATGGATATGGTGAGCTGAAGATTCAACTCTTTTTTTTTGTTTAACTCAGTAACCTGCCATGCCGGAATGTAATCTGTGCTTGATTCCCCACTATGCCTTTCAGATTTGCGTCCATCAACAAAATTCCCCAGTGTTTGAGGATAACCTCAAGGGCAGTCTGGGCACTGTTATCGAAAGTTGCAATAAGTTTCACTACATCTGTTTTCTTAGATGCTTTCTCCTTAGGAATACCGCTATGATCACATTTCAGAGCATCCTTAAATGCCTTTCTGAGGATGCCATCAGTGTAGCTGTGTTCACAGAACTGATAACTAAGGACCTGACACTGTCTGATAAATTTGCTCTTAGCTAAGCAATTGCGCCTCAATCTCAGATATTGTTCTTTTGTGATACCTTTTTTGAAGGGTGAAGGGTGGCTCCTCTCCCAACTAGGAGGGTGTTGTTGATGTCAGCTTCCTATATACTGCAATATCTCCAGTATACCCTTCTGATTTGAACATCCAAAATTGGTAAAAAAAGACAAATCAGGTTGCTATTTACACCCTCAATAAAGATTGATAAAGGAAGTCTCAGACACCCTCCAGATGGCAAAAAAACAGAGGTAGCAGAATTAACCCAAAATGCTGCAGCAGTTTAAACAATTCTAGAAGTTCGGTTTAACTCTAATACATCTGTATGCAGGGCCACATCTGCCAAGAGGAGAATCTCGTCTCAGGTGGGGTGCGATGGTGCGAGGTTCACCCAGCGGTTTTGTTCAGACCAAAGATGTCCATACAGTGCTGGCCAAAAGTATTGGCACCCCTGCAATTCTGTCAGATAATACTCAATTTCTTCCAGAAAATGATTGCAATCACAAATGCTTTGGTAATAATATCTTCATTTAATTTGTCTTCAATGGAAAACCACAAAAAGAATTGTCAAAAAGCCAAATTGGATATAATTCCACACCAAACATAAAAAAGGGGGTGGACAAAAGTATTGGCACCCTTTGAAAAATCAGGTGATGCTTCTCTAATTTGTGTAATTAACAGCACCTGTTACTTACCTGTGGCACATAACAGGTGGTGGCAATAACTAAATCACACTAGCAGCCAGTTGAAATGGATTAAAGTTGACTCAACCTCTGTCCTGTGTCCTTGTGTGTACCACATTGAGCATGGAGAAAAGAAAGAAGACCAAAGAACTGTCTAAGGACTTGAGAAGCAAAATTGTGAGGAAGCATGAGCAATCTCAAGGCTACAAGTCCATCTCCAAAGACCTGAATGTTCCTGTGTCTACCGTGCGCAGTGTCATCAAGAAGTTTAAAGCCCATGGCATTGTGGCTAACCTCCCTAGATGTGGACGGAAAAGAAAAATTGACGAGAGATTTCAACGAAAGATTGTGTGGATGGTGGCTAAAGAACCTCGACTAACATCCAAACAAGTTCTAGCTGCCCTGCAGTCCGAGGGTACAACAGTGTCAACCCGTACTATCCGTCGGCGTCTGAATGAAAAGGGACTCTATGGTAGGATACCCAGGAAGACCCCACTTCTGACCCAGAGACATAAAAAAGCCAGGCTGGAGTTTGCCAAAACTTACCTGAGAAAGCCAAAAACTTTTTGGAAGAATGTTCTCTGGTCAGATGAGACAAAAGTAGAGCTTTTTGGGAAAAGGCATCAACATAGAGTTTACAGGGAAAAAAAAGAGGCCTTCAAAGAAAAGAACACGGTCCCTACAGTCAAACATGGCGGAGGTTCCCTGATGTTTAGGGGTTGCTTTGCTGCCTCTGGCACTGGACTGCTTGACCGTGTGCATGGCATTATGAAGTCTGAAGACTACCAACAAATTTTGCAGCATAATGTAGGGCCCAATGTGAGAAAGCTGGGTCTCCCTCAGAGGTCATGGGTCTTCCAGCAGGACAATGACCCAAAACACACTTCAAAAAGCACTAGAAAATGGTTTGAGAGAAAGCACTGGAGACTTCTAAAGTGGCCAGCAATGAGTCCAGACCTGAATCCCATAGAACACCTGTGGAGAGATCTCAAAATGGCAGTTTGGAGAAGGCACCCTTCAAATCTCAGGGGCCTGGAGAAATTTGCCAAAGAAGAATGGTCTAAAATTCCAGAAGAGCATTGTAAGAAACTCATTGATGGCTACCGGAAGCGGTTGTTCGCAGTTATTTTGTCTAAAGGTTGTGCTACCAAGTATTAGGCTGAGGGTGCCAATACTTTTGTCCGGCCCATTTTTGGAGTTTTGTGTAAAATGATCAATGATTTGACTTTTTTTTTCATTCTCTTTTGTGTTTTTTCATTGCAAGCAAAATAAATGAAGATATTATTACCAAAGCATTTGTGATTGCAATCATTTTCTGGAAGAAATTGAGTATTATCTGACAGAATTGCAAGGGTGCCAATACTTTTGGCCAGCACTGTAACAGAACCGCTGTTTATATATATATATAAAGACAATTATTGCCCTGATTTACTCCCCCCTTGACTACTGTAACTCCTTACTAATCGGTTTTCCCCTTACTAAACTCTCCCCTTGTTAAATATTATTAGAGTGCAATATTCATAGCGTTAAGTCTATTCTGCTGACAAAACTCTTGTATCTTATGGTGCATGGGTGTGGTTAGGGTTTACTATTCTAGTATGGTCCAAATACAGTAGTAGAAAGTATAAGGATGTTGGGAAACACCCCCTCTCATGAATATAAATGATTGACAGACACACATGTCTGGGTCTCTCTCCCTTTCGGTGTCTCTCTCTTCCGACTTGTCTTACTTCCTCTGACACCTTGGAAGGATGGCAGAATTGTCCTACAGAAGACCAACACACATTGATGAATAAGCATGAGCCAAGATGTCTGCAAGAGAACCATCTTGAAGAAACCTAACTCTGAACTTCTCCTATGATGTAAGACATTGACTGATATTTCTGTTATGCTGGAAGGTTTCCATGTATCTATTTTTCCATGAAGACTTCAATAAATCTCCATGTTTTTATAAGAAGCTGAGTCCTCCAATAATGTTACCTTATGGGTCAACACGTAAGGATTTCATTAAATTGTAAAGTATTTTACAATTAACAGATATTATTTTACACCCCTCTACAATGTATTCTGAATGCAGCGGCCAGGCTCATCTATCAGTCTAGATGCTACAGCGTTGCCTCCGGTCTGTGTCAGTCACTACATTGGCTGCCTATTCAATACAGAATACAATATAAACTTATCACCCTCATCCACAAGGCTCTCCATAATGCTGCACCTCCCTACATTTCCTCCCTCATCTCTGTCTATTGCCCAACCCGTACTCTCCGTTCACACAATGGCCTAAGACTAACATCTTCTATTGTTAGAACCTCCCATCCCCGTTTCTAAGATTTCTCCCAAGTTGCACCACTTCTCTGGAATGCTCTATCCCGGACAATCAGATTAACTCCCAATTTTTACAGTTTCAAGCGCAAACTAAAGACAAATAATTTCAGACAGGCCTATCACAACTCCGAATGTAAACCCTTCTGTAGTTATTATGCTTAAAACGAACCTTCCTCTGTTCATGCTCCCACATTACCCCATAGGATATAATGCCGTTTCAGACTAACTTTATATGTCCAGGCACCATCTGCATGTTACAGGACACGACTGGTGACGGCTCATACAGCTTTATATATGTGTAATGACAGTAACCTCTATTACAAAATTGTCTGACCATTGTATAAGCAATGCTACCTCTGATGCCACCTCTGCTATCTCTTGTGTCACCCACTCTACCTCATAGATTGTATGCTCTTGCGAGCAGGGTCCTTAGTCCCATTGTGTGAATTTCTTTGTAATGTACCTTTTTTGTCTGTACTTGAACCCAACAAATTGTACAGTTCTGCGGAATATGTTGGCGCAATATACATAAAATGTATTATTAAATTATTATTATTATTATTATTATTATTTTTAATATGAAAAATTACTTTTTATCCAATAAAATGTTGCACTAGGCACACATTTCTCATTTTCACAAAAGGAAAAAAAAAGCACCCTACAGTTTATTACACAATTTCTGCTGAACACGAAAACATACCATCTGGGGTCGTAGGAACTGAAAGAACGCTATTTGTCTTTTAGAGGGGAAATTTTGCTGGAATTGTTTTTGGGTGTCATGTCTCATTCACAGATATACTGCAGGGATATACTGAGCATTTTGATCCCACAGTTGTTTCATAGATTTTATTAAGATTGGGCAGTGAAAATGAAAAATTATATTTTCTGCAATAAAATGTTTTAGTCAAAAATTTTTATTTTTTCAAGAGGTTTAAAGGAGAACATGCATCCCACAATTTGTAACGCAATTTGTCTTCACTACGGAAATTCCTCATATGTGTAGGAAAACTGCTGTTTTAGCACACGTCAGGGCACAGAAGGCAGGGAGCCCCATTAGGTTTTTGGAGGGTAGAATAATTTTCAGGTGCCACGACACATTTGCTCCTAAGATGCTAATGCAGTGGAGAGTACAAAGAAGTTACTTCATTTTGGAACCTGCAACCCTCAAAGGCTATAATTATTATTTTGATCCCAGAGATGCTTTCCAAAAAGATGGTGTAAAATGAAGTGGACATTTTCCCAGATAGGCCATTTCAATGCCCAATATGTTCTGCCCATCTCATGCCACTGTGAAAAGTCATCTCTCCAGTTATTATGCTCTGTTTCCTGATTTTGGAAACACCCTATATATACGGCCCTAATCTTTTGCTTAAAAATATGGTAGGGCTTAGAAATGAAGAAGCACCGTGAGCATTTGAGGCTTAATTTGGTTTTACATTGCAATGGCAAGCAATTGCAGAGGGTCTGAGGCAAAATTTAAAAAATTGACCCCCCTATTTTACAAAGTACTGCACTCAAAGAATGCATCATGGGGCATAGCAAGCATTTTTACCCCTTGAGCATTGAATGATTTTAATTTCCAGAAATAAATGCGCAATTAAAAGTGCAGAATTTTTCCATAGATCCCCCATTTCAGTGTCCAATATGTTGCGCCCAGCTTGTGACAGCAGAGACAAACACTCCAAAAACTGTTAAGCGGGTTATTCTTCGTACAACAGCTTTTGGAGCGTTCGTCTCTAACAGAAGCTGAACACAACAATTGTGCATTAAAATTACATATTTCTGGAAAAATTGTCATTTTCACAGCTGATGGTGCATTCATTCCTGGACAATACATTTATGCAACACTTGGGGGGTAGAAATGCTCACTGTAGCCCTGGCTAAATTCCTTGAGGAGTGTAGTTTCCAAAATGGGGACACATGTCAAGGAATACCACTTTACTGGCATTTCAGGAACTCTGCAAAATTGGCATGGCATTCAAAAACCAAACCGTTGCTAAAACCCAAATAGCGATACTTCTCTTCTGCAACCTGCTGTGTGCCCAAACAATAGTTTATATCCACATATAATAGTTAACTGGGGTATTCTGGGTACAACAATGTCATATGTGGGTATAGGTATGTGGGTACAGCAGGGCACAGAAGAGAAGAAGCGCTGTTTGGCTACCAGAGCGCAGATTTACAGTACAGACCAAAAGTTTGGACACACCTTCTCATTCCAAGAGTTTTCTGTATTTCCATGACTATAAAAATTGTAGATTCACACTGAAGGCATCAAAACTATGAATTAACACATGTGGAATTACATACTTAACAAAAAAGTGTGAAACAACTGAAAATATGTCTTATATTCTAGATTCTTCAAAGTAGCCACCTTTTGCTTTGATTACTGCTTTGCACACTCTTGGCATTCTCTTGATGAGCTTCAAGAGGTAGTCACCTGAAATGGTCTTCCAACAGTCTTGAAGGAGTTCCCAGAGATGCTTAGCACTTGTTGGCCCTTTTGCCTTCACTCTGCGGTCCAGCTCACCCCAAACTATCTCGATTGGGTTCAGGTCTGGTGACTGTGGAGGTCAGGTCATCTGGCGTAGAACCCCATCAATCTCCTTCTTGGTCAAGTAGCCCTTACATAGTCTGGAGGTGTGTTTGCGGTCATTGTCCTGTTGAAAAATAAATGATGGTCCAACTAAACACAAACCGGAGGTTGGAACCAAAGATCTCAAATTTGGACTCATCAGACCAAAGCACAGATTTCCACATGTCTAATGTCCATTCCTTGTGTTCTTTAGCCCAAACAAGTCTCTTCTGCTTGTTGCCTGTCCTTAGAAGTGGTTTCCTAGCAGCTATTTTACCATGAAGGCCTGCTGCACACAGTCTCCTGTTAACAGTTGTTGTAGAGATGCGTCTGCTGCTAGAACTCTGTGTGGCATTGACCTGGCCTCTAATCTGAGCTGCTGTTAACCTGAGATTTCTGAGGCTGGTGACTCGGATGAACTTATCCTCCACAGCAGAGGTGACTCTAGGTCTTCCTTTCCTGGGGCGGTCCTCATGTGAGCCAGTTTCTTTGTAGCACTTGATGGTTTTGGTCACTGCACTTGGGGACACTTTCAAAGTTTTCCCAATTTTTTGGACTGACTGACCTTCATTTCTTAAAGTAATGATGGCCACTTGTTTTTCATTACTTAGCTGCTTTTTTCTTGCCATAATACAAATTCTAACACTCCATTCAGTAGGACTATCAGCTGTGTATCCACCTGACTTCTGAACAACACAACTGATGGTCCCAACCCCATTTATAAGGCAAGAAATCCCACTTATTAAACCTGACAGGGCACACCTGTGAAGTGAAAACCATTTCAGGTGACTACCTCTTGAAGCTCATCAAGAGAATGCCAAGAGTGTGCAAAGCAGTAATCAAAGCAAAAGGTGGCTACTTTGAAGAACCTAGAATATAAGAAATATTTTCAGTTGTTTCACACTTTTTTGTTAAGTTTTTTAAATCCATATGTGTTAATTCATAGTTTTGATGCCTTCAGTGTGAATCTACAATTTTTATAGTCATGAAAATACAGAAAACTCTTGGAATGAGAAGGTGTGTCCAAACTTTTGGTCTGTACTGTAGATGGTTCGATTTTTGGACGCAATGTCATGTTTGCAGAGTCCCTGAGGTGCCAGTAAAGTTGAATGCACCAGAAAGTGACCCTATTTTGAAAACTGCACCCCTCAAAGAATTTATCAATTGGTGTAGTGAGCATTAGTTTCTCATAAGTGAATATATAAGCTCTGCAGAGTACATTGCTGTTTTCCCACTAGCATCTATGACATGGGCGCGGGGTCATCCTGGGGGGGGGTCAGTGCTGGTGTATTTTTCATCATAATCTCTAAATCTGGGGTATACCCTTTTATTTGCTTGCATAGTTTATGCATTTCCTTCTTGCTGCAACCAGTTTAATCCTAATGATTTGGTGATTTTCGGGGTTTTTGTCTTCACATTGTGCAAGCTATTTTTTTTTTTTTTTTCTGGTGTAGCAGCCATAACGGGGCTTGATTTTTGTGAGATGAGAAGTACTTTTTAATGACATCATTTTGGGGTGCCAATAATTTATTGACTAAATTTTATTAACTCTTTCTGGGTGGGATTTAAAAAAAAAAAATTAAAAAATACATTTTTGCATCACCATCTTCTGAAAAGTATAACATTTTTATTTTTCTGTTGACAGAGCTGGTTGAGAGCTAATTTTTTGTGGGACAACCTGTGCTTTTTATTGGTACCATTTTTGGGTTCATATGACCAAACTTTTTTTGTCGTAATAGGAGGCCTGAACCTGGTTCAATAGGTTAACACCACAATACACATGTATTGCTGTGTACAAGAGGATCACAGCCTCCATTATGGGAAGAATCAACCAGGTACTGTAGGTCTAATGACTCACCTATTCTGAATATTACACCAATTACCATAAGGGACTTAGTTCTTAAACCTAAGAGTACCTTTAATCCTCTACAAGGTTCACATTCACTTGAGCCCTTCACTTACCTAGTAAATTGTGATATTACTAGATTATGTTCCGATATGTAGAAAGGCATTTTACATAGTCCAACGAACTTGTCCAGTAAAGAACAAAAAGCTTTGACTTTCAATCGAGGACAAGGATTGTATTATTAAACCTGACAACAAGGGGGGAGCACTAATGTCTTATGGGACAAAAACCATTATACTGCAGAAATTAAATCACAACTTTTGGACACCAAGGTCTATAGAAAAACAACAACTGATCTGACTCACTCGATCATGGCCAAAATCAAACAAAAGGTGGACCTATACATCTTAAAGGGGGGGGGGTATTGACCTCGAGACCCATAAGTTCTTAATACAACTAAATCCTATCATACCAGTCTTTTATGTGTTACCAAAAATACACAAAAGACTGTATAATCCATCAGGGAGCCCCAAACGGACTCTGTCCTTTCTCCATTGTTTATTCTGCTCGAAAAAAATCCTCACCACTTTAAAACTGTTAGATATGGGTGATTTACTACATCAGATTAAAAATTTAAAGTTTAAAATTTATTTTATTATATTTCATATGATTTATTGCTAGTGATATTTCTATTTCTATCTTGATTCTCCCTAATATATTTTTTCTTTTTCTTGCAGAATCGCTAATCATAGTAGGATTACAGTAACCAGTCAATCTGTAACTGAATTGCAGTCCCCCCCCCCCTTCTCGCCCCCTCCTCTCCTTCATGTGCGGCAGGGACTTCCGCCGGAAGATAACACAGGAACAGCAGGACTGGATCATGCTAGGAGACACCTGAGCACTGGGGACAGGTATTTATTTATTATGCTTACTTATACAGCAGCACTTTACAGACATTGATAGGTGAGAATGGGTTTATTTTATTTTTTCACCTTCCCCAACATTATAAAAAAAAAAAAGGCTATCCTGGACCACCCCTTTAAGTAAACGACCCAAAAACACCTTAAGGACACAGCCCATTTTTCAAAACTGACGTGCTACTTTATGTTTCAATAACTTTGAGATGCTTTAACTTACCCATGCAATTTTGAGACTGTTTTCATGACACAATGTAATTCATGTTAGTGGTAAGCATTGATCAATTTTTTTTTGTATTTATTTATTAAAAAAAATATGGGAAATTTGATGGAAATTTGGAAAAATTCTCAATTTTCAAACTGTGAAATGCTCTGCTTTTCAGACAGATCATACCACCCAAATACATTAATAAATATTATCTACCATAAATCTGTTTTATATTGGTATTATCTTTTTATCAAACCTGAATTTATTTTGGACGTTAGAAGGCTTACAAATGTAACTGCGATTTTCCTGATTTCAAAGAAAATTTCCCAAACCCATCTCATTAGGGACCATTTCAGTTTTGAGGGGTATTTTAAAGGTAGAATTACCCCAAATGTTAATGTAAAGTGATGTATGCAGCACACCAAAGAGGAGGAAAAGCAAATTTTCTTGGAATAGTTTTCAGGTGCCATGTCTCATTTATAGAGCTCATAAAAGTAGCAGTACAATGAAACCCCCCAAAAGTGACCCCATTTTGGAAATTATACCCCTCAAATTTATCAAGAGGTATAGTGAGCATTTTGACCCAACAGGTGTTTCACACATTCTATTAACAGTGAGACGTAAAAATGAAAAATTACTAAAATGTCACTTTATCCCCAAATTTTTCATTTTCAGAAGGGGTTAAAAAGAGAAAAAGCACCCCACAGTTTGTTAAACTGAACTGTTTCTGTATGTGGTCATAATTTGCTGTAGGGGTACATGGTGGGGCTTGCAATGGAAAGATCGCTTTTGGAGGGCAGATTTTGCTTAATAGTTTTCGGGTGCCATGTCGCATTTGCAGACCCCCGAGAGAAGCAATTCAATGGAAACCCTCAAAAAGTGACCCAATTTTGGAGAATGCACCCCAAGGGGTATAGTGACCATTTTGACCCCACAGCTTTATCACAGATTTTATTAACATTGAGATGTAAAAATGAAAAATTACTCCTCTAAAACCTAGGTGCATCTTATAAAGCAAAAAATATGGTAATATGTTACCCTTAGTCTATCAGTCTGTACAATTACAATGATAATTTATATAGATTTTTATTTGTTATTAATATGGGGGAAAAAATCTATTGTTTTTGCATCGCTATTTTCTGAGAGGCATAGCATTTTTATTTTTCTATGATGGAGCTGCTTGAGGGCTTATTTTTTGAGGGACAAACTTTGCTTTTTATTGGTACCATTTTAGGTTATATATGAGTTTTTGATCACTTTTAATGCCATATTTTGTGAGGTGAGATGGTAAAAATCGTTATTTCTGGACTTTTTTTTTTTCTTTTTTGAGGTTCACCATGAAGGATAACTAATGGTTTTGTTTATTGTACAGTTTGTTACAAATGCAGCAATACAAAATGTGTGGGCATAAGGTTGCTAGGGCATACCTCCCAACTTTCAAAGGACAGAAAGAGGGACAAAATGCACGCCGCTGCAAATTTAGCTCCACCCACTCCTACATTGACTTAGCCCATTCTGATCCATTTTTCCATGTGCCTCCACACAGTATAATGCTCCTACAGTCACCCTAACATTATATGCCCCGACATTATAATGTTCCCCTCCAATTGCCCCACAGTATTAAGTCTCTCTCCTCATGCCCCAGTTTAAACTGGGAGAAAGTAGAGGGGAACATTAAACTGGGGCAGCTGGAGTGGAACATTATACAGTGGGGGTAGTTGGAGGGGGACATTAAACTGGGGGCAATTAGAGACAGACATGTCCCCCTCCAGCTACCCCCCTACAGTTTAATGTCTTCCTCCAGTTGCCCACAGTTTAATGTCACCCTTTATCTGCCCCCCCAGTTTAATGTCCACTCCTCAATCTGCCCCCAGTTTGATGTCCCCCCTCCATCTGTTCCCATTTTAATGTCCCCCCTCCATCTGCATTCAGTTTAATTGCCCCCTTCATCTGCCTTCAGTTTAATTGCCCCCTACATCTTCCCCTAGTTCCCCCCTCTTTCTCACACATGCTGTCTCTTCTCTCCTCCTTACCTTCTATCAGTAACCGTTCCCAGCACCTTCCTCTTTCTGTGTAACACCGCACTGTCCTGTAGTGTCCAGAATAGCTCCGCCCACCCAAGAATCTGATCACATGGTCATGACGTCATCAAAGGTCCTTTAGCCCACTAGGATTTAGCATCTACCATTTAGCCTTTACCCTACTCTAGCAAAGTTTGTTAACAACAAAACACTTCATGGGCATGGCGGGACAAACTGTAAGCTATCTGGGACGGCGGGACAGCAGTGTAAAATCGGGACTGTCCCGCCAAATCCGGGACAGTTGGGAGCTATGTCTAAGGGGTTAATACCCACAATTGGAGCTTCACTCCGGTCGCAGGTGTTACATACGGATTTCAGCTGTTTCTTACACCTGACATCTGCTCTCGAAAATTTCTTAGCCAAGCTGGATATAATACACATTGAAATCAAGGTAACTGTTTATGTCTGCCTTCTTAAAAAAGATGTGTAGTATGTATTTTTCCCTCTAGTTCTACTCTAATCAGGCCAAGGAACTCAATCAGATCCACAGAGAAATGAGTGAATGAGGGTAAAAAAGATTTTATGTTCAGAGTTTTCATAAAATCATATACCTCATTTTCCATTCTATTCCATGCAATATTTTATAATCTTGTGTCCTAAAGGCAAAAGTATTGTAGATAAGATACCTTTATTGGCTAACCAGAAAAATTACATTACCAAGCTTTCAAATCACAGAGGCTCCTTCTTGAGGTATTTAATGAATGACTGAGAACACAGCACAACACTGGCAAGATGCTACACAAAGGTAATTAGTTCACAAGGCGGTACATTAGTGAGATAAGACAGGGTAATTAAACTGAAGTTATAGGGGTGAAGACTTGTTTGTTCAGGGGTCTGGAGTCTGATGGAGAGGGGGGAGTGAATTGTATCTAAGGACTCATAAATCCAGGTGTTAGATGGAGTCTTTTTGCCAATTCTAAGAATCTTATCACAGGTTTGAATTCCCAATTTGTTCTCTGCCATTTTTGAAGAGACCTTTTTAGAATCCAGTCTAACCCAGAGAAGTGTTTTCCCACCAGGGTATTCAGCTGCAATTTTATTGTGTGTAAATTCATCCTGGCCTGCATTTTTTTCTTTATCCAATGTAAATTCCTTGATTGGGGCACCTTGTACACAGTATCATGTACACCACATTGTACATCCAAGAAGCACACAGACAACTCTCAGGTAAGAAATGCTACACCCAGCTTAATGAAGACCCCACAGAATAATACACAAGGGAACTTACAAATATCATCAATAGCTTCAGCACTATGTCTAACAGTCTGCTGGAACTTATACTGAACAGTCCCAAGATGGGTACATTCTATATGTTACCAAAATACATAAAGAAGGCAATCCAGCAAGTAATTCTAGTGTTGGCATTTTAACTGAGTGTATTTCTGGTTGGGTTGAAAACACTCTAAAATCCTTGGTGAGGAGCAACCTATCTACGTCCAGGACACCACAGATATACTCTGCAAATTCTCAGCCTTGGGTCCACTACCTGAAGAAGCAATATTGGCTACCATGGATATAGAATCTCTTTAATCCAACATTCTCCATGAGAAAAAAAAAACTTCAACTCATCCTACCATCAGACTCACTCAACTTCTCGAAATCTCAAATACATTTCTATCATATATCTATCATAAGGGGGAGCTATTATTTATAAGAGGACAACTATTTATAAGGGGGGTATAATTGTTAAGAGGGCTATTATTTATAATGGTAACTTATTTATGTGAGGGCTAGTATTAATACTGGGGAACTATTTATAAAGGGAGCAGTATTAGTTTTAAAAGGTGACTGTTACTTATTATGCTTACTTATATAGCGCCATCATATTCCACAGTGCTTTACAGACATTGTCAATCACTGTCCCATATAGGGCTCAGAATCTACATTCCTTATCAGTATGTCTTTGGAGTGTGGGAGGAAACCGGAGTACCCATTCAAACACGAGGAAAATATACAAACTCCAAATGTTGCCCTTGGCAGGATTCGAACCCAGGACTTCAGCGCTACAAAGGCTACACTGCTAACCACTGAGCCACAGAGAACTATTACAGATAAGTGGGACTATTAATGATACAGGGCATTATTTATAAGCAGGGACCATCATTTATAAGGGAACTATTACTGATGAGGAGGTGCTATAACAACTGATGAATAGGCGCAAAAATCTATTAGGAGGTACAAAGGTGGTGTTTGAATTGTGTGTGGGAAAATGAGGGTTGTTATTACTGTTTGGGGGGCAGAAAGGAGGTATTATTAAACAGTCTGCCACTGAAAGTGCTGCACTTGCTTTTTTAATTTACTGAATATGATAACGTTGTTGGTACATCAGCATTTGGGACCCTGCTTTCAATTTTGCCCAGGGCCACACTTTGTCTAAAACCAGCCCTGTGTCTAGTCTACCTTTACACCTCCTATTAGTTGACAACATACAAAAAATAGGGCTATATATAAACTACATTAACATAGTGTGTGCTAATAGTCTAGATAAACACACGTATAATTATACTAAAAAGTATACCACTTTATTGTTACAACAAGATAAAATATACATAGAAGGAACAAATCAACCATATAGAAAAAAATATGCTACCCCAGGGATACATGGAGTCAAACTAATATACCAACAGTACTCTACCAAATAAGCTGCACACATAATGACACCTAGTAAAAAAACATCCAGTAAATAGTGGAAAACAATAACCCTGTAGAGCAGGGGTGTCAAACTCATTTTCTCCGGGGGCCACTTCAGCCTCACATGTATAAAAGTAACTTCGCCTTAACAGATAAGCGAGCTATTAAGCAGTAGTTACATTTGTACATTACTACTGTTACAATCAGCCCTTTGAGGGCAACCAGGAAGAACATAATGTATTGTTAAAACCTAAGACATCGGCATGTTACATACTATCCTCATCCTTTTCTGAATATATAAAAAATTAAGCACTATACAAATACTGTTTACCCATGCAAACGGTATTATGCTCTATAGTTGCCTCTGCACACGGTATTACGCCCCACAGCGGCCCCTGCACACGGTATTATGCTCCATAGTTGCCCCTGCACACGGTATTATGCTCCATAGTTGTCCCTGCACACAGTATTATGCTCCATAGTTGCCCCTGCACACGGTATTATGCTCAATAGTTGCCCCTGCACACGGTATTATGCTCCATAGTGGCCCCTGCACACGTTATTATGCTCCATAGTGGCCCCTGCAATCGGTATTATGCTCCTTAGTGGCCCCTGCATTGGTATTATGCCCCATAGTGGCCCCTGCAAACGGTATTATAGTCCATAGTGGCCCCTGCACATGGTATTATGCCCCATAGTGACCCCCCCCCCACCCATGAACTATTATTATACTCTGGGGTCTTTTCAGACCCCAGAGTATAATGGTCGGAGACCCAGGTGGTGACAAACATAAAAATCAGTGTTACTTACCTGGGCCCCGGTGCGCTCCCTGCGTTCGGCCTTCTTCAATGTCGCACAGACCGGCGTCGCGACATAATGACGTCGGCCTGGCTCACGTGACGCCTGGGACGTCACCAAAGAAGGCCAAAGCCGGCTGGGAGCAGTATCGGATCGCCGGAAAGGTTAGTAACTCTGGTTTTTATGTTTATCACCTCCCCGGGGTCTCCGATTATTATACTCCGGGGTCTGAAAAGCCCCCGGAGTATAATAATAGTAGTTCTTGATGGGGTTCGCCGGCCGCGGCCTCACTTACCATCCCCGCTCCTGCACACAGCCGCTTCCGCGTCCCCTAGCAGAAGGGGAAGCGGGGGCGGCCACAACCAGCAGCGGGGATCGGTAAGTAAATAGGCCGTTACATGCCGGGGATGCTCCAGCAGGCAACGGCCTATTTATATATATATAAAAAAAAAATTATCTTCACTTACCTGCGATACCTTGATGCAGCCACCGCCTCCTTTTCTTCTTGTAGGAGGCGCGATGACGTCATTGTATCGCCGTCTGCGCTGACATGCAGAGGCCTTGTAAACCAGCCCAGGACAGGTATCGCGTAGCTTTGTTTTGTTTTTTTTTAAGCGGCCTGTCCTGGGCTGGTTTACATTACATAATGTACATAGACAATAAAAAATGCCGCGGCCCTGCGGGCCAGATAAGTGCCGGGCCGGATAACAGAAGGCAGCGGGCCGGATTCGGCCCGCGGGCCTTGTGTTTGACACCTGTGCTGTAGAGAGACATAGATGACACGCGTTTCATCCAAGCTTCGTCACAGGTCAAAGAGGAGGTGCTGGCGGGTAAACGTCACAAGGAGGAGATGCCGGCCGGCACCTCAGTAGAATGGGTGGTGTGGATTAGGGAGCCAGCAGTCAATGACAAATGGACTATTAATTAAGAAGGCAGGAATGGTTTGCACAGCATTCAATGAGCGCTGTGTATACAGCAATGGGAGCTGCTATGAAGCGGCATCCCCCTGGCCAGGACATTATACTGTACAGGAGCTACTGTGGAGCAGATAATACCATGCAGGGGCCACTGATGAGCAGATTATACCGTGCAGGGTCACTGTGGAGCAAATTATACTGTGCAGGGGTCACTGTGGAACAGATTATACTATGAAGGGGCCACTGTGGAGCAGATTATACTGTTTGGTGCCCACTGTGGAGCATTATACTGTGCGGTGGTCACTGTGGAGCATTATACTGTGCGGTGGCCACTGTGGAGCATTATACTGTGCGGTGGCCACTGTGGAGCATTATACTGTGCGGTGGCCACTGTGGAGCATTATACTGTGCGGGGGGCCACTGTGGAGCATTATACTGTGAAGGGGCCACTGTGGAGAATAATATACTGTGCGGGGGAAACTGTGCAGCATATTATAATGTTCAGTGGCCAATATAGAGCATTATACTGTGTGGGGACCACTGTGGAGAATATTATACTATGCGGGAGCCACTGTGGAGTACGGTGTGGCCGCCAATGTGGAGCATTATATAGACTATAATGGGGTCCGTGTGGTTTGTGCTCGATTTCTGCACAAAATATGCGGAAACATGCGGAGAGAAAAGTGCTGCAAGCGGACTCCCCAAGTGGACTCCCCTGTATGGAAACCGAACGCAGATGTGAACTGGCCCTTAGTGAGAACTAGGAGTCTAAAGATGGCTGCTGAGGGTGTAGTGGGCAGACTAGCTAGGGAAACAGGGAGGGAGCTACCCATGTAAACAAATGCAGAAGATGCCAGGAGCTCCCAGAGAAACTCAAAACTCACTCAAAACTCTGCTAAAGGTATTTGGGTGCACTTATTAACCTATTAATAGTACTAACAGACCTTTTTTGAAAAATGAATTTTTGCCCAGAAAACCCCTTTAATTGAGAGTCTAGCTACAATATAATACTGACTGACAGGACTGTTGATCTCTTATGGAAGTACATAATACACCTGTGAATACATGGTCGCTTATACACCCTGTGGGAGTATAGGCTCAGTGGTACCAGCAGCGGACCAAGTCAGAGACGGACACAAGAAAATCAAGTTCCAACAGGTTTTACCCTGTACGTTTAATTCTCCAAAAAAAAAAAAAAAAAACAGCAGAAAATAAATAAGCCTTAACTTCAGGCAAAACCAAAAACAAAACTCTTGCTCATCCGAGTTACTAACTAAACACAGGTAATACTAACTATACGTGTGGCTGAAGCAACATGCAGGTCAAAATGCAGGTCAACATGCAGGGCAAAGCAATGGCAGCAGTTCACACTGGAGTCTCACCAGTCTTCAGAAGGTTTAGACAGAACCCGGCTCCTCCTCCTCTCTCCCCCAGGAACTGCCCAGGACTGAGGACTTAGCAACCTTTTATAGGCCTTTAATGAGGCCAAGCTCCCACCTGTGCTCCCTAGTAGGACAAGAAGCGGTTAACAAAAACTTCTCACAGCTGAGGTTTTGTTACCCGTGTTGTAACCCCACTTACCACACATAAGTGAGGAATCTGGGAGAGACAGCGTGACCTTCCAGAACCTTACCAGTCACCTTCTCACAGCCCATATGAAATTAAAGAGTTCTTTCTGGAGGGCAGCTAAGGAAGAGGAGGACCACCAGGGTTGGAAGAGTACGGAAATAAAATAGAATATGGGGTAAAGTGACCATCTTTAGCGAATGGAATCTACTGATCCAGGAGAGGGTGGGGCAGTGTCATAAAATGAGATCTTTCAGGAGTTTTAGCATCAATGTGGTATAATTCCATTTAAAATTGGAATCTAGGGAGTTGCAAAGGTTAATGCCAATTAATTTAACAGTAGCCAATTAACTTAACAGTAGCCGGGGGGACATTACAGCATAATATTTCAAATTTAGACATATTAAGTGTACAGCCAGACAGTTGTGCAAAATAGGAAACAGTGCTAACTAAGTTTAGGAGTGAGATCAGAGAGTTAGTGATAGTTAAACATTCCCGTAATATCAGGGTGAGATCGAATAGAAATGGCTAGTGGGTCGATGGCAAGAGCTAACAAAGAGGGGGACAAGGGGGTGCCCTGACAAATGCCACGATGGATGTGGATAGGCATAAGGGAGTCTGTGGGAAGTTTTAAATAGGCATAAGGGGTCACAATAGAGGGTGCTTAGGGCTCTCTGAAAGTGGCCGGTAATGCCCATAAATTTCAGTACAAGAGCAAGGTATGTCCAGGACAAACTGTCAAAAGCCTTCTCAATGTCTAGCGTTAAGACAGAGATGGGCTTATGGTGGCAGTTGGCCAAGTGGACAATGTTGCAAAGTTTCCTTACATTATCAGATGCCTGTCTGCTGGGCATGAACAACACTTGGTCAGAAAAGGACAAGGGCGGTAGAAAACTATTTAAACGGTTGGTTTGGAGGAAGAAAAAAGTTTGATATCAAAGTTTAAAAGTGAGATGGTTCTATAGTTGGCAGGGGTGGTAGCCTCCTTCCCAGGTTTAAGGATAACCGTAATGGATGTACTAAGCAGGTGTTGGGGAAATTTACCACCTTGTAAAACATGGTTAAACATCTGAAGAAGGTGAGGCGATTGGAGAAAAGAGGCAATCTCAGAGGGACTGGCCATAGAAGGAGCAGAGTAAAGTTTTTGGTAAAATTGGTGGAATTGGGTATATATTATATTGTGGTTAGAGGCCATAGTACCACCGGGTTCCGGTGGTACTATGGCCTTTCCAGTACGGTGTGTCAGGACCGAAGTCAAGATGCAGTTTAACATCTCAAATACATTTTGTTAGATAGCGAGAAGATTGGAACTGGTTGGCAGGTTCAAGTTTTAAGAGCTTGTGCTCTAGGTCAGCTTGAAACTAGGTTCTCTCTCTTTTTAGTCGAGATGCTTCTGCTATAAGGGAACCCTGGACGGTGGCCTTATGGGCTGCCCAATTAATGGTGGGGTTGGTATCTGAGCCTTCTGTAGTTCTAGAGTTACAGGGTACATAGCTCTGTGCCTGTCTGGAGTGGCCAGAGCCAGATCTGCAAAAAGCTGTACTGATGGGGTCATGCCTGGCAGAGGTTGTAAGTTCCATGCTTGGCAGCTGTAACAATTTGATCGCGGAGGTCTGGCTAGGTATATTTTGGTTCATATGGCATCCCAGTGCACGGTGAATACGGTCCATATGTAGCAGGGTGGAATTGACCTGTGAAAACAGAGCCATAAACAGGGTTGTGATGGACTCGTAGTGTAGATACAGACTCTGGAACACCTTTGACTCAGATATTGGCCCACCTGGATCTATTCTCTAAGTCTTCCAATTTCAGATCGATAACCTCCAATTTTTGGGCATAGTCATAAAGGCAGTATTTATTGTCTTCTAGAGCATCAGCAACTTCATCCTTTCTGTCCTTTCTGTTTGGTGAAGTCGGTCACAACTTTAGAAAATTCAGTGGAGAACAATTGCTGAGTTTTAGTAAAGAGAGCCGTGGGATCTAAGTCAGTGGTGCCACTGCCAGCAGAATCAGAAGGGCAGGGTGTTCTAAAAAGTTCAGGCAGAGTATGCCAAGTCATTGAGTCATCTCTCAGTTTATGAAATTTCAGATTCTGGGACCAGGTGGACATGATATAAGGCAGCAGATGGCAGGGCGGCCTAGAGTCTGTGATTAAGCTGTAGGTGCTAATGGGGGAGCCGTGAGTGGTTAACCAGACATTAGCAGTGTTGAAAGTGCACCCCAGGGAGCAGTTCTGGTCGCCATAGAAAGCAAAAGTATAAAAGTAAAGAGTCCAATATGGTCACCTGTAGTGGTGGGTCTAGCGGCTGAAATATGCTGAGGGCCGGGCAGGAGTATCTGGTTGCAGTAGGAAATAGAGGAGTGGAGGACCTGCAATCCAGGGGCGTCTCAGAAGGAGCAGGAGTAGGGGAGAAAACCCCGGTAGGACTTTCCTGGAGGTGTTGTTGCCAGGAGGAGTTGTCCGAGGACGATATGTGAGGAGGCCGGGAACTCTGTAGTACAGGCTCAAGATGGAGGTGCTATGCTGTATTCTTTAGCGGGAGAGAGTCACTGGGTCTGCACCAGAGGATTCCGCCAGTGTCACAATAGGGATCAAGGTATGGTGCAGGGTCCGACAGGCAGAAGCGGTGCAGGAGGTCCCAGGAGCAGCAAGTGCAGCAGAGCTGAGAAGCCGGCGGAGAGGAAGCCGGCTGTTTCACAACCTAAGGCGTGCAGCAGGTCAAAGAGTAGTCTGTCACCACAGGATAGCTGTTGAGCCGTTGGAGCAGGGCTGCAGTGGAGGAAAGAAGATGGCGGCCGCAGCACATGAAGAGGAGGACCGGATTCTCGGCAGTCTTGCAGGTGCTGGCAGTCTCTCCAACCCCATCGGGTGGAACCCGTGGGGTTAGCAAAGTGTACCACAGCTGGAGGGATCGGGGGCAACCCGCATGGGGACCCCAATATCAGGCTAAAAGCTTCAGCTCTCCCTGTAACAAAGCGGAGAAGAGTCCAATCTTCTTCAGCACAGGCCACAGGTCACAGATGAGAAACTATTTGTCTATTCAGCACAGACTACCCACTGCTGTAAAGGAGACCCACCACCTTAACCGTGACCTGACGTCTTCTGATGCCTACCTCTGCTTGGCAGCCACTGTGCTTCAATATTTGAAGCTGGTGGGTAGTTTAGGTTGCACAAGCTCACCAGAATCTTCAGAACCTGAGCAATCACTAAATCTAAAACTTCCAGAGCAGGGGTTCCCACCCATGGTACTTACCACAGGCTGAGAAACACAGTTCTAAATTAACTCTAAAATTGCTTCCCAATGTTGCCCCTTTAGCAGTGAATGACATGTTTGGCCTCTGTTTCCATCACAGCTGTTTGTAGACAAATCTCGCAATATGGACCTTCTCCCAATGTACTTGCTGGCTGATTTGTATATCAATAAAAAGATGATTATTGTTTCATCAGTTCTTGGTCACAAAGGTATGTTTCTGATCTATTAAAGACCCCTGGACTGCACTATTGTTTGGGAGGTTTTTAGGTTTTAAAAATACTAAAATAGACAAATCCAAGGGCTCTGGATGGCATACACCCACGAGATCTGAAGAAATTATGCATTGTGAAATATACTTATTTCTAATATATAACGATTCTGTAATGACTGGGTCTGTTCTGTAGTACTGACACATAGCAATTGTGAGAATATTTAAAAAGGGGTGAAAAGGTGAGCCCAGAAACTCTAGGCCTATAAATTTAACCTCTGTGGAGGTAAAAAAAAAAAAAATATATATATTGGAAGGGCTTCTATAAGATGCCATCATGGGGTATTTCCTGCTAAGAGGAGGTACATTCCAGACTGCATCTAGGTGCGGCTGGACTTTTCAAAGGCATTTTATACCACTTAATGTCAAAATATAAAAAAAAAAAAAAAAGACTCATACATAGGAAACCAGTGGCTTGACACGGGGATAGTATTGGGATCTATTCTTTTTATATTATTTTAATAACTTTGTAGAGAATTCACAAAGCAGAATCTCGTTAGTTGAAGATCATAATAAGCTTTGTGGCAAAGTAGTAGTCAACACAGAAGAGGATAGTTTAGTATTACAGAGGCATTTGGGGAAGATTTAGTAAGGCAGTAGGACTATTATGGCGAATGTCAGGGAGGAGGATTGTTGAAAGGCTCCCAGGCTTGTCACTCCATTATAACCTGAAGATATAAAGTTCACACCCCCACCACACCACAGTGATTGGCAAGATGGAAACCCGAAGTAGTGAAAAATTAAGAAAAAAGTTATAAACAAGTTATAAACAAAAATAAAGGACAAAGATGGGACAAAGGACTAACACTCCTCAGGGTGAGAAACAATAAACTTAATGTAAACAAAGGATGGTCAGGAAAAAAAAAAAACATTTTTGGGGGTGTTGTCATGAGCTTCCACGAAAAGAATTACCGTTAAGTGTAATTCTGGTTTTATCATCCCCCATTACAGCACCCCTGCGAGACTAAACTAGAAGACCCTAGGGAGGGACTATGGCCGGAGGCCTGCCAAAGGCCAAGTCTGAGCAGATATTCAAATTGAGACGATATTGTCTAAAAAAGGTGTGAGGAGAGCTCCAAGTTGCTACTGAAACCCTCCGGAGGGGACAAAGCCTGGGAAGCATAAGCTAAAGAAATACACTGCCTGATCTTCCAAGCTGTGGAGGAAGTGGAAGCTTTCAGACCCTTGAAATTGTAATAGGAGATTCTCCTCCTTCCTACAATCCTCAGAGGCCTGCAGGTACTTAATAAGGCATCTCCTAACACCTAGACAATGCAGACGCTCTTCTACCGAATTCTTGGGGTTAGGAGGAAGACCTCTTGTTCTCTGTGTAAGTCGGAGGCTAAAGGGAAAAAGTTTTTAAAAATATACAGTATAAAAAAAAAAATTAAAAAAACCTAAAAAGTTTAAATTATCCCCTTTCCCTAGATCATAACTATAAAATAAATAAATAAATAAGTGTAAACATAAACACCTTAGGCCTCCCTAAGTCTGAAAACGTCCAAACTATTAACCCCTTAACGACATTGGACGTACTATTACGTCCTGGGCGCTAGGTACTTTGCTGTAACTGACAGCTAACACCCTGCTCCATAACTGAGTTCCGATCGGAGGTTTTAACCCCTTGGATGCTGCGGTCAAACATGACCGCGGCATCCAAGGGGTTCCGCCATGTTGCCGCTCCGATCGGCACCCCCGATTGGCACCCCCGCGGCGAGATTGGGGGGTGTCAATATCTATAATCTGCAGCCCGGGGTCTGCCTAGTAACCCCAGGCTGCCTGGAGACCCCACTACCTGGTTGATCTTGCCGAGACCTGCGGAAGTGAGCACTATGCGTCTGCATAGCCTCACTTCCTCTATAGACTGCAAGACACTTGTATGCTGGTGTCTTGCAGTCTAAAGTGCTGAGCCAGCAATCAAAGCATTGCTGGCTCAGGTGTCCTAATGGGACACATGAAAAAATAAAAAAAAGTGAAAAAAATAAAGTGTTTGAAAAAAATTAATAAAAGAATAAAGCCCCAAAAATTCCCTTTTCCTATATAAAATGAATTATATAAAAAAAACCTAAAAATTAATAAAAACAATGCATATTTGGTATCGCCGCGTCCGTAACAACCTGTACAATAAAACTGAAAAAATATTTAATGTACACGGTGAACGTCGGGGAAAAAAAACGGAAAAAACTCGCCAAAAGTAATGATTTTTTGCCATCTCACCTTACAAAATATGCCATAAAAAGTGATCAAAAAGTCATATGTACCTCAAAACAGAAGCAATAAAAAGCACAGGTTGTCCCGCAAAAAAATAAGCCCTAAACCAACTCTGTAAACCTTAAAATAAAAATGTTACGCATCTCAGAAGATGGCGATGCAAAAACAATTAATTTATGTCCCCCAAATGGGTTTTTGTTCTGCAAAATTAGTATCGCATAAAAAAACTGTATAAATGAGGTATCTCCGTACTCGTACCGACCCGTAGAATAAAGGTAACATGTTACTTATGCTTTATGCTGCATGGTGAAAAATTTCAAAGGTAAAACGCAGTGCCAGAATTGATGGGTTTTTTTTTAATCCAACAAGAAAGAGTTAATAAAATTTATTCAACAAGTTATAGGCTCCCAAAGATGATGTCATTACAAAAATACATCTCACCCCGCAAACAACAAGCCCTCATATGGCTACATCACCAGAGAAATAAAGAAAATATAGCTCGCACAATGTGAAGACAAAAACCCCAAAAATCGCCAAATCATTAGAACATAACTGGCTGCGGCAGGAAGGGAATGTATAAGCTGTGCGAGCGTATATCAGGGGACAAACCAGATTTAGAGCTTATGAGGGAAAATAAACTAGAAGTGACCTCCAGAGTGACCTCCCCAATAATAGGAACTACTGGGGAAATAGTAGGGAATTTGGTGTTCCCAATGCACTCCGCACAGCTTACCTATTCACTTTTCTCCATCCGCTGTGCAGTCACGTCTGGGATACTAATGCTTACTACACACCTTGATAAATTCTTTGAGGGGTGCAGTTTTCAAAATGGGGTCACTCCTTTGGGGAATCCACTGTTATGGTACCTTACAGGCTCTGCAAACATGACATGGTGTCCAGATACCAAACATCTGAATGTGAATATGGGGCATTGCTGTGTTCAGGAGAAATTGTTTAACAAACTATGGGGTCCTTTTTCTCCTTTACCCCCTTGTGAAAATGAAAACTTTGGGGATAAAGTGACGTTTTAGTAATTTTTCATTTATACATCCCAATGTTAGTAAAATCTGTGAAACAGCTGTGGGGTCAAAATGCTCACTATATGTAATGCTAAAAACCAAAATGATTGTCCTTGATAAAATGGCTGACAAGATGTTTCTAGAAGTCAAGTCATGTAACCTTAGTTTCAACTCTGTATAGTGTCTAGTTAGACAGAAAAGCAAGATCAGAGTTCAATTCTGTTCTATGTGATATTTACATGCACAATAAGCGAGCTTAAAGTTTAACTACTGTAGAGAATGTCTAGATAGACATGAAACCAGTTCTAAGGCTCAGCCCTGTTTGACTTTAGGTTTCAAAGGTTCAGCTCTGTTTGACTTTGTGTTTACATGTCCATAAACGCCAGCTTAACGATTAACCTTGTATGAAGCATAGTGTCACAAGACATATTCCTGGTGAAACCTGGCCTATTTCGCAAGAATGTGAGCTTGGAGATGAGAAAAGCCTTACAGAGGTGTATACACTTCTGTAAACGCCCATTCTATGAGACACACAAAGGGTATATAAAGACGGATGATATCCCCCAGCCATATGTTGCAATCTGGACAGCAGTGATTGGGGACGCCTGGTGCTGCTTGATGACCTGTCACAAATGGCTTGATGATATTTTCCTGAAGACACCTTGATCGGAATTCATCAATGAAGCTGGGCAGTGTTGTAAGTGTTAATTATATCACACTTTGATTACGTTTGATTACCTTGCCATACCTGCTGTATAGTAAGTGTTGAATATATCATAGTTTAATCAACTTTGATATTTGATTGTACCCTGCAATATCTGCTGTATTGCAGGCTTGGATAATATCACAGTTTAATCAACTTTGATATTTGATTGTACCCTGCAATACCGGCTGTATTGCAGGCTTGGATAATATCACAGTTTAATCAACTTTGATATTTGATTGTACCCTGCAATATCTGCTGTATTGCAGGCTTGGCTAATATCACAGTTTAATCAACTTTGATATTTGATTGTACCCTGCAATACCGGCTGTATTGCAGGCTTGGATAATATCACAGTTTAATCAACTTTGATATTTGATTGTACCCTGCAATACCGGCTGTATTGCAGGCTTGGATAATATCACAGTTTAATCAACTTTGATATTTGATTGTACCCTGCAATAACGGCTGTATTGCAGGCTTGGATAATATCACAGTTTAATCAACTTTGATATTTGATTGTACCCTGCAATATCTGCTGTATTACAGGCTTGGCTAATATCACAGTTTAATCAACTTTGATATTTGATTGTACCCTGCAATACCGGCTGTATTGCAGGCTTGGATAATATCACAGTTTAATCAACTTTGATATTTGATTGTACCCTTCAATACCTGCTGTATTGCAAGGTTTGATTATACTGTCTAATATCTGTTATACTTTTCCTTGTTGTAAGACCTTTGACCTTTTGCTATACTCTTCTTAGTGAAATGTTACCTTTTTCTATCTTCTTATACTATTCTTAATAAAATGTTAAGCTATTGTTGATAGTCAGGTGTTTTATTCTATAACTTTATTCTATTATACGGAATCCAAAAGAATCTGTTTCATTTGGCAAAACACTATACTCCTTGATGAATTCTGTGAGGGGTGTAGTTTCCAAAATGGGGTCACTTTTAGGGGGTTTCCATTGTTTTGGTACTTTGGGGGCTCTGCAAATGCAACATGGCACCTGAAAACTATTCATGCAAAATCTGCTTTTCAAACGTCCAGTGTCGCTCCTTCCCTTCTGTGCACTGCCGAATGCCCAAACATCAGTTTACACCCAAATGTGGGGTATTTCTGTGCTCAGGAGAAATTGTATAATAAACTGGGAGATGCATTTTCTCCTTTAACCCTTTGTGAATGCATTAAATTTAGGGCTAAATGAAGGGATTAGTGGAAAAAAATGAAATGTCTAAATTTCACCTCAATATCATTTTAATTCTTGTGAAATGCTTAAAGGGTTAACAAACTTCCCAAATACTGTTTTGAATTATTTCAGGGGTGCAGTTTTGAAAATGGGGTGATTTATGGGGGGTTTCTAATATATAGGCCTTTATAATCCCCTTCAGAACTGAAGTGGTCCCTAAAAAATTAGTTTGGGAAATTTTCTTGTAAATCTGGAAAATCGCTGTTACACTTGTAAGCCTTATAACATCCAAAATAAATTAAAGGACAATTAAAAGATGATGTCAATATAAAGCAGGGATATGGTAGATAATATTTATTAATGTATTTGGGTGGTATGACTATCTGTCTGAAAAGCAGAGAATTTCACATTTTGAAAATTGCGATTTTTTTCCAAATTTCCATCAAATATCCTACTTTTTTTATAAATAAATACAAAAATATTGATTAGTGTTTACCACTAACATGAAGTACAATGTGTCACGAGAAAACAGTCTCAAAATCACTTGTGTAAGTTAAAGTGTCTCAAAGTTCTTGCCACATAAAGTGACACATGTCAGTTTTGAAAAACAAGGCCTGGTCCTTAACGCACTTTTGGGCTGTGTCCTTAAGGGGTTAAAATATAAACACAGAACCCAGAGACATTATTCTTAACATACATTACTTGGAGTTCAATAGATCAAATGCTATCAGCAGTCTGGAATTTACAACCCCTCCCATCGGTTCAGCTCTTTGTAGATCTGGCTCCTGCAACTTTGGACAGACGTAGGAACATGTTCCCAGTTAGGCAGGGTTCACACTAGCGTTGGAGTCCGTTATGAAGGTGTCCATTAAAAAAAAACAAAAAAAACGACACCTATCATAACGGACACTAACTGATGTCTATTAGTTATACCAATTAATGGTTCAGCTAAAAAAACAGACACATTAGCATCAGTTAGTGTCCGTTAGCATCAGTTAGTGTCCGTTTTTTAACACTGTCCGTTTTTTTTTTTTTTTTGTTTGTTCCTCCTTTCTGAGCGTGTGCAGGAAAAAAAACGAACATAAAATAACAGACAGTAACTGATGGCTATCAGTTACTGTCCGTTATAAGTCCGTTACCCATAGACTTCAATGTTAAAAAAATAACGGACACTTGCTGTCCGTCAAGAGTCCTGCATGTAGGATTTTTTGTCCGCGAAAAAAAAACAGACTTCTGACGGATTTGGTGTAAATGGACACAAACGGACACAATATAAAAACCCATTGAAATGAATGGAAATTTTTAACGGATTTCTGACGGTTCAGCTAGTGTCCGATGCTAAAATCTTGTAACGGACAATAGCAACGGACACTACTGACTGTCATCAACGGTAGTGTGAACGCCCCCTTACTCTGGCGCTCGAAAACAATAGTCCTCAACAATAAGGACTATGTCATTACCTTGGAGAGGGACTCCATGTAGATGAGCCAAAACACGCTGACCCTCAGCTTCAGAGACCCTTGCGCACCTGGCTATCGAAGCACAAACAACCCTCACGTCCAGCTGAGACACACATATGCCTCCATGATGAGTATTTCTCTCGTTCACCCTGTCTTCCTGCAGGTTATCCCACATGGACACTACTAACTGTTCTTTTAATTTCATTTGTTACCTTAGGGTTCTAGACCTTAGCCAATACCACTGGTTGATCGGTTCTTTGTCGACCCTAATACTACTGCCGAACACTACCTACTTACTATGCAGGTGATCTCATTTCCTTCTTCTAGGATGGCCCTTGGAATTTTTAGTTAGATTTCCTCATAGCCTATTTGCACTTAACATTTCCCTTTATTGTATCCTGGGGGGAAATCAGTTATTTTCCCTCAATAAAACGTCAGATACTGACCGTCTGAACTGGGTGGCTCTCAGTCAGGGGCTCCCTCATAGCAGAGGTATCTCGCTTAAAAAGATACAGGACTAAGGTCCAGGCTGACTTGGAACATAAACTAATGAAATTGGAAACTGACAATCCTGCTATCTCGCAAAATGTATTAGGTATGTCAAACTACAGCTTGACTCTGTCCTGACTCGTCGGACTGAAAAGGTTCAGGCGAGATTTTACAAATATGCAAATAAACCAGATAAACTGCTAGACACTAAGTGCAATCTATGAGGCATGCCTGGAGATCCCTGCTTTTCTCCGCTCCCTCTTGTCTACCCCCCAGGCCTCTACCCTGAATGCACCCATAACTAAGGAGGAACTAGACTCAGCTATAGAAGACCTCAAGAATGGGAAAGCCCCTGGACCTGACAGTTTTCTATACTATAAAAAATTAAGAAACATTCTTTCACCTCACCTCCTTCAGATTTTTAATGACCTCCTGCAAGGTTGTAAATTCCCTCAACATATGCTTAGTGCATCCCTAAACCAGTTAAAGACAATACTACCCCCGCTAACTACAGATCCTTCTCGCTCAAACCTGGACATAAAATTATTCTCTTATATGCTCGCCATCCGTTTGAACAGCCTCCTGCCGACCCTAAAACACACCACCTAGGATGGGTTTATTCCAGGTAGACTCTGATAATGTTAGTATACTTTGTAACATACTTCATTGGGCCAATTTCCATAGTAAGCCCATTTCATTATTGGCGCTAGACACTAAAAAGGCCTTCGACAGTCTATCCTGGACATACCTCGCTTATGTCCTGAGGTTCATGGGCATTACCGTTCACTTTCAAAGAGCCCTTCACACCGTTTAATGAAACCCATCGCTTACTCGAAAATTCCCATGGACTCCCCAATGTATATCAATATCTGTAGTGGTACTTGACAGGGTTGCCCCTTGTCCCATGCTTTGTTTTCCCTTGCCATTGAACTGCTGGCCATCGCCATCTGCTCCCACCCTGACATTAGAGTTTTGCGAACTGGGAATCGTGAATGTAAATATAATCTTTTTGCAGACAACATGCTACTATCCATCATAAACCCCTTGGTCTCATTCCCGAATCTGATCAATTCTCTCACTTAATTTGCGCACTTATCTGGCCTTAAAACTTCCCCAACATCTGCCGTAATAGTACGGCGGATGCCGGGGCTTTAAAGATGGCAGCCGCTCTCTAGCAGCACGGCTGCCATAGCAACCAGGTCACCGCTTCTACAGCGGAGACCCAGCGCTAACACCCACGAAAACAGTTCACTCTGATCGCAGGCATTTCAGGGTAAGATTCCCCCCGCCCCCCCCTCCAAAGTTAAAAAAAATGGCCTCCGGGGCCGGTGCTCTTTATTGTTGCAGGCCGGCTCCCATACGGCGAAATCACGGGAGCTGACCTGTTCTTCCGACAGTTGGGAGCCTTATCAAGGCTCCCAGGCTTGCCATAGCATTATAGCTATTGAGGCTGGTTTATTACCAGCCTCAATAGCTAAGTAGCGAATCTCCCATAGACTGCAATACAGTTGTATTGCAGTCTATGGGCTTGCAATCAAATGATTGCAGGTTCAAGCCCCCTATGGGGGGGGGTTAATTAAATAGTAAAAAAAAAAAAAAAAAAATTAAAAAATTTAAAATCACCCCCCTTTCCCTAGAATACATTTAAAAGTAAAATATTACACATACACATTAGGTATTCCTGTGTCTGAAAACACCTGGTCTACAAACTTATAAAAATATTTTTCCCGTACGGTAAACGCCGTAGCGGGAAAGGAAAAAATGGCAGTTTGGCAATTTTTTTTTTTCACTGTTTCGCCTCTAATAAAAATTTTAATAAAAAGTGATCAAAGCAATATGATATAACTAAAAAGTTCACTTGACTCCGCAAAAAAAGACGCGACATTATGATGGCTGCGCAAATCCATATAGCTTTTAACTGGAAATGGCCGTGTCTCTCGATAACTGATGTTATATGATGAGTTGACACGATAATGCACCAAGAAAAGATTAATGACACGATCTCTGACACTAACCCACTCTTTGACAAGGTTTGGGCACCCTGGTTATCTAACGTCCCAGGCCTCCCATACTGCCTCCACATATGATTTTGCTCATAGGACAAGGTAGAGTACTAATACCCCTTCTACTAGGCAGGAATCCCTTTCCCCCTTACTCTCAAACTTAGGAATAGTTGCACTACTCATCCCACCCTCTTCCCCACTATGTTTGCCTTTGGCTTTTTTACCATTTATATTTCTCAGGTGTGCTCATTTTGGCTTCAAATTTACTTCATTGTATTATGTTTATTTTAGTCTGCTACTTGATTTGTTCTTGTGAACGTTTTTCTATCTGCTTTTGTCTATTGTTTGGTAAAAATTCAATAAATACCTTTGAACACCTTACACAGCTCCATACACTGAAATTTCAAAAAGTTACAGGTGTCAGGACATGGTGGTTCAAAGTAATTTTTTTTGACAGAGGGGAAAAAAAAGTATTTAATCAGCCACCAATTGTGCAAGTTCTCCCACTTAAAAAGATGAGAGGCCTGTAATTGACATCATAGGTAGACCTCAACTATAATATACAAAATGAGAAAACAAATCCAGAAAATCACATTGTCTGATTTTTAAAGAATTTGTTTGCAAATTATGGTGGAAAATAAGTATTTGGTTAATAACAAAAGTTCATCTCAATATTTTGTTATATATCCTTTATTGGCAATGACAGAGGTCAAACATTTTCTGTAAGTCTTCACAAGGTTGGCACACACTGTTGCTGGTATGTTGGCCCATTCCTCCATGCAGATCTCCTCTAGAGCAGGGGCTGTCGCTGGGCAAAACGGACTTTCAACTCCCTCCAAAGGTTTTCTATGGGGTTGAGATCTGGAGACTGGCTAGGCCACTCCAGGACCTTGAAATGCTTTCTTACGAAGCCACTCCTTTGTTGCCCTGGCGGTGTGCTTGGGATTATTGTCATGCTGAAAGACCCAGTCAAGTTTCATCTTCAATGCTCTTGCTGATGGAAGGAGGTTTGCACTCAAAATCTCACATTACATGGCCCAATTCATTATTTCATGTACACGGATAAGTCGTCCTGGTCCCTTTGCAGAGAAACAGCCCCAAAGCATGATGTTGCCACCCCCATGCTTCACAGTAGGTATGGTGTTCTTTGGATGCAACTCAGCATTCACTCTCCTCCAAACACGACGAGTTGTGTTTCTACCAAGCAGTTCTACTTTGGTTTCATCTGACCATATGACATTCTCCCAATACTCTTCTGGAACATCCAAATGCTCTCTAGCAAATTTCAGACGGGCACGGATATGTACTGGCTTAAGCAGGGGGGACACGTGTGGCACTGCAAGATCTGAGCCCCTGGTGGCGTAGTGTGTTACTGATGCTAGCCTTGGATTTTGGATTTTTGCTCACCGTTCTTGTGACCATTTTGACCCCATGGGGTGAGATCTTGCGTGAAGCCCCTGATTGAGGGAGATTATCAGTGGTCTTGTATGTCTTCCATTTTCTAATTATTGCTCCCACAGTTGATTTCTTCACACCGAGCTGCTTGCCTATTCAGTCAAGATTCAGTCTTCCCATCCTGGTGCAGGTCTACAATTTTGTTTCTGGTGTTCTTCCACAGCTCTTTGGTCTTCACCATAATGGAGTTTGGAGTGTGACTGTTTGAGGTTGTGGACAGGTGTCTTTTATACTGATAACAATTTCAAACAGGTGCCATTGCTACAGTGGAGGACAGAGGAGCCTCTTAAAGAAGAAGTTACAGGTTGCTTGTTTGTAGGTGACCAAATACTTATTTTCCACCATAATTTGCAAATAAATTCTTAAAAAAATCAGACAATGTGATTTTCTGGATATGTTTTCTCATTTTGTCTTTCATAGTTGAGGTCCACCTATGATGTCAATTACAGGCCTCTCATCTTTTTAAGTGGGAGAACTTGCACAATTGGTGGCTGACTAAATGCTTGTTTTCCCCCACTGTATTTTCAAAATTTTGAATTTTTATAAAGTTATTAAAGCATGAACAAAACTATATAAATTTGTTATCGCTGTGATCGTACTGACCCGGAGAATAAAGCCAACATAGCATTTTTACCACACAGTACAGCATTTTTTTTTCAATTTTACCTAATTTAGAATTTGTTTCCCGCTTCCCAGTACATTGTACAGAATAATAAATGGTACCATTTTGAAGTACAATTTGTCACGCAAAAATCAAGCCCTGATTTGACTACGTAAATGGAAAAATGAGAAAGTTATGGCTTTAGGAATACATAGAGTAAAAAATTAAAACACAAAAATAAAAAATGTCTGTCATGCAAGGGTTAAAATGATTGACTATGAAGAGCCATTGTTTTAAAAATATGAAATTACTGGAAGGAGAGAAAGAAAAACTAGTTTTAGACCTTCCCCAGCCATATGTAAGTGTTTAAAAAGTTTAGAAGTCGTTAAGACTGGAGTAGAAGACTCTTAGACACCAACCTAACCTTGAAGAACTTTTTTTTGTTTGTTACTGTCTTTGTGTTTTGGTAACTGAACAGCAATCCACAATTTTTTTCTAGGAGAAGCTTCACCTTTTGCTCTTCTCTTGTTTCTTTGGTGTCTAAAAGTTATGAGTTAACCAGCATTTGCGTCAAAAGGCCTCTACAGGCAGAGCTAAAAAGGGTGGAAAAACAGAAAAAAAAGTCTAGCTGCATCAAATTGCTCTTATATTCAGTAACTTGTTATGGTGAGAAGAGACTTCAGGATCTATTATCTGGGTGATCTATTCTTTTTTTTTTGTAATTTTGATTGTAATTTTTATTGAAGTTATTTTCAAAAGTTATAAATCAGGAAAACAAAGATGAGGAAAATGAATTAGGCATATACCACTCATGGCACAGAATGAGCAAATAATGCAAGGAAAAGAGTCCAAAAACACCCTGAGAATAATAAAAAAAAACAAAAAAACAAAGAATCAAAATTAGATGTGGGGGGGGCAGAGGGAGCGGCTGCCCCGGGCCCACTGACTCTGTGGGGTCCACCCCGGGGCCGTCATTAATACATGCTTTCCTGTTTACTAGATCGGTGTCTGCAGACGCCTATCCAGTTAAAAATAAATCCTGCAAATAACTGTCTTGTAAACCGCAAGCCACTTTAGGCCTGCAGTTTACAAGACGCCAAGATCACAGACAGCGGACGTCTGCTCCTCAGCATAGACGGAAGCGATGATATCACAGCACCGCGCCTCGTGCGCTGACAAGCAGACGTCCTATGACTGGGCTGGGAAGAGGTGGCGGCTCCATTCATCAGAGGATCGCAGGTAGGTGAGTAGAACTTTCTTTTTTTGTTTCTTAGTGCAGTTGTGGGTAATTTAATAGTATAAGGGGTGGTTAGGATGGGGAATTATAAGGGAGGATTCATTAGAGAGAATTAGGACAATAGGGGGGTCATTTATATAAGGGCTATTAGGGGGCATTATAAACAAGGTAGGGAAGTTATTTATGTAAGGGGTCATTAGGGAGTATTATGAACATAAGGGGGTGATAATTTATATAAGGGGTCATTAGGGGCACAGTATTTATGTCAGGGGGAATCAGAGGCATAATATAAGGGGGCAATTAATATAATTAAGGTGGCACTTGGTCTTTATTAAGGCCAAGGCCCCATGTAGCGTCCCACAGCAGAAAAGCATTTCAGGAACAACTGCTGCAGTAATGCATTGCATTTTCACGCAGCGCATTTCAGAGGACTTTCTGCTTCCATTATACCTATAGGGAACTGCCAGCGTTTCCATAGGTATAATTGACATTCTGCAATTTCCAAAATCGCAACAATTTTGGAAATCGCAGCGTATCCGCTGCACGTATTTTTCATATACACTGTGTTCCAAATTATTATGCAAAGAATATTTTCTCATATTTTCCAAAATTACCTATATGAATTGCAGTCATTGTAATTTTCCAGTCATCAACTATTCGAGTATAATTGAAAGGTTTTTGAACAAACTGCCTATGATAACAGTATATTTAAAAAAAAAAATAAACACTCAAAATGCACTCAAAATGCATGTTTTAAATTATTATGCACAGCAGAATTTGCAACCTTTTCATTTTTATTAAGAACAAAAAAATGGTCATTGTGAAATTATAAGCATTAGCAGGTTATTACAAACTGAGATCAAACAGTTTTCAAGCCAAAACTTTATTCGAGGTGATGTTACATTTGCACATAGGACTCCTTGTTCGAAAGAAGCTTCTGAACTCTCTCGTCCATTGAATTTGTCAGTTTTTGGATGGTTTCTGCTTCAATTGTTTTGCATGAGGACAGAATACCCTCCCAGAGCTGTTGCTTAGATGTGAACTGCCTCCCGCCATCATAGACACTCCTTTTGATGATGCTCCAGAGGTTCTCAATGGGGTTGAGGTCAGAGGAGTATGGGGGCCACACCATAAGTTTGTCCCCTTTTATGCCCATAGCAGCCAGAGATGCAGATGTGTTATTTGCAGCATGAGACGGTGCATTATCATGCATGAAAATGATCTTTCTGCGGAATGCATGGTTCTTATTCTTGAACCATGGCAGGAAGTGCTGTTTGAGAAACTCCACATACAATATGGAGTTCATCTTTACCCTTTCAGGGATCCTAAAGGGCCCTACAATCTCTCTCCCCATGATTCCAGCCCAAAACATTAGTCCACCTCCTCCTTGTTGGCGCCGTAGCCGTGTTTGCATGGGGTGTCCATCAACAAGCCATCCTCCACTCCATCCATCTGGACCATCGAGCGTTGCACTGCACTCATCGGTGAACAAAACAGTTTTGAAGTCAGTCTTCATGTATTGTTTGGCCCACTGGAGCCATTTCTGCTTGTGTGCAGTGGACAGAGGAGGTCGACAGGATGGCTTAAGCACAGCTGCAAACCTCTGAAGGACACTGCATCTTGTTGTTCGGGGGGACGTTGGAGGCACCAGCAGCTTCAAAAACTTGTCTGCTGCTATGACAAGGCATTTTTGAAGCTGCTCTTTTAACCTGACGTAATTGCCTGTTGGAAAGAGTCCTCAATTTTCCCTTATCAGCACGCACACATGTGTGCTGTGAATCAGCTACATACTTCTTGATTGTGCGATGATCACGATGAAGTGTCTTGGCAATGTTGATTGTAGTCATGCCTTGACCTAAACACTCCACAATTTGTTGCTTCTCAGCAGCCGACACATCCTTTTTCTTTTCCATTTTGGCTAAAAAGTAGGCTGCTTAATAATGTGGGACAGCCTTCTTAAGTAGTCTTGCCTTTAATTGGACACACCTGCCAAACTAATTAGCACAGGTGTCTGCAATTGCTTTCAGTGATATAAAGAGCCCTGACACACATCACCATCAATGAGTTTAACTGACAAACAAAAAAATTCTTACCTTATCACTCCTAAACACTTTTTGCATAATAATTTGAAACACAGTGTATGTGTGAATGGGATTTGCAGGAACTGTAAAACGCAGCGTTTTTTTCCCGCGGCATTTCCGCCACGTAGGGCCTTAGCCTTAAGGAGTTTTCCATCTTATTTTTATTGATGATCTTTCCTATCTATGAGATAAGTGAATCCCATTGACCAGCTGTATGAAGGGGCCCAAGTGCCTTTTTATATCACATGCTGTCTGTTTATAGTGACCGTGTCATGTAATTACAGCCTTGTCACATAGACTTTGTAACGGGATTAGCTCAGGGATCGTCATCTCCTTAGATAGACAAGCACTTTTGGCACAGTAATAACAGTCCAGTCAAATATGGTGCAACTGGACGCAACCAGTTTTGTTACTTCTTCCGGGCAAAACAAAAATACAAAAGAAAATCCTAGCCGTCTGGCTACTACCTATAACACAGGTAACTAACTAATTGAGAGCTGGGCCTACTGCACAACTCCCTAAACACAATTCACAGCAGTTTACACTCACAGTGGTTTCCCAGGAGCAAAGACAGCCAAATACTTGTGCTCTTATATACGCACACTTCAGGAACCAAGGAATTAACTACCAGTCATCCCAAAACCTGAAGTGGCTGAATGGAGTAGAGCCACACCCAACTCTGCCTACTCCAGCAGCCAGACCTTTTACCAGGGTTTAGATAAAACCCTCCAGCAAGGAACACACCTTTACCAGGTGCTTTTAGAAGGAATATGACTAGAACCTGGGAGAAATGTATACTCTTTCTACCACTTTGCCCCTGGTCCTGTAACAACGTGTATAGGACGAGGCTGTAGTTACATTACATGGCTGAAATGAAATGAATGACACAATGTAAACAGAGAAGGGGTCACGGCGCTTACACAGGTATCACGGTTCATTCAAACAACTGATCCTAGGTGTCCTGTGTATTGGAACCAAACTATTTTTTTTTTTTACCTTTTGTTTACCTTTTAATTAGGAAACACCTGGGGTATTATTAATAAGGGGCACTATTTGAAGGGGCTACACAGGGAAGTTATTAATTTAAAGATGCACTTGGGGGCATTATTCATTATGAGGGGTTATACTATATATTTTATAGTTGGGGTAGCAGCAGGTTGGGTGTGCAGGTGAGGACAATGTGGGTCAAGTGCCTAGAAAAGTAAGGAGCCAAAGATGCCTGTGCTGCAAACTTTACAGAGATTGAAAGAAGTGGTCATGGCGGTCCAGATGGAAGAGACAGGAAATGGGAACGATTAGTCAGAGACATCACCTGTTACTAAATGTTACTGACCTGTATTCACCTAAATGGTCTGCAGAGCCCTGTGTAGAGCCGCTATATACCACTATATGGTCACTGCATAGTGAGAATATTGGCATAATATGATAATATGGACAAGTTCGCCCCCTCTGTGCTGAACCCCTAGCTATGCCTCTGATCAATAATAAAGGAAAAAAGAAAAGGGGTGGGGGAACACAAGACAAGAAACAAGGGGAGGGAGGGGAAGGGGAATTGATAGGGAGATGCACTAGAAAGACTGGGTATCACAGCCCAGAGTGAAGATGGACAGGGTGCACCATGGGTGATCTATTTTTAATATGTTCGATAAATTGATCTTACCATATCAACAATGATCTGGTGGCACAGGTAGTGGCAATATTAAGTATATAAAAGTAACAACTATTGCTTCCCAGGCCTTCTTATCGAAAACTACTGCTTTTTCATCCATCTGATCTTGCATGTTTTCTTTCATTTTTCTAAATCAATTTTCTTAGTATATTCGTATGAACAGGGCCGGTTTTAGAAAAATTGTGGCCCTGGGCAAAATTAAAAGTGGGGTCCCAAATGCTGATATACAAACACCACCATCATCTTCCAGTGGCGACCCCTTTAACACTAGAAGTCCCAGAAATTTCGAGCTCCCCCTTGAAGTCCTGAAAGAGGGTCAAATGACCCTTAGTCCAAACAGACAACTCTGATGGCTCCAATTAGCATCCTTTCATTTGTAAATGTGGCCATTGTCTGAGGAATCTGCAGGGGGCAATTGTGTTGATCCACCTCAGGTCTTGTAAGAGAGTGTAAACAAAAGAATGTAAGATGCTCTTGAGTGTGTCTGCCCATCCCCCAGCTGCATTGTTGTGCTGGGAATATGCATAAGGTTGCTAACACCTTAGCAAATTTGCATGCAGCCTTTTGTGCTGTGGGGGATGTGAAGGGACTGCTTCACCTATTTTGTTCACAAGAAACAAAATGCAGAGAAGGCACACCATTCAACAGGCATTGGAACTGATCCTGAGCAACTCCAACCCTTCTGACTCAGATGGAGAAGACATAGTCATTCAACTGGATTCGGACTCTGAGCTGTCTTCAGGTTAGATTTTTTTCAAATTACCGATTTTTATTTCCTGACTATCTTTTTTATTTAGAACCAAAACAAAATGTTAATTTGAAATTATTTATCTTGCAGATGAGGAGACTCCTCCTCTACCAAAAAAGAGAGCTCGGTTGGCGAGTGAGCCGACAGAGACCGCAAAAGATGGCACAGTGTGGCGTGAAGTAGAAGTGGGGAAACGTCTCCATTTCACCCCAATAGAACCGTACCCTACAGATGGAGAGCCAAGTGCTAAGGCCAGACGAAGTGTCCGGAGTCGCCTTCAGAGCTTCCTCTGTTTTATCACTCTTGACATGCTTCGTAGCATTCAAGAATGGACTACTCAACATGCACGTCACACGGAGCAGGTGGATTGGTTCATGGGTCTCCCGGAACTAATGGCATTTATTTCAGTCATTATCTTGCGGGGGGTGACCAAGGTTCCATCACTACATGACAGCTGGTCAGCAAACCTAGCAAACCCAAGGATCATTGCAACTATGACCCGAAACCGCTTCCAAGACATCATGCAACACCTACGCTTTGATGACATGTTCACACGCAGTGAGCTAGTGGAGACCGATAAGTTTGCTGCAATTTCCGATGTGTGGAGATCATTTGTCACCAACTGCATCGCATCCTACAACCCTGGTCGACACATCACTATTGATGAACAGCTTTTCCCGTCAAAGACTCGCTGCTGTTTTGTGCAATACATTGCAACAAAACCAGACAAGTTTGGCATCAAGTTTTGGGTGGCTTGCGACTTGAAATCAAAGTACATCTGTAATGTCCTCCCATATCTTGGCAAGGACCCCAGTCGTCCCAGCGGGGAGAGACTGTCCGAAACTGTAGTGATGAGGCTGATGGAACCATTCATGGACAAGGGCAGAACTGTAACCACGGACAATTTCTTTACATCATTGTCACTTGCACAACGACTGCTTAGCCGGAAAACCACTATCCTCGGCACAGTCAACAAGAGTCGCCGGGAAATTCCTCAATCCGCTAGACAGATGGACCGCACTGAATTCACCACTCAGGTGTTTTCAACCACTGGTGCCACACTGACAGTGTATGCAACCAAACGAAAGAAGGCCGTCTACATTCTCAGCAGCATGCACAGCGTGGTTGAGACTGAGGATACCAACAAAAGGAAGCCAAACACGGTCACACAATACAACCACACAAAGTGCGGTGTGGATGTAATGGACCAAATGGTGCGGGAGTACAGCGTGCGTGCAGGAACACGGAGATGGCCAGTCGCCGTGTTCTACAACATGATTGACATGGCAGCACTGAATGCTCATGTTCTTTATCAGGCATGCACTGGGGTGCAGGAGAGACGGGTGTACTTCCTGGTTGAGCTTGCAAAAGAGTTAGGTGGCTCTCATGTGACTGAAAAGAAGGCATGCAAGGAGAAACTCCTTCGGCAACAACCTTCCACACCCAGCCCTGGCAAAAGGGCGAAGTGTCAGGTCAACCATCGATGCACGAACAATTGTGCAACTGAGAGATGTGTTGACTGCTACAAATACACGTGTGGCAAATGTACCAGGGACATACCCAGGCAGTGCCAGGTATGTTCCGACAGTGCAGACAGACTGCTGAGTAAGTGCTGAAATGCTAGTCACACAAGAAGGACATGCCACTCACTCACACACACACACGCAGCCCCCCACAGCAGCCTATTGTAAATATGTGTGGAATTGTTTTATTCCTTGTATTTTTTTTATTATTTTCATAACAAAAATAAAAAGCATGGAAACAAATAAAAGTTGTTCTTTTGTATATTTACATTTTTGTATATTTAGATTCAAGTCAATGAGTTCAGAAAAAAAAAAAATCGCAAAAAAATCGCAGTTACTCAGTGAGTCACACAAGAAGGACATGCCACTCACACACACACACACACTCACACACACGCAGCCCCCCCATAGCAGCCTATTGTAAATCCTGTGGTGTGACAGTAATGGCCTTAATTACAGAACAAAAGCGGTGATTATAGGTTGTTTGCTTAAATCCTTCAGGTCATAAGACCCGTCTCTGGGTTCCAAAGGTAGAAATGTTAAATGACCCCTCTCTGGGACTTCTAGTGTTAATAACGCCTCTTTTCTGACCCCAAAACAGTAATAACAACCCCCATTATCCCACACACAATTCAAATGAGCACCTTTGTACCGCCTAATAGATTTTTGCACCCAGTCATCAGTTATTATAGCGCCTGCTTATAAATAGTAGTAATAAGTAATATTCACCCATATCGGTAAAAGTTCCGCCTTATCAGTAACAGTCACCCCATAAAAATAATACTGCTCCCTTATAAATAGTTCCCCCTTATTAATAATAGACCTCTCATAAATAATAGTTACCCTTATAAATAACAGCCCCTATTATCACCAATAGCCCCCTATATAAATAAGCCCACTTATTTATACACCCCCTTATAAATAGTTCCTCCCTTATAAATAATAGCTTGTCTTATAAATAATAGTTCACCCTATTAATTGCCCCCTCTGTATATATAATTTCCCTTTATAATAGCCCCCTTATATAGCTATTATGCGGAATATGTTGGCGCTATATAAATAAAATGTATTATTATTATTATTAGCTAGTGGCCCCACACAGTATAACATGTTCCACAATGGCCTCCACACAGTATAATACACTCTCCAGAGGGGTTCCCCCAGTATAATGCTCTACAGTGGCCCCAGAGAGTATAATATGCTTCCGAGAAGCCCCACACAATATAATTGTTAGGAAACAGATGCAGCGTAGAGCTAAGTAGTGAGTCCCAGCACCAGTCAAACCGAATCAGAATGGTAAAAACCGTGCTGAACGTCCCGCGCTCTCCCAACTGTACCAAACCCCACCCCCCAGAGATGTTCACCAGGGCCCCTGATGGTGGGGATGGACTTGGAAGCTACTGACGGGCAGAGCGGCACGGGTCAGAGAGCGCCGGACGCACAGCACACCACCAGACACAGCAGAACAGAAACCGGAATCACTTACCAGTAGTAGCAGGAATAGGGATGTCAGTCTGCAGAGTAGAAAGCAGCGGATGGCGGCAGGCAGTAGATGGCAGCAGAGTTCCAAAGAGTTGTCGTTCAGTCCGAGTTGTCAGCGTGAGGTTAGCAAAGTACAAAAGGGAAGTCCAAATAGATGTGTCAAACAAGCCGGGTTGGTAACAGGAGTGCAGAGCGGTACCAAATCGGAGTTCAGGAGGACGAAGTTTAAAGGCAAGCTGGGGTCGTTAGCAGGAGAGGTAAAACAAGGTACAAAATCCGGAGGCCAGAAGGATAGTCAAACAACAGAAGCAGGAGGTCTAGGCAGGAGATAACAGGGCATGAAATATGAAATGCTTACTACCGGGGGAAACTTAATAGCCAGCGATTACCTGGAGTGGAAGTCCCGAAAATAAAGGTTCCGACCGAGCACCTGCTCCGGAAGGGAATCCCGTGGCCCGAGCGGGGAAGGGCCGGCTCCTTACAATAATATACTACGTGGGGTCACTGTGGAGTGTAACAGACTCCCCACACTGCCCCCCCCCCCCCCAGTATAAAGCTCCACAGTGGCCCACAATATAATTTGCTCCCCAGAAGGCCCCCCTAGTATAATGCTTCACAGTGCCCTACCCAGTATATTGCTCCACAATGGCCCCACACAATATAATATGCTCCCCAGAGTGCCCCCCCAGTATAATGCTCCACAGTGGCCCCCACTGTATAACATGCTCCACAATGGCCTCCACACAGTATAATATACTCCCCAGAGGGGTTCCCAAGTATAGTGCTCCACAGTGGCCCAAAACAGTATAATCTGCTCCCCACAGTGCCCTCCCAGTATGAAGCTCTACACTGGACCCATAGAGTATAATATGCTCCCGAGAAGCCCCACACAAACAGAATATGCTGCACAGTGGCTCCACACACTATAATAGGCTCCCCACACTGTCCCTCCAGTATAATATGCTCTCCAGAGGCCCCCCAGTATAATGCTCCACATTGGCCCCACACAGTATAATATGCTCTCCAGAGGGCCCCCCTCAGTATATTGCTCCACAGTAGCCCCACAGAATATAATATGCTCTCCAGAATGTCCTCCCCAGTATAATGCTCCACAGTGGCCCCACAGACTCCCTCAGTTCTATTATTATATTATACTCCAGAGTATAATAATCGGAGGCCCAGGGCAGGTGAGGGAAAATAAACAGTATACTCACCTTGCCTTACCTCTCCTGGGCCTCTTCGCGCTGCTCCGCTGTCCCCGCCACCACCGGCTTCCTCATCTCTGCGGCTGACATCACGTGTTCTGGACGTCGCCGCTGAGGCCTGTGATTGGGCCTGGCCTCAGCGGTGACGTTTGGAACGTGTGACGTCACCTGAAGTCCAGAAGATGATGCCGGACAGGTGAGTAAAAATGTTTGTCATTTTTACTCACCTCGGAAAGGGGCCCTGCAGCACACCAGGCTGGGTCCCTTTCTGTTATTGATAAGGCCGGGCCTAACTCCGGGAACCGGAGTCATCAGACTCCGGATCTCAGGTGCCCCTTTGGGGACAGGGGCCCTTGGCAATTGCCCAGTTTACCCCCCCTTCCCTAACGTCGGCCCTGCGAATGAACATGCATCTCCTGCAGGTAAATAGATCTGCAAACGTGTCCTGAACTAAATGGGCCTCTTAAGGATTCTTAAAAGGGGTTTTTCCAGGAACATATCCATATTTAAATTTGTAGATAATGAAAAGTTTTACTTTTTTGCAAATATAAATAAATAACAATTTTACAGAATTTTAAAGATATTATCTAACCTTCTTAGTAACAACAGTCTTGTCTTGATAGGTTGCCAAAAGATATGACCATAAATAAGGAATTTTCTATGGTCTGTGACTTGTCAGAAACCCAGCCATAATTTCATCATTGTGGCTAGGTTATCTTCTTGTGCATGCAGTGTCCCTGCCTCATACACAAGCCACAATAAGGAAATCATGCCTGAGTATTTGACAAGTGACAGACCATAGAAAGTTCATGCATTAAGGGTTTCATCCACTGACAACTGATCAAGACAAAAGACCACCACCATTAAAATAGTTAAAGGAAATCATTAAAACTCATAAAGGGGTTGTCCAGGCAAAACTGGACAACCCTTTTAATTTTTAAATCAGCTGGGGTCTACTCCATCTGAGATGGACTTGCAATCTTGAGATTGTTGAAATTTTTGCACAATTTTAGTTCTCAAGTCCATGCTTAGAGTGGCACACACAGACACACAATGTAAAGACTGAGTCAACTTCTCTCCTTTTTATCTGGTTTCAGGTGTGATTTTTTAGATTGCCCACACCTGTTACTTACCACAGGTGAGATTGAACGAGCATCACATGCTTGAAGGTTAGTTACTCACCCACAATTTTAAAAAAGAAATAAACATGTGTATAACAGAACATGTGTAATTGCAATAATTTTCTGGGAGAAATACTTTGGGTAAAATTTCAGGGGTGCCAACGTTTACGGCCGTGAGTGTACATTGTGTCCCCCATAAGGTTATAACATTGTATAACCAGTGTGGTCGTCATCAAACTCATCATCATCTCCACTCAAATAAGGGTCAGTTTTGTGCCTTGGCTGAGATATACAGTTTCTTGCAAAAGTATTTATACCCCTTAAACTTTTTCACAAATTGTCACCTTACAGCCACAAATTCAAATGTATTTTATTGAGATTTTAAGTGATAGACCAACACAAAGTAGCACATAATTGTGAAGTGGAATGAAAATGATACATGGTTTTCAAAATTTTAATCAAATAAAAATCTGAAAAGTGTGATGTGCAAAAGTATTCAGCCCCCTGTATTCTGATACCCCTAAATAATATCCAGCGCAATCAATTGCCTTCAGAAGTCACTTAATTAGTTAATATAGTCTAGCTGTGTGTAATTTAGTTTCAGTATAAATACACCTGTTCTGTGAAGGCCTCAGTGGTTTGTTAGAGAACACTAGTGAACAATCAACATTATGAAGACCAAGGAACTCACCAGACATGTCAAAGAAAAAGTTGTGGAGAAGATTAAAGCAGGGTTCGGTTATAAAAACATATTCCAAGCTTTGAGCAACCCAAGGAGACTGTTCAATCCATCATCAAAAAATGGACAAAGTATTTTTACAACTGCAAACCTACCAAGACAGAAATCCACAGCTCAGGTGGGAGAATCTGTCCACAGGACAACTATAAGTCGTGCACTCCACAAATCTGGCCTTATGGAAGAGTGGCAAGAAAAAAAATCATTGTTGAAAGAAAGACATAAGAAGTGCCATTTGTAGTTTGCCACAAGCCATATAAGGGACACAGCAAACATGTGGAAGAAGGTGCTCTGGTCAGATGAGACCAGTTTTGAACTTTTTGGCCTAAATGCAAAGCAGTATATGTGGCGGAAAAGTAACACTGCTCATCACCCTGAACACACCACTGTGAAACATGTTTGTGGCAGCATCATGCTGTGGGGATGCTTTTCTTCAGCAGGCACAGGGAAGCTGGTCAGAGTTGATGGGAAGATGGATGGAGCTAAATAGAGAACAATCCTGGAAGAAAACCTGTTGGAGGCTGCAAAAGACTTGAGACTGGGAAGGAGATTCACCTTCCAGTAAGACAATGACCCTAAACATACAGCCAGAGCTACAGATGAATGGTTTAGATCAAAGAATATTCAGGTCTTAGAATGGTCCAGTCAAAGTCCATACCTAAATCCCATTGAGCATCTGTGGCAAGACATGAAAAATTGCTGTTCAGATGCTCTCCATCCAATCTGGCAGAGCTTCAGCTATTTTGCAAAGAAGAATAGGCAAAAATCTCAGTCTTTAGATGTGCAAAGCTGGTAGAGAAATACCCCAAAAGACTTGCAGCTGCAATTGCATCAAAAGGTGGTTCTACAAAGTATTGATATAGGGGGGCTGAATACTTTTGATTATTTTCAGATTTTTATTTTATTTCATTTTGAAAACCATGTATCATTTTCATTCCGCTTCACAATTATGTGCTACTTTGTGTTGGTCTACCACTTAAAAGCTCAATAAAATACATTTGAGTTTGTGGTTGTAAGGTGACAAAATGTGAAAAAGTTCAAAGGGTATGAATGCTTTTGCAAGGCACTGTAGAAGACATTGTTATTTAATTTTGTTTACTTATATAGTGCCAACTTAATTCACAATGCTTTACAGATATTGCCATCACTCCCTGTCCCACGTAGGGTTCACAATCTATATTCCATATCAAAATGTCTTTGCAGTATGGGAAGAAACTGGAGTACCCGGAGGAAACTTGTGAGGACAAACAAACTTCTTGAGTCATTCAAAACTAAGACCCCAGTGCTGCAACAACTGAGCCACCGTACTGCCCATTTCTTCTTCTATCCCTTATGTGAGTGTGTTTCCTGTAATTTGTAACATAAATATTAAAGGGAAAACATCACTGATGTAGAAATTGTCCTGACAAATTTGTTGGCCTCTTCAAAGGGCCTCAGGAGGCCAACTTTTTAAATTTTGAATAATGGCATATTTTATGGGTCAGGGGACTTTTGGGGTGCGCTTAGGGTCCAGGGCCAGGTTCTATGTCAGAACTCCCTATAGTTGCGCACATGCTATTTATGGGTGTGGCCTGGCTACAAGAAAGGCTACAGGGAGAAGGAGTAGGACTGTCTGGCTTACTATGCTTGACTCTGCCAATTCTATTTTGGAAAATGAGCTGGAGATGCCTTTCTATGTGGGTACAGAGAAAGAAGTAGATCCTGCATTTGTGCCTGCATGAACATGGCTTATTTTCTGCTTGCAGATTTTGCGCCGTGTCATGGATATGTCATCTGGTAATGTACAGAAAAATTCCCACAATGGACATAACCGCACAAACCCACCACCATCACATGGTTGCCAGTGCTACCACCACAACACTTTTTCTGATGTTGTGGCTGTGTGTCAGCTCAATGCATTATTAATGTTGCCAGCAATTGTTATAATAACCCCAATTGTTATAATAAATCAAGCTTGTGTCCTACTTCTTAGATACTGACTGTGCCACAGTATACACATTTAATATGACACTTAGAATTCATCCAACATTATTTAGAAGAATAATCATCGTGCACTGTTAATGTACTTTTTCCAGCAATACTGACTAGCTAATGCAATTTTTAAAAAAGAAACATTAACAATTATACAAGAAACAAACACAAGCTCAAAATTAAAACTTACCTTCTTTCCAATTAGCATTATTTTACAGCCATTTTTGATGCCCAGCGTTGTAAGTGTCTGTTCCATTTCCTTAAGTGATTTTCCTTAATGTATGAAAAACAAAAAAACATTACATAAAAAAAGATACATTTTTAATTGTGTAAATAAAATATTTCTGGTTGGCGATCCAGCAGAGAATCTTTGATCAGGTTCACGATCTATGTGACCTTTAGCCAGCACGTGAGTGATGCAGTCAAACAGCAGTTACACAGTGACACTCTGTTCAAATTGAGCATCACGGCTCAGCTACTGATTGGCGTCCATAGTAATATGTGAGAAGAAAGTCAATAAAGGCCATGGGCCCTGAAAGGAGACTCTCCACTGGATCCACAGCCAAACGATGTGACATGTATAATTTTTGTAAGCCTCTAAAAAGAGGGGAACAAAGGACTTGCAACATTATTTTATATGTGAATTAGCTCATTCTTCAATGGGTGGTAACATTTTATTTTCTTTGGGGGTGGGTTATTGCATATTACATAAAAATAAAAGGTTACCACTCCATTGTGGCACAAGAGCTAAATCACATATAAACTATGCTAAATATATTGTATTTTCCTATATTGTACACAATAAAATCACTTATTCATTTTGGGTTTTTTTTCAGCATTCACCATAAATCATGAGTTATTTATTATAGTATAGTTATTTATTTATTATGTGACAATAACAAATATGCCTACCTTTTATATTTTTCTGGAGAAAAAAAATACTAATACTTTTGTATTGTTGGTCTGTTCAGTCTAACAGCTTAACCTCTAATAATAATATGGAACCCTTAGTAGTCATTATTGACTGCGGAATCTATGTGGCTAAACAGCAATTGACATTCCAATGTGACAAAGAATTAACTTATCAAACAACAAGAGTGTGGACCCTGCTCGCAAGAGCTTACAATCTATGAGGGAAGAGGGATAGACACATAAGGTGGGGGTAGAGGCTGTTCAGGTGGTGGTGTGGTGACTGTTATTTGAGGGTGTAGGCCTTCCTGAATAGGTGAGTCTTCAGGGCCTTCTTGAAGCTTGTGATTGTGGGGGTCAGTCTTATGTGTCTTGGTAATGAGTTCCAGAGTATGGGGGGTGCACGGGAGAAGTCTTGGAGACGATTGTGTGAAGAGCGGATAAGAGCAGAGCGGAGTAGGAGGTCTTTGGAGGATCGGAGGTTACGTGCGGGCATGTAGCGGGACATTAGGTCGGGGATATATGGAGGAGACAGGTTGTGGATGGCTTTGTATGTCAGCATTAGTAATTTGAACTCTATTTGCTTGGCGATGGGTAGCCAGTGAAGGGACTGGAAGAGGGGAGCGGCCGATGAAGTACAGGAGGAGAGGTGTATTAAGTGAGCAGCACAGTTTAAGGTGGACTAGAGGGGGGCGAGATTGTTCGCTGGGAGGCCATGGAAAAGAATGTTACAGTAGTCTAGGCGGGAGATTATGAGGGCGTGGACTAGCATCTTTGTAGTTTCAGGGGTGAGGAAGGAGCGGATTCGATGGATGTTCTTGAGTTGGAGACGGCAGGAGATGTTGAGAGTTTGAATATGCGGCTTGAAGGATAGGTCAGAGTCTAAGGTTATCCCAAGGCAGCGGGCTTGTGGGACTGGGGTGAGAGTGGTTCCATTAATTTTGATAGATGGGTCAGGTGGGGGGGGGTCGTGCGCGGAAGGGTGAAGATTATGAACTCCCGTTTTCTCTATGTTGAGCTTGAGAAAGCAGGAGAAGAGAAAGGAGGCTACGGCTGCTAGACATTCTGGGACTCTGGACAACAGAGAGGTAATGTCTGGTCCAGAGAGATATATTTGAGTATCATCAGCATAGCAATGGTAATGGAAACCATGGGATTCTATGAGTTGGCCAAGGCCTAGGGTGTAGATTGAGAACAGGAGGGGTCCTAGGACAGAGCCTTGGGGGACATCTACAGAAAGAGGGTGTAGTGGGAAGGTGGTGTGTGAGTGGGAGACGCTGAATGTGCGGTTGGTGAGGTATGAGGAGATCCAGGAAAGGGCCAGGTCTGAGATGCCAAGGGATGAGAGAGTTTCTAGCAGGAGGGAATAGTCGACTGTGTCAAAGGCAGAGGAGAGGTCGAGGAGGAGGAGGACAGAGTAAGTGATGTTTGGCTTTGGCAGTTAGAAGGTCGTTAGTGACCTTGGTTAGGGCAGTTTCTGTGGAGTGATGGGGTCTGAAACCTGACTGTAGTCTGTCAAAGAGCACATTGGACGAGAGATAGGAGGACAGTTCGGAGTGGACATGTTGCTCCAGCAATTTTGAGGTATATGGGAGCAGGCAGATAGTTGGCTGGAAAGGACGGGTCCAGGGAGGGTTTCTTAAGTATAGGTGTGACAGTAGCATATTTGAGGGCGGAAAAGAAGGATCCATTGGGTAGGGATAGATTGAAGAGATGGGTTAGGGCAGGAGTAATGACTTCAGAGAGTTTGGGGATGAGATGTGACTGGATTGGGTCGAGTGCACAGGTGGTGAAGTGGGATTCAGAGATTAGGGTGGAGAGCTTTTCATCAGTGACGGTGGAGAAACAGGTTAAAGATGAAGAGCACCGAGCAGTTGGATAGAGTGGTTATCAGGGATGTGGGGTGAGACTGTGTCTGATGGTGTCAATTTTGCTTTTAAAATAAGAGGCAAAGTCATCAGCTGTGATAAGTTGTGTCGGAGGGGGCACAGGAGGACGGAGAAGGGAGTTGAAGGTAGTGAATAGCTGTTTGGGGTTGCGGTATAGGGTAAATATTAGTGTGGTGAAGTAGACCTGCTTTGCAGAGGTGAGTGCATTCTTGAATGTGAGAACTGCCTCTTTATACCTAAGGAAGTCCTCTTGGGAGTGGTTTTTCTTCCAGAGGCGTTCTGCAACCCGTGAGGTACATCTCAGTTTTTTAGTCAGGTCAATGTGCCAGGGTTGCCTATTGATCGGCCGGGTTCTGGTGTTAGTGAGAGGGGCCACAGAGTCAAGGGCTGCAGTGATGGTGGTGGTGTAGAAGTCAGAAGCGGTATCTGCGTCCTGGGGAGAGGATATGTCAGAGAGCGGTCGGAGAGAGTCTGAGATACAGGTCTCTGAAAACTATTGGTGTGGCTGTTTCAAGATGCACAATAAGGAGGCACTTGAAGAAAAATGGGCTGCATGGTCGAGTTGCGAGAAGAAAGCCATTATTGGCAAATGCAACAAAGAAACTCTCCTTCAATACGCCAAACAGCACAGAGACAAGCCTCAAAACTTCTGGAACAAGGTAATTTGGAGTGATGAGACAAAAATCAAACTTTTTGGCCACAACCATAAACGTTACATTTGGAGAGGTGTCAACAAGGCCTATGATGAAAAAAACACCATTCCTACTGTAAAGCACGGAGGTGGATCACTGATGATGTGGGGATTTGTGAGCAGTGGTGCATCTAGCCTCTTTGCTGCCTCAGGCGGACTATAGAAAGACGCCCCCCCCCCCAAAAAAAAAAAAAAAAATTTGAGTTTCCATGCTACTAGCGTCATACGCTGTTATCGTCGCACAATATACACAATACACAAAAGTTCTAAAACAGTTTATAAGAATTCTTCTTACTGCATTACTTCAGTATCAGATCAACAACACGGCATTAACAATGAAAGTAACTTCACACATCTTCTGCTTGATGGACGGATGAGCCCGCATGGCCCCCATTCTCTATAATAGGAGCACCGCAAATAGCTGAGTACTGTACTTCGGATATCTTTGGCACTCCCATTGAAGTGAATGAGAGCCACGTAGGTTTGTCCATCCACCAAGCAACACGCTTATATTCACTCTGGCTGTGGTCAGGCTGAATTCCCACCCAGTGGGGGAAAAAAACTATTCTCAGGCTCAGTGGGGGTCTCAGCAAACAGACCCCCATCAATCAGGTATTTATCCTCTCTCTATCTTTTAGGTGAAAACAGTGCAGTAACATTTTGTAACTTAGAGATGACATGACCACTTCTTCCAGCTGTGACTTATCTCAGTAAAGTTTGCAACACATATATTTGGCTCCTCACTTTTCCAGGCATCCAATCCACATTGACCTCACTTGCACACCCATCCTGCTGCTACCCCCAATTATAAAATATATGATATAACCCCCCATAATGAATAATACTCCCAAGTGCATCTTTATATTAATAATGTCCATGTGTACCCTGCATAAATAGTGCCCCTTATTAATAATGCCCCAGGTGTTAACTAATTAAACGGTTTTCAAGGTCATTAATAAACTAAACTAAATCAGTGGGGCTCAAAAACTCAGGACCCCTACTGATCAGCTGTTTGAATGGTACCTGTGTAATTGCCGTGACCGCTTATCTGTTTGCATAGTGTCATTCATCTTATAGTGGTCAGGTAACTACAGCCTCGTCCTCCACCTTGTCACATAGACGTGTGTCTATGTGACAAGGCTGTAATTACATCACACGGTCACTATAAACAGACAGCGTATGACAAACAGGCGCCATAACCCCTGTTTATAACGCCCCCTTTACACACACTATAATGTTCCACAGCAGCCCCTGCACAAAGTATTACACAGTATCAAGGACCGCAGCGGCCCCTGCACACAGTATTATGGCCCACAGCAGCCCCTGCACATGGTATTATGCTCCATAGTGGCCCCTGCACTCGGTATTATGCTCCATAGTGGCCCACCCATGAACTATTATTATACTCTGGGGTCTTCCCAGAGTATAATGATTAGAGACTCAGGTGGTGACAAACATAAAACCCAGTGTTACTTACCTATCCTGGACACTGGTGCACTCCCTGCAGGTTTCAGCCCTGTTTAATTGCATACAGATGTCACATGGATCAGGCCAGAGTCACGACCTGATGACTTCATAAAAGGGCCAAAGCCTGCTGGGAGTAACACTGATCACAGGAGAGGTGAGTAACAATGTTTTTTATGTTCCCTCACCTCCCCTGGGCCTCCGAATATTATACTCTGGGGTCTGAAAAGACCCCAGAGTATAATAATAGTAGTATTTGAGGCCCGCGGCCTCACTTACAAATCCCCACTCCTGCTCACAGCCGCTTCTGCTCCCCCCCTTCTGCGTCTCATAGCAGAAAGGGAAGAGGAGGCGGCCACGAGCAGGCTCGGGGGCAGGTAGGTAAATAGGCCTTTACCTGCTGGGGTTACTCCAGCAGGTAACGGCCTATTTATAAAAAAAAAAAAAAAGTTATCCTCACCTACCTGCGATCCCTTGATGGAGCCGCCGCCTCCTCTTCTTGTCCACAACGTCTGCATCTCAGCGCAGGAGGCACAATGACGTGATTGTATCGCCGCCTGCGCTGAGATGCAGAGGTCTCGTAAGCCAGCCCAGGACAGGTACCGCACAGCTTTGTTTTTTTTTTTGTTTTTTTTTAAAGCGGCCTGTCCTGGGCTGTTTTACGTTAAATAAATAGTAAAAATGCCGCACCCCAGACAGTGACTGATAGTGCCGCCTCACTTCGCCTCATTAGAGGTGCACCCCTGTGTGTGAGCTTCAAAGGCACAGGAAACGATCAAAGTTGAAGGAAAGATGAATGCAGCACGTTATCAGCAAATACTAGAGGAAAATTTGCACTCATCAGCCAGGAAGCTGCGCATGGGACGTACTTGGACATTCCAACATGACAACGATCCAAAACACAAGGCCAAGTCAACCTGTCATTGGCACAGCAGAAGAAAGTGAAGGTTCTGGAGTGGCCATCTCAGTCTCTTGACCTCAATATTATTGAGTTTACTCTGGGGAGATCTCAAGCGCGCAGTACATGCAAGACAGCCCAGGAATTTACAGGAACTGGAGACTTTATGCCAAGAAGAATGGGCAGTTTTACCATCTGAGAAAATAAAGAGCCTCATCCACAACTACCACAAAAGACTTCAAGCTGTCATTGATGTTAGAGGGGGCAATACACTGTATTAAGAACTGGAGTATGAACTTTTGAACAGGATCATTTTGATGGTTTTTGTTGTCATTATGATTTAAAAAGAGAAAACACAGAAGTTTGACAGTAAATGGCTTCAACCAACCATTAACCATGAGTGGAGAAAAAGTTTGTGTGTTATCATTCATATTCTCTGAAAAAAACTTTTTAGCACAACTGTATGGGAATGGAGTGCAGAGTAACTTCTAGGTGGAGGGGACAGGCTTTGGGGAATAGAGTAGAAAAGATAGCTTAGGATAAGAATTGTTATCTAAGTGCGTGGAGGTGTAGAATAATGTAATTAGGTCATGTGATAAGCCTGACTAAACATGTGATTTTGGGGCATTTTTGAAGAAGCTGTAGTTGGGTATTATTCTGATTGTCCGGGGAAAAGTATTGGAGATGCTAGTGAGATGTTCAGTTAACAGAGGATACAATTCTAAAGTTAATTGGCAGAACATAGAGGAAGGTTAAAGTGGTAGACAGAGATGAGGGAAAAGAGATGTAGGGAAGTGCAGCGCTATGGATGGATTTATGGGTGAGTGTGATAATTTTATATTGTATTCTGTGGTAGATGGGCTGAAGATAGATGCAGCTGTGTACCATTTTGACAGAAAGAAGAGTATGGCAGCTACATTCAGTACAAATTTTAGAGGGGAGAGTTTAGAAAGAAGAAGTCCAATTAGCATAGAATTGCAATAGTCAAGAACAGAGTGAATCAATGAGAGTTTTGGATGTTTCCACAGTGAGAAAAGGGTGGATTCTAGAGAGGTGCAGGTGAGAAGAGCAAGCACGTGTCTGAATATGTGGGGTGAAGGTGAGATCTGAGTCAAAAACAACCCCAAGAGTGAGTGTACTGTCTCGGTGTAATAGTAAGACCACAAATTGAAATGGAGATACCAGGGTTAGATCAGTTCATAGATGGCGGGAACACAAGAAGTTTGGTTTTTGAAAGATTCAATTTCAGATAAGAAGAGATGAAGTTGTACAGTGCTGTGGAATATGTTGGCGCTATATAAATAAAATGTATTATTATTATATTATTATTATTATTATGTTAGAGACAGCAGAGAAACAGTCACTGATGTTCTGCAGTAGTGTTGGGATGAGGTATACAGTTGCATGAAAAATCTGCTGATGGTTTTTCCAATAGGGACGGTGTAGAGAAAATAGGAGGGGGCCTAGGATCGAGCCCTGAGGAACTCAAACAGCAAATCATACACTAAATGAGAGGTCAGAAAGATAGGAAGAAAACCAAGAGAGTACGGTGCCCCTGAGGCCAATAGTGTGTGGAGCATAGTGAGGAGGAGTTGGTAGTCTACGGTGTCAAAAATCTGCCGAGAGGTCCAGAAAAATAAATAGGGAATAGGTCCCTTTACATTTAGCTGTCAGGAAGTTGTTGGGGACTTTTGTAAGGGCAGTTTCTGTAGAGTGTGTATTGAACGAAAACCCGAATGTAAGGGGTCCAGAAGAGAGTGCATTCCAGGAGTTTAGAGGTGAAGGGGAGGTTAGAGATGGATCGATAGTTAGCAACACAGAATGGGTTGAGGGAGTGTTTTTTCAGTAGTGTGGTTACGACAGCATGTTTGAAGGAGAAGGGAAAGATTCCAGTAGAGAGAGAGGTTAAACATTTTAGTAAGGTGAGTTGTAACAGCAGGAAACACAGACCAAAAGAGGTGTGACGGAATGGGGTCACTTGTGCAAGTAGTAGGAGGAGAAGAAAAAAAATGAGCTGGGAGACGACTTCTTCTGTTACTGGGTCAAAGAATGAGTGTTCACAACGAGGTGCCAAGGAGAGAAGGGGACGACTGCTTGGAAATGGGTTAATTCCTAATAGAGTTTATCAATTTTATCTTTAACCCCTTAACGACCCAGGGCGTAATAGTACGTCCTGAGTCGCATGACGATGTATAGAGAGCGCTCAGGAGCTAAGCGCTCTCCATACACTGCTGGTGCCAGCTGTAAAATACAGCCAGGACCCGTCGCTAACAGCAGCGATTGGTGCCTGCACCGATCGTGGCTGTTAACCCTTTAGATGTCGCGGTCAAACGGGACCGTGGCATCTAAATTGTGCAGCCGCCACGGGCGCCATTTTTCCCTGATCGCCGCCCTCCAGAACGTCATCGGAGGGCGGCGATTGGTTGCCATGTCAGCCGGGAGCATATTGAAGGCTCCCAGGCCTGTCATTACATTAGAGCTATTACACGATGCCAGAGGCATCGTCTAACAGTGAAGGCATTTTGCTATTCACTGCGATACAGTAGTAGTATGATCGATCAAACTCCCTAGGTTTCAAGGTCCCTAGGGAGTCTGATCATACAAGTAAAAGTAAGAAAAAAAAAAAGTTTTTAAAAAGTATGAAAAAATTAAAAAAAAACCCACAAAAGTTCAAATCACCCCCCTTTCCCTAGATCAGATACAAAAGTAAATAAATAAAAGTAAACATAAACACTTTAGGTATACCCACTCTCCAAAATGCCCGAACTATTAAAATATTAAAATATTTATCCCATTTGGTGAACGGCGTAGTGGGGAAAAAAAAATCAAAATGGCTAAATAGTGTTATTTTCAACACTTTGCCTCCTATAAAAAATTGAATAAAAAGTGATCAAACCATCAGATCTTTCCCCAAATGGTATCAATAAAAATGTCATGTTGTCCCGCATAAAAAGATGCCTTACCCAGCTCCATACATGTAAATATGAAAGTTACAGGTGACACAATATGGCGACGCAAATTTTTTTTTTTCTATTTAGCATAGTTTTTAATTTTTTTAAAGGTATCAAAACATTACAAATACTATATAAATTTGGTATCGCCGTGTTCGTACTGACCCGCATAATACAGGTAACATGTCATTTTTACCACACAGTGAAGGCTGTAAAAATTAAACCCATATGAATTTGGCGCAAATGCAATTTTTCTCCAATTCCACCTCATTCTGAATTTTTTTCCAGCTTTCCAGTACATTGCACAGCATATTGAATGGAGCCATTACAAAGAACAATTTGTTTCGCAAACAATAAGCCATCATGTGAACTGAAGAATGAAAAAGTTATGGCTCTTGGAATATGGGGAGGGAAAAACAAAAATGCAAAAACAAAAAATGGCCCGGTCATTAAGGCGTTAAAGTATGTGGGCATGTCTTGAGCACTGAGGTCTGTGACAGGTGTACCTTCAGCATAAGAAGGGAGTGAAAGGCATCAAAGACTCGTTTAGAGTTATTGCAGAGAGAATAGATGAGAGCAGTGAAGTAGGCTTGTTTGGTCAGGTGAAGGGCAGAGTTATAGGCTTTGAGCATAACCTTAAAGTGAAAGAACTTTTTCTCCTCGGATTTTCAGCAAGTCTTGAGCACCACTGAAGAAAACATGTTTGAGGAGTGTGTCAAAGTTACCGGTATCTGCGTTGCGAGTTTCGGTCGGATAAGGGTGCTACTTTATCTAGGGAGGTTTTGAGAGTCTTGTTGTAGTGCTTGGTGGCCAGTTCAGGACAGGAGAGAGAAGATATGGGAGACAGAGAAGACTGAACGGTGTCTGAGAGGAGCTGTGTATTTACAGCGTGTAGATTTCTGTACATTAGGTTGGTGTATTATGTGAAGGACAAGAGCTATTGACAGTAAAAGGAAAAAACGGTTGTGGTCAGAAATTGGACGAGAGTTAGTATAGTCAGAGACAGAACAGAACTGTAAGATGACCAGATCAAGGTTATTAACATCTGTGTGTGTGGGAGAGGTAGTAAACTGTGAGAGGCCAAGATAGGTGGTTAGTGATAGAAGCCAAGACACTGATGGGGGTAGGGATTTCACACGATAGAAAGTTGGGAAGCCATGAAGCAAAGTCATCTAAAAACTAGTAGAGCAAGCCAGGCGGTTGGTAGATGATAGCTACGTGCAGGGAGACAGGGCGAAAAAGTCTGATAGTGTGGACCTCAAAAGAGGAGAAGGAGAGCAATGGTATTGTGGGAATGAAGTGAAAAGTGCATTGTGGTGATAGAAGGACACCAACCCCTCCACCCTGCCTATTATCAGGTCTAGGTGTGTGGCCACCATAACAGAGAGCAAGGGAAGCTGTATCAGAATGCTTAATCCAGGTTTCTGTTATAACCAGCAGATTAAAAGATTTGAAATGAAGAGATCCTGAATAATGTCAGGTTTGTTGCAAATTAACAGGCGTTCCAGAGTGCAAAAGAGAAAGAAACTGGTTAGAAGGTTAGCAGGGTCTCTTGGTCAGACAATTATGAAGTTGAGGTTAGAAGAAGAAGTAGAACCAGTTGCACAGAAGCACAAGGTGGGTTAAGGTAGTTGAGGAAGGTGAAAAGAGAATGGCAGCTGTATATACAGTGCCTTGCGAAAGTATTCGGCCCCTTGAACTTTTCAACCTTTTGCCACATTTCAGGCTTCAAACATAAAGATATAAAATTTTAATTTTTTGGTGAAGAATCAACAACAAGTGGGACACAATTGTGAAGTGGAACGAAATTTATTGGTTATTTTAAACTTTTGTAAAAAATAAAAAACTGAAACGTGGAGGTGCAATATTATTCGGCCCCTTTACTTTCAGTGCAGCAAACTCACTCCAGAAGTTCAGTGAGGATCTCTGAATGATCCAATGTTGTCCTAAATGACTGATGATGATAAATATAATCCACCTGTGTGTAATCAAGTCTCCGTATAAATGCACCTGCTCTGTGATAGTCTCAGGGTTCTGTTTAAAGCGCAGAGAGCATCATGAAGACCAAGGAACACACCAGGCAGGTCTGTGATACTGTTGTGGAGAAGTTTAAAGCCGGATTTGGATACAAAAAGATTTCCCAAACTTTAAACATCCCAAGGAGCACTGTGCAAGCGATCATTTTGAAATGGAAGGCGTATCAGACCACTGCAAATCTACCAAGACCCGGCCGTCCCTCTAAACTTTCATCTCAAACAAGGAGAAGACTGATCAGAGATGCAGCCAAGAGGCCCATGAACTGCAGAGATCTACAGCTGAGGTGGGAGAATCTGTCCATAGGACAACAATCAGTCGTACACTGCACAAATCTGGCCTTTATGGAAGAGTGACAAGAAGAAAGCCATTTCTCAAAGATATCCACAAAAAAGTCTTGTTTAAAGTTTGCCACAAGCCACCTGGGAGACACACCAAATATGTGGAAGAAGGTGCTCTGGTCAGATGAAACCAAAATCGAACTTTTTGGCCACAATGCAAAACGATATGTTTGGTATAAAAGCAACACAGCTCATCACCCTGAACACACCATCCCCACTGTCAAACATGGTGGTGGCAGCATCATGGTTTGGGCCTGCTTTTCTTCAGCAGGGACAGGGAAGATGGTTAAAATTGATGGGAAGATGGATGGAGCCAAATACAGGACCATTCTGGAAGAAAACCTGTTGGAGTCTGCAAAAGACCTGAGACTGGGATGGAGATTTATCTTCCAACAAGACAATGATCCCAAACATAAAGCAAAATCTACAATGGAATGGTTCACAAATAAACGTATCCAGGTGTTAGAATGGCCAAGTCAAAGTCCAGACCTGAATCCAATCGAGAATCTGTGGAAAGAGCTGCAAACTGCTGTTCACAAACGCTCTCCATCCAACCTCACTAAGCTCGAGCTGTTTTCCAAGGAAGAATGGGCAAGAATTTCAGTCCCTCCTGTGCAAAACTGATAGAGACATACCCCAAGTGACTTGCAGCTGTAATCGCAGCAAAAGGTGGCGCTACAAAGTATTAACTTAAGGGGGCCGAAAACTTTTCAGTTTTTTATTTTTTACAAAAGTTTAAAATATCCAATAAATTTCGTTCCACTTCACGATTGTGTCCCACTTTTTGTTGATTCTTCACCAAAAAATTTAAATTTTATATCCTTATGTTTGAAGCCTGAAATGTGGCAAAAGGTTGAAAAGTTCAAGGGGGCCGAATACTTTCGCAAGGCACTGTAGGTGAGGGAAGGAGAGAGAGACTGATGTGAATAGATGTCACAAAAGGTAGGAATGGAGTTTGTAAAAAAGCAACACATAGGTTAAAAATAAATGCAGTGAACCTGGTGGGACAATTGTGAAATGTACAGTCATGGCCAAAAGTTTTGAGAATGATACAAATATTAATTTTTACAAAGTCTACTGCTTCAGTTTTTCTAATGGCAATTTGCATATACTCCAGAATGTTATAAAGAGTGATCAGCTTAACAGCAATTACTTGCAAAGTCAATATTTGCCTAGAAAATGAACTTTATCCCCCAAAACACATTTCAACATCATTGCAGCCCTGCCTTAAAAGGACCACCTAACATCGTTTCAGTGATTGCTCCATTAACACAGGTGTGGGTGTTGATGAGGACAGGGCTGGAGATCAATCTGTCATGATTAAGTAAGAATGACACCACTGGACACTTTAAAATGAGGCTGGTGCTTGCCATCATTGTTTCTCTTCTGTTAACCATGGTTATCTCTAAAGAAACACGTGCAGTCATCATTGCACTGCACAAAAATGGCCTAACTGGGAAGAGTATTGCAGCTAGAAAGATTGCACCTCAGTCAACAATCTATCGCATCATCAAGAACTTCAAGGAGAGAGGTTCCATTGGTGCCAAAAAGGCTCCAGGGAGCCCAAGAAAGACCAGCAAGCGGCAGGACCGTCTCTTAAAAGTGTTTCAGCTGCGGGATCGGGCTACCAGCAGTGCAGAGCTTGCTGAGGAATGGCAGCAGGCAGGTGTGAGTGCATCTGCACGCACTGTGAGGCGGAGACTCTTGGAGCAAGGCCTGGTCTCAAGGAGGGCAGCAAAGAAGCCACTTCTCTCCAGAAAAAACATCAGGGACAGACTGATATTCTGCAAAAGGTACAGGGAGTGGACTGCTGAGGACTGGGGTAAAGTCATTTTCTCTGATGAATCCCCTTTTCGATTGTTTGGAACATCTGGAAAACAGCTTATTCGGAGAAGAAGAGGTGAGCGCTGCCACCAGTCTTGTCTCATGCCAACTGTAAAGCATCCTGAAACCATTCATGTGTGGGGTTGCTTCTCAGCCAAGGGAATCGGCTCTCTCACAGTCTTGCCTAAAAACACAGCCATGAATAAAGAATGGTACCAGAATGTCCTCCAAGAGCAACTTCTCCCAACCGTCCAAGAGCAGTTTGGCGCTCAACAATGCCTTTTCCAGCATGATGGAGCACCTTGCCATAAAGCAAAGGTGATAACTAAATGGCTCAGGGAACAAAACATAGAGATTTTGGGTCCATGGCCTGGAAACTCCCCAGATCTTAATCCCATTGAGAACTTGTGGTCAATCATCATGAGACGGGTGGACAAACAAAAACCAACAAATTCAGACAAAATTAAAGCATTGATTCTGCAAGAATGGACTGCTATCAGTCAGGATTTGGTCCAGAAGTTGATTGAGAGCATGCCAGGGAAAATTGAAGAGGTCCTGAAGAAGAAGGGTCAACACTGCAAATATTGACTTGCTGCATTAACTCATTCTAACTGTCAATATAAGCTTCTGTTACTCATAATATGAATGCAATTATATTTCTGTATGTGATAAAAACATCTGACAAACACACATAAAGACCAGAGGGCAGCAGATCATGTGAAAATATAATATTTGTGTCATTCTCAAAACTTTTGGCCATGACTGTAATTAGAAACTTATAAGTTTTTTGGTGTAATTATTCAGCTGATCTATCTCCTGCCCTGTCTAACTGCCATATTTAAAACTGCAGCTTGAATCACCACAGTTCGGATTGAATTGGCTAACCCCTGCACTTGTGCATCTCGTATTGCTATAACTACTTATGTCTTATATATATATAAAAATTAGTTTCCGTCTGTCTGTTCTTTATGCGCAACCAAATGAGTGGACTGATCCTTACCAAATTTGGCACACAGGTACATCAGGTGTCCGGGAAGGTTTTAGACTGGGTCTCAAGTTTCTAGGACGTACCGTTCCTGTGATACAGTATTCCCAAAAAATGACCTGCATTAGCCAATACAAGCCTGCAAGTATTTCTCTCATATTCTAACTGCCATACACACGGTCACATGTCCCTTATCAGCCAATAGAAGCTCGCAGGAGCTTAGTCTCCACATGCACACAGCTTTACTCCAAGTTTCCATAACAACCCAGCCATTTTTCTTCACTGCTCTAGGTCAGCTTTAAAGGGGCAGGGAGCTGTGGATGACACTGTTACACAAGATCACATACACACAGCTTTACTCCAGGTTTCCATAACAACTGATCGCAGGTTTTTCACTGATATCCAAACTGAGATACGCATGATGCTTTTGGACCAATGGAAACTCGCAGGTTCTTCAGCCTTGACATACACACAGCTTTACACCAGGTTTCCATAGCAACCAAGCTATTTATGACCTGTATTAGTCAATAGCAGTTCACAGATCCTTATATATTCAGTCGTATGACGTGTATCAGCCAATATAACTTCACATTTAATTTACCAAGTGTAAAAGTGGAAAGTGTATAAGCTGCCCTACAAGGTATTGTCATTAGAGTTATAATGATTTTTTTGCTGAAAGACTTCCTTTAAGATGGAGTTTCAGAGATTCATTGCAGCACTTAAAATGTATGAGATTCCATTCACCTCTTCAGCATCCCTTCATCATAATGATTTAGTCTTAGAAGAGGGATTACTGTTGGAAGAAATGCAGCGTAAAATAAAAAATACAGCGTTTTAGAGAACCAGCAAAGTGAATTCCAGCACATTGCAGGAAAAAAAAAATGCTGCGGTAAAGCTGCGTTTTCAAAAATGCACCCATTTTTCAGAAAATGCAGCATGTAAATTATACCTATGGAAATACTTGCATTTTCCCTATAGGTTTAAGGAAAGAAATTCCACAGAGAAAAACGCAGCAAAAACGCAATGAAAAATACTGCAGAAAAAAACGCAATACGTTTCCGCTGCATTTTTTTCTGCAGCATTTTTTAGCTGCGTTCCGCAACGTGGATTCTTAGCTTAAAGATTCCTCAAACGAGGGCTCCTCTAAGGATTCCTTGTCAGGGGAAAATCAAAAAATATGGTAAACCCCTCTTTCCATCATAGGATAAGGATTCATTGTAAAACACCATTACAGCTACCATGAATCTGGATGCATTCACAGAACATAGATCTGTGCAAGATTCCAAATTGTTTGGAACTAGGCACACCAAAACAGGGTCTTTTACATTCATATAATATCTGGACACTCATTAAAAAGAATGGAAACCTGAAAGAAAGGCTTACGGCCTGCAGACTGCATGTATGGAAAAAAAAAAAATGTTTGGACAACCTCCATCCAAAAGAAATAACCAGAGGGAAAATAAATGGACATTCTCTAAAAGCAAGGGTCTATTGTTCAATTCCAAATCCAAAGACATAAATAAGAAGCTGTCTGCTTGAGGCCAAGGACTGGGTGGGGAACAGGGTTCTAGGTTCTAGGTGTTATTTGTGTAAGGCTTAGGCTGTAGTTCCAGTGTTCTTCCCCTCCAGGTTCATGGTGTCCTCACAAAACTGTGAAAGCTTCAAACATTATCAGAGTTTTAAATGATTCAGGTGTGGTATATCCTAGTTCCTTCAGAACAAGTGGCACTTACATTTAACTCAAACCTCTTCCTGGTGACCAAACCCAATGGGACTTACAGAGCCATCACAAATCTCACTAGACACTGCATGAGCTATTACATGCAACAAAACAGGAACCCTTGACAAATAACACCTGAATGAAGGCTGCCCTGGGAAATCAAAAGGCATATATGTTAAATGCATCAGCTGTCATGAGGCTTTATTTTATTCACAAATTTCTACTCCAAAACCATAACTTGTCGTCATCAGTTTCTACCATCTGTTTTTACCATGATGGTCCACGAGGCATTATGGGCTGCCAAGGTCTATTGAACAGGGCTACATAACTACTTTAAACTCCGGGTTCCGCCATCAAGTAAAATCCGACCTGAACAGCAGCTGAACACAGTCCAATGTTTATGGTATTTTTCGGACAAAAAGACGTGTCTAACTATAAGACGCACCCCGGGTTTATACTGTGCAAGGGGACACTAACGTGGCATTATACTGTACAGGGGGGACACTAATGTGAAATTATACTGTGGGCGAGCACTAAAAAGCATTATTCTGTTAGTGGGACATTAGTGCCCCCACACAGTATAATTCCCAACTATTGTGCCTCCAAGCAGTATGCTCCTTAGTATTTTTATTTATTTATTTATTTTATCATAGTATTAGTATTTATTTTGAAACATAAACAAACTACAGCCTTAACTTCAGGCAAAAATACAACACAAACCTGCTCGGCTGAGCTCTAACAAAACTTCCCTCAATATACGAATGACTTACCAGCCACTCGGGAAAACAAACACAAACAATAACAAGCTTTTCTCAAAAGTGTAGGCTCTGCAGACTTATGGCACAGTAATGAGCCACACCTGTGCTGAGGTATACCGAATACCTTTAACGGATTAATGGTTACCATACATAGGTGAGGAACCAGGGGGAGAGAGAGCTCGACATTCCAGCACCCTGCTACCTGCTGCTGTCACCTTCTCACAGCCTATAGAAAAACGAATGGCAAACAGTCGTAAGTGACATAGGTCATACTATTAAGTCATGGCTGCCAACAACTTAACTGAAATGGACGCAATAGTACGCCCGAGCTGTAAAGCGTCACCATGGCCAGTGACACTGTGACCATGAGAAGATTGCTACTGTCCATGACAGCAGACAATCATCTCATGTAGGCTTGGGGGAAAATTGATCAGCTGAATAGCAGCTTGCCAGCCCAAATTCTATGATTTGTCCTGGCAGGTGAGCCAGCATCTCTAACGAGTAACAGGGGGGCGTGGTAGTGTTATTGGACTGACCAATTGTTGCCACAGCAGGCGGTTCAAATTAACAGTAATTGACCTGCGTCATTCCTACTGGGATTGCGAGCAGAGCAGTTATTGTGCTGCTCTGTAAGCGACTTTATTGCGGTACCATTGCAAATTGCTGCACTCTCTATCTGTCCATCTCTGCCTGCTACCCTCCCTCCTGGGGAGAATTTTTTTTTTCTTTTCTGTTCTCCACCCAACCCCACCTTTTTTTGATTCCCTGTGCCTGTGGCTGCTACTGAGCATTGGTCAGTGACATATATATTACTGATCTATCATATCTCTCTCTCTCTCTTTAGGTAGAATCAATACAACTTTTTTTTTTCTTTTCTTATACAAAAGTAGTTAGAATCAGTTGCTAAACATATACAGTGCTGGCCAAAAGTATTGGCACCCCTGCAATTCTGTCAGATAATACTCAATTTCTTCCTGAAAATGATTGCAATCACAAATGCTTTGGTAATAATATCTTCATTTAATTTGTCTTCAATGGAAAACCACAAAAAGAATTGTCAAAAAGCCAAATTGGATATAATTCCACACCAAACATAAAAAAGGGGGTGGACAAAAGTATTGGCACCCTTTGAAAAATCAGGTGATGCTTCTCTAATTTGTGTAATTAACAGCACCTGTTACTTACCTGTGGCACATAACAGGTGGTGGCAATAACTAAATCACACTTGCAGCCAGTTGAAATGGATTAAAGTTGACTCAACCTCTGTCCCGTGTCCTTGTGTGTACCACATTGAGCATGGAGAAAAGAAAGAAGACCAAAGAACTGTCTGAGGACTTGAGAAGCAAAATTGTGAGGAAGCATGAGCAATCTCAAGGCTACAAGTCCATCTCCAAAGACCTGAATGTTCCTGTGTCTACCGTGCGCAGTGTCATCAAGAAGTTTAAAGCCCATGGCACTGTGGCTAACCTCCCTAGATGTGGACGGAAAAGAAAAATTGACGAGAGATTTCAACGAAAGATTGTGCGGATGGTGGCTAAAGAACCTCGACTAACATCCAAACAAGTTCTAGCTGCCCTGCAGTCCGAGGGTACAACAGTGTCAACCCGTACTATCCGTCGGCGTCTGAATGAAAAGGGACTCTATGGTAGGATACCCAGGAAGACCCTACTTCTGACCCAGAGACATAAAAAAGCCAGGCTGGAGTTTGCCAAAACTTACCTGAGAAAGCCAAAAACTTTTTGGAAGAATGTTCTCTGGTCAGATGAGACAAAAGTAGAGCTTTTTGGGAAAAGGCATCAACATAGAGTTTACAGGAAAAAAAAAAGAGGCCTTCAAAGAAAAGAACACGGTCCCTACAGTCAAACATGGCGGAGGTTCCCTGATGTTTTGGGGTTGCTTTGCTGCCTCTGGCACTGGACTGCTTGACCGTGTGCATGGCATTATGAAGTCTGAAGACTACCAACAAATTTTGCAGCATAATGTAGGGCCCAGTGTGAGAAAGCTGGGTCTCCCTCAGAGGTCATGGTTCTTCCAGCAGGACAATGACCCAAAACACACTTCAAAAAGCACTAGAAAATGGTTTGAGAGAAAGCACTGGAGACTTCTAAAGTGGCCAGCAATGAGTCCAGACCTGAATCCCATAGAACACCTGTGGAGAGATCTCAAAATGGCAGTTTGGAGAAGGCACCCTTCAAATCTCAGGGACCTGGAGAAATTTGCCAAAGAAGAATGGTCTAAAATTCCAGCAGAGCATTGTAAGAAACTCATTGATGGTTACCGGAAGCGGTTGTTCGCAGTTATTTTGTCTAAAGGTTGTGCTACCAAGTATTAGGCTGAGGGTGCCAATACTTTTGTCCGGCCCATTTTTGGAGTTTTGTGTAAAATGATCAATGATTGACTTTTTTTTCATTCTCTTTTGTGTTTTTTTATTGCAAGCAAAATAAATGAAGATATTATTACCAAAGCATTTGTGATTGCAATCCTTTTCTGGAAGAAATTGAGTATTATCTGACAGAATTGCAGGGGTGCCAATACTTTTGGCCAGCACTGTATGCTGTCATTGCCGAAAGTGTTGGCACCCCTGAAATTTTTCCAGAAAATTAAATATTTCTCCCAGAAAATTATTGCAATTACACATGGTTTGTTATACACAGGTTTATTTCCTGATTGCACATTGGAAGAACACAAAAAAAGAGAAAAAAAAAAGTCAAAAATGATATAATTTCACGCATAACTCAAAAAATGTGCAGGACAAAATTACTGGCACCCTCAACTTTTTAATATTTGGTTGCACACCCATTGGAAAAAATAACTGAAAATCAATTGCTTCCTATAACCATCAACAAGCTTCTTACACTTCTCAACTGGAATTTTGGACCACTTTTCTTTTGCAAACTGCTCCAGGTCTCTCATATTTGAAGGGTGCCTTCTCCCAACAGCGATTTTAAGAACTCTCCACAGGTGTTCAATGGGATTTAGATAATTACTGGCCACTTAAGAACTCTCCAGTGCTTTGTTTCTATCCATTTCTGGGTGCTTTGTGAAGTATGTTTACTGACACTACATTGCAATTGTTTGGTAATCTTCAGATTTCATGATGCCTTCCATAGAGTCAAGACACCCAGTGCCAGAGGCAGCAAAGCAACCCCAAATCATCTTTGAACATCCACTAAATTTAACTGTTGGTATGGTGTTCTTTTCTTTTTAGGCCTCATTACATTTTTTGGTAAACAGCAGAATGATGTGCTTTACTAAAATGCTCTATCTTGATCTCATTTGTCCATAAGATGTTATCAAGAAGGATTGTGGCTTACTGCAGTCAAGCTTTTTTAAGTCTCTGTGTCAGCAGTGGAGTCGTCCTGGATCTCCTGCCATGGTGTTTCATTTCATTCAAATGTTGACATATAGTTCGCGCTGACACTGACGCACAATGAGCCTGCAGGACAGCTTGAATTACTTTGGAACTTGATTGGGGATACTTATCCACTATTCAGACTATCCTGCGTTGCAAACTTTTAGCAATTTTTCTCTTCTGTCCACATCCAGGGAGATTAGCTACAGTGCCGTGGGTTGTAAACTTCTTGATTACGTTGAGCACATCAAAATGTTTGGAGATGGAGATGAAACCTTGAGATTGTTGATATTTTTCCACAATTTTGGATCTCAAGTTCTCAGACAGTTCTCGTCTCCTCTTTATGTTCTCCATGCTTAGTGTGGCACACACAGACACACAATGCAAAGATTGAGTCAACTTCTCTCCTTTTTATCTGGTTTCAGGTGTGATTTTTTTTATTTGGTTTATTTGATATCGCGCACACCTGTTACTTGCCACAGATGAGTTTGAACGAGCATCACATGCTTGAAACAAAAGTTATTTACCCACAATTTTGAAAAGGTGCCAACAATTCTGTCTGGCCCATGATTGGTGTTTTGTGTGAAATAATGTCCAATTTGCCTGAAGGCTTCACAGAAATTAAATTTTTCAAAGTCTTTCTCTGATGATTTTATAAATTTTGTAGTGGCCCAAACAAATTTATAAACCCAGTAATTTATAGAACAAAATTCTATTTTAGGGTTTTACGTTTAGGGTTTCTAAAGGAAAGAATACAAGAATTGAGCCCCCAGAATGCCCACCTTCCCCTGCCAAACCTAGAAATTAGTAGGAAAACCGTGTGGGATTTTCTGCACCTACTGCTGGACCAGGGTTATCACCTATATGTGGATAGCTTCTACACCAGGATCCCACTGCTTAGATATCTCAGTTCTAGAGGAACTGGAGCTTGTGGGACAGTGCACAGAAATCAGAGAGGCCTCCATAGGACACAGATTGCGCAGGCCCTTAGAAGGGGTAAGAGTAGGGCAGTCTGTAATGAGAACAAGTACTGGTCAAGTATATGGACAAAAGGGATGTCCTTGCACTGACCACAATTCATGGAAATGGCAGAACCCTTGTTCCCTTATGTAGTTCCAGTACCACTAACCTCAAGCCAGACTATATCCTGGCATATAATAAGTACAAGAGATGGGTTGATCTATCTAACCAAGTCCCGAAACTGTATAGTGCCAGAAAAACAAAAGTGTGGTACAAAAAGCTGGCTTGCACATGGTATAAATGGCAATGTGTAACGCTTACGTGTTATTACAATGTGCAAACAGGACAGGAACTTTCCTTCAATTTCAGGAGGCAGTTATCAATACTCTGATATTTGGAGATCAGGAAGGGCCAGGTCCCAGTACTTCTGGAACTGAAGGTGCCAGTATTGTACCAGAGCAACACTTTCCAAGTGAAGTCCCACAAACTGCAAAATAGGGGAAGACCCAAAAAAGATGCAGAGTGGGTTCAAAAGGAGGATAAGGAAAGATACCTGGGAGGAAGGGGAAGGACGGAGACAGTGAGTCCTAATGCTAGACCCACCCCCGAAGTCCCTACCTACTTGCCTCAACTACCCTAAGTGGTAGAGGACAACTGGGTGGTGGTCCCTTCCTATTATAAGTTAAACACTGAACGCAGACAAGACAAACAACGAGAACGGGAGGTTAAACTAAACAAGGTGTCGGAACCAGACGAACAACTAGGTACAAAACAGTAATCCAGAAGAATAGTCAAGAGGGTAAAGCGAAGGTCAGATTATAGATATCAGAGAAACAGTTATACGCTAGCATGCTATAAGACGCTAATAGCAAGCAATGAGCTGTATATGGGAAGCCCAGAATTCGCCCCATGATTGGAAGGTAAGATGTCAAATCATAGAACAACTAACGTTAACTCTTCGCGAACCAGAGGGAACTCAGAGTACTGGTGGACTGATACACTGAAACAAACTCTCAGCTGTGCTAAAACAGAATACAACAGGAGGTCCAGGAACAGAGGTTCATAAGTGGACACGCCTCCCGCGTCGTACCATGTGGCCGGAATATGGCAAAAAAGCCTCAACGGACAAGGATGTTAAAATTCATTTTATAATTTAATTGCCCTGATATATCACCTCCTTATACCATGATGTACTCTTCACAGATTTACCTTTCAGCCTCTGTAATGCAGTCATTTCTGGAAAATAAATAAATGTAATACCTGTGGGGTCCAAAAGCTTGCTATACCACTTGATACATTTTTTTTTATGGGGTGTATTTTCCAAACTGAGGTAATTTGTTGAGGGTTTTACTGTTCTGATACTGCTCAGAACACTGCTCACAGATCACTGCTCAGAACATGCGATGTGGTACTTGAAAACTATTATAGCAAAATTTTCCCTCCAAATATTGTTCTGTCTCACTGTGTGAAAATACAGCAGTTTACACCCACATGTAGGGAATTTCTTTAGTCAGGAGAAATTGCTTAAATATTGGATGCTTTTTCTCCTTTAGCCCCTAATTTCTCATTTTTACAAGGGGTTACAGTGACATTTTATTAGAAAAAAAAAATTATTTTCACATCCCAATGGTAAAATATTCTGTAAAACACCTGCAGGGTAAAAGTGTTCACTATGCCCTTTGATAAATTATTTGAAGGATCTAGTTTTGCAAATGCAGTAATTTTGGGTGGGTTTCCATTGTTCACACACTTCAGGTGCCCTCTCCTGGTCCCCTTTGGCTCAGATCGGCTCAACCCTCTGGTCTGACCATGCTCCTGTTGTTAGGATTCAGATGCAAGGTAAGGAATGTACTGGTCTTACAGGAGAGCAGCAGCAGAAATGGGCTGACAACTGTGAGCAGTAGAAAATGCTACTTAAAGGCAAAACACTACTGCGAGCCAAGACCGGCCTTAGACGCCTTCACTTGAGCTCCTCGCAAGAAGAGATGGAATTTTGCTGAATCTGAAGATCAGAATTCTCACCAGAACAGAAAGTGTATTACAAATAAATGCACTGCAGCACAGGCCAACACTAAATCCACACACTACTCACAGGGACAGAGAAAACAGAATGGTCGACAATCATGGGTCAGCAGCTGAGGAGGGCAACACAGATCCAAATCACGAGACAAAGACAAATCCGGGAAACAAGCCAATAGTCGGAACCGATCAGAAATGCCAGAAAAAAATCGCAAGACAAAAGAGGAATTCAGGTACACAGCCAAAAGTCAGGTATAGGAACAGTCAAATCAAAGTCAGGCGCTTAGCAGGAGTTAGGAAACTGATAGCCAGCAAAGCTGAGTGATAGGGAAGGGTTTAAATAGGCCTGCTCAGGAAGTTTCCCTATGTTGTCACGGCAACCTTTAAAGCAGCAAACACCAATCATTCTTTATGTTGACCTGACAACTTTAAAGCAGCAACAACAGATGTAACATCCCTGACACCTGACACCTGTCCCTTGAGGTACTGGCGATCACGTGTCATCCTTTCAATTAGTGTTTGAACAATAGCCTACTTAAAGATGCCACTTGCAAGGTTGACATAAGTTCCGCAATTCGCAGATTTGGTCTGCATCATGCTCTGGACCCGTCCCCCTCCCGCTGCACTGGGATGCGTTAAAGTGCACAATCTGCAGCATTTTAATAAAACACGGCAAATGCCTTAAAAAGGAGAGGTCCGCATGGGTAGCCTTGTGACTGGCCACGATTCACTCCCTTGAGACGAAGCATAAACAAACGCACTCCCAATCTGCCCTGCTCCTCAATGCAAGGGAGGAACTTCGCATTTATCTGGACGACACGTACTTAGACACTCGGGATTGTAGTTGGAAACATTACTATGAGTTTGCATTCTCTGGCTCGTCGCTTTCACCCCCCATAAAAGTCTGACGTACAGTACAGACCAAAAGTTTGGACACACCTTCTCATTCCAAGAGTTTTCTTTATTTTCATGACTATAAAAATTGTAGATTCACACTGAAGGCATCAAAACTATGAATTAACACATGTGGAATTCTATACTTAACAAAAAAGTGTGAAACAACTGAAAATATGTCTTATATTCTAGGTTCTTCAAAGTAGCCACCTTTTGCTTTGATTACTGCTTTGCACACTCTTGGCATTCTCTTGATGAGCTTCAAAAGGTAGTCACCTGAAATGGTCTTCCAACAGTCTTGAAGGAGTTACCAGAGATGCTTAGCCCTTGTTGGCCCTTTTGCCTTCACTCTGCAGTCCAGCTCACCCCAAATGATCTCGATTGGGTTCAGGTCTGGTGACTGAGGAGGCCAGGTCATCTGGCGTAGCACCCCATCACTCTCCTTCTTGGTCAAATAGCCCTTACACAGTCTGAAGGTGTGTTTGGGGTCATTGTCCTGTTGAAAAATAAATGATGGTCCAACTAAACGCAAACCGGATGGAATAGCATGCCGCTGCAAGATGCTGTGGTAACCATGTTGGTTCAATATTCCTTCAATTTTGAATAAATCCCCAACAGTGTCACCAGCAAAGCACCCCCACACCATCACACCTCCTCCTCCATGCTTCACGGTGGGAACCAGGCATGTAGAGTCCATTCGTTCACCTTTTCTGCGTCGCACAAAGACACAGTGGTTGGAACCAAAAATCTCAAATTTGGACTCATCAGACCAAAGCACAGATTTCCACAGGTCTAATGCCCATTCCTTGTGTTCTTTAGCCCAAACAAGTCTTTTCTGCATGTTGCCTGTCCTTAGCAGTGGTTTCCTAGCAGCTATTTTACCATGAAGGCCTGCTGCACACAGTCTCCTCTTAACAGTTGTTGTAGACATGTGTCTGCTGCTAGAACTCTGTGTGGCATTGACCTGGTCTCTAATCTGAGCTGCTGTTAACCTGCGATTTCTGAGGCTGGTGACTCAGATGCACTTATCCTCCGCAGCAGAGGTGACTCTTGGTCTTCCTTTCCTGGGGCGGTCCTCATGTGAGCCAGTTTCTTTGTAGCGCTTGATGGTTTTGGCCACTGCACTAGGGGACACTTTCAAAGTTTTCCCAATTTTTCGGACTGACTGACCTTCATTTCTTAAAGTAATGATGGCCACTCGTTTTTCTTTACTTAGCTGCTTTTTTCTTGCCATAATACAAATTCTAACACTCCATTCAGTAGGACTAACAGCTGTGTATTCACCTGACTTCTGAACAACACAACTGATGGTCCCAAACCCATTTATAAGGCAAGAAATCCCACTTATTAAACCTGACAGGGAACACCTGTGAAGTGAAAACCATTTCAGGTGACTACCTCTTGAAGCTCATCAAGAGAATGCCAAGAGTGTGCAAAGCAAAAGTTGGCTACTTTGAAGAACCTAGAATATAAGACATATTTTCAGTTGTTTCACACTTTTTTGTTAAGTATATAATTCCATATGTGTTAATTCATAGTTTTGATGCCTTCAGTGTGAATCTACAATTTTTATAGTCATGAAAATACAGAAAACAGGAATGAGAATGTGTGTCCAAACAGTTACGCAACAAGGCGGGACGCAATGTCCATAATGCAGTGGATATTGCTGTGGCTTACGTAACTTACTATCAGGACCTCTACAACATGCGTGGTCAATATGCTGAAATCGACACAGAATCCCTAGGGGGCGAAATCAGGCACTATGTCACAGAAACATTTCTCTCCACCATTGCCGACTCAGATAAGGCTCTCTTGGATGAGCCTTTTAGTGAGGAGGAAGTCTCCGCAGCCATCCAGTCCTCCCAGTCAGGTAAATCCCCTGGCCCGCACGGGTTCAATGCTTGTTTTTACAAATGCTTTCTGGAACTTTTTTCCCCCCACTATGGCACGGGTATTTAACAGTATTGACAGTGCCCCACCATTTGCTAGCCAATCCTTGTCAGCCTTAATCACAGTCCTTCCAAAACATGGTAAGGACCTGATCTGTTGCACCAGTTAAGATCTCTTTCATCAATGTAGACTTCAATATGTTCTCTAAATTATTGGCAAACAGTCTGTCCCCTTTGATCCAGGGGCTGGTCCATGCCGACCAGGTCGGCTTCATTGCAGGCTGCAAGGTGCGAGACAATATCTGTAAAACTCTCTCAACGATCTCAGTGGCAGATACAGGTAGATCCCCCCGATGGAGACTCTGAGTTGATGCTGAAAAAGCACTCGATCAAGTGCACTGAGGATTCCTACACGCTAACCTTACACAAGTGGGGGCAGGCCCGAGCTTCCTGGGTAAAATCATATCCCTATATGGCGACACATTGGCTAGAGTGAGGGCTAACGGGATCCTTTCTGAGTCCTTCCCAATTCGAAATGGAACCCGGCAGGGCTGTTCCCTGTCATGGAACGCATGGCAGTGGCGCTACGGTAGTGTCCCAGAATTCATGGTCTCCAGGTGGGTAGCAGACAAGTTAAGGCAGTACATTATGCCAACCATCTCCTCCTTTATGTCACAAAACCAGATATTTCCTTCCCGTCTCTACTGCGCAAGTTCAGTCGCTTTGGACATCTAAGCAACTTCGAAGTCAATCTATTTAAGAGTGAGACCCTTAATATTATTTTACCTCAGTCGGAGGCCACCCATCTGCAGATAGCTTCCTGTATAGTTGGCAATCCACCTCTATCAAATATCCGGATCCCTCCCATCTTTCTGCCTCAACTACTTTCCACTGCTGGAGATAATGTCGGTTGATCTGCGGAAATATGGCCACATTAACACATTAAAAATAGATATTGTCCCCCAACTCCTATACAGGTTTCAGGTGCTAGACTACCTCTTTAACCGTGTTCAGTCAATGATTGGGAGGTTCGTGTGGAGCTTGGCATGCAGTAGATTATGGTTTTGGACACTGACGCGACGTAAAAGTGACTAGATTACATTACCAATCCACAGTTTTGCTGCGCCTCTTTGTCTGGCGCTTCCATGGTCACGGAAAAGCAGTGGATGTCTATCGATGCCGATTTGCTCTCTGCCCTTCTTTTCCCTGCCTGGGTTCCTGGCCCACTTTTGCCGCAAAACTATAAAACATACATTCCTGTAGGACCTGGGATCCGACAGTCGCTGGAGGCCTCATCGCTAGGGTCCCGGGCCCCCTCAGTCCTCTTTTCTGTAACCCCATGTTCCCCCCGGGTTGCTCCACAGATACATTCTTATGTTGACTGAGCGGTGACAACGCGAGACTGAGCCAAGGTTCCAGGAACCTGCCCCTTCCCTCTCTAGATCAGCTGCACGCCCTCCAACCCGGATCTCCACCTTTCCTGGCTAGGCAACTCACAGCCTTCGTAATTCTCCCTGCTCCTGCTGCTCTAACATGACTGATTTAGAAACTGCCGTCTCTCATTCTGACACCACTATATGCACGCTTTCTGCACTTTATGGCATTCTTCTTAGGGCAGCAGCATTGGGCAGTCCCTGCTACACAGGCTCCTGTGAAAATGACCTCCACCTGCACCTCTTTCCTGCCGATTGGGTTAAGTCTTTCTTATTCACTGTAGGGTTGGTAGCTCGGTAGCAGCAAAGGTGTGGACCCAACCAGTCAGAGAAAAAGAACACAATGTCTGGTGCAAAGAGGTTTATTTGAAAAAATAGCAAAATAAATAAACCTTACGTCAGGTACAAAAATAAGCAAAATAAAATATAGCCTTAACTTCAGGCAAAACAAAACTCCCGTTCGTCCGCGCACTAACTGAACAGAATACGGCTAACTATACGTGTGGCTTACTACCAACCACACGAACAAACAAAATAGCACAGTTAGATCTCACCAGATTTTAAGTATTCCTGGACAGACACAGGCGCCTCCTCTCGCTCCCAGGATCTGCCCTGAAGTACTGGCTCTGCAGCCTTTTATAACCAGACCCAATAACGAGCCTAGGACCCACACCTGGGCTGAGGCCTACTCAAGACCCCCGCTGGACCACACATAAGTCAGAAATCTGGGGGAGATATACCGTGACTCCAGCATTCTGCCTGTCATCTTCTCCCATCACCCACAAGCTACTGATGCCATGCAATGCCCAAGAAAAGAACTTTAAAACTCTGACTCAATGGTATTGCTGTTCTAAACTCCTCCACAGGTTTTACCCTGGCGTTTCTGACCTGTGTTGGTGCTGTGGTTCTGAGAAGGGCATGCTCATTCATATCTGGTTGCAGTATGACGTGGTGTCATGGTAAATGCACTTACCTTGTTGGCTTTCTAGGTTACTTTGTTTAACAATATGGAGCTGTGGGGCATGATGGATCAGTACTATCAGTTTATTTTAGTCTATTTAAAGCTGGATCTGTCTGTCACGGTGTCAGCTATTCTAAGTACCGGAGCATACCATCAGTGCTCCACGAACTGCAGTTATTACTGCATACTGTATCTCTTTATTTTTTGGGGGTTGACAGCTATTTGGACCTTTGCAAAATTCCTATCATTAGCTCCTTATGAACCTGTGAATTTTAAACAGGGGAAACGTGTTGAGTTAGCGTGGCGATTCGTTCTAGCCATTAGCTTTAGTTAGTCCTTGAGCTAAGGATTCTGATGTGGCTAATCATCAGCCTAATGCAGTCTGCTTGAATCATAAATCCCTGGATAGTCATATTAAGGTAATCGGTGTATGCTACAATCGTGTATGTATGACTGGCAAAGGGATCTGAATGTTATTATGGTTCCCTCTGACCAGCATAGTTTTTAACTATTTACGACCAGTGTTGGATTTATGGTTTACATACATCAATGAACATTTGATTGATGAGTGTTATAGAATTATAACAGTTAGGCTATGTGTTGGTCTACCCAATAGTGCACTATAATTTTGTATATGGGAACCTAGTATAGGGGAGTCTACCAGATGGTGGCAGCCTGATCTAAGGTCTACCTGAATACTAATGGAACTTGAAAAGAAGTTTGACTGTTTACATGGCTATATATTAAATTACCCACTCATAAGGGCTTATAATATTACTGAGCATGTTTCGTTTCAGAAGGTGTACCCAGGGGCTGCCACTAGATAGACAGTACTCTGTGAAGACTTTAGATACCATCACTGACTGTTTTTTATGAGTTAGTGGACGTCTTTATGTATGTAATTATTTTACTTAACATTATTAAAGTTATGTTTTATTAATTTTGTGAGTTTAACCATTCTAAGACTGTGATGTGTTTAATTCATGAGGAGTGGTAGATTACCCTCTGTGATTTATTTTGAGTTTACCTTTTGGTAGTAGGGTTTGGGGTATCAAATTAGGTATCCATACTTATTTCTGAGATTATTGTTAATAATGACGGACTTTCTGTCTGAAGATAATATATCTGTGACGGCTAGAGGAAGCTAAGATGGTCTTGACAGAGAGGGAACGCTCACAAACGGAACAGTTGGGTTAATTGAAGGATACATTCAAATATCTAACAAAGATCTATAGGGAATATGTAAGAGCGTGGTGGGAGGAGCAAGGACTTTCAAATTATTTAGAACATAATATTATCCCTCGGTGTTTGAGAAACCCAATACAACGAGCGAAGAGGGTTAGATCAGCCAATCTATGTGTGCAATTCGAAAAAGAAATTACGGAATTCTCCCTTAGAGGATTTTTTGCAAATTATTTTCCACCATAATTTGCAAATAAATTCTTTAAAAAATCAGACAGTGTGATTTTCTGGATTTGTTTTCTCATTTTGTCTATCATAGTTGAGGTCTACCTATGATGTCAATTACAGGCCTCTCTTTTTAAGTGGGAGAACTTGCACAATTGGGGGCTGACTAAATACTTTTTTTCCCTACTGCATATAAATAATAATAATAATCTAGAATACATCATTTGCATATACAGTACAGACCAAAAGTTTGGACACACCTTCTCATTCCAAGAGTTTTCTGTATTTTCATGACTATAAAAATTCTAGATTCACACTGAAGGCATCAAAACTATGAATTAACATATGTGGAATTATATACTTAACAAAAAAGTGTGAAACAACTGAAAATATGTCTTATATTCTAGGTTCTTCAAAGTAGCCACCTTTTGCTTTGATTACTGCTTTGCACACTCTTGGCATTCTCTTGATGAGCTTCAAAAGGTAGTCACCTGAAATGGTCTTCCAACAGTCTTGAAGGAGTTCCCAGAGATGCTTAGCACTTGCTGGCCCTTTTGCCTTCACTCTGCGGTTCACACTTTTTTGTTAAGTATATAATTCCACATGTTAATTCATAGTTTTGATGCCTTCAGTGTGAATCTACAATTTTTATAGTCATGAAAATAAAGAAAATTCTTGGAATGAGAAGGTGTGTCCAAACTTTTGGTCTGTACTTATATATATATATATATATATATATATATATATATATATATATACACACACACATACATACACACACACACAACCTTTCAAAAGTTTGGGGTCACCCAGACAATTTTGTGTTTTCCATGAAAAGCCACACTTTTATTTATCAAATGAGTTACAAAATGAATAGAAAATATAGTCAAGACATTGACAAGGTTAGAAATAATGATTTTAATTTGAAATAATAATTTTCTCCTTCAAACTTTGCTTTCGTTAAAGAATGCTCCATTTGCAGCAATTACAGCTGTTAATTTGCTGAGGTAATATAAAGAAGTATCACCCCATGCTTCCAGAAGCCCTTCCCACAAGTTGGATTGGCTTGATGGGCACCTTTTGCATACCATACGGTCAAGCTACTCCCACAAGAGCTGAATGAGGTTGAGATCTGGTGACTGCGCTGGCCACTCCATTACAGATAGAATACCAGCTGTCTGCTTCTTCCCTAAATAGTTCTTGCATAATTTGGAGGTGTGCTTTGGGTCATTGTCCTGTTGTAGGATGAAATTGGCTCCAATCAAGCGCTGTCCACAGGATATGGCATGGCGTTGCAAAATGGAGTGATAGCCTTCCTTATTCAAAATCCCTTTTACCTTGTACAAATCTCCCACTTTACCAGCACCAAAGCAACCCCAGACTATCACATTACCTCCACCATGCTTGACAGATGGCATCAGGCACTCTTCCAGCATCTTTTCAGTTGTTCTGCGACTCACAAATGTTCTTCTGTGTGATCCAAACACCTCAAACTTCAATTCGTCTGTCCAAAACACTTTTTCCAATCTTCCTTTGTTCAATGTCTGTGTTCTTTTGCCCATATTAATCTTTCCCTTTTATTAGTCAGTCTCAGATATGGCTTTTTATTGGCCACTCTGACCTGAAGGCCAGCATCCCTGAGTCGCTTCTTCACTGTACTGTATATATATATATATATATATATTTACACACAGTGCCTTGCGAAAGTATTCGGCCCCTTGAACTTTTCAACCTTTTGCCACATTTCAGGCTTCAAACATAAGGATATAAAATTTTAATTTTTTGGTGAAGAATCAACAAAAAGTGGGACAAAATTGTGAAGTGGAACGAAATTTATTGGTTATTTTAAACTTTTGTAAAAAATAAAAAACTGAAAAGTGGGGCGTGCAATATTATTCGGCCCCTTTACTTTCAGTGCAGCAAACTCACTCCAGAAGTTCAGTGAGGATCTCTGAATGATCCAATGTTGTCCTAAATGACTGATAATGATAAATATAATCCACCTGTGTGTAATCAAGTCTCCGTAAAAATGCACCTGCTCTGTGATAGTCTCAGGGTTCTGTTTAAAGCGCAGAGAGCATCATGAAGACCAAGGAACACACCAGGCAGGTCCGTGATACTGTTGTGGAGAAGTTTAAAGCCGGATTTGGATACAAAAAGATTTCCCAAACTTTAAACATCCCAAGGAGCACTATGCAAGCAATTATATTGAAATGGAAGGCGTATCAGACCACTGCAAATCTACCAAGACCCGGTCGTACCTCTAAACTTTCATCTCAAACAAGGAGAAGACTGAACAGAGATGCAGCCAAGAAGCCCATGATCACTCTGGATGAACTGCAGAGATCTACAGCTGAGGTGGGAGAGTCTGTCCATAGGACAAATCTGGCATTTATGGAAGTGTGGCAAGAAGCCATTTCTCAAAGATATCCATAAAAAATCTTGTTTAAAGTTTGCCACAAGCCACCTGGGAGACACACCAAACATGTGGAAGAAGGTGCTCTGGTCAGATGAAACCAAAATCGAACTTTTTGGCCACAATTCCAAACGATATGTTTAGCGTAAAAGCAACACAGCTCATGACCCTGAACACACCATCCCCACTGTCAAACATGGTGGTGGCAGCATCATGGTTTGGGCCTGCTTTTCTTCAGCAGGGACAGGGAAGATGGTTAAAATTGATGGGAAGATGGATGGAGCCAAATACAGGACCATTCTGGAAGAAAACCTGTTGGAGTCTGCAAAAGACCTGAGACTGGGACGGAGATTTATCTTCCAACAAGACAATGATCCCAAACATAAAGCAAAATCTACAATGGAATGGTTCACAAATAAACGTATCCAGGTGTTAGAATGGCCAAGTCAAAGTCCAGACCTGAATCCAATCGAGAATCTGTGAAAAGAGCTGCAAACTGCTGTTCACAAACGCTCTCCATCCAACCTCACTAAGCTCGAGCTGTTTTCCAAGGAAGAATGGGCAAGAATTTCAGTCTCTCGATGTGCAAAACTGATAGAGACATACCCCAAGCGACTTTAATCGCGAATGTAATCGCATCAAAAGGCGGCGCTACAAAGTATTAACTTAAGGGGGCCGAATAATTTGGCACACCCCACTTTTCAGTTTAAAATATCCAATAAATTTCGTTCCACTTCACGATTGTGTACTGGAGTCTTGCTATGTTAGCCCCCAGTTTTTAACATGCACCACCGTTGAAAAGTTTGGGGTCACCCAGACAATTTTGTGTTTTCCATGAAAATTCACTTTTCTTTATCAAATGAGTTGCAAAATGAATAGAAAATATAGTCAAGACATTGACAAGGTTAAAAATAATGATTTTTAATTGAAATAATAATTTTCTCCTTCAAACTTTGCTTTCGTTAAAGAATGTTCCATTTTCAGCAATTACAGCATTGCAGACCTTTGGCATTCTAGCTGTTAATTTGCTGAGGTAATCTGGAGAAATTTCACCCCATGCTTCCAGAAGCCCCTCCCACAAGTTGGATTGGCTTGATGGGCACTTTTTGCGTACCATACGGTCAAGCTGCTCCCACAACAGCTCAATGGGGTTGAGCTCTGGTGGCTGCGCTGGCCACTCCATTGCAGATAGAATACCAGCTGCTTGCTTCTTCCCTAAATAGTTCTTGCATAACTTGGAGGTGTACTTTGGGTCATTGTCCTGTTGTAGGATGAAATTGGCTCCAATCAAGCGCTGTCCACAGGGTATGGCATGGCGTTACAAAATGGAGTGATAGCCTTCCTTATTCAAAATCCCTTTTACCTTGTACAAATCTCCCACTTTACCAGCACCAAAACAACCCCAGACCATCACATTACCTCCACCATGCTTGACAGATGGCGTCAGGCACTCTTCCAGCATCTTTTCAGTTGTTCTGCGTCTCACAAATGTTCTTCTGTGTGATCTAAACACCTCAAACTTCGATTCGTCTGTCCATAACACTTTTTTCCAATCTTCCTCTGTCCAATGTCTGTGTTCTTTTGCCCATATTAATCTTTCCCTTTTATTAGTTAGTCTCAGATATGGCTTTTTCATCACTCTGCCCTGAAGGCCAGCATCCCTGAGTTGCCTCTTCACTGTAGACGTTGACACTGGCGTTTTGTGGGTACTATTTAATGAAGCTGCCAGTTGAGGACCTGTGAGGCGTCAATTTCTCAAACTAGAGACTCTAATGTACTGGTCTTGTTGCTCAGTTGTGCAGTGGGGCACTAGAGAGGAGAGAGAGTGCATCCAAAAGGACTTAGACACACTGGAACAATGGGCTGAGGTGAACAAAATGGTATTCAACAGGGACAAATGCAAAGTTCTACATCTGGGTAACAGAAATGCAAGAAGCATATATAGTATGGGAGGAATAGTACTAAGTGAGTGTACAGGGGAAAAGGATCTGGGCATAATAATAGATCACAAATTCAACATGAGTCAACAGTGCAGTGCGGTGGCTAAAAAGGCTAACCAAATTCTAGGATGTATCAAGACGAGCATTGAAGCTAGATCAAGAGAGGTAATTATTCCGCTGTACTCTGCCCTGGTCAGACCCCACCTGGAATACTGTGTACAGTTCTGGGCTCCCCAGTTTAAGAAAGACATCGATTTATTGGAGCAGGTCCAGAGAAGAGCAACCAAAATGGTGGAAGGTCTACAAACCATGTCCTACGAAGAAAGGCTAAAAGAATTGGGACTGCTTAGTTTGCAGAAGAGAAGGCTAAGGGGAGACTTAATAGCGGTATTTAAATATCTGAAAGGTTGTCACAGTGCAGAGGGATCTACCCTATTCTCATTAGCAGAAGGAAGCACGAGAAGTAATGGGATGAAACTAAGGGGAAGAAGATTCAGATTAGACATTAGGAAAAACTTTCTAACAGTAAGGGTAGTGAGGGAGTGGAATAGGCTGCCACGGGAGGTGGTGAGTTCTTCATCAATTGAAATCTTCAAGCGGAATCTGGATAGGTATATAGCTGGGATGATCTAGGAATTCCTGCTTTTGCAGGGGGTTGGACTCGATGGCCCTTGAGGTCTCTTCCAACTCAAACAAACAAAACAAAACAAAACTTCTCTTTCTACTCTGGTTAGAGCCTGTTTGTGCTGTCCTCTGAAGGGAGTAGTACACACTGTTATAGGAAATCTTCAGTTTCTTGGCAATTTCTCGCATGGAATAGCCTTCATTTTTAAGAACAAGAATAGACTGCCAAGTTTCACATGCAAGTTCTCTTTTTCTGGCCATTTTGAGAGTTTAATCGAACCAACAAATGTAATGCTCCAGATTCTCAACTAGCTCAAAGGAAGGTCAGTTTTATAGCTTCTCTAACCAGCAAAACTGTTTTCAGCTGTGCTAACATACTTGCACAAGGGTTTTCAAGGGTTTTCTAAACATCCATTAGCCTTCTTACACTGTTAGCAAACACAATGTACCATTAGAACACTGGAGTGATGGTTGCTGGAAATAGGCCTCTATACACCTATGTAGATATTGCATTAAAAACCAGACGTTTGCAGCTAGAATAGTCATTTACCACATTAACAATGTATAGTGTATTTCTGATTCATTTAATGTTATCTTCATTGAAAAAAACTGTGCTTTTCTTTCAAAAATAAGGAAATTTCTAAGTGACCCTAAACTTTTGAACGGTAGTGTATGTCTGGTCCAGGGCGGGTTTTGAGTAGGCCTCAGCCCAGGTGTAAGTCACTAGGCCTCATTACTGGCCCATAAAAGCCTACAGAGCCTGTACTTCAGAGCAGACCCTGGAAGAGAGTGGAGGCGCCTTGGTCTGTCTGGAGCTGAGAGCTAGGATTATTTCTGTTCAATTAGACGCTCAGACAAGCAGGATTTTTTGTTTTCTTATACGCCTGAAGTTAAGGCTGTGTTTTACTTTGCCTGTTTTACCTGACGTAAGGTTTATTTATTTTTGCCATTTTTTTTTAAATAAACCTGTTGCACCATAGCTTTGTGTCCCTGTCTCTGACTGTTTGGGTCCATACCTGTGCTGCTACCAAGCTACCTCCCCCACATATGGTGGAGGATGCGAGAAAACCCAATTTTAAAACAAACAGTCTTAAAGAAACACACACCCATTTTTTGTTTTCCCTATGTCCTGGGTGAAGGCTGCAGGAGAGATTAAAAAGGAGACTGCCAGCATGGAAGACTTCATGAAACAGCTGGGGCAGGTTCTCCTACAGCAGCAGCAAACCCAGGCACAGCAGCAGCAAGCCCAGATGGATGCTGAGAGGCGACAGCAGGAGATTAACTTGCTAATAATGGAGAAATTGACGCTGCTCAGCCAGGCCTTGATTGACCAGAGGACGGCAGGAGAGTGTGCTGGTGCCAGAAAGACCCAGAAGGTACAGACCGCTGCTCGAGCCACCGTGCAGAGTTCCCTACAAAAGATGACATCCACTGATGACGTGGAGGCATATCTTCGGGTTTTTGAACGAGTGGCCGAGCGGGAGAGACTGCCTAAGGATCAGTGGGCCGATGTTGTGTCGCCATTTCTCACCGGGAACCTCAGAAGGCCTACTATGACCTGTGTGAACAGGAGGCTAAAGACTACAATAGTGAGAGGTGAGATATCGAGGTAAACATGCATGTACGTGCTGGGAGAGTGCACCATTGGACTTTATCTGTGAGACTCCCACCACAATCCCAGATGCATGAACTGGTGTATCTAGTAAAGAAATGGCTTCAGCCTGAGGAGGCCACTCCAGCACAGATTGTGGAGAGAGTGGTATTTGACATGTATTGACATGTACACTAGATCGCTTCCTCCTCAGATCCAGCGCTGGGTTGGACAAGTGGGAACTACATCGACTGACCAGCTTGTGAGTTTTGTGGAATGGTACCAAGCCACTGAGGAGCTACTGCAGACATCTCCCAGACCTGTTAACCCCAAGACGGGTAAAACTGTACCAACTACTTTTGGGGTGAGGAAGGTTGTGATGGGAGGACGCTCAGAGGGGGAACAGGCAGCAGGGACTGTGGACTCTAAGCCCAGGTCTCAAAAGGGAGACCCATACCGTCTCATATGTTGGCAGTGCCATGAACTAGGTCATGTTGCTGCATACTGTCCCCTGACGACTGAGCCTAAGGACTGCAACAGCTCTAGGCGGGTTTCCATGTTTGCTCAACCTGCTTGTTCAGCAGAAACCGCGACTGAACCACAGATGTGCACTGTGACTGTAGCAGAGCATGCTGTACTGGCACTCCTGGACTCTGGGAGCCTGGTAACCCTAGTGTACCATGAACTGGTCGACTCTGCTCTGTATAGTGGACAAACTATTGGGGTCTTGTGCATACATGGTGAAACCATAGAGTACTCTATTGCAGAGGTCACCATAAAAACTACCTCTGGCACTGCCTCTCACAAAGTGGGTGTGGTTAAATCCCTGTTCCATAGTGTGATCATAGGGAGGGATTTTCCTTTGTTTTGGGATATGTGGAAAAAGCAGGGGCTGCCATATCCTAAAAATGTTAATAGTGATGATGTCTTGCCTAAGGTTAACCCTGAACCCTTTGATCCTGACAGGGAAACACCAGCTGTAGGGGTGACCCAAGATGGTAATGATTTTCCTCTGTGTTAGCTGGTGATACTGAAGGTCAGGAGGATGTTCCCGAGATGCCTGAGGTCGAGGCTTCCCGTGAAAATTTTGGGACTGCTCAAATTAGAGATCCTAATCTGTCTCATGCTCGGGAAAATGTCAAGGTGGTAAATGGTGAACCTCAGTATCCAGGGGCTGACAAGGAGTTCCCCTATATGTCCATGAATCAGGACCTACTGTATAGGGTAAATCAAATACGGGGAGAAATTGTTGAACAATTGGTTGGGCCCCGGCCCTATCAAAGAGTGGTTCTAGATTTGGCACATAAGCATGTGTTAGGCACATGGGGTACGAAAAGACCAAAGGGGGCATTCTACAGCGTTACTATTGGCCGGGAATTGATAAACAAGTACAGGAGTATTGTAACTCCTGCCCAGATTGTCAGCTAACCGCTCCTGTGTCCCACTTCAGGAGTCCTTTGGTACCCCTACCCATTATAGAGGCACCCTTTGAACGAGTGGCCATGGACTTGGTAGGTCCTGTTGTAAAGTCTGCTAGGGGGCATCAGTATTTACTAGTGGTGTTAGATTATGCTACACGATACCCTGAGGTCGTACCCTTGAGACATACTTCGGCTAAGCTAATTGCCAAAGAGCTGTTTTATATGTTCTCTCGGACAGGTATACCCAAGGAGATCCTGACTGACCAAGGGACTCCTTTTATGTCCAAGGTAATGAAAGAAATGTGTAAGCTCCTGAAAATAAAAACACCTGCGAACCTCTGTGTATCACCCCTAGATGGCCTAGTGGAGAGGTTCAATAAGACCCTCAAGGGCATGTTAAAGAGGGTGGTTAGCAAGGACGGCAAAGATTGGGATTGCCTACTGCGCTATTTAATGTTTGCAATGTGGGAGGTACTCCAGTCCTCCACAGGTTTTTCTCCATTTGAGTTGGTGTATGGTAGACACCCATGTGGTCTCCTAGACATAGCTAAGGAAACCTGGGAACAGGAGCAAACTCCTTACAGGAGTGTAATTGAACATATTACGCTGATGCAGGACAGAATTGCAGCAGTAAAGCCTATTGTAAAGGAACATATGGAGCAGGCCCAAATGGCTCAGAGCCGTGTCTATAACAGAAAGGCTAAACTTAGGAACTTTAGTCCAGGTGATTGGGTGTTGGTTCCCACGGTAGAAAGTAAGTTTCTGGCCAAGTGGCAAGGGCCATATGAAATTATTGAGAGAGTGGGAGAAGTGAACTATAAGGTATACCAACCGGGCAAGAGGAAGCCTGAACAAATATACCATATAAATTTACTAAAACCCTGGAAGGACAGGGAAACATTGACAGTAGTAGGTACCCCTGGCAAGGTTACTACTGAAAGGGTAAATGCTCCTGGTAAGGCTTCACCCGAGGTGCAAATAGCCGAGACTCTATCTAAGACACAGAAACAGGAATCAAAAGAGTTTGTACAGAAAAATAAAGATGTGTTTTCTGAGTTGCCTGGACGCACTAATGTGATAGAGCACGACATTGTCACTTAGCCGCAGGTACGGATTAATCTAAAACCGTACCGGATACCTGAAGCTCGTAGACAAGCCATATCTGAAGAGGTCAAAGATATGTTGGCACTTGGGGTAATTGAGGAGTCCAAGAGTGACTTGTCGAATCCCATTGTTTTGATTCCTAAGCCAGATGGTACCATAAGGTTCTGCAATGATTTCCGTAAGCTTAATGAAGTTTCAAAGTTTGATGCCTACCCGATGCCTAGAGTCGATGAGTGAATCGAGAGGTTGGGTCATGCTAGGTATTTTTCCACCCTCAACTTAACCAAAGAGTACTGGCAGGTGCCGCTTACTGAAAAGGCCAGGGAAAAAACTGCTTTTGTCACCCCAGATGGCTTATTCCAATATGTGACTATGCCGTTTGGTTTACATGGGGCTCCGGCAACCTTCCAGAGGTTGATGGACAGGGTCCTTAAGCCCCATCGAAGGTATGCTTCAGCTTATCTAGATGACATTCTCGTCTTTAGTGTGGACTGGGAGAGTCACTTGCCAAAAGTTCAGGCCGTACTAAATTCCCTTCGAACAGCCGGTTTAACTGCCAACCCAAAAAAGTGTGTTTTGGGTCTGGAAGAGGCCAAGTACCTTGGGTATATAATTGAAGAGGGAGTGATAAAACCCCAGGTTAATAAAGTGGAGGCCATTCAAAATTGGCCTCGGCCCTTAAATAAAAAACAAGTCAGGGCTTTCCTGGGAATCGTAGGCTATTATCGCAGGTTTATTCCTAAATGTGCAACCACTGCAGCCCCACTGATAGAACTCACTAAAGAGAACGAGTTCCGTAATGGTCAAGTGGAGTGAAGAGGCTGAGGGGGCATTCCAAGAGTTGAAGTCAGTTCTCTGCAAACAGCCAGTGTTGGTCACACCTGATTTTGAAAAAGAGTTTGTCGTTTAGACTAATGCCTCTGATGTAGGGTTAGGTGCAGTGCTGTCCCAAAGGGTGGATAGTGAAGAACACCCAGTCACCTTCCCGAGCAGGAAGTTGACACCACCAGAAAAAAACTATAGCATTGTGAAGAGGGAGTGTTTAGCCATTAAGTGGACCCTGGAATCCCTGAGGTACTATTTGCTGGGCCGACATTCTAAGCTGGTCACTGATCACTCCCCTCTGACATGGATGTGCCGCGCCAAGGAGAGAAATGCCAAAGTGACCAGATGGTTTCTGACCCTGCAAAATTTGAAATTCACTGTGGAACACAGGGCAGACAAGCTGCAGGGAAATGCTGATGCACTGTCCAGGACCCATTGTATGATGGGCAGAAGTGTCCGCCCCAACAGGTCCGAACAAAGAGGGGAGGGGGGGTATGTGAGAAGGTGACTGGCAGAGTACTGGAGTCTCGCTACATTAGCCCCCGGAGCAAGCCACACGTATAGCTAGTATTATTTCTGTTCAGTTAGAGGCTCAGACGAACAGGATTTTTTGTTTTCTTATTTGTCTGAAGGCTGTGTTTTACTTTGCCTGTTTTACCTGACGTAAGGTTTATTTATTTTTGCCATTTTTTTAAAATAAACCTGTTGCAACAGAGCTTTGTGTCCCTGTCTCTGACTGTTTGGGTCCGTACCTGTGCTGCTACCAAGCTACCTCCCCCACAAGACAAAAACGCCAAAAATCACCAAATCATTAGATCAGAACTGATCCCCCTGATCTTTTTAAACTCTTTATCTCAAGTAATATACCCTTTTAACATATTATATTCTGCTTATGTAAGTATTTATAAAAAGGTTTTTCTAAAAATGTGTATCTTTTCTAAATGAACTCTAACCCCTCCCCTGTGACCTAAGAGGCGGGGTTACCGCCCATTTTTTTACTATAAATGTTTGAATATGCTGTATATGTGCACTTACTCATGGCATGAATCTGACCTTCACTCTTCTTCTCATCATACAGGTACATATTCTCTTGAACCCATCTCTGCTTGCTGTGTCTACCTTCAGCTCACCCTGCAACTCTGAATGGTACATATTCTCTTGAACCCATCTCTACATGGCTGTTCTCTGAACCCTATCCTAGAATTTCATCCAGGCTGTATTTTTTGCAATCCCATGTGTCCTTATCTGTACTAGTGTCAGTCTTTTGATGCTCAGTGATTTTATGGTAGTTCCCTGGTTAGTGTATTTGTAACTACATAGCCTAGTCTCCTTATGTGTCACAGTTTGTAGATTAATTGGTTAACGACTTAAATTAGTGCTAGTTATGAAGCTCTGCATCCCTATATAATGCAGGGTGCATTTCCTAATGCAGAATCCATCTTAACCAAAGTGCACTTACAGTACACATAGCACAAGACAGAGCACAAGACAGGCAAACCATGGAAGAACACCAGGTAAACTTAAAACCAAAACAACAAGCTTTATCACATGGTATGATATAGCTGCACTGTCACTTACCATTTTAGCAATTGTCTTCCTGCAGAACTCTCCTCCATCTCTACCACCAGTGCACACTATCCATATCAGTCCTTCTCTTCTGCCTTTTCCCATGTACAGCTGTCACACACTTTTCACTCTCTCCAACCACCCTAATCCCTATACTGCTTTTAGCAGTGAAACCAAACATAAACATCCACATAAATCACTGAACCACCTTCTCTGTCTCTGTCCATTTTGCTCCTCCTAGCTGCTGGGGACATCTCTCCAAACCCTGGCCCTCCTCCTTTCCCTAATTTTTCCTCTTCTTACACACACAGGAATCCTACAAACCTAATCAATATTTACCGTGTTCCCTCTCCTTATCTTTCTCCTGTCTCCTTTAACGGTTCTCTCTGGAACGCCCGCTCAGTGTGTAACAAACTAGAATATATTAATGACTTATTCCTCAGTAAATCTCTCAACTTGCTTGCCCTTAATGAATCCTGGATCCAGCAGTCTGATACGGCCTCCCCTGCTGCTCTGTCTCATGGTGGCCTACAATTCTCACACACCTCTAGGCCTGACAACAGGAAGGGTGGAGGGGTAGGGTTACTTCTGTCACCACAGTGCACTTTTCAGGCCATCCCACCGGTACCCTCACTCACATTTCCCTCATTTGAAGTACATGCTATCAAACTTACGTGTAGCCCACTCTCCTTACGTGTAGCTGTGATCTACCATCCTCCCGGCTCACCCTACCATTTTCTGGATCACTTCGCTTCTTGGCTTCCCCTCTTTTTATCCAGTGAAATTCCTACCCTCATCATGGGCGACTTTAACATCCCCACTGACACCCCTGTCTCCCCAGCTGCCTCACAGTTTCTCTCAATAACCACGTCTTTTGGTCTTTCACAACTTTCCTCTTCCGCCACACATGTAGATGGCAACACCATTGATCTTGTCTTCCATCGACTCCTCACAGTTTCTATATTTACTAGCTCTTCTCTGCCACTCTGACCGTAACCTTCTGTCTCTCCATCAGTGCTTTCTCTCCTTCACAGGACACACCTACTCATCATACATATAGGAATTTACGTGCTATTAACACCTAGCACCTCTCAGATACCCTACAGTCCTTTGTCCCCCATCTCTTCACTGTCCTGCCCCAATCTAGCCACCAGTCACTATAATGAAACCCTTAAGAGTGCATTGGATGAGGCGGCTCCCCCCTCCACTCAAAAGGTTAGATGCAGGAGGCAACAACCCTGGCACACGCCACAGACACGTTTTCTTCAGCGGTGCTCTAGGTGTGCTGAACGTCTGTGGAGAAAATCACGTACAGCTGCAGACTTCCTCCACTTTAAATTTATGCTTAAAACCTATAATTCTTCCCTTCACCTAGCCAAACAAGCCTATTTCACCGCTCTCATCTCTTCTCTCTCCTGTAACCCTAAAAGGCTATTTGAAACTTTTCACTCCTTACTCACTCCCAAGGTGCAGATGCCATTCACAGACCTTAGCGCAGATGACCTGGCCACTTATTTCCATGATAAAATTGATAAGATCCGTCAGGAAATAACTGCCCAATCCCCATGTGGCACTGACCCCCTCACCAGCCGCACTTCAGACTGTTCATTCTCATCTTTCGTTTAATCCGCTATCTTTCTGCTAACTCTCTTCTTGACCCCTTATACAATCTGGCTTCCGCACTCTGCACTCTACTGAAAAGGCCCTCACAAAAGTCTCCAATGATCTCCTGACGGCTAAATCCAAAGGTGACTTCTCTCTTCTTATTCTTCTAGATCTCTCAGCAGCATTTGACACTGTTGACCATCAACTCCTCCTCACTATACTCCGTTCTGTCGGACTCACAGACACCACGCTCTCCTGGTTCTCCTCTTATCTCTCTGACCGCACTTTCTGTGTATCATTTGCGGGCTTTGTTTCTTCCCCTTGCCGTTGGGGTTCCTCAGGGCTCGGTCCTAGGTCCCCTGCTCTTCTCCCTCTACACAGCACCCCATTGGACAAACCATCACTAGATTTGTCTTCCGGTACCATCTTTATGCTGATGACACCCAATTATATACGTCATCCTGTGACATCACCCCTGCACTAATAAAGAACACCAGTGACTGCCTCTCTGCTGTCTCAAATATCATGTCTTCGCTTTATCTGAAACTGAATCTCTCAAAGACTGAACTACTGCTGTTTCCACCATCTAATAGATCTGTCCCTGATATCTCCATTGCGGTCTCTGGCCTTACCATAACTCCTAGGAAGTATGCCCGCTACCTCGGGGTTTTGTTTGACTCAGATCTTTTCTTCACCCCCCATATCCAATCACTCGCACGCTCTTGTCATCTCCACCTCAAAAACGTCTCCAGAATCCGCCCTTTCCTTACCACAAATACACTAAACACATTGTTGCCCTGATTTACTCTCGCCTTGACTACTGTAACTCCTTACTAATCGGTCTTCCCCTTACTAAACTCTCCCCCTCTACAATCTATTCTGAATGTGGCGGCTAGGCTCATCTATCAGTCTAGACGCTATAGCGATGCCTCCGGTCTGTGCCGGTCACTACATTGGCTGCCTATTCAATACAGAATACAATATAAACCTATCACCCTCATTCACAAGGCTCTCCATAATGCTGCACCTCCCTACATCTCCTCCCTCATCTCTGTCTATCGCCCAACCCGTGCTCTCCGTTCACTCAATAACCTAAGACTAACATCCTCTATTATCAGAACCTCCCACTCTCGTATACAAGACTTCTCCCGAGTTGCTCCACTTCTCTGGAATGCTCTATCCCGAACTATTAGATTAACCCCCAATTTCCACAGCTTCAAGCGTAAACTAAAGACATATCTTTTCAGACAGGCCTATCACAACTCCTAATGTAAACCCTTCTGTAGTTAGAATCCCTAAAACATACCGTCCTCTGTTCACACTCCTGCATTACCTCACAGGATATGATGCCGTATCAGACTAACTTTATCTGTCCAGGCACCATCTGCACGTTAAAGGACACGACTGATGACAGCTCATACAGCTTTATATATGTGTAATGACAGTAACCTCTATTACAGAATTGTCTGACCATTGTACAAACAATGCTACGTCTGTTGCCTCCCCTGCTACCTCCTGTGTCACCCCCTCTACCTATTAGATTGTAAGCTCTTGCGAGCAGGGCCCTCAGTCCCAGTGTGTGTATTGAATATTTCTTTGTAATGTATCTGTAAGGATCTTGCCAAACGTAGCAACCCTGACACTACTGCAGCGGTCTGGGAGGAAGGACAGAGACAAGTGAGCCCTAATCTCACCCCAGCCACTGTCCCTTCCTACTTGTCTCACTGTCCTAATGATAGGAACAACTTGGAGCCGGTCCCTACACTGAATAAGTGACAACACAGAACGAAGACAGGACGCACAAACAACAAAAGAGAGGTCAGGAAGCCAAGGGGTCAGTAACAAACGAGCAAGCAGTACAAAGTCAAAATCCAAGAGAATTGTCAAGGGCAAGCCAAAGGGTCAGAGAATCAAGTAGCAAAGTATCAAGGAATATAGTAAGACAGCAGGCAAAACACAAGTGTAATAACCGGCAACCTGTTGAGAAATGACATCCTGTATATAGAAAGTCTGGGAACAGCCCCCAGACCTGATAGGTACACAGGCTGTCAATCACACAGGCCTGGAAGAGATTAACTCTAAGCAGTCCAGAGAGAAATGTTCAGACACGGGTGGGGCCGGAAATCAATTACACTGACTAGGACCATGTTCAGACTGAGCAGCAAGAAACTTACACAAAGAATCAAACTGAACATGCCTCCTTCGCCACAGCGTGCGAGCGGAGGTGTGGCTCCGAGACCCGAAACAGCAGAGACGTTACAGTATCTTTTTTGTCTGTACTTGAACCCTACAAATTGTACAGTGCTGCGGAATATGTTGTCGCTATATAAATAAAAAGTATTATTATTATTATTAATATTATTATATGTTTGTACCTGTCATTTTGCACTTGAAAAAGGGCTCTATTTGCCAGAAACGTATTGAGCACATGCCTAATAAAATCACCTAACCGGATAAGTGCCAGTGACCCTTGTTTTTTCTTGGGGATTCTTCTCCTAGTCTTTGGATTTACCTGATGTGTGGTAATCACCACTATGGTTGTAAAGGTGTCGGGCTGTTTTTCAAGATCCAATTTATTGGATATCTATCCATTAAGTGTTTATGGTAGTTGTGAACTCAGTCACAACGATAAAAGATGAAAATCTTTTCACTCCGTTACTTTGATTATTTATCTGTACAATATTACACTATTTGGCACCTCTGTTTTTTCTGTTTTTACAATGCCTCACATTGTGGTTTTCCCCGCAGCACTTTTCACAGAAGGTCCACAGAGGTTTCCTCTGCGGACTTTCTGCTTCCATTATACCTATAGGGAAACCACCAGTGTTTCCGTAGGTATAATTGACACGCTGCGATTACCAAAACAGTCGCTGTTTTGGAAACCGCAGCATACCTACGGAAATGCCAGCGGTTTAGATATAATTGAAGCAGAAAGTCCGCAGAGGAAACCTCTGTAAACTTTCTGTGCAAAGCGCTGCGGGAAAAAACGCGATGCATCACCACCGTGGTTTTTCCCACAGTGCTTTTTTGGTGCAGGACGCCAGGTGGGGCCTTAGCCTTAAGGAGTTTTCCAGCTCATTTTTATTGATGATCTATCCTCAGAATAGATCATCAATAAGAGATTCCCCACTAACCAGCTGTAAGAAGGGGCCATGGCGCCTGTTTATATCACATGCTGTCTGTTTATAGTGACCGTGTCATGTAATTACAGTCTTGTCACATAGACGTCTATAGGACGAGGCTGGATGGGGGTCTCGGGTATTGGAACCCCACAAATTTTTTTTTTACCTTTTAATTAGGAAATGTCTGGGTCATTATTAATAAGGGGCAATATTTAAAGGGGCTACACAGGGAAGTTATTAATTTTAAGATGCACTTGGGGGTATTATTCATTATGGGGGGGTTATATTATGTATTTTATAATTGGTGGTAGCAGCAGGATGGGTGTGCACGTGAGGACAATGTGGGTCAGGTGTCTGGAAAAGTAAGGAGCCAAAGATGTCTGTGCTGCAAACTTTACAGAAACTGGAATATATAGTCATGGCGATCCAGATGAAAGAGACGGGGAATATGAATGATTAGTTAGAGACGTCACCTGTAAGTCACTAAATGTTACTGACCTGTATTCACCTAGTTTCACCTTCCACTACTTTCAATGGCTAACACGGTACAACATGATACTACTGTATTCACCTAAGTTGTCATAATAAAACAGTGTTAATTAACTCTTCTGTGCTCCAATGCAACTCCGTACTATCTTCGGCCCACTTCAATGACCTCACATGGGTAAGGCCGGCATCGCAACGAATAATGACGCCAGCGTAACCCACGTCTCTGACGTCATCTAAGAAAGCTGAAGACTGAGCAGGGAGAGACACTGGAGCTCGGGAGAGGTACAGTGAAAGAAATAAGTATTTGATCCCTTGCTGATTTTGCAAGTTTGCCCACTGACAAAGGCATGAACAGTCTATAATTTTAAGGGTAGGTTAATTTTAACAATTTTTACAGTGAGAGATAGAATATCAAAAATAAAATCCAGAAAACACATTGTATAAATTTTATAAAATGTATTTGCATTTTGCAGAGAGAAATAAGTATTTGATCCCTCTGGCAAACAACGCTTAATACTTGGTGGCAAAACCCTTGTTGGCAAGCACAGCAGTCAGTTTTTTGTAGTTGATGATGAGGTTTGCGCACATGTCAGGAGGAATTTTGGTCCACACCTCTTTTCAGCTCATCTCTAAATCATTAAGATTTTGAGGCTTTCACTTGGCATCGCGGGGCTTCAGTCTATAAAATTATAGACTGTTTATGTCTTTGTCAGTGGGCAAACTTACAAAATCAGCAGGGGATCAAATACTTATTTTCTTCACTGTAAGTAACGTTTTTTTTTTTTTTTTCTTATGTTCGTCACCTCCCCTAGGCCTCCGATCATTATACTCGGAGGTCTGAAAAGACCCCTGCATATATTATACTGTGTGAAGAGGCCACTGGAGGACATTATACTTTGTGAAGGGGCCGCTATGGGACATTATGCCGCTTGGAGGGGCTGCTTATGGGACATTATGCCACTTGGAGGGGCCGCTATGGGACATTATGCCGCTTGGAGTGGTCGCTATAGGACATTATGCCGCTTGCTGGGGCCGCTATGGGACATTATGCCGCTTGGAGGGGCCGCTATGGGACATTATGCCGCTTGGAAGGGCCGCTATGGGACATTATGCCGCTTGGAAGGGCCGCTATGGGACATTATGCCGCTTGGATTGGTCGCTATAGGACATTATGCCGCTTGCTGGGGCCGCTATGGGACATTATGCCGCTTGGAGGGGCCGCTATGGGACATTATGCCGCTTGGAGGGGCCGCTATGGGACATTATGCCGCTTGGAGGAGCTGCTATGGGACATTATGCCGCTTGGAGGGGCCGCTTATGGGACATTATGCCGTTTGGAGGAGCTACTATGGGACATTATGCTGTGTGGAGGGGCCGCTTATAGGACATTATGCTGCTTGGAGGAGCCGCTATGGGACATTATGCCGTGTGGAGGGGCCTCTTGGAACATTATGCCATATGCTATGGGACATTATGCCGCTTGGAGGGGCTGCTATGGGACATTATGTCGTGTGGAGGGGCCACTATGGGACATTATGACATGTGTATTCTGTGTGGAGGGGCCGCTATGGGACATTATGCCGTGTGGATGCTATGCGGAGGTGTGGCAATGGGACATTATGCCATGTGAAAGGGCTGCTATGGGACTTTATGCAGTGTGGAGGGGCCACTATGGGACATTATACCTTGTGAAGGGGCCGCTATGGGACATTATACTGTGTTTAAATGGGGTTTTATGCTGTGTGGAGGCCAGGAAAGGGCGCACTATGCCATGGGGGGACCCAAGCCAAAAGTATGCTATGGGGCCCAGTTTTTGCTAGTTATGTCCCTGTATATATTTATTATACCCTGTCTGTGTATATATTTATATATGTATATATGGATTTATCTATCTATGGGGGCCAAAGCAGTTTTTACATTGAGCATTTCCATTGTTGGGGGTTAAGTTCCCCCGGGATGGATGTCACCGTAATCCTAATTAAATAACCAGTTTCGAGCGCTCGGGAAACAAGACGTACACAGGTATTGTGTATGAACCGTTTCTACTTTATTGCGTAGTTCAATACAGTTTTAAAGGTAAGCTCAGTTACATAACAGTCATGTGATCAATGTACATATATGGGTTTTCCAGTTCCGTTACCAGACAAAGTTGTTCAGTTTCCCATCACCCCAGATGTTTCCTTTTCACCTAGTCTAAATGTTCTCCTTATCTTTCCTGAGAATGGTACATCTTTGAGATCAGCAGAACTGTTGATATTCTTCCCAGACCCTGAGACTATATTCTATCTGTAAACTATTTAGTCTGCATGGAGAACATTTCACCCTGTGTCTTCTGTATACTGCGTTATAGAATATAATACAAATTATGTTTTAACCCTTACAATTCCCCCATTTTAGGACCTTATTTTTAATCAAGTTCAATGAATACCTTCACACTGTTTGTGTGCCATCTTTGATGGATTCTCCATTGAAGAGGTTAAAAATAACATCCTATCTTACATATTGGTTAACTGTATTCCATTTCCTTCTCAACGCTTTAACTTTCTTGCAATGTGAAGCGTGTATTCAGGTAGATTTTCCCTCCAACTTTACTGAGGTGGCAGTTGTCAGCAATATCTGGAAGGGGCCATCATATCTGGGTTTAAGAGATTTCCTGGAGTGTCTTTTCGCGACTACCCAATCACCAGGCTGCAAGCTATGCGTTCCTGAAAAATCAGAAGGGTCTGGAATAGAAGAGAACACTTGTTTATGTGTTTCTTTCAGTTTTTGACACAAATTTTGTACATAGCTGGCAATACTGTCATAGTTAAGCTGTAATGTCTGAGGGAAGTACAATCCTGTTTTAGGTGCACTTCCAAACAATATTTCAAATGGTGACAACCCTGTCCTCCTGTTAGGAGTAGTTCTTACTGAATATAAGGCTAAAGACAGGCATTCAGGCCAAGGCTTTCCTGTCTCTGCCATGGCTTTCTGAATCTTCAACTTAAGTGTACCACTCAACCTTTCCACTTTGCCTGAACTCTGAGGATGGTAGGGTGTGTGAAAAGCTTGCTCAATCCCTAGTGCAGACATTATTTCTTTCATTATCTCCCCTGTGAAATGTGTACCTCTGTCAGACTCAATCACCTCGGGCACTCCAAACCTACACACAAGTTCAGACATCAATTTCTTGGCAGTTGCTTGTGCGGTTGCTTTGCTCACAGGGTAGGCCTCAGGCCATCCTGAAAACAAATCCACACAGATCAATACATACTCGTATGTTCCAGACTTAGGCAACTGTATGTAATCTATCTGTATCCTCTGAAATGGGTACAGGGATTTTGGTGTACACTTGGTGGGTGTTTTAACTACCTGTCCTGGATTGTGTAGAGCACCTATGTGACATGCTTTTACGTGATTGCTAGCAGCTCTTCCAAAACCTGGGGCAAACCATAATTTACCCACTAATGACTCCATGGCATTTCGAGAGGCATGCACCTTACCGTGGGCCAAGCCAGCCATCTGGGGGTAGACTGCTGCGGGCAGACATAATCGATCCCCCATTTTCCACATACCATCACCTTCTGTAGCACCTGCTTTCTTCCATCTTTCAGTTTCCACACTGGTGACCTTTGAGTACAGCCCTTTTGGGTCTGCTAGGTCAATGTCCATTTTGCTCACCTGGTTGGGACCCCTTCTGGCCAGTAGTGCTGCAGCCTTGGCTGCTCTGTCAGCTCTCTCATTTCCACGTCTTTCAGGGTCCCTTCCTTTTGCGTGAGCTCTGACTTTCACAATTGCCAGCTGCTTTGGGAGCAGTATGGCCTCCATCAGTCGACTTACCACATCTCCATTCTTAATTGGCTTGCCCTGGGCCGTTAGGAAGTTCCTTGCCCTCCATATCGGATCATAATCATGTGCAATGCCAAAAGCATATCTGGAGTCAGTGTATATGTTAGCTGTTCTACCTTTGGCTATCTTACAAGCCTCCATAAGGGCTTTGAGCTCAGCTTCTTGGGCTGACATATGTGGTGGAAGAGCCTCTTGGACTATGATGTCATGTTCAGTGACTACAGCATACCCTATAACAAATTTGCCTTCATCTGTTAGATACCTTGAGCCGTCCACAAACATCTCATAATCAGGATTTTGTAATGGCACATCTGTGACATGGTCAAATCCCACTGTTTCCTGTGACATAAGAGCCACGCAATCATGTTCATGCTGGCTGTCAAACAGTTCTTCTTCAGAGAGGGAATTTAAAAATAACACATCTTCCACTCCCCCTTTTGAATCAGGAACTCCTACAGGAAGAAGAGTTGCAGGATTCAAAGTTAAACAGCGTTGAAAAGAGATGTTTGAGGAGGACTGCAGAGCAAATTCCATTTTGCACTGCCGTGCCAAAGAAAGGTGACGTCTGTCTACTTGTGTGAGGATAGCATGGATGTCATGAGGTGTATACACAACCAATAAATGATCTAGGACAATGTCTGAGCTTTTGTCAAGCAATGCTTGTACCGAGAGGACAACCCGCACACAGGAGGGTGTCCCCCTGGCTTACAGCGTCTAACCGTGAGCTGTAATAGGCCACGTGTTGTTGTGTGAGAACTGCAGTTGCGTGTCCCATCATCTCAGTCACGTAGAGATGAAAAGGTTTCTGACTATCTGCAACTTCAGCTGGTAAAACGCATCCAAGGCCTCAGATGTGAGGCTGAATGGTTTTGAGGAAAGGCAATCATACAGAGGTTGCATGGTTAGAGATGCAGATCTGATCCATGGCCTACTGTAGGATACTGTAAAGGGAAGTGCTTACCACAAACATTAATATAAATATATATATATATATATATATATATATATATATATATATATATATTTATCTAGTTGTCCATTCATTACTCCTGAGAGAGAGCTATTGTCTGCAGGCTACAAAACCGGTTTTGTAGCAGACATCCCGCATGGGCCAGGAAGTCTTTTGTTTAACATAATGAGATGGAATATGCTAATGAGACCACCATAGTGATGTTAAATCAGACCCAGAGATCAGATGGGGGAGGTAGGTCGTTAGCCCTAGGCCACGGATCAATTTTAAGTGTTAGAGCGCCATCCCAAGACTCATAAGAAGTATTGCATCTAAACTTATATTACAATACCAAGAGCCTGATTGGAGTGACAACATCTAGGTGGGCGGAGTTGTGGGCCATATATATAATGGGCCAAAAGCCCTCTCTCGCTCTCTTGATCTTCTCTCTTCACCAGACCCCATGGATTGACCAGCTTCACCTAGACAAGCTCCATATACCACCCGAGCATGCTTAATAAGACTTAAGTATAACTTTCTCTCTCTCTATTCATCTATCTATCTATCTATCTATCTATCTATCTATCTATCAGTCACCCTTTATTAATCTGTATTACTACTGCTGTGTTCCTTACAGAAAGGGTCAGTTAGTAAATTGTCCAGGGGTTGTATGTGTGTGGTTGTATGTGTGTGTGTATGTAGCGCTATCTGTAGGTTTTTAATTGGGTTCTGTACTTATTGTATTGCACTGTGTTAATACTGTTTTGTATTATTCTATAACCTAGTTCCATCATATTAATAATAAACGTATTTTATGATTAATATTGTGGGGTAAATTATCGTACATGCAAACCAGTCAAGGAAACAGATAAGTAGATATACCTAAGGAGAAAGGAGTGAAATCGGTGAATATTAATTAGTAGTAACACCCAGATCTCTCATTCCTAATGGTGAAACAAGTCAAAAGTGAGGAAATAGCAATTGTTAATATCATCTTTAACATAATGGCGAGCCGGCCCGTACTGTTTTAATATTTTTGCGTGTTGTCTTCTGGCAAAACTGTGTTATACCGTGAACTATCAAGTGGAGGGGCGTGGACAGGTAATATTGGTACACACTGAAGTGTTGAGTTACACTGTATGCCCAGATTGAAGTTTGCACGGCTAACCCAGTTTGCTTAAAGCTTCACTTAAAATAATTAATAACAGTGAACCTATCGTTTATTTGTATTTATCTGAAGGTATTAACAATTGTCTGTTTCCTCCACAAACAACTCGCTGGGAGACTGAGAAATCCATTTGTGCCTCTGTAATATCAAAGTCAAGGTTCTTCAGGAGAAGTCCAGCTGGTCGGGAAAAGGCTTTCCGGTACGAAAAGGATACTTTTTCAAGCAGCAAAAGACAAGTACCGTGTTTCCCCGAAAATAAGACACCTCCGAAAGTAAGGCATAGGAGAGGTTTCGGAGAATTGCCTAATATAAGGCATCCCCCGAAAGTAAGACGTATGTTCCCGAACAGAACATACGGTATATACGATATGTGAGGCCGCGGGAGAACCCCACAATCTCTGCTATCATTATACTCGGGGTCTTTTCAGACCCCGGAGTATAATAATCGGCGGCCCAGGGGAGGTGAGCGAACATAAAAAACTATGTGCTTACCTGTCCTACGCTTCTCCAGGCTTCGGGCCTGTTTGGTGACGTCGCAGACGTCAGCGGACGTCATTTTGCGTCGCAACGCCGGCCGGATCATGTGACGCGGTCTGGTCTAACAGTGAAGAAGGCCGGAGTAGCGCACGGGCATGCACCGGAGCGAGGAACGGGTAAGCAACGTTGTTTTTTTATGTTTCTATCCTCCCCTGGGTCTCCGATCATTATACTCTGGGGTCTGAAAAGACCCCACAGTATAATAATTGTTCATGGGTGGTCCACTATGGGGCAAACTACTGTGTGCAGGGGCCACTATGGGAAATGATACTGTGTGCAGGGGCCACTATGGGGAATGATACTGTGTGCAGGGGCCACTATGGGGCATGATACTGTGTGCAGGGGCCACTATGGGATATGATACTGTGTGCAGGGGCCACTATAGGGCATGATACTGTGTGCAGGGGCCACTATGGGGCATGATACTGTGTGCAGGGGCCACTATGGGGCATGATACTGTGTGCAGGGAAATTAATGGTTTGGATTGTTATGATGATGTCCTAGAAGATGATGACATAACTTTCATTGAATAAATTTTACTTTCTATTCATACCGTAAATATTGGTAAATGTACCATACTGTTAATTGTTGTACATGGAAATAATGGTACGGTAGTAAGAAATTCTTGATAGGATTCACAGTTTGTCTGGTTATGCTGGTTTGTGATGACAAATACTGTACAGTACCGTATATAATAAATGTTCATTTTTTTGTTCAGCAATAAATGTGAATTCTTCTTCATTGAAAAAAAAAATAAGACATCCCCTGAAAATAAGACACAGCACATCTTTGGGAGCAAAAATTAATATAAGACGCTGTCTTATTTTCGGGGAAACAGGGTAGGAAGACAACGGTGACCAAGATTACAGCAGGAAAAGTAAGTATGGATTTCTCAACATTAAAACACCTAGCTAAACACAGTACATTCAACCCAGTACCACCCACAACCTATAAATCAGGAGAAATGTTGTGGTCTGCTTTGCTGGATCAGGCCTATGCTCATGATAAAAACTGTATTAGTAAACAGACAGTTTTTAACAAAACTTCCAAAAGATTACAAATGTTAGCAAAACTTGTATATACTTTTGAGGATACTATCTGGAAGCCAGAGCATGCTGAGATCCTAGCAAACATGAAAGGGACAGTGGAGCGAGCTAACAATGCAAACCCCCACTGTCATTGTTGTGTAGACAATGTCAAGCAGATTCACATGTTAGAAACTCAATTGAAAGATGAGGCACTTTGTATAATTGAGAGAGGAAAAGAGATTTGTGTGTTGGAATCCAAACTCTCTGACAAAGAGAATTATTATTCTGACATGGACAAAGAACTCCTTCGATTATACACTGAGAACAATCAGTTTAGAAGTAAAATTACTTCCACAGAAGCAATGTTAGTGACACTAAGAGAGGATCAAGCGGCAAAGTCGCAAATCATTGCGAAGTTGCAGCAGATCATCTCTGACTTGTCACGGCCTAGTACTAACAGCACGGTACCCTTGCCAACTAAACAGATTTGTGTCTCAGGAATGGCACAGGAGGGGACTGGGGCGATCAGACCCACAGCTCCTGCGGATCAGAGATCCATTAGTCCATTTTGTGATACTAGGAGTCCAGTGGAGCGTGCACTACAATTCTCTCCAACACCTTTGGAGAGGAGAGACAGCGGACGCCTCCATGGACAGGACTCAAATTGGGGACTAAGTAGTGGATGGGAAACTGTACATACGGCTTCCAACCTACCTACACGTCCTGAAAGGTCAGTGGAATTTTATCCTAGCCATAACAACATGGAAAAGATAAATTTCCTGTTACGGATCTGCAAAGAGATCCCTAAGTATGACCCTAATACAGATCCATTTACAGCCTGTGATATGTTTGAAGGACATTGCAGGAAATATTCTGTGCCTCCAGAATATCGTATGGAGCTGTTTAAATTGTGGTTGCCTACACACCTCAACCAAAGGTATGAGGCAACAGAGAGAACAAGTCCCAAGAATGGCCTATTTTATGATGAGGAAGAACGCCTTTCAATACTCATGAAACTGGCAACAGGACATTGGGATGTTACTCCAGAAATCCTGACAAAATTCAAACCCACCTTACAGGACGAACCTTTGTCCCTCTGTGGTCGGTTTGAAGCAATGTACAGGAAGATCACAAAGGATCAAGGTATAGGAGTCCCACAAGGCATGGTTCGCATGTTTGTGTACAAATTCCCATACCTTGACACCGCAATTCGGCTAAGTGCAGCAAGGGAACCAACGCTCACTGATGCAGCCATGATTATTGAACAGTATAGACAAGATCTACTGCGCAATAAAAAGTCTGTGAAAATCAGGGAGCGTGGAAAGGTCCATGTCAAATCACAAGATGAACGTGGACACCACACTAAGCCACACATGTCTGTCTACCCCACAGCTCCTCCAGCAGAAAAGATGGGAGACATACGATGCTTTCTGTGTTTACAGGTTGGACACATTAAAAGAAACTGCCCTCAAGTAGTTCGCAATCGTACAAACCCAGAGAAAAATGGCAATAATAATGGTTTCAAGATGAAGCCTAATTACGCCAAACAAGCTGGAAAACAGACAGATAGCAATCAGGGACATTTGCCAGAACAGGCACTGAAACGTGTGGCACTTGTAAATGCCCCTGATAGACCAGAGGATAGAACATTAGGTGTAGAACATCATAAGTCTGCACAGAATGTTGAAACTCAGCAACCACAAGTGGCAGTACGTACCTCAGAGGTACCTACTGAGAATCTGGTGCAGATTGACTGACGGTCAGGGATCCCTAAAGATCTGGCTCCAATATGTCACATCATACTGGATTCTTCAGGGAGACCCCACATTAAAGCCAGGATAAAAGACCACGATACCAAGATCATGCTCGACACTGGAGCAGAAATTTCTATTACCAATGTCAAACATGATCTACACCCAAACAGCCCTCAGTGTATGGTGATCGGATTTGATCACCAACAAGGGGGGGTGAGAGCCCACAGGATAGATGTAGTTCTAGTTGAGCTTGACAGGAATAGGACCTTGAAGATCCCAATGTGGTATTACCCTGGTACTGATAACATCATCGGTACCGATGTAATGACACAAAATGGATGGATAATCGATTTGGCAAACTGTATTGTTTGGAGGGGTCCAAGACGATCAAAGGTGTATGTCATACAGCACCAATGTCTGGGACCACCCCTACCAGCAATTGAGAATTCTTCCAATGTGTTGGAACACAAATGGCCAGAGGTCTCACACAACATAGACCTTGAACCTATTGTGTTCGAATATCCAGACTTGTGGGCTCAAAGCAAAAATGATTGTGGAAGAATGGTTGGCGTTCAGGTGGACATACAAGGGCCAGACCCTCCACCTCAGCGTCAATACCGCTTTCCGCCTGAGGCAACACAATCAATTCTAGAGACAGTCCAAGACCTGGAAGTAAGGGGTGTGGTCATAGAGGGTAATTCAAAGTGCAATAATCCTTTATGGCCTGTGAAAAAGAAGGGTGCAGGTGTTGAAACTACATGGAGGCTTACAATAGACCTTCGCATCCTTAATAAGTACACCCCCATGTCTGCACCTGTGGTCGCACAGACTCCCGACATAATGGCAAGGGTAAGCGGCAAAAGTCGCATATTCTCAACCATCGATGTCGCCAATGGATTCTTTTCCATCGAACTGACAGAGAGCTGCAGGTATAAGTTCGCCTTCACAGTGGGTAACAAGCAGTATATGTTCTGTGTACTGCCCCAGGGGTTTCACAGTAGTCCTACATATTTTCACCAGGCATTAGCGGCTGTATTAAGTGTGTTCTCACGGCCAGAATGTCTGCTGCAATATGTAGACGACCTTCTCCTTCACACAGAAACCATGGAAGACCATCTGGTTCTGTTGAAGGAACTGTTGGGACTCCTGGCCCAGGCTGGACTCAAGCTGAGCCCTCATAAGGCAAACTTGGCTAGGACAGAAGTCACCTTCCTTGGTGTCCAGATTTCATATGGAGCCAAGGGCATCCTGGCTGCCCGTGTGGAAGCCATGGTGAAGATACCCAGGCCAGACTTTCTACAGAACTTACGCAAGTTCCTAGGAGTAGCCAACTTCATGAGGGAGTTCATAGAGGATTTTGCTGTCAAAGCAAAACCACTCTATGAACTTCTTAGAGGGGAACAGCCTTCTCTGAAGGACTGGTCAGAGACACAGGAAGAGGCCTTTTCAACTCTGAAAAGAGATCTCTCATCCGCCCCAGTCCTAGCCACCCCTCACCCAGAAGGAAAACTGGCCATACAAGCCCATGCTGGCGCAGAGTCTATTTCTACAGTCCTTCTTCAAAAGATAGGATCTGAGTATAGACCTCTAGGGTACTTCTCCAGGCTCCTTTCACCAGTTGAAAGGGGTTTTGATGAATGTGCTAAACAACTGACAGCCATACACTATGCGGGTAAAGCTACCGAGCATATTGTGGGTTTCAGGCCCCTCACTGTACAGACTCCACATTCCCCGCTGGCACTCTTGCTTCGAGATACACTCCCTGGAGTCTCACAACAGAGATTTGGGAAGTGGATCATGGAGCTGAGTGGGCGAAATCTGACAGTGGACCACAAAGCAAAATATGTTCTCTCCCAGTTGTTAAATATGACAGGGATAGAACATGATTGTGGTCAACTAACGCAGGTCACTGATCCCCAGCTATTCAGGATGACCACTAATCCCGATGACAGAGTCATCTTTGTTGATGGCTCTCGATTCTGCTTGAACGGCACCTACATGACAGGATTTGCAGTGCTGGATGAGACCATGGGTACTCAGAAGCTGGTAAGGTTGCCTGGTCACATGTCAGCACAACGGGCTGAACTGGAGGCCGTCAGAGAAGCCCTTCTCATTCAGCCTCCAGGGAATCGTACTATATATAGCGACAGCTCATATGTAGTCCGATCTCTCACTTTGCATCTGGACACTTGGAAACGACGAGGGTTTGTGGACAGCCAAAATAAACCTTTAGCTCATGCCTCAGTCCTGAAAGAGTTGTGGGAATGGGGCATGGCACATCCTGGGAATGCTTCCATCATAAAAATTCCAGCACACCAGAAGGATGATAACTCTCTGATGGGGGGTAACAACAAAGCAGATGAGTCTGCCAAATTGGCTGCAGTGTCTGGAGTCCTCCAGGAATCAGACACTGAAGCCATACCCGTACACCAGATTAAAATCAGAAACAAACAACTCAAAGATGGTCCAGTGTCATTTAAAGAGGAACAGTCAAAGGATCCTTTGCTGGCAGCACACCTTACCAGCCCACAAGATCCCTGGACAGTCCAACAGGGCATCTTGTGTTATGACACTGGAACCAAACCACTCCCTCTACCGGTGGTCCCACAGCATCTGCAAGCAGAACTAACAAGACTCAATCATCAGTTGTTGGGTCATCTGAGTCGGGACAAACTTTTGACCCTACTCAAGGACAAATTATACTGGCCAGGTATGTCCAAGACGGTAGAGGAAGTTACGCAACAATGCCTGGCGTGTGCTCAGGTAAACCCAAGGGCATCCGCCCTGAAGCCAGTGTTGCAGCGGGTTCCTCCAGCGGAGGGACCATGGTCTACTTTACAAATTGATTACATAGGACCATTACCGGCAGGCAGCCGTAACTGTCGCTATGCATTGGTGGTGGTGGATGTCTTCTCAAAATGGGTAGAAGCCATCCCTACAGTAAATGACTCCGCTACTACTACTGCTCGGGTTCTGTGGGAGCACATTCTATCACGGTGGGGAATCCCCCGAGTGATTGAATCAGATCGGGGAACCCATTTTACAGGCAAGGTTATGAAAGCACTTTGTGGACTTCTGGACATAAAGCAAAGATTTCATGTACCTTATCATCCACAGTCAGCAGGCATTGTGGAGCGGATGAACCGAACTATCAAAACTCGGCTCTCCAAAGCACTGTTGGAAAGGGGTTCCACTTGGGTAACTTCCCTTCCAGCAGTACTGATGGGTATCCGGGCCACAGAGGCAACAACAACCGGCATAACACCATTTGAACTTATGACCGGGCGCAAGATGTCTATATGTTGGCCAAGTGAACCCCAAATTTCTACACCCATGAAAGATGCTATTGCTAGAGATGTGTTTCTCCAACAGGTTCAGCAGAACCTGAAGGAATTGCTACCGTATGCAGCAATAAAGATGAATAAACCGTACCTACAGGGGGAAACTCCCATGCCCTCTGTAGGGGAAATGGTCATGGTCAAAGTATTCCGCAAGGCCGGGCCCTGGGATGCAAACTGGGAAGGACCCTACCAGGTCCTGGAAGTAATGGGTAGCACTATGCTGAAAGTACAAAGGCCAATCTCAACAAAAAAACGCTCACATAGACGAAAGGCAGGGTTTTGGATCCACATTGACCAAGCAAAGGCTACCCGTGCCTCCCCAACTCAATAAGGTCATGAGTACAGAGTTGGGTGAAGGGTGGGGGTAGTAGGTCAAAGGTGTATCAAAACATTTCATATTATCATGTTATTCCTTACCAGATCACAGAACCAACAGCTATCAAATCAGTAAGATGGGTGTCTAGAAATCCCCACTTACATCCTTATAGGCCTGTGATAGTAAACACAACAAAGGTGCTGTGCACCAAAGCAGGAGTCCTGAAGATGTCACTGGGGCAGAATACAGTGGATGGTACATTCTAAAAGCCACTTTTCTGAAACATACCAGTCAGGATAGCTTAAGAGTTAGGACATACTTTGATAGACCCATACCAGTAAAGGGCACCCTGAAGGCGTACTGTATGCTAAGGGATTCTCATATGGTAATAACTAGGGAATCCAAATATGCTCAAGGACATGTGTCCACGGACTATTTAAGGACCAGCATATTGATTTTAAAGTTAAACTGCAGTAAATCTGGACAAGTATTATGGAACAATCAGAGCGGCCCAGTAAAACTTGAAGGCCTATACAGAGCCACAGTTTTGAAGGTACGAGCTGATGCGAAGGATCAGAGGTATACTCAGCTGGAGGGATCTCCATCCATTCGATCTTTTATGATTACCATTATGAGGGATGCTTGTGTACCAGATGTGACAGGACATTATTTCATCACCTATGCACACTGGGAACCAGACACTCAGATGGTAATGTTAGACTCTAACCCATGGAGATGGGATATAGTCTGTAACGGAGTGGATTCTCCAATAATTGATGTATGGATGGATGGGACCCCTATGACTGAGGAATACCGGAATAGATATGTATCTTCTGATTGGAAGGATCCCAGAGGCAGAGATATTAACTTTGCTATCAATATTGATGGTTCATTTAAATGGCCATTTTGTGAGGCAGTCGATGAGGGGTGTTGGACATTTACACAGTGGGTTTATCTTTCCACAACTAAACCCATCTGGAATCTCGTATTAGAGAATGGAGAAGGTGACCAATGGTATCCATTTAAAGGAAGAGGTAAAGTATGTGTGACTGTGGTAAGGGTTCCTTATGAAACTGAAGTTCTTCAGCCAGTAAAACCCCACAGGGATTCCTGTAATGCCCCAACCTATCAAATGGCTGATCCCATAGCTCCACAGTTAGCATCTCCCTGGAAAATCATCACCAAAACCAAATTCGTCCTATATACCTGGAGGATTTCGGTTGATGATTTTAGAGTAGACCACTGGGACCATAGATGTGAGGAGTTTGTGAGGAATCAGATCGATATGATAAAAGGATGGGTAGAGATGGGACAAGAAGTAAGGAAGGATGCTACCAGATAGAGGAAGTACAGGGGGAGAAGGGATTTGATTGCCATGGGTTTAGGAAAGAGGATGCTATCCTCTGCCAAGGGGATCATGATCGGGTGCTCAGACACCAGTGTTGGGATAATGAGGGGTTCTGTGAGATGAAAAGCAGCTCAATACCTCCATCTAGTTTGAAGTACTTGGGTCAAGGGTATTGGTGTTGGTACCAGTCCATTAATGTATCATATACCATTTATACAACTAACTGCACCGAAAGAGGTGAAATCCTCCCAGGAGCATATTGTACCCTTTATCCCGTTCTAGGTGTCGATGTAGCAGAGCAGAAGGGGAGAACACCGATTACCCCAGAGAAGAGGTTGGATATCCGTCCAGATACTCCTGTAAGGCTCCAGAGGATCCCTCTTGGTTTTGGCAGAAAACTGAGACACCTGCTACTAGACTTCACTAAGGAGGAAAGTGTCATAGAGAAGCTCAAAGACTCTGAAAAGCAGGCCACCATCTTATTGAAACATGACCAGTCAAAGATAACAGAGATGGTTCATGCCCTGGAGAAGGACTCAGCCGTATCTTGGTGGGAGAGTCTGTTCGGATATAGCCCCAAAGCAACATCATTCTTCAATCTGCTTGTACACCCAGTCATAGTCCTCCTCGTCCTAGTGGCCATTATGTATATAGGAATGATCTTCATCTATAGGAAGATAAAAGGCCTGGCCCGTGAGCTTCAACAGGGCCAGGCCGTACATCACGAACTTACCCGAAGGCAGGGACTAAGGACTTGATACCAATACAGTCCCAGCCTTAACTTGTAAATAATGTTTTCAATGTAATTTTCATATTCTTGTATTATTTTGCATTTTTGTGTGTGCACATAGACACTTCAGGTGTAAGTGCCTGTTATGGTCTGTACAACAACATACGCCTCCCACACTGAACACTGAGTGTGTTTGTGTATAGACATACTTGCATTTGCATCTTTTAGTGTAATTCCCATCTACACCTGGGTCTGAAGATTCATGTGTTTATGGATGAGTAGGAAACACGTGCTCTTGTGGCAGGAGTCTCTATGTGCACCAATACCAGCACATCCTTTTATTTTTATCACCTTGATCTATAGGGGGGTGGGAATTTGTGTGTTTGGCGGATGAGTGGGATATATATATATGTTACATTAATTTCTGTTAGGTAAAGGGGTGTAAGGATCCTTAGGGACAGGTAAGGTACCCCTAGACTGTAAGGTAATTGCCACCTCGGCCATATAAAATGGTATGGTTCATAATGGATGGATTGAATGTCAGGTACAGGGGACATGGGAAGCAGTGCCTCTCCCCACAATTCGATTTTAGGTTCTGAGACATCATTTCAGATGCAGGTTCACAGACCTGCCTTGATAAAAGTCCAGGTTTTTCTGTTCATGGAGGCCGGTGACAACTTCACTGGTGACCTGTGCTTAAGTACAGGTAGCGGTCCTGTAGGACAGTTGGTGTCATGTGGCAAGGTGGTCTAACCCTGCGTGAGCTTCAGTCCGGACCAAAAGGTGGTGCTGCATGTACCGTGACAATGGACTGTGGTTTAAAGGTCTTACCTGACTATCTGTGGGATGGATAAAAATGTTCCCGTCCAGGTCAGTGTGACATATTGGGGTGGACCGTAGAAAGTATCACTGACACCGTAAATCAGGACGCGCAAAAGACGTTTTCTGTGAGCAGAGGATATTGGGCGACAGTCATAGGTGGGAAAGTGTCCCTGGAAATGATCGATGTCTTGGTACCTAAATCCAAATTATACTTCACTCCATCCTGAACCATTGCCAGGAATGAATAGGGCTGAGGGGGCAATAACGACCAAACAAACACTTCCTCAAATTACATTGTCGTGTTCCCGACAACAGGGGGATTGTAAAGGGAAGTGCTTACCACAAACATTAATATATATATATATATATATATATATATATATTTATCTAGTTGTCCATTCATTACTCCTGAGAGAGAGCTATTGTCTGCAGGCTACAAAACCGGTTTTGTAGCAGACATCCCGCATGGGCCAGGAAGTCTTTTGTTTAACATAATGAGATGGAATATGCTAATGAGACCACCATAGTGATGTTAAATCAGACCCAGAGATCAGATGGGGGAGGTAGGTCGTTAGCCCTAGGCCACGGATCAATTTTAAGTGTTAGAGCGCCATCCCAAGACTCATAAGAAGTATTGCATCTAAACTTATATTACAATACCAAGAGCCTGATTGGAGTGACAACATCTAGGTGGGCGGAGTTGTGGGCCATATATATAATGGGCCAAAAGCCCTCTCTCGCTCTCTTGATCTTCTCTCTTCACCAGACCCCATGGATTGACCAGCTTCACCTAGACAAGCTCCATATACCACCAGAGCATGCTTAATAAGACTTAAGTATAACTTTCTCTCTCTCTATTCATCTATCTATCTATCTATCTATCTATCTATCTATCTATCAGTCACCCTTTATTAATCTGTATTACTACTGCTGTGTTCCTTACAGAAAGGGTCAGTTAGTAAATTGTCCAGGGGTTGTATGTGTGTGTGTATGTAGCGATATCTGTAGGTTTTTAATTGGGTTCTGTACTTATTGTATTGCACTGTGTTAATACTGTTTTGTATTATTCTATAACCTAGTTCCATCATATTAATAATAAACGTATTTTATGATTAATATTGTGGGGTAAATTATCGTACATGCAAACCAGTCAAGGAAACAGATAAGTAGATATACCTAAGGAGAAAGGAGGGAAATCGGTGAATATTAATTAGTAGTAACACCCAGATCTCTCATTCCTAATGGTGAAAAGTCAAAAGTGAGGAAATAGCAATTGTTAATATCATCCCCCTTAACATATTGGCGAGTCAGCCAGGAGTGATGAATATTAATTATTAATATTCATCTTTAACAGATACCAATCCCAAGAAGGTACGTAGCTGAGCATGAGAGGTTGGCACCTGCATGTCTCTCACCACCTTGGTCCTCTCATCTGACAGGTGCTTGGTACCTTGGCCGAGACAGTGTCCCAGAAACAACACTTTTTGTTTGCAAAATTGCAACTTATCCTTGCTGGCCTTGCAGCCGTTCTGGCAGAGGAAACACAACAGGCTGATGGTCGCTGCTTCACAGGTTGGTTTGTCTGGAGCATAAAGAAGAAGGTCATCAACATATTGTAACAAAATGACATCATCATGTGGAAAATACCAAGTACTCATGATTAGTGTGAGACATCTTGTGAATTGGTTAGGACTGTTTTGCGCCCCTTGTGGTAGTACTGTCCAGGTGTACTGTTTTCCCCTAAATGTGAATGCAAACAAATACTGGCAAACGGGGTGCAAAGGTATGGAAAAAAAGGGAAAAAAAAACATTGCAAAGATCTATAGCGCTGTAATAAGTGGTTCCAGTAGGGACAGCTGATAACAGGGTATGTGGATTGGGCACTACAGGTGTTTCAAGTAATGTCACTTTGTTCAATTCCCTGAGATCATGAACCATACGGTACGTGTCTGGCTCTCCCTTTTTGCTCTTCTTTTTAACTGGGGAAAAAGGAGTGTTTGCTACAGAAGTACATTCCTCTGCTTTCACTAATTCCACTATTGTTACTGCTATGGCATCTTCTTGGGCATGAGTCAGAGGATATTGTTTAATCCTAGGTGGCTGAGCTCCAGGTTTCAGGGTTACCATAACAGGGGGTACATCCAATTTACCTAAATCTGTTTTCCCAGTTGCCCATAATGCTGTTGGCACTTGGGATAACAGTACATTTTCTTCTTCAGTAAGGACAAAAATACAACTTGGTGTACTTAACTCAGCAGATAACAAACACAGAATCTCATGGTTAGTATGTGTGACTTTTACATATGCTTCCCCTGATGGATGCAACATGATGTTACAACCTAATACTCCCATCACATCTGTACCAAGAATGTTATCTGATGTGTCGGAGACTAAATACTTAGTGAGTATCCTGCTACCCTGAAATGAGGTTTCTACAGGATCAGTTTGATCTAAAGCATCCACCGTTTTAGTGAGAAGTCTTCCATAATAAGCTTCCACTGATTCACCTTTCTCTCTTTTAGCAGATACCTTACTTCAGGTGATAACAGGCAAGACAATAAATTCACATAACATAGTACAAGACATAATTTCATATGCTTGAGTATTTTCTTTGAATATTTTACACATATATATTGTCATTGTACCTTACTTTTCCATTTAACCTTAGGCTAACACTTTTATCAAAATATTTTCCCTTTGGGCATAAATAGTCATCACACACAGGCTGCGGACCCCGGAGGCCCAAAGCCAAGTTTCACTATGTGATAATTGACATTTAGTATTATTGGGTAACACAACATCAGGTTTAGCTTGTGATTTTCTGCATATCCATCACATCAGATACAACGTCCTTGGAGCTACTTGGCAGTCAATTAATGTTTTGGTTATTCCTTAAGAACATCTGCAGAGTGCTACAACAGAATACAGGAATACAATTCAAGCAGATAGCAGTTAATACTGACACCAAAATTACATATTACTATTTTTGTACAATTTTCAAATATTTCCCAAACCCCACAGACTTTAGAATTTTTTTCACTGGATTCCAACCAAAAGTTGAACCCCTGTGGAACATCACAGGTTCCCGTTTATTTAAACCAAAGATGATGCTGAAGCACTTCCTCCTGCATACAAAACATACATTGGCACCAAATCCTTTATGTGTTCTCAATTGACTTAAATCAACCCTTGTTCACTTGAGAGACCACGGATGGGTCGTCCATGTTACCACAGGATAAAGACCAGCTCTTGGAGGATGCAGGTGTGGTTGGGGAACTCCACAAGCTGCACAGAATTTTCTCCAATCAGGGTTTTGTTGACCGCAATCTCTGCAGGTCCTTCTAGACTGCTGTTTGCTGGTGTTTTCTCTGGGCACTTAGGAGATTTTACTACTTTTCGTTGCTCTTTCTGAATCACTTTTTCTGAATCACTTTCTTCAACTCCTTCTCCTTAGAATCACTTTCCTCTTTTTCCCTATTATTCTCACTATCAAAGCACTAATAATAGTACTTATTACCTCCTTCTGTCTCTCTACAACCTCCTTCCTGCACTTCCTCTGACACCTTCTGCCACATACATGCTCCATCTATTAACCAGTGGTCTCTTAACCTCTATGTTGCCTCACTATCTTATCTCACTTTCTTGGTACCTCTCCATTGCATCAGCATCTTCTTCTACTTTTCCAATCTCTGTAACTGGAACTTCTCTATTCTATTGCTTCCTTCTATCAGGGCTTATATGCCTCTTTGCAACTTATTATTTTGAATCAATCCCGCATGATCTAATCTCCACTGATCCCAAAATCTACTGTCTACTAACCCAGTCTGGTGTATTCCTGCCTTTTTCAGAATTTTCTTTACCTGTGCGGCTACTTCTTTCCCCTCCCCTATCTCTATTAGTTCACATGGGGTGTACCATATCTTAGAGGGTCCCATCCCCATCTTGGCTGGTAGCTAATCAGCCAGTGAGCTTCTCACTCCTCTAGGGCAACCTTTGAGACAATAGAGGGTCACTTATGACTACTTAGTGAGAACTCCCAGACAGACTCTTCTGTCTTCTATGAACTACTTGTGCAACTCAGTGCTTCTCAGTTCCGAACCTTGTCCGCAACTCTAGACTCTAGGGGTTAAGAATAGAGAACTTTTCCCCATTCTTTGCAGCCTCATGTATCTTATAACACAGGTAACATGCAAACATCAGTAGACAGGTAAGACAAAAAGCAAAGAAAACAATTTCCACATCATTTACAGGTGACATGTCCCTTTTAGGTTCTTCCGTACTATTTAATTGGCATCGAGATGTCATATAAACATGCAGCAGCTTACCTCACTCATCGATACAGAGAATAGACACACAGGAGCTCAGATATACTAATTGGCAAGATAAGCTCTTACCTCACAGTACTGTTTTTATCTATCTGAGGTCCTCTGGTCCCGTCCTCAAGGCGATCGGTGAGTGGGTCGGCACTCTATCAGCTGCACATCAGACGATCTCGAGCCCCACGTTGGGCGCCAATTTCTGTTGGGGGTTAAGTTCCCCCGGGATGGATGTCACCGTAATCCTAATTAAATAAATAACCAGTTTCGAGCGCTCGGGAAACAAGACGTACACAGGTATCGTGTATGAACCGTTTCTACTTTATTGCGTAGTTCAATACAGTTTTAAAGGTAAGCTCAGTTACATAACAGTCATGTGATCAATGTACATATATGGGTTTTCCAGTTCCGTTACCAGACAAAGTTGTTCAGTTTCCCATCACCCCAGATGTTTCCTTTCCACCTAGTCTAAATGTTCTCCTTATCTTTCCTGAGAATGGTACATCTCTGAGATCAGCAGAACTGTTGATATTCTTCCCAGACCCTGAGACTATATTCTATCTGTAAACTATTTAGTCTGCATGGAGAACATTTCACCCTGTGTCTTCTGTATACTGCGTTATAGAATATAATACAAATTATGTTTTAACCCTTACACCATTAATACAGATGACAGCGTTCACTGCACTATTAACAGAATCAGGCCCTGTTCAATGTTGGAATCTGGCGCTGATTTAGCAGCGGATTTCGCCCCCAAATCAGCGGCAGATTATTCCCTCATTCAACCTCCCATTGAAAACAATTAGTGCAGGACGCTGAAAAAAAAAAAAACTGTCCTGCTGGATCTTGCCGCGGATTCTGCAGCAGATTCGGAGGCTGTGGCTTGAGACTCCCCACTAATTAGACCAATTTATTTAGGCCTAATCAATAGTGGAAAACTGCAAGGGCATGCTGTTGCTCTGTATCCACCACAGTGAGCCAGGAGGGTAGAAAATAAAGAAGAACTCGGGGGAAGATGTCTTCCTAAAATTCCTCTTTACTTTCTGATGTCTGAACAGGTTCTATCTACTTGTATGCAATGGACTGTATTACAGTCCACTCCAGTAGGTCCGCATCAGCAAAAAAAAACCAACCAATTCAGATTTTTTTTGAGCGGTGCGCATGGGTTGCTCCAAAAGGGGCTCACTGAGGCTCTGTCACCCAAGGGCCCACAAAAATCTGGAGCCGGCCCTGCCACAGGGCCTTGTGCCTAAAGCCTAAGGAATGCGAAGCCCCCAGAGACATTATTTGTAAATTCCTGTCTTATCCAATTAAGGAGGTAATATGGCCTTCTGTACTTTATGAGACGGAAGCATTCAGACAGCTACATGATAGCCGGAGCTACAGGAAATTAGATGGGAATCCCACTCAAGCATTCAAACATGAATTGTTTCACATTTTACAAAAAGCTAGGGATTTAAATATTATATCACCACAGGTCCATGAGGTTGTCCCGACTATACTTTTCTTACCCAAAATTCACAAGAATCAGTTTAATCGTCCAATTATCTCAGGGAGGGGGAGTATATGTGAACCGGTATGCAAATTTCTTGATTACTATCTAAAACCATTGGTTCTTACTCTCCCCTCATATATCAGAGACTCTACTGAGGCTTTACAGCAGATTGACGGTATCGTTTTGGAACCGAATATGTTTTTAGTTACTGCAGACGTGGAATCCCTATATACTTGAATTGAACATCATTTGGGGCTACTGGCTATCAAGTTCTTTTTGAACAGCAGGATGGATCCAGACTTCATTGAACTCATCCTTCTAGTCTTAGAGTATGTATTGACACAAAATTTTTTTGTCTTCAAAGACCGCTTCTTTCTCCAGACCCAAGGTGTGGCTATGGAGGCGGCATGTGCGCCCTCATATGCCAACCTATTTTTGGGGTTCTGGGAGAGGGAAGCGGTCGATCATATGCCCATCCATGGTGGACAAGTGGTGTCATGGATGAGATTCATAGATGATGTGCTCTTTATTTGGCAGGGCACACGTCATGAATTGGATTGCTTCCTAGATCATCTTAATAACTCTATGAATATCAAATTGACGTACTCCGTGACTCGTGAAGAATCTGAATTTCTTGATCTTAAAATTTCAGTGGATTCTGCCGGTAATTTACATACTACAATTTTTCGTAAAAAAACCCAGCGTAAATTCATTTTTACATGCAGATTCTGCACATCCTCAACATGTAATTACAGCTATCCCCACAGGACAATTTATATGCGCTAAGCGCATTTGTGACACTCAAGATGAATTTGAAAAGGAGGCACAAGAGCTAAAACGACGGATCACATCTCAGGGCTATGAATCCATGGATATAGAACGCAGTTACCAAAGGGCCTGTAATGAACAACGTTCAAACTTACTTAGCTTTAAAAAGAAGACATCTAACATGGCTCAGGTTAAATTTATTTCTAATTTTCATAGTAGATGGCGAGAACTCTCTGGTGTCCTAAGCCAATTTTGGCCCATTTTGAAACATGATGGAGAGCTGCGCACAATTTTACCATCAAAACCACAAATGGTTGCAAAGCGGAGCAAGAGTCTTGGTGACCAGTTTGTGAAAAGTCATTATATACCTCCTAAATCTCAATTTACCATTTAGATAAAGGCCCACAATGGGGCTTTAAATCGTGTGAAAGATGTTCAGCACGTAAATATATGGTGACAACAAAAGAATTCTCTAATTCAGATAACTCACAGAAATTCAAGATTGTACATTCTATGAACTGCATGAGTGAAGGTGTAATATACCATTTAACCTGTCCATGTGGCTTGATATATATAGGTATGACATCCCGACAATTACGGATACGTATTCTGGAACATGCCAGAGACATCAGGAAAGCCATTGAAACTATTGATCAACCGCTGACTCTTAATTTGAAACCAGTAGCCAGACATTACAGGGATTTCCACTCATCAGATATTCAGAACTTTAAGGTGAGAGCGATAGATTAGATACATATGGGGGAGAGGGGTGGTGACATCATGACTAGATTGTTACAAACAGAAACCAAGTGGATCACATTGTTACAGACCCTTACCCCAAAGGGATTAAATGACAAAATAGGCTTTGGTCGTTTCTTGTGATTTTGCAGTTTTTCTGTGGAGGGTGCTCACTCATAAGAGTAGACACCATAGTTGTTCTTTTGGTGTTTGCTTTTTTTAAAATAATTTTTAACTTTTCATTTTTGTGTGGGTCTCATTTCCAGTTATGTTTAATTTTCATGTTAATAATAATAATAATAATAATAATACGTTGATTTTTTGTAGATCCCTCTAGTTCTATATTTTTCGTGACTCACTTTTATGTTGTGCGATCATCAGAAGAATGATGAGAGAGACATCCCCCCTTTTTTTAGACATTATAATTATGTATATGCTACTAAAGACAGAATGAGAGAGAAAAAAAAGGGGATAAAAAGAAGGGAGAAAAAGGGAAAAACTGGAAAGTTGACACACATTTACAGTTTTTCATATCTTTCATCACCATGCAACACATTCAGCGCATTTTTGCACTCACTACATTCATTCACACGCCACCACATTACGTTACTTCAAAACTTTTTTTTATAAAGTTTTTTCTTTTATTAAGTTTTATTCTCACTACTATTATGCACTCACATCTATATTCACATTGTATTGTTTAATACATAACATATGTATCACCATTGTTTATGCCAGTTTTGCATTTTCCTATGAAGATTATGTAGTGTTGTGTGTTTTTTTTTTTTTTTTTTTTTGTCCACCTTATATGGGCACGCTGTTTTTTACTGTGTTCTATTGATATTTATGTATATTGTGTTACTATCTTTGTATGAGTGGGTATTGTATTGTGCATGCTCCAGTATTTTCAAAATTGCAAAATCTTGTGTGTTTGCTGGTTTCATGTTTGGATGAATTGCTGGGGTATGCACATGTGCGAGACTTCATTAGTATTGTGGTATTTCTCTATTCGTCTTAATGGGATGTGGGTGTGGCTTGCCAGCGTCACAAGACGCGATCGGCAGTCCACGTCCTCAGTGGTACCACTGGGGGATTTCAATATTGTTTTCACCTGTATTAGGTACTATTTAGGTTTGGATGTGAGACCTTCACCATGTAGGCCCCTGACAAAGCTAAGAGGGGCGAAACACATGTTGGGGCTCGTGGTGGAGGTCCCATCTTGCCTTTGGTAATGTGACTGCTGTTGATTATCATTCGGGTATTATGTGGGATGTTTGTGATCACTTATTTTCTATATCTGTTGCATTTCTAATGCTAACTGCATAAGCAGACCTTTACTCTTTTGGGTGACTATGTTTGGCAGTCTCTTATATATTACCTTGCTGTGATTGATTGTGTTACATTATATGTATATTGCATTAGTATGCAACATATATTTATAAATATATATATATATATATATATATATATATATATATAGATATAGTGACAACTTGGGGGGGATTAGTCTCAAATGGCGGCAGACTCCTGGTCCCGACAGCAGTGGTTCGTGGTACTGGGCGCCGGAAAGACAGCATTCAGACGGTGCCAATTTAAAACAAAAATGGCCTTTTTATTCAGCTTAGTGCAACATAACAAAACAAAATAAACCTAGGACACAGTTAGGGCACTAACTGACTCCTTGAGCCCCTAACTAGCCTGACTAATGCTCAGCTCCAGCAAAAGTCCCCTGTGGACCCCAGCCCTTCTGAGACAGAGCGTCTCTCTGTCCTTGGCTGGTTCCACGATTTCCTGCAGGATACTCCAGCCTTCTGGAGTTACCAAAGGTGTGGCTGAGGGCCTTTTCAGGGCTGGCCCTGGGTCGCTCAATAGCGCTCTCTGGGTTCACATACTCACTATATATATATATATATATATATATATATATTATACAGTACAGACCAAAAGTTTGGACACATCTTCTCAATCCAAGAGTTTTCTGTATTTTCATGACTATAAAAATTGTAGATTCACACTGAAGCCATCAAAACTATGAATTAACACATGTGGAATTATATACTTAACAAAAAAGTGTGAAACAACTGAAAATATGTCTTATATTCTAGGTTCTTCAAAGTAGCCACCTTTTGCTTTGATTACTGCTTTGCACACTCTTGGCATTCTCTTGATGAGCTTCAAGAGGTAGTCACCTGAAATGGTCTTCCAACAGTCTTGAAGGAGTTCCCAGAGATGCTTAGCACTTGTTGGCTCTTTTGCCTTCACTCTGCGGTCCAGCTCACCCCAAACCATCTCGATTGGGTTCAGGTCTGGTGACTGTGGAGGCCAGGTCATTTGGCGTAGCACCCCATCACTCTCCTTCTTGGTCAAATAGCCCTTACACAGTCTGGAGGTGTGTTTGCGGTCATTGTCCTGTTGAAAAATAAATGATGGTCCAACTAAATGCAAACCGAATGGAATAGCATGCCGCTGAAAGATGCTGTGGTAACCATGCTGGTTCAGTATTCCTTCAATTTTGAATAAATCCCCAACAGTGTCACCAGCAAAGCACCCCCACACTATCACACCTCCTCCTCCATGCTTCACGGTGGGAACCAGGCATGTAGAGTCCATTCGTTCACCTTTTCTGCGTCGCACAAAGACACGGTGGTTGGAACCAAAGATCTCAAATTTGGACTCATCAGACCAAAGCACAGATTTCCACAGGTCTAATGTCCATTCCTTGTGTTCTTTAGCCCAAACAAGTCTCTTCTGCTTGTTGCCTGTCCTTAGCAGTGGTTTCCTAGCAGCTATTTTACCATGAAGGCCTGCTGCACACAGTCTCCTCTTAACATTTGTTGTAGAGATGTGTCTGCTGCTAGAACTCTGTGTGGCATTGACCTGGTCTCTAATCTGAGCTGCTGTTAGCCTGCGATTTCTGAGGCTGGTGACTCGGATGAACTTCTCCGCAGCATGGGTGACTCTTGGTCTTCCTTTCCTGGGGAGGTCCTCATGTGAGCCAGTTTCTTTGTAGCACTTGATGGTTTTGGCCACTGCACTTGGGGACACTTTCAAAGTTTTCCCAATTTTTCGGACTGACTGACCTTCATTTCTTAAAGTAATGATGGCCACTCGTTTTTCTTTACTTAGCTGCTTTTTTCTTGCCATAATACAAATTCTAACACTCCATTCAGTAGGACTATCAGCTGTGTAGCCACCTGACTTCTGAACAACACAACTGATGGTCCCAACCCCATTTATAAGGCAAGAAATGCCACTTATTAAACCTGACAGGGCACACCTGTGAAGTGAAAACCATTTCAGGTGACTGCCTCTTGATGCTCATCAAGAGAATGCCAAGAGTGTGCAAAGCAGTAATCAAAGCAAAAGGTGGCTACTTTGAAGAATCTAGAATATAAGACATATTTTCAGTTGTTTCACACTTTTTTGTTAAGTATATAATTCCACGTGTTCATAGTTTTGATGCCTTCAGTGTGAATCTACAATTTCTATAGTCATGAAAATACAGAAAACTCTTGGAATGAGAAGGTGTGTCCAAACTTTTGGTCTGTACTGTATATATATTATATATTATGTTTTTATAGCTACTTGTATTGTGTGTACTACTTTTGATATAGAAATTAATTGCAGCCATACCTCTGGGTTGGGTGGGACCTCTACCATGATTATTGTTTTTATGTAACATTGTTTTTAATGTTATCTTTGTTATCTTAACGTTCTCAATGTCTTGCATTAAGATTGTGTCGTTGAATGTCAAAGGTCTCAATTCTCACACTAAGAACTGCCAGGTGAATTATGCACTGAAAAAGATAAACTCCTTGGTCTTACTACAATCTTATTCCAGGTGACTCATTTTCTAGAAGGTAAGATTCCTAACTTATCCAAATCCCCTTTCCTGATCTGGTACCACTCTTGCCACGGTACGAGTTTTCCTTAACCCCTTCCCGCTTGTGACTTTTTTCAATTTTGACTCCCCTGCTCCAAAACCCCATAATTTTTTTATTTTTCTGTTCTCAGAGCCATATGAGGGCTTAATATTTGCTGGTCAAATTGTTCTTCATGATGCTGCCATTTATTATTCTGTACAATATACTGGGAAGCTGGAAAAACATTAGAACGGGGTGGATTTGTGCGACTTTCTTACGGGCTTCGTTTTTATGGCGTTCACTCTGCAGCCAAAATTACATTCACCTGTAAAAATAATTTTTTCTAAAAGTTGCCATATATTGCGACACCTCTAACTTTTTTATATTTCCATGCACGTTTATGCATAGGGCGTCTTTTTTTGTGCGGTCAGGTGTACTTTTTAGCTATAACATTTTGGGGAACATCTGTCGCGTTGATCACTTTTTATTCAAATTTTTATCAGAGGTGAAAAAACGGCAGTTTGGCATTTTGATGTTTTTTTTTTTTCTAGGTACCTAATGTGTATGTGTTTCACAGTAATATTTTACTTTTATAGGTTTTAAAATTTTTTTTTATATTTTCTTAAAACACACACACACACAAATATATATATATATGTACATATAGTGGGGGAGGTAGCTTGGTAGCAGCACAGGTACGGACCCAAACAGTCAGAGACAGGGACACAAAGCACTGGTGCAACAGGTTTATTTAAAAAAAAAAATGGCAAAAATAAACAAACCTTACGTCAGGTAAACCAGGCAAAGTAATGAGGCCTAGGACTTACACCTGCCCTGGACCAGACATATGTTAAAAACCGGGGGCTAACATAACGAGACTCCAGTACTCTGCCTGTCACCTTCTCACATACCCTCTACCTTTGTTCGGACCTGTCGGGGCGGACACTTCTGACCATTATACAATGGGTCCTGGACAGTGCATCAGCATTTCCCTGCAGCTTGCCTGCCCTGTGTTCCACAGTGAATTTCAAATTTTGCAGGATCAGAAACCATCTGGTCACTCTGCACATCCATGTCAGAGGGGAGTGATCAGTGACCAGCTTAAAATGTCGGCCCAGTATAATAATAATAATAATAATAATAATAATAATAATAATAATAATAATAATAGTCCTTTAATAGTCCCACAATGGGGAAATTCAGTGTGTTACAGCAGCAAAGATAAGCAGATACAAATACAAATACAACATGTACAGGAATGTTCCAAGGTGAGAGGCATTACATTAATAGCAGACAGACAGATAGGACGTAGCAGAGGAGGGGGGGGGGATTTAACAGGCAGAAAGATATTTCAGTTCTCTGTGTGTAATGATCTCTGCTTAGGTCGGTGTTGGTTGTACAGCCTAACCGCGGTGGGGAGGAAAGACTTCCGATAGCGCTCCTTCTCACACCTAGGGTGGAGCAGTCGGTCACTGACAGTACTGCTCAGCGCGATCACAGTCTCATGCATGATGTAAATAGTACATCAGGGATTCCAGGGCCCACTTAATGGCTTAACACTCCCTCTCCACAATGCTATAGTTTTTTCTGGTGGTGTCAACTTCCTGCTCAGGTAGGTGACTGGGTGTTCTTCACCACCCACCCTTTGGGACAGCACTGCACCTAACCCGACATCAGAGGCGTCAGTCTAAACTTCAAACTCTTTTGTAAAGTCGGGTGTAACCAACAACGGCTGTTTGCAGAGAATTGACTTCAACTCCTGAAAGGCCCCTTCAGCCTCTTCACTCCACTTAACCATTACGGAGCTAGTTCCCTTAGTCAGGTCTGTCAGTGGTGCTGCAATAGTCGCAAAGTTAGGGATGAACCTACAATAATATCCGACGATTCACAGAAAAGCACTCACCTGCTTTTTATTCAAGGGTCGGGGCCAATTTTGAATGACCTCCACTTTATTAACCTGGGGTTTTATTACCCCTCTTCCTATTATATACCCCAGGTATCTGGCATCTTCAAGACCCAAAGTACACTTTTTTGGGTTGGCTGGTAAACCGGCTGCCCGGAGAGAATTTAGTACGGCCTGAACTTTTGGTAAGTGACTCTCCCAGTCCGCACTAAAGATGACAGTGTCATCTAGGTAGGCTGAAGCATACCTTCAATGGGGCTTAAGGACTCTGTCCATCAACTTCTGGAAAGTTGCTGGGCCCCGTGTAAACCAAACGACATAGTCACATATTGGAACAGGCCATCTGGGGTGACAAATGCCGTTTTTTCTCTGGCCTCTTTAGTGAGCGGCACCCAAACAGTCAGAGACTGGGAAAGCTCTGGTGCAACAGGTTTATTTAAAAAAAAAAAAATGGCAAAAATAAATAAACCTTACGTCAGGTAAAACAGGCAAAGTCAACACAGCCTTAACTTCAGGCAAATAAGAAAACAAAATCCTGCTCGTCTGAGCCTCTAACTGAACAGAAATAAACCTATCTATACGTGTGGCTTGCTCCAGCCACACGAACAAAACAAAACAGCAACAAGGCACAGGTCTCACCAGACTCTCAGCTCCAGACAGACCCAGGCACCTCCACTCTCTTCCAGGGTCTGCCCTGAAGTGCAGGCTCTGTAGGCTTGTATGGGCCAGTAATGAGGCCTAGGACTTACACCTGGGTTGAGGCCTACTCAAAACTTTCCCTGGACCAGACATATGTTAAAAACCGGGGGCTAACATAGCGAGACTCCAGTACTCTGCCTGTCACCTTCTCACAATATATACATATACACACATATACTTATTACCTTCACAAGGCTCCCAGCTGACGGAAGAACAGGTTGGCTCCTGCGAACTCACCTTGCTGCAGCAATAAAGTTACGGGGCCGGTGGGAACCAGCCACGGAGGCTATTTTAACTTTGGGGGGGGGGGGGGTCCCGGGGGGGGGTCCCGCCCTGCAATGCCTGTGATTGTGGTGAACTCTGATGGCAGGCCAGGGCTCTGATCGCAGGCATTAGTGTAGGTTGCCATGGCGGCCACACTGCAGGAGAGCAGCCACCATCTTTAGAAACCTGGCATCCGCATACTATTTTGGCGGATGTTGAAATGGGTTAAAGGCAATATAGCTAACACTTTGATTACCATAGGCAATATCTATGCCCCCAACGTTGGCCAAGTCTCATAGCTCCTAAACGCATTGGTCTGTTTTTCAACATTTGCTGAAGGTACGATACTGCTGGGGGGTTTACTTTAACTTTGCTTTACAGCCGCTGCTTGCCTCCTCCATTGGTTAATCTTCCCTAAGTTTTATAGCCTTAAGTAAACTTTCCAAATGCCTTTCCTCCTTACAACTCATTGACTCATGGAGGTCCTTCCAACCAGCTTCTAGAGATTATACATTCTACTCTAACTCATACCAGTGCCGAGACTACATCTTCATAACCCATCGTCACTTAGCATTTTCCTCAACACCTACTATAGATCACATTACCGTCTCAGACCATGTACCTCTCACACTGAGCTTTGAAATAAACTCACTCCCCTGGGTCGAACCCCCCGTTACTCTGCTCCATTGACATTAAACAAAAAATTGAACTGGACTTCACTCATTACTTCACAGAAAATAACACAACTGAGATCCAGCCTAGCACTTTTTGGGAAGTTCACAAGTCTGTTATTAGAGGTGCATTTATCAGTTATAAAAAAGAGCAAGCAAAATAAATTGACACTCTCCTCTACCAACTCACTAACCTGCAATCTCAGAATAAGAAATTGTTGGCTCAGGCAGACCTCATTCTCCACAGAGAAAAGCTCAAAGACTGATTAAACTTGAAAGTGGCCAAAGCATACCTTTCCTTTACTCACAAGCATTATATGCATGGTAACAAAGGTGGCAAACTGAATGCTTATCAACATAAGATAAAATAGGATAATCCTTTAATAGTCCCACCATGGGGAAATTCAGCTTGTTACAGCAGCAAAGATATGCAATACAAATACAATATGCTCCAAGGTAGAGGCATTACAGTGACAGTAGGTACAGATAGAGAGGTACAGTTAAAAAAAAGTAGCAGAGGGGATATCACACAAAGGATCTTTCAGTTCTCTGTTTGGAGTGATCTCCGCCTAGATCGGTGTTGGTTGTTCAGCCTAACTGCAGCGGGGAGGAAAGACTTCCGATAGCGTTCCTTCTCACACTTTGGTCTCATGCATAGGATGGGAGTTATTCTCCCGCATAGAGCTCACCACGGACAGTATCCTTCTGTCACCCACTACATTCACAGGATCCAGGACAGAGCTGGCCCTTCTAATCAGCTTGCCGAGTCTATTCCTATCCATGGTTGATATGCTGCTCCCCCAGCAGGCCACTCCGAAGAAGATGGCTGATGCCACTACCGAGTTGAAAAAGGCCCTAAGAAGTGCCCCATGGACTCCAAAGGCTCTCAGATTCATAAGCAGGTAGAGCCTGCTGTGGCCCTTCCTGTACAGTACATCCAGGTGATCTGCCCAGTCCAGCTTATTATTGAGGATCAGACCCAGGTACTTAGAGGTGTTGACAACCTCAATGCCCATCCCCTGGATGTCCACTGGTTTAGGAGGGTATCTGCATTTACGAAAGTCCACCACCATCTCCTTGGTCTTCCCAGCGTTAATCCTAAGGTGGTTCCACAGGCACCAGTCCACAAAATCCCAGTTCAGTTCTCTGTACTCCCTATCATTTTCGTCTGTGATGAGGCCTACTATTGCAGAGTCATCAGAATACTTCTGTAAGTAGCAGCTAGATGAGTTGCACCTAAAATCTGCAGTGTGAAGAGGAAAGGGGCAAGAACTGTACCTTGAGGTGCCCCTGTATTACAGTTCACGGTATCTGACACACAGTCCCGGGCTCTCACATACTGAGGTCGGTTTGTGAGGTAGTCTAGGATCCAATTGGAGAGGTGGTGGTCCACTCCAACAAGGGCCAGCTTGTCTCTCTGTAGCCCCGGTTGTATGGTGTTAAAAGCACTGGAGAAATCAAATTACATTATTCTCAGAGTGCCCCCTCTGACTATACTCGTCCCATAGCACTGCAATGACGCTGAGCTGTGAGGAACGCCCTCCCAGTACAGTGCTATGGAGGAATACTGTCAGGGAGGGCGTTCCTCACAGCGCAGCTTGACTGCCAGGAACGCCCTTCTAACGATGAACCGTGAAACTAAGACCCCAGATATCTCCAGCCCCGGGGCACATAACGGGAAAGCAGGCAGTGCGCTGAATTCAGCGCGCTGTCGGCTTTCTAGCAGTATGTAAAACCGCATATACATTAAGATGTGAAAGGTCCTCTTTAAAACCAATGCATCTAAATCTGAAGCCCTATGTGTCTCCTGTCCACTGAAACTAAAGACTTCCCTCAACAAGCACTCCCCTTTTACCGCTCTGTACGGATTCCATCAGATAGCTGGGCTTAACCATCACGCCTTTCCCAGTCCGCTGGTATAACCCTAATTATGTCCCTCTATTATCACAAGTTGAGACTCTTATCACCTCCTGGCTATACAATATGTTTCATGGATAGGCAGGTCCAATCTCTTGAAATCCTTTTTCCTATTCCAAACCATCTCTATACCACTCCCAACGTCCTTTTTTACCTCTTTGAAAAAAACCTCTCTAAATATATCTGGCAAACTCTCTCCCTAGGGTGGCATACAAGACATTGACTTTACCCAGAAAATTCAGAGGCACGGGTCTCCCAGACATTGAAACCTATTACCATGTAAATCAGCTCTCCAGATCCCGGGATTGGTTTAATCGCCAGTCACCTAGACTGTATGTACCGGGGAGGAGTCTACCTTAGGACTACCCCTGAACGCCACTATAAGGTAAACTCAAAAAATGGTCTAAACCGGTCTTAGTAAAAAAAAACAAAAAAAAAAAAAACACTTCAGCAATTTATAACTCCTTGCAATGAGTTAAACACCATCTTTCTCTCCACTTAGGCCCATCCCCAATTATGTCTATTCAGGATTTCATACTATCCAAAACCAAATCTCCTGACTCTCAAATAGCTCTCCCAACAGCTGCTAAAAATCAAATTTATGATGCAATACTGCTAGATTGAGCTTTCCCGACTTACTCTGAACTCAAATCTAGACCTGAATTCGGGTCCATTCACTTTTTGACATATCTATAACTCAAGAGCAGTTACCTGGGAGAGTTGAAGTCAGAACCCAATGAACAGTTGGTAACGTGGCTGGAGAAGCTCTCCAGAGGCGGCTGACTAAAAAAACCTCTCTCTCTATTTTATGTCAATTTGCTATTAGAATAAGACTTACGAGGCACCCTCCCACCTTTATTAAGGCTTGGGAGTCGGAACTCCAGATTTATCTGTACCAAGAAGATATTACCTCTATAATTAGACTTTCTCTAGGCCCTTCCAGATGTGTGCGACTCCATGAGTAGACATAAGTTGACTACCAGATGGTATAGAACTCTAGCACTATTACATAACTAGTCTATAAATGCCTCCTCATTTTGCTGACACTGTCAAACACACAGGCACATATCTCCATATCTGATGTGAGTGTCAGAAAATTAAAGCATACTGGTTTCAGGTCCAGCACAATTTCAAACAAATCTGCAGCCATTCCATTTGCCTTACACCAGCTACTATTTTTCTCAATAGCTGACCTACGTTCCTTACTAGATTCCACAAATGATTATGGCTTCAGTGACAGTGTTAAGGTAGCAGTAGCATGAGGAGGCCACAGAGTGGCAAGGTGACATAATGTGGAGGCAGGAGCAGCATGAGAGTGGCAAGGTGACATAATGGAGGTGGCAGCAGCATGAGGAGGCCATAGAGTGATCCAGTGACAGAGTGGGGAGGTGGGTGGTACAAACAGTACCCTCTGATGATGGTGGCTGTAAGAAGGAGTACTTGGCATCAGATGTGTGGCATCATCAGAATAGTAGCTAAAGCAGGTAGCCAGAAGAAACCTGTCTCTTTTGTCAAGGTTTGGATGAGGCAGCATGGATGATTTAATCTGATGCATCAGGCATTGGTGGGTGGAAATCCTGGCTGATCCACGCCTGATTCTTCTTGACAAAGGCCAGCCTCTCCACATTTTGGGTGGACAGGCAAGTTCTTCTTGGGGTAACTATGGCCCCCGCCGCACTAAATACCCACTCTGATGCCACACTACTGGCCAGGCAGGACAGCTTTTCCAGGAAAGGATTTGCGGCCACAAATCCAGTTTGGCTGCCCAGTAGGCAAGTTGAGGACAGGTGAGGGCACAGGGCCTGCTTCAGGGCCATGCCAACTAAGGATGTGTCTGACGAACACATGAAGTGATGAAGTGGATGACTGAGTCAACCATTCTAGAACTGCTGGGTTGCTGGTCAAGACACGACCGCTAGCTGACACTGGGAGCTCAGACCTCTGGAAGTGACATCTGCTGCCATGCCCCCCTTACACTGCTGCAACCTGTGCCTGCGCGAGAAACATTTAGGCCTGTGCCTCTCCCCTATGCAGGGCCTGTCACTTCTCTGTTTGACATATTGTTATATCAAATAAGTAAATGAAAAGGAAATTAATACAGGGTAAAAAGGCCTGTAATTTTCTCCCTTCAACACACAACAGCTGCTAAGCCACTTATTTTTTCCCCACTAATAAACGCCAAGAAAAGACTTTACAACATATAATTGCACCGCACAAGGACTAATAAGACCCCAATAATTTAAATTACACAGGTATGATCTATTGCAAACCTGCAATGAGCAGCAGTATAATGGCAGTCGTTGCAGCAAGGTGTAGTAGGATTGTTCCTATTACCCAGGCTGCAAACAACCCAAATGAATCCTGTTCTGCTTCAATACTCTGTATAAATTCCTCCCTATCCTTTCCCTACACTTCTAATGCTCTTTCCCTGAACTTCAATTGAGCAAAATATCAATTTTCAAGTCTTTTCTACCACTTTCCCTACCACCTGCTGACGTCCCTCCCTGCACTAAGTACACTGGAAAATGCCTGAATCCAAGATGGTGGAGGGTATTTATAGAGCTGTGACATCACATCATGGCTGCACGCATGGCATTGTGGGTGATCCCGCGTTCCTAGAGTTCCTTGTCCCATGTTCTAACATATGCAGCAGCCATTTTAGGAAAAAATGCGATTTGTTACCACGAAGCGTGATGAAATCCGTATTCGATGCGAATCGAATATTTCCTGAAATTCGGATCGAATTCCACTTCATCAGCTTCGATTCGCTCATCTCTAATCTTAAGTAATCATAGTACAGAGACACCCTTTACCCATGGGCTAGTCACCAGAGTGGTGAACATGGAAGTGAACGTCATAATAGTGCATATTTGGAATGAGACAATACTTCCCAAGTTGCAATGAAAGACGGGAATGACGGAGTTTCCCAAAGAAATTACTTTCTCATATGAGTAGGTAGTGTTAATAGCAGAGATGAGGAATTCAATGGACGGAACAGAACAGTATTCGCTTTCCAGCGTTATAAGAGTAGGAGTTTGGCTATGATGAGAATTTTGCAGAGGATCCATTTGTGTGCGTGTAATACAGGGGGAACTATGTGGAAATAGTAGGGTATTGTCATAGAACGCACCCATGCCAACAGTCTTCTGGTAAGGAGGGATAGGCCGTCTGTAAAGTGGCTGGAGAGTGGTACTGATGTAATGTGATTTTTGATAAAGTTTCAATATGTGCTACATTTAAGAGAAGAATGAATCAGTTTAACGGCCTGACACCATGCCATTGGAGATAATATAATCCCCAGGTTTTTCTCTCAATACCTTAAAGGGGTAGACATGACCAGTGTCGGACTGAGATGTCTAGGGCCCACCAGTTGAATTGTTTCTAGGGGCCCACTGCCAGGACCCCTGCAGATCAGCAGTACTGTGACAGGGCGGTTAAAGGTAATAACATGTCGGGAGCCATGCTGTTCACCCGCCATACGATGTGCACCACTGCACTACCTAAACCCACTGCTACACGCTGTATGGCAAGTGAACGTGGCTCCTGGAATTGTTTCCATTACCTGCAGATGCACAGTCCTGGAAAAGCTGATCTGCAGAGGCCCTTGGCTGTCGGACCCCTGCAGATGTAATATTGATGGCCTATCCTAAGGACAGGCCATCAATATTAGAAAGATGGATAAATCCTTTAAAGAGGTCCAGGAATTGGAGCAAACCATGTGGCGAGCAGGAGGTGTAAAAAAAAAATAAATAAAAAAAGCATGCTCACCTGTCCCCAGCGCTCTGTGGTCCACAGCCAGTTTCCTTTCAGTCTCATGGTGGCGCCTTCTTGTTGAGGGTTATGCAACTCACGTGACCGCTAAGACCAATTTGATACAGGATTTCCAGAAATAAGGCATCACCATGAGACCGAACAGACACAGGTGGGTGACAACGGGGTGCTGGGGACAGGTGAGTATGTTTTTTTTTTTTTTTTTTTTTTTTACACCTCCCTTGCCGCCACAGTGGTCCTTCCAATTTATGGACAACCTCTAAAGCGGTTGTCTAGGTCAAAATTTTTTATGGCCCCCCATACAGTGGCCTCTTCCCTGGTCCCCCATACTGTATGGGGAACAGTGATGGGGCCATTATATTGTGTTAGGGCATTGATGGGGGCTAACATCCCTGTGGGGGGCACATTAAACTGTGTGGGGCATATTAAAGGGGTTGTCCAAGCAAAAATGGATAACTCTTTTAACGTTTAAATCAGCTGGGGGCAGTGAAACAAAAAAAAAATGCATACTCACCTGTCCCCGTTGCTCCGGTGTCCTCCCGCGTGTCCCAGTTCTTCTGCTCCGGCAGCGTCTTCCGGTGTTCAGCTGAAGCCACTGATTGGCATCAGCGGTCACGTGTTATTATAAACCAGATTGCAAAACCGGGGAGAAACTGGCTGTGTCACTTACTTCACCATGCTCCAGCTTGCGGCCTCTCCTCTTCCCACAGCAGCCTGGGCCCTGTGCACGCACATCACGTCACAATGACGTTATGTGCGGTATATGGGGGTCCCCTGGCCAGGAGCGAGGAGAGATAAGTCATTAGGAACCTTACCGCACTTCCACTGCCTATTAAAAAAAAAAAAAAATGTAGTGGGGGTCCAGTAGGGCCCCCTAAAGGCACGGGGCCTTCCGGGGAATTCACTGGTACCCCTGTGGGCCAGTCGGACCCTGAACTTGACAAAGGAGGCTGAATTATCCATTAAGTCATAGAGAAATCTTAGGCCTTTCAAGCCTTTAGAGATCCATGTAAAAATCACAGCGTTGTGGAGTACGGGAGCAGAGGGGTGTTTAGTAACATTTGGATATGTTTATAAAAGTGACCTTTGGGGATATTAAATATTTGTCTCAACTCAAAAAAGGACAACAGCACACCTATCTTCTGAACAGAGTTGAGAAACCTGAGTAATACCCTGCAAATACCTATCAGTGATTTCAAGATCCGGAATAGCCCTTCTGTAAAAGCAACAAAGGTGTACTAGAAATATCAAAATACTTCATGGGGTTTATTTCGCATGAAGCATAGTACATGCAGTTAGGGAGGCCCGCATCATAGGCAACAATGAGCTAGGTGGCGTGATGTTCCAAAAAGGCAGCAATAAGATATCCTTGAGATTCAAGGAGGATATACAAGATATACAAGAATATAAAAGGGGGATATACAAGAATGTTCAATGTGTATCCAAGGAACAGACGTATCCATTGATCACCATCTTTCACACTGTTAAGCCAGGGTAGCTAAGTAATAGTTGCGTACAATTGGAACACCCAAACTCCCAGCTAGTTTGTGTTTGAACAGGAGGCCCCTGGCTATTCGAGGTCTTCTACTATTCCAGATAAACTTCGATATCATCCTATGCACCATCTTGAAAAATGAGAGTACGAGGAGGTAGAGGAGCTTGAGCAGAAAGAGGATCTTAAAGGCTGCAACCCGTCCTATCCAGGAGACATCTATTGCCAACATACGATCAGTTTCATCTTGAAGCAAATTTAACAATGGTTCATAGATATGCTGAAAAAGTGACTTGGGTGAAAGGGTAACAAGTCACTAGATATTGAATTTTGTAATTTTTCCAGTCAAAGTGGTAAGTATCTCGTAAGGAATGAAGGAGGGACAGTGGTAAATTAAACAGAAGGGCCTGAGATTTGGTCATGTTTCATTTATAGTAAGATATTGGTCGAAATGAGAGATAAGATCAGTTACTCTTTGGAGAGATGTGTGGGGGTTAGATAGAGTAAGAATAATACTGTCTGCATACAATGATATGAGGTGAGCACGACCTCCAATAGTAATATCATTGACAATAGGATCATTCCTAAGTGTTTGGGCCAGGGGTTTTATGGAGAGAATGAAAATTAAAGGAGACAGTGGGCATAGCTTTAAGTACTGAGAAGGTGCATGACCAACAAATGCAGTCGAATGCCTTCCCAACGTCGAGTGCTAGCATAACCGCCTCCTAACATAGAATTGACACCCCTTAACAAAGCCTACTTGTTCATTTTTAATCAGGCACGTGGCCAGTCCACTAGCTAATAGTTTTGCATAAATTTTCAAGTTGGAATTTAGCAAGGATATAGACCTAAAACTCTGAGGCAAGTCTGGAGACTTGCAAGGTTTGGACAACGTAACCACCAACACTGGTTTTCAATGGGGAGTGATCCGAACCATAGTATTCTGAATAAAGGAGACCAACGAGTTAATCAGAATGGGCAAAAAGTTCTTATAGTAATTGTAAGTCAGTCCATCTCGGCCAGGAGACTTACGAGACGGTAGGGATTTGATTGCTGCTATCAATTCTTGGGATGAGACAGGGGCATTTAAGAAGTCAAGTTGGGCATTTGTAAGTTTTGGTAGATGGGCAGATGTTAAGAATGTGTCAATATCAGACTGCAAAGGGGAGGCAATAGTGGGGTCTTCCCCCAAATTATACAGACTTTCATAAAAAATCTTGAAAGCATTAGCAATACCCTTATTGATTTATATATATTTATATATTTTGGGGAATATAGATTTTATATGTCCCGTCTGAGATATAGAAAAAATGGATTTTCAAAGTGTTTCTGTTTGAGTTTGGAAGCTAAAAGCTTGCTGGCTTTATTCGATTGAGAATAGGTAGTTTTAACCTTCTTCAGGTTCATATTTGTGTAATAAGCAGACACTAAAGTTGACGTCTTAGATCTGCCAGTATATTGGCGTTAGACGGGGAAAGAGACTGTTTATTACTAGTTTCAATATCTTTTATTTTCTGAACTAATTGGGTCATCTCCCCTAATCTGTTTTTCTTTATCTATATGACCGAGGCTGATGAACGTGCCTCTAATAAAGGCCTTGTGAGAGTTCCATAACATCATGGAGACATCAATGGGGAATTAAAATGAAAAAAAATCCCTCAGGTCATTCTCCAGGATTGATTTGTATTTAGAATGAGACATAAAGTAGTCATTACTCCGCCATATATAAGAGCATGGACAGTCATATGTCTCATATAGCATTAGGGCCACAGCCACGTGGTCAGACCAGGTTATCTGCGAAATCTCAGACTCCATGGGAAGAGGAAGAGTGGACTGCTCAGACAAAAATAAATCTATGCGAGAATAGTTATTATGTACAGTAGAGAAAAAGGTATAGTTCCTTTCAGTATTATGGAGGATTCGCCAAATATCAAAAAGCTCATAGTACCATAAAACCGGCGAAAAGGAGGAGAAATGTGATGGGAAGCCAGAGGTAGTGTCCACTGAAGGGTCTGGCGCTATATTAAAATCTCCCATCAAAAGTAAGCAACCCTGCTTTCTCTTTCCCAAAGAAAGAGTAAACTGACACCGAGATGTAACACTGTTACTAGAGCATACTAATATGATATAGAGACCATTGGGGTCTGAATTTTGGGAAATTAGCTGGAAAGCCAATGACTCTCTAATACCTATCAACATCCCTTTACTTTTAGTCATGTAGTGAGCGTGAAATTTTGGGGAAGAAAGTGAAGGAACTGAATGCACAGGTAGTATTCTCATAAATCCTCCCAGTTGATGGTCATGGCATCAGGAGATGGAACAGAATACTAGAGGTGAACAAGTGGCTTCGGCAGTGGTGCAGAGAGCAAGGATTTGGATTTTTGGACCATGGCGTGAATTACCTCTACGATGGACTCCTTGCTAGAGATGGGATACATCTCACAAAGCCTGGGAAACACATATTTGCCAGAAGACTTGCTACACTCATCAGGAGGGCTTTAAACTAGCAGAGGAGGGGATGGGAAGAAAAAAGGAAGACAAGAACATGCAGTTAAAGGACATATTAAACAAGGTTATTAGATGTGGTAAAGAGGACCCAAGACAGGATGCTCAGAAGGAAAGTAAAAAAAAAGGAAGCAACAGAGCACAATCTGAAATGTTTTTACACAAATGCACAAAGCATGGGAAACAAACAGGGAGAATTAGAGCTGATAATACAGAAGGAAAATTATGATGTCATTGGTATCACAGAAACTTTGTGGAATGACATGCATGATTGGAACATACAGATGGAAGGATACAACTTATTCAAAAAGAATAGAACTAATAAAAGAGGGGGAGGAGTTGCATTGTATGTTAGAAAAGAACACATTTCCACAGAAATTACAGTTTTACAGAATGATAATTAAATAGAAAATATTTGGTTAGTAATTCAAGGGAAAAACAATCATAAAGACATCATAATAGGTGTTTATTATAGACCACCAGGACAGACAGAAGACATGGATGAGATTTTTTTCACAGCAAATGACCACGCTTTCAAAGAAACATGACATAGTTATCATGGGAGACTTCAATTACCCAGACATTCATTGGGAAACCCACACAGCTATGAGTAAAGGCTCTATCAAATTTTTATCCTCTCTAGCAGACAACTTCATTGTCCAGCTAGTAGAAGAAAACACGAGAGGAACATCCATTTTGGACCTAGTTTTAACCAATAAGGAGGACATGGTTAAGGAACTAAGGGTAGCAGGGACATTAGGATTTAGTGATCATGCTATACTCGAGTTTGGGGTTGTAAGAAAAAGAAGACCTGAGAAGACACAGACTTCAAGGCTTGATTTTAGTAGGGCAGATTTTAGGGGCCTAAAGGTAAGGGTTAATAGAATTCCATGGCGAAAAATTCTTAAGCACAAAAATGCACATGAAGGGTGGGAAATCTTCCGTAGGGAAATCATTAATGCACAGGAATTAACAATACCTAGAAGGAAGAAAAATGGGAAGCACTTAAAAACACCAGGATGGATGACCAAAAAAATTACATAACCTGCTAAAAAAGAAAAAGGAAACATACAACAAGTGGAAGATGGGAACTATATCTAAGGAAGAGTATACAGCAGTTTGCAGACTCTGTAAGACAAGTATCAAAGGAGCTAAGGCTGAACATGAATTGAAACTTGCAAAAGAGGTTAAGAGTAAGGTAAAAGGATTTTGGGGGTATGTTAAAAGTAAAAGAAAAGTGAAGGAAACCATTGGAGTCCTGAAGAATGATAAGGGTGAAACAGTTAATATGGTGGAACAGCAGGTAGAGCTACTAAATTCATATTTCGTATCCGTCTTCTGCCAAGAAACTAATGGAAATATCAACATTAATGGTGATAGTGATGAGGGAAAGGAGGACTCTAAGCTGACTATAAGCGAAGGTTTGATAAGAGAGAATTTAGCCAAGATAAAGGAAACCAAGTCCCCAGGACCGGATGATTTCCACCCTAGAGTCTTGAAAGAGTTAGCAGAGGAAATAACAGAACCTCTTGCTATAATCTTCAATAAGTCATGGGAAACAGGAGTGGTCCCTCTAGATTGGAAAAGGGCAAATGTGGTCCCCATCTACAAAAAGGGGAAAAGGAATGATCCAGGAAATTATAGGCGGTAAGTCTGATCTCAATAGGAAAAATCTTTGAGCAAATTGTTAAGGAACATTTACTTCGGTACCTGGATGGGAAGGCTTTAATTAATCAGAGCCAGCACGGCTTTATGACCAATAAATCTTGTCAGACTAACCTGATTTCCTTCTACAACAAAATCACTGAATGGTTGGACCAGGGGAACGCAGTGGACATAGTATATCTTGACTTCAGTAAGGCATTTGATAAAGTATTACATAACATTCTTATTGAAAAAATGATTAAGTATGGCTTTGATAAAAAATCAGTGAGGTGGATTCACAATTGGCTTATAGATCGGGCACAACGAGTAATACTAAATGGCTATACATCGAACTGGAAGAAAGTAAAGAGCGGGGTGCCGCAGGGCTCTGTCCTGGGCCCAGTACTTTTTAATATCGTTATAAATGATCTGGAAGATGGGATTATTGGGGAACTCATAAAATTTGCAGATGATACAAAGATAGGAGGAATAGTCAACACTAGAGAGGAGAGAGAGTGTATTCAAAAGGACTTAGACACACTGGAACAATGGGCTGAGGCGAATAGAATGGTATTTAACAGGGACAAATGCAAAGTCCTACATCTGGGTAACAGAAATGTAAAAAGCATATATAGTATGGGAGGAATAGAACTAAGTGATAGCACAGGGGAAAAGGACTTGGGCATAATAGTAGATCACAAATTCAATATGAGCCAACAGTGTGGTGCTGTTGCAAAAAAGGCTAACAAAATTTTGGGATGTATCAAGACAAGCATTGAATCTAGATCAAGAGAGGTAATTATTCTGCTGTACTCTGCCCTGGTCAGACCCCACCTGGAATACTGTGTACAGTTCTGGGCGCCTCAATTCAAGAAAGACATCGATATATTTGAACAAGTCCAGAGAAGAGCAACCAAAATGGTGGAAGGTCTGCAAACCATGTCCTATGAGGTACGGTTAAAAGAACTGGGATTGTTTAGTTTACAGAAGAGAAGGCTAAGGGGAGACTTAATAGCGGTCTTCAAATATCTGAAAGGTAGTCACAGTGCAGAGGGATCTAACCTTTTCTCATTAGCGGAAGGAAGTACAAGAAGTAATGGAATGAAACTAAAGGGAAGGAGATACAGATTAGATATTAGGAAAAACTTTCTGACAGTGAGGGCTAGTGAGGGAGTGGAATAGGCTGCCACGGGAGGTGGTGAGCTCTTCATCGATGGAAATCTTCAAGTGGAAACTGGATAAACATATAGCTGGGATGATTTAGGAAAACCTGCTTTTGCAGGGGGTTGGACTTGATGGCCCTTGAGGTCCCTTCAAACTCAAAAAAAAAAAAAGAAAAAAAAAATATATATGTGAGGTTAAAATGGATGTTTGATCTCTACCGCATCTTTATCCAAAAGATGCATTTCCTGCAACGCAAGAGTTCTAGCCTTGAGCCAAAGACTGGCTCTTTTTTTTGTTTTGTTTTTTTAGGGGAGTTCAGGCCTCAGACATTCATCGACACAATTTTAAGTACCATAATGAGCAGTAGAAAATGCTATGGGGACCATAACTTGCAATAATAAATTATAGAAAAGTGAAAAAAGTATAAGGCTATCTCCATGCCAAGTAGCAAGCTTACCCACGGTGTCAAATCTCAGAAAAGTGAAACTGTGCAACATGAAAAACAACAGAAACATTATCCATCAATGAACGATGGGGGTAGAACATTGCACAGCGGTCCAACTGCTGCTGTGATCATGGAGGATTGAGTGCATCAGCAGCGGGTCTTGGAGAAGTTCGGAGAGGAATGAGCTGCTAAGCATGTAGTCTGTTGGCAGGATCTTTTCTAGTTTTCTCAGGTTGCCAGGCAAATTCTTAATAGGAAGGTCAGTAACAGGGATATTCCATTTATGGAGCAGCGACTTACCCTCCTCTATATCTCTGATAACAAGTACACGGACTGGAAATCCGCATTTATACAAGATCTTATTTTGACGTATCCTCCTGAAGAAAGAGGCAAGTTGGCGTCGAAACTATAATGTTGTGGCAGACAGGTCAGAAAAAATGGAAATCTTTTCAAACTGTTCAGGAAGACAATCCGGTATGCGTGAGGTTAGTAGTATAAGTTCTTTGGTCTTAAAAAACTGTATCCTAGCTACCACAGCGCGAGGCACAGAGTCGTCAAGAAGAGATGGTCTGGGAAACCTATGCGCTCTACCAATTTTTAAGTCCATAAGAGTACTTTCTGACCGTAATATTTGGATCAGTTTTTGAAGAAAACTGGGGACAGTCTCCAGGACCCCTTTAAATTTCAAATTATTCCTGCACTATCAGTCTTTCAAATCAGCCACTTTGGCCTTAAGAAAAGTAACATCTTTCTCCATGTTATAATGTGCATCTATGAGTTCATTATGCGAAGTGGCAAATTCAGCCATCTTAGATTCAATATGATGAGTGCGTCCTTTTAGTTCTTGTATATCTCGGACTAATGGCGTTACCATGAGTGGCATATCAGCTTTCAATGATTTGCAAAATGCAGTCAGCATGAGTTTCATGGAGGCATCATTTAAATTGTCAGAGGCCAGTATATCAGCTACAAACTCAGTGTGTGGAGAATTGCATTGTAAATCAAGTCTCACCTCAGTATCTTGAGAGTTGTCATCCTGCAATCTGGGTCTCTACTTAGCCGGGTTGGCCATAGGAAAAGAGGACGGAGTAGATGGAGAAGGAGAAGCGGGGGTGCCATGATGTGATGACAAATGGTCCCTACAGGCTGTGTCCCTGTAGAGTCCAGAAGCTACTGGATTGACTGTGCCGACGATGTCCTGTAGGGAACAGACAAGGAATGTGACTTGTTCGGGGATCCAGGCAGGGGTGTAGAAGCTCTGGATGTAGCACTGTAGTGAGGCCCAGCGCCATCTTGTATCCCGTTGCCACCATGTGGGAAATAAAAGTCCAATAGTTTACGAGGTTTGACCACAGTTTTTCTTTTCTTTGACATGCTGAAGTGTGCTAGAAGCTTAGGAGCCATGTTGAAGGGATCTTGCAATGGATTCATCGCTGTTGTAGTCACTAATGAGAAGCTCAGACCAGGAGTCGAGACGTTAAGAGGCCATCACGCTCCACTGCTAGACACTGCCCCCACAATATCCTCGTTTGACTGAAATGAGCAAGCTAAGTAACAAAAAACTTCATATTTATTCTCAGGAAGTACAATTCTGCAGCTACTGGCAATGCCATCAAAAACAGAAGTAGTGTTGCTGTTGCCACCCACATTACATACAGTTAGGTTCATATACAGATGCATCTCAATAAATTAGAATATCTTTGAAACGTTTATTTCTTTCTGGAATTGAATTAAAAAAGTCACCTCCTATATTTTCTATATTCTTTACAAAACAGAGTGTTCGATTTCAAGTGTTTTATTTCTGTAAATGTTGATTATGGATTACAGGTAATGAAAACCAAAAGCTATGAAAATTTGAATATTGTAAAAAAAAAGTTCAGTATTGTAAATTCAGTGTGTCACCTGCCAAGGTTTCCTAAGCCTTTAAATGGTCTCTCAGTCTGGTTCAGTAGGATACACAATCATGAAAGACTGCTGATTATGAATTGAATTACTGAATCACTGAAATGAATGAATGCTTCAAAAATATTCTAATTTATTGAGATGCACCTGTATATTTGGACACTGACACAAATTTTGTTGTTTTTTTTTTAACTTGTTTACTGAAACATATTCAAGTTATAGTTATATAATGGACATGGACATAAAGTCCAGACTTTCAGCTTTTATTTGAGGGTATCCACATTAAAATTGGATGAAGGGTTTAGTAGTTTCAGCTCTTTAACATGTGCCACCCTGTTTTTAAAAGGGACCAAAAGTAACTGGACAATTGACTCAAAGGCTGTTTAATGGACAGGTGTGGGCAATTCCTTCGTTATGTAATTCTCAATTAAGCACATAAAAGGCCTGGAGTTGATTTGAAGTGTGATGCTTGCATTTGGAAGATTTTGCTGTGAAGAAAACATGAGGTCAAAGGAGCTCTCCTTGCAGGTGAAACAAGCCATCCTTAAGCTGAAAAAACCCATCCGAGAAATTGCTACAATATTAGGAGTGGCAAAATCTACAGCTTGGTACATCCCGAGAAAGAAAAAGCACTGGTGAACTCATCAATGCAAAAAGACCTGGATGTCCATGGAAGACAACAGTGGTGGATGATCACAGAATAATTTCCATGGTGAAGAGAAACCCTTCACAACAGCCAACCAGGTGAACAACACTCTCCAGGATGTAGACGTATCAATATCCAAATCTACCAGAAAGAGAAGACTGCATGAAAGTAAATACAGAGGGTTTACTGCACGGTGCAAGCCACTCATAAGCCTCAAGAATAAAAAAGTTAGATTGGACTTTGCTAAAAAAAACATGTAAAAAAGTCAGCACAGTTCTGGAAGAACATTCTTTGGACAGATGAAACCAAGATCAACCTCTACCAGAATGATGGAAAGAAAAAAGTATGGTGAAGGCGTGGTACAGCTCATGATCCAAAGCATACCAGATCATCTGTAAGGTCTGGCTCACATCTGCAACCTATACGCATAAAAAAGCGGTTTACCTGGGAAACCCGCGGACCCCATAGAAGGAAACCCGCGGACTTCCAGAACGGAAACCTGAACACAGATGTGAACAGGGCCTAAAACACGGCAGAGGCAGCGTGATGGCTTGGGCGTGTATGGCTGCCAGTGGCACCGAGTCACTAGTGTTTATTGATGATGTAACACAGGACAGAAGCAATCGGATAAATTCTGAGGTATTCTGAGACATACTGTGTGCTCAAATCCAAAAGCTGTCTTTGACAGCCAGGCTCCCGCTGCAACAGCGGGGACGGTGATAACACTGATCCCCACCGTTTAACCCTTCAGATACTGTGGTCAATAGTGACCGCGGATCTTAGGTGTTTCTAAGCGAAAGCCTCGGGCAGCATCGGGAGCGGGTGTTAGCTGTAACTGACAGCTAACACCCTGTTCCTTAACCCCCGAATGGAGCTGAGCTCCAACGGGGGTTTTAACCCCTTGGATGCCGCGGTCAAACATGGCCACAGCATCCAAGGGGTTCCGCCATGTTGCCGCTCCCCCGGCACCCCCTGCGGCGAGATCGGGGGGTGCCGATACCTATTTTCTGCAGCCCAGGGTCTCGCCAGTGACCCCAGGCTGCCTGGAGCCCCCAGTACCTGGTTGATCCTGCTGAGACCTCTGGAAGTCAGCCTATGCGTCTGCACAGGCTGACTTCCTCTATAGACTGCAATACACATGTATTGCAGTCTATAGTGCTGAACCAGCAATCAGAGCATCGCTGGTTCAGGTCTCCTAGTGGGACATAAAAGACCAAAAACCAAGAGCAAAATATGTATATGTATAAAATTACAAATCTTTAATTAGGTGTAACAAAATATATGTAGTTATCAAAATTGAGCAATATACATCAGTGCAAATATATAGATAGGAAAAAGGCATAAAATATAACCTGTCTCCACACTACAGGTAGAAAACAAATGGTGATGAGGGGGATTATCTACCACATTTATATAGAATAACATTAAACTTTAATCCAGTGAGTCATACCAGTTATAACAGACAAACTGAAAATATATAACACAAAACAGATGATAAGTATTAAAGTAAGCTGGCAGATAATACAGATATAAATATGTCTGCAGAGGTAACAGCTCTATTGGTAATAAAGATCAATTACAAAGTGATATCAGCTTACCCACAGACATGTTAAACGTGGGAGAACCCCCTCTCTCAGCACTATGGAACCCCGACACGCGTTTCGTCTATAAACGACTTCGTCAGGAGGTAAATAATGATTAAAAACTGGAGGCTTATATAGAAGAAAGAAAATTCAAAACAGCTGAAAAGTGGATCAGCAACTACCGCTGAGAGGGTGATATAGTGCACAATATAGATAGGAAAATCCAGCATGGAGCTTATTAGTAACCAATAGTACCATCACAAGAGGCATAAGTGATAAAACATACTCAGAAGACGTCATATTAATGGAGTCTACAAAGCCAAAAAGCATAGTAAACTAACAAAGCAAAAATGGCAGTCAGTGATAAACATCACAAGAGGTATCAATGACAAACATAAGTTAGCGCCATCTTGGTGAAGCCCTACACAGCTACAAGTATAATAATGAAGCTAAGACACAGCAAAAATGGTGCTTGTTTAAAGACATCACAAGAGGCATGAATAATAAACATGCATCAGCTAGCGCCATCTTAGTAAAGCCCTACACAGCTACAAGTATAATCATAAAGAGAAGGACAAAACCAACATGGCGACCCGCTACTGACATTATAAGAGATATCAACAGACATCACACTGGTGAAATAATTATGAACAATAAAAATAAAACCAATATAGTGCTCATAATAAAATACACGGATATTAAACCGCAAATATACAGCAACAAACCATATTGATAAAACAGACAAAGCAGTAAAAAAGAATATAGACATGAAAAGTACATTAACTGCCCATAATAAAACAGTACCACATAGATTGATACATCAAGAAAAAGGTCTCATCAAAATAATAAATACGCAGTGTATAAATGATATCATTATAGGATGCACAATAAGCGCATATGTAAAGTTATATATCTATATCCTAATCATAATTACAGAAATCCGGATTGGATAGGCAAAAAAAAAAAAAAAGTGACAAGTGCAAGTGCAAAGTGAACATGCAAAAAAGTGATACATAAAGTGAAGTGACACGTAAACACAAAAACATGTACAGACAAGAGGGGAAAAACCCCATATACTGTATGTGAGATATCAATCTACTTAATGTTGATATCGATGAATTATTGTTCCATATGAACGACGAAAAAATGAACAATAATAGATCATTCAATCAATGTGTAGTACTAAGATGCATAAAGAGTATATAGAAAGGACTATATATATATATATATATATATATATATATATATATATATACCAATGAGCAATACAAAAAAAAAAAAAAATATCTTGCATATCTACAGTGATCCTAAATGTCCACAAAAGATGGTCTGGAATTTGTATAGTCGGTGTATGAAGATGTATGTCTGCACGTCACCATAGAACCCAGTCTGCGGTAAAGAAGCCAATCACTAAACAGACAGGTACAACATAAAAATAACAAAAACAAAAGTTAATAAATCAAAAAACATAAAAAGCAATAAAATAATATACCTTATACAGCCTCCATTAAAATTCGCACTGCTCTAAATATCAAGGAAAGGTTTGAAACTCAAAGCCTCATTTAGGCCCAGTGGTGCAACTGTATCAAGTAAGACCATCCATCTAGTTTCTTTTTGGAGTAAAGTACGTTTAATGTTACCACCTCTAGATCCCAATTTGACACGATCAATTCCTTTAACCTTTAACAATCCTGGATTGCAGGCATGATATTCCTTAAAATGCCTGGGAATGGGTTCAAGGTTGTTAATTGTTTCTAGATCCTGCACAGACTCAGCCCCTTTAATTCTATTCACATGCTCCAAAATTCTAAACCTTAGCACTAGAAGTCCAAGAGAGGGGTCATTTAACATTTCTACCTTTGGAACCCAGAGACGGGTCGAATGACCTGAAGGATTTTAGCAAACAACCTATAATCACCGTCTTTTGTTCTTAAGTAATTAAGGCCATTACTGTCACACCACAGGAGGTTGTTGTTTTCCATTGAGTTTAGCCATTTAGTTTCTAGTTAGTTCTATTTAGTTTATTGTATTTGATAATATAAAGACTATACATATTGTATTTAGTTTAGTTTTATTTGAGCAAAAAAGCACTGAAACAATGAATCATTTTTTATATATTTTAAATAGAATTAGAAATTTTAGAGCAAGGTACAGCTGTGAGTAATGACCAGAAGCATTTGTCTAAGGCCTCAAGCACACTAGCGAAAAAAAAATTGCGCGAAAATCGCATCGCAATGCGATGCGATTTGCCAATGTATTTCATAGGTGCGATTTTCCAGCGATTTTTTTTTTTGTGCGATTTTTTTCGTGCAAAAAAAATCCCAGAGGAGTGATCTATATGACCAATGGGACAGATCGCAAAAATATCGCAAGTAGCTGCGATTTTTTTGCGATTTTTTTTTTTCTGCACCCATTGACTTGAATCTAAATATACAAAAATGTAAATATACAAAAGAACAACTGTTATTTGTTTCCATGCTTTTTATTTTTGTTATGAAAATAATAAAAAAAATACAAGGAAACAAGGAATAAAACAATTCCACACATATTTACAATAGGCTGCTGTGGGGGGCTGCGTGTGTGTGTGTGAGTGGCATGTCCTTCTTGTGTGACTAGCATTTCAGCACTCACTCAGCAGTCTGTCTGCACTGTCGGAACATACCTGGCACTGCCTGGGTATGTCCCTGGTACATTTGCCACACGTGTATTTGTAGCAGTCAACACATCTCTCAGTTGCACAATTGTTCATGCATCGATGGTTGACTTGACACTTCGCCCTTTTGCCAGGGCTAGGTGTGGAAGGTTGTTGCCGAAGGAGTTTCTCCTTGCGTGCCTTCTTTTCAGTCACATGAGAGCCACCTAACTCTCAACCAGGAAGTCCAACCAGGAAGTCCACCCGTCTCTCCTGCACCCCAGTGCATGCCTGATAAAGAACATGAGCATTCAGTGCTGCCATGTCAATCATGTTGTAGAACACGGCGACTGGCCATCTCCGTGTTCCTGCACGCACGCTGTACTCCCGTACCATTTGGTCCATTACATCCACACCGCACTTTGTGTGGTTGTATTGTGTGACCGTATTTGGCTTCCTTTTGTTGGTATCCTCAGTCTCAACCACGCTGTGCATGCTGCTGAGAATGTAGACGGCCTTCTTTCGTTTGGGTGCATACACTGTCAGTGTGGCACCAGTGGTTGAAAACACCTGAGTGGTGAATTCAGTGCGGTCCATCTGTCTAGCGGATTCAGGAATTTCCCGTCGACTCTTGTTGACTGTGCCGAGGATAGTGATTTTCCAGCTAAGCAGTCGTTGTGCAAGTGACAATGATGTAAAGAAATTGTCCGTGGTTACAGTTCTGCCCTTGTCCATGAATGGTTCCATCAGCCTCATCACTACAGTTTCGGACAGTCTCTCCCCGCTGGGACGACTGGGGTCCTTGCCAAGATATGGGAGGACATTACAAATGTACTTTGATTTCAAGTCGCAAGCCACCCAAAACTTGATGCCAAACTTGTCTGGTTTTGTTGCAATGTATTGCACAAAACAGCAGCGAGTCTTTGACGGGAAAAGCTGTTCATCAATAGTGATGTGTCGACCAGGTTTGTAGGATGCGATGCAGTTGGTGACAAACGATCTCCACACATCGGAGATTGCAGCAAACTTATCGGTCTCCACTCGCTCACTGCGTGTGAACATGTCATCAAAGCGTAGGTGTTGCATGATGTCGTGGAAGCGGTTTCGGGTCATAGTTGCAATGATCCTTGGGTTTGCCAGGTTTGCTGACCAGCTGTCACGTAGTGATGAAACCTTGGTCACCCCCCGCAAGATAAAGACTGAAATAAATGCCATTAGTTCCGGGAGACCCATGAACCAATCCACCTGCTCCGTGTGACGTGCATGTTGAGTAGTCCATTCTTGAATGCTACGAAGCATGTCAAGAGTGATAAAACAGAGGAAGCTCTGAAGGCGACTCCGGACACTTCGTCTGGCCTTAGCACTTGGCTCTCCATCTGTAGGGTACGGTTCTATTGGGGTGAAATGGAGACGTTTCCCCACTTCTACTTCACGCCACACTGTGCCATCTTTTGCGGTCTCTGTCGGCTCACTCACCAACCGAGCTCTCTTTTTTGGTAGAGGAGGAGTCTCCTCATCTGCAAGATAAATAATTTCAAATTAACATTTTGTTTTGGTTCTAAATAAAAAAGATAGTCAGGAAATAAAAATCGGTAATTTGAAAAATCTAACCTGAAGACAGCTCAGAGTCCGAATCCAGTTGAAGGACTATGGGAGCGTTCACACTACCGTTGGTGTCCGTCAGTAGTGTCCGTTGCTATTGTCCGTTACAAGATTTTAGCAACGGACACTAGTTGAACCGTCAGAAATCCGTTAAAATTTCCATTCATTTCAATGGGTTTTTATATTGTGTCCGTTAGTGTCCGTTTGTGTCCGTTTACACCAAATCCGTCAGAAGTCCGTTATTTTTTCACGGACAAAAAATCCTACATGCAGATTTATTTTTTTAACATTGAGGTCTATGGGTAACGGACTTATAACGGACAGTAACTAATAGCCATCAGTTACTGTCCGTTATTTTATGTCCGTTTACTTTGCCTGCGCATGCTCAGAAAGGTGAAACAAACAAAAAAAAAAAAAAACTAGCAGTGTTAGAGGACATTTCGTGTCCTCAGGCACATGCGGTTTTACATACCGCTAGAAAGCCGACAGCGCGCTGAATTCAGCGCACTGCCGGCTTTCCCGGTATGTGCCCCGGGGCTGGAGATATCGGCGGTGTAATGTTTTACTGTTAGAAGGGCGCTGCGAGGAACTCCCTTCCCGACACTTCTCTTTGTTCAGAGACTTGTACTGAGGGGGCGTTCCTCACAGCTCAGCGTCATCGCTGGGCTGTGAGGAACGCCCCCTCTCTCTGTTCTCGTCTATAGCCGGGTACTGTCAGAGGAATGCCCTCCCTGACACGTCTGTTCGTTCATAGCACTGTATGAGGGGGCGTTCCTCACAGCTGATCGTCATCACTGGGCTGTAAGGAACGCCCCCTCTCTCTGTACTGGTCTATAGCACTGTACTGTCAGAGGGGGCGTTCCTTACTGCCCAGCGATGACGCTGAGCTGTGAGGAACGCCCCCCTCAGTACAGCGCTATGGACGAACGAGAAGTGTCAGAGAGGGAGTTCCTCACAGCGCCCTTCAAACAGTAAGTAAAGTAAAACATGTAACTTACACAGCCGATATCTCCAGCCCCGGGGCACAAACCGGGAAAGCCGGCAGTGCGCTGAATTCAGCGCGCTGTCGGCTTTCTAGCGGTATGTGACATAAAAAAACACGGACATTACCTGATGCTCATCAGTTAGGGTCCGTTATGATAGGTATCCGTTTATTTTTTTTTAACGGACACCTTCATAACGGACTCCAACGGTAGTGTGAACCCTGCCTAAGTCTTCTCCATCTGAGTCAGAAGGGTTGGTGTTGCTCAGGATCTGTTCCAATGCCTGTTGAATGGTGTGCCTTCTCTGCATTTTGTTTCTTGTGAACAAAATAGGTGAAGCAGTCACCTATTTATCCCCCACAGCACAAAAGGCTGCATGCAAATTTGCTAAGGTGTTAGCAACCTTATGCATATTCCCAGCACAACAATGCAGCTGGGGGGTGGGCAGACACACTCAGGAGCAGCTTACATTCTTTTGTTTACACTCTCTTACAAGACCTGAAGTGGATCAACACAATTGCCCCCTGCAGATTATCAGACAATGGCCACATTTACAAATGAAAGGATGCTAATTGGAGCCATCAGAGTTGTCTGTTTGGACTAAGGGTCATTTGACCCTCTTTCAGGACTTCAAGGGGGAGCTCAAAATTTCTGGGACTTCTAGTGTTAAGGGGTCTGGTAGTTATCCCAATGTAAATTTTGTCACATGGACAAGAGGCATAATAAATTACTGCTGAAGTATTACAATTGTTGATGTGCATGATCTTGAATTCTCTATTGTGATTTGTATTATAATAGCTCATAGATCTCTCCACATACCTGCAGGCTTTACATTTTCCACATTGGTAACAACCCCATCTCAGGCCCGCTCCTCCCAGTCTATTGGGAATTCCTGGAGGAACATAATGGTTGGATGTCAAGATATGGCGTAAATTACGCGATCTCCGCCATGTGATAGATGGGTGCTCACCTAGGTGTCTAATCAGATCTTTATCCATATGTAGGACTTTTATTTCTGATCTTACTCACCAATAGAGTACTACGTTCCATATATCGTGCTCTATTGAGACCCTTCTATATGTCCTTATGCCTATATCCTATATTGCTCTATTTTCCAATGCAGGGGGGCATTTCCTAAGGCAGAATCCATCTTAACCGAAATGCAGATTAACCAAAGTGCACTTATACATGGCATGAATCTGACCTTCACTCTTCTTTTCATTATAAAGGTACATATTCTCTCCAACCCATCTCTGCTTGCTGTGTCTAAACTTCAATTCATCCTGCAATCTTGAATGGTAAATATTCTCTCCAACCCATCTCTACATGGCTGTTCTCTGACCCCTATCCTAGAATTTCATCCAGGCTGTATTTTTTGCAATCCCATGTGTCCTTATCTGTACTAGTGTCAGTCTTTTGATGCTCAGTGATTTTATGGTGGTTCCCTGGTCAGTGTATTTGTAACTACATAGCCCAGTCTCCTCATGTGTCACAGTTTTCACAACTTACCTTACTAAAATATTTAACCCTCTCTCTCTCTCTCTTCTGGAATTTTCCCATCCTCTTTCAAACATGCTGTCATAACCCCACTACTGAAGAAATCCTCCCTTGACCCGTCCTGTGCTGCTAACTATCGACCTGTCTCTAACCTTCCTTTTATCTCCAAGATCTTGGAACGCTTGGTCTATTCTCGTTTAATCCGCTATCTTTCTGCTAACTCTTCTTGACCCCATACAATCTGGCTTCCGCACTCTGCACTCTACTGAAACGGCCCTCACAAAAGTCTCCAATGATCTCCTGACGGCTAAATCCAAAGGTTACTTCTCTCTTTTTCTTCTAGATCTCTCAGCATCAACTCCTTCTCACTATGCTCCGCTCTGTCGGCATCACAGACACCGCTCTTTCCTGGTTCTCCTCTTATCTCTCTGACCGCACTTTCTGTGTATCATTTGCAGGCTCTGTTTCTTCCCCTCTTGCCCTTACCGTTGGGGTTCCTCAGGGCTCGGTCCTAGGTCCCCTGCTCTTCTCCCTCTACACAGCACCAATTGGACAAACCATCATTAGATTTGGCTTCCGGTACCATCTTTATGCTGATGACACCCAATTATACACGTCATCCCGTGACATCACCCCTGCACTATTACAGAACACCAGTGACTGTCTCTCTGCCGTCTCTAATATGTCTTCGCTCTATCTGAAACTGAATCTCTCAAAGACTGAATTACTGCTAATAGATCTGTCCCTGATATCTCCATTGCAGTCTCCGGCCTTACCAAAACTCCTAGGCAGTATGCCCACTGCCTCGGGGTTTTGTTTGACTCAGACCTTTCCTTCACCCCCCATATCCAATCACTCGCATGCTCTTGTCATCTCCACCTCAAAAACATCTCTAGAATCCGCCCTTTCCTTACCACAGATACACTAAAGACACTTATTGTTGCCCTGATTCACTCTCGCCTTGACTACTGTAGCTCCTTACTAATCGGTCTTCCCCTTACTAAACTCTCCCCTCTACAATCTATTCTGAATGCGGCGGCCAGGCTCATCTATCATTCTAGACGCTACAGCGATGCCTCCGGTGTGTGCCAATCACTACATTGGCTGCCTATTCAATACAGAATACAATATAAACTTATCACCCTCATTCACAAGGCTCTCCATAATGCTGCACCTCCCTACATTTCCTCCCTCATCTCTGTCTATCGCCCAACCCGTACTCTCCGTTCACTCAATGACCTAAGACTAACATCCTCTATTATCAGAACCTCCCACGCTCGTATACAAGACTTCTCCCGAGTTGCACCACTTCTCTGGAATGCTCTATCCCAGACTATCAGATTAACCCCCAATTTCCACAGCTTCAAGCGTAAACTAAAGACATATCTTTTCAGACAGGCCTATCACAACTCCTAATGTAAACCCTTCCGTAGTTAGAATCCCTAAAATGCCCCCTCCTCTGTTTATGGTTCAACATTACCTCACAGGATATGATGCCGTATCAGACTAACTTTATATGTCCAGGCACCGTCTGCACGTTACAGGATATGACTGGTGACGGCTCATACAGCTTTATATATGTGTAATGACAGTAACCTCTATTACAAAATTGTCTGACCATTGTATAAGCAATGCTACGTCTGTTGTTGCCCCTGCTACCTCTTGTGTCACCCCCTCTACCTCATAGATTGTAAGCTCTTGCGAGCAGGGCCCTCAGTCCCAGTGTGTGAATTGACTATTTCTTTGTAATGTATCTTTTTTGTCAGTACTTGAACCCTAAAAGTTGTACAGTGCTGCGGAATATGTTGGCGCTATATAAATAAAATGTGTTATTATTATTGCAAAATCTTTTACTGAGGTCATGAGCTTGTTGCTCAAATCTGAAGTTATTAGAGCAGATCCGGCGCATCCGGAGAAATTGACCCACCGGAATAGAGCTCTTGACTTTAGGATAGTGTGATGACCTAGCATGTAAAAGCGAATTGGTTGAGGTTGATTTACGAAAAACATCAGTGGCAATCATACCATCTATACCCTTTTTAATAACTAGATCAAGAAACTCAACCTTCCTTTGACTATAATGCCAGGTTAAATGAATATTGAGATCATTGTTGTTGAGAGTACACAAGAAAGTCTCTAAATCCAAGACAGTACCCTGCCAGATAAACAGTATATTATCAATATACCTCAATCATGAGAGAACGGCGCCAAACTCAGGGATATTATAAACAACATCCCTCTCCCACAGCCCCAGGAAAAAATTAGCATACGAGGGTGCACAAGTCGCCCCAATAGCTGTTCCCTGGAGCTGCAGGAAGAGGTGGTCCTTAAAAATAAAATAATTATGGGTCAACGCAAAATCTAATAAAGAAATAATAAAATCAACCAAATCAAAATCCAAATTAGTCGTTTCTAAAAAGAATCTGGCAGACCTTCTCCCGTGGTCGTGGCATATCGAGGTAACTGGAAAGGAGGAAACTGGATAGGTATATAGCTGGGATGATTTAGGAATTCCTGCTTTTGCAGGGGGTTGGACTTGATGGCCCTTGAGGTCCCTTCCAACTCAAACAAACAAACAAACAAACAAACAAACAATATAGGGCCTCAACATTACAGGTCACCAAGAACATGTCAGCGTCTAGATGAATGCCATCAAGACGGCGCAACATGTCTGTGGTGTCCCGCGTATACGAAAGCAGAGTCTCCACACTCTTTTGCAAGTAAAAGTCCACAAATCTAGAGATTTTTTCACATAGTCCCCCAATACCGGACACAATCGGTTGGCCCGGGGGGGGGGGGAAATCAATGTATTTTTGTGGACCTTAGGCAAAAGATAAAACGTAGGTGTAGACAGATAATCAACTACTAGACCCTGTAACAATTAATATGAAATGAGGCCATCTGTGGCTCCATTTGTTAAAATAAGATCCAATTCAGTTTTAAATTGAATCGTGGGGTCATTAGGAAGACGTTTATAACACTGAGACATACCCAGTTGGCAAAAGGCCTCAGCCTCATACATATCAGAAGGCCATAAAACATTTCCCCCCTTGTCGGCAGGTTTTATAACCACATCCGTGAGATCCCTCAGTTCTAGAATTGCTCTACATTGAGCAAATGTGAGATTAAATTTAATACCCTCATTTGAGAGTTGCTGTAAATCATTTTTAACTAATTTGACAAATATATCTACTGCTGGGGATGCAGACAAGGGGGGAAAATGCTGTGAACGAGGACATAGATGTAAGGGAAGTCTAGACACGCCCTCTGATTGTTCGTCCAGTTAATGTACTTTTCATGTCTATATTCTTTTTTACTGCTTTGTCTGTTTTATCAATATGGTTTGTTGCTGTATATTTGCGGTTTAATATCCGTGTATTTTATTATGAGCACTATATTGGTTTTATTTTTATTGTTCATAATTATTTCACCAGTGTGATACTTGTAGCTGTGTAGGGCTTCACCAAGATGGCGCTAACTGATGTTTGTCATTGATACAGTGCCTTGCGAAAGTATTCGGCCCCCTTGAACTTTTCAACCTTTTGCCACATTTCAGGCTTCAAACATAAAGATATAAAATTTTAATTTTTTGGTGAAGAATCAACAACAAATGGGATACAATTGTGAAGTTGAACGAAATTTATTGGATATTTTAAACTTTTCTAAAAAATAAAAAACTGAAAAGTTGGGCGTGCAATATTATTCGGCCCCTTTACTTTCAGTGCAGCAAACTCACTCCAGAAGTTCAGTGAGGATCTCTGAATGATCCAATGTTGTCCTAAATGACTGATGATGAAAAATATAATCCACCTGTGTGTAATCAAGTCTCCGTATAAATGCATCGGCTCTGTGATAGTCTCAGGGTTCTGTTTAAAGCGCAGAGAGCATCATGAAGACCAAGGAACACACCAGGCAGGTCCGTGATACTGTTGTGGAGAAGTTTAAAGCCGGATTTGGATACAAAAAGATTTCCCAAACTTAAAACATCACAAGGAGCACTGTGCAAGCGATCATATTGAAATGGAAGGAGTATCAGACCACTGCAAATCTACCAAGACCCGGCCGCCCCTCTAAACTTTCATCTCAAACAAGGAGAAGACTGATCAGAGATGCAGCCAAGAGGCCCATGATCACTCTGGATGAACTGCAGAGATCTACAGCTGAGGTGGGAGAGTCTGTCCATAGGACAACAATCAGTCGTACACTGCACAAATCTGGCCTTTATGGAAGAGTGGCAAGAAGAAAGCCATTTCTCAAAGATATCCATAAAAAGTCACCTGGGAGACACCAAACATGTGGAAGAAGGTGCTCTGCTCAGAGGAAACCAAAATCCAACTTTTTGGCCACAATGCAAAACGATATGTTTGGCGTAAAAGCAACACAGCTCATCCCCCTGAACACACCATCCCCACTGTCATACATGGTGGTGGCAGCATCATGGTTTGGGCCTGCTTTTCTTCAGCAGGGACAGGGAAGATGGTTAAAATTGATGGGAAGATGGATGGAGCCAAATACAGGACCATTCTGGAAGAAAACTTGTTGGAGTCTGCAAAAGACCTGAGAATGGGACGGAGATTTATCTTCCAACAAGACAATGATCCCAAACATAAAGCAAAATCTACAATGGAATGGTTCACAAATAAACGTATCCAGGTGTTAGAATGGCCAAGTCAAAGTCCAGACCTGAATCCAATCGAGAATCTGTGGAAAGAGCTGAAAACTGCTGTTCACAAACGCTCTCCATCCAACCTCACTGAGCTCCAGCTGTTTTCCAAGGAAGAATGGGCAAGAATTTCAGTCTCTCGATGTGCTAAACTGATAGAGACATACCCCAAGCGACTTGCAGCTGTAATCGCAGCAGAAGGTGGCACTACAAAGTATTAACTTAAGGGGGCCGAATAATTTGGCACACCCCACTTTTCAGTTTTTTATTTTTTACAAAAGTTGAAAATATCCAATAAATTTCGTTCCACTTCACGATTGTATCCCACTTGTTGTTTCTTCACCCAAAAATTTAAATTTTATATCCTTATGTTTGAAGCCTGAAATGTGGCAAAAGGTTGAAAAGTTCAAGGGGACCGAATACTTTCGCAAGGCACTGTACCTCTTGTGATGTTTATCACTGAGTGCCATTTTTGCTTTGTTAGTTTACTTTGATTATTATGCTTTTTGGCTTTGTAGACTCCATTAATATGACGTCTTCTGAGTACGTTTTATCATTTATGCCTCTTGTGATGGTACTATTGGTTACTAATAAGCTCCATGCTGGTTTTTCCCATGTATATTGTGCACTATATTACCCTCTCAGCGGTAGTTGCTGATCCACTTTTCAGCTGTTTTGAATTTTCATTCTTCTATATAAGCCTCCAGTTTTTAATCATTATTTACCACTTGACGGAGTCTTTTATAGACGAAACGCGTGTCGGGGTTCCATAGTGCTGAGAGAGGGGGTTCTCCCACGTTTAATATGTCTGTGGGTAAGCTGATATTACCAATAGAGCTGTTACCTCTGCAGACATATTTATATCTGTATTATCTGCCAGCTTACTTTAATACTTATCATCTGTTTTGTGTTATATATTTTCAGTTTGTCTGTTATAACTGGTATGACTCACTGGATTAAAGTTTAATGTTATTCTATGTAAATGTGGTAGATAATCCCCTCATCACCGTTTGTTTTCTACCTGTAGTGTGGAGACAGGTTATATTTTATGCCTTTTTCCTATCTATATATTTGCACTGATGTATATTGCTCAATTTTGATAACTATATATATTTTGTTATACCTAATAAAGATTTGTAATTTTATACATATACGTATTTTGCTCTTGGTTTTTGGTCTTTTCTGTCTGGTTGCACTTCCAATGAGCTTTATGTGCAGTTCATTTTAGGATATGTGGAGGTAGTTGTACTACTAGTGGGACATCACTAAAAAGTTAAAAAATCAATCAAAGCAGAGAAATAATGATTTTTCGCCATTTCACCTTAAAAAAATGCTATAAAAAGTGATCAAAAAGTCATATGTACCTGTGAAGGATCTAGGTCTTACCAGAAACAACTTCTGGTCTACCTGAGATCTCTTCGATTACCTCACACCCACTTTCCGTGAATGTAGGTCCAACAGAGGATAATACGCAAGACGGGCCTTCTAAATTTTATATATTTATTAACCCCTAAATGGGTCGGCACTAGACACTTAACACATACATAGAATACATGCAGCGATTAACAAGCAGATACAAGTGAAAACAGCATAACACGGTACATAAAATAAAAATGGGGATAACAGAAAGAAAAGAATATATATTACCAACACCAGCTTGTGATGATTTATCTGGCCTCCAGGTGTTGAGCCAGGGCACCTGTCTTATGAAGCGACCAGCAGCAGATGATCCTAGCAGAGTAAAATGGCAGAAGACCTTCTGGAACAAGTAGTTAGTCCATTTCTCTGAGCCCATTTGGCAGGCTCAGGGCACAGTCTTGGGCAAAGCATGTGTTGCTTACATGCGGTTACCCCTCGCTCAGGTTCACAAGGCCTCAAGCCTAGCTGCTTAGGCCGCATGTCAACCACATGGTCGCCTTCCCTCACAGCTTCCCTCCAGGAAGCGTGCATCTCCAAATTCACAGGACAACAGAGACTGGTCCAGCCTGGGCGGAGCCCTTTTGTCTCCACCGGTCTCCTCCCTGAGTGAGGTCACCAGGGAGAGAAGCCCCGCCCCCTCTCTACATCTCTCAGAATAACTTTTCAGTATAATTCTATGCATGATGTTTATAAAGTCTGGCTGGTAGTATAATGGGGTTCCTGGCGAGATCCCCAAAACATAGACTCCAAGTTCGACACTCCAGCTCCCTTTGGGTAAGAAGATCAGTGCCTGGACCTTTCCTGGGCTTTGAACTGTGACATGTGTATATTCTGAGCGTGCGCCTTGACCTGACGCATCTGGGGAATTTATCGGGGCGACTGTAAGATGTTCCCCAGGCCAGATATTGTCATAAAACCATAAACCCTTTGAACTAGCAATGGCGCCAGTGTGTCTATCAGTGATATGCGGGTCGTTCATACAACACTTCCTGTCTAAATGAACCCCCGCTTGGTTAATGAGGGTTGCAGTCTTATGCAGATGAAGGCTTTTTACCAAATGGCTGATTGCTTCAGGGACAGGACAATAGTAGTCTGACCACATTCCATTTGCCCCACTAGGCTTGATTCTAGGCCCCAACCCCCACTGTGCAGTGATATAAGACCAATATTGATATCATAAGACCATACCTGCACCTAATATCATGACAGTACCCCAAAACAGTACCAATAAAAAGAACAGATCGTCCCGCAAAAAATAAGCTCTCAACCAACTCTATAAACCAAATAAAATAATTGCTACACATCTCAGAAGATGGTGATGCAAAAATAATTGATTCCTTTCCCCAAATGGTTTTTTATTCTGCATAGCTAGCAATGTATAAAAAAACAATATAAATGAGGTATCGCCATAATTATACCGACCCACAGAATAAAATTTTACTTATGCTGTAAGCTGCACGCCAAAAAAATTATAAGGTAAAAAGCAATATCAGAATTGCTGGGGTTTTTTTTAATCCACAAAGCAAGAGTTAATAAAATTTATTCTATAAGTTATAGGCACCCAGAAATATTGTCATTACAAAATGCATCTCATACCTCAAACAACAAGTCCTCATATGGCTACATCACCAGAAAAAGAAAGAAAATATAGCTTGTACAATGTGAAGACAAAAACCCCCCAAATCATTAAAACACAACTGGCTACAGCAGGAAGGGAATGTATAAGCTATACGAGTCTATATTAGGGTACATCGCAAATTTAGAGCTTGCAAGGGAAAAGACACCAAAAGTGACCCCCCCCCCCCCAAATCATAGGAGCTACTGGGGATATAGTAGGGGACACTCCATTTCAAAATGGGGACACTCCTTTGGGTATTCCACTTTACTGGTACTTTAGAGGATCTGCAAACACGACATGGCGTCCAGACACCAAACACCAAACATCTAAATATTCACTTCAAAAGCCACATTGCACTCAATCTCTTCTGCGCCCTACTGTGTGCCCAAAGTGCAACTTATGTCAACATGTTTGACACTGGCGTACCCAGAATAACATACTTAATGTGATATAAGGTATAAACTGCTGTTTGGGCACAGCGGGGCACAGAAGTGGAGCGCTACTTTGTTTTTTAGAGCACAGATTTAGACGATTTTTGGACACCATTACACTTTTTGCAGAGCTGAAACGCCAGTAAAGTGGAATCCCCTGATATGTGACCCGATTTTGGAAACTACACACCTGAAGGAATTTATCCAGGGGTACAGTGAACATGTTCAACCCCCAAGTGTTGCATTAATTAATTTAAGGTGAAAATGACAATTTTTCCAGGAATACGTCATTTCAGTTCGTAATATGTTGTGTCCGGCTTGTATCAGAGATGAATGCTCCAAATGCTGTTGTTCCCGGGATACCTGCTTAACAGTTTTTGGAGTGTGTGTCTCTGCTGACATTAGCTAGGCATAACATATTGGGCACTGAAATGGCATATCTATGGAAAAATTGCAATTTTCACTTTTCATTATCAGTTGCGCATTCCTTTCTGGAAATTAAATGAATGCAATGCTCAAGGGTTAAAAATGCTCGCTACCCCACTTGTTAAATCCCTTGAGGGGTGTACTTTCCAAAGTGGGGTTATGTGTCTGTGGGTTCTACTTTACTGCCAAATCAGGGGCTCTGCAAAAGTAGCATGACGTCCAAAAACCAAACTGCTCCAAAAACCAAAATAGTGCTTCTTACCTGCTGTGCCCAAACAGCAGTTTATACCCACATATGGTATTTTTGAGTATGTTATCATGGGTACACCAGTGTCATACAGGTGGGCATAAACTGCCGCTTAGGCACACAGGAGAGCGCAGCTATCAAGGAGTGGTATGTGTTTTGGACTGCTGATTTAGATTGTTGGTTTTTGGACACCATGTCACATTTGTAGAGACTCTAAAAATGCCCCTACAAAATGGGGTCACTTCTTGGGGAATTCCAATTTACTGGCACCTCCAGGGCTTTGCAAAAACAACATGGCGTCCAGAAAATCCCTCTAAATCTGTACTCCAAAAGATAAAAAGCGCACTGCTCCTTCCTTTCTGAGTCCTGCTGTGAGCACAAGCATCAGTTTACACCCACATATACAACTTCTTTGTTCCTGGGATAGCCCACTTAATAGTTTTAAGGAGTGTATCTCTCAGATGACACAAACTGGGTGCAACGTATTGGGCACCGAAATGGCATATTTCTTTAAAAATTTAAATTTTCACTTTGTACATTAATTTTCAGGAAGCACACTTGGGCTCAAAATGATAATATTCCTTGAGGGGTGTAGTTTCTAAAATGGGATCACTTTTTGGGGGTTTCAATTGTACTGTTACTTTAGGGGCTCTGCAAATGCAACATGGCACCTGAAAACTATTCCAGCAAAATCTGCCCTCCAAAAGCCAAATAGGGCTCTTTCCATTCCAAGCCCCACCATGTACCCATACAGCAGATTATGACCACATATCGGGTATTGCTGTGTTCAGGAGAAATTGTTTGACAAACTATGGGGTGCTTTTTCTACTTTAACCCCTTGTAAAAACAAAAATTTGGGGGTTAGAGTGACGTTATAGTAATTCTTCATTTACACATCCCAATGTTAATAAAATCTGTGAAAAGGCTGTTGGGTCAAAATGCTCACTATACACCTTGATAAATTCTGTGAGGGGTGTAGTTTCCAAAATGTGGTCACTTTTTGGGGGTTTCCTTTGTATTGGTACTCTAGGGGCTCTGCAAATGAGGCATGGCACCCGAAAACTATTCCAGCAAAATCTGCTTTTCAAACGTCCAGTGGCGCACCTTCCCTTCCGTGCGCTGCTGTGTGCCCAAACATCAGTTTACACTTGTGGGGTATTTCTGTGCTCTGGAGAAATTGTATAACAAACTGTCATATGCATTTTCTCCTTTAACCCTTTGTGTGTTAATTTTCGGACTACAGGTGCATCTCAATAAATTAGAATACAGTCCCTGACAGAAGTTCTGTCGCTTATCCATGTTGTGGAATCAAAAGCTTATAACCTGACTTTAAATTCATCCATTGGTTTTAGAAATGACTCATATGGAAGCTGAAACCCTCCCAAATGATTTTGTGATTAAGAAAATAAACTGGCTTCACTGCTGAAATATTGATCATTTAATGAACACAGAAAGTTCAGATTTTGGCAAGACAAAAGTTTTGTCGCGCACATAAAGTAATGTGAAAATCAAACCAATAATTCTGTTCAAAAACAAAGATATGTTTCATAACATTGGTGAATGAAGTTGTGGTGCTATTAGAGCCATATTTAATATTTTGTGTGACTTCCATGAGCTTGAAGGACTGCATCCATGCGTTTCAACAATGATTCATACAATTTATTGATGAAGTCATCAGGAATAGCAAAGAATGCAGTCTTACATGCCTCCCAGAGTTCATCAAGATTCTTTGGTTTTGTCTGCTAAGCTTCCTCTTTCATCCTACCCCAAACATGCTCAATGATGTTCATGTCTGGTGACTGGGCTGGCCAGTCCTGGAGCACCTTGATCTTCTTTGCCTTGAGGAACTTTAATGTAGAGATGGATGTATGAGATGGAGCACCATCCTGCTGCAAAATTTGATCCCTTTTATGATTGGGAATGTAAGAGGAAGCTAATACTTCTTGATATTTTAGGCTATTGATATTGCCTTCCAACTTGCAAATGTTTCGCACACCCCCATACTGAATGTAACCCCAGACCATGATCTTTCCACCACCAATCTTCACTGTTTTCTGGGTGTATCTTTGATCCATACGGGCTCCAGTAGGTCTCCTGCAGTATTTGCAGCGACTGTGGTGTAATTCAACTGAAGATTCATCTGAGAAATCCACCTTCTGCCACTTTTCCAGCGTCCATCCGTTTAGCAGGCTGTGGGCCTTGGCAAATGCCGCACTTTTTTTTTTTAATTGCCTTTTGTTTAGTGCTGGCTTCTGATTCGGATTCGACCATGGAGGCCATTTCGAGACAGAATCCTACAAACTGTTCTAGTTGACACAGGGACTTGAGGTGACCAGGCCTGATGGAGCTCTGCTGCAGTGGAAGAGGAGCTGGCTTTTAATTTTCTAACCAACAAACGTTCCTCCTGAGCAGTTGTCTTGCGGGGTCTGCCAGTCCTGGGCTTGTCAAAAACATCTCCAGTCTGTTCAAATCTTTTTTTAATTCTTTGTACTTGACGCAGAGACACATTAAAGGTGCCAGCCACCTCTGCAGTGGATCTGGTCTTCAGCCTCTTGATGATCAAGGCTTTGGTCGCAGGGTTGATTTTTGGCATGTTGTCAGAGGTGAAGTTGCAGTTCAAGTGAAGGTCTGGGGTGCTGGTGGTCTTTTTATACACACCCACTAATTAACCGATCAATTAGTGAGCACAGGTGAGGCTTTAAACTAGGATTGGGTGCATTATATGACAAGACGACAAAACTTTTGTCTTGCCAAAATCTGACCTGTGTTCATTAAATGATCAATATTTCAGCAGTGAAGCCAATTTATTTTCTTAACCAAAAAATCATTTGGGAGGGTTTCAGCTTTCATATGAGTCATTTCTAAAACCAATGGATGAATTTAAAGTCAGGTTATAAGCTTTTGATTCCACAACATGGATAAGCGACAGAACTTCTGTCAGGGACTGTATATTTGAAACGTTTATTTCAGTAATTAAATTAAAAAAGTGACCTATATTTTCTAGATTCCTTACACACACAGTGTTCTATTTCAAGTGTTTCACTTTTGTAAATGTTGATTATGGATTACAGGTAATGAAAACCCAAATCTAAGAAAATTTGAATATTGTAAAAAAAATTTCAGTATTGTAAATTCAGTGTGTCACCTGCCAAGGGTTCCTAAGCCTATAAATGGTCCCTCCGTCTGGTTCAGTAGGACACAGTTATGGAAGACTGCTGATTCTGAACTTTACAGGGCAACATGACCAGTATTGTATTGAACTTTTATTGCTTTGTTATTGTCGTACCATACTGTACCAAGCTGTTTTAATATATGTGGCTAATATAAGGTTATGATTATATTTGTCTAAACTGCTGACATCTAAGCGCATGATGGAAAGTTTCTGACTACTAATTATACTGACATGGACCTGCTGATACAATGACTAAGTATCATAAAACCGTTAACTGGAAAGTCCCAAAACATTAGGTATATAGATTTGACTTTGACCATACACGTACGCACCTGCCTAAGTAAAATGTATAAAGAGGAATGACTTGATCAATAAAGTGCGCTTGTGCTCAGATTCACTCCTGACTCTGTGTTCATTGCATCTGGCTGCAGCCGCCTCCAAAAATCAGACTTCCATCCAATATATATATTTTTGATCTGATTTGAAGACCACCCTAACAAACTGAATTACTGAAATGAATGAACGTTTCAAAGATATTCTAAATTTATTGAGATGCACCTGTAAATGAATTTATTATTGATAAAAAAATGAAATGTCGAAATTTCACTTCCATATTGTTTTAATTTCCGTGAAATGCTTAAAGTTAACAATCTTCCCAAATGCTGTTTTCAATTATTTGAGGGGTGCAATTTTGAAAATAGGGTCATTTAGGGGGTTGCTAATATATAGGCCTTTATAGTCCCTAAAAAATTAGTTTGGGAAATTTTCTTGTAAATCTGGAATATTGCTGTTACATTTGTAAGCCTTCTAACGTCCAAAATAAATTAAATGACAAAAGATGATGCTGAAATGAAGTAGACATATGGTAGATAAGTGATTAATGTATTTGTGTGATATGACTGAAAAGCAGAGCATTTAACATTTTGAAAATTGCAATTTTTTTTTTCCCAAATTTCCTATTTTTTTTTTTATAAATAAATACAAAAATATTGTTTACCAGTAACATGAAGTACAATGTGTCACGAAAAAAAACTCTCTCAAAATCACTTCTATAAGTTAAAGCTTCTTAAAGTTATTGCCATATAGTGTGACATATGTCAGTTTTGAAAAATGAGGCCTGGTCCTGAATGGACTTTTGGGCTGTGTCCTTATGGATTAAAGACTAAATTTCAGACAGAGAGGCCCACAAACAAACAGCAACTGAAAACCGCTGCAGTAAAGGCCTGGCAGAGCATTAAAAAAAGAGGAACACAGCATCTGGTGATGTCTAGGAGTTCAAGACTTCAGGCAGTTATTGCCAACAAAGGTTTTATAAGCAAGTATTAGCAATTAACATTTTATTTACAGTTATTTAATTTGTCCAATTACTTTAAAGCCGCTGAAAGGAAGGGATTGTGTGTAAAAAATGCTTTAGTTCCTCACATTTTTATGCAATCATTTTGCTCAACTCACTGAATTAAAGTTGAAAGTCTGAACTTCAACTAAGGGTGGGTTCACACCTGCGTTTGAGTCCGTCCGCTGCCAAACCGAGTGAAAATCTCGGGGAATGGGATCGGCATCGGATACCGACAGGTTAGCGACGCATTGGTTAAAAATCCATTCATTTGAATGGGTTTTTAAAGCAATGCGCGGGTGTCCGATTGCACCCTCTGTGCTGCGAAGCAGTTTTTTTTCGTCAGACACGTAGTCCTGCATGTCCGACTTTGTTTCCGATGAAAAAAAAGGATTTGCAGTGCAGAGGGTGCAATCGGACACCCGCGCATTGTTTTAAAAACCCATTCAAATGAATTGATTTTTAACCAATGCATCGCTAACCTGACGGTATCCGATGCCGATCCCGATCCCGTTCCCTGAGATTTTCACTCGGTGTGGTAGCGGATGGACTCAAACGCAGGTGTGAATCCACCCTGAATTGTTTTGTTCAAAATTCATTGTGGTAGTGTACAGAACCAAAGTTATAAAAATGTTTCTGTCCAAATATTTATGAACCTAACTGTAGTTACATAGTTAGTATGGTTGAATAAAAAGACTTCTTTCCATCAAGCTCAACAACTGTGTGTATGTTTTCCTTTTTTATTTTTTAAACTATTACAAGAAAAGTAGCAAAACACTAAAAGGGTGACCTCATCAGTGACTATTAGACTAGATTTGTATCAGTCAGCTTTAAATCACAGATTTTAGATTAGCACAGGCTGCAAGAGTGTACAGTGGGGACAAAAAAGTATTTAGTCAGCCACCAATTGTGCAAGTTCTCCCACTTAAAAAGAGGAGAGAGGCCTGTAATTGACATCATACGTAGACCTCAACTATGAGACACAAAATGAGAAAACAAATCCAGAATATCACATTGTCTGATTTTTAAAGAATGTATTTGCAAATTATGGTGGAAAATAAGTATTTGGTCAATAACAAAAGTTCATCTCAATACTTTGTTATATATCCTTTGTTAGCAATGACAGAGGTCAAACGTTTTCTGTAAGTCTTCACAAGGTTGGCACACACTGTTGCTGGTATGTTGGCCCATTCCTCCATGCAGATCTCCTCTAGAGCAGTGATGTTTTGGGGCTGTTGCTGGACAACACGGACATTCAACTCCCTCCAAAGGTTTTCTATGGGGTTGAGATCTGGAGACTGGCTAGGCCAATCCAGGACCTTGAAATGTTTCTTACGAAGCCACTCCTTCGTTGCCCTGGCGGTGTGCTTGGGATCATTGTCATGCTGAAAGACCTAGCCACATTTAATCTTCAATGCCCTTGTTCATGGAAGGAGGTTTGCACTCAAAATCTCACGATACATGGCCCCATTCATTCTTTCATGTACACGGATCAGTCGTCCTGGTACCTTGGCAGAGAAACAGCCCCAAAGCATAAAGTTTCCACCCCCACGCTTCACAGTAGGTATGGTGTTCTTTGGTAGAAACACAACCCATCGTGTTTGGAGGAGAGTGAATGCTGAGTTGCATCCAAACAGTTCTACTTTGGTTTCATCTGACCAAATGTCAGCCTCCCAATACTGTTCTGGAACATCCAAATGCTCTATAGCAAACTTCAGACGGGCCCGGATATATGTACTGGCTTAAGCAGGGGGACAAGTCTGGCACTGCAGGATCTGAGTCCCTGGCGGCGTAGTGTGTTACTGACGCTAGCCTTTGTTACGTTAGTCCCAGCTTTCTGCAGGTCATTCACTAGGTCCCCCTGTGTGGTTCTGGGATTTTTGATCACCGTTCTTGTGATCATTTTGACCCCAAGGGGTGAGATCTTGCGTGGAGCCCCTGATCGAGGGAGATTATCAGTGGTATTGTATGTCTTCCATTTTCTAATTATTGCTCCCACAGTTGATTTCTTCACACCAAGATTTTTGCCTATTGCAGATTCAGTCTTCCCAGCCTGGTGCAGGTCTACAATTTTGTTTCTGGTGTCCTTCCACAGCTCTTTGGTCTTCACCATAGTGGAGTTTGGAATGTGACTGTTTGAGGTTGTGGACAGGTGTCTTTTATACTGATAACAATTTCAAACAGGTGCCATTACTACATGTAATGAGTGGAGGGCAGAGGAGCCTCTTAAAGAGGGGGAGGAGTTGCATTGTATGTTAAAAAAGATCACATTTCCACGGAAATCACAGTTTTACAAAATGATAACTTATTGGAAAATATTTGGGTAACAATTCAGGGGAAAAGCAATGATAAGGACATCATAATAGGTGTTTATTATAGACCACCAGGACAGACAGAAGACAGGGATGAGATTTTTTCACAGCAAATGACCACGCTTTCGAAGAAATTTGAAATTGTTATCATGGGAGACTTTAATTACCCAGATATTAATTGGGAAACTCACACAGCTACGAGTAAAAGCTCTATCAAATTTTTATCCTCTCTAGCAGACAACTTCATTGCCCAGTTAGTAGAAAAAAAAACACGAGAGGAACATCCATTCTGGACCTAGTTTTAACTAATAAGGAGGACATGGTTAAGGAATTAAGGGTAGCAGGGACATTGGGATTCAGCGACCATGCTATACTCGAGTTTGGGGTTGTAAGAAGAAGACCTGAGAAGACAAAGACTAGAAGGCTCAATATTAGTAGGGCAGATTTTAGGGGCCTAAAGGTAAGGGTTAGTAGAATTCCATGGCGAAAATTACTTAAGCACAAAAATGCACATGAGGGGTGGGAAATTTTCCGTAGGGAAATCATTAATGCACAGGAACTAACAATACCTAGAAGCAAGAAAAATGGGAATCACCTAAAAACTCCAGGATGGATGACCAAAAAATTACATAACCTACTAAAAAAGAAAAAGGAAACTTACAACAAGTGGAAGATGGGAGCTATATCTAAGGGAGAGTATACAGCAGTTTGCAGACTCTGCAAGATAAGCATTAAAAAAGCCAAGGCTGAATACGAATTGAAGCTTGCAAAAGAAGTTAAGAGTAATGTAAAAGGTTTTTGGGGATATGTTAAGAGCAAAAGAAAAGTGAAGGAAACTATTGGAGTCCTGAAGAACGAAAAGGGTGAAAAAGTTAACATGGTGGATCAGCAGGTGGAGTTACTGAATTCATATTTTGTATCCGTCTTCTCCCAAGAAATGGATGGTAATATCAACATTAATGGTGATAGTGAAGAGGGGAATGAGGACTCCAAGCTGATTATAAGTGAAGGTTTGGTAAGAGAACATTTAGCTAAGATTTAGGAAACCAAGTCCCCAGGACCGGATGATTTACACCCTATAGTTTTAAAAGAATTAGCAGAGGAAATAACAGAACCCCTTGCAATAATCTTTAATAAGTCATGGGAAACAGGAGTGGTCCCTCTAGATTGGAAAAGGGCAAATGTGGTCCCCATCTACAAAAAGGGGAATAGGGACGACCCAGGAAATTATAGGCCGGTAAGTCTGACCTCGATAGTAGGAAAAATCTTTGAACAAATCGTTAAAGAACATTTAATTAGGTACCTGGATGGGAAGGCTTTAATTAATCAGAGCCAGCACGGCTTTATGCCTAATAAATCTTGTCAGACTAATCTTATTTCCTTCTATAATAAAGTCACTGAATGGTTGGACCAGGGAAATGCAGTGGACATAGTATATCTTGACTTTAGTAAGGCCTTTGATAAAGTATCACATAACATTCTTATTGAAAAAATGATCAAGTATGGCTTTGATAAAATATCAGTGAGGTGGGTTCACAATTGGCTTAATGATCGGGCACAACGAGTAATTCTAAATGGCTATACATCAAACTGGAAGAAAGTAAAAAGCGGGGTGCCACAGGGCTCTGTCCTGGGCCCAGTACTTTTTAATATTTTTATAAATGATCTGGATGATGGGGTTAGTGGGGAACTAATAAAATTTGCAGATGATACAAAGCTAGGAGGAATGGCCAACACTAGAGAGGAGAGAGAATGCATCCAAAAGGACTTGGACACACTGGAACAATGGGCTGAGGTGAACAAAATGGTATTCAACAGGGACAAATGCAAAGTTCTACATCTGGGTAACAGAAATGCAAGAGGCATATATAGTATGGGAGGAATAGAACTAAGTGAGAGTACAGGGGAAAAGGATCTGGGCATAATAATAGATCGCAAATTCAACATGAGTCAACAGTGCGGTGCGGTGGCTAAAAAGGCTAATAAAATTCTAGGATGTATCAAGATGAGCATTGAAGCTAGATCAAGAGAGGTAATTATTCCGCTGTACTCTGCCCTGGTCAGACCCCACCTGGAATACTGTGTACAGTTCTGGGCTCCCCAGTTTAAGAAAGACATCGATTTATTGGAGCAGGTCCAGAGAAGAGCAACCAAAATGGTGGAAGGTCTACAAACCATGTCCTACGAGGAGAGGCTAAAAGAATTGGGACTGCTTAGTTTGCAGAAGAGAAGGCTAAGGGGAGACTTAATAGCGGTATTTAAATATCTGAAAGGTTGTCACAGTGCAGAGGGATCTACCCTATTCTCATTAGCAGAAGGAAGCACGAGAAGTAATGGGATGAAACTAAGGGGAAGGAGATTCAGATTAGACATTAGGAAAAACTTTCTAACAGTAAGGGTAGTGAGAGAGTGGAATAGGCTGCCACGGGAGGTGGTGAGTTCTCCATCAATTGAAATCTTCAAGCGGAAACTGGATAGGTATATAGCTGGGATGTTTTAGGAATTCCTGCTTTTGCAGGGGGTTGGACTCGATGGCCCTTGAGGTCCCTTCCAACTCAAGCAAACAAACAAACAAAGAAGAAGTTACAGGTCTGTGAGTGCCAGAAATCTTGCTTGTTTGTAGGTGACCAAATACTTATTTTCCACCATAATTTGCAAATAAATTCTTTAAAAATCAGACAATGTGATTTTCTGGATTTGTTTTCTCATTTTGTCTCATAGTTGAGGTCTACCTATGATGTCAATTACAGTCCTCTCTCATCTTTTTAAGTGGGAGAACTTGCACAATTGGTGGCTGACTAAATACTTTTTTTCCCCACTGTAACAGATTGCAGGCCAGAGGTTATCCACGTTGGTCCTTGACTAGAGCTAAACGTATAGTACGTCAAAGATAGGGGTACACATTTACATACTGTAAAACGTAAGACCACTGGAAACCATTCCTCAAAAGTTTTTCTACCCCCTTTAGTAATAATTACAATGATATCGTCAGGATCATGAAGAATTTGCCCATTTTACACCAGGATCAAATTTTATCATCTATTATTGATGAGGGATGTAATTTCGTCGCGAAACATGGCAGAACACTGGGTTTTTATCTTTCACCCAGTCTATTTTCTGATAATACACATAGCAAACATGGAACATGGCTTAATATGACGGATTTTTTCAGATGTGGAGCCCCCCGTTGTCAGATGTGTAAATATCCTGTTAAATCATCAGACTTCTGTGGTTCCAACAATGAAGTTAGATATCCAATAAAGAGTTTTATTAATTGCAATTGTACTTATGTGGTGTACCTGGTTACTTGCAGCTCATGTAATCTTCATTATGTCGGCTGCACTACTAGAGCTTTAATACTGTTCTCAGTATTATGATAATGAGGGCATTATCTGAGCATGTTTCAGGTAGTTCAAACAGTAACCTCTCTTAACGGGAGAGTCCAAACACTTTTTTTCAGTATATAGAGGGGATTTATCCTCTTTTAGGTTTAGAGCAATTGAAATCGTTAAACCCTTGAGAGGTGGAAATTGGAAATATAAAATTATTCAGACGAGAAGCATTCTGGATTTTCAAATTAGGCACTAGATTTCCTTTGGGAATTAATTATAGAACGGATCTCTCATATTTTTATTAGGTTATATGAGAGAGGCTCATTTTTAACATTATTTTCTCTGCCAAGGACAAGTCCGTGTTATTTTATGTCGAACTTGTTCTTTCCTATAGTGATTTTGTATTCCCCGCTGTTTTATTTAGTAATAGGTCATGTGATGTGTATGTGGGAGGTTACAAAACTTTAGGGGCTGTCCTAATTACATCAACATTAGGCATATGCAGTAGATCTTTGTCCTATAGGAGCAGCCATTTTGATTGAGGGCATACCAGGTGTCTACGTTCCTCACTTGGATGCATCACTCAGATACATTACAGATCTTTATGACTTCATATTGATCATGATTGTTTTCTTAATTAGTATTGTGGAGATATCATTGCATATTATTGAGACTAAATGTTTCTATTTTAGCCTTTTGTGATTCAATATATTTATATGCTAAGTGTACTCTTTTATGCATGCCATTTTTGTTATGGATATGATCTTCTCTTACATTTTAACAAGATTATTTTTTATATATTTCCTATGGGGGACACTGTGATGAAAGTTTGTACTTTACTTTTTTTCATTGGAATTGCTGTTGGGAATGTTGCATTATAAGGGTTAATCCAACACCTTACAGGTTTCGGTTATTATCTTTTATTTGGTCCTTACAAAAAGAGGGTTACTGACATTTGTTTTTATGCCATGACTAAGGAGACTCGTTCTCCGAAACGCGTAGGCGATACTGGTTCTGTACCCTGGAGGACATTTATCCCGTGTTTGTTGTCATTTTATCTGCAATGATGGATTAAAAGCTAAGTTTTAGTTTATATTTGGCTTGCCCGGTTGCTGGATTTTACAAGAAAGCCCCCCCCTTTTTTTTTCTTGATCATAAAAATAACCTGTTTGAAATACTAGGGTATATACAGTGCTGGCCAAAAGTATTGGCACCCCTGCAATTCTGTCAGAGAATACTCAATTTCTTCCAGAAAATGATTGCAATCACAAATGCTTTGATAATAATATCTTCATTTATTTTGCTTGCAATGAGAGAATGAAAAAAAAAAAAAAAGTCAAATCATTGATCATTTTACACAAAACTCCAAAAATGGGCCGGACAAAAGTATTGGCACCCTCAGCCTAATACTTGGTAGCACAACCTTTAGACAAAATAACTGCGAACAACCGCTTCCGGTAACCATCAATGAGTTTCTTACAATGCTCTGCTGCAATTTTAGACCATTCTTCTTTGGCAAATTTCTCCAGGTCCCTGAGATTTGAAGGGTGCCTTCTCCAAACTGCCATTTTGAGATCTCTCCACAGGTGTTCTATGGGATTCAGGTCTGGACTCATTGCTGGCCACTTTAGAAGTCTCCAGTGCTTTCTCTCAAACCATTTTCTAGTGCTTTTTGAAGTGTGTTTTGGTTCATTGTCCTGCTGGAAGACCCATGACCTCTGAGGGAGACCCAGCTTTCTCACACTGGGCCCTACATTATGCTGCAAAATTTGTTGGTAGTCTTCAGACTTCATAATGCCATGCACACGGTCAAGCAGTCCAGTGCCAGAGGCAGCAAAGCAACCCCAAAACATCAGGGAACCTCCGCCATGTTTGACTGTAGGGACCGTGTTCTTTTCTTTGAAGGCCTCTTTTTTTTTCCTGTAAACTCTATGTTGATGCCTTTTCCCAAAAAGCTCTACTTTTGTCTCATCTGACCAGAGAACATTCTTCCAAAAAGTTTTTGGCTCTCTCAGGTAAGTTTTGGCAAACTCCAGCCTGGCTTTTTTATGTCTCTGGGTCAGAACTGGGGTCTTCCTGGGTATCCTACCATAGAGTACCTTTTCATTCAGACGCCGACGTATAGTACGGGTTGACACTGTTTTACCCTCGGACTGCAAGGCAGCTAGAACTTGTTTGGATGCTAGTCGAGGTTCTTTAGCCACCATCCGCACAATCTTTCGTTGAAATCTCTCGTCAATTTTTCTTTTCCGTCCACATCTAGGGAGGTTAGCCACAGTGCCATGGGCTTTAAACTTCTTGATGACACTGCGCACGGTAGACACAGGAACATTCAGGTCTTTGGAGATGGACTTGTAGCCTTGAGATTGCTCATGCTTCCTCACAATTTTGCTTTTCAAGTCCACAGACAGTTCTTTGGTCTTCTTTCTTTTCTCCATGCTCCATGTGGTACACACAAGGACACAGGACAGAGGTTGAGTCAACTTTAATCCATTTCAACTGGCTGCAAGTGTGATTTAGTTATTGCCACCACCTGTTATGTGCCACAGGTAAGTAAAAGGTGCTGTTAATTACACAAATTAGAGAAGCATCACATGATTTTTCAAAGGGTGCCAATACTTTTGTCCACCCCCTTTTTTATGTTTGGTGTGGAATTATATCCAATTTGGCTTTTTGACAATTCTTTTTGTGGTTTTCCATTGACGACAAATTAAATGAAGATATTATTACCGAAGCATTTGTGATTGCAATCATTTTCTGGAAGAAATTGAGTATTATCTGACAGAATTGCAGGGGTGCCAATACTTTTGGCCAGCACTGTATAAGCATATGAATAATAATCAGGAAAAGGAACAATGTGTCTAATAATACATTAATACCATGGTAATACATAACTAGCGTCCATTCGCAGTCACTATGGCACATGTGTGAACAGATAAACTGCCACAGGATGTGGGGGTGGGACCAACAACGTGTAGGAAACACCGATAAATGCGCTGTCATAACACAGGTGACTCGCTGAGACAGTGTAGAGTGCCTGTGTAAGCTGCGTCATACACCACAGGCGCTCCATCCATATACCAGTGACCCTGCGCGAGTGTAGGAACCTCACGCATGTGCCCTGCTTCCAGATTTGCTGGTATCGATGCTCTGTAGGTGCATAGGTGCTGGCCAGAATTCCCACTTCCACGGTACAAACAGCCTTCGCCAAATTCATCTGGGCAGTAAAACACCCCAGAATCTTCAAGCGAACCTTGATGCGCCCTAAACAAAGGGGGGGGGGACTGGATGTTCCGAATTGTACGCATTACTACTTGGCTGCACGGTCACTGCTTGCATTATGGACTGGAACCACTCCGCCCGTTCTGGGCTGCCTTGGAGGGGACATTAAGCTACACGCCAGGTTCTTAGCACATGCAAAGCCTATCGCACCGTTGATCGCTTATTCATGAATGATGGCTGAATGACTCCTATCTCAGGCAGCCCAGACTTCCCTGCGGCTCTTCATTATCCCTTTTTGGCATGTTCTCCAAGTCCTCAGCCACTTAAATTCTACTAAGTCTCATCCGCTTCCTCATTACTCTCCTATAATTACATGGTCCCCGCAGAATACAGAGATCTCACCACACAATGGCAATACACACAACTACACTACTTCTACACCTTCAGAAAGAGAACACAATCTCCACAGATCCTTATCTCCATTTGAACACTCTCACTTACATTTCCTCACCAACCCACACTTGTCTATAGCTTGATCACAAAGGCAGATGATGCTCGGCTACTGGAGTTTACAGCCAGCTGGGAACGCAAGTATGGAGTTTCCTTTCCATCGGATATGTGGCTTTCTGCCTTTCAGTCTTGCCATAAATTCTCCATCTCCTGTAAAGCTCAGGAAATTTCCTCTCGATGGTATAGAGTTTCCTCCATACTACAAATGCCCTCTATTATGCCCCTTCTGGAACGAGGTTCGTGGCATCATTAAGACAGTCACTGGAGTCGAGCTAGAGGATAACCCAGCCCCTCTCCTCCTATTTCCAATCTCCTCAAAAGACAAGCGTCCACTCTCTGTCTAGAGGAAAAAAAAGAATCAATCTCAAGAGCCGACAAGGCTTCTTCACTGTAAAGACTGTGAATTTGTAGAATAGTTTATCCCAGGAAATGGACACAGCAGTTGCAGCTGACAGCTTTAAAAAAATTAGATGCTTCTTTAGAGCAAAATAGCATTGATGGTTATGGGAATGTATAGAATGTCATACCTTTCCCATACCCTGGTTGAACTTGGACACATGTCTTTTTCTTACAACCGTACTATGTAACGAAAACCTACCTAGATGATCGGACGTCAGTAAGGGGAAATGCATTAGTCAGATGTGGCCCCATGGAACAGTAGCATCCCAGGTTATGAACAGGTGCAGTTTGACTGCTCCGGGAGCAGGAGTGCATGTGCAAAACCAGGAAACGCAAAGCTGTACACAGGGTAGGGATTGGAAGTGCAGCAAGCATTTGCCTCCATAGTAAATAAATGTTACTGATAGCAGTTATTGTTTAAGTTTGGACACACACCCCGATGCAAGGTTCATAATGCTACCCAATGAAAGGACTTTTTAAGGCAAATTATTCATTATTAAAGAACCAAGAAATGTATGGGTGAAGCACTAAACGATGTGACACACATGCAGGACTGCCACAGCGGGGATTCCACAACAGAGAAGAAGCACTATACATAACAAAATATCAAATGTGGGGCCGATCAAAATGAGATGACAGTGCAGTGAGGCATACAACGCAAGGGTATAGATGAATATAAAAGAGGTAGATTAGGAGAAAATATGCGTGATCAAGAAAACAGGCAAAACTTAGTTGTTCATTTAAGCCTATAGGTGCAGTAGTTTTCAGTCTGAAAATCCACTGCGTTTCCCTTTGGAGGATCAACCAGTTACAGTTGCCCTTTCATATGGATTGTCAATCTAAATCGATGCCCATAAACTAGAGAGAGGATGCATCCCCATCATGTGATTGGTGTATCGTATTTCTTTATGATGCCCCCACGATGAATGGCAAAACGGCGTCGTCATTTTTAAAAAATTTTTTGCCTACATATTCCAATCCCCCTTATAAATAACTCCCAGTGAAAGGCAATTAATAAAGTCCCTGATATGTTAGTGACTCAGCTCTAGAAGATTTTCCCCTTATGGATGCATTTGCAAGCCACACATCTGCTACAGTGGAAGCATCCCTGTGTCTGCCTCTGTAGCTATGTTCCCCTATAAGGTGGTGGTGTAAAATGGCTATTGACAATACAGTCCCTTTATACTTGTACCACATCTATACGTAATATGCGGTTGTACATTCAATACTGGTGATGACCTCTTGGGAACCTGTTGTGATGTACCATCATATGTGTAGATAATCCAAAACTGTTTAGAAATGGCTTTGAGAGGTCACGGGGTTAACAACTCAGATCACTGGCAATTAAGGGACGATTGGAAGGAAGTTCTAAGAATATATAATCAGAGTATCCCCTAGCCTTAACCCTCTTTCTCAAATATGTTTTAAAGTCCTCAGTCTTTAACCAGTTCTGCAGAAGCCTAAGATTCCCGGGAATTCCTTTCTTAAGTGGGAGTTGGATGCAAAGAATTTGTGGCAGTAGGTGAGTATCTCCCAAGAATCAGACTTAATAATGAACACATCTAGGAAGGGAAAATGGGTTGGATTAGTCTCAAAGGTGAAATGTAGATCAATACAGTTGGAATTTACACAATGTTCCAAATTATTATGCAAATGATATTTTTCTCTGATTTTCCTAAATGGTCGATGCAAATGATTCATTATAATGTTCAAATCGTTACATTGTAAATCAAATTTTATTGGTTTTAAAAAATTTTAAAAGTTCTCAATGATAACTTTTCATTTTTCACAAGTTAAAAATGAAAATCCATTTTCAAGTTATGCACAACAGAGTTTCGAATCATTTTATAGGTTGTAAAGAACTGAAAATGGTCATCATTAAGTGGTCACATTTACTGAAATCAATAGCTATTTCAATCAAAAACATCTTAACGAGCCAAGTTACTTTAAAATAGGACCACTACTTTGATTATTAATAATAATAATAATAATTAATAAATAATCCTTTAATAGTCCCACCATGGGGAAATTTGGTGTGTTACAGCAGCAAGGATATGCAATGCAAAATAAGAAATACAAATACACATACAATATATATAAAAATGTTTCAAGGTAGAGGCACCCCATTGACTGTAGACAGACAGACAGATATCGCCTTCACACTTCTTGCATCTATTTAACTTTAGTATTTGGATAGTTTCTGCTTGAATTTCTTAGTAGGATGTCAGAATAGCCTCCCAGAGCTGCTGTTTTGATGTGAACAGCCTACCACCCTTACAGATCTTTTGTTTCAGGATACTCCACAGGTTCTCAATAGGGTTGAGGTCAGGGTAGGATGGTGGCCACACCATGAGTTTCTCTCCTTTTATGCCCATAGTAGCCAATGACTCAGGAGATATTCTTTGCTGCATGAGATGGTGCAGTGTCATGCATGAAGATGATTTTGCTACAATGATTTGGTACAATGATTTTTCTTACTTTTTTTAATCATGTAAGAAAGTAGTCAGTCAGAAACTCTTTATATTCGCAAGTGTCATTTTCACACCTTCAGGGAGCCTAAAGGGGCCTACCAGCTTTCTCCCCATGATTCTGACTCAAATCATGACTCCACAATCTCCTTGCTGATGTCACAGACCATCTGGACCATCTACGGTTGCACAGCACTCATGAGTAAACGACTGTTTCAAAATTAGTGGTCAAGTATATTGTTCACTGCATCAGTTTCTGCTTGTGAGCACTGTTCAGGGGTAACCGAATAGGAGGTAATGCACAACTGCAAGCCTCTGGGGGATCCTACACCTTGAAGTTTCTGGGACTCCACAGCAGCTTTAAATACCTGTTTGCTGCTTTGTAATAGTATTTTAGAAACTACTCTCTTAATCCGATGAATTTGTCAAGCAGAAACCTCCCTCATTATGACTTTATCCGCACAAACCCGTCACAAACAGCCACAAGACTCTTCACATCACCATGATCACGCTTAAGATTTCGTGAAATATCTAATGTTTTCACAACTTGACCAAGGCTTTGCACTATTTGACGGTTTTCAGAAGCAGAGAGATAATTTTTCTTTCCCATATTGCTTGAAATCTGTGGACTGCTTAATAATGTGGAATATACTTCTTAGGCTGAGGCCCAACGTTGTGGAAAAGCAGGTTTTTTTGTTGCAGATTTTGCTGCAGTTTTTTGAGCTACAAAAGGAATTGAAGATATACAGGAAGTTCAATCCACTCCTGGCTTTGGCTCAAAAAACCAAAGCACAATCTTCAACAAAAAAAGTTTTATTACCCCAACGTGGGGCCACAGCCCGGAAACTCACATTGCGTGTTGGCCGTGGCGGAAACACCATGGCAAAAAACAGTGTTTTACAGTACCTGCAAAGTGGATGGGATATCGGGCAATCCCATCAACACATTGCAAAAAAAAAAATCTGCAGTGGAAATGCTGCGTTTTCAAAATATACCTACAGAAACACTGCCATTTTTTATATTGGCATAATAGTGGCAGAAAGTCCGAAGAGGAAAAATCTATAGATTTTATATGAAAAATGCTGTGGGAAAAAAAATGGTAATTACTTACCGGTAATTGGATTTTCCAGAACCCAGAGAGAGGATCCGCCCCCAAGGACAGGAAACCTATGGTATAAAAAGGTGGAGCCTCTCCTACCCCTCAGTTGTTTTATAGAAGCGAGAGAGACTCTCCAGTTAACTTGTAAATCATGACCCTAAGGTCAAAATTTTTTTTTTTTGCTTGCTACACCCAGTGCCAAACAAAAGTCCATCACCAAGAAAAAAGGGAGGGATAAAGGACGGTGCTGTCGTGGGTTCTGGAAAACCAATTACCGGTAAGTAATTAAGTAATTACCATTTTTCCCATCACCCATGACAGCACCCAGAGAGAATAAAATAGGAAAACACTAGGGAGGGACCACCGCTTGTAAAACTTTCCTTCCAAAAGAAAGATCAGCAGAAGCCCCAATGTCCAGCCTATAATGGCGAAAAAAGGTAGAAGGTGAAAACCAGGTTGCCGCTTTGCAGATAGATTGTATGGAAGCATCAGCTCTCTCGGCCCAGGAGGTGGCAATCGCCCTAGTAGAATGTGCCTTGAGCCCCGCTGTGGGGGGTGGGGAAGGCCCAAAGAACTGTAGGCCAGGGAGATTGCTAGTCTCACCCACCAAGCCAGACTACACTTAGAGGCCGCCTTCCCTTTGTTGGGACCTGAAAACAGAACAAAAAGGGAAGTAGATATCCTCCAGGAGGAAGAAGAGGACAAATACTGGATTAAGCAACGTCTAACATCCAAACAGTGGTATTAGTGGGTTAGCACAGAGGGAGGGGAGAACTATCTCCTGAGATCTATGAAAATTTGAGGCTACTTTAGGCAAAAAAGCTGGGTCTAGTTTAATTATTACTCTGTCCTCTGTAATAACAGTAACGGGTGGATTAACTGATAGAGCCTGCAATTCTCCTATGCGACGTGCCGAGGTAAGGGCCACTAAAAGAATGTTTCAGGGATAAATTTTTAATAGGGATAGAGTCCAATGGTTCAAAGGGAGGTTTAGTTAAGGCAGACAGAACTAGGTTCAAGTTCCAGGGAGGAACTCTGGACCTAACAACCGGTCTACTTCTAGAGGCCGCCTTGATGAACCTAATCACCCAGGGATCGTTAGCCAATTTAACGTTTAGCAGAGCACTAAGGGCTGAAACCTGGACTTTTTAAAGTGCTGGTAGAAAGCCCCTTTTCTAGTCCCTTCTGAAGGAACTCTAGAATCTGTTTTCTAGGTATATCCCTAAGCTCCCTTGGAGAACCAAGTCCTAGCGTATATTTTAGTAGTGACCGGTTTTCTGCTTTTTAGAAGAGTGGAAATGAGATTCTGAGAAAAACCTTTAGAAGCTAGTAATCTCCGCTCAAATTCCAGGCCGTCAAATGTAAGTGGCTGGACTCCGGATGGAGAATGGGGCCCTGACATAGAAGGTCCTGACTGACTGGGAGAATCCAAGAGTCCGAAACAGACAGGATCCTTAGCCAGATAAACCAGGCTCTCCTCGGCCAAAAGGGGGCAATTAGAATAACCCTCGCTCGATCCTCCCTGATCTTCCTCAGAACTGCTGGAATGAGAAAGAAGGGAGGAAAAGCGTAAGCTAGATTGAAATCCCACTTGTGGGACAGAGCATCCACCCCAAAGGGGGATTCCTCTGGGTTTAGGGAAAAAAAATCTCTCGACCTTCTTGTTTGACCGACTGGCAAAGAGATCTATTTCCGGGACTCCCCAAACCATGGTGATCTCTAAAAAGATGGATGGGTTCAATTCCCACTCGCTCTGATTCAGACTGTGACGGCTCAAGAAATCTGCCCTGAAATTGTCTGACCCCCTGATATGCAGAGCAGACAAGGAGAGAACCAGAGGCTCTGACAGATGTAGAATCCGGGCCATTATTTTCATAAGGGGAAGGGACCTCGTTCCCCCTTACTTGTTTATATATGAAACTGCAGTCATATTGTCGGACATGATCCTTACATGGTGATTCTGAATACCCTGACCTACGACTTTCAAGGTCTCCAAAATCGCCATTAGTTCCCTCTGATTTGAGGATGCCTGAGAGACTCCTTGACCAGCAGCCCTGGAACACCTGATCCCCCATGTGGGCACCCCACCCCCAAGGGCTGGCATCCGTGGTAATAATTAGGGGTCTGAGATCTTCCATGGAACTCCAATTTCTAGGTGACCCCTGACTAACCACCAACCCAGGATTTCTCTTGTTGGCTAAGACACCCACATAAATTTGTCGAGAATTTTCTCTTACTGACGCCAGGCTGCTAGGATTTCCCACTGCAGGTCTCGGGAGTGGCTCTGAGCCCAAGGTACAGCTGGAATACAGGCCGTGAGAGTCCCCAGGATGGACATAGCCTTTCTTATAGTGACCCTGGGGGACTGGATCAGGGTTTTTACTAGGGACAGAACCCTCTCTATTTTCTCTGGAGGGATAAAAGATCTCTGAGCCATGGAATCTAAAATGATCCCTAGAAACTTTTCCTGTTGAGAGGGAACTAAACTTGACTTCTCTAGATTCACCATCCAACCTAATTCCTCCAGAATGTTCAGTACTACTCTGATGCTGAACCACCCCTCCCATCTCTACTGCTACTCGCAAGAACCTCTGGTGACCTGGAAAAATTAGAACATGGTAATAAGCAAGCATCTTTCAGGTCTATCACCGCCATCCAGCAATTGGGAGTTAACAATCTCACTGCTCTCCATCCGGAATTTCTTGTAAGACAGAAACTGATTTAACCTCCTTAGATTTATTATGGTTCTGTAGGAGCCATCGGGTTTCCTTACCAAGAACAGATGGGAATAAAACCCCTGCCTCTCCTCTTCCTGGGGAACTGAAATCAGCACCCTTTTCAAGATCAGGCTCTTCACTTCCAATTCCAGAGCCGATTGAGAGGAGAAGAGAACTCCAGCTTCAGGCCTACTCCCACTGTATCCAGGATCCAAGGGCTTGACGAAAATCTCCTCCAGGCAGGAAGGAATTTCCTCAGTCTCCCCCTACCTGGGGCCTGGCGTCATTGCCTATTGGGTCTTGGATCTTTATTACGGGATGAGTTGTTAAATAAGAAACCTTGTGTTTCTTATTGGATTCTGCCCAGCTATTCTCTCTGGACTTGACAATTTTCTGCCCTATGTATGCTCCAAAGGGACGAAAGGACCTCTGTGTCCGACCAGAGGAAGGCACAGGAAAAACTCTTTTTATCTGCTGCCTTAGCTAAGATGTCATCCAAGGCTGGTCCAAAGAGATATTCACCGTCACAGGACAGACTGCACAGCCGGATCTTAGACCCTACATCACCTGTCCAACTCTTCAGCCATATACCCTTCTGGCAGAGTTGGTCAGGGCAAGGGAGCGAGCTGATAATCTTACAGCGTCCGCTGAAGCGTCTGCCAAAAAATCTGCAGCTTTTCTAATAGTCGGCAGGGCTGACAGAATCTGCTCTCTTGGGGCGTTTTTCCTTAACTGATCTTCCAGCTCCCCTAGCCAGATCATAAGGGATCTAGCAGTACAGGTAGCCGCTATATAGGGCTTGAGGGACGCTCCTACTGACTCCCAAGAACGCCTTAGGAAGCTTTCTGCTTTCTTGTCTAAGGGATCCTTCAGGGTATCCATGTCCTCAAAAGGCAGTGCTGACTTCCTGGAGGCTCTGGCAACATCAATTTTTGGTACATTATCCCAAGAAGAGCAAGCTCCCCCTTCAAACGGGTATTTACACTTAACTCCTCTAGGGATAAAACCCTTCTTGTACGGCTTTTTCCATTCCCTCTTGATAAGCGATGTAATATTTTTATGGACTGGAAAGTGTCTCCTTTGACGAACCTCTAAACAATGTCCTGCATAGAACGGGAGGGTCTAGAGTCCTCAATCCCCATAGTCACTCGAATGGCTTTGAGAAACTTGTCAGTGTCCTCAACTGGAAAACATGACTGTCCTCCCTCTACATCAGATATGGAGGAAGAAGAGACATCATCGGATAATTCTCCACTTTCACCCTGAACAGACTCCTCCTCAGAATAGGAGTCATGACCACGGGTAGAGGAACTGGACTTCTTTTTAATAATAATAATAAAAATAATAATAATAATAATAATAATAGTCCTTTAATAGTCCCACAGTGGGGAAATTCAGTGTGTTACAGCAGCAAAGATAAGATAAGCAGATACAAATACAACATGTACAGGAATGTTCCAAGGTAAGAGGCATTACATTGATAGCAGACAGACTGGCCACTTTTACCCTTAAGGGAACTCCTGACCTCCTCCTGTATCATAGATCTGATACCCTGTAATAATGACGGGGACTCAGCAATAGTTCTATTAATGCATGATGGGCAGAGCTTTTTCTCATAAGAAGAAGAAAGTCTAGTTCTACATAAGGCACATTCCTTATTCTTAGATTTCGCCAAGGCTTTCCTAGGTCTATCCTACAAAAGACAGGGGAAGCAAATAATCAATAAAAAATAAAGGGTTGGCACGCAGCCACTTCGATCCCCCTAGAATACCGAAGAAGGTGGAGGTGGACCTTTATCTTGCCCTCTATCTTGGGGTCTTCCTCTTGCCTGCGGCGGCTGCTGGGACTTTGACTGTGGCTGTAGCTGCTGCTCTTCCATACTATAGAGACTCGGGGCAGGGAGGGCCAGGAACTGCTTAGCAGCTCCACCATCCTTCAATCTGCATTATATGGCCATTCAGCCGCTAGGCTACGCCCCTTCCACCGGAAGTCACGCCCTCATTACCAGTAAGCCATGCCCCTTCTGCCAGAAGCCACACCCACTTCCTTCCGGGCTGGCACCTGCATGTCTCTCCCTGCAGGCCCGGAACTCCTGCGGCCTAAAGCAGAGGAAACACACTCCTTCTGCCTGGATATTGGAACCCCCGCGCCCGGAACACCAGCGGCGCATAGCTGGGGGGACGGCACCGACTCCAGACTGGGCCACAGCTAACAGCCACCCATGGAAGAAGAGAGGCAACACCTACCAGGACCAACTCTTTCCTATGCCATCAGGTAAGCCTGCCTCAAGCAGGCACGTAGGTCTCCCTCCAGGGACAGGAAACAACTGAAGGGTAGGAAAGGCTTCACCTTTTTATACCGTAGGTTTCCTGTCCCTGGGGGCGGATCCTCTCTCTGGGTGCTGTCGTGGGTGATGGGAAAAAAAGGCACTGCATTTCAGCTGCAGTTTTTTCTGCGGCAGCTTCCTATGTTGGGCTGTACGCTAGGTTCATACTAGCGTTCAGGCTTCAGTCCTTCATGTTCGCATGGGGACCCGAAAGACGGAAACCCTGTCCGCTTAAAAAGCGGTTACACGCGTAAACCCTCTGATCCCATAGACTATAATGGGGTCCACCAGGTTTCCACCTATTTTATACTAAACTGACACAGAAAACGCCCCCTAGCAGGACTTTTCTCTCCGCCGATTTTAAGCAGAATCTGCAGGAAAGTCTCATACGGAGACTCCAATGCAGAAGTAGACCTAGCCTAAACCACTTCTGACCACCCATTGGGTATATACTTCCGGAAGGTGGTTGCCTTGTTCTGCAAGGATGTACCGGTACAAAATTGTGCAGCTGCTTAAACGGGGAGTCGGCTGTAACTTCAGCCGGAGCTCCCCTAGAGAAGGCAGGGAAGGTAATAAACAGCTGTATACAGCGCTATGGGCGGTCGGTCATGTGATTCACCGGGAACGGCGACTATTAGAGCTGCTGGGTCCTACAGGACCCAGATAAAGCTCTATAAATGTCCCCATGAACTTATGGGGACACACTGTAAAAATAAATAAATTAAATAATACGCCAATAAAAACGCCCTTATTAACCCCTTAAGGACACAGCCCAAGAGTGCGTTAAGGACCAGGCCTCGTTTTTCAAAACTGACATATGTCACTTTATATGGCATGAACTTTGAGACGCTTTAACTTACACAAGTGATTTAGAGTGTTTTTTCGTGACACATTGTACTTCATGTTACTGGTAAATACAAAAATATTGATTGTTTATTTATTTAAAAAAAAATAAAAAATATAGGAAATTTGATGGAAATTTTGAAAAAAAAAAAAAAAAAAAAAAAAAAAAAAAAATCGCAATTTTTAAAATGTGAAATGCTCTGCTTTTCAGACAGTCATATCACCCAAATACATTAATAAATATTATCTACCATATCTCTACTTTATATTGGCATCATCGTTTAATCGTCCTTTAATTTATTTTGGATGTTAGACGATTTACAAACTAATTTTTTAGGGACCACTTCAGTTCTGAAGGGGATTATAAAGGCCTATATTAGAAACCTCCATGAATCACTCCATTTTCAAAAAAGCACCCCTAAAATAATTCAAAACAGCATTTGGGAAGTTTGTTAACCCTTTAAGCATTTCACAAGAATTAAAACAATATCAAGGTGAAATTTAGACATTTCATTTTTTTTCCCACTAAACCCTTCATTTAAAAGTGATCCCATTTTGGAAACTACACCCCTCACAGAATTCATTAAGGGGTATAGTGAGCATTTTGACCCCACAGCTGTTTCACAGATTTTACTAACATTGGGGTGTATAAATGAAAAATTACTAAAACGTCACTTTATCCCCAAAGTTTTCATTTTCACAAGGGGTTAAAGGAGAAAATTCACCCCACAAATTTCTCCTGAACACAGCAATATCCCATATGTGGTTGTAAACCTATTCTTCAACAGATTTGATCACACACCAGCTCCTCCCACCCCAGCATGTCCTTTAGTTCCCCCCACCACAATGACTTCACCCCATGCGGCTACTTCCCACCAGACCACTAATTCCAGAAATCCGTCTTTATCTGACCACAGTCTGACCTTCACACGGGCCCATGTGAGGAAGAAGATGAAAAAGATCAAGGTGAGGAAAGTCGCAGGGCCAGATGACATCAGTGCAAGGCTAATTAAAACTTGTGGGGACCAGTTGTGTGGTATAATTGCATATATGTTTAATATGAGCCTGAGGCAGGAAATAGTCCCTGAATTATAGAAATCTTCTTGTGTGGTACCAGTTCCAAAGAAACCTCACCCTATGGACCTCAACGACTACAGACCTGTAGCACTGACATCCCACTTGATGAAGATCTTAGAGAGATTGGTTCTCACACATCTCCGCCCTTTAGTGAGCCCTGCTATGGACCCTCTCCAGTTTGCTTATCGGCCGGGCATTGGGGTAGATGATGCCATCATCCACCTTCTGCACAGGGCTCTGTCTCACCTGGAGAAACCAGGGAACACGGTGAGAAGAATGTTCTTTGATTTCTCCAGTGCTTTTAACACCATACAGCCCGGGTTACTGAGAGACAAGCTGGGCCTTGCTGGAGTGGACAACCACCTCTCCAACTGAATCCTAGACTACCTCACAAACCGACCTCGGTATGTGAGAGCCTGGGACTGTGTGTCAGATACCGTGATCTGTAATACGGGGGCACCTCAGGGTACAGTTCTCGCCCCTTTCCTCTTCACACTGTACACTGCAGATTTTAGGTGCAACTCATCTAGCTGCTACCTACAGAAGTATTCTGACGATTCTGCAATAGTAGGTCTCATCACAGACGATGATGACAGGGAGTACAGAGAACTGAACCGGGATTTTGTGGACTGGTGCCAGCGGAACGACATGAAGATTAACGCGGGGAAAACCAAGGAGATGGTGGTGGACTTCCGTAAATGCAGATTCCCTCCTAAACCAGTGGACATCCTGGGGACGGGCATCGAGATTGTGAACAACTATAAGTACCTGGGTTTGCTCCTTAATGATAAGCTGGACTGGGCAGATCACATGGAGGTCCTGTACAGGAAGGGCCACAGCAGCTTCTACCTGCTTAGGAGGCTGAGAGCCTTTGGAATCCGGGGGCACTTCTTAGGACTTTCTTCAACTTGGTAGTGGCATCAGCCATCTTCTTCGGAGTGGCCTGCTGGGGGAGCAGTATATCAACCAGGGACAGAAAGAAACTTGACAAGCTGATTAGAAGGGCCAGCTCTGTCTTGGGGAGCCCACTGAACCCAGTGCAGGTGGTGGGCAACAGAAGGATACTGTCCGTGGTGAGCTCCATGCGGAAGTCGTCGTCCCATCCCATGCATGAGACAGTGATCGCGCTGGGCAGTACTGTCAGTGACCGACTGCTCCACCCTAAGTGTGAGCGCTATCGGAAGTCTTTCCTCCCCACCGCGGTTAGGCTGTACAACCAAAACCGACTGAAGCGGAGATCATTACACACAGAGAACTGAAATATCTTTCTGCCTGTTAAATCTCCCCCCCCTCCTCTACTACTTCTTATCTGTCTACTATCAATGTAATGCCTCTCACCTTGGAATCATTCCTGTACATGTTGTATTTGTATCTGCTTATCTTTGCTGCTGAAAGAGTGAAGAAATCAGGCGATACCTTTTAGAGGCTAACTGAGTATATTTATAAGTAAGCTTTCAGGAGTACTAGCTAGCTCCCTTCATCAGACATGGTGTGATACAAGAACTGAAAATTCACAGATTTTTATACACATGGTTTTCAAAGCATTTTAGAGTCCTTAAAAAAATGCAATCTAAGTAGAGAAGTTATTTACAACAGGTCAAAAAAACAGTCTGGAAACTTGTGGGGCGTGACGGAGGGATCAGTAATTCTTGCTGTTATCTGTTTGCTATCAGGAGGTGATTTGTGTCCCTCACAGTTCATACATAGTGTGATTTGAAGCTGGCATGAATATTGAGTTCAGTTCATGGTTCATACATAGTGTGACATGAAGCTGGCATGAATATTAAGTCCAAATTGCAGTGTTTGAAATTTTTGCATAAATTTGTACTCCGATTCTTTCCTTTTCTCCTGCGTCTTAAAATGTCCCATTAAAACCACAACCCGCAAATCTTCAATAGAGTGGTTTTCTCCGGAGAAATGTGCGGCCACTGGGAGATCGGTTCTGCTGTTATTAATATTGGATCTGTGTGAGTTCATTTGTTGACTGAGTCTCTGCCCTGTTTCCCCCACATAGAGGCCTGTGGTGGGACATTGCACACACATTATGAGGTACACCACATTGGAAGACCTGTAGGAGAATGTCCCCCTAATTCTGTGCACCTGTTGTGACTGTGGGATAGGTACACTGTCAGTGGTGTGGATGTGCTTGCAGGTCATGCACCTTTTATGTAGGCAAGGTGAGGTGCCATTTTCAGTTGGGGCCTTCAGGGCACTCCGGACGATAATACGCCTCAGGTTTGGTGGTTGTCGAAAGGAGAGGAGAGGGGGGACTGGAAATATGTCCTCGAGTCTGTTGTCCCTATGTAGCACAGGTTGGAGCTCCTTGGCAATCCTTCGTAGGATCTCCAGCTGTGGGTTGTAGGTGACTACTAGGGGCACTCGGGCATCTTTCTGGGTCTCTCTATATGTGAGCAGACTGTCTCTGTTAATGGCTGCCGCTTTGTTTAATTGGTTGTCTGTTAATAATAAAACCGGCTGACAAAGGGGGCGCAATAGTCATAATGAACACCTCAGACTATATCCAGGAAGCAAACAGGCAACTGTCAAATCCCATCCATTACTCCAAACTTGGAAGTGATCCCACAGAGGCCTATATGAAAGAACTAAAGAGTATGATCAAGAAGTTTCCAGTCCAGATCCAGAATCAGGTAAAAGGACTTATCCCACAAGATCTCAGACCGGGCTGCTTCTATATGCTCCCAAAGATACACAAAGATGGCAACCCTGGGAGGCCTATCATTTCTGGAATTGGGACACTGACAGAAAACATCTCAGGTTGGGTGGAAAATCTCCTAAAACCCCTTGTCAGGGATACTCCAAGCTATATCCAGGACACCACTGACCTTCTTAACAAACTGAATGCCCTGGGCCCTCTACCTGAGGGTACCATTTTGGCCACCATGGATGTGGAATCCCTGTATACCAACATTCCCCACAAGGATGGAGTTGCAGTATGTCGGGTACACCTGGCAAAACAAAACCTACCAACAGAACCAGTAACGCAGCTCATACAATTCATCCTTAGCCACAACCATTTTACCTTTGGAGAGGATTTATATCTACAGTGAATGGGAACTTCAATGGGGACCAGATGTGCACCCCAGTATGCAAATCTCTTTATGGCAGAAATGGAAGGAACATATTTATCAACATGCGCCACCAAACCTATGATTTACCTTTGTTATATCGATGATATCCTTGTCATCTGGACTGCAGGTGAGGAGGCCCTACTTCAATTCCATAATGACTTCAATGACTTTCACCCGACCATCAACCTTAAACTTAGCTATTCAGGGAGTGAAATTCACTTTCTGGATACCACAATATACATTAAAGAGCACCGGCTACTCACATCAATATACCACAAACCCACAGACAGAACGGCCTACCTGAGAAACGACAGCTTCCACCCCAAGCACACAAGACAATCTATAATCTACAGCCAGGCTATACGATACAATCGTATTTGCTCCGACAAAACAGACCTGGACAAGCACCTCCTGGATCTGAGGATGAAATTTCTCAGATTGGGATACAAACCAAAAGTAACAGACAACCAATTAAACAAAGCGGCAGCCATTAACAGAGACAGTCTGCTCACATATAGAGAGACCCAGAAAGATGCCCGAGTGCCCCTAGTAGTCACTTACAACCCACAGCTGGAGATCCTACGAAGGATTGCCAAGGAGCTCCAACCTGTGCTACATAGGGACAACAGACTCGAGGACATATTTCCAGTCCCCCCTCTCCTCTCCTATCGACAACCACCAAACCTGAGGCGTATTATCGTCCGGAGTGCCCTGAAGGCCCCAACTGAAAATGGCACCTCACCTTGCCTACATAAAAGGTGCATGACCTGCAAGCACATCCACAGCACTGACAGTGTACCTATCCCACAGTCACAACAGGTGCACAGAATTAGGGGGACATTCTCCTGCAGGTCTTCCAATGTGGTGTACCTCATAATGTGTGTGCAATGTCCCACCACAGGCCTCTATGTGGGGGAAACAGGGCAGAGACTCAGTCAACGAATGAACTCACACAGATCCAATATTAATAACAGCAGAACCGATCTCCCAGTGGCCGCACATTTCTCCGGAGAAAACCACTCTATTGAAGATTTGCGGGTTGTAGTTTTAATGGGACATTTTAAGATGCAGGAGAAAAGGAAAGAATCGGAGTACAAATTTATGCAAAAATTTCAAACTCTGCAATTTGGACTTAATATTCATGCCAGCTTCATGTCACACTATGTATGAACCATGAACTGAACTCAATATTCATGCCAGCTTCAAATCACACTATGTATGAACTGTGAGGGACACAAATCACCTCCTGATAGCAAACAGATAACAGCAAGAATTACTGATCCCTCCGTCACGCCCCACAAGTTTCCAGACTGTTTTTTGACCTGTTGTAAATAACTTCTCTACTTAGATTGCATTTTTTTTAAGGACTCTAAAATGCTTTGAAAACCATGTGTATAAAAATCTGTGATTTTTCAGTTCTTGTATCACACCATGTCTGATGAAGGGAGCTAGCTAGTACTCCTGAAAGCTTACTTATAAATATACTCAGTTAGCCTCTAAAAGGTATCGCCTGATTTCTTCACTCTTCCACTACTTTCAATGGCTAACACGGTACAACATTATACTACTATCTTTGCTGCTGTAACACACTGAATTTAATAAGTAATCAGACCCTTTGTTGTGACACTCATTTTTAACTCACAAGCTGTCCATTTCCTTCTGATCCTCCTTGAGATGGTTCTACTCCTTCATTGGAGTCCAGCTGTGTTTAATTAAACTGATTGGACTTGATTAGGAAAGGCACACACCTGTCTATATAAGACCTCAAAGCTCACAGTGCATGCCAGAGCAAATGAGAATCATGATGTCAATGGAACTGCCCAAGGAGCTCAGAGACAGAAGTGTGGCAAGGCACAGATCTGGCCAAGGTTACAAAATAATTTCTGCAGCACTCAAGGTTCCTAAGAGCACAGTGGCCACCATAATCCTTAAATGGAAGAAGTTTGGGACGACCAGAACTCTTCCTAGACCTGGCCGTCCAGCCAAACTGAGCAGTTGTGGGAGAAGAGCCTTGGTGAGAGAGGTAAAGAAGAACCCAAAGTTCACTGTGGCTGAGCTCCAGAGATGTAGTAGGAAGATGGGAGAAAGTTCCACAAAGTCAACTATCACTGCAGCCCTCCACCAGTCGGGGCTTTATTGCAGAGTGGCCCGAAGGAAGTCTCTCCTCAGTGCAAGACATATGAAAGCCCACACAGAGTTTGCCAAAAAACACATGAAGGACTCCCAGACTATGAGAAATGTGTGTAGAGTATGTGTGGAGAAACAGGCACTGCTCATCACCTGCCCAATACAATCCCAACAGTGAAACATGGTGGTGACAGCATCATGATATGGGGGTGTTTTCAGCTGCAGGTACAGGACGACTGGTTGCAACTGAAGGAAAGATGAATGCGGCCAAGTACAGAGATATCCTGGAAAAAAAACGCTTCCAAAGTGCTCTGGACCTCAGACTGGGACGAAGGTCCACCTTCCAACAAGTCATCCTAAGCACACAGCTAAAATAATAAAGGAGTGGCTTCGGAACAACTCTGTGACCATTCTTGACTGGCCCAGCCAGAGTCCTGACCTCAACCCAATTGAGCATCTCTGGAGAGACCTGAAAATGGCTGTCCACCAACGTTCACCATCCAACTTGACGAAACTGGGGAGAATCTGCAAGGAAGAATGGCAGAGAATCCCCAAATCCAGATTTGAAAATCTTGTTGCATCATTCCCAAGAAGATGCATGGCTGTACTAGCTCAAAGGGGTGCTTCTACTCAATACTGAGCAAAGGGTCTGAATACTTATGACCATGTGATATTTCAGTTTTTCTTTTTTAATAAATTTACAAAAATATCTACATCTGTTTTCTTCTGTCAAGATGGGGTGCGGAGTGTACATTAATGAGAAATAAAATAAACTTTTTTTGCTTTTAGCAAGTGGCTGCAATGAAAGAGAGTGAAAAATTTAAAGGGGTCTGAATACTTTCCGTACCCACAATATGTTAGCACAGCTTATACATTCCCCTCCTGCCGCAGCCAGTTTTGTTCTAATGATTTGGCGATTTCTGAGGTTTTTGTCTTCATATTGTACAAGCTATATTTTCTTAATTTCTCTGGTGATGTAGCCATATGAGGGCTTGTGGTTTGCAGTATGAGTTTGTAGTATTGTATTTGCAGTATGTACAGTGCTGGCCAAAAGTATTGGCACCCCTTTAGACAAAATAACTGCAAACAACCGCTTCCGGTAACCATCAATGAGTTTCTTACAATGCTCTGCTGGAATTTTAGACCATTCTTCTTTGGCAAATTTCTCCAGGTCCCTGAGATTTGAAGGGTGCCTTCTCCAAACTGCCATTTTGAGATCTCTCCACAGGTGTTCTATGGGATTCAGGTCTGGACTCATTGCTGGCCACTTTAGAAGTCTCCAGTGCTTTCTCTCAAACCATTTTCTAGTGCTTTTTGAAGTGTGTTTTGGGTCATTGTCCTGCTGGAAGACCCATGACCTCTGAGGGAGACCCAGCTTTCTCACACTGGGCCCTACATTATGCTGCAAAATTTGTTGGTAGTCTTCAGACTTCATAATGCCATGCACACGGTCAAGCAGTCCAGTGCCAGAGGCAGCAAAGCAACCCCAAAACATCAGGGAACCTCCGCCATGTTTGACTGTAGGGACCGTGTTCTTTTCTTTGAAGGCCTCTTTTTTTTTTCTGTAAACTCTATGTTGATGCCTTTTCCCAAAAAGCTCTACTTTTGTCTCATCTGACCAGAGAACATTTTTCCAAAAAGTTTTTGGCTTTCACAGGTAAGTTTTGGCAAACTCCAGCCTAGCTTTTTTATGTATCTGGGTCAGAAGTGGGGTCTTCCTGGGTATCCTACCATAGAGTCCCTTTTCATTCAGACGCCGACGGATAGTATGGGTTGACACTGTTGTACCCTCGGACTGCAGGGCAGCTAGAACTTGTTTGGATGTTAGTCGAGGTTCTTTAGCCACCATCCGCACAATCTTTCGTTGAAATCTCTCTACATCAAGATGGACTTGTAGCCTTGAGATTGCTCATGCTGTCTCACAATTTTGCTTCTCAAGTCCTCAGACAGTTCTTTGGTCTTCTTTCTTTTCTCCATGCTCAATGTGGTACACACAAGGACACAGGACAGAGGTTGAGTCAACTTTAATCCATTTCAACTGGCTGCAAGTGTGATTTAGTTATTGCCACCACCTGTTATGTGCCACAGGTAAGTAACAGGTGCTGTTAATTACACAAATTAGAGAAGCATCACATGGTTTTTCAAAGGGTGCCAATACTTTTGTCCACCCCCTTTTTTATGTTTGGTGTGGAATTATATCCAATTTGGCTTTTTGACAATTCTTTTTGTGGTTTTCCATTGAAGACAAATTAAATGAAGATATTATTACCGAAGCATTTGTGATTGCAATCATTTTCTGGAAGAAATTGAGTATTATCTGACAGAATTGCAGGGGTGCCAATACTTTTGGCCAGCACTGTATTTTGTCATGACGTCATCTTGGGCGCCTATAACTTATTGAATACATTTTTAAACTCTTTCTTGGTGGATTAAAAAAAAAAACATCAATTCTGGCACTGCGTTTTACCTTTTAAATTTTTCACCATGTAGCATAAAGAAAAGTAACATGTTACCTTTATTCTACGGGTCGGTACAATTATGGCGATACCTCATTTATATTGCTTTTTTTATGTGATACTAATTATGCAGAACAAAAACCCATTTGGGGACATAAATGAATTGGGCTTATTTTTTGCGTGACAAACCGTGCTTTTTACTGGTACTGTTTTGGGGTACATACGACTTTTTGATCACTTTTTATGGCATATTTTGTAAGGTGAGATGGCGAAAAATCATTACTTCCGGTGTTTTTTTTCCGTTTTTTGTTTCAGTTTTATTGTACAAGTTGTTACGGACGCGGCGATACCAAATATGCACTGTTTTTATTAATTTTAGGTTTTTTTTTTTTAAATATAATTCATTTTATATAGGAAAAGGGAATTTTGGGGGCTTTATTCTTTTATAAATTTTTTTTCACACACTATTTTTTTTTCACTTTTTTTTTAATTTTTTCATGTGTCCCATTAGGACACCTGAGCCAGCGCTACTTTGATCGCTGGCTCAGTACTATAGACTGCAAGACACAAGCATACATGTCTTGCAGTCTATATAGGAAGTCAGCCTTTGTAGACGTAGAGGCTGACTTCCGGAGGTCTCGGCCGCAGCAACCAGGTAGTGGGGGCTCCAGGCAGCCTGAGATCACTGGTTAGACCCTGAGCTGCAAATAATAGGAATCGGCACCCCCCGATCTCGCCGCTGGGGGTGCAGCTACATGGCGGAACCCCTTGGATGCCGCGGTCATGTTTGACCTCTGACGTCAAATGCCCCAGGGGTCACCACTGGACCCTGTGATTGAGCCTCAGCGGTCACCTGGGCGTGGTGACGTCATGACACCGGAGAGACTCACATGACCACTGAGGCCCAATCATAGGCTCCAGCGGTGACCCCAGGAATACGTGACGTCAGTCGCACATGGGAAGAGTCCCGAAGAGGACGCTGGAAACCTTCGGAAGCCCAGGAAAGGAGCGTATAACCTGTCTTATTCATCTCACCTGGGCAAGATTAAGTTAGCAAGGGGCCCGATGGCATGTACATACATGACATATCGCTGGGCCCCTTTTTATCAACGGCACAGTCCACAGGCAGCACAGCTAAGTTCCAATCCCTGCTGCCTTAGATGTATAGCATAGATAGCGGTCAGGAAATGCTATTTTGGTGCTGCAGGGACCCGTCCATCTCCAGTTGGTCACAGGCCCTTTACCCCCCCAGGGCTGATTGCCCAGAAATATGCCACTGCCACGTTGTATAAAAGCAAGATAACTTTGAATCTGGAGTAGCTAGATTTCAAATGTTATACAGTGTGTAACAATGGGCGCAAAGAATTCCACCAAAGACAGGAAGATCACCAGGCAGCTGCCATCCCTCTTCAAGAGTTTTGACTGAAAATATAATATTTGCTTAAAAAGCATAATATGTAATGGAGAATGATTTATCTAAAGTGGTGTTAAAGTAAAATGAGGCAGTTGCTCATAGCCACCAATCTGGTATCAGCTGTCATCTGTCCGAGGCCTCAAGTACTAATCAGATTGGTTGGTATAGACAACTGCTCCACTGTACCTTCCCATGTAGGATTATGTAAAGTGCACAACCTACTATTGGCAGATAAGGTAAAAAGTAAAAACTGGCAAATCCTGGAGACTGCGCTACATGAAGGCTGATTTTCTACTGGTATAATACAGGCCATGGTTCGGGCAATATTATGGCTACAAATCCCCTGGTTTAATAACCTGAAGTAACTATCTTTCTCATCTGTGATAATCACAGAGAACAACAGTGGGTGAGTGTATATGGGTTACTTGAGTGCTGTAATCCTCTGATAATGGCTGATAACAGAGAACAATAGTGAGTAATGAAGTCCTCTTATAATGGTGTGAGTGAAACTATTAAGGGTGAAGATCTTGTGAGCTTCTATTGGCTAATATGAGTCATGTGATATGATATGGAGGCAGGTCCTTGATGTGGACAACAGTGGTGTTATATTTGTTTTTATGAATATATTGGGAACGGTAGGTCCTAGAGAGCTGAAACCTAATCTAAAATATTCGGAAACGCCTAAAAAAAAAAAAAAAAAAAAAAAAAGTTATGTGCCAAATTTGGTGCGGATTGGTCCAGTTGTTGGGTTGCACATAAAGAATAGACAATAGAAATTCAGTTTTATAAATAGAGAGAATACAAAATAAATATAAATGAAATATTAATGAACTAGGATCTGGATTTAGTTCACAAAATATCCACTAGGTGGTAGCAAATAAGTTTCAGATGATACTACACCAGGGGTAGGCAACCTTGGCACTCTAGCTGTTGTAAAACTACAACTCCCAGCATGCATACTTGCTCTGCCGTTCTTGAAACTCCCATGGAAATGAATGGAACATGTTGGGAGTTGTAGTTTCACAGCAGCTGGAGTGCCGAAGGTTGTTGATCCCTGTACTACACTAAAAGCACTGTAGAGCAGCAAGAAGCGAAGACAACCAGGTGTATGAAGTCTTGAGCAGTAAAGTCAATGGAAAGTGCTGTTACTGTAACAATGGGTAGAAGGGGGTGCAGGCAGGGCTGTTTTAACACATTGGTGGGCCCTGTGCAAAGATTTCATAAGTGCCACCCCCCCCCCCATCACCACCACATAGAAATACCAGACCTGCAGGAATTGTAATGCTCCCTCATAGTATAGCGCCCCTTAGTGGCTCTCACACACTATGATGGCTCCCTAGTGGCCCCATACAATATGCCCCTTATAATGTCCCCCTCCAGGTTGCCCCCCACAGATTCATGCCACCCTCCAGGTTGCCCCCCACAGAATCATCCGTTGTTGTAGATGGAGTTGAGGCTCCAAAAAAAGAGAGTATATCCGCGCTTTCCAAATGAAGAGACTATTGGGGCTCAACGCACACAATGCATTTCGGAGAATCAAAATCTCCTTTTTCAAGTGTAAAATGAGACAGGACATGCTAACAGATACAACATAGAGCTATTTAAAGGTTGCTGGAGGCTGGGCACATCCACACTGGGAGGAACCATGCAGCAATCACTAAAACACCTTATTGTACATTTTTTTAATATTTTTTTTATATACACACGTGGACAAAATTATTGGTACCTCTCGTTTAATGAAAGAAAAACCCACAATGGTCACAGAAATAACTTGAACTTGACAGACTGGAATTTGCCAAACTACATGTTGACAAGCCACAAAGCTTACGGAAGAAAGTCCTATGGACTGATGAGACAAAAATCGAATTTTTTTTAGCAAGGCACATCAGCTCTATGTTCACAGACGGAAAAATGAAGCATATCTTGAAAAGAACACTGTCCCTACTGTGAAAAATGGAGGAGGCTCTGTTATGTTCTGGGGCTGCTTTGCTGCATCTATCACAGGGTGTCTTGAATCTGTGCAGGGTACAAAACTTTGTGGTGTGTCAACTCTTCACCCGCTCACTGTGGATTCACTCCAACCACGGTGTCTAATCGGACCCTGTGCCAGATGCAGCAAAGCAGCCCCAGATGCAGCAAAGCAGCCCCAGAACATAACAGAGCCTCCTCAATGTCAACAAACATTAACGGACACTAACTGATGTTAATGTATCCGTTTTTTAAATGATCCAATTAATGGATTAGTTAAAAAAAACGGACACATTAGCATCAGCTAGTGTCCGTTTTTTAACACTGTCCGTTTTTTTTTTTCTTCTGCTTTCTGAGCATGGCAGAAAAAAAAACCGGACATAAAATAACAGACAATAACTGATGGCTATCAGTTACTGTCCGTTATAAGTCCGTTACCCATAGACTTCACTATTAAAGAAATAACGGACACTTTCTGTCAGTCAAGAATCCGTTATTTCAAACGGACAAAAGAGTCCTGCATGTAGGATTTTTTTTGTCCGCAAAAAAAAAAAAAAAAAAAAAAAAAAAAAGGGACTTCTGACAGATTGGGTGTAAACGGATACAATATAAAAACCCATTGAAAGGAATGGAAATTTTAACGGATTTCTGATGGTTCAGCTAGTGTCCGATGCTAAAATCTTGTAACGGACAATAGCAATGGTCACCAACGGTAGTGTGAACGCCCCCTTAGAGTTATCCTTACCCTTTGACATAGTTATTGAAGTAAGGTAAAATACAGTTCATGTACACAATCATGAGGGGAATTACAAAATGCTGTCTGTTAATGTCTTAATTTAATGTCTATGAAAACAACAACAGGATACTGTGAAATATTAGTTCTCGGAATATTTGTGAGGCAACCTGTTATAAAATTATATGATGGTATATAACTGTTTATTTCCCCACTTTCCATAAATTTGAAATAACCTTGTATGTCCAGTTATGACTTATTTTAATGTAACTTCATATGACGTGTGTGTGAAGAATATCACCTTGCCAAGCCCCTTGGCCTACCTGCGATTACCCTTCTTAACCTTCCACTCACAACCCGTGAGCGGACCGAGTTCGTAGGATAGAATGAAACAAGCTTTATAAATTTGATATATTTAATAACCCAAGTGGGTCGGTACTAATTAATAGCATATACAGAAATATACAATATTAATATGATCAAGCATAAATATACAAGCAAAAAGCGATGATACAGCACATAAAACAAAAATGGGAATAAAGTATAGAGTAATACCAGACCTAAGGAAGGTTCCTGAGCACAGCTCTCTCTTAGCTGTCTCTCTTCTAGGCTTCACAGAAAGACCCAAAAACCTCACCCCACCTCAGTGTGAAGACCCTGTCCAGCTCCACCCTTCACCCCCCCAGCCAGCCGTCTCCTCACGAAAAGAGGAATCTATGCCAGTTAGAAGGAAAGGTGGGTGCCTGGGTTAGTTTCAGGTCATTAGCCCACTCTCCCCCCTTTGGACATCTGGGATATCACACTAACGGGTCAGAAAGGCCCTCTCTCCATGGTATGCACATAAAACCACTGGAGCGAATTGACCACCAATGTAAACACAGCTCTACATTCCTACAGATATGTGAGACTGATACGAATAAAGAATGATACATGTCCAAGAAAGATGCATGAATTGAGGGTCTCATCCTCACAGTGTGTACTCCGCATTTTAAGTAAATAAAGTTTTGATTCAGAGAGACTGCTCTTAGAGCCATTTTGAAAACTAGCATGTGTGTTTCTCTTTGCTCCCCGGCTGTAATACTGAGGGGACTCTAGAATTCAGTTGGGGTAATTGGAAAAACCCTAACAGCACCAATCACATATAACGTATAAGTGCTCAAAAATGAGCGGGCCCTCTCTAAAATGCCAGGGTAAACTGTGTTTATGGTATATTCAAACACACTTAGACCAAGGCTAGAGCAAATAGCTCACTATTAGAGTCGATATGGCCAATTACTTCGAGTTTAATAAATCACTTTGCTCTAGATAGGCGGCTTAGTAAATATGAAACACCAAGACCCAAATCCTATATCTATCCAGACAAACATGACATGTACATCACACAGGTGGTAAGGCGACTATAATAATCAGCAACACCTATCCCACACAAGTCTAAAAGAGCCATATAAGAACGCGAGTAAATAAGCAGCAAGGAAGAACGCCTAATATGCAAGCATATCTGTTATGACCTGGTCTTTACAGTCTCAGCCTGTTAGGTTCAGGAGCATAGTGTCTGGACAACATTCTGCGTGTGAATTGTCTGACGCGTGGCAGGAGAATGTTCACACTGGGCGTGCGGTCTCTGCGGTTGCATTCACGCGTTGATCGTACGAGGAGTTGCTTCGCTGGTCAGTGCTCTAGTGTGTCTTTCCCTCTGAAGGTGTTAAGTCTTTCTGCAGTGCTGTGAGCGGTTCAGAGTGCTGCTTAAACTTCAGTTGCCTGTTTTTTCCAGAAGTGATCTGTCTGCCTGAATTTGCTGCTGTCATCTGAGTGAGTCCCGGGCTGTTCAGTTATACTTTGCTGCCTATACATCCTCTCCACCTAAAGTTACCTCTGTTGGAGTCTTGATAAGTATCTGAACACTTTTGTTCCAAGCATAGTTTGTTTTGGTTGTAGTGAGCCCTAGCCTTTTACTGAATGGAATTTTGGATTTCTTGTAGGTTTTTTTGTGTCATGCTAAGTTCTGTTTACTCTATCCTTTGCAAAGTGTTAGTATTCCTGTGCTTCTCATTTATTCTCTACTCTATCCTCATATTCACCGTTAGTCCAGTTGGACACCTGTGGGGGGCTCTCTCTGTATCTAACATCTCCATTCAAATGTGAAAAAAAATCAGGTTTTCTGTTTCTCTAGTAGGTGAGTTATTTCTCTGGCTGTGTTCGTGCCCTCTCAGGATAGTTAGTCGGGCCCATGGCTACTTCTAGTGTGCAAGGCAGGGACTAGGAATATCACACACGAGTGATTCCAAACTGCTCACGATACTATAAGTGTTTTGCTAGTTTTGTGCTTTTTTATAGACTTGACTCAGACGTTATCAGGCAGGGTCTAGTCTCTGGTCAGAGATCCCCAGATCATAACAATATCACTCCATAAGTTACAATGGAGGAAGCCTGATAAACTGACTCACTCCATAGAGGAAATAGCTAGAGTCAGTGTAAGGGTGGGTTCACACTTGCGCTGGAGTCCGTCCGACGCCAATCCGACTGAAAATCTCGGGAAACAGGTTAGCGACGCATTGCTTAAAAACCCATTCATTTGAATGGGTTTTTAATGCAATGAGCGGGTGCGTTTACACCCTCTGCGCCGCAAATCCAGTTTTTTTTCGCTGGAAAAGAAGTCCGGCATGTCAGACTTTTTTTCTGACGAAAAAACTGGATTCACGGCGCAGAGGGTGTAAGCGCACACCCGCGCATTGCTTTAAAAACCCATTCAAATGAATGGGTTTTTTAAGCAATGCGTCGCTAACCTGTTGCTATCCGGTGCCTATCCAGTTCCCCGAGATTTTCAATCGGATTGGCGTCGGATGGACTCCAGCGCAAGTGTGAACCCACCCTAACCCGTTGCTGCGTTTTTGCTAAGTAACTACATGCTTGGTATATAAAGCAAAAAGCCCACTCCCACTGGTCAACATCAGTAGGTGGGTGCGCCTAATCAGCAGGCGTATCCACCTCTTCAGTTAAGTCTCCAAGCGGCACCCCAGCAGGTGGAGTAGCGGACCGCCCATCACAGAGACACATACAGAGTCCTTAGTAACTGTATGGGAAAATGTTGCGTCCATATCCAATACAAGGTCAGTATGCAAGGACAAATAACAGCAGACCACAGGAGGCCATCTAAGAAGAGAGAGATATAGAGATGACAACCATACATTGGCAATAAAAAAAAAAAAAAAAAAAAAAAAAAGATAAATAATCCACATATTAACGCCCAGTGGACAAAACAAACAACCGATGTAAAGAAGGGAAGATGCAGCAAACACAAGGAGTTGTGTATGCGCCTCTGTGCTGGGCGGTGCCACTTGCCACTACGGCCAGGGGGAGGGGGAGGGGGGGGGGAGGGGGAGGGGGGGGACTGTGTGTGTTTACTATTATCCCATATTCAGAAAGCGAGTTTTGCCCATTTTGAGCTGTACAAAAGCCCGTTAGTAAAGGCACAGAGAGGAGCTCTAACAAGCTGTGTCAGTCTGGTAGCATGCCTAGCCACTCCCCAAAAAGTGCTTTTTAGGCTGAGGCCTCACGTTGTGGAAATGCTGCTTGTTTTGTTGCAGATTTTGCTGCGGTTTTTTTTAACCAAAGTCAGGAGTGGATTGAGCAGCAGATAGAAGTATAAGTGCTTCCTTAATATTTCCCATTCCTTTTGGTAGCAATTCTCTCCCAGGTTGTTGGGGGCTGAACTTTCTGCCAGATTGAAAACCTACACATTGTCTCCCCTCACAATACACCAAAATCTCCCTATTGTGGCTTTGATAACTCCTCTAAGCACATTGTTCATTTACTACATTTAGTTCCTTTATTACTAGTGCAAAGGTTGATTGTTATATTGTTAGTTTAGATTTCTTTCAGTGTACGAGGTACAACATGCGAATGGGCATTGACCCCTATTGTCCCATATGATTTATGCAAAATTTTATAACTATGCTAGGTTACATACAAGTTTTAATTTGAAGAGGTTTTATTATGCAATATGTACCAATATTTCTATCCTGTACTTTATGCTGTCTCATACACTGTATTGCGTTGAGGTGCAATAAAACAAGTTTAAAAATAAATAAATAAATAAATAGTCCATATCACATCACCCATACATGTTTCGGACTTGGACCCCAGCTGTATGGGCTGTTTACATGGTGATGTAATATAGACTTTATTGTTTTGATAATAAAATTAACAGTGTCTGCTACACTGCCATACTGTAGCCAACCATTATAATCTAGTTTAGACAAGAAAATAATGCTCTATTTTTTGCCAGTCTGATGTTAAAGCCCATTCATTCCAGTCTAAATCAGCAACAGAACACTGCAGAAGAAAGCTGAAAGGGTGAATATGGAAGAGGATTTTGAGGCATAAGTCCAGCTCAGATTCCAATTTCATTTCTGCTGTGTGAACATAACCTTAAAAAGGTGCTAGGAAAGAGTGAGAGAAATAACCCAAGGCCAGTCTTAACCACCCCTTTCAATCATAGAATCATTCCATCAATCCCTCTGACCTCGTGTCCCCCTCTATCTCCTCATAGAATGTAAGCTCTTGCAAGCAGGGCCCTCACTCCTATTGTTTAATATGTTTATTTCTTTGTCACATTGTAATGTCTCATGCGTCCTATGATTTGTAAAGTGCTATGGAATATGTTGGTGCTATATAAAGTTATTATCATCATCAACATCATTACTTCTACTTTACCTTTGTATATGAGTTTCTGTGAGGCAAGTGGTACCCCAGTGACTTTCTCGACAGACAAAGCCATGTCCTGAAGAGTAGGGTCATTGTGCTGTTCTTCAGCCACAACTTGAAGTTTGTGCTTTTCACTTCCTGTACAAAAAAATAAAAATATTGTAGCCATATGGGATAGTAATCTGAGGCCTCATTTACATATTACATATTTCTTGCCATAAGTGTTTAAAAATAAGAGATCTTAAAAGGTGACTATAAAACATTCTCCCCAAGTTCTTTGAGTGGTGGCACTAACCATAAGGTTTAAAGCAGTTGTACAATATGATGAAAAAATACAATGACAATTGTGGTGGTTATTTATAGAAGGCAGCAGACACTTTTTTTAAACCCTGGAAACACCCCCAGCCTCCATTCTAAAATTTTGTAGCCAGCAACCTTGTCATGGCAATCACATAGTATAGTTTCTGATATTAACCAACTACGATAATATTAGAAAAGCGCTTACACAGAGATGTGAAAGACACTTGTCCTCATTCCCTACTATTTGGGTACAATGGTCTTCAGACTTACACAGTTACTCTCTTTCAATCTGTTGGACAAAGGCAAGGTGCAACCAGGTGAAAAGTGAAATGGTGCAAAACTCAATTTTTGTAAATCCTATTCAAATGCTCTGAAGAAAAATGCCCTATTTGACACAGACGTTTGCAGCAGATTTAGTCTTAGATTTTACCCATGGCAATGCAAAGGGTAAAATTCAGAGTCAGATTTAGAGCAAACTCCATAGCAAAACCCACAGGAAACGTATTCAGATTGTACTGCAGAGTTTTGGGACTTGTCCTCAGCTGAAAACTTTTGTCATGTTTAATACAATCTTTTGTGATTATTCTTAGTCAAGTCTACGGGAGTGAATGAGTCCAGCGTTCACACAGAGGAATTTGGAGCAGATTGTATTCAATGAGAGGCAGAGACCAAAGCAGGATGCTGAAAAAATAATAATCCTGCTCAATGTTTCGGTGCATTTCAGAGGCTGATTCAGCTGCAGAGCACATCGCGCAAGAGACGCTGCTAATTAGCCCCATTCATCATCTAGTAAAAGCCACAGTGGAAAGCAAAGGACTGGAAAGTAGAAAGGAACATGAGGCAGAAGTCCATCTTATATTCCTCTTTAATTTCCACTGTGTGAATGGCCGCTTACTCACCTCCTAAAACTCCAGCACTTGCTGGTGTCAGAATTGTATTCAGTCTCCAAGTCTGTGTGCTCCTTGCCGACATCTGCCATAACAGTACGGCGGATGTCGGATATTTAAATATGTAGGGTACTAAACAGCAGAGACCCGGGGGCGTGGCCTGAACAGCGATGTGAGCAGCTGCCTCTTCCCGGAGCTCCTCTGCCTGCACTAGAACCAACATTGCTTTTGCCGGCGACCATGGGGAAGAAACTACCCCGAACAACACCCTCAGGGACCACTGCACCCATGGTTGGCTCTACTCAATAGACCCTTAGCGCCTTTCTCCGCCCGGTGCCTTCATCCCGGGTCTCCACGAGGCGGCGGCCATCTTGCCAGGCCCCGGCCTCCACCGGCATTTCTTCAGTAGGAAGCCCGCGAGAGACCCAGACCGGCTCCACCATCCCTGCCTCCCAGCATTCATCAGAGCCGCAGCATTGCACCTCCGGAGAGGCTCCAATGACTCTGGCTGCAGCCCTGCCATTGCCTCCATCTTGTGGCCGGCTCTCTCTGGCAGGTACCTCCCCTCACCTGCCGTGTTATGTCGGGGAAGCCATCTTCCTCGGGTTTCCCCCCCCCCAAGCTAGGAGGGAATTCCCCACAGACTTAAAGGCTGCCTGTGCCCCTGACATCCAGGGGACCTGTTCTGCCCCCTCCTGCTATTGCTACCACTGATCTAGGGAGAGGAGCTACTACTCCGGCCATGACTGGGGCTCCCTCTTCACTGAGCCCTCTGCAGCAGCCTCCCCAGCACCCTCCGGATGTGACAATGCAGACCTAGGGGCAACCCCCTCTCTGTCCCCTTTTGCGGTAGCCTCTCCTGGGTTACCTTCCTCTTCTTCTCCGCCTGGGGCCCACCACAGCAGAGCTTCTCCAGCCTCTCCAGACCCATCATAGTGGCACCAATTGCTTGATAACCTGCCCTCTAGAGATGATTTTCACTCTAGTTTCTGAAATCACAGCGGCCTGTCGGGCGGAAATCCATGCGAAAGTTTCAACGCTGAGAAAGGATCTCCAAAATATCGCTTCTAGGGTTGATACCTTGGTCAGACCCATGTTTCTGTCTCATAGCTTCAGGACTCTGTTTCCTCTCAGTGCCAAGTTATCACAGACATGCAACACCATTTGGATGATTTGTATAACAGAGGCAGGCGCAATGGCCTCCCCAAGGCCACCCGGGCGGAGGATCTGCATGTTACCTTGGAGGCAATATTCAACTCCATTCTGCAGGAACCACCGTCCCACAAGATCAAGCTTGAACGAGCTCATCGAGCCTTGCGCCCTAGGGGCGCTGGCCCCAACCCTCGAGACGTCATTTGTTGCATGCACGATTTCACTATAAAGGAAGCTATCTTAGCCAAGGCCAGACAACTTAAGGACTTTGACGGTGCAAAGATCGCTCGTGGATTACTCTACAGAAAAGGAGGCATCTCCACCCCTTGCTCCAGCTTCTACGTTATCAACAAATACTTTATCGTTGGGGCTTCCCTTTTGCTCACGGCCCGGAAGAATGGACGTTCCGCCACCCTACGTTCACACGCGGACCTGGGACAGTTCTGTGAGACCTTGGACCTCTCCCAGATCTGCCGGATTGGGAACTAGCGGCTCCTCCACCTCTACCTGTGTGGACTGTGCAGACATCTCGGCGATACCTCATCCTCCCCCAGGCACAGCCTACCAAATACAATGAGTGGACCCTCCACCCCCTTGATATACTCCCCCCCACCTTAAGGGGTACAGATTACAGTTTTATGCTTATACTGGTTGGTCCCATAGCTGCTATTTCTTTCTGTTGCCTACCTAGAGGGTAGGGCAGGTTATAACTCCCCTCTTTATTGTTGCTCCCGTCGTTTACTCTCGCAATCTGTTTTACTTTCAGGTGGCCCTAGTTGACTGTCTACCGACGTTTCACTACAGCTCCCCTTCTTAGGGGGCCTAGTCCAGCTGCAAGGCCCTATAGTAGGTCTGGCTGGGTGCACAGGTTTGCACCACCTTGGATGTCACTTTCCTGCCCCCGGTCAGGAGATTTAGTCCTGTCCATGTAGATTCTGACTTATGTTTTGCGGTTTTGTTTTTTGTTCTCTGTTCCCGTTTGTCTCTTTCCCTCTTGTTCTCCCTCTTGTCTTCCTCCTTTAGGTTTGGAGTCCTGAGCCCTTGGCTGTCTCCCGGTTGGTTCGTCCTCCTGAGCCTTTCTCCTGCGGCTGAGTTTTGGGTGAGACCTTTCTATGCTACACTTTATGCTACATCTGACACCATTTACTCACTCACCCCTCATGGCTAAGTGTATCACGTTAAATGTGAAGGGCCTGGGCTCTAATCTCAAGCGGCATATGGGGCTACGTGAGCTCCGGTCCCTCCGGGTGAACGTAGAGAGTATCACTGGTACCGCACACTCAATAGTTGTGGTGCTAAGCAAAAAGGGTTCTCCAACACATATCCAGAGAATGAATTTTTCTGCACACACAAAAGTTTCTTTGTGATGAACCAAGTGAAAAAATTTATTAGTACAATAATTCGTGTAACAGGTGCTTTACAGATGCAATAGCAAAGACATGTAAAAGGTGCTTTACAGATGCAATAACAACGCCATATTTATATAGAATATGATGAAATAGGGATGTAGATCAAAAAAATGCAACGTTTCAGTCTTCAGACTTTCTTCCGGCTAGATCTAAGATGAACATATATAAAAATACATTATAGGCAAATTGTGGCGCAGAATAAGGTACATATGATATTGCAAAAGAAGGGAAAGCATCTATACATAAAGATACAATGCACTAAAGATAAAAATAATACATATAGAAATACAGTCATATGAAAAAGTTTGGGCACCCCTATTAATCTTAATCATTTTTAGTTCTAAATATTTGGGTGTTTGCAACAGCCATTTCAATTTGATATATCTAATAACTGATGGACACAGTAATATTTCAGGATTGAAATGAGGTTTATTGTATTAACAGAAAATATGCAATATGCATTAAACCAAAATTTGACCGGTGCAAAAATTTGGGTACCCTTATCATTTTATTGATTTGAATACTCCTAACTACTTTTTACTGACTTACTGAAGCACAAAATTGGTTTTGTAACCTCACTGAGCTTTGAACTTCATAGCCAGGTGTATCCAATCATGAGAAAAGGTATTTAAGGTGGCCAATTGCAAGCTGTTCTCCTATTTGAATCTCCTCTGAAGAGTGGCATCATGGGCTCCTCAAAACAGCTCTCAAATGATCTGAAAACAAAGATTGTTCAACATAGTTGTTCAGGGGAAGGATACAAAAAGTTGTCTCAGAGATTTAACCTGTCAGTTTCCACTGTGAGGAACATAGTAAGGAAATGGAAGACCACAGGGACAGTTCTTGTTAAGCCAAGAAGTGGCAGTGAAGAAGAATGGTGAGAACAGTCAAGGACAATCCACAGACCACCTCCAAAGAGCTGCAGCATCATCTTGCTGCAGATGGTGTCACTGTGCATCGGTCAACAATACAGCACACTTTGCACAAGGAGAAGCTGTATGGGAGAGTGATGCGAAAGAAGCCGTTTCTGAAAGCACGCCACAAACAGAGTCGCCTGAGGTATGCAAAAGCACATTTGGACAAGCCAGCTTCATTTTGGAAGAAGGTCCTGTGGACTGATGAAACAAAGATTGAGTTGTTTGGTCATACAAAAAGGCGTTATGCATGGCGTCAAAAAAACACAGCATTCCAAGAAAAACACTTGCTACCCACTGTAAAATTTGGTGGAGGTTCCATCATGCTTTGGGGCTGTGTGGCCAATGCCGGCACCGGGAATCTTGTTAAAGTTGAGGGTCGCATGGATTCAACTCAGTATCAGCAGATTCTTGAGAATAATGTACAAGAATCAGTGACAAATTTGAAGTTACGCCGGGGATGGATATTTCAGCAAGACAATGATCCAAAACACAGCTCCAAATCTACTCAGGCATTCATGCAGAGGAACAATTACAATGTTCTGGAATGGCCATCCCAGTCCCCAGACCTGAATATCATTGAACATCTGTGGGATAATTTGATGCGGGCTGTCCATGCTCGGCGACCATCAAACTTAACTGAACTGGAATTGTTTTGTAAAGAGGAATGGTCAAAAATACCTTCATCCAGGATCCAGGAACTGATTAAAAGCTACAGGAAGCGACTAGAGGCTGCTATTTTTGCAAAAGGAGGATCTACTAAATATTAATGTCACTTTTCTGTTGAGGTGCCCATACTTTTGCACCAGTCAAATTTTGGTTTAATGCATATTGCACATTTTCTGTTAGTACAATAAACCTCATTTCAATCCTGAAATATTACTGTGTACATCAGTTATTAGATATATCAAATTGAAATGACTGTTGCAAACACCCAAATATTTAGAACTAAAAATGATTAAGATTAATAGGGGTGCCCAAACTTTTTCATATGACTGTATATACAAGGGGGAAGCAAGTAAGTGAATAAGAGGCAAACATACATACAGTGCTGGCCAAAAGTATTGGCACCCCTGCAATTCTGTCAGATAATACTCAATTTCTTCCTGAAAATGATTGCAATCACAAATGCTTTGGTAATAATATATTTATTTATTTTCCTTGCAATGAAAAAACACAAAAGAGAATGAAAAAAAAAAGAGTCAAATCATTGATCATTTTACACAAAACTCCAAAAATGGGCCGGACAAAAGTATTGGCACCCTCAGCCTAATACTTGGTAGCACAACCTTTAGACAAAATAACTGCAAACAACCACTTCCGGTAACCATCAATGAGTTTCTTACAATGCTCTGCTGGAATTTTAGACCATTCTTCTTTGGCAAATTTCTCCAGGTCCCTGAGATTTGAAGGGTGCCTTCTCCGAACTGCCATTTTGAGATCTCTCCACAGGTGTTCTATGGGATTCAGGTCTGGACTCATTGCTGGCCACTTTAGAAGTCTCCAGTGCTTTCTCTCAAACCATTTTCTAATGCTTTTTGAAGTGTGTTTTGGTTCATTGTCCTGCTGGAAGACCCATGACCTCTGAGGGAGACCCAGCTTTCTCACACTGGGCCCTACATTATGCTGCAAAATTTGTTGGTAGTCTTCAGACTTCATAATGCCATGCACACGGTCAAGCAGTCCAGTGCCAGAGGCAGCAAAGCAACCCCAAAACATCAGGGAACCTCCGCCATGTTTGACTGTAGGGACCGTGTTCTTTTCTTTGAAGGCCTCTTTTTTTTTCCTGTAAACTCTATGTTGATGCCTTTTCCCAAAAAGCTCTACTTTTGTCTCATCTGACCAGAGAACATTCTTCCAAAAAGTTTTTGGCTTTCTCAGGTAAGTTTTGGCAAACTCCAGCCTGGCTTTTTTATGTCTCTGGGTCAGAACTGGGGTCTTCCTGGGTATCCTACCATAGAGTCCCTTTTCATTCAGACGCCGACGGATAGTACGGGTTGACACTGTTGTACCCTCGGACTGCAGGGCAGCTAGAACTTGTTTGGATATTAGTCGAGGTTCTTTAGCCACCATCCGCACAATCTTTCGTTGAAATCTCTCGTCAATTTTTCTTTTCTGTCTACATCTAGGGAGGTTAGCCACAGTGCCATGGGCTTTAAACTTCTTGATGACACTGCGCACGGTAGACACAGGAACATTCAGGTCTTTGGAGATGGACTTGTAGCCTTGAGATTGCTCATGCTTCCTCACAATTTTGCTTCTCAAGTCCTCAGACAGTTCTTTGGTCTTCTTTCTTTTCTCCATGCTCAATGTGGTACACACAAGGACACAGGACAGAGGTTGAGTCAACTTTAATCCATTTCAACTGGATGCAAGTGTGATTTAGTTATTGCCACCACCTGTTATGTGCCACAGGTAAGTAACAGGTGCTGTTAATTACACAAATTAGAGAAGCATCACATGATTTTTCAAAGGGTGCCAATACTTTTGTCCACCCCCTTTTTTATGTTTGGTGTGGAATTATATCCAATTTGGCTTTTTGACAATTCTTTTAGTGGTTTTCCATTGAAGACAAATTAAATGAAGATATTATTACCAAAGCATTTGTGATTGCAATCATTTTCTGGAAGACATTGAGTATTATCTGACAGAATTGCAGGGGTGCCAATACTTTTGGCCAGCACTGTATTAAAAAGATACAGATTCCAAGAGAGAAACACAAGAAAAAAATTGGGAGCAAGAGGAAACCTAGCATATAATATAAGGAAAAGCCAACAAGAGGGAAAAATTTCTTCGAGATATGGAAGATTACCTCCAGAATCGGGTATACAGGTGGCAAGAACAAGGTCCCAGAGGTATTAGATTCCGATCTACCAACAGAGAATTTCACTCCAGCTCCGGTAGTGATACATCACGAGGCTCTGAGAGAAGTTTTTTTTAGAACGGTGCCAACGCTATCCCCGATACAAGCCCAGCCCATTACATTATCTAGGAGGGTATTCTTCATGGCTGGCCCGTAGTCCTTTGCAACATCTATGCTGCTAATTCCTCTCAAATTCCTTTCCTTAAGCGGATGCTGCAGAGGCTTCAGGACTTCCCTGGCGTGGCGTTGCTACTGGGAGGAGATTTCAATATGATCTTTTCTGAGCGGATGGATCGGTTGTCCCTTGCTGACATCCCTCTGGGTGCGCCTCAGCTCCACCTTGCCCGGGAGTTCCGTCGCCTCATCAAGCTTCCCAACGCCGCCTCCTCCCCCTTGCCTATACACAATGGGACCCTCTAATCTTTGCTTTATGTATTGAGCCTCTGGCATCCCGAATTAGGTCTGACCCAGATGTTACTGGAGTTTTGGTCCGTGACAGGGAGTTTAAAGTATCCCTCTTTGCGGATGATGTCCTTTTGACCATTACCAACCCCCATACCACCCTCTCCTATGTACTATGGTAGCCTCTCAGGCTACAAGGTTAATCCTACAAAGACTGAGGCCCTCCTCCTTAACATTCCGGACCCCATTTTGCAGTTACTTAGAACTAACTACAACTTCCAATGGAGGGACCGCTCGCTCCAGTATTTAGGTGTCCAGGTCTCTTCGACATATTCTTCCCTATACTCAGCCAACTATCCTTGCTTATTTAACGAACTCTATTCCCTCCCGGATAAATGGCGACCCCTTCACATTTCCCTGCTGGGGCGGATCACAGCAGTCAAGATGACTTTCCTCCATAAGCTTCTTTATTATTTTGAGACACTCCCAGTGGCGGTTTCGAGACACGAACTGTGTTCCCTCCAAAAGGCAATTTTCCAGTTTATATGGAACGCCATCGTATCCCCCGTTCTGTGATGTTAGCTGGCAAGGCTGAGGGGTGGGTTAGCGGTTCCACACATTCTGCATTATTACTGGGCAGCCCATCTCCGAGTTATTCCATTTTGGACAGCTTCCCAGGCCTACACCAAGTGGGTTGAAACAGAAAAGCTTTGGTTTGACCTTGTACATCCGAATGCTTTATTGTGGCCTCGCTCCTCCCCCTCACTTGCTGTTCCCCTCTTGAGGCCTATTAAATTTACAGCGCACTTTGGATTACTTGTTCTAAGCTATTTGCCTTGGCCTCTCGCTCATCCTCCATGATTTTACTTCTCTATAACCTACTCCTCCCGGAGGGACTCTCTTCCGCTATGGTGCACCCCTGGAGCTGGCTCCGCCTGTTCCATATCGCAGATCTGGTTGACCCTTCGACCCTAGAGCTCAGGTCCTTTGATTACTTCACCTCCGCCCTACGCATGCCAGCCACGGAGTGGTTACATTACCAACAAATATACCACTTTGCTCAGGTTCAACTTGGGTCCACGTGGGTCTCACTTTTGGGTCTCACAGCTTTTGAGAGACTGTGCCGAGCTGGCACCTCTACAAAGGGGCTTATATCCACTATATACTGTATAGGCTCTTTTTCCTCTCCTGAGGGTTGATTCCCCCAATCCATAAGTACATGACTAGGTAGGCAGAAGCTTTGAGTAGACAGGTCTTGCCTGGACAGTGGCAGATTATATGGTCCCAAGCAGCCAAATCCTCATCCTGCATCACGTTTCGTGAAACCCAATACTAAATCTTACTGCATTGGTATCACACGCCATCCTTGCTCAATACTCTTAACCCCACTATTCCCTCTTCGTGTTGGCGTTGTCAGACCTCGCTGGGTACGGTGTGTCATATCTTCTGGGATTTCCCTATCATCCGCCTTTTCTGGATGGAGGTGCAGTTCCTTACTGAAGCCCTGCTGGACCCTATGACTTATTTGCTCATCTTACCTCCCAGACATCTCAGCAAGGAGACGTCTAAGCTGTTTCTTTACTTATGTACTGCAGCAAAGACTCTTATTGGCCGACACTGGAGGGAGACGCTTCACCCGTGGGGTCTGAACTGATTGCCCGCATTAAAGATATTCGCAGCCTTGACGTTTTGACTGCTACCCTGAACTATATGTGGAAGCCTTTAATTCTGTCTGGTCGCACTGGGACACCTACTGTACCTTGCATGGCTTTTGATTCTGTCCAAACTGTCCCCTCCTCCCCCCATCTTGTCCTCTGTCTGTACTTGTTTCCTCCCTTATCGGTTTTTGTATTCTATGATTACAGAGGATTTTGTTAACCTGTTATGCCACATGTTGTGGTTTTCCCTTCTGTTATATACTATATTGTAAAACACTTCAATAAAAATTACAGTTGGAAAAAAACAAAAACAAAAAAAAAACACAAACACCACACAGCAGAGACCAGACGCTAATGCCCGTGATCAATGCATTGTAATGCCCTGTATTATTGATCAGACCCCCTGGGGTTGAAGAATACATATAAAAGTTGTGTACATGCTTCACTGTATCCCTTTGTCCGAAAACGCCCGGTCTGCAAACTTAAAAGATTTTTACCGTACGGTGAACGCCTTAGTGGGAAAAAATAAAATAAATAGATTAATAAAAAGTGCCAAACTGTCGTTTTTTCGCTATTTTACCTATGATCAAAAATTTGAATAAAAAGTGATCAAAACAATAGACATTCCCCAAAATGGTATAACTAAAAAGTACATCTGGTCCTGCAAAAAAAATGACGCCCTATGCATCCCCGTCAGAATAGATTTTTGTTAAGGGGATAAAATGTAAAATAAAAATATAAAAATTTGGAGTCCCCAGAACGGCAGAAAAACATAGAATACAGGTGACATGTCATTTAGACTGCATGCCGTAAAAACGAAGCCCATAAGAAAGTCACACAAATGCACTTTTTTCCCCAATTCCACCCGATTCTGAATTTTTTTTTTTCTAGCTGCCCAGTTCATTATACAGAATAAATGGTACTATTATGAAAAACAATTTGTCCCCAAACATTAAGCCCTCATGTGGCCCTGTGAACAGAAAAAAAATAAAATAAAAAATATATAGTTATGGGGTTTCGAAGGCAGGAAGTCAAAAACAAAAATAGAAAAATTCCTCAGGCAGGAAGGGAACAACTGAAAATGCACACGGTGATATTTTCCATATAAACGAGGTAGCCACATGTAAAAGTCTTCTGGCTTACAACATTATGTGGGGTCTGTATGCTGTCTATGTGTAGTGGGGGTAATATCTCAGTAGAAGCAGTAGAGGATCCAAAAAGTCAGAGACAGGGACAAAATTCAGGTGAAATACACACACACACACACACACACACACACACACACACACACCACAACAGTCTTACTTCAGGCACAAAAATAAACAAACTCCTACTTGTCTGAGCTAACTAAACAGAAATAATCATAACTATACGTGTGACTTGAATATTTGGTTTTTTCATTTAAAATGAAATTTCGCAATCAGAAACAATAGTAGTAACATTTCGGTTGCTAACCACAACCTTCATCAGGAAAAAGGAGTAAGGAATATTCAATATATTGGCCAGGGAATAGCTGGTGGCTGTGGAACAGGCCATGTTTTGCACAACAATCTTCTGAGTGCCAAGTTTTCTTCTACAATACGTGTGGCTTGCTCCAGCCACACAAACAAAACAAATTGATGTCATTAATACTATCAGGTCTCACCACTAGGACAGACCCATGTGTCTCCTCTCACTCCCAGGATCTACCCTGAAATGAAGACTCTGCAGGTTTTAATGGGACAGTAAGGAGCCAAAGCTCTCACATCTGAGCTGAGGCATTTCTCATATCTGCCCCAGACCACAGGAATCTTGCCGGTCACCTTCTCACAGTATGTAGACAACTTAAAAAAAAAAAAAAATTGTGAAGGCAAGACATGCTGTGCAGTGCTTACAGACAAATATCAAGAGCAAATACTACTAAGAATTACACCCAGTACACATGACATGAGAAGTGGTGCAGTCAAGTAGTAAAGATATGTAAAGAATAGGAGCAGCTGCTGACAATTACACCCATCATACAGGATAAGGCTAGGTTCACACCTGCACCTGCTCTCTGTTCGGAGATTCCGTACCCGAATCGACTTGAAAAATGCGGAGAAAAAAAAAAGTTCTGCAAGCAGGACTTCTCTCCGCATTTTTAGGGAGGGAAACCCGATGGACCCCATTATAGTCTATGGGTTCCACAGGTAACTGCTTTTTAAGCGGATTAGGTTTCCGTTTTTCGGGACCCGGAGAACGGAAAGCCGAACGCTAGTGTGAACCTAGTGTAAGAGAAGTGGTACTGGTAGAAATGTTATTATGATAACTGAGAATTATACCCAGCTTAGCCACAAACAAATGTACTCACAGGCTTCTCCTCAGTGGAGTCTTGCAGCTCCATCTACTGACTTGAAGATATGAATCAGTAATGGTAATGTGACCATATCTCTACAGGTCCTTTGGCCCCTGAATACAACCATGCCTAGGGACTTTAATGCATTGTTGTTTTTACTTAGTAACACAGCAAGTGAGGTTGGATGAAGACACAGGTCCATCAAGTCCAAAAATTTAACAATACAGTTTTAATCCAGGGGAAGGCAAAAAAAAAATTCATAAGGCTGATGCCAAATGCCCCATGTCAGGGTTAAAAAAAAAAAAAAATTCCTTTCGAATTCCAAATCCAGCAATCAGTATAGAACCCTGGATTCAACTGGTCATTACCAAAAATCTAAAACCCACAAACTAATATTTTTCCATTCACAAAAAGCATCTAGGCCCTTTCTGAACTTGTACAATAAATTCACCATCACAACAGCCTTCGGCAGAGGGTTCCATAGCCTCATGGCTCTTACAGTAACAAATCCTTGTCTATGATGCTCATGAAATGTTCTATCCACTGGGTGTAGAGGACGTTCCCCTATTCCATGTCACTGGCCTAGGTGTAAAAATCTTTCTAGTGTTCCTTCATATATTTGTACATTGTGATTAGATCTCCCCGAAGAAGTCATTTTTCTCTAAACTTAATACCCCAAATGTATTAATCTGTCTCGGTACTCCAATTCACTCACTTCCCTAATCATCTTGGTTTCCCTTGTCTGCAATCTCTCTAGTTCAGTTATGTCTTTTTTGTACAGTGGGACACAAAATTGCATACAATAGTCTGTGTGGCCATACCAGTTATTTGCATAGAGGCATAACTATGTTCTTATCTATGGCTCTTTAGATGCACCTCAATTTTATTTGCCTTGGCAATCCCCAAGTATTTTTCAGTGGCTTACCCTGTCTTTACTACTAAGTAGCTAATCATACATTTTATTTCTTCAAGCAAAATTCATAACCTTACATTTTACTACTTAAACTTCATGTGCCAAGTCTCTACCCATGCTTCCAGCTTTCCCAAATCCCCCCTGCAATATTGTACTATCCGCCTCAGTTTCTATTACTTTACCGAGTTTAGCATCCTCTCGAAATATGAAAAACATACATATTAAAAAGCAGAGGACCCAATACTGACCCCCTGTGGCACTCCACTGGTGACTTAACCCAGAGTGTTTCACAATATTGGATTCCAATCATGAAGCCAGTTGTGAACCCAAATGTTTGTTATCCGCCAGCTGGATTGTTTTTCAGTACGCTGATGAATACCGACGCTTGGAACATTAACCTTAGCCTCTCAGGCTATGGTCCCTTTTCAAGAGGTATGTTATATTTTGGCTCCCAAGTTGTGGCCTATGCCCATTGTTTCTGCTCGGTAGACAGGGTGCTTTTCATTCTCCAGTTAATTATTCTGATTTTTCATCCCTTACATTGTCCCCCTTACCTCTCCCCCCCCCTTTTTTTATTCCGGTAATTGTATTGTATTGTTTTGGTTGTGCTTTTGTTGGGAAGTGAGGTCTCCCCATGTTTACAGTTATTTGGACTTATTTCTATTCGAAAATTCAATAAAGTTAATTTCAAAAAGGTAAAATTATGCCTTAGCACCAATTCGGTTTCACGAGCCACCATGACAACCCCAACACCGGAGAAATTGACCCTTGACCCTAATAGGAACAGGAACACAGATTAAAAGCACCCTCACCGGTATAAAAAAAAAAAAAAAAAAAATAGGATCACCCATAAAAGGTACCATAATACAGTGGGTACGGAAAGTATTCGACGCCTTTAAATTTTTCACTCTGTTTCATTGCAGCCATTTGCTAAAAGCAAAAAAGTTCATTTTATTTCTCATTAATGTACACTCAGCACCCCATCTTGAAAGAAAAAAAAAACAGAAATGTAGATATTTTTGCAAATTTATTAAAAAAGAAAAACTGAAATATCACATAGTCATAAGTATTCAGACCCTTTGCTCAGTATTGAGTAGAAGCACCCTTTTGAGCTAGTACAGCCATGAGTCTTCTTGGCAATGATGCAACAAGTTTTTCACATCTGTATTTGGGGATCCTCTGTCATTCTTCCTGGCAGATCCTCTCCAGTTCCGTCAGGTTGGATGGTCCACGTTGGTGGACAGCCATTTTCAGGTCTCTCCAGAGATGCTCAATTGGGTTGAGGTCAGGGCTCTGGCTGGGCCAGTCGAGAATGGTCACAGTTGTTCCGAAGCCACTCCTTTGTTATTTTAGCTGTGTGCTTAGGGTCATTGTCTTGTTGGAAGGTGAACTTTCGGCCCAGTCTGAGGTCCAGAGCACTCTGGAAGAGGTTTTCTTCCAGGATCTCTGTACTTGGCCGCATTCATCTTTCCTTCAATTGCAACAAGTCGTCCTGTCCCTGTAGCTGAAAAACACCCCCATAGCATGATGCTGCCACCACCATGTTTCACTATTGGGATCGTATTGGGCAGGTGATGAGCAGTGCCTGGTTTTCTCCACACATACCACTTAGAATTAACGCCAAAAAGTTCAATCTTCGTCTCATCAGACCAGAGAATCTTATTTATCATGGTCTGGGGGTCCTTCGTGTGTTTTTTGGCAAACTCTATGTGGGCTTTCATATGTCTTGCACTGAGGAGAGGCTTCCTTCAGGCCACTATGCCATAAAGCCCCGACTGGTGGAGGGCTGCAGTAATAGTTGACTTTGTGAAACTTTCTCCCATCTCCCTACTGCATCTCTGGAGCACAGCCACAGTGATCTTTGGGTTCTTCTTTACCTCTCTCACCAAGGCTCTTCTCCCACCATTGCTCAGTTTGGCTGGGCGGCCAGGTCTAGGAAGAGTTCTAGTCGTCCCAAACTTCTTCCATTTAAGGATTATGGAGGCCACTGTGCTCTTAGGAACCTTGAGTGCTGCAGAAATTCTTTTGTAACCTTGGCCAGATCTGTGCCTTGCTACAATTCTGTCTCTGAGCTCCTTGGGCAGTTCCGTTGACCTCATGATTCTCATTTGTTATGACATGCACGGTGAGCTGTGAGATCTTATATAGACATGTGTGTGCCTTTCCTAATCAAGTCCAATCAGTTTAATTAAAAACAGCTGGACTCCAATGAAGGAGTAGAACCATCTCAAGGAGGATCAGAAGGAAATGGACAGCATGTGAGTTAAATGGCAGGGATGGCAGAATGGCAGAGGATCCCCAAATCCAGATGTGAAAAACTTGTTGCATCATTCCCAAGAAGACTCAAGAGCTGTACTAGCTCAAAAGGATGCTTCTACTCAATACTGAGCAAAGGGTCTGAATACTTATGACCATGTGATATTTCAGTTTTTCTTTTTTAATAAATTTGCAAAAATATCTACATTTCAGTTTTCTTTCTTTCAAGATGGGGTGCTGAGTGTACACATGTGGACAAAATTGTTGGTACCCCTCATTTAATGAAAGAAAAACCCACAATGGTCACAGAAATAACTTGAATCTGACAAAAGTAATATATAAAAATTCTATGAAAATGAACAAATTAAAGTCAGACATTGCTTTTCAACCATGCTTCAACAGAACTCACAACCTTTTGAGGCAATCACTACAATCAAACGATTCCTGTAACTTTCAATGAGACTTCTGCACCTCAACAGGTATTTTGGCCCACTCCTCATGAGCAAACTGCTCCAGTAGTCTCGGGTTTGAAGGGTGCCTTTTCCAGATGGCATATTTCAGCTCTTTGCAAAGATGCTCAATAGGATTTATGTCAGGGCTCAGAGAAGGCCACTTCAGAATAGTCCAATGTTTTCCTCTTAGCCATTCTTGGGTGTTTTTAGCTGTGTGTTTTGGGTCATTATCCTGTTGCAAGACCCATGACCTGCGACTAAGACCAAGCTTTCTGACACTGGGCAGCACATTTCTCTCTAGAATCCCTTGATATTCTTGAGATTTCATTGTACCCTGCACAGATTCAAGACACCCTGTGCAAGATGCAGCAAAGCAGCCCCAGAACATAACAGAGCCTCCTCCATGTTTCACAGTAGGGACAGTGTTCTTTTCAAGACATGCTTAATTTATCCGTCTGTGAACATAGAGCTGATGTGCCTTTCGATTTTTGTCTCATCTGTCCATAGGACATTCTCCCAGAAGCTTTGTGGCTTGTCAACATGTAGTTTGGCAAATTCCAGTTCTCAGATTCACGTTATTTCTGTGACCATTGTGGGTTTTTCCTTTCATTAAATGAGGGGTACCAACAATTTTCTCCACGTGTGTACATTAATGAGAAATAAAATGAACTTTTTTGCTTTTAGCAAATGGCTGCAATGAAACAAAGTGAAAAATTTAAAAGGAGTCTGAATACTTTCCGTACCCACTGTATATTCAAGGAGGGAAATTCAGAGGTGCTCTAATGGTGGCTCAGGAAACCAAATTATTGGTAAAGCATAATTTTACCTTTCACCACCATGACAGCACCAACACTGGAGAAATACCAGATAACACATTAGGGAGGGGCTACTGCCTGAAAGAACTTACACCTAAATGAGAAATCTTGAGATAAAAGTAAAATAACAGATCTCACACTTCAGTGGATGTTCATAAGAATAAATTGTGTTTATTTAACACACGTGTTTGGACAAGTAGAGTAGTATATTAATGACGTTTCAGCCTATACAGCCTTCATCAGACTCAGAATGTTTGACTGTAATGCCAAAGACAGAAGGCTCTGGGAAAGCTGGGCTGGCTTGGTCCAATAAGCCTGTAGAAGGTGGTGGAGCGCCAGGATATACTTGGATAGCGTCTTATTGCAGTACAGGCTTACTGGACCAAGCCAACCCAGCTTTCCCAGAGCCTTCTATCTTTGGCATTTATTTGCTTTACTCTTACAGTCAAGCATTCTGAGTCTGATGAAGGCCGTATAGGCCAAAATGTCATAATATACTGCTCTACTTGTCCAAACACGCGCGTTAAATAAGCACATTCTCATGAACATCCGCTGGAGTGTGAGATCCGTTATTTTACTTGGATGTAAGGGGTGGGACCCTATCTTTACACCTTCCACAGAGTGCAGCCTACACCATATATTATCTTGAGATAACAGGTCCAGCCTGTAGTGCTTAAGGAATGTATAGGGAATAGACCATACTGCTGCTTTGCATATCTGTTCAAGAGATGCTGATTTCTAAGCCCAGGGTACTGCGACAGCTCTTGTGGAATGGCTTTACAAGACAGTGGAGGATCCTTCTTAAAGGCCTTATAGGCCTCAGATTGCTGACTTTAGCCAATGGGCAAAAGAACCCTTACAGTATTTCTTGCCTTCGTTAGGACCTTAGAATTCGATGAACAGATTTTTATTCACCCACCAGGAGTCTGTTATTTGCAGGTAGGCGAAAACCGCCCAACGTACATCCAGAGTGTGAACCGACTCTTCTAGCCTATTTTTTGGATTATTGCAAAAAGAGGGTAACACAATATCTTGTGACCTGTGGAAGTTAGTGACCACCTTGGAAAGAAACACTGGATTTGTTTTCAGAATGATTTTATCCTCCAGGACAGTAAGGAAAGGTTCATCAACAGAGACATCTTGGATCTCACTTATTCACCAAGACATGGTAATAGAGACTAAAACACAACTTTTAGGGTTAGCATTCTCAAAGAGGGATTTTGTAAGGGTTTAAAGAGATGCAGCATTAAACCTGACAAGACCCAATTCAGATCCCATGACAGGGTTAAGTTGGATATTTTAGGTTTCAATCTGGCAAATGCCTTACAGAACCTCTTGATCCAACAATGTTAAGTTAATGGAATGTCAAAGATCGCCCCTAAAGCTGAAATATGAGCCTTGAGGGTACTAAGGGAAAGACCCTTTTCTAGGCCTGCCTGGAAGAAGTCCAAAATTTGAGAAAATATTAGGCTTGGATAGATCAGGAGGAGAGGATCCATACCATGAAACACACTTATTCCAAATTTTATAATCAATTGCAGAATTAACCTTTTTCTTGAAGACCGTAAGGTATCAATTACTGCAGTAGATAGACCCTTACTAGCTAAGACCGACCTCTCAACTTCCAAGCTGTTAAATAAAGGTTTGGCAGATTCAAATGACATACTGGCCCCGGAGTTAGCAGGTCGTTTCTTGCTGGTACAGCGAAGGGTTCTTCCACCACTACATCCTGTAGAAGACTGAACCATCCCCTCTTTGACCAGATGGAGCCACAAAAATCACTTGAAGGTTCTACCTCTGAATTTTCTGCAGAGCCATTGAGTTCAATGTGGGTGGTAGAAAGTCAAAACTTAGTTTGAAGTTCCAGGTTTGTAGTAGATCATTCACCGCTGTAGGTTTTTCTGCTCTGCTTAGGAAGAATAATTTTTTTTTTTTTCTTCAACTTTGTTTTCCTTGATGCAAACAAATCTGACTGGATGACCCCATTTTCGATGAGGAGAGCAAACACTGATTTAGGGACCATTCTTCCGAATCTAAGTAATTCTTGCTGAGAAAGTCCGCTACTATATTTTCTTTGCCTTTCAGATGTACCGCTGTAATAGACTGGACATTGGCTTTCGCCCAGCAATATATTTTTTGAGACAGGGAGTGTAGCAACCTGTGCTTTGTGCCTCCCTGATGGCACAGTCGAGTTGTCTGAATAAATTCTCACATGTTGATTGGCAAGAAGGCTCTGAGACCGCAAGAATTTCTCCCATACTGCACTCAATTCTTTGTAATTGGAAGATAGTGGTTTTATGTGGGGGGACCAATGACCCTACAATAGAGTGGATTGGATTTCTGCTCCCCAACCCCACTGCCGTCCATCAGTGGTAATCGTGATTATTGGTTCTAGATACCAGAGACCCAGGTTTTGATCTTGAACCCACCAATTTAAAGATCTTTTTACTAGGTGGGGGAAGACATCTTTTTGTCCAATGTGAACTGAAACCTGTCCCATGACTAGCATCTGGCATTGTAAGGTGTGTGAATGAAACTGACTCCATGCCCCTTTCCATTAGCAGTATGTACAGCGGTCGGGGAACCAAGCTTTCCCCGACCGCTATCATGGTGGTCCGGGGCCCCGGCCATTTCCAGCTGGCTGCAGGCCCAGTACCTACGCCACTGACGAATGGGCCCTGAATCTAAATATGTGCTCCAAAAGCACATAGCGCTCCTTCATATCTGCACCCAAACAGTAGTTTATTCCCACATGTATGACACAGTGATGCCCAGGAAAACGTACTTAATGTTATATGTGAGTATAAACTGCTGTTTGGGCACTGCCGGTACAGAAGGGAAGGAGCGTTATTTTGGTTTTTGGAGCACAGTTTGGTTTTTAGACATCATGCCACTTTTGCAAAGCCCCTGAATTGCTAGTAAAGTGGAATCTGCAGACATGTGACCCCATTTTGGAAACTATACCACTGAAGGGATTTATCAAGTGGCATAGCAAGCATTTTTTAATCCTTGAGTGTTGAATTTAATTTTCAGAAATTAATGTACAGCTGATAATGAATGGTGAAAAATGAAATTTTGCCAGAGATTCATGTTTGACCGCGGCATCCAAGTGGTTAAAACCCCCAGTCGCAGCTGGGTATTAGCTGTCAGTTAAAGCTAACACCTGCTTTTGATGCCGCCCACTCAGATAGTGAGTGGGCGGATGGCCATGGGCGTAATAGTACGCCCAGTTGCGTTACCTCGAGCCAGGGACATAATAGTACATCCGGACTCGTTAAGGGGTTACACAGCTTCTTCAGCAGGTTGGTAATAAACAATCATGTGGCAAACACAAAGTCCTTACTTCCGGCTTCAGTTGATCTCAACAGCTTGGTTGGGAAACAGTAGCAGACTATGTCCAGTGCTTGTTTGGCCATACAGTTCTCCTTCCAGTCTCCAGTAACTTAAATATGTAGCATGTAACAAGGAAAACCTCTGAATGGAGTATAGGAGCAACCTCCCCATCAGGTCTATGGTCACTCCTAAAATTTGGATCACTTCACCGAGGCAATAATCGTCAGTGAAACATATACTCCATCCAGGATTCTTTCCCATGATCTGCTACAATAGGGATTCTGCATGGAAAATAGGACTAGTTCTTACCAGGAATTCAATTTCTAAGAATCCTTCATGGCAGCACCACAGAGAGGAGAAGACCTTCCAAACTTTTTGGAAGATGGCTTGTGTGATCGTTTTTCTGCTAGCCAGCAGTTATTACTTTTTTAGAAAGTCTTATGGCTGTCCAGATCACTGCTTCAGTAGCCAGGCTGCTAGATGAAGTTTCTGGGGATCTGGATGCAGGACTTCTACCTTCAGACCATTGATTAGGCCAAACCAGCTCTTCTTTGGCCAAAAGGAAGCTACCAGAATCAGAGTGATTGGTTCTAAGCTGATTTTTTTGGAGGACTTATGAAATCATAGGAATGCACTGAAAGGCATGTGCCGGTCTGTAGGAAAGTGTTATATGCTAGACTCCACTCTTCTGGATTTACATCTTTCTGACTAAGATAGTCAGCTTGTACAATATCTGACCTTCTCAGATGAACTGCCAATATCAAGAGGATATTGTTCTCTGCCCAGAAGAATATTTCTTGAGCCATGTGCTTTAGTTTCCTGCATCTCGTGCCTCCTTGAAGTTGAACGTAAGCAACTCTTGTCATGTTATCCGAATAAAGGCAACCGTGTGTCCCTCATTAGAAACACTGAAGATTTCAGAGCTTGCAGAAATGCTTTTAGTTCTCTGAAGATGGAGGATACTACAGCTCTCCCTAGGTGACTAGCCTCTCTTAAAGAGGGATGCTCAATTAAGGCACCCCAGCCTCTTTTGTTGGTGATGGATTGGTAGTAGAATCTCCCAAAAAATGAGGTGTGGGGACCGCGCTTCACCAAAGATGCTTTATTATACTCAAATAATACAACGCGTTTCGGGGAAATCAGATCCCCTTTATCAAGTGTACAAGAGACAGCCTGAGGAGGTAGGCTGTGAGATCTGATGTTGGTGAGAGATGGAAGTATTCGGATCCCACAGGGCCCCATTCTCCATGTTCTTTGGTGATAGCCTCCCTGAATTGGTGGCTTTCGCCTAAGGAATCAAGAGGAGTTTATATTCTAGGGACAAGGGACTTCAGTCCCAGGATGATAGAATTAAAGACTATAGTTTCCAGTAATCAGCTTGACTCTATGGAACTGCTGGAATACAGGCACTCATCGAGTCCAAGCCAGAAATGGCTTTGCGTATAGAGACACAATTTCTTCAGCAATAAACATACCTTCTGTGTAAGAGAAGACATTTTCTCAAGGGATAAAAAGAAAGGTTAAATTCACAGGTTCACATTAGCGTTCGAGTTTCCGTCCTTCAGGTCTTGGGGGCCCGAACAACGGAAACCCTATCTACTTAAAAAGTGGTTACATGTGGAAACCCGTGGACCTCAAACTATAATGGGGCCCACCGGCTTTAAGCGGAATGGGGTACGGAGTATCATACGCTAGTGTGAACTGTTAGGGATCCTGTGGCTGGTAAAAGCAAAGGCAGGGAATCCAAGATTTCTATTCTTGGAGTCCCTTACCTCAGATGATCTTACAAATGAGTCTGCCACTGAAAACTTTATGCACATTTTCCATTTTAAACCAGTTTTACCTGTAACAAAGACGGGGTTAACAGCAAAATCTACCACAATTTTAATTAATCTGATTCTGCAGTTTTGAGAAGTACCCCATATATGGTCCTACTGTGCAACTTTACTCAAACACAGTCCTCAGAAATGAAAGAGCACCTTTAGCGATTTTGGTGCAGTGATTTTTATTAGGATAGTGTTTAGACACCATGTTGCATTTACAGAGCCCTAGAGGTACCACAACAGTGGAAAAACCCCAAAAGTGACCCCATTTTGGAAACTATACCCCTTAAGGAATTCATCTCAGAGTGATATGACAATTTTTAGCCCCCAAACTTTTCAATGAACTTATCTGAATTTGGCCGTCAATTAGAAAAAAAATGATAATTTTTTTTCCCCCATTTAACAAGGAAATAAAGAAGCACATCTTGTTACACAATTTCTTCAGAGTACAGTAATGTCGCATTTATGGTCAAGAACCGCTGTTTGGGCACAGAGGAAAGCTCAGAAGCGAAAAGCGTTATTTGTCTTTTGGAACTCTGATTTCACTGGAATGGTTTATAGGTACCATGTTGCATTTGTAGAGCCCTAGAGGGCCACAACAGTGGAAAACCCCCAAAAGTGACCATTTTGGAAACTAGACCCCTTAAGGAATTCATCTAAGGGTACAGTGAGCATTTTGACCCCACAAGCTTTTCCAAATGGCACTGCACAGCAGATGGTGCAGAAGGAGAATTGCAATTTTCGAATCTTATATGCTATTTCAGTGCCTGATATATTGTGCCCAGCATGTGCCACCAGAGACATTGACCACATAAATTGTAATGTGGGTTCTTCTGGATATGGCAATACCCTACATGTAGCTGTTGTGTGATGCCTGACTACACAGCAGGGCTCAGAATGGAAAAGGCCCCTGGATTTGGCAGCATAAAAGCATTTCTGCTAAGGCATGTATGTAAGGCCTCTGAGGTACCAGTACAGTTGAGAACCCAAAGAAGTGACCCAATTTTAAAAACGTTACCCCTTAAGTATTCATCTGGGGTACAGTGAGCATTTTGACCCCACAGGCTTTTCCAAATGGTACTGCACATTAAATGGTACAAAAGGAGAATTGCAATTTTCAAATCGTATATGCCATCAAAGAAACACAATCGTAAAACTATTAAGTTGGATATCCCGGGTACAAAAAAGTTGTATAAGTGGGCGTTAACTGCTGGGCTCAGAAGGGAAGGAGCACTGCTCTTTTTAGCTTTTGGGGTAAAAATTTAGAGGGACTTTCTGAATGCCATGTTTTTGCAGAGCCCTGGAGGTGCAAGTAACTTGGAACTCCCCAAAAAGTGACCCCATTTTGTAGGGGCAATTATAGATTCTCTGCAAACGTGACATGGCGTCCAAAAACCAACAATCTATGCTCCAAAAATACATAGTGCTCCTTCACATTCGCGCCCTGCTGTGTAACCAGACTGCAGTTTATGCCCACATGTATGACACTGGTGTACCCAGGATTAATTTAATGTTATATGTGGGTATAAACTGCTGTTTGGGCATAGCCGGGCACAGATGAAAAGGAGCGCTATTTTGGTTTTTGGAGCGCAGTATGGTTTCTGGACGTCATGCCACAATTTTTCCAGAGATATGCCATTTTAGTGCCTGGTATGTTGAGCCCAGCTTGTGTCAGCAGAGATATACACTCTAAAAACTGGTAAGCGGATATCCCGGCCACAACAGCTTTTGGAGCGTTCATCTCTGATACAAGCTAAGCAAAAGATACTACGCACCGAAATAACATATTCTGGGAAAAATTGCCAGTTTCACTTTTGACCACCATCTGCGTATTCATTTCTGGAAAATAAATTATAGCAACACTTGGGGATTAAAAATGCTCACTGTATCCCTGGATAAAATCCTTAAAGGGGTTTTCCGGGATAAATGGAAATCCCTACACCAATCTAAACACCCTCCTACGTTGAAAAAATAACATAATTAATCAAAAATGTATATTTACCAATACATTTTTTAATTAACCGGTGACGATCCGCTTCCCCATTTCCATAAACGGATCGTTACTACTTGAGACAGCAAAATCCAGTTTCACTTGGCTAAAATCCCTTTTGCTGTCTCAATACTCGGTGAGTCAAAAGCAAACTGAGGATCTGTTACATCCAACAGAGGGTGCATGAGCTCCCAGCTCCTTTCCCATAATGCCTTGTGATATGTAGATGCTTAGTAGAGGGCGAAAGGCAACTCAAAACTCTACACACCTTAACTGGTGCTCTCCTCAAGGAGAGATGACCCTGTCCATGATTCAGATGTTTGGTATCTGGGCGACATGTCATATTTGCAGAGCCTCTAAGATGCCAAAAAAGTGGAATCCCCTAGGGAGTGACCCCATTTTAAAAACTGCACCCCTCAAAGAATTTATCAAACGGTGTAGTGAGCATTAGTATCCCAGACATTAATGCACAGCAGATGGTGAAGAGTGAATATGTAAACTGTGTGGAGAACATTGGGAACACAAAATTTCCTACTATATTCCCAGTAGCTCCTATGATTTGTGTGTGTGTGTGTGTGTGTGTGTGTGTGTGTGTGTGTGTGTGTGTGTGTGTGTGGGGGGGGGGGGGTTGGGGGAAGTAAATCTAGGGGTCACTTCTGGTTTCTTTTCCCTCGTAAACTCTAAATCTAGTTTGTACCCTGAAATACGCTCGCAGGACTTATACATTCCCTTCTTTGCGCAACCAGATTTGTTTTAATTATTTAGCGATTTTATGGGGTTTTTGTCTTCACGTTGTACAAGCTATATTTTTTTATTTTTCTGGTGATGTAGCCATATGAGGGCTTGTATTTTTGCGGGATGAGATGCATTTTGTAATGACACCATTTTTGGGCAAAAAAATCATTACTTCCGACGTTTATTTCCGTCCATCATGTAGGTTAAATAATGTTTCAGTTTTATTAAACAAGTTGTTACGGACGCAGCGATACCAAATATGTATTGTTTTTAGGTGCTATATATATATTTTTTTAATGGCATGGTAGGTAGGCTGGGTAGTGGGACCTAAAATTCCCATCCCCTCCAGTCCACACCTTGTGGACACTCCTGGAGAAACCCAGCTGATGGGGATTGTCCTTGTTAGGGGGTAATAAGAAGGCTGCTAGGAGAGCAGACTGTGGCAGAGCTTGGCTGGAAAGCCACAAATAGAGTTGCTACTGCTGGAAGCCAATCCTGACTATTTGAACCTGTTCCTATTCTAGGTGAGGTAACCCATTTCTGTTTAGTTAGAGCCCAGATTAGCAGGTATTTATTTTATGGTTTCTGTTATGCTGCATGTACCAAAGAGTGTTTTGAGCGAATACAACTCAATACTTGGACTATTACCTTGGAGTCTGTGTCCATGTCAGCCCCCGTGCACCCCCAGATCCTGGCACTGCATATACAGTGGGTATACAGTGGGTACGGAAAGTATTCAGACCCCTTTAAGGTTTTCACTCTTTCATTGCAGCCATTTGCTAAGAGCAAAAAAGTTCATTTTATTTCTTATTAATGTACACTTGGCACCCCATCTTGACAGAAAAAAAACAGAAATGTAGATATTTTTGCAAGTTTATTAAAAAAGAAAAACTGAAATATCACGGTCATAAGTATTCAGACCCTTTGCTGTGACATTCATATTTAACTCACAAGCTGTCCATTTCCTTCTGATCCTCCTTGAGATGGTTCTACTTCATTGGAATTCAGCTGTGTTTAATTAAACTGATTGGACTTGATTAGGAAAGGCATACACCTGTCTATATAAGACCTCACAGCTCACAGTGCATGTCAGAGCAAATGAGAATCATGAGGTCAAAGGAACTGCCCAAGGAGCTCAGAGACAGAATTGTGGCAAGGCACAGATCTGGCCAAGGTTACAAAAGAATTTCTGCAGCACTCAAGGTTCCTAAGAGCACAGTGGCCTCCATAATCCTTAAATGGAAGAAGTTTGGGACGACCAGAACTCTTCCTAGACCTGGCCGTCCAGCCAAACTGAGCAATGGTGGGAGAAGAGCCTTGGTGAGAGAGGTAAAGAAGAACCCAAAGTACACTGTGGCTGAGCTCCAGAGATGCAGTAGGGAGATGGGAGAAAGTTCCATAAAGTCAACTATCACTGCAGCCTTCCACCAGTCGGGGCTTTATGGCAGAGTGGCCCGAAGAAGGCCTCTCAGTGCAAGACATACACTATCGTTCAAAAGTTTAGAAATTTCCTTATTTTTGAAAGAAAAGCAGTTTTTTTCAATGAAGATCACATTAAATGAATCAGAAATACACTCTATACATTGTTAATGCGGTAAATGACTATTCTAGCTGCAAACATCTGGTTTTTAAGGCAATATCTACATAGGTGTATAGAGACCCATTTCCAGCAACCATCACTCCAGTGTTCTAATGGTACATTCTGTTTGCTAACTGTGTAAGAAAGCTAATGGATGTTTTGAAAACCCTTGTGCAAGTATGTTAGCACAGCTGAAAACAGTTTTGCTGGTTAGAGAAGCTATAAAACTGACCTACCTTTGAGCTAGTTGAGAATCTGGAGCATTACATTTGTTGGTTCGATTAAACTATCAAAATGGCCAGAAAAAGAGAACTTTTATGTGAAACTCGACAGTCTATTCTTGTTCTTAGAAATAAAGGCTATTCCATGTGAGAAATTGCCAAGAAACAAGATTTCCTACAACGGTGTGTACTACTCCCTTCAGAGGACAACACAAACAGGCTCTAACCAGAGTAGAAAGAGAAGTGGGAGGCCCCGCTGCACAACTGAGCAACAAGACAAGTACATTAGAGTCTCTAGTTTGAGAAATCGACACCTCACAGGTCGTCAACTGGCAGCTCCATTAAATAGTACCCGCAAAACGTCAGTGTCAACTTCTACATTGAAGAGGCGACTCAGCGATGCTGGCCTTCAGGGCAGAGTGGCCAAGAAAAAGCCATATCTGAGACTGGCTAATAAAAGGAAAATATTAATATGGGCAAAAGAACACAGACATTGGACAGAGGAAGATTGGAAAAAAGTGTTATGGACAGACGAATCGAAGTTTGAGGTGTTTGGATCACACAGAAGAACATTTGTGAGACGCAGAACAACTGAAGAGATGCTGGAAGAGTGCCTGACGCCATCTGTCAAGCATGGTGGAGGCAATGTGATGGTCTGGGGTTGCTTTGGTTCTAGTAAAATGGGAGATTTGTACAAGGTAAAAGGGATTTTGTATAAGGAAGGCTATCACTCCATTTTGCAACGCCATGCCATACCCTGTGGACAGCGCTTGATTGGAGCCAATTTCATCCTACAACAGGACAATGACCCAAAGCACACCTCCAAATTATGCAAGAACTATTTAGGGAAGAAGCAGGCAGCTGGTATTCTATCTGCAATGGAGTGGCCAGCGCAGTCACCATATCTCAACCCCATTGAGCTGTTGTGGGAGCAGCTTGACCGTATGGTATGCAAAAAGTGCCCATCAAGCCAATCCAACTTGTGGGTGGGGCTTCTGGAAGCATGGGGTGAAATTTCTCCAGATTACCTCAGCAAATTAACAGCTAGAATGCCAAAGGTCTGCAATGCTGTAATTGCTACAAATGGAGCATTCTTTGACGAAAGCAAAGTTTGAAGGAGAAACCTTGTCAATGTCTTGACTATATTTTCTATTCATTTTGCAACTCATTTGATAAAAGTGTGAGTTTTCATGGAAAACACAAAATTGTCTGGGTGACCCCAAACTTTTGAACAGTAGTGTATGAAAGTTCACATAGAGTTTGCCAAAAAACACATTAAGGACTCCCAGACTAAATAAGATTCTCTGGTCTAATGAGACGAAGATTGAACTTTTTGGCGTTAATTCTAAGTGGTATGTGTGGAGAAAACCAGGCACTGCTCATCACCTGCCCAATACAATCCCAACAGTGAAACATGGTGGTGGAAGCATCATGCTATGGGGGTGTTTTTCAGCTGCAGGGACAGGATGACTTGTTGCAATTGAAGGAAAGATGAATGCGGCCAAGTACAGAGATATCCTGGAAGAAAACCTCTTCCAGAGTGCTCTGGACCTCAGACTGGGTCGAAGGTTCACCTTCCAACAAGACAATGACCCTAAGCACACAGCTAAAATAACAAAGGAGTGGCTTCGGAATAACTCTGTGACCATTCTTTACTGTTCACCATCCAACCTGATGGAACTGGAGAGGATCTGGAAGGAAGAATGGTAGAGGATCCCCAAATCCAGATGTGAAAAACTTGATGCATTATTCCCAAGACGACTCATGGCTGTACTAGCTCAAAAGGGTGCTTCTACTCAATACTGAGGAATGGGTCTGAATACTTATGACCATGTGATATTTCAGTTTTTCTTTATATACATTTAATATCTACATTTCTGTTTTTCTCTGTCAAGATGGGGTGCTGAGTGTACATCAATGAGAAATAAAATGAACTTTTTTGCTTTTAGCAAATGGCTGCAATGAAACAAAGAGTGAAAAATTTAAAGGGGTCTGAATACTTTCCATACCCACTGTGTATATATAATTACTCATTTGATAAAGGAAAAGGGAATTTGGGGGCATTTATTTATTTCACACACTTTTTTTTTTAAAGTGCAAAAAAATTGTAACACTTTTTTTTATGTCTCACTAGGACCCCTGAACCAGCGATGCTCTGATCGCTAGTTCAGTACTATAGACTGCATTACACAAGCATACATATGTATTGCAGTCTATAGAGGAAGTCAGCCTATGCAAATGCATTCTACGATCTCGCTGCGGGGAGATATAATACAAATCTAATACTAATACTGACCAACTGGCACTGAGTTGGAGGTGGCCGGAGGTTTTGAGGGTTTAAATATGCGGCTTGAAGGATAGGTCAGAGTCTAAGTTTATCCTAAGGCAGCGGACCCGTGAGACTGGGGTGAATGTGGTTCAATTAACTTGTCAATTCATGTGGCTGAGGGCGTAGTGCCGACTGGAGGCTTCACTGCAAAGTGTGGGGGCCACTGGGGCACCCTACCTCAGGGCGATTCCACACGTCTATATCCATTCCCTGGACATCTTATGCTTTTACTTCTCATTAAGTAAAACACCAATTTCAGCTTTATATCTTTACTGGCTGTGCAGTTTTGTCAAAAACACGTGGCCAGTAGGTTGACAATGCATTCTATGGCAAAAATAAAAAAATAATTTTATTCAAAGTCTCACCCTCTATAATTGTTACAAATAAAGATCTGTAATATCCTTTAAAAGATCCTTTCTTTTGGTTGTGTTTAAAAGGTGGCTCAATGTCAGCCTTTGAACATGTAATAACCATTAAAATAGGATTTGGTTAGTGTTAATATTGAGCAACAATAAGGAGGGGGGGGGCACCACTCCTTGAAACTCTCTCAATTTTATTATTTATAATGTGTAAAGAATATTTAATATTAATATTAGTTTATTTTTCCTGTTTCAACGCAAACTTGCTACATTACAGACAACATTCAGTATTATTCACCGTTTTAGGTAACACTAATCTAAACATTTACGCCGCAGCCTACATCACTCCCACTATGTGTCTTTTACTGTATTTAAATATGTGCCTGAAATTCACTTACTTTAATTTATAATAGTAATTTGCAAGTTTTGATGAGCGATGTTAGGGTGATTTGCTGGATAAAAGCAAGTTTTCGGCTGGAATGGAAGATAACAGTTTCAACTGACCTAGATCCACTTAAGGAGCGTCTAGTTGAATTTTTCACCAACCAGTTTGCACAATACCATCCAAGAGATGATTACAAGGAATTGTTGACACTGGCACTCCTGTTCCTTCATTCGCCAGCAAGCCCAAACATACACATCAACACTCCAGGCATTGCCATCGGGCCAGATGGATGGCCAAACTGATATACGCTCTGAAGATCTTCACGTTTCGTCATAAATTTCGTTTAACTGTGACAGGGTTAAAAAAAAAATCTGTCAATTTTGTACTTTTACTGTCCGCTTATACTTGAAGGCTTAGTACCTTTGTCAGATCCTAGCCACATAGCCGCGAAATGACTTGACATTACTGCGAGAACTCGTAGCATACAAAGGAATCAACACGCCTGTTGCTGAGGCAGCAATAAAAACTTTCAGCAGACATCTGTGGCACCTCAGAGAGATTATGGTGGGTCTAGCTTTTTTTTTTTTTTTTTTCAGTGAGGTTCCAACCGCAGAAAAGGTTGAAATGGTACTGCAGAAGGAGGGCAACTATGATTGCTCAACTCGCGTGCAGCTTGCCGGAGACCTTGTGTCACACAAGAAGCTTCATCACTTTGTATCGTCCAACACAAAAAAACTTTTCTTCATCAAGATCCTTGTCTGTGGCACACTAATGCAAGTTATATTGATGCATCCTCAAAAGTCGCCGGATTGAAAATCGTGAATGATGCCGCAGAACGCTCTATTGCACTCATGAGTACATTCAATTAGTCACTGAGCACTAAAGACCACCAGAATCATTTTATTCTCCAGTGTGTAGAGAAGCATCGCCATGACTATCCTGAACCAAATAAATCGTGTTTCGCAAAAAAAGTGAAACCGCTTTAAAATTGTTGATTTACTTTGCTGCAAGACATTCATTACAAATAATTGTTAGTTTTGTGTTGATTGAGCCACTACTAAGCAAAGTTGCAATGATACGAAATTTTGTATATGTTACAATCACACCAAAGGAAATAATTCCCAGGGGTGAGACTTAAAGATTTGCACAAAATTTTTTATAATTGTCACCCTAGTGGCCAGTAATGATATCCAACTGAAATTAATGGGGTTATGCCACGAGATGAGAACAGGAGATCCATTTTCTTGCTGCACATTCAGCCTGACTACAGCCAGGTTAAATATAGATGTGGCTAGTGGTGGAGTGCTTTACTTTGGCTGTCTGTGGCAATTCCATTGAAGTTAATGGGGGCACAGTTTACCACTAGTCATGCCTACATTCAGTCTGGCTGAATGTACAGAAGAAGGACCAGGGCTCGTGGGGGTCTCAGCAGTCAGACCCCCAACAGTCGAGTATTAATCCTCCATCCTATAGATAGCAAATAGAAACTTTTCGTAGCATTACCCCTTTAATCAATGTTTTACTTACCCCGCTTAGGCTCTATGCAGATCACTTTTTTTACATCCGTTTAATGGATGGAAAAATAGACACAAATGGATGGCCATCAGTTTACACAAACATTAATGTTAAAAAATTGATCCATTGCTATCTTTTTTGGAAGGACACAAAAGCATAGTATACAATACTTTTGTGTCAGTCGAAAAAAAGGACAGCAACAGATTTTTTTTTAACATTAATGTCTATGTAAACATATGGCCATCTGTTTGCAGCTGTTTTTTTTTGCATCTGTTAAAGAGATGTAAAAACGTCTAAGAAAATTAGAATATTGTGAAAAAGTTCAGTATGTCACCTGCCAAGGTTTCCTAAGCCTTTAAATGGTCCCTCAGTCTGGTTCAGTAGGACACACAATCATGGAAGACTCAAGTATGAATTGAATTACTGAAATGAATGAACGTTTCAAAGATATTCTAATTTACTGAGATGCACCTGTAATCGCTTCACTAATTCAATGAGGCTACGCCACTAAATCACACTCCTTTTTTTGCTTGTTTTAAACTAGTACAGTAGCGTATTTAGCTAGTAAAAATAGTAAATGCTTGTGACTTTAGGCCGCCGCCTGCCCCAGGCTCCTCCATAGTTTGTTCAATTCCTGAACAACCCCTTTAAGGATAATGTCCCATAGTGGCTTCCATACAGTATAATTTCTCATAGTGGCCCCTCTATGAGAAATTATACTGTATGGAGGCCACTGTGGGACATTATACAGTGTGCACTATGGGACATTATAATGTCCCACAGTAGCCCCTCCACACAGTATAGTATCACACAAAGTGGCCCCTATGGTTATTGTTATGAATTTACCAAATTAAAAAAAAAAAAAAAAAAAAAAAAACACTGAGGCCCATCATTGGGCCTCAGCAGTCATATGGGTTATGTCAGCATCACTATGTGTCATGACACCCATTCACAGGCCGAAGACCCACGCCAGAGCCTGGTAAAGGTGAGTTATGTTATGTTATGTCTACTAGTTATGTTAAATCCCCTCCTCTGGGCCTCTTCTCATTATACTCTGGCATAAGAAGAGACCGTAGAGTATAATATATATATACACTAGTACTAGCAGAAGGACCTGGCTTCGCACGGGTATATTTCATTTTTTGTTTGTGTAGTGGCCCCATAAGAATTGGCCAGTTTTGCACTTGACATCCAGCATAGCAGTCCACTATAGGTATAGTCTATTTATGGCTGTGTTGTTATGGAAACCTGGTAAATTTAATGTGATCTTATATTGGCTGATACATGTCATATGACTGAATCTTTAAGGACCTGCAAACTGCTATTGACTCATACAGGTCATAAATAGCTTGTTTGCTATGGAAACCTGGTGTAAAGCTGTGTGTGTGTGTGTGTGTGTGTGTGTGTGTGTGTGTGTATGTCAAGACTGAAGAACCTGCGATTTTCCATTGGTCCATAAGCATCATGTGTATCTCAGGTTGGATATCAGTGAAAAGTCTGATCAGTTGTTATGGAAAACCTGGAGTAAAGCTGTGTGTATGTGACCTTGTGTAACAGTGTCATCCACAGCGCCCTGCCCCTTTAAAGCTGACCTACAGCAGTGAAGAAAAATGGCTGGGTTGTTATGGAAACATGGAGTGTAGCTGTGTGCATGTGGCTGACAATGCCTTGTCAGATTGGAGACGGGCTTGGGTCCGCTGAGAATTTTCATTAGCTCGAGCAGCAGCCATGCATTTTGCTGAAGGGGGCATGAATAGTTTTAAAATGTTTCAATTTATAAGAATGCCAACATCCAGTATGGCAGTCCAGTCAGTGGCGTAAGTACCGGGGTAGCAGCTGCCACAGGGCCCGGGACATTAGGGGGTCCCGGTGGGCCCCTGATGTTTTTTTTTTTTTTTAATAGGCCGTTACCTGCTGGTGTAACACTAGCAGATAACAGGCCCTATTTACTTACCGATCCCCGCTCCTGCTCACGGCCACTTGCGCTTCACCTTCTGCGTTGAGGGAACATGAAAAAAAAAAACACTGTTACTTACCTCTCTTGCACTCCAGCAGGCCTCAGGCCTCCTTGGTGACGTTCCAGACATTGGTGGGCCAGTCTAACGTCATTATGCATCGCGACACATGCCTGGCTCACGTGACATCTGGTCCAACATTGAAGAGGTAGCGGGGAGTGCGCATAATACTATATGAAGGGGCCACTACGGGGCATACTAGTGTGTGCAGGGGCCACTATGGGGCATAATAGTGTGTGCAGGAATGCAGTTTGTGCGGGGGGTGGGGCGGGTGCGGGGGGTGTGCAGGGGGGGTCCCATGTCAAATGTTTGCCTTCTGGCCCAGCCATTCCTAGTTATGCCACTGAGTCTAGTATAGGTACAGTCTATTTATGGCTGTGGTGTTATGGAAACCTGGTGAATTAAATGTGAACTTATATTGGCTGATACACGTGATATGACTGAATATTTAAGGACCTGCGAACTGCTATTCAGTCATACAGGTCATAAATAGCTTGGTTGCTATGGAAACCTGTGTTCCTGAGGAGACTAAGCACCTGCGAGCTTCTATTGGCTGATAAGGGACATGTGACCATGTGTATAGCAGATGGAATATGAGTGAAAGACTTGTAGGCTTGTATTAGCTAATGCTGGTCATTTTTTGGGAATACTGTAGCTCAGGAACGCTACATCCAAGAGAGCTGAGACCCAGTCTAAAATATTCCCGGACACCTGATGTACCTGTGTGCCAAATTTGGTGAGGATCAGTCCAGTCGTTTGGTTGCGCATAAAGAACGGACAGACAGAACGCTCATTTTTCTATATATAAGAGATAGTATACAATAGCAGTTCCATTTTGGTCCAAACAAAACTGCCGAACGAATCTCACGAGTGCGAGACAACACTCTCAGTGCTTTGATTTAAAGATTCTGCCCACGGCCATCTGCGCTTCTCCTTCAGCCTCCAGGAGAGTCAGCATTGTGATATGGGACACACAAGGCCCCCTGGAGTGCTGAAGGGGAAGCATCAGTTAGTAAATAGCAGTAAGGTGCCGACTGAGCCCCCTATGGTGGACGGGCCGCATTGTAGCAGCCGCAACTGATGCAGTGCCACCAATGACCTGGTCTGTAATTTTTACTAAAAAGATGGCAACATCCAGTTTTCACAGTGCTTGTTTTGTGCCTCATAAGCAGCTTCAGAAATGTCTGAAAGTTCTCCAACTGATTTCAATAGGAAGCAGCTAGCTTCTTTTATCAGCTACTAAAAGAAGTAGTGTGGAGGTACACCTGCCTTCAGGATGTAAATAAAATACCAGCTCCAAGTCAAAACTTGCATTCAAATTGCAATGGCCTAAAAACCTACAAACTAGAGAGATTAATCACATACATTTCTTAACATTGATGGATTCTTGGCACCAGCTTACTAATCATACCAGTCTTTTTTTGGTTCCTAACCAATTAGATACATTACAACCACACCACTGTTAAAACCCATTTCTATCACTGCACAAGAAAAGTTTTCCTAGGACAACCCTTTAAATATTATGTTGGCCAAAAACACTTCCGGCCAAAAACAATCACTACTGTTTACTTAAATTGTAGCACGGCCATGTCTTACGAAGTCGAATTCCATTATGAGCCATTCTGTATGTATGCATATAAAAAGTTTGGGATAGGTGAAGATCATTACCATGTGTGATGATGACAACCACGCCGCTGTTAGAGCTCATTCCTATCACTACACAACACACTCCCCGACGTAGAAAGAATGCCGATACTTGCTGTCACACGTTAAATCCTGGCAGATTTCCTAAGGGTAAAGGCTAAATACTATACTCGGTAGATCGTGTCTAGAATGGCGTTGCTCCTGGTAGGTATGATGTCACGGGAAGGGGCGGGCTCTCTTACATCACAGATCTGTGCTCTATAGAGGAAACGGGAGTCGAGCACGTATGTATAGAGAACAGAAAGCAGTGAGGTGTTTTGTGGGACTGTTTGATGGAAGGGGAGAGATAACATTGTTTTTCATAGGACTACATGTTGGAGGAGGGGGAGGGAGTCATGTATTTACATGGGACTACATGTTGGAGGAGGCTGAGGGGAGGGAGGGAAGGATGTAGTTATATGGCACTGCATGTTGGAGGAGGCTGAGGGAGGGAGTGATGTATTTACATGTTGACAGCATGGTGAGGGGCTGAAAAGAGAGTGATGTTTTACATGGGGCTGTATAATGGAGGGTCTGGGGTATTGGTTTGGTGTTTAGGGTGGGATAGGAGTCCCTGGGGTGCCTTTGGCATTAAGGGAGTCCCTTGGGTTCTGCTAGCATCTAAGGGGGGGGGGGTCCTTGAGATGCTGCTGGCATTAAGAGGGGCAGAGGACCTTGGGGTGCTGCGGGCATCTAAGGGGGGGAAGGGGTCTTTGGGGTCCTGCTGGCATCTAAGGGAGGGACAGGGGTGCCATTGGCGTCTAAATATGGGAGCATGCGTCCTTGGGATGCTTCTGGCATCTGAAGGGTGGTAGCGGTCCTTGCAATGCTGCTAGCTTCAAGGGGAGGGAGGCTCCAATGGTCCTTGGGATGCTGCTGGCATCTAAGGGAGGGAGGGGTGCTTCTGACATATAGGGGAGCACAGGGAACGTTGGGGTGCTGCTGGCATGAATAGGGGGCAGTGGTCCCTGGAGTGCTTCGGGCAACTAAAGAGGGTGGAGACATGGGTGCCAATGACATCTAAATATGGGGGCATGCATCATTAGTGTGCAGCTGGCATCTAAAGTTGGGGGCAAGGGTCCCTGGGGTGCTTCTAGTATCTAAAGGTAGAGGACACAGGTTCCTGGGGTGCCATTGGCATCTAAAATGGGTGTAGGGGTCCTTAGGGTACTGCTTTCATGTAATGAGGGGCAAGGTCTTGTGGGGATCGGGTCCCTGGGGGGCTGTTGCATGTGTCTGTGTGGGGGTTCCTGGGATACTGCTTGTTTGTGAGAGGGGGTTCTAGAGGTGGTCCTAGGGCCCTGCCACCTGTGTGCATGTTTGGGTGGGTCCCTGGGGTGCTACCTGTGTGTGAAGGGGTGCTGGTGGTGGACCCTTTCGGTACTTTCACCTGTGTGCATGTGGCGGAGAGTCCAAAGGGTTTCCAGTACCTGGGGGTCTACTGTCTGTGTTGTGATCTGGGCCCTGGGGGGCTTCCACCTGTGTGCTGGGGAGATCCAGACCCTGGGAGGCTGCTGCCTGTGTGCTAGGGGTCTGGTCCCGGGGGGCTTGTCGTTTGTGCCTTCGGAAGGGGCGGTCCCTGAGGGGCTGCTGCCTGTGCGGGGTGCTGTCTTCATGTAAGTAGGGGGTCTCTAGGGGTGCTGCCTGTGTGTGAGGGACGACATTGGGGGGCTGCTGCCTGTGTGCATGTGAGGGGGATCCATGAGGGGCTGCCATATTTGTGGTGGGGGGGTCAATTCCCTGGGGGGTTGCCGCCTATGTGTTGGTGGAGGGGGTCCCTGAGGAGTGTCGCTATACGGGTATGTGTGAAGGAGGTGGTTGTGGGGGTCCTGGGAGAGGGGGATGCTTGTATGTGGGCAGGGTTGTGGGGCTGTGTAAATCACGTGGCTCTGGTTACATAGCCCAAGGATGCTGGGGTTATAACATACAGTAGTGATCTCCTGTCCCTCTATGTTAAATGTATTCCCACTCTGCCTGCATTATAAATAGAATGGTCCCCACAGCCTACTGCCCTACCTTTTCATGTCTACAGAGTGAGCTGTATGCATAAACATTGTGCACTGCTCACTCTCCAACCCTGCAATGATCGGTGGCATCAAACTGATGCTCATTGCTGTGTAAAGAGGTTACCCACAAGTGTAAACCCTTGACTGTGACTAACCCCTGCACTTAGGTTTAGTTGTGGTCAAGTTATGACAACAATTAACCCTTTCTAGTGCATGAGTTAGCAACTCTAACAAATGTTAGGGTTACTACACTGTCTCTGTATAGCAGCCTTAGGCAGGGTTCACACTACCGTTGGAGTCCGTTATGAAGGTGTCCGTTAAAAAAAAAAAAAAAAAAAAAACTGATCCAATTAATTCAGTTCAGTTAAAAATTAGTTCAGTTAAAAAAAACGGACACATTAGCATCAGTTAGTGTCCGTTTTTTAACATTGTCAGTTTTTTGTTTTTTTTGTTTGTTTCTCCTTTCTAAGCATGCGCAGGAAAAAAACAGACATATAAAATAACGGACAGTAACTGATGGCTATCAGTTACTGTCCGTTACCCATAGACTTCAATGTTAAAAAAATAACGGACACTTGCTGTCCGTCAAGAATCAAAAAGTCCTGCATGTAGGATTTTTTGCGAAGACAAAAAAAGGACTTCTGACGGATTTGGTGTAAACGGACACAATATAAAAACCCATTGAAATGAATGGAAATTTTAACGGATTTCTGACGGTTCAGCTAGTGTCCGATGCTAAAATCTTGTAACAGAAAATAGCAACGGACACTACTGACGGTCACCAACGGTAGTGTGAACGCCCCCTTAAGGAACATTAGGGCTTCTATACTTTATTTAGAACAAAATACTATTGGGCAAATAACAAAATATGTGGGACAAGTAATAACAAGTCAAAAAACAAATTCATGCCCACACAGAAGTAAAAATCAAATCTCATAATTTCTTGATAAATTAATAAAAACATGGGGGAATGACAAGGAAAAACCAATAGAAGATATACACAAAGGAAGGAAACCTAGGGAATCAAACAATGAATAAATATGGTAAATCAAAGAAAGCACAAATACGTATATGATCAAAATCGCAATCAGGATCTATGTGTAAAAATACACCTATAAACAATCAAAAACTTTGCCACAGATCATAATATACTAAAGGTGCTAAGAAGACCATATATAACATATATATAACAGATAAAAACCCTGAAAATACCCACCTAAGAAACTGATCCCTCAGACTTTATTTGTATAGCAGGCTGTCTGTGTTCTACCCCATATTCATTAATATAACGTGCCCCCTGAAGTCCACCCAGTGTGCCTGGGGAGAAATGGTGAACTGTATTCACCACTGACTCCCTAGACCTCTCGCACTCAGTGATTGAATTGCTGATTACCCAAGAAGGGGTTAATCATGACATGACTGTGGTTAAGGCTAAGACCCCACAAAGCGCCCCACAGCAAAAAAGTGCTTTAGGAAAAACCACAGCAGGAACGCATCACAGTTCTTCCCGCAGCGCTTTGCACAGAAAGTTCATAGAGGTTTCCTCTGCAGACTTTCTGCTTCAATTATACCTATAGGGAAACTGCCAGCGTTTCCGTAGGTATAATTACATACATGCTGTAATTTCCAAAACCGCAACAGTTTTTGAAATTGCAGTGTGTTCACGGCACGTATTTTACCGCAAAGTCGCTAGAATCCCATCCTGTTTGCCGATAATCATTATAAAACTCTATATGTTAATGTCCCTTTTGGCCAGTTACAGTGCTGGCCAAAAGTATTGGCACCCCTGCAGTTCTGTCAGATAATACTCAATTTCTTCCTGAAAATGATTGCAATCTCAAATGCTTTGGTAATAATATCTTCATTTAATTTGTCTTCAATGGAAAACCACAAAAAGAATTGTCAAAAAGCCAAATTGGATATAATTCCACACCAAACATAAAAAAGGGGGTGGACAAAAGTATTGGCACCCTTTGAAAAATCAGGTGATGCTTCTCTAATTTGTGTAATTAACAGCACCTGTTACTTACCTGAGGCACATAACAGGTGGTGGCAATAACTAAATCACACTTGCAGCCAGTTGAAATGGATTAAAGTTGACTCAACCTCTGTCCTGTGTCCTTGTGTGTACCATATTGAGCATGGAGAAAAGAAAGAAGACCAAAGAACTGTCTGAGGACTTGAGAAGCAAAATTGTGAGGAAGCATGAGCAATCTCAAGGCTACAAGTCCATCTCCAAAGACCTGAATGTTCCTGTGTCTACCGTGCGCAGTGTCATCAAGAAGTTTAAAGCCCATGGCACTGTGGCTAACCTCCCTAGATGTAGACAGAAAAGAAAAATTGACGAGAGATTTCAACGAAAGATTGTGCGGATGGTGGCTAAAGAACCTCGACTAATATCCAAACAAGTTCTAGCTGCCCTGCACTCCGAGGGTACAACAGTGTCAACCCGTACTATCCGTCGGCGTCTGAATGAAAAGGGACTCTATGGTAGGATACCCAGGAAGACCCCACTTCTGACCCAGAGACATAAAAAAGCCAGGCTGGAGTTTGCCAAAACTTACCTGAGAAAGCCAAAAACTTTTTGGAAGAATGTTCTCTGGTCAGATGAGACAAAAGTAGAACTTTTTGGGAAAAGGCATCAACATAGAGTTTACAGGAAAAAAAAAGAGGCCTTCAAAGAAAAGAACATGGTTCCCTGATGTTTTGGGGTTGCTTTGCTGCCTCTGGCACTGGACTGCTTGACCGTGTGCATGGCATTATGAAGTCTGAAGATTACCAACAAATTTTGCAGCATAATGTAGGGCCCAGTGTGAGAAAGCTGGGTCTCCCTCAGAGGTCATGGGTCTTCCAGCAGGACAATGACCCAAAACACACTTCAAAAAGCACTAGAAAATGGTTTGAGAGAAAGCACTGGAGACTTCTAAAGTGGCCAGCAATGAGTCCAGACCTGAATCCCATAGAACACCTGTGGAGAGATCTCAACATGGCAGTTTGGAGAAGGCACCCTTCAAATCTCAGGGACCTGGATAAATTTGCCAAAGAAGAATGGTCTAAAATTCCAGCAGAGCATTGTAAGAAACTCATTGATGGTTACCGGAAGCGGTTGTTCGCAGTTATTTTGTCTAAAGGTTGTGCTACCAAGTATTAGGCTGAGGGTGCCAATACTTTTGTCCGGCCCATTTTTGGAGTTTTGTGTAAAATGATCAATGATTTGACATTTTTTTCATTCTCTTTTGTGTTTTTTTCATTGCAAGCAAAATAAATGAAGATATTATTACCAAAGCATTTGTGATTGCAATCATTTTCAGGAAGAAATTGAGTATTATCTGACAGAATTGCAGGGGTGCCAATACTTTTGGCCAGCACTGTATGACCATACTGCAGGATCCTCCCTATAGTAACTCCACTCTAGCTTGTCCTGTAGTGAGGTGACTAGATTGGAGTTTCTAGTAGCAGCTCCTGTATGCAACTCCATTCTAGTCATTTCAGTAATGAACAGTCTGCATATGATTTGGTTCTAGCAGGTCCTACCGCCAGCAACTCTAATCTAGTCGCCTCAGTAATGAATTGTCTAGAATGGAGTTGCTCCTGGTAGGTCCTCCCTCCAGCAATTCCATTCTAGACCGTTTTAGAGCTGTGTTACTAAATGGGTTGGCAAGCTATGGTTGAGGCTTGGTGGATTTGGCAAGCTGTGGGGCTAAGCTATATGGGATGGCAAGGTTGATAACTTTGTGAGATGTACAGGTGCATCTCAATAAATTAGAATATCTTAGAATCATTTATTTCAGTAATTAAATTAAAAAAAGTTACCTCCTATATTTTCTAGATTTTTTACACACAGTGTTCTATTTCAAGTGTTTTATTTCTGTAAATTATGTTTTAATTCTGTTGATTATGGATTACAGGTAATGAAAACCCAAATCTAAGAAAATGTGAATATTGTAAAAAGTTCAGCATTGTAAATTCAGTGTGTCACCTTCCAAGGTTACCTAAGCCTTTAAATTGTCCCTCAGTCTGGTTCAGTAGGACACAATCATGGAAGACTGCTATTTATGAATTGAATTACTGAAATGGATGAACGTTTCAAAGATATTCTAATTTATTGAGATGCACCTGTACTACTGTGGGGGATATGGTAAGCCATGACACTGTGGGGTGCATGTGTGTGCTCCATGCAGTGAAGGTACATTTGGGGTGGGTCTGGAGGTGCACGGGAGGCTCATGAAGAATGACAGAAGGACAGAGGAGCCTCTTAAAGAAGAAGTTACAGGTCTGTGAGAGCCAGAAATCTTGCTTGTTTGTAGGTGACCAAATACTTATTTTCCACCATAATTTGCAAATAAATTCTTTAAAAATCAGACAATGTGATTTTCTGGATTTGTTTTCTCATTTTGTCTCTCATAGTTGAGGTCTATCTATGATGTCAATTACAGGCCTCTCTCATCTTTATAAGTGGCAGAACTTGCACAATTGGTGGCTGACTAAATACATTTTTCCCCACTGTAAATCCCAACACTGGAAAGGACATCATCTATATAAAACCTTCTAAGTATAAGATACATGGAAAAGGTCCTTCTGGAGTATGATAAATAGCCAATTCAGTGTGAGTCGGCTATATACCCTGTTTCCCTGAAAATAAGACAGTGTCTTATATTAATTTTTGCTCCTAAAAATGTGGCAAGTCTTATTTTCAGGGGATGTCTTATTTTTCATGAACAAGAAATCACATTTATTGTTGAACAAAAAAATAAGTTTGGCATGTCCCAGCTCATCTGTGCATACCCCTGCTAAACATTAGCGTTATCTGATCAAATAAAAAAGTTCTTACTGGTATGTTGTGTTTGCTGCACAAATAACATGTAGAGCGTTGCAGCCACTGCTGCCTCCAGGGACCATTGTGTATGGGTGAGCGATGTTCCGTGTATGCAAAGGAGAGCCTGCTGCTGCCGCTGCTCTGTGTCCATTGTCCCTGCTGCTCTGGTATGAGCTGGGAGAGCCCCGCTGCCGCCACCGCTGTCCCTACTGTATTGGTACTGGGAGGGAGGGATTGGCGAAAGCTGAAGCGATGACTGCCGCTAGGTCTTATTTTCAGGGGAGGGGTTATATTTCTAAGCTTGTAAAAAATTGCGCTAGGTCTTATATTCAGAGAATGTCTTACTTTCAGGGAAACACGGTACTATCACTGAAAAGGACCTCGCCAGTATGAAACCTTGCAAATATATGATACATGGAAAAGGTCCTTATGGATTATAGTAAATAGCCAGTTCAGTGTGAGTCTGCTATGTACTATCACTTAAAAAGACCTCACTAGTATGCAACCTTGTAAGTATATAATATATGGAAAAGATCCTTAGGGAGAATAGTAAATAGCCCAAATAGATCCCAGAGTATAATAATCAGAGGCCCAGGGTAAGTGATTAAAATAAACACTGTACTCACCTTACCTCACCTCTCCTGGGAATCCGGCTGTCTGCATCCTCATCCTCGCTCCTTTTCTTCCTTGTGACAGAGGTCCTGCTCCCCAGATGTCACTGCTGGGGCCTGTGATTGGGCCTCAGCAGTCATGTGCAGGCGCGATGATGTCATTACGCCGGCAAGCTCCACATGACCGCTGGGAAGCAATCACAGGCCCCAGCAGTGAGACCTGGGGAGCAGGACCTCAGTCACCGGAGTGGACAGGTGAGTGTAAGTATTTTTTTATTTTTAATCACCGCGGGAGGTGCCGAGGGGGACATGTAGCATGGCGGAACCCCTTGTATGCCGCAGTCATGTTTGACTGCGGCATCCAAGGAGTTAAAACCCCGATTGGAGCTGTGCGATTCTTTACCACAAAGTGTGAGGAAATCCGGATTCGATGTGAATCAAATATTTCCTGAAATTCGGATCGAATTCCACTTCGTCAGCTTTGATTCGCTCATCTCTAGAGGTTGCTTCAGCAATTTATCATAAAATTTGGAATAAGTGTTTTTCATGGCATGGATCCTCTCCTCCTGATTTATCCAAGCATAATATTTCTCAAATTTTGGACTTCCTCCAGGAAGGTCTAGAATAGGGCTTTCTCTTAGTACCCTCAAGGTTCATATTTCAGCTTTAGGGGTGATCTTTGACACTGCATTAGCTGAACATTGTTGGGTCAAGAGGTTCTGTAAGGCATTTGCCAGATTGAAACCTAAACTATCCAACTTAACCGTGTCATGGGATATGAACTGGGTCTTGTCAGGTTTAATGCTGCATTCCTTTAAACCCTTACAAAATTCCTCTTTGAGAATGCTAACCCGAAAAACTGTGTTTAGTCGCTATTACCACGGCTTGATGAATAAGTGAGATCCAAGCTGTCTCTGTTAATGAACCTTTCCCTACTGTCCTGGAGGATAAAATCATTCTGAAAACAAACCCAGCGTTTCTTTCCAAGGTGGTCACTGACTTCCACAGGTCACAAGATATTGTGTTACCCTCTTTTTTCAATAATCCAAAAAATAGGCTAGAAGAGTCATTTTACATTCTGAATGTACATTGGGCGGTTTTGGCCTACCTGCAAATAACAGAATCCTGGCAGATGAATAAAAATCTGTTTATCTAATTCTAAGGTCCTAACAAAAGCAAGAAATCCTGTAAAATCTCTCCTTCGGGCATAAAGTCTTGCAGGCAGTAGTCCCTCCCTAATGTAAGTGTTATCTGGTATTTCTCTGGTTTTGGTGCTGTCATGTTGGTGAGGTTAAAGGTAGAATTATGCCTTACCAATAATTCGGTTTCACGAGCCACCATGACAGCACCTCTGAATTTCCCTCCCTTGGATGTTTTATTGTACTTTATATGAGTGATCCCATTATTTATAAAACCACTGAGGGGGGAGGGTGCTTTTAAGCTCTCTGTGTTCCTGTTCCTATTAAGGTCAAGGGTCAATCTCTCCGATTTTGGTGCTGTCATGGTGGCTCGTGAAACCAAATTATTGGTAAGGCATAATTCTACCTGTTAGTGGACTGGCTCTCAATTGTTTGGGTCCCCTGACAGGCCTAACCGACGGAGAGCCTGGCGCAGATGTGATCCTAGCCTTACTCTAGTAACCCCATCACATTAGACGCCATTGGCTGGTTTATTCCATGAGAGCAGACAATACTAGACTGGGGCAGGTAAGTAGGATCATTGTGGGGGTTTTGGCTTTTTTGGTTTTGATAGACTATGTTGGTTAACCATTTGGAGGTGTTTTAATTATTTTTTTTTTTTTTTAGGTTAATGAGGGTTGTGTGGAGTGTTTTATTTCAATAAAATATATATTTTTTTTAATGTCTGTGTTTGTTTTATTAATATTGCTGTACGTGGGGCTTATTGTTATCCATAGACCCTATGCTAACCCACTTCTACAGAAAGTACCGAGACCATGAACCTACTTGCAGCAACTCCATTCTAGTCAGTTCTGTAGTGAGACATCTAGAATGGAGTTGTTGTAAGGAGGACCTACCTATAGTAACTATATACTCAAAAATCAGATGCATAGCCATATGTCAGAATTTAGATTTATGCCAGACAAGAATTGCCATAGATTTCCAAGAAACATGAAAGTGGTGTGAGTTATAATAAATATGTCAGGCCAAAGCATCGCCACCCTGCTCAGACCACATTCAACTGTTCCCATTGACTAGAATGTAAAATACATTATGGATGCTGTCTTCTGTCTCCATATTTCTTACGTCATGTTTGTTTACTTTTGTAAAGGAAGAAAAAGTCCTGCATGCACGACTTGCTTCCGTTAGAAAAGTGAACAAAAATTACAGAAGGCAGCGTCCATCATGTTGTTTGTGTGCTTGGTAAGTAGTGAAGAGACCACAGCAATCAATATCGTAGCCCCAGATAAATCCTTTAATTAGCACCTTCATGTAACTCTAGGGTGAGGCCACATAAAGTAGGACTGATCCAAAATACATTCAGCACAGTATAGTAAACAATTGTAAAGTGAATGCCTGATTTTACCAGAAAACAGCCGTTTCACTCACAAAACTGCTGCCGATGTTACAAGCCGTGTGGCTTCTGGGTGATTCACTAAATATAAGCAGTATACAGTACTCACAATAGTAAGCCTACATTCACACCACAGTGAATAATGGTCATGTGATGTCCTTTATTTTAATGAACATCACATGGCAGAATTAAATTCAATGTATGTGAATGTGGCTATTCACATGTCCATTTCATGGACTGTCAAACAATAGAACATGGATTTCTCATCTCATGGATTTCTCCATACGCTGCAAAGGAATTGTATTTTTTTTCTCAAATGCCCTCCATGACAGCAATACAGGAGGGTGTAACTCCACCCACTATTAGGGACAGGAAAATGCACACAAGAGGATAAATAGCCCCTCTCTACCTCCCTCTTCAGTGTTTTTTCCTGTCCCTATTAGTGTGCAGACAAGAGGTTTTTGTGTGAACTTACCTGGCAGAGTGGGATCCAGTGTGGCTGTTCCTACAGTTTCTCTGGCCTGTTGTGTCCATTACTTGTTTGCTAGAGCCTGCATTCTGCGCTGGAATGCAGACCAATGTCACTTCTGGTTTTGGGAAAAAGGTGCCAAAAAGATGCAAATTTGAAAAGTTTGGCATCCTAAAGTAGCAAGTCGACCAGAAACATTCCTATTGGTGGAATGGAGTATGCAGGTCATCAGAGGCAGGTTTAAAAAGCCTTTCAGTTCAGAGGCTTTCTCCTCAAGATAGGACTGTCTGTGTCTATTGGTCATAATGCCTGGAGATGAGTCCTCTAGAGTGGTGTATGAGCTTGGTGTACCCCCTGCCCCAGTGAGTAATCTGGTAATGGGTTGTTACATGGTATGTATATTGGGGTTCTCATTTCCTTTTATTGTTAATATATTTATTTTAGGAAAAAGAAGCTAAAGATCTTACAAATCTAAGAAAATGGCTGTACTTAAAAAATGTGTCATCTGTGGAAAAAAGCTTTATTCCACTTCCAAAAAATACTTATGTCAGTCATGCAGTGAAAAAATAATTAAAGAGGAACAGCATTCATTAATGGAAGAAATTAATGGGATAGTTTGGCATGAAATCCAATTCTCCCTAGCTTCTTTTTCCCATACCTTTTCCTCTGCTGAACCACAACCTGCGGCTAAGAAGAGGAAATTAATTACAGAACCAGACAATAGTGATGTTTACATCTCATCTGTGTCCGAGGATTTCCTTGAGGAAGGGGAGTTACCTGGGTATTGAGGATAGATACTACTTCTCATACGAAGTGAAAGTCTCCAACTTGACCTCCCCCCACACCTCTCCTCCAGGAATAACACATCACAAAGACCAGAAGATCAAGACTCCCCACAAAGAGAGACTGAAGACAAAAGAGACAGTCTCAACCTGGTCTGAGACCTTTTACCTCCCCTAGTCTCCTCCCTAATGGAGGTCACCAGGAGGAGGATCCCCGCCCCCCTCTCTACATCTCTAAGAATATTTTTTCTTTATAATTCCTCTCCCGATGACTATAGAGTCGGGGCGGCGGTATGATAGGGTTTGTGGTGAGATCCCCAACATGTGGACCCCAAGGGTGACACCCCAATCCCCTTTGGGTAAGGAGATCAGTGCCTGGACCTTTTCCGGGCTTTGAACTGTGAAATAAACAATCCCAAGACAAACAATGACGTCAGGATGGTTGGGGGCAAGTTGTCCAGGTTTGCCATACCCTGGAAAGAAATAACATCCAACCCGTACATCCTGAATTCTATAACAGCTTGAAAATAGAATTTTAAACCTATCCCCCCCCCCTGCCGAAAGAGTAGAGATTACATCCTTACCATCTCCTTGTCAAAACTCTCTTACCGGGCTTCTGGAGACCAATGGCTGGGATCTGTAGTGTAACAGGTAGTATACTGGAACTTGTAGTGCACTGGTAATAGCTGGTATCCACAATGCAGCAGGCAAAATGCTGGGACTTGTAGTGCACTGGTAATAGCTGGTATCCCCAGTGCAGCAGGCAGTAGCAGATTGCCACAATGCAGCAGGCAGAATGCTGGAACTTGTAGTGCACTGATAATAGCTGGTGTCCCCAATGCAGCAGGCAGAATGCTGGAACTTGTAGCGCACTGGTAATAGCTGGTTTCCACAGTGCAGCAGGCAGTAGCAGGTATACACAGTGCAGCGGGCAGTAGCAGGTATACACAGTGTAGCGGGCAGTATAGGACCAACTGAGATCAGTAGGCCCCAGCTCAAGAATAGTCAGAAGCAGAGTTCAAACACAATACTCAGGCACTGAGTGATCAGGTGCAGAAATTCAAATAATTATCAGGCAGGAACCAGGATGGCCATGAACAGAAAACACACAAAATGCCATCTTGCTAAGGAGCTGGTACTGGCAAAACAAAGAGTTCATCAATAAAGATTCTGACACTCCTACTCTTCACCTGGCTGTAATGGAAGGTGTCCAGAAACTACTGGACATGGAAGTAATTTGTCCTGTCCCCCCCCCCCCCCAGAGATAAGGAAAGTAATTATTACCGTCTGTTTATAGTAAAAAAAAAAACAAAAAAAACACAAGTGGGGCATGCAGAATAATTATAATTTTAAAAAGCAACAGATAAAAAAGACACTTTCAGAGCCAAAACCTGCCAAGATAAACAGCCATTTCGTTCCTTTCGAGGCTACAATCCTGGATATAAAACCAAGGGTAAAACAGGAAGATGGAGTTACCCTAAGGGGGGGGGGAGAGGAAAAATATCTTCTTCAACCCAAATAAAAAATCCCAAGACAAACAATGATGCCAGGAAGGTCGGGGGAAGGTTATCCAGGTTTTCCGTACCATGGAAAGAAATAACATCCAACCTGTACATACTGAATTCTAAAACAAACGGCTTAAAAATAGAATTTCCAAGCTGTCAGGAACTGAGCTCACTGAGTCTTGAACCCTTGCCTTCCTGGCAATGTTCTGCAGCCTTGCCCATTTTGCCATTGAGAAGTCTGTTTGTTCTGTGCCTTGCTTAGTCTGGTTCTGGTCTTTTCCATTGGAGTAATTGGCTTATGGATATCACCTGCTATGTGACCAATCACAGTTTAGCTAGTCCCATATAAACCCACAGCATACTTCGTTTTGTGCCAGACTATTCTGGTCTGGCTGTTCCTTGTTTATCCTGAGCCACACCACCACTCTACTGTTCCTGTGTGCCGAACTCTGCAAATGTCTGACCACGGCTGATCTACTTTTCCTGTGTACCGAACTCTGCAAATGTCTGACTATGGCTGATCCACTTACTCCTGTGTACCGAACGCTGCAAACATCTGACCACAGTTTCCTCTTCTCCTGAGGTACTGCTCCTGCATCTCTTACTATTAAAGTACTATACTGTTTGCCTCACCAATTGGACTCCATATCTGATAACTAGCATCCCCCCGAAAGAGTAGTGATTACATCCATACCATCTCCCACTCTTCACCTGGCTTTGATGGAAGGTGTCCAGAAACTCCTGGACATGAAAGTAATTTGTCCTGTTCCCCCCTTAGCGATAGGTAAAAGTCATTATTCCCGTCTGTTTATAGTAAATAAAAACAAGTGGGGCATACAGGATAATTATAAACTTAAAACCGTTAAACAAATTTATTCTTTCTCATTGATTCAAGATGGAATCAGTAAAGTCCACAATTCCCCTGGTAGGGCAGGACCATTTCATGGCCACTATTGATCTTCAGGATGCGTACTATCACATCTCTATTCATCCTGTCTACCACAAATTTATAGTCCAGCATGGGGAGGAAACACTCCATTTCCAGTTTCAGACCCTCCCCTTTGGAATATGATCAGCCTCGAGGATATTTATGTTAGGATTCCGATGCAGGGCCAAAATGACATGCAATAAAATACAGGAGAGTAGCAGCAGAAATGGGCTGACAACTGCGAGCAGTAAAAATGCTATTTAAAGGGAATACACCTCTGCGAACCAAGACCAACCCCAGATGCCTTCACCAGAGCTCCTCGCAAGAAGAGATGGCCTTTCGCTGAATCTGAAGGCCAGAATTGTCACCAGAACAGAAAGTGTATCACAAATAAATGCACTGCAGCAGAAGCCTACACCAAATCCACACACTACTCACAGGAGCAAAGATCCAAGAATGGTAGTCAATCACAGGTCTGCAGCTGAGGAGACAAAAGAGTAATCAAGTAACGTAGCCAGAAGTCAAAATACACACGTGGACAAAATTGTTGGTACCCCTCATTTAATGAAAGAAAGACCCACAATGGTCACAGAAATAACTTGAATCTGACAAAATTAATAATATATAAAAATTCTATGAAAATGAACAAATGAAAATCAGACATTGCTTTTCAACCATGCCTCAACAGAATTTTAAAAAAAATAAAGTTATTTCTGTGATCATTGTGTGTTTTCTTTCATTAAACAAGGGGTATCACAATTTTGTCCACGTGTGTAGATGTGAACAACAAGAGGACAGCAATCAAACTGGAGTACTACAAGTTTTACCAGCAATACTAGTTTAGTAAGGAGGGGTTATAAAGGCCTGCTCAGGCACTGATTGAAAAGGCCTGAGGGTCAGGGGAGGAAACTTCCCCATGTTGACACGGCAACCTTACAGCAGAAACATTCCAGACAATTTATGAAGGTGATGGTGGAATTAGTATCCTTCCTAAGGAAACAAAATCTGATAGTGGTTCCTTATTTAGATGATTATTTAGTGGTAACCCAGTCTTATTCTCTTCTCCAAATTCAGGTTCAGACAGTGTGTCAGACTCTGCAAAAAGTAGAATGGATCATAAATTGGGAAAAATCCAACATAGTCCCAAAGTATTGAAAAAATATTACTGGATATCCTACTCGATTCCTATCTGCAGATGTCCTTTCTTCCTTCAGACAAGATAGTGGCTCTAATATCCAAAGACACAATCTTTCAGAGGAAAGCAAAAGTATCCATAAGAAAAGCAATGTCAGTGCTGGGGTCAATGACCTCTTGCATCCAGGCAGTTCCTTGGGCTCAAGCTCATTCATGAGATCTCCAATCCCTGATAGTATCAAATTGGATCCAGAATCATTAGACAATAATATTCATGTGTCTCACTAAGTGAAAACCTCCATTCAATGGTGTAAGCAGAGCTCAAATCTACAACAGGGCATCCCTTGGAACCCCTCTCTAGTAATTCAAATTACTACAGATGCAAGCAGATTGGGTTGGGGAACAATCCTCTCTCAGAAAAAGGTACAGGGAGTATGGTCCACGGCTCTCCGTAGCCATTCCTTCAATTTCCTAGAGCTAAGGGCAGTATGGGAGGCCTTAAAAGTAACCAGACATTTTGATAAAAGACTCTCACGTCAGGAAATTGTCAGACAACATAACCTCAGTAGCATTTCTGTGCCACCAGAGAGGTACTCGATGGTGGAATCCTCAAGCTCTCTCAGCACAAATATTCTCCTGGGCAGTGAGATACCTAACATCTATTTTGGCTCTCCATCTAAAGGGATCTTCAAACTGCCAAGAGGATTTTCTGAGCAGGAAACATCTAAACCCTGGAGATTGGAAGACAGAAATCTTCCAGCAGGTTTGTCAGATCTGAGGAACTCCAGAAGTGGACCTATTTGCCAATCATCACGCAAATGCAAAAGTTCCTCAGTCCTTTCCACTCAACCCAAGAGAACCTTGTCTATGGGTAGATGCCCTCTCCGAAAATTGTTTGGCGTCGAAACGCGTTGCCTTACCTGTACCAATAATAAGTGGAGTATATGTTCGAAAAAAAAAAATATTGATTTTTAACTGCTTGGTCTATTTATAACTGACTATCCAAGCAGCGCTCAAGCACATCCTTTTTTCCTTTATATTTTTCTCCCGAAATTGGGAGTTCACCCTGCCATATGCTTTACCTCCGTTCCCTCTACTCACAAAGGTTCTGCAGAAGATCATGAGAGGGAATCTGAAGATCATCCTAATAGCACCGGTATGGCCTATAGGAGCGTGGTTTGGGCTTCTAAACAATCTCAAAGTAGCAGAACCAATGGTGCTTCTGTTAATTTGAGACCTTGTACATCAGGGGCTGGTATTTCATCCAGATCCCCCAAAACTCTAGTTAGCAGCCTGGCTTCTGTGGTCTCCATTCTGAAATCAAGAAAACTGTCGGTTATTCAAACCTTTCAGACTGGAAGAAAAGTTTCCTTTACTGGAGTGGCAGTAGTGCTCCTGATATCAACCATCCAAACATAGCAAGAATCTTAGATTTTTTGCAAGCTGGTCTGGATAAGGGTCTAAAACCTAGTACTCTAAAGGTACAAATGTCAGCCCTTTAATAGTTATTCTTATTTTGACTTAGCAAACCATCGTTGGGTTAAAAAATGTTTCTGGAGTCTGCAGGCTTCTCCCAAGGAAGAAGATTTTACTTCCACAGTGGGATCTCAACATGGTCTTCAAGGGCCTGACTCTCTGCGCTTTTGAGCCAATTGCTGACACTAATGTAAAATAGCTGTCCTGGAAAGCGGCTTTTCTGGTTGCCATAACATCTGCAAGGAGAGTTAATGAAATCCAGGCCCTTTCTACTAGAGAACCTTTCATACATTAGATGTGAGAAGAACTATCCTTTCTTATCTTGGAGCCACTTCCAGCTGGAGAAGGGATGAGAATCTTTTTAATTAGTTTTGTGGCCCTAAGTTAAAAAAAAGCTATCGAAAACATCTCTTGCCAATTGGATTAAAATGCAATTTGTAAGGCCTGTCTGTGTCAGGGCTTATCTCCCCCAAAACATCTTAAGGTCGGGGCCCAACGTGGCGTAAATGCCTCGATTTGCCCGCTGCGGAAAAAATCGCGGCGATTTACAGTCAGAGCAAAGTGGATGGGATTCTAGTGAATCCCATGCCCACTTTGCGGTAAAAACCACGCTGCAGACATGCGGCAAAACCATGCCGGTTTTGAAAATCGCAGGATGTCAGTTACAGTGGGGAAAAAAGTATTTAGTCAACCACCAATTGTGCAAGTTCTCCCACTTAAAAAGTTGAGAGAGGCCTGTAATTGACATCCGAGGTAGACCTCAACTATGAGAGAAAAAAAAAAAAAATTAGAAAACAAATCCAGAAAATCACATTGTCTGATTTTTAAAGAATTTATTTGCAAATTATGGTGGAAAATAAGTATTTGGTCAATAACAAAAGTTCATCTCAACACTTTGTTATATGTCCTTTGTTGGCAATGACAGAGGTCAAACATTTTCTGAAAGTCTTCACAAGGTTGGCATACACTGTTGCTGGTATGTTGGCCCATTCCTCCATGCAGATCTCCTCTAGAGCAGTGATGTTTTGGGGATGTCGCTGGGCAACAAGAACTTTCAACTCCCTCCAAAGGTTTTCTATGGGGTTGAGATCTGGAGACTGGCTAGGCCACTCCAGGACCTTGAAATGCTTCTTACAAAGCCACTCCCTCGTTACCCTGTTGGTGTGCTTGGAATCATTGTCATGCTGAAAAACCCAGCCACGTTTCATCTTCAATGCCCTTGCTGATGGAAGGAGGTTTGCACTCAAAATCACACGAGACATGGCCCCATTCATTCTTTCATGTACACGGATGAGTCGTCCTGGTCCCAAAGCATGATGTTGCCACCCACATGCTTCACAGTAGGTATGGTGTTCTTTGGATGCAACTCAGCATTCACTCTCCTCCAAACACGACGAATTGTGTTTCTACCAAACAGTTCTACTTTGGTTTCATCTGACCATATGACATTCCCCAATATTCTTCTGGAACATCCAAATGCTCTCTATCAAACTTCAGATGGGCCCGGATATGTACTGGCTTAAGCAGGGGGACACGTCTGGCACTGCAGGATCTGAGTCCCTGGCGGTGTAGTGTGTTACTGACGTAGCCTTTGTTACATTAGTCCCAGCTTTCTGCAGGTCATTCACTAGGGCCCCACGTGTGGTTCTGGGATTTTTGCTCACCATTCTTGTGATCATTTTGACCCCACGGGGTGAGATCTTGCGTGGAGCCCCTGATCGAGGGAGATTATCAGTGGTCTTGTATGTCTTCCATTTTCTAATTATTGCTCCCACAGTTGATTTCTTCACACCAAGCTGCTTGCCTATTACAGATTCAGTCTTCCCAGCCTGGTGCATATCTACAATTTTGTTTCTGGTGTCGTTCCACAGCTCTTTGGTCTTCACCATAGTGGAGTTTGGAGTGTGACTGTTTGAGGTTGTGGACAGGTGTCTTTTATACTGATAATTTTTAAACAGGTGCCATTACTATAGGTAATGAGTGGAAGACAGAGGAGCCTCTTAAAGAAGAAGTTACAGGTCTGTGAGAGCCAGAAAACTTGCTTGTTTGTAGGTCACATGTGACCTACAAGCCCCATGTGAAAAATTTAAAGGGGTCTGAATACTTTCCGTACCCACTGTATATACAGTGTCAGGATCTGGGGGGCTGACATGGACACAAACTCCAATGTAATAGTCCAAGTATTGAGTTTTATTCACTCAAAACACTCCTTTGGACATGCAGCATAACAGAAAACATAAAATAAATACCTGCCCGTCTGGGCTCTAACTAAACAGAAATGGGTTACCTCACCTAGAATAGGAACAAGTTCAAACAGTCAGGATTGGCTTCTAGCAGTAGCAACTCTCTTTGTGGCTTTCCAGCCAAGCTCTGCCACAGTCTGTTCTCCTAGCAGCCTTCTGATTCCCCCCTAACAAGGACAATCCCCGTCAGCTGGGTTTCTCCAGGATTGTCCACAAGGTGTGGACTGGAGGGGATGGGAATAGCAGGTCCCACTACCAGCCTACCTGCCATTCCATAAAAATCCAGCCCAGTGCACAGCACTTAAATAATGCTCAGCAAACAGTTGTCTGCTGAGAAACAAACTCTGGATTTCCCTCATCTCACCCATCTGAGCAATCTGGGTGAGATGTATATCCCTTCCAATATCTTACCAGTCATCGGCTTACATATCTCCCCCCCCCCGTTTTCCAGTCCGGAGGGCTGGGTATTTGTGGCCATCATACAATGTACCCTTGACAGAGCATCAGCATTTCCTAACAACTTCCCTGGTCTATGCTCTACACTGAAAACAAAATTTTGCAAGGACAGAAACCATCTGGTAACCCTAGCATTTTTATCCTTATTCATTTTTATCCAATTGAGAGGGGCATGGTCAGTTACCAACTTAAACTTTCTGCCTAGGAGGTAATATTCAGTGCCCACTTAATAGCTAAGCACTCCCTTTCCTCAATGGCATAGTTTTTCTCAGCAGGGGACAGCTTACTGCTCAGGTATATCACTGGATGCTCTTCTCCATTTATAACCTGGGACAGCACTGCTCCCAGACCTGCATCCGAGGCATCTGTCTGCACCAGGAACTCCTTCCTAAAATCAGGGGTTATCATGACTGTCTGTTGGCATAGAGCTAACTTTAGCCTCTGGAATGCCTCCTCTGTTTCTGGTGTCCAGTGGATCATCACTGACTTCCCACCTTTCGTCAGGTCAGTGAGAGGAGCTGCAATAGAGGCAAAATTTGGCACAAACCTACGATAGTAACAAGCAATTCCAAGAAACACCCTGACTTGTTTTTTGGTTAGCGACCTTGGCCAGTTCTGTATTGCCTCCACCTTATTGATTTGGGGCTTTATTACTCCTTTGCCATTTACCTAGCTCAGGTACTTGGCTTCTTCTAGCCCTAAATCACATTTCTCAGGGTTAATAGTAAGGCCTGCCTCGCTGGTGGAGTCTAGTACTGCCTGTACCTTACAGAGGTGACTTCACCAGTCTGGGCTATGAATGACCACATCATCCAAGTAAGCCGCTGAATAGTCACGATGTGGCCGCAAGATTTGGTCCATCAACCTCTGAAAGGTGGCAGGAGCTCCATGCAACCCAAATGGCATAACCCTGTACTGGAACTGTCCTTCTGGTACGGCAAAAGCAGTTCTCTTTGGCTTCCTCAGACAAAGGTATTTGCCAGTAACCTTTTGTGAGATCCAGTGTGGTTATGTATCTTGCATTACCCATCTTCTCAATAAGCTCATCTACTCTGGGCATTGGATAAGCATCAAACTTTGAAATTTCATTTAATTTTCTAAAATCATTACAGAAGCGCCAGGTACCATTGGGCTTTGGTATCAAGACAAATGGGTTAGACCAGTCACTTTTGGACTCCTCAATCACACCTAACTCAAGCATGCGTTTAACCTCGGCTGACACTACTTCCCTACGTGCCTCTGGTATTCTATAGGGTTTGAAGTTTATTTTCCGCCAGGTTCCGTCTCCACACAGTGCTCTATTAGGTGTGTATGCCCTGGAAGCTCAGATAACTTACGTTTATTTCTCTGCAGGAATTCTTTTGCCTCTTGTTGTTGGGGCGTTGACAGAGTCTCATTTATATGGACTGGAGGAATTGGTGGCAACGAATCATCCACTTCTGCATTTGAGGCGACCAAGTTTTCCCTCTGGTTCCAGGGCTTGATCAAATTTACATGGTAAATTTGAAATGGCTTCCTTTTCCCTGGTTGGTGCACCTTATAGTTCACTGGCCCTACTTTTTCCATAATTTCATATGGGCCTTGCCACTTCGCTAAGAACTTACTTTCCACCGTAGGCACCAATATAAGTACTCTATCCCCTGGGCTAAATTCTCAGATTCTGGCAGAACGATTGTAAGTTCTGCTTTGGGCCTCTTGTGCTTTTTGCAGATGTTCTTTTACCACTGGCACGACTGTAGCAATACGGTCTTGCATTTGAGCTACATGCACTATGACACTTTTGTATGGGGAAGCCTCTATTTCCCATGTTTCCTTGGCTATATCTAGTAAGCCTCTGGGGTGTCTACCATAGACCAATTCAAAAGGAGAAAAACCTGTAGAATATTGAACTTCTCTAATATAGATCATCAGATATGGCAACAGGCAGTCCCAATCATGACCATCTTTTTCGACCACTTTTTTAAGCATGTGTTTAAGAGTTTTGTTAAAGAGCTCCACTAACCCATCTGTTTGGGGTGATACACAGAGGTCCTCATATGGGTAATTTTAAACAGCTTGCACAGCTCTTTCATCACCTTTGACATGAATGGTGTGCCCTGGTCGGTCAGTATTTCTTTAGGTATGCCTGTTCTTTGATGCAGTATTACGCAAAGGAACCGCCTCAGGATAGCGAGTAGCATAATCTAAAACAACCAGGATATATCAGTGACCTGTAGCTGACTTGACTATTGGACCGACTAAATCCATAGCAATCCTTTCAAAAGGTACTTCACTGATGGGCAGTGGAACCAAGGGACTATGAAAATGTGGGGTTGGGGCATGCACCTGACATGTAGAACAGGATGCACAGTAGTCCTTCACTTCCCTATAAACGCACGGCGAATAAAAGCTTTGGAGAATCCTCTCCTGTGTTTTCTCAGACCCTAGGTGTCCCCCAAGTGCAATATTTATGGGCCATATCAAGTACCATATGGCAGTATGGCTTAGGTACGATAAGGACACATGGGATTGCAAAAAATACAGCCTGGATGAAATTCTAGGATATGGGGCTACAGTATGTAGAGATGGGTTGAAGAGAATATGTACCATTCAAAGTTGCAAGATGAGTTGAAGGTAGACACAGCAAGCAGAGATGGGTTGAAGAGAATATGTACCATTCAAAGTTGCAGGATGTGTTAAAGGTAGACACACCACTTTTTGCAACTCGATACAAGAGGTCATTATTCATGGCAAAATGGGGAAATCAGTGGTCAGCATCCGGTTCCTGAGGCACACTATTTACGACTGTCACACTTTCACGAGCATTAGCAAGAGTGGGGTCTCTCAACTGTGAAGTACCAAAACAGTCCTCAGCTATCAAGCTGGCATGTACTAAAGTTACCAAGCTTCCAGAGTCAAGCAACACCTGGACAGGATAACCATTCACCACAATATTGCAGACCTGAGGCTCAGTCTCTACTGTAGACCCGATGCCACAGTACAGACAGGTTCTGTGAACAAGGATGGACACCAACCAGGGTCACACCATCAGCTCAAAGCTGAGAGGGCAATGGGCAGCAATATGTCCCCGATCATGGCATCTCCAGCACTGTACCAGGCCTGGTTTCTTCAGCAGAGAGTCCCATTTGGGACTAGTGGACTGCTTGGGAGACATTTCGCCATGAGACCCCTCTAAAACTCTTTTCACTCTGCCTTCAATTAATGGAACAGTCTTACCAGGAGGTGCCCTCCACCTGGTGTTCCTAGGGGATGATCGAGCTGCAGGGACATCGCGGAGTTCAGCCTCAGTCGCAAGAAACCTTTCTACAAGGCTGACAAGTTGGTTGGCATCTTTGGGGTCTCCATGTCCGACCCAGCGCTGCAACACAGGAGGAAGAGACCTGATGAACCGGTCTAGGACCACCTTCTCCACAATCTGTGCAGGGTTACAGGAGTCTGGTTCCAGCCATTTCTTTACCAGGTGAATAAGGTCATACATCTGGGACCTGGCAGGTTTGTCCAAATGGTAACTCCAGGTATGCACCCGCCGGGCACGGACAGCCGTGGTCACGCCCAGCCAAGCAAGAATTTCTGCTTTCAGTTTATCATAGTCTCTGACATCCTGCTGGCAGAGGTCATAATATGTTTTCTGGGGTTCACCTGTTAGATAAGGTGCGATGACATCTGCCCAGTCAGCAGCTGGCAGTCTCTCTTCGTTCAGCCGCCCTTTCAAACACGGTAAGGTAGGCCTCTATATCATCATCTGGGGTCATTTTCTGCAAAGCTCTTTGCACAGCCCGCTTTACATCTCCTAGCTCCACAGATCTCTGCGGAATAGCGACACCAGTCTCTTTGATGATGGCTATCTGCTCTATCAACAAACGGTTGGTTTCTTGTTGCTGTATGTTAGACTGCACCAGATGCTTCAGTAGCTCTTCCATATTCCGGGTCTGGTCTTGTCTGGCGGCAACAGCCTTCACCCAGGACATCATTTTTTTTTTTTTTAACAAGGAGTTGTTGTGTTGTTGCCCCTAGCAACCCCTGAATGCCCTCATCCTCCAATTGTCAGGATCTGGAAGTCTGACATGGACACAGACTCCAAAGTAATAGTCCAAGTATTGAGTTTTATTCACTCAAAACACTCCTTGGTACATGCAGCATAACAGAAACCATAAAATAAATACCTGCCTGTCTGGGCTCTAACTACTGTAAACAGAAATGGAACAAGTTCAAACAGTCAGGATTGGCTTCCAGCAGTAGCAACTCTCTTTGTGGTTTTCCAGCTAAGCTCTGTCACAGTCTCCTCTCCTAGCAGCCTTCTTATTCCCCCCTAACAAGGACAATCCCCGTCAGCTGGGTTTCTCCAAGAGTGTCCACAAGGTGTGGACTGGAGTAGATGGGAATGGCAGATCCCACAACCAGCCTACCTGCCATTTCAAAACAATCCAGCCCAGTGCACAGCACTTAACCCCTTAACGACATTGGACGTACTATTACATCCTGTGTGCTTGGTACTTAGCACAACAGGGCGTAATAATACGCCCTGGGAAGGCCACCCGCTCATTATCTGAGCGGGCGACATCGGAACCGGGTGTTAGCTGTAACTGACAGCTAAAACCCTGCTCCATATCCCCCGGTCGGAACTGAGTTCCGATCGGGGGTTTTAACCCCTTGGATGCCGCGGTCAAACATGACCGCGGCATCCAAGGGGTTCCGCCATGTTGCCGCTCCGATCAGCAACCCCCGCGGCGAGATCGGGGGGTGCTGATATCTATAATCTGCAGCCCGGGGTCTGCCAAGTGACCCCAGGCTGCCTGGAGACCCCACTACCTGGTTGATCCTGCCGAGACCTGCGGAAGTGAGCGCTATGCGTCTGCATAGCCTCACTTCCTGTATAGACAGCAAGACACTTGTATGCTCGTGTCTTGCAGTCTATAGTGCTGAGCCAATCAAAGCATTGCTGGCTCAGGTGTCCTAATGGGACACATGAAAAAATAAAAAAAAGAAATTAAATAAAATAAAGTGTTTGAAAAAAAATTAATAAAAGAATAAAGCCCCAAAAATTCCCTTTTCCTATATAAAATGAATTATATGAAAAAAAAAAACTAAAAATTAATAAAAACAATGCATATTTGGTATCGCCGCATCCGTAACAACCTGTACAATAAAACTGAAACAATATTTAATGTACACAGTGAACGTCGGGAAAAAAAAAACGGAAACTCGCCAAAAGTAATGATTTTTTGCCATCTCACCTTACAAAATATGCCATAAAAAGTGATCAAAAAGTCATATGTACCCCAAAATACCAATAAAAAGCACAGGTTGTCCTGCAAAAAATAAGCCCTAAACCAACTTTGTAAACCGTAAAATAAAAATATTACGCATCTCAGAAGATGGCGATGCAAAAAAAAAATTAATTTATGTCCCCAAATGGGTTTTTGTTCTGCAAAATTAGTATCGCATAAAAAAAACAGTATAAATGAGGTATCTCCGTAATCGTACCAACCCGTAGAATAAAGGTATCATGTTACTTATGCTTTATGCTGCATGGTGAAAAATTTCAAAGGTAAAACGCAGTGCCAGAATTGATGGGTTTTTTTTTTTTAATCCAACAAGAAAGAGTTAATAACATTTATTCAATAAATTATAGGCACCCAAAGATGATGTCATTACAAAATACATCTCACCCCGCAAACAACAAGCCCTCATATGGCTACATCACCAGAAAAATAAAGAAAATATAGCTCGTACAATGTGAAGACAAAAACCCCAAAAATCGCTAAATCATTAGAACATAACTGGCTGCGTCAGGAAGGGAATGTATAAGCTGTGCGAATGTATATCAGGGGACAAACCAGATTTAGAGCTTATGAGGGATAATAAACCAGAAGTGACCCCCAGAGTGACCTCCCCAATAATAGGAGCTACTGGGGATATAGTAGGGAATTTGGTGTTCCCAATGCACTCCGCAGGGCTTACCTATTCACTTTTCCCCACCCGCTGTGTATTCACCTCTGGTATACTAATGCTCACTACACCCCTTGATAAATTCTTTGAGGGGTGCAGTTTTCAAAATGGGGTCACTCCTTTGGGGAATCCACTGTTATGGTACCTTACAGGCTCTGCAAACATGACATGGCGTCCAGATACCAAACATCTGAATCTGCACTCCATAAGCCCCATAGCGCTCCTTCTCTTCTGCGCCCTGCTGTGTGCCCAAACTGCAGTTTATGCCCACATGTATGACACTGGTGTACCCAGGGTAACGTACTTATTGTCATATGTGGGTATAAACTGCTGTTTGGGGACAGCCGGGCACAGAGTGGAAGGAGAGCTATTTGGTTTTTGGAGCACAGGCTTGGACGGTTTGGTTTTTGGATGCCATTGCACTTTTGCAGAGCTGAAACGCCAGTAAAGTAGAATCTCCTGACATGTTACCCCATTTTGGAAACTACACCCCTGAAGGAATTTATCCAGGGGTACAGTGAGCATTTTTAACCCCCAAGTGACAATTTTTCCAGGAATACGTCATTTCAGTGCGTAATATGTTGTACCCGGCTTGTATCAGAGATGAATGCTCCAAAAGCTGTTGTGCCCGGGATCCCCGCTTAACAGTTTTTGAATTGTGTGTCTCTGCAGACATAAGCTGGGCACAACATATCGGGCACTGAAATGGCGTATCTCTGGAAGAATGTTATTTTTAACTTTTCATTATCATCTGCACATTCATTTCTGGAAATTAAAAGAATGCAACACTTAAGGGTTAATAATGCTCGCTACACCACTTGATAAATCCCTTGAAGGGTGTAGTTTCCAAAATGGGGTCACAAGTCTGTGGATTCCACTTTACTGGCAATTCTTGGGCTCTGCAAAAGTGACATGGTGTCCATAAACCAAACTGTGCTCTAAAAACCAAAATAGCGCTCCTTCCCTTCTGTGCCCGGCTGTTCCCAAACAGCAATTTATACCCACATATGGCATTAAGTACGTTAACCTGGGTACACCAGTGTCATACATGTGGGCATAAACTGCCATTTGGGCACACAGCAGGGGGCAGATGTGAAGGAGCACTACTGTATGTACTTTTGGAGCGCAGATTTAGATTGTTGGTTTTTGGACGCCATGTCACATTTGCTGAGACCCTAAAATCACCCCTACAAAATGGGGGTCACTTCTTGGGGAATTCCAGTTTACTGGCACCTCCAGGGCTCTGCAAAAATAACATGGCGACCAGAAAGTCCCTCTAAATCTGTACTCCAAAAGCTAAAAATACACAGTGCTCCTTCCCTTCTGAGCCCTGCTGTGTGCCCAAGCAGCAGTTTACACCCACATATATAATTTTTTTTCCCCCGGGATAGCCCACTTAATAGTTTTAGGACTTCATGTCTCTGATGCCACAAAGTGGCCGCAACATATTCTGAAATTGGATATTTCTTCGAAAACTTCAATTTTCACTTTGTACATTAATTTTTGGGAAGCATTTTTAGGCTCAAAATGATAATACCCCTTGATACATTCCTTGGGGGGTGTAGTTTCTAAAATGGGGTCCCTTTTGAGGGGTTTCCATTGTATTGGTACTTTAGGGGCTCTGCAAATGCGACATGGCACCTGAAAACTATTCCAGCCACATCTGCCCTCCTAAAGCCAAATAGCGCTCTTTCCATTCTGAGCCCCACCATGTACCCATACAGCAGATTATAATCACATATGGAGCATTTCTGTGTTCAGAAGAAATTGTGTAATAAACTGTGGGGTTTTTTCTTCTTTAACCACTTGCAAAAATTAAAAATATGTCGCTAAATGGACGGTTTATTGGAAAAAAAAGTAATTTTTCATGTTTACGTCCCAATGATGATAAAATCTGTGAAACAGCTGTGAGGTCAAAATGCTCACTATACCCCTAGATAAATTCTATGAGGGGTGTAATTTCCAAAATGGGGTCCCTTTTGAGGGGTTTCCATTGTATTGGTACTTTAGGGGCTCTGCAAATGCGACATGGCACCCGAAAACTATTCCAGCAAAATCTGCCCTCCAAAAGCTAAATAGTGCTCTTTCCATTCTGAGCCTCACCATGTACCCATGCAGCAGATTACAACCACATATGGGGCATTTCTGTGTTCAGGAAAAATTGTGTAACAAACTTTGGGGAGCTTTTTCTCCTTTGTCCTCTTGTGAAAATGAAAAATTTGGGGCTAAATTGACAGTTTATTGGAAAAAAAGAAATTTTTCATTTTCATGTCCCAATGTTAATAAAATCTGTGAAACAGCTGTGGGTTCAAAATGCTCACTATACCCCTTGACATGTTCTGTGAGGGGTGTGGTTTCCAAAATGGGGTCACTTTTAGGGGGTTTCCACTGTTTTAGTACTTTGGGGGCTCTGCAAATGCAACATGGCACCTGAGAACTATTCCAGCAAAATCTGCCCTACAAAAGCAAAATAGCGCTCTTTCCATTCTGAGCCCCACCATGTACCCATTCAGCAGATTACAACCACATATGGGGCATTTCTGTGTTCAGGAAAAATTGTTTAACAAACTATGGGGTCCTCTTTCTCCTTTAACCCCTTGTGAAAATGAAAACTTTGGGGATAAAGTGACGTTTTAGTAATTTTTCATTTATACATCCTAATGTTAGTAAAATCTGTGAAACAGCTGTGGGGTCAAAATGCTCACTATACTCCTTGATGAATTCTGTGAGGGGTGTAGTTTCCAAAATGGGGTCACTTTTAGGGGGTTTCCATTGTTTGGTACTTTGGGGGTTCTGCAAATGCAACATGGCACCTGAAAACTATTCCAGCAAAATCTGCTTTTCAAACGTCCAGTGTCGCTCCTTCCCTTCTGTGCATTGCCGAATGCCCAAACATCAGTTTACACCCACATGTGGGGTATTTCTGTGCTCAGGAGAAATTGTATAATAAACTGGGAGATGCATTTTCTCCTTTAACCCTTTGTGAATGTGTTAAATTTAGGGCTAAATGAAGGGATTAGTGGAAAAAAATGAAATGTCTAAATTTCACCTCGATATCGTTTTAATTCTTGTGAAATGCTTAAAGGGTTAACAAACTTCCCAAATGCTGTTTTGAATTATTTCAGGGGTGCAGTTTTGAAAATGGGGTGATTTATGGGGGGTTTCTAATATATAGGCCTTTATAATCCTCTTCAGAACTGAAGTGGTCCCTAAAAAATTAGCTTGGGAAATTTTCTTGTAAATCTGGAAAATCACTGTTACACTTGTAAGCATTCTAACATCCAAAATAAATTAAAGGATGATTAAAAGATGATGTCAATATAAAGCAGAGATATGGTAGATAATATTTATTAATGTATTTGAGTGGTATGACTGTCTGAAAAGCAGAGAATTTCACATTTTGAAAATTGCGATTTTTTTTTTTTTTTCAAAATTTCCATCAAATATCCTATTTTTTTTTATAAATAAATACAAAAATATTGATTAGTGTTTACCACTAACATGAAGTACAATGTGCCACGAGAAAACAATCTCAAAATCACTTGTGTAAGTTAAAGCGTCTCAAAGTTCTTGCCACATAAAGTGACACATGTCAGTTTTGAAAAACAAGGCCTGGTCCTTAACGCACTTTTGGGCTGTGTCCTTTAGGGGTTAAATAATGCTCAGCAAACAGTTGTCTGCTGAAAAACAAACTCTCTGGATTTCCCTCATCTCACCCATCTGAGCAATCTGGGTGAGATGTACATCCCTTCCAATATCTTACCAGTGATCGGCTTACAACAGATAGAAAATTATTTCTGGGGTGTGGGAATGCCAATTCTGTGTGAGTCGGCACATACAGTGACTTGCAAAAGTATTCATACCCCTTGAACTTTTTCACATTTTGTCACCTTACAACCACAAACTTAAATGTATTTTAGTGAGATTTGAAGTGATAGAACAACAGAAAGTAGCAGATAATTGTGAAGTGGAACAAAAATGATACACAGTTTTCAAAATTTTAATCAAATAAAAATCTGAAAAGAGTGACATGCAAAAGTATTCAGTCCCCCTAATACTTTGTAGAGCCACCTTCTTCTGCAATTACAGCTGCAAGTCTTTTGAGTATGTCTCTATCAGCGTTGAGATTTTTGTCCATTCTTCTTTGCTAAATAGCTCAAGCTCCACAGATAATATACAGTATAAAAAGACACAATGGTATTCAATAGTTACTACAGGGCATATAAAGTATGCACACCATGTGACTACATAGCCCCCTGACATAATGGACGTTGGGGCTCAAGGTGGAGGTCGTGGTGTTCATCCTTACATGTTTCCATGTTGGTTGGTAGATAAGTTTGATTATATTTCCACCTGTTTGTGTGGTATGTGCCATGACTATTGCATACAAATTACTTTGGGTCATGTAATTTATGTTCTATATGGCATTGTGATTCACCACGGTGTGCATACTTTATATGTCCTGTAGTAACTATTCAATACCATTGTGTCTTTTTATATACATGTATTATCAGTGGATAATGGGACACCAGGGGCCAGCTGCCACATGGCCCGGGACATTACGGGGCCGCGCGGGCCCCCGATGCTTTTTTTTTTTTTTTTTAATAGGCCGTTACCTGCTGGAGTAACCCCAGCAGGTAACGGGCCCTATATACTTACCGTTCCCCGGGGGCCCGCTCACGGCCGCCTGCGCTTCCGATTCTGCACAGGCGGCTGTGAGAAGGAGCGGGGATCGGTATGTGAGGCCGTGGGCCGAACCCCACAATCTCTGCTATCATTATACTCCGGGGCCTTTTCAGACCCCGGAGTATATCGGAGGCACAGGGAAGGTGAGGGAACATAAATAACAATGTACTTACCTCTCTTGCGCTTCTCCAGGCTTCGGGCCTGTTTGGTGACATCCCCGACATCATTTTGCGTCGCGACGCCTTGCCCGCATCACGTGACGCCGGCCTGGTCCAACATTGAAGGCGGCCGAAGCAGCAGCGACTGGACCGGAGCAAGGAACAGGTAAGCAACGTTGTTTTTTTATGTTTGTATCCTCCCCTGGGTCTCCGATCATTATACTCTGGGGTCTGAAAAGACCCCAGAGTACAATAATTGTTCATGGGTGGTTCACAATGGGACATATAATAGTGTGTGCAGGGGCCACTATGGGGCAAAATACTCAGTGCAGGGGCCACTATGGGGTATAATACTGTGTGCAGGGGCCACTATGGGATATAATACTGTGTACAGGGGCCACTATGGGGAATGATCCTTTGTGCAGGGGCCACTATGGGGCATGATACTGTGTGCAGGGGCCACTATGGGACATTATACTGTGTGCAGGGGCCACTATGAGACATGATACTGCATGCAGGGGCCACTATGGGACATGATACTGTGTGCAGGGGCCACTATGGGACATGATACTGTGTGCAGGGGCCACTATGGGGCATGATACTGTGTGCAGGGACCACTATGGGGTATGATACTGTGTTCAGGGGCCACTATGGGGCATGATACTGTGTTCAGGGGCCACTATGGGGCATGATACTGTGTGCAGGGGCCACTATGGGGGGGCATGATACTGTGTGCAGGAGCTACTATGGCACATAATAGTGTGCGCAGGAATGTGTTGTTTTTGGGCAGGGGTTGGAGGGGGCGGTCTGGGGGGGGGCGACTGAGGGCAGCGGTTCGGGGGGGGGGGGGGGTCATGTCAAATGTTCGCCTTGGGGCCCAGCCATTCCTAGTTACGCCACTGTGGGACACTTTTAATGCGTTTACATCACTTTTTTCTCTTTCCCTTAAAACATTTTGCATATATTATATGCAGGTGTGGACTTTGTCTGTCTGTATACAATATCCATATGGTATGTGATGATACCACAACCTCCACCTTTTTGTATGTTTTTTATGTATTTTTAACATTTCTTTTTCCTTGACTAATAAAACATATACATTTTATTGTCATAGTATTATTTTCCTTGAATATGATGCAGGTGTTCAATGGGATTTAGGTCTGGACTTCTAACATTCCATTCTAACACATGAATATTCTTTGATCTAAACCATTCCACTGTAGCTCTGGCTATATGTTTAGGGTCATTGTCTTGCTGGAAGGTAAATCTCCTTACCAGTCTCAAGTCTTTTGCAGCCTCCAACAGGTTTTCTTACAAGATTGCCCTGTATTTAGCTCCATCCATCTTCCCGACAACTCTAACCAACTTCCCTATTGAAGAAAAGCATCCTCACAGCATGATGCAGCCAGGGCCTCTTTAACCATAGGGTCAATGGTGCACTTGCACGGGCCCTATGGTAGTGGGGGCACCGTTGGAACAGCCTGTATATGCTGTCCCGCTGGTCTGCCCCAGCTGACATAAAAGGATTATACATTTTTTCAGGATAGGCAATTAGATCTGGGGACGTCCCCTGTAGATCTCCGATGCTGTAGAAACTGTAGTGGCATCGGCAATTCAATCACTTTGATGGAATCACTGATTGCGGGAGACCCAGGGAGTCAGTGAAGAATACGGCTCATCATTTCTCCCCAGGTACATTAGATGGATTTCGGGGGGCATAGTGCTTACAAAGGGGTATACATCATATTAACATATATGGTGGAAGAACACAGACAGCCTGCTATAAAAATAGAGTATAGCAGCCCCAATGCTCCCTAATGGGGTTTTCCGGTCAAAAATTATTTTTTTAAAAAAGGTCCGTTAGTGCTATTAATGGGTTAATAAGTGTATCCAAATATCTTTAGCAGTGTTTTGAGTGATTTCTGGGTTTCTCATTGAGCTCCTGCATTTGTTTACATTGTGCAGCTTCCTTTGCTTCTAGCCTACAACTACCATAATGCTTTGCTCCCTCTCTCAATACCTCCCTCAAACCCCCTCCCTGTCTTCCTAGCTAGTCCACCCACTGCTAACCCTTCCCAACTAACTAACTCAGCCCCTACCCCCCACATCATACTTACCTGTCTTCATGTCTCCTCCTCTTCTTGATGTCTGCCAGGAGCGGAGGAGATGCTGGCTCTGCACTACAGGCCTCCCATACTGCCTGGAGCCGGGCCCGACGTCACTTCCAGAACTGACGTCACGGCTCAGCTCCAGATCGGAAGCAAGTGAAGCTGGGTAAGTATTGTGAGCCAGCTTCCCAGGCACTATTACATATGTGTGGGGAGCCGGCACACAAAGAAAGTAGAGGAGGCGGCCTTCCTCGACGACGCGTCAGTCTGGGTCCAGAGGAAATAGTAAGTATAATGGGGCTGGGGGGGCGAGACCTTTACACTGACGTAACAGGTCAGCATATGGATTATACCGATGACCCGTTACATCAGCGGAAAGGTAAAAAATGTAATATATGTAGGTAACATGACCTACATACCATATTTTTCGGACTATAAGACACACTGGACCATGAGACGCACCTAGGTTTTAGAGGAGGAAAATAGGGAAAAAAATTTTGTAGCAAAAAATGTGGTTAAATATTTAATATATGGCAGTTGTAGTATATTGACAGGTGTCCTTGCAGAAGACGTCATGCATAGGACGTCTTTTTTTTGCGGGGTCAGGTGTACTTTTTTTTTATACCATTTTGGGGAATGTCTATTGCTTTGATCACTTTTTATTCAAATCAGAGGAGAAACAGTGAAAAAAACGGCAGTTCGGCACTTTTGATTCTTTTTCCCATTACGACGTTCCCCCTACGGGAAAAATATTTTACAGACTGTGCATTGTATTTAAGTTTGTAGACCGGGTATTTTCGTACACAGGGATACCTAAGGTGTATGTGTTTCACAGTTATTTTCTACTTTTATATGTATTCTAGGGAAAGGGGGTGATTTGGAACTTTTTGTTTTTTATTATATTTTTTTTAAACCTTTTTTTTTTTAACTATTTTATTAGTCCCTCACCCCAGGGGGCTTGAACCTGCAATCATTTGATTGCAAGTCCCATAGACTGCAATACAACAGTATTGCAGTCTATGGGATATTCTGTACATTACTATTGAGGCTGGTTATATAACCAGCCTCAGTAGCAATATTACTATGAGAGGCCTGGGAGCCTTCATTAGGCTCCCGGCTGTCACAGGAACAAGTCGGCTCCTACGATCTCACCGCGCAGGAGACGGCCTGCAACAAACAAGGTAGCCAACGACCCAAGGGCAGTTTGGGGGGGGTCTTACAGGTGGTATTAGCTCCGGGTCTCCCCTATGACCCTGTAGCTATGGCGACCGCTCTGCAGCATTGTCTTTACAGACCTGGCAACCCCTGTAATAGCATGGCAGATGCCGGGGAGGGTCCTCGTACCCAGGGCCCACAGCATCGCCCCACTCCTGCCGTTGCAGGAGTGGGACGATGCATAGTCCGAAAAATATGGTATATTACTGAAAAACTATATAACATAGTAAAAAAAAGATATATTAGAAAACTGAAGGGGGGGCATGGGGGAGTTAGTTATAAATTGTTGATTTATCCTGGACAACCCCTTTAAGGCTGCTAACTCAAGCACTAGAACGGGTCAATCACAATCATAACTACGACTCACCCTAAGTGCAGGGGGTTAATCATGGTCAAGGGGTTAAACTCTGTCATGACACACAGACAAATTTTGACAAGTAGCCCAGGGCCGTTTTAATACATTGGTGGGCCCAGCACATAGGTTTCTTTTTTAATGCAGGAGTTCTTGCTCTGAATGAGTCACTGCACTGGGGGTAGCCTCTTTATAGAACCATGAGCGCTTCTATCAGTTTGGTGCTAGCACTCATTGCAGGGTTGGAGAGTGAGTAGTGAACACTGTTCATTCCTTAGACATAAAAGGGTGGGGGAGGGGGATGGTGTAACCTGTGGGGACCATTCCATTAAAGGGGTTGTCCGGGATAACTGGAAATCCCTACACTATTCTAAACACCCCCCCCCTCCTACTTTCTAAATAACATAATTAATCAAAAATGTATATTTACCCACATCCCTGGGCAGTTATGTGACCGCCCCAGGGGCATTTTATGATTAGCTGATGACGATCTTTTTCCCCATTTCCGGAAACGGATCGTTACTACTACTCCATCCCCCTCCCATTATACTTACCTTCCACGCTTTTTCCTGGGGAATGGCTCCTCCTTCTTTACTGATTCTGCAGGTGCGCCATCTTCTCCAAGCACTGCTGCCAATAATCCACCTCTACTGTGCAGCTTCCACGCATACGCAGTAGAGGTGGATCATCACTGCAGAGAACAGAGCAGCGCTGGAGAAGAGCGCACGCTGCAGAATCTGTAAAGAAGGAGGGGCCATAACCCCCAGGAAGAAGTGTGGAAGGTAAGTATATAATGGGGTTGGGCTGAGTAGGTAGGGAAGTGCAGGATAGCTAAAAAAACAGAGAGGGGGGTATATGGGAGGGAGGAAGTAGGGGGGGGAGTGAGCTGAAAGGGGTTAGTGTGGAAGTTACATAGCAGGAAGCTGACCCATGTAAACAAATGCAGAAGATGCCAGGAGCTAACAGAGACACACAGAAATCATTCAAAACACGACTATATGGGTGCATTTAAAGGTATATGGGTGCATTTATTAACCCATTAATCGCACTAACAGACCTTTAAAAAAAAAAAAAAAAAAACTTTTTTTTTTGCCTGGAAAACCCCTTTAATAATGCAGGAAGAGTATGAATATATTTAATACAGGGAAACAAGGGGCCACTAGGCTTTAACTCCAGGCTCCTTGGGCTAAGTAACCAGAGTCACATGATTTACACAGCCTCTACCTTTTCAACATAAAGTCCCACGTGACAAAAAAAAACCAAAACATCACTCCAATTCCCCAGACACTCCAGGATACAGGCTCATGAAAAACATCACTCTGTCTTCAGACCCTCACATGCACTCCCATGTAAATACACCACTTCTTCCAACATGCAATCCCATGTAAAGCAATCATATCTATCATGCAGTTCCACACTGCACTAATTGCTTTCTGTTCTCCAGTTACACGTGCTCAGCTCCGCTTCCTCTATAGAGCACAGATCTGTATTACAAGAGACTCCTTCCTCCTCAGGGAAGCTCCGCCCCTTCCTGTGACATCATTTTCACCAGGAGCAACTCCTTACTACCCTAACGCCTTCGTATTTATACGGTCCATTTTACTAGAAACGTTCCTAACAACTCAACCTTCCCAATAACAAGTTATGTTATACTCGGAGTTTGTGGTTTTTTCACTTTGAGGTCTTTATTTGGTGTCGATAGCAAATAACGTACTACGGGTCTAAGGAGGAGAAGGAGAATGGCGACCTCCGGAAAGAAGAATTTAATACAGCAAGATGAATTGAGAAGATTAATGAAGGCAAAGCAAAGAGAAACTGCAGCCAAGAAAAAAATCGACTCCCCGTTGGCTAAATATCCTTCTTAAAACTGGTTAACGGAGATGGTAGCAGGCACCACTATTTCACTTAAACTATGAACCGTTTCTATTAGTATTGTTTATTTTTTGGCTGTGATAAAATTGACTGTGGAAACTGAGGGCGTCATGCGAGCTCAGAAGGTTAGGTTATTCTGTAGCGGTGATTCTTCTAGATTATTTTTGCATGTATTGCCTTTCCTGCTGTAATCTGTATAGATATATAGATTAGGTGTGTTGTGAAAACCAAGTAAAATCTGAGGCTCTCACCACCAAAAAAAACAAAACACAAAAGATTTGGTAATGGTTCCCTACTTTTGTTCTGATGTTCATCTGATCCTAATCTTGACACTCTTGTATGGAGCATATTATTACCAATTGATTGCAATTCCATCATGTCTTGAATGAAAAGTTACACATTTTGAGCCTTAACTATTCATTGTATATGTATAACAACCTAGGACAATTATCCTGTATTGTGTGCAATATGCTGATAAAAAGTGAATTGTTGTGGCAAACACACATCCTTGGAAAGCAGCATAAAGAGGTAAGACTAGTGTCCATTAACTACATGGTCTTTAACAGTGTCTAAATGTGTTAAAAAAGCTGTTGACATATAAAAATATCTGCTGTAATTTCGACATCAGTCCAAACCACTTCCTCTCAGTTTCACGCCACAATTTAAAATTTTTGACAACGTCCTGCAGACATAACGGAAGTTGTTCTACAAATAAATAAGGCTAGGTTCACATCTGCACTGGGCTCTACATCGTTTGGGTCCTCCCTCGATTTTGGAGAACCAGAGCTCCAAAAGAGTTGTTACCCGGCACACACCATAGACTATAATGGTGTCCACAGGGTGTCTGCTGTTTTTATACTGAAAGTGGCGAAGACGAAAGTCCTCTGTAAAGGTTTCTGCAATGGAGACTCCAGCGCAGATGTGAACTTAGCTTTAAAACATAAGTTATATATAGACACAGAAATGTTTTTTCTTTATTAACCCCTTCCCAACATCTGCCGTCATAGTACGGAGCTGCTGGGAAGGACTTCCTGCAAACTGCCATACTAGTACGGTGGAAGCATGGTGCGCACACAGGAGCTGTTCTGGGGGTGCTGTTCTTAATTGGCAGCCCGGGGTCCGATCAGTGACCCTGGGTCTGCTCCACCGCTGTCCTGCTACATACCAGGTTGATCCTTCCCTGAATGGAGGCTGACAGCCTCCTATACACTGCAATACATGTGTATTGCAGTGTATATCTATTGAACCAGCAATCGCTGCTTCAATCCCCTGTTGGGATAAAAAAAAAAAATTTTTTAAAATAAAATGTTTAAACGGATTACATTTTACTGCCACCTCAGGGACTCTGCAAACATGACATGGTGTCCCCCAAGTTTCCAGAAATGAATTCACCATCAGCTGCGCAGAATGAAAATAATTTTTCCAGGAATACGTAATTTTGTTGCACAATATGTTGTGCCCGGATTGTGTCAGACAAACGCTCCAAAGACTGTTGTGCCAAGGATAACCCACTTAACAGTTTTTGGTGAGTGTGTCTATGCTGTCACATTCTGGGCACAACATAACGGGTGCTGAAATTATGTATCTCTGGAAAAATTACAGTTTTAACTTTTCACTGCGCATTTATTTCTGGAAATTTAAAATAATGCAAAACTCGAAGGTTAAAAATGCTTGCATACATTCCTTGAGGGGAGTAGTTTCTAAAATACAGGGTGCATGTTATTTATTTCCATAGTCGAGAGAAATTGCTTAACAAATTGTGGTGCATTTCTCCTTTTACCCCTCGTAAAAATGAAACATTTTGGGTTTAAGCTACATTTTATAGATAAGAATGTAATTTTCCATTTTTATGTCACAATTCTGTGAAAGACCTGTGAGGTCAAAGTAGTCACTACACCCCTTGATAAATTCCTTGAGGGGTCTAGTTTCCAAAATGTGGTCACCTTTTGGGGGGTTTCCACTGTTTTGGCACCTCAGGGGCTCTGCAAATGGGACATGGTGCCTGCAAGCTATTCCAGCAAAATCTGTCCTTAAAGGGGTATTCCCATGAACATAATCATATCTATATTTGTAGATAAGTAAAAGTTAAACATTTTTGCAAATATAAGTAGTTAAAAATTCTGCAGAGTTTTAAAGATTTTCTCTAACTATCTTAATAGTCTGTTTTACTGATCGGTTGCCAATGGATACGACCACAAATGCAGAAACTTTCTATGGTCAGGGACTCGTCAGGAACCCAGCCATGATTTTCTTACTGTAGCTGGGTTATCAGGCAGGAACACTACATGTATCAGAAGATATCCCGGCCACACCAAGGAAGTCATGGCTGATTTTCTGAGCTTAGAAAAGTCCTGCATTCATGGTCGTATCCACTGGCAACCGATCAAGACAACAATTTGTGACCACAAGATATTTAGCGAAAATCTTTAAAACTGCAAAATGTTTAATTACTTATATTTGCAAAAATGTTTAACTTTTAATTATCTACAAATTTAAAAATTATGGTCATGGGAATACCCCTTTAAGGACACAGCCATTTTTCGTTTTTGCATTTTCATTTTTCCCTCCCCACATTCCAAGAACCATAAGTTTTTCATTTTTCAGTTCACAGACTCACATAATGGCTTATTGTTTGCAAACAAATTGTACTTTGTAATGGCACCATTCAATATGCTGTGCAATGTACTGGGAAGCTGGGAAAAAATTCAGAATGAGGTGCAATTGGAGAAAAATGCATTTGCGCCAATTTCATATGGGTTTAATTTTTACGGCGTTCACAGTGTGGTAAAAATAACATGTTTCCTGTATTCTGCAGGTCAGTACGAAGATGGCGATACCAAATTTATATAGTATTTGTAATGTTTTGATACCTTTTAAAAAAAAAAAAAAAAAGAAAAACTTTGCAAATTGAAAAAAACATTTGTGTCGCCATATTGTGACACCTGTAACTTTCATATTTAAATGTATGGTGTCTTTTTATGCGGAATTAGATGATGTTTCTACTGATACCGTTTGGGGAAAGATCTGATGATTGGATGACTTTATTCAATTTTTTTAAAGGAGGCAAAGTGTTAAAGCTATTTTTCTTTTTTTTTTTTTTTTTACGCATTCACTGTATGGGATAAATATTTTAATAGTTCGGGGAATTTTGTAGCGGGAAGATACCTAATGTGTGTGTTTACTTTTGTTTATTTACTTGTATATCTGATCTAGGGAAAGGAGGGTGATTTGAACTTTTTTTTATTTATTTTTTTTAATATTTATTTTTTTTTTTTTTACTTTTATGATCAGACCCCCTAGGGACCTTGAAAGCTATGGGGGGTCTGATCACTCATACTATTCACTGCAATACTGTATCGCAGTGAATAGCAAAATGCCTACCTCTCTATTTCATGCTGCCTCTGACAGCGTGCAGTAGATCTGATGCAATGACAAGCCTGGGAGCCGTCAATAGTCTTCCGGCTGTCATGGCAACCGATCACTGCTCTCCGATGACGTTCAGGAGTTCGGTGATCGGTGAAAAATGCTGTTAGTGACGGGTCCTGGCTGTATTACACAGCCAGAATCCGCCCTGTATGGAGAGAGCTCAGCTCCTGAGCTCTCCATACACTCCTTCGCACCCAATCACGTACATGTATGTGATATAGGATTAAGGGGTTGTCCAGGCAAAAATGGACAACCCTATTAACGATTATATAAGCTGGGGGCAGTGAAAAAAAAAAAAAAAAAAATGCATACTCATCTGTTCCCTTTGCTCCGGTGTCCTCACGATTCATCTGCTCCGGCAGGTCTCTTCCCGGCGTTGTGCTGACGCTACTGAGGCCTCTTCCTGAGGCCAATCAGCGTCTTCAGCACAATGCCGTTTACATCTATGGGACTGTAAACTGACAGAGCCTGCAGCATAGTAGAAGTAAATGGAGCACCAATCACGCAAGCACATTGGCATTACATTCACAAGAAGGCTTTATAGGGGGAGTTTAGGTCACCCGTTCTCCTGATCAGACACTATCCGGTAGATAGGGCATAAGTGTCGTTAACGGCACAGGCCCTTTATGTCCCGCCGCACACCCTCCATCAGAGTGGGCACCCACAGCTTGCTTACCCAGTGATCTGTTCCATGCAGGCTTTCTCCTCTAGCCACTGGCTATGATTGACAGTTCTTCACTGACGTCAGTAGTTGGGTGATAGTATAGGGAAGCCTGCAACAACAAAATAGATCCGACTTCTCCAGCACAGCTCACTGAACTTTAGTTTTTTTTCTTTTTCTTTCTTTCTTTCTTTCTTTCTTTCTTTCTTTCTTTCTTTCTTTCTTTCTTTCTTTAACCTCTTGGGGATGCAGCCCAAAAGTATCTTAATGACCAGGCCTCATTTTTCAAATCTGATGTGTAACTTAATGTGGTAACAACTCTGAAACGCTTAAAGTTATCAAAATTATTCTGAGATTTGTTTTTTCGTGACACATTGTACTTTGTGTCAGTGTTAAATTTTGGTTATGTTTTCTCTTTAATTATGAATAGGAAAATAGGATATTTGATGAAAATTTTGAAAAAAAAAATGCAGTTTTCATGTAAAAATTCATACTGCCCAAATTACTTCGTAATTATAATTTACCGTACCCCTGCTTTATTTTGCAATTCCACTTTAATCAACCTTTCACTTTTTTCAGACATTATAAGACTTACAAGTCGAGCAGTAATTTGACAAATTTTCAAGAATATTTCCAAAACGCATTTTTCAAAGGACCAATTCTGAAGGGGTCTTGAAAGGCCTCTCTATTCACACTTTTCAATTTCTGTTACTAATATATTTATTTAGCCCTAGAACAGAAAAGTAGGGAAAAAAACTGCGATATTATGCTTGAGCGCTGCAAGTAAAGGTGTATCAATAAAATATTTGCAAAGACAATGCAGAAAGAGAAAACACACGTTTTACTGGTTCCACACCGGACGTACAGTACAGACCAAAAGTTTGGACACCCCTTCTCATTCCAAGAGTTTTCTGTATTTTCATGACTATAAAAATTGTAGATTCACACTGAAGGCATCAAAACTATGAATTAACACATGTGGAATTATATACTTAACAAAAAAGTGTGAAACAACTGAAAATATGTCTTATATTCTAGGTTCTTCAAAGTAGCCACCTTTTGCTTTGATTACTGCTTTGCACACTCTTGGCATTCTCTTGATGAGCTTCAAGAGGTAGTCACCTGAAATGGTTTTCACTTCACAGGTGTGCCCTGTCAGGTTTAATAAGTGGGATTTCTTGCCTTATAAATGGGGTTGGGACCATCAGTTGTGTTGTTCAGAAGTCAGGTGGATACACAACTGATAGTCCTACTGAATGGAGTGTTAGAATTTGTATTATGGCAAGAAAAAAGCAGCTAAGTAAAGAAAAACAAGTGGCCATCATTACTTAAGAAATGAAGGTCAGTCAGTCCGAAAAATTGGGAAAACTTTGAAAGTGTCTCCAAGTGTAGTGGCCAAAACTATCAAGCTCTACAAAGAAACTGGCTCACATGAGGACCGCCCCAGGAAAGGAAGACCAAGAGTCACCTCTGCTGCGGAGGATAAGTTCATCTGAGACACAGCCTCAGAAATCGCAGGTTGACAGCAGCTCAGATTAGAGATCAGGTCAATGCCACAAAGAGTTCTAGCAGCAGACAAATCTATACAACAACTGTTAAGAGGAGACTGTGTGCAGCAGGCCTTCATGGTGAAATAGCTGCTAGGAAATCACTGCTAAGGACAGGCAACAAGCAGAAAAGTAGCCACCTTTTGCTTTGATTACTGCTTTGCACACTCTTGGCATTCTCTTGATGAGCTTCAAGAGGTAGTCACCTGAAATGATCTTCCAACAGTCTTGAAGGAGTTCCCAGAGATGCTTAGCACTTGTTGGCTCTTTTGCATTCATTCTGCGGTCCAGCTCACCCCAAACCATCTCGATTGGGTTCAGGTCTGGTGACTGTGGAGGCCAGGTCATCTGGCGTAGCACCCCATCACTCTCCTTCTTGGTCAAATAGCCCTTACACAGTCTGGAGGTGTGTTTGGGGTCATTGTCCTGTTTGAAAAATAAATGATGGTCCAACTAAACGCAAACCGGATGGAATAGCATGCCGCTGCAAGATACTGTGGTAACCATGCTGGTTCAGTATTCCTTCAATTTTGAATAAATCCCCAACAGTGTCACCAGCAAAGCACCATCACACCACCTCCTCCATGCTTCACGGTGGGAGCCAGGCATGTAGAGTCCATTCGTTCACCTTTTCTGCGTCGCGCAAAGACACGGTGGTTGGAACCAAAGATCTCAAATTTGGACTCATCAGACCAAAGCACAGATTTCCACAGGTCTAATGTCCATTCCTTGTGTTCTTTAGCCCAAACAAGTCTCTTCTGCTTGTTGCCTGTCCTTGACAGTGGTTTCCTAGCAGCTATTTTACCATGAAGGCCTGCTGCACACAGTCTCCTCTTAACAGTTGTTGTAGAGATGTGTCTGCTGCTAGAACTCTGTGTGGCATTGACCTGGCCTCTAATCTGAGCTGCTGTTAACCTGCGATTTCTGAGGCTGGTGACTCGGATGAACTTATCCTCCGCAGCAGAGGTGACTCTTGGTCTTCCTTTCCTGGGGCGGGCCTCATGTGAGCCAGTTTCTTTGTAGAGCTTGATGGTTTTGGCCACTGCACTTGGGGACACTTTCAAAGTTTTCCCAATTTTTCGGACGGACTGACCTTCATTTCTTAAAGTAATGATGGCCACTCGTTTTTTCTTTACTTAAGCCGCTTTTTTCTTGCCATAATACAAATTCTAACACTCCATTCAGTCGGACTATCAGCTGTGTATCCACCTGACTTCTGAACAACACAACTGATGGTCCCAACACCATTTATAAGGCAAGAAATCCCAATTATTAAACCTGACAGGGCACCAGACCTGAACCCAATCGAGATGGTTTGGAGTGAGCTGGACCGCAGAGTGAAGGCACAAGTGCTAAGCATCTCTGGGAACTCCTTCAAGACTGCTGGAAGACCATTTCAGGTGACTAGCTCTTGAAGCTCATCAAGAGAATGCCAAGAGTGTGCAAAGCAGTAATCAAAGCAAAAGGTGGCTACTTTGAAGAACCTAGAATATAAGACCTATTTTCAGTTTCACACCTTTTTGTTAAGTATATAATTCCACATGTGTTAATTCATAGTTTTGATGCCTTCGGTGTGAATCTACAATTTTTATAGTCAAGAAAATACAGAAAACTCTTGGAATGAGAAGGTGTGTCCAAACTTTTGGTCTGTACTGCACAACAATAGGCTATGCATTTCGACGATGTACTTGCATCTTCATCAGGCCATAAACTAGATATAAAGAAAACACAGAAGGTATAATCAGTGGCTAGGTTTTAGAGCAAGGGTAGTCATAGTATAAATATATGATAAAGTCATAATATAGGTCTAGAAAAAATACTAGGGTATAACATATAGTAAGGTAAAATAAAATATACGATAAGGGTAGGTTCACACCTGCGCTTCAGTCCGTCCGTTGCCAATCCGAGTGAAAATCTCGGCGAACGGGATTGGCATCGGATACAGACCGGTCAGCGACGCATTGGTTAAAAACCCATTCATTTGAATGGGTTTTTAAAGCAATGCGAGGGTGTCCGATTGCACCCTCTGCGCTGCGAAGCCGTTTTTTTCGTCGGACACGAAGTCCTGCCTGTCCGACGAAAAAAAAACGGCTTCGCAGCGCAGAGGGTGCAATCGGACACCCTCGCATTGCTTTAAAAACCCATTCAAATGAATGGATTTTTAACCAATGCGTCGCTGACCGGTCTGTATCCGATGCCAATCCCGTTCGCCGAGATTTTCACTCGGATTGGCAACGGACGGACTGAAGCGCAGGTGTGAACCCACCCTAAGAGTTTAAAATTAGCAATTAAAAAAGAAGGTAACACAAATAAAATAGGGTAACACATATAAAAGGGTTGGATGCTCATAATAATAATATAGCATAATATAATACAGGTTGACAGTAGGATAGAACCAGCATACGTAGCAATGTCAATAAATGCTCACCTTTAGGAGGTCCCCCACTCAGAAATATTCTAGCCCCCAGTCGACTTAGCTCATTAACACCATCTGGCACAAATTGTTTTTCAGCACCGCCTGGGGCCTACCGATGTGGCCACCCAAGATGCCTTTGTTGCTTAAACATCAAACATCAGGCACTCAACTTTCAATCTAACATTTCAAATGAAACCTTTCCAATCAAATCCCACCTAAATTGTTCCACTGATTACATAGTGTATTTTAATAGAATGCCCATGTAAACTGCAATACGTTGGCCGGACCATCCAGCCACTACATGTCAAATGAATGGCCATCATACCAACATTACAAAAGGTTATCAAAAACATAATTTGTCCCTACACTGCTCTCTTAAACATGAATGTAATATCCAATGTTTAATAATACTGCCGATAGAACACATTCCATCTACAATCCCAAACCGCTTCCAAAAACTCCGACAGAGGGAGGCATTTTGAATCTACAAGCTCATTACCCTTTGTCCCAACGGATTAAATGATGTTGAGTCATGATTCTAATACTTATCCCACTAACACACTACAGCTGTTTCACAACTACAGTTGAACCTGCACTATATTCATTTTTTGCATATCTTTCCTATGCATACATCTTGCTTGTGTGTTCACCTTCAAGCCTATGGGTATGTAACTTTTGACTTTAGTTACACGTATGCTTCTGTATACTCATGTCCCATGCCCGTTGGGGTAGATGCATATCCACCAGCCATCTTCTCCATTATCTCAAATATTATAACCATCTTTAGCTTTTCTCACGTCCTAACAACTTTCTAACATCAACTACTGTTAGCCATCAGTAAAGAAATCAGGCGATACCTTTTAGAGGCTGAGTATATTTGATAAGTAAGCTTTCAAGAGTCTAGCTCTCTTCTCCAGAAATGGTGTTATACAAGAACTGAAAATTCACAGATTATTTATACTCTATACACATAATCTTCAAAGGATTTTAGAGTCCTTAAAAAAACCCAAAACAAAATGCAATCTAAGTAGAGAAGTTATTTACAACATGTCAAAAAACAAACTGGAAAGTTGTGGTGCGTGACAGAGGGATCTGTTACCTGTTTGCTATCATGAGGTGATTTGTGACCTTCACAGTTCATACATAGTGTGACATGAAGCTGGCATGAATATTAAGTCCAAATTGCAGAGTTTGAAATTTTTGCATAAACTTGTACTCTCATTCTTTCCTTTCCTCCTGCGTCGTAAAATGTCCCATTAAAACCACAACCCGCAAATATTCAATAGAGTTCTTTTCTCCGGAGAAATGTGCGGCCACTGGGAGATCTGTTCTGCTGTTATTAATATTGGATCTATGTGAGTTAATTCGCTGACTAAGTCTCTGCCCTGTTTCCCCCACATAGAGGCCTGTGGTGGAACATTGCACACACATTATGAGGTACACCACATTGGAAGACCTGCAGGAAAATTCCCCCCTAATTCTGTGCACCTGTTGTTACTGTGGGACAGGTACACTGTCAGCGGTGTGGATGTGCTTGCAGGTCATGCACCTTTTTTGTAGGCAAGGTGAGGTGCCATTTTCAGTTGGGGCCTTCAGGGCACTCCGGACAATAATACGCCTCAGGTTTGGTGGTTGTCGAAAGGAAAGGAGAGGGGGGACTGGAAATATGGCCTTGAGTCTGTTGTCCCTATGTAGCACAGGTTGGAGCTCCTTGGCAATCCTTCGTAGGATTTCCAGCTGTGGGTTGTAGGTGACAACTAGGGGCACTCGGGCATCTTTCTGGGTCTCTCTATATGTGAGCAGACTGTCTCTGTTAATGGCTGCCGCTTTGTTTAATTGGTTGTCCGTCACTTTTGGTTTGTATCTCAATCGGAGAAATTTCATCCTCAGATCCAGGAGGTGCTTGTCCAGGTCTGCTTTGTCGGAGCAAATACGATTGTATCGTATAGCCTGGCTGTAGATAATAGATTGTCTTGTGTGCTTGGGGTGGAAGCTGTCGTTTTTCAGGTAGGCCGTTCTGTCTGTGGGTTTGTGGTATATTGATGTGAGTAGCCGGTGGTCTTTGTATATTGTGGTATCCAGAAAGTGAATTTCACTCCCTGAATAGCTAAGTTTAAGGTTGATGGTAGGGTGAAAGTCATTGAAGTCATTATGGGATTGAAGTAGGGCCTCCTCACCTGCAGTCCAGATGACAAGGATATCATCGATATAACAAAGGTAAATCATAGGTTTGGTGGCGCATGTTGATAAATATGTTCCTTCCAGTTCTGCCATTAAGAGATTTGCATACTGGGGTGCACATCTGGTCCCCATTGAAGATCCCATTCGCTGTAGATATACAGTCATGGCCAAAAGTTTTGAGAATGACACAAATATTATATTTTCACATGATCTGCTGCCCTCTGGTTTTTATGTGTGTCTGTCAGATGTTTTTATCACATACAGAAATATAATTGCATTCATATTATGAGTAACAGAAGCTTATATTGACAGTTAGAATGAGTTAATGCAGCAAGTCAATATTTGCAGTGTTGACCCTTCTTCTTCAGGACCTCTGCAATTCTCCCTGGCATGCTCTCAATCAACTTCTGGACCAAATCCTGACTGATAGCAGTCCATTCTTGCAGAATCAATGCTTTAATTTTGTCTGAATTTGTTGGTTTTTGTTTGTCCACCCGTCTCTTGATGATTGACCACAAGTTCTCAATGGGATTAAGATCTGGGGAGTTTCCAGGCCATGGACCCAAAATCTCTATGTTTTGTTCCCTGAGCCATTTAGTTCTCACCTTTGCTTTATGGCAAGGTGCTCCATCATGCTGGAAAAGGCATTGTTGAGCGCCAAACTGCTCTTGGACGGTTGGGAGAAGTTGCTCTTGGAGGACATTCTGGTACCATTCTTTATTCATGGCTGTGTTTTTAGGCAAGACTGTGAGAGAGCCGATTCCCTTGGCTGAGAAGCAACCCCACACATGAATGGTTTCAGGATGCTTTACGGTTGGCATGAGACAAAACTGGTGGTAGCGCTCACCTCTTCTTCTCCGAATAAGCTGTTTTCCAGATGTACCAAACAATCGAAAAGGGGATTCATCAGAGAAAATGACTTTACCCCAGTCCTCAGCAGTCCACTCCCTGTACCTTTTGCAGAATATCAGTCTGTCCCTGATGTTTTTTCTGGAGAGAAGTGGCTTCTTTGCTGCCCTCCTTGAGACCAGGCCTTGCTCCAAGAGTCTCCGCCTCACAGTGCGTGCAGATGCACTCACACCTGCCTGCTGCCATTCCTCAGCAAGCTCTGCACTGCAGGTAGCCCGATCCCGCAGCTGAAACACTTTTAAGAGACGGTCCTGCCGCTTGCTGGTCTTTCTTGGGCTCCCTGGAGCCTTTTTGGCACCAATGGAACCTCTCTCCTTGAAGTTCTTGATGATGCGATAGCTTGTTGACTGAGGTGCAATCTTTCTAGCTGCAATACTCTTCCCAGTTAGGCCATTTTTGTGCAGTGCAATGATGACTGCACGTGTTTCTTTAGAGATAACCATGGTTAACAGAAGAGAAACAATGATGGCAAGCACCAGCCTCATTTTAAAGTGTCCAGTGGTGTCATTCTTACTTAATCATGACAGATTGATCTCCAGCCCTGTCCTCATCAACGCCCACACCTGTGTTAATGGAGCAATCACTGAAACGATGTTAGGTGGTCCTTTTAAGGCAGGGCTGCAATGATGTTGAAATGTGTTTTGGGGGATAAAGTTCATTTTCTAGGCAAATATTGACTTTGCAAGTAATTGCTGTTAAGCTGATCACTCTTTATAACATTCTGGAGTATATGCAAATTGCCATTATAAAAACTGAAGCAGTAGACTTTGTTAAAATTAATATTTGTATCATTCTCAAAACTTTTGGCCATGACTGTAGATCCTCTCCTAAGGTAAAATGGTTGTGGCTAAGGATGAATTGTATGAGCTGAAGATCATGTATATAGAGTATAAATAATCTGTGAATTTTCAGTTCTTGTATAACACCATGTCTGAAGAAGAGAGCTAGACTCTTGAAAGCTTACTTATAAAATATACTCAGCCTCTAAAAGGTATCGCCTGATTTCTTCACTCTTCCACTACTTTCAATGGCTAACACGGTACAACATTATACAGCCATCAATAAAGAATGAGAGAGAGAGAGGAAAAAAAAAAATGGCCACGCCCCCTCAAGATGCTATTTACTTGCAGCTTCCATGCTGCTTCCTGTCAATTTGGTTCCCTTCCTGCCCTGGACTCTGCTATATGTAAGTTGAGCTCTTCCTTCATAATTTACCACTCACCATCATCATCTCCTGCATCACTTTCTTCTTTTCTACTTGTACAACCACTTCCTATTCATACTTTCAATCATCATCAGTGCCTTCCTAACATGCAACTTTAATTTCAATCCGTTTTATTAAGATTTTTTTAAAGGGTCAAATAACAACATACAATAAAGCATTAGCATGTGTTCGATTAAAGTAGCTATAAATCACAATAAACACATATTGAGCAATGCACTAATATGCAGGGCGATATCATCTAGATTTCTAAGAGTTCGCAAGTTTCAAGAGTAAAAGAAAGAGATTCATGCAAGTATAAAACAACAAAAAAAATGACAGTAATATTAAGTATGATCTTTCACGTGCGACACAACCAGAATTATGGCAGGTGTTTGTGGGCATTTAAAGTCCATGGAAGCCAGTTCTTTCGGAATTGGTTGTCTCCAAGAGCTCCATGAGATAGGATCTTCTCGTATTGGTAAGTCTGTTCCACCATCTTCACCAGGTCTCCTCTAGACGGAATAGTAACTGATTTCCAGTTGCGTAGAAGAGCCAATGATGCTGATAAGGAATGGCCAATCATCACTCTATGAAGTGCTGGGAAAGAATCGATCTTCAGGCATAGTAGTGCCAAAGCTGGTGAGGGAGGTATGAAGAATCCCACTAGAGAAGAAATCCATCGGAAGATGTCTTGCCAGTACGGCACCACTTGAGGACGTGTCCACAGTAAGTGGAATAGAGATCCTCTTTCGCCACATCCCCTCCAACAGGAGTTCGAGGTCTGCGGGTATGTTCGGTGGAGTCGCTCTGGAGTGCAATACCAGTGGAGGAGAATTTTGACAGTTGTTTCGTAGTGGGTCGTGCATCGGAAGGTCTTCTTTGTGAAGGCCATGGCTTTCTGTATGACCGTGTATTTTTGATGAAGTTGCGTTTCCCAACTAAGTAGTGGAGTAGATTTGACCAGATGATCCTTGGAGCCTATAGTATTATAGATGGAGCTGAGGGTTTTGGTAGCCGGATTGGGGATCTTGAGAAGGTCCAACAGAGATTTGTTGTACGTAATTTGTTTGTTGTGGTTGGAGGAGAGAAAGTGTTTGATTCTTAGGTACGTAAAGATGCTATTGGGGGGTAGGGAGAAGGTGGATTGTAGAGACTGGAATGAGGTCAGTGATTCTTCACTCCACACCTGTGAGACGGAAGTAATACCTGATGATTTCCAAACGGATAGGTTGAGATCCAGGATTGCTAGTTCAAAAATTTCAATCGGAGCCCGCGTGATGTTTAGTGTTTTGTTTCTTGCCTGTAGAATGGTGAATATGTCTCCAGCTATTTATAAGGTGTAGGATTGGAGACGTGAGAGCAGGTACCACATCCGTCCAGAGGGAGTAGAGGAGCCAGGATTTGAGGTTGTGGTGCGGTATCATATGAGATTCAATACCTATCCAGGATTTATGAGCTTTGTTGTGCCACCAGTCCTTTAGTGTAGAAAGATGAGAGGCCATATAGTAGTCATAGATGTTTGGTACTCCCAAACCTCCCACTCCCCGTTTCCTGTGTAGAATAGAAGATGGGAGTCTTGGCTTTTTGGAGTTCCAGATAAATTTGTTGAGCATGGCGTTCATTTTCTGGAGGAATATGGGAGGAGGCGCTGCAGGGATGGTTCTGAATATGTATAATATTTTTGGAAGCCATGTCATTTGAAAGGCGGAAATCCTACCTAGCCATGACAGGGTAAGTTTCGAGTAGGCTTGGAATTCTTTCTCTAGCCCTGTCAGTTGAGGGATGTAATTGGCTTTGGACACTTGTGCAATAGAGGAAGTGATCTTTATTCCCAGATAATCCAGATCTGTCGATTTCCAATCATAAGGAAACCTCTCCTTGAGAAGTTTCAGAAGTGGCATGGGAATGTTCAAGGGGAGAATTTGCGTTTTAGATTCATTGATTTTGTAAAAGGAAAGCGCTCCGTATTCTCTGAGAGTTTCGATAGCAGCTGACAGAGAGGTTTCTGGGTGAGTTAGGGATAATATGATGTCATCCGCGTAGAGAGAGATGAGATGGGAGGAACCCAGTATTTTCACTCCCTGAACTTTCATTTTGCCTCAGGGTCTGTGCTAACGGTTCAATGGTAAGTATGAAAATCAGTGGAGAAAGAGGGCATCCTTGCCTTGTTCCGTTCTTGATGTTAAAGCTGTCCGACAATGTACTATTGGTAAACACTCTGATGGAGAGGAATACAGGTTGGAGATAGCAGTGAGAATCGGGCCAGAGAATCGTAATTTCTGCAGGACCGAAAAGGCGAATGACCAATTAATCCGGTCAAACGCCTTCTCGGCATCCAAGGCGACCATGAGGGATGGAATCTTCTTTCGTTCCAGTAAATCCACCAGATGGAGGACACGTCTGGTGTTGTCTGGGGCTTGGCAGCCTTTTACGAAGCCCACTTGGTCTGTGCCAACTAAGTCGGGGAGAATGGGAGCCAGTCGAGCTGCCAAAATCTTCGCATAGAGCTTGATGTCCGAATTTAGTAGCGAGATTGGTCTGAAGTTTTGTGGGACATCCGCTGTTTTGCCGGGCTTAGGAAGAGTGACAATTAACGCAGCCAGGGATTCGCGTGGAAGCGGTGCACCCGACATAGCGTGATTGAAGAAGTTCAGGAGAGATGGAGCCAGAGTTTGTTGAAAGTAGATTAAGTATTCGTTGGAGAAACCATCTGGCCCTGGAGATTTGCCCTTAGGTAAGGACTTTATGGTTTTTAACATTTCTGGGAGAGTGATAGGGGAGTTCAGGGCCGAGAGGTGCTCATCTGTCAGGCCTGGTAACTTGATGCTGCTTAAGAAGCCGGACACCAGGTTGTGGTGGTCTGATGGAAGAGGGATATGCTCCTGTAGGTTGTACAGTCGTGCGTAGTAATGTTTAAAGGAATTGGCGATGTCTCTCGGGTCCGTTAAATGCACTCCGGTTGTAGGATGTCTGATGTATGGAATCCTTGATTTAACTGCTTTTGCTCGTAGTTGTCTAGCTAATAATTTACCGGCTTTATTTTGGGAGTAAAATCGAGCTTTAGATTTTTTTCAGAGCTTTTTCGTAGTCTTGTAGAAGAAGGAGACGTAGTTGTTGTCTAGCCTGGTTGAGCTGTTCCGAAGTAGTCGGGTTAGGATTGATTTTGTTGGCGGAGTCCAAAGTACGAAGTGTAGACATTTTCTTTAATTGCTTTCTGTCGTTCTTTTTTGTTTCCATGTGCGATTTTTATAAGGGTGCCACGGATGTATGCTTTATGAGCGTTGCAGAGAGTGTAGGGGTCATCTGTAGATGTGGAGTTGGTTTGGAAATAATCCTGGAGGTCTTTTTCTATTGTCGGACGATAGTTAGGGTGACTCATGAGGTACGTATTATTTCTCCAAAGTCTAGTGGCGGAGGGTGGATTCTTTTCCTCTATAGTGAGAGTGATGGCTGTGTGATCAGACCATGTGATTGATTCAATTGTGGATTCTTTGGAGCTCATAAGGGTATGAAGGTCCACCATAAACATGTCAATGCAAGAGTAAGAGCCGTGAACTGCTGAGAAGTGTGTATAGTCCCTTTCACCCGCATGATGTGCACGCCATATGTCGTGGAGGTTTTCAGTGCTCGGAAATTGGTGTAGGCAGGAGGCGTTATCTCTGTTTGCGTTGGTCAAGTCCAGAGAGGCGTCCATTACGCTGTTAGTCACCACAAATTATTAATGCACCTTGTTGAATTTCCTGAATTTATCTGCGGATTCTATGCAGGAATGCCAGGGTCTTTCGATGTGGAGCGTATAGGGGCGTTGTTTAGAAGGCAGACAACTATGAGGAATCTGCCTTGGGGGTCCGCTCTTTGTGTCGTCAAGGAGAATGCCACTGAGTTTCTGAAGGCGACAAGGACTCCACGTTTCTTTGATCGGTGGTGTGCATGATAGATTACAGGGAAGGAGGGGTGTTTAAGTCTGAAAGCATCTTTTTGTAGAAGGTGGCTTTCCTGTACGCAAAACACATCTGCGGAGAGTGAGAGAGCTTCATTCCAGAGGTACGTACGCTTCTGTGGGCTGTTCAGGCCTCGGACATTGAGAGATGCCAGCTTGATCACCATGGTATCACTTTAGAATAAGAACTTTGAGAGTATGTTGAATCCACAGGGGAGGTGTAGGCAGTGTCACAAGTAAGAAGATCAATAAACAAAAATAAATGAACAAACGGTTCAAAGACGAATACAGGTGTACTGTATGTTTGGGGGTATTGGTTAGAGACTTTCCGGATAAGCCACTGGAGCAAAAAAGGGCTGTGCACCAGAATAAAAGAGATGTAGCCAACTTGGAATATCATTTGCCGCTTGTGGGGGATCTACGCCCTGTAGTGGAGGGGGGAGAGGAGTTTGCCGCATCTTGAGAGATATTGGTATCCTCCAGGTCGATAGCAACGCTTTTCCCTGGTTCAAGTTATGAATGGTGGAGGTGGTCCCGTCTTTACTGATGATCAATTTCACAGGGAACCCCACCTATATTGGATTTTGTTTTTACAGAGCGTTGTGGTAACCGGGAGTAATTCTCTGCGGAGGTGGAGGGTCGTAGCTGAGAGGTCCGTGTAGAGCTGCACATCCTGGAATTTGGGAGGCCAAGATTTCTGCTTCCGGGCAGCTTCTAATAACTTTTCCTTGACATGGAAGAAATGAAATCTTGCCAATACGTCCCTTGGAATCTCGTCTCCCAGATGTCTGGGGCGGGGAAGCCTGTGCGCTCTGTCGATAGTGATATCTATGGTTGGGGAGTCGGGCAGAAGAAATTTGACATATTCCTGTAGGTATGGAAGCAGATCTGCGGTTTGGACCTGTTCTGAGATGCCTCTGAATTTGATGTTGTTCCTACGGGAACGGTCTTCCATATCAGCCATTTTCGCTTTAAGGTTCTCCACTTCTTCCTCAAGGTCATTATGTGCATCTATGATTTTGTTGTGTGACGTGGCTAAGTCGCCCATCTTGGTCTCTATGTGTGTTACTCGTCCATCTAGTTCACTTACTGAGGACTGAAGCGGCTGAAGCATTTGTGAAAAATCCGCCTGAAGGGAACTGCAGAGGGCCAAGAGCATGTCTCTCAGAGTATGTTCAGAAGCTGGGCCATTGGTGGTTGGGAAGCCATCTAGACCATTCGTTGGGATGGTTGAAGGGGCCTCAGAGGAAGGTTGGTCATTGAAGTGGACTTGGTCTCCCGGGAGTTCCATACGAGGTTTTTGTTTGAGTGGTCTTGTACTCGGAGACGGTGTGTGTCGTAGGTGATAGTTCTGTTCTTTGATGGAGTGGATTTGTTGTATTGCTGATCGGATATTGTCAGGGGTTGGAGGTAGTTGAAGAGCCCTTAAGTCTTCGGGGTGGTTAAGATCTGTCTCCGTTATGAATGTCGCTGTGTCTCTTGCGGCAGTCGTGGACGCGGAGGGTGTGTGCTCTAAGTGGTCATGGGGTGCTAAACCCGATTCTCCCTCTGTGCCGCGATCCCATTCAAAGTAATTAGTTAGATTATTATCGGGTTTCCTGACAGATTTCCTACCCTTCACCATATTGCCAGATATTTGTCTCCAAAAATTCAACGTTTGAAGGGATGATATTCCAGAACAGGCTATTAGTCGCCAAGAGTTGTTAGAAGGTGCACTAAGTCCCCACAATTAGGTCGCCATTACCTAAAGGGAGAGGTACCAATGAGAATTCTATGGGGAGAATGCAAGCTGCAGCTCGGTGATAGTTCAGCTAGATAGCTATATGTGGAGGCCAATTGATGATCGCAGAACTGAAGTGGAGGTGCAGGCCTACCCAAGGATGGTATGTTGCAGAGCCGAGGTGTTAGTTAGGGTCCGCTCAGGGCCTAGTTATTTGTGGATTAGAGGGAAGGTAGAGGTCTGTGCAGGGCACGAATCTTGCTGACCTGGAGCAAAGGTGACCATTCGGGTGATGCCTGTATGCTGTAGGTGTGCAGAGATGTGGGCTGCACCCCAAGTAGGGGCATAACACAGGCCCTCCGCTGGTAGTGAACGGGTCAGGTAGGGAGACCCCTTGGTGCCCGTGGATAATTTCAGTACTCCCCTTCCCCGCGGTATCTGCAGTGTTTCCCCTACCTGGGAGCCGTCTCAGGGAGCCGGTACAAGCGGTGTTTCTAAAGTGCTGCAGGCCTCCTCCGCTGCTTGCAAGCGCTTTGCTGACCCCAGATGGAGGCCTCAGCGCAGTGTCTGCTGCTCCAAGTGGGCCGCCACTCCGTTACCCTGCGTGGCGACCGGCACCACACAGGGCTGTCACCGCTGCTATCCTCCGATCCCGCGGAGGGACAGCGTCGGCAGAGGCAGTGAAGACCGCTGAAAGCACGGAGGTCCGCGGTGTTTGGGCCAGTCAGGAGGCGACCGGTGCGCGGAGAAGATGGCGGTTAGGAGGAGAGATGCAGGTAGGCCCCGACTCAGAGTTGCTGTGAGGAGGATGTAAACGCATCTTGGACACCTCGGATCAATTGACTAGGGCTTAGGTGATGAAATGTCTCAGGTATGTAGGATTGAGGTGATAAAGAATAGATCTCACTCGGGTCTAGTAGGAGCTGTAAGATGTGCGTCTTGTCTATGCTCCGGCTAGCCACGCCCCCTAACATGCAACTTTCACACTCTATAAATCTGTTTTCATATTGTATTTATTTTATGTACTAATTTACTATTATTCATTCCATCCACTAACTACACTTACCTATGTATGTATTTACAGTGGGGAAAAAAAGTATTTAGTCAGCCACCAATTGTGCAAGTTCTCCCACTTAAAAAGATGAGAGGCGCCTGTAATTGACATCATAGATAGACCTCAACAATGAGAGACAAAATGAGAAAACATCTAGAAAATCACGGTCTGATTTTTTTTAAAGAATTTATTTTCAAATTATGGTGGAAAATAAGTATTTGGTCAATAACAAAAGTTCATCTCAATACTTTGTTATATATCCTTTGTTGGCAATGACAGAGGTCACACATTTTCTGTAAGTCTTCACAAGGTTGGCACACACTGTTGCTGGTATGTTGGCCCATTCCTCCAAGCAGATCTCCTCTAGAGCAGTGATGTTTTGAGGCTGTCGCTGGGCAACACGGACTTTCAACTCCCTCCAAAGGTTTTCTATGGGGCTGAGATCTGGAGACTGGCTAGGCCACTCCAGGACCTTGAAATGCTTCTTACAAAGCCACTCCTTTGTTGCCCTGGCGGTGTGCTTGGGATCATTGTCATGCTGAAAGACCCAGCCACGTTTCATCTTCAATGCCCTTGCTGATGGAAAGAGGTTTGCACTCAAAATCTCACGATACATGGCCCCATTCATTCTTTCATGTATACGGATCAGTCGCCCTGGTCCCTTGGCAGAGAAACAGCCCCAAAGCGTGATGTTGCCACCCCCATGCTTCACAGTAGGTATGGTGTTCTTTGGATGCAACTCAGTGTTCACTCTCCTCCAAACACGACGAGTTGTGTTTCTACCAAACAGTTCTACTTTGGTTTCATCTGACCATATGACATTCTCCCAATACTCATCTGGAACATCCAAATGCTCTCTAGCGAACTTCAACTGGGCCCGTATATGTACTGGCTTAAGCGGGGTGACACGTCTGGCACTGCAGGATCTGAGTCCCTGGCGCCGTAGTGTGTTATTGATGGTAGCCTTTGTTACGTCAGTCCCAGCTTTCTGCAGGTCATTCACTAGGTCCCCCCCGTGCGGTTCTGGTATTTTTGCTCACCCTTCTTATGATCATTTTGACCCCACGGGGTGAGATCTTGCGTGGAGCCCCTGATCGAGGGAGATTATCAGTGGTCTTGTATGTCTTCCATATTCTAATTGCTCCCACAGTTGATTTCTTCACACCAAGCTGCTTGCCTATTGCAGATTCAGTCTTCCCAGCCTGGTGCAGGTCTACAATTTTATTTCTGGTGTCCTTTCACAGCTCTTTGGTCTTCACCATAGTGGAGTTTGGAGTGTGACTGTTTGAGGTTGTGGACAGGTGTCTTTTATACTGATAACAATTTCAAACAGGTGCCATTACTACAGGTAATGAGTGGAGGACAGAGGAGCCTCTTAAAAAGAAGTTACAGGTGTTGCGAGGATACGGATTTGGAGAGGGGTTTGTTACCTGGATTTCCCTTCTATACTGTTCCCCTAGAGCGGCACTGTCCATTAATGGCGCGTTGTCTTCCTACTTTCCTTTGGGTAGGGGTACAAGACAAGGATGTCCATTGTCACCGCTACTGTTTGCTCTGGCGGTGGAACCCTTGGCAATACTGCTTCGGAATGACCCCATATATAAAGGCATAGTGATAGGCACCCGGGAGGAGAGAACAGCACTATATGCCGATGACTTACTCCTGTTTATGAGCGACCCCTCCCGGTCTCTGCCCAGAGCCATGGCTATAATTGATGAATTTGGTAATTATTCTGGCCTACGGACCAATTGGACTAAGTCCTCATACATGCATATTGGCCGTGCGTCAAGTGTAGCTGAGGGGAATGTGGTATGTGGATTGAATACAGTCTCAACCTGCAAATATCTGGGCATCTTTATATCTAGGGACCATAGGTGTTTTTTGGAACAGAACATCTTTCCGCTCATCTCGCACTTTAGGGTTAAGTTTAATCTTTGGGCTACACTGCCTTTGTCGGTGGCTGGTAGAATCAACCTAGTTAAAATGATAGTACTACCCAAATGTCTATATGCTATAAGCCATTCTGCTGTGTCCGTGCCCCTTAGATTTTTTAAACAAATGGACTCCCTCATTATCTCCTTTATATGGGGAAACTCTAGATCTAAGCTTAGGTTGTCATCTCTACAACGACCAAAGCAGCTCGGGGGCACATCACTCCCTGATCTGTTTCTTTACTACCTGGCAGGACAGCTCCGTTTTATTAGGAAGTGGCTCTCATCTGATCCCCTACCGAGGTCCGAGGCACATCTGGCTCACCACCTGGGTCTGCATAATCTGTGGCCAGTGTTGGAACACCCGGCCTTGTTTAGGGGGAAATTGTTGCCCATCCATGCCCTGGCGGGACAGGTCTGGCGTCAGGCGAAAAAGGTGTCCACTTATTCTGATATACCTGCGGAGACCCCGCTTTGGCACAACCCTGGTCTGCCGACGTTATTTGCCCTGCCTGGCGCCCGGGCCTGGTCGCAGTATGGCGTGTCCTCTCTTAGTGACCTGTACATACAAGGGGTTTTTAAAACGTTTGACTCGCTAAGCTCCTCCTATGGCATCCCTAGAACGCAGTTCTTTAGATATCTACAGATTAGACATGCACTTTCTTCTCAGTTCCCGGATCGATTGGACAATATATCTGAGTATCCGCTTATCGGCATACTTCGCTCACAGGGCCCTGGGGGTTTGATATCTACTTTATATGCACATCTGATACAGGCCAAGGTGTCCACTTTGGACGCCCCGGCCTTGACGCGATGGAGCATAAATATCCCAACTCTCACAGATGAGATGTTTCAAGATATCCTTGAATCTCCTCAACATGTGTCACCTTCAGCTAACAACAAACTGATTCAAACGTATATTCTACACCAATGTTACTTGACACCTTCCCGTCTATACAAAATGGGACGTCTGCCCAACCCCGGATGCCTTAGGTGTCTTTGTCCACAGGCAGACTTTTGGCATATGATTTGGGAATGTCCGATCATACAATGTTTTTGGAAAGGGGTCGTGGATCTCCTGGCGGAAGTTCTGGCTAAACCTATACCATTAACCCCAGAGATATGCCTTTTCGGCGTATTAGATGAAGAAATATGGCAACACCATGTTAGAATCCTTTTGAGGGAGTCTTTATTTTATGCTAGGAAAGCTATCGCACTGCGATGGATGGCTCCGAAACCCCCATCAGTATCTCAGTGGAAGAAACTTGTTAATACTGTTCTTCCTTATAACCAGATTGTGTATAAAGGGAGAGGGTGCCCTCAGAAATTCCATAAGGTGTGGGGAACATGGTGCAATTCTCCGGTAACCCAATATACGGCTCCCTCATTGCGCTCTGCCATTAATTTACTCATGCCGTGAGGGGTGCGAGACACCAGGAGTATCCACGACCTCTCATTTTGGAGTGTATCCTTGTTGTTACCCTTGACTTATTGACTGCATGTTTTGTACATGATAACTGATGTATACAGTATTATGCATGTCCTGATTATATTCTTTCTGTACCGAGTCTACGTTATATGGTCCGGATGGGACGAGGACCTGGCGAGGTGGGATGTGGTGCGTTGAGTGAATTTACATTGAAATTCTCGTTTTTTGGTGCGCAACATGTTATGTATTTGTTTTGATTTCTTTTCCTTTGTCTGATACGCAATTTTCAATAAAACGAGTTTAAAAAAAAAAGAAGTTACAGGTCTGTGAGAACCAGAAATCTTGCTTGTTTGTAGGTGACCAAATACTTATTTTCCACCATAATTTGCAAATTCTTAAAAAATCAGACAATATGGTTTTCTGGAATTGTTTTCTCATTTTGTCTCTCATAGTTGAGGTCTACCTATGATGACAATTACAGGCCTCTCTCATCTGTCAAAAAAAATGCAGTTAGGCTTAGTTCATACTACTGTTATTTAATACTAGTCACAGAATGAGAGCAATTGACATTAAATGACAGGTGCACACAGAGCTCCCTCTGTCTTACTCTGCACATAGAGGAGGATATCCCCTTGTCACAGTTACAGGCCTCTGTATAAAAAGAAATCACTGTACTATCCATACATCTATTTGTACATTCTAGTTAGGTCACCCCCCCAAGCAGTCTTTTTTCCCAAAATGAACAACCGCTTGGTCGCTCTCCTCTGCACTCATTCCAATTCAGCTAAGTCTTTCCTATATACAGCGCACCCAAAACGGTGCTCAGTATTTTCTACATGTGGCCTGAACAGGGATTTGTACAGAGGCAAAACATGACAATCTATTCCTCTCTTGATAGCACTAGCACTGCACTGCGACTCCTTAAACAATGTAAGTGAACTGAGTCGCATCATGCCCCAAAGTTGCTGTGACTACAACTCCTAGTGGCAGGGCTCGATCTTTTTGAGACTTGGAGTTGCAGCATCATTGGGGTTACAAGGTACCTCCATTCACTTACTTTGAGTTTGAGTTGGAAGGGACCTCAAGGGCCTTCAAGTCCAACCCCCTGCAAAAGCAGGATTTCCTAAATCATCCCAGCTATATATCTATCCAGTTTCCACTTGAAGATTTCAATTGATGAAGAACTCACAACCTCCCGTGGCAGCCTATTCCACTCCCTCACTACCCTCTTTTTAAGTGGGAGAACTTGCACAATTGGTGGCTGACTAAATACTTTTTTTCCCCACTATATATTTTCCCGGATATAAAAAAAAAAAAATTAAAACACATGCAAAAATAAAAACATAAAAATAAAGCCCTATGTGTCACCGAAAAAAGACGCAGAAATTAGTTGAATAACGCAAATGATAAAAATGCTACAGCCCTACATACAAAAAAAAAACCTGAAAATGTGTCTGGTCATGGACCAGAAATTGGCCCGGTACTGAAATGGTTAAGGCAAACCTCAGTACTATTACGAGTCTGTGCAGTCGACTGTTGGAGCGAATGTTAGCTGTAACTTACAGCTAACACCCTGCTTCAGCCCTCCCCAATCGGAGCCAAGTTTTAACCTCTGGTCTAGTCAAACATGACTGCAGCATTTAAGGGGTTTCGCTAAGATTGACACCCTTCATTCCCCCCCCCCACCCATTTCCTTGCCCCCACCACAGGCCGAGATCTGGGGGTGCCAATATGTTTTTTCTGCAGCTAGGGGTCTGACCAATGAAGTATGTAGTGGGACAGCAAGTATATGTAACAAAATAAACAAAAAATTAAAAAATAAAAATAATCCCGGACATATCCGCCTCAGATGTTTAGCGCATGCTCCTCTTGAACGTCCTTGGCCTCTCCCATCTGGCCCGCGACAGGCCTTCCAGTTTGAGGCATGTATTTTTTTTTTTTTTCTCGGCTCCACCTGCCCGTGGTTCTGGTTATGCTTTATGTTGTATTGCACTGTTTTCATGTTACTTTCTGTTATTTTATGATGGCTTCTAATAAAACTCGATTTATACATAAAAAAAAAAATTAATGCATAAAGGCCCAGCATGCCCCTTTCCTATATAAAATGAATTATATATACCAAAAAAAAAAATGAAAAATAATGCATCGATGTAACCATAATAAACCATATAATAAAACGGAAACATTACCTACACAGTGAACATCGGGGAAAAAAAGCCTTAAATTAATGATTTTTTTTTTTGCCATCTTGCCTTAAAAAATTGTGATAAAATTATCAAAAAGTCATATGTACCACAAAATAGTATCAATAAAAAGCACCAACTCTGTCAAACGAAAAATAAAAATGTTACACATCTCAGTAGATACAAAAATAGATTTATGTTCCCAAATGGGTTTAAATTGTGAAAAATTAGTATCGCATATAAGAACAATATAAATTAGGTATTGCTGAAATAGCTCCTGACCACAGAATAAACGTAACGTGTTAATCATGCTGTATGCTATGCTACTCTTGCAGAGCCCTGAAATGCCAGCTAAGTGGAATCCTCTGACGTGACCCCATTTTGGAAACTACACCCCTGAAGGAATTTTCCAGGGGTACAGTGAGCGCTTTGAACCCCCAAGCGCAATATGTTGTGCCCAGCTTGTGTCATAGAGGAACGCTTCAAAAGTTGTTGTGCCTGGGATAAATGCTTAAGTTTTTGAAGTGTGTGTCTCTGCTGTCACAAGCTAGGCACAACATATCGGGCACTGAATAGTCTTATTTCTGGAAAAATTGCAGTTTTCACTTTTCATGATCAGCTGTGTATTCATTTCTGGAAATTAAATTAATGCAATGCTCAATGGTTAAAAATGCTTGCCACTTGATAGATCCATTCAGTGGTGTAGTTTCCATAATGGGGTCACATGTCTGTGGATTCCACTTTAGTGGCAATTCAGGGGCTCTGCAAAAGTAGCATGACATCCCAAAACAAATAGTGCTCCTTCCCTTCTGTGTCCAATCAGCAGTTTATACCCACATATGACATTAAGTACTTTATCCTGGGTACAACAGTGTTTATACATGTGGGCTCAAACTTCAGTTTGGGTACATAGCAGGGTGCAGCTGTGTGGTTTTTGGAGTGCAGATTTGAATTGTTGGTTTTTGGACACCATATCACATTTGCAGAGGCCCTAAAATTTCCCCTACAAAATGGGGTCACTTCTTGGGGAATTTCCATTTACTGGCACCTCCAGAGCACTGCAAAAACATGGGGTCCAGAAAGTATCTCTAAATCTATACTCCAGAAGCTAAAAAGTGCAGTGCTCATTCCCATCTGAGCCCTGCTGTGTGCCCACATATACAATTTTTTTTATCTGGGATAGCCCACTTAATAGAATGCATGTCTTTGATGACACAAAGTGGCCACAACATATTGGGCACTGAAATTGCATATTTTTTTAAAAAATAAACTTTCACTTTGTACATTAATTTTTGGGAAGCACTATTGGGCTCAAAATAATACCCTATTAGAATTTCCTTGAGGGGTGTAGTGTCTAAAATGGGGTCACTTTTGAGGGGTTTCTATTGTATTGGTAACTTAGGGGCTCTGCAAATGAGACATGGCACCTGAAAACTATTCCAGCAAAATCTGCCGTCCAAAAGTGAAATGGCGATCTTTCCATTCTAAGACCCACCATGTACCCATACAGCAGTTTTCAATCAAATATGTGTTAGTCCCGTGTCAGGAGAAATTGTTTAACAAACTGTGGGGTGCTTTTTTCTCCTTTAATCCCTTGTGAAAATTAAAGACCGACCAATTGCGGTGATCAAGGAGGGATGGCGCTACTATACCTTCCTTTTCATCCTCGGCAGTGATTGGTGCTGGTATAACACCAATCACTGTCTGGTTTCGACTTTCCTGCCGCCACAGATCATTGATGAAAGATTCCCCCCCTCCTCTCAGACATGGTGCCAGGATTGTCTGTTGTCATAGACAGCATAAATCCGTTACCATTCTCCGTGTATGGGGACACAGTGACTGGGTACCGTTGTGCTGTATTATTAATGTGCGTTGCTCTAAGACCCAGGCAGCTGAGCCTAATAATATGTTGCCTAGGAGTTAAAACCAGAAAATTGAGATTTATATCAAAAATCGCCCATAAACTTAAAAAAAAAAAAAATTGAGATTTAAATTTTTTGGAAAATCGCCCAGATCTACTTCTTGGTTCCCTCCAGTCTGAAAGCTGAGAGCCTCACATGACTGTTAAATGATATGTTACAGGTATTTTCCCAACCACCAATTGATCTCAGTGGAACTTGTGACATCTCCATTTACTCACCCGTGTCCTTACCAGTGATCACTGGTCTCAATAGACTACTGGGCTGGTTCCAACACTAGAACGTGTGTTTGGAACCAGCACTTGGCACCCTACTTCTCTCTGGATTCAATGGCATTAAGTGTATATATGGGTTGGGTTTGCTATTGTAATTATTGAATCTAGATTCACACACCCACAAAACTACATAGCATGTTCCCACAGGTGTCCTCAACGTGTTGGTGATCTGGTGGAGCAGAGGAATCTATACTGCATATTTGGTTGATATGCCCTCCTGTTGCTACTTTATGGGCTGATGATATTGATCTGTACCACACACTTTGTTGGCCTGGTGTTACACTCACTCTCAAATAGTCTCTCCTGCCTTTGTTCCACACTGAAAGACTCTCCTGTGCCATTTCATTATGGCTATGTGCCAGATCATCCTCTTGCACCCACTAGGCTGATGTGGATTGAGCCGCTTAATTGCATTATGCATTTAGAGCGGTTGGGGGCGAGTGACGAGGTCATGAGACATCTTCAACTCCACCTGGCACCGGTGTGCCCTTGGATGTCACGTGCTCCCTACTTTCTGTTTCTTCTTCTTTCGTTCTCCTGTTACCCAGAGTGATATTAGTTTCAATCATTTCTGCTTGGGCGTAGGTTTTGGATAGATACTACATATTGGTTTTTCATTCATGTATGTTCCAGTATGACTTAACTGTATATGTTTCTGCAGAAGCCAAAGTTTGAACGGCTGGTGCATGTGTTTTTAATTTCTAATATGTTAAATATAAATCTTTAATCAATAAGAAAAATTTATTGAACCATAATTATTGAATCTGCCTGACCCCATAATAAAGTAATACCATTGAACATGGAAAGGAGGCTGATGGATGCTTGTTTCAACCCTAGGACCTACTGTCGGAACCAGTCTGGAAGCCCAAAGTCCAACACCTAAATATCCAAGTAACAAAGACTTCCCAGAAAACCCATTTAGGCTTACGCTGGAAACGCTGCTTTTTTTTTTTTTTTGACAGATTTTGCTGGGTTTTTTTGAGTCCAAACCAGGAGGGGCTTAAAAAGGAATGGGAAATATGAAGGAGGCATTTATAGTTTTCCCTTCTTTTAAATCAACTCCTGGCTTTGGCTAAAAAAAATGCAGCAAAGAGTGGATTTAAAAGAATGGAGTACTATAAGCGCTTCCTTTATCTTTCCCATTTCTTTTTAAGCCACTCTTGACTTTGGTTCGTAAAAATGCAACAAAAAAGCAGCTATCTTGCAACGTAGGTACTTAGCCTTAAAGGGGTTTTACCAGCTCCCTCTCTCAGCTCTTTGCCTGCTGTCTCTTCTTCTCACTTCCTGTATTCTTCCACAAGGTGGAGGGCTTTGACTGTTTGATGGACAGGACACTATGAAATACCTCAATAGATATAGATATTGCCGTCACCATGAGAGTTTATTTATGATTACTAGAAATCTAATATAAATGCAGATTAAATATGTACAGTAATTAAAATTTACATTACACACGGTTGGAGAGAAAAAAAAAAAACTTGCGTGCTGCAGAGGAGAGAACTGACTTGCAGTAAACTCAATGTTCATACAGTTTTTTCCGGCGGATTTTGAAGCAGAATAAAGGCCCTCATAAAACGCCTAAAATTCATTTCACTGGGAGTTGGGAGCAGATTTTTTTTTTTCTCTCCAGCTGATTTTTCAGCTAGAGCTTAAAGGCCATTACACTGCTTTATCTTCAGGCTGGTTCCTCCTTGCACACCCCATTGAAATAAATGGGAGGCAGAAAAACTATGCTAGCGTTTATTTGGGGGTGTGTTTTTTTTTTTTTTTTTGTGTCTAATTCATTTCAATGGGATTTGCAAGGAGGAATTTGTCTGAAGGTAAATCGTGAAGCTGCTTTTTTCCTCTAGCTGAAAAATCTGCCGGACTCCCACTGAAATGAATGGGAGAGTTGGGAGGAGTTTTTGAGGCAGATTCTGCCTCAAAAATCCACCTGCAAGACTCTGTGCAAATTTACCATTTTTGTTTACATAGAGGGATAGCAGAACGAATCCATGCCTTTATCAGCAAACTACAATTAGCTGACCTGATTGCCTGGATGAAAGAGCAGTAACTAACAGCTCCAGGAAGCAGTGAGTCACATCGTCTGACCTGGTATGAGATACAGGTCCGGTGCTCTTACGATGAGTAAACAATGGGAGGAATAATTTCTCATAGTAGGCAAAATAAGCTGCATTGCTAAAGCAATGTATTTGGGAATACTCTTGAATTTACATAAGCTAGCAGTTTAGATAGGATCCTTGAGATGTGAATACCTCTTTAAGGACACAGCCATATTTTTATAGAATTAAGTCGAACATAACTTAACTTTTTTTTTGTAATTTAAAAAAAAATAAAATAAATAAATTAGTGCCGTATTTGTCATTTTCACTTGTTGTTAACTCCTTTCCGCGGAGGAATTTTTTGTTTTTTACTTCCCCTTCCAAACCCCATAACTTTTTTTATTTTTCTGCTCTGAGCCATATGAGGTCTTAATGTTCGCGGAACAAATTTTTCTTCATGATGCTACCATTTATTATTGTGTACTGGGAAGCTGTAAAAAAAAAAAATCAGAATAGGATGGATTTGAAGAAAAAGTGCATTTGTGCGACTTTCTTACGGGCTTCGTTTTTATGGCGTTCACTCTGCCGCCAAACTGACATGTCACCTGTATTCTATGTTTCGGTACGATTCCGGGGATACCAAATTTATATGGTTTTATTTACGTTTTAACCACTTAACAAAAATCCAAAACTGTGTAAAAAAATTTTTTTTTTTCTAAGGCCCGGTTCACATCTGCGTTCGGAGAGTACGCTTTGGGACACCCCGAACGGAAACCTATACTCATATTTAAAAAAACAAAACAAAAAAAAAAAACCCGCGGACCCCATAGACTATAATGGGGTGCGTGTGGTTTCCTCTCTGCTTCCGCACGAAGCAAGCGGAGAGGAAAGTACTGCTTGCAGGCTCCTGGCTGTCATTGTAACGGGATGTCGACCACGGAGATCCCCGGCAAAATGGCGGCGCCCGTGCACCGCCGGTAAAATGGCTCCTCATTCAGCTGTGACTAAGGCACCAGAGGGGTTAATGCCTGTGATCAGTGCGGGCTCCCGAGCGACCGCCATATTTAAACCCCCCGACATCCGCCGCACCTACTACGGCAGATGTCGGGAAGGGGTTAAAGGAGAAAATGCACCCATAATTTGTGCACAATTTACTCAAATTTTTCTGAGTTCAGAAATACCCCACATGTAAATGTAATCTTCCCCTTGGGCACTTGGCAAGGCACCAAAAAGAAGGCAGATTTTGCAGTTTTTTTTTTTTTTTTCTTTCTCATGCGCCATGTTGCATTTGCAGAGCCATTGATGTACAAGAACAGTGAAAACCCCACACTATGGACACTATTTCTTGAGGGGGTCTAGTGAGTTTTTTTTGATCCTGCATCTTTTTAAAAGAATTTATTAACATTTGGCTGTGAAAATGAAAAAATTAATTTTTCCAGGATGTCCTCCTATGACAACACCACAGGAGAATGCCTCTTGACCTATAAAGGGACAGAAAGACAGAGTGGTTAAATGCTTCCCCCTTCTCTCCAGTGTTCTTACTGTCCCTTTAGGGCAGTGGTTCTCAACCTTACTAATGCTGAGACCCCTTAAAGAGGACCTTTCACGTCCTCATGTATAGGTGTTCCTCACAGCTCAGTGTCATCGCTGGGCTGTAAGGAACGCCCCCTCTCTCTCTGTTCTCGCCCATAGCGCTGTACTGTCAGACGGGGGGCGTTCCTTACTGCCCGGTGATGACGCTGAGCTGTGAGGAACGCCCCCCCAGTACAAGTCTATGAACAAGAACAGTCAGGGAGGGCGTTCCTCACAGCACAGCTAGACTGTCAGGAATGCCCTTCTGACCGTAAACCGTGAAACTAACACCGCCGATACACTACAATACTGCTGCTTTCAACACAGTAGCTGCTTTTGAGTAGCTGCTTTAAACACAATAGCAGCTCTATACACATCTGCATACCTCCCAACTTTCAAAGGACAGAAAGAGGGACAAAATGTGCTATGCGTGCTGTGGCAAATTTAGCTCCACCCACTTCTGTTGACTTAGCCCATTCTCATTCATTTTTCTTTGTGCTCCCACATAGTATAATGCACCTACAGTTACCCTAACATTATATGCCCCTAAATTATAATGTTTCTCTCCAATTGCCCCACAGTATTAAGTCCCTCTCCTGGTGCCCCAGTTTAAACTGGGAGAAACTACAGGGGGACATTAATCAGTGGGGGTATTTGGAGGGGGAAAATAAATTGGTGGCAACTAGAGTGGGTCTTTCAACTGGGGCAGCTGGAGAGGGACATTAAACCGTAGGGGTAGCTGAAGGGACACATTAAACTGGGGTCAACAAGAGGCGGACATGTCCCCCTCTGGCTACTCCCACGGTTTAATGTCCTCCTCCACTTGCCCCCAGCTTAATGTCTGCGTCCAGCAACCCCCATTGTTTAATGTCCCCAGTTTAACGTTACCCTCCATCTGCTCCTCCAGTTTAATGTACATCTTCATCTCCCCCCAGTTTGTTCCCCCCCTTCATCTGCCACCAGTTTCATGTGCCCCCTCAATTTGCCCCCAAAGTTTAACATAAACACTGATACTCACCTCTCTTCGCTCCTTTGCTGCTCTGTCTGCAGTCTCAGCCTCGGAGCTGCAGGCGTGATGTGAGCGACGGCGTCACATCACACCCCTTGTGGTAGGGGTCCCCTAGCATTGTACCCTCCTCTGATTGCGGTGGTGGGGGGATTCTTCTGTTGGCCGCTCACCTGATTCAGGGGTCTCAGCTGGCTGGCAGCACTCACTCCATACTTGTCCAGCGTCCTGTCATTATTCAAAACGATTTATTAAAAATCCCAATGGAACCTTTTGTACGATTATCAGCTTTAAAAATGTAAAGAGATGGATCCGATATCAGCACTTCAAGATGTAATCAATCCGTTCTACGATCCCGCTTATAAATTAGAAGGCTTCAATGTTCTCAATAGATCTAAAAGATGTGTATTATCCCGTCCCTGTACATTCGGTTTGCCAAAAGTAATTGAGATGTGTGGTCTAGATATTCACCACTATCAATTGAAATGCCTGCGATTAAGGATATCATCTGCCCAAGGGCTTTCACAAAGATCATGGTAGAGACTATGGCATTTTTTAGGTTTCAGAATATCAAAATCATGCCATATGTGGACGATCTGTTACTAGTAGAAGTTGGGCTGGATCCTAAATACAGAAATGTCGAGGCTCCTCTTGGAAAACCGAAAGGTCTTCCTGGGGGTATTCCGCCCTTCAAACATCTTTTCTTCCAGCGGAAAAAAAAAACCCCACAAGTTTTCTGGAGAGAATCTTAGACCTTATGACCTTCTGCATTCACTCAGTCAATTCCACTCAAGAGGCCTTCACAGTCGGGATCTGTCTTTCTGGAACAGATGCCAGGAGTCATTCAACAGGAAGTTGATGATCTCTGAAAAAATCAAGACCTCTCTTCATTGGTGGATAAATCCAGTAAATCTGAAAGAAGCGGTACCTTGGAAGTTATCTCCCCAGATAATAATCACTACCAATGCCAATGGCCTAGGCTGGGGAGCAGTAGTACAAGGGAGGTTCTTCCAGGGATCTTGGTCCCTGTCTACCAGCTGGAAATGCTTGTCTTTTCGAGAACTAAAGGCAGTTTGTGAGACTTCTAAAAATTAAGTCTACGATTCTGAAAGGCAGCCATCTAAAAATTATGACATACAACATGACGGCAGTCACCTTCTTATGTCATCAAGGGGAAACACCCACTTCTTCAGGATCAGGCAGTTAAAATCTTCACATGGGCAGAAGAAAATGTTCTCTCCCTCTCAACCATTCACACATTGGATTCAGAAATTCAGACCGCAGATTATCTAATCAGGAAGATATTGGATCCAGGAGAGTGGGATTTGAACCAAGAAGTGTTCCAGTCACTTGTGTGGTTCAAATGGGGTAAACCTCAAATAGATCTATCATAACTACACCTCTGCTTGCTTTATTATCGTTTGTGCTGGTATGATGCTGTCCACTTTGTTGTAATTATGTAATGCACTTCCTATCCACAGACACCCCCACCATCATCATGGTTGATTTCAACATCCCCATTAATGCAAACCACCCCTCCACTTCCAGTCTCCTGTCCCTCACTACCTCCTTTGGTCTCTCTCAATGGTCCTCCTCTGCCACCCACACTAAGGGGAACACGCTGGACCTCATATTCACCCGCCTCTGCTCTCTATGCAGCCTCTCTAACTCTCCATCCACGCTCTCTGACCACAACCTGCTGACATTCTCTGCCCTCTCCTCTGTTTTAGACCCCCCCCCCAAACTCTAAACCAACACTCCCCCGCAGGAACCTTAGTCGCCTTGACATCCGCACGCTCTGACTCTCTCCTACCACTCACTGACATATCCTCACTCAAGGAGGCAGATGCCACTGCTGACTTCTACAAAACCCCAATTACTTCAGCCCTTGACTCTGTGGCCCCCTTCACAAACATCAGAGCCCGACTGATCAGTAGGCAACCCTAGCACACTAACCTGACTAAAAAACTGAGACGTGCCTCATGGGTTGTGGAACGCCTCTGGAAGAAAAGCCACTCCCAGGTATAAAGAGGCAGTTCTCACATTCAAGAATGCACTTACCTCTGCAAAGCAGGTCTACTTCACCACACTAATATCTGCCCTATCCCGCAACCCCAAACAGCTATTCACTACCTTCAACTCCCTTCTCAGTCTTTCTGCGCTCCCTCCGACATCACTTATCACAGCTGATGACTTTGCCTCTTATTTCAAAAGCAAAATTGACACCATCAGAGACAGTCTCACCCTACACCCCCGACAACCACTCTACCCAACTGCTCGGTGCTCTTCATCCTTAACCTGTTTCTGCACTGTCACTGATGAAAAGCTCTCCATCCTAAACTTTAAATCCCATCTCACCTCCTGCGCGCTTGACCTGATCCAGTCACATCTCATCCTCAACCTCACTGAAGTCATTACTCCTGCCCTAACCCATCTCATCAACCTATCCCTAGCCAGAGGATCCTTTCCTTCCTCCTTCAAACATGCTACTGTCACACCTATACTTAAAAAAAAAAAAAAAAAAATAAAAAGTCCCTCGCCCTGTCCTCTCCAGCCAACTATCGCCCCATCTCACTGCTTCCGTACGCCTCTAAATTGCTTGAACAACATGTCCACTCCGAACTATCCTCCTACCTCTTGTCCAACTTACTCTTTGACAGACTACAGTCAGGCTTCAGACCCCACCACTCCACAGAAACTGCCCTAACCAAAGTCACAAACTAACTGCCAAAGCCAATCGTCACTTCTCTGTCCTCCTTGACCTCTCCTCTGCCTTTGACATAGTTGACCATTCCCTTTTGTTAGAAACGTTCTCATCCCTTGGCATCACAGTCATGGCCCTTTCCTGGATCTCCTCACCAAACGCACATTCAGAGTCTCCCACTTGTGCACCACCTCCTCGCCACGCCCTTTTTCTGTAGGTCTCCCCCAAGGCTCCGTCCTAGGACCCCTCCTGTTCTCCATCTACACGCTCGGCCTTGGCCAACTCATAGAATCTCGTGGTTTTTAATACCATTGCTATGCTCACGACACCTAAATATATCTCTCTGGACCAGACATTACCTCTCTGTTGTCCAGAGTTCCAGAGTGTCAAGCAGACGTAGCCTCCTTTCTCTCCTCCCACTTCTCAAACTCATGGAGAAAACGGAGTTCATCATCTTCGCCCCACTTCGTACGGCCCCTCTACCTGACCCATCTATCAAAGTTAATGGAACCACACTTACTCCTGTACCACGGGTCCTTTGCCTTGGGATAACCTTGGACTCTGACCTGTCCTTCAAGCCGCACAACCAAACCTTCAACACCTTCTGCCGCCTACAACTGAAGAACATCCATCGAATCTGCTCCTTCCTCACCCCTGAAACTACAAAGATGCTAGTCCATGCCCTCATAATCTCCCACTTAGATTACTGTAACACCCTTTTCCATGGCCTCCCAGCAAACACTCTCACACCCCCTCCAGTCCACTTTAAACTGTGCTGCTCGCTTAATACACCTCTCCCCCCGTTCTTCATCAGTCGCTCTCCTCTGCCAAGCCCAGCGAATAGAGTTCAAAATGCTAACACTGACATACAAAGCCATCCACAACCTGTCCTCTCCATATATCTCCGATTTAATCTCCAGCTACCTGCCCGCACGCAACCTCCGATCCTCCAAAGACCTCCTACTCCACTCTGCTTTTATCTGCTCTTCACACAACCATCTCCAAGATTTCTCCTGTGTATCCTCCATACTCTGGAACTCATTACCAAGACACATAAGACTGACCCCCACAATCACAAGCTTCAAAAAGGCCCCGAAGACTCACCTATTCACCTATACAACCTTCAATAACGCTACTGTCACCACACCACCTTCTGTACAGGCTCTCCCCTCACCTTCTGTCTCTATCACTCTTCCCGCATAGATTGTAAGCCCTTTTGGGCAGGGCCTTCTATCCCACTGTACCAGTTGGTCACTGTTAGCATTGTGTTTGTTTTTGTATATTTTGTGTACAGTATGTAAACCCTGAAATGTAAAGCTCCATGGAATGAATGGTGTTGTAAACTTTTTCCCTAAGCTGTTGAGACCATGCCGGGGCAATAGGTGATCTATCTCCAGCTTGGGACATGGATCTTGCATTTGCATCTCTTCCATTTGCAAGAAGGGTTTAATAAGGGGCTATCTCCAAGTCTCCTGAAGGTCCAGATTTCAGCCTTAAAGTGTCCCCGTTGCTCCGGTGTCTTCCCAGTGCAGGCCGGTCCTTTTGCTCCGGTGTCTTCTCACGGGTCTCTTCCTGACTTCCGCTGAAGCCGCTGACTGGTCTCAGCAGGCCTCAGAAAGAGACCCGTGTTATCACATACCCTTCGCTGAGGCCACTGATTGGCCACAGTGGTTATGTATGGCTGGGACTTTCGCCACACGTCAACACTGGAGCGAGAAGATCGGAGCACCATGGAAAGGGGAGTATGAATTTTTTATTTTTTTTTTCACTGTCCCCAGCTGATTTAAAAATTAAATGGGTTGTCCATTTTTGCCTGGATAACCCCTTCCCGTCGGCGCCAGTTTTTGACTTCCTGACAGAGCTCGATTTTTCAAATCTGACGTGTCACTTTATGCAGTAATAACTTTGGAACAGTTTTAACTCACCAAAGTGATTTTGATAGTTTTTTTCGTGACACATTGTACTTAATCTTAGTGGTAAATTCAATATGTTTTGTGTTTAATTAAGAAAAATAGGAAATTTCATGGAAACTTAGAAAAATATGGATTTTTAAAAGTTTGGAATGTGCTTTGCATACAGATACTCATACCACCCAAATTAGTTCATAAATCTAATGTACCATATCTCAGCTTTATGTTGGCATCAAACTTTACTCACCCTTTAATTTTTTATGGACATAAGGCTTACAAGTCAAACAACAATATTTATTTAAAATTTTCAAGAACGTTTCCAAAATTTCAAGGGACTAATCCAGTTATGAAGGGGTTTTGAAAACCCTCTGTATTAGAAACCCCCATAAATCACCCCATTTTCAAAACAGCACCTCTTAAATAAGCAGAAACAGCATATACAAAGTATTTCAACCCTATAAGCGTTTAGACAAAATGGAGGTAAAATTTACAAGTTTCATTTTCTTTTACTAATATGTTCATTTAGCCCTAGTATTTACACATTCACAAAGGGTTAAAGGAGAAAATGCATCCCACAATTTATGCAAGTTCTTCCAACTACCTTAGTACCCCAGTGTGAATTTAAACTGATATATGGGCACACAGCAAGACGCAGAAGGGAAGGAGCGCCAATGAGCCTTTGGAGGGCAGATTTTGCTGTACCAGTTTCAAGCACCATGTTGGATTTACAGAGCCCTTGAGGTGCCAAATCAGTGGAAACCTCTAGAAAGTGACCCCATTTTGGAAACTAGACCCCTCAAGGAATTTATCAAGTGGTACAGTGAGTACTTTGAACTTTAGTGAATTTATTATCATAGGGACGTGAAAATGAAAAATGACCTTTTTTCAGATCAAATGTTGCTTTAGCCCCAAATTTTTATCTTCGCAAAGGGTTAAAGGAGAATAACCAACTAACTTTTTTTCTCCTGAACACGACCATACCCATATGTGCTGGTACACTGATGTAAAGGGAACATAGCAGGACTTAAAACGAAAAGAGCGCTAACTGGCTTTTGAAGGACAGATTTTGCTGAAATAGTTTTCATGAACCATGTTCCATTTGCAGAGCCCCTGAGTGACCCAATTTTGGAAACTAGATCCCTCAAGGAATTTATGAAGGGGTATAGTGAATACTTTGACCTCACAGGTCTTTCACAGAATTGTGACATTAAAAATGGAAAATTACATTTTTATCTATAAAATGTAGCTTTAACCCATTATGTTTCATTTTTTCAAAGAGTAAAAGGAGAAATGCACCCCACATTTTAAACAATTTCTTTCGACTATGGAAATGCCCCACATGTGGCTATAAATTTCTGTATTGGCAAACAGCAGGGAAGGAGCACCATTGAGCTTTTCAGAGGGCAGATTCTGCTGGAATTAGTTTCGTTTGCCATGTTAGATTGGCAGAGCCCCATAGGTACCAGCGCAGTGGAGGAAAGCCACAATTAATAACCTCCTTTTTGGAAACTAGACCCGTCAAGGAATTTATTGAGGGGTATAGTCAGCATTTTGAACCCACAGCTGTTTCACCAAATTTACTACCAATGGGATGTGAAAATTAAAAATTACTCTTTTTCAAATAAAATGTTCTATTAAACCCAAATTTCTCATTTTCACAAAAGGTTAAAGGAGGAAAAAGCACCTCACAGTTTATTACACAATTTCTTCTGAACACGGCAATAACCTATATGTGATCACAAACTGCTGTCTGGGTACATGACTGAGCTTGGAACGGAAATAGTGCTCGTGTTTTAGAGGGCAAATTTCACTGGAATAGTTTTTGGATGCCGTGTCTCATTTACATAGCCACTAAAGCACCAGTACAATGGAAACATGACCCCATTTTGTAAATTACACCCCTCAAGGAATTTATCAAGATCCTATACTCAGCATTTTGATCCAACAGCTGTTTCATGGATTTATTAACATTGGTCAGTTAAAATGAAACCTATCTTTTGCAATAAAATGTTGCTTTAGCCACAAATTTTTCATTTTTACAAGGTTTTAGAGGAGAAATTGTATCTCACACTTTGTTATGCAATTTCTCCTGACGTGGTAGAATACTGCTGTATTGGCACATAGCAGAGCACAGCAGGCAGGGAGCGCCATTAGGCTTTTGGAGGGCAGAATAATTTTCAGGTGCCATGACCTGAAATGCAGTGGAGTGTACCAAGAAGTGACTTCATTTTGGAAACTGCACCCCTCAAAGGGTATAGTGATCATTTTGACCCCAACGATGCTTTCCAAAAAGAAATCTGCAGCAGATAGTGCAAAATGAAAATTGACATTTTCCCAGATTGGCCACTGAAATGGCCAATAAGTCATGTCTATCTCATGGCACTGTGAAATCTCAGCTCTCCAGTTACTATGTTCTGTCTCCTGATTTTGGAAACACCCTATATGTGGCCCTACTCTTTTGCCTACAAATATGGAAAGGCTCAAACATTAAGAAGCATCATGCTTATTTGAGGCCTCATTTGGTTATTTACACTACATTGGCAAGCAATTGTAGTGTCTGAGGCAAAATAAAAAAAAAAAAAATGGACCTATTTTAGAAACTACTCTTCTCAAGGAATGTATGAAGGGGCATAGTGAGCATTTTTAACCTTCGAGTATTGCACTATTTTAATTTCCAGAAATAAATGCGCAGTGAAAAGTTAAAATTGCAATTTTTCCAGACTTAGACCATTTCAGCGCCTATTATGTTGTGCCCAGATTGTGACAGCAGAGACTGTTAAGTGGGTTATCCTTGGTACAACAGCCTTTGGAGCGTTTGTCTCTGACACAAGCCAGGCACAACATATTTATTTATTATGCTTACTTATCACCATCATATTCCACAGCGCTTTTACAGACTTTGACAGTCACTGTCCCATATAGGGCTCACAATCTATATTCCCTATCAGTATGTCTTTCGATTTTGGAAGGAAACCGGGTACCCGGATGAAACCTACACAAACACTGGGAGAGCATACAAACTCCTTGCAGATGTTGTCCTTGGCAGGATTCTAACCCAGTGCTAACCACTGACCACCGTGCTACCCTTGTGCAGTAAAGTTAAGTATTCCTGGAAAAACTGTCATTTTCACTCTGGAGAATAAATTAATGCAACATTTGGGTGTAAAAATGCTCACTGTACCCCTGGATAAATTTTTTGAGGGGTGTACTTTACTGGCATTCCTGGAACTCTGCAAAAGTGGCATGGCTTCCAAAAACCCAACCGTTTCCAAACCCAAATAGCACTGCTCTTTTTTCTGCACCCTTCTGTGTGCCCAAACAGCAGTTTGTACCCACATATGTTATGTGGGGTGTCCTGAGTACAACAATATCAAATATGTGGGCATAAACTGCTGTTGATGCACACAGCAGGGCACAGAAGGGAAGAAGCGCTGTTTGGCTTTCAGAGCGCAGATTTAGATGGTTTGATTTTTATACGCCATGTCATGTTTGCAGAGCCCCTGAGGTGGCAGTAAATTGGAATCCGCCAGAAAGTAACCCCATTTTGAAAAGTTCACCCCTCACAGAATTTATCAAGTGATGTAGTGAGCGTTAGTATTCCAGAAATGAATATATATAAGCTGTGTGGGTACACCAAATCCTATGCTATTTTCCCACTAGCTCCTATGACACGGACGGGGGGGAGCATTCTGGGGGATCAGCGCTGGTGTACTCTCCCTCATAAGCTCTAAATATGGGATGTCCCCTGATACGTACTCTCATATCTTATACATTTCCTTCTTGCCACAGCCAGTTTTGTCCTACTGATTTGGCAATTTTTGGGGGTTTTGCCTTTGTTTTTTTGTTTTTTTTCAACTGTTTATTTTAAAAGTTTTTGTCATATAAAAAGAATAACAATATACAAGAAAAATAAGATAACTGAAGGTAACAAACATAGGACAAATGAGGACTCAGCATTCTCAATAAATTACAAGGCTTTAAACAAACTGGCCAGACATGGCCCCAAAAAGGCCAAGGAATCCGACAACAAACAGGGGTAGACAGGACAGGAGGACAGAAGGGTGGCAGAAGGACATCCAGGAAGTAAGGGGCCACACAGCAGCCGAATCAGAGAGGCCGGGCTGCCCAAAACTCATCCCACGGTTTCCAGATCAGGCAGAACCTCTCCTCCTCATTATTAAGAAGGGCCACCAGGTACTCCAGGGAGCGCGCATCTTTTATCCTAGCATATAACTCCTCCAGGGCCGGGGGGGCCGGATGCCGCCAGTGTTTCGCAATCAGACATCTAGCGGAGGTGAGAAGGCGTAACAGGAGCTGGAGAGCGGGCTTGCGCAAAATATCACGGGGGGGGGGGGGGGGGAGGTTGAGAAGGTAAGTCTTAGGGGACAGGGGAAGACTAACACCTAGGACCCCCTCCAGGAGACCCCGGACCTGGCGCCAATAAGGCTGGAGCAGGGGGCAGTTACAAAAGAGATGGAAATGTGTGCGGGACGGGTGCCACACCGCCAGCAGCAGTCCGGGACATTCTTGTCAAAAGAGTGAAGTGCAGCTGGGGTATGATACCAATGCATTAACATCTTAAAAATATTTTCCTTTTGTGTAACACATCTAGAAGTCCTGGGTGCTCTACTCCATATGAGGCCTCCCACCGTGACATATAAGTATGTTGGGGCAGAGCATCTGGGGTGGGGTTCGAAAGAAGGTGGTATATATCAGAAATAAGCCCTGTTGTCCCAACACCCGTTTTACAAAGTTTCTCAAAAAGCGTAGGGATGGGTGCTGTGGGGCCTTGAAAAATAGAGGAGGCCAGATGGGAGACCTGGATATACGTGAACTCACTGGACTGGAGCAGGCCAAATCCGGAATGGAGTTTAGCAAATGGTAAAAGAGCCTGGGTCCTATAATCAATGATGTCAGCGTACCGAAAAAGGCCAGCTCTCAGCCAAGGACCCGCTACCGGCCCATTGAGTCCAGGCGGGTAATTAGGGTGAAGAAGGAAAGCAGTTATGGAGGAACACGAGGAGGAGAGGGGAAAACGGGATACACATGTGCGCCAAATATCTCTCGTGAGTGCCATAGGGCCTAACAGGGCACTCCGGGGGGGGAATGAGGACCAGTCCAAAGGAGGGAATTAGAATGTTGCGGAGCAAGCCATAGCTTCTCGATCTCCATCCACTTAGAGTAAGCCTGGAGGGTGGACCAAGCCGGGACCCTGCGTAGGTGGGCCGCCCAGTAGTATAAAACTAAATTGGGGAGAGAAAGGCCACCTCTCTCCCTAGGGGTCATCATAAGCTGCCTAGAAAGCCTGTGTCTCCCTCCGGCCCAAACAAATCGGAGGATTGAGCCCTGCAGCGCCCGGAGGTCCCTAAGGGGCACAGGGACTGGGAGGGTCTCAAAATAATAAAGCAGCTTAGGCAGGATAGACATCTTCACTGCGTTGATCCGGCCAAAGAGAGACAGAGGCAGTACCAACCACTTAGTAAGGAGGGCCCGAATGTGTCTAAAAAGGGAGGGGAAATTTGCCTGGTATAATTGGGAAAAGGATCCAGTTAAATATATACCCAAGTATTTTAGTGAGGAGGACTGCCATCTATACCGAAAGGCGGCCTGAAGGCCAGCCAAGCTAGACGGGGGAATTCGAATAGGTAGGGCCTCTGTCTTTGAAGTATTGACCTTATAACCAGACAGACGGCCAAAGCGGGAAAGGAGGCCATGGAGTTTGGGAAGGGATACATGGGGGTTAGTAAGGGTCAGTAGGATATCATCAGCGAATAGGGAAAGTTTGAATTCTCGATTGCGTACACGGACCCCCGTAATATCGGGACTCAGACGGATGGCCGCCACCAGTGGCTCAATACAGAGTACAAAAAGAAGAGGAGATAGAGGGCAACCCTGTTTAGTGCCGTTGTGTAGACGAAACGGGGGAGACGAGGCGTGAGGAAGCTTGACAGTGGCCGACGGGGAGGAGTAAAGACCCTTGATTGCTGTCAAGAAGGGACCCGCAAAGCCAAACGTGGCCAGGGCCTCAAATAGAAAGGGCCATCCCAGACGATCAAACACCTTTTCCGCGTCCAAGCTGAGTACCAAGAGCTCGGAACCAGAGCGAGATGCCACGTCTATAAGATCGATGGTTCTCCTGGTATTATCACCTCCCTGGCGGCAAGGTACAAAGCCCACCTGATCTTTATGGATCAGGGAGGGGGAGGCACATGTTAAGTCTGGACGCCAGAATCTTGGTAAACAGCTTGAGATCTGTATTCAGAAGTGATATGGGCCTGTAATTCCTGCAATCTAGGTGGTCCTTATCAGGTTTCGGGATGAGGGTTAGAAAAGAGTGTGAAATAGAATCAGGGATTGGTTCGCCCGACAAAAAGGCCGTAAATAGGGAAACAAGATGCGGGATCAACTCTGCCCCAAATACCTTGTAGTATAGGTAGGTGAGGCCGTTAGGGCCAGGTGATTTCCCATTAGGGAGTTCTTGGAGAATTTGGTAGACTTCGTCCGTTGTGATAGGTTTGTTAAGAAGAGCAAGGTCTTCCGGGGAAAGAACAGGCAAATTACAGGAAGTCCTGCAATAATGCTGAGCGCGTCGCAGGATCAGGGGGTAAGTCCGATGGGAGGGAGTACAGGTCGGAGTAAAAGGCATGAAATAGACGCGCAATCTCACTAGGGTCGTAGACAACGGCCCCGTCAGATCGCCGCAGCGCATAAGCCGATCCCCTCTCCGTTCGGTCTCGTAGTTGACTAGCCAAAAGCTTATGGGGTTTGTTGGCCCTATCATAGTACCGCTGCCTAGTGTAAAGCAGTAACTTGGTGGTCTTTTGAAGAAGTGTCTCCCTAATCTGGGCCCGAAGATCTATCAAGGTTTTGAGGAGGGACCGCGACGGGCTAGACGCCATGCGAGTCTCTGCATATTGTAGACGGAGCCGAAGCTCCTCAAGCTGTGCATTAGCGTCCCGTTTTAGCCGGGTGCCCAAGGCAATACAATGTCCCCTCATCACAGCTTTATGGGCCTCCCACAACGTCGCCACGGAAGATACAGATCCCAGATTAAGTTCGAAAAATGTTTTTAGGTGAGTACGGAGCTCCTCACGAGTCTGCACCCCCTGAAGGAGACTCTCATTAAGTCGCCAATGGCATATTCTGGTGCGGACCGAGCCAGCACGCAATACTAAGGAGATTGGCGCATGGTCAGACCAAGTGATGGAGCCGATCGAGGCATCCCGAAGAAGGTGCAGAGCCGGAGCATTCCCAAAAAAGTAATCTATTCTGGAATGGGTCTGATGAGGGGCCGAATAGAACGTGTAAGACTGGTCAGTCGGATAGTTAATCCTCCAGAGATCATAGAGAGAATACCGACGGATTATGCGACGGAAATGAGCTGAAAGTCTACGCCGGGAGAGGCGACGGGAAGTACCTGACAGGGAATGGTAATCCGGGGTTTTGCCTTTGTATTGTACAAGCTGTATTTTTGTGTTCTGTTTTTTTTTTTTTTTTTGTTCTTTTTCTGGCAAAGTGGCCATATGAAAGCTTGTTTTTTGCAGTATAAGATGTACTTTTCAATGCCACCATCTTGGGTGCCTATAACTTATTGACTACATTTTATTAACTCTTTCTGGGTGGGATGTAAAATAAAACATCAATTCTGGCATTGCTTTTTAACACTTCATTTTTTTTGCCATGCAGTGTACAGCATGTTACCTTTACTCTGCGGGTCCGTTCGATTACGTAGATACAGTGCCTTGCGAAAGTATTTGGCCCCCTTGAACTTTTCAACCTTTTGCCACATTTCAGGGTTCAAACATAAGGGTATAAAATTTTTATTTTTTAGTGAAGAATCAACAAGTGGGACACAATTGTGAAGTGAAACTAAATTTATTGGTTTTTAAACTTTTTAAAAAAAATAAAAAACTGAAAAGTGGGGCGTGCAATATTATTCGGCCCCTTTACTTTCAGTGCAGCAAACTCACTCCAGAAGTTCAGTGAGGATCTCTGAATGATCCAATGTTGTCCTAAATGACTGATGATAGATATAATCCACCTGTGTGTAATCAAGTCTCCGTATAAATGCACCTGCTCTGTGATAGTCTCAGGGTTCTGTTTAAAACGCAGAGAGCATCATGAAGACCAAGGAACACACCAGGCAGGTCCGTGATGTTGTTGTGGAGAAGTTTAAAGCCGGATTTGGATACAAAAAGATTTCCCAAACTTTAAACATCCCAAGGAGCACTGTGCAAGCGATCTTATTGAAATGGAAGGAGTATCAGACCACTGCAAATATACCAAGACCCGGCCGTCCCTCTAAACTTTCATCTCAAACAAGAAGACTGATCAGAGATGCAGCCAAGAGTGCCATGATCACTCTGGATGAACTGCAGAGATCTACAGCTGAGGTGGGAGAGTCTGTCCATAGGACAACAATCAGTCATACACTGCACAAATCTGGCCTTTATGGAAGAGTGGCAAGAAGAAAGCCATTTCTCAAAGATATCCATAAAAAGTCTCGTTTAAAGTTTGCCACAAGCCACCTGGGAGACACACCAAACATGTGGAAGAAGGTGCTCTGGTCAGATGAAACTAAAATCGAACTTTTTGGCCACAATGCAAAACGATATGTTTGGCGTAAAAGCAACACAGCTCATCACCCTGAACACACCAGCCCCACTGTCAGACATGGTGGTGGCAGCATCATGGTTTGGGCCTGCTTTTCTTCAGTAGGGACAGGGAAGATGATTAAAATTGATGGGAAGATGGATGGAGCCAAATACAGGGCCATTCTGGAAGAAAACCTGTTGGAGTCTGCAAAAGACCTGAGACTGGGATGGAAATTTATCTTCCAACAAAACAATGATCCCAAACATAAAGCAAAATTTACAATGGAATGGTTCACAAATAAACGTATCCAGTTGTTAGAATGGCCAAGTCAAAGTCCAGACCTGAATCCAATCGAGAAAAGAGCTGAAAACTGCTGTTCACAAACCCTCTCCATCCAACCTCACTGAGCTCGAGCTGTTTTCCAAGGAAGAATGGGCAAGAATTTCAGTCTCTCGATGTGCAAAACTGATAGAGACATACCCCAAGCGACTTGCAGCTGTAATCGCAGCAAAAGGGGGCCAAATAATTTGGCACGCGCCACTTTTCAGTTTTTATTTTTTACAAAAGTTTAAAATATCCAATAAATTTCATTCCACTTAATGATTGTGTCCCACTTGTTGATTCTTCACCAAAAAATTAAAATTTTATATCCTTATGTTTGAAGCCTGAAATGTGGCAAAAGGTTGAAAAGTTCAATGGGGCTGAATGCTTTCGCAAGGCACTGTACTTAGCTATCATTTTAACACCCTCACCTGGGAATTGGTAGGCTTCTAACTATGACCCTTTACTTTCACACATTAAATCATTACTGAAATCATGGTGTATACAATAGCTCTCGTGGATTGTCAAATCCAGTCTATTAAAAATGATGATTCTACTGAAGGTATTGAATGTGTTTCAAACCATCTCTATCCCTCTTCCTGCCATTTTCTTCTCTACTCTGCGCAGGCTTTTTTTTCTCATTACATTTGACACAATTCATGCCCTAGAGTGGCTTTTCGTACCTTGACCAAGCCTAGGATGTCTGGTGGCATAGGTCTACCAGTTATCAAAACATACTACCATGCAGCACAACTGTCACGGTCTCTTGACTAATTTCAAAGAGATGCTCCGAGACTCCATGTGCTAGTGGAGGAGGCTACCGTCGGAACACTCTAAGCATCTCCACGATTGAGACCCATATGTATTTTCTCTTTCTTATTCAATGTCTAGAACTTCTGTCTTTTTTGCTACTTATTCCTTTTCTTTTTTTTTTTTTTGGCTCCTCACCTTGATGTTTTCTTTTTGGATGTTATGAAACTTTGTAATTGGATGCATTATTTCATGTTTTCTTTGCTGTATGTTTTTTGTTTTTGAAAAAAAACAATAAAATATTTGTCAAACAAACATTTTTTGTCATAAGGCTGTGTTCTTCAATGTCCTTTTACTTTTCTAGGATGTTAGAAGGCTTTATAAATTTAGTAGCAAATTGTCAGATTTTCAAGAAAATTTCAAGATTCTGTTTTCTAGGGACCTATTTAGTGAGGAAGTGACTTTTGAGGGGCCTATAATAGAAATATAAATCTATATAATAGAAAACTCCCATAAATGACCCCATTTTAGAAACTATCTTATTCAAACTATTCAAAACCATGTATAGGAACGTTGTTAACCCCTTATGTGTTCCACAGGAATTAATGCAAAATAGAGGTGAAATTTTCAAATGTCACATTTTTTTTTATATGCACATTTTCCATTTCAAACCATATTTTCCTGTAACAAAGACAGGGTTAACAGAAAAACATACCATAATATTTATTACTCTGATTCTGCAGTTTGTAGAAATATCCCATATGTGACCTTTGCAACTTGACTCAAACACAGTCCTCAGAAATCACAGAGCACCTGGATGTTGGTGGAGTGATTTTTCATTAGGATAGTTTTTAGGTACCATGTTACGTTTGTAGAGCCCTAGAGGTACCACAACAGTGGAAAACCCCCAAAAGTGACTCCATTTTGGAAACTAGACCCGTTAAGGAATTCATCTAGGGGTGATATGACCATTTTGAACCCCCAGGCTTTTGACTGAACTTATCTGAATTTGGCCGTCAAGTAAAAAAAAATGATTTATAGTTATATGTGTACTTTTTTCATAATTTTTCCCATTTCACCAGGGAATAAAGTAGCCCATCTTGTTAAACGATTTCTCGCAAGTACAGCGATGCCCCATTTGTAGTCAAAAACCGCTGTTTGGGCACAGAGGAGGGCTCAGAAGTGAAGCAGCGTTTTTATTTTGGAGCTCTGATTTTACATGAATGGTTTATAGGTGCCATGTCGCGTTTGCAGAGCTCTAGGGGTACTACAACAATGGAACCCCGAAAAGTGACCCTATTTTGGAAACTAGACCCCTTAAGGAAATTGTCTAGGGATATAGTGACACTACAGGCTTTTTTAAAGGGTACTTCATAGCAGATGTTGCAGAATGAGAATTGCAATTTTTGAATCATAAATGCCTTTTACGCCATGTCATATAGGCCACGTACATAAGGCCCCTGAGGTACCAGTTCAGTTGAGACCCCCAAAAAGTGACCCCATTTTAAAAACGTAACCTCTTTAGGTATTCATCTAGGGCTATAGTGAGCATTTTGACTCCACAGGCCTTTCCAAATAGAACTGCACAGCAGATGGTACACAATGAGAATTGCAATTTTCAAATCGTACTTATTTCGGTGCCTGATATATTGTGACCAGCACATGCCACCGGAGACATAAACCCCATAAATGATATTGTGGGTTCTCCTGTGTACAGCAGTTTCCTCCATGTAGCTGTTATGTGATGCCTGCCCTCACGGCATTGCTCAGAAGGGAAGGGCCACTATTTTGACTACTTGAGCACGAATGTAGTTGGAATGTTTTTCTGGTTCGGAGTCATGTATGTAGGGTCCCTGAGGTAGCAGTACAGATAAGTCCCCAAAAGTGACCCCATTTTAAAACTTCACTTACTTATCTATGGGTGTATTGAGCATTATGATCCCACAGGTATTTTCAAAAGGTATTGTGCAGCAACTGGTGCACAGTGAGAATTGTAATTTTCGAATCGTATATGCCATTTCAGTGCCTGATATATTGTGCCCAGCATGTGTCACTGGAGACATAGACCCCATAAATGTGGGTTCTCCTGGGAATGGCAATTCCCTGTGTATGGCTGCTATGTGATACCTGGGCACACGGCAGGGCTCAGAAGGGAAAGAGGCAGCATTAGGCAGGGGGATAAGCTATGCGGAGTGCATCAGGGTGAAATTAAATATCAAGGGATGTATGATAAATGCGAAAACATTCTTTCATACGGAGCCCTGGTTTTTCAGGACACGTAACACACTGGTTTATGGTGTCCTTCCTTATCCCCCTCTTTGAGCAGACTCGGCATCTCTTTTGACTCTTTCCCTTCTTGGAAGTTTGGGGAACTGGTACTATGCATGTGGCCTCGCTTCCAGAAGTACTGGCCTCCCTTTAAAATGTACCAGCGATTCATCAACAGAAATACACTTTTTGGGGGTGTATACTTGGGGAAACCGGGCACTGAAATGGTATATTAGGGGTCTCAATTTATCTAAATGATCAAAACTGGGGTCATCTCGGGGTGGGCACTGTTCATTGTCTGCATAGTGTAGGAATCGAAATATGGCCTCATAGCGCATCCTGGACATTGTAGTTCAATATAATGGGGTGTAGTATAATATGTCCTTGCTCCAGTAGTCTCTAATGGACGGCCTTTTTTTTTTTTTTTTTTTTTTTTTTTTTTTTTTACAAGCCCCATGTTTAATAAGAGTCCCCAGAATGTGTACATTTCTTTTGCTGTTACAGGGGTCTATCTGTGGGGTTGAGAAAGAAATGCAGCAGGGTTTTTGGTTTTGTACTGTTGGGCATACAAATTAGTCTGCACCACCATGAGTTCTGTGAGGTCCTCAGGGAAAAAAAAAATTAAAGAAATCAAATTCAATGATCCCTGCCGTGTCAAATTTAATCCTCGGGGTGCCTGTGTACTCGGGAATCTGGGGAACGTAATTTTCAGAAACTAAAGTCCAAATGGGGCCACTTCGTTCTGGGCTTTGTAGAGTTCGTGTCACTCCTTCCGGGGGTCTCAAATGAAGTGGGTCTAGGGCATCTTCTAGAAGGTCTCTCGTCCTCATCATGACTTGAGGAGGATGATGATAAGTAAAAAAGTGTGGCACCATCAGAAGAATCGCTGTCAGAGGCGAGAAATGCATATGTCTCTTCAGCAGTAAAGTAGCGCTGGGACATTTTGGTGTGAAATGTAGGTGTTGTGTATTCACAGTAAACTGTATATACAGGAAAAACTGTATAAAGAAAAAAAAAAAATAGTATACCCACAAAATTAGGTATATAAATGAAAAGTTTGGACTACACTACACCAACCTACGGATTCTCTAAACTAATGCTACACCTAATTTTATGTAAACTTCCCTGATGCCAAACCTAACCAACCTAAATAATTTTATGCAAATTCCCTGACACTAACACTAACTACTAACACTGAACTATACTAAACTACGATGACAGTCCCTATTACTAAATCTAACTATGGTGACTGTTTTCTGACACTAAACTAAACTATTTTAAACAAAAAAACTAAGCAGAGAACACATAAGGTGGAAAACAGACAGGACACAGGTAATACAACAAAGAGGGTAGACAGAAGGGACGCAGATGGTACAATAAGGAGGTGGACAGAGGGGGAAATGCAGGTGGTATAAAGAGAAGGTGGGCAGAGGGCAATGCAGAAGGAAGTGGGCACAGAAGGAGACACACAGCAGATGAAGGCAACAGAGATGGGAAGTATGGATAGCAAATAGGCAAAATACAGCACAGCAACTACTAGCAACCTCTCTCAAATACTCACTAAACCCAACAGAGTAGTTTAGGGCGGTTGCAAGGAGTAGTAGCAGTTCTGTGATGTCACTGATCGCTACTATTGGTCAGTAGTCAGTGACTAACCAATAGTGGTGTTAGAGGGGGCAGGACAACCACTATTGGTTGGCTGTTATCAGGGACAGTAGTCTATTACAACAAATGGCGCCAATCCCACATCTGGATCGTCGCCATTAGTCTCAAGTTAGTTACTGACTAATTTGTGACTAATGGCAGCGATCCCCATTGTGGGACCGCTGACACTTACATTTACACTAACCTGTGATGGTCTGCTGTCTCAAATAGCAGACATCACAGCATACATGGATAAATAGCAACGATCGCATATCGGTGATCTCTGCCATTAGTCACGTGTGTAATGGCGGCCGTTGCCGTTAGGATCGCCGCCATTTGTTCACTTACTGGGGCCTCCTGTTCAATGCCGTGATGGTCTGCTGTCCAATACAGCAGGGATTCCATTCTTCCTGCGATGACAACTCACATGGCAGCGGTCACACTTCCACAATCGCCGCCATTAGTCACGTTGATAATGGCGGCGATTGCTGATGTGGGACCGCTGCCATTTGTCACCAGGCAGTTAGCTTGGATGGGTCTTCTTTCTCAGAAAGCAGCCATCCCAGCTCGTATGCACAATGAAGAAAAAAAAAAATTGCTTCTGCGATCGCCGTCATTAGTATTCTATCAGTCTGTGACTATTGGCGGCGATCGCTAATGTGGGACCGCCACCATTTGTCTTTTTTGACTTAGCTGTGATGGTCTGCTGTAGAGAACAGCAGCCATCACAGCTATTTTAGGAGAAAGGGAGGCAGGAGGGAGTGGGTAAGCCGCGCCGTAATACTATAGAGCTGAGTGTAAACTAAATACATGCCGCAACGTACTATTATGGTGCGGAGCAAGAAGGGGTTAATGCAGAAAGTGTATTGGTGTGCATTTTTGAAAATAAACCACAGCATGTTCATTGAAGCTGTGAAAATTCATAGACTTTTATATGGTGTGATGAATTTACACAGCAGAAAATTGAAAAATGAAAAACTAAAGTATGAGGGTGCTTCAGATGCTTTCACTTATGAGTAAGTGAAACACTATTAAATACAGCTATATTTAATTACCGGCTGTTCAGTTTTGCTGTTACCACATAGTCAGTAATGAAAGATAGCCAATAATCAATTGGTCTTTTACTTACTGGTACAGTACAGACCAAAAGTTTGGACACACCTTCTCATTCCAAGAGTTTTCTGTATTTTCATGGCTATACAAACTGTAGATTCACACTGAAGGCATCAAAACTATGAATTAACACATGTGGAATTATATACTTAACAAAAAAGTGTGAAACAACTGAAAATAAATCTTATATTCTAGGTTCTTCAAAGTAGCCACCTTTTGCTTTTGATTACTGCTTTGCACACTCTTGGCATTCTCTTGATGAGCTTCAAGAAGTAGTCACCTGAAATGGTCTTCCAACAGTCTTGAAGGAGTTCCCAGAGATACTTAGCACTTGTTGGCCTTTTGCCTTCACTCTGCGGTCCAGCTCACCCCAAACCATCTCGATTGGGTTCAGGTCTGGTGACTGTGGAGGCCAGGTCAACTGGCGTAGCACCCCATCACTCTCCTTCTTGGTCAAATAGCCCTTACAAAGTCTGGAGGTGTGTTTGGGGTCATTGTCCTGTTGAAAAATAAATAATGGTCCAACTAAACGCATACCGGATGGAATAGCATGCCGCTGCAAGATGCTGTGGTAACCATGCTGGTTCAGTATCCCATCAATTTTGAATAAATCCCCAACAGTGTCACCAGCAAAGCACCATCACACCTCCTCCTCCATGCTTCACGGTGGGAACCAGGCATGTAGAGTCCATTTGTTCACCTTTTCTGCGTCGTACAAAGACACGGTGGTTGGAACCAAAGAGCTCAAATTTGGACTCATCAGACCAAAGCACAGATTTCCACAGGTCTAATGTCCATTCCTTGTGTTCTTTAGCCCAAACAAGTCTCTTCTGCTTGTTGCCTGTCCTTAGCAGTGGTTTCCTAGCAGCTATTTTACCATGAAGGCCTGCTGCGCACTGTCTCCTCTTAACAGTTGTTGTAGAGATGTGTCTGCTGCTAGAACTCTGTGTGGCATTGACCTGGTCTCTAATCTGAGCTGCTGTTAACCTGCGATTTCTGAGGCTGGTGACTCGGATGAACTTATCCTCTGCAGCAGAGGTGACTCTTGGTCTTCCTTTCCTGGGGCGGTCCTCATGTGAGCCAGTTTCTTTGTAGCACTTGATGGTTTTGGCCACTGCACTTGGGGACACTTTCAAAGTTTTCCCAATTTTTCGGACTGACTGACCTTCATTTCTTAAAGTAATGATGGCCACTCATTTTTCTTAGCTGCTTTTTTTTCTTGCCATAATACAAATTCTAACACTCCATTCAGCTGTGTATCCACCTGACTTCTGAACAACACAACTGATGGTCCCAACCCCATTTATAAGGCAAGAAATCCCACTTATTAAACCTGACAGGGCACACCTGTGAAGTGAAAACCATTTCAGGTGACTACCTCTTGAAGCTCATCAAGAGAATGCCAAGAGTGTGCAAAGCAGTAATCAAAGCAAAAGGTGGCTACTTTGAAGAACCTAGAATATGACATATTTTCAGTTGTTTCACACTTTTTTGTTAAGTATATAATTCCACATGTGTTCATAGTTTTGATGCCTTCAGTGTGAATCTACAATTTTTATAGTCATGAAAATACAAAAAACTCTTGGAAAGAGAAGGTGTGTCCAAACTTTTGGTCTGCAAAGTACGTGAATGCACCTGTGGCCCCAGATTTGCATTTGGCACACTGTGTAGCAACACCCTTAAACGCGATCACTCACCCCAAGCATATTCACAGTGTTGAGAACATTCTAGTGATAAACCACATACTTTTGTTATGTATGTCACTTTTGGAGAAGAACAACCTTGAAGTCTTATGCAAATGAAGGAGTTAGTGCACTAGGGGCAGACTTTAAGAGCAGTGCTTACAGGGTTGAAGTCCCACCCCCAGTGCACCAATTCCATCATTGGTATAAGACTTCAAAGTTGTTGTTTTTGTAAATCTACAAAAGTGACATACATAACATGATGTTTATCACGGTAATGTGCTATGTAAGGTTGGGTTCACACCAGCGCTTAAACTCCATTCGGTGCTTCTGTCCCCACCCCTTTCGGGTGGAAACCCGGTGGACCCCATTATAGTCTATGGGATCCGCGGGTAACCGCTTTAAGTGGATTAGGTTTTCTTTCAGGGGGTCCCCAAGCTGACCCCCCCGAACGCAGCTGTGAACTTAGCGTAACATGGTGGTGACAGTTGAATTTGCTTGGAGGAATTAGTAGACTTTCTTTAAGCTGCCCATTAGTCTGTGGAAGTGGCGGATTTTGAACGTTCGGCAGACAGTTCATAGGTTTTTGTACGAACGATTGTCTAAAGTAGCTGAACATCAACTAAAGCTGGTCACAACGTGTATTGTGGTCAGAAACCCCGTGGGTTGGGATTGACGTTAATGTAGTGATCATTCATTTTGTATAAAGGTAGGGGTGTGTATGTGTTTGGAACAGTCATCTGTACAAATGATCATTTCATATATAATCGTGTATGGCCAACTTTAGGGTGGTGACACATAGTTTACCTTGGATGTGACTACAGCTGCATCCTTTCTGCTGCTGATTCACTTCTATTTAAGTGAACCACCAATGAATTTCACTTGCATATCATTATAGGCTGTGCAGTTTTGCTGTATCCGGCAGTTGTGGATTTGATGCTGATATAGCCACATCAAGATACACCATGTGTCACTGCCCAAATGCAGTTTCCTAGTAATTTAATAATATTTGGGCTAAAAGCTGCTGAAAGATCCAGAAGAATATGAGGAGAATAGTCACCATTAGATTTAGCTGTCAGGAGATATTTGGAGACTTTTGTAAAGTCTGTTTCAGAGTGTAGTGTGTGGAAGTCAGATTGTACGTGGCCAAGAAGAGAGTTAGCGGAAAGATAGTGTATTAACAACATAGCACAGTTTATGGATGTGATTAATACAAATAAATCTTTTACTAGATCGACAACATACCTTACTTGAAACATAGTCCTTCCGTGTGTGCAGGCACCATACTATGAAGACTTCCCAGCATGCATACTTGCTCTGCTGTTCTTGGAATTCCCATGGAAGTGAATGGAGCATGTTGGGAGTTGTAGTTTCACAGCAGCTGGTGTACAGAAGGTTGCTGACCCCTGCTCTATGGGGTCTGCGGGTTTCCAGGGGTTAGGGTGGGTTCACACCTGTGCTTGAATCCGTCCGCTGCCAATCCGAGTGAAAATCTCGAGAAACAGGATAGGCATCGGATACCGACAGGTTAGCGACGCATTGGTTAAAAATCCATTCATTTGAATGGGTTTTTAAAGCAATGAGCGGGTGTGCGCTTTACACTCTCTGCGCTGCGAAGCGTTTTTTTTTTCGTCGGAAACAAAGTCGGAGATGCAGGGCTTCGTGTCCGAGGGGAAAAAAAAAAGGATTCGCAGCGCAGAGGGTGCAATCAGACACCCTCGCATTGCTTTAAAAACCTATTCAAATGAATGGGTTTTTAACCAATGCGTCGCTGACCGGTCTGTATCCGATGCCAATCCCGTTCGCCGAGATTTTCACTCGGATTGGCAACGGACGGACTGGAACGCAGGTGTGAACCCACCCTAATTAATACTAAGAATAAGTATGGTGTATATATTTCATAACAAACTAAATAGATATAACTAACTATAAATAAATTCATAAAGAAAATATATATACCGTATTTTTTAGAATATAAGACGCACTTTTTTCCCTTCGTAGTCCGAATGTAGTTTAATAATAGCACATGCAGCATATTGTACTGTGTGGGGGTCACTGTGGGTAGCATATTGTACTGTGTGAGGGCCAGGCGGTGAAGGCACGTTAGGAGAAGAAAGCCTGCGCTGCCCGTATGTGCATCTATCACGTGACTGGTGTGTCCCCCAGAGCCGTTTTAACACATTGGTGGGCCCAGTACAAAGGTTTCATAAGTGGGCCCCACCCCCCAATCACCACCCGCTATTATACCCATCTGAAAGCTGCCAAAAACCGGGATTTTATATGGTGACATTCAGTGGATGAAAATGTGTTATCTGACTGATGGAACTTTCCGCCTATCAGAAATGTTTTATCCGTTAATGTCTAGTAGTAATTGTTGCTGCTATTATTTTAGCGTGTAATGGATATCACTAGAGAGGCGGTTGGTGTATAATGTTTGGAGAGGGACTGTGAAAAAATGTAAACTTCATTGATGACTTTGTGTAAGTGTTTGGTGCGACTCTTTTGGCGCTGCGACCTGGACGATGGTAAACATCTGGGTCACAGCGCCAATAGACTTCCTGGTTATGTATAGAGGGGTATTACTTAAGAATACCCCTGTGATTAGACTCAGAGGGGTATTACATTATTCCTCTGTGACAGTTTAGTATGCTCTCTGATAGGAGAGGGGATAACATGGACAGAAGTTCATGCTACCACCCTCCCGCCCCCCCTCCCCCGGGGTCACATCCAGGTTATGCAAAGACAATGATGAGTTATCATTGTCTGTGCAGTCTGCAGTTCCTCTCCTCCCGCCTCCTTTCTTAATCTCATCTTTAAAAGGATACCGGGGGGGCGGAGCTTCACCGCGGACTAAAATGGCCGCATAGTTCTTCAGCTCCTGCATTGAGCCTTTAATAGCGACCTCCACAGTGACAATCCTGTGGATACCTAAGCGGATTCAGTTCGGAGACCACTCGCTGTCCCCAGGGATGCCGAAGAGACGCAAAACAGCGGCCAAACCGCAGAAAATTTCGGACTTCTACTTCTGGGGCCTCGACTCCCCTGCATACCCTCCCCGATGAGCCACTTACCTTTTCTGCGCATCGGCGAACTCTCTCTGCTCCATCACTACCGCAGCTGCTGAACGCTACGGGATCACGATATGCTGAATTGTCTCCCACAAGGGCTGCGGCCTGCTTAGACTGGCCGTCCTCCCAAGATGGCGCAGATAAGATAAACGCGCCTTCATCCCCTTCCACACCGGCAGTAACACAGTCTCCCAACGACAGCCCAGCTAAACTGAGACCCCGACTCTAAGACACTGCTGCTTCAGACGGAGAGGTGAGACGAGACAAACATTCTACAACACCCTGTTTTGATTTTTTTTCGCTGATATATCGGCATCAGGAAATTTACTGACTGAAGCCTCTATGAAACTTATGTTGACGGCCTTCTGTAAGTTATTGAAGGCAGATATGTCTCTTATGATCACACCACTTGAGCGAGATATTCAAGATGTAAAAGGTCACACTGTACATATAGAATCTAAGATGGCGGAATTTGCCACATCCCATAATGACCTTATAGATGCCCAATATGATGTGGAAAAAGATGTGACCTTTCTAAAGGCTTAAAATAGCTGATCTGGAGGATCGGTCGAGAAGAAATAACTTGAAATTCAGGGGAATTCTGGAGACGGTTGCTGCGGGAGAATTGCCCACTTTAATTTTTTTTTTCGTCCGCACATAATAGCTACTCTCGTATCGATTTATTTTTAGTGGACCATTATACTCTCCCTCTTGTCATGCTGTCCACCATCTTGGAAATAACTTGGTCTAACCATGCGGCGGTTACGCTTCTTCTCTCAGAGAAATATGACTGTCCTCGGCCCTATGTGTGGCGATGTAATGAATTTTTGATATCACACCTGAAATTTAAGGCAACTCTGGAGAGTGATCTGAAAGATTTTTTTTTCGGTTAATACTCAATCGGTATTTCCCTGAAATATTATGGAACTCCCACAAAGCCTTTATTAGGGGTACTTTTATACTCCTTGGCCACATTCAAAAGAAAGCTAGATTGGCAGAGGTTGACCGGCTTATACGTCAAATAAAAATCATAGATGCTGACAATAAAAGTCCCCTATCCCCTCAAATACAGTTAAAATTGGTAGAGCTACGCCGCCAACTTGCTACTTGTTTGTTACATAAATATGAAAAGAATTTAAAGCGGGTGAGAGCCACCTATTATTCTCAATCCAGTAAGGCGGGGAAATTGTTGGTCTCTAAACTTAAATAGAGACATGCTAAATCCAGGATCCTGTTTCTCCCTAGTAAGGACGGAACACACAAAATTTACGACCCTAAAGGATCTTTATAATATTGCAGATGATTCCTCTGTGGCCTCCCCTCACAGGCGGTCATTCATTTATTCTTAACATCGGCCCATATTCCTCGGCTTACTGAGGCTCAATTAGTGTCCTTAAATCTCCCATAACTGCTTTGGAGTTGTGTGCAGTAATTAAGTCGCTGCCCTCCCGCAAATCCTCAGGTCCAGATGGCCTTACTAATGGATATTATAAAAAAATTTCTCAGATTCTGATGGACCCGCTGTTGTCTTTTCTGAAGTCTAAAGCGTTCCCTTGGGAAAATCAAGAGGCATTGGTGGTTACTTTGCCCAAACCTGGTAAGGCCCCATCTTCACCCCAGAATTGAAGACCTATTTCCTTGTTAAATTCCGATTTGAAAATTTATGCTAAACTAATTGCAACACGCTTGGCAGACTGCCTTCCGAATTTGTTAAACTATGACTAAGTAGGATTCGTTAAGGGACGTCAAGCCTATGAAAATGCCAGACGAGTTTTGAATTTGGTTCATCGTATTGGTTCGAGGGGTGTGGGGGCGGTGCTGCTTGCATTGGATGCCGAGAAGGCGTTCGATCGCATTTACTGGTCGTATGCCTTCTCGGTTCTTAGGATTATGGGATTCTCCGGCATGATTTTGGGAGCTATAGAGGTGCTTTATTCAGCACCCTCTGCAAAAGTTTTTACAAATGGTACGGTGTCGAACCCTTTTATAATTACTAATGGGACTAAACAGGAGTGCCCATTGTCACCCTTCATCTTCATCCTCTCCATGGAACCGATGGCCCAACATCTAAGACTAGATCCTGATGTACAGGGCGTCACTGTAAAAGAGTCCACCTTATATCGCTATATGCTGACGACATTCTTCTTACGTTAACCAACCCAGGGGTGTCTCTCCCACGCCTTATGGGTATTATTCAGACTTTCGGACAGTTGTCTTATTATAAACTGAACTTGTCAAAATCACAGGCCCTTCCATTTAATGTTCCCTCTTCCCTGCTTTGCTCCTTACAGTCAACATACAATTTTGATTGGAGGAAGGATAGCATCCAATATTTGGGCATTCATGTGTCTTCCTCTCCTAGGTCACTTTATCATCAAAACTATTTGCCAATGACAAAAACTTTGCAAGATGAAACTGAACGCAAGCTACTAACAGATGTTTCCTGGATCGGGCGAGCGGCGGCTTTTAAGATGTTACTACTGCTTTAGACTTCTTTACTTGTTCCGCACACTTCTGATTTCTCTCCCTGCTTCATTGTTTGAATCTGTGCAGACAGTGATTTTGAAATAGACGTGGACAAAATTGTTGGTACCCCTCGTTTAATGAAAGAAAAACCCACAATGGTCACAAAAATAACTTGAATCTGGCAAAACTGGAATTTGCCAAACTGCATGTTGACAAGCCACAAAACTTCTGGGAGAATGTCCTATGGACAGATGAGACAAAAATCGAAATTTTTTGGCAAGGCACATCAGCTCTATGTTCACAGACGGAAAAATGAAGTATATCTTGAAAAGAACACTGTCCCTACTGTGAAACATGGAGGAGGCTCTGTTATGTTCTGGGGATGCTTTGCTGCATCTGGCACAGTCTTGAATCTGTGCAGGGTACAATGAAATCTCAAGAATATCAAGGGATTCTAGAGAGAAATGTGCTGCCCAGTGTCAGAAAGCTTGGTCTCAGTCGTAGGTCATGGGTCTTGCAACAGGATAATGACCCAAAACACACAGCTAAAAACACCCAAGAATGGCTAAGAGGAAAACATTGGACTATTCTGAAGTGGCATTCTGAGCCCTGACCTAAATCCTATTGAGCATCTTTGGAAGGAGCTGAAACATGCCGTCTGGAAAAGGCTCCCTTCAAACCCGAGACCACTGGAGTAGTTTGCTCCTGAGGAATTGGCCAAAATATCTGTTGAGAGGTGCAGAAGTCTCATTGACAGTTACAGGAATCGTTTGATTGCAGTGATTGCCTCAAAACGTTGTGCAACAAAGTATTAAGTTAAGGGTACCATCAATTCTGTCCAGGCCTGTTTCATGAGTTTTCTTTTTTTAAAAATTCTGTTGAAGCATGGTTGAAAAGCAATGTCTTACTTTCATTTGTTCATTTTCATAGAATTTTTATATATTACTTTTGTCAGATTCAAGTTATTTCTGTGACCATTGTGGGTTTTTCTTTCATTAAACGAGGGGTACCAACAATTTTGTCCACGTCTGTATATGTAGAGGTCCTAGAATTAATAGAAGTTTTTTGTTTAAACATAAGCTGGCTGGAGGCCTGGGTGTTCCTATAGTGCGTAACTATTATTTAGCTTCCCTTGCTGTTCAGTGCGCTGGATGGTGGTCAATAGATGTATCGGCTCCCTGGCTTAATATAGAGCGCTCTTTTATAGCCCCTTTGAAGCTTGGGAGTGCTTTATATTTGCCCTTTTGGAACATCACACCACCTAAATCTTTTTCACCGATTATGCGTGCCTCCCTGCTGCTTGGGCGATGCTTCATGAGAAAACAACTCCTCCGAGGCATTTTAATGTCTCGGATATGCCTCTATCCCTCCTATCTTGGGCAATCCAAGGACTTGGATATTTCAGGCTGGGAAGCCAAGGGGATTACCCAAGTTTCGCAGTTATACTCTGAGAGCAAGACATATCATTTACGGCACTGCGACAAAAGTTTGAAATCCCTATGAGATTTTTACACACATTTTCGAATACTGCACTTTGTCTAAAAACTCTTCCGCCCCTGCTCCTCATAATAACACGATCTTCACATGGATGTAAAAAAAAAAATGAGGCCTGAGGTTTCTGTATGATATGATGGATGATACCTCTTCCTATATCAAATCTGCTCCGTTTCGCTATTGGGAAAGAGATTTGGGAGTGACCTTTACCCCCCAATGAATGGCAACGAGCTATTAAACTGATTCATACTTCCTTGAAGTGTAGCTCACACGTTGAAACGGCAATTAAAATTACGTTGAGAAGGTATCGTACCCCCTCAGTTTTACAGTTGGCCTACCCTTCTGTTTCTGGCGTATGCAGGAGAGGTTGTGGAGGGGAACTTTGCTCCATATTTTGGGACAGTGTCCGATGATTCAGGTGTACTGGACAGAAGTATTCGGTATGCTTTCAGAGCTGTTCAGTCTTCAACTCCGGTATACTCCACATTTGGCTGTTTTGCTACTCAGAATTCCTAGCACGCGAAACCCGCATAAAACACTCTTGTGTAAGATTTTGACTATAGCCAAGTTGATGCTGATCCAGAGATGGAAATCCAGCGCTCCCCCACCCTTCTCGGCTTTACAGTCTGCTGTTAATAATACCTTTGCTTATGAAAAAATTATTGCCCTAGGTAACCATTCATATAATTCGTTTGTGACCATTTGGGATTGCTGGATTCATTCCAGATATGCAGGTTAATGCGGGTTCACAAGCTTTCGACCTAGCGGGCCTTGTGTTTGTGTTTTTTTGGTGTTTTTTTTTGTTCCTCTTAGCCTTGTCCCTTCTTGTCTCGTCCTCACCTTCGTATTTCGTTCTAAGTATCCCGTTCTTTCATTTCCTTTATCTTAGCTTATTACCTCATTAAGACTTATGTAACCCTCCTTAGCCAGATGTGACATTATTGCTTGTACGCTTAACGCGTTTGAGATTCCTTTTTGCCAAAGCCTCAAATATGGTGCCTCTAATTGTTTAACTCGGGCAGGCAACCTTTTTTATTCGGCGTGCCGATTTTAATGAAAAAATCAAAGATGAGGTACACAGAGTCCCGGTTAATAATTGTAAGTCTGACGACCCCTAAACTAAAGTCATATACCACAAACCATACAACAGTGCTGCCACCAGATGCTTTAGGACGCATGTGTTTACTGCTATTTCTTGGGACGCACCTGTTCTTACCGATTAGAAGCAATGAAAGTCCATGTGCATCCTGCAATTAGTGGTAAATGTATGTGTCCAGGAGCACCTTATGGCAGCAGCCTTATGGTGAAAACACACTATGTTTCTGGATGCAGCTATATTCTTAGGCCACTGGAACTTTTACTTTGATGTAAAACTAGTGCATTTTTGCACAAAAAAAAAAAAAAAAAGCCTGAGTTTTCTGTGCAAAAACACATCCTTAATACAGAAAACACACCGTTATTATATCCCATAGCGGCCCCTGCACACGATATTATGTCCCATAACGGTCCTTGCACACGGTATTTGTCCTATAGTGGTCCTTGCACACGGTATTTGTCCCATAGTGGCCCCTGCACATGGTATTATGTTCCATAGCGGCCCCTGCACATGGTATTATGTTCCATAGCGGCCCCTGCACATGGTATTATGTTCCATAGCGGCTCCTGCACATGGTATTATGTTCCATAGCGGCCCCTGCACATGGTATTATGTTCCATAGTGGCCCTTGCACATGGTATTTGTCCCATAGTGGTCTTTGCACACGGTATTTGTCCCATAGAGGTCCCTGCACACGGTATATGTCCCATAGTGGTCCCTGCACACGGTATTTTTTATTTTTATTTTTTATTTTTTCCAAGATGGCGCCGCTGGAGTGGCTGCCAGCTACAGCAGCTCTGAGACTCTCTATCTTATTTTCCTTTCTATGACTCGTTTTGTACCTCTCTACTTAAGGACTATGAAACACACACAAAGACTTGGACCCTTGTAATACTTTTTTTCTTTTTTGTTTTTATCTGTCTTTTTGTTCTGCTTGAAAATGGGATCTTTTGTGTATGCAGACAATTCCTTTGTCTATACAAGAGAGGAAATTCTGCAGCTCAGAGGCACAGCAGGATGGCATACCATCTGGTCACACATCCCCCGTGAGATTTTGAGAAAGAAAAAGCGGGTGAGGGGATGCAGAGCTGGTACTCTTCAGAGGATTAAAAAGAGGCGTTACCGACCAGCTGTTCCCTCCATCATCATGGGCAATGTGAGATCTCTTGCAAACAAGATGGATGAACTAACAGCGCTCACCAGGCAGCATCAGGAGTTTCGGGCGTGCAGCATGATGCTACTTACAGAGACTTGGCTCACTGAAGTTACTCCTGACCCTCTGGTCTCCTTGGATGGTTTTAAACTCCTTCGGGCAGACAGGACAAGGGAGAGCGGTAAGAGGAAAGGAGGAGGGCTGGCAATGTTTGTGAATAATAGATGGTGTAATCCTAGGCACATTGTGATTAAGGAGCAAACTTGCTGTAAGGACATTGAACTATTAGCTGTGAGCATGAGACCTTTCTACCTACCAAGGGAACTATCACATGTCATCGTGATAGCTGCATATGTCCCCCCCTCTGCGAAAGCTGACGCTGCCTGCGAGGTCCTACAAGCCACTCTGAGCCAGTTACAGTCTCAGCACCCCCAGGCCCTCTTTCTTCTGTCGGGTGATTTCAGCCATGCCTCTCCATCATCCACACTGCCCAGTTTCACACAGTATGTAACCTGCCACACAAGAGACAACAAAACACTGGACTTGTTCTTTGCCAACGTGAGGGAGGCATATAACTCATCAGCCCTACCGCCCCTGGGAAGATCGGATCACAACCTAGTACATCTCCGACCTGTGTACAAGCCACTTGTACATAGAGAACCAGCTGTCACCCGCACAGTGAGGATATGGTCCGAGGAGAGTGATGAGACTCTGAGGGATTGTTTTGACACAACCGCATGGGAAGTTCTGCAGGATTCTTATGGGGAAGACATAGAAGGACTCACACACTGCATAACGGACTACATTAATTTTTGTGTGGACAACACAGTACCCACAAAAGTGGTGAGGTGCTTCTCCAACAACAAACCATGGATTAACTCTGATATAAAAACACTACTTAAGGAGAAAAAGATGGCATTCAGGACAAGAGATAAGGAGGGGTTGAGGGAAGTACAAAAGGAGCTGAGGCATCAAATCAGGCAAGGAAAAGCCAGTTATAAGGAAAAAATGGAAAAGCAAATGGAAAGAAAAGACATAAGGGGGGTTTGGGAGGGGCTTAACTCAATTTCGGGTCATAAACAGTCTGTCTGCCAGATTGAGGCAGATGTTAATTGGCTTAATGAACTAAACCTATTCTTCAACAGATTTGATCACACACCAGCTCCTCCCACCCCAGCATGTCCTTCAGCTTCCCCCACCACAATGACTTCACCCCATTCTCCCCATGCGGCCACTTCCCAACAGACCAGTAAATCCAGAAATCCATCTTTATCTGGCCACAGTCTGACCTTCACACGGGCCCAGGTGAGGAAGGAGATGAAAAAGATCAAGGCGAGGAAAGCCGCAGGGCCAGATGACATCAGTGCAAGGCTAATTAAGACTTGCGGGGACCAGCTGTGTGGTATAATTACATATATGTATAATATGAGCCTGAGGCAGGAAATAGTCCCTGAATTATGGAAATCTTCTTGTGTGGTACCAGTTCCAAAGAAACCCCACCCTATGGACCTCAACGACTACAGACCTGTAGCACTGACATCCCACCTGATGAAGATCTTGGAGAGATTGGTTCTCACACATCTCCGCCCTCTAGTGAGCCCCGCTATGGACCCACTCCAGTTTGCTTATCGGCCGGGCATTGGGGTAGATGATGCATTCATCCACCTTCTGCACAGGGCTCTGTCTCACCTGGAGAAACCAGGGAACACGGTGAGAATAATGTTCTTTGATTTCTCCAGTGCTTTTAACACCATACAGCCCAGGTTACTGAGAGACAAGCTGGGCCTTGCTGGAGTGGACCACCACCTCTCCAACTGGATCCTAGACTACCTCACAAATCGACCTCAATACGTGAGAGCCCGAGACTGTGTGTGTCAGGTACCGTGATCTGTAATACGGGGGCACCTCAGGGTACGGTTCTCGCCCCTTTCCTCTTCACACTGTACACTGCAGATTTTAGGTGCAACTCATCCAGCTGCTACCTACAGAAGTATTCTGACGACTCTGCAATAGTGGGTCTCATCACAGATGATGATGACAGGGAGTACAGAGAACTGAACCAGCATTTTGTGGACTGGTGCCACCGGAACCACCTGAAGATTAACGCGGGGAAGACCAAGGAGATGGTGGTGGACTTCCGCAAAGGCAGAAGCCCTCCTAAACCAGTGGACATCCTGGGGACGGGCATCGAGATTGTGAACACCTATAAGTACCTGGGTTTGCTCCTTAATAATAAGCTGGACTGGGCAGATCATATGGAGGCCCTGTACAGGAAGGGCCACAGCAGGCTCTACCTGCTTAGGAAGCTGAGAGCCTTTGGAATCCGGGGGGCACTTCTTAGAACTTTCTTCAACTCGGTAGTGGCATCAGCCATCTTCTTTGGACTGGCCTGCTGGGGGAGCAGTATATCAACCAGGGACAGAAATAAACTTGACAAGCTGATTAGAAGGGCCAGCTCTGTCCTGGGGATCCCACTGGACCCAGTGCAGGTGGTGGGTGACAGAAGGATACTGTCCGTGGTGAGCTCCATGCAGAAGAAGAAGTCCCATCCCATGCATGAGACTGTGATCGCGCTGAGCAGTACTGTCAGTGACCGACTGCTCCACCCCACCCTAGGTGTGAGAAGGAGCGCTATCGGAAGTCTTTCCTCCCCACCGCGGTTAGGCTGTACAACCAACACCGACCTAAGCGGAGATCATTACACACAGAGAACTGAAATATCTCTCTGCCTGTTAAATCCCCCCCCCCCCCCCCTGCTACGCCCTATCTGTCTGTCTGCTATCAATGTAATGCCTCTCACCTTGGAACATTCCTGTACATGTTGTATTTGTATTTGTATCTGCTTATCTTTGCTGCTGTAACACACTGAATTTCCCCATTGTGGGACTATTAAAGGACTATTATTTATTATTATTATTATTATTATTATTATTATTATTTCTCATAGTGGCCCCTGCACACGGTATTATGTTCCATAGTGGCCCTTGCACATGGTATTTGTCCCATAGTGGTCTTTGCACACGGTATTTGTCCCATAGAGGTCCCTGCACACGGTATATGTCCCATAGTGGTCCCTGCACACGGTATTATGTCTCATAGTGGCCCCTGCACACGGTATTATGTTCCATAGTGGCCCCTGCACACAGTATAATATTCTAACTTTTTTATAATATTCCAATTTGTGCCACTCACTATCCATTATTATACTGTGGGGTTTCTTCAGACCCCGGAGTATAATAAGTGGAGGGCGAAGAGAGGTAACAAACATAAAAAAAACAATGTTACTCACAATTCCACGCTCCGCAGCCGCTGTGTTCTCTTCGGGCGCTTCTGCTTGTAATCAGCGACCGCTCATTGGGTCTCAGGGGTCACGTCGCGTCATTATGCCTAATGACGCCAGACGCAGACGTGACCCCTGAGGTCCTGTCAGCTGACTTCAGGCAGAAGCGCCTGAAGAGCACACAACGGCTGCGGAGCGTTTAATGGTGAGTAACATTGTTTTTTAATGTTTGGTCACCTTCCCGGGGGCTCCGCTTATTATACTCGGGGGTCTGAAGAGACCCCACAGTATAATAATAGAAGTTTCATTTTGGCCATGTTTGGTCCAATGAAAACTGCTAGATGAGGACTCTGCTGCCGTGCCAGGGAAATAAGCCACGCGTGCCACTCTTGGTACGCGTGTCGGGGGTTGCCGACCCCTGGTTTAACTGTTTATTGTTTGTCTCGTGTTTAAATGTTAGATTTACATTAACTTGGTTGTTTTATTTCAATGGATAAAGACAGTATGCATCTTCATATTACTACTGGAGTTATGCTATTTATCCCTATTATGCTGCTTACCCAGATTATGATAGTCATTTGTGTTATTGTCCTCTGTTCCTTTTAATTTGTAAAACCTTCAATAAAAATTATTGAAACTAAAAGGATACCAGGATCATCATGATAGTGCTTACAGATTCAGAGTGATTTGCTGTTAAAAACGCTGTCGGGAATTGAGATCTGCATTGGGATCTCAATACCAAACATTGTTTTTATCGCTCCGGATTTGTAAGGACTATCATGATGATCTGGTTATCATTTTAAAGATGAGATTATCATCTTTAAAATGAATCCAAGCTAGTCTTCATAGCCCTACAGTCGTCCCCACAGTACAATCTCCCTTTCCTACCACACAAAAATTTAAAAAAAACAAAAAACACTCCCCTCTCCTCGCTCCCCTGCTGTCTGGGTCGGGAATCTTCAAGGAGCTGAAGGCGCGATGTGATCACTTAAACTGCAGCTCCCGGGGAAGAGAGCGGAAGAATGATGAAGCAGGGAGTGCAGAGCAGCCCGGAACGGCTGGACAGCATACACAGGACTGTCCTGCTGTACCAATGGGGCAAGTGCACCATTGGCCCCATAGGGCCTGTGTGTCCCCTGTGTATCCCACATTAACATAGACAAATGGCCCTGCACCTGTTACAAAACTAGAACTCTCATCACGCTTGGACAGGTTGAGATGATGGGAGCTGTAGTTTGGCAAGAGCTGCAGAGCCACACAGGTTGTGCAACACTGCTGTCCGCATACAAGAGTGTTGCACAACCTGTGGCCCTCCAGCAGCAGATCCCCCCCCCCCCCACCAATTTTTTTTTTTTTTTTCTTTTTCTTTATTTTCCTCCTCTAAGACCTAGGTGTGTCTTATAGTCTGAAAAATACGGTAATTGATCCACTGTATGCAAGAAAGTGGTTGCCCAAATGTGATTATTCCTATGGCAAATCAACAATGTAGGCTTTATACATAGTATAACCTTCATAGGTAGCACTAGTCCACATACCCATAGGAATATTATTTTGATATGATAGATGATATTCTACTTACCGCCAAAATTCCCAAGTCTTTTTCAGTGGCAGTCTTATGTAGTAATTTACTATTAACTACATAAATACCTTTAATTTCTTCGAGTGAAATTCATACATACTTACATTTATCTAACATTCTACTATCCTACGTAGTTTGCTTTTTACAGAGCTTAGTGTCATCTGTGAATATGAAAACCATGCTCTGTAAACTATCACGTCATTAATAAAAATCTAAAACAAAGAGGATGCGATACTGACCTCTGTGGCACCCCACTGGTCATTCAGTCTGAGTACTTTGCACTAATAAGCACCACCTGTTTTCTATCACTGAGCCTGTTGTGAACCCAAATGCATATGTTTTCCCCTATTCCAACATTCACATTTTGCATACAAACCTTTTATGTGGCACAGTCTTGAATGCCTTTTGAAAAGTCCAGATACACCACATTAACAAGGTCCAGGCTAGAGCTGACCTTTTCATAGAAGCTGTTCAGATTAGTTTGACAGGACTGATTCCAAATAAACCCATGCTGATTGGGTGTTAAAAGGTTTTCATTGAGAGACTCCACGAAAGCATCTCTTATAAAACCTTCAAATATCATTGAGTTATACTACCCAAAAGTAGCCTCAGTCTTTTTATAGGGTAGTAGGGGAAAAACATTTCTGCCCTCTTGTGGCTACACCCAGTGTCTAATTATACTACACTGATATTGTGTAGCTGCCTGAGATATAACTGCAAGTCGAGTTTTGCAGCAATCCAAAATTAGATCTGGGTATGCTAATTCTTCTTTTTGCAAATGAGTATTGAAATGAATTTTTAAGAGCTAATTTTATTAACCATGTGTATTATAAACTATACTTTTTTTTTTTTTTTTTTTAGAAAGTTGCTAAATTTAAAGAAACCAAAGCAAAAGCCAGCAGTTTGTCTACACAGTTGTCACAGACTACTAAAAGGAAAGGTGGAGTTTTGGAGAGCCTGGAGAGTAAGCGTGTCAAAGGTAAGCATAAATTCATGTTGTAAATTTGTGTAAACTTAAGCTTGTATCTAGCCCTGTTAACACCTACTCAAAAACTATTGAGTAAAAACATGGCAAGAAACGAAAGTAGTTCTTATGCTATGTTCACATCTGTGCCTGTTCTGGTCTGTCGAAAGGCCATAACAACGGACAAATGGACAGCTTAAAACGTTGGACAAAAAAGTCGAACTGGCAGCACGTTTTTGTCTGACGATTTTCATCAGTCACTGATATGGAGCCTTCAAATGTAACTGCTATTATTATACTCTCGAGTCTTTTCAGACCCCAGAATATAATTAACGGAGGCCAACAGGTAGTGAGCAAACATAAAAAAAAAAAAAAAAACATACTCACCTACTCACCTCCCCTGGGTTTCGGCACTGGCCATGTTTCATCTTCAGTGCCCTTGCTGATGGAAGGAGGTTTGCACTCAAAATCTCACGATACATGGCCCCATTCATTCTTTCATGTTCGCGGATCAGTCGTCCTGGTCCCTCTGCAGAGAAACAGTCCCAAAGCATGATGTTGCCACCCCCATGCTTCACAGTAGGTATGGTGTTCTTTGGATGCAACTCAGCATTCACTCTCCTCCAAACACGATGAGTTGTGTTTCTACCAAACAGTTCTACTTTGGTTTCATCTGACCATATGACATTCTCCCAATACTCTTCTGGAACATCCAAATGCTCTCTAGCAAAGTTCAGACAGGCCCGGATATGTACTGGCTTAAGCAGGGGGACACGTCTGGCACTGCAGGATCTTAGTCCCTGGCGTGGTAGTGTGTTACGGACTGTAGCCTTTGTTACGTTAGTTCCAGTTTTCTGCAGGTCATTCACTAGGTCCCCCCGTGTGGTTCTGGGATTTTTGCTCAACGTTCTTGTCATCATTTTGACCCCACGGGGTGAGATCTTGCGTGGAGCCCCTGATCGAGGGAGATTATCAGTGGTCTTGTTTGTCTTCCATTTTCTAATTATTGCTCCCACAGTTGATTTCTTCACACCAAACTGCTTGCCTATTGCAGATTCAGTCTTTCCAGCCTGGTGCAAGTCTACAATTTTTGTTTTTTGTGTCCTTCCACAGCTCTTTGGTCTTCACCATAGTGGAGTTCGGAGTGTGACTGTTTGAGGTTGTGGACAGGTGTCTTTGATACTGATAACAATTTCAAATAGGTGCCATTACTACAGGTAATGAGTGGAGGACCGAGAAGTCTTTTAAAGAAGTTGTTACAGGTCTGAGAGCCAGAAATCTTGCTTGTTTGTAGGTGACCAAATACTTATTTTCCACCATAATTTGCAAATAAATTATTTAAAAAATTAGTTTCCTTAATTTGGCTCTCATAGTTGAGGTCTACCTATGATGTCAATTACAGGGGCCTCTCTCATCTTTTTAAGTGGGAGAACTTGCACAATTGGTGGCTGACTAAATACTTTTTTTTTTTCCCCACTGTATGTGTGTGTGTGTGTGTGTATATGTGTGTGTGTGTGTGTGTGTGTGTGTGTGTGTGTGTGTGTGTGTATATATATATATATATATATATATATATATATATATATATATATACAGTAATACAGTACAGACCAAAAGTTTGGACACCCCTTCTCATTCCAAGAGTTTTCTGTATTTTCATGACTATAAAAATTGTAGATTCACACTGAAGGCATCAAAACTATGAATTAACACATGTGGAATTATATACTTAACAAAAAAGTGTGAAACAACTGAAAATATGTCTTATATTCTAGGTTCTTCAAAGTAGCCACCTTTTGCTTTGATTACTGCTTTGCACACTCTTGGCATTCTCTTGATGAGCTTCAAGAGGTAGTCTAATCTGAGCTGCTGTAAACCTGCGATTTCTGAGGCTGGTGACTTGGATGAACTTATCCTCCGCAGCAGAGGTGACTCTTGGTCTTCCTTTCCTGGGGCGGTCCTCATGTGAGCCAGTTTCTTTGTAGAGCTTGATGGTTTTGGCCACTGCACTTGGGGACACTTTCAAAGTTTTCCCAATTTTTCGGACTGACTGACCTTCGTTTCTTAAAGTAATGATGGCCACTCGTTTTTCTTTACTTAGCTGCTTTTTTTCTTGCCATAATACAAATTCTAACACTCTATTCAGTAGGACTATCAGCTGTGTATCCACCTGACTTCTGAACAAAACAACTGATGGTCCCAACCCCATTTATAAGGCAAGAAATCCCACTTATTAAACCTGACAGGGCACACCTGTGAAGTGAAAACCATTTCAGGTGACTACCTCTTGAAGCTCATCAAGAGAATGCCAAGAGTGCGCAAAGCAGTAATCAAAGCAAAAGGTGGCTACTTTGAAGAACCTAGAATATAAGACATATTTTCAGCTGTTTCACACTTTTTTGTTAAGTATATAATTCCACATGTGTTAATTCATAGTTTTGATGCCTTCAGTGTGAATCTACAATTTTTTATAGTCATGAAAATACAGAAAACTCTTGGAATGAGAAGGTGTCCAAACGTTTGGTCTGTACTGTATATATATTTTATACGTATATTATTTTTAGATGTATAATTATATATATATATATGTTCCTCATGTACTTTATTCTCTTCCAACTATTTTATACCATTTACTGTACATTGTTTACCGCTAGCATGTTTGTGATTATTTTACATATTAATCTCTTTATTATTCTATAGCTCCAATCTAATCCCATTATTCCCACAGAACAATTCCATCCCATTTAGTTTATTTTTAGGGAAAAAATAATATCAGCTTCTTCATTGATTTTACCCTCACACAACTTTAAATCAATATCTTTTTCTATATCAACAGACACCCACCTTCCCCATCCCCCTCTATTTCCAGTGTCATTATTCCATATGTACCCTCTTTTATGTTTTCTTACTGTAATCCTTCCATTTTATCCCTTTATATCCACTCCTCCTTTTTACACTCCTTTTCACTTTTTTCTCTGCAAAAACCTAGCTTTCCCAGATTCGGATACTGACTATAAGACACCACGCATTACATGGCATCTTCCCTCCCCGCCCATATAGTTACCCCCCTCTGAGCGCTATGAGTCACATCATTTTCCCTCACTAGAACTTCCCTTCCCCATTCATAACCCCTCCCTTTCCCCATTCTTTTCACTATAGCGCTATTAGTTACAGTGCTTCCCCCTCTAATACACCCCCTTCCCCAGTCTCTACCCCTCCCTGTCTCCATCCATCTCACTACGCGCTACAAAGTCACTTTATCCTCAACTTAATGTCTGAAAGGAACCATCCTCACTCTTCATTGTTCAAGTCCAGAGAATTCAACAACTGCCATAAGAGAAGTTCTGAGTACTACATTAGACGCATACTGCAGCGCTTCCCCAGGGTCTCTTAGAGGGCTCCTAGCTAGACATTGTATGAATCTAAACCCAGTCATCAGTGTGTGAAGCCCTTGGTCTCCCTCTCTTTCCTGCCACTCCCTGGACAAGACTGACTATCCCAGGAATCGGTTATTTGTGTGTATTTGGTGTTTATGTATAAATATGTGTAATATTACTACAAGTAGACTTCATACATGTACAGTCATGGCCAAAAGTTTTGAGAATGATACAAATATTAATTTTTACAAAGTCTACTGCTTCAGTTTTTCTAACGGCAATTTGCATATTCTCCAGAATGTTATAAAGAGTGATCAGCTTAACAGCAATTACTTGCAAAGTCAATATTTGCCTAGAAAATGAACTTTATCCCCCAAAACACATTTCAACATCATTGCAGCCCTGCCTTAAAAGGACCACCTAACAACGTTTCAGTGATTGCTCCATTAACACAGGTGTGGGTGTTGATGAGGACAGGGCTGGAGATCAATCTGTCATGATTAAGTAAGAATGACACCACTGGACACTTTAAAAGGAGGCTGGTGCTTGCCATCATTGTTTCTCTTCTGTTAACCATGTTTATCTCTAAAGAAACACGTGCAGTCATCATTGCACTGCACAAAAATGGCCTAACTGGGAAGAGTATTGCAACTAGAAAGATTGCACCTCAGTCAACAATCTATCGCATCATCAAGAACTTCAAGGAGAGAGGTTCCATTGGTGCCAAAAAGGCTCCAGGGCGCCCAAGAAAGACCAGCAAGCGGCAGGACCGTCTCTTAAAAGTGTTTCAGCTGCGGGATCGGGCTACCAGCAGTGCAGAGCTTGCTGAGGAATGGCAGCAGGCAGGTGTGAGTGCATCTGCACGCACTGTGAGGCGGAGACTCTTGGAGCAAGGCCTGGTCTCAAGGAGGGCAGCAAAGAAGCCACTTCTCTCCAGAAAAAACATCAGGGACAGACTGATATTCTGCAAAAGGTACAGGGAGTGGGCTGCTGAGGACTGGGGTAAAGTCATTTTCTCTGATGAATCCCCTTTTCGATTGTTTGGAACATCTGGAAAACAGCTTATTCGGAGAAGAAGAGGTGAGCGCTACCACCAGTCTTGTCTCATGCCAACTGTAAAGCATCCTGAAACCATTCATGTGTGGGGTTGCTTCTCAGCCAAGGGAATCGGCTCTCACAGTCTTGCCTAAAAACACAGCCATGATTAAAGAATGGTACCAGAATGTCCTCCAAGAGCAACTTCTCCCAACCGTCCAAGAGCAGTTTGGCGCTCAACAATGCCTTTTCCAGCATGATGGAGCACCTTGCCATAAAGCAAAGGTGATAACTAAATGGCTCAGGGAACAAAACAGAGAGATTTTGGGTCCATGGCCTGGAAACTCCCCAGATCTTAATCCCATTGAGAACTTGTGGTCAATCATCAAGAGACGGGTGGACAAACAAAAACCAACAAATTCAGACAAAATTAAAGCATTGATTCTGCAAGAATGGACTACTATCATCAGGATTTGGTCCAGAAGTTGATTGAGAGCATGCCAGGGAGAATTGCAGAGGTCCTGAAGAAGAAGGGTCAACACTGCAAATATTGACTTGCTGCATTAACTCATTCTAACTGTCAATATAAGCTTCTGTTACTCATAATATGAATGCAATTATATTTCTGTATGTGATAAAAACATCTGACAAACACACATAAAAACCAGAGGGCGGCAGATCATGTGAAAATATAATATTTGTGTCATTCTCAAAACTTTTGGCCATGACTGTACATCTAGATATCCTAGGTGTAAGTATGTGTTTGTATTCACATAGTAAGGATTCACGTCCTGCAGTGAGTATGTGTGTATAGGTGTTAATACATGTTCAGCCAGGGGCGTAACTAGCAAAGACTGGACCCCATAGCAAACTTTCAAATTGAGCCCGCCACATGACATAGCACCCCCTTTCATGGCCCCCACACAGTATAATTCCAAATTTACACACACTATAAAGTCCCAAAAAGGCCTCTAGACAATACAATGTTCCATAGTAGTTCCTTCACACAGTATATTGCTCTATATAGGACAGTGACCAACAATGTCTGCAAAGCGCTGTGGAATATGTTGGTGCTATACAAGTGATATGGTCATGACCCTTTGTGGGCCAATTGACCAGTTCCCCAGGTAACTGTCGTTGTCCTAATTGATATGAGCTAAGTGCTAGCGGCGAGAGAGACACCAGACACAGAGTTGGTATGAACCCTCTTTCTTAGCCGAAAACAGAAGCGCACTGACATACTTTATTAAGGCAACATTAGTTCATATAGCAGCAAGTATAGGAAAGGGTTAACATAGCAACGTAAGTCCTCATGTTCAATCCTAATTGGTGTAGTATATCTTGAATGCATAGATAACATATATAAGAAGTTCCGTATATGGTCAGCCATCTCCTGTCTTGCGCTCAAATCCAGAGACCTGTCTTCTGGCAGCAAGCCAAACTCTTGTCTTCTTGGAAACAAAGGATTCTCATTTTGGTATGCAGCCACTATCTGGTAGTGTAACATTACGTCACACTCAGTTTCAAGCATAAACAACCACGTCTAATATTCAACAATGTTTTTTTTTTTTTACACACAATACACCTTAAGCAGATATGAAAATATAAAACGGATATAAAAGTATAAAATTATAAAAAGTTCATTATGACCCTTCACACAAGTAGGTAAAATAAAAAAAATAATACATATGTCACAAGGAACCCTTCCCATTTTTATGAAATCGATTTGGTTCCAAGATGGTGGCTTTTAAAATGGCTATAGTGAGGGGAGGGCATATCAGTGGAGCATATCAGATGTGCCTCACATGGGCTCCTGTCCCAGAAGTGCCTAATTCTACTATTTTTGGGGTGAAATTGCCACTTTATGGCATCCTCTTTCCTCTCCTGAACATTTGGGACCTGACCCTTCATCACCGTCCGGTGTGGCCTACTACCTGGACTCCTTCCTCTGCCTCAATTTGAGGCCCCGCACAGTCCCCAGTATCGTTATTGCAGCACCATTTGTCACAGGGGAACGCCAGAACTTTGATCCTCAACGGCACCTCTTGCACCCAGCCAGACTGCATCCTAACTACCTTGTCAGTGGAGCCGCCACATTTGCAATAGGTCCTTGCCTGCAATTGAGTTTCCGACATCAGCTCTCGCCCACCCGTCTAGCGTTGATCCTGCTGCCTCCCCGACATCCGAAGCCAGCTCGGACGTAGACCTAGATCGGCGTTGGGAGTCATAGCTTCCGGACCACCCAGGTACAAGGTCTCCATCCTTACCTTCACCCCATCGAGCTTTCTATATTCCTCTCTTCAGCCGCATCAAGTCGGATCTGTGGCCATCTTGGTACACCTGGATGACCTCCTCTCAATTATACAGCTGCCATCTTGGCACTCCAGGAAGTTCTTATATCTACCTCATGGCAGCCATCTTGCTCCTCCAGCTCTACTAACCATGTGCCCATTATCAGCCATCTTACTACACCCTTTTCATTGTTCTCAATAGACCTGGACCTCAGCTTTCTCCCCTGATTGGCTGATAACAGATTGTAGGTTACTTTACTCCTTTGTTAGCACTCTCACCTTGCAGTATCTGGCTGACTTGGACAGTGGCTCCCCCTGCACTCCTCACCACCTGTCTGGGAGGATTAACAGATTACCATCCGTCACCAGCAATGGTTCCCGGTTCTGTATCCCTGAACATCTCTCTATATCTACTGTATTGGGGCTACTATCCATATTCTTATTTCATTTCAAATGTGACGGCTGCTCTCTGGGACACTGACAGGTGCCCACTATGCTTCCTGAACCTGGCCACACAAGCGTCAGGGGGTGCGAAACATACGTTGGGGCTCAAAGTGGAGGTCGCAGTGTTTTTCTCTCTCTTCCTGCACTGTTTACGGTCATTCTGACCATTACATTAGTATACATACATGTACATACATGTGCATATTTTGTATATTGATAGCATATGCATAAATGAATTGCTGACTTTGTATTGTGATCAGGCTGTTAATGGTTAATTTTGAATTTGTGTACAGATTTCAATGTGCATACGTATTGTATGAATACGTCCATGATTTACATTATTGAATTGAAGTGCTGGTATTCTATCTGTAATGGAGTGGCCAGTGCAGTCACCAGATCTCAACCCCATTGAGCTGTTGTGGGAACAGCTTGACCGTATGGTAGGCAAAAAGTGCCCATCAAGCCAATCCAACTTGTGAGAGGGGCGTCTGGAAGCATTTCTTCAGATTACCTCAGCAAATTAACAGATAGAATGCCAAAGGTCTGCAATGCTGTAATTGCTGCAAATGGAGCATTCTTTGACGAAAGCAAAGTTTGAAGGAGAAAATTATTATTTGAAATAAATATCATTATTTCTAACCTTGTCAATGTCTTGACTATATTTTCTATTCATTTTGCAACTCATTTGATAAGTGTTTGTTTTCATGGAAAACACAAAACTGTCTGGTTGACCCTAAACTTTTGAACGGTAGTGTACATATCTAGAAAATACATAGCTGGCGATCTCTCCTCATGAGAGCCTCAATTTGACACCCTCATCTAGGCGTGGTACGATTGCAATTGTTCCCTATTACTTTCACACATTAAGACATTGCTGGAATAATAAAGTATATCTCATGGATTGGCAGATCCAGTCTCTTAAAAATGATGATTCTACCTAAGATTGTACCTGTTTCAAACTCTTTCTATACCCTCTCCCCCCCCCCCCCCCCTATTTTCTTTTCCTCGTTGCGCAGACTCTTCTCCCAATATGTCTGGCACAATTCGCTCCCTAAGTGGCGTTTCGTACACTGACCAAACCTAGGAAGTCTGGTGGCATAGGCTTACTGGCTATGAAAACATACTATCATGCAGCACAGCTTACAAGGACCCTTGAGTGGTTTCAACGGGATGCTCCAAAACTACATGTGCCAGTTGAGGAATATACTGTAGACTGCCTTCTTACTGCTACTCTATGGCTGACTGACTTCAGCTGTGTATGATTCATGGCATTGGGCGACACATCTATTATCCTTAGCACTTGGACCATCCCCTATCATGTCAATACAAGACTTTTGGTTATCTCTGACTAGTAGTTCTTAGACACCATCCCTGACGTGCCTAAGTATATTCATCACCTAACCTATGATTCCGGACTTATAGATGGGGCTTTCCATTTCTTTTCCAATTTTACACAATCCCCGCTCTCTATCCCAACTCATTTCCTCACAAATCAATCTATTAAGGCTTTGTACCTGGGAGTGCTGAGTTTGGCGACGTCACCCCATGCCGCCTCTTGGTTGGATCAGTCCCTTCTCTGGAAGCAACCTCCGAAGAGACCCATATCTACTCTATATTCCAATCTCCATTCGCAAAATATAGACTGAGCGCCCCTCCTATGTATGAGCCGGGAAAACAGAACTTCAGATGTCCCTATCCCCTGTAGAAATAGCTTCTGTTTTTAGACGTTCTATGGGCCCCTCCAGGTGTGTACACCTATTGGGATCGAATTATAAATTGTTTAACAGATGGCATTAAACATCTGTAGTACTACACAAATATTCACTTGATGATTCACCCCTGTGCTGGCTGCGTCACAGTCACTGGTTCCTACCTCCATATATGGTGGGAATGTGAAAAAATAGTTCCCCACTGGACACACATCCAGCAGATCCTTGACCAAGTATGTGGCATTTCCATTCCCCTGACCCCGTGGGCATTTTTCTGAAACTGTGGTCCACCTTTTCCCATAAGTCCCATAAATTGCTTTGGCTTCAACTACTGTCTGCTGCCAAAACACTAGTCCCCCTGTACTGGGCAACAGAATCCCCTCCCCTCCGCTTCCACACTACCTCAGGAAAGTCTCTAAAAATAGCTCGCATGGAGGAACTCTCCCATCTAGAGCTTCGCATCTATCCTAAATGTAGTTCCATGTTTGCGAAATGGTATTCCTTCATTACAGACTGGTGAAGTGTCTGGGCACACTTGTGGGAATCTCCTGATTAATAACCCCCTCTCTTGGGACCCGTGAATATTTCCTCCTCCCTACTTTACGTCCTTGACATTCTCTTCTTGTTTTGTAGTTTTACCTACCCCCCCCATTTTTTTTTTTCTTTCTCCCTTTTCTGGACCCTCCTTTTTATCTGTAAGTATTTGCTGTGTATGTATGCTCTACACATTATGTACTGCTTAAATTTCTGTCTGTCTTCAAAAAATAAATGGCTATAGTGTTGGATGCTGTGTCACAGATTCCGCTTAACTTTAGCATCATGCGACACATGGTATGACGTTCCCAACCACCACTTTTAGACCACCATGTACTTCCCTTCCTGGATCCAGCGAGGCTGCATCTCTTTCAGGCAATTCTTTGCCAAGTTTACTGTATATCATCTAGAAGGAGTTACTAGTGTTCATTGACTGATGAACTCTAGTGAGCCATGAACTGACTGCGGGTAACCCCCATTGAGGGAACTCCTCCTCCTATAGAAGGAATCCCTGCACTAGAAGGGTTTATCACTGTCCTAATTTGACTAAGACTAACCCGATTGTAGGGACTCCTTCGGCTATAGGAGTCCCTGCACTCTAGGGGTTACCTATGGTTATGACTTGATTGTGAGTAAGAACAACGCAAGGACTCCTCCTACAGCATCAGTCTTTACAGAGTAATGAGCGTTCTCCATTTGTGATGATATCAGTTTCTCTGTGATTTTATTACCACTTGCTCATATTACTCCTACATAGGGTGTCCAGGTCTGTTAACAAAACCAGTTTGGCTCCTGGAATGCAGTCATTCTACTCTCTAACCAAGTCCCTTTGTTGTTCTATCCCTGGCTCAATTAGCATACCCGTGCTAATCTCGTTATCACAGCAGTTTGGACATCCTAGAGATGTGTATTTTAAGGCTCTAAGCAAACAGAAAACACACTTCTTGTCTGTAGCCCACAGTACAGAGGAGATATGGTTTTATGGCCATATTTCCCCAGCAGAACCGCCTATCGTTGCACCGATAAATTCCTCGGATGTGCCAGGCAGAGACGGACAATTCAAATCCAGATATGCTACTGTAGGGTACAGGGAAATGGTCCAGACACTGTTCTCATTACCCAATGGGGATTGGGGTGTCATTCTTGGTGTCTGTACGATGGGTATCTCACCAAGAAGTCCATCATACCACATGTTTTACAATACGGTCGTCCGGCAAGGATATATGATGAAACCTGGTTCTGGGATGTCAGGTTGGGGAGCAGGGCTCCTCCTCATGGTGACATCACTTAGCCCTTGTCAGGATGCATAATTTTACAACATTACAGGCTCCATAGGAATAGGTACAATTGCACCTACTCAGCCGGACGAGGGTTAGGGAGTAGACCAGGATAGTTAAATGCTCTCAGACCAGGGAAAGAGTGGTCACTTGTTATCCTGGGAAAGATGTGAGCACATGTGCTTTGAACTTAAGCCAGGGCCCTGAAGGCCTTGCATCCAGACCTGGGACTTCTCTTTGTTCTGGACAGCATGAAGGGGACTCATGCTCTGTAACTTGCTTAAGGAAGAGCCCTGAGGCCCACCATGTGGGGGCCCAGAAAAACTGACTACAAATTTGTACCGGTATTTTTCTATCTTTTTATTTCCCATTTTATTTTCAGTACTTTATTTTGATTTTACCCGTATTTGCTTGATAATCCATTGATATGTATTTCTGTATATGTTAGTGCCTAGTACCGACCCACTTGGGTTAATAAATATGTAAAATTTATAAAGCTCGTTTCATATTATCCTATGAACCCGGTCCATGCATGGGGCATGAGTGGAAGGTAAGAAGGGTGTTCTCAGGTATGCCAGGCGGCTTGACAAAGTGAGATCCTTCACACCAGTCATTTCAGGACTGCTGAGTGAGCAGTACTCACTGTTGTGACATACTGTTTGCTCATAGGGCATGAAAGAGCAGTCAAATGACTGTGGGGGCATATAATTTATTTTAGGGGGTAAGGGGGGCACAAAAGTATGAGTTATTTGTGGTCATGGGGTGATGATTGCAAGTCTCCAGTATCCCTACACTAGGTAGCCAGAGTCACATGATATAAATCACATGGTCCGGACTTGTACTGTAGCCAAGGGCTCCTCCAATTGCAATGCTATTATTTGTAGAGAGAGTATCTGCAGGGGGTGGGGGGAGGGAGAAGGCATCACCTCGTAGATGACCTATTTCAAACAAAATACCGTACTGTTTACAAATTTGTGAGGGCTACATTTGTATATATAATGTTAGAATAGAGAACAAACTTTACCAATATACAATATACTAAGGCCACCTGGTTCAGAAACGCAGCATTTTTGTCTAACCGGAAAAAAACAAAACTCAAAAGTGAATGAGACTTGTGCAATTGCATGTACACATTACAGGAAAAAAATGCAGTGGAAGCACGGTTTTCAAAATTGCACGTGTGGTGGAGGAGTTACAAAATAAAAATGCAGCGAAAAATCGGTGAAAAACACGTGCGTTCTTTGGAATGTTTGTGTTGCACTCTTTCAGCAGTGTTTTTTTTTTTTTTTTTTTTTTTTTTAAAGTTTTGTTACATAGGGCCTTAGCCTAAGGTTCTATTCACTTATCCACAAGCTTCAGGTTTTTACTGGTCAGTTTTTTAAAAATTAAGAAGTTTTAAAATTGAACAACAAGAAGAAAAAAAGATACATTACAGGAAGGGGGGCAGATGGAAGGGGTTGGGGGAAATGGGAACATCAGGTGAAACCAGGGGAAAATGGGAAGGAAAGGAAGGGGGGAACCACAACGGCTCTGTCTCAGCAGAAGCAAACCGCATAATCAGGAACAAAAACAAAGAAAAAGTACATTATGTCAATAAAGTAGAAAGCGAGTAAGGAGAAAAAGAAGGAAAGGGATGGTTAGGAAGATATAGAAGGGAAGGCAGACTGAAACTCAACAGAGTAATAGAAGTGGTTCCACAAGTTTTCCATAATTGGCATGCTTAAGACCTCTTGAAGCCAAGCCATTAGCGAGGGGGTGGGGGGGTCGTGGATTTCCACAACCTAGGGATAACGGACATTGCCGCCAACAGTAGGAAGCCTAGTAGTTTACCGGTGTGCTTCATAAATTTACGAGGGAAGATAGAGAGGAGGAGGGGGGCAGGGTCATCATCCAAAGCGATGTCAGTGACCGTCTGGATAATACGTCGGACATTCGACCAGACAGGTCGTAGGAGCGTACATCCCCACCAGACGTACGGTGGGTACGGAAAGTATTCAGTCCCCTTTAAATTTTTCACTCTTTGTTTCATTGCAGCCATTTGCTAAAAGCAAAAAAATTCATTTTATTTCTCATTAATGTACTCTCAGCACCCCATCTTGACAGTAAAAAAACAGAAATGTAGATATTTTTGCAAATTTATTAAAAAAGAAAAACTGAAATATATCATGGTCATAAGTATTCAGACCCTTTGCTGTGACACTCATATTTAACTCACAAGCTGTCTTTTTCCTTCTGATCCTCCTTGAGATGGTTCTACTTCTTCATTGGAGTCCAGATGTGTTTAATTAAACTGATTGGATTTGATTAGGAAAGGCACACACCTGTCTATATAAGACCTCACAGCTCACAGTGCATGTCAGAGCAAATGAGAATCATGATGTCAACGGAACTGCCCAAGGAGCTCAGAGACAGAATTGTGGCAAGGCACAGATCTGGCTAAGGTTACAAAAGAATTTCTTCAGCACTCAAGGTTCCTAAGAGCACAGTGGCCTCCATAATCCTTAAATGGAAGTAGTTTGGGATGACCAGAACTCTTCCTAGACCTGGCCATCCAGCCAAACTGAGCAATCGTGAGAGAGGTAAAGAAGAACCCAAAGATCACTGTGGCTGAGCTCCAGAGATGCAGTAGGGAGATGAGAGAAAGTTCCACAAAGTCAACTATCACTGCAGCCCTCCAAAAGTCGGGGCTTTATGTCAAAGTGGCCCGAAGGAATACTTTCCTCAGTGCAAGACATATGAAAACCCGCATAGAGTTTGCCAAAAAACACATGAAGGACTCCCAGAGAAATGAGATTCTCTGGTCTGATGAGACAAAGAATGAACTTTTTGACGTTAATTCTAAGCGGTATGTGTGGAGAAAACCAGGCACTGCTCATCACCTGCCCAATACAATCCCAACAGTGAAACATGGTGGCGGCAGCATCATGCTATGGGGGTGTTTTTCAGCTGCAGGGACAGGACGACTGTTTGCAATTGAAGGAAAGATGAATGCGGCCAAGTACAGAGAGATCCTGGAAGAAAACCTCTTCCAGAGTGCTCTGGACCTCAGACTGGGCCGAAGGTTCACCTTCCAACAAGACAAGCACACAGCTAAAATAACAAAGGAGTGGCTTCGGAGCAACTCTGTGACCATTCTTGACTGGCCCAGCCAGAGCCCTAACCTCAACCCAATTGAGCATCTCTGGAGAGACCTATCGCCATCCAACTTGACGGAACTGGAGAGGATCTGCAAGGAAGAATGGTAGAGGATCCCCAAATCCAGATGTGAAAAACTTGTTTCATCATTCCCAAGAAGATTTATGGCTGTACTAACTCAAAAGGGTGCTTCTACTCAATACTGAGCAAAGGGTCTGAATACTTATGACCATGTGATATTTCAGTTTTTCCTTTTTAATAAATTTGCAAAAATATCTACGTTTGTTTGTTTTTTTTTTTTTTGTCAAGCTGGGGTGCTGAGTGTACATTAATGAGAAATAAAATGAACTTTTTTGCTTTTAGCAAATGGATCATATGAGACAAAGAGTGAAAAATTTAAAGGGGTCTGAATACTTTCTGTACCCACTGTATGTTGTCGTGGTTTTTCTGTCTAGATTACATCTCTAGCAGCAGTCCGACGTGGAGGGGTAAATGTCATGAAGGACAGAGGGTACTCTGTACCAGCGCGAGAGAATTTTATAGTTCGTTTCCTGTGCCTTATGAGAGAGAATTTATGGCATGCCTGGGAGGCAGAAGACCACTCGTCTGGTGAGAATGAGAACCCCCAATTTCCTCTCACACCTACCTGTGTACGCTGGCAGACTGTTAGTGGAATCCTTCATCAGCATGGTATAAATATGTGAGACAGTGTGAGCCGGAGCATTGGGAAAGAGGCACAGGCGCTCAAACGGGAGAAAAGCTCTGTGTAGGGTATGTGATTTCTTGAGAGAGGTGTAAAAGTGAGAGAGCTGAGCATACTGCCAGTGGGAGGAAATAGTCAGGGTCTGCCTGTGGAGCGAGCAACTCGGAGCAGGGTAGAAGGGAGGAGGTAGAGGTAATCTGATGGAATCTGAGGGGTAGGTGGTTTATGGTATGACAGAGAAAGGAAGAGTGAATTGCAGCAGGAAAGTCTGAGTTGCCCGAGATGGGGGTCATGGGACCGTCATTCTGGAACATTTTCCGCACAGCACCATAGAGTCGGTACCAAGATCCGAGTACTTGACGCGTAACATAAGGGAGCATATGAGTAGTACTGTCCGACCAGTAGCGCATATCAAGCCACGGGAGGGCAGTGAGGGGAAGTGGGCTCAAAGACCCCTCCAGGGCAACCCAGAGCTTCAAGTGCGCAGATTGAGGCCAGTCGAGGGTGTGTGCAGTGACTGCGGCTAGGAAATAACTAGAGCAATCCAGAACCGCCAAGCCCCCACATCTTAGGTTTGACAAAGGTACTTATTGTGATCCTCAGAGGCTTGGATGCCCAGATATACTTGGTGAAAGCTTTTCGGACTCCCATAAAGAAATTCTTGGGCAGTATTACAGGAATGGTTTGAAAAAGATAAAGAATCCTGGGGAGTATATTCATTTTCAGCATGTTAATGCGATCAAGCCAAGAGAAGGCTTTGGTGTCCCAGCGGGTGAGATCCACCTGTAGGGAACGCAGAAGTGTGAGGAAGTTTAGCGAATATGTGTCAGTTTATTAGGAAACTGTACACCCAAATATTTAATCGCCTTAGGGGACCATGTGAAGGGAAAGGAAGAGCGGAGACTATGAATTAGTGGCGTAGGCAAGGAGACGTTGAGGGCAGTGCTTTTAGACAAATTAATTTTATAGTTACTGTAGTAACTATAAGTGCTAAGTTCATGGAGTAGAGGTGGAAGAATTGTAAGTGGTTGGGTGACAAATAGTAGGACATCCTCTGCGAATGCCGAAATTTTGAAGTGAGGATTGCGGACACGGAGACCCTGGATGTCTGGGTTACATCTGATTGCAACTAGATGGTGTTTACTGATCAGTTTTTGACTGAAGCAAACTGAAGCCTTCTGTTTTTATCCTGCCAGTTTGCAAAAAAACATAAACCTCTGCATAGTGCACTTTTCCTGTCTGCAGATAAACCTTATAGAAACCAGCTATCCCCCACCATTTACATCAATGGTTTGAAGGATGTAATCCGAGGTATTCAATTGCAGTTGCAGTAGTGAAAAACTGATTTCTTCTTCCTTCCTTCCTTCTTCTTCCTTCCTTCCTTCTTCTTCCTTCTCCTTCTTCTTCTTCTTCCTCTTCCTCCTTCCTCCTCCTCCTCCATCATTCATTGGTCCAGATATGTGTAGGCTAGTCAGGTGATGTCATATGGAGGTATGGAAAGAACCAATGGTGGATGGCGAGAATTGTATGCACGGCACTCCACTTGGGAGTTGGTCAGTTCCCTAGTGATCGTGCACCCAAATTTATTTTGAGTCTTTTGGAGTCGAGTGCCGCCCTGTACCCCATTTCCCACTGGTGTTATTTGGTCCGTTCTCTTGATCTGTCCTATGATTAGAACACCAAACTGGAAAGTTGACGTAATGTACTGGAGGGTGAGTATGCACTGGTGTATGAAGTGGCTAATCTCCTGCTGATTCCATTCTTGACTGGGAAGCCTAAAGTGGCTGTCCCATCAAAGACACATACAGTTGTGCTAAAAAGTTTACATACCCCGGCAGATTTTTTGTTTTTTTCAGTCTTTTTTCAGAGAATATGAATAACACAAAAACTTTTTCTCTACTCATGATTAGTGGTTGGTTGAAGCCATTTATTGTCAAACTTCTGTGTTTTCTCTTTTTAAATCATAATGACAACCAAAAACATCAAAATGACCCTGTTCAAACGTTAACACATTCTGGTGATTTTGGAGTGATAACATGCCCAGAAACCAAACCACGGTCAGGTAGACTAACCAAAACTGCCCGAAAATTGTTCAGGATTCAAAGAAAAACCCACACATAACATCAGCTGAAATACAGGACTCTCTGAAAACTATCGGTATGGCTGTTTCAAGATGCACAATAATGAGGAACTTGAAGAAAAATGGGCTGCATGGTCGAGTTGCCATAAGAAAGTCATTACTGCGCAAATGCCACAAAGAATACGACAAACAGCACAGAGACAAGCCTCAAAACTTCTGGAACAAGGTAATTTGGAGTGATGAGACAAAAATCTAACTTTTTGGCCACAACCATAAACTTTACATTTGGAGAGGTGTCAACAAGGCCTATGATGAAAAGAACACAATTCCTACTGTAAAGCATGGAGGTGGATCATTGATGATGTGGGGATGTGTGAGCTTCAAAGGCAAAGGAAACTTGGTCAAAGTTGAAGGAAAGATGAATGCAGCATGGTATCAGCAAATACTGGAGACAAATTTGCACTCATCAGCCTGGAAGCTGCGCATGGGACGTACTTGGACGTTCCAACATGACAACGATCCTAAACACAAGGCCGAGTCATTGGCTACAGCAGAAGAAGGTGAAGGTTCTGGAGTGGCCATCTCAGTCTCCTGACCTCAATATCGTTGAGCCACTCTGGGGAGATCTCAAGCACGCTGTACATGCAAGACAGCCTAGGAATTTACAGGAACTGGAGACTTTTTGCCAAGAAGAATGGGCAGTTTTACCATCTGAGAAAATAAAGAGCCTCATCCGCAACTACCACAAAAGACTTCAAGCTGTCATTGATGTTAGATGGGGAAATACATGGTATTAAGAACTGGGGTATGTGAACTTTTGAACAGGGTCATTATGATTTAAAAAGAGAAAACACAGAAGTTTGACAATAAATGGCTTCAACTAACCATTAGTGGAGAAAAAAAATTTAGTGTTATCATTCATATTCTCTGAAAAAAAGGGCAAAAAATCTGCCGGGGTATGTAAACTTTTTAGCACAACTGAGTCTCCAATCCATCCACCAATTGCATGACTAGTGGTGAATTCACTTCCATGGGGTTGCCATGACTGCAATCTCCAGCAGCCATGGAAACCCCATAGCAGTGAATAGAATGCCAGTTACGCAAGCACACTGGCACTTCATTCACATGGAGGAGGCATGGGGGACTTTCAGTCCCCTTTTCTCCTGATCGCTGGAGGACCCATTGGTCAAACACCTAGTGATGCTGCACTTAATTATATTAATTTGTCTTAATTAGTTTATTGGGACCAACCCCCTCCCCACATCCACTGTACTGTTATGGTGGATCTCGAGTCTTTAAAGATTGTGGCCACTCTGCAGCAGTGTGGCCACGATAGGTATCAGATCTCAGCTGTTATCTGATGCCCCTAAAACAGAAAGACTGATGTGTCATTTGGATGTTGATTTGCAATAACCACAAAAGTATATGCTGTTCCAAAAGGTGTTGCACCAGAGTGCACCAAACAGCTCGTTTGCCTATGGCGTACAATTGAATTTCTCAGCACCAAGATTGCACACAAGAAAGTTATGTTCACTATGCCACTAATCAGCCCTACAACAGCATGTGGTCTAAAAGTTGTTTTTTTTTGGTGGTACACTCCCTCCCTTTAATGTAAAAATGTGTATGTTTTTAACTTTATTTTTTTTTTCATTTTTATCTTGCTTTTTCTATGTTTTGAATACTTTTGCACAACTATTGTGAATTAATAAAATTATTACATACATTTTTATTTTATTCTTTAGATGTGGAAGATCAATCTTCAGCTTCATCATCAGCATCCACGTAAGAATCATCTTGAGATCCACAAATTATTAGTAGTAGTTTATTGTAATTATATTGAGTGACAGCTACTGTCTATACAAGTGGGGTATTGTCTTCTCTCTGCTTCTTAATTTATAAGAAACTAGCAGTAGGACCCGGCTTCGCATGGGTATATTTCTTTTTTTTTTTTTTTTTTTTTTTTGTGTAGTGGCCCCATAAGAATTGGCCAGTTTTGCACTTGACATCCAGTATGGCAGTCCAATATAGGTACAGACTATTTATGGCTGTGGTGTTATGGAAACCTGGTAAATGAAATGTGAACTTATATTGGCTGATACACGTCAAATGACTGAATATTTAAGGACCTGCGAACTGCTATTGACTCATACAGGTCATAAATAGCTTGGTTGCTGTGGAACCCTGGTGTATAGCTGTGTGCCTGTGGAGAGTAAGCGCCTGCGAACTTCTGTTGGCTGATAAGGGACATGTGACCGTGTGTATGGCAGTTGGAATATGAGTAAAAGCCATGCAGGCTTGTATTGGCTAATGCAGGTCACTTTTTGGGAATACTGTATCTCAGGAGTGGTACGTCCTAGAGAGCTGAAACCCAGTCTAAAATCTTCCCGGACATCTGATGTAGCTGTGTGCCAAATTTGGTGAGGATTGGTCCAGTCGTTGGGTCGCGCATAAAGGACAGACAGACAGAAACTCTCATATCTATATATATATATATATATATATATATATATATATATATATATATTTATATGAGATAATTGACTGTAAACTTAAATTGCACAGAGGACATCTCATCAGTGAGACCTTTACAAATGGCAATATATTTTTAAAGGGGTTATCCAGTTTCTACTATTGATGGCCTAGCCTTAAGATAGGCCATCAATATTAGATCTGCTGGGGTCCAACACCTGGGACCCCTTAGTTCATTTGTACTGAGACAGCACATCTCCCGGCTTACATGCTGAGAACCACGCTGCTCACTAACCATGTGCTAGGTTTTGGTACTGCAGCACTGCTCTAATGAAGTCTATAGACTTGTAAACTATCCCAGTTGTCGGACTGTGACAAATCTAAGATTGATCTCCAATCCTAAGGAGAGGCCATCAATAAAAACTGGACAACCGTGGTACATATGAAAACTTATTATTCCTTTTTAAAGTTGTCAGGAAAGTGTTAATTTAGCTTTTGCTTGATTCTCCAGACTTCTAACCATGTAATTGATTAGGATAGCTGGTTAAAAGAGTAAAAGTAGTCCAGTCTGTCAGCAACCATATAAAGCATAATAGGAATTTTCTTTATTCAGACAATAACATCACATACCACGTATCGACCCATATACGACGACATATACCAAACTCCTTTCTATATTTGCATAAGCCAATCAAATCAACTGTGACAATCCATTACATCATCAGCTGTTTCTTAACCCCTTAATGACCGGGCCATTTTTTGTTTTTGCATTTTCGTTTTTCCCTCCCCACATTCCAAGAGCCATAACTTTTTTATTTTTCAGTTCACAGAGTCACATGATGGCTTATTGTTTGCGAAACAAATTGTACTTTGTAATGTCACTATTCAATATGTTGTGCAAAGTACTGGGAAGCTGGAAAAAAATTCAGAATGAGGTGCAATTGGAGAAAAACTGCATTTGCGCCAAATTCATATGGGTTTAATTTTTACACCATTCACTGTGTGGTAAAAATGACATGTTACCTGTATTCTGCGAGTCAGTACGAACACGGCGATACCAAATTTATATAGTATTTGTAATGTTTTGATACCTTTTAAAAAATTTAAAACTTTGCTAAATAGAAAAAAAATTTTTGCGTCGCCATATTGTGTCACCTGTAACTTTTTCATATTTACATGTATGGAGCTGGGTAAGGTGTCTTTTTATGCGGGACAACATGACGTTGACAACATGACCTCTTGGGGAAAGATCTGATGGTTTGATCACTTTTTATTCAATTTTTTATAGGAGACAAAGTGTTGAAAAAAAGGCTATTTGGGCATTTTGATTTTTTTCCCCGCTACGCCGTTCACCGTATGGGATAAATATTTGAATAGTTAGGGCATTTTGGAGCGCGGGGATACCTAAAGTGTTTATGCTTACTTTTGTTTATTTACTTTTATATCTGATCTAGGGAAAGGGGGGGTGATTTGAACTTTTGTGTTTTTTGTTTTTTTTTAATTTTTTCATACTTTTACTTGCATGATCAGACTCCCTAGGGACCTTGAAACCTAGGGAGTCTGATCGATCATACTATTCACTGCGATACTACTGTATCGCAGTGAATAGCAAAATGCCGTTACTGCTATTAAACGATGCCTCTGGCATCGTGTAATAGCTATACTGTAATGACAGGCCTGGGAGCCTTCAATAGGCTCCCGGCTGTCATGGCAACCAAGCGCCGCCCTCCGATGACGTTCTGGAGGGCGGCGATGAGGTAAAAATGGCGGCGCCCTTGGCGGCTCCGCAGTCGCGTTTGACCGCGGCATCTAAAGGGTTAACAGCCGCTATTAGCTGCGGGTCCTGGCAGTAAAACCTTGCAACTGCTGTTTGGTGGTTACAGTTTTGGATGCCCTTTTGGGATCCTCCTGATCTCTGGGAGAAAGAGTTGTGTGATTTTTAATGTCTTTGCTCCTCAGCCTACCTTTACTTATTTGGGGGCAGCTAGGTGCACAAAGCCCCCGTGCGTGTGATCTGTGCGGGCTGCGTACACATATTGCCAAAGATTGCCCCGCGGGAATAGTGTCTGCACGTAGTTATGCCGACGCTGCCCGACCGCAACAAGGCCCAGTATTTTATCCGGTGACGCTCGCTGATGTCTCTGATGCTGCAGACAAGGAGAGGGAGACATCAGCTGAGCGAGCGGCAGAGGCGCAGCAGCTCCCTTGCCCCCACGTGATGACGTCATAACCACCGCAAAGGACTGTGGGAGTACCTCCCTTGCTCCACCCCCAGCCCATGTACTTCATACAACTGAAAAACGGGGGCAGGAATGTAATATGCAAAATTTAATACAGCATGATGCAAAGGCTCATGGTAGCCAGCCACTCTACCCTCCTTTGCCTCCCTCTCCTCAAAGACCCCCTGTAGAGCAAGCAAGGCTTGACTCTAGTATGTTAACTGATGTCCAGGTGCATGACTGCTGCTGATAATGAAACGCTGGCTGCTCTTGGCAAGCAGCCAGAGAAAAAAGGGAGGGGGCCAGCTGCTCACTCTACAGCAGCTCAAGCCTTGTGATATGTAGATGCTAAGTAGAGGGCAAAAGGCAATTAAAATCTCTACACACCTTTACTGGTGCTCTCCTCAATGTGAGAGATTCTTGTCCCTAACCCAATCATTGCCTCCCACTAAGCCAGCCAATTCACTTTGCTCTGTACTGATGAAGGACAACGATCCGGAAACAGCGCTGTATGCAGATAAGTGAAATTGGCTTGGCTAAAATCCCTTTTGCTGTCTCAAGGCTCGGTGAGTCAAAAGCAAATTGAGGATTTGTTACATCCAATAGAGGGCGCATGAGCTCCCCAGCTCCTTTCCCATAATGCCTTGTGATACACAAAAAATTCAGGCAGGGAATTTAAAAAGCAAAGCTGTTCCTCTGAATATGATTGAACCAGAAATGTTGTCAGATGATGAAGTGGAGGAGTTCCATTCTCCAATGGTGTCTGACAACGAAGATAGTGTCCCGGATATTGTTTGGGCAGATACACCTCTCCCAGACAATTCACAAGATCTCACTTCCTCTGGAACTATAATTAGTCCCACCCCACAAGAATCGGATACGGCAGAGTTTCATCTCCTCACAAGCAGACGCAGGAGCCTGCGTAAGAAGGCGGGACCCCCAAGGAAGAAGAAGCTAGCCCTGGTTGAAGCTGCGAATCGTTATAAGGTTTTGGCTGACCCAGAAGCTGAAGACCTGCACCCAATTTCGCCGTCAACTGCATTTCTGACACATGAGGATGTCGGAAATCTGACGGCGGTATGTGGTTTCACTGACCCTAAAGACAACAAAGACTAACTTTAAGTCTGTCTTTCTTTTTCTGTCTTTTCCTATTCTATTTTCTTTCTAATGTTTCGTATACTTTCTTTAAATGTTAGGGGCATAGCCTCTCGAAATAGGCGTGCTGCCGTTCTGGACTATCTCTCTACAGTTCCAGCAGACATTTTCTTATTGCACTAGTGCGGTTTATCGTTCCTGCCCTCTTCGCAGGAATGGACATACGGAAGTGCCTATTGGGTGCTGTCGGACGGTTCCCGTAACGCTGGTCTGGGTGTACTAACTAAATCCCCGTATCTCTCCGTGTTTCAGAATAAAGTTCTTTTGCCAGGTCGACTATAGCAGGTAGACTTAGATTATGCAGGAGTTCACGTTAGAGTGTTTAACTGTTATGCTCCGGCAAACAAGGCTTAACGTGTGCTATTTATGGAGCAACTTAAGTTTTTCTTGCCGGGCACTATGCCTACCTTGCTGATAGGAGATTTTAGTTGTGTAATTGACTCAACAGGTCGGTCAGGATTAACACCAGCCACCATTGACCTTACAGGTAAATTGTTAAACCACATTATTCAAGATTTTAAGCTATGTGATGTTTCTGCTTTTCTGCATAACGCAAACTCGCATTTTACGTATTATTCAGATAGAGGAACAGTGTCGTCCAGAATAGATTATGTGTTGTGTTCGGCACATTTTGTTCCACAGGACTTTAAACATTTACCTGTAGGCTTTTCAGATCATATGGGGCTGCTGACCTGTTTTGATTTACCTGGTGTAGCGGAGAGAGGTCGGGGTTTTTGGAAGCTTAACACCCAGTTACTATCGCATCCAGACATTCATTCATTGTTTGTGGCACAGTTTGCAATATGGTCCGCACAAAAGGCAAATTACTGTACTATTTTTGAATGGTGGGATTGGGTTAAAATTGAAATTGCTCAATTTTTTAAGTCCTTTGGTCAGAAGGTCGCAAAGAAGCAAAGAAAGGACTATAATGATCTTATTCATAAAATTGTTACCTTGAATAAGTTTAAAGCTATAGGTGTTGATGTTACAGCCAAGTTAGAAGAAGCAAAACTCATTTTTGCTGATTTTCTCAACAAGGGTAAGAGCATTGTGTTTCAGTCAAAAGTACAGCATGTGGAGGAGGGTGAGAAGTGTACACGGTTTTTCTTTCAAAAAGCCTTTCAGCAACGGGCCATTCTGCAACAGGTATACAACTCTTCGGGTATAGAAGTGCAGGGACCTGAGGTGATGCCGGTAGTGACCGAATTCTATACAGATTTGTATGCAAATAAGGATGCGGCTTCGGTTGCTGAAATGAATGAGTATGTTTCTGTTATTCAGACACAGGTTCCTGCGGAACAGTGTACACTTCTCACTTACCCTATTACGGAGGAGGAGGTGTACCAGGCTATTGTATCGATGAAGGCCAATAAGACTCCTGGACTGGATGGTTTAGGCAAAGAATTTTATCTTACTTTCTGGGATGTTATTAAGATATACTTAGTACAAGTTGTCCAATGTATCTTCTTGACAGGAGCATTGTGCCCGTCTATGCTGCAGGGTGTGATTACCCTGTTGCATAAAAAAGGGGACAAGAAGGATGTTCGGAATTGGAGACCAATTACGCTGCTTAATTTTGACTATAAAGTAGTGGCGAAAATTATTACTACCCGTCTCAAGTCCGTGCTTCCTTCTTTGTTCACGCCAGCTCAAACTTGTGCCGTGCCTGGAAGGAGGATACATGAGAATTTAGTGTTCCTCCGTGACGCTATTCACTTATCGCAATGTCGTGGAACTCCTTTGGTTCTAACATCCATTGATTTGCAAAAGGCGTATGATACAGTGTCTCATTGTTTCTTATTTCAAGTTCTTAAAGCCTTTGGGATTCCGCCTCAAATGCTAGCAGTCATTTCAGCTACAGTCATATGAAAAAGTTTGGGCACCCCTATTAATCTTAATCATTTTTAGTTCTAAATATTTGGGTGTTTGCAACAGCCATTTCAATTTGATATATCTAATAACTGATGGACACAGTAATATTTCAGGATTGAAATGAGGTTTATTGTACTAACAGAAAATGTGCAATATGCATTAAACCAAAATTTGACCAGTGCAAAAGTATGGGCACCTCAATAGAAAAGTGACATTAATATTTAGTAGATCCTCCTTTTGCAAAAATAACAGCCTCTAGTCGCTTCCTGTAGCTTTTAATCAGTTCCTGGATCCTGGATGAAGGTATTTTTGACCATTCCTCTTTACAAAACAATTCCAGTTCAGTTAAGTTTGATGGTCGCCGAGCATGGACAGCCCGCTTCAAATTATCCCACAGATGTTCAATGATATTCAGGTCTGGGGACTGGGATGGCCATTCCAGAACATTGTAATTGTTCCTCTGCATGAATGCCTGAGTAGATTTGGAGCTGTGTTTTGGATCATTGTCTTGCTGAAATATCCATCCCCGGCGTAACTTCAAATTCGTCACTGATTCTTGTACGTTATTCTCAAGAATCTGCTGATACTGAGTTGAATCCATGCGACCCTCAACTTTAACAAGATTCCCGGTGCCGGCATTGGCCACACAGCCCCAAAGCATGATGGAACCTCCACCAAATTTTACAGTGGGTAGCAAGTGTTTTTCTTGGAATGCTGTGTTTTTTTGACGCCATGCATAACGCCTTTTTGTATGACCAAACAACTCAATCTTTGTTTCATCAGTCCACAGGACCTTCTTCCAAAATGAAGCTGGCTTGTCCAAATGTGCTTTTGCATACCTCAGGCGACTCTGTTTGTGGCGTGCTTTCAGAAACGGCTTCTTTCGCATCACTCTCCCATACAGCTTCTCCTTGTGCAAAGTGTGCTGTATTGTTGACCGATGCACAGTGACACCATCTGCAGCAAGATGATGCTTCAGCTCTTTGGAGGTGGTCTGTGGATTGTCCTTGACTGTTCTCACCATTCTTCTTCTCTGCCTTTCTGATATTTTTCTTGGCCTGCCACTTCTGGGCTTAACAAGAACTGTCCCTGTGGTCTTCCATTTCCTTACTATGTTCCTCACAGTGGAAACTGACAGGTTAAATCTCTGAGACAACTTTTTGTATCCTTCCCCTGAACAACTATGTTGAACAATCTTTGTTTTCAGATCATTTGAGAGTTGTTTTGAGGAGCCCATGATGCCACTCTTCAGAGGAGAATCAAATAGGAGAACAACTTGCAATTGGCCACCTTAAATACCTTTTCTCATGATTGGATATACCTGGCTATGAAGTTCAAAGCTCAGTGAGTTTACAAAACCAATTTTGTGCTTCAGTAAGTCAGTAAAAAGTAGTTAGGAGTATTCAAATCAATAAAATGATAAGGGTACCCAAATTTTTGCACCGGTCAAATTTTGGTTTAATGCATATTGCACATTTTCTGTTAGTACAATAAACCTCATTTCAATCCTGAAATATTACTGTGACCATCAGTTATTAGATATATCAAATTGAAATGGCTGTTGCAAACACCCAAATATTTAGAACTAAAAATGATTAAGATTAATAGGGGTGCCCAAACTTTTTCATATGACTGTATGTACTCTGGGATAACTAGCTGCATTCAAATCAATGGGTTTATTGGGCCTAGTTTCACGGTTTTGTCGGGGGGTTAGGCAAGGATGTCCCTTGTCGCCCATTTTATTTATTAGCGTCATGGAGCCACTTATTCTGTCTGTTATGCGTGATAAATTTGTCAAAGGTTTCTTTGTCCCTGGAGGAAGAGATCTAGCCGTCAAAGTGCTAGCATACATGGATGATGTGGTCTTTTTGTCCACATCAAAAGCTGATCTAGATAGAGCGAAACTTCATCTTAGGATTTTCTGCTCTATCTCTGCTTTGTCTGTTAATTGGGCTAAGTCCACCTATTCAGTTTTTTCAGCTGGGAAACCCATTACGGATAATCAGCTTACATACAGTCCAGGAGGTATTAAGGTCTTGGGTATACATTTTGATAATGCATTGCAAGGAACCGAATCGTATGAACAATTAGGCATACGTATTGCAAAAAAAATTGAACTATTACAAAGTAAGGCAACTTTCCTTGTTTGGGAAAGTGTTAATCATTAAGGCTGTTGTTATCCCCATGATCTTGTATGTCACAAATGTTTTTCCACCATCTGCTAGGTGTGTTCAAAAATTAACCAGGTTGTTATTTGTTTTCCTTTGGGGCTCAGTGATGGAAAGAGTAGCCAGAGCTACATGTGTCAAGACCTTTCAGAATGGGGGGATAGGAATGCCAGATGTAGCGTATCTGGTAAAACTCCACTATTGGCTTCTAGTTAACAAACTGGTGTTGTCAGGAAGATGGGCAGGAGTTTTAGCAAAATATTTGGCAGGTTGGCTTCTCAGAGGATGGGGGTGGATACAGCTTGATAGAACTAGCCCATGGGCCTTTGTGGCGCCACCGTTCTACTTTAATTTACAACAATTTTTTGTTAAGTATAATTTAGCTACTTTGGGTTTGCAGGCCACGAATAAGTTGCAAGTAAACGCCAAATATAGAGAATTGCAATCTCCAGCAGATATTATTGGAATTTCAAATTCTCAGGCGCAAACTGTTTGGAAAACCCTACAGAAATTACCGGTATTAGCCAAGCAGAAACAGACTTCGTGGTTAGCGTTCCAGGATGCATTACCCACAAGAGCATTTATGTATCGTAGAAGGTTGGCGCGTACTCAAACATGCCCAAGGGAAGGTTGTGGTCAGGAGGAATCAGCTTATCATCTTTTTTGGGAGTGTCAATTTACAAAAAATGTTTTCAATCGTTTAAAGCGCTTGGTTATAGAACTTACAGGCATTTCAGATATCTCTTACTTTTGTTTTACTTTTGGTTTGGGCCTAACAACGTCTGCCAAACATCGTTTTATGTGGATTTGCTCCATTTTACTTCGGGACACTCTGTGGGATGCAAGGAACCTCCTGCTCTTCAAACACGAGTCGTTGTCTGAAAACGACTGTGTAAGATTGTTCTTGAGTAAGATGTATTTTCTGTATCAGTTAGAATGTAGAAGGTCAGGGTCTGATGCAGAGGGAGTTTGGAAAGCCAAAAAGTGGAAACACTTAGTAACAATGTAAGGGTTCATTTTATAGTTTTCATTTCTTGTACATCATTGGATGTTGTTTGCCTGTTTAGAACTTCAATGTAACATGTATGTACATTTTGGATCTTCAATGTGAAATGTATGTAAATTTTATTTATAATTTTCATCAATAAACTATTTTTGCAAAAAAAAAAAAAAAAAATCTAAAGGGTTAACAGCCGCTATTAGCTGCGGGTCCTGGCTGTATTATACAGCCGGCACCCGCGGTGTATGGAGAGCGCTCCACTCCTGAGCTCTCTCCATACATCGGAATGCGACTCAGGACGTACTATTACGCCCTGGGTCGTTAAGGGTTTAAAGACTTCTTTATGTATGGTCCATTCAAATATAAACAAACTTAATAAGTGCATATAATTGTATTAAAAAACAACACCTGTGTTTAGGGTGGATCACTCAGTCTGTCCCCATGTTCTAATATCTCAGCCCCAGCGTGTATATACTAGAACTGCACATGCCTGAGATTGCAATGTAAAAAGCCTTCTGAGCATGCCTGAATTTGATCCACACTGGGCATACTCCGAAATGCCTTCCACTGCGTACGCATCTAAAGCATTGTATCAGTCATTTCTTGGCAACCAGTACATAGCTTTAATCCTCATTACAAGCATGTGCAGTAGTAAAAAAAACCTACTTGATCACTGCAAAACCTACATACAGTGGGTACAGAAAGTATTCAGATCCCTTTAAATTTTTCACTCTTTGTTTCATTGCAGCCATTTGCTAAAAGCAAAAAAGTTCATTTTATTTCTCATTAATTAATCTAATTAACTCAGCACCCCATCTTAACAGAAAAAAAAACAGAAATGTAGATATTTTTGCAAATTTTAAAAAGAAAAACTGAATTATCACATGGTCATAAGTATTCAGACCCATTGCTCAGTATTGAGTAGAAGCACCCTTTTGAGCTAGTACAGCCATTAGTCTTCTTGGGAATGATGCAACAAATTTTTCACATCTGCATTTGGGGATCCTCTGCCATTCTTCCTTGCAGATCCTTTCCAGTTCCGTCAGGTTGGATGGTGAACGTTGGTGGACAGCCATTTTCAGGTCTCTCCAGATATGCTCAATTGGGTTGAGGTCAGGGCTCTGGCTGGGCCAGTCAAGAATGGTCACAGAGTTGCTCCGAAGCCACTCCTTTGTTATTTTAGCTGTGTGCTTGTCTTGTTGAAAGGTGAACCTTCGGCCCAGTCTGAGGTCCAGAGCACTCTGGAAGAAGTTTTCTTCCAGGATCTCTCTGTACTTGGCCGCATTCATCTTTCCTTCAATTGCAAACAGTCGTCCTGTCCCTGCAGCTGAAAAACACCCCCATAGCATGATGCTTCCACCACCATGTTTCACTGTTGGGATTGTATTGGGCACGTGATGAGCAGTGCCTGTTTTTCTCCACACATACCGCTTAGAATTAACGCCAAAAAGTTCAATCTTCGTCTCATCAGACCAGAGAATGTGTTTTTTGGCAAACTCTATGCGGGTTTTCATATGTCTTGCGCTGAGGAGAGGCTTCCTTCTGGCCACTCTGCCATAAAGCCCTGACTGGTGGAGAGCTGCAGTGATAGTTGACTTTGTGGAACTTTCTCCCATCTCCCTACTGCATCTCTGGAGCTCAGCCACAGTGATCTTTGGATTCTTCTTTACCTCTCTCACCAAGGCTCTTCTCCCACCATTGCTCAGTTTGGCTGGACGGCCAAGTCTAGGAAGAGTTCTGGTCGTCCCAAACTTCTTCAATTTAAGGATTATGGAGGCCACTGTGCTCTTAGGAACCTTGAGTGCTGAAGAAATTATTTTGTAAACTTGGCCAGATCTGTGTCTTGCCACAATTCTGTCTCTGAGCTCCTTGGGCAGTTTCTTTGACCTTGCGATTCTTGTTTGCTCTGACATGCACTGTGAGCTGTGAGGTCTTATATACAGTCATGGCCAAAAGTTTTGAGAGTGACACAAATATTATATTTTCACATGATCTGCTGCCCTCTGGTTTTTATGTGAGTTTGTCAGATGTTTTTATCACATACAGAAATATAATTGCATTCATATTATGAGTAACAGAAGCTTATATTGACAGTTAGAATGAGTTAATGCAGCAAGTCAATATTTGCAGTGTTGACCCTTCTTCTTCAGGACCTCTGCAATTCTCCCTGGCATGCTCTCAATCAACTTCTGGACCAAATCCTGACTGATAGCAGTCCATTCTTGCAGAATCAATGCTTTAATTTTGTCTGAATTTGTTGGTTTTTGTTTGTCCACCCGTCTCTTGATGATTGACCACAAGTTCTCAATAGGATTAAGATCTGGGGAGTTTCCAGGCCATGGACCCAAAATCTCTGTTTTGTTCCCTGAGCCTTTAGTTATCACCTTTGCTTTATGGCAAGGTGCTCCATCATGCTGGAAAAGGCATTGTTGAGCGCCAAACTGCTCTTGGACGGTTGGGAGAAGTTGCTCTTGGAGGACATTCTGGTACCATTCTTTATTCATGGCTGTGTTTTTAGGCAAGACTGTGAGAGCCGATTCCCTTGGCTGAGAAGCAACCCCACACATGAATGGTTTCAGGATGCTTTACAGTTGGCATGAGACAAGACTGGTGGTAGCGCTCACCTCTTCTTCTCCGAATAAGCTGTTTTCCAGATGTTCCAAACAATCGAAAAGGGGATTCATCAGAGAAAATGACTTTACCCCAGTCCTCAGCAGTCCACTCCCTGTACCTTTTGCAGAATATCAGTCTGTCCCTGATGTTTTTTCTGCAGAAAAGTGGCTTCTTTGCTGCCCTCCTTGAGACCAGGCCTTGCTCCAAGAGTCTCCGCCTCACAGTGCGTGCAGATGCACTCACACCTGCCTGCTGCCATTCCTCAGCAAGCTCTGCACTGCTGGTAGCCCGATCCCGCAGCTGAAACACTTTTAAGAGACGGTCCTGCCGCTTGCTGGTCTTTCTTGGGCGCCCTGGAGCCTTTTTGGCACCAATGGAACCTCTCTCCTTGAAGTTCTTGATGATGCGATAGATTGTTGACTGAGGTGCAATCTTTCTAGCTGCAATACTCTTCCCAGTTAGGCCATTTTTGTGCAGTGCAATGATGACTGCACGTGTTTCTTTAGAGATAACCATGGTTAACAGAAGAGAAACAATGATGGCAAGCACCAGCCTCCTTTTAAAGTGTCCAGTGGTGTCATTCTTACTTAATCATGATTGATTAATGATTGATTAATCAAGATTGATCTCCAGCCCTGTCCTCATCAACACCCACACCTGTGTTAATGGAGCAATCACTGAAACGATGTTAGGTGGTCCTTTTAAGGCAGGGCTGCAATGATGTTGAAATGTGTTTTGGGGGATAAAGTTCATTTTCTAGGCAAATATTGACTTTGCAAGTAATTGCTGTTAAGCTGATCACTCTTTATAACATTCTGGAGCATATGCAAATTGCCATTAGAAAAACTGAAGCAGTAGACTTTGTAAAAATTTATATTTGTATCATTCTCAAAACTTTTGGCCATGACTGTAGACAGGTGTGTGCCTTTCCTAATCAAGTCCAATCAGTTTAATTAAACACATCTGGACTCCAATGAAGGAGTAGAACCATCTCCAGGAGGATCAGAAGGAAATGGACAGCTTGTGAGTTAAATATGAGTGTCACAGCAAAGGGTCTCAATACGTCTGACCATGTGATATTTGTTTTTCTTTTTTAATAAATTTGCAAAAATATCTACATTTCTGTTTTTTTTCTGTCAAGATGGGGTGCTGAGTGTACATTAATGAGAAATAAAATGAACTTTTTTGTTTTTAGCAAATGGCTGCAATGAAACAGAGTGAAAAATTTAAAGGGGACTGAATACTTTCCGTACCCACTCTATATAGGGAAGAATTACTAGTATATTCAAATATAAAGTGACAGTGCAACGTTACACATGAGTGAATAAGCACAAGATTAAAGGTGTTAATTATATGTAACTGTAATAATAAAGTTAAAAGTGTAAATATATGAAAAATCCATTAATAAAGGAAATGATAATATACAGTGACTAAGTGCACAAACAGAAAAACATAAAATAAAAAGCCTCAAAAATGCAATAACCAACAAAAATAAAAAAATAAATAAAAAAATAGGGCAATGGTGGCCCGGCAGTATGGATATAGAAGTACCATACAAAGGGTAAACCTCATGGATCCCATCAATAAAAGAGAACAATCTGAAACATAAAACACACTGTTAAAATCAATAAAAACGGTGGCTTGGAGCCGACTGAGATGGCCGCGGAGTTGTGAAGCTCTGAGACCTCACACCACTATAGCGGCTCATAGCAACCACTCGGCGCCGGCGATACCCGGATTATACAGCACGGAAGGGTCCTTTGCTCTCCAGGACTGCGAGGATATGGCAAAAAAGGGAAAGAAAGGCCCCCCAAAGCGGCTTACTGACTTCTTCGCGGCGTCGGCCTCGGCCCAAGATGGCGCCGGCGAATTCTCCATTCACTCGCTGCAGCGGGCGGCAGGCCGCTCTGGCGCGGAGCACAACGGCACCCCAGGTGAGCGGTCACTTCAAGCTACACCACCGCATCTGGAGGCCTCTGGTGTCAGTCCTGGCTCACAGGTCACCCAGATAAGAGCACTTGAAGGTCAGCAGCAGGCTTCAAAGAGTGGACTACAACCCCCATCTTCACCTACTTCAGCCCTTGTCAGCCATCCGGAGGTTCCTCCTGTAGAAGCATCCTCCCAAGCAGGTAGCACTACTCCCACACGCAGCCCTGTAAAGCAAAAGATGAGATGGGATACCACGTTTTGTTTTGAATCTCGCCCGGCTGCAGAAGATCCCCAGTTAGGTGACGCGGATGTGCTCCAGGCTATCCCTGCAGGTACCCAATCGGCTTCTGAGTCCTTCTTAAAGGATGTAATGCTAGCATTGCACAGATCTATTCAGAAGGATATCACTAAGGCGATTGCATCCGTATCCTCCACGGTTGATTCTCTTGGCGACAGAATAGACCACGTTGAGAATAAGATGAGTGAATTTGCTGCGGCACACAACACTATAGTGGATGCCCATAATGATCTTGAGGAAGAATTAGCGGCGGTCAAACTTTTTAAACTCGTTTTATTGAAAATTGCGTATCAGACAAAGGAAAAGAAATCAAAACAAATACATAACATGTTGCGCACCAAAAAACGAGAATTTCAATGTAAATTCACTCAACGCACCACATCCCACCTCGCCAGGTCCTCGTCCCATCCGGACCATATAACGTAGACTCGGTACAGAAAGAATATAATCAGGACATGCGTAATACTGTATACATCAGTTATCATGTACAAAACATGCAGTCAATAAGTCAAGGGTAACAACAAGGATACACTCCAAAATGAGAGGTCGTGGATACTCCCGGTGTCTCGCACCCCTCACGGCATGAGTAAATTAATGGCAGAGCGCAATGAGGGAGCCGTATATTGGGTTACCGGAGAATTGCACCATGTTCCCCACACCTTATGGAATTTCTGAGGGCACCCTCTCCCTTTATACACAATCTGGTTATAAGGAAGAACAGTATTAACAAGTTTCTTCCACTGAGATACTGATGGGGGTTTCGGAGCCATCCATCGCAGTGCGATAGCTTTCCTAGCATAAAATAAAGACTCCCTCAAAAGGATTCTAACATGGTGTTGCCATATTTCTTCATCTAATACGCCGAAAAGGCATATCTCTGGGGTTAATGGTATAGGTTTAGCCAGAACTTCCGCCAGGAGATCCACGACCCCTTTCCAAAAACATTGTATGATCGGACATTCCCAAATCATATGCCAAAAGTCTGCCTGTGGACAAAGACACCTAAGGCATCCGGGGTTGGGCAGACGTCCCATTTTGTATAGACGGGAAGGTGTCAAGTAACATTGGTGTAGAATATACGTTTGAATCAGTTTGTTGTTAGCTGAAGGTGACACATGTTGAGGAGATTCAAGGATATCTTGAAACATCTCATCTGTGAGAGTTGGGATATTTATGCTCCATCGCGTCAAGGCCGGGGCGTCCAAAGTGGACACCTTGGCCTGTATCAGATGTGCATATAAAGTAGATATCAAACCCCCAGGGCCCTGTGAGCGAAGTATGCCGATAAGCGGATACTCAGATATATTGTCCAATCGATCCGGGAACTGAGAAGAAAGTGCATGTCTAATCTGTAGATATCTAAAGAACTGCGTTCTAGGGATGCCATAGGAGGAGCTTAGCGAGTCAAACGTTTTAAAAACCCCTTGTATGTACAGGTCACTAAGAGAGGACACGCCATACTGCGACCAGGCCCGGGCGCCAGGCAGGGCAAATAACGTCGGCAGACCAGGGTTGTGCCAAAGCGGGGTCTCCGCAGGTATATCAGAATAAGTGGACACCTTTTTCGCCTGACGCCAGACCTGTCCCGCCAGGGCATGGATGGGCAACAATTTCCCCCTAAACAAGGCCGGGTGTTCCAACACCGGCCACAGATTATGCAGACCCAGGTGGTGAGCCAGATGTGCCTCGGACCTCGGTAGGGGATCAGATGAGAGCCACTTCCTAATAAAACGGAGCTGTCCTGCCAAGTAGTAAAGAAACAGATCAGGGAGTGATGTGCCCCCGAGCTGCTTTGGTCGTTGTAGAGATGACAACCTAAGCTTAGATCTAGAGTTTCCCCATATAAAGGAGATAATGAGGGAGTCCATTTGTTTAAAAAATCTAAGGGGCACGGACACAGCAGAATGGCTTATAGCATATAGACATTTGGGTAGTACTATCATTTTAACTAGGTTGATTCTACCAGCCACCGACAAAGGCAGTGTAGCCCAAAGATTAAACTTAACCCTAAAGTGCGAGATGAGCGGAAAGATGTTCTGTTCCAAAAAACACCTATGGTCCCTAGATATAAAGATGCCCAGATATTTGCAGGTTGAGACTGTAGTCAATCCACATACCACATTCCCCTCAGCTACACTTGACGCACGGCCAATATGCATGTATGAGGACTTAGTCCAATTGGTCCGTAGGCCAGAATAATTACCAAATTCGTCAATTATAGCCATGGCTCTGGGCAGAGACCGGGAGGGGTCGCTCATAAACAGGAGTAAGTCATCGGCATATAGTGCTGTTCTCTCCTCCCGGGTGCCTATCACTATGCCTTTATATATGGGGTCATTCCGAAGCAGTATTGCCAAGGGTTCCACCGCCAGAGCAAACAGTAGCGGTGACAATGGACATCCTTGTCTTGTACCCCTACCCAAAGGAAAGTAGGAAGACAACGCGCCATTAATGGACAGTGCCGCTCTAGGGGAACAGTATAGAAGGGAAATCCAGGTAACAAACCCCTCTCCAAATCCGTATCCTCGCAACACCTGCAATAGAAAAGGCCACTCGACAGAGTCGAACGCCTTTGTTGCATCTAAAGAAGCCATCGCCCAGTCATGTGAGGATGATGCCCCAATCTGAGTTATCACCTGAGCCCTTCTAAGATTATCCGATGTGGATTTTCCAGGCATAAAGCCTGTCTGATCCGGATGGACAAGGTCGAGAACAACAGAATTTAGCCTTTTCGCCAACATTTTAGTAAGGAGTTTATAATCTATATTAAGCAGTGATATAGGCCTATATGAGCCACAGTCCAGCGGATCCTTGTCAGGCTTAAGTTACAGGATAATGGTGGCGTCATAAAAGGACTCCGGGAGACTGGGACCCACAAAGGCAGCGTTATAACAGTCAAGCAACACCGGGAGAAGCAGGCCCCCATACTGGGCATAAACCTCCACCGGGATGCCGTCCGGACCCGGCGATTTGCCCCTTGCCATATCTGCCAGGGCACCCGATAGCTCCTCTAGCGTAAAAGGGGAATCTAAAAATTCACGTTGGTCTTCTGACAATGTAGGAAGGGGGATCAAGCCCAAATAGGTGGCAAGCTCTCCGTCAGTGACTCTAAGCTTGGAGAGGTATAACTCACTGTAATACCTATAAAATCTGTCACTAATGGCCAAGCTATTGGACAGTACCTCCCCCGTCTCTGAATGTACTCGTAGTATTGCAGGTGAGGCTGTGTTTTGATGTATCAGTTGAGCTAGAAAGCTGCTCGACTGGTTGCCGAGTTCGTAAAACTTCTGTTTGCTAAAAAACAGAGACCTACGTGCCTTGTCATGCAGTATATGCAGATATTGTCTACCCGTCTGCAACCATTGAGACCTAGCCTCATCAGTTGGATTAGCCACGTATGCGGCTTCGAGCGAGGCACACTGGGTCGCCAAGGTGGTCTCCAACAGCGAGGATTCCCTCTTTACAAAGGAAATGGAGGACTTAATACAACCCCTAAGATATGCCTTCATAGTTTCCCATAAGAGGAGCGGAGAAGTGTTTGGGGAATTAATGGTCAAAAACGTCTGAAGTTGATCAGGTATTCGATCATGTGGTACAAATAGTTTCAACCAAAATGGGTGGATTCGCCAACCCTGTCGTGGCTTAGCAGCCGTACTACTATTTAATTGGACCAACAACGGGGAATGATCAGACACTGCCCTGGGTAAATAGGATATGGTCTGCAACAAAGAATATGCTTTAGTATTTCCAAAAGCATGGTCAATCCTGGACAGAGTATGTCTGTTGGCAGAGTGACAGGAAAAGGTGCGGGCCTCCGGAAACCGGACCCGCCACGAATCCAACCACCCCAATTCACGGATCACTCCGGCCATTGTAGTAGGGCGAGGCAGAGAGGGGGGAACCTGGCTCCGCGGAGAACCGATCCAATGCAATATCCATAACTTTGTTAAAGTCACCCAAACATAATGCAATAGCCCCAGGGAATCGGGTCGCAAACTGCGCAGCCTGCTGGAGCACAGCAAGATCAGACGCCGGTGGCAAGTACACACCCAGGATAACATACAGGACAGAGTCAACCCAGGCCTGGACAAAAACGTATCGTCCCTCGGGGTCCCTTACAATGAGGCCTGGCTCCCACCTGAGTCTACGATGCACCAAGATGGACACCCCCCTGGAATAGGAAGTGTGTGTAGAGTGAGCCGCCCACTGAACCCATGGCTTCTGAAGTCGCCTGGAATTGTCTGGAACCAAATGAGTTTCCTGAAGGCATATGAGGTGTGGGTCAGCCCTCCTAATCTGAGAGAAAACCAACGACCTCTTTCGTGGGCTACCCAGGCCCCTCACATTCCAAGATAGTACACTAAAGGACGCCATGGTCGTCTAAGAGTGTAATGTAATCATGGCAATTCAGGACCCCAAAAGTGACCCGCCTATGAGTGTGTAGCGCGTGGCTGAGTGAAACACAAAGTGGTGTGCAGCAACCTAAGAACCATATACAAACGAAATGAACCATTACACCCCTAAAGGGTGTGAGACATACTACTGGCATAAACAAACAATATTTGTTAAATTAACCGTGGCTACAATTAACGGGGGAAGAAGTGCACCCACAGTGGTTGGTATACGGGGCACTGTCTTAAAGGTATGGATAATCACTAGGCTAGGAGATATACTATTCAACAGAGCCAGGTTCACATGAGTAAATGAGATACACCGGCGCCCCGGGGGTCGCCAGCCCAGGTAACTATAAGACTACAGGATACTATAATAACAGAACCGCACTTTTCATAAAACTACTTATGTAATGGTCCGATCGGACCTCTCACCACACGCCGTCAGGATCATCGTCTCGGAGATCGAGGAAGAAGAGATAGCCAGTCCTCCACATCCCTCGGTGAAGTAAAGAAAAGGGACCTGCCGTCATGGACGACCCGAAGACGTGCTGGGTAAATCATGGAGTATTGTATAGCCTTTTCTCTCAACCGCCTCTTAACGGCCACGAAGGATGCTCGGGTCTTCTGGAGAGCCGCCGAGAAATCTGGAAACATGGCCACTGCTGCTCCGTTGTACTTAAGCTCGCCGGCCTGGCGCGCAGCCCGCAACGCCGTATCCCGATCCGTGCTGTTAATCAGACGGGCCAACAAGGGTCGAGGAGGTGCGCCCTGAGGCGGCGGTTTAGCCGGAACCCTATGGGCCCGTTCCACTGCAAATATTGGTGAGAAGTGAGCCTCCGGCAGGACATTTTTCAGCCACCCCTCCACAAAGGCCCGAGGATCTTCACCCTCCGCCCGCTCCGGCAGGCCCAGGATACGGAGGTTGTTTCGTCGCAATCTATTCTCCAAGTCATCCGCACGCTGGGTCCACAAACTTGCAGCTCTCTCCAGCTCCTGGAGTTTGTCAGGAAGTGGGTTAACAGTGTCCTCTACCTGAGAGACCCGATCCTCCACCTCACACACCCTGCCTCGCAAGGTCTGAAAGTCCTGACGGAGCAGGCCCAGGTCGATTTTTACCTCCTCAATTTTCCCGGTCAGCGAGGAAGTGCCGGCATGGATCGCCTCCAGTAGCTGTCCAGTAACTTGCTTTAAAGTGGGCTCGGGGTCCTCCTCTGGAAGGGCAGGAGAGGCTGCCTCAAGCGATGGTGATGTAGAAGAGGATGCTGCCCTGGAGAACCCCCTCAGGCGATCAGAGACAGAGGTTGATTGCGGGCGACTCATTTTAGAGAGTCGGCGGCCGCTCTTCCTGCGTTCCGTACGGGTGGATATGTTGGCAGAGGAGGAGGTGTGATTGTAGCAAGACCTGGCCGGCCCCAGAGGATTATAGACAAGGTCTCTGGCTAATAGCAGTTGCACAGTAGGAGCCTCTATGTCAGGCCACCAGGGCCAATAAGCCAGCCGAGGACAGACAGTAACTCAACAGTCCAATAGTATCGATGGCAACAGACTCTGGATTATAAGCGATGTCTCCAAGAGAGAGCCGTCAGCAGAGTAATGAAATAAATAGATTGCCAGGAGGAACTAAGAGGGAACGGATGGCAACTCAGCGATCCAATAGTGCCGATAGCAACAGTCACTGGATTATAAGTAAGGCCTCCAAGAAGGCCAGTAGCGAAGTGATGGAGTAGATAGATTGCCAGGAGGAACTAGAGGAGGACAGATGGTAACTCAACAGTCCAATAGCACATACAGCAACCGTCACTGGATTATAAGTAAAGCCTTCCAGAGAAGCAGTCAGCAGGACGATAAATCGTACAGAGGCACACACCTTCAATGGGTCAGAGACAGTTGATGGCTGCCACAGATATTGCCTTGCACTACTGCCCAGAGGAGCCAGGGGATGGTCCTATCGTGCCCAGCAGCAAGCAGGAGAGAGGAATGCCGGCTCCCAAACTTCCAGGCAGGGAACCATAGAAGGAACCGTCAGAGATAGGCTCAGCTCGCCAGGAACGCCAGACTCAGCGCCCCCTCATCAGCAGATGGCCAAACCGGTCAGGGTTAAAATGGCCGCCCGCCACGTGGAGAGAGGGGAGACCGCCGTCCGGGTGCCAGCAGGACCAGCGGCCCCAGCGGTGCCTGCACAGCCCAGGCCGGCCCACGAGCGCAGCCCCAGAACAGCAGCTCCACCCCAGCTCCAGGCCACAGCAGCGCGGGACAGAGCGGCTCCGGCAGCGGCGGTGGGAGTGTATGGCCGCCGGCCACGTGTAGCGATCACCGACTACTACCCAACGGAGAAGGACACCGGCAGAACGGGAGCTCTGGAACCAGGAGGAGGGCCTCAGAAGTGCGTTCCAGCGGACAGCGAACCCGGGCACCGGTAAGCAAGGATGGATTTCAGGATGGATGAGCGGCTCTAGCCGGAGCTCCGCTCACATGCGACCGTCCATGTCACGCGCTAGCCACGCCCCAGCGGCGGTCAAACTTAAACTGGCCGACATGGAGGATAGGAATCGGCGGAATAATGTCAAGTTTCGTGGCATACCAGAGTCAGTCGCTGCCAGGGACCTGACTTCGTATTTACAACGATTAATGAAAGCAATCCTGCCACAGAGCTCTGACGCGGATCTTATAATAGATAGGGCCCACCGCTTGCCGAAGCCAAAGGGGATGCCTGATCATATTCCCAGAGACACCCTCATCCGTATACATTTCTACCATATCAAGGATCGTCTCATGCTTGAGTCAAGGAAAAGATCATCCTTGCCTGAGCCGTTTAAAGAAATCCAACTTTATGCAGACCTTTCTCAGGCTACTATTGCTGCCAGAAGAGAGCTGGCTCCTGTTACAGCGGTCCTCCGTCAACACAACATTCCCTATAAGTGGGGATTCCCAACTAAAGTCATTATTATCAGGAATGGAGTGACTTTTACATTTAACTCCTTTGACACCGGGAGAAACCTGCTACACCAGTGGAACCTGCCGCCACCTGCGCCTAATGTTCAGAAACCTTCAAGGGCCGAGTCCCATAAGTTGGACCCTCCGTGGAAATCTACCACCGCCGCCGAGTGAATAGCTCAATATGGACGTATTGTGCGTTACCTGTGGTGTGTTTTGTACCTCCTATTCTATGGGAAACTTTCCCCCAAGTTTGCGCAGTATCTCACTGCTCGGTTGTGTAATACTATTTTCTCTTCTCTTTCTGTTAACCAGTTATATGTTGAATAATGCCGTTAACGAATTGTTCTCCTCTAGGCCCAAGAGATGTCATTTTAGCGTTATTCTACTACCCGACCCTTTCTACTACTACTTAACACGAGGGGACTAAATAGTCCCTTTAAGCGTTCATTGTTGTGGAAGGAGGCTCTCAGATCTGCAGCAGATGTAGTTTGCATACAAGAGACGCATTTCTGCGACTCTCATCCACCAAAGCTTTCTCATAAATTGTTCCCTTATATCTTTTGTTCCAATGCTGCTAAGAAGGTTGCAGGTGTCCTCATAGCGATAAAGCATACAGTGTCATTTCAGTTACTACCTGTCAGTTCAGATCCCAAGGGCCGCTATGTAGCTCTCACCTGTCTGCTTGATAACTGCTCCATCACTATTGTAAACGTATATTGTCCTAATGCGTCTCAGATTTCCTTTTTAAATTCTGTAATGAAGAAGTGTAGGAAGCATGCTCAGGGCCAGGTTCTATTGTGCGGGGATTTCAATATTGTACATGATGCTACTGCTGTTTCCACTTATCGCGGCAAGCATCCACCTCAACAATTAGGGCCTTGGCTCCGGCAGACGGAACTTCACGATGTTTGGCGGTGCTTCCACTCCTCTGAGAGGGATTATACATACTACTCTGCTAGTCACCAATCCTACTCCAGAATAGACGTGTTCTTGGTCCAGAGTGATATGCTTCTTAGAGTACACAGTTGTGAAATAGGAAATATCACGTGGTCAGACCACGCACCTATTATTCTTAGCATCCACCTAGCCGGCACAATGGCTCCCCCCGTGTCGTGGCGAAACAATACTTATGTTATGTCTCTGAAATCGGTAACCGAGAAATTGAACACTGACATTGCCGAATTCTTTAACATTAACTCCCCCTCGTTAGAAGATAAGTTTTGCCTCTGGAATTCACATAAAGCATTTGTTAGGGGTCTCATGATCCAGCATGCCTCGCGCTTTAAGCGCAACGACAGCAAACGATGAAGGAGCTACTCACTTCTATTGCAACTCTAGAGCAGAAACATAAAATTGACCCTAATCCTGCCCTATTGGGTGCTTTGCGGAAGACCGGGGACGACTTGAGCGCCCACCTACGCTACTTATTACCGGTCTTACAATAAAGCCAGCAATCTAATTGCACAGAGAGTCAAGGCAGCAAGGATTAAGTCCAAAATTCCATTTCTGGTGTCTAAATCGACCACAGCAAAAATTTTCCACCCTCAACTAATTGCTGATGAATTCAGTAAATATTATCAGGACCTGTATAACTTGAAAGATGACTCGGATACCACGCAGCCTTCAATGATAGATATTAACCGATTCCTATGCTCCTTGCACCTTCCCTCTGTTATCCCTGAACAGCTGCAGTCTCTTAATGTTTCTATTTCCACTCAGGAAGTGGTTAAGGCGATTGATGGCCTGAAACTTAATAAATCTCCAGGTCCAGATGGGTTCTCTGGGGAATACTACAAGCTATTCAAACCAATTATTCTTGCTCACCTTACTGGGGTGTTTAATTTAGAAATGGTGACAGGTAACTTTCCCCGTGAGATGCTATCCGCAACGATTGTGACTCTACCCAAGCCAGGCAAAGACCCCTCCCAACCCTCCAACTACCGGCCTATATCACTATTAAATGCGGACGTTAAGTTGTTTGCGAAGGTACTTGCGAACAGACTCCTCGATGTCATGCCCACACTGATAGGAGGGGACCAGGTTGGATTCACTAAGGGGAGACTGGCCCCAGACGGCACGAGGTGTGTGATCGCGCTGGTTGCAGCAGCCCGGGCCCGGCGGGCGCCTTCTCTGCTCCTGTCCCTGGATGCGGAGAAGGCGTTCGATAGAGTACATTGGGGGTACCTTTTTGAGGTCCTCCATAAATTTGTTTTTTCTGGACCCATAGCTACTGCAATATCAGCACTCTACTCTAACCCTTCTGCACGAGTGCTGGCGAATGGAGTCCTGTCCCGCCCCTTCGCCATTACTAATGGCACGAGACAGGGGTGCCCTTTGTCCCCCTTGATATTCTCATTGGTGATGGAGCCTCTGGCCGAGAGGATCATGATGCATCCGGGTCTGTCTGGTATCAGGTTGGATCAGACAGACCACAGAATTAATTTATTCGTGGATGATGTGATTCTGTCTCTTTCCTACTCTAATAGCATGCTCTGTACTGTATCTCAAATCTTGAAAGATTTTGGAGAGTTATCATATTATAAAGTTAACGAATCCAAGTCCCAGATTTTAGGAATTGGTATGTCTCAAAACAATGTACACCGTATTAAAAACACATCGCCTTATCAATGATGTTCGCACACTATACCCTATCTGGGAATACGGCTTACTCCAAACCCAAAAGATTTAGTTAAGGCCAACTTTCCAGGCCTGCTGGCTACCCTTCAGAAGGAGCTTGATGGGTTAACTAAATTTGAGCATAGTTGGATGGGTAGAATAGTGTTATACAAAATGTTGATCCTTCCCAAGATAGGGGGCAATCAATCCCTAATAGCTGCCCTCGCACGTGTGCTACCCCTGATGGTATTAGGTGAAGCACATGGGGGGGGGGGGATAGCAGAGGAGCTGTCCCCTAAGCATTACAAGTCACAGCACAGTTTTTTTTTTTTTTTTTTGCTACTTGTGCTGTAACTTGGAGTGAATGGGGACAGCTCCTCTGCTACCCCCCAAATGTGCTTCACCTAAAACCATCAGTGGTAGCACACGAGGGTGGTAGCCATTAGGGATTGATTGCCCCCCCCAACGTGTGCTAACCTAATGGCTCTCCCCCCGCCCCCCACATGTGGTACCCCTGATTGTATTAGGTGCATCCTCACATCTGCTACCCCCACACGTGCGATACCCCTAATGGTATTAGGTGAAGCACATGTGGGGGGTGGCAGAGGAGCTGTCCTTATGCAAATCAAGTTACAGCACAAATAAAAAAAAAATAAAAAATTGTGCTGCGACTTGTGCCTAATACCGTTAAAGGTAGCACATGTGGCAGAGGGGCTGCTACCCGTATTTATCACTTTGTTTAACCCCTTAAGGACCCAGCCCAAAAGTGCATTAAGGACCAGGCCTCATTTTTCAAAACTGACATGTCACTTTATATGGCAATAACTTTGAGACGTCTTAACTTACACAAGTGATTTTGAGACAGTTTTTTCATGACACATTGTACTTCATGTTAGCGGTAAACACTAATGAATATTTTTGTATTTATTTATAAAAAAATAGGAAATTTGATGGAAATTTTGAACAAAAAAAAAATCGCAATTTTCAAAATGTGAAATGCTCTGCTTTTCAGACAGTCATAGCACCCAAATACATTAATACATATTATCTACCTATCTACCATATCTCTGCTATATATTGGAATTATCTTTTAATAGTCCTGTAATTTATTTTGGATGTTAGAAGGCTTACAAGTGTAACAGCGATTTTGCAGATTTAGAAGAAAATTTCCCAAACTAATTTTTTAGGGACCACTTCAGTTCTGAAGAGGATTATAAAGGCCTATATATTAGTAACCCCCATAAATCACCCCATTTTCAAAACTGCACCCTTAAATAATTCAAAATAACATTTGGGAAGTTTAACCCTTTAAGCATTTCACTGGAATTAAAACAATATGGAGGTGAAATTTAGACATTTAATTTTTTTCCACACATTCCTTAATTTAGCCCTAAAATTAACACATTCACAAAGGGTTAAAGGAGAAAATGCATCTCACAGTTTGTTATGCAATTTCTCCCGAGCACAGAAATACCCCAAAAGTGGGTGTAAACTGATGTTTGGGCGAATGGCAGCGCACGGAAGGGAAGGAGTGACACTGGGCGTCTGAAAAGAAAATTTTCCTGGAATAGTTTTCAGGTGCCATGTCTCATTTGCAAAGCCCCTAGAGTCCCAATACAAATGAAAACCCCAAAAAGTGACCCCATCTTGGAAACTACACCCCTCACAGAATTCATCAAGGGGTATAGTGAACATTTTGACCTTACAGCCGTTTCACAGATTTTGCTAACACTGGGATGTATAAATGAAACATTACTAAAATGTCACTTTATCCCCAAAGTTTTCATTTCCACAAGGGGTTAAAGGAGAAAAAGCACCCCACAGTTTGCAAAACAATTGCTCATGAACACGGCAATACCCCATATGTGGTCATAATCTGCTATATGGTTACATAGCAGGGCTCAGAATGGAAACAGCGCTATTTGGCTTTTGGAGGGCAGATCTTGATGGAATAGCTTTCAGGTACCATGTCGCATTTGCAGAGCCTCCAAAGTACCAATTCAGTGGAAACCCCCTAAAAGTGGGTTGGAAACTACACCCCTCACAGAACATATCAAGGGGTATAGTGAGCATTTTGACGCTACAGCTGTTTCACAGATTTTCTTAACATTGGGACATTAAAATGAAAAATTACTTTTTTTCCAATAAACCGTGTAATTTAGCCCCAAATTTTTTATTTTCACAAGAGGACAAAGGAGAAAAAGCTCTCCAAAGTTCGTTACACAATTTCTCCTGAACACAGAAATGCCCCATATGTGGTTGTAATCTGCTTCATGGGTACATGGCAGGGCTCAAAATGGAAAGAGCGCTATTTAGCTTTTGGAGGGCAGATTTTGCTGGAATAGTTTTCAGGTGCCGTGTTGCATTTGCAGAGCCCCTAAAGTACCAATACAATACAAACCCCAAATAGTGACCCCATTTTGAAAACTACACCCCTCATAGAATTTATATAGGGTTATAGTGAGCATTTTGACCTCACAGCTGTTTCACAGATTTTATTAACTTTGAGACGTAAAAATGAAAAATTACTTTTTTCCAATAAACCATCCATTTAGTGACATATTTTAAATTTTTGCAAGTGGTTAAAGAAGAAAAAACACCTCACAGTTTGTTACACAATTTCTTTTGAACACAGAAACGCCCCATATGTGGTCGTAAACTGCTGTAATAGTACATGGTGGGGCTCAGAATAGAAAGAGCGCTATTTGGCTTTTGGAGGGCAGATGTGTTGGATTAGTTTTTGAGTGCCATGACGCATTTGCAGAGCCCCTAAAGTACCAATACAATACCATTTTAGAAACTACACCCCTCAAGGAATGTATCAAGGGGTATTATCATTTTAAGCCTAAAAATGCTTCCCAAAAATTAATGTACAAAGTGAAAATTAAAGTTTTTAAAGAAATATCCAATTTCAGTGCCTAATACGTTGCGGCCACTTTGTGGCATCAGAGACATGAACTCCTAAAACTATTAAGTGGGCTATCCCGGGGACAAAAAAATTAAATATGTGGGTTTAAACTGCTGCTTGGGCACACAGCAGGGCTCAGAAGGGAAGGAGCACTGTGTTTTTTAGCTTTTGGGGTATAGATTTAGAGGGACTTTCTGGTCGCCATGTTGTTTTTGCAGAGCCCTGGAGGTGCCAGTAAATTGGAATTCCCCAAGAAGTGACCCCCATTTTGTAGGGGCAATTGTAGGGTCTCTGCAAATGTGACATGGCGTCCAAAAAACAACAATCTAAATATGCGCGCCAAAGGCACATAGCGCTCCTTCACATTTGTGGCCTGCTGTGTGCCCAAATGGCAGTTTATGCCCACATGTATGACACTGGTGTACCCAGGATAACGTACTTAACAATGCCATATGTGGGTATAAACTGCTGTTTGTGCATAGCCGGGCACAGAAGGGAAGGAGCGCTATTTTGGTTTTTGGAGCAGAGTTTGCTTTTTGGACACCATGCCACTTTTGCAGAGCCCATGAATTGCCAGTAAAGTGGAATCCGCAGACATGTCACCCCATTTTGGAAACTATACCCTTCAAGCGAGCATTATTAACCCTTAAGTGTTGCATTCTTTTAATTTCCAGAAATGAATGCGCAGCTGATAATGAAAAGTTAAAAATGAAATTTTTCTATAGATACGCCATTTCAGTGCCCAATATGTTGTGCCCAGCTTATGTCTGCACAGACACAAAATCCAAAAACTGTTGAGCGGGGATCCCGGACACAACAGCTTTTGGAGCGTTCATCTCTGATACAAGCTGGGCACAACATATTAAGCACTGAAATAATGTATTCCTGGAAAAATTGTCATTCTCACCTTTCATTTATGCATATTCATTTATGGATAATAAATTATAGCAACACTTGGGGGTTAAAAATGCTCACTGTACCCCTGGATAAATTCATTCAGGGGTGTAGTTTCCAAAATGGGGTGACATGTCAGGGGATTCCACTTTACTGGCGTTTCAGCTTTGCAAAAGTGCAATGGCGTCCAAAACCCAAATAGCGCTCCTTCCCTTCTGTGCTCGGCTGTGCCCAAACAGCAGTTTATACCCACATATGACATTAAGTACGTTATTCTGGGTACGACAAGTGTAATACATGTGAGTATAAACTGCAGTTTGGGCACACAGTAGGACGCAGAAGGGAAGGAGCGCTATGTGGCTTTTGGAGCGCAGATTCAAATGTTTGGGATCTGGATGCCATGTCATGTATGCACAGCCTCTAAAGTACCAGTAAAGTGGAATTCCCTAGGGAATGACCCCATTTTGAAAAGTGCACCCCGCAAAGAACTTATCAAGGGGTGTAGTGAGCATTACTGTAGTATTCCAGAAGTGACTGCACAGCAGATGGGGAAAAGTGAATATGTAAGCGGTGCATAGTACGTTAGGTACCCTAAATTCCCTACTATTTCCCCAGTAGTTCCTATTATTGGGGAGGTCACTCTGGGGGTCACTTTTGGTTTATTAGTCCTCGTAAGCTCTAAATCTGGTTTGTACCCTAATATACGCTCGCACAGCTTATAAATTACCTTCCTGCCGCAGCTAGTTATGTTCTAATGATTTGGCGATTTTTGGGGTTTTTGTCTTCACATTGTACGAGCTATATTTTCTTTATTTTTCTGGTGATGTAGCCATATGAGGGCTTGTTGTTTGCGGTATGAGATGCATTTTGTAATAACATAATTTTTAGGTGCTTACAACTTATTAAATACATTTTATTAACTCTTTCTTGGTGGATTAAAAAACAACCTCATCAATTCCGGCACTACGTTTTACCTTTTAAATTTTTCGTCATGCAGCGTAGAGCGTAATTAACATGTTACCTTTATTTTGCGGGTCGGTACGATTACGGCGATACCTCATTTATACAGTTTTTTTTTTTTTTATGCGATACTAATTTTGCAGAACAAAAACCCATTTGTGGACATCAATTTTTTTGCATCGCCATCTTCTAAGATGCGTAGCATTTTTATTTTGCAGTTTAGAGAGTTGGTTGAGGGCTTATTTTTTGCGGGAAAACCTGTGCTTTTTATTGGTACTGTTTTGGGGTACATATGACTTTTTGATCACTTTTTATGGCATATTTTGTAAGGTGAGATGGCGAAAAATCATTATTTTTGGCTTTTTTTTTTTTCTTTTTTTTTTTTCCCCCGACGTTCACCGTGTACGTTAAATGTGGTTTCAGTTTTATTGTACAAGTTGCTACAGATGCGGCGATACCAAATATGTATTTTTATTAATTTTTAGGTTTATTTTATAACTCATTTTATATAGGAAAAGATATGTACAACTGGAACAGAGTGTTCCTACGGAATCCCAGGACTTGCGCTCTCAAATATCAAATCACAGGATGATCACAGGGTATACTCATCATTTTCACCTTAATCGGTTTGGTTAAGTATCCTCAAGCTGTCAGGAATAATTGAGGATCTACCAGTATTCATTATAAATAGTGGTTCCTGCACGGAGCGCAATCTTTCCAATTACCCTTTATTCCCATACACGTATATAGGAAAAGGGAATTTTTGGGGCTTTATTCTTTTAACTTTTTTCACATACTTTTTGTTTTTCACTTTTTTTTTACTTTTTCATGTGTCCCATTAGGACTCCTGAGCCAGAGATGCTTTGATCTCTGGCTCCGTACTATAGACTGCAAGACACGAACATACAAGTCTATACAGGAAGTGAGGCTATGCATATGCATAGCGCTGACTTCTGGAGGTCTCGGCAGGATCAACCAGGTAGTGGGGTCTCCAGGAAGCCTGAGGTCACTGGCCAGACCCCGGGCTGCAGATTATAGATATCAGCACCCCTTGATCTCGCCGGAAGATGGCGGAACCCAATGGATGTCGCGGTCATGTTTGACTGCGGCATCCAAGGGGTTAAAACTGAGTTCCGACCGGGGGTTATGGAGTAGGGTGTTAGCTGTCAGTTACAGCGAACACCTGTTCTGATGCCGCCCACTCAGATAGTGAGCGGGCGGCCGGCCTTGGGCGTAGTATTACGCCCTGGTGCGCAAAGTACCTAGCGCCCAGGACGTAATAGTATGTCCAAGGTCGTTAAGGGGTTAAAGAGGACCTTTCACGTCCTCATGTACACTACGGTTCAAAAGTTTAGGGTCACTTAGAAATTTTCTTATTTTTGAAAGAAAAGCACAGTTTTTTTCAATGAAGATAACATTAAATGAATCAGAAATACACTCTATACATTGTTAATGTGGTAAGTGACTATTCTAGCTGCAAACTTCTGGTTTTTAATGCAATATCTACATAGGTGTATAGAGGCCCATTTCCAGCAACCATCACTCCAGTGTTCTAATGGTATATTGTGTTTGCTAACTGTGTAAGAAGGCTAATGGATGTTTAGAAAACCCTTGAAAACCGTTGTGCAAGTTTGTTAGCACAGCTGAAAACAGTTTTGCTTGTTAGAGAAGCTATAAAACTGACCTTCCTTTGAGCTAGTTGAGAATCTGGAGCATTACATTTGTTGGTTCGATTAAACTCTCAAAATGGCCAGAAAAAGAGAACTTTCATGTGAAACTCGACAGTCTATTCTTGTTCGTAGAAATGAAGGCTATTCCATGTGAGAAATTGCTAAGAAACTGAAGATTTCCTACAACGGTGTGTACTACTCCCTTTAGAGGACAGCACAAACAGGCTCTAACCAAAGTAGAAAGAGAAGTGGGAGGCTACGCTGCACAACTGAGCAACAAGACAAGTACATTAGAGTCTCTAGTTTGAGAAATCGACATCTCACAGGTCGTCAACTGGCAGCTCCATTAAATAGTACCCGCAAAACGCCAGTGTCAATGTCTACAGTGAAGAGGCGACTCAGGGATGCTGGCCTTCAGGGCAGAGTGGCCAAGAAAAAGCCATATCTGAGATTGGCTAATAAAAGGAAAAGATTAATATGGGCAAAAGAACACAGACATTGGACAGAGGAAGATTGGAAAAAAGTGTTATGGACAGACGAATCGAAGTTTGAGGTGTTTGGATCACACAGAAGAACATTTGTGAGACGAAGAACAACTGAAAAGGTGCTGGAAGAGTGCCGGATGCCATCTGTCAAACATGGTGGAGGTAATGTGATGGTCTGGGATTGCTTTGGTGCTGGTAAAGTGGGAGATTTGTACAAGGTAAAAGGGATTTTGAATAAGGAAGGCTATCACTCCATTTTGCAATGCCATGCCATACCCTGTGGACAGCACTTGATTGGAGCCAATTTCAACCTACAACAGGACAATGACCCAAAGCACACCTCCAAATTATGCAAGAACTATTTAGGGAAGAAGCAGGCAGCTGGTATTCTATCTGCAATGGAGTGGCCAGCGCAGTCACCAGATCTCAACCCCATTGAGCTGTTGTGGGAGCAGCTTGACCGTATGGTACGCAAAAAGTGCCCATCAAGCCAATCCAACTTGTGGGAGGGCTTCTGGGAGCATGGGGTGAAATTTCTCCAGATTACCTCAGCAAATTAACAGCTAGAATGCCCAAGGTCTGCAATGCTTTAATTGCTGCAAATGGAGCATTCTTTGACGAAAGCAAAGTTTGAAGGAGAAAACTATTATCTCAAATAAAAATAATTATTTCTAACCTTGTCAATGTCTTGACTATATTTTCTATTCATTTTGCAACTCATTTGATAAATAAAAGTGAGAGTTTTCATGGAAAACACAAAATTGTCTGGGTGACCCCAAACTTTTGAACGGTAGCGTATATGCTGTTTTACATACCGCTAGAAAGCAGACAGCGCGCTGTATTCAGCACGCTGTCTGCTTTCCCGTTCTGTGGCCCGGGGCTGGAGCTATCGGTGCCGGTAGTTCTGTGCCCCATCGTCAGAAGGGCGTTTCTGACAGTCTAGCTACACTGTGAGGAACGCACTCCCTGACAGTATTCATCCATAGCACTGTACTGGCTGGGCGTTCCTCACAGCTCAGCGTCATCACTGAGTTGTAAGGAATGCCCCCTCTGACTGTACAGGCTATGGACGAGTACAGAGAGAGGGGGCGTTCCTTCCAGCCCAGTGATGACGCTGAGCTGTGAGGAACGCCCCCCTCAGTGCAGCGCTATGGAGGAATAATGTCAGGGAGGGCGTTCCTCACAGCGCAGCTAGACTGTCAGAAACACCCTTCTGATGATGGTGCAGAGAGTTACCGGCACCGATAGTTCCAGCCCCAGGCCACATAACGAGAAAGCAGACAGTGCAGTGCGGTATACCGATATTATCACTTTAGTGACCATATAGTGGTAGGCTCCACACGGCTCTGCAGACGGTTTAACCCCTTCACGCAAAATTACGTACATGATGTGAAGGGTGTATGGAGAGAGCTCAGGAGCTCAGTTCCAACACCGATCGCAGATGTTAGATTCAGCTGTTTAACTGGAGTTTAATATAAAGCCTTCAAAAGAGCTATTATGGTAAAAGAACGCATGCTTGGATACACTATGCTTCATGTATCCGTTTTATAGGCTTTATAGTAACTCCTATCGATCATATTCCAGAAGATGTACCGAATCGTAACAGTACTTTGAACAAAAAAGAAATGTACTGGATATATAAAATGGACAACCCGACAGGTCTCTATGAAGCTCTAAAAGACATTACTAAACATTGATTTTTTTATATATGAACATTAAATATTTTTTGATGCCCAGTTGTAAAAACGTACATTTGTTACATATAGATTCTGTATATATGAATAGTAAATATTTTATAATGCATAGTTTTTAAAAATGTACATATGGTACAACACTAGAAGAGTATTTATATATTTTTATATATTTATACATATGAGGAAGTAATGTAAAGAAACTATATAAGATTTCATGCACTGTATTCTAGTAAATACACTATTAACCCTTATTTTAAAATATTTTTTTTCATTTAGTATTAAATCCCATTACATTATATAAGAGTCTATTGATATGGATTGACTATTATATCCACAAGTATTCATTTAACAATACGGTATACATATAGTGAGTATATCCATTTATTTTATAATTTCAGAAGTGACTAGCCGATGTTATTATATTATATTGATGTGGGTGTGCTAATAAGCACTTTTCATTCTTAAACATATCCTTTTATTCATATAACATTAGATGTTCTATTTATATTTCCCCAATTTGAATGAGGTTTTATTTGACAAGTAAACATTGCCCATTTCCTCCGCTTTTTTTCTTCTATAAGGCAGGGTTCACACTACCGTTGATATCCGTTCTGATAGTGTCCGTTAAAAAAAAAACAAAACAAAAAAACGGACACCTATCATAACAGACATTAACGGACACTAACTGATGTTAATGTGTCCTTTTTTTTAACTGATTCAATTAATGGATTAGTTAAAAAAAACGGATACATTAACATCAGTTAGCATCAGTTACTGTCCGTTTTTTAACACTGTCCTTTTTTTTTTTTTTTTTTTTTTTGCTTTTTTTGCTTTCTGAGCATGCACAGAAAAAAAATGGACATAAAATAACGGACAATAACTGATGGCTATCAGTTACTGTCCGTTATAAGTCCGTTACCCATAGACTTCAATGTTAAAAAAATAACGGACACTTGCTGTCGGTCAAGAATCCGTTATTTCAAACGGACAAAAACGTCCTGCATGTAGGATTTTTTGTCCCCGAAAAAAAACAGACTTCTGACGGATTGGGTGTAAACGGACACAATATAAAAACCCATTGAAATGAATGGAAATTTTAACAGATTTCTGATGGTTCAGCTAGTGTCCGATGCTAAAATTTTGTAACGGACAATAGCAACGGACACTACTGACGGTCAGCAACGGACACTACTGATGGTCACCAACGGTAGTGTGAACGTCCCCTTAGTGCAGCGGTCTCAAACTCGCGGCCTGCGGGCCAACTACGGCCCTCGGGACAATAGTTTGCGGCCCCCACCTCAATATCAAAGTTTGTTAGTGCAGCCCGAGTTTGATACGAATGGCACCAGGGGTGCACTGTCTGGGGAGCGGCATTTTTTACTATCTAATGTAAACCAGCCCAGGACAGGCCGCTTTAAGAAAAAAACAACGCTGAGCGGGGCCTGTCCTGGGCTGGCTTACGAGAACCCCACAAACCAGTAACTATCGCGGTCGCAGGGTGTGGAGCCCGCGGACAGCTGGAGATAGACGGGCCCCGGACCATTATGATAGCGGTCGGGGAAAGCCTGGTTCCCCGACCGCTATACATAATGTTATTGTAAAGGAGTTCTGGCATATTGCAGGCCCCTTTCCAATACATTCCAGCCCAGGGGAGGTGACTAAAAACAATAAACACATATTCTCACCTCTCCTGGGCGCAGCGTCCTCTCCGGCGCTCCTCCGTCATGACTGAGACCTGTGATTAGGCCCCAGCGGTCACATGGGGCGCGGCCACGTAATGACGTCAGTGCGCCCCATGTGACCGCTGAGGCCCAATCACAGGCCTCGGCAGCGACGTCGGAAGAGGGTCTGAAGACGCTGAAGAAGGCAGGATGGAGCGAGGATGCCAAGGAAAGGTAAGGCAAGGTGAGTATGAGTGTTTGTTATTTTTAATCACCTTCCCTGGGCCTCCGATTATTATACTCTGGGGTCTGAGGAGACCCCAAAGTATAATAATAGCATCGATGCGGAGGGGGCTGTTGGGAGCTTATAATACTGTGTGGGGGCCACTGTAGAGCTTATAATACTGTGTAGGGGCCACTGTAGAGCATATAATACTGGGTGGGGGCCACTGTAGAGCATATAATACTGGGGGCCACTGTGGGGGGCATATAATACTGGGTGGGGGCCACTGTAGATCATATAATACTGGGTGGGGACCACTGTAGGGAGCATATAATACTGGGTGGGGCCCACTATGGGGGGCATATAATACTGGGTGGGTACCACTGTGGGTAGCATATTATACTGTGTGTGGGGGGAGCAATGTAGAGCATATAATGCTGTATGGGGGCCACTGTGGAGCATATAATGCTGTGTGGGGGCCACTGTTGAGCATATAATACTATTTGGGGCCACTGTTTTACTGTTATTTTACTGTTTGGGGACCCATAACCGGTTCAGGGGGGGCCCCATGTCAAATGTTCTCCTTGGGGCCCAGCCATTCCTAGTTACGCCACTGCCCCGGAGTATAATAATCGGAGGCCCAGGGGAGGTGAGGGAACATAAAAAACAATGTACTTGCCTCTCCTGCGATCGGTGTTACTCCGAGCAGGCTTGGGACCTCTGGTGACGTCATCAGGTCGCGGCGCTGGCCCGATCACGTGACGTGTGTGCACAATTAAACAGGGCCGAAAGCTGCAAGGAGTGCACCGGTGTCCAGGATAGGTAAGTAACATTGGTTTTTATGTTTGTCACCTCCCCTGGGTCTCCGATCATTATACTCTGGGGTCTGAAATAATACCGTATGCAGGGTCCACAATGGGGCATAATACAAGTGCAGGGGCCACGAGGGAGCACAATACCGTGTGCAGGAGCCAATATGGAGCATATTACCGGTGTGGAAAACCTGATGCAGCCCAGCCTCACCCAGACTCTACCTCCAGCGGCCCCCGGGTAAATTGAGTTTGAGACCCCTGCCTTAGTGTATTACAAAAAGCGCTTAGCGCAGAGGACAGGTACCTCTGCGCAAGCTCTAAGTGATTAGACGGACGATGTCAGTTTTAATACGAGCAGAGTCTCTAGTAAGAACTGCGCATGTGCACTAGCTTTTACACGGGAAATCCCCGCACTGGGAGGCTGAACATTCTTATAAAAAGGAGATCGCTGTCAGTACATACCCCCAGCATATATTCTGCACCAGTACTCTACTTATTAAGGTAAGACGCCACTATCTTTCTTTTTTTGACTCCAGTGATTGAATCTCTTCAGGATTCAATGTATGAGCTCAGTTAAACAACGGCGTAGTTGATATCAACTGAACATTTAGGGGTCACAATTATATTTACCAATAAATGTACTATAAGTAAAATTTTATATATCCCCAAATTAGCCACTACATTTTTCCCAAATAGGACTATGACACAAGTCACACAAAAATAATTTTAAAATCTTTTTTTTTTTTTAATCATTTTCTTTCTTCACTATATTTGAATTATTTTAAACATTGTTAGATTATTGAATTCATTGTTACTTAATGTTAACTGTATGTTATTAATCAGTTGAAAGTTCTCTGAAGTAGGTAGTAATCGTGAGACACTTGAGACTTGTGATTTTTGGTTTTTAAATTGTCGTCTTGACTATTAACTAATAGTACATTTTTATTTGTTATTGGATACAGTTAATTCATGCACTTGATAAAGGGAGACACATCCCGAAACACGTTGTGCTTTTTAAACGAATAAAATGAACCTTATTTATATGACCGTGCATCCTGCCAATTGAAGTGCGCACCTTGTCCCTCTATTCTCCTGGGTGTTCTACCCTGGCCATTTGCGATTTCCTGATGTCCCCCGGTTTGAGGTAGGACGAGCCCGCTGCCACCCTAGACTGGGTCCTCATGTCATATTGGCTGTTGTTGCCTCATTTACAACAATGTAAGGTGAGAGGCCCCTCCACAGGCCCTTTACTCATAGATTTACATCTGATAAGAATTTATTACACGATATGCCGCTCGGCGTTTTCCCTTTTCTCTTTTACATATATACAAAGTTCCCATCTTGCTTCTACCCAAATTATAAAATACATGATATAAAAATCCCCTATAAATTAATAATACTCCCATATGTATCTTTAACAATGCCCCTTTGTTCCCTCTTAATAAATACCTCCAGTGTGACCCCTGAAAGGGATTGTTTGGGATCAGAAATATTAATGCAGGCAGCAGGCCAGGGTTATAAATAAAAATGTGTGATGCCAAATTGACGAGACGACTGCAATGGTACAGCAGTGTAGAGTGTTGGGCTGCAGCCGCTGTGTATGTAAGCAAAGGTGACAGCCCAGTGCAGGTAAAGGAGGGAATGTACATTATAATGCTTGCTTGCTTTGAAATTTATTCAAAGGGGAGGCATGAACTGATCATGAACAGACACATGGAGTGAAAGCTCCGGCCTTGATCCCGGAGTCATAGCCGACAACTAGCGTCTTATTGCTGCAAACATCACCCACATGTCGGGTAAATTCAAGAGGAGACCCTAGACTCCTGCCAGACCCTCCATACCTTGTACTCGCGGAGATATCCAGTGTTTTCTCCGTCCCTCAGTATCCACGAGACAACAGCTCCAAGATGGCATCTTGCTCTATCTCTCCTGCACCTACAGTCCTGACTGTTTCCAATTCCCTTTCCTCTACGCCTGACTGCCTGCCCCAATTGCTATGTCTTAACTCTGACACAGAGCCTCTCTCTGCTTATGGGCTGTCCCCAGACTTATCAGCATTGAAGACCCACTTTGAAGTTATGCCTAAAAAATATGGTATGGAATATTATGTCTCGCAGTTTGGGTCAGTTTGCAAAACCGAGATCTGCGTTCTGAAGACATGATATCGCGCACCTCCATTCCGGAGTCTACCGCTCAAACCCTTACAGTAGCAGTAAGACAGTTATCAACTCCAGCTTGATCAACACCTTCGACATATTCAACTCCTCTACTCTGAGAACCGCAAACGGTGGAATAATATACGGATAAAGGGTCTCCTTGAAGCCAAATCCTTCAATGCTCTTCTTGAGAGACCAGCTGACGCTCCTTTAGAGATCGATAGAGCTCACCGCGCCTTGGGACCTAAACGCCCAGACCCCGAGAGGTGCCTCAACATAATCTGCTGCATCCAATTTTACCAAGTGAACGAAGAGATCATGAAACCCGCCCGCAAAAAGGGCACTCTCGACATCTTCTACTATTAACTGACCTTTCTAGAACAACTCCAACAAAACGACGAGCTCTTTGACCTATCCTGGATGCCCTGCTTGACGAAGACCTGTGGATTCCCCTTCCAGTTGAAAGTCCTCTGGGGTTTCCAGACTCTCGCCCTGTGATCTTTTTCAGATATTCTGGATTTCACGGCAGCCCTGGACATACCTCCGCTAACTTTATCGGATTAGCCGCTTTCACCTCCCCTACTGCAGAGGGCGAACCACAGATACTCTGGGAATAATAATTTGACTCTGGTAGCTTGATCTATGTCCTTCCTGTCAATTTGTGCCTCCGATTAAGCAAATCTTGTTAAGGACACAATCCAGCTATTGCCTCAGGTGATTTTTTCTTTTTGTGACTTATTGACCCCCTTGGGCTTGATCCCCCAGGCTGTGTCCTCCAACTATTGACACTTTTCCCTCAAGATCTCCTCTTGGTTGGTGATTTAAACACTGGGTCTCTATCTCACGGTGTTTTGTTGACCCTTGGCTCAGTCACCCTCCTTCTTTGGAACATATATTTACATTTCCTTATGTATTTCCCCTGCCTTTAGAAAACAGGGTTTGTATATTTGCTTTAGTTTAACATGCTCTAACTTTTTTTTTTTTTTAAACTAGTTTTTCTTTTTTATTCTCTTCCCCCTTTCTTTCCTCCCAATCCCTTTCTCACTCACTCCCTTCAGGTGGCCACAGGTTGCTGTTGTTCCCCCAGTTCTTCATGTCTTCTACTTCCTGTCAATATGTCCACCCTCAAGTGCTGCTCCCTGAATGTGAGGGGCTTCAACAAACCTGAGAAGTGTTCCCAGCTCCTGTACCACATGCATAAACAGAGAGTCCATCTGCGTCGTCTTCAAGAGACACACTTTAAAAATTGATCATGTGCCCATCATTCGAGACAGATATTTCATTTGTGGTTTCACAGCTCCAAGCCGTTGACACACTCCAAGGGGTTAAGCACAGCAATACATAAATCTATGGTATCTACAGTGCTAGACTCTGACTCTCTTCTCATATGGGAAGCCTCCACGTGTCCCCTATTTACACCAAGTTTTTGACTTGACGGGCAGCTTGCCTACCTTCTAAGCTCTCCAAGAAACTGTGCCTTTGAAACGGCTCTCATTGGTTCGAATATGCACAGCTCTATGCGTACACAAGGTGGTTGGTCTCGCCTGACCTGGGCTCCTCGCTTCCCACAGTTTTTGAATCCTTCTTGCTGGATAGTGACCTCGCACCTCATGTGATTTCTCTTCTACATGGTGTCCTGGTGGAGGGTGATGTGGTAGAGGTGCCTGTATTTGTTCGGGCCTCTTACTGTGACTTGGGAAATGTGCTCTCTGGAAAGGAATGACATACACTGCTCAGGAGAAAAACTACAAAATCTTGTCACGGTGATATCGTTCCCCTGACTTGCTCCACAATATCTACCCCGAGGTCTCAGATGTTGAAACTGGCAAAGGTACAATGTTACAAATCTGGTGGTCTTGCCCATCCCTGCAGACCTTCTGGAACGAGGTATTCAACATTTATCCATCCATCAGAGAATGGACATCCAAACTTGATCATATTTACTGGATGGAACTCCACCTATATGCAACAGTTTACTGATAAATATGTGATCTGATCATGCATTTGCATAGTATCAACCTTATGTCTTGTGCACTTTTTTATTGATGCCCTATATGATGCTATTTAGTGATGTCATTGTGCCCAAACTGCTTTAAGACGCTGATGTCTTAGCTGTTACCAGGACACCTGTAGGTCTCAAGCCACTACAGACTGTGGCCTACAGTTTATGGAGTGTAACTTCCTGCTCTACCATTTATTTCAACTGTATTGATGTCTTGTAGACGCTGATAGAGTTGAAATTTTTGTGTGTGATTGCAGTGGCCCTGGAGTGGGCCCCACAAAGTCAGTGGGCCCGGGTCAACAGCCCCATGCCCACTTTCACTTGGCATTATCTTTTAATAGTCATTGAATTTATTTTGGACGTTAGAAGGCTTACAATTCTAGCAGATTTAGAAGAAAATTTAGCACACCCATTTGTTAGGGGACCACTTCAGTTCTGGCCTATATAAAGGCCTATATATTGGAAACCCTCATAGCGGAACAAATTGTAATTTGTAATGGTACTATGTAATATTTCCGTATGATGTATTTGGAAGCTGGAAAAAAATCAGAATGTGGTGGAATTTGAGAAAAAAGTGCATTTGTGTGACTTTCTTACGGGGTTTGTTTTTACTGTGCAGCCAAAATGACACGTCATCTGTAGTCTATGGGTCCTTATGATTCCAGGGATACCAAATTTATATAGTGTTTTTTTTTGCGTCTTAACCCCTTAAAAGTCGCCATATTCTGACACCCATGACTTTTTTTTTAAAAAATGCATAAGGCTTTTTTTTGGGGGGAGGGAGTGTGCTAGTTATACTAAGTTTTGCCATTTTGGGAAATGTCTGATGTTTTGAGGTCTTTTATGCAAATTTTTATGGCAGGCGAAATGTCTAAAAATAAAAAAAGGAGGTTTGATGTTTGCAGTACAATGGAACCCCCCCAAGTGAATCCATTTTGGAAACTGCACCTCTCAAGGAATTTATCAAGGGATATGAAATGTTTTCAGATATCTGCTACTTCAATGCCCAATATATCATACCCAGCTTATGGCACTGTGAAAGGTCATCTCTCAAGTTATGAAATAGAGTGCATTAGTTGATAGGTCTCTTTGGATAAATAATTTAAAACTTAACTTTTATTAATACCGGACAAAAAAAAAAAAGTATAAAAGCGGGACAAAACAACGAATTGTATTGTGTTGTTTACACCTCCACTGTAGAGGGATAGTTGAAAAAATGGAAATCTTTAGAAGTGTTAATATTTTTAATATACCGTATATTTATGACTAAAAGACGCACTTTTTCCCCCCAAATTTGGGAGGAAAATGGGTGGGGAGGTGCGTCTTATAGTCCGAATGTGGGTGTTGGGGGGAGGAGTAGCGTTGTCGCAGCATCGCAAGACTCCTACCACCGCCAGCTTCCTGCAGCTGGGCTTCCTGTAGCGGCAGGATTGGGGTGATAATGAGGCCCTGGGCTTGAGGGAGAGGGTGACCTGGCGGTGCGAAGCTATCCCAGCATCCGCCGTGCTATTACAGTGGATGCCGGGTCTGTAAAGATGATGGTGGCCGCTCTGCTGCAGAGCAGTTGCCATAGATACCAGGTGTCCGCTGTAATGTACAGTGGAGACCCGGAGCTAATGCCCGCGATCAGAGTCAACTCTGATCGCACGCATTACTACTTGTAAGCCCCCCCAAATGTATTTAAACTGTCCCCCGGGCCCGGTGGGTACCTTTCTTCTCGCAAGACGCCTCCCGCATGGTGAGATCTTGGGAGCCGTCCTGTTCCTGTGACAGCTGGGAACCTTATGAAGGCTTTCATGCCTGTCATAGTAATATTACTGTTGCGGCTGGTCTATGACCAGCCTCAATAGTAATGTTCAGAATCTTGCATAGACTGCAATACAGTTGTAATCAAGTGATTGCAGGTTCAAGCCCCCTAGGAGAGGCTAATAAAATAGTAAAAAAAAATATATATATATATATATATATATATATATATATATATATATATATCTTTTAAAAAAAATTAAAATGAAAAGTTCTAAATTACACCCTTACCTTAGAATACATATAAAAATAGAAAATGACTGTGAAACACATGCACATTAGGTATTCCTGTGTCTGAAAATGCCCAGTCTACAAACTTATAAAAATATTTTTCCTGTAGGGCGAATGTCGTAGCGGGAAAAAAAAAAACTGAAGTGCCAAACTGCCTTTTTTTTTCACTGTTTCGCCTCTGATTTGAATAAAAAGTGATCAAAGCAATAGAAATTCCCCAAAATGGTGTAACTAAAATGTACACCTGGCCCCGCAAAAAAAAAAAAAAAAAATGTCCTAAGCGTCCCCATACAGCTGCAGGGCCACCTGTCAATGTGGCCTTGCAGCTGTTGCAAAACTACAACTCCCATATGTTGTTAAATATTTTACCACATTTTTTGCTTCAAGATTTTTTTTTTTTTCCCCAATTTTCCTCCTCTAAAACCTAATTGCGTCTTATGGTCTGGTGCGTCTTATAGTCTGAAAAATACGGTAGATCTGGACACATTTTTTGAAGTACTGTAATTGTAACAGAAACTTCCTTTAGAAACAACTCCTCCAAGATTCTTGGGAGAATTTATGTAATCTGCTTCTAGATCCTAGAGTGCCAACACAAATAACCCTTCCAAGTGACCGTGTCAGCAAAATTTAACGGTGTCTTGAATGACAACAGAGACAGGACCCAAATATAACTGCAGGGTCCTAAGTATTACCAGACATTACCTCTCTGTTGTGCAGAGTCCCAGAATGTCTAGCAGCCATAGCCTCCTTTCTCTCCTCCCGCTTTCTCAAACTCAACATGGAGAAAACGGAGTTCATAATCTTCACCCCTCAATGCACGAACCCCTACCTGACCCATCTATCAAAATTAATGGAACCACTCTCACTCCAGTCCCACAAGCCCACTGCCTTGAGATAACCTTAGACTCTGACCTATCCTTCAAGCCGCATATTCAAACCCTCAACACCTCCTGCCGCCTCCAACTCAAGAACATCCATCGAATCCACTCCTTCCTCACCCCTGAAACTACAAAGAGGCTAGTCCACGCCCTCATAATCTCCCGCCTAGACTACTGTAACACCCTTCTCCATGGCCTCCCAGCTAACACCCTCGCCCCCCTCCAGTCCAGCTTAAACTGTGCTGCTCGCCTAATACACCTCTCCCCCCGTTCTTCATCGGCTACTGTCACCACACCACCACCTGAACAGCCTTTACCCCCACCTTCTGCCTCTATCCCTCTTCCCTCGTAGATTGTAATCCCTCGCGGGCAGGGCCCTCTATCCCACTGTGCCAGTTGGCCTCTGTTAGCATTATCTGTTTTGTATATCTGGTGTACCGTATGTAAATCCGCAAATGTAAAGCACCATGGAATTAATGGTGCTATATAAATAAACAATAATAATATTAAAAAATAATAAAGTATTAATTCCACCATGTCAAAAACAGTTTAGCAACCCGCTCACTTTTTGGGGTTTTTATTAATTAGTTATTTCAGCACTATTTTATTTTTTTTTATTGCATGTGTAGGAAGAGTTTTAGTTCCCCTTTCAATTAAAAAATTAGCACTGATTAGTTGGCAAATTCAAATATAGGTGCCAGATGGTGATCACCCTTATACCACATCTGTGGGAAGGAAACAGAGCACATTTAGAACAGAGGCTAGCAGCCTCTATAGAGATACTCAATGATGATCACAGCTATTCCCCCTGCAGAATGGAAAAAGAAGGGAGCGCACTGAAATGAACTGCTAAACCACTTTCTCTCAGATTGTGCTCATATTTCTTTTGCTCTAAAACCTTCAGTTAATAATTCTATTGCTCATAGAGACGATGCAGACCATCACTCTAAGACTGCTAAACTAATCCCTGCGCAGGTATATTTGGGTCTGGTCTCCATTGTCATTCAAGACACTTAAATTTTGCTGACACGTCACTTGGAAGGGTTTTTTGTGTTGGCACTCTAGTATCTATAAGCAGATGCACTTACAAAAATTCTCCCAAGAATCTTGGAGGAGTTGTTTCTGTTATAATTACAGTAAAAAAAAAAGTGTCTAGATCTATAGTAAAGATATTAATACTTCTAAAGATTTCCTTTCTCTCAACTATCCCTCTACAGTGGAGGTGTAAACTCCCACAGTACAATATTGAGTATAAAGGCAGACCATCGCAGTGTCTATTCGTTGTTTTGTCCCGTTTTTATATTTTTTTTATTTTTTTTTTGGTATTAATAAATGTTAGGTCTCTTTGGATAAATAATTTAAAACTGATCAACTAATGCACTCTGTTTCATAAAATATATGATAATGTCCATGAAGAGGTTTGCTTTCCCTCTCCTATCTAAAGCGTGTATGATCATCTCTCAAGTTATTATGCTCTCTTTCCTTATTTCAAAACGCCCTAAATGTGCTCCCAATCCTTTGCCTGGAAATACAAAAGGGCTCAGAAGTGAAAGAGCACCATGCACAATTGAGGCCTAATTTGGATATTCACACTGCATTAGTGGGCATTTGTAAAAGCCCCATGATAAAATAAATAATTCACCCCAAAATATAACCCCATTTCGGAAACTACACCGCTCAAGTAATTTTCTCAAGAGGTATTATCATTTTGAGCCCAAGAGTGCTTCTCAAAAATTAATGTGCAAAATGAAAATGGAAATTTTTAAAACAATATGCCATTTCAGTTCTCAATATTCTGTGCCCATTTTGTGTCAACAGAGATGCACTCCTAAAACTTTTAAGTAAGTTATCCTGGGTATTAAAAAATTGTATATGTGGGCGTAAACTGCTGTTTGGGCATACTGCAGGGCTCTGAAGGGGAGGATTGCTGCGCTTTCTAACTTTTGTAGAATGGATTTAAAGGGACTGGTTTTTGGGCACCACTTTTGCTGAGTCCCAGAGGTGCCTTGGAATTCCCCAAGAAGTGAGCTCGTTTTGTTGGGATCATTTTTAGGGTCTCTGCAAAGTTGACATGGCGTCCAAATTTGTGTCTGGTCTAAATCTGTTTTCCAACAGCCACATAGCGCTCTTTCACTTCTGCGCTGTGCTATGTGCCCAAACAGCAGTTGATGCCCACATGTATGACACTGTTGTACCCAGGACAAAGCACCATATGTGGGTGTAAACTGCTGTTTGGGCACACACCTGGGCATAGAATGGAAGGAGCACTATTTGGTTTTTAGACTTATGCCAGTTTTGCAGAGCCCCTGAATTGCTATTAAAATTATGTGACCCCATTTTGGAGACTACACCCCTCGATATGTTGCATCCATTTTGTGTCAACAGAAACACACTCTCCACTTTTCACTATTAGCTGTGCATTCATATCTGGAAAAGTTGGTGTTTCGGCCTACTGACTCTACAGCTATACCTTCATGCATCAGTACATTGTGATCTCCTTGTAGACATCTTTTTTTTTTTTTTTTCGACATTGAATAACCTTGTTTAGTACTCTGTCTTTGTACTACAATCCACTCATTATCCTAATTATCTTGGTGGCACTTTTCTACACCCTCTATAGGCCAACTATGTTGTGTGTGTTTTTTTTTTTTTTTTTTTTTTTTTTTGTACAAATGGGTCCAAAATTGCATACTATGTACTAGTGATTTGTATATGGGCATAACTATGCTCTTGGTATGAGCATATTTTGACTTTTTTCTGTAATCCATGATTTTATTTTCCTTCGCAGCAGCTACCTGTCACTGGTTGCTTATAGTTAAACTTACTGTCCAAGAAAGTCAGTGATTTTGGTTGAGGGGGGTGTTGGAAGTTGTTTGGGTATATATAAGTATATATTAATCTAATCATATGCGTGTATATGTATATAGAAAAAAAAAAAGTTCAAAGCAGCACAGCAAAAGTTAACATATTTGAGTGCAAATCCTCCAGTATTAATATAGAAATAAAAAACAGCAGCAATCCACAAGTTTCAATAGCTAGTGTGTCTTTAATCCAAAGCAACGTTTCGGTTCCAACTGGAACCTTTCTCAAGCAACAAGTGATTGACTACAGCAACGTAAAAATGTATACTGTTCATATTCAATAATCAATAAAGTGCTCTACAATCCGTTCAGTGCAATATCAGCAAAAAATTATTAATCACTAATTAATCATGTAAAACATTCTTGTGTTAAAACAGATGGCAGTGCAGGTGGTAATTATAATTTTATAAAAGCTGGATACATCCCCTACCAATACTTACAAAAAAAGCAATTCAGCATATGCTGCTACTTTCGGCGTATCTAATGACACAGTTTGCATGCGCGCATCACGTCAGTACTAGGAAATTGAGGCACATCAATTGCGCATGTGCATATCAGCAGATGTCCACAACGGACCTTCATATCATAGGGAATTTCATAAACTGTTAACGCGCGTGAGTAGATGCTGTGAGCATAATTCGCTCTAAGTATCACCGTATTGAAGTCCAAATTAGTACAGTTGGTATATGAGACGGCTCAGAGAAACACACATAGTCACAAGGTGCAACTATGTGACCAATATGGATTCTGGTCTTTAACCCTTTCGGTGCCAGGGGTCTCCGGATATTCTGTACCTTTTGTAGCCAGAGCAATTTTCACAGTGTTGAGATGGACAAATAAAACCTAAATTGCAATATTAAAAAATCATACTAACCCCCATACCTATATATTTTCTTAAAGTAGACACCTGCAGCATAGTCAAAATGCCACTTGGTACTGTATACGAACAGGCACCTTCATGCAATTTTTTATTTAAAGTGTGTGTTTTATTAAAAAAAAAAAAAAAAAATGCAAATAAATGTATATAAGTTGCTAAAAGTGGAAACCAAACTAAAAGTTATATGCACCGAATCTCCTAAAAATAAGAGTTCAAAATTTTGCAAAGTTCATTCATATCACTAAGGTCTAAAACTGCATGCACATATCTTAATAAAATCACCAGAACTGGAAGGAACAAAAATCTGCTTTGAAGCTGGAAATATTCAAAAAGTATCATCCAATAAAATGTAGGGATTACACACAGTGAAAAGCAAGTGCACCCCTAAACCCTATATATTTGTTGTAAGTAGACAACCTGAAGATTACATGTGTCTCAATGGCGTATCAATAGCCATGTCCACCTGACAGTCACAAATAATTTCTCGAAAGAATAAACCAAAACATATATTTGCACCTAAAACTCATATTCAATCATACATTTACACACAACATATATAAAGTCGATCAAGTTGTACACAATTTATATATCACGCAAACATCAACTACAATAAAAGCTCGTACTTTCAAAAACACTGAAGTCAGGCAATATTTTGCTGTTATTCACTAATATGTTAAAAATCTAAACTGCACATAGCAAACTCTGACTCTGATACCAAAATCTAACTTTTTTGAGTTTGCACAGCATACCTTATATAATAACACAACTTTAATATTTCATATATACAACCACCTTCCTGCAACTTTGAAGCAAACCGAGATTACAAGCAAAAATTGCACAAAAATTAAAATTTCCCAACATAGTGCATGTGTCAAACAATCCATTTCTGTATACAAAATGTACTTTTCAAAAAACTGCAAGATGTGAGGAATTCATACATACCACATATACATACTGTATATTTACAGGTGCAGGTGTTAAAAAAAAAATGCCAAAATCGCAGAAATGCGGCAACCAATTTTGTGCATTCAAATTTAATAGGAGCTTACATAAGAATATAATTTTCTATCCCCTATAAAAATTGTAGAAACTTTATACGTTTATCTCTAGTAGTAATCGTTATTTCTATCATTTTAGCATGTAACGGATATTGCTAGAGAGTTGTTTGACGTATTTTACTCTATAAAGATCAGATATGGACAAGATAGGGACTTGTGTAAACTTTATTGATGACTCTGTGTATGTGTTGTGTTTGGTGCAACTCTTTTGGCGCCGCGTCCTGGACAGTGGTAAACGTCTGGGTCACAGCATCAATAAACTTTCTGGTTATGTTCAAAGGGGTATTACATAACATTTCTCTTTGATTAGGCTCAGAGGGGTATTATATTATCCTTCTATGTGACAGAGATCAAAACTATAGTATGGTCTCTGATAGGAGAGGGGATGACATGGACAGAAGTCACATACAGTCCCTGACAGAAGTTCTGTCGCTTATCCATGTTGTGGAATCAAAAGCTTATAACCTGACTTTAAATTCATCCATTGGTTTTAGAAATGACTCATATGAAAGCTGAAACCCTCCCAAATGATTTTTTGGTTAAGAAAATAAATTGGCTTCACTGCTGAAATATTGATCATTTTATGAACACAGAAAGGTCAGATTTTGGCAAGACAATCCTAGTTTAAAGTCTCACCTGTGCTAACTAATTGATCGGTTAATTAGTGGGTGTGTATAAAAAGACCACCAGCACCCCAGACCTTCACTTGAACTGCAACTTCACCTCTGACAACATGCCAAAAATTAACCCTGCGACCAAAGCCTTGATTATCAAGAGGCTGAAGACCAGATCCACTGCAGAGGTGGCTGGCACCTTTAATGTGTCTCTGCGTCAAGTACAAAGAATTAAAGAAATATTTGAACAGACTGGAGATGGTTTTTGACAAGCCCAGGCCCGGCAGACCCGGCAAGACAACTGCTCAGGAGGAACGTTTGTTGGTTAGAAAATCAAAAGCCAGCCCCTCTTCCACTGCAGCAGAGCTCCAACAGGCCTGGTCACCTCAAGTCCCTGTGTCAACTAGAACAGTTTGTAGGATTCTGTCTCGAAATGGCCTCCATGGTCGAATCAGTGCCCAAAAGCCAGCACTAAACAAAAGGCAATTAAAAAAACGTGTGGCATTTGCCAAGGCCCACAGCCTGATAAACGGATGAATGCTGGAAAAGTGGCAGAAGGTGGATTTCTCAGATGAATCTTCAGTTGAATTACACCACAGCCGCCGCAAATACTGCAGGAGACCTACTGGAGCCCGTATTGATCCAAGATACACTCAGAAAACAGTCAAGTTTGGTGGTGGAAAGATCATGGTCTGGGGTTACATTCAGTATGGGGGTGTGCGAAACATTTGCAAGGTGGAAGGCAATATCAATAGCCTAAAATATCAAGTAGTATTAGCTTCCTCTTACATTCCCAATCATAAAAGGGGTCAAATTTTGCAGCAGGATGGTGCTCCATCTCATACATCCATCTCTACATTAAAGTTCCTCAAGGCAAAGAAGATCAAGGTGCTCCAGGACTGTCCAGCCCAGTCACCAGACATGAACATCATTGAGCATGTTTGGGGTAGGATGAAAGAGGATGCTTGGCAGACAAAACCAAAGAATCTTGATGAACTCTGGGAAGCATGTAAGACTGCATTCTGTGCTATTCCTGATGACTTCATCAATAAATTGTATGAATCATTGTTGAAACGCATGGATGCAGTCCTTCAAGCTCATGGAAGTCACACAAAATATTAAATATGGCTCTAATAGCGCCACAACTTCATTCACCAATGTTATGAACATATCTTTGTTTTAGAACAGAATTATTGGTTTGATTTTCACATTACTTTATGTGTGCGACAAAACTTTTGTCTTGCCAAAATCTGACCTTTCTGTGTTCATTAAATGATGAATATTTCAGCAGTGAAGCCAATTTATTTTCTTAACCAAAAAAACCGTTTGGGAGGGTTTCAGCTTTCATATGAGTCATTTCTAAAACCAATGAATGAATTTAAAGTCAGGTTATAAGCTTTTGATTCCACAACATGGATAAGCGACAGAACTTTTGTCAGGGACTATACAAGTTATGCACAGACTATGATGATTTATCATTGTCTGTGCAGTATGCAGCTTTTCTCCTTCCCCCTCTTCCCTCATTCAGCAGTTGTTAAGATGCTGCCTGAGGTAGGAAGGGGGAGGACGCTTTACAGCCCTATATCTTAGGATGGCACTTTTGTAGCAGAGGACTTTTCTAATACGTCCTTACTACTAATGCAGATATCTCAGGATCGGTTAGGGCTATGAAGATGATCTTGGATTAATTTTAAAGTAGATAATTTCATCTTTAAAATGATCTGTTGTTAAAATCCCTGTCGGGAATTGAGATCTGCATTTGGATCTTAATGCCGAATAGCGTTTTCACCAGCGAATAGCTCTGGATCTGTAAGACCCATTATGATGATCTTGGTATTATTTTAAAAATGAATTTCTCTTCTTAGCCCTAACCAATCCTGAGATATTGGCATTAGATACGTCCTCTGCTCCCAAAGTGCCATCCTGAGAGGAAGTATAAATACGTGGGTGGCAGGGAAAAGGTTAATAGTGGATGGTTAGGTTTTTATACATTGTAGGTGTGGTTAGACATTGCATAGACAAAGAGAAGGTGCGATTTAGTATAACATAACATGATTGGCTATAAAGTTGTCACATAAGTTTTAGCACATAACTGTTGGATAAGGCATGAAGAAGTTGTTTCATCCCATTATAGATGACCGTTTTCTGCAAGGAGGGGGATGAGCTCTGGGCAGCGCCTGAGAGAGGAATGTAAGATGGCTACAGGCACAAGCTGGCATCCTTCACTTTTTCCACCTTTTGTAAATTATATAATCTATAGCCAGGGTACATTAGGAGCTATCCCAGGTTTGCCACTCTCTTTCTAGCGAGTTTTCTTGCAAGCCAAATTATAAACTTTATAATCAAGTGGATACATAAACACAGCAATATTTGGAATATTCCCTGTAATATTCCCATGAACCATCTATCTAATCCCTTATACATTGTACAACCCCAATTCCAATGAATTGGTATGTTGTGTAAAACATAAAAACAGAATACGATGATTTGCAAGTCCTTTTCAACCTACATTCAATTGAATATACTACAAAGACAAGATATTTAATGATCACATGGATAAACTTTATTCATTTATTTTGAATTTGATGCCTGCAACACGTTCCAAAAAAGCTGGGACGGGCATGTTTACCACTGTGTTTCTTCACCTTTCCTTTTAACAACACTAAATAAGCATTTGGGAACTGAGGACACGAATCGTTGAAGCTCTGTAGGTGGAATTCTTTCCCATTCTTGCTTGATGTACATCTTCAGTTTCTCAACAGTCTCGGGTCTCCCTTGTTGTATTTTGCGCTTCATAATGCGCCACACATTTTCAATGGGAGACAGGTCTGGACTGCAGGCAGGCCAGTCTAGTACCCGCACTCTTTAATTACGGAGCCAAGCTGTTGTAACACGTGCAGAATGTGGCTTGGCATTGTCTTGATGAAATAAGCAGGGATGTCCCTGAAAAAGACGTCACGTGGATGGCAGCATATGCCCCCATACCTTCAGAGATGCTGGTTTTTGAACTTTGCGCTGATAACAATCCGGACAATTTGAAATGTGGACTCGTCAGACCACAGGACACTTTTCCACTTTGCATCAGTCCATCTCAAGATGAGCTTGGGCCCAGAGAAGCTGGCGGCATTTCTTGGTGGTGTTGATATATGGCTTTTGCTTTGCAAGGTAGAGTTTTTTTAACTTGCACTTGTAGATGTAGAGACCAACTGTGTTCACTGACAATCGTTTTCTGAAGTGTTCTTGAGCCCATGTGGTAATATCCATTACAGAATGATGTTGGGTTTTAATGTTGGTTTTCGGCCTTGCTGCTTACTTGCAGAGATTTGTCCAGATTCTCTGAATCTTTTGATGATATTATTTTGATGACTGTAGATGATGAAATCCCTAAATTCCTTGCAATTGTACGTTGAGAAAAGTTGTTCTTAAACTACTGGACTATTTGCTCACGCAGTTGTTCCCAAAGTAGTGAACCTTGCCCCTCCCTTGCTTGTGAACTACTGAGCCTTTCGGGGATGCTCCCTTTATACCCAGTCATGACACTTACCTGTTTCCAATGAACCTGTTCACCTGTGGAATGCTCCAAACAGGTGGTTTTTAAGTATTCCTTAACTTTCCCAGTCTTTTGTTGCTCCTGTCCCAGCTTTTTTGGAACATGTTGCTGGCATCAATTCAAAATGAGTGAATATTTGCAAAAAAAACAATAAAGTTTATCCGTTTGAACATTAAATATATTGTCTTTGTAGTGTATTTGTAGGATTTGCAAATCATCGTATTCTGTTTTTATTTATCTTTTACAGGACGTCCCAACTTCATTGGAATTGGGGTTGTACTATACATATAGTACATATATATTGAGCAATATGAATAATATCAAGCCTATATACTGTAATAATATAGGGCTAAATACAAAATGCGTTATCTGACTTTGTTGGTGAGAGGGCAGTGAAAATATCATACCAATGGTGGGCAGTGACATTTTTTGTTTTATATTTGAGGAGATTTATACCAACTTATCTCCACCACTTATAATGTTTTGAATAAGTCGATGTAACGTAACATTAACCAAATCTATTTTCTCCTTGATCTTGGGGCTCTTCTGCGATTATATATATCTTTTAAGTTCTTTTAGTGGATACTTTATGCCAGTTAACAATACGGACTCGGGTACCTACTCACCATATACTGTAGGATGGTAAAATTTCAGTGGATGATAGAGAAGTTGATATTCCATATTGTACAAGTCTAATTAGGAATACGTGTAAAGTTATCTCACTTTCTGTCTGTATTGGCTCCTTCGGGCCATCCTCTCAAAGGTTTACCTCTGTAGTGGGACCAATCAACCATTATTTGCTCTCTCCTAAAGTCTTTAAGGGGAATCTTAGGGGTCTATCTTTCCACAGGACCACAGAATCATCCGTGTTAGTCTCCATATCACTGCCAGGGGCAGTAACCTTTTTGCAATGGCTGGCATGAGTCCAGGTACTTTTTTTCCTTCCATTTTGACTGAAGTGGGTGTTGCCATGACTTTCTCACGTTTACTTTCACTCCTGTTTCAGGGAGTGTGAGCCTTTCATTTGTAAAGTGTCTGGAAAAGAACTATAGACATTATTGTGCACTTTTTTTCTCAATTCATTATGCAATGTCAACAAACTCTTTCAGTGTGTTATGTCGAGATTGTATCTGCTGAGTAAAGTACAGTCCTAGTTTTGGGTCACTACCAAAAAGCACCTCATAAGGTGGCAAATGTGTTTTCCTTATTTGGTGTGTACCCTACTGAGAATAGGGCCAGAAGGAGGCACTTGGTCCATGGCTCTACCCTGTCTCTTTTTGTATTTTCAGTTAGCTGATATAATTTAGTGCCTCCACTTTACCACTACTAGAGATGGTATAGGGCATAGAACACTTGCAGTATCCCCATGGCCCCCATTATTTCTATCATTACCTGTCCAGTGAAGTGAGTTTTATTATCAATTTCAATGGTCTCGGGGATCCCATAACTGCATACCACTTCTTTCAGTAGTTTATCTGCTGTTCCTTTTGTGGTGGCTTTCTGTATTGGAAATGCCTCAGGCCATCCTGAAAAGAGATCAGTTCTCATACCTTCCCACCTTTTGGTAACTGCATGTAGTTAACCTACAAACTCTGGAACAGGTACATGGACTTCGGGGTGTGTTTCTAAGGAACCTTTTACTTTTTAGCCTACATTGTGCCTGGCACATGTTATGCAGGCTTGCACATATCTAGCTGCAATGGTGCCAAAACCTGGAGCTACCCATCGTTTGTTCACCATGTCACACATGGCTGTTTTTGAGTGGTGTACTCGGGAATGAGCTGCTTGTGTCATCATTGGTAACAATGCTCTCGGTAAACATGCTCTCTTACCCCTTGCTATCATGCCTTGTTCATTTTTTGCTGTTCCCAAGTCGTCTTTTTTCTTCTGGGCCGGCTTGGTCCTGCAGTATTTTTAGAATCTGAAAAGAGAGTTACCTCTACTTTCTTTTGTATCATCAGCCATGACTTTGACTAAACTGTTTGGGTAGCAACAGGGCTTCTATCAGTTCTTGAACAGCCTGCAAATTCTTTATAGGCTTACTATTAAACATAAGGAAAGTTCTTGCTCTCCAGATAGGACCATAGTTGTGTGCTATAACAAAGGAATAGTGTGCTTGCCCTCAGCCATTTTACACTGTTTCTGTGAGTGCTTATAGCTTCTTGAACAGAGACATGTGGGTAATGGTTCTACTTGTTTTACCTCATGCTCAGTGACCATGGCATATCCGGTGTAGAATTTGCCATTCTTCCCAAATTGAGAGCAATCTACAAAGAATTCAAAATCAACGTTAGCAATAGGTTCATTTACATGACCAAACCCTACAGTTTCTTGTTGTATACAATGCATGTGTGTTCAAGTTGTTTGTGTCAGTATTCTCAATCCTGTTGCTTCATCTTTTAAGGTTACCTGCGAAGCGTCTACAGTTTCAGAAGTTCCCTAGATTGATACAATTAACAGCTGAAGAGGCCTATATAATACCTCACCTTCCTGACACAGCCACTGACTATTGTTCAATCCCTAGTTTGGCTTTGTATTCTGTTTGTCTTGTTTGTTTCATACTGACCCCCTTTCTTGTTTTTTGGACTCTCTTCTCTGCTGATTTTGCTTGTGACATGCCGTTTGGATTTTAGACCCTTAGCCTTGTTCTCTGATGTCCTCTCGTGGGCCTGACCCGTGCCTGTATGACTTGTCTCCTGCCTCCACTCTGGGTAAGTTAATAGTGGGTTTGTTTTGGTTTCAGCTAGTAGTGCGTTTATTATTGGTACATCCTTCTGTTTTGTGACAATTCAGATACCCAGATACAGTGAAAGTCTATCCGGCCTTGCGGCAGGCTCTGGTAAAAGCATCTGGGGGTCTGTCTTGACTCGCATAGCTTTGCTGGCTTTAAATAGTTGTCTCTACTGTTTGTTGTTGTCAACCAACTCCTGCTGTCACTTTTGTGAGGCCTTTCATCAAAACAATAACAGTTTGACTGTGGTCTCCCCCCCCCCCCCACTGAATCTATTGGTAACAGGGTAAAGGAATGTAGTGACGTGCAGCATGCAAAGGTTACATTAGGAGGCATAAATGAGGCACACTGTAGTCTGAGTTGTCCAACCATTTAAATGTGCTTAGGCTGGAACTGGGACAGTATACTATGTACTTTTGATTTGACTTCTATTACCCTGTGTTAACAGTGAGCTTCCCTCATGCATTCACAAGAATGATCTTATAGTTCAGTATGTCCAAAACTCAAAATCTGCATTAACAATTGTTTTGTCTCCTACATTTTCTAAATCTTGTTATAAACAATCATATTCATGTATCATTTCACTCTGCATGCTGCGGCTAGCAGAAATGCTTATCCCTCCCCCTTTCTCAATATAGAGGGAGTAAGAGTTTGCTTGTCAAGGACAAAGCAAGACGACCCAACAGTGGTTTTCATACAATCCCATACAAGTAAATTCAGTACTCTAGAACTTATACTCACTCCAGAATTACAAAAAATTCAATGAGGTTAGTAAATACTCAAAATCATCTCTATCAACATAGTAGGCAGAAGAAATTGAAGAGCGTTAAATAAGGGATCGAGTCAATCTCTTGAAAACCTTGACACTCACAAACTTTCACCATAACAAAAATTATAAATAGAGATGAGAGTATTTCTCAAAAGTTCGATTTGAAGTTCCAAAAAAATTTTCTTCGATCTGAATTAATTTGTGGCGAATATCACTAAAAAACACCTATTTCCTTGCTAGAGCCTGCATAGTGGTGTAGAACACTGTGCCTTGCAGTAATACACATAGGGAGCCTACTGTGGTAGTCAAACAATACTATGAGCCAGTATGACACGCACATGACAAGCGTCGCTCTTAGAACCACTGCACACGTCACTTATTTGGACAGTTACGAGGCCAAAACTGACCAACTAACTCAAGTGTGAGATCAGCCTTACTGGTCCATGTTAGTGCCAGGTAGAAAGAACTGTGCAAAGGCCCAACATCCTACTGTAGAGTAAAAGAGCGCACTCCTTTTACACCGTCATCTGTCGATTCCACATATATGTCTACAGTCATGTCCAAAAGTTTTGAGAATGATACAAATATTAATTTTTACAAAGTCTACTGCTTCAGTTTTTCTAATGGCAATTTGCATATACTCCAGAATGTTATAAAGAGTGATCAGCTTAACAGCAATTACTTGCAAAGTCAATATTTGCCTAGAAAATGAACTTTATCCCCCAAAACACATTTCAACATCATTGCAGCCCTGCCTTAAAAGGACCACCTAACATCGTTTCAGTGATTGCTCCATTAACACAGGTGTGGGTGTTGATGAGGACAGGGCTGGAGATCAATCTGTCATGATTAAGTAAGAATGACACCACTGGACACTTTAAAAGGAGGCTGGTGCTTGCCATCATTGTTTCTCTTCTGTTAACCATGGTTATCTCTAAAGAAACACGTGCAGTCATCATTGCACTGCACAAAAATGGCCTAACTGGGAAGAGTATTGCAGCTAGAAAGATTGCACCTCAGTCAACAATCTATCGCATCATCAAGAACTTCAAGGAGAGAGGTTCCATTGGTGCCAAAAAGGCTCCAGGGCGCCCAAGAAAGACCAGCAAGCGGCAGGACCGTCTCTTAAAAGTGTTTCAGCTGCGGGATCGGGCTACCGGCAGTGCAGAGCTTGCTGAGGAATGGCAGCAGGCAGGTGTGAGTGCATCTGCACGCACTGTGAGGCGGAGACTCTTGGAGCAAGGCCTGGTCTCAAGGAGGGCAGCAAAGAAGCCACTTCTCTCCAGAAAAAACATCAGGGACAGACTAATATTCTGCAAAAGGTACAGGGAGTGGACTGCTGAGGACTGGGGTAAAGTCATTTTCTCTGATGAATCCCCTTTTCGATTGTTTGGAACATCTGGAAAACAGCTTATTCGGAGAAGAAGAGGTGAGCGCTACCACCAGTCTTGTCTCATGCCAACTGTAAAGCATCCTGAAACCATTCATGTGTGGGGTTGCTTCTCAGCCAAGGGAATCGGCTCTCTCACAGTCTTGCCTAAAAACACAGCCATGAATAAAGAATGGTACCAGAATGTCCTCCAAGAGCAACTTCTCCCAACCGTCCAAGAGCAGTTTGGTGCTCAACAATGCCTTTTCCAGCATGATGGAGCACCTTGCCATAAAGCAAAGGTGATAACTAAATGGCTCAGGGAACAAAACATAGAGATTTTGGGTCCATGGCCTGGAAACTCCCCAGATCTTAATCCCATTGAGAACTTGTGGTCAATCATCAAGAGACGGGTGGACAAACAAAAACCAACAAATTCAGACAAAATTAAAGCATTGATTCTGCAAGAATGGACTGCTATCAGTCAGGATTTGGTCCAGAAGTTGATTGAGAGCATGCCAGGGAGAATTGCAGAGGTCCTGAAGAAGAAGGGTCAACACTGCAAATATTGACTTGCTGCATTAACTCATTCTAACTGTCAATATAAGCTTCTGTTACTCATAATATGAATGCAATTATATTTCTGTATGTGATAAAAACATCTGACAAACACACATAAAAACCAGAGGGCAGCAGATCATGTGAAAATATAATATTTGTGTCATTCTCAAAACTTTTGGCCATGACTGTACAGAGTGGCAAGGTGACATAATTTGGAGTTGGCAGTGACAGAGTGCGGAGGTGGCAGAAGCATGAGTAGGCCACAGAGTGACAAGGTGATATAATGTGCAGGTAGAAACATCCTTAGGAGGCCATACAGTGACCCAGTGGAAGAGTGTGGTGAGGCAGCTTGGATTATTTAATCTGCTGCATCAGGCATTGGTGGGTGGAAATCCTGGCTGATCCACACCTGATTCATCTTCACAAAGGTCAGTCTCTCCAAATTTTGGGTGGACAGGCGAGTTCTCCTTAGGGCAACTATGGCCCCCGCTGCACTAAACACCCGCTCTGATGCCACACTACTGACCTGGCAGGATAGCTTTTCTAGGGCAAACTCGGCCAGTTGCGGCCACAAATACAGTTTGGCTGCCCAGTAGTCCAGCGGATCTTCCATGATGGGTGGCAGGGTGCAGTCTGAGTATGCCACCACCTGCTGGTTCAACTTCTGCTCTGTGTCTAGCTTCTGATGAGCAGCTTCTTCACTATGCGGCTGAAGAAAGCTGCTCATTAGTGACTCACGCTGCTGCTGATGGAGTCGATACTGCTCCTGCCACCCCCACCCCCTCCCACAACTGCCATGCCAGTGCAAGTTGAGCACTCAGGGCCCCCCCGGTCGGATATGCGAGAGGATGAACGATGGCACAGATAGGCAGCAGCCAACTTGCTACATAGCATGTCTCTATAGTAGTTCAGTTTGTCCTACCTCTCAGCGGGTGTAAAAAAGGCACCCATTTTTCCCCGGTAGCGAGGGTCTAACATGGTGGAGAGCCAGTAGTCATCCCTCTGCCGAATGGTGACAATTCGGCTGTCACTGTGCAAGGAAGTCAGCATGCATTGGGCCATTTGCGCAAGTGACTCCGAGGGACTCCCTGCATCCATCTCCACTGTATACTGCCACGGTGTGTCTGGGTCATCTGCCTCATCCTGCTCATCTCCTTCTGGCTGTTCTGGTTGCTCCTGCTCCTACTTCACCCATTTGGCTACACATTGTTTGTGCTTCTCATGTCGTCCTCCTCCCCCTCCTCCAGTTCAGCCTCCACAGGGCTCATGTGGCCTTGAGATGTAGACGCCACATCTCCAGTCCCCTGACCAGCCAGATTGAAAAGCATCTTTTCAAGGATGTGAATAAGTGGAATGACGTTGTTTATTCCGTAGTCCTGGCGACTGACTAGCAAAGTGGCCTCCTCAAAGGAAACTAGCAAACGGCAGGTGTCACGCATGAGCTTCCACTAGCTAACGTTAAAGTTACACAGGGATGTAGCTCTGTCTGCTTGGATCATCAAGAAATCATTTATGGCTTTTTCTCTGTTCATATAGTCGATCCAACATATGGAGGTTTGAATTCCAACGGGTGGAAACATCGCATATCAGCCTATGTTGTGGGAGGCCGTTCTGCCGCTGCAGCTCAAGACGGGTGTGCTTGGTGGTGTACGAGTGGCTGAAGTGCATGCAAAGTTTCCTTGACGTTTTTGGGTTGTCTTGCAGGTGGGTGGAACACTTAAGGAAACAACAGGGCGCATGGCTCAGCCCTCCTTGATGCAGCGCCGACACCATGTTCTTCCCGTTGTCGGTCACCATTGTTCCAATTTTAAGTTCTCTTGGAGAAAGTCAGGTTTCGATTTCTTGATTGAGAACACGGAGCAGTTCCTCCCCTGTGTGACTTTGTTCGCCCAGGCAAACGAGGTGTAGGACAACGTGACACCGTTGTGCCCTGCACATGTGGTATGGTGGAGGAGCATTGTGAATTGTCCCTGCAGTGGAGGCTGAGGAGACAGTGGAGGATGAGGCGTACATTGTTGCAGGACCAATGGCGTGAGAACGTGGAGGCAGAAGCTCCGTCACCTGTCCAAGTTGCTGGTGTGTCTGGTCAGGCACCACATTAACCCAGTGGGCTGTAAATTACATATATTGTCCTTGACCATAGTTACAGCTCCACATGTCGGCGCTGCCATGCACTTTGGCAGACACCGACAGGCTCAAGGACTGACCCACCTTCTCCTTTATATTTGTGCATTGCTGGTACTGCCTTCTTGGCAAAGAAATGATGGCATGGGACTCTCCATGAAAGGTGCAGAGTCCACCAAGTGGAAAGGGACTGCAGCACCAGCAACTTGGACAGGAGCACGTTCAGCTTGTGCAGTGTTGGATGAGTGCACGCATACTGTTGTTTTTTAGATATAGATTCTGTGATCAGTTACTGACGCAATAATTGACTAGGAGGAGGGGGAGCAGGAGCATCACGATCAGTAGATGATGGGAAAGACACACAGCTTTCTTCAGCTGAGGTGGTGGAGCCTTGACTGCCTGAAATGGGGTGCATGCCACTTGGTGCCGCAGCGGTTGCTGGACCACCACATTGGAGCCACGGCTCTCCCAGGCCACTTTATGGTGACGCTGCATTTGTTGACGCAGGAGTGTGGTGCCAACATTGGCACCCTGGCCACGCTTCACCTTCTGCCCACAGATTGAACATTATGGCCTCCCCCGGCAGCTTTACAAAAAATTGCCACACCGCCGAGTAGTTGATTTTACCCCCAACACTCCGCACTAACTGACTGCTATTGCCACTGCTTCCGTGAACCACTGCTTTCCGGGCAGGTAGGCTGCTGTGAAGCGGGTGATCTACCCCGGGCATGTTTAGCTCCCGACCTCACACTGCTGCCACCCTGCTGACTCCGTCTGCCTCATGCGCAAACTGCAACCCTCTTCTCCTAATGACGATGAGGCCCCTTCGTCACCCGATTACGATCGGCTACATCGTCATCCACTACTGTCTACAGGTCACTGATGTTCTCCTCAACACCAGCTCCCACGCCACTCTCCTCATAACTACCTGCCTGACTACCGCAGGAAGCAGCAGATGTCTCCCTCACATCTTGGCTGAGCAGTAGCTGCTGACTGTTCTTCAGTACCACCTCCTCACTGTACAGTGCATCTGGGCCCACAGCATACAGTACTTCTCTAGCTGAGTGAACAGAAAAGGACAGAGGCAGGTTGAGGACAGGTGAGGGCACAGGGCCTGCTGCCGGGCCATGCCAACTAAGGGTTGTGTCTGATGAACCCACCGACTCTTGGCTATAGGTGTCTGATATGGCTTGGGATGAATTGGATGACCGAGTCAACCTATCTACAACCATTGGGTTGCTGATTAAGACACGACCTCTACTTGACACTGGGAGCTCAGGCCTCTGTAACTGACCCGTGCTGCCACGCCCCCTTACTCTGCTGCGACCTGTGCCTGCGGCAGAAACATTTAGGCCTGCGGCCCCCCGCTGTGCATGGCCTCTTGCTTCTCTGTTTGACATACTGTTCGATGAAAAAACGTATTTGGAAAGCGCAAAAAGGCCTGTTATTTTCTACTTTGAAGAGAACGGCAAATAAGCCCCTTATTTCCTCCCCCACTAATGAACACCATTAAGAAAAACGTAATAAAGGCAGAGATTTGTGGCTCAGAATTATTGAATTATTGTCAATTTTGTATTGATAAATGGACAGCAACTTTATACTGGTAACAAAATGGCGAATATGGTCCTCTTTATGGCTTTACACACTAATGAACACTTTTAAATAAGTGATAACCGCTAAGAATTATTGAATTATTATTGACAATACTGTTTTTAAAAATGGCCTGCAACTTTATATTGGTAACAAAACGGCGAATATGGTCGTTATGTCTTTCCCCACGTTAAAGGCGTTTATTACAGATAAATGCAGATATTATTTTCTGATTCAATTTTCTTTGGCACAGTAGTACTGACTAATGTTATGCTGTGGAAGAACAGTGAATAAGCCTCTTATAATATACGCCTTGAAAAAGACGTTTATTACAGATAAGTGCAGATATTATTGGATGATTCACTGTTTTTTGCTGTACTGCACTGCAAAAGGCTTGTTGTGTTCCACCTTGAAGACACGGGTATGAGTAATGAACAGCAGTATAATGGCAGTGAGTGCAATGTTAATTATGCTGCAAATTCTTGCTGTAAATCAGTCTGCAACCACCCCAAATTCTTCTCTCAATTCCTCACTATCCTTCCCCTACACTTTTAATCCTTTTTACCTGAACTTCTGTTTTCTAAGTCTTTCCCTAGCTCCTGCCGACGTCTGTCCCTACAGTAAGAGCGATGTGGAATGACTGTACCTAAAATTGCCTAGGGTTTTTATAGGGATGTGACATCACAGGGCCGGCTGGCTGCTGATTAGCTGCACGCTTGGCATTGTGGGTGATCCCTCGCGCCCAGAGTCCCTTCCCCCTTGTCTTAACATGTGCGGTGGCCATTTTATAAAAAATGTGATTCGATGCATCGAAGCGTGAGGAATTCCGGAATCGTGGCGAATCGAAGATTTCGTGAAATTCGGATCGAATTCTACTGCAGCTTCCATTCGCTTATCTCTACTCCCAACATATGACCTCATTTTGGAATCTAGACTCTTCAATAAATTAATCAAGGGGTATAGTGAGCATTTTGACCCCACAGGTGATTGGGCAGTAGATTTGGAACATGACCTATTCTCCCATAAAATGTGGCTTTAACCCAATTTTTTTCATTTCCACAAGGGGTTAAAGTAGAAAATGCACTTGGTTTGTAAAGCAATTTCACTCGTCTACGGAAATGTTCCACATATTGATTTTAACTTCTGTATTGGCACAAAGCAAGATTCAGAAGGGACAAGATGCTATTTGCAGGGCAGATTTTGCAGAAGGAGTTTTCAGATACCATGTTGTATTTGCAATGCCCCTGAAGTACCAACTAATGTCCTCTGTTTGGAAACTAGACCCCTTTAGAAATGTATCAAGGGGTGTATTGAGTATTTGGACTGCACAGGTATTACATGAATTCATTTTCTAGAAATTGATGAACAACATAGGTTGAAAGGCAAATCTGTGTTGAGTACATAATGGTATCAAGGAGGTGAGATACCAGGGCAAATAAATTATTAAATTAATGATTGATGTATGTGTGGTACAATCTGAAGCACTTCTACATGCTCAGACCAGGTTTTTCAGGGCACTGATAAATGTTGTCTTTTTTTATCCTCCACTTTTTTTGGGTCTTCCCTTTCTTTGCAGTTTGTGGGACTTCACTTGGAAAGTTTTGCCCTGGTACAATACGGGCACCTTCAGTTCGAGAGGTACTGGGTCCCTGCTCTTTGTGGTCCCTAAATATCAGGGTTGATACTCCTGAAACTGACGGAATGTTCCTGTCCTGCCTGCATATTGTGATGGAATGTAAGCTTTATAATGCCAGGAAGCAGTCTGGATTGGGGACAGTGATACTGGTACCACAAGTAGAGACAGGGGTGTTGCTGTTACCATGAATTGTGATCAGTTCATTGACATGTCTCCTTGTCCTTATACTCGACCAACAGGATGTTTTCATTGAAGACTTCCTACTATCACTGTTTCTGAGTGGTTGATCAACTTGTGCCTCTCTGATTTTTTTGGTCACTGTCCCACAAGCTGCAGTTTGTCTGGAATGGAGGCATCTAAATACTGGGATACTGGTGTAGAAGTGTAGAAGTTATTCACATATAGGTGATAACCTTGGTTCAACAGTGGGTGCAGCAAATCCCACACTATTTTCCCACTAAGTCCCAAGATTCTGGAGGCTCAATTCTTGTGTCCCTTCTCTCATAAACCGTAAACTTGTGGGTATGCCCTGAGCTGCTCTCTCACAGTTTTTACATTTTAATTCCATACTGTGCCCTCTTACTGGACAGGTATTGGTGAAGTTTAAGCCTCCCTTTGAAACTGATCTGGGACTCCTCTTTTTGCAATGTTCTAATCAGGGATGTTCTAATCAAATTTGGTGCTAAAGTGGTCAATGTCTGGGATGATTCTAAATAGTCAGGCATAACTACACCCCCCCTGATCATCGGCAGTAATAGTGCTATGTATAGCACCAATCACTGCTGGTTGACAGCTTACCTGCTAGCACAGATCATTTTATCTATGCTGGCAAGCTGCTATTGGCCGATCATATTTGATAGGCCAATAGCGGCGATCGGCGTTGTTGGGAGGGAATGATTCCCCCCCCCAGACATGGTGCCTGGATTGTCTGCTGTCATAGACATCAGCAATCCTTTACTGGTCACCGTTGCACTGTACTTTTATAGAGCGTTGTCATAAGACCTCAGCTGCTGCACCATAATAGTACAACGCATGTCGCCTAGGGGTTAAACTCTCTGGTTTATAATTACCACATTTGCCTTATGCCAGTCCCTTGGCACTGTATCAGTCACTAGTGAATCCCTAAAATAACGATAGGGGTACAGCAATGATTGGATTGAATTCTTTATGTACTGGTTAATGTAATTCATCTGGACCAGGAGCCTTGCTCACGTTTATTTTGTCTAGCTTGGCTTGGTCAATTTCTATGTTTATCCAGTTTAGTATATTGGTCGATGTATATCTCTGGTGACTAACTCTCCATTTCCATCATTTAGGGGACATACCTGTTCTGACCTTTTGTGTTTTTTGTTTTTTTTTTTTTTTTTTTGCATTTATTTACAGCATTTAAATAATTTTTTGGGGGTTGGTTTTGTTTTCCTTAGCCACCTGCTTTTCATTATGTATTGTAGCTTATTTTATTTCCCCTTTACAGATTTTATTTTATTGTCATTCCCAAAGGGTACCGCTGACCCTTCAGATTTATATTTTCAATTGTCCGTTTTTTTTATTGTTTATTGCCCTTTTAACCATTTCTGTAAGCCATATGGGGGGGGGGGTTAATTTTAAGACATTTTAACTTGTTCCCTATTTATATACATTTTGCTATGAAAATGAACAAATGAAAGTCAGACATTGCTTTTCAACCATGGTTCAACAGAATTTTTAAAAAAAGAAAACTAATGAAACAGGCCTGGACAGAAATGATGGTACCCTTAACTTAATATTTTGTTGCACAACCTTTTGAGGCAGTCACTGCAATCAAACGATTCCTGTAACTGTCAATGAGACTTCTGCACCTCTCAACAGGTATTTTGGCCCACTCCTCATGAGCAAACTGCTCCACTTGTCTCGGGTTTGAAGTGTGCCTTTTCCAGACAGCATGTTTCAGCTCCTTCCAAAGATGCTCCATAGGATTTAGGTCAGGGCTCACAGAAGGCCACTTCAGAATAGTCCAATGTTTTCCTCTTAGCCATTCTTGGGTGTTCTTAGCTGTGTGTTTTGGGTCATTATCCTGTTGCAAGACCCATGATCTGCGACTGAGACCAAGCTTTATGAAACTGGGCAGCACATTTTTCTCTAGAATCCCTTGATAGTCTTGAGATTTCATTGTACCCTGCACAGATTCAAGACACCCTGTGCCAGATGCAGCAAAGCATCCCCAGAACATACCAAGAGCCTCCTCCATGTTTAACAGTAGGGACAGTGTTCTTTTCAAGATATGCTTCATTTTTCCGTCTGTGAACATAGAGCTGATTTGCCTTGCTAAAAATTTCGATTTTTGTCTCATCTGTCCATAGGACGTTCTCCCAGAAGCTTTGTGGCTTGTCAACATGTAGTTTGGCAAATTCCAGTCTGGCTTTTTTATGATTTGTTTTCAACAATGGTGTCTGCACGGATGGTGCGATCTGACACTGATGTTCCTTGAGCTTGAAGTTCACCTTTAATCCCTTTAGAAGTTTTTCTGGGCTCTTTTTTTACCATTCGCATTATTTTTCTCTTTGATTTGTCATCAATTTTCCTCCTGCGGCCACGTCCAGGGAGGTTGGCTACAGTCCCATGGATCTTAAATTTCTGAATAATATGTGCAACTGTCACAGGAACATCAAGCTGCTTGGAGATGGTCTTGTAACCTTTACCTTTAACATGCTTGTCTATAATTTTCTTTCTAAACTCTTTCCTTCGCTTCCTCTGGTCCATGTTGAGTGTGGTACTCACAATGTCACCAAACAGCACAGTGAGTATCTGTAGCCCTATATACAGGCCCACTGACTGATTACAAGATTGTAGACACCAGTGATGCTAATCAGTGGACACACCTTGATTTAACATGTCCCTTTGGTCACATTATTTCCAGCAGTACCATCATTTCTGTCCAGGCCTGTTTCATGAGTTTTCTTTTTTAAAAAAATTCTGTTGAAGCATTGTTGAAAAGCAATGTCTGACTTTCATTTGTTTATTTTCATAGAATTTTTATATATTATTACTTTTGTCAGATTCAAGTTATCTCTGTGACCATTGTGGGTTTTTTTTTCATTAAATGAGGGGTACCAACAATTTTGTCCACGTATGTACGTAGTCAACATAGATTTAAATGTCTCCCACTAAAAAAGCTGTCCAGGATAAAACTTATTTTTCAAAATTAGGCAAGGAGAGGTTAAAATAAAAAAAAATAAAAAATCATACTCCCCTGTTCTCGGTGCACCTCTCTGACCTAATTTAAAAAAAGAAGAAAAAAAAATATCTTGGACAGCCCCTTTAACTTCTGTATCACTATATTGCAATAGCTGCTTCCAGTCTATTTCATGAAGTGCAGTTGTTAATCTGTGAATATTGCCTTTTTTTTTTTTTTAAATTGAGGGGTTTAGGATTATTTCAGGAGTGCAGTTTTAAGAATGGGGTGATTTATGGAGGTTTCTATTATAGAGGACATTAAACGCCCCTTCAGAACTGAACTGGGCCCATGAACAATGGGTTTTGGAAATGTTTTTGAAAAGTTTGGAAAATTGCTGTTTGACTTGTAAGTATCATATTATTTGGGAAAAAAATAACAGGGTGATTAATGTTTGATGCCAACATAAAGCAGAGATATGGTAAATTATATGTATGAAGTAATTTGGGAATTATGAATGACTATATGAAAGACATGTAATTTCAAATTTTGAAAATTGCATATTTTTTTTTTTTTTAATATTCATCAAATTTCCTAATTTTCATAAAGAAACACGAAACAGATTAACCAAAATTTACTTCTGACACGAGAAAATGTTCTCAATCACTTTGAGAAGTTTAAAAGGGTTGTCCAGGCAAAAATGTACAACCCTTTTAACGTTTAAATCAGCTGGGGGCAGCTTCCTATGACTAAGGGGTCTTACACCTTGAAACACGTAAGCTAGTATGTGGACCTGGGATTTTTTGTAAGTGATTGTTACTTTTTATCTATGAAGATTAAAAGTAAATTTTTATTAATTCGTATTTTTTTGGATGGTTTTGTCGGTTGCTGGAAACCCTTTAGTTTTTTTTTGTGTGTATTCTTAAGGGATTAATCGTTGCTGTGATCATATAGATGTGTGAAGCATGTCTCAGCAATTCCCAAAGAACTGCTTAAGGGTAAGGTCCAACATTGTGGAAAAGCTGTTTTTTTTTGTTTTTTTTTGTTTTTTTTGGTCCAAACCAGAAGTAGATTGAGCAGAAGGGAGAAGTATAAGTGCTTCCTTTTATATTTGTCATTGCTTCTATAGCCATTGAAGGGTTTGGCTAAAAATAAAAATATGTGATTAAAAAAAAAAAAAAAAAAAAAGTAGCAGAAAAAAAAACAACTTTTTTATTGCAGATTTTTTAATTTATTGATCAAATGAAAATTGCTGGCACATATCACTGATGCCTTATGTATATTTTAACCCTTTAGCGATCTATCACATTTTTGTCTTTCACCAGTAATATTTTATCCATCTCTACAATTCCAACTTTAATAACTTTTTAAATTTAGTTCAGTGTAGCTTTGAGACCTTGTATTTTGTGGGTAAAAAGACTTTTTTATCAGTTTTTATTACATTTTATTTTTGAGGTGAGATGAACAGAAAGCGTTAATTCCGGCATCTGAATTTTACCGTTGATGGTGTTCATCATGTAGAATAAATAATGCACTAATTTTGTTTTGGGCATTGCTATGGGTGTAATAATTCCAATTGTGTGTTTTAAGTTTTCTCTGTAAAACAACTTGGGTGCTGTGGCTAAATGGCAATCTTTCTTTCTGATTGATAATGGGTGGTGACATCATGAACCAAGATCCATGGTACCCCTCCTAAAAAAATAAAATTCTCCTCTCCCTGCACAATGTCAGCTGTATGCGTACTCCTGCCTACTGGTTGAAGTGAAGCTGAGATTATGTGCAGCTGCACTTTAACCAATGATATCTCAAGATCATGATGGGCTATAGAGTTAGAGCTATTTAAAGTGACTACTTCCTCTGCATTTCACTGAACATGTCCTTCCCAGAGTAATATATAATGTACTTTGTTCAAACCCCGAGCTGGATTCGTTTAGAACTGTGCGGTCTTAATTCCACTAGTATAAAAAGAGGAATTCATCCTATGTGGTGCAGTTGTGACAAGAAGTTATTAATGGTCCACCCAATGTGTTTTGTGCAGTGGCGTAAATACTGGGGTAGCAGCGGTAGCGGCTGCCACAGGGTCCGGGACATTAGGGGGCCCTGCAGGCCCCTGATGTGTGGTTTTTTTTTTTTTTGTTTTTTTTTAATAGGCCGTTACCCCGCTCCTGCTCACAGCCATCTGCGATTCCCATTCAGTGGAGGTGGCTGTGAGCAGGAGCGGGGATCAGTAAGTAAGGCCGCGGGCCGGCAAACCCCACAAACACTGCTATCATTATACTCTGGGGTCTTTTCAGACCCCAGAGTATAATGATTGGAGGCCCAGGGGAGCTGAGGTAACATAAAAAAAAACAACGTTACTTACCTCTCCTGCGCTCCAGCACGCTTTGGACCTCCCTGTTGATGTCCCAGACGTCACCGTGGGCCAGGCCGACGTCATTGCGTTGCTGGCTCACATGACATCTGGTCCAGCATTGAAGAAGGCCGAAAGTAGTGGGGAGTGGTCGGAGCCAGTGAGCGGTAAGTAACACAGTTTTTTGTTTGTATCCTCCCCTGGGTCTCCGAATATTATACTCTGGGGTCTGAAAAGACCTCAGAGTATAATATTTGTTCATGGGTTGTCCACTGTGGGGCATAATAGTGTGTGCAGGGGCCACTATGGGGCATAATACTGTGTGCAGGGGCCGCTATGGGGCATAATACTGTGTGCAGGGGCCACTATGGGGCATAATACTGTGTGCAGGGGCCACTATGAGGCATAATACTGTGTGCAGGGGCCACTATGAGGCATAATAGTGTGCAGGAGGCCAGTATGGGGCATAATACTGTGTGCAGGGGCCGCTATGGGTCATAATAGTGTGTGCAGGGGCCACTGTGGCACATAATAGTATTTGCAGGAGCCACTATTGGGCATAATAGTGTGTGCAGGGGCCACTGTGGGGCATAATAGTGTGCGCAGGGGCCACTATGGTGCATAATAGTGTGTAGGGACCACTATGAGACATAATAGTGTGTGCAGGAATGCGGTTTGTGCAGGGGAGTTGGGGGCATGTCAAATATTCGCCTGGGGTCCCAGCCATTCCTAGTTACGCCACTGGTGCTGTGTGTCATTCTCATTTTTTTTTAATTTTTTTTTTATTTAGGCTTCTGCTAGACTTTCATCAGCTGTGTCATGAACAGACTTCAGTAAATGCTTTGAACACACAAAGTATGGCAGGAGATTACAGTAATGATGAAGATGAGATAGATTGTGAAAGAGTGCCATCTTCTACCCAGCAATCCATGGAAATTCCACTATCCCCACCAACCGCACACAACAGCATTCTTCCTCCAGGTATTTCACAACAAATTGAGCCCCACGTATGAATGTTAGAATGAAATAAAAAATTAAGTTGATGTTCATATGCAACCAGTAGGGCTGGGTAATTCCTGAAGTTAAATAGATTAATTCACCCTGTGGGGTCCTGACAATTCTGTCGGAAATCACTAAAAGTAATGTCACCAAAAATGACCTACTTAAACCAAGTTTTTATGTTACATATATGTTTCTTACAAATTTGATAATGCATATTACCCATATCATTACATATACAAGAGTATAGTTATGGGTCAAAATATAAAAACACAAACACATATATGTAATCTCAAATAATTCATTTTATTTATTCAACAATTTAACTGCACTATTGTTAAAACATTAATTAAAATTTATGAGCGGTGGAGGTCATGGCGACACCCAAGGTTCATACACATACACACGTGGAAAAAAATTGTTGGTACCTACCCCTCGTTTAATGAAAGAAAAACCCACAATGGTCACAGAAATAACTTGAATCTGACAAAAGTAATAATATATAAAAATTCTATGAAAATGAACAAATGAAAGTCAGACATTGCTTTTCAACCATGCTTCAACAGAATTTTTAAAAAAAGAAAAAAGAAAACACATGAAACAGGCCTGGACAGAAATGATGGTACCCTTAACTTAATATTGTGTTACACAACATTTTGAAGCAATCACTGTAATCAAACGATTCCTGTAACTGTCAATGAGACTTCTGCACCTCTCCACAGGTATTTTGGCCAACTCCTCATGAGAAAACTGCTCCACTTGTCTCGGGTTTGAAGGGTGACTTTGCCAGACGGCATGTTTCTGCTCCTTCCAAAGATGCTCAATAGGATTTAGGTCAGGGCTTATAGAAGGCCACTTCAGAATAGTCCAATGTTTTCCTCTTAGCCATTCTTGGGTGTTTTTAGATGTGTGTTTTGGGTCATTATCCTGTTGCAAGACCCATGACCTGCGACTGAGACCAAGCTTTCTGACACTGGGCAGCACATTTCTCTCTAGAATCCCTTGATAGTCTTGAGATTTCATTGTACCCTGCACAGATTCAAGACAACCTGTGCCAGATGCAGCAAAGCAGCCCCAGAACGTAAGAGCCTCCTCCATGTTTCACAGTATGGACAGCATATATATCACAATAATTTATATGTGAGGGACATGCTTAGCACAGTGTGGAAATGTATTACATATACAAAAAAATTCCTTCATAATACATATATATTGGCAGATAATAGGCAGTGTAAGTGGCATCAATTATAAACTATTTGATCCACGCTGTACCATGGACTCACCCCACAAAAAGCACCAAACATCAGTTTATAACTGTTAGGAGAATAAGTCATTGAACAATAATGGTCATCCACGGCCAGCTAAATCAGGAGTTTTATATATATAGATATACAGTGGGGGAAAAAAAAAAAGTATTTAGTCAGCCACCAATTATGCAAGTTCTCCCACTTAAAAAGATGAGAGGCCTGTAATTGACATCATAGGTAGACCTAAACTATGAGAGATAAAATGAGGAAACAAATCCAGAAAATCACAAGGTCTGATTTTTAAATAATTTATTTGCAAATTATGGTGGAAAATAAGTATTTGGTCACCTACAAACAAGCAAGTTTTTCGGCTCTCACAGACCTGTAACTTCTTCTTTAAGAGGTTCCTCTGTCCTCCACTCATTACCTGTAGTAATGGCACCGGTTTGAAATTATCAGTATAAAAGACACCTGTCCACAACCTCAAACAGTCACACTCCAAACTTCACTATGGTGAAGACCAAAGAGCTGTGGAAGGACACCAGAAACAAAATTGTAGACCTGCACCAGGCTGGGAAGACTGAATCTGCAATAGGCAAGTAGCTTTTTTTTCCCCCACAGTATATAGATAGATAGATAGACAGAGAAGGGGAGAGATACATTAGCATATGTGTGCCTTTTAGTGTCAAAAGTCAAATGTCTGCATAACATATTAAAACACAGTCTTATATCATAGTCACTTATAGGAAACAGTGGATGGTTAAACACGCATAAAGAAGATTACGATATATGAATTTATCAGTTCAAACGTTGGTCATGAACTAGTGATCTAAAGGGCAGAATGTTATCTGTGGTTTTCCAGGACGTCCTTCATGACAGCACCACAGTAGGTTGCCCTCTTGACCTTTGAGCAGGACAATAAATTAGAGAGGTTAAAGGTCCCCAACCTACCTCCCCTCTCCAGTGTTCTTCCTGTCCCTCTGAGGCAGGACGTGGAGAGGATTCTCTTACCTTGTCAGGAAGGCGGATCGAGGGTCTCTGTCTGCCCTCCTTTACAACTCCCTGGTCCGTGGCCAGCACCCCTCGGGGTAGGGGTCCCCTAGCCAGGGTGTCCAGGGGCAGTTTCAGGAGTTCCTCTGCTCCCTGGGCCCCCATGTGTTCAGCAGCCGCTCCCCTCTCTGGGGTTCTCGTCCTGCCTGCCGGTGTTCCCCGCTCTGCTCTGCGCATTCCGGTCGCCGTATGACATCATCATGTGACCGGAAGTGTCGCGACTGCCATCTTGGAGGTGGCATACTAAGGATAGGCAGGTTGGAGTGCGGAGGCTGCGGCGTCGGGCAGATGGGGCGGTGCACCAGCGGTACCTCCTACTGCTCACCTGCCTGTGAGTGAGTAGGACAAATGGTGAGTAGGACGCCACAGCAATGTGGCCTTCCTGATACTGTGTGTTACAACTGTTTAACTTTGTTGTAATGGAGCAGAGAAAGGAGGGAACAGGCCCAGGGGCATGTAAGTACTGCTGTGCAAGGGGGCTTGCCACTGTTTATTGAATTGTGGTGTTCTTAGACTAGCTTTGTTGTGTTTTTTAGGATAAAGAGATTCCACAGAAATCTGACTTTAAAAAATGTAGGAAATGTGTTAATTGTGCCAAGCCCCTGCCAGATGCATATAAGAAGCATATATGTCAGGACTGTCTGACTAAACTGATTAAAGATGAAACACCTGCCTTTATGTCTAAGTTAAGGACACTAATCAGAGACTAAGTAAAAAGCTCTTTTTCCTCCCTGCTCCAGTCGCAGAAACCTGTGTCTGAGAAAGAACCTCCCATCAAAAGACCATGGCTGGTTTCTGATCTTCCCCTGAGCTCTCATATGAGTACTAAGGGGTCCGATTCAGAGGAAGAGTACTTCTATCTCTCTGAGGGGGAATTAGAAGAAGAGGAGAGCTTAGTCTTGTCTGAATGGGAGGACGCAGAGAAACTGTTATTTATCCCTAGGGAATTTAAAAATCGTCTGCTTTTTAATCCCGAGAATTCCAGATTATGGGATCAGCTACCCGAAGTAGATATTCCGGTAGATAAAGGACCCTATGGAGAGAAAGGCAGACAGTCTGCTTAAAAAATCATTGGAGTCCTCATCCGCCATTATTTCCACTAACGTAGCAGATACCTCCATCGCCAGATCCATGTTTCTCTGGCTGGGTCAACTAGAAGAGCATTTTAAGAAGGGAACCTATAGGTAAGAGATCTTGAGCTCCATCCCCCTCTTGAAACAGTCAACAGGGTTTGTGGCAGATGCCTCAGCTGAAACAGTCTGTTTTGCTGCCAGAAACACAGCACTGTCAAACTCCACTAGAAGGGCCTTATAGGTGAAAATGTGGTCAGGAGACACGGCTTCAAAGAACAAGCTTTGTAATATCACCTTTACCGGGGGTTTTCTGTTTGGTCCTGTTCTGGATAACATCCTTGAAAAGGCAGGGGATAGGAAAAAGAATTTTCCTGAGGAAAGAGTTAAAAGGCAGTCCTTTCAGAGAAACCGCCAGTTTCCCTCTACCACCTCCACTTCCTATAAAGGGAAGGGGAAAACTGGTTGCTGGAGCTATCCAAAAGGAGGTAAGGGCCGAGAGTTGTTTTTTAACCCCAACAACCCTGGCCCTTTAGGGAGACAATGACGCCAGCTCAGTAGGAGGAAGATTGGCGGCCTTTTCCAACCAGTGGTCTCGTTTCACTTTGAACCCATGGGTATTAAATACCCTAGCAGAAGGCTACAGGATAGAATTTCCGGAGCTTCCTCCAGAAAAATCTGTGCTCACCTCCTTCCCATCCCAGAATTTACAGCAAGCCCTCCTTCTGGACATAAGAAAACTGTTGCACCTAATTGCGATTTTCCCCATCCCAAAGGAAGAATATTTCAGGGGCCATTATTCCAGGCTCTTCTTAATAAAAAAAAATCAAACGGTTCTGTTATCGAAACCCAAACTGGGTTCAAAATCCTGATTGTCAAGTGGTGCCAAATTATTTATAATCCATATTGATATATATATTGTGAGCTCACAGAGAAAGAGCTAGCTTGACACACTCAGTCGGTGTTAAGCAAGTTGTGTTTATTAAAAACATAGCATAAGCTTTTATAGAGAACAGTAAATAATTATTATAACAGAGCATGCGTGAAAACTGGCAAACCTGATTGACCATTGGCGGGAGGAGGGTCTTGACACCCCCCCCTTACTCATCTCAATAATCAAAGTATATTAATACTATGAGCTGCGTAATGCAAAGCATGGCTGGGACCTGTTGTTCTACATTGCACATCTGAGGGGAGAAACTGCGCAGCTACGTGCTGGGGGCTGTTTGCGTAAGTAGGGTTAATCTCCAGCCTTCTCGAAGGACAGCTCACAGAAAGTTTATAAACAAGTAAGTCCACTAGGACATGCTGCCCTAGACTGGGTGTCTGGCCTTGCTCTCAGTGTATATCCTTATCATCGAAGGCTGTAAGCTTCTTCTACTAAATACATTTCTATAATTTTTAAGAACAGCAAGCTAATGAGAAGTTAAAGAGACAGACACTTAATTTCTACAACATATTCCCACCTGTTTGTGATTTTAACACAACAGTATGGCTCAATGCCTGTACTTTCAGTTTCCTGAACTGCTGGACTTTTTAACCTTCTTCACCAGATTCCAGGTCATGTGGACATACTATTGTGTCAAACATCACAACATTCTGACTTCCTGCACACATTGAGTGGGATATACACGTCTGCAGTGCTGGTCATATTCACTTATGTCTCTTTCTTACAGGCAGTACACTTCTCTACAATACATATGATCAGTCTGTACATTGCATAGAAGCATAACAGGATTATGGGTGCAAATCCATCAGTCCAATAGTCTTTAGGTTTTCTTCTCAGGATCCATATCATATCCTTTAGCAGTTTATTGTCCCATTTGTCTTTAAGAACATTATTCAGTGGGGACACCACCATGACAACAAGGTTTTCCTTGTAGTTTCACAGCTGTACTGGTTGTCACCAGGACTGGGAAGTTACCGTTGCATCGAGGCCCTTCTCACATGGCTCTTTATCTCCATCCAATCCTTGGGTTGTAGCTTATAGGTTCCTCTTATATCCTTCCACTAACTCAGGATCTGGGAGGAAGGAGGAAACTCAAGAGTGTACATTAGTCAAATGTTCTTGGCAATCAATCACATAGTCAGTCTGCACACCATACTACATCTGGAAAAATTGTGAAAAATATAATCCAAATACACTAGGGGCTGAGTCCAATCCTTCTGTCAGGAGTCAAGAGTGTACCTTACAGAAAAACAAATACAAGTGACAATATTCTCCACTTCTCTGGGGACGGTACTGGTAAGGAACACTTGCTGTATTCCCACAGCCTCCATTATTATTTGTCTCATTACCTGTCCTGTATAGTGAGTTCCATTATCTCTTTGATGGTCTCGGGGATCCCATACCTGCATACTTCTTTCAGTAGTTTATCTGCAGTTCCTTTTGCGGTGGCTTTCTGCACCAGAAATGCCTCAGGTCATCCTGAAGAGAGATCAATACACACAAGCATGTACTCATCCTCCCACCTTTGGTAACTGTATATAGTTAACCCGCAATCTCTGAAACAGGTACAAGGACTTCGGGGTGTGTTTCTAAGAAATCTTTCACCTTCTGGCCTACGTTGTGTTTGACACATGTTATGCAGGCTTACACGTATCTGACTGCAGTGATGCTAAATCCTGCAGCTCCCCATCATCTGCACACCAGGTCACACATGGCTACTTCAGAGTGGTTCACTTCAGCTGCTTGCGCCATCCTTGGGAACAATGCTCTCGGTAACCTACTCTCTTACCACTGGCCATCAGGACTTGTTCATCTTTTTCTTCTTCCTTGCAGTTTCCAAATCTTCTTTTCTTCTGGGCCATTTTGGTCCTGCAGTATTTTTAGAACCTGAAAAGAGAGCTGAGAGTTTTGGTCCAGTATGGTGACCCCCTGTGCTGAGGCATGTTCCCTAGGCTTTTCTGCAGCTAGTTTGGTGGGCAGTATCTGCCCACACGTTACCTCTACTTTCTTTTGTATCAGCCTTGGTGTGTGCCTTGACTTTCATTATACCCACCTGTTCGGGTAGCAGCAAGTCCTACCAAACCTACTGAATTGCCTGGACATCCTTTTAGGTTTTAAACGCACAGATTGGATGATAGTCCTGTACTAAACCGAAAGCCCATTAGGCTTACCCTCAGCCATTTTACACTGTTTCAGTGAGTGCTTTTAGGGGCATTCTGCTTGTTTCACCTCGTGTTCAGGGACCATGGCATAGAATAATGGTGTAGAATTTACCATCCTTCCCAAATCGAGAGCCATCTATAAAAGAACTCAAAATCAAGGTTAGCAAAATCAGGGTTAGCAATAGGTTCATCAAAGTTTTCTTGTGGCATAAAAACATATTGACAAATACTTGTGCCTTTCTCTCCCCCTTGAACCTATTGGTAACAAGTGAAAAGGGATTTTTAGTGACGTGCAAAAGTGACATGAGGCATAAGTAAGGCACACTGTAGTCTGAATTGTCCAGCCACTGAAATATATTTAAGCTGGACCTGGGACACTCACAAGAATGAATTCATATTATAATCCAATATTACCAAAACTCAAAATCTGCATTAACAATGGTTCTTGGTCTTCCACATTTTTTTCTTAACCTTGTTATAAACAATCTTCATGTATTAAATTACTTTGCGTTCTGACTCTCAAGGACAAAATCAAGTTATATTATCATGCAAGCAGCAGTTTTAAAAGGCCAGTGGCGTGTGTGTGTGTGTGTGTGTGTGTGTGTGTGTGTGTGTGTGTGTGTGTGTGGTTTTTTTTTTTTTTTTTTTTTTTTCCTCTCTACTACTTCTACACACTCCAGAATTATAAACAATTGATTTTAGTAAATTCTCAGAATATATCAACAGAGAAAGCCCCTGTTCACATACCAAAAATTATACACAAAAAGACATTACAGCATAGCATTACAACATTGTCACATAACCGTCTTTTGATTAAACAACGTACACATACATGTTCACAAATTTGGAAATATGGGACACGTTATTCATTTTCTAAGTCTTCATGACAATCTTTCTACAATGGGGGACAATTGGGGCACGGTTCATAACAAAGTAACAAAATGAAACAGATTTTACTGTCTACATCTAAGGCATTATGGGAAAGCAGCTGGGGAGCTCATGCGCCCTCTATTGGATGTAACAAATCCTCAATTTGCTTTTGACTCACCGAGCCTTGAGACAGCAAAAGGGATTTTAGCCAAGCCAATTTCACTTATCTGCATACAGCGCTGTTTCCGGATCGTTGTCCTTCATCAGTACAGAGCAAAGTGAATTGGCTGGCTTAGTGGGAGGCAATGAGTGGGTTAGGGACAAGAATCTCTCACATTGAGGAGAGCACCAGATGTGTCCCTACATCTAAGGCAGGCAGGTTCGGCCGGCTGGTTAACCGTCTATTTAAACCAAAGATGATGCTGAAGCGCTTCCTCCTGCATACAAAACAAACATTGGCACCAAATCCTTTATGTGTTCTCAATTGACTTAAATCAACCCTTGTCCACTTGAGGGACCACGGACGGGTCGTCCATGTTACCACAGGATAAAGACCAGCTCTTGGAGGATGCAGGTGTGGTTGGGGAACTCCACAAGCTGCACAGAATTTTCTCCAATCAGGGTTTTGTTGACCGCAATCTCTGCAGGTCCAACCTTCTAGACTGCTGTTTGCTGGTGTTTTCTCTGGGTACTTAGGAGATTTTACTACTTTTCGTTGCTCTTTCTGAATCACTTTTTCTGAATCACTTTCTTCAACTCCTTCTCCTTAGAATCACTTTCCTCTTTTTCCCTATTATTCTCACTATCAAAGCACTGATAATAGTACTTATTACCTACTTCTGTCTCTCTACACCCTCCTTCCTGCACTTCCTCTGACACCTTCTGCCACATACATGCTCCATCTATTAACCCGTGGTCTCTTAACCTCTATGTTGTCTCACTATCTTATCTCACTTTCTTGGTACCTCTCCATTGCATCAGCATCTTCTTTTACTTTTCCAATCTCTGTAACTGGAATTTCTCTATTCTTGGGATCAGCTCCACACCGCCCAGGCAAATTCTCCCACACCGAGTGTTAATGAGTGCAGCTCCTTGTTCAGAACCTGGAAAGATATATCCCGGACACACACAGTAGCCCTGGGTTGCTACCTTCTCCTCCACCACAATTTAGAGAAGACGGGCGGTGGGGCAACCTATCCTTCAAACTTTTCACATGATCCAGCACATTAATAAACCAAATGGGAGGCCAAAAACACAGCACAAAATCTCTTGTTGGTTATACATTGCTAAAACACAGAGAATGTGCAATTAGTATCATTAACATAACATGATTGGGTATAAAGTTATAACATAAGTTTTAACACATAACTATTGGATAAAACACGAAGAAGTTTCAGAACATGATGGATAACAGTTTTCAGTAAAGGAGGAGGATGAGCTTTGGGTAGCGCCCGAGAATGGAATGTAAGATGGAGACAGACAAGCAGCATCACTCACATCTCCCACCTCTGTAAATGATATAACCCATACTCAGGGTACATTAGGAGCTGCTAGTCAGATCCTGAGGACTTTTCCAGAAACTTCACCTCATTCCCCATGAATATGTTTATACCATTTACATACCTTTTGGTCTAACACCCTTAGAGGCATCTCTTCACCGTCACGTTTGGCAGTATAACCAACCACCCTACACCTGTAGTGCCACTGTCCCAGGTTTGTGTCTCCTTCTAGCAAATGTATTTGTAAACCAAATTATGTAGATAATACATGAACACATAGATACATAAACACAGCAATTATATTCAGAATATTCCCTGTAATATTCCCATAATCCCTTTGTGCCTTGAATTCTTGCACTAGGGATTAGGCACCTTAGAATAAAGATTCTCAAACCCCGTGCTGTGGGCTGCTTTGGCAATGGAGTGGGTGAGGGGCCCTTCTCTTCCCCTCCATGACCCAACATACCCACGCTGTGGAGATCCAGAATCTTTCACTGCCACCTTTTCTGCTCTTTTTGCAGATACCTTAATTCAGGTGATAACAGGCAAGACAATAAATTTACATAACATAGTACAAGACATAATTTCATATGTTTGAATATTTTCTTGAATATTTGACACATATATATTACACAATATTATACACATATATATTATCATTGTAGCTTACTTTTCCATTTAACCTTAGGCTAACACTTTTATCAAAATATTTTCCCTTTGGGCATAAATAGTCATCATACCCAGGCTGCGGACCCCGGAGGCCCAGAGCCAAGTTTCACTTTGTAATGATTGACATGTAACATTATTGGGTAACACAGCATCATGTTCAGCTTGTGATTTTCTGCGTGTCCATCACATCAGATACAACGTCCTTGGAGTTACTTGGCAGTCATTTAATGTTTTGGTTATTCCCTGCAGAACATCTGCACAGTGCTACAACAGAATACAGGAATACAATTCAAGCAGATAGCAGTTAATACTGACACCAAAATTACATATTACTATTTTTGTACAATTTTCAGTTATTTTCCAAACCCCACCTTTTGTCATTACCACAGGTGTTCAAAACCCCTGAGTTGTACTTCAGGTTACCTTAAGGGCAAACTGCCAGACTTTAGAATTTTCTTCACTGGATTCCAACCAAAAGTTGAACCCCTGTGGAACATCACAATATCCTAGTTTCTTCTTTTTAGGGGACATTTCCTGAAAGCGGATTTAATTTCACAAAAAGTATAAAAGTTGAATCTCCAATAAACATCATACCGATGGTGTACAGTTTTTCTCTTTGTACTACATCAGATTCTCTGAGTGTTTTGTTAAGGTAAATAATATTTCACACAGAACTGGGAGATAAGATGGGTCATATTAAACAATAATACTGAGAAAGGTGACGTCTCCCTTCAAGCCTGATTCTCGGAGTGAGGTGGGGGTGATTCATTATTTCCTGAATTATCATTCCCTTTGACCTTCCTTCTTGGAGCTCTGCACTGCCTTCTCACATGTCCTGGTTTCCCACAATTGAAGCAGTAGATCACCTTTCGATTACCCATCCCATAACAGGGGTCAATGCCAGCCACTGCAGGTTTGTGGGGTCTACTATCCAATTCTACCCCCTTAGCAATTTTACACAAAGTGGCTGGATCCATTGTCGTCCATTCTGGCCTGGATTTTTGTACTGCATTTCTTACTTGCCTTACAAGCCCCTCCATGAAGGCAGAGGCTAACAACCTCACATGTATCTTGTTATCTGCTTCATACCCCATATCTTTCCACGCAGTGCACACTCTGTTGTAGAATTTTCCTACACTTTCCCCTCTGTCCTGTGTCAGGTCTGTAAACTTGACTGATAATTCACTTTGTCTGTCTCTTGCCCATTTCTGCAATAGAGCAACATAGTCTTGTCCTGAAACTTTAGTTGTCAAATAGTCCTTTTCCATTAACATCACATCACATAACATGGTACTAGTCATTTTAGCTTCAACCAACTGTTTCATGTCATTCCATGTGGCCCCATAACTTGTCTGTATTAGAGACAGTACTGTTACGAAGGGCAGGGGTCTAATCTCTGGGTCTGGCAAGGTTTTGAGCAACCTCATCATGTCAGTCGGGGACCATTTGTACACCTGATATTGTCTCACTGGAGACTGAGCCATTTTACACAAAGATTCTACAACCACATGTTTCATGTCCTCGCTCTCCCCCTCCACTTCTATCAATAATTTCAGGTGACCCCGCTGACTCTTGCATCTCTCTGTTGTTATCCATATTTGTCAGTTCACCTCCCAGTACAGTATACTGGGGAAAATCATCAGAAAACCTAGGTGATACATGTGTCTTAACCCTTTCTTTTTGGGGAGGTTTCATTTCAGTCTCTTGTGGAGAGTCAGAGAAATCAACCTTAGTCCAGTCTGTCTGTCTTGTTGAGCTGTCTGGTCGTCTTTCCTCATGTCTGTCACAATTGTCACAAATGTCACAAACTTCTGTCACTATGATTTTCTGATTCTTATCACTTCCAGACTTTGATTTAGTTCTGGTTGTCACTGTGGCCACTACACCTGGGGATGTTTGCTGAGGAGTCACAATAGGATTGTTGGGTGAATGTCCCATCTGTGACAGGATGACCAAATTTATACAATTATCCCTCCAAATGGGATTCTGATTCTGCTGTCCACACGGCAGACACACCCAACCTCCTGAATTATTTACTGAAGATGGTACATCAATATCTACCTCTGATTCTTTGAACACTTTAGACCACATCCTGGCTTGCCCATTCAAGCCACTGTCTTTCAACCACCCCTTGTATTGCTTCTCAATTTGCTCCCATTTCTCTGAGTAAAGTCTACCATCTTCTGGCATACCCATCCCCTTCATGAGCTTATACATATTCTTTATGGCTTCTTTTCCCTCCCTCTGCACCACAATTTCTGCAGGGGTTAAGCCTGGTTTGGGCTCACTACTGGAGGAACCCCCCATCTTTGCTGCTTTTGTGTTTCTATACACAACCACACTCTGGTCAGAGAATTTTTCCAGCAAAGGATGCACGTTAAAGTCAGACCCAAACTTTTGTCCGACCAAATATGGGGGTTCTCTCCCTCTCCTACTCTCTCCCGGGCCCAATACCACCAAAAAAAAAATAAAATCACTTTCAACACTTCACAATATCCAAGGGTGTTTCACACAAATAAAATTCCCTTCTGATCAGGTATGTGGTCTCTCCTGTTTACCAATTTCTCAAATGATGTTTCCTTCCAGTGTTCTGGGTGTGGTACAGCAGTCTCAGCATTTAACACTACAAATACAATAAGTCCAGTCCTCAAAAGAGTTTCTACACCAGCTTAGGCACAGTACATATATATAATTCATACATGGCATCTATCCAAAACAAGGATCTTTAACAAACATTTGTTACACTCATGACCTTTTCTGACCAAAACAAACCACCTGACAATCACCTTTCATATCTGAGGGAACAAACAGAATTCTTTTTACAAAGGACCAACCAAATGTAACTTCCCTTTTACTTACCACCACCACCCAACATCTTGAGCTGACATACAACGGAAGGGACAGAATTTTACCAAGAAACACTCTTACCGTTTTGCAGCGCTGCTATTCTGTCCATTCAGATGTGCCAATAATCTCATGATAGATCTCGGGCTTGGTGGGTTAACGGGTTGGTCCTTGATCTCAGCAGTGCCTCCATCTGTTATCGAAACCCAAACTGGGTTCAAAATCCTGATTGTCAAGTGGTGCCAAATTATTTATAATCCATATTGATATATATATTGAGAGCTCACAGAGAAAGAACTAGCTTGACACACTCAGTCGGTGTTAAGCAAGTTGTGTTTATTAAAAACATAGCATAAGCTTTTATAGAGAACAGTAAATAATTATTAATTATAACAGAGCATGCGTGAAAACTGGCAAACCTGATTGACCATTGGCGGGAGGAGGGTCTTGACACCCCCCCCCCTTACTCATCTCAATAATCAAAGTATATTAGTACTATGAGCTGCGTAATGCAAAGCATGGCTGGGACCTGTTGTTCTACATTGCACATCTGAGGGGAGAAACTGCGCAGCTACGTGCTGGGGGCTGTTTGCGTAAATAGGGTTAATCTCCAGCCTTCTCGAAGGACAGCTCACAGAAAGTTTATAAACAAGTAAGTCCGCTAGGACATGCTGCCCCTAGACTGGGTGTCTGGCCTTGCTCTCAGTGTATATCCTTATCATCGAAGGCTGTACACTTCTTCTACTAAATGCATTTCTATAATTTTTAAGAACAGCAAGCTAATGAGAAGTTAAAGAGACAGACACTTATTTTCGACAACAGTTCCTTCTGGACTATTATCAATTTAAAACACCTCAACAAGTCCATAAAATATATAAGATTCAAAATGAAGTCTATAAGATCTACGATTCACCTGATACGTCCAGTTGCATTGATGTGCACCTTAGATCTAAAGGACGCATATTATCATGTGCCGATTCAGCCATCTTACCAGAAGTTCCTAAGGTTTGCAGTTTAGATAGAAGGAAGGACCCTTCACTATCAGTTCCGCTGCCTACCCTTTGGGATATCATCTGCTCCAAGGGTATTTACAAAAATAGTGGTGGAAATTATGGTCTTCCTAAGATCTCAAAATATCCTGATTGTTCCCTATCTTGACGACTTTCTCCTGATTTCCAACTCCAGGGAGGAGCTGATCGATCAGAGGGATTCAGTTCTATCTCTACTTCAGTCTCTGGGATGGATCATTAAATTGGGAAAAATCGCACGTGTTAGCTTCAGCTCAAGTAACCTTTTTAGGCATACTGTTAGACGGAACTCGTCAGACATCCTTTCTCCCCAAAGAAAAACATGAGAATGTTCTCCAGAAAATCCAGAATTTTTCCAGGAAGGAGAGCTGTTCCATAAGGGACGGGATGAGATTCTTAGGTCTCATGACCTCTTGTATTCAAGTGGTTCCTTTGGCCCAATTTCATTCAAGACCCTTACAAAATCTTCTGCTCTCAAATTGGGATGGAGATCACAATTCTCTAGACAGCAGTATTCAAATTCCCCAACAAGTATAATCTTCCCTTCTATGGTAGCGCGATCCAGAAAACCTGGACAAAGGAGTGCTTTGGTACCTAGGGCCTCAGACTATCATAGTCACGGTCTCCAGTGGAATAGGCTGGGGAGCATTTGTAAAAGGCTCTTACCTTCAAGGTCTTTGGCCTTGTTCACATTCAGAGCCGTTCCTCAAATTACAGAGAGTTGAGGGCGGTTTGGGAGACTCTGAAGAAATCAGGCGATCTTCTACACTGATCACACCTGAAGGTGATGTCGGACAATGTCACAGTGGTCTCCTTTCTTCGTCATCAAGGAGGAACCAGGCACGTGCACCTTCAGGCATTAGCCACAGAAATTTTCTCTTGGGCAGAGTTGAATGTTCCTTCCCTTACGGTCCCCCAAGTGGGGGATCCCAGAGGTAGACCTCTTTGCTTCTTCAGAGAACACCAAAGTAAGGCGCTTCTTTTCCATCAAAAAAGAGGGACAAGAAGCAGCAATCGATTCTCTGTCTCAGGATTGGGACATGGAGCTGGCGTATATCTTCCCTCCGTTTCCTTTAATTCCCTTGGTTCTAAACAAATTTTTAAGGGAAAAGACCAAATTGATCATGGTGGTCCCGTCTTGGCCCAATAGAAGTTGGTTTTCTATCCTAAAACAACTGGCCCTGGAGGACTCAGTTCCTTTTCCCTTGAGACTGAACCTGTTATCTCAGGGGCCTCTACTACATCCAGATCTAGAGACTTTGAAACTTTTGGCCTGTAACCTGAAAGGGCCATCCTGAGGAGGAGAGGTTTATCAGTTATTTCCACTCTTAAACAAAGTCATAAAGATGTAACTTCGGCCATCTATAAAAAGATCTGGAAAAAGTTCTCCTCCTGGTAGCTTCCGATTATCCTGGATCCATTCCATCCAAATATAGCAAATATCCTTGATTTCTTGCAGGCAGGATATAATAAGGGCCTATCTCCCTGTACCCTAAAAGTACAAATCTCTGCATTAAGTCACTTCTATGATGCTAGTCTAGCTGAACATAGATGAGTCAAAAGATTCTTTGAGGCGATTTCTAGACTGAGGCCTTCTATTAAGAGATCTATAGCATCCTGGGACCTAAACCTAGTCCTTAGAGCTTTAGCCTTCTCCCCCTTTTGAACCTATAAATTGTTTAGACCTTAAAACTCTAACGTTAAAAACAGCTTTTTTGGTAGCAATTACATCTTCTAGGAGAATTGGGGAAATTCACTCCTTGTCTATACGGCAGCCATATTTAAGAATTCTGGAGGACAGGGTTATATTTAGAATAGACCCATCCTTTATCCCGAAAGTAGCTTCTACCTTCCACAGAAATCAGAAGATTGTGCTTCCCTCTTTCTGCCCAGCTCCCAAAAACCCGCAGGAGGAAGCGTTCCATTGCCTAGACTTGAGGATAGTTCTAAATTACTTGGAAGAAACGGCTCCCTTCTGCAAAGATCAGAACTTTTGTCTTCTTCTCAGGGAAAAACAAGGATGAGAAGGCCAACATTTAGGTAATAAGCCTTGTCCATTTTCCAAAGCATTCCAGCCAGTCAGTAAAAGGATCCGAAATTCCAGAATTTTCTGCCGATGAGGCTCTGATAATGAAATCAGATCTTGCAGAGCTTTGGTGATGCTCCCATCCAGGGAAGTGTTGTTGTGAATAAAAGCACAATACGTACCAATCATTTTACATACACCTCCCTGGTTGGCTAAAATCATATCAAGTGCTATTCTGTTTTGCCATGCCATGAGTAAGGTAGGACCTAGTTGTTCTGCTATGCCCTGCTATGTATAATTTACAAATCTCTGCTGATTATAGTACAAATAGTTAATCCAGTCTAGATTCTTATTAATCGTTACCCACCAAATGATAAATTCAAACCCTGCAGCAATTTGACTGTGGGCCTTAAACTCATTAAGCACCCCCTTGGATGTTATCTAGATATATAGTCCAGTGTGAAAAGATCCTCCCGTTGCGTCTCTTTTCTCTATGTAATCCTTCATAGCATTTTCTTTCTAGTAGGCTTTGTCCCTTTATAATATTATCCCACTGTGTATAGGAGAACAGCTGGAAGGGCATTATTACTTGTACCAGAGCACATTCCCCTTTCCAAATCACAGGGAGTCTGGGTCTTAATTTTTTTGTCACCACACTACCACCAAATACAGTGGGGAAAAAAAGTATTTAGTCAGCCACCAATTGTGCAAGTTCTCCCACTTAAAAAGATGAGAGAGACCTGTAATTGACATCATAGGTAGACCTCAACTATGAGAGACAAAATGAGAAAACATCTAGAAAATCACATTGTCTGAGTTTTTAAGAATTTATTTGCAAATTCTGGTGGAAAATAAGTATTTGGTCACCTACAAATAAGCAAGATTTCTGGCTCTCGCAGATCTGTAACTTCTTCTTTAAGAGGCTCCTCTGTCCTCCACTCATTACCTGTAGTAATGTTACCTGTTTGACATTATCAGTATAAAAGACACCTGTGCACAACCTCAAACAGTCACACTCCAAACTCCATTATGGTGAAGACCAAAGAGCTGTGGAAGGACACCCGAAACAAAATTGTAGACCTGCACCAGGCTGGGAAGACTGAATCTGCAATAGGCAAGCAGCTTGGTGCGAAGAAATCAACTGTGGGAGCAATAATTAGAAAATGGAAGACATACAAAACCACTGATAATCTCCCTCGATCAGGGGCTCCACGCAAGATCTCACCCTGTGGGGTCAAAATGATCACAAGAACGGTGAGCAAAAATCCCAGAACCACACGGGGGGACCTAGTGAATGACCTACCGAAATTGGGACTAACGTAACAAAGGCTACCGTCAGTAACACACTACGCCGCCAGGGACTCAGATCCTGCAGTGCCAGACGTGTCCCCCTGCTTAAGCCAGTACATATCCGGGCCTGTCTGAACTTTGCTAGAGAGCATTTGGATGTTCCAGAAGAGTATTGGAAGAATGTCATATGGTCAGATGAAACCAAAGTAGAACTGTTTGGTAGAAACATAACTCGCCATGTTTGGAGGAGAGTGAATGCTGAGTTGCATCCAAAGAACACCATACCTACTGTGAAGCATGTGGGTGGCAACATCATGCTTTGGGGCTGTTTCTCTGCAAAGGAACTAGGACGACTGATCCGTGTACATGACAGAATGAATGGGGCCATGTATCGTGAGATTTTGAGTGCAAACCTCCTTCTATCAGCAAGGGCATTGAAGATGAAACGTGGCTGGGTCTTTCAGCATGACAGTAATCCCAAGCACACCCCCAGGGCAACGAAGGATTGTTTTCGTAAGAAGCATTTCAAGGTCCTGGAGTGGCCTAGCCAGTCTCCAGATCTCAACCCCATAGAAAACCTTTTAAGGGAGTTAAAAGTCCGTGTTGCCCAGCGACAGCCCCAAAACATCACTGCTCTAGAGGAGATCTGCATGGAGGAATGGGCCAACATACCAGCAACAGTGTGTGCCAACCTTGTGAAGACTTATAGAAAACGTTTGACCTCTGTCAATGCCAACCAAGGATATATAACAAAGTATTGAGATGAACTTTTGTTATTGACCAAATACTTATTTACCACCATTATTTGCAAATAAATTCTTTAAAAATCAGGCTATGTGATTTTCTGGATTTGTTTTCTCATGTTGTCTCTCATAGTTGAGGTCTACCTATGATGACAATTACAGGTCTCTCATCTTTTTAAGTGGTAGAACTTGCACAATTGGTGGCTGACTAAATACTTTTTTTACCCACTGTATCGGCTCTCGCTTGTTCCTGGCCTGTAAACCACTCATCAGAATAATTTAGCGAGTAATCTGAGACATTTATTCTCTTCACACAATAGTTCTTATCAAAATTGCTTACATACTCATCTTGTTTTCGCACAGAACTGATATAATGACCTTTATAGGCAGTCACAAAGAGGGTAAGAGTCCTTTTACAATAGGTGGATATAGCCGGGAAATAGTTTTACACTGATCACTTAAAGGAGCAAAATATGTGTTACTCAGCTGTAAAAGGCATTTCAGTCCCCCTCAGTCATTGTTGTTATTGAGCCTGAATGGGGTGGTAGCCAAGTGTGGCCTAACCGTGGCACATGCTATACAATCATATTTATCTGCCTGGCAGTGTACCACATGCACTCTCTCCATTTGTTTCTATCCACATAACCTGTCTCCATGGCTAGTTTGTCTTTATATGTTAGATTAGTAAATTTCACTACAGGACTAAAATCGGGTTCCTCATAAGGAGTTGTCTCATTTATCCTTTTCTTTACCTCCGTAAAGATATTTCCTGTAGGATCTGTACGACTTAAATTTTCTCCTATAGTAAAAGCCCTTTGATCATAACATTTTGGCTCTTTCAAAGTGATAAGCAATTTGTTACAATTAAGTTTCTGTACATTCTGAATTAACCCTTTTGATTATACTCAATCTGCATTTTATACCCGCAGTGTCTGAGACCAATCTGTATCCATAATCCTGACTAGCAGTGCTCCATTCCCCGTCGTTTTCGTTGACATCCAGCATATATATTTATCAGCCCAAGTTAATTTAGATGCTTTTTCTTTACTTCCACAGTTTCCCTTTACTAAGGAGCAAAAGTCTACTTCTGTTGTCGAAGTTTCCCTTTCTTAAAATGTTAGGTTCACAATGGAGTATCCTATGTTTTTTTACCACTTCATTCCAGTTAGTTGGTTCTCCAGGGAAACTACATTGAATCCTCTTCACTGATCTTTTTTCCCTTTTCCCTATGATCTCCCTCAAGCCTTTTCCAGGCTACCTGTTTAAGAAAGAGGAAGGCAAGAGCAAGCAAGTTTCCTAGTCCAATTCCCCAATGTTTTCCAGCCATTTTATCTTTCCCTGACATGTCTGGATTTGGCTTTGTTGGCTGGAAATAAGGATGGGAGTATTCGGTTTGAGACGAATGTTCCCTTATGGAAAGTCCCCCTTTGTAACAGATCTTTTGCCAACTCAGACCAACTCTTCTTCTATCCCTCTGGCTATTTTACAGTGGGAAAGATGGATCCAGGAAGTTCGCTCAGCTATTTTTACCACTGTAAGGGTAGTTAAGAGGACTTGATGTGGTCCTTCCCACCTGAGATGGTTCCAGTTTTTTCTCTTAATTACTTTTATCAGGATCCAGTCTCCTGGTTTCACCGTATTCATTTCAGTTACTGGTTCACCTGGAATGAAATTTGGAACAGAAACTTCTTTATGGTTTAGTATTTTTACCATATAGTCAGCTAAGGTCTGATCAATATCCTCATCTGATCTAGTGAAAGGTCTAAGCTGTGGAATCACATAAGGTCTACCATTCATTATCTCAAATGAGGTAAGTCCTTGTGATGCAGGAGTCACACTTATATTCAACATTACTAAAGGTAAACAATAGATGCAATTTTTCCCTGTCTCATTGTCTTCTTTAGTTTAATTTTTAATATCCCGTTATGTCTTTCCACCAATCCTGCTGACTGTGGATGGTAAGCACAGTGTTTTTTAAGTTCTATTTTAAAGTTCTGCGCTATCAAGGAGATCACTTATTTCACAAAATGTGCCCCATTCTCACTGTAAATTCTTTGTGGTATGCCAAATCCACAGTGCCTTGCGAAAATATTCGGCCCCCTTGAACTTTTCAACCTTGTACCACATTTCAGGCTTCAAACATAAGGATATAAAATTTTAATTTTTTGGTGAAGAATCAACAAGTGGGACACAATTGTGAAGTGGAACGAAATATATTGGTTATTTTAAACTTTTGTAAAAAAATAAAAAACTGGAAAGTGGGGCGTGCAATATTATTCGGCCCCTTTACTTTCAGTGCAGAAAACTCACTCCAGAAGTTGTGAGGATCTCTGAATGATCCAATGTTGTCCTAAATGACTGATGATGATAAATATAATCCACCTGCGTGTAATCAAGTCTCCGTATAAATGCACCTGCTCTGTGATAGTCTCAGGGTTCTGTTTAAAACGCAGAGAGCATCATGAAGACCAAGGAACACACCAGGCAGGTTCGTGATATTGTTATGGAGAAGTTTTAAGCCGGATTTGGATACAAAAAGATTTCCCAAACTTTAAACATCCCAAGGAGCACTGTGCAAGCGATCATATTGAAATGGAAGGAGTATCAGACCACTGCAAATCTACCAAGACCCGGCCGTCCCTCTAAACTTTCATCTCAAACAAGGAGAAGACTGATCAGAGATGCAGACAAGAGTGCCATGATCACTCTGGATGAACTGCAGAGATCTACAGCTGAGGTGGGAGAGTCTGTCCATAGGACAACAATCAGTCATACACTGCACAAATCTGGCCTTTATGGAAGAGTGGCAAAAAGAAAGCCATTTCTCAAAGATATCCATAAAAAGTCTCGTTTTAAGTTTGCCACAAGCCACCTGGGAGACACACCAAACATGTGGAAGAAGGTGCTCTGGTCAGATGAAACCAAAATCGAACTTTTTGGCCACAATGCTCATGACCCTGAACACACCATCTCCACTGTCAAACATGGTGGTGGCAGCATCATGGCAGGGCTGTGGAGTCGGAGTCGGTGCCTATTTTGGTGGAGTCGGAGTCGGTATAAAATGGACCGACTCCGACTCCCAAAATATATAATAAATTGGTACAGTTAGTAGTACAATGCAGTATGTGCTGAATATATTTTCATAAGAATTTGGGAAAATGATGAAATGTTGAAAATGATGAAATGTCCTGTAAAGGTCTGTTCTATTCCTCATATAATGATGGGACTGAGTTCTGAGTGAACCTATAAGGTTTAACACCATTATCTGGAGTAAGCAAAAGATACAAGTGTTGTGATTGAGGACTGAAAAGCTTGACTTTATCTGTAATTGTGCTGGAGACCCACCCACAGCCCGAGGACACAGAGTGACTGCTTGTCAGCAAGTGAATCATTGTGCTGAGACTGAGAATTCCTTTAAGGCAAGTACTTCTTCTTAGTATATCTAAAACTTTCAATAAACTGCATAAATCAATTGTCCAGTATATGTTCTCTCTGTATGCTTTGTGTTAGCTTGCTTCTCCTCTGAGCTCATGTTTGGAGAGGTTAGCTGCTCTGCTCAGATGGCTTATATATGCTATACATAGAATATAAGGGGGGAAACTGTTTTCTAACATCTCAAACTTAGAAATACAGAAACACACATGTGAGAAAGTACTATAGGTGTAGAAGCTGTTGCCACTTGCCAAGGCTTTGTTATCTAGCACTGCTAGTAGTTTCACTTTGTAGATTGTGAAGCAGTATGATGTAAAACACCCAGGGCCTGATGTATGAAACTGTCTAGGTGTAGAAGTTTCTTTGTTGCCCATAGCAACCAATCAGAGCTCCCCTTTCATGTAGTGCTCTGGAGAAACGAAAGCAGAGCTCTGATTGGTTGCTGTGAGCTCTGACTGGTTGCTATGGGTAACAAAGAAAGTCTTAGACCAAGACAGTTTTCACACATCAGGCCCTTAGTGAGCTGTATCCAGAGAAAAGTGTGATACTGAAAGTTCAGAGTAAAGAGACCTAATAAAACATATATTACAAACTTTTTATTTATCATGACATATCGATAGCTGTACTATTGATTTATGCATAGTTTGTTTTATTTCTATCCAAAGTTATACTCGCTATTCTTTCAGATATTACAATATACCCTTTTTTTTATAGGACAAAATTATTTTGAAAACAAATTTATATCATATTAAATGTCTAAGAAGCTTCCTATGAAGTCAGCTGTATTTGAGCATTTCACACTAACTGAAGATAAAAAATATTTTGTGTGTCAGTGTAAGATAAGTGACCCAGATGAGAACAAATGCTGTGATGTCAAAATCAGTGCATACTCCGGAAGCGAGAAAAAAGCTCCTACGAGAGCTTCCAATCTAAAAAGACATTTAAGCCGCTTCCACCCAGAAGTTTTCAAATCTGTGACTGAGAAGTATCAGAGTGACACCAAGAAACCAGTGCCCAGCACTTCCCGCCAGGCAACGGAGGATGAAAGATTGTCTCAAACATCAGTAACAAGATATTTTCTAAGTGACAAAATTACTGTAACAATGACAGCAGATGTGTTTAAAAGACAGCTCATAGAGCTTGTTGTGAAGGACGGTGTACCATTATCATTATTTGCTCGACCAAGTTTTAAAGCTCTTAATGGAGAAATGGCCCGCAAACTTGGTGTTTCTCTGGAAAGACAAAGTATTAGAAAATTAGTGATTGAAGAAGCCCTTAACCAAAAAGAACATCTTAAAAAGATTCTCAAGAGACGCTTAATATATCTTAAAATGGATGCCTGCACGCGTCACAGAGTGAACTATTTTGCTATAAATGTAAGATTTGTTTGTGACAACAAAAAATTTGTTACCAAGACACTGGCAGTAAAGGATACTAAAGCTCAACACACCCGTCAGTTTCTCCAGGCCTTAGTGGAAAATGTTCTGGAAGATTATGAACTCAAAAAAGAACAGGTTCTTGCTATTGTAACGGACAATGCTTCAAACATGATAAGTACAATTAAACTGATGAATGAGAATAAGGAAGGTGAAGAACAGTTAGAAGAAAACTTTGGATTCAGTATGTCTGAGATGGAAGCCCACAGTCCTGTTCCTGTAACTGAGGAACAAACAGATATTACTACAGAACAACAGCAAAATAATACTTTAGAATTAGATCTTGCTGAAGCTGCTTCAAAATTCTCTCATATTTATCACATGCGCTGTGCTGTGCACACACTGCAGCTGGCAATAAGAGACAGTCTGCAAGAGGGACATGCTGGAACTCTGATTGGCAAGGTGAGGAAATTGGCTATTGCTGCCCGAACCCCTAAAATTGATTCCATCTTGAAGAGACGTGCTGGGAAAGGAGCAATCGTAGATCAAGCCACTCGGTGGGGCAGCACCTATTTAATGATTGAGCGATTAGTTGAGCTGAAGCCCTTTCTTGTGGACATGGCCAACCCTCAGGTAACATTAACAGAAGGTCAATGGACACAGGTGGCTGAATTAATGGAACTGCTTCATCACCCATTCACAGTAACAAAAAAATTACAAGCTGAGGATTTAACTCCTGGAACTTTCTTAAAGGAGTGGAAGAACTTGCTGTTTTGCATGTCCCAAAGACAAGGCTTAATCGCAGAGGGCATTGCTGCTTCAATGAAAAGGAGAGAGACACTGTTATTAGATAACAAAATTCTTCTGTTTATGTGGACCCAAGTCGTATATTGTTGAATGATCAACAGATTACTAAAGGAAAAGAAGCTCTGACTGAGGTAGCAATTAGGATGAGTGGGCTACAGGACTGCCAAGAGCAAGAGGAATTGGGTCTTGCCAGTGCTACTGCCACCATATCTTCAGCCTCATCAGATGAAGAGTTTAACTTTGAAAAGTATTTGGATGACATGGATCAGGCAAAGCGTTGCCGCAGAGAAAAAGATTCCATTCCCATAGCAAACAAAGTGACTGTATTTCAGCAAAATTTTTCACTTGCTCTCAAAGAAGTAGAAGAGTTCAACCGATCATCAAAACTGACTGTGCAGGAGGCAATTCCTTTATACCCCGAGATTGTTAGAGATCTTGCCCATGTGGTCACCGCTTTGCCACCAACCCAAGTTAGTGTAGAGAGGCTGTTCTCTAGCTTTAAAATAATTCGATCCGATTTGAGGTCATCTTTGGAGGATCTGATGGAGGCGATACTTTTTCTCAGAACAAATTCATAGACTCCACAAATGTTATTCAGGACGTTTTTGTTGAAAACTGTTTTTTTACCACTTACTGCAGCGTTTTGCATATTTGCAATTTATTAAAGTTTTTTGTGTTCTAAAGTTTTATCCAATAAATATATTTTATGTTCTACCTAAATAGCTTGATTATTGTATCATAAGGATGATAAAAAGCTTAAATTAAGTTATCTCTTAAACATGCGCCATGTATGTCGGAGTCAGGGGAAATTGAGGAGTCGGAGTCGGGGCTTTGGCGTACCGACTCCACAGCCCTGCATCATGGTTTGGGCCTGCTTTTCTTCAGCAGGGACATGGAAGATGGTTAAAATTGATGGGAAGATGGATGGAGCCAAATACAGGACCATTCTGGAAGAAGACCTGTTGGAGTCTGCAAAAGACCTGCGACTGGGACAGAGATTTCTGTTCCAACAAGACAATGATCCCACACATAAAGCAAAATCTACAATGGAATGGTTCACAAATAAACGTATCCAGGTGTTAGAATGGCCAAGTCAAAGTCCAGACCTAAATCCAATCGCGAATCTGTGGAAAAAGCTGAAAACTGCTGTTCACAAACGCTTTCCATCCAACCTCACTGAGCTCGAGCTGTTTTCCAAGGAAGAATGGGCAAGAATTGCAGGCTCTCGATGTGCAAAACTGATAGAGACATACCCCAAGCGACTTGCAGCTGTAATCGCAGCAAAAGGTGGCGCTACAAAGTATTAACTTAAGGGGGCCAAATAATTTGGCACGCCCCACTTTTCAGTTTTTTATTTTTTACAAAAGTTTAAAATATCCAATAAATTTCATTTCACTTCATGATTGTGTCACACTTGTTGATTCTTCACCAAAAAAAATTTAAATTTTATATCCTTATGTTTGAAGCCTGAAATGTGGCAAAAGGTTGAAAAGTGCAAGGGGGCCGAATACTTTCTCTAGGCACTGTATATCTGGGAACATTTCTTTTTTTATTTTGCATCATCCACTGCACATTTCTTTTTGGAAACAATCTCGAAATTGTACTGGTACTTTTAGGGATTCTGCACATGCGACATGGCACAGAAAACAATTCCAGGAAAATCTGCCTTCAAAAAGCCAAATTTTGTACTCCACCATGTACCCATACAACATTTTGTCACATTTTTGACTGTTCTTGCCGTACAGCGTACATTGGACCCTTCTCTAGGTAGGTATAAAGGTTTTTTTATTTTTAATGCGCCTATGGATTGCATTACAACAGGGCGATTTGGGACACTAAACCCCAGGTTTATAAGGACCTGTGGGTGGTTTAGTGTCCCAGATTGACCTGACAGATTTCCTTTAAATGCCTTCTGCTCAAACAGCAGTTTACATGTAGGTTTTTTCTGTTAGGGAGAAATTGCATAACCAATTGTGAGATGCATTTACTTAAGCCCTTGTTAATAAGTACATTTTAGAGCTAAATGAATGTATTAATGGGTAGCGGGGAAATGACTAAATTTTACCTCCCATATTGTTTTAACCTCTTCCGGACATTTGCCATACAATAGTTTATTATTAATTATTATTTATTATTATATCACATCCCTACATTTAAATACCCGACATCTGTTGTAATAACAACAAATGTCGGGTATTTAAATGTAGGGATGTAATCTAAAACAGAGACCCGGGGCTAATACCATTTCCCACACTGCTCGCGGACATTCTATACCCCATAATTTTTTTTATTTTTCCATTCACAGAGCCATATGAGGGCTTAATGTTTGCAGGTCAAATTTTTCTTCATAAAGGTACCATTTATTATTCTGTACAATGATGCTGGGAAAAAATTCAGGCTGGGGTGGAATTTCTTACGGGCTTCATTTTTACGGCGTTCACTGTACAGCCAAATTGAAATGTCACTTTTATTCTACGGGTTGGTCCGATTCTAGGGATGCCAAATTTTTATAGTTTAATCGCCATAGTCTAACACCCGTAACTTTTTTTGTATTTCTGTGTATGGAATGTCTATAGCTTTGATAATTTTTTTATTCAGTTAGCGAAAAACGGCGGTTCAGCAGGTTTGAATTTTTTTTTCCCCGCTACGAGGATCACCGTTCAGGAAAAATATTTTCCCAAGTATGTAGACTGGATGTTTTCAGAATCAGGGATACCTAATGTGTATGTGTTTTATATTTATTCTAGGGAAAGTTGGGTAGATTGATTGATTTTGATTGTTTTTTTTTTTTTTTTTACTATTTTATTACATCTGTATACATTTACTACAACTGTATTGCAGTCTTTGGGAGATTTGGTACATTACTATTGAGGCTGGTCATAGACCAGCCTCGATAGTAACATTCCTATGACAAGCCTGGGAGCCTTCATAAGGTTCCCGACTGTCACAGGAACAGATCTGTTCCCATAATTGCATTAGCTCCGGATCTCCATTATACTTTACAGCAGAGACCAGGTAGCTATGGTGGCCTTTCTGCCTTTTAATGATGCCGCAACCCAGATGGAGGAGACCGGAGGATGGGAGTAGTAGTGGCGGATGCTGTGCCACCTAGCAGGCCGAGCACGCTCCCCAACCGCTCCAGTCCCACTCCTAGGCCAGGTCCTGCAGCACTACCGGATGGTGGTGGTAGTAGTTTGTTCCCCCCGGGGCACTTCCAGTTGAAGAGGGGGACCTCTCCTACCTGAGCCGGTGTGGTGTTGGTCGGAAGGGCCCTGATGGTAAAGCAAGCACGACTCAGGAGTCAGTGATGCAGGTAAACCAAACAGCCGTTTATAAGTCAACAGCAGCTTCCAGATGGGGGTAGTAGTCCTACAGTGTCCAACCCCCAGCCTTGGTTCTAGGAGGGTGCCTAGGGATGTTATAGGCTCCAGAGGATGGCTTTCCTCTACTCCTCCTCTCTGCTTCTCCCAGCCAGGTACACTGGGGATGAAGTTACAGGGAGCCCTGACAGAGATCTTATTACCTGTATGCTAGGCCTGAGTGCGACTCTCCTGTCAGGGTCCTCTCCTGCTCCTCCTGGCACAGCACCAAATGAATCCAGCAGCTTGGATATCTTTACTCCCTTGCTCTGGGCTGTCTTCAGAGGAGCCTGGGGCTGATGATATCCCTCCTGAGGCTATGAAGTGGCGGTTGGCCTTCAGTCCAGAGGTTGGTGGCAGGTCAGCTCTGCACACCTTGTCTGGTCTACAGCATGCACTGAATTGCCTTGACCAACCGTCGCCGGGGAGATAATATCTCCCTACAACCCCGCCCAGTGGCCTGTGATAGGCCAGGGCTGAACCAAGTCAAGGTTTGAACACTGCAGGGGGGAAAATACAAGGTAAGCTGCACAACAATGACATTTAACATGGAACAGAACATACAAACATGAAACCCAGAGGCAAAATGACAAACACACAAAAGCAAGTAGCACTCTGGGATGCTGCAATGATTTTGCAAGGAAAGGAGTTAGGACCAACTCCAAAAAAAGAGGAGGCGTCCGCGCTTACCAGTAGTGGAACTTTATTGAAGGCTTAGAGACACAATGCGTTTCCGGGAAAAAAATCACCCCTTTATCAAGCGTATAAAACATGCAACAGGAAGACATTAAATAAAAAATTAGATTTGTACCTCCCCCTAGGGAGGATCCTACATCACGATTTCAACATCACATAGTACAGGTTTGCTGGTTCTATAATGAATGGAAATATGCATAATGTATTCATCTTGTACTTACATAACTTACTTAAAGTGTTTGGGACCTGATTTCATGGCTAGAAGACTAGAGGATCGCCGAAGAGATACTACAGCATCTCAGGGCTTAATTTCGCATGCACGGCTCCCCGAGCGTGCCAGAATAACTTCCTATACTAGAAGTGAATGGATGATAAACTGCGCATGTCCAGAAATAACAAGCGCTGTATAGGGCGGCTGTTACAATGGACCTGGGGGATTCAAACCGTGCTTTAATAACTGATGTACATGTTTCCCAAATAGCTAATCTTTGTTTACAGATCACTTAGACAACTAGAACAGCTGACCATTGTTTATGCTACAACAGTAAACAAAGGGGATAACTAGTTGTTATTGTAATGTACAAGACAATCAGACAATGAAACCTGGACTATTACATACTAATAACCTAGTTGGAAGAAGTACATTTAAATGTGTGTGTGTGTATTTGTATGTATGTATGTACAGTCATGGCCAAAAGTTTTGAGAATGATACAAATATTAATTTTTATAAAGTCTACTGCTTCAGTTTTTCTAATGGCAATTTGCATATACTCCAGAATGTTATAAAGAGTGATCAGCTTAACAGCAATTACTTGCAAAGTCAATATTTGCCTAGAAAATGAACTTTATCCCCCAAAACACATTTCAACATCATTGCAGCCCTGCCTTAAAAGGACCACCTAACATCGTTTCAGTGATTGCTCCATTAACACAGGTGTGGGTGTTGATGAGCACAGGGCTGGAGATCAATCTGTCATGATTAAGTAAGAATGACACCACTGGACACTTTAAAAGGAGGCTGGTGCTTGCCATCATTGTTTCTCTTCTGTTAACCATGGTTATCTCTAAAGAAACACGTGCAGTCATCATTGCACTGCACAAAAATGGCCTAACTGGGAAGAGTATTGCAGCTAGAAAGATTGCACCTCAGTCAACAATCTATCGCATCATCAAGAACTTCAAGGAGAGAGGTTCCATTGGTGCCAAAAAGGCTCCAGGGCGCCCAAGAAAGACCAGCAAGCGGCAGGACCGTCTCTTAAAAGTGTTTCAGCTGCGGGATCGGGCTACCAGCAGTGCAGAGCTTGCTGAGGAATGGCAGCAGGCAGGTGTGAGTGCATCTGCACGCACTGTGAGGCGGAGACTCTTGGAGCAAGGCCTGGTCTCAAGGAGGGCAGCAAAGAAGCCACTTCTCTCCAGAAAAAACATCAGGGACAGACTGATATTCTGCAAAAGGTACAGGGAGTGGGCTGCTGAGGACTGGGGTAAAGTCATTTTCTCTGATGAATCCCCTTTTCGATTGTTTGGAACATCTGGAAAACAGCTTATTCGGAGAAGAAGAGGTGAGCGCTACCACCAGTCTTGTCTCATGCCAACTGTAAAGCATCCTGAAACCATTCATGTGTGGGGTTGCTTCTCAGCCAAGGGAATCGGCTCTCACAGTCTTGCCTAAAAACACAGCCATGATTAAAGAATGGTACCAGAATGTCCTCCAAGAGCAACTTCTCCCAACCGTCCAAGAGCAGTTTGGCGCTCAACAATGCCTTTTCCAGCATGATGGAGCACCTTGCCATAAAGCAAAGGTGATAACTAAATGGCTCAGGGAACAAAACAGAGAGATTTTGGGTCCATGGCCTGGAAACTCCCCAGATCTTAATCCCATTGAGAACTTGTGGTCAATCATCAAAAGATGGGTGGACAAACAAAAACCAACAAATTCAGACAAAATTAAAGCATTGATTCTGCAAGAATGGACTGCTATCAGTCAGGATTTGGTCCAGAAGTTGATTGAGAGCATGCCAGGGAGAATTGCAGAGGTCCTGAAGAAGAAGGGTCAACACTGCAAATATTGACTTGCTGCATTAACTCATTCTAACTGTCAATATAAGCTTCTGTTACTCATAATATGAATGCAATTATATTTCTGTATGTGATAAAAACATCTGACAAACACACATAAAAACCAGAGGGCAGCAGATCATGTGAAAATATAATATTTGTGTCATTCTCAAAACTTTTGACCATGACTGTATGTATGTATGTGTATATACAGTCATATGAAAAAGTTTGGGCACCCCTATTAATCTTAATCATTTTTAGTTCTAATTATTTGGGTGTTTTCAACAGCCATTTCAATTTGATATATCTAATAACTGATGGACACAGTAATATTTCAGGGTTGAAATGAGGTTTATTGTACTAACAGAAAATGTGCAATATGCATTAAACCAAAATTTGACCGGTGCAAAAATTTGGGTACCCTTATCATTTTATTGATTTGAATACTCTTAACTACTTTTTACTGACTTACTGAAGCACAAAATTGGTTTTGTAACCTCACTGAGCTTTGAACTTCATAGCCAGGTGTATCCAATCATGAGAAAAGGTATTTAAGGTGGCCAATTGCAAGTTGTTCTCCTATTTGAATCTCCTCTGAAGAGTGGCATCATGGGCTCCTCAAAACAACTCTCAAATGATCTGAAAACAAAGATTGTTCAACATAGTTGTTCAGGGGAAGGATACAAAAAGTTGTCTCAGAGATTTAACCTGTCAGTTTCCACTGTGAGGAACATAGTAAGGAAATGGAAGACCACAGGGACAGTTCTTGTTAAGCCCAGAAGTGGCAGGCCAAGAAAAATATCAGAAAGGCAGAGAAGAAGAATGGTGAGAACAGTCAAGGACAATCCACAGACCACCTCCAAAGAACTGCAGCATCATCTTGCTGCAGATGGTGTCACTGTGCATCGGTCAACAATACAGCACACTTTGCACAAGGAGAAGCTGTATGGGAGAGTGATGCGAAAGAAGCCATTTCTGAAAGCACGCCACAAACAGAGTCGCCTGAGGTATGCAAAAGCACATTTGGACAAGCCAGCTTCATTTTGGAAGAAGGTCCTGTGGACTGATGAAACAAAGATTGAGTTGTTTGGTCATACAAAAAGGCATTATGCATGGCGTCAAAAAAACACAGCATTCCAAGAAAAACACTTGCTACCCACTGTAAAATTTGGTGGAGGTTCCATCATGCTTTGGGGCTGTGTGGCCAATGCCGGCACCGGGAATCTTGTTAAAGTTGAGGGTCGCATGGATTCAACTCAGTATCAGCAGATTCTTGAGAATAATGTACAAGAATCAGTGACGAATTTGAAGTTACGCCGGGGATGGATATTTCAGCAAGACAATGATCCAAAACACAGCTCCAAATCTACTCAGGCATTCATGCAGAGGAACAATTACAATGTTCTGGAATGGCCATCCCAGTCCCCAGACCTGAATATCATTGAACATCTGTGGGATAATTTGAAGCGGGCTGTCCATGCTCGGCGACCATCAAACTTAACTGAACTGGAATTGTTTTGTAAAGAGGAATGGTCAAAAATACCTTCATCCAGGATCCAGGAACTGATTAAAAGCTACAGGAAGCGACTAGAGGCTGCTATTTTTGCAAAAGGAGGATCTACTAAATATTAATGTCACTTTTCTGTTGAGGTGCCCATACTTTTGCACCGGTCAAATTTTGGTTTAATGCATATTGCACATTTTCTGTTAGTACAATAAACCTCATTTCAATCCTGAAATATTACTGTGTCCATCAGTTATTAGATATATCAAATTGAAATGGCTGTTGCAAACACCCAAATATTTAGAACTAAAAATGATTAACATTAATAGGGGTGCCCAAACTTTTTCATATGACTATATATATATATATATATATATATATATATATATATATATATATAGTACAAACCAAAAGTTTGGACACACCTTCTCATTTCTCATTCCAAGAGTTTTCTGTATTTTCATGACTATAAAAATTGTAGATTCACACTGAAGGCATCAAAACTATGAATTAACACATGTGGAATTATATACTTAACAAAAAAGTGTGAAACAACTGAAAATATGTCTTATATTCTAGGTTCTTCAAAGTAGCCACCTTTTGCTTTGATTACTGCTTTGCACACTCTTGGCATTCTCTTGATGAGCTTCAAGAGGTAGTCACCTGAAATGGTTTTCACTTCACAGGTGGGCCCTGTCAGGTTTAATAAGTGGGATTTCTTGCCTTATAAATGGGGTTGGGACCATCAGTTGTGTTGTTCAGAAGTCAGGTGGATACACAGCTGATAGTCCTACTGAATGGAGTGTTAGAATTTGTATTATGGCAAGAAAAAGCAGCTAAGTAAAGAAAAACGAGTGGCCATCATTACTTTAAGAAATGAAGGTCAGTCAGTCCGAAAAATTGGGAAAACTTTGAAAGTGTCCCCAAGTGTAGTGGCCAAAACCATCTAACGCTACAAAGAAACTGGCTCACATGAGGACCACCCCAGGAAAGGAAGACCAAGAGTCACCTCTGCTGCGGAGGATAAGTTCATCCGAGTCACCAGCCTCAGAAATCGCAGGTTAATAGCAGCTCAGATTAGAGACCAGGTCAATGCCACACAGAGTTCTAGCAGCAGACACATCTCTACAACAACTGTTAAGAGGAGACTGTGTGCAGCAGGCCTTCATGGTAAAATAGCTGCTAGGAAACCACTGCTAAGGACAGGCAACAAGCAGAAGAGACTTGTTTGGGCTAAAGAACACAAGGAATGGACATTAGACCTGTGGAAATCTGTGCTTTGGCCTGATGAGTCCAAATTTGAGATCTTTCTTTCCAACCACCGTGTCTTTGTGCGACGCAGAAAAGGTGAACGAATGGACTCTACAGTCATGGCCAAAAGTTTTGAGAATGACACAAATATTATTTTTTCACATGATCTGCTGCCCTCTGGTTTTTATGTGTGTTTGTCAGATGTTTTTATCAGATACAGAAATATAATTACATTCATATTATGAGTAACAGAAGCTTATATTGACAGTTAGAATGAGTTAATGCAGCAAGTCAATATTTGCAGTGTTGACCCTTCTTCTTCAGGACCTCTGCAATTCTCCCTGGCATGCTCTCAATCAACTTCTGGACCAAATCCTGACTGATAGCAGTCCATTCTTGCAGAATCAATGCTTTAATTTTGTCTGAATTTGTTGGTTTTTGTTTGTCCACCCGTCTCTCGATGATTGACCACAAGTTCTCAATGGGATTAAGATCTGGGGAGTTTCCAGGCCATGGACCCGAAATCTCTATGTTTTGTTTCCTGAGCCATTTAGTTATCACCTTTGCTTTATGGCAAGGTGCTCCATCATGCTGGAAAAGGCATTGTTGAGCGCCAAACTGCTCTTGGACGGTTGGGAGAAGTTGCTCTTGGAGGACATTCTGGTACCATTCTTTATTCATGGCTGTGTTTTTAGGCAAGACTGTGAGAGAGCCGATTCCCTTGGCTGAGAAGCAACCCCACACATGAATGGTTTCAGGATGCTTTACAGTTGGCATGAGACAAGACTGGTGGTAGCGCTCACCTCTTCTTCTCCGAATAAGCTGTTTTCCAGATGTTCCAAACAATCGAAAAGGGGATTCATCAGAGAAAATGACTTTACCCCAGTCCTCAGCAGTCCAGTCCCTGTACCTTTTGCAGAATATCAGTCTGTCCCTGATGTTTTTTCTGGAGAGAAGTGGCTTCTTTGCTGCCCTCCTTGAGACCAGGCCTTGCTCCAAGAGTCTTCGCCTCACAGTGCGAGCAGATGCACTCACACCTGCCTGCTGCCATTCCTCAGCAAGCTCTGCACTGCTGGTAGCCCGATCCCGCAGCTGAAACACTTTTAAGAGACGGTCCTGCCGCTTGCTGGTCTTTCTTGGGCGCCCTGGAGCCTTTTTGGCACCATTGGAACCTCTCTCCTTGAAGTTTTTGATGATGCGATATTGTTGACTGAGGTGCAATCTTTCTAGCTGCAATACTCTTCCCAGCTAGGCCATTTTTGTGCAGTGCAATGATGACTGCACGTGTTTCTTTAGAGATAACCATGGTTAACAGAAGAGAAACAATGATGGCAAGCACCAGCCTCCTTTTAAAGTGTCCAGTGGTGTCATTCTTACTTAATCATGACAGATTGATCTCCAGCCCTGTGCTCATCAACACCCACACCTGTGTTAATGGAGCAATCACTGAAAAGATGTTAGGTGGTCCTTTTAAGGCAGGGCTGCAATGATGTTGAAATGTGTTTTGGGGGATAAAGTTCATTTTCTAGGCAAATATTGACTTTGCAAGTAATTGCTGTTAAGCTGATCACTCTTTATAACATTCTGGAGTATATGCAAATTGCCATTAGAAAAACTGAAGCAGTAGACTTTGTAAAAATTAATATTTGTATCATTCTCAAAACTTTTGGCCATGACTGTATATAAAAAAAAGAGGATAGCGATTCTATTAGTCACAAAATACAAGGGTACTTTGTGTTTCTATGGGGCTCCTAGTGGTATTGCTATAATTTAGACTAAATGTGTATTCACCTTACGCTAAAGCTCAGTGACAAAAATAAATATAGTAAGAATATAAATAGAAAAATATATTGTTGTAAAAATACCCAAGAAATGACAACATATTAAAATACCGCATTGTGACTAAAAAATTGTGTATATAAACATAGTTACATAATAATAAAATAAAAACTTTATGATGAGTTGTATACACTTCTCTCCTAATCGTTATCTAATCAAAAATACTTTCCAGGGCCTCCTTAAGGCCACTGGGTGAAAGAGTGTTGAATTTATAGATCCAGTACATTTTTTTTTCCTTTTTAACCTTTCAAATCTATTGGTTGATTGTAGGGGAACTTGGTCTATGGGGGTAATTTGAAAACCATCAAAGAGAGAATTGTGTGTATATGCGTGTCTCGAAACACTATTTTTGAGATATCCATTAACCACATTAGATCTATGTTTATTTAGTCTTTCCCAAAGTGTTCTGATGGTCCTGCCAACATACTGTTTGTAGCAAGAACATTCTAGGACATATATGACATGGGTAGAAGAACAGTCTAAAAGGTGGTTAATTGGGAAAGTATCGCCTGTGGAATAACTGATAAGTGTTTTGGCTTGATGATGGAGTTGCAACGAAACGCACCATTCTGCTGAGAGAGTACTGGTTTATCATCCGAATCCATATTAAGAGACCTTAGTTTACTGGGGGCTAAAAAACTCTTAAGAGTCTTAGCTTTCCTAAATGTAATGGCAGGTTTGGATGGGAGATGTTTCTTGAGTAGGAGATCATTGAGTAGTACTGACCAGTGTTTGCAAAGAATGCTTCTTATTTTATTATGCGCATTACTGTATTTAGTAATGAAATTATGTTTGAAGGTATTAGTTCGTTCTTTCTTCTTGGATGTTAAACAATCAGATTGTGACAAGGTTCCGGCTTTGGATTTGGCTGCTTCAATAATCCTTTTGGGATAGTTTTTATCTCTAAATCTTTGAGTTAGAACTTCTCTGTGTTTCATAGTCACCGTTTGTGCTACAGTTTCTACGGATGTGCCTGAATTGTCCGAAAAGCACATTATCTTTCCACTTGCGATAATGGTGACATTGGTAATCCAAGAGGCTGTTGCAATCAACTTGTTTAAAATACGTTTTAGTGTGAATTGCTTCCGGACCCCTATGAGTTCTAAATCTAGAAATTCGATTTTTAAGTCATTTTTAGAGTGGCCTGTGATGCCCCAATCATTGGAATTGAGATACTTTGTAAAGTCTGTGAAAGAATCATGAGTACCTTTCCAGATAAACAGGTCGTCATTGTATCTCTTGAATAATGTAATGTTGTTTGACCAAGGGTGTGTACTTTGAATGTTTCTTCAAATCTGCCCATATAGATGTTTGCAAAGCTGGGCGCAAAACGCGTTGATTAAGAATCCTTTCTCCTATTCCTTCTGTGTAAGCTTTGGTGATAAGATTTTGATCTATAGAAAATGAATCAGAGGGATCAGATGAAAGTATTAAATAATAGGTTGAATTACTTATCACATACTTTCATCCGATCCTTCTGATTCATTTGCTATCAAAATCTTATCACCAAAGCTTGTTTACATGTTTACATCTGCTGTTCAAATGTTGTTTACATTAACATATACAAAGATCAGCTGACCTGTGAAACACTCAAACTAGTTGCTTTAAGTGATGTGTAAACAAAGATCAGCTGTTTGGGAAACATCAGTTGTTAAAGCATGGTTTGAATCTCCCAGGTCCATAGTAACAGCCGCCATATACAGCGCTTGTTATTTCTGGACATGCGCAGTTTATCATCCATTCACTTCTAGTATAGGAAGTTATTCTGGCAAGCTCGGGGAGCCGTGCATGCGCAATTAAACCCTGAGATGCTGTAGTATCTCTTCAGCGATCCTCTAGTCTTCTAGCCAAGAAATCAGGTCCCAAACATTTAAGTTATGTAAGTACAAGATGAATACATTATGCATATTTCCATTCATTATAGAACCAGCAAATCTGTACTATGTGATGTTGACATCGTGATGTAGGACCCTCCCCTAGGGGGAGGTACAAATCTCATTTATTTTTTATTTAATGTCTTCCTGTTGCATGTTTGTCATTGTGCTTTTTTATACACTTGATAAAGGGGTGCTTTTTTTTTTCCCCCGAAACGCGTTGAGAGTCTAAGCCTTCAATAAAGTTCCACTACTGGTAAGCGCGGACACCTCCTCTTTTTTTTGAGTTGGTCTTAACCCCTTTCCTTGCAAAATCATTGCAATCCGTCTTGATCCCAGCATTCCGACGCCCGGAGGTCCAGCAGCTTCCACATGATACTATTGATGCCTGTTAGAGTGGTTGTGGCTCATCACAACCCACCAAGGTGAGAGTACATCCAAATTCCCTCTACATTTTTTACCCTTGGATTGTCAATTTGTTCTTCACAATGGAACCATAACATCGTTTAAGTGGGCCTTTAATATATCTAGACCACCATTTATAGTTCACTGGTGCGAGTGTATTATTTCTCTTCCCACAAAAACTTTATGTGCACGTATTCCAAACGTTTGTACTGTATTACGCTATGTGCCGCTTGGCGCTGTTTTTGTTTCTTCTCTAAAGCGTTCTGCCTTTTAAGGATGCAGCTTGAAACTACCTTAAGGACGCAGCCTCATATTTTAAATCTGACGTGTCACTTTATGTGGCAATAAAACTGAGACTCTTTAACTTACCCAAGTGATTTTGAGATTATTTTTTTCGTGAAACATTGTACTTCATGTTAGTGGTAAACATTGATCAATATTTTTTGCATTAATTTATTTAAAAAAATATGTATGTTTACATATTTATCAAATATATATGTGATGGAAATTTTTAAAAATTAGCAATTTTCAACATGTGAAATACTCGGCTTTTCAGACATACCACCCAAATACATTTAATAAATACTATCTACAACATCTTTTCTTTATATTGGAATCTATCTTTAATAATTCTTTAATTTATTTTGGACATTAGGGACCACTTCAGTTCTGAGGTGGATTTTAAAAGCCTATCTATTAGAAACCCCATTTTCAAAACCACATTTCGGAAGTTTGTTAACCCTTTCACGGGAATTAAAACAATATGGAGGTAAAATTTAGATATTTTACTTTTTTTTTTATCAATAGAGCATTCATTCAGCCTGAGAACAGAAATATCCCATATGTGGATGTAAACTGCTGTTTGGGCACACTGCAGCTCGCCAAAGGGAGTTTGAAAAGCACATTCTGTTGTAATAGTTTTCAGGTGCCATGTCTCATTTGCAGAGCCCTCTAAACTAGCAATACAGTGGAAACCCTCTCCATTTTGGAAACTGCACCCCTGAAGGAATTTGTCAAGGGGTACAGTGAACATTTTGAAAACACAGCTGTTTCTCAGATTTTATTAACATTTCGACGTGAAAATGAAAAATTACTAAAATGTCACTTTATCCCCAAATTTTTCATTTTCACAAGTGGTTAAATGAGAAAAATCATCCCAAAGTTTGTTACACAATTTCTCTTGAACACAGCAATACTCCATAAGTGGTCATAAAATACTGTATGTGTACATTGCGGGGCCAAATAGCATTTTATACCCACAAATGATAATGTTAACCCCTTTCCGACATCCGCCGTAATAGTACGGCAGATGTCGGGTGTTTAAATATGGCAGCCGAGGCGCCATTTTGCTGGGACCGGCGTCCCGTTGGCATGACAGCCAGGAGCCTTTTCAAGGCTCCCAGGCCTGTCTTTAGTTACTTTCTAATGCAGCCTGCAATAGAAGTGCCGTTTTTGTGCAGTGCAGTTCAAAACCCCTAGGGGGTCTAATAAATGCAAAAAAAGTAAAAAAAAAAAAATAATAAAAATTTAAAGTTCAATTCACCCCCCTTTCCCTAGAACACATATAAAAGTACTTAAATACTGTGAAACACATACTCATTAGGTATCCCTGTGCCCACAAATGCCTGGTCTACAAATCTATAAATATATTTCTATTTAGCCTCTGATAAAAATTTGAATAAAAAGTGATCAAAGCAATATCAATTCCCCAAAATGGTATAACTAAAAAGAACACCTTGTTCCGCAAAAAAAAAGACTCCCTATGCATCCCCATACACGGAAGTTTAAAAAAGTTATGGGTGTCAAAATATGGCGACTTTTAGAAGAAAAATTTTTCTGTGAACACACAGCGGATGGTGAAAAGTGAATATGTAAGATGTGGATACTTTGGGAACTCCAAAATACCTACTGTTTTCCCAGTAGATCCTCTAGGAGTGACTTCTGGTGTCTTTTTTCCTTTGTAACCTCTAAATTTAGGGTGTACCCTGATATATGCTAACACAACTTTTTTCATTCCATTCCTGCCGCAGCCAGCTTTGTCCTAAAGATTTGGTTATTTTCAATGTTTTTGTCTTCATTTTGTGCAAGGTGTATATTTTTTTCATGTTTCTGGTAATGTAGCCATATGAGCGCTTGTTTTTTGCGGGATGATATGCAATTTTTAATGACACCATTTTGGGGTGCCTATAACATGTTGTCTATAAATTTTATTAGCTCTTTCTTGGTGGATTCAAATCAATTCTGGCATTGCATTTTTTGCAGTGCAGCGTACAACATAAACATGGTAGATTTATTCTATGAGTCTGTTAGATTACAGAGATACCTAATTTATATTCTTTTTTTTTTTTTTTATGCATAATTCATTTTACAGAACAAAAACCTATTTGGATATATAACGCAATTGTTTTTGCATACCCATCTTATGAGAGACGTAACATTTTTAATTTTTGGTTGATGGCTTATTTTTGCGAGACAACCTGTGCTTTTTATTAGTACAGTTTTGGGGTACATAAGATTTTTTGATCACTTTTTATATACCATATGGCGTTTTTTTTCACAACGTTCAATTTGCAGGTTAAATAATGTTTCAATTTTATTGTACGTTGTAAGTTTTCTTTTTAGATAACTCATTATACACACGTGGACAAAATTGTTGGTACCCCTCGTTTAATGAAAGAAAAACCCACAATAGTCACAGAAATAACTTGAATCTGACAAAAGTAATTTGCCAAACTACATGTTGACAAGCCACAAACTTTTTGGGAGAATGTCCTATGGACAGATGAAACAAAAAAAATCTAAATTTTTGGCAAGGCACATCAGCTTTATGTTCACAGACGGAAAAATGAAGAATATCTTGAAAAGAACACTGTCCCTACTGTGAAACATGGAGGAGGCTCTGTTATGTTCTGGGGTTGCTTTGCTGCATCTGGCACAGGGTGTCTTGAATCTGTGCAGGGTACAATGAAATCTCAAGACTATCAAGGGATTCTAGAGAGAAATGTGCTGCCCAGTTTCAGAAAGCTTGGTCTCAGTCGCAGGTCATGGGTCTTGCAACAGGATAATGACCCAAAACACACTGCTAAAAACACCCAAGAATGGCTAAGAGGAAAACATTGGACTATTCTGAAGTGGCCTTCTATGAGCCCCGACCTAAATCCTATTGAGCATCTTTGGAAGGAGCTGAAACATGTCATCTGGAAAAGGCACCCTTCAAACCCGAGACAAGTGGAGTAGTTTTCTCCTGAGGAGTGGGCCAAAATACCTGTTGAGAGGTGCAGAAGTCTCATTGACAGTTAAAGGAATCGTTTGATTGCAGTGATTGCCTCAAAAAGTTGTGCAACAAAATATTAAGTTAAGGGTACCATCATTTCTGTCCAGGCCTGTTTCATGAGTTTTCTTTTTTAAAAAATTCTATTGAAGCATGGTTGAAAAGCAATGTCTGACTTTCATTTGTTCATTTTCATAGAATTTTTATATATTTATTGCTTTTGTCAGATATAAGTTATTTCTGTGACCATTGTGGGTTTTTCTTTCATTAAACGAGGGGTACCAACAATTTTGTCCACGTGTGTATATATGAAAGGGGCATTTTTTGGGCTTGATTGATTTATTACATTTTCTTTAACCCTTTTGATTTTGTTTATTTTATTTTACATGTTTTTTTGGATGTACCACTAGGGGACTTGAACTAACGTGTATTGCAGTTGTATACAGGAAGATGCATGACTTCATCTTCTCTCTGCAGGATCAACTAGTTATATGACACAGGCAGACGCTGAGTCACTGGTCAGACCCAGGGCTGCCCAAATAGGCATCGGCACCCCCCAAACTCTCTTAGCAGGAGGGTGATAGGCACAGACAACCGTGGCATCTAAGAGGTTAAAAAAAAACCCCGATTGAAGTTTATCTCTGACAGGGTTTGATGGAGTAGGGTGTTGGCTGCAAGAGCTGTTAGCTGTCTGAGCGGGCGGGATACTTCCACCGTACTATTTTGGTGTGTTGTACAAACTGACTCATGGCTGCAGTGCCATAATGGTATGCTGTACGTCGTTAAGGGGGTTAAAGATGTCAGATACTAATGACCTATCTTTCAGTAGTATTAAACATGAATTTGCGGCTGGAAGAAGCTTTAACTTTTATTGGAATTCGTTGACACTTTTTTTTTCATGAATTACAGGAGCTTTGCAGCTTCAGAATGACCATGGTTGTCAGCCAATTATGAAGGAGTTAAGGTCGATTTAAGGACCTTGGTGCTTTTGCCTACTGCCTACACAGACTACTTGTAATATGGGCATATTGCAGTGGACAGTAACATGTCCATTGGATCAGGAGACCTGGCATAATTGTGTAATTTGCAGTTGTAATATCCAATGTATAACACAAAAACATAGATGAACAGATCAAGGTTGTTTTCACTAATAGGAAAAATGAAATTAAGGCAATATAGGAAATTTTGAATGTACGCAATACACCGAAAATAAAATATGAAAATAGAGTATACACTGCCTGCAAATATAACCCCACACACATTATGAGTTATCATCCATTCCTTTATTGAAAGCCCACAGCGACAATCTCAAATGACTGATTCAACCAACATAATTTCACTTATTTCTGTGTTTTTCCATTTATGTCTCACTAGTTGACTCAGTATAAGTGAATGCTATAGTCAGAACGTCTTCCTTCTATTGAAACTCAGTCATGGTCTGAAGCCCTGTTATAAGATAAGATATTCCTTTAATAGTTCCTCCATGGGGAAATTGAGTGTGTTACAGCAGTATAGATAATACAAATACAAATGATTCACACAATCATTTACAGTGACAGTAGATACAAATAAAAAGGTAAAGGTAAAATAGTAGTAGAAGGGATATCTTTCAGTTCTCTGTATGGAATGATCTCCGCTTAGGTCGGTGTTGGTTGTACAGCCTAACCGCAGCAGGGAGGAAAGACTTCCGATTAGTGCTCCTTCTCACACTTAGGGTGAAGTAGTCGGTCACTGACAGTACTACCCAGTGCTATCATGGTCTCATGCATGGGATAGGAGTTATTCTCCAGCATGGAGACCACCACGGACAGTATCCTTCTGTCACCCACCACCTGCACTGGGTCTAGTGGGCTCCGCAGGACAGAGCTGGTCCTTCTAATCAGCTTGTCAAGTCTATTTCTATCCTTGGTTGATATACTGCTCCCCAAACAGGCCCCTCTGAAGAAGATGGCTGATGCCACTACAGAGTTGAAAAGGGCCCTAAGAAGTGCCCCCTGTACTCCAAAGGCGCTCAGCCTCCTAAGCAGGTAGAGCCTGCTGTGGCCCTTTTTGTACAGTGCATCCATGTGATCTGCCCATTCTAGCTTATTATTGAGGAGCACACCCAGGCACTTATAAGTGTTGACTATCTCAATGCCCGTCCCCTGGATGTCCACTGGTATAGGAGGTGGCAATTGAGTGTGTTGTCTTCCTGGCAACTTGTACTTTAATGTTAGGTTGGCATCAGGATATAGTTCTGCACTTAGACAAGTCAGTATTTTATATTTGATGATGTACCGCCTGAAACTGAATGCTAAAATCATTACATTTTTTTAATAGTACTAAAATGGCAAACTGACTATATAACAAACAAATATAAATATATAACAAAAATTCTGGCTTCTAGAGGATGTCCATAGATGAGAAGTAAAGGATAGGCATAGGATGTATAAACTGCTCCAACTATAAATCCACTATATATTTTCCCATCAACTAAATACATATACCAGGATCCCCCCTCTAGACAAAAAAATGAACAGTGCCAACTGCACCTATTAGCCTTCTCTATAGTGCCCAACTCCTCTGCACCTAGCGAACACTTAACGCGTTTCTACACTAATATTAAAAGTGCTTCATCGGAGATGTACAAGAATATCTCTTAGTGTATTTGCATTCCCTGCCTACTGCACATCAGTCCTACAGCCCCTCCCATACTATGGTATTCATCCTCTCCTACATGGCTTATAGCTGCCTTTTCTTATAGTTTACTTACCTCCCCCTCCACAGACAATGGTATTCACATTCCTCCACCTGGATAATAGAAAATCTGCGTCTTGCCCCCCCCCACCTTAATGGAAGTAAGTCCTGCATGAACGGTGGACAGTGTGAGTAGGTTTTATAAGAATGATTATGGGTGAATATGTGTATAAGTGACAATTACTCTTTAAATAGGGACCTCTTAGCATTATTATGCCTACATGTTATTTATTTCCATTACTGAGAAATTTGTACTCCTCTATAGCTGAAAATAAACCACAAAAATAAGATAATTTTCAGTCTGCCCCTATGGTTATTAAAATGTGCATGAAATGATGCAGGAGTTATCTGATCAGAGTGAGAGTCACATGACCTAGCAAAAGAAAAAGCGTTAGAGTGAAAGAAATAACTAAGGTAATTACATATATTGGGGCTTGCAAATATATTCATACCCCTTGAACTTTTTCACATTTTGTCACGTATCATTTTCGTTCCACTTCACAATTATGTGATACTTTGTGTTGGTCTATCCCTTAAAATCTCAATAAAATATATTGAAGTGTGTGGTTGTAAGGGGACAAAATGTGAAAAAATTTTAAGGAGTATGAATACTTTTGCAAGCCACTGTAGGTTTATAATGATTGAATAAAAAAAAACACAGGAGTGTTTCTTTAAAGGGGATTTCTCAACATACAACTTTTTTTTTTTTTAAACTTGAGTAGCCATGAATATAAACCATCTACACACACACATACAGTACAGACCAAAAGTTTGGACACACCTTCTCATTTCAAGAGTTTTCTGTATTTTCATGACTATAAAAATTGTAGATTCACACTGAAGGCATCAAAACTATGAATTAGCACATGTGGAATTATATATTTAACAAAAAAGTGTGAAACAACTGAAAATATGTCTTATATTCTAGGTTCTTCAAAGTAGCCACCTTTTGCTTTGATTACTGCTTTGCACACTCTTGGCATTCTCTTGATGAGCTTCAAGAGGTAGTCGCCTGAAATGGTTTTCACTTCACAGGTGTGCCCTGTCAGGTTTAATAAGTGGGATTTCTTGCCTTATAAATGGGGTTGGGACCATCAGTTGTGTTGTTCAGAAGTCAGGTGGATACACAGCTGATAGTCCTACTGAATGGAGTGTTAGAATTTGTATTATGGCAAGAAAAAAGCAGCTTAAGTAAAGAAAAACGAGTGGCCATCATTACTTTAAGAAATGAAGGTCAGTCAGTCCGAAAACTTGGGAAAACTTTGAAAGTGTCCCCAAGTGCAGTGGCCAAAACCATTAAGCGCTACAAAGAAACTGGCTCACATGAGGACCGCCCCAGGAAAGGAAGACCAAGAGTCACCTCTGCTGCGGAGGATAAGTTCATCCGAGTCACCAGCCTCAGAAACCGCAGGTTAGCAGCAGCTCAGATTAGAGACCAGGTCAATGCCACACAGAGTTCTAGCAGCAGACACATCTCTACAACAACTGTTAAGAGGAGACTGTGTGCAGCAGGCCTTCATGGTAAAATAGCTGCTAGGAAACCACTGCTAAGGACAGGCAACTAGCAGACGAGACTTGTTTGGGCTAAAGAACACAAGGAATTGACATTAGACCTGTGGAAATCTGTGCTTTGGTCTGATGAGTCCAAATTTGAGATCTTTGCTTCCAACCACTGTGTCTTTGTGCGGCGCAGAAAAAGTGAACAAATGGACTCTACATGCCTGGTTCCCACCGTTAAGCATGGAGGAGGAGGTGTGATGGTGTGGGTGTGCTTTTCTGGTGACACTGTTGGGGATTTATTCAAAATTGAAGGAATACTGAACCTGCATGGTTACCACAGCATCTTGCAGCGGCATGCTATTCCATCCGGTTTGCGTTTAGTTGGACCATCATTTATTTTTCAACAGGACAATGACCCCAAACACACCTCCAGACTGCGTAAGGGCTATTTTTACCAAGAAGGAGAGTGATGAGGTGCTACGCCAGATGACCTGGCCTCCACAGTCACCAGACCTGAACCCAATCGAGATGGTTTGGGGTGAGCTGGACCACAGAGTGAAGGCAAAAGGGCCAACAAGTGCTAAGCATCTCTGGGAACTCCTTCAAGACTGTTGGAAGACCATTTCAGGTGACTACCTCTTGAAGCTCATCAAGAAAATGCCAAGAGTGTGCAAAGCAGTAATCAAAGCAAAAGGTGGCTACTTTGAAGAACCTAGAATATAAGACATATTTTCAGTTGTTTCACACTTTTTTGTTAAGTATATAATTCTACGTGTGTTAATTCATAGTTTTGATGCCTTCAATGTGAATCTACAATTTTTATAGTCATGAAAATACAGAAAACTCTCGGAATGAGAAGGTGTGTCCAAATTTTTGGTCTGTACTGTACGTGTGCAGGTGCTGAGTCTGTGGCAAAAATGGCACGGATGGTATATGGATTGTATCTCTGTGCCACCTGTTCCTCCATGGACCCATTGATTTGCTTCCATGAGCCCAGGTTGAAAAACGTACAGATAATAGGAACTTTCCTGAGTTTTGCCCCATGCTCACAGCACTATACATAGACACATGGTAATACAATGGGCGTTTTTATAGGGCTATAGCAAACAATGATCAGTGTTCGCACACGTTCGTGCCTTACTGTGACTTTTTTGTCATAGTTGTCACTGGATAATAATAATAATAATCTGTGTTCTCTGTGTGTAATGATCTCCGCTTAGGTCGGTGTTGGTTGTACAGCCTAACCGCGGTGGGGAGGAAAGCCTTCCGATAGCGCTCCTTCTCACACTTAGGGTGGAGCAGTCGGTCACTGACAGTACTGCCCCGCGCGATCACAGTCTCATGCATGGGATGGGACGACTTCTTCTGCATGGAGCTCACCACGGACAGTATCCTTTTGTCACCTACCACCTGCACTGGGTCCAGTGGGCTCCCCAGGACAGAGCTGGCCCTTCTAATCAGCTTGTCAAGTTTATTTCTGTCCCTGGTTGATATACTGCTCCCCCAGCAGGCCACTCCAAAGAAGATGGGTGATGCCACTACCGAGTTGAAGAAAGTCCTAAGAAGTGCCCCCCGGATACGAGCATGAGTTCAGGAATTCTCTATGGTCTAGCACTTTTCTTAAACCCAATCATGATTTCCTTATTGTGGCCTGGTTATCTTCTTGTGCATATACTAGCTTTACCTGATAACCCACCCACAATAACAAAATCATGGCTGGGTTTCTGGCACATCCCAGTGCATAGAAAGTTCCTGTATTCATGGTTCTAGCCACTGGCAACCAATCAAGGCAATAGACTATCACCACAAAGATGGTTAGAAACATTTAAAACTCAGCTAAATGTTTATTTGCAAAAGTTTTTTTTTAACTTTTAATTGTCTAATAATTTAAATATGGTTATGATCATGGGAAAACCCTTTAACTTAACACTTGATTTGTGACTAACTTTTGCAATCTAAGAAGCATCATCAGTAGTAGAACAAATTCCCTTTTCCTTATTCACAATTTCATGTGTAGAAGATTCATTTTTACCATACATCCTAGCCACCTTCTGTTATTAAATCAAGAAAGGTCACCTTTTCAATTAAAAGAAACACTTTGTGACTTCTCTTTGGCACATCTAATGTACAAGCTGATATGCCAAACATCACTTCTGCACTTTGGAGCCATACTAAACCTAAGAAACACTGGCTAGATAACAAACTAAACAGTGGGATGACATTGCGATGTACAGTAAGCATAGTGCAACCAACATTCTGGGCAGAACCACACATGATATTGTGAACCGAGAGCAAGGCAGGTGGTTTGGACTCCGCAACCAGAAATGAACGCACACGCGGTAGTTCAAGAAAAAAATATATATTTACTATAAGTTAATAAAGGCTAGTTAAAGGTAAAATGACAGGGCTAAAGACAAGCAAAATATACAATATAGCATGAACAATTTCAAGGCAAATTCTGCAATGGTTTCTACTTTTACTCTGTCCACTTCTGCAGTATGGACACTGAATGAACAATATACTCAAAACTATCCCTAACTGACCCTGACTTCACATTTGGGTGCACCCCCTTTTCCCCAGTGGTCCAGGTGGACCGCTTACAGTCCGTAGAAGCGCGCGGTGGGGCCCAAAGTCGGTCCTTTCTTTTATAGTGAAGCGTCCTCTCCTCACGGTTATCAGGATCTTGGGAGAAATGAAGTCCTCTTTAACAGACAGGGAAACCAACTGAATGCAATGTAATCCAACAGCAGATTCCACTCAGCACACTGACAGTCCTGCCGAATCCATACACTGAGCTGGGATGTAAGCCGGGATTTAGCAGGTGCCGTCCAGTACATCAACAGCACTGCGAGTCTCTATCTGTGGTATCCATATACACAGTCACAATGTCAGTCTCACTGATCAGCCACTGAGCACAGTTCCTTTCACGTGGACTCACTAGTCCTGTTGTCTCTTTACACTCTGTTTGTCTCTGGACCAAGATACAGCTTAGCTGTACAGAAAAATCTCCACACCAGTTCAATACAACACTTGCCAAGATGGCTGCTGCTGTCAAAGGAACAGAATCACAGAAATACATTCAACATTAACAGTTTATACAGACAAATGAAGCTTAAGACAACATTGTCTGTCTCTTACATATTCCCCCCCACTTTAAGATTGGCAGTCCCTGCCTATGACTGTATATCCAGAGGGTTGTACTTTTATGCACAGGGTGGTAGTATACCGATGTATGGCAGGCCAAACAAACTCATCCTGCGCATACCGAACAGGGGGAATACCAGCATTTGGCCTAGTGGTCCGTCTGAGGACCGGTGGTATATTATGGGGTGCTGCAGCTATGGGCTGAGAAGGACCAGCGGATTCCGCACCAGAGGGGGCACAGGCCGGAGATACAGTAGTCACAGGTGGAACATCCCCAGGAGCAGGGATCGGCCAACAATCATCCTCCTCGTCGGAGGCCCATTCCGCACCTCCATTCTCTGACTGTGGGAGCTCATTCACATTGGCAGGCCCATCGTGATTTGTCCCTTCAGAATGACACAGGCGCAACATATTTCGGTAAAGTACTCGAACACAATCAGTTCCTTCTTTCTGGACCTGGTACACTGGCCCATTCGCATACTTGCGGCCAACAACACGATACGGCAAAGCCTCCCATCTGCTTTCCAATTTCCCTTGGGGTTTCTTGACACGAACTAGCACCAGGTCGCCTGGTTGCAATGGTGCTTCTTGCACTGGGGTCTTATCAGGATGGGGATGTTCTTGCAGGCGCTGCCGCACCAATCGATGGATCGTCTCAAGTCTCTGCCGATGCGCCCGCACCCAAGAGGTTGGATCCCTCGGAGGGAACCCATCCACATCATTCAACTGTAATTCTCCTATACTTCGCCCAGACTGCCCAAAGAGAAGTGTATAAGGAGAGTACCCCGTTGTAGAATGGACCTGATTGTTATAGGCCCACACCATTTCAGACAAGAACTGAGGCCACTGTAACTTCTTGTCTTCCTCCAGAGTCCGCAGCATCTGTAGCAGAGTTCTGTTGAATCTTTCACAGGCCCCATTTCCCTGAGGGTGGTATGGAGTCGTGTGCGACTTCTTTATCCCGTAGATACGTTGAACTTCTTTCATTACGTGTCCCTCAAAGCAGGCGCCCTGGTCGGAGTGGATGCGTTGGGGGCACCCATATACTCGAATGAAATCTTGGCACAGAGCACGAGCTGCTGACTCAGCTGTCTGGTCCTTGGTGGCGGTTACCACCGCAAATTTGGTGAAGTGATCCACCATTACGAGGCAATACTGGTGTCCGCTATTGGATGGGCCCACCATTAGATAGTCTATCATGACGATTTCTAAAGGTTCCTGGGTCACGATGGTTTGCAGGGGAGCTCTCTGTTCTATTGCCTTATGGATCTCACAAGTTCGACAGCTGCGGCATACTTCTTCGACCATTTGACGAAGACCAGGGCAGTAAATCAGTCGCTGTAACCAACGAAAGGTCTTCTCATGACCAAAATGTCCATTCTTATTATGAGCCTCAACTGCCAAGGAGCGAGCCAGTTCACTAGGCACCACAATTTGGTATCGAATGTCGATCTCAGAAGGTAAATAGACCTTTCGGCATAGCACTCCATTTTTCATCTCCAACTTTTCCCACTGACTCAAAACAGATAATATCTCACGTGTCAGTCGTTCTCTTTCCTCTCTACAGGGCTTCTGGCCTTTCTCAACACACTTGATCATCTGCGCCAGCCCCTCATGGGTCTGTTGTATCTGTGCCCATTCCTGTCGTGAGGGACCAAAGAAAGGAGCCATTTCAGTCCCCTCCATCTCAAACTGATTAGTGGCGGTCAAGGCCTGTGAAAATCTGCTGAAATCGGGCACCTCCACATGCTCCAACTCATGATCCACGTCTTCTGTGGGGGTTTGGGCAGTTACCCTAGAAAGTCCGTCAGCATTCTGGTTCTCTGTCTTGGACCGATACTTAATGCGGTAATTGAATGTAGACATTTGGGCTATCCACCTCTGCTCTAACGCCTCGAGCTTGGCATTTTCCAGGTGAGCTAGTGGGTTGTTGTCAGTCAGTACTAAAACTTCAGCACCGGTCAAATATTCAGAGAATTTCTCGGTCATGGCCCATACCAGTGCCAACAGCTCCAATTTAAATGAACTATAATTCTCGGGGTTTCTTTCAGAATCTCTCAAAGACCGGCTGCCGTACGCTATGACCCTCTCCTGGCCATCCTGAAGCTGGGAAAGCACTGCTCCAAGACCATACAGGCTTGCATCTGTATATAGCTGGAACGGCAAGTGGTAATCAGCATATGCCAAGATTGGGGCTGTTGTCAGTGCATCCTTCAATGCCTGGAAGGCTTGTTCCTGTTCAGGTCCCCACTTCACGGACCGGTTCTTTGGACCACCGGATGTGCCTCGTAGGAGAGCATTAAGTGGTGCTGCTACCTTGGCGAAATCCTTAATAAACCGTCGATAGTAACCGGCTACTCCAAGGAACGCCCTCACTTCTCGCAGGGTAGTCGGTATCGGCCAATCTTGAACAGCCGCTATCTTGTCTCTTGATGGTCTCACCCCTTCTCCTGATACGCGGTGACCCAAGTAATCAATTTCAGATTGGAACAACCGACATTTACTGGGTTTCAATTTGAGCCCATGTTCCCGCAACCTTCGAAATACTTGCCCCAACTGGTGGAGATGGTCTTCAAAGGTCGCAGAATACACTATAATGTCATCCAAGTAGATGAGAGTGAACTCAAAGTTGAAGTCACCGAGACATTTCTCCATCAACCGCTGAAACGTTCCGGGTGCATTTGTCAACCCGAAGGGCATCCGGTTAAATTCGTATAGTCCCATGGGCAAGATGAATGCCGTCTTCTCCTTGTCTTTTGTGGCCATCGGCACCTGCCAATACCCACTAGCCAGATCTAGTGAGGAGAAGTACCGGGCTCTCCCTAGCGCTGAGAGGGACTCCTCAATCCGTGGCAAGGGGTAGGAATCTCGTACGGTGCAAGCGTTTAACTTCCGATAGTCTACGCAAAATCGGATGGACCCATCTTTTTTTTCTTACTAACACCACAGGAGCCGCCCAGGGACTCTGGCTTTCTTGGATGATCCCACCCTGTAGCATCTTAGCTAACAGTTCTTTCACTTCCTGATACAACTGTGGAGGAATTTGTCGGTAGCGCTCTCTAATTGGAGGGGTGTCTCCTGTGGGAATCTCATGGTAGATCCCTGTGGTACATCCAAAATCTTCAGCATACCGTGCAAAGGTGGCTTGGTTCTCCCACAACAGCTCATCTACCTTCTGCACCCATTCCAGAGAACATGAACTTACATCCATCTTCATCTGTTCTCGAATTGCACAGCCATTCCATTCAGAGGTGGGTTCCTCATCTTCTCCCATGGACACAGTTACGGTCCACTCATCCCTTTCAGTCGGCTTCAGCTGCATTGGAGTTACTTTCCTTACTTCCTCCGGAGTCACATAGATGTTAGCCAGCAGCCTCCCTGGGGTCAGGTCCACACTCTGGTCCTGAGTGTTTACACATCGAAGTGGTACTCTTCCATTGCGAACTATTGCCAAGGAACGGGCCACTAGCGGATCAACACCTCCTTCGGCTGCCTGCAGTGGTTCTACCAACACAGCTATGCCCTCTAGTTTCCGACAGGTGCCTACGGGCATGGACACTATTGTCTCCCGACTGGGTGGCAGTGTAACTTTTGTATGCAAAGGAACTGAAATTCGAGCCAGAGGACGCTGTGCATCTGAACTTTTCTGTAAGCCACATGTCCGGATCAGCCGCTGGAAAGCTGTTTGAGTAGGCCGATGGGTGGTGGTTTCTTTCCAATAACCGTGACCTTTCTTTTCAAAGAGGATCTGATCTAATTCTTTTAACACATTCATCCCCAAAATGACAGGGACCTTTACTTCATGTGACTCCTGTACCACCACAATGCCTTTCCTACCTAGATCTTGGCCACATACCCGGACATTCATCCAGGCCACTCCCACGACCGGAACTGGTAACTGGTTAGCTGCGACCACTCGTACGAATGTATGGGGATCATATTTCACATGTTGCCGGAAGTACCGTTCATAACAGTCTCTACTCAAGGTCGTTACTTGGGAACCCGTGTCAATCATCCCGGTAACCGGAATACCCTCCATTTCCACCTGTATGACAGGACTTGCAGCGATCAGGTCATCATCAGGGCATTCTCCCCACATAGTCTCCTTGTCAGTCTCCCTTACTACACGCCCTTCAGCAGCAGGGGACTTCAGTTTAACGGCGGTCTCTCATAAGTTTGTCGCTGCTCTGGACATCTAGCAGCAACGTGGCCCATCCGTCCACACTCCCAGCAGCGTATCCCCCGTCGTTCTGGCCATCTGTTTGGGCCCCTTCGGTAAGCCCCTTCGATTTCTCCTGAGCACTGCACTAAATGATTTGGACCCCTTCGGTAGGTCCTATCCTCACCCCTCCAGCGGGGTGGTGGGTGATTCTGACTTGCTGGGTGTGGATGGCTCACCCTTTCATCTCCAGTCTTCTGGAAGTCTGCAATTTTCATAGACTGCTCATCACAACGAGTGTGCAAGTGTTCCATTTGTTCTTGCAGTTTCTGCATTACTGTGAGAATTTCTTTAACCGTCCCTTTTTCTACTGTCTCTGAGCCAGAACTAGCCCCCTGTGACAAAGTAACTCCAACTGCGGTCTGCGGCCTCGGGACCATACTATTGGCACGGGAGATGGCCTCTACCTGTACATCATGGAATTTAGCATCAGTCTCTCGTCGTATAAAATCCTGCATAGTCACAGTTAAACTGCCGTCACGTATCCCCAGGACAAACTGGTCACGGAGAGTCCGATCAGGGTTACAGAAGGCTGGCGAGCCCCCTCTTTCCTTCCTTTGAATATCTCGGAGCAGTTCTTGTAGGGCATTTGCATATTGGGGAAGGCTTTCATTCTCCTGTTGTACCCTCTGGAAGAACCGAGCCTGCAGAGACCCCAGCAATGCAGTTTCTCCATAGATGGTTTCTAGAATCTGGACTACTTGCTCAAATGTCTGCCTTTGTTCAAATGGCCTCAGTATCACCGTGGTCTTAGCATCCCCTTGTAATGTCAATATTGCTAGCTCTACTAGTACTTCTGGTGCGGTCTGGTACATTCGCTGTATCATTCGTATCTGTTCCACCCACATACTCACTGACATATTATTGCCATCAAATTTAGCTAACTGACTCATTATAGCCCCTGCTGGCATTCTTCCTCCAGCACCATTCTCCCGAACGGGTGCGTCACCGTCCATTCTGGTAAGCGGATCCTGCCGACTACGCCAATTTGTGAACCGAGAGCAAGGCAGGTGGTTTGGACTCCGCAACCAGAAATGAACGCACACGCGGTAGTTCAAGAAAAAAATATATATTTACTATAAGTTAATAAAGGCTAGTTAAAGGTAAAATGACAGGGCTAAAGACAAGCAAAATATACAATATAGCATGAACAATTTCAAGGCAAATTCTGCAATGGTTTCTACTTTTACTCTGTCCACTTCTGCAGTATGGACACTGAATGAACAATATACTCAAAACTATCCCTAACTGACCCTGACTTCACATTTGGGTGCACCCCCTTTTCCCCAGTGGTTCAGGTGGACCGCTTACAGTCCGTAGAAGCGCGCGGTGGGGCCCAAAGTCGGTCCTTTCTTTTATAGTGAAGCGTCCTCTCCTCACGGTTATCAGGATCTTGGGAGAAATGAAGTCCTCTTTAACAGACAGGGAAACCAACTGAATGCAATGTAATCCAACAGCAGATTCCACTCAGCACACTGACAGTCCTGCCGAATCCATACACTGAGCTGGGATGTAAGCCGGGATTTAGCAGGTGCCGTCCAGTACATCAACAGCACTGCGAGTCTCTATCTGTGGTATCCATATACACAGTCACAATGTCAGTCTCACTGATCAGCCACTGAGCACAGTTCCTTTCACGTGGACTCACTAGTCCTGTTGTCTCTTTACACTCTGTTTGTCTCTGGACCAAGATACAGCTTAGCTGTACAGAAAAATCTCCACACCAGTTCAATACAACACTTGCCAAGATGGCTGCTGCTCTCAAAGGAACAGAATCACAGAAATACATTCAACATTAACAGTTTATAAAGACAAATGAAGCTTAAGACAACATTGGCTGTCTCTTACAATATTCTGACGTCTGTGCTTACTGTACCAACATTAAGTGTGTTGGTACAGTAAGCAGAGTATAATCAGCGTCATAGACAGAAGTATATATGATGGCGTCATATATGATGTATATATGATGTCCTCCCATCTCTGCAAGCTGCAATGATTCAGTAAGTGCAGTGTTCCATCTACCGTTAACCACAGGTTAAGTGAACCATGGTTAATGCATCCATGGATATGGAGAGCTTACTGTGCTTTTTTTTTCTATGTTCAAAGAAATGTGTAGTATATACAGACAGTATTGCCATTGTTCTAGTTATGTTGAGTGTTCTGCTGAGGAAATAAGCTACTTATGTATCTGTCTTTATTCTCATAAACCAGTGTACAGTATAATATAATGTAACTTATGTGTTTCAGACTTTTATGACTGCAAAGCACCTGTGATCTCTCATTCCGGGTCTATTTTGAAGGCAGAGGTTCAAGAAAAGCCTTTTCAAAGGTAAGTTGTTTTTTTTCTGTCTCACAATATAATATAATATATAGATGACATGCAATTAGAGATGAGCGAATTTCTCAAAACTTCGTTTCTGCAGTTCGATTCAAATTTCCAAAAAAAATTTGCTTCGATCTGAATTAATTCATTAAATTCATTAAAAAACACCTATTTCCTGGCTTCAGAGAGCCTGTATAGTGGTGTAGAACACTATGCCTTGCAGTAACACGCATAGGGAGCCTACTGTGGCAGTGAAACAATACTGTAAGTCAGTATGACACGCACATGACAGGCATCGCTCTTAGAACCACTGCACACTTCACTTATTTGGCCAGTTACGGGGCCAAAACTGACCAACTAACTCAATTGTGAACTCAGCCTTACAGGTCCAGGTTAGTGACAGGTACAAAGAACCGTGCAGAGGCCCAAGATCCTACTGTAGCGTGAAAGAGGGCACTCCTTTTACACCGTCGTCTGCCGATTCCACATAGATGTCTACAGAGTGGCAAGGCGACATAATGTGCAGTTGGCAGCAGCATGAGGAGGCCATACAATGACCCAGTGGCAGCAGCATGAGGAGGCCATACAATGACCCAGTGGCAGAAGCATGAGGAGTCCATACAGTGACCCAGTGACAGCAGCATGAGGAGGGCATACAGTGACCCAGTGGCAGCAGCATGAGGAGGACATAAAGTGACCCAGTGATATTGTGGAGGTGTCAGCAGCCTTACGAGGCCATACAGTGAGTGAGGAGGTGGCAGCAGTGTGAGGAGGCCATAAAGTCACCCAGTGGCAGAGTGCGGAAGTGGCAGCAGCGTGGCATGGTGATATAATGTGTAGGTAGCAACAGCCTTAGGAAGCCATACAGTGGAAGAGTGAGGAGGTGGCAGCAGCGTGAGGAGGCCATACAGTCACCCAGTGGCAGAGTGTGGTGAGGCAGCATGGATCATTTAATCTGCTGCATCAGGCATTGGTGGGTGGAAATCCTGGCTGATTCATCTTCACCTCCTGATAACAAACAGATAACAGATGCCTCTGTCACGCACCACAACTTTCCAGATTGTTTTTTCTGACCTGTTGTAAATAACTTCTCTACTTAGATTGCATTTTGTTTTGGTTTTTTTAAGGACTCTAAAATCCTTTGACGACCATGTGTATAAAAATCTGTGAATTTTCAGTTCTTGTATCACACCATGTCTGATGAAGGGAGCTAGTACTCCTGGAAGCTTACTTATAAATATACTCAGCCTCTAAAAGGTATCGCCTGATTTCTTCACTCTTCCACTACTTTCAATGGCTAACACGGTACAACATTATACTACTATCATCTTCACAAAGGTCAGTCTCTCCAAATTTTGGGTGAAAAGGTTCCAAGGAATTCTCCTTGGGATAATTATGGCCCCTGCCGCACTAAACACCCACTCTGATGCCACACTACTGGCCAGGCAGGACAGCTATTCCAGGGCAAACTTGGCCATTTGCGGCCACAATTCCAGTTTGGCTGCCCAGTATTCCAGCGAATCTTTGATAACGGGTGGTAGGGTGCACTCGAAGTATGCCATCACCTGCTGGTTCAAGTTCTGCTCTGTGTCTAGCTGCTGATGAGCAGCTTCTTCTCTATGCGGCTGAAGAAAGCTGCTCATTAGCGACTCAGGCTACTGCTGATGCAAGTTGAGCGCTCAGGGTCCCACCGGTCGGACATGCGAGAGGATGGATGATGGCGCAGATAGGCAGCGGCCAACTTGCTACATAGCATGTTTCTATAGTAGTTCAGTTTGTCCTCCCTCTCAGCGGGTGTAAAAAAGGCCCCATTTTTCCCCGGTAGCGAGGGTCTAACATGGAGGAGAGCCAGTAGTCATCCCTCTGCCGAATGGTGACAATTCGGCTGTCACTGCGCAAGGAAGTAAGCATGCATCGGGCCATTTGCGCAAGTGACTCCGAGGGACTCCCTGCATCCATCTCCACTGCATACTGCCATAGTGTGTCTGGGTCATCTGCCTCATCCTCCTCATCTCCCTCTGGCTGTTCTGGTCGCTCCTGCTCCTCCTCTCCACCCATTTGGCTACACATTGTTTGTGCTCCAATGTCCTCCTCATCCTCTTCCTCCTCCAGTTCAACCCCCACAGGGCTCATGTGGCCATGAGGTGTAGACGCCACATCTCCAGTCCCCTGACCAACCAGATTAAAAAGCATCTTTTCCAGGATGTGAATCAGTGAAATGACGTTGTTCATCCCGTAGTCCTTGTGATTGACTAACAAAGTGGCCTCCTCAAAGGGAACGAGCAAACGGCAGGTGTCACGCATGAGCTGCCACTCTGCCACTGGCTAATGTTAAAGTTACACAGGGGAGTACCTCTATCCTCTTGGATCATCAAGAATTCGTTTATGACTTTTCTCTGTTCATATAGTCGATCCAACATGTGGAGGGTTGAATTCCAACAAGTGGAAACATCGCATATCAGCCTATGTTGTGGGAGGCCGTTCTACCGCTGCAGCTCAAGGAGGGTGTGCTTGACTGTGTACGAGTGGTTGAAGTGCTTGTAAAGTTTCCTTGGCATTTTTAGGATGTCTTGCAGATGGGTGGAACACTTAAGGAAACGTTTGACAACCAGATTGAACACGTGCACCAAGCAGGGTGTATGGCTCAGCCCTCCTTGACGCAGCGGCAACACTTTGTTCTTCCCGTTGTCGGTCGCCATTGTTCCGATTTTAAGTTCTCTTAGAGAAAGCCAGAATTTGATTTCTTGATTGAGGACATGGAGCAGTTCCTCCCCTGTGTGACTTTGTTCGCCCAGGCAAACGAGGTGTAAAACAGCGTGACACTGCATGCCCTGCACATGTGGTATTCTGGAGGAGCACTGGGAATTGTCCCTGCAGTGGAGGATGAGGCGGACATTGTTGCAGGACCAACAACGTGAGAACGTGAAGGCAGAAGCTGCATCACCTATCCAAGTTGCTGGTGTGTCTGGGCAGGCACCACATTAACTAGGTAGTTTGTAAATAACATATATTGTCCTTGACCGTAGTTACAGCTCTACACGTCGGTGCTGCTGTAATGCACTTTGGCAGACACCGACAGGCTCAAGGACTGGCCCACCTTCTCTTCTACATATTTGTGCAGGACTGGTACTGCCTTCTTGGCAAAGAAATGACTACACATCAGCTTGGCGCAAGCTATCAGTTCTTTGAAAGGTGCAGAGTCCACCAAATGGAAAGGGAGTGACTACAGCACCAGCAACTTAGACAGGAGCACGTTCAGCTTCTGCACTGTTGGATGACTGCACGCATACTGTTGGCTCTTAGATATAGATTCTGTGTTCGATTGCTGACGCAATGGCTGACTAGGAGGAGGAGGAGGACCTTAACTGCCTGAATTGGGGTGCGTGCCACTGGGTACTACAGTGGTTGCTGTGGGAGGCTGGACCACTTTACGATTCTCCCAGGCCACTTTATGGTGACGCTGCATATGTTGACGCAGGGCTGTGGTGCCAACATTGGCCCCCTGGCTAAACTTCACCTTCTACCCACAGATTGAACATATGGCCATGTTCACCTACCCCGGCGGCTTAACAAAAAACTGCCACACCACATAGTAGGTGATTTTACCCCCAACACTCCGCAGTAACTGACTGCTACCACCGCTGCCTCCGTGAACCCCTGCAGTACTGCTTTCCCAGCAGGTAGGCTGCTGCGAAGCAGGTGATCTACCCTGGACAAGTTTAGCTCCCGACCTCCAACTGCTGCCACCCTGCTGCCTCATGTGCAAGTTTCAACCCTCTTCTCCTGATGACGATGAAGCCCCTTCGTCACCCGGCTCCCAATTATGATCGGCTACATTGTCATCCATCCACTACTGTCTTCAGGTCACTGGTGTCCTCCTCAACTCCAGCTCCCACGCCATTCTCCTCATCACTACTTGCCCGCCTACCGGAGGAAGCAGCGGATGTCTCCTCCAAGTCTTGGCTGAGCAGTAGCTGCTGACTGTCCTCTAGTACCTCCTCCTCACTGTATAGTGGATCTGAGCCCACAGCATAGAGTCCTTTTCTAGCTGAGGGAACAGAAAAGTACAGAGGCAGGTTGAGGACAGGTGAGGGCACAGGGCCTGCTGCCAGGTCATGCCAACTAAGGTTTGTGTCTGACGAACCCACTGACTCTTGGCTGCGGGTGTCTGATATGAGACATGGGATGAAGTAGATGACCAAGTTAACCAGTCTACAACCGTTGTGTTGCTGGTCAAGACACGACTGCTACTTGACACTGGGAGCTCAGGCCTCTGTAAGTGACCCCTGCTTCCATGCCCCCTCAATCCGCTGCGATCTATGCCTGTACCAGAAACATTTAGGCCTGTGGCCCTCCCTTGTGCATGGCCTCTCCCTTCTCTGTCTGACAATGTTCGATGAAAAAACGTAATTACAAATAAATTCAGGACAAAAAGGCTTGTAATTTTCTACTTTGAAGAGAACGGCAAATATGCCCCTTATATCTTTCCCCACTAATGAACACCTATAAAAAAAAAAAAAAAAAAAGCGTGATAAAGATTTGTGGCTAAGAATTATTGATATTTAACAATACTGTATTGATAAATGGCCATCAACTTTATACTGGGAACAAAATAACGAATATGGTCCTTTTGGGTTTCCACACTAAAAAACACCATTAAATAAGTGATAACCGCTAAGAATTGTTTTAATTATTGATTTTTGAAAATACTGTATTGAAAAGTGGCCAACAACTTTACACTGGGAACAAAATGGTGAATATGGTTATGTCTTTCCCCACGTTAAAGGCTTTAGAACAAATAACTGCAGATATTAGTGGATGATAATTCAGTTTTCTTTGGCACAGTAGTACTGACAAATGGCCTGTAATGTTATGCTTTGGAAGAACAGTGAATAAGCCCCTTATAATAAACGCCTTGAAAAAGGCGTTTATTAAAGATAAGTGCAGATATTAGTGGATGATGATCACTGTTTTTTGCTGTACTGCACTGCAAAAGGCAGGTGTTCCACTTTGAAGACACAGGTATGAACAGTGGTGAACCTAGCATCTTTGCTGCCTGAGGCAGATTATAGAAAGACGACCCCCCCCCCCCCCAAAAAAAAAAAAAAAAAAAAAAAAGCATTAACAATGACAAGAACTTCACACATCATCTTCTTCTTGGATGGACGAGCCCACCTTGCCCCCATTCTCTAAAATAGGAGCGCTGCAGATAGCTGAGTACTGTACTTTGGCACTCCCATTGAAGTGAATGAGAGCCACGCGGGTTCGTCCATCCACCAAGCAACACGCCTATATTAAGCCTGGCTGCGGTCAGGCTGCATTCCCATCCAATGGGGGGGAGGGGGGGCAATTTTCAGGCCCAGTGGGGGTCTAAGCAGACAGACCCCCATCAATCAGGTATTTATCCTCTATCATTTAGGTGAATACAGGGCAGTAACATATTGTGACTTAGAGGTGACGTCTCTGAATAATCGTTCACATTTCCCTTCTCTTCCCTCTGGACCACCATGGCCACTTCTTCCAGCTGTGACTTGTCTCTGTAAAGTTTGCAACACAGATATCTTTGGCTCCTCACTTTTCCAGGCACCCGACCCACATTGTCCTCACCTACACAAAGCCCCCATCCTGCTGCTACCCCAATTATAAAATATATGATATAACACCCATATTGAATAATACTCCCAAGTGCATCTTTATATTAATAATGTCCGTGTGTACCCCCATAAATAGTGCCCCGTATTAATGCCCCATAGGTTTTCTAATTAAAAGGTTTTCCAGGTCATCAATAAAATAATCAGTGGGGCTCAGGACCCTCACTGATCAGTTGTTTGAATGAACTGTGGTATCTGTGTAAGCGCCGTGACTGCTTCTCTGTTTGCATAGTGTCATTCATCTCATAGCGGCCATGTAATGTAACTACAGCCTGGTCCTATACATGTCTATGTGACAAGGCTTTAATTACATCACGCGGTCACTATAAACAGACAGCGTATGACATAAACAGGCTCCATAGCCAATTCAAACTGCTGATCTGGGGACCTGAAAAGTTTCTTTATTAAAGCCCAAGTGCCACCTTAAAGGTTTTGTCCAGGGTAACCACTTTTTTAATATGAGATTATGGAAGGTTCTCCGGTGTATTCCAGCACGTTCCAGTCCTGCTGCTCTGGTGTTTTCTTCCCCAGAGCACTGTGCTGTCCCATGTCAGCAACCTCAGCGGTCATGTGCGGTGGGGACTTCCGCCAGAAGAAAACACCGGAGCAGCAGAACCAGACCGTGGTGGGAGACATCAGAGCACAAGGGACAGGTGAGTAGGATATTTATATTTTTTTTTTTAATCACTTTCCCTGGTTTCATATTAATAAAGTGGTTATTCTGGACAAGACCTTTAATTAATTGCCCCCTTTTATTATGCCCCTGATTCCCCCTGACATAAATACTGTTCCCCTAATGACCCTTTATATAAATATATATATATATATATATATATATATATATATATATATGATGCCCCCTTCTATTCATAATGTCCCCTTATGTAATTGATGTCCCCTAATGAACGCTTTTATAAATGACCACCTCCTTCCCTTATATATATAATGCTCCCTAATGGCCCCTTATATGAATATCACCCCTTGTTTTAATAATGCCCTTATATAAATAACACCTCTTAAATTCCTAAAGCCTCCCTTATATAATATGCCCCTTCCCAGCAACCCCTTATCAGGGGCGTAACTAGCAAAGACTGGGCCCCCCCACAGCATAGCACCCCCTTTCCTGGCCCCCACACAGTATAACGCCCCATTTACACACACTATAATGTTCTACAGCAGCACCTGCACACGATATTATGGCCCACAGCTGCCCCTGCACGCAGTGTTATGCCCCACAGCGGCCCCTGCGCACTCTATTATGACCCATAGCGGCCCCTGCACGCGGTATTATGCCCCACAGTGGCCCCTGCACACACTAGTATGACCCAGCAGGTAACGGATTATTTAAAAAAAAAAGTTATCCTCACCTACCTGCGATCCCTTGATGGAGCCGCCTCCTCCTCTTCTTCACCCGCGTATAGGACATCTGTGTCTCAGCGCAGGAGGCGCAATGACGTCATAGCATCGCTGCCCGCGCCAAGATACAGACGTCTCCTAAGCCAGCACAGGACAGGTGCTGCTCAGTTTATTTTCAGAGGGGCTGTCTTGGGCTGGTTTAGATTAAAAAAAAAAAAAAAAAAAAAAAAAAATATATATATATATATATATATATATATATATTAAAAATGCCGCCCCTCCAAGCAGTGAGGACAGTGCCGCCTGAGGCGGCCGACTCACATCACCTCATTAGAGGTGCACCCCTGGTATGAGTAATGAGCTGCAGTATAACGGCAGTGAGTGCTGCAATGTGTATTAAAATTCTTGCTGTAAATGACTCTGCAACCACCCCAAATCCTTTTCTCAATTCCTCCCTATTCTTTCCCTACAGTTCTAAGATTCTTTCCCTAAACTTCTATCTGTTTTCTAAGTCTTTCCCTAGCTCTTGCTGACGTCTGTCCCTACAGTAAGAGCGATGTGAAAAGACTGTACCTAAAATGGCCGAGGGTTTTTATAGGGCTGTGACATCACAGGACCAGCTGGCTGCTGATTAGCTGCACGCTTGGCATTGTGGGTGATCCCGCATTCCCAGAGTCCCTTTCCCCTTGTCCTAACATGTGCAGCGGCCATTTTTTTTTTTAAAAATCCTATTCGATGCATCAAAGCGTGAGGAAATCCAGAATCGAGGCGAATAGAAAATTTCCTGAAATTTGGATCAAATTCCACTTCTGCAGCTTCGATTCGCTCATCTATACATGCAATGACACAGAAGCAGTGATAACTATTACTTTTGTAAAAGACGAAGTAAAGCACATTTCCAGTTTATGAATGAAATTTAAAAAATAAAATAAAATAAATCACAAATTTTTAACAATCCAGTCCTGAGGCAACACACTGCAACTGCCCAATACTCACAGGATTTTGCGCTCAGCTCCAACATTTACTGTATTGCTACTTGGCACATGCTAGGCAATGTCACTCGTGACGATGGAGGAGAAGATAGGACTAGGGTGGTGCTGGAGACATTCGGGAGCAGGACACGTGAGTGGTGAGAGGTGGGGGAGGGGTCGCAGCCATTTCTCTAAGGGGTTCACAATAGCAGGATCCTTCATGCTGGGACCAGGGAAGAGAGAGGCATCCATTTCAGGGAGGAGGGGATTTAGGCTTACCTTATGGAGAGTTGGTTTCTCCTTCCTACAAGATCCCGCTGCTAGGTTTCAGCATGAAAAAAGAGGCGGAGTTGTGGCTAATAGGGGCTTAAAAGGCTGCAAGTTGTTTGCATCCGTTTACATAGAAAACTTTAGTAAATTGAAAACAAACTGTCACAGATCTGTTGTTGTTAAAGAACAGAAAAACGTGGTAGTACAGCTTTTATGTCCGTTTGAAATAACTTAAAGGGGCATACAGAGACCATAACAGATTTTTTATTTTTTTATTGTAGGCAATGACTGACGTTTTTATAGCTGTTTACCTTATAAAAATTTATTAGTCAGCGGATCTCTATAACGTGATGTGAAAGGCCCCTAAAATGGATCAGGCAGGCTTCCTCATAACTCTTTGCAAGCTGCCCTCCTTACAGGGATCAGCCAATCATATGGGACCATAGGTATGCGATAGGGCTGGGCAATAAATTAAAATATAACCAAATGTCAATTCAATTAATTAAGGTGCCACTGCTCACATAGATTATTTTAATTATTTTGCATCCATGCCATCCTGCCTCACGCTGCCGTTTGGCTAAATGGTTTGTCACTCATTGTGCACTATCCAGTCAGTGTAACTGATATGTGAATAACTGAATTCAAAATTCACTGGCATGTAAATAAGTTACATTGTATGTAAAAAGTGGATAATATAATAATAATTTATAATTGATAAGAATTGAGGTAAAATATTCAACATGATTTTCATTTGGGTCAAAATTGCCCAGCCCTAGTCTTAGGTCACTTATGAATCCTAGGAATTAAGAAAAAGCCTAGGCAGAAAGGGCTAGTGCCCACAGGAGACAATAAGGTGAAAATGACGGTCGAGGAAAATGAAGAGGACTTCCTCTTCATTTTCCGCCGTGTGAACATACTGACTACCATGAACACACTGACTACCATGTTTTTACCCATAGCCATATCTGTTGTTGTCACATTGACAGTACTAAGGCTGTGTTTGCCGTAGAAAGCTAGAAATGTTTTAGGTGTGAAAAAGTTCTAGGATTCCTCAGGGGCAATTTACAGTGCCTTGCGAAAGTTTTCGGCCCCGTTGAACTTTTCAACCTTTTGCCACATTTCAGGCTTCAAACATACAGATATAAAATTTTTATTTTTTGGTGAAGAATCAACAACAAGTGGTACACAATTGTGACAAGGAACGAAATTTATTGGTTATTTTAAACTGAAAAGTGGGGCGTGCAATATTATTCAGCCCCTTTACTTTCAGTGCAGCAAACTCACTCCAGAAGTTCAGTGAGGATCTCTGAATGATCCAATGTTGTCCTAAATGACTGATGATGATAAATATAATCCACCTGTGTGTAATCAAGTCTCCGTATAAATGCACCTGCTCTGTGATAGTCTCAGGGTTCTGTTTAAAACGCAGAGAGCATCATGAAGACCAAGGAACACACCAGGCAGGTCCGTGTTACTGTTGTGGAAAAGTTTAAAGCCGGATTTGGATACAAAAAGATTTCCCAAACTTTAAACATCCCAAGGAGCACTGTGCAAGCGATCATATTGAAATGGAAGGAGTATCAGACCACTGCAAATCTACCAAGACCCGGCCGTCCCTCTAAACTTTCATCTCAAACAAGGAGAAGACTGATCAGAGATGCAGCCAAGAGGCCCATGATCACTCTGGATGCACTGCAGAGATCTACAGCTGAGGTGGGAGAGTCTGTCCATAGGACAACAATCAGTCGTACACTGCACAAATCTGGCCTTTATGGAAGAGTGGCAAGAAGAAAGCCTTTTCTCAAAGATATTCATAAAAAGTCTCGTTTAAAGTTTGCCACAAGCCACCTGGGAGACACACCAAACATGTGGAAGAAGGTGCTCTGGTCAGATGAAACTAAAATCGAACTTTTTGGCCACAATGCAAAACGATATGTTTGGCGTAAAAGCAACACAGCTCATCACCCTGAACACACCATCCCTACTGTCAAACATGGTGGTGGCACCATCATGGTTTGGGCCTGCTTTTCTTCAGCAGGGACAGGAAAGATGGTTAAAATTGATGGGAAGATGGATGGAGCCAAATACAGGACCATTCTGGAAGAAAACCTGTTGGAGTCTGCAAAAGACCTGAGACTGGGACGGAGATTTATCTTCCAACAAGACAATGATCCCAAACATAAAGCAAAATCTACAATGGAATGGTTCACAAATAAACGTATCCAGGTGTTAGAATGGCCAAGTCAAAGTCCAGACCTGAATCCAATCGAGAATCTGTGGAAAGAGCTGAAAACTGCTGTTCACAAACGCTCTCCATCCAACCTCACTGAGCTCGAGCTGTTTTCCAAGGAAGAATGGGCAAGAATTTCAGTCTCTCGATGTGCAAAACTGATAGAGACATTCCCCAATCGACTTGCAGCTGTGATCGCAGCAAAAGGTGGCGCTACAAAGTATTAACTTAAGGGGGCCGAATAATTTGGCACGCCCCACTTTTCAGTTTTTAATTTTTTACAAAAGTTTAAAATATCCAATAAATTTCGTTCCACTTCACGATTATGTCCCACTTGTTGTTGATTCTTCACCACAAAAATTTAAATTTTATATCCTTATGTTTGAAGCCTGAAATGTGGCAAAAGCCTGAAAAGTTCAAGGGGGCCGAATACTTTCGCAAGGCACTGTACACTTCCAGTTTAGAACAAATCAAACTTTTTGTCTCAACTATCATATCCGAAAAAAGACTTTTTGAAATGTTTGCTCATCTTTACACCTGTATGTATGTTTGAATCTGTTCTGTTTTTATACTTCCTAAATTTTTCAAAATGAATTTGAGGTATGCATCAATAAATAAATGGTCACGTATTAACCCTTTTCGCAACCACCCACTGTATATAAATGTTGGCTTTTGCTGGGCTTTATGCCGCTCCGTTTATAAATGGACCCTGGTAAATTGGGGATCGGATCTCCCCAAGGGTCAGGAACTCCGTGAACACAGCGCTAATAGCTGCTGGTGTTCATGGAGACATGATCAGGACCTGATAGCAAATTACTGCTGACAGTAAAAGGGACAGCTCCCTTTAAAAAAAATAAATAAATCAAATAATCCCACTTTCCCTAGATCCCACTTAAAAATAAACACATTAGGGATACCCAGATCTGAAAATGTATAATAACGTTATAAATAATAACTTTATATAGCGCCAACCTATTCCACAGCACTTTTCAAATCAGAGGGTACCTGAACAGATAGTATTTGACATTACAATGTGACAAAGAAAATAACATATGAAACAATAGGAGTGAGGGCCCTGCTGCAATCTGAGGAAATAGGGTGACACAAAAGGTAAGAGCGCTTGTTTAGTACAATGGTCCAGCCATCTTTCAATAAATCAGGTCATATAACCGTATGAGCCCGTCACCAGCCGGTATCTGTGAATATAAGGATACTAAGTGCATGGAGTGCAGAGTAGCTTGTAGATTATTATTATTATTATATTTCTTTGATTTTTTTTTTATATAGCCCCATTAATTCCATGGTGCTTTACATTGGATGATTTACATACGTTACACAAGATGTACAAAACAGATAATACTAACAGTGACCAACTGGCACAGTGGGATAGAGGGCCCTGCCCTAAAGGGCTTACAATCTATGCGGAAAGAGGGATAGAGACAGAAGGTGAGGGTAGAGCCTGTACAGGTGGTGGTGTGGTGACAGTAGTGTTATTGGAGGTTGTAGGCCTTCCTGAATAGGTGGGTCTTCAGGGCCTTCTTGAAGCTTGTGATGGTGGGGGACAGTCTGATGTGTCTTGGTAGTGAGTTCCAGAGTATGGGGGATGCACGGGAGAAGTGTTGGAGACATTTGTGTGAAGAACGGAGTAGAAGAACTTTGGAGGATCGAAGGTTACGTGTGGGCAGGTATCGGGATATTAGGTCGGAGATATATGGAGGGGACAGGTTGTGGATGGCTTTGTATGTCAGCGTTAGTAGTTTCAACACTCTTCGCTGGGCGATGGATAGCCAGTGAAGGGATTGGCAGAGGGGAGCGGCCGATGAAGAGCAGGGAGAGAGGTGTATTAAGCGAGCAGCACAGTTTTAAGGTGGACTAGAGGGGGGCGAGAGTGTTTGCTGGGAGGCCATGGAGAAGGGTGTTACAGTAGTCTAGGCGGGAGATTATGAGGGCGTGAACTAGCATCTTTGTAGTTTCAGGGGTGAGGAAGGAGTGGTTTCGGTGGATATTCTTGAGTTGGCGGCAGCAGGAGGTGTTGAGGGTTTGAATATGCGGCTTGAAGGATAGGTCAGAGTCTAAGGTTATCCCAAGGCAGCGGACCTGTGGGACTGGGGTGAGTGTGGTTCTGCTAACTTTTATAGATGGGTCAGGTAGGAGGGCCGTGCGAGGAGGGGTGAAGATTATGAACTCCGTTTTCTCCATGTTGAGTTTGAGAAAGCAGGAGGAGAGAAAGGAGGCTACGGCTGCTAGACATTCTGGGACTCTGGACAACAGAGAGGTAATGTCTGGTCAAGAGATATTTGGGTGTCGTCAGCATAGCAATGGTAGTAGAAACCATGTGATTCTATGAGTTGGCCAAGGCGGAGGGTGTAGATTGAGAACAGGAGGGGTCCTAAGACGGAGCCTTGGGGGACACTGACAGAAAGAGGGTGTGGAGGGGAGGTGATGTGCATGCGGTAGACGCTGAATGTGCAGTTGGTTAGGTATGAGGATATCCAGGAAAGGGCCAGGTCTGAGATGCCAAGGGATGAGAGCGTATGTAACAGGAGGGAATGGTCGACTGTGTCAAAGGCAGAGGAGAGGTCAAGGAGGAGCAGGACAGAGTAGTGATGCTTGGCTTTGGCAGTTAGAAGGTCATTAATGACCTTGGTTAGGGCAGTTTCTGTGGAGTGATGGGGTGTGAAGCCTGACTGTAGTTTGTCAAAGAGCACATTGGACGAGAGATAGGAGGATAGCTTGGAGTGGACGTGTTGCACCAGCAGTTTAGAGGCGTACGAGAGCAGTGAGATGGGTCGGTAGTTGGCTGGAGAGGACGGGTCGAGGGAGGGTTTCTTAAGTATAGGTGTGACGGTAGCATGTTTGAAGGCGGAAGGGAAGGATCCATTGGTTAGGGATAGGTTGAAGAGATGGGTTAGGGCAGGAGTAATGACTTTTTCTGGGGACGAGGTGTGACTGGATCGGGTCAAGCGTGCAGGAGTTGAGGTGGGATTTAAAGATTAGGGTGGAGAGCTTTTCATCAGTGGCGGTGGAGAAACAGGTTAAAGATGAGCACAGGACAGTTGGGTAGAGTGGTTGTCAGGGGTGTAGGGTGAGACTGTCTCTGGTGTCAATTTTGCTTTTGAAATAAGAGGCAAAGTCGTTAGCTGTGATAAGTGATGTTGGTGGGGGTGCAGGAGGATGGAGAAGGGAGTTGAAGGTAGTGAATAGCTGTTTGGTGTTGCGGGATAGGGCAGATATTAGTGTGGAGAAGTAGACCTGCTTTGCAGAGGTGAGTGCATTCTTGAATGTGATTACTGCCTCTTTGGACCTAAGGAAGTCCTCCTGGGAGTGGCTTTTCTTCCAGAGGCGTTCTGCAACCCGTGAGGTACGTCTCAGTTTTTTAGTCAGGTCAGTGTGCCAGGGTTGCCTATTGATCGGTTGGGCTTTGGTGTTAGTGAAGGGGGCCACAGAGTCAGGGCTGAAGTAATGGTGGTATTGTAGAAGTCAATGGAGGTATATGCATCCTGGAGTGAGGTTATGTCAGCAAGTGGTAGGATAGAGTCTGAGAGCATGCGGATGTCAAGGCGATTAAGGTTTCTGTAGGGGGTGTTGGTTTAGGGGTTGGGGAGTCAATTACTGAGGAGAGGGCAGAGAATGTCAGCAGGTTGTTGTCAGAGAGCGTGGACAGAGTTAGAGAGGTTGACTAGAGAGCAGAGGCAGGTGAATATGAGGTCGTGTGTGTGTCCCTTTGTGTGGGTGGCAGAGGAGGACCATTGAGAGAGACCAAAGGAGGCAGTGAGGGACAGGAGACTGGAACGGAGGGGTGGTTTGAGTTAATGGGGATGTTGAAATCACCCATGATAATGGGGGGGGGGTGTCAGTGGATTAGAAGTGCATTAGCCAGGTGGTGAAGTGGTCGATAAAGACAGCGGTAGATCCTGGCGGTCGATATATGACGGCCGGTTGGAGGGCGAGTAAATGCGAACGAGTGCACTTCAAAGGAGGGGAGGTTGGATTGGGACAAAGGAGCAATTGTCAGACAGGATTACGCCTACACCAGGTTTATTGTTGGGGCGGGGAGTGTGCGAGAATTGCAGACTCCCATAGGTAGATTGAAGGGTCAGGGTCTGAGGAAGGATAGGTTAGTTTATGAAATGTTAGTGTAGAGTGCAGAGGTGTAAAACAATGTGATCAGGTCATGTGACAAGTCTGCCTAAACAGATGTAATTTTAGGGCAGTTTTGAAGCTGCTTTAGTTGGGTATTAATTTGATTGTCTGGGTTAATAGTATAATGTTGTACTGTGTTAGCCATAGAAAGTAGTGGAAGAGTGAAGAAATCAGGCAATACCTTTTAGAGGCTAACAGTATATTTAATAGTAAGCTTTCGAGAGTACTAGCTCTCTTCTTCAGATATACAAGAAACTGAAAATTCACAAACTCTTTATACACACACAAGACCTGGATCTTCAAAGGGTCTTAGAATCTTTAAAGAAAATCAAAATGCAATATAAGTAGATAAGTTATTTACAACAGGTCAGAAATAAACAATCTGGAAACTTGTGGGGGCGCGACGGAGGGATCATTAATTCTTGCTGTTATCTGTTTGTAATCAAGTGGTGATATGTGACCCTCACAGTTCATACATAGTGTGACATGAAACTGGCATGAATATTAAGTCCAAATTGCAGAGTTTGAAATTTTTGCATTAACTTATATTCCCATTCTTTCCTCTCCCTCCGTGTCTTAAAATGTCCTATTAAAACCACAACCCACAAATCTTCAATAGAGTGGTCTTCTCCGGAGAAATGTGCAGCCACTTGGAGATCTGTTCTGCTGTTATTAATGGTGAATCTGTGTGAGTTCATGTGCTGACTGAGTCTCTGCCCTGTTTCCCCCACATAGAGGCCTGTGGTGGGAAGTCGCACACACATTGAGATACACCACATTGGAAGACCTGCAGGAAAATGTTCTCCTAATTCTGTGCACCTGTTGTGACTGTGGGACAGGTACACTCTCAGCGGTGTGGATGTGCCTGCAGGTCTTGCACCTGTTTTGCAGGCAAGGTGATGTGCCATTTTCAGTTGGGGCCTTCTGGGCACTCTGAACAATAATACGCCCTCAGGTTTGTTGGTTGTCGAAAGGAAAGGAGAGAGGGGACTGGAAATATGTCTTTGAGTCTGTTGTCCCTATGTAGCACAGGTTGGAGCTCCTTGGCAATCCTTCGTAGGATCTCCAGCTGTGGGTTGTAGGTGACAACTAGGGGCAATCGGGCTTCATTCTGGGTCTCTTTATATGTGAGCAGACTGTCTCTGTTAATGGCTGCCGCTTTGTTTAATTGGTTGTCTGTCACTTTTGCTTTGTATCCCAATCAGAGAAATTTCGTCCTCAGATCCAGGAGGTGCTTGTCCAGGTCTGCTTTGTCGGAGCAAATACGATTGTATCGTATAGGTTGTCTTGGGTGCTTGGGGTGGAAGCTGTTGTTTCTCAGGCCGTTCTGTCTGTGGGTTTGTGGTATATTGATGTGAGTAGCCGGTGTCTGGGTTAAAGCATTCCAAAGTACCGCTGCAGCTCAAGAAAAGTCTTGGAGATGGGAGTGGGATATTCAGATAAAAGCCTAAGGTCATTGGCAGAGAAGACGGTCAGGGCAGTAGACAGTGACAAGGGAGGAGATATAGGGAGGTACAGCCCAATGGATGGATTTTTGGTTGAGTATGATAATTTTATATTGTATTCTGTGGTGGATGGGCAACCTGTACATTGACTGACACAAGGTAGGTGCATTTGTGTACCTTTTTGACAGAAAGAAGAATATGGTAGCTGCATGCATTACAGATCGTAAAGAGGAGGGTTTAGGAAGAGGACGCCCAATTAGAAGAGTATTGCAATAGTGAAGATGAGTGAATCAGAGCGAGAGTTATTGATTTTTCCACAGTGCGAAGAGGGCGTATTCTAGAAATGTTTTTGAGGTGCAAGCTTCTGAGTGTGTCGGGTGAAGGTGAGATAAGAGTGGAATACAACCCCAAGACAGCATGTGTACTGTCTTGGTGTAATAGCAAGACCACAGACAGAAATGGAGGTACAGTGTGGAAAAAAAGTATTTAGTCAGTCACCAATTGTGCAAGTTCTCCCACTTAAAAATATGAGAAAGGCCTGTAATTGACATCATAGGTAGACCTCAACTATGAGAGACAAAATGAGAAAACATATCTAGAGAATCACAGTGTCTGATTTTTTAAGAATGTATTTGCAAATTATGGTGGAAAATAAGTATTTGGTCAATAACAAAAGTTCATCTCAATACTTTGTTATATATACTTTGTTGACAGTGACAGAGGTCAAACGTTTTCTGTAAGTCTTCACAAGGTTGGCACACACTGTTACTGGTATGTTGGGCCATTCCTCCATGCAGATCTCCTCTAGAGCAATGATGTTTTGGGGCTGTCGCTGGGCAACACGGACTTTCAACTCCCTCCAAAGGTTTTCTATGAGGTTGAGATCTGGAGACTGGCTAGGCCACTCCAGGACCTTGAAAAGCTTCTTACGAAGCCACTTCTTCGTTGCCCTGGCGGCGTGCTTGGGATCATTGTCATGCTGAAAGACCCAGCCACGTTTCATCTTCAATGCCCTTGCTGATGGAAGGAGGTTTGCACTCCAAATTCTCTCTCATCTTTTTAAGTGGGAGAACTTGCACAATTGGTGGCTGACTAAATACTTTTTCCCCACTGTATCCAGGTTAGGCCGGTTAGTAGATGGTGGGAATACAAGAAGTTCAGTTTTTGAAAGATTCAGTTTCAGATATAGGGAAGACTTGATGTTAAAGGCAGCAGAGAGACAGTCACTGGTATTCTGCAGTAGTGCAGGGGTGACGTCACGGGAAGAGGTAATTAGCTGGGTATCTTTAGCATAAAGATGGTATTGAAAGCCAAATCTGCTAATGGTTTGTCCAATAGGGGCTGTGTTGAGAAAGAAGAGGAGGGGGCCTAGGACCGAGCCCTGAGGAACCCCAACATCAAGGAGAAGAGAAGAAGAAATAGCACCAGATAATGATGCACTAATTGAGTGGTCAGAAAGATATGAAGCAAACTAAGAGAGAGCGGTATCCCTGAGGCCAAAAGAGTGGAGCATAGTGAGGAGGAGTTTGTGGCCTAAAATGTCAAATGCTGAGATCAAGAAGAATAAGTAGTGAATAGTTCCCTTTAGATTTAGCCGTCAGGAGATCGTTGGAGACTTTTGTAAGGGCTGTTTCTGTAGAGTGTAGTACATGAAAATCTGATTGTGAAGGGTCCACAAGAAAGATAGCGGACTAGGCTGCAATAGACCAAGCGTTCCAGTAGTTTAGAGATGAAGGGGAGGTTAGTTAGCAGCACAGGGTGAGTTGAGCGAGGGTTTTTTCAGTAGTGGGGTTACGATAGCATGTTTGAAGTGGGAGGGAAAAATTCCAGGAGAGAGAGAGAGAGGTTAAAAATTTTAGTAAGGCAACCGGAGACAGAGACCGGAGGAGGTGGTGACGGGATAGGGTCACTTGTGCAAGTAGTAGGGTAAGAAGAAGAAAGGTGCTGGGAGACTTCTGTTACTGGGTAAAAGAATGAGAGTTCACAATGAGGAGCAAGGGAGGGAAGGAGACTGATATTACTTGGAGATTAAGTTATCTCCTAACAAAGGTTGTTTATTTTGTCTTTAAAGTACATGGTCATGTCTTGAGCACTGAGTTCTGTGACAGGTACCTGCACCTTCAGCATAAGGAGGGAGTGAACAATGTCAATGAGTCATTTAAGCTTATTAGAGAGAGAAGGTGAAGGGCTGAGTTATAGGCTTTGAGAATAAATTTGAAGTGAAGAAAATCTGCTGAAGTTTTAGATTTAATTCAGAATTTCAGCATATCTTGAGTATCACTGAAGAAAACGTCTTTGAGGATTGTGCCAAGGTTGCTGGTGTCTGTTTGGAGTTTCGGACAGTCAAGGTTGCTACTTTATCCAGGGAGGTTTTGACAGTTTTGTTGTAGTGTTTGGTGGCCAGTTCAGGACAGAAGAGATGGGGGAGAGTGATGACTGTAGGGTGTCTGGGAGGTGCTGCGTGTTCACAACATGTGGATTCCTGTATGTGCGGTAGATCCTTTGATCGTAAAGGAAAGAATGTTGTGGTCGGAAATTGGTAGGCGAGTGTTATTAACGTTCGAGACAGAACAGAGCCATAAGAAGACCATATTACCTTCTCTGTGAGAGACCAAGAAATACGGTTAGTGATAGAAGGCAATGGGGAGATGGGGATGTTAATGGGAAAAGTTAAAATCAACCATAATGAGGTTAGGAATTTCACAGAATAGGAAATTGGGAAACCAGGAAGCAAAGTGATCTAAGAATTGATAGGGTGAGCCAGGGGGCCAGTAGATGACAGCTAATTGCAGGGAGAAAGGTTGGAAAAGTCTGGTAATGTGGACCTCAAAATAGGGGAAAGAGAGCATGGTACTTGGGGAACGACCTGAAAAGTACAACAGGGAGGTAATGTCTGGTCCTGAGTAATATACCTGAATAAGTCCCCCCTCATAGCTCCTTAATTGTTCAATAATGTGCTAGATTTGCCTTTAAGGGTAAGTTAATAGAGACCACGCAACCAAAATGTACCAAAATAATTCACTCCCCTTGTTCTGTAATTGAAGAGCAAATCTGGCACGGCAAGACACAGAGTCCTGGGAAAGCAGAGTAATATACAAAGTAATGGTGTAATAGGGACAGCAGAGTACTAAATATACATAAGTAGACCCTCCTGTCATTTCAGTGCACCTAGAAAGGTCTGTCTACTGAACATATGCAGAGTTCTGTTAAACTGCTCAGAGCAACATTTGATACTGCAGACAGATCTATAGTTGATAGTAGTATAATGTTGTACCGTGTTAGCCATTGAAAGTAGTGGAAGAGTGAAGAAATCAGGCGATACCTTTTAGAGGCTAACTGAGTATATTTATAAGCTTACTTATAAATATACTCAGTTAGCCTCTAAAAGGTATCGCCTGATTTCTTCACTCTTCCAGATCTATAGTTGAACTGAATGTTGCATAAACTGTACAACTGCTTGGCAGCTAGATTCACGATCAGCAGCATTTTAAAGTTTGAGTAAAGTGCCCTCAAGCCTCAGCTGGTTCATTCCTGAGACAGTGTGGTAAAGGAAAGGGGGACTCGGGGGTGGATGTTGTGAGAGGCTGCAAGTAAAGAAAGAAAACAATAGATCCTCCTATCCCTGTATTAACTGTAGTTGTCCACAGGGAGAACTGCAGCTTTAAAACACTTTAGATCCTGATGCTAGGTTGCATATAGCCAGCTGAATACACAGATGGCAGTGAGAGTTGCAGGTATATTCAGCTCTCTTTTCGGCTAGCCATATCTCTGGTTGTTCAGTAGTATTCTAAAGCTGCGATTTATATCTTTAAAATGAATCATGATTTATATTTCTGGTTGCTTTACCTTCAGAGAGATTTCCATTAGCAACAAGGCTATATATCATAGCTTCAAAAAGGTCACACAGAGAAAATGCACCACAGAGGACATAAAGGCCACAAACTACATATAAAACTGTATAGTCTCCTATTGATTACCAGGTAAACTTAGGCTAGTGCCTTTTTACCAAGCTTAGGTTACTGGAGGAGTTTTATTTAGGCCAGCACATTGTATGCCATTCTAAATATTATGCACACTTCCAGCAGATGCACCACAGTTTAGGAGACTCCTAATACCAGTAATTCTAACATATTTCTGTTTGTGAGAAATGAAATCTACGCTAGCCAGGGACTGCTCTAAATTTCAACTATAACTTACTACAGTTAGTGCAAGTTATAGTCTGACAGAAGTTCCCTGCGCTCTCTACCCACTTTTTTCAAAACTGATGAGACATAAAATGGACAAGGTGGCTCATTTTTTATTTGCTGCAGACGACCATGAGACAAGCAATGCGACTCTTTTGCAGCAGAAAAACTGGCATGATAACTTTAATAAATTGTCTCAACTGTGTTTTTATACAGTTATGCATTTTCCTATATGATTCATTATGACTTTGATTAAAATAAATTGCATTTAAACTTCCATATATGATACTGTATGTAAATCCATTCTAAGGTCAGAATTACAGGTTTGTTTTCAAAAAGGATGCGATATAATTTTGTCAGTTAGATTGTGGAGATTTTTCAGTACTTGGCTAACTGCTCTGTCTTTATTATGCAGGAAAGAGAATACAGCAGAAGCCTTACCTGAGGGATTCTTTGATGACCCTGAAATTGATGCAAAGGCGAGTGTTAACTCTGCTTTATTTATTTATTTATTTTATCTCTGGGCAAAAATCATGTTTAGAACCAAAATGTTTCATTTATTTTTAATCTATATGCGGTAACTTGGCTGCATTCATTACATACACAACATATGTAGTCTGTAACGAATCATATCTTTTCTGATGAAGTCTTCCATGGAGTACTGAAATGTGCTGGAATACACTTGAGACATTCAAGCACAACTCTTGTCCAGCAATGTCATAGAGAGAACAACTGATGCCTGACAGACGACATTATAATTAATGGGGTCCTTCAGTAGCCCTTGCCCTTCATTAGATGGATCCGTCTTTATTGTTTAATCTATTCTTCTGTTCTGTCTGTTTAATCCATTCTTATATTCGTACAACGAAATAGAAGAACGGATTAAACAGCAACCCGAAGTGGCAGAACCGATTGCGCACGCGCGAGATTTCATAGCCGTACAGCGCTGCGTCCAATGCCTGCAAAAGGCAGAAGATACGGAGAAGAGGAAGTGTGGAGTGAACACAATGAACTAAGGGGCGGTGGAAAGTTATGACACGGGGGGGTGCTTAGAGCCCAGGGGGAAAGCCTCTGGTGCACTGTGATCGTAATTAGCATAACAGAAGAAACGGATTTTATCTGAAACGGCCTGGAAAAGAATGGTAGGTAGGAGTAGAATAGCCTTTTTAAAGGCTATTCCAACGTGACATTAGTTAAAAAGGTGTTTTTCTAATAATAGACTCCCTTTAAAGTAGACACCGGCAGCATTGTCAGAATGCCACTTGGTACTGTATATAAACAGGCACCTTCATGCAATTTTGATTTAAAGTGAATGTCTTATAAAAAATATAATAAAATATGCAAATAAATGTGTATTAGTTGCTAAAGTGTAAACCAAACAAAAAGTTATATGCACCAAACCTAAAAACAAGAGTTCAACATGTGCAGAGTTCATTCATATCACTAAGGCCTACACCTGCATGCACATGTCTTTAGAAAATCACTAGAACTGGAAGGAACAAAAATCTGCTTTGAAGCTTTAAATGTTTAAAAAGTATCACCCTATAAAATATAGGGATTACACACCATGGAAAGCAAGCGCACCACTAAACCCTATATATTTTTTGAAAGTAGGCAACCTGAAGATATGTGTCTTAATGGGTTATCAATAGCCACGTCCACTTTCATGTAACTTTGTGACAAACACAAATAATTTTTTGAAAAAATGCACTGAAACACATATTTGCACCTAAAACTCATCTCATATTCAATCTTACATTCACACATAAAATACATTTAAAATAAAATATCATTGTGTACTCAATTTATATATACCGCAAACATCAGCTACAACAAGAGCTTGTACTCTCAAAAACACAGATACAGAAGACAAGATTTTGCTGTTCACTAATATGTTAAAAAAGTATACTGCACCTAGCAAACGGTGACTGTGATACCAAGATCTAACTTTTTTGAGATTCCACAGCATACAGTATATAAAAACACAGCTTAATATTTCATATATACAACCACCTTCATGCAACTTTACAGCAGAGATTACAGGCAAAAGTAGAACAAAAATTCAAATTTGCCACTAAAGTGCATGCTCATTCCCTTTCTGCAAACAAAATGTATTTTCCAAAAAACTGCAATATGTGAGGAATTCATACATACCACACATATATATATTTACCGGTGTAGGTGTTAAAGAAATGCCAAAATTGCAGAAGTGCGCAAACCAATTTTGTGCATGCAAATTAAATAGGAGTTTACATAAAAATATAATTGTAGCAATCTATACGTTTATCTCTAGTAATAATCGTTATTGCTATTTTAGCGTGTAACGGATATCGCTAGAGAGGCCTATTTTACTCTAGAAAGATCAGGTATCGACAGAGTGAAATGTGAACTTTATTGATGACTTTGTGTAAGTGTTTGGGGCAACTCTTTTGGCGCTGCAACCTGGACAATGGTAAACGTCTGGATTACAGCACCAATAAACTTCCTGGTTATAATCAGAGGGGTATTATATAAGAATACCCCTCTAATAAGGCTCAGAGGGGTATTACATTATCCCTCTATGTGACTATCAGAGGACAAAATTACAGTATGCTCTCTGATTGATAGGAGAGGGGATAACATGGACAGATGTCCCTGCTCCCCCCCCCCCGGGGGTCACATACAGGTTATGCACAGATGATGATGATGATTTACCATGTCTGTGCAGTCTTCAGGGCTGCTCCTCCCCTCTCCTTCTTCCTACCACAGTTCTTAAGATGCTACCTGAGGCGGGGGGGACACTTTAGAGCCCTATATCTCAGGATTGGTTAGGGCTATGAAGATGATTTTGGATTCATTTTAAAGATGAGAATCTCATTATACCTTCCATAATTCCGCTGTTGGGAATTGAGATCTGCTATGGGATCTCAATGCCGAATAGCGTTTTCAACAGTGAATCGCTCAGGATCTGTAAGGACTATCATGAAGATCTTGGTATCATTTTAATCATCTTCATAGCCCTAACCAATTCTGAGATATTGGCATTAGTAGTAAGAACGTATTAGATATGTCCTCGGCTTGGACTGTGCCACCCTGGGAGGATGTATAAATACGTGGTTGGCAGGGAAAGGGTTAATCTCCAGAGTTGATGACAAGGCTGCTTCACCATAAAACTGTTTATCTGAGGCCTACCTCAGGAGCTGGTCACAGCAGCAACAACTGGCAGCTTCAAAAAAGACTGATGTCTTTTTACAGCAAAATAACATCAATTCTTTTGTAACAGTATAAAATTATTGTTTTGATATTTCCACTCTTCCCTTTAGTCTTGTCCTTTCTCTTGGTTGAACTTCATGGACATAGAACGATAGTAAAAGATTTATAGTTAAATCTTTTTTCAATCATAATCATGGCACTAAAACTGCAACTCTAAATGCAGATTTATTTTTTTTTTTAACTAGTCATATAGACCTCTGTATCTTCTAAGAAATGTTTCCTGAAAACTATTGTTAAGAAGATCCGCCACTGTCTTTTCTAGGTCGTGGCTGAAGCCTGAGAAGCATTGGCATGAGCCACAGGGGTGACAACATAGAAACTAAATCATATACTCAAGCATATAATGTCTGGCTTACTTAGTTGCATAGTTTGTACAGTTGAAAAAAGATAGATGTTCATCAAGTTCAACCAAGAGTTGGGGAAGGGCATGACTAAAGGGGCGAGTGAATGAAATAACTATTCTATACATTTAAATAAGCATCAGTGCTATTTTGCTACGTCAAGAAAGAGAGTCCCACACAAAAATGAAAAATATACAAATTTATTATGATCCAATAAATGTATGTTCATAAAAACAACAGATAATACAAAAATCAAACAAATTGGAGAAAGACTGAAAAAGTCAAGTACCAGTAATACCTAATGCATGGTAGTGAGTGGTAAAAGGCAATAAACCAGGTTACCAAGATTCATGTACATATATATTATATAGTATGACCACGGAAAGGTAGATACATTTATTTCAAGGAAATTGATTTCCATGTAGAAGAAAATTACCCAGGTCAAACGCAACATATGGAACCCATGGAGTCCAAAATGGACAACAGAGAAAGGTACACATGAAAAATTGGTGTCACCATAATCACATACCCACAATACCACACTACGCCCAGCGCGTGTTTCACCTATCACATAGGCTTCGTCCAGGGACAACAATGCATAGGGCACAGAAATATTTAAAGTACACAGGTGGCCAATAGGAACAAGAGAAACACAGGTGTTACATAAACTAAGCCAGTGTAAGCATATCTGGTAATACTGATGGGAGCCATAGAGAAAACCGCGTATGCGCGAGGCAAAACAAAATCTCACGACATGACCACTGTATAGCGCTAACTAATGGAAGCTATTGCGCATGTCAGCAACCACTTCCAAATATCACAGGACCATGTAAGTGCTACTGCAGGAAACCTGCACTTGTGCAATAAATATATAATATGTCAAATAGGAAAGACTATTGTGCATGCCTGCAACAGGATCAGGGTTTCACAAAACTATATCAACACCACTGTGAGTAGACAGGAGACCAGCGCCGACACAGTGGACCATAGTACAATGAAATGTACAACAGCGTCTAACACAAAGTCATCACAGAAAAGGACTAATACAGTCATGGCCAAAAGTTTTGAGAATGACACAAATATTATATTTTCACATGATCTGCTGCCCTCTGGTTTTTATGTGTGTTTGTCAGATGTTTTTATCACATACAGAAATATAATTGCATTCATATTATGAGTAACAGAAGCTTATATTGACAGTTAGAATGAGTTAATGCAGCAAGTCAATATTTGCAGTGTTGACCCTTCTTCTTCAGGACCTCTTCAATTTTCCCTGGCATGCTCTCAATCAACTTCTGGACCAAATCCTGACTGATAGCAGTCCATTCTTGCAGAATCAATGCTTTAATTTTGTCTGAATTTGTTGGTTTTTGTTTGTCCACCCGTCTCATGATGATTGACCACAAGTTCTCAATGGGATTAAGATCTGGGGAGTTTCCAGGCCATGGACCCAAAATCTCTATGTTTTGTTCCCTGAGCCATTTAGTTATCACCTTTGCTTTATGGCAAGGTGCTCCATCATGCTGGAAAAGGCATTGTTGAGCGCCAAACTGCTCTTGGACGGTTGGGAGAAGTTGCTCTTGGAGGACATTCTGGTACCATTCTTTATTCATGGCTGTGTTTTTAGGCAAGACTGTGAGAGAGCTGATTCCCTTGGCTGAGAAGCAACCCCACACATGAATGGTTTCAGGATGCTTTACAGTTGGCATGAGACAAGACTGGTGGTAGCGCTCACCTCTTCTTCTCCGAATAAGCTGTTTTCCAGATGTTCCAAACAATCGAAAAGGGGATTCATCAAAGAAAATGACTTTACCCCAGTCCTCAGCAGTCCACTCCCTGTACCTTTTGCAGAATATCAGTCTGTCCCTGATGTTTTTTCTGGAGAGAAGTGGCTTCTTTGCTGCCCTCCTTGAGACCACGCCTTGCTCCAAGAGTCTCCGCCTCACAGTGCGTGCAGATGCACGCACACCTGCCTGCTGCCATTCCTCAGCAAGCTCTGCACTGCTGGTAGCCCGATCCCGCAGCTGAAACACTTTTAAGAGACGGTCCTGCCGCTTGCTGGTCTTTCTTGGGCTCCCTGGAGCCTTTTTGGCACCAATGGAACCTCTCTCTTTCTAGCTGCAATACTCTTCCCAGTTAGGCCATTTTTGTGCAGTGCAATGATGACTGCACGTGTTTCTTTAGAGATAACCATGGTTAACAGAAGAGAAACAATGATGGCAAGCACCAGCCTCCTTTTAAAGTGTCCAGTGGTGTCATTCTTACTTAATCATGACAGATTGATCTCCAGCCCTGTCCTCATCAACACCCACACCTGTGTTAATGGAGCAATCACTGAAACGCTGTTAGGAGGTCCTTTTAAGGCAGGGCTGCAATGATGTTGAAATGTGTTTTGGGGGATAAAGTTCATTTTCTAGGCAAATATTGACTTTGCAAGTAATTGCTGTTAAGCTGATCACTCTTTATAACATTCTGGAGTATATACAAATTGCCATTAGAAAAACTGAAGCAGTAGACTTTGTAAAAATTAATATTTGTATCATTCTCAAAACTTTTGGCCATGACTTGTACAAACAATAATGCCCACCATGGGCACTATTAAAGGATACATGTATATAAAACATATGCAGAAATACATAAAAACAATACATAAAAAATAATTACAAATGTATAAGTGTGAAAAAACATAAATATAAACCAGTCAATAATGAAGGCAGTGTAAATACCATGATAAAAATTCAATATTTTAATATATAAGGTGAAAAGTGATCAGTGCAAAAGTGACCGGTGTGCAGTGAGTGTGACAAATCAATGATAAATCAGTGTATAAAAGGATTAAGGATATGATTTTTCTGAATATACATAGAAGCATATAGTTCAATAAGGAATTTCTTAGGCATAAATTATCTTCAGAGGGCAGAATGACAACCGACCATCCGTAAATATATATAGAACAGGGAAAAACACACTAAGTGTGAATTGAACCCCAGAATCAAATAAATGGATAAAGGTAAGTAGCATCCTGTGAAAACAAAGAAAAAAGGACAACAATTAGTAAAAAGTATAAAACCATAATGCTACTGTGCCTCATACCGATGAAGACAAAAACTAATAATAACAAAAATAATAACCTGGGAGACACAAAAAGTAAAATAGACTAAATTTACAATGATAAAAATATCACTGTATAAATGGATGAATCATAGAAAAGGGGCAAAGCTTACATTATCATTTAGACCTCTTGGATGGACTTGTACGTCATTGGTGACATGGGGATGTATGGAGAGGGCTCAGGAGCTGAGCTCTCTCCATACAGGGCGGATGCCAGCTGTATAATACAGCCAGCACCCGCCGCTAACAGCAGCGATCGGTGCCTTCACCGATCGCTGCTGTTAACCCTTTAGACGCCGCGGTCAAACGGGACCGCGGCGTCTAAACTGCACAAGCGTCACCATATTTCACCGATTGCCGCCCTCCTGAATGTCATCATAGGGTGGCGATCAGTTGCCATGACAGCCGGGAGCATATTGAAGGCTCCCAGGCTTGTCATTGCATTAGATCTATTGCACGCTGCCAGAGGCAGTGTGAAATAGAGAGTTAGGCATTTTGTTATTCACTGCAATACAGTAGTATGAGCGATCAGACCCCCTAGTTTTCAAGGTTCCTAGGAGGTCTGATCATAAAAGTAAAAAGAAGAAAAAAAAAAGTTTTTAAAAGTATAAAAAAAATAAAATACAAGTTCAAATCACCCAGATATAAAAGTAAATAAACAAAAGTAAACATAAACACATTAGGTATCCCTGCGTTCCAAAATGCCCGAACTATTAAAATATTAAAATATTTATCCCATAAGGTGAACGGCGTAGCAACGAAAAATATCAAAATAGCCAAATAGCGTTTTTTTCAACACTTTGCCTCCTATAAAAATTGAATAAAAAGTGATCAAACCATCAGATCTTTCCCCAAGTGGTATCAATAAAAACGTCATCTTGTCCCGCATAAAAAGACTCCTTACCCAGCTCCATACATATAAATATGAAAAAGTTACAGGTGTCACAATATGGCGACACAATTTTTTTTCTATTTTGCACAGATTTTCATTTCTTAAAAGGTATCAAAACATTACAAATACTATATAAATTTGGTATCGCTGTGTTTGTACTGACCCGCAGAATACATGAAACATGTCATTTTTACCACACAGTGAACGCTGTAAAAATTAAACCCATATGAAGTTGGTGCAAATGCATTTTTTCTCCAATTGCAACTCATTCTGAATTTTTTCCAGCTTCCCAGTATATTGCACAGCATATTGAATGGTGCCATTGCAAAGTACAATTTGTTTCGCAAACAATAAGCCATGATGTGAGTCTGTGAACTGAAAAATGAGAAAGTTATGGCTCTTGGAATGTGGGGAGGGAAAAACAAAAAATGGCCCGGTCTTTAAGGGGTTAATCTTGCTAACCTGTTTATTGCATTTTACCACTCACTACCATGCATTAGGTATTACTGATACATAACTTTTTTAGTCTTTCCCCAATTTGTGTATTTGATTTTTGTATTATCTGTTGTTTTTATGTCCATACTTTTATTGGACCAAGATAAATTAGTATATTTTTTAAATTTTTGTGTGGGCCTCTCTTTATGTATAGTCCTACATATCCTGGTTCTATTGACCTCTTTTGTATTTTGAATGTTATTTTGCTGTAAAAAGGCACCTTTACCTTTGTCCAGCTCCTGGGGTAGGCTATTCCACAGATTCACAGTTCTTTAGTGTGAAGAAGCTTTGTTACCTCTGGAGAGTAAATCTTTTCTCTCCAGAAAGAAGGCGTGCTCACTTTTTTGAGGTGATTTTACATGGAACAACTTTTCCCCATATTTCTTATAGGGATATTTATATATTTATAACTATTTATGATATCTCTCCTTTAAACCCTTCTCACCTCAGCCATTTTTAATTTTTTGTTGGTTACTCCCTCTTTCTAAAAGCCATAACTTTTAATTTTTCTGTTCACAGAGGCCTATGAACTCTTAATTTGTGGGACAAATTGTACTTTGTAGTTGTACCATTTAGTATACTGTACGATGCATTGGAAAGGTGGTAAAAAAAAATCAAAATGTAGTGGAATTAAAGAAAAACTGTTTGAGCGACTTTATGGTCTTTTATTTTTACAGCATTTGCTGTGCAATCAAAATGACATATACCGACCCATAGAATACAGGTGATGATTACGGGTTTGATCCGCCCCCCTTCCCCCCACTACAGCATTCACTTTATGTGAAAAATATTTTTGTACATTTGTAGACGAGGCATTTTCTTTCGGGCACAGGGATACCTAGTTTACACTTTTTATTTATTGTTCTACATGATATAGGGAAAGGGGGGGGTGATTTTAACTTAAAAAATAAATAAATAAATAACTTTTATTTTTAGGCTCCCTATGGGTATTGAACCCCAGGGTGTCTGACCACTAATATAATACATTGCAATGCTAATACTATTCTCGTTCTGGGGGACGGCAGTCCACGCCACAATGACGAACTGATTATGAGCTTTGATGCTGGGTCTCTGTATAATACTGTCGAGATATGGTGGCCATCATATTTCAACACCAGACATCTGCTGTAATAGTATGGCAGATGTCAGGGAAGGGTTAAATGCCTCTTCTCAAGACTAAACCAATTTAACTCCTCTAATCTGTCTTTATGACTGAGGTCCTCCATGCCCTCCATTGAATCCTTGCCTACTGTAGGACATTCTTTCTTTGAACTGGTGCCCAGAACTAGTCAATTGACTAATTCTATTAATTTTAAGGTGAGGAAAGTTGATGCCCCTAAAGACCATTTGGATAAGGAATGGGACGAGTTTCAGAAAGAAATGCGTCAAGTCAGTACTGTAAGTACTTTTTATTCAATTATTTCTATCTATTTGCATTTTCTCTGACCTAATCCTCAGATTATTTTCTAACACCTAGTCTACTGAGTGTAACATGTTAATAATTAAAGTATACCTCCAGTTTATAAATTAATAGTATAGGTGAATATAAGAAATTTTGTAGTAAATGTTATTACAGAAATCTGTTTCCTACACCACTTATTCAGCTGCTCACTTCCTCCTAATCTTTATTTAGACTGTTTACATAGAGATCTGTCTCTGTATCCAGTCTCAAACACAGAACTCTATGGAGGAGGAGGAAACTGCTTCAGGCTGATTTAATTGATTTATTTCCTCTTTCTGTGGAGTAATAAAGCCTTATGAGTATGAATGAATTCAAAGATAAACATTTTTCCAATATAAATAAATAAAAATAAAATATTTTCTTATAGCACTTGTAACAGTCTATTCTCTTGATAGGTTGCCACTGGACACGTCCATAAATGCAGGTACTTTCAATAGTTTGGCACTTATCAGAAACTCAGCCATTATTTCCTTATCATTGACAGGTTATCAGACAGGGACAAGGCAGGCACAAGAACATTACCTGGACATAATAAGAAAATCATTATTGTATTTCTGCCAGTGCTAGATCATAGGAAGATTCTGCATTTATGGCTGTATCCATTGGCAACCTATCAAGACAAAGGCCAACACCACTAAGCTAGTTAAAGGAAATACTTAAAGGGGTATTCCCATGAACCTAATCATATCTATCTTTGTAGATAATTAAAAAATTAAACATTGCAAATATAAGTAGTTAAAAATTCTGCAGCCTTTTAAAGATGTTCTATAACCATCTTAGTAGTGCCTTGATCAGTTGCCAAAGGATACGACCACAAATGCAGAAACTTTCTATGGTCTGGGTCTTGTCAAAAACCCAGCCATGATTTTCTTATTGTAGCAGGGTTATCAGGCAGGGACACTACATGTATGAGAAGATATCTTGGCCACAATAAGGAAACCATGGCTGATTTTCTGACCTTATAAAGTTCCTGCATTCATGGTCATATCCATTGGCAACCAATCAAGACAACAAGACTGTGACCACAAGATATTTAGAAAAAAATCTTTAAAATTCTGCAAACTTTAATTATTTATATTTGCAAAAATGTTTAACTTTTAATTATCTACAAATTTAAAAATGTTTATGTTCATGGGAATTCCCGTTTAAAACACTGGAAAGTTTTTAATTACTTATATTTGCAAACATATTTTACTTTTTGAATGTCTACAAATGGTTATGTTTATGTGAAAACCTGTTTGAAGGGGTTGTTCAGGATTTGGAGCAAACCATGGAGTGGACAAGGGGAAGTAAAAGAAGGAAAAAAGCATTCTCACCTGTCCCTCCATTGTCCGCTGCAAAGTCTCCTTTCTGTCACATGATGAGGCCGCTTTGCTGGAAGTCTTCACATCACTCAGATGCCAATTTTGCTTGATTTCCTTGCTGTGATGCACAGGAACCTGTAAAAATAAGAGTAAAACGGTGATGTTTTGTGATTATAAATGTCAGGGTCTTGTTATTGTTGTTGCATTTGATTTTCAATTCAATTTATATTTTTATTATTAAAATACGCATGGGTTACAAATAGTTTCAAGGTTTTATAGTTAAAGTGGTTATGCCACAAAACATATTTATCATATATCATAAAATAGAGGATAAATATGTTTTGTGGCATAACCCCTTTAAAAGAACAAGCCTTTTAAGGTTTCGTGTTACAGGGTTTGAAAAGCCCAATGACATACAGTGGGGAAAAAAAGTATTTAGTCTGCCACCAATTGTGCAAGTTCTCCCAATTAAAAAGATGAGAGAGGCCTGTAATTGACATCATAGGTAGACCTCAACTATGAGAGACAAAATGAGAAAACATATCTAGAGAATCACAGTGTCTGATTTTGAAAGAATTTATTTGCAAATTATGGTGGAAAATAAGTATTTGGTCAATAACAAAAGTTCATCTCAATACTTTGTGATATATCCTTTGTTGGCAATGACAGAGGTCAACGTTTCCTGTAAGTCTTCACAAGGTTGGCACACACTGTTGCTGGTATGTTGGCCCATTCCTCCATGCAGATCTCCTCTAGAGCAGTGATGTTTTAGGGCTGTTGCTGGGCAACACAGACTTTCAACTCCCTCCAAAGATTTTTATGGGGTTGAGATCTGGAGACTGGCTAGGCCACTCCAGGACCTTGAAATGCTTCTTACGAAGCCACTCCTTCCTTGCCCTGGTGGCGTGCTTGGGATCATTGTTATGCTGAAAGACCCAGCCACGTTTCATCTTCAATGCCCTTGCTGATGAAAGGAGGTTTGCACTCAAAATCTCACAATACATGGTCCCATTTATTCTTTCATGTACATGGATCAGTCGTCCTAGTCCCTTTGCAGAGAAACAGCCCCAAAGCATGATGTTGCCACCCCCATGCTTCACAGTAGGTATGGTGTTCTTTGGATGCAACTCAGCAGTCACTCTCCTCCAAACACGACGAGTTGTGTTTCTACCAAACAGTTCTACTTTGGTTTCATCTGACCATATGACATTCTCCCAATACTCATCTGGAACATCCAAATGCTCTCTAGCAAACTTCAGACAGGCGGCGTAGTGTGTTACTGACGATAGCATTTGTTACGTTGGTCCCAGCTTTCTGCAGGTCCTTCACTAGGTTCCCCCGTGTGGTTCTGGGATTTTTGCTCACCGTTCTTGTGATCATTTTGACCCCACGGGGGTGAGATCTTGCGTGGAGCCCCTGATCAAGGGAGATTATCAGTGGTCTTGTATGTCTTCCATTTTCTAATTATTGCTCCCACAGTTGATTTCTTCACACCAAGCTGCTTGCCTATTGCAGATTCAGTCTTCCCAGCCTGGTGCAGGTCTACAATTTTGTTTCTGGTGTCCTTCCACAGCTCTTTGGTCTTCACCATAGTGGAGTTTGGAGTGTGACTGTTTGAGGTTGTGGACAGGTGTCTTTTATACTGATAACAATTTCAAACAGGTGCCATTACTACAGGTAATGAGTGGAGGACAGTGGAGCCTCTTAAAGAAGAAGTTACAGATCTGTGAGAGCCAGAAATCTTGCTTGTTTGTAGGTGACCAAATACTTATTTTCCACCATAATTTGCAAATAAATTCTTAAAAAATCAGACAATGTGATTTTCTAGATATGTTTTCTTCATTTTGTGTCTCATAGTCTACCTATGATGTCAATTACAGGCCGCTCTCCTCTTTTTAAGTGGGAGAACTTGCACAATTGGTGGCTGACTAAATACTTTTTTTTCCCCATTGTACCTCATCCCATAGGTGCTATCACCGTGAACATGCTGGTATTTTGTTTATCTGAATCTGTTCAGCCTTTCCCGTTCAGTGGGACACACCACAGTTCCAATCGTTAGTCTGGGTTAGTGGAAATGGGTGTAGTCTTACCCTTTTCTGTACCCTGTTCCCTGGGTTAATAACTCCTGTCCTTACAAGCACAATTCCAATGACGTGTTGCTTGCATCCCTCATAAGGGGGGGCACTCCTCAGGGGATCAAGAAGTGAAAAGATAGGACACACACTAAGCATTGAAATGAAACAAACCCATCAATACAGATTGCATAAAGCAGTTTATGTCCATACAGTATAGATAAATACTATCTTATATCACAGGTCTCAGTGGAGAACAACATGTGGATATACAATGTCTATAGTAAAGTTTAAATCCTTGCTGTAGGGGAGCTAGCTGTCCACATAGTGGTGGGACGATCCTGTATGGATCACACCGCAAACTGCTGAGTTTTATAGGGCTCTATGGTCCATGACCGTCCCAAGGACATTTTCTAATTATCCAGTGACGATCCATTTCCGGAAACGGAATGTCACAACTACTTTCCCCCCACCTTCACCCCATACTTACCTCTCTTCCTTCCAGACTCCTGTGGGGAACGGCTCCTCCTCTTACTCAGACGTCTGCTGACGCGTGCGCAAAAGAGCTGGAGTCCTGGCTTTGCGCTGTAGCTGACACTCCATCTCTACTGCGCAAGTGTGGGAGCCCGAAGGAGCCGCCCAAGCCTGCGCAGAAGAGATAGACTGAAGGCTACAGCACAGTGCCGGGACTGCTGCGCAGGCACTGGCAGAATCAAAGAAGAGGAGGAGCCGTTCACTGCAGAAGAAAGTCTGGACAGGAAGAAGACAGGCAAGTATAATGGGGTATGGGCGTGGGCTGAGTTAGTTGGGAAGGGCTAGTAGAGGACCTTATAGCTAGGGAGACACGGAGGGGGTATTGGAAAGGGAGGGGGGGAGGAGTGAGAGGGAGATGGTGTGAGAGCCTACAACTACCATAATACATTGCATTAGCTAATAGTACTATAATGTTGTACCATGTTAGCCATTGAACGTAGTGGAAGAGTGAAGAAATCAGGTGATACCTTTTAGAGGTATGAGCGCTGTATACAGAGCTGTGGGCGCCGCCATGATGCGGTTCCCCTCTGACCCGGCGGTCACGTGATCCGCCAGGATCAGAGTCCTACAGGACCCAGATCAGCTCTATAGTAACGTGCAGGAGGCTGTATTCTTCCTGCAACTGGGGCTAAATGTACCAGCCCCAATTACAGGGAAAATTAGCCCCCCCCCCCCCCCACCGAAAAAAAAAAGTGATCACATGTCCCCAAAGGTCTATTATGAAAATGAACAAAATGAAAGTCAGACATTGCTTTTCAACCATGCTTCAACAGAATTTTTTTTAAAAAAGAAAACTCATGAAACAGGCTTAGACAGAAATGATGGTACCCTTAACTTAATATTTTGTTGCACAACCTTTTGAGGCAATCACTGCAATCAAACGATTCCTGTAACTGTCAATGAGACTTCTGCACCTCTCAACAGGTATTTTGGCCCACTCCTCATGAGCAAACTGCTCCAGCTGTCTCGGGTTTGAAGGGTGCCTTTTCCAGACGGCATGTTTCAGCTCCTTCCAAAGATGCTCAGTAGGATTTAGGTCAGGGCTCATAGAAGGCCACTTCAGAATAGTCCAATGCTTTCCTCTTAGCCAGTCTTGGGTATTTTTAGCTTTGTGTTTTGGGTCATTATCCTGTTGCAAGACCCATGACCTGCGACTGAGACCAAGCTTTCTGACACTGGGCAGCACATTTCTCTCTAGAATCCCTTGATATTCTTGAGATTTCATTGTACCCTGCACAGATTGAAGACACCCTGTGGCAGATGCAGCAAAGCAGCCCCAGAATATAACAGAGCCTCCTCCATGTTTCACAGTAGGGACAGTGTTCTTTTCAAGATATGCTTCATTTTTCTGTCTGTGAACATTGAGCTGATGTGCCTTGCCAAAAATTTTGATTTTTGTCTCATCTGTCCATAGGACATTCTCTTTTGTGGCTTGTCAACATGTAGTTTAGCAAATTCCAGTCTGGCTTTAAGTTATTTATGTGACCATTGTGGGTTTTTCTTTCTAGGGGGTACCAACAATTTTGTCCACATGTGTATAGTCTATAACATGTATAGCGTGTGAAAAGTCTCCTATTTAAAACCTCCTTATAAAGGAGAGACACATACAGTCACTGACAGAAGTTCTGTCGCTTATCCGTGTTGTGTAATCAAAAGCTTATAACCTGACTTTAAATTCATCCATTAGTTTTAGAAATTACTCATATGAAAGCTGAAACCCTCCCAAATGATTTTTTGGTTAAGAAAATAAATTGGCTTCACTGCTGAAATATTCATCATTTAATGAACACAGAAAGGTCAGATTTTGGCAAGACAAAAGTTTTGTCGCCTTTGCATATAATGTACCCAATCCTAGTTTAAAGCCTCACTTGTGCTCACTAATTGATCGGTTAATTAGTGGGTGTGTATAAAAAGAACTCCAGCACCCCAGACCTTCATTTGAACTGCAACTTCACCTCTGACAACATGCCAAAAATCAACCCTGCGACTAAAGCCTTGATTATCAAGAGGCTGGCACCTTTAATGTGTCTCTGCGTCAAGTGCAAAGAATTGAAAAAAGATTTGAACAGACTGGAGATGTTTTTGACAAGCCCAGGTCCGGCAGACCCCGCAAGACAACTGCTCAGGAGGAACGTTTGTTGGTTTGAAAATCAAAAGCCAGCCCCTCTTCCACTGCAGCAGAGCTCCAACAGGCCTGGTCACCTCAAGGCCCTGTGTCAACTAGAACAATTTGTAGGATTGTCTCGAAATGGCCTCCATGGTCGAATCAGTGCCCAGAAGCCAGCACTAAACAAAAGGCAATTAAAAAAACGTATGGCATTTGCCAAGGCCCACAGCCTGCTAAACGGATGAACGCTGGAAAAGTGGCAGAAGGTGGATTTTTCAGATGAATCTTCAGTTGAATTACACCACAGCCGTCGCAAATACTGCAGGAGACCTACTGGAGCCCGTATGGATCCAAGATACACCCAGAAAACAGTGAAGTTTGGTGGTGGAAAGATCATGGTCTGGGGTTACATTCAGTATGGGGGTGTGCGAAACATTTGCAAGGTGGAAGGCATTATTAATAGCCTAAAATATCAAGAAGTATTAGCTTCCTCTTACATTCCCAATCATAAAAGGGGTCAAATTTTGCAGCAGGATGGTGCTCCATCTCATACATCCATCTCTACATTAAAGTTCCTCAAGGCAATGAAGATCAAGGTGCTCCAGGACTGGCCAGCCCAGTCACCAGACATGAACATCATTGAGCATGTTTGGGGTAGGATGAAAGAGGAAGCTTGGCAGACAAAACCAAAGAATCTTGATGAACTCTGGGAGGCATGTAAGACTGCATTCTTTGCTATTCCTGATGACTTCAACAATAAATTGTATGAATCATTGTTGAAACGCATGGATGCAGTCCTTCAAGCTCATGGAAGTCACACAAAATATTAAATATGGCTCTAATAGCACCACAACTTCATTCACCAATGTTATAAAACATATCTTTGTTTTTGAACAGAATTATTGGTTTGATTTTCACATTACTTTATGTGTGCGACAAAACTTTTGTCTTGCAAAAATCTGACCTTTCTGTGTTCATTAAATGATGAATATTTCAGCAGTGAAGCCAATTTATTTTCTTAACCAAAAAATCATTTGGGAGGGTTTCAGCTTTCATATGAGTCATTTCTAAAACTAATGGATGAATTTAAAGTCAGGTTATAAGCTTTTGATTCCACAACATGGATATGCGACAGAGTTTCTGTCAGGGACTGTAGTGACTCATCAGCTACAAGTGCATCTCAATAAATTAGAATATTATAAAGTTGTTGTTTTTTTTATTTAGTAATTCAATTGAAAAAGTGAAACACACATATATTGAGTCATTACAAACAAAGTGAACTTTTTAAAGTGTTTATTTATGTTAATGCTGATGATTATGGCTTACAGCCAAGGAAAACCCAAAAGTCATTATCTCAGAAAATTAGAATATTATATAAGACTAACTGTAAAATAATTATTTGACACAGAAATGTTGGTCAAAAGTATGTACAGTAAATGCACTCAATACTTGGTCAGGGCTCCTTTTGCATGAATGACTGCATCAATGCGCTGTGGCATGGAGGCGATCAGCCTGTGGCACTGCAGAGGTGTTATGGAAGCCCAGGTTGCTTTGATGGCAGCCTTTAGCTCGTCTGCATTGTTGGATCTGGTGTCTCTCATCTTCCTCTTGACAATACCCCATAGATTCTCTATGGAGTTAGGGTCAGGTGACTTTTCTGGCCAATCAAGCACAGTGATACTGTGGTTATTAAACCAGGTATTGGTACTTTTGGCATTGTGGACAGGTGCTGTTGGAAAATGAAAATTCCATCTCCAAAAAGCTTGTCGGCAGAGGGAAGCATGAAGTGCTCTAGAATTTCCTGGTAGACGGCTGTGTTGACTTTGGTCTTGAGAAAACACAGTGGACTTACACTGGCAGATGACATGGCTCCCCAAACCATCACTGATTATGGAAACTTGACACTAGACCTCAAGCAGCTTGGATTGTGCCCCTCTCCACTCTTCCTCCAGACTCTGGGACCTTGATTTCCAAATGAAATGCAAAATTTACTTTAATCTGAAAACAACACCTTTGACCACTGAGCACCAGTCCAGTTCTTTCTCTCCTTGGCCCAGGTAAGACACTTCTGGCATTGTCTATTGGTCATGAGTGGCTTGACACATGGAATGCGACAAGTGTAGCCCATGTCCTGGATACGTCTGTGTGTGGTGACTCTTGAGGCACTGACTCCAGCAGCAGTCCACTCCTTGTGAATCTCCCCCAAATTTTTGAATGGCCTTTTCTTAACAATCCTATCAAGGCTGCGGTTATCCCGTTTGCTTGGGCACCTTTTTCTACCACACTTTTTCCTTCTACTCTACTTTCCATTAATATGCTTTGATACAGCACTCTGTGAACAGCCAGCTTCTTTAGCAATGACCTTTTGTGGCTTACCCTCCTTATGGAGTGTGTCAGTGATTGCCTTCTGGACATCTGTCAAGTCAGCAGTCTTTCCCATGATTGTGTCGCCTACTCCTCAAAAAACAGGGGCCATTTACACTGCATATTTAAGATAACCATTAGCCCAAAGAGCCTGGGGCCTTATGGACTGTTGTTAATATCAAAAAGTGACTGAAATACTCCAATAAAGCAGCCAAAGTACAACTTGTCATTCAGACCACTAGGGTTAACCGTGTCTAATTTAAAATGCATTTGGTCTCCCTCTATATTGTCAACATGTCCCAGTCTCATTTTCTTGGGTTTGGGACAATCTTGTCAATCCCCATGAACTGTAATCACATTACTGTTGCCCCATGTATATCATTAACGAGTTTTGCAATGGACGTGTCTTTCTTATGAACAATGTTCCTTCTAATGTCCTTCTTGTCTTCCTTCCCACATTGCAATGGCTCAATTAATGTAAGTGGTGTTTAGTCTAACTACTCCACTTTCAACTTGTATATTGTTTTTGCTTCCAAGAAGTTTGAGGGCAGTCCTGTATGCTTTTCTCAGGGTAGAGTCCATCAAGCGGCATCTAAAATCCGTGACCTATCTGATAAATTCTTGTTTCATTAAGCAGTTCCATCTAAGTCTCAGATATTGCCCTTTAGATATTCTTCTCTTGAGTAGGGTAGGATGACTACTCTTCCATCTCAAGAGGGAATTTGTTGCCTTTGGTTTCCTATACACTACTGTCTCTAATTTACCATTGGTTTTCGTAGTGATCCTCACATCAAGAAATGGTAACATACAGTATCTCTGCTACACTCACTGGTGAACTTGAGGCCAATCGTATTCTGATATAACTGTTCAACGAGCTGTTTGAACGTTTACTCCATACCCCTCCAGATGAGGGGTGTGTCATTTATATACCCACAACTCTGTGCCCTCAGATGTCCTGGGCCCACAGTAACTAAAGATCATGATGGCTTCCCACCAGTCCAGGAGTAAGTTTGTGTAAGTCGTCGCACAAAAACAACACATGGCTGTGCCCCTGAGCTGGTGGTAAATATTTATCATTAAAGTAAAAAAAAATTCTTGGAAAGAACATAACTCACATCTGGAGGAAGTATTCTACCACTCTTAGACCAAATTCGTGGGGGAAGGATGAATATAAAGCCTCTACATCAATATTCATTATATTCATCCCCTACGAATTTGGCCCAAGAGTAAAATATTTCAGTACTACTGCAGTACTGTGCCCACAACAAGCTTATTAGTAAACTGTTGCACTATCTGCTTACCAATAATTTCTTGGTAAGCACCTAGGATCACTAAGAAAACAAATGGTGAACTAGAGACAGCCGTGTATTGTAAACAAATGGCAACAAATTCCCTCTTGAGATGGGAGAGTAGTCATCCAACCGCACTCAAGAGTGAAATATCTAAATGGCAGTATTTGAGACTTAGTAGTATAATGTTGTACCGTGTTAGCCATTGAAAGTAGTGGAAAAGTGAAGAAATCAGGCGATACCTTTTAGAGGCTAACTGAGTATATTTGTAAGTAAGCTTTCAGGAGTGCTCGCTCCCTTCATCAGACATGGTGTGATACAAGAACTGAAAATTAACAGATTTTTATACACATGGTTTTCAAAGCATTTTAGAGTCCTTAAAAAAAAATTGCAATCTAAGTAGAGAAGTTATTTACAACAGGTCAAAAAAACAGTCTGGAAACTTGTGGTGCGTGACGGAGGGATCAGTAATTCTTGCTGTTATCTGTTTGCTATCAGGAGGTGATTTGTGACCCTCACAGGTCACACATAGTGTGATTTGAAGCTGGCATGAATATTGAGTTCAGTTCATGGTTCAAACATAGTGTGACATGAAGCTGGCATGAATATTAAGTCCAAATTGCAGAGTTTGAAATTTTTGCATAAATTTGTACTCCATTTCTTTTCTTTTCTCCTGTGTCTTAAAATGTCCCATTAAAACCACAACCCGCAAATCTTCAATAGAGTGGTTTTCTCCGGAGAAATGTGCGGCCACTGGGAGATCGGTTCTGCTGTTATTAATGGTGGATCTGTGTGAGTTCATTCGTTGACTGAGTCTCTGCCCTGTTTCCCCCACATAGAGGCCTGTGGTGGGACATTGCACACACATTATGAGGTACACCACATTGGAAGACCTGCAGGAAAATGTCCCCCTAATTCTGTGCACCTGTTGTGACTGTGGGATAGGTACACTGTCAGCGGTGTGGATGTGCTTGCAGGTCATGCACCTTTTATGTAGGCAAGGTGAGGTGCCATTTTCAGTTGGGGCCTTCAGGGCACTTAGACTTAGACAGAACTTCTCCACGAAACAAGAATTTATCAGACAGGCCAAGGATCTTAGGTGCAATTTTCATGAATGGGGATACCCGGACTCTACTCTAAGAACAGCATACAGGATGGCCCTCAGTAAGGACCGGAATGAACTCCTTGGAAGCAACTACAATATCCCAGATGAATGTGGAGTAGTTAGACAAATCACCACTTAAAACAATGGAGCTAATGCAGCCCGAGAGATTTTCTCCAGACATTGGGATGTCTTGCTAATGGACCCCGACAGAGAGAGAATAGTGGGGCATATTATACTATGGGCCACTGTGGAGCTTTATACTGGGGGGAAAGGGGCAGTGTAGGGAGCATGTTATACTGTGTGGACCACTGTGGAGTGTATTATATTTTGTGGGGCTTCTCGGGAGCATATTATACTCTGTGGGGCCATTGTAGAGCATTATACTGGGGGGGACCACTGTGGAGCATTATACTGGGGGAACCCCTGTGGGGAGTATATTATATTTTGGGGAGCATTATACTGGGGGGCACTGTGGGGTGCATATTATACTGTATGGAGCATATTATATTGTGTGGGCTACTGTGGAGTATTATACTGTGTGGTGCCTTATATACCATGTTGGAAAACTGTGGAGGGCTCAGAGGAGCATTTTATACTGTGGAGCATTATATACCATGTGGAGCATTATACTGTGGGAGGAGGGGCTCAAAATTCCTGCTGGTAGCCCTTTGTGCTATGTCTGCATCACAGCTCCCTCACTATAATCTTGCACATACGTGTAGTGCTCCATGTCATTCCCCATACAGTACTGTGCATGAACTGGCCATGGAGTTATTGGGGCCTGCACAGTACTATAGGGGCTGACTATACTGGGAACATACTCAGTAATACCAGATAGTCAGCACATATGTAAGACTTCAGTGAAGGAGCCGTGGTGTAGGCTATTAGCAGGAAGCTGTTGGGTGGAGCCCCAGAACAAGTTCCTCTGGTGGGCCTAAGGCACTTCAGTCCGACACTGCATAACTGAGAACTATTATATATAAGGTTGGGTTACTATACTGTATATAATTGGGAAACTTAAATATGAGGGGGCTATTATAAGGGGGAACTATTATTTATAAGACAGGCTATTATTTATAAGGGGGGAACTATTTATAAGAGGCCTATAAAAAGGGGGAAACTATTATATATAAGGCATCCATTATAAGGGGGGAGCTATTATAAGAGGGGAACTGTTTATAAGGGGGGAATAATTAAGTGGGCTTATTTATTTAAAGGGGGCTATTAGTGATAATGGGGACTATTATTTATAAGGGTAGCTATTATTTATGAGAGGGCTATTGTTAATAAGGGAGCAGTATTATTTTTACAGGGTGACTGTTACTGATAAGGGGGAATATTACTGATACAGGGCACTATTTATCATTTATAAGGGCACTATTACTGATAAAGGTGTAATATTATTTATAAGCAGTTGCTATTTATAAGGAGGCGCTGTAATAACTGATGACTGGGTGCAAAAATCTATTAGTTGGTACAAAGGTGCTCATTTGAATTGTGTGTGGTAAAATCAGACTTATTACTGTTTTGTTGGCAGAATGGAGGTGTTATTATAGGGGTTGCCACTTGAAGATGATGATGTTGTTGGCTTATCAGCATTTGGGGCCCTGCTTTTAATTTTGCCCAGGGCCCCACTTTGTCTAAAACGGGCCCTGACTATGGCTTAGCAGATGCAGGAAAAAGAATAATACTGCATATTTCAACAGATTAGAGGGGAGAGATGTTTGTTTTTATTAATCCGTGTTCTGCATTGCTTGCGTTGGTAGTATGTAGTTATATTACTCATTTGTTGTAATTTAACATATGCAGAAAAAAAAAGGGTTGCTATTAAATATTTAGGCAAATTAGAATGAGGAACTAATATTGGTATATGGATTGGGAAATAACTAAGGATACCCACGAAATAATGTATGATAAAACATATATTAATGATTAATAAGCCTATTAAAAGTTATAAACATATCAATAATCCATTACGTTAAAATCCTATCGTATTGGGAGAATTAAGATGTCGTGGACTTTTGTGCCTGTTGCTTTCAGCATAATATATAACATATAGCATAAGAAATGAATGAGGAGGGGAGGGGCGTTAAATGATATAAATATGTGTAGCCAATGTTGCATTATAACCATTGGATTCTGGGCTAATGGACATCCTATAGATAAAAAAAACAATAATGGGGTAAGGGGGTAGAATAACAAATAGCGTAGGATAATAATGATGATAAAATAAAGAAGTATATATTAAAAGTAAAAACAACAGATTAATCCATATATGGATTAACAAGAAAATATTTTAAACAAACTGCTGTCTGATACTATTTGGTACAATACATTATAATACATCACATACTCCTTCATATGAATTGTGTGGACTAAATGGTTAGAACCGTTCACAAGAGGTATTGGCTGGATGAGTTTAATCAAATATGTTTTCCAGGGCCTCGTTTAGGCCTCCTGGGTCCAATTTTTTGCTCTTGTAAATCCGATATATTTCGTGTCTCTTTAGGTTTTCAAACCTATTGCTTGTTTGGGTGTGAACTTGGTCTATAGCTGTGATTCGAAAACCATCAAAGCTGGACTTGTGATGTGTAAATGCGTGCCTAGATACACTGTGTTTTAAATAACCGTTGATAACATTTGACCTATGTTTGTTAATTCTCTCACGGAGTGATGTGATGGTTCTCCCCACATACTGTAAACTGCAGGATGAGGAAAAGTTAAGACAATGGTTAATCCGAAAAATGTCTCCTGTAGTATAGCTGGTAAGGATGTTGGCCCTATGGTTAATATACAAACAGCATTTCCATTTATTATGATTACAGCGAAAGATACCATGTGTCTGTGGTTATATGCTCAAAGTGGGATCATTGTTGGTGGTGCAGTTCGGACGTGTGTGTCTGAATTGGCCAAAGGAACATTGTCCCTCCATTTGCGGTAGTGGTGACTCTGGTAATCAAGGAGACTGTTGCAATCCACTTTTTTAAAAAATGCCCTTCATGCTCCCAGTGAGTTTGAGGTCTAGAAATTCAATAGCTATGTCTTTGGAATGGCCACTAAGAGTAATTCCCATAATCATTATGATATAGATGGTTCGTGAATTCGGTGAAAGACTCATGTAAGCCTCTCCAAATGAATAGCAAATCATCAATGTATCTTTTGTAATAGATGACATTGTTTTTCCAGGGGTGCATGTTTTGTATATAAACATCTTCGAAGCATCCCATAAAGATATTTGCATAACTGGGTGTGTTTGCAAGTACAGTTTGGATTCAAAAGAGATGATGTGTTCAAGAATGAATCTGGTACTATCGAGAATAAATAAGTTTTGTTCCTTAAGGCATTGAATGGTCCAGATGTAAAGTCTTTTTATAGCATCTCCAGGCCTTTCTGGTGGGGGATGTTGCTGTACAGAGCAGTAACATCTAGGGATGCCCAGGCTATGTTTAGTAGATCTATAATTAAGCTGGCGGAGTCTTTAAGGTACGATGGAAATTTCACCACATATTTCTGTAGTTGTATGTTCACATATTGAGAGAGGTTTCTTGTCAAAGAGCTCATCCCAGATATAGATATAGATCAGTCTACCCAGGGGATTGACTGCGTCTTTTTGGACTTTAGGTAAATGATAAAAGATGGCTGTTGTCATTGATTCATAGAAAACCTTTTTCTTTTTCAGTCGGGATCATATCATTATGGGCCCTGATGATAAGATTGCGGTATTCTAGGGCATAAATGTGGGATTGGTCAGATGTTAGCGTTTGATAATAGTTTGTATCTGATCAAATGCGTATGGCTTCTTTATTATAGTCGTTTCTATTCTGTATGACTATACCCCCCCCCCCTTATCTGCATTTCTGATTACCATGGACCTAAAGGAGGTTTCTAAAATCTGCTGCCACTAGTGAGTAAAAAGTCTCCATATTGTTTTTTGTGATACAATGGCTAGAATGTTGATTTGGGTTTTGAACTGGTGTGAAGGGGTGATTTGGGATATTGCAATGGTGGTAGGGGTTACACTTGAAATTGTTTTTGGTTTTGTCTTGTCTGTTATTGCAAAATGACGAGTGAGGGTTAGTTTCCTGATAAAAGTGATGAAATCGATGAGTAAATTGAGGTCATCTGGTTTCTGATCTGGACAAAAGGATAGTCCTTTGGATAACAAATTTAATTTAGCCTCCATTAGGGTATGGGAGGAGAGGTTGAAGACATTGGCACTACGTAGTTGTTTCTTTTGGCTTTTGGGCTGACAAGTGTTGCTACGGGACTTTCCCTTAACTCTGCTGCCCCTAGATCTCTTGTTTCATCTTCTTTTGTCTGGTGGTGGTCCTTCCTTTTTAGGCTTAGAAGACTAATAGTGTCGGGGGTTTCTTTTATATGGTATGATGCTAGTGGTGTGAGAGTGGGAGGAAGCCCTAAAAAAAGACTCAGATGTGTTGAGTGTTGAGATCTGATGATTAATGGGTAGATCAGGGAAGGTTAAGGCCCTTTCTATTTGGGCCATGGAAAGAGGTGTATTGTAGATAGTGATTAGAGAATCATCCAATACCTCTTCTATTGGGTCGATCAGTGGAAGGAATGTATGGTTTCCCTGTTGGAGTGGAATGGAGTGGGTTGGTATTACCAAAAATTGTGGGAGGAAGGACTAAGGATGTTGATTAGGAAAGTCCCAGGAATTGCTCTTTGAGAAGGTGTGGTGATTTCAAGATAGTTGGTTTTTCTTGTAGGTACATTTGTGGAATGGGCTGGTGGTGGAACCAAAGAAGGAGTAACCTTATGGGATGTGTGATTAAGGCTGTTTCCATGGGGACCAGAAGTTGCAAGTTTTGAGAGAAATTTATTGGGGAAAGATATTTTTGCGAGTGGAGATGGTCTATGAACATGGGTCTTAAGAGGATGTTTAAACTGGTGGTGGGAAGTAGTATTGTTGCTGGGGCCCCTGATCTTGATGTTCTGGGTAGACTCAGTTGCCTGGGAAGACGTGCTGTTGGCCTTACTTTTGATTTAGTTTTTGAGCCAGAACTTGATGTTTCCTGTTGTAGATGTAGTTTGTGTTATTTTTTTTAAGTTGGAGTCCCTCCCCAGCACTACATCTTCATACCCCTATAAATTGTACTGCATTCTGTCATGCACTTTTATTATGCCTAATATTCACTTGAAAAAGGGGTTTTAATTCCCTGAAACGCGTTTTGTGAGCAACCAATAAAGGATAGTTTACTAGAAAGCGCGGACGTCCTCCTCTCTGTTTTTTGGGGTTCCTGTACTCTCTTCCTGCACTGTGTTCGATCCCGCCTGGATCCAGAATATCCAGAGGTCCTGCAGCTTCCAATGGTATTACCATTTCTTGATGCTTCCATAGCGGTTGTGACTTTTCACAACCTAAAAAGGTGAGTACATCCAGACCACTCTCTCCAATCTACAATTCTTTTTCCAAGCACAGCTGGTCTCCTAAACCAAACCATTACATAGAAACGAGGGAGAGCTCTTAGGGACAGGTTTGTGCATAGCCACTACACAAGACAGAAAACAAGTACCTGGCTATTCAGAGGGGACTGACTAGGAAGGTCTATGACTTGAGACAGTTCATAAATTGTAGAAGTGTAGGGGTTATATACAAAATGACCTGTGAATGTGGGAAGGAATACGTAGGGAAGATGAGGAGGGAATTTAGAAGATGCATTGTTCATAAGAAAGACACGCCCCTTGCAAAATACGTTAATGATGTATATATGTGTGTGTGTATATGTATTGTAAGTATGTGAGCCAGAGGGCGCTGTTGAGCGACCCAGGCCAGAAAAGGCTCTCAGCCACGCCTTTGGGGTGTGGCACGTAACTCCAGGAGGGCTGGAGTGTCCTGCAGGAAGTAGTGGACCAGCTAGGACAGACAGACAGGCTCTGTCCCAGAGGGCTGGCGTCCACAGGAGTGGACCAGCTAGGACAGAGAGAGGCTCTGTCCCAGAGGGCTGGCGTCCACAGGAGTGGGACCAGCTAGGACAGAGAGAGGCTCTGTCCCAGAGGGCTGGCGTCCACAGGAGTGGACCAGCTAGGACAGAGAGAGATGCTCTGTCCCAGAGGGCTGGCGTCCACAGGAGTGGACCATCTTGGACAGAGAGAGAGGCTCTGTCCCAGAGGGCTGGCGTCCACAGAGGACTGTTGCTGGAGCTGAGCAATAGTCAGGACAGTTAGGGGCTCAAGGAGTGATTTAGGCCCTAACTGTGGCATAGGTTTTTTGTTGTTTTGCTGTGTTGCAGTTAAGCTGAATAAAGGCACTTTGATTTTACACTTGGACCGTCTGAAAGCTATCTTTCCGGCGCCCAGTACCACGAACCACCGCTGTCCGGACCAGGAGTCAGCTGCCATTTTGAGTTTAATTCCCCAAATTGTCACATATGGTGGAGAATGCGAGCATAAAGAGATCCACGCAAGTCCTGGAAGACAAGTGAATGGTGACTGCAGTACTGCTAAGTGTGCATTGTGGCCTACAGCTGGAAGAAATCGGTGATTTCAACTGAGAAGCCCAGAAAGGGGTGAGTGAATTGCAACATAGCAATGTGTGTGAAAAAAACTGGTGAAAGTAAAAACTCTGGATGAGGAATCCAGGGAATGGACTTTGTGTATACTGTGGCACAGAAGTCTGTGAAATGTTTGCTGATGGCAAGAAAGTATGCAATGTGTATAGAAGATGAATATTGCAAACAGTCTATGTGAAAGGCTATGGTGCCATGTTGATGTTTTCTGTGGAAGACAGAAGAAAATGCTAGTTGTTGTAGTGCCACATAAGTTAACTGTGTGAATACAGGTGACGCAGAAGATAGCAAAAAAGTTGCTGCCGGTTGAATCCAAGGTTGCTGTGGAATATTGTATAATTTTGTTAGTAAACCATGGGCAAGAAAAAGAGAATTTCAGCTTGTAAAAAAGCAGAGAAGTTATGCACAGGTTTATTAGTGCAGCAGTCTGAGTGCAGAGAGACACAAAACCCGGAACAGATCAGGTGGAATGCAAGTAAAGATAATGGGTTGCATGATGGTGACTCAATTTTTCTAAAGCACCTCTGTTCTATGATGGAATATGTCCCTGCTGAGTGTGTATCTCAGAATGGAGTGCAAAGTGCCAAGGATGAAAATATTATGGTGCAGCAGCTTCAAGATGAGAATAAAACCATCAGGTTCATGTATGAGAATGAAATATCTGATTGGAAATGGCAACTTTTGGTATCAGAAAGAGAGAACCTTAAGTTAAAGGCAGAGCTTGACTCTATGAAGAGGTTATATCCTAGTCATTGTGAAAATGTGGTACTGGGTTTGCCTGGAATGGACTGTGTCACTAAGAAGGAGTTTGCAGAAATGAAATGTGCTCTGTCTAAGGAAGTTATACAGAGTGTAGAGCAAAAGCAAGTGCTTGAGAAGCAATTGCAGGATTTAAAGGAGCAGCATGTTCAAGACTCCATTGCCAAAGAGAATGTCATTGAAAAATTAAGAGATGACCTTGAAACTGCTAAACATGAGAGAAGTGAATTTTTGCAGAGTCAGTCAGAATGTCTGGATGACCAAGTTAGGATGTGTGTAAACCTTTCGGCTGCCTTAACTGACAAAGAAAATGAAATTGCAGAGCTGAGGAAGCATGTGTCTGACCGAGAGAGTGATTTAGAATCTGTGGTGCAGACATTGCAGCCAGAGCAAAACTTGCATCAGGTTCGCCTAAATGGTGAAATCCACGAATGGCGAAGTAAAGCTGGAGTTCTGGAACAAAGAGAAAGTGAACTCAAAGCTAGAATATGTAGCCTGGAGAGGGCGCTGTCAGGATCTTGTGAAGATAATGAGAAGTTGTCTGTTTTGGTGCAAAATAAAGACAAAGATTTGATGGAAATGTCGTCTGTCCATGCTCAGAAAGTGCAAGCCTTACAGGAGAGTCATAAAAAGGTAGAGACTCAACTTCAAGTGATGCAACTAAAAGTCACAGAAGGGGACAGATTTCAAGCAGAGCTGCTAGACAAGGCAAATAGACTACAGGTGGAATTGAATAATGTCACAGGGCTTCTTTTTCAAGAAGACAGCAAGTTTATCAAACTTTCCAAAGATTTTTCTACACTAGAATCTCAGCTTCAGGACACTCAGGAACTTTTGCAAGAAGAAAATTGTCAGAAGCTTGACCTTAGTACAAAACTAAAACAAATGGAAGATGAGAAAAATGGTTTCCTTGAGCAACTAGAGGAAGAGGAGATAGCAAAAAGAGATTTGACAAAGCAGATTTCAACACTACAGGCTCAGACGACTGATATGAAGAAAAAAATGCAAGATAGTATTGGGTCCTTGGACTCTGTTGAAGAACTAAAGGAAAGGTTGCAAAAGGAGCTAGAAGCTACAAATCAACGGTTTGAGGAGAAGGTTGCTGCTTATGACAAACTTGAGAAGATGAAAATTAGACTGCAGCAGGAACTAGAAGATGTAGGTGTAGACCTTGATCATCAACGTCGGATGGTGTCAAATTTGGAAAGGAAGCAGAAAAAGTTTGATCAGCTGCTTGGTGAAGAGAAGACTCTTTCTGCTAGATATGCAGAAGAACGTGACCGTGCTGAAGCAGAGGCCCTTGAATTGAAGGCCGAGTTAGAGAGGCTCAACAAGCAACTGTGCACTGAAATGGAGAATTTGGTTAGCTCCAAGGATGAAGTTGAGAAAAACCTGGAATCTGTGCATATATTGTATGAGAACAAAGCTAATGCTTATGACAAGCTGGAAAAGGCCAAGAGAGAATTGAGGGAAACCTGTCTAATTTGTCTGCTGAAATTGTAGATCTAAAAATGCTTGTTGCTAAACTAAAGGTGCAAGTGAACCAGCAGGAGGAAATTGCACGCATCAAGAAACAGCTGGAGTTTCAGATGGATCACATGAAGCGCGAGTCAGAAATAAAGTTGGAAGAGCGCACTGTTCAGATAGCACAGTTAAAAACCGAAGTGGAATCTAAAAGAGAAGAATTGGATCGATTGCAGCAGTCTCTATCCAATACTGAACAGTCGGCATCCGCCCTATCTTCAAAGCTGTCAGCACTAGAAGCTGAGAAGGATTCACTGCAGAACCTGTTAACCTCTAAAGAATCAGAGCTGCAAGGTGCACTAGTAAAGACTGAGATGGAAGCGGCACAGAAAAATGTCGCAGTGAAGAAAGTTCTGGAGCTGGAATCAGAGATTTGTGCGCTACAGAAGGCGTTAGAATTGGAAAAAGCTGCCAGCATAGAGGCAGAGAAAGGAGAATCATTGAGTCAGACAGACATGAGTGACCTGTCCACTGATGTTGATACCAATGATCAGATTATGATGAAACCATGTGAGATGGTAAATAAGGTGAAGGGTCACCAAAAGTGTGGAACAAGAGTCCGTAAGAAGACTGACCACGCATATGTTGTCCCAACAGCTAAAGTGTCTGAAGCCATTGTGGATAACGGTGTTGCTGTACCTGTCTCTAGCCAAATGTCTGGTGGACAAACGGTGAATAATGACTCCATGTTGTCTGTGAAGGGGGAGTCAAGAAGTAAGAGATGGTTACATGTCACCAATGATGTGACAGTTGTTAAAGACATGCCAGAAAATGTAGTTCAGCGTGATCTATTATGTGAGGGTGTACGGTATGGCCCTCATGCAGAAGGAAAAGATATTGCAGTACAGAGATTGTGTATCTCAAACAAAGAGGAGAGCAAGAAGCCTATGTCTCCTAAACTTCTAAGCCTTGATGGTGATGGCAAAGTTTGCTTTGAGATGAAGCTTACGGAAAAAGTTCCCGTGATACAGTTATACTCTAAAGACATTGAAGTACGTGTTAGTTGGTCTCTGATCTCCTGTGAATTCATGATAGGTGAAGATGACGATTTTTACGGCTATTCACTAAAGGGATCAAAGTCATGCAATGGCATGGCTGAAGACTATGGCGAGAAATGGGATGAAAATGATGTGATCCCCTGTATGGCGAATTGTGAAGGTAATGAAGAAAAACTTGCACAGAATGGCCAGGATCTTGGCGTAGCAGTTAAAATGATGAGAAAAGTGATGAGAAACCGGAAGTGTCCAGTAACCGGAATCTGGAAGAAGAGACCGCCAGATTGGGACTTCTGGAGAGACACTGGACAGGCATACATGGTTGAAGAGGGACTTCATCATAGGATGTCTCGTCCCATTGTAGCTCACCCCATGGGTAGTTTACTGAGGGGGAGGGTATGTAAGTATGTGAGCCAGAGGGCGCTGTTGAGCGACCCAGGCCAGGCCAGAAAAGGCTCTCAGCCACGCCTTTGGGGGGGTGGCATGTAACCCCAGGAGGGCTGGAGTGTCCTGCAGGAAGTAGTGGACCAGCTAGGACAGACAGAGAGGCTCTGTCCCAGAGGGCTGGCGTGCACAGGAGTGGACCAGCTAGGACAGAGAGAGAGGCTCTGTCCCAGAGGGCTGGCGTCCACAGGAGTGGACCAGCTAGGACAGAGAGAGAGGCTCTGTCCCAGAGGGCTGGCGTCCACAGGAGTGGACCAGCTAGGACAGAGAAAGAGGCTCTGTCCCAGAGGGCTGGCGTCCACAGAGGACTGTTGCTGGAGCTGAGCAATAGTCAGGACAGTTAGGGGCTCAAGGAGTGAGTTAGGCCCTAACTGTGGCATAGGTTTTTTGTTGTTTTGCTGTGTTGCAGTTAAGCTGAATAAAGGCATTTTGATTTTACACTTGGACCGTCTGAAAGCTATCTTTCCGGCGCCCAGTACCACGAACCACCGCTGTCCGGACCAGGAGTCAGCTGCCATTTTGAGTTTAATTCCCCAAATTATCGCAGTATATAAAGTACAGCTCATAGGCTTTCATGATAAGAGCTGTCATTGTGCGTCTTCAAGTCTTAAGCTCACCACAAATGTAACAGAAGGTATGTGATTGTTCCAACACTGGTGAGACATTTTAGCTGTATCAGATCGTACTGGAGTAGTTTATAGCTGCTTAGATTTGAAATAACTTGCAGAATCTTTGCAAGCAGATATTACAGCCTCTGCAGGCAGCGACCAGACATGTCTAGACATGTGTAGGTGTGCCTAGTCTGTAACAATTCCACTGAAGTTTTGCAACTTCAATGAAATGCAAGGAATTCATGTCTTTGCTTGCCTATACAGTGGGTACGGAAAGTATTCAGACCCCTTTAAATTTTTCACTCTTTGTTTCATTGCAGCCATTTGCTAAAAGCAAAAAAGTTCATTTTATTTCTCATTAATTTCTCAGCACCCCATCTTGACAGAAAAAAAACAAGAAATGTAGATATTTTTGCAAATTTATTAAAAAAGAAAAACTGTAATATCACATGCTCAGTATTGAGTAGAAGCACCCTTTTGAGCTAGTACAGCCATGTGTCTTCTTGGGAATGATGCAACAAGTTTTTTACATCTGGATTTGGGGATCCTCTGCCATTCTTCCTTGCAGATTCTCTCCAGTTCCGTCAGGTTGGATGGTGAACGTTGGTGGACAGCCATTTTCAGGTCTCTCCAGAGATGCTCAATTGGGTTGAGGTCAGGGCTCTGGCTGGGCCAGTCAAGAATGGTCACAGAGTTGTTCCAAATCCACTCCTTTGTTGCTTTAGCTGTGTGCTTAGGGTCATTGTCTTGTTGGAAGGTGAACCTTCAGCCCAGTCTGAAGTCCAGAATACTCTGGAAGAGGTTTTCTTCCAGGATATCTCTGTATTTGGCCGCATTCATGTTTCCTTCAATTGCAACCAGTCATCCTATCCCTGCAACTGAAAAACACCCTCATAGCATGATGCTGCCACCACCATGTTTCACTGTTGGGATTGTATTGGGCAGGTGATGAGCAGTGCCTGGTTTTCTCGACACCGCTTAGAATTGACGCCAAAAAGTTCATTCTTCGTCTCATCAGACCAGAGAATCTTATTTCTCATAGTCTGGGAGTCCTTCATGTGTTTTTTGGCAAACACTATGCGGGTTTTCATATGTCTTGCACTGAGGAGAGGCTTCCTTCGGGCCACTCTGCCATAATGCCCCGACTGGTGGAGGGCTGCAGTGATAGTTGACTTTGTGGAACTTTCTTCCATTTAAGGATTATGGAGGCCACTGTGCTCTTAGAAACCTTGAGTGCTGCAGAAATTCTTTTGAAACCTTGGCCAGAACTGTGCCTTGCCACAATTCTGTCTCTGAGCTCCTTGGGCAGTTCCTTTGACCTCATGATTCTCATTTGCTCTGTTATGCACTGTGAGCTGTGAGGTCTTATATAGACAGGTGTGTGCCTTTCCTAATCAAGTCCAATTAGTTTAATTAATCACAGCTGGACTCCAATGAAGGAGTAGAACCATCTCAAGGAGGGTCAGAAGGAAATGACCATGTGACATTTCAGTTTTTCTTTAATAAATTTGCAATATCTACATTTCTGTTTTTTTTTCTGTCAAGATGGGGTGCTGAGTGTACATTAATGAGAAATAAAATTAACTTTTTTTGCTTTTAGAAAATGGGTGCAATGAAACAGAGTGAAAATTTTTAAAGGGTCCGAATACTTTCCGTACCCACTGTAAATTACATAACAGCACATATAGTATATTGTGGATAATACTTGAATAGCCTGAAAATATGAAAAAAAAAATTACTAAAACAGACTTCTGAAAAACGGTACGTGACAGGAAAATTTTGAGGTGATTTTCATGATCAGAAGCTCAAATTGCATAAACACTCAAAAGTGTTCAGAAAGCAAAATCTTTGTTCTCCAGCGTATAACTATTTGTTTAAAAAAAAAAAAAAAATTGTTTTAAACATTTTTAATTAACTTATGGAAACATTTAGAGTTAATCCAGCAGTGGCGAACCTCTCTAGAAATTTTTTTTTCCTGGCAGTTGATTCATATCTTCTCAAGAATCCAATGGATCGTAGAACTGATATTTTTTTGAAAAAAAATCGTATGTATCATTGGCTGCCTTATCTAAAGCCGCTATGGCAGCATTTCCTGTGTTTATAGCATTAAGATTATGGCTAAATCAGTTGGGTAGAGACATCCAAGATGGTGTTCCCAGAGAGGAATTAATGGAGCAGCTTTATTCTCTTAAATTGGCTGCAGACTTTTCTCCAGGCTTTTCCTTAGATATATTAAGGATTGCCGCAAAGAATCAAGCAGTCACCAATGCAGCTAGAGGGGTCATATGGCTGAAGCCTTGGACAGAAGAGGCAACCTCAAAGTACAATTTGTTTAATCCCTTTTGAACCTGGGAGACTGTTTGGAGAAAAATTGGACCATCTTTTGGAAGCTAATAATAAGGCAAGAGCCCTGGTCTTTCCGCAGACTAATTGAAGCTTTATGCCTCATTTCCTTTATCAAAGAAAGAAAAAATAGTTCCTAAAAAAAAATTTAAAAAAAAAAAAGAGGGGGGTGTTTTTTTTTCTGGTTTGGTTGTTTTGTTGGTTGTTGTTTTTTTTTTTTTTTTTTCGTTGTGTTGTTTTTTTTTTTTTATTTTTTTTTTTTTTTTTTATAATATAATTTTTTTTTAAAAAAAAAAAACACAAAAAAATAAAATTTTTTTTTCTTTTAACCCTTTTTTTTTTTCCCTTTTTCCCCTTTATAAAATAATATAAAAAAAAAAAAAAAGAAAGTGGATTTTTTTTGTTTTTTTATTTTTTTTTTTTTTTTTTATTTTAAATTTTTTTTCCTTATTGTTGTAACAATAAAAAAAATATTATTATTTTTTTTAAATTAGTTTTAAATTTTTATTTTTTTTTTTTTTTTCTTTTTTTTTTTTTTTTTTTTTTTATAATTTTTTTTATTAATTTTTTTAATTTTTTATTTTTTTTTTTTTTTTTTTTTCCTTCTCCCCTTTTGTTTTTTGTTTTATTAGTTATGGCTGGTTCCTTTTTTGGATTTTTTTTGTTGGGGGGGCCCCCCCAAACCGGTTACGGGTCCCCAAACAGTAAAATATGCTCAACAGTGTCCCCAGATAGTATTATATGCTCAACAGTGGCCCCCACACAGCATTACTGTATATGCTCCACAGTGGCCCCCATACAGCATTATATGCTCTACATTCCTCCCCCCACACACAGTATAATATGCTACCCACAGTGGCCCCACACAGTATAATATGCTCCACACAGTGGTCCCCACCCAGTATTATATGCTTCCCACAGTGGTACCCACCCAGTATTATATGCCCCCCATAGTGGGCCCCACCCAGTATTATATGCTCCCTACAGTGGCCCCCACACAGTATTATATGCTCTCCACAGTGGTCCCCACCCAGTATTATATGCTCTACAGTGGCCCCCACCCAGTATTATATGCTCCACAGTGGCCCCCACCCAGTATTATAAGCTCCACAGTGGCCCCCACCCAGTATTATATGCTTTACAGTGGCCCCCACCCAGTATCATATGCTCTACAGTGGCCCACACACAGTATTATATGCTCTACAGTGGCCCACACAGCCCCTTCTGCTTCGGTGCTATTATTATACTCTGGGGTCTCCTCAGACCACAGAGTATAATAATCGGAGGCCGAGGGGAAGTGATTAAAAATAACAAACACTCATACTCACCTTGCCTTACCTTTCCTTGGCATCCTCGCTCCATCCTGCCGTCTTCAGTGTCTTTCGACGTCACTGCCGAGGCCTGTGATTGGGCCTCAGCGGTCACATGGGGGCGCACTGACGTCATTACGCGGCCGTGCCCCATGTGACCGCTGGGGCCTAATCACAGGCCTCAGTCATGACGGAGGAGCGCCGGAGAGAACGCTGTGCCCAGGAGAGGTGAGAATATGTGTTTATTATTTTCAGTCACCTCCCCTGGGCTGCCATCTATTGGAAAGGGGCCTGCAATATGCCAGGACTCCTTTACAATAACAGTATGTATCGCGGTCGGGGAACCAGGCTTTCCCCGACCGCTATCATAATGGTCCGGGGCCCGGCCATCTCCAGCTGGCCGCGGGCTCCGTACCCTGCCGGGTCGGGTCGCGGTCGCACCCCAGCGACCGCGACGCACCCCCGGGGGGGGGGGAATCGCACCCCAGCGTACTGGTTTGTGGGGTTCGCGGTAGTGGCTGCCACAGGGCTCCGGGGCCCCTAATGTCCCGGGCCCTGTGGCAGCTGCTACCGCTGCTACCCCGATAGTTACGCCCCGGCCTAGGGGAATCAACAAAGGGGGCGGTGGGGGGGGGGGGGGGGGGGGCCGGCGCGGGGGGGTGGGAGAGAGGGGGGGGGGGGGGGGGGCGGGGGGGGCGGGGGGGGGGGTGTTTATGTAAAGGGGGGGGGGGGCCCCGGGGGGAAAGGGCGCGCGCTGTACCCGAAGGGGGGGGGGGGGGGAGAAGAGAGGGTGGGGGGGGGGGGGGGAGGAAAGGGTGTGTTTTTTTTTTTTTTTTCTTTCTTCTTTTGTTGGGGGGGACCCGCCATATTATAATTTGGGGGGGGGGGAGAATAAAAAAAATAAAATAATTTTTTTGGGGGGGGGGGGGGGTGGGGGGGGTGTGGGGGGGGGTGGGGGGGGGTTGGGGGGGTGTGGGGGGGTGGGGGGGGGGGGGGGGGGGTGTGTGGGGGGGGGGGGGGGGGGGGGGGGGGGGGGGGGGGGGGGGGGGGGGGGGGGGGGGGGGGGGGGGGGGGGGGGGGGGGGGGGGGGGGGGTAAAACGCTGTGTAGGGGCCGCACCATGTAAATGCAGATATACATCAAGCTAAAAGTTCCAGTGGCCTAAGAATATAGCTGCTTCCAGATACATAGTGTTTTTTCACCATAAAACTGCTTTCATATGGTGCTCCTGGACACATACATTTACCACTAATTGGCGGCTGCACATGTACTTTCATTGCTTCTAATCGGAAAGTACAGTAGCGTCCCAGGAAATAGCAGTAAACGCATGTGTCTTAAAGCATCTGGTGTCAGCACTTCTGTATTATGGTTTGTGGTATATGACTTTAGTTTAGGGGTCGTCAGACTTACAATTATTGACCCGCACCGAGTACCTCATCTTTGATTTTTGTAATTAAAATCGGCACACCGAACAAAAAAGGTTGCCTACCCCTGATATAGACTGTATATGATAATGTACTCCGTTGTATGACTTTTATTCTTCTCCCTGTTCTCCTTTTTAAGGATGAACAGGGAGGTCTGAGTAATATAATTGTTTATAAAATCTGTGCAAACATATAGGGACTGCTGACTACGGACAATGTTCGCTGGAAATATATTAAGTGTATCCCGCAAGCTCTGGATAAATTAGTTAGTCTGAACCATACCTACCTATGAAACTATGGACAGCCTGGTTTCCTTCCTTCCCTTCCATTGCTCCATACCCTTTGTTTCCTCCCTGTCTTTTGTGGTTGTTCCCCCCCCCCCCTTTGTCCTATTTTACCTTGTTATTTGATTACTTTTATTTTGTTTGTTTGTTTTTTATATATATATATATATATATATATATATATATATACTTTGTTATGGAAAAACTTTTCAATAAAAATTGCAGTTTAAAAAAAACAAACAAAAAAAACACTATGGACAGGCTGGTTGTGACAGCCGCGTTCCATGCTTTGTACTGCCCCTCTGGGACCATAAAACCCTATAAAGCACAGCAGTTTTGCAGGGCAATTCAAACAGGAGCATCCTACCACTGTGTGGACAGCTAGCTCCCCTACAGAAGGGTCTCAGCCTTTACTCTGGACATTGTATGTTCACCTGTTCTCCACTGAGACCTCTGACATAAGTATTATTTATTCTGTATTGAAAGAAACTGCTTTAAGCAACCTGTATAGATGGGTTTGTTTCATTTCAGTGTACTTACTGTGTACTCTATCTTTTCACTCCTAGATTTCTTGAGTGCCCCCCCCCCCCATGAGGGATGCATGAAACACATTGGAGAAGGAGTGTAAAGCAGTAGGGTGACTTTAGAGGGAGTTGTTAGGACTTTCCTTGTAAGGACAGTAGTTATTAAGCGGGGAGCAGGGTACAGAAAAGGGTAAGACTACACCCCTTTCTACTAACCCAGACTAACAATTGGAACTGTGGTCTGTCCCCCCTCCTCCCTATACTTAATGGTAAGAGTGTTCTGTTTTTATATTTGAGCTTGTTAGAATCAACACAACACTTTTTTCATAACGGTTATGAGACCTGAAATAGGGCTACTATTTTAAGTACAAGAAAAGATATGTTTTATAATTTAACTCTATGATTCCCTGCTGAGATATATTGAATGTTTTAGGATCATCAGTGGCACAATACAAAGGTCACTTCTGTCTGGTTATTATGTAGAATTAGATGCAAACAACTCTGTACTAAAATAATTGCTGAATCTAAATTAGGTTTATGTTACAACCACTGAAATTGTCACCTGAAAGCTAAGTTTGATTCATCAGCGTAGTCTATGTAAAAAAAAAAATTTTGCGTCAAAGGTTTCTGAAGCGATTGTGGCTGAAGAGGATGAGGAAGGTCGACTAGATCGTCAAATTGATGAAATTGATGAACAAATGTAAGTATATGGATAATCCTATCTTATAATTTTACATTCTTTAACCCCCTTTGGGAAACAGCCATAAAAGTAACTTAACCCCTTAAGGATGCAGGGTGTCCAGTGTCTTGCAAATTTTATGCATACCCCTTTAACTTTTTCACATTTTATCACCTTAGAACCACAAACTTAAATGTATTTTATTGAAATTTTAAGTGATAGACCAAGAGTGGCACGCGATGCTTATTTCCTTGGCACAGTATCCCGAGTCCTCACCCATCAGTTTCGATCGGACCAAACACGGCCAAAACAAAACTGCTATTATTATACTGTGGGGTCTCTTCAGACCCCCGAGTATAATAAGTGGAGCCCCTGGGGAGGTGATGAAACATAAAAAACAATGTTACTCACCATTCCACGCTCCGCAGCCGCTCTGTTCTCTTTGGGGTGTTCTGCCTGAAGTCAGCTGACAGGGCCTCAGGTGTCATGTCTGCGTCTGGCGTCATTACGCATAATGACGCAACGTGACCCCTAAGACCCAATGAGCGGTCGTTGACTACAGGCAGAAGCGCCCTAAGAGAACAGAGCGGCTGCGGAGCATGGAATGGTGAGTACATTGTTTTTTTTTTTTTATGTTTGTCACCCCACAGTATAATAATAGCTAGTGAGTGGCACAAATTGGAATATTATAAAAGTTAGAATATTATACCGTGTGCAGGGGCCACTATGGGACATAAACCGTGTGCAGGGGCCACTATGGGACATATACCGTGTGCAAGGGCCACTATGGGAAATACAGTAATACCGTGTGCAAGGGCCACTATGGGAAATAATACCGTGTGCAGGGGCCGCTATGGGACATATACCGTGTGCAGGGGCCGCTATGGGACATAATACCATGTGCAGGGGCCGCTATGGGACATAATACCATGTGCAAGGACCACTATGAGACATAATACCGTGTGCAGGGGCCGCTATGGGGTAGAATATCATGTGCAGGGGCTGCTATGGGACATAATACCGTGTGCAGGGGCCGCTGCGGGACATAATGCCATGTGCAGGGACCACTATGTTTTCTGTATTAAGGATGTGTTTTTGCACAGAAAACATAAGTGGTTTTTTTTTTTGTTTTGTTTTTTTTTATTTGTGCAAAAATGCACCAGTTTTACATTGAAGTAAAAGTTCCACTGGCCTAAGAATATAGCTGCATCCAGATACATAATGTGTTTTCACCATAAGGCTGCTGCCATACTGTGCTCCTAGACACATTTACCACTAATTGGGGGCTGCACATGGACTTTCATTGCTTCTAATTGGAAAGTACAGGAGCGTTCCAAGAAATAGCAGTAAATGCCTGTGTCCTAAAGCATCTGGTGGCAGCACTTATGTGATATGGTTTGTGGTATATGACTTTAGTTTAGGGGTCGTCAGACTTACAATTATTAACCGTCACTCCGAGTACCTCATCTTTGATTTTTTTAATTAAAAAACAAAAAAGGTTGCCTACCACTGTGATAGACCAACACAAAGTAGCAGATAATTGTGAAGTGGAACGAAAATGATACAGGGTTTTCAAATTTTTAAATCAAATTTAAAATCTGAAAAGTGTGATGTGCAAAAGTATTCATCCCCCTGTACTCTGATACCCCTAAATAAATACAGTGCAATCAATTGCCTTCAGAAGTCGATTAGTTAAGAGTCCAGCTGTGTGTAATGTAGTCTCAGTATAAATATACCTGTTCTGTGAAGGCCTCAGTGGTTTGTTAGAGAACACTAGTGAACAAACAGTATCATGAAGACCAAGGAACTCACAGGTCAGAGATAAAGCTGTGCAGAAGTTTAAAGCAGGGTTAGGTTATATAAACATCTCTCAAGCTTTGTGCATCCCAAGGAGCACTGTTAAATCTATCATCTAAAAATGGAAAAAGTATTCTGCAACTGCAAACCTACCAAGACATGGCTGTCCACCTAAACTAACAGATCGAGGAAGGAGAGCACTGGTCAGAGAAGCAGCCAAGAGGCCCATGGTCACTCTGGAGGAGCTGTAGAAATCCACAGCTCAGGTGGGAGAATCTGTCCACAGGACAACTATAAGTCGTGCACTCCACAAATCTGGCCTTTATGGAAGAAAGAGTGGCAAGAAGAAAACCATTGTTGAAAGAAAGACATAAGTGCCATTTGCAGTTTGCCACAAGCCATATAGGGGACACAGCAAACATGTGAAAGAAGGTGCTCTGGTCAGATGAGACCAATGTTAAACTTTTTGGCCTAAATGCAAAGTGATATGTGTGGCGGAAAAGTAACACCACTCATCACCCTGAACACGCCATTCCCACGGTGAAACGTGGTGGCAGCATCATGCTGTGGGGATGCTTTTCTTCAGCAGGGACAGGGAAGCTGGTCAGAGTTGATAGGAAGATGGATGGAGCCAGTGTCGGACTGGGATGTCTAGGGCCCACCAGTGGAATTGTTTCTAGGGGCCCATCATCAGGACCCCTGCAGATCAGCGGTACCGAGACAGGGCGGCTAAAGGTAATAACATGTTGGGAGCCATGCTGCTCACCCACTATACCAAGTGCACCACTGCACTACCTAAACCTACTGCTACATCCTGTATGGCAAGTGAACAGTGTGGCTCCTAGAATTGTTACCTTTACCTATAGCCGCACTGTCCTGGAAAAGCTGATCTGCAGAGGTCCTGGCTGTTGTATTATCGCAGATGTAATATTGATGGCCTATCAATATTGACAGGCCATCAATATTAGAAAGATGGATAAATCCTTTAAAGAGGTTGTCCAGGAATTGGAACAACCCATGTAGCTGGCGGGAGGTGTAAAGTTAAAAATAAATATATTAAAAAAGCATACTCACCTGTCCCCGGCGCTCCATTGTCCGCTACCAGTGTCCATTCAGTTTCCTGCACCTCATGTGACCACTAAGACCAATTAGGTACAGGATTTCCAGAAATGATGTGCCGCCATGAGACCGAACAGGCATAGGCAGGGGACAACGGTGCTGAGTGCTGGGGATAGGTGAGTGTGCTTTTTTTTTTTTTTTTTTTTTTTTAATTTTCTTATTTTTACACCTACCTGGCGGCCGCCACAGTGGTCGCTCCAATTAAGACAACCTGTTTTAAGGGGTTGTTTGGGCCAAATTTTTCTATGATCACTTCACTGGTCCCCCCATACAGTGGCCTCTTCACTGGTCCCCCATACTGTATGGGGACCAGTGATGGGGTCATTATATTGTGTGGGAGCAGTGATGGGGGCTAACATCCTGTGGGGGGGACATTAAACTGTGTGATGCATATTAAAGGGGTTGCCCAGGGTTAATCTTTTTTATAGCCTAAGCTTAGGATAGGCTATAAATACCTTATTGGTAGAGGGCTGACACATGGCCCCATCAGCTGTATGGAGCCACTTTCGGCTCCTGTTCTGTACACAACACAGGGCCGGAAGCAGAAAGCTCCATCCGCTGTATAGCAGTCAGACGCCTTCACTGCAGCTCAGCTCCTACTGACTTTAATAAGTGCTGAGATGCAGTGAAGGTGCCCGGCTAATATACAGTGGACAGAGCTTTCTGCTTCCGGTCCCGTATTGTGTACAGGACAGGCATCATAAGTGGCTCTGTACAGCTGATTGGTCCGGAGTCAGCCCCGTACAGATCAGGTATCTATGGCCTATCCTGAGGATAAACCATAACAAATTATGCATGGACAACCTTTAATATACCCCCATAATGTGCCACACTTTAAAGAGGTTGTCCAGTATAACTTTTTTCTTTTTTATAATTAGTTCGGGGGGAGGTGAACCCCCCCTACCCCCCCCCCCCCAAAAAAAAAAAAAACAACCCAAAACATACTAAACATACCCGTCTGTACCCGGTGTCCTGCCAGCACGGTCCGTTCCTGCAGCTCCACTGTCTTCTTTTTGCCAGAGGTCCTCACTGGCTGTCACGTCCCAGGTCCCTTCCCTTAGGCCGCTGATTGGCCTCAGGGGTCACGTGACGTCACAGGTAGTCATGTGCAGAGGGAACTTCAGCTGGAAGAAAACAACAGAGCTGCAGGCCGAACTGTGCTGGGAGACACTGGGGACGGGAGAGAAAGTTTGGGTTTTTTTTTTTGTTTTGTTTTTCTTGCCTGCCCCAGAGTAATAATAAAAAAAAAAAAAATGTTATTCTGCACACCCCCTTTAATGTACCCCAGGCTATTGGCCTCCATCACTGCCCCCCCCAACAATATAATGACCACATCAATGGCCCCCACACAGTATTATAAGCTCCACAGTGGCCCCCACACAGTATTATAAGCTCCACAGTGGCCCCCACACAGTATTATAAGCTCCCAACAGCCCCCCTCCGCTTCGGTGCTATTGTTATACTGTGGGGTCTCCTCAGACCCCAGAGTATAATAATCGGAGACCCAGGGAAGCTGATTAAAAATAACAAACATTCATACTTACCTTGCCTTACCTTTCCTTGGCATCCTCGCTCCATCCTGCCGTCTTCAGCGTCTTCAGGCCCTCTTCCGACATCGTTGCTGAGGCCTGTGATTAGTCCTCAGCGGTCACGTGGGGGCGCACTGACGTCATTACACGGCCATGCCCCTAATCACAGGCCTCAGTCACATGACGGAAGAGCGCCAGAAAGAGGACACTGTGCCCCGGAGAGGTGAGAATATGTATCTATTATTTTCAGTCCTCTCCCCTGCCCTGCCATCTATTGGAAAGAGGCCTGCAATATGCCAGGGCCCCTTTCCAATAACAGTATGTATAGCGGTCGGGGAACCAGGCTTTCCCCGACCGCTATCATAGTGGTCTGGGGCCCCGGCCAACTCCAGCTGGCCATGGGCACCATACGCCGCCGAGCCCGGTAACGGTCGCATCTGCATTGGCAACATGAGGACTAATAGTCGGGGCTCGGGGACCACTGGTGGATTCACCGGTTCCCCGGTGGGCCAGTCCGACCTTGAACACAGCTTTCCCAGGTGCTTTTAGAAGGAATATGACAAAAACCTGGAAAAAATGTATACTCCTTTTACCACCTTGCCCCTGGCCCTGTCACACTGGGTATAAACTGCTGTTTCAGCACAGAAGGGAAGGAGTGATATTTGGCACAGATTTAGATAGTTTATCTTTTGGACGTCATGACACTTTTGCAGAGCTCCTGAAATGCCAGTAAAGTGGAATCATCTGACGTGACACTATTTTGGAAGCTACACCCCCCTTGAAGGAATTTATCCCCACAATGTACCCATACAGCAGTTTACGACCACATATGTGGTATTTCTGTGTTCAGAAGAAATTGTATAACAAACTGTGGTGTGGTTTTTTTTCTTTATTTCCATTGAAAAAATTTAAAATATAGCGCTAAATGGATGGTTTATTGGAAAAAAAAAGTAATTTTTACATACCAATGCTAATAGAATCTGTGAAACAGATGTAGGGTCAAAATGCTCACTATACCCCTTGAGAAATTCCTTGAGGGGTTTAGTTTCCAAAATGGGGTAACTTTTTCGAGGTTTACATTGTACTGGTACTTTAGGGGCTCTGCAAATATGACATGGCACATGAAAACTATTTCAACAAAATCTGTCTTCCAAAAGCCAAATGAGCACTCTTTCCATTCTGAGCCCTGCCATGTACCCATACAGCAGATTACAACCACATGTGGGATATTCTCGTATTCAGGAGAATTTGTGTAACAAAGTTTGGGGAGCTTTTTCTCCTTTACCCTCTTGTGAAAATAAAAAAATTGGGGCTAAATTGACGGTTTATTGGAAAGAAAGTAATTTTTCATTTTCATGTCCCAATGTTAATAAAATCTGTGAAACGTCTGTGGGGTCAAAATGCTAACTATACTCCTTGATATGTTCTGTGAGGGGTGTAGTTTCCAAAATGTGGTCACTTTTGGGGGGTTTCCAATGTTTTGGTACTCTAGGGGCTCTGCATATGAGACATGGCACCTGAAAACTATTCCAGCAAAATCTGCTTTTCAAATACCAAGTGTCGCTCCTTTTCTTCCGTACGCTGCGGTATGCCCAAACATCAGTTCACACCCACATGTGGGGTATTTCGGTGCTCGGGAGAAATTGCATAACAAACTATGATATACATTTTGTCCTTTAACCCTTTGTGAATGTGTTTATTTAAGGACTAAATGCATGTAGTATTGGATAAAAATGAAATGTCTAAATTTCACCTCCATATTGTTTTAATTCCTATGAAATGCTTAAAGGGTTAGCAAACTTCCGAAATGCTGTTTTGAATTATTGGAGGGGTGCGTTTTTGAAAATGGGGTGATTTATGGGGTTTCTAACAGGGCTGTGGAGTCGGAGTCGTGGAGTCGGAGTCGGTGCCTATTTTGGTGGAGTCGGAGTCGGTATAAAATGGACCGACTCCGACTCCCAAAATATAAAATAAATTGGTACAGTTAGTAGTACAATACAGTATGTGCTGAATATATTTTCATAAGAATTTGGGAAAATGATGAAATGTCCTGTAAAGGTCTGTTCTATTCCTCATATAATGATGACTGAGTTCTGAGTGAACCTATAAGGTTTAGCACCATTATCTGGAGTAAGCAAAAGATACAAGTGTTGTGATTGTGAGGACTGAAAAGCTTGACTTTAATCTGTAATTGTGCTGGAGACCCACCCACAGCCCGAGGACACAGAGTGACTGCTTGTCAGCAAGTGAATCATTGTGCTGAGACTGAGAACTCCTTTAAGGCAAGTACTTCTGCTTAGTATATCTAAACTTTCAATAAACTGCATAAATCAATTGTCCAGTGTATGTTCTCTCTGTATGCTTTGTGTTAATTTGCTTCTCCTCTGAGCTCATGTTTGGAGAGGTTAGCTGCTCTGCTCAGATGGCTTATATATGCTATACATAGAATATAAGGGGGGAAACTGTTTTCTAACATCTCAAACTTAGAAATACAGAAACACACATGTGAGAAAGTACTATAGGTGTAGAAGCTGTTGCCACTTGCCAAGGCTTTGTTATCTAGCACTGCTAGTAGTTTCACTTTGTAGATTGTGAAGCAGTATGATGTAAAACACCCAGGGCCTGATGTATGAAACTGTCTAGGTGTAGAAGTTTCTTTGTTGCCCATAGCAACCAGAGCTCCCCTTTCATGTAGTGCTTTGGAGAAACGAAAGCAGAGCTCTGATTGGTTGCTGTGAGCTCTGACTGGTTGCTATGGGTAACAAAGAAAGTCTTAGACCAAGACAGTTTTCACACATCAGGCCCTTAGTAAGCTGTATCCAGAGAAAAGTGTGATACTGAAAGTTCAGAGTAAAGAGACCTAATAAAACATATATTACAAACTTTTTATTTATCATGACATATCGATAGCTGTACTATTGATTTATGCATAGTTTGTTTTATTTCTATCCAAAGTTATACTCGCTATTCTTTCAGATATTACAATATACCTTTTTTTTTTATAGGACAAAATTATTTTGAAAACAAATTTATATCATTATAAAATGTCTAAGAAGCTTCCTATGAAGTCAGCTGTATTTGAGCATTTCACACTAACTGAAGATAAAAAATATTTTGTGTGTCAGTGTAAGATAAGTGACCCAGATGAGAACAAATGCTGTGATGTCAAAATCAGTGCATACTCCGGAAGCGAGAAAAACGCTCCTACGAGAGCTTCCAATCTAAAAAGACATTTAAGCCGCTTCCACCCAGAAGTTTTCAAATCTGTGACTGAGAAGGATCAGAGTGACACCAAGAAACCAGTGCCCAGCACTTCCCGCCAGGCAACGGAGGATGAAAGATTGTCTCAAACATCAGTAACAAGATATTTTCTAAGTGACAAAATTACTGTAACAATGACAGCAGATGTGTTCAAAAGACAGCTCATAGAGCTTGTTGTGAAGGACGGTGTACCATTATCATTATTTGCTCGACCAAGTTTTAAAGCTCTTAATGGAGAAATGGCCCGCAAACTTGGTGTTTCTCTGGAAAGACAAAGTATTAGAAAATTAGTGATTGAAGAAGCCCTTAACCAAAAAGAACATCTTAAAAAGATTCTCAAGAGACGCTTAATATATCTTAAAATGGATGCCTGCACGCGTCACAGAGTGAACTATTTTGCTATAAATGTAAGATTTGTTTGTGACAACAAAAAATTTGTTACCAAGACACTGGCAGTAAAGGATACTAAAGCTCAACACACCAGTTAGTTTCTCCAGGCCTTAGTGGAAAATGTTCTGGAAGATTATGAACTCAAAAAAGAACAGGTTCTTGCTATTGTAACGGACAATGCTTCAAACATGATAAGTACAATTAAACTGATGAATGAGAATAAGGAAGGTGAAGAACAGTTAGAAGAAAACTTTGGATTCAGTATGTCTGAGATGGAAGCCCACAGTCCTGTTCCTGTAACTGAGGAACAAACAGATATTACTACAGAACAACAGTAAAATGATACTTTAGAATTAGATCTTGCTGAAGCGGCTTCAAAATTCTCTCATATTTATCACATGCGCTGTGCTGTGCACACACTGCAGGTGGCAATAAGAGACAGTCTGCAAGAGGGACATGCTGGAACTCTGATTGGCAAGGTGAGGAAATTGGCTATTGCTGCCCGAACCCCTAAAATTGATTCCATCTTGAAGAGACGTGCTGGGAAAGGAGCAATCGTAGATCAAGCCACTCGGTGGGGCAGCACCTATTTAATGATTGAGCGATTAGTTGAGCTGAAGCCCTTTCTTGTGGACATGGCCAACCCTCAGGTAACATTAACAGAAGGTCAATGGACACAGGTGGCTGAATTAATGGAACTGCTTCATCACCCATTCACAGTAACAAAAAAATTACAAGCTGAGGATTTAACTCCTGGAACTTTCTTAAAGGAGTGGAAGAACTTGCTGTTTTGCATGTCCCAAAGACCAGGCTTAATCGCAGAGGGCATTGCTGCTTCAAAGAAAAGGAGAGAGACACTGTTATTAGATAACAAAATTCTTCTGGCAGCTGTTTATGTGGACCCAAGTCATCGTATATTGCTGAATGATCAACAGATTACTAAAGGAAAAGAAGCTCTGACTGAGGTAGCAATTAGGATGAGTGGGCTACAGGACTGCCAAGAGCAAGAGGAATTGGGTCTTGCCAGTGCTACTGCCACCATATCTTCAGCCTCATCAGATGAAGAGTTTAACTTTGAAAAGTATTTGGATGACATGGATCAGGCAAAGCGTTGCCGCAGAGAAAAAGATTCCATTCCCATAGCAAACAAACTGACTGTATTTCAGCAAAATTTTTCACTTGCTCTCAAAGAAGTAGAAGAGTTCAACCGATCATCAAAACTGACTGTGCAGGAGGCAATTCCTTTATACCCCGAGATTGTTAGAGATCTTGCCCATGTGGTCACCGCTTTGCCACCAACCCAAGTTAGTGTAGAGAGGCTGTTCTCTAGCCTTAAAATAATTCGATCCGATTTGAGGTCATCTTTGAAGGAGGATCTGATGGAGGCGATACTTTTTCTCAGAACAAATTCATAGACTCCACAAATGTTATTCAGGACGTTTTTGTTGAAAACTGTTTTTTTACCACTTACTGCAGCGTTTTGCATATTTGCAATTTATTAAAGTTTTTTGTGTTTTAAAGTTGTATCAAAAAAAAAAATTTTATTTTCTCCCAAAAAAGCTTGAGTTTTTTATCAAAAAGATAAAAAAAAATTTAAATTAAGTTATCTCTTAAACATGCGCCATGTATGTCGGAGTCAGGGGAAATTGAGGAGTCGGAGTCGGGGCTTTGGCGTACCGACTCCACAGCCCTGGTTTCTAATATATAGGCCTTAATGATCTTCAGAACTGAAGTGGTACCTAAAAAACAAGTTTGGGAAATTTTCTTGTAAATCTGGAAAATCGCAGTTACATTTGTAAGCCTTCCAAAATAAATTAAAGGATGATGTCAATATAAAGCAGAGTTATGGTAGATAATATATATTAATGTGTTTGGGTGGTATGACTATCTGTCTGAAAAGCAGAGCATTTCACATTTTGAAAATTTTTCCAAATTTCCATCAAATTTCCTATTTTTTTATAAATATTGATGAATCTTTACCATAACATGAAGTATAATGTGTCATGAAAAAAACAATCTCAAAATCACTTGAGTAAGTTATAGCGTCTCAAAGTTATTGCCATATAAAGTGACAGTCAATTTAGAAAAATGAGGCCTGGTCCATAAGGCACTTTTAGGCTGTGTCCTTAACCGGTTAAAGGGCAGATTTTGCTGGAATAGTTTTCAGGTGCCATGTCGCATTTGCAGAGCTCATAAAGTACCAATACAATGGAACCCCCCCCTCCCCCCCCCCCCCAAAGTGAACCCACTTCAGAAACTACACCCCTCAAGGAATTTCTTAAGGGGCATTATCATTTTGAGCCTCTGAGTGCTTACCAAAAATAAATGTACAAAGTGAACACTGAAAATTTTAAAAAAAAATTTCCTATTTCAGTGCCCACTTTGTGTCATCAGACACCTACTCCTAAAACTTTTTTAGTGGGTTATCCTGGGTACAAAAAAGTTGTATATGTGGGTGTAAACTGCTGCTTGGGCACACAGCAGGGCTCAGAAGGGAAGGAGCACTGCGCTTTTTAACTTTTGGAATATAGATTTAGAGGGGCTTTCTGGACGCCATGTTGTTTTTGCAGAGTTCTTTAGGTGCTAGTACATTGGAATTCCACAAGAAGTGACCACATTTTGTAGGGGCAATTTTAGGGTCTCTGCAAACTTGACTTGGCATTCAAAAACCAACCATCTAAATCTGCGCTCTAAAAGCACATACGCGCTTTCACACTTGCGCCCTGCTGTGTGCCCAAAGTGCAGTTTATGTCCACATGTATGACACTGGTGTACGCAGGATAATGTATATGGCAATGTCATGTGAGTATAAACTTCTGTTTGGGCACAGCTGAGCACATAAGGGAAGGAGCGCTATTTTGGTATTGAAGCACAGTTTGGTTTTTGGACGTCATGCCATTTTTGCCGAGCCACTGAATTACCAGTAAAGTGGAATCTGCTGACATGTGACCCCATTTTGTAAACTAAACTCTTCTAGGGATTCTTTAAAATGGTGTAACAAGCATTTTTAACTCTTATGTGTTGCATTAATTTCCAGAGATGAATACGCAATTTTTTTTCAGAGATACGCCATTTCAGTGCCCAGTATGTTTTCCCAGCTTGTGTCAGCAAAGATACACACTTAAAAACTGTTAAGCGGGTATCCCGGGCACAACATATTGCGCACTGAATTGAATTATTCCTAGAAAAATAGCCATTTTAACCTTTCACCATCATCTGCATATTCATTTCTGGAAAAATAAATTCTAACAAAACTTTGTGGTTAAAAAAACTTATTGTACCCCTGGATACATTTCTTCAGGGGTGTAGTTTCTAAAATGGCATCATGTTTCAAATTACTGGCATTTCAGGAGCTCTGCAAGTGTCTTGTCGGACAAAAACCAGACTGTCTAAATCTGTTCTCCAAAAACCAAATAGTTCTCCTTTACTTCTGTGCCCGACTGTGTGCCCAAATAGAAGTTTATACCCACCTTTGACATTAACCCTTAGGAGACACAGACATTTTTCATTTTTGTGTTTTTGTTTTTTTACTTCCTGCATTCCAAAAGCCATAACTTTTTTTTAATGGTACTAATAAAAACAAATTTTTGTTTTAGGTAAAAGAAGCAAAATTTCCTTTTTTTCACATTCTATAACATTCTTCTGCTTCTAGCGAAAAACTATAAAAAAAAAAAATAAATCAACTTATTTAAGAAATAAGACTACATATTTCAAGCCTTGTGTGTCCTGAAAAAAATATGGTAAAAATAGTTGAGATATGCAAAACCATTAAAAACATATTGCTGTGTAAAGCAATGCATACCAAAGTGCTAAATTTGACCTGAACATTGAGGCATCAGTGACGCTTGGTCCTGAAAGGGTTAAGTACGTTATCTTGGGTACAACAGTGTCATACATGTGGGCATAAACTTCAGTCTTTAGCACACAGCAGGGCACAGATGTTAAGGAGCGCTATGTGGCTTTTTGAGTGCAGATTTAGATGTTTGGTATCTGAACATCGTGTCATGTTTTCAGAGCCTCTAACGTACCAACAAAGGAGTGACCCCATTTTAAAATCTGTACCCCTCAAAGAATTTTTCAAAGGGCGTATTGAGCATTAGTTTCCCAGACGTGAATGGATACCAAATGGTAAAAAATAAATATGTAAGTTGTGTGGAGTGTATTGGGAACACCAAACGGACTGGTGTCTTTGCCCTCGTAACCTCTAAATTTGGGGTGTACTTTGATATACACTTGAACAGCTTATACATTCTCTTCCTGCCCCAGCTAGTTTTTTTCTAATGATTTGGCGATTTTTGGGGTTTTTTGTCTTCACATTGTACAATATATATGTACTGTAAATTTTTTTTTTATTTTTCTGGTTATGTAGCCATATGAGGGCTTGTATTTTGCAGTATGCAAGATGCATTTTTTAATTACATAATTTTTGGGTGCGTATACCTAAATACGACTAAATTTTAAACACCTTTTTTGATGAATTAAAAAAAATTCTGGCATTACTTTTTACCTTTTAAGATTTTTTTTTCTGTGCAGCGTACAGCATAAGTAACCTTTTTTCTGTGGTTCAATATGGTTTCGGCAATACCTAATTTGCGGACAATTATTTTTACTTCACCATCTGAGATGCGTAACGTTTTTATTTTTCGGTTGACAGAGTTGCTTGATGACTTTTTGGTTTTATTAATTTTTAGGATTTTTTTTATATTCATTTTATATAGTAAAGGGGCATTTTGGGGCTTTATTCATTTATTAATTTTTTTTAATACACTTCACTTTTTTCCCACTTGTTTTTTTACATATACATGATGTCCCACTAGGTGACCTGAATGAGCGATTCTCTGATGGCTGGTTCAGTACTATACACTGCAATACATGTATACATGTATTTCTGTGTATACAGGAAGTCAGCCTGTGAGGATATCGGTATCAGGATCAACCAGGTATGGGGGCTCTTGGCAGCCTGGGGTCACTGGCAAGACCCTGGTCTGCCGAAAATATATATCGGCACCCTCTAATCTCACCACGAGAGTATGGTGGACCCTTTGGATGCCGTGGTAATTTTTGACCCAATCAAAGCTTGGCTCCAACCGGTTATGGAGAAGGGTGTTAGCTATCAGTTACAGCTAACTCCCGATGCCATCCTCTCAGTATCTGAGCAGGCAGGAGACAGCCGCTGTAATAGTACAGCGGCTGTTCTTTAGAACTACGCGGCAGCACCGTAATAGTACAGAGCTCGTCGTGTAAGGGTTAAACCTTTGACAACAGCAGTGCGTAAATTAACACTTTCTCTGCTATGACATATTTAGAACGTCCTTGCTGCTAATGCCGATTTCTCAGAATCCTTTAGGGCTATAAAGGTTTTGGATTCTCAAACCTGCAGATCTCAGTTCCCAGCAAATTTAACAGCAAATTGCTCCGAATCTGTAAGGCCTATCATGACTATCTTGGTATCATTTTAACCATTTAAGGATGCAGCCCAAAAGTGCGTTAAGAACCCAGCCTCATTTTTCAAAACTGACATGTTTCACTTTATATGGCAATAACTTTGAAACCCTTTAACTTATACAAGTGACTTTGAGATTGTTTGTTTTTTTTCCATGACACATTATACTTCGTTAGTAGTAAACATTAATCAATATTTTTGTTTTTATTTATTAAAAAAAAATAATAGGAAATTTGATGGAAATTTGGAAAAAATTCGCAATTTTCGAAAAGTGAATTGCTCTGCTTATCAGACAGCTAGTCATACCACCCGAATACATTAATAAATATTATGTACCATATCATTGCATTATATTGGCATCATCTTTTAATCATCCTTTCATTTATTTTCGACGTTAGAAGGCTTACAAGTGTAACAGTGAGTTTCCAGATTTACAAGAATATTTCTCAAATTAATTTCATAGGGACCATTTCAGTTCTGAAGGGAATTATAAAGGCTTCTATATTAGAAACCCCCCATAAATTACCACCATTTACAAAACTGCAACCCTCAAATAATTCAGAACAGCATTTTGGAAGTTTGTTAACCCTTTTAGCATTTCACAGGAATTAAAACAATATGGAGGTGAAATTTAGACATTTAATTTATTTTTTTTTAATCATACATTTAGTCTTAAAATTAACACATTCACAAAGGGTTAAAGGAGAAAATGCATCTCACAGTTTGTTATGCAATTTCTCCCGAGCACAGAAATACCCCACATGTGGGTGTAAACTGATGTTTGGGCACACAACAGAGCATGGAAGGGGAGGAGCGACACTTGGCATATGAAAATCAGATTTTGCTGGAATAGTTTTCGGGTGCCATGTCTCATTTGCAGAGCTCCTAGAGTACCAAAACAATAGAAACCCTCCAAAAGTGACCCCATTATGGAAACTGCACCCCTGACCAAGATTTATCAAGGGGTATAGTGAGCATTTTGACCCCACAGCCATTTTACAGATTTTATTAACATTGGGACATGAAGATGAAATTTACTATTTTTTTTTTCCAATAAACTGTCAATTTAGCCACGAGTTTTTCATTTTCACAAGAGGATAAAGTAGATTAACCCCTTAATGACCGGGCCATTTTTTGTTTTTGCATTTTCGTTTTTCCCTCCCCACATTCCAAGAGCCATAACTTTTTCATTTTTCAGTTCACAGAGTCACATGATGGCTTATTGTTTGCGAAACAAATTGTACTTTGTAATGTCACTATTCAATATGCTGTGCAATGTACTGGGAAGCTGGAAAAAAATTCAGAATGAGGTGCAATTGGAGAAAAACTGCATTTGCGCCAAATTCATATGGGTTTAATTTTTACACCATTCACTGTGTGATAAAAATGACATGTTACCTGTATTCTGCGGGTCAGTATGAACACGGCCATACCAAATTTATATGGTATTTGTAATGTTTGGATACCTTTTAAAAAAATTAAAAACTTTGCTAAATAGAAAAAAAAATTTTTGTGTCGCCATATTGTCACCTGTAACTTTTTCATATTTGCATGTATGGAGCTGTGTAAGGCGTCTTTTTATGCGGGACAACATGTTGTTTTTATTGATACCATTTGGGGAAAGATCTGATGGTTTGATCACTTTTTATTCAATTTTTTATAGGAGGCAAAGTGTTGAAAAAAAACGCTATTTGGCCATTTTGATTTTTTTTCCCCGCTACGCCGTTCACCGTATGGGATAAATAATTTAATATTTTAATAGTTCGGGCATTTTGGAGCGCAGGGATACCTAATGTGTTTATGTTTACTTTTGTTTATTTACTTTTATATCTGATCTAGGGAAAGGGGGGTGATTTGAACTTTTGTGTTTTTTTTTTTTGTTTTTATCATACTGTTAAAAACTTTTTTTTTTCAACTTTTACTTGTATGATCAGACCCCCTAGGGACCTTGAAACCTAGGGGGTCTGATCGCTGATACTATTCACTGCGATACTACTGTATCGCAGTGAATAGCAAAATGCCTTCACTGCTATTAGACGATGCCTCTGGCATCACGTAATAGAGCTAATGTAATGACAGGCCTGGGAGCCTTCAATAGGCTCCCGGCTGTCATGGCAACTAATCGCCGCCCTCCGATGACGTTCTGGGGGGCGGTGATCAAGGAAAAATGGCAGCGTCCGTGGCGGCTGCGCAATTTAGACGCTGCGGTCCCGTTTGACCGTGGCATCTAAAGGGTTAACAGCCGTGATCAGTGCAGGCACCGATCGCTGCTGTTAGCGGCGGGTCCTGGCTGTATTATACAGCCGGCACCCGCGGTGTATGGAGAGCGCTCAGCTCCTGAGCGCACTCCATACATCGTCATGCAACTCAGGACGTACTATTACGCCCTGGGTCATTAAGGGGTTAAATCTATGTTCCAAAAGCACATAGTGCTCCTTCACATTTGCACCCTCCTGTGTGCCCAAACAGCAGTTGCCCTTATGTATGACACTGTTGTACCCAGGTTAAAGTACTTAACAATGTGACCCCACTTTGGAAACCACTGTCATTGTCAGCAGAGAGAAACACTTCAAAAACAGTTAAGTGGGTATCCAGGGCACTACAGCTTTTGGAGCATTCATCTCTGATACAAGCTGGGCACAACATATTACAAACCGAAATGACGTATCTTTGGAAATGTCATTTTTTCCTATCATCATTATCTGCGTACTCATTTCTGGAAAATAAATTATAGAAACATTTGGGGTTAAAAATGTTCACTGTGTACCCCTGGATAAATTCTTTCCGGGGTGTAGTTTCCAGTATGGGGTCACATGTCAGGGGATTCCACTTTACTGGCATTTCAGGAACTCTGCAAAAGTGTCATGACATCCAAAAACCAATCCATCTAAATATGTGCTCCAAAAATCAAAATAGCGCTCTTTTACTTCTGTGCCCAAAGAGCAGTTTATGTCCACATATGACATTACCCACTTAGCGACAAATAACGTACTATTACATCCTGAGCACCTGGTACTTGCCGCAAATGGACGTAATAGTACATCGTGGGCTGGCCGCCCGCTCACTATTTGATAGGGCAGCATTGGGAGCAGGTTTTAGCTGTAACTGACAGCTAATACCCACCGCATTAACCCCCGGTCAGAGCTGGGCTGGAGCTGGGTTGCACAATAATGATGCCCCCATCTGCACTTCCCTGCAGCGACTTCGGGGGTTGCCATTATGTATTTTTGGCAGCCTGGGGTCTGGCTAGAGACCCCAGGCTGCTAGAGTCCCTAGTACCTGGTTGAGCCTGCTGAGAACTGAGGAAGATAGGCTGACTTCCTCTATAGACTGCAATACATGACTATACTTGTATATTGCAATCTATAGTACTGAACCAGCGATCAGTGCATCGCTGGTTCTGGTGTCCTAATGGGACAAGTGTGTGAAAAAAATAATAATAAAGGAATAAAGCCCCCCAAAATGCCCTTTTTCTATATAAAATGAATTTTATATATACAGTACAGACCAAAAGTTTGGACACACCTTCTCATTCCAAGAGTTTTCTGTATTTTCATGACTATAAAAATTGTAGATTCACACTGAAGGCATCAAAACTATGAATTAACACATGTGGAATTATATACTTAACAAAAAAGTGTGAAACAACTGAAAATATGTCTTATATTCTAGGTTCTTCAAAGTAGCCACCTTTTGCTTTGATTACTGCTTTGCACACTCTTGGCATTCTCTTGATGAGCTTCAAGAGGTAGCCACCTGAAATGGTCTTCCAACAGTCTTGAAGGAGTTCCCAGAGATGCTTAGCACTTGTTGGCCCTTTTGCCTTCACTCTGCAGTCCAGCTCACCCCAAACCATCTCGATTGGGTTCAGGTCTGGTGACTGTGGAGGCCAGGTCATCTAGCGTAGCACCCCATCACTCTCCTTCTTGGTCAAATAGCCCTTACACAGTCTGGAGGTGTGTTTGGGGTCATTGTCCTGTTTGGAAAATAAATGATGGTCCAACTAAACGCAAACCAGATGGAATAACATGCCGCTGCAAGATGCTGTGGTAACCATGCTGGTTCAGTATTCCTTCAATTTTGAATAAATCCCCAACAGTGTCACCAGCAAAGCACCCCCACACCATCACACCTCCTCCTCCATGCTTCACGGTGGGAACCAGGCATGTAGAGTCCATTCATTCACCTTTTCTGCGTCGCACAAAGACACGGTGGTTGGAACCAAAGATCTCAAATTTGGACTCATCAGACCAAAGCACAGATTTCCACAGGTCTAATGTCCATTCCTTGTGTTCTTTAGCCCAAACAAGTCTCTTCTGCTTGTTGCCTGTCCTTAGCAGTGGTTTCCTAGCAGCTATTTTACCATGAAGGCCTGCTGCACACAGTCTCCTCTTAACAGTTGTTGTAGAGATGTGTCTGCTGCTAAAACTCTGTGTGGCATTGACCTGGTCTCTAATCTGAGCTGCTATTAACCTGCGATTTCTGAGGCTGGTGACTCGGATGAACTTATCCTCCGCAGCAGAGGTGACTCTTGGTCTTCCTTTCTTGGGGCGGTCCTCATGTGAGCCAGTTTCTTTGTAGCGCTTGATGGTTTTGGCCACTACACTTGGGGACACTTTCAAAGTTTTCCCCAATTTTTCGGACTGACTGACCTTCATTTCTTAAAGTAATGATGGCCACTCGTTTTTCTTTACTTAGCTGCTTTTTCTTGCCATAATACAAATTCTAACACTCCATTCAGTAGGACTATCAGCTGTGTATCCACCTGACTTCTGAACAACACAACTGATGGTCCCAACCCCATTTATAAGGCAAGAAATCCCACTTATTAAACCTGACAGGGCACACCTGTGAAGTGAAAACCATTTCAGGTGACTACCTCTTGAAGCTCATCAAGAGAATGCCAAGAGTGTGCAAAGCAGTAATCAAAGCAAAAGGTGGCTACTTTGAAGAACCTAGAATATAAGACATATTTTCAGTTTTCACACTTTTTTGTTAAATATATAATTCCACATGTGTTAATTCATAGTTTTGATGCCTTCAGTGTGAATCTACAATTTTTATAGTCATGAAAATACAGAAAACTCTTGAAATGAGAAGGTGTGTCCAAACTTTTGGTCTGTACTGTGTGTGTGTGTGTGTATATATATATATACAGTACAGACCAAACGTTTGGACACACCTTCTCATGCCTGGTTCCCACCGTGAAGCATGGAGGAGGAGGTGTGATGGTGTGGGGGTGCTTTGCTGGTGACATTGTTGGGGATTTATTCAAAATTGAAGGAATACTGAACCAGCATGGTTACCACAGCATCTTGCAGCGGCATGCTATTCCATCCGGTTTGCGTTTTAGTTGGACCATCATTTATTTTTCAACAGGACAATGACCCCAAACACACCTCCAGACTGTGTAAGGGCTATTTGACCAAGAAGGAGAGTGATGGGGTGCTACGCCAGATGACCTGGCCTCCACAGTCACCAGATCTGAACCCAATTGAGATGGTTTGGGGTGAGCTGGACCGCAGTGTGAAGGCAAAAGGGACAACAAGTGCTAAGCATCTCTGGGAACTCCTTCAAGACTGTTGGAAGACCATTTCAGGTGGCTACCTCTTGAAGCTCATCAAGAGAATGCCAAGAGTGTGCAAAGCAGTAATCAAAGTAAAAGGTGGCTCTTTGAAGAACCTAGAATATAAGACATTTTCAGTTGCTTCACACTTTTTTTGTTAAGTATATAATTCCACATGTGTTAATTCATAGTTTTGATGCCTTCAGTGTGAATCTACAATTTTTATAGTCATGAAAATACAGAAAACTCTTGGAATGAGAAGGTGTATCCAAACTTTTGGTCTGTACTGTGTGTGTGTGTGTGTATATATATATATATATATATATATATATATATATATATATATATATATATAAAACTCTAACAACCTGCACAATAAAACTAAAATATTATTTAACCTACACGGTGAACGTCAAAAAAGAAAAAAAAAAAACCCTCAGGAAGTAATGATTTTTCCCTAGCTCACCTTACAAAATATGCTATAAAAAGTGATCAAAAAGTCATATGTACCCCAAAACAGTACCAATAAAATGCACAGGTCATCCCGAAAAAATAAGCCCTCAACCAACTCTGCCAACTGAAAAATAAAAACGTTACGCATCTCAGAAAATGGTGATGCAAAAATAATTGATTTCTTTCCTTAAATGGGTTTTGCATAAAAAAAAAAAAATATAAATTAGGTATCGCCGTAATCATACTGACCCGCAGAATAAAAGTAACGTGTTACTTATGCTGTACACTGCACGGTGAAAAATTTTAAAGGTAGAACATGCCAGAATTCATGATTTTTTTTATTTATTTATTTATTTGTTTTTTAATGCACCAAAAAAAGTTAATAAAGTTTATTCAATAAGTTATAGGCTCCCAAAAATAGCATCATTACAAAATGCATCTCATCCCGCAAAAAATCAGCCCTCATATGGCTTCATCACCAGATAAATGAAAAAAAAATATAGCTTGTGCAATGTGAAGACAAAAACCCTGTAAATCACCAAATCCATTAGAACATAACATGCTGCGGCAGGAAGGGAATGTATAAGCTGTGCGAGCGTATATCAGGAGAGGGAAAATAAATCAGAAGTGACCCCCAGAGTGACCCCCCCAACCCTAGGAGCTACTGGGGAAATAGGAGGGAATTTGGTGTTCCCAATGTACTTTGCACAGCTTACATATTCACTTTTCACCATCCATAATGAACTCACGTCTGGGATACTAATGCTCACAACACCTCTTGATAAATTCTTTGGGGGGGGGGGTTTTTTCAAGGGTGTGTCCCTTTGGGGTTCCCCCTTTTTTTTTCCTTTTTTGTCTTCCTTTAATTTGACATGGCGGCCATCGATACCAAACATCTAAATCTGCACTCCAAGTGCCATCAGCCCCAAGTGGCTCTTTCCAGTGTCGGACTGGTATGTCTAGGGCCCACCAGTGGAATTGTTTCTAGGGGCCCACCACCAAAACCCCCCGCAGATCAGCGGTACCGAGACAGGGCGGCTAAAGGTAATATGCCGGGAGCCATGCTGCTCACCCACTATACCATGTGCACCAATGCACTACCTAAACCTACTGCTACACCTTGTATGGAAAGTGAACAGTGTGGCTCCTAGAATTGTTACCTTTACCTGTAGCCGCATTGTCCTGGAAAAGCTGATCTGCAGAGGTCCTGGCTGTTGTATCATCGTAGATGTAATATTGATGGCCTATCCTAAGGACAGGCCATCAATATTAGAAAGATGGATAAATCCTTTAAAGAGGTTGTCGAAGGAATTGGAACTATTTTTATTAGAAAAGTAAAAATTCACAAACAGTGTCACATACGAAAATACAATATAAAACCCATAAACAGAAACAATACATAAATCCAAAACATAGCATAAACAACATCAATAAATAAGATACAAGAAACCGGGACAAAATTAAAGACCAAAAAGGAAAATCCAGCCGCAAATCAGCCCCCATCCATTCTGCCTTTCACTCCGCCTTTCACTCTCCAGTCTTTCTTCAGTCATCCGCCAGTCAAAACTCTACCTATCTTGGAAACAAAAGAAAATCCAAATAAGTAATATACAATGGAAAACATATAACACTAACAGAAAACTAACAAAAAAAACCCCAACTGAAACTTATTAGAAATTTTTTTTTTTTTTTTCCCTTCACCACACCCGGCCAGCACCACGCCCCATGTCCGCATAGTCCTGGTGCTGGCACCACCCGCCACCGAGCCCCTGAAAACCGACCTGGCTCTCCGCCTCATGTCCTCCCATGTCCGCATAGTCCAGAGCCAGGCCGGACACACGAAACCTATATATCAAACCCTCCACCCCCAAAAGAAACCCCCCTCCCAAACAACCTACCCCCCTAAGAAAAAAAAACCCTTTTAACTACATACAATGGGAAATAGAAAAAAATGGAAATGAACAAAAAAAATATGTTTAGTGGCAAAAGCAAATAACAAAATACCAGACAAGAAAACCAGACAAAATACAATAACAAAACCCACAATCTTATATAAACCGTTGACACCCCCTTCCCTCCCATAAACCTCCCACAGGCCTAGGGTCGGTTATCCTCAAGCCTCTTACCCTTTCATCCTATTTCCAAAACAAAATGCCTATGTGGTGACACACCAGCCCTCCACCAGGAAGAGAGCACAAGAGGCCCGTCCCTACCTACTTGCCCTACCACTATGTCCCTATCTATCAATCTATCCCTACCCTATCCCTACCTGTCCCTCCCTACCCAAAAAAACAAACAAACCCCACCTCTTGTGCAAAACCTTGCCCTCCCTTTCCCTATCTGGCCCTAACCTAACTACCTTTTAATCCCTTATTCTATCCCTCAGGGAACAGAAAAGGTGAAACCCCTCCAGAGGGTACCAGCCCTTTTTGCGCCCAACCCCTCATACTCCCGAGAGCGCACCCTCACCAGGTCCACCATGATGTTTTTAACCACCTCCACCTCCGGGAGGATTTTGCCTCGCGTCGACACTAGACACCGGGATGACCACAAGTGGAACCTAACCACTGCGCTAACTATAAAAAGTGTCTGGCAGTCCCTGCCCTCCGGGTGTTTGAATGCCCCATAGGCCCACTCGGCGTAGGAAAGGCCAGCCAGCCGCAGCCAACCGGTGGAGGTCCCCACCAATTTGCAAACCCTTATATTGAAGGGGCACTGAAGCAGGAAATGCTCCATGCTTTCCAGCATGTCGCCACACTCCTCCCGAGGGCAGCCTCGCTCGTCGGAGTTCCGGTACTTCAAGTTCCCCCTCACATATAACTTACCTAGGAGGCAGCGCCAGGTCAGATCCCAAAACTTCCGAGGAAACCTTTTGGAGTTAAGAAAATGCAACCCTCCCTCTAAGGTTTCTCCTGGGCAATCTTTGAGCGCCAGAGGCTTCTGGAAGCGGGTCAACAGGACTTTGTCATCAAGAAAACGTCTTGACTGAGTCCTGATCTCCCACGCCCCCAGACCCCACCGACGAATCACTTTCAAGACCAGGGAAGCATAGGCCGGGAGATATCCATGGGGTGCACGAAGATCTTTCACTTGCCCTCCTGCCTCCCATTTCTGGAAGAAGGGCCGAAACCACCCCTGGCAGGAGGCTACCCACGAAGGAGCCCCCTCGGCGGAGAGGTTTGGTAAATTGATCTTAAGAAAGGTGTTCATTAAGAACACCACGGGGTTAACCATATTTAACCCCCCTAGCCTCCTTGTGCGGTATGTAACCTCCCTCTTGATTAGGTTGAGCCTGTTCCCCCATAACAGTTGGAAGAACAGGCAACAGATCCTACTCCAACAAGACTCTGGCAAGGCACAGACGCTACCTAGATAGATCACCAACGGGAGCAGGAAGGCTTTGGCAAGGTGAACCCTTTCTCTCAGGGTCAAGGACCAACCCTTCCAGCAATCAACTCTCTGGGCGACATCCTTAAGCCTACCTTCCCAATTTTGGAGTGGGTAATCACCCTGGCCAAAATGGATGCCTAAGATCTTTACAGACCCCTGGGGTTCTGGGAGGGTGTCCGGGAGAGAAAAACCAGGCTCTCCCCCTCCCAGCCAGAGGCTTCCACACTTGTTCTTGTTCACAGCTGATCCGGAAGCCTCCGAGTAACTGTCCACTTCAGACATCACCCATTCAATCTCCTCCCGCGACGAGACAAGAGCGGTGACATCATCCGCGTAGGCTACTGTCCTCAAAGGGGAGCCGGTGCCCTCCAGGTCCATCCTGACTCCCGCCACCGGCCCACCATTAATCCGTCTAATCAGGGGATCAATGGCGAACACATACAGTAGCGGGCTCAAGGGACATCCCTGTCGGACGCCCGACCCCACCTCAAAAGGACGACCAACCCAACCATTCACAAGTGGGAAAGACTCAGCCCCAGCGTATAAGGTCTGCAGCCACTGAATGAACCCCCCAGGTAGGCCATACCTCGAGAGAGTTGACCACAAATACTCATGATTCACCCTGTCAAAAGCCTTAGCCTGATCTAGGGACAGCAAGTACCCCTTCCACCGACCTGCCCTACTCTGCTCCACAGCCTCCCTGACACTCAGGACCGCACTTAAGGTGCTACGACCGGGAACAGAGCAGTGCTGAGCCGGCGAGAGGAGCCGGGGCGCAAACTGTACCAGCCGGTTGAAAAGTACCTTCGCCAGAATCTTTCGGTCCGTATTGAGAAGTGCTATGGGCCGCCAGTTCTCAATACGGCTCGGATCCTTACCCTTTGACAGAACTATAAGGGCGGACCTCCTCATTGACTTTGGCAGAGTGCCCGAGGATAGACACTCATTAAGCACGTCAGTCAAGAGGGGAGCCAACGCTCCTTTAAAGGTCCGATAGAACTCAGATGTTAAGCCATCTGGGCCAGGTGACTTCTTGAGGGCAAGACCCTCAATAGCCCTGACGACTTCCTCTTCCCTTATAGGTTCTATCAAAACACCAAGAGAAGGGTCTTCTGCTGACTCAGGAATGGCTTCAGCCAAGAAACCTGAAATCCGATCCCGATTCAGTTCCTTCTTTGCCAAAAGGTTCGAGTAGAAAGACCTGACGACCTCCAAGATCCCTGACCTGGATCTTGTCAGGGATCCTGTACTGTCAATCAGGCCTGTTACTGTCTTACAAGTCACTGACATCTTACAGTTCCTGTAGGGGTCGGGCGAGCGGTATTTCCCGAAATCCCTCTCAAGAACCAAGGATGCGTGCCTATCATACTGACACCCTTTAAGCAAAGCCTTCACACCGGAGATATCCTCCTGGCTACCTCCGGTCGAGACCAGATGTTCAAGTCTCTTCCTCAGTGCACTGTACATGCGGTACATGTCCAGTGACCTGAGGCTTGAGAGCCGGCGGAAAAATCCCGCCACCCTTTTTTTGAATATCTCCCACCACTCTGACCTAGTGCCCTCAAGACCCAGTAATAGTACCTGATCCTGAAGAAACTCCTCAAAGGCTTGTCTTACAGCTGCCTCCTCAAGGAGTGACGAATTCAGCCTCCACAAACCTCTTCCTCTCCGGAGGGTTTCTGAAATATTCAAAGAAAATAAAATTAGGCAGTGATCGGAGAACTCCACCTCCACCACGGACACAGGGGTGGTGACGGAATTCTCCTTCAAAAAAAAACCTATCTATCCTGGACCTAACACTTCCTCTCTGAAAGGTGAACCCACGGTGACCTGGGGAATGCCTGATGTGGATATCCTCCAGGCGAGCTTCACTCACTATGCTATTTAACGCGACGCCATCATAGGGCAGTCTATCTCTGGTACCTCCTCGGTCTTGGGGTCTAGTTATGGTATTAAAATCCCCACCAAAGATGACTTGTTTGCCCGTAAAAAGAAAAGGCTTGATCTTCATAAAGAGGCTTTTACGGTCCCACTTTGACTGGGGACCGTAGATGTTAATGAGGCGCAGGCTTTGCCCCTTCATGAGGACGTCTAAGACTAGGCACCTTCCCATTTCGAGTTCGATCAGCCGCTGGCATTTCACCTCTGCGGTAAAAAGCACCGCCACTCCACTATACGGCTCAGCCGCAAGAGACCAGTAGGAGGGCCCCCTGCGCCACTCCCTCCTTGCTCTGTTTATCTCTGATAGAGTACAGAGCCTGGTCTCCTGCAAAAACAAAATGTCAGCTTCAACTCGGCCAAGAAAATCAAAGGCTGCAAACCTAGCCGTATCAGACTTAATGCTGGCCACATTAATGGTGGCCAGCGTCAGTGGAGAGGGGACTGCCATTAAGACCGATTGAGCTCAATGACCTTCAGTTTCCCACCCCCTTTCCTCCTACCACCACCACCCCTAGATGAGTCTGAAGAGGACCCGCGACTTTTCCTCGTCTTACGGGTCCTCTTCTTACATTGGGATTGGTCCATCACCTCACCTCGTGCGGTTTGGCCAGGCAAGGGATGGACTTCCCCCGTAGTTTCTCCCTGGGGAGTATTGGTATCATTTTTTTCAACGGTTTCCAAAACAGCTTGAGGTGCATCGTCTCCATCTCTGGGTACCAGGCCAGCCTCCTCCACTGAAGGCAGGGGGCCCTTCCCTGAGGGAGACTCAGCAGCCCCCGACGGTCCCACCTCCCCCTCTGAAGCCTCCCCTGAGGCTCCTCGAGTCTCCGTTCCTTTGCGGGGGGGGGGGGCAGATGTTTTTACCCTCGCTTTACTCGGTGACTTTCTCCTCCTGACCGTCTGTTCCTCCCCAGCACTAACGTACTGGGAAGATGAAGACAGGTCAGCCTCTTCCTCCCTCTGCAGTCTTCTCATCTCCTCAATCAGGGCCGTGCCCGTCGCTACTTCAGCATTAGAATCCAACCCAGCGGGATCAGGGGCAGAGGGGAGACACATAATACCCTCCCTCTGCTCCCTTCTCCTATCTCTCCTTCTCGCCCTAGATGGTGGCTGGGTTTTCTCCCTCCGCGTCGGCAACCTGGTCTCTCCACCTCCGACCCCCTCCTCGGTGACAGGGACAGTCTCCTCACCTGCCCCTGCCCGTCGGAGGGTGACATTAGCGAACGACCTCGGGCACGCCCCAATTGGGTGACCAAGGTCACCACACAGGTGGCACCGTATCCTATCACAGGTTGCAGCTAGATGACCTAATCCCCCACACATGGCACACTTCTGCACCCTGCAGGAGGCACTCAAGTGCGAGGGATCACCACACCTGTGACAGAGCTTTGGCTGCCCCTGGTAGAAGACAAGAATCCTGTCTTTCCCGAGGAAGGTTGAGGACGGGATATGCATCACCGAGTTATCCTCATGCTTCAATTTGACCATAAATGTCCAGGCCCCCGACCAAATGCCAAACTCATCAAGGTTCTTCCGGGGGAAGTATTTCACTTCCCCATACCTGTTGAGCCAGGTCATAATGTCCATGTAAGAAAGTGACTCGTTACGAGTCAAAACGGTCACTTTCTTAATTGCATCCTGGCGCGACACCGCCCACACATTGAAGTCGCGCCAGCCGGGCTCGTTCTTTGCCAACTCATAATTACCCCAGAAGGTTTCTAAGCCCCCCGGGGTAACAAAGCTGACATCAAACTCTGAAGAGCCGACCGGGTGAATGAGGGCAAAGATGTCACTTGCCCTAAAGCCCATCCCGAGCAGAAGTTCGACGACCCTCCTCCTCTGAGGACAAGGGCCTTCTCCCCCCCCACCCGAGACGGACTACATTCCTCCGGACCGGCCGCTGCCCGGGTGTCGGGAGAGTCCACTTGGTCTCACCCCCCTCATCTCGGAACTTCCCTAGGCCAAAACGTTCAATCCAAAACCTAAGGTCCCTCGATTGACCATCCACTATCATCGTTCTCTGCCCCGCTCGTAAGGCCGCCAGGAGCTGCTGTTGTAATTCACCATCCCTGGCCCCCAGTGATGGACACGAGGCACCCCTTGGGACCCCCGAGGCGACACTGGCATAGGAACGTACCAAGCTTGAGGCCGCAGTCCCAGCCCCCGCAACTCCAGTGCCACCTTCGGGCGCCCCCTGAAGCCCGCTCGGCCCGGCCACCACCGCGGCCACCGGGACACCAGAGACAGGAGCGGTCGTTCCCAGCGTCGCAGGCGTGGACCGGGCAAACACATTTGGCAAAGCTACTTCTGCAGCAGCCATGCCTACATTTTCCAAAGTCCTAGGAACCTCCACTACCGCATCTTTAACAAAAGGGACAGCAGTAGCAGCAGCAGCAGCAGCAACACAAGGGGTGACAGCCTCCATAGCCCCCCTCCCCTTTCCCTCACAAGGAACATCTAAGTCACTCTCTGGAACCACAGTTTTTTCCCCCTCCTCCGCCCTCCTCTCCTGACGCCTGCTTTTCCTACTCCCCAGTCTGCTCTTACTCACCGCTTTCTTACCCACGCTCACCATTACCTCATTCACACCGGGGCTTGCGGCCTTGGGCGGCTCCACGAGCGGGATTGGCCTATTCCGGGCCTCCGCTTCACTCTCCTCCCGCTTAGCTGGGGCGACTTGTGCCTCTGCCTCGACCTCCGCATCGTCAGCTGTCGCAGCGCTCAATGCTTTAGGAGCGGACTTGCTCCTAGCGCTGACGGCAGCCTCCGCATCACCGGTCTCATTGGCTTCCTCGGCACCTGAAACCGGAAGGGAGGGACAAGCCGCATGCCCCTTCCCCTTACGATGGACCTGGGGAGGGGCCGGCGCTACTTTGACCCTGCCCACAGGGGCAGGCTTCACCGCTTCTCTACCTCCCTTCGTGGGAGGTGCTTTTCCGACCTTGTCCGCTGCAGTTTCGGGCGCCATTTTCAATACTGCACCCAGCTCCCCAGCCACACCGCTACTTAGAGAAAGCGGGGTCTGGGGAGTCTGCGCCCCCTTATCTCACCCGCGGGCAACACCCCAGATTCAGCCTGTGCTAGAGTCAATGGGGGGTTGCCCTGCGGGAACAGTTATACCTGCTGCGACACTCACATATTTCAGGGTGCCGACTTCTTGCGGCTTAGCCTTCTTCTTTTTCCTTTTTTTTGATTCCTCCTCGTTTGCAAGGTCGTCTACGGAAAAAGCCATCTTCTCCATTCTTGCCGGGGATTCTAGCATGCATATTTCGTGGATTAGCCTCCCCGCAGCAGAACCCATATCGTCTTCTGATGTTGCCGGTAATGGTGGTAAATTCTCCGGTAGCTGGGGTAAACTTGCCAATTTCTCTGGGGGCGTATAGGTCGGAATACCTGAACTCACCCTCGTAGGCTTCCGGCTACTGCCGTACTCTGCCAGCAGGCTCCCCTCTGAGTCAGTATCTGTCTCATATTCCGGATCCGAGCTTTCGGAGGACGCGAGGTCTTCCCGCAGCAGCCGCCCCTGCTGCTTGCGGTAAAAACGGTCATCATTCAGGAGTTTCTCCCTGAAAGGCCCCGCGCCCTCCAGGATCTCTCGGCATCTTTGGTCAAGCCCTTTAATTTGTTCCTTCAGCTTTTTGACCTGCTTACTCAGTGCCGGTCTCTCATGCCTTGAGGCCCTGTCACTACGGGCACGGACACTCTGAAGCTCCGCACCCATAGCGAACAGGGACCTCCTGGCTTTATCATATTCCTCAAGGGTAGTGTTAATACGCTACATCCTCGCCAGCCTTCCGAATCCCCCAACCTGATGATGGCAAGGAAGGAGGGGGGGCTTCGCTGGCCTTTTTACTTGTACAGGGCTCAGCCTCCGCCGGGGTTTTCTGACCTAGACGTCCCTTGCTGCGGGTTGCCATACCTTTTTCCACTGGAGCCTGCTGCCTCTCCAATCTTCTCCTGCTGCTGCTGCTACTGCCGTCCATTGAGAGCCTCCTGCCCCCCGCCAAGCTGGCTCGGGGGGCAGGAGCACCTTGCTCCATGGTGAAAAAACCCCAACCTTGGAAAAGGAAAGGGGTTGGAGCCTCCAACTATGACTGGAAAAACTGCTGCTGTTGCACAAACACCACACACCAAGCCTCTCTTCTGAGCTGACAAACAGACTATAGCCTCTGGTCTCAGGAGCTCAGACAGGCGTGTCTGATTCCCACAGTTGCCCCGAAGGAATTGGAGCAACCCATGTAGCTGGCGGGAGGTGTAAAGTAAAAAATAAGTAAATTAAAAAGCATACTCACCTGTCCCCAGCGCTCCGTTGTCCGCTGCCAGTGTCCATTCAGTCTCATGCCAGTGACTCCTTGCTGGGAGTCCTGCACCTCATGTGCTCGCTAAGACCAATTAGGTACAGGATTTCCAGAAATGAGGCGCCACCATGAGACCGAACAGACACAGGCAGGGGACAACGGGGTGCTGGGAACTGGTGAGTATGCTTTTTTATAATTTTCTTATTTTTACACCTCCCTGGTGGCCGACACAGTGGTCTCTCCAGTTTATGGACAACCTCTTTTAAGGGGTTGTGTGGGCCAAATTTTTCTATGGTCACTTCACTGGTCCCCCCACATAGTGGCCTCTTCACTTGTCCCCCATACTGTATGGGGAATAGTGATGGGGTCATTATATTGTGTGGGAGCAGTGATGGGGGCTAACATCCTGTGGGGGGGGGGACATTAAACTGTGTGGGGCATCTTAAAGGGGTTGTCCAGGGTTAATCTTTTTTATGGCCTATGCGCAGGATAGGCCATAAATACCTGATCGGTAGGGGGCTGACACATGGCCCCATCAGCTGTATGGAGCCACTTTCGGCTCCTGTTCTGTACACAACACAGGGCCGGAAGCAGAAAGCTCCATCCGCTGTATAGCAGCCCGGCGCCTTCACTGCAGCTCAGCTGCTACTGCCATCAATAAGTGCTGAGATACAGTGAAGGTGCCCGGCCCCTTTACATTGGACAGAGCTTTCTGCTTCTGGCCCTGTATTGTGTACAGGACGGGCATCAGAAGTGGCTGATCGGTCCAGGGTCAGCCCCCTACAGATCAGGTATCTGTGGCCTATCCTGAGGATAAACCATAACAAATTATGCCTGGACAACCCTTTTAATATGCACCACACTTTAAAGATATTGTCCAGTATAATGTTTTTCTTTTTTATAATTAGTCAGGGGGGTAGGTGAATCCCCCCCTACCCCCCCCCCCCAAAAAAAAAAAAAAAAAAACATGCTAAACATACTCACCTGTCTCCAGTGCTCCGGTGTCCTCCCAGCACGGTCCAGTCCTGCAGCTCCGCTGTCGTCTTTTTGCCGGAATTCCTCACTGACTGTGACGTCCCAGGTCCCTTCCCTTAGGCCACTGATTGGCCTCAGGGGTCACGTGACGTCACAGGTGCAGAGGGAACTTGCGCTGGAAGAAAACAACAGAACTGCAGGACCAAACTGCTCTGGGAGACACTGGGGACAGGAAAGAAAGTTTGTGGGGGGGGGTTTTGTTTTGTTTTTTTCACCTGCCCCGGCGTAATTAAAAAAAAAAAAAAAATGAAGGAGCCACTGTATGGAGTATAAGCTCCACAGTGGCCCCCACCCAGTATTATAAGCTCCACAGTGGCCCCCACCCAGTATTATAAGCTCCACAGTGGCCCCCACCCAGTATTATAAGCTCCACAGTGGCCCCCACCCAGTATTATAAGCTCCACAGTGGCCCCCACCCAGTATTATAAGCTCCACAGTGGCCCCCACCCAATATTATAAGCTCCACAGTGGCCCCCACCCAGTATTATATGCTCCACAGTGGCCCCCACCCAGTATTATATGCGCCCAATAGCCCCCTCCGCTCCACTTCATTGCTATTATACTCTGGGGTCTCCTCAGACCCCAGAGTATAATAATCGGAGGCCCAGGGGAAGTGATTAAAAATAACAAACTCTCATACCTTGCCTTACCTTTCCTTGGCATCCTCTCTCCATCCTGTCGTTTTCAGCATCTTCAGGCCCTTTTCCGAAGACACTGCTGAGGCCTGTGATTGGGCCTCAGCGGTCACGTGGGGGCGCACTGACGTCATTACGCGGTCGCGCCCCATGTGACGGCCGGGGCTAATCACAGGCCTCAGTCACATGACGGAAGAGCGCCGGAGAGGACGCTGTGCCCAGGAGAGGTAAGAATATTTGTTTATTATTTTCAGTCACCTCCCCTGGGTGCCCTGCCATCTATTGGAAAGGGGCCTGCAATATGCCAGGGTCCCTTTCCAATAACAGTATGTATAGCGGTCGGGGGAACCGGCCGGCCGCGGGCCCCGTACCCTGCCGGGTCTGGTCGCGGTCACGCCCCCTGCGACTGCGATCATAACGCCACTGGTCAGGGGCCCGATCGGGATGGACAGGATCCTGATCGGGCCCCCATGACATGCGGACTAATAGTCGGGGCTCGGGGCCCACCGGTGGATTCACCGGTTCCCCGGTGGGCCAGTCCGACCCTGGCTCCTTCCCTTCTGCGCCCTCCGTCATGTTTTGTGCCAGAATCATGGGGAGAGAACTGGTAGGCGCCTTTTAGTGTCCATGAAGGTGTGAAAATGACCCCTGAAAAGTATATAGCGTTTCTGACTGACCACTTTCTTCCATGGTGCAAAAAGAACAACCGTGCCTTCCGTAACAAAACCATGGTGCATGACAATGCACCATCTTATGCAGCAAAGAAGACCTCTGAGTCATTGGCTGCTATGGGCATAAAAGTAGAAACTTTTGGTGTGGCCACCATCATCAACTGATCTCAACCCTATTGAGAGCCTTTGGAGTGTCCTCAAGCTAAAGATCTGTGAGGGTAGGAGACAGTCCTCCCTGACATCATGCAAAGATATTCAAGCAGAAAGTATCCAGAAACTCACAAGCTCAATGGATGCTCAAATTGTGAAGGTAATATCAAAGAAGGGGCAGTGGTGAACCAAACCTCTTGGCTGCCTGAGGCAAACTGTAGAAAGGTGCCCCTCCTCCAAAAATAGATTCCCAACCCCACTATCTTTGGTTGTGTGATGGGGCCCCTCTAATTAAAATTGTAGGACATGCCCCCCTTATTTGTAGATCAAAAAATCCACTTATGTAGCCCCCCCACATAGTATAACGCCGCTATTTATGTCCTCCACATGGTACATGACCACCTTTTTTCGACTCTCACACTGTATATGACCCCCTTTTCTTTGGCTGCCACACAGTATATGATCCCTTTTTTTTGCTCCCCACCCCACAGTATATGATTCCCTTTTTTGGTCTCCCACTTCATACGACCCCCTTTTTCCTTCTTCTTGGTATATTAGGTCTATACCTATTGTATTATTCCACAAGGTAGCAGCTGATAATTTACCCATCCACGTTCCTGTCCAGGCCAGCTTCTGCTGCCACCTCCAGGGTGCACTGTACCCAACAATGAAGAATGCCAGGATGTGTCCTTGCTTTCTTTAGCATTATGATTTGAGTGCAGCACAACCTAGAGGCTTGAACACTGGCTTGGACAGGAGCGTGGATGGGTGCGTAAATTGTCAGCCACTACAGTGCCATTCGGCCCCTTTGAACTTTTCAACCTTTTGCCACATTTCAGGATTCAAACATAAAGATATAAAATTTTAATTTTTTGGTGAAGAATCAACAAGTGGGACACAATTGTGAAGTGGAACGAAATTTATTGGTTATTTTAAACTTTTGTAAAAAAAAAAAAAAAATTGAAAAGTTGGGCGTGCAATATTATTCGGCCCCTTTACTTTCAGTGCTGCAAACTCACTCCAGAAGTTCAGTGAGGATCTCTGAATGATCCAATGTTGTCCTAAATGACTGACGATGATAAATATAATCCACCTGTGTGTAATCAAGTCTCCGTATAAATGCACCTGCTCTGTGATAGTCTCAGGGTTCTGTTTAAAGCACAGAGAGCATCATGAAGACCAAGGAACACACCAGGCAGGTCCGTGATACTGTTGTGGAGAAGTTTAAAGACGGATTTGGATACAAAAAGATTTCCCAAATTTTAAACATCCCAAGGAGCACTGTGCAAGCGATCATTTTGAAATGGAAGGAGTATCAGACCACTGCAAATCTACCAAGACCTGGCCATCCGTCTTAAACTTTCATCTAAAGCAAGGAGAAGACTGATCAGAGATGCAGGCAAGAGGCCCATGATCACTCTTGATGAACTGCAGAGATCTACAGCTGAGGTGGGAGAGTCTGTCCATAGGACAACAATCAGTCGTACACTGCACAAATCTGGCCTTTATGGAAGAGTGGCAAGAAGAAAGCCATTTTTCAAAGATATCCATAAAAAGTCTCGTTTAAAGTTTGCCACAAGCCACCTGGGAGACACACCAAACATGTGGAAGAAGGTGCTCAAATCGAACTTTTTGGCCACAGTGCAAAACGATATGTTTGGCGTAAAAGCAACACAGCTCATCACCCTGAACACACCAGCCCCACTGTCAAACATGGTGGTGGCACCATCATGGTTTGGGCCTGCTTTTCTTCAGCAGGGACAGGGAAGATGGTTAAAATTGATGGGAAGATGGATCTAGCCAAATACAGGACCATTGTGGAAGAAAACTTGTTGGAGTCTGCAAAAGATCTGAGACTGGGACGGAGATTTATCTTCCAACAAGACAATGATCCCAAACATAAAGCAAAATCAACAATAGAATGGTTCACAAATAAACGTATCCAGGTGTTAGAATGGCCAAGTCAAAGTCCAGACCTGAATCTCATCGAGAATCTGTGAAAAGAGCTGAAAACTGCTGTTCACAAACGCTCTCCATCCAGCCTCACTGAGCTCGAGCTGTTTTCCAAGGAAGAATGGGCAAGAATTTCAGTCTCTCGATGTGCAAAACTGATCGAGACATACCCCAAGCGACTTGCAGCTGTAATCGCAGCAAAAGGTGGCGCTACAAAGTATTAACTTAAGGGGGCCAAATAATTTGGCACGCCCCACTTTTCAGTCTTTTATTTTTTACAAAAGTTTAAAATATCCAATAAATTTCATTTCACTTCACGATTGTGTCCCACTTGTTGATTCTTCACCAAAAAATTAAAATTTTATATCCTTATGTTTGAAGCCTGAAATGTGGCAAAAGGTTGAAAAGTTCAAGGGGGCCGAATACTTTTGCAAGGCACTGTGTAATACTATAAGTAGCGGCCGATTGACCAGTTCAGGACTGCCATTAGACTTTATATGTCTGAGCAGTCTAATCTTAAAGCGGTATTCCCATGAACAAAAATGTTTAACTTTTATCTAAAAATATAGATATGATTATTCATATCTATATTTTTAGATAATTAAAAGTTAAACATTTTTGGAAATACAAGTAATTAAAAATTCTGCAGAGTTTTAAAGATTTCTTCTAAACATCGTAGTGGTGATAGTCTGTTTTTTTTCATCCGTTTCGAAATGAATACGACCACGAATGCAGTAACTTTCTATGGTCTGGGACTTGTCAGGAACTCAGCCATGATTTTCTTATTGTTGCTAGGATATTAGGCAGCAACACAACATGTATGAGAAGGTATCCTGACCATAATAATAAAATCATGGCTGATTTTCTGACCTTATAAAGGTCCTGTATTCATGGTCATATCCACTGGCAACTGAACAAGACAACAACTTGTGACCACAAAATATTTAGAGAAAATCTTTAAAACTCTGCAAAATACTTATATTTGCAAAAATGTTTAACTTTTAATTATCTACAAATTTAAAAATGGTTATGTTCTTGGAAAAACCCCTTTAACTCTGCAAGGACGTACCCATGGGGTTCCAGATGTTACTATTGCAGGAGCTGTTCTAGAGAAGGCAGAAACTTACCGCCCACACACCAAAAAAAAAAATACTTTTAAAATGCCCCTCTCCCCCCCACCCAAAGATTTGTTATGACCTTATTGGGACACAACTTAACCACTTCAGTATCGGGCCAATTTCTCGTTCAGGACCAGGCACATTTTCGGGTTTTTTTGTATGTGCGGTTTTGAGGACTAACATATTTATTATTTGGGTTATTCAACTAATATTTACGTCTTTTCAGTGACACACAGGGCTTTATTTTTATGTTGTTTCTATTTTTGCATGTTTTTAAATTTTTTTTATATCCGGGAAATTATAAACAAAAGAGGAGGGAAAAATGTGTCTGCTTTTCACTTTTTTCATTTTTTTAAAATTTAATAGGACAAAGTGCTACTACAAAACTTTTTAAAATAGTTTTTCCTCTCCGTTAGTGTTTTTTATTTTGTATTGTGTTATCGGGGGTGGGGCTAGAACCTGTGATAAGGTAGTGTTGCTGGCATATTATTTTATTTATTTTTTTAATTATTTTAGTTCAATTTTTATTATATAATTCTTTCTTTTTTATTTCTTTATTTTTTACATTTTGTTCTCATAAGGTCAGCCTCTGATCCCATCTGAGCACGTGAACTCCAGATCAGAGGGGAGCCGCATCATGGCAGCTCCCATAGCTGTGTATACAGCGCTCATTGAGCACTGAATTTTTTGATGGTTCCCTAACACTAAGCTATGTACTTGGGAAGTAACAGATAACTACCTAAACACTTTTTCATATATATATATATATATATATATATATATATATATATATATATATAGTTTTATATTTTTTTTGTTTTGTTATATATAGTTTTTAAAAAATCTAAACACTGATGACCATAAAAAAGGAAGGGTTGGTCAATGATATGGAATCACTGACAAAGAAAAGCTCAAAAGGGCAGGAATTGCTGGAGCATCTTTTTGAACTATGTGGTGTAGTATTCCTTTATTATTCCTTCTAGAATTGATGGAAAAGGTAGGACACTGTTACCAGACCTGTGATGGGGCACACCATATTGCCCAAGTGAATGATGGCACAGTTTCCAGTTTATTTGTTCTTTTCATGGAGGTGTAAGGGTTGCAGTCTGGAAAATGGTGGTAGTAGTGGTCGTGGTTGCAATGCAGACAGTACTTGGAGGGCTGCCGCTATCGTCGATAATGATTGCAATAAACACAGTTCTTTCTACTGGTAAATGTCAGCAAAATGCAAATCAGGTTGAATATTGCAGGCATTACAGTTTATATACTGTATATGTTACTGTTAAGGTGCGAAACCAATGAATGTGCACATTACCTAGGTAATCTGCAGATTAACTGATTTGCCCCGTTAAAGTGCGGAATCAGGAGTTTTCTGCACTTTACCTAAGTAATGTGCACATTCATGGCTTGCGGGTCGTTAAAGTTCAGAAGTTTGTTTACCTCGTAGTCCTGCTGTCCCTACTCTGTCCGCCCTCTTCTCCCTCCTTTCGCCAGCAGCGTCTCCGGTCGTCGCCAGTTGTGGTTTTCCTTCATGTGTCACAATCGCCACCGGCTGCCAGCGCGTAGCACAGCTAAGACGGTTTGCTTTCAAAACCCATTCAACTTGAATGGGTTTTGAAAGCAAACGGGCGGGTGTGTTTTTGTGTGCGCTGTGAGGGAGGTATCTCGGTAGCAGCCTAGGTACGGGCCCAAACAGTCAGAGACAGTGACACGAAAACTTAGGTGTAACAGGTTTATTAGAAAAAAATGGCAACAAAAGAAATAAACCTTCTCTTCAGGAAAACAGGCAAAACAATATCAGCCTTAACATCAGGCACAAAAATAAACAAAACTGCTCGTCTCAGCGGCTACCTAAACAGAACACTGCTTACTAACCTGTGTGGCTGTCTGCCAGCCACACCAGCAACCAGTTTGGCACAGTAACAGTTTTTGGGAGATCAGGACAGATCCAGACGCCCGCTCTCACTCCCCAGGATCTGCATTCAAGTGCAGACTCTGCAGGTCTATATGGGCCAGTAATGAGCCTCAAGACCCGCACCGGAGCTGGGGCTTACTCAAAAACCCGTGCTGGACCAGCTATATGACAAAACCCGGGGACTGACATACCGTGACTTCAGCACTTGTCCTGTCACTTTCTCACATACACACCCCCCCCCCCCCCTTTGTTCGGACCTGTAGGAGCGGACACCTCTAGCCAACATACAATGGGTCCTGGACAGGGCATCGGCATTCCCCTGCAGCTTGCCTGCTCTGTGTTCCACTGTAAACTTGAAGTTCTGTAAAGTTAGAAACCACCTGGTTACGCTGGCATTTCTCTCTTTGGTGTGGCACATTCAAGTAAGGGGAGAGTGATCAGTGATCAATTTAAAGTGTCGGCCCAGTAGGTAATACCTCAGGGATTCGAGGGCCCACTTAATGGCTAAACACTCCCTTTCCACAATACTGTAATTTTTTTCTGGTGGTGTAAGTTTCCTACTCAGATAGGTAACCGGGTGCTCTTCACCACCTACCATTTGGGACAACACTGCGCCTAACCCCACATCAGAGGCGTCAGTCTGAACTATGAATTCTTTTGTAAAGTCAGGTGTAATTAACACCGGCTGCTTGCAGAGAACTGACTTCAACTCCTGAAAAGCCCCCTCAGCCTCTTCAGTCCACTTAACCATTACGGAGCTAGTTCCCCTAGTCATGTCTGTCAGTGGGGCTGCAATAGTCGCAAAGTTAGGGATGAACCTACGATAGTACCCTACGATTCCCAAAAAAGCTCTCACCTGCTTTTTATTCAAGGGTCGGGGCCAATTTTGGATGGCCTCTACTTTATTAACCTGTGGTTTTATTACCCCTCGACCTATTATATACCCCAGGTATTTGGCTTCTTCCAGACCCAAAGCACATTTTTTGGGGTTGGCGGTTAAAGCAGCTGCCCGAAGGGAATTTAGTACGGCCTGGACCTTTGGTAAGTGACTCTCCCAGTCCGTACTAAAGATGACAATGTCATCTAGGTAGGCTGAAGCATACCTTCGATGAGGCTTAAGGACTCTGTCCATCAACCTCTGGAACGTTGCTGGAGCCCCGTGTAAACCAAACGGCATAGTCACATATTGGAACAGACCGTCTGGGGTGACAAATGCCGTTTTTTCTCTGGCTTCCTTAGTGAGCGGCACCTGCCAGTATCCTTTGGTTAAGTCGAGGGTGAGAAATATCTGGCATGTCCCAACCTCTCGATTAACTCGTCTACTCTGGGCATTGGGTACGCATCAAATTTTGAAACTTCATTAAGCTTACGGAAATCATTACAGAACCTGATGGTACCATCTGGTTTAGGAATCAAAACAATGGGGTTGGACCACTCACTCTTGGACTCCTCAATGACCCCAAGTGCCAACATATTTTTGACCTCTTCAGATATGGCTTGTCTACGAGCTTCAGGTATCCGGTAAGGTTTTAGATTAATGGGTAGGGGTACCAAAGGACTCTTAAAATGTGACACAGGAGCGGTTAGTTGACACTCTGGGCAGGAGTTACAATATTCTTGAATGTGCTTATCAACCCCTGGCCAATAGAAACGCTGAAGAAGGCGCTCTCTGGTCTTTCCGTACCCCAGGTGTCCTCCTAACACATGTTTATGGGCCAAATCTACAGCCACTCTTTGATAGGGCCGGGGCACCACCAATTGTTCGACAATTTCTCCCCTCACCTGGTTTACCCTATACAGGAGGTCCTGATTCATAGATATATAGGGGAACTCCTTGTCAGCCCCCGGATACTGAGGTTCACCATTTATCAGTTTGACATTTTCCCGAGCATGAGACAGATTAGGGTCTCTAATTTGAGCAGTCCCAAATTTCTCACGGGTCACCAAGTTCAGGCATCTCGGGAACCTCCTCCTGACCTTCAGAATCACCAGCTAACACAGACAGGGGAAATACACTACCATCTTGGGTCACCCCTACAGCTGGTGTTTCTCTTTCAGGATCAAAGGGTTCAGGGTTAACCTCAGACAGGACATCACCAGTCTTACCATTTTTAGGACATGGCAAACCCTGCTTTTTCCACATAGCCCAAACAACGGAAAATCCCTCCCTATGATCACGCTATGGAACAGGGACTTAACCACACCCACTTTGTGAGAGACGGTGCCAGAGGCAGTGTGTATGGTGACCTCTGTAATAAGGTACTCTCTAGTTTCCCCATGTATACACAAGACCCCAACAGTTTGTTCACCGCACAGTGCAGGGTCGACCAGTTCATGGTGCACGAGGGTTACCAGGCTCCCAGAGTCCAGGAGAGCCAGTACAGCATGCTCAGCTATAGTCACCGTGCACATCTGTGGTTCTGTTGCGGTTTCTGTGGTACAAGCAGGTTGAGCAAACAGGGAAATACGCCTGGAGCTGTTGCAGTCCATAGGCTCAGTCGTCAGGGGACAGTACGCAGCGACATGACCTAACTCCTGGCACCGCCAACATCTGAGACGGTATGGGTCTCTATTTTGAGACCTGGGCCTAGAGTCCATAGTCCCTGCTGCCTGTTCCCCCTCTGAGCCTCCTCCCCTCACGACCTTCCTCACCCCCCGAAGTAAGTGGTACGGTCTTACCCGTCTTGGGGTTACCAGGTCTGGGAGACGACTGTTGTAGCTCATCAGTGGCTTGGTATCGTTCCACCAAACCTACCAGTTGATCAGCTGTGGTAGGTCCCGCTTGTCCGACGCAGAGCTGGATCTGAGGCGGCAGTGATCTGGTGTATTTGTCGAGCACCACTTTTTCCACTATTTGTGCTGGAGTGGCTTCCTCAGGCTGAAGCCACTTTTTCACGAGACTTATCAGGTCAAACATCTGAGATCGGGGTGGAAGACTCTCAGAGAAAGTCCAGTGGTGCACTCGCCCAGCACGTACATGCGTGTTTACTCCGAGACGTGCTAGGATCTCACCTTTCAGCTTGGAGTAGTCCTCAGCCTCCTGTTCAGACAGGTCATAGTAGGCCTTCTGAGGCTCTCCGGTGAGAAAGGGCGCCACAACATTGGCCCACTGATCCTTCGGCAACTTCTCCCCGCTCAGCCACCCGCTCAAAGACTTGAAGATAGGCCTCCACGTCGTCTGAGGATGTCATCTTTTGTAGGGAAGTCCGCACGGCGGCTCGAGCAGCGGTCTGTTCCCTCGAGGTCTCTCTGGCACCAGCACCCTCTCCTATCATCCTCTGGTCAATCAGGGCCCGGCTGAGCAGCGTCAGGGTTTGCTCCTGCTGTGCCTGGGTTTGCTGCTGTTGTAAGAGGATCTGCCCCATCTGTTTTATAACGTCCTCTATGCTGGCGGTCTCCTTTTGGATCTCTCCTGCAGCCTTCACCCAGGACATAAAAAAAATAGGTGTGTGTCTCTTTAAGACTGTAAAAAAAAATTGGGCGTGCGCGCATCCGAAGCACCATATGTGAGGGAGGTAGCTCGGTAGCAGCCTAGGTACGGGCCCAAACAGTCAGAGACAGTGACACGAAAACTTAGGTGTAACAGGTTTATTAGAAAAAAATGGCAACAAAAGAAATAAACCTTCTCTTCAGGAAAACAGGCAAAACAATATCAGCCTTAACATCAGGCACAAAAATAAACAAAACTCCTGCTCGTCTGAGCGGCTACCTAAACAGAACACTGCTTACTAACCTTTGTGGCTGTCTGCCAGCCACACCAGCAACCAGTTTGCCACAGTAACAATTTTTTGGAGATCAGGACAGATCCAGACGCCCGCTCTCACTCCCCAGGATCTGCATTCAAGTGCAGACTCTGCAGGTCTATATGGGCCAGTAATGAGCCTCAAGACCCGCACCTGAGCTGGGGCTTACTCAAAAACCCGTGCTGGACCAGCTATATGACAAAACCCGGGGACTGACATACCGTGACTCCAGCACTTGTCCTGTCACTTTCTCACAGAGCTTACACCCTCTGTGCCGCGAAGCAGCCGGCTTTTTTTTTTTTTCCGGACACGAAGGACTTTGTGTTTCCAACTAAAAAACAAAAACCAGCTTTTCACAGCGCAGAGGGTGTAAGCGCGCACACACACACCCGCCCGTTTGCTTTCAAAACCCATTCAAGTTTAATGGTTTTTGAAAGCAAACCGTCTTCAACCTTTCCCTATCCTGTCCCCGATCCTTTTTTTTTTTTTTTGCCTACATTACGTTCGCTGTAAGCCTACACAGCGACATTGCTGCTATTGTTCCGGCAAAACATGTCATCTGCACTTTAACGAGTGCCTAGTAGGTAATGTGCAGATTACCCAAGTAATGTCAGAAATGAAAGAAGTTTTCTGCACTTTAACGGATCGCCCTAGTTAATGTGCACATTACCTAGTTAATCTGCAGATTAACTGAATTCTGCACTTTAACGGTAACATATCACAGAAGGCTTACTTTCATGGGACCCTCCATACAGTTTCTTAACAATTGTGATTACTCCCTCTGTCCATACACACTCTAGTCCCTCATGCACTGCTACCAAGAATACAGAGTGGCTCCTACCCATCTCTGTCATGCAGCTAGGGACCTCAAATTTCTGTTCCTTTCTTGGACATCCAGTTCATGGACCCCGCAGTGCTCTGTCATTCTCTCTGGTCAATTACTGGTCACTATGCCTCCATGTGGATTGTTCTGGGGTGTGTAGCCACGACAGCAACTTGGCCCTGCATCAGTCTCTCTGGTCTTAGGCTCTCTCACAGGCGTCTGGTCTCAACTCTATGGGCCCTGTTTTTGGACTTAAAAGACTCTTCAGACCTTTTCTCAAGCCTTGCTGCAGTAGGCCTCTTCCAGCTGGAGAGTACATGGCACGTAGATGCCGCTACACCACACTCACTCTAAGGGCAGGGAAACATTTATACACCTAGCCTAAAGGCCTTCCCACCTTCTGTCAGCTAAGGATTCTGGAACTAATTCTACATAGAACTCCATCTACATAGGGAATGTTGTAATGTGCTGAATTTGTAGTGCAACAGCAAACTAAACTACCAGGAATTTTGAAGTTCCTTTTAAAGTGTTACTATTACTTTGTTGCTTATTCAGTCTCACATTTTGTTATTTTTTTGTTAGACTTTCTGGTGAGACCATTGCTTTGATGGAAAATGGCCAGATGCCAAGTTAATTTTGTAGTTTATAGTATTTGCCTTTTATCTATTAAATTGAAAACAAAAACACTTGCTATATAACTGTTTATGGAATTGAATTAAAAATACTTTGTTTTGTTCTTCATTTTAGTGAATTCTATCGTCGAATTAAACACTTGAGAAGCCGTAAGGATGTTCTGCATAATACACTGGTAGATGCTGTAAAAAGAAAATTCAGCAGAGAGAAGGAGGATGATATTGGAAGCGATGATGAAGATATTCTCTCAACTATGCTAACTCAGAGCTGGCGTGAGAAGGGTGTTTTCCTTTAGACAGAAATCAAAACGCCATATGTATTATTTATAGTTCTATGCATCCAGCTTCAGACTGGTGATGCTTTGGGCCCACAAAATAAAATGGTTCTTGAAGAGACTAGGCCCACTAGAGGATTCTCTTGTGCTCTGGCAGGCCAGTCCAACACTGTACACCTCTTTCCTTCATTAAAGGTACCCTCCAGGGCTTGATGGTTGTCAGTGCCAATTTTTTTTTTTTTTTTTCTTGTTTGTTTTTCTTCAATATTTTAAGTCTGTACACTTTTGGTTCACCCCTTTTAAAGGGGTTTTCCAGGCAAAAAATGTTTTTTTTTTTTTAAAAAAAAAGGTCTGTTAGTGCTATTAATGGGTTAATAAATGCACCCATATACCTTTTGCAGTGTTTTGAGTGATTTCTGGGTGTCTCTGGGAGCTCCTGGCATCTTCTGCATTTGTTTACATGGTTCAGCTTCCTGCTATGTACCTTCCACACTAGCTCCATCTCACCTCATTCCCCCCCTTCTTCTCTCCCTCCCTCTCATACACCCCCTCCCTGTCTCTCTAGCTATCCCGCCCACATTATACTTACGTGACTTACTTCAAGTCTTCCTCCTGCGGGACGGCCCTTCCCTCTTTTCTGATTCTGCTGGCGCGCGCAGTAGTCCCAGCGCTGCTCTGTAGCTGACGATCCACCTCTACTGCGCAGGCGTGGGAGCTGTTTGCACGCCTGCACAGTAGAGGTGGATTATCGGCTGCAGAGCAGCGCTGAAACTATTGTATGCGCTGGCAGTCATTAAAGAGGGAGGAGTTATCCCGCGGGAGGAGGCCTCGAAGGAAGAAGTACGTACAATGGAGTGGATGGAGGGGGATTAGTAGTGACATTCCGTTTCCGGAAACGGATAGTCACCGGATAACCAGTAAATATCCTTTGGCGCGGTCACATGAATCTACTAATGTTATCAAACCATCAGCATAACCGCAATTATATTATCTGGATTAGCTACAGTTAATAGTACCGTGTTTCTCCGGAAATAAGGCCTACCCCGAAAATAAGATCTAGCATGATTTTTCATGATTTTTGGAGTATGCTTGAAATATAAGCCCTACTCCGAAAATAAGCCCTAGCTACAGTTCATTAAAAAAAAGTGTCCAGACAGCTATACATGTAAAAAAGTAAATTAGAATACAGCAGAATAAATACAGTAGACCCTTCATCAAGGAAAGCAGACACCCCCAAAAGAATTGCATCCCCAAGAGAATCGCACATTGACTTCAAGAGAGCTATCTACACAAGATGGCACTAGTGAGAGCGTTAATGGTTGACTACTGGTAGTGCTGGTTTTTCACACAGATCAGGTAGTCCCGTTGGTATGACTACGTTGTGGCTGCCTCCGGCCCCAGGGGGAGCCAACTGCTACACTTGGCTGCAGTGGAACACTGCTGCAATGGAAAGGGGCCTGAGACAGGAGTGACACAGATGTGTGTGAGAGCCCATCCACCATTATCACTTGCCAACTCTAAATTTTTTTGGGGTGTAAGGGGGGTCTGGTGAGTGGATTGTTGTTCATTGAAAAAAATAAGACAGCCACTGAAAATAAGCCCTAACCTATCTTTTGGAGCAAAAAATAATATAAGACACTGTCTTATTTTTGGAAATAGTAGTATAATGTTGTACCGTGTTAGCCATTGAAAGTAGTGGAAGAGTGAAGAAATCAGGCGATACCTTTTAGAGGCTAGCTTTCAAGAGTCTAGCTCTCTTCTTCAGACATGGTGTTATACAAGAACTGAAAATTCATATTTCATAATTCAAATTTATACTCTATACACATGATCTTCAAAGGATTTTAGAGAAACCACTCTATTGAAGATTTGCGGGTTGTGGTTTTAATGGGACATTTTAAGACGCAGGAGGAAAGGAAAGAATGGGAGTACAAGTTTATGCAAAAATTTCAAACTCTGCAATTTGGACTTAATATTCATGCCAGCTTCATGTCACACTATGTATGAACTGTGAAGGTCACAAATCACCTCCTGATAGCAAACAGATAACAGATCCCTCTGTCACGCACCACAACTTTCCAGTTTGTTTTTTGACATGTTGTAAATAATTTCTCTACTTAGATTGCATTTTGTTTTGGGTTTTTTTAAGGACTCTAAAATCCTTTGAAGATCATGTGTATAGAGTATAAATCTGTGAATTTTCAGTTCTTGTATAACACCATGTCTGGAGAAGAGAGCTAGACTCTTGAAAGCTTACTTATAAAATATACTCAGCCTCTAAAAGGTATCGCCTGATTTCTTCACTCTTCCATTATTTTTGGAGAAACACAGTATTTACATTTGTATAATAAATAAATAGTAAAAAATAATTAAACTGGTTAAGTTTCTTCACAAATATGTGGTACATCTTTTTGACCACTATTAATTTTCACATTCATTATAACAAAATAATATCAGCAACAAGTCATATGAATGGGTTAAGTGGAAAGAGCAATATCTTTTTGATTATGTGGGGTAGGTAGCTCAGTAGCAGCTATGGTGCGGACGCAACCAGTCAGAGACAGGGACACAATGTCTGGTACAAACAGGTTTATTTGAAAAATAGCAAAATAAATAAACCTTACGTCAGGTACAAAAATAAGCAAAATAAAATACAGCCTTAATTTCAGGCAAAAGGGCAATACAAAACTCCTGCTCATCCGAGCTCTAACTAGTACAGAATAAGGCTAACTATACATGTGGTGTACTACCAACCACACGAACAAAACAAAATAGCACAGTTAGGTCTCACCAAACTCTGAGTATTCCTGGACAGACCAAAGCGCCTCTTCTTCCTACCAGGATCTGCCCTGAAGTGCAGGCTCTGCAGGCTTTTATGGCCCAGTAATGAGCCCAGGACCCACACCTGTGCTGAAGCTTACTCAGGACCTGCACTAGACCACACACACAAGTCAGATATCTGGGGGAGAAATACCTTGACTCCAGCACCCTGCCTGTCACCTTCTCACAAGTGCTATAAATGAAAATTACTTCAATATTAGACACACTATGACTCATAAGCTGTTTTCAACAGGTAAAAAAGGCCAACAAAAAGTAAGGATATTTCTGCAAATATAAAACACTCAATCCAAAGGAACATATTGTCAAAACTTGACTTATTTTTTTAAATCAAGCTTTTATTTTAACGCTATCCCATCATCAACTGTAGTAGAGCGTTGGATGTCAGGTATTTAAGCTTGCACCCCATCAACAGCTGCTATAGCTGTGGTGTTTCTTCTGTTTTCATGATCAGCAACATCCCTGTTCACAGACATCACCTTGAGATGCGACCTTGGCACCTGAGGGGTTCTGATCCATTTCACTGTCACTTCAACTGCTCGTGTGTGGCAAGATCATAGGAGCCATTTGTTTGCTATGGCAGCCAGTAGCCTTCTGAATTCTCCCAGGTCTGCCATAGTAATAAGAATATTGACACCTGCTTGTGGCAGGCCTCACTTATAATACAGTTATTTTTCTATAGAATGCAGTACATAGTATTGCAGTCTGCGGTATAAGCAATCAGCTGGCTTCAGGCTCAATCCCACTAGGAGGGTCTAAAATAAAAGTTTTAAAACCAATTTTTAAATGTTTTTCTTTCTAAAATAGTTCAACTCACCCCCTTTCTCTAAAATATACAGTCATATGAAAAAGTTTGGGCACCCCTATTAATCTTAATCATTTTTAGTTCTAAATATTTGGGTGTTTGCAACAGCCATTTAAATTTGATATATCTAATAACTGATGGACACAGTAATATTTCAGGATTGAAATGAGGTTTATTGTACTAACAGAAAATGTGCAATATGCATTAAATCAAAATTTGACCGGTGCAAAAGTATGGGGACATTAATATTTAGTAGATCTTCCTTTTGCAAAAATAACAGCCTCTAGTCGCTTCCTGTAGCTTTTAATCAGATCCTGAATGAAGGTATTTTTGACCATTCCTCTTTACAAAACAATTCCAGTTCAGTTAAGTTTGATGGTCGCCGAGCATGGACAGCCCGCTTCAAATTATCCCACAGATGTTTAATAATCAGGTCTGGGGACTGGGATGGCCATTCCAGAACATTGTAATTGTTCCTCTGCATGAATGCCTGAGTAGATTTGGAGCTGTGTTTTGGATCATTGTCTTGCTGAAATATCCATCCCCGGCGTAACTTCAAATTCGTCACTGATTCTTGTACATTATTCTCAAGAATCTGCTGATACTGAGTTGAATCCATGCGACCCTCAACTTTAACAAGATTCCCGGTGCCGGCATTGGCCACACAGCCCCAAAGCATGATGGAACCTCCACCAAATTTTACAGTGGGTAGCAAGTGTTTTTCTTGGAATGCTGTGTTTTTTAGACGCCATGCATAACGCCTTTTTGTATGACCAAACAACTCAATCTTTGTTTCATCAGTCCACAGGACCTTCTTCCAAAATGAAGCTGGCTTGTCCAAATGTGCTTTTGCATACCTCAGGCGACTCTGTTTGTGGCGTGCTTTCAGAAACGGCTTCTTTCGCATCACTCTCCCATACAGCTTCTCCTTGTGCAAAGTGTGCTGTATTGTTGACCGATGCACAGTGACACCATCTGCAGCAAGATGATGCTGCAGCTCTTTGGAGGTGGTCTGTGGATTGTCCTTGACTGTTCTCACCATTCTTCTTCACTGCCACTTCTGGGCTTAACAAGAACTGTCCCTGTGGTCTTCCATTTCCTTACTATGTTCCTCACAGTGGAAACTGACAGGTTAAATCTCTGAGACAACTTTTTGTATCCTTCCCCTGAACAACTATGTTGAACAATCTTTGTTTTCAGATCATTTGAGAGTTGTTTTGAGGACCCCATGATGCCACTCTTCAGAGGAGATTCAAATAGGAGAACAACTTGCAATTGGCCACCTTAAATACCTTTTCTCATGATTGGATACACCTGGCTATGAAGTTCAAAGCTCAGTGAGGTTACAAAACCAATTTTGTGCTTCAGTAAGTCAGTAAAAAGTAGTTAGGAGTATTCAAATCAATAAAATAAGGGTACCCAAATTTTTGCGCAGGTCAAATTTTGGTTTAATGCATATTGCACATTTTCTGTTAGTACAATAAACCTCATTTCAATCCTGAAATATTACTGTGTCCATCAGTTATTAGATATATCAAATTGAAATGGCTGTTGCAAACACCCAAATATTTAGAACTAAAAATGATTAAGATTAATAGGGGTGCCCAAACTTTTTCATATGACTGTATATAAAAATAAATGAAAATTGTATTACCCAAATGCCCAGACTATTAAAATAAAATATTTATTCCATGATGTGAACGTCATAGTGGGAAAAAAAAACCAAAAAACAATTGGCGAAATGCCATTTTGCCTACTAAAAAATTTGAATAAAATATGATCAAAAAGATGTATGTACCCTATAATGCTACCAAAGTACTTTTTCCAATTTTACTCTATTTAGAATTCCCATTACATTGCAAGGAGTATTAAACGATGCTATTATGAAGGAAAAAATCTGTTTTTCAAAAGTTAAGCTTTCAAATGGCTCTGTGAACAGAATATTAAGCCTAAGGCCCCATGTTGTAGAAACGCAGCAGAAAACAAATGCTGCGTTTTACAGTAACAGTGTAGTGAATGAGATTCTGGCTAATCCTATCCACACATTGCGGGGAAAAAAAAAAAACTGCAGAAAAGTTAGTTAGCTAAAAGTTACATGGCGTAAATAATGAAAAGCAATGGGCAGGGTTTAACATCTTTTGGTGATAATTTTTAATATACAGGTTTATGTTTTAGTAAAATAAATATATACTGAAATATTGCAGTTTCACACATTGAGCAAGTTTTAAACTTTGGTAAGGTCACTTTTCACCAGTCATCTCAATATTATTACAGGCAGGATTTCCATACAAAGTTACAAGCTGAAAACACTGGATGGGCACCATTGATATTAGGTACTGGGGACTGCTGGGTCCCTAGACGTTCCTCCACGGTGACCTACATTGGTTCTGCAAGTTATTTCAAATCTAAGCAGCTATAAAGTTCTCCAGTACGATATGATATAGCTAAAATGTGTTGTCAGTGTCGGAACAGTCACAATACCTTCTGTTACATTTGTGGTGAGTACACGCTTAAGCCTCAAAGATGCACAATGACAGCTCTTATCATGAAAGCCTATGAGCTGTACTTTGGATAGAAGATTGGTGATGAAGACAAATCCTGGGCTCCTCACATCTGTTGTGCATTCACCAGACATCAACACAATGTCTGTCCGCTCCTCGTCGGTTAACCTCTGCGACATGTCAATGGCTGTAACAATAAGAAACGTGTCAATAACTCGATAATGAATAAAGCTACATTAAAAATGAGCACACCATTGTTTTTCTTGTGCAATTCTCCAGGTGATTGATGTGTCACATGACCCCCTTCCCATTGAAAAAAGTTGAATCCAAAATGGCGGCTTTGCAGATGGCCGCCATGGGCGTTACCTGGCCTCAAATGTTTCCCCCTCCCATGTACTAATATGCCACAAACGGTAAGGTGATATCGGCAACCACTTCCATTTTATCTGGGTGTATTCATACTTATGGCACACCCTGTACAATCAAATTGGTTGACAACCTTCTTGAAGCTTACAAAGCGAAGAAATGCAACATGTCATTGAAAATTAATTTTTGGCATTTTCATTTGGATTTTTTTCCCTGCAAATCTTGGTGCAGTCAGTGACGAACATGGCAAATGGTTTCACCATGATACTGCCATGATGGAAAAGCGTTATCAAGGCTACTGGAATCCATCAATGCTAGCAGACTATTCCTGGACACTAATACGGGATGCACCAGACATTGACTACTAAAGAAATTCAGCATTTGCACTAATGCTGCTGGTAACATTTAAATGCTTCATAATCACTAACACTTAATCTCATGTCTCTCAAAATTTCTACGTGATACAGACTATCCGAAATTATATTTCTGTTTAGCTTGAATGGGTTTATCATAATTAGAGATGAGCGAATCGAAACTGACGAAGTGGAATTCGATCCGAATTTCAGGAAATCTTCGATTTGGCTCGATTCCGGATTTCCTCACGCATCGATTATATCGAATCGCATTTATTCCTAAAATGGCTGCTGCACATGTTAGGACAAATGGGAATGGAACTCTGGGAACGCAGGATCACCCACAATGCCATGCGTGCAGCTTATCAGCAGCCAGCCAGCCCTGTGATGTCAAAGACCTTTAAATACCCTCTGCCATTTTAGGTTCAGTCATTTCACATCATACTTGATGCTGGGAGAGACGTCAGCAGGCATTAGAGAAAGTGATAGAAAACAATTCAAAACTTATATTTTCCACAATCGCAGTTCAGAGAAAGAGCATTAGAAGTTTAGGAAAAGGATAGGAAGCAATTTATACAACAGTATTGAAGCAGAACAGGTTTCATTTGGGGGTGTTTGCAGCCTGGGGAACAATTGTACTACACCTTGCTGCACTGACTGCCATTATCCTGCTGCTCATTGCAGGTTCCCTTACGTCCTACAGCAGCACAATATGGTTTATTTCTGCCCCTGTGTGTTGTCTAGGACAGGTGGAACTTTTAATTAGCACAAAAACGTGCTTACTAACCTGCCCTACAAGAGAGCACGAGAGACCTCCCTCACCTGTGTTTTTTTCTGTCCTGTGTGAGACAGGTGGAGGAGGTCTCTTGTGACCTCTCTAGTGTTAAGGTTTTTTTTTTTCTTACCTTGAGGTGGTCGTTCCTTCTGTTGCCGGCTTGCGTCCGTTCTTCTCAGCGCTTCTGTCGGTAAATCTTCGGCCGGCGGTAGGCTTCGGCCTACCCGGAGGTGACGTCGGACTTTGCGATGGCCGGAACTCTTCTCAGTGTCCGGTTTTCCGTGCGGGTGGATTTCGCCGGACTCCTTCGCGCCTACTTCCGGTTCTCGGAAAAAGTGCGGTAAGTTTGGAAATTTAAAATTTAAAGGCAAAATATAGAATTGATTTTTGCTGCTTGTTGTTTGAGCCTCTGACTTAGACTTATGCTCCTCTATGTTTCATTATGGCATTTGACCCGTTTTGGTGCTATAAATCTCAGGAGGGTAAGTAATATTTATTTATTCTTGTTTATATATATATATTATATGAATTGTCGATTCATATCGCTGGCCTTGCTCTGCATGAATTCCTATGTATTTTTTCATTGTGGATTAGTTTTGTGTTTGGCTCCGCCTCCACTTATGGTTGCCTTTAAAATGTCCCATAGTCCATTTGGGTTGGGCTGTGATTTTCTGGCTCTCCTATTGCTAAGGAGTAGAAATTCTCTTCTGTGATTCAGAGATTACCCTATTTGACTATTGCGTGTGCTGTTGCTACATTTTTTGTGACGACCGACCTCCTTAAGGTACCCCTCTTTTTCTGGTTCTGGTTGCGGTTTGTAATATTGGTTTTGTTATTGCCTGTGACTTTTGTGGTCTTTTTAGATGTCTTCTTCTGCTTCCGGCTCTGGTCATGGAGATTTTAGAAGGAAGAAATCCTCCAAGCGTAAACATTTAACCTGTTTAGATTGCAAGACTCCCTTGCCTGATGGCTACAAATTCACCCGCTGTCGCCAGTGTCGTGGCCCCCCTTCTGAGGAGCCATCCATACGTGAGGTTGTGACATGGGTGAAAGAATACATGGAGGACTCTCTCAAGGAGATCCGGAATTCTATCTCCCAGATCGCCAAGAGACCACGTCTTGAAAAACATCCTCTCTTGCGGGCCTCGGACGAAGATTTTCAGGTTGTGGATGAAACTTTGTCTTCTGATGACTCCGCTGAAGATACCAGCAGACCTCTCTTCCCACTCGAGAAAGTCAATAGGCTGCTGAAGTCCATCCGGTCTAAAGACCGTGATGTTGATGGGGAAGCCTCCACGTCCACCTATAGATGACCCAGGGTCTTCCAAGTGGACGAGACATTAAAAAAGTTAATGTCTTCAGAGTGGAAATTTCCGGAGAAACCCTTTATAACTACTGGTAGGTTTAAGACCTTGTTCCCCATCGCAGAGTCTCAACTGGATCAGTGGGGTCCTCCCCCTAAGATGGATATAGCGGTAGCCAAGCTATCTTGCCGCACTCTAGTACCATCTGAGGATGGAGCAAATTTTCAGGATCCTATGGACAGACGCATGGAGAGTACTCTCAAGAAGGCCTACTCAGCGGCCTCTGCGCAGACCTCAGTCGCTGTTGCGTCATGTGAAGTCTCAGCCAAACTACGGGCTGATTTGCTCCAGCTTGAGAGGGACATCGATTCTGGTGTCTCCAGAGACGAGTTACTTTCCTTCTTAACTTCAACTTCTTTGGCGGCAGAATTCGTAGCTGAGGCCTCCCATTATCAATTAAGGCTGGCGTCAAAGTCCTTGGTGCTTTCCACGGCGGTGAGGAGACCCTTATGGTTAAATCCTTGGAGAGCTGATTTTATCTCCAAGTATAACCTTTGTGCCTTACCATTTGAGCCAGGAAGAGTCTTTGGCAGTAGCCTGGATGAAATTTTAGAAGGCTTGGCTGATAAAGGCAAAACTCTGCCTCAGTCTTTTAGGGGCAGATTTGGCCCTGGCTGCGGCAGAGGTTTTCCACCTTGACGTGGTCAGCAGTCCCGGAGGGGCTCTAGGTATTATTCTAGAGGCTCTGGACGGAGATTCCCCAAAACCGAAGATAGAAGGAAGCCCAGTTTCTGACATGAGAAGCTGTCTTCCTGTGGCCGAAATTCCTGTCGGGGGTCGTCTCTCCCTTTTTCTCAGCGCTTGGCAGGAAAAAAAATTCAGGTCCCTTGGGTCTTACAGTTAATTCAGCGAGGTTATGCAATCGAATTTCTCTGTCCTCCCCGAGATCGGTTCGTCCTAACTCGCGGTCTTCCCGCGTCTCAGCAAGGTATTTTGGAACGCTCCATTCAAGAGTATATCCGCAAAGGAGCTCTAGAAGAAGTTCCTTCTCTAGAAGAAGGTTTGGGGGTTTATTCCCCCGTTTTTCTAGTACCAAAGCCAGCAGGCAGATGGAGGATGATTATAGATCTGAGGTATCTGAACCGTTTCATCAGAAAAAAACGGTTCCGCATGGAAACCATAAGCTCAGTTTCTTCTTTTCTTCTCCAGGGCGACGTTTTTGTCACTCTAGATCTGAAGGATGCTTATTTGCACGTGCCAATTTACCCTCCGCACAGGAAGTTCCTAAGGATTGCGGTTATAGTTTCCGGCCACAGGAAGCATTATCAGTTCTCGGCCCTCCCTCTCGGGATCTCCTCGGCTCCCCACACCTTTACCAAGGTGGTATCTCCCATAGTAGCCGCCCTCAGGCTTCAGGGACTCTTCGTGGTCCCTTTTCTAGACGACTGGCTGATAAAAGCCCAGTCAGTGTCTGTTCTGCTCCAGCATTTACAGATTGCCATATCCCTGCTTCAAAGCCTGGGATGGCTCATAAATTGGGAGAAGTCAGAAATCGTCCCCTCAACCAAAAGGAAGTTTCTTGGTTACTTCCTAGATTCAGACCGGCTGGAAATCTCCTTGACAACTGCAAGGAAAGAGAAATTAATTACAGCGGTTCGGCAACTTTTCAGGAGGCCAAGAGCGTTTATCAGAACTTTGATGAAAATCCTAGGTCTGATGTCATCTTCCATGGCGGTTCCTTGGGCCTTATGGCATCTACGTCCTCTTCAGATGGAAATCCTAGGAATTTGGGATCGCTCTCTTCCCGGTCTCAACAGGAGGATTCGACTTTCCCCCAGGAACCGTCTTTCTCTCAGATGGTGGTTGCACCTCAAGGACGGAAGGTCCACGGTCCAACCTCGTTGGACCCTGTTGACTACAGATGCATCCCTTACGGGATGGGGAGCCCATCTGGACGGAAACCCCATAAGGGGAGTCTGGACGTCGTCCAACTGGAAGGAGCTCAGAGCTGTGTACCGTGCCTTACTCCATTTCTCTCCTCTTCTCAAGGGAAGAGCAGTCAAGATTCGCTCGGACAAGATGACGACGGTATTATATGTGAACAGACAGGGAGGCACCAGATCATCATCCCTCCTCAGGGAGGCAGATCTGATTTTTTCCTGGGCAGAGAAAAATCTGACCCATCTATCCGCGGTTCACATCAAGGGCTCCCTGAACTCAGTAGCGGATCGGTTGAGTCGGGGTCTTGCCGTATCAGGAGAATGGTCACTCAATCCAGAAGTGTTTCATCAGATTACCCTGAAATACGGTCTCCCGGAGATAGACCTCATGGCAACCCAACTCAATGCCAAGGTGGAGACGTTCTGTTCCCTGTACCAGGAGGACAATCCCTTGGCAGTGAAAGCCCTGTCCATCCCTTGGAGGTCCAGGCTGTCATACATTTTCCCTCCAATTCCTATGATACCGAGAGTATTGATGAAAATAAGACAGGACCAAGCCTCTGTAATAGCCATCATTCCATTCTGGCCAAAAAGAGCTTGGTTTTCCCAGCTCATGGTGATGAGTCGAGGGATATATTGGAGTCTTCCCCCCAACCAGAACCTGGTTTCCCAAGGATCACTGAAGTGCCAGGATCTGAGGAGATTCAACCTGACAGCCTGGAGGTTGACCAGTCCCTACATATCACAAGGCATTATGGGAAAGGAGCTGGGGAGCTCATGCGCCCTCTGTTGGATGTAACAGAGTAAGTAGAGGACAAAAGGCAATTAAAATCTCTACACACCTTCACTGGTGCTCTCCTCAATGTGAGAGATTCTTGTCCCTAACCCACTCATTGCCTCCCACTAAGCCAGCCAATTCACTTTGCTCTGTACTGATGAAAGACAACAATCCGGAAACAGCTCTGTATGCAGATAAGTGAAATTGGCTTGGCTAAAATCCCTTTTGCTGTCTCAAGGCTCGGTGAGTCAAAAGCAAATTGAGGATCTGTTACATACAACAGAGGGCGCATGTGCTCCCCAGCTCCTTTCCCATAATGCCTTGTGATATGTAGATGCTAAGTAGAGGGCAAAAGGCAATTAAAATCTCTACACACCTTCACTGGTGCTCTCCTCAATGTGAGAGATTCTTGTCCCTAGACCAGTCCCTACGAATGTAAACAGACGGTTGTCCCAGGATTCCCTGGTTGCAAGATTCCTTAAAGGAGCGGTGAGGCTGAAACCTGCGGTATCTTCTCCCAATGGGACCTTGCGACGGTCCTTTCAGGCCTTTGTGGTCCTCCTTTTGAACCTCTGGAAGCTATGGAGCTAAAATTTTTAGCCTTTAAAACTACTTTTTTGTTAGCCATCACATCTGCCAAAAGGGTATGAGCGCTACAGGCGCTCTCCTCCAAAGAACCTTATATTGTATTTTTTTCGGATAGGGTCCACCTTAGGTTTTTGCCTGGCTTTATCCCTAAGGTTCCTTCACGTAATAACTATAATCAACTGATTTCTTTGCCTGTTTTCCTTCCGGATCCATCTTCAGAAGAGGAGGTAAAACTTCATACTTTGGATGTGGTAAGGTGTCTGCGAATTTACTTATCGCAGACACAATCTTTCAGGAGAGCTGAAAATCTCCTAATCAACATGTATGGTAAAGACAGAGGTCTTAAAGCTTCCAGACCCTCCTTGTCCAGATGGATTAAGGAGGCAATCAAAATTTCTTTCCTTGCTCAAGGGTTGCTTCCTCCAGTTTTTTGTACAGCGCATTCGACCAGGGCTGTGTCGACTTCTTGGGCTGAGAATCGCTCGCTTCCATTAGATCAAATTTGTGCTGCTGCTTCTTGGTCATCCCAGCTGACTTTCCTCAAACACTATCGTTTGGATATCCGCAGTTCCGAGGCGACTGCCTTTGGTCAGACAGTTCTTGAGGTTGTAAGGCGAGGAAACCCTCCCTAGGGGAATTACTTGCTATAGCCCCATATTGTGCTGCTGTAGGACGTAAGGGAATCCTTGATTATATTGTTAATCTGTTTTCCCTTAGTCCTAACAGCAGCACAAGGCTTCCCCTCCCTAAAATCTTGTTTTCTTTTACTTTATAATTTACACAGGTGAGGGAGGTCTCTCGTGCCCTCTTAAAGGGCAGGTTAGTAAGCACATTTTTGTGCTAATTAAAAGTTCCACCTGTCCTAGACAACACACAGGGGCAGAAATACCCCATATTGTGCTGCTGTTAGGACTAAGGGAAAACAGATTAACAATACAATCAACGATTTACAATAGATCATACCTGTGTGTGCAAGGGAGAAAATTACATGCTTTTTTTTCCCTGCATTAGTGGATTGTTATCTATTAATCTCCGCAGTTATCTGTAATAATGCCTTTTCTGGGGGTTTATTAGTGGGGAAAAAAATAGGGGGGTTATTCGTTGTCTTGAAGGTAGAAAATTACAGGCCTTATTGCCGTGAACTAGTGGCAAAAAAAAAAAGAATTCTTATCCATTATTCTCCGCAGTAATCTGTTATAATGCCTATTCAAGGCGTTTATTAGTCAGTAAAATAATAAGGGGCTTATTCGCCAATGTCTTGTAAGTAGAAAATTACAGGCCTTTTTGCCCTGTATTATTTTCCTTTTCATTTACTTATTTGATGTAACAGTATGTCAGAGAAGCGACAGGCCCTGCCCAGGGGAGGGGCACAGGCCTAAATGTTTCTGGTGCTGGCACAGGTCGTAGCAGAGTAAGGGGGCGTGGCAGCAGGGTTTACTTACAGAGGCCTGAGCCCCCAGTGTCAGCTAGTGGTCATGTATTGACCAGCAACCCAACGGTTGTAGAATTGGTTGACTCAGCCATCCACTTCATCCCAAGTCACATCAGACACTCCCAGCCAAGAGTCGGTGGGTTCGTCAGACACAACCCTTAGTTGGCATAGCCCGGGAACAGGCCCTGTACCCTCACGTGTCCTCAACCTGCCTCTGTCCTTTTCTGTTCCCTCAGCCAGAGAAGTACTCTATGCTGTGGGCTCAGATCCACTATACAGTGAGGAGGAGCTACTACAGGAGAGTCAGCAGCTACTGCCCAGCCAAGAGGAGACATCCGCCACTTCCTGCGGTAGGCGGGCAAATAGTAATGAGGAGAGTGGTGTGGGAGCTGGTATTGCGAGCGGTCAGGCTCCTGGCTCAAAGATCATTGAGGAGGACATCAGTGTCGTGCAGACAGTACTCGATGAAGATGTAGCCGATCGCAATTGGGAGCCGGGTGACGAAGTGGCTACATCATCATTGGGAGAAGAAGGTGGCAGCTTGCGCATGAGGCAGCGGGGGAGCTTGCAAGTTGGTAGCGTGGCTGGAAGTCAGCAGGGTAGCAGCAGTGGGAGGTCGGGAGCCAAACGTGCCTGGGGTAGACCACCCGCTTCGCAGGAGCCTACCTGCCCGGAAAGCAGTGGTGCAGGGGTTCACAGAGGCAGTGGCGGTAGCAGTCAGTTAGTGCGAAGTGTTGGGGGTAAAATCACCTACTCAGCGGTGTGGCAGTTTTTTTGTTAAGCTGTCGGGGGCGTTGAACATGGCCATATGTGGAATCTGTGGACAGAGGGTGAAGCGTGGCCAGGGTGCCAATGTTGACACCACAGCCCTGCGTCAACATATGCAGCTTCACCATAAAGTGGCCTGGGAGAACCGTGGCTCCAATGTGGTGGTCCAGCCTGCCGCAGCAACTGCTGCATCACCCAGTGGCACGCACCCCATTAGAGGCCGTCAAGGCTCTACCACCTCAGCCAAAGGAAGCTGTGTGTCCTTCCCATTATCTGCTGGTCGTGATGCTCCTGCTCCTCCTCATCTTCCTCCTCCTAGTCATTGCGTCAGGAATCAATCACCGAAGCGATTTCAAGGAGACAAAAATATGCATGCACTCCAATGGTGCAGAAGCTGAACATGCTCCTGTCCAAATTGCTGGTGCTGCAGTCCCTCCCTTTCCAAGTGGTGGACTCTGCACCTTTCAGAGAACTGTGCCGAGCCATCATTTCTTTGCCAAAAAGTCAGTACCAGCCCTGCACAAAGATATGGAACAAAAGGTGGTCCAGTCCTTGAGCCTGTCAGTGTCTGTCAAAGTGCACGGTAGCGCCGACGTGTGGAGCTGTAACTACGGTCAAGGACAATATATGTCCTTTACGGCCCACTGGGTGAATGTGGTTTCTGCCCAGACACACTAGCAACTTGGCCAGTTTATGCCGCTTTCGCCTCCATGTTCTCACGCCGTTGGTCCTGCAACAATGTCTGACTCATCCTCCACTGTGTCCTCAGCATCCCCTGTAGGGACAATTCACAGTGCTCCTCCAGCATACCACATTTGCAGGGCACGGCAGTGTCACGCTGTTCTACATCTCATTTGCCTGGGTGAACGGAGTCAAACAGGAGAGGAACTATTCCATGTCCTTCATCAAGAAATCAAATCCTGGGTTTGTCTGCGACAACTCAAAATCGGAACCATGGTGACTGACAATGGGAAGATCATGGTGGAGCTCAGAATGGAAAGAGTGCTATTTGGCTTTTGGAGGGCAGATGTGCCTGGAATAGTTTTCAGGTGCCATTTCGCATTTCCAGAGCCCCTATCAATACAATCTCATCTATTTTGGAAACTACACCCTTCATAGAATTTATCTAGGGGTATGGTGAGCATTTTGACCTCACAGCTGTTTCACAGATTTTATTAACATTGGGATGTAAAAATGAAAAATTAGATTTTTCCAATAAACCATCCATTTAGCACCAAATTTTTAATTTTTGCATGTGTTTAAAGATGAAAAAACACCCCACAGTTTGCTACACAATTTCTTCTGAACAGAGAAATGCCCCATATGTAGTTGTAAACTGCTGTATGGGAAAATGGTGGGGCTCAGAATGGAAAGAGCACTAGTTGGCTTTTGGAGGGCAGATGTGGCTGGAATAGTTTTCAGGTGCCATGTCGCATCTGCAGAGCCCCTAAAGTACCCCTCAAAAGTTTTGTAGGAGCAATTTTAGGGTCTCTGCAAATGTGATATGGCATCCAAAAACCAACTCTCTAAATACACACGTGGACAAAATTGTTGGTACCCCTCGTTTAATGAAAGAAAAACCCACAATGGTCACAGAAATAACTTGAATCTGACAAAAGTAATAATATATAAAAATTCTATGAAAACAAATGAAAGGCAGACGTTGCTTTTCAACCATGCTTCAACAGAATTTTTAAAAAAAGAAAACTCATGAAACAGGCCTGGACAGAAATGATGGTACCCTTAACTTAATATTTTGTTGCACAACCTTTTGAGGAAATCACTGCAATCAAAAGATTCCTGTAACTGTCAATGAGACTTCTGCACCTCTCAACAGGTATTTTGGCCCACTCCTCATGAGCAAACTGCTCCAGTTGTCTCGGGTTTGAAGGGTGCCTTTTCCAGATGACATGTTTCAGCTCCTTCCAAAGATGCTCCATAGGATTTAGGTCACGGCTCATATAAGGCCACTTCATAATAGTCCAGTGTTTTCCTCTTAGCCAGTCTTGGGTGTTTTTAGCTCTGTGTTTTGGGTCATTATCCTGTTGCAAAACCCATGACCTGCGACTGAGACCAAGATTTCTGACACTGGGCAGCACATTTCTCTCTAGAATCCCTTGATCGTCTTGAGATTTCATTGTACTCTGCACAGATTCAAAACACCCTGTGCCAGATGCAGTAAAGCAGCCCCAGAACATAACAGAGCCTCCTCCATGTTTCACAGTAGGGACAGTGTTCTTTTCAAGATATGCATTTTTTCCCATCTGTGAACGTAGAGTTGATGTGCCTTGCCAAAACTTTACATTTTTGTCTCATCTGTCTATAGGACATTCTCCCAGAAGCTTTGTGGCTTGTCAACATGTAGTTTGGCAAATTACTTTTGCCAGGTTCAAGTTATTTCTGTGACCATTCTTTAAACGAGGGGTACCAAAAATTTTGTCCACGTGTGTATGTGCTCCAAAAGCACATAGCGATCCTTCACATCTGCGCCCTGTTGTGTACCCAAACGTTAGTTTATGCCCACATGTATGACACAGTTGTACCCAGGATAACATACTTAATAATGTCATATGTGGGTATAAACTGCAGAAGGAAAGAGTGCTATTTTGGTTTTTGGAGTACAGTTTGGGTTTTGGACGTAATGCCAATTTTGTGGAGTCCCTGAATTGCCAGTAAAATGGAATCCGCAGACATGTGACCCTATTTTGGAAACTACACCACTGAAGGGATTTATCAAGCGATGCAGTGAGCATTTTTAACCCTTGAGTGTCGTATTCAATTTCCAGAAATTTCAATTTGATAATGAAAAGTGAAAAATTAAATTTTTCCATAGATACGCCATTTCATTGCCTGATATGTTGTGCCCAGCTTATGTCAGCACTCCAAAACACACACTCCAAGACACACACTCCAAAAACTATTAAGCGGGTATCCCAGGCACAACAGCTTTTGGAGCACTTATCTCTGATACAAGCCAGGCACAACATATTACGCACTGAAATTACATATTCCTGGAAAAATTGTCATTTTCACCTTTCACAATCAGCTGTGTATTCATTTATGGATAATAAATTATAGCAACACTTGGGGTAAAAATGCTCACTGTACCCCTGGATAAGTTCCCACAGGGGTGTAGTTTCCAAAATGGGATGACATTATTATTACTGTTTATTTATATAGCACCATTAATTCCATGGTGCTTTACATTTGAGGGTTAACATACGGTACAAAAGATATACAAAACAAATAATACTAACAGTGACCAACTGGCACAGTGGGATAGAGCGCCCTGCCCGCAAGGTCTTAAAATCTGTGAGGGAAGAGAGATAGAGACAGAAAGTGGGGGTAGAGGCTGTTCAGGTGGTGGTGTGGAGACAGTAGTGTTATTGGAGGTTGTAGGCCTTCCTGAATAGGTGAGTTTTCAGGGCCTTCTCGAAGTTTGTGATTGTGGGGGTCAGACTTATGTGTCTTGGTAATGAGTTCCAGAGTATGGGGGATGCACGGGAGAAGTCTTGGAGACGATTGTGTGAAGAGCGGATAAAAGCAGAGCGGAGTAGGAGGTCTTTGGAGGATCAGAGGTTATGTGCAGGCAGGTAGCGGGAGATTAGGTCGGAAATACAGTGGGGAAAAAAAGTATTTAGTCAGCCACCAATTGTGCAAGTTCTCACACTTAAAAAGATGAGAGAGGCCTGTAATTGACGTCATAGTTAGACCTCAACTATCTATGAGAGACAAAATGAGAAAACATATCTAGAAAATCACATTGTCTGATTTTGAAAGAATTTGCAAATGGTGGAAAATAAGTATTTGGTCACCTACAAAACAAGCAAGATTTCTGGCTCACAGACCTGTAACTTCTTCTTCACGGGGAGACCTAGTGAATGACCTGCAGAAAGCTGGGACAAACGTAACAAAGGCTATGGTCAGTAACACACTACGCCGCCAGGGACTCAGATCCTGCAGTGCCAGACGTGTTCTCCTGCTTAAGCCAGGACATATCCGGGCCCGTCTGAAGTTTGCTAGAGAGCATTTAGATGTTCCAGAAGAGTATTGGGAGAATGCCATATGGTCAGATGAAACCAAAGTAGAACTGTTTGGTAGAAACACAACTTGTGTTTGGAGGAGAGTGAATGCGGAGTTGCATCCAAAGAACATCATACCTACTGTGAAGCATGGGGGTGGCAACATCATGCTTTGGGGCTGTTTCTCTGCAAAGGGACCTGGATGACTCATCCGTGTACATGAAAGAATGAATGGGGCCATGTATCGTGAGAATTTGAGTACAAACCTCCTTCCATCAGCAAGGGCATTGAAAATGAAACGTGGCTGTGTCTTTCAGCATGACAATGATCCCAAGCGCACTGCCAGGGCAACGAAGGAGTGGCTTCGTAAGAAGCATTTCAAGGTCCTGGAGTGGCCTAGCCAGTCTGCAGCTCCCAACCCCATAGAAAACCTTTGGAGGGAGTTGAAAGTCCATGTTGCCCAGCGACAGGCCCAAAACATCACTGCTCTAGAGGAGATCTGCATGGAGGAATGAGCCAACATACCAGCAACAGTGTGTGCCAACCTTGTGAAGAGTTACAGAAAACGTTTGACCTCTGTCATTGCCAACAAAGGATATATAACAAAGTATTGAGATGAACTTTTGTTATTGACCAAATACTTATTTTCCACCATAATTTGCAAATAAATTCTTAAAAAAAAAAATCAGACAATGTGATTTTCTGGATTTGTTTTCTCATGGTGTCTCTCATAGTTGAGGTCTACCTATGATGTCAATTACAGGCCGGCCTCATCTTTTTAAGTGGGAGAACTTGCACAATTGGTGGCTGACTAAATACTTTTTTTCCACACTATGTCCTTTTGATCACTTTTTCTAGCTTATTTTGTAAGGTGAGATGGCGAAAAATCATTACTTTTGGAGTTTTTTTTTGTTTTATTTTCCCTAACAATCACCGTGTACATTAAGTATTGTTCCAGTTTTATTGAACAGGTTGTTACAGATGTGTCAGTGCCAAATATGTATTGTTTTTATTCATTTTTAGGTTTTTTTTTTCATATAATTCATTCTTTATTAAATTTTTTCACACATTTTAATTATTTATATTACACTTTTTTTTTTTTCTTTTTTTTTTTAACTTTTTCATGTGTCCCATTAAGACACCTGAAACAGTGATGCAGTCTATAGAGGAAGTCAGCTTATGCAGAGGTATAGGATGACTTCACTTGGCGGTAGGATCATCCAGGTACTGGGGGCTCCCGGGAGCCTGGGGTCACTGACCAGACCCTGGGCTGCAGAAGATACATGTCGGCACCCCCTGAGGCGAGATTGGGGGGGACATTTAGCATGGCGGAACCCCTTGTATGCCGCGGTCATGTTTGACTGCGACATCCAAGGGGTTAAAACCCCCGATCAGAGGGGTAATCTATGAAAATTGTGTTAGTCAAACAAATTTTTCGGATGGCTCCTCTCTTAGCTTCCTTCACCCTGTTACTGGTGTTTCAGAGAGAAAAAGACTGTGTTAGAGATCAGCTTAAAAAAGATACAGTTAAAGATACATTTCATATACATACACACAGACATACGTTAATTTACAAAGTATATACTTTGTATTCCCTGTGCCACATATATATATTATATTTATAGTAGGCAGCTAGGTATAGTAGGTTAACTGATAATAAGTTAGCTAATTAGTTAATTATTAATACAGTACTTATTTAGGGCAAAAATTTATTTTTAATTTGACAATTTTTTTTTTTTTTTTTTTATTTGATCTGTGGTGCAGTTTTACCAGTAACTCTAGGTCCCCCATTCTGCTTAAATGGCAAGCAGGACTTTTATCTCCGCCGATTTCAGTATAAAATTGGGAAAAGCAGGTGGACCCCATTGTAGTCTATGGGGTCCTCGGGTAACTGCTTTTTAAGCGGATAGGGTTTCTTTTTCTCAGGTTTCCAAGCAGACCCGAAGAATGGAAACCCGATCGCTAGTGTGAACCTAGCATAAATTACACAATTGATTAAATGTGGACATACAGTGGGGAAAAAAAATATTTAGTCAACCACCAATTGTGCAAGTTCTCCCACTTAAAAAGATGAGAGGCCTGTAATTGATATCTGAGGTAGACCTCAACTATGAGAGAAAAAAAAAAAAAAAAAAGAGAGAAAACAAATCCAGAAAATCACATTGTCTGATTTTTAAAGAATTTGCAAATTATGGTGGAAAATAAGTATTTGGTCAATAACAAAAGTACATCTCAATACTTTGTTATAATTCCTTTGTTGGCAATGACAGAGGTCAAATGTTTTCTGTAAGTCTTCACAAGGTTGGCACACACTGTTGCTGGTATGTTGGCCCATTCCTCCATGCAGATCTCCTCTAGAGCAGTGATGTTTTGGGCCTGTCGCTGGGCAACACGGACTTTCAACTCCCTCCAAAGGTTTTCTATGGGGTTGGGATCTGCAGACTGGCTAGGCCACTCCAGGACCTTGAAATGCTTCTTACGAAGCCACTCCATGCCCTGGCGGTGTGCTTGGGATCATTGTCATGATGAAAGACACAGCCACGTTTCATTTTCAATGCCCTTGCTGATGGAAGGAGGTTTGCACTAAAAATCTCACAATACATGGCCCCATTCATTCTGTCATGTACACAGATCAGTCGTCCTGGTCCCTTTGCAGAGAAATACCATGCTTCACAGTAGGTATGGTGTTCTTTGGATGCAACTCAGCATTCACTCTCCTCCAAACACGACGAGTTGTGTTTCTACCAAACAGTTCTAATTTGGTTTCATCTGACCATATGACATTCTCCCAATGCTCTTCTGGAACATCCAAATGCTCTCTAGCAAACTTCAGACGGGCTTGGATATGTTCTGGCTTAAGCCAGGGGGACATGTCGGGCACTGCAGGATCTGAGTCCCTGGCAGCATAGTGTGTTACTGACGGTAGCCTTTGTCACGTTAGTCCCAGCTTTCTGCAGGTCATTCACTAGGTCCCCGTGTGGTTATGGGATTTTTGCTCACCGTTCTTGCGATCATTTTGACTCCACGGGGTGAGATATTGCGTGGAGCCCCTGATTGAGGGAGATTATCAGTGGTCTTGTATGTCTTCAATTTTCTAATTATTGCTCCCACAGTTGATTTCTTCACACCAAGCTGCTTGCCTATTGCAGATCCAGTCTTCCCAGCCTGGTGCATATCTACAATTTTGTTTCTGGTGTCCTTCCACAGCTTTTTGGTCTTCACCATAGTGGAGATTGGAGTGTGACTGTTTGAGGTTGTGGACAGATGTCTTTTATACTGATAACAATTTCAAACAGGTGCCATTACTACAGGTAATGAGTGGAGGACAGAGGTGCCTCTTAAAGAAGTTATAGGTCTGTGAGAGCCAGAAATCTTGCTTGTTTGTAGGCGACCAAATACTTATTTTCCACCATAATTTTCAAATAAATTCTAAAAAAAAAAAAAAAAAAAAAAAAAAATCAGACAATGATTTTCTAGATATGTTTTCTCATTTTGTCTCTCATAGTTGAGGTCTACCTATGATGTCAATTACAGGCCTCTCATCTTTAAGTGGGAGAACTTGCACCATTGGTGGCTGACTAAATACTTTTTTCCCCACTGTACGCAAAATACAGAAAAATCAATCCCCATTAATTGTGAACGTGTGTGTGTATATATCATATATATACACACACACAGTGTGAGAAAGTGAAGGGTGTGGTTTGGGAGAACAGGTATTTTCCAGCCAGGCAGTTAAAGGGAGGGAGGTCTGGTGACTCATTTAGGCTTAATATAGGTTGTGTGTTAGAACTAGGAGGTGTGGCACTACAGTGAGGAAAAGTGACCTGTGTATCTGAACCTGCATCAAGGTAACTCTGTGCCACCCATTTGAAGTAACCAGAGCGAGAGTCTGGCAGCCAGACTCCTGTATAGGTAGGGTCTGTTTTCTGTATTAGTTAGTTCTCAGCCGAGAAGAGTTTTGTTTTTTGTTGTTGTTTTCTGTTCATGTCTTTGTAAAGGCAACCTGTTTATGCACCAAGTGAATAAACACCAAACTTGAGTGTGATCCAGTGTCTGTGTCCCTGTTTCCTGCACTGCTACCAAGCATCTACCTGAGCGGCTCCCCACAATACATACAGTCATATGAAAAAGTTTGGGCACCCCTATTAATCTTAATCATTTTTAGTTCTAAATATTTGGGTGTTTGCAACAGCCATTTCAATTTGATATAGCTAATAACTGATGGACACAGTAATATTTCAGGATTGAAATGAGGTTTATTGTACTAACAGAAAATGTGCAATATGCATTAAACCAAAATTTGACCGGTGCAAAAGTATGGGCACCTCAACAGAAAAGTGACATTAATATTTAGTAGATCCTCCTTTTGCAAAAATAACAGCCTCTAGTCGCTTCCTGTAGCTTTTAATCAGTTCCTGGATCCTGGATGAAGGTATTTTTGACCATTCCTCTTTACAAAACAATTCCAGTTCAGTTAAGTTTGATGGTCGCCGAGCATGGACAGCCCGCTTCAAATTATCCCACAGATGTTCAATGATATTCAGGTCTGGGGACTGGGATGGCCATTCCAGAACATTGTAATTGTTCCTCTGCATAAATGCCTGAGTAGATTTGGAGCTGTGTTTTGGATCATTGTCTTGCTGAAATATCCATCCCCGGCGTAACTTCAAATTCGTCACTGATTCTTGTACATTATTCTCAAGAATCTGCTGATACTGAGTTGAATCCATGCGACCCTCAACTTTAACAAGATTCCCGGTGCCGGCATTGGCCACACAGCCCCAAAGCATGATGGAACCTCCACCAAATTTTACAGTGGGTAGCAAGTGTTTTTCTTGGAATGCTGTGTTTTTTGGACGCCATGCATAACGCCTTTTTGTATGACCAAACAACTCAATCTTTGTTTCATCAGTCCACAGGACCTTCTTCCAAAATGAAGCTGGCTTGTCCAAATGTGCTTTTGCATACCTCAGGCGACTCTGTTTGTGGCGTGCTTTCAGAAACGGCTTCTTTCGCATCACTCTCCCATACAGCTTCTCCTTGTGCAAAGTGTGCTGTATTGTTGACCGATGCACAGTGACACAATCTGCAGCAAGATGATGCTGCAGCTCTTTGGAGGTGGTCAGTGGATTGTCCTTGACTGTTCTCCCCATTCTTCTTCTCTGCCTTTGATATTTTTCTTGGCCTGCCACTTCTGGGCTTAACAAGAACTGTCCCTGTGGTCTTCCATTTCCTTACTATGTTCCTCACAGTGGAAACTGACAGGTTAAATCTCTGAGACAACTTTTTGTATCCTTCCCCTGAACAACTATGTTGAACAATCTTTGTTTTCAGATCATTTGAGAGTTGTTTTGAGGAGCCCATGATGCCACTCTTCAGAGGAGATTCAAATAGGAGAACAACTTGCAATTGGCCACCTTAAATACCTTTTCTCATGATTGGATACACCTGGCTATGAAGTTCAAAGCTCAGTGAGGTTACAAAACCTATTTTGTGCTTCAGGAAGTCAGTAAAAAGTAGTTAGGAGTATTCAAATCAATAAAATGATAAGGGTACCCAAATTTTTGCACTGGTCAAATTTTGGTTTAATGCATATTGCACATTTTCTGTTAGTACAATAAACCTCATTTCAATCCTGAAATATTACTGTGTCCATCAGTTATTAGATATATCAAATTGAAATGGCTGTTGCAAACACCCAAATATTTAGAACTAAAAATGATTAAGATTAATAGGGGTGCCCAAACTTTTTCATATGACTGTACATATAATTTATATAGTGCACTTTACAAATCAGAGAGTCCATGACCAGACGATACTTGAAATTACAATGTGACAAAGAATTAACATATATCAAAGAATAGGAGTGAGGGTCCTGCTCACGAGAGCTTACAATCTATGAGGAAATAGGTAAGAGGGCTTGTTTGTTACAATGGTCTAGACATCCTTCAATTATTATTATTATTGTTTATTTATATAGCCCCATTAAATCCATGGTGCTTTACATTTGGTGAATATGAGGTCGAGCGTATGCCCCTTTGCGTGGGTGGCACAGGAGTACCATTGAGAAAGACCAAAGTAGGCAGTGAGGGACAGGAGACTGGAAGCGGGGGAGTGGTTTGTGTTAATGGGGATGTTGAAATCACCCATGATGATGGTGGGGGTGTCTGTGGATAGGAAGTGCATTAGCCAGGTGGTGAAGTGGTCGATAAAGGCAGCGGTAGGTCCAGGCGGTCGATATATGACGGCCAGTTGGAGGGCGAGTAAATGCGAACAGAGTGCACTTTATAGTTAGAGCAGGTATTGGTTGGATTGGGGCAAAGGCGCAATCGTCAGACAGGGTATGCCTACGCCACCGCCAGGTTTATTGTTGGGGCGGGAAGTGTGCGAGAATTACAGACCTCCATAGGAGAGGACAGCAGGGGAGGTGGTGTCTGAGGTTGTTATCCACGTTTCTGTGATACCAAGAAATGATAATTTATGAGAAATGAAGAGGTCGTGGATGTAGTCAAGTTTGTTGCATACAGAGTGAGAGTTCCATAGTGCACCGGGGAGGGGCAGGAGCGGGTAAGATAGGTGTAAGATTTAGGGGGATGCGTGCGCTGATGCCGGTTGTGCAGAAAGATCTGACAAATAAGGTCATATAACTGAAGCCGAATGAGCCTGTCATCAGCCGATATCTGTGAATATACAAATACTAAGTGCATGGAGTTTGAAGCCGTCGTAGTTTGGTGTTATTCTGATCCGGGGTAGAGTATGCCAGAGCACCGGTTCGGATTGAGAAAAGTCTTGGAGACAGGAGTGGGATGTTCGGATAAAAGTCTAAGGTCATTGGCAGAATGGAGAGGATGGTTAGGGTAATAGACAGTGACGAGGGAGGAGATGTAGGGAAGTGCAGTGCTATATAGGTGAGTGTGATAATTTTATATTGTATTCTGTGTTGGATAGGCAACCAGTGTAGAAATTGGCACAAGGTAGATGCATCTATTTACTGGTTTGACAGAAAGACAAGTCTGACGGCTGCATTCAAGACAGATTGTAGAGGGGAGAGTTCAGTAATTGGAAGACCAATGCAGAGCATTGCAGTAGTCAAGACAAGAGTGAATCAGAGCAACAATGAGGTTTTTTAAGGTTTCCACAGTGAGAAAAGGGCGGATTCTGGAGAAGTTTTTGATGTGTAGTGGACAAGTGTGTGCAAGTGTCTGAATATGTGGGGTGAAGGTGAGATCAGAGTCAAATACAACCCCAAGACAGCGGGCATATTGCTTCGATGTAATAGTAAGACCACAGTCAGAAATTAAGATAAGGTTAGGTCAGTTAGTAGATGGAGGGAACAAAGAAGTTCAGTTTTAGAAAGATTCAATTTCAGATAAAGAAAAAACATGATATTCGAGAAAGCAGAGATTCTGTCACTGGTGTTCTACAGAACTACATATCTACAGTAGTGCAGGGGTGAGGTATATATAAGCTGGGTGTCATTGGCATAAAGGTGGTAGTGAAAGCCAAATCGGCGAATGGTTTGTCCAATAGGGGCTGTATAGAGCTAGAAGAAGAGGGGGCCTAGGGCTGAGCCCTGAGGAACCCCAACAGCAAGGGAAATAGAAGGAATAGCACCGATAAATGATACACTAAAATAAGCAGTGAGAAAGATGGGAAGAAAACCAAGAGAAAGCAGTGTCCCTGAGGCCAATAGAGTTTAGCACAGTGAGGAGGAGTTGATAGTCTATAGTATCAAATGCTGCTGAGACATCCAGAAAAATAAGTAGTGAATAGTTCCCTTTAGATTTAGCTGTCAGGAAATCATTGGAGACTTTGTAAGTGCCATTTCTGTAGAATGTAGTACATGAAATCCTGATTGTAAAGGGTCCAGAACAGAGTTAGCAGAGAGATACTGGATAGACCAAGCAATTCAGGAGCTTAGAGATGAAGGGGAGGTTATAAACGAGTCCATGGTTAACAGATGAGTCAAGGGAGGGTTTTTTTCAGTAGTGGGGATTTGACAGCATATTTGAAGGATGAGGGAAAAGTTCCAGAAGAAAGAGAGGCTAAAAATTTTAATAAGGTGAGTTGTAAAACAGGGGACAGAGACTGGAGGAGGAGTGATGGGATAGGGTCGCCTGTGCAAATAGTAGGGCAAGAAGAAGAAAGGAGCTGGGAGACTTCTTCTGTTACTAGGTCAAAGAATGAGAGTTCACAAGGAGGGATGGGTACTGATACTGACTGGAGATTGGGTTATTTCCTGATTGAGGTTGTCAGTTTTATCTTTAACCTCTTTGGAATCTAGCTCAAAAGAACCTTAAGGACCAGGCCTCATTTTTCAAATCTGACATCTCACTTTATGTGGTAATAACTTTGAGATGCTTTAAGTTATCAAAGTGATTCTGAGATTGTTTTCTTGACACATTGTACTTTGTATTGGGGTAAATTCTGGTCGATATGTTTTGACTTTGATTATGAAAAAATAGGAAGCTTGGTGAAAATTTGGAAAAAAAAAAAAAATGCAGTTTTTAAACTTTGGAATTGCATGCCTTTGATATAGAAAGTCCTACTACCCAAATTACATCTTAAATATAATTTACCATATCTCTGCTTTATGTTGCAATCAAACTTTAATCACCCTTTCATTTTTTTCAGGTTTTATAAGGCTTACAAGTCAAGCAGTAATTTTCCAAGTTTTCAAGAATATTTCCAAAGCACATTTTTCAAAGGACCAGTTCAGTTCTGAAGGGGCCTTGAAAGGCCTCTGTAATAGAAACCTCATTCTCAAAACTGAACTCCTAAAAGAATTCAAAACAGCATTTAGGCTAAGGCCCACATTTTTCCCGCAGCATTTTTCACAGAAAATCCTCAGTTTTCCTTATTTTTCCTCAGCGTTTACGCCATGTGGGACACCAGCCTTAGGAAGTTTCTTAACCCTTTCAGCGTATCACAGCAACTTAGTCTGCAGCTACTGCTCAGCCATGATGTGAAGGAGACATCCGCAGCTTCCTGCGGTAGGCGGGCAAGTAGTAATGAGGAGAGTAGCGTGGGAGCTGGTGTTGAAGAGGACATCAGTGACCTGCAGACAGTAGTGGATGATGATGTAGCCGATCGTAATTGGGAACTGGGTGACGAAGGGGCCTCATCGTCATCAGAAGAGGGTTACAGCTTGCGCATGAGGCAGCGGGGGAGTTAGCAGGGTGGCAGCAGAGTGAGGTCGGGAGCTAAATGTGCCAGGGGTAGACCACCCACTTCGCAGCAACCTACCTGCCTGGAAAGCAGTGGTGCAGGAGTTCACGGAGGCAGTGGCGGTAGCAGTCAGTTATTGCAGAGTGTTGGGGGTAAAAAAAAAAAAAAAAAAAAAAAAAAAAACCACCTACTCGGCGGTGTGGCAGTTTTTTGTAAAGCCGCCGGGGGAGGTGAACATGGCCATATGTTCAATCTGTGAGCAGAAGGTGAAGCGTGGCCAGGGTGCCAATGTTGGCACTACAGCCCTGCACCAACATATGCAGTATCACCATAAAGTGGCCTTGGAGAGCCGTGGCTCCAATGTGGTGATCCAGCCTGCTGCAACAACCGCTGCAGCACCCAATGGCACGCACTCATTTCAGGTAGTCAAGGCTCCACCACCTCAGCTGAAGGAAGCTGTGTGTCCTTCCCATCATCTGCTGGTCAAGATGCTCCTGCTCCTCGTCAGTTATTGCGTCAGCAATCCATCACAGAATCTATATCTAAGAGACAACAGTATGCATGCAATCATCTGACGGTGCAGAACCTGAACGTGCTCCTATCCAAGTTGCTGGTGCTGCAGTCACTCCCTTTCCACTTGGTGTACTCTGCACCTTTCAGAGAACTGAAGGCTTGCGCCGAGCCGAGGTGGAGAGTCCCAAGCCGTCATTTCTTTGCCAAGAAGGCAGTTACAGCCCTGCACAAATGTAGACGAGAAGGTGGGCCAGTCCTTGAGCCTCTCGGTGTCTGCCAGAGTGCACGGCCGCACCGATGTGTGGAGCTGTAACTACGGTCAAGGACAATATATGTCATTTACGGCCCACTGGGTTAATGTGGAGCCTGCCCAGACACACCAGCAACTTGGAAGGTGATGCAGCTTCTGCATCCATGTTCTCACGCCGTTGGTCCTGCAACAATGTCCACCTCATCCTCCATTGTCTCCACAGCCTCCATTGCAAGGACAATTCACAGGGCTCCTCCAGCATACCACATGTGCAGGGCACAGCGGTGTCACGCTGTTCTACACCTCGTTTGCCTGGACGAACAAAATCACACAGGGGAAGAACTGTTCCGTGTCCTCAATCAAGAAATCGAATCCTGGCTTTCTCCAAGAGAACTTAAAATTGGAACAGTGGTGACCGACAACGGGAAGAACATGGTGTCGGTGCTGCGTTAAGGAGGGCTGAGCCTTGCGCCCTGCATGGCGCACGTGTTTAATCTGGTTGTCAAGTGTTTCCATAAGCGTTCCACCCATCTGCAAGACATCCTAAAAATGTCAAGGAAACTTTGCATGCACTTCAGCCACTCGTACAACACGAAGCACACCCTCCTTGCGCTGCAGTGGAAGAACGGCCTCCCACAACATAGGCTGATATGCGATGTTTCCACCCGTTGGAATTCAACCCTCTATATGTTGGATCGACTATATGAACAGAGAAAAACCATAAACGATTTCTTGATGATCCAAGCGGACAGAGATACTCCCCTGTGTAACTTTGTTAGCCAGTGTCAGCTCATGCGTAACACCGGCCGTTTGCTAGTTCCCTTTGAGGAGGCCACTTTGTTAGTCAGTCCCAATTCGGCAGAGGGATGACTACTGGCTGTCCACCATGTTAGACCCTTGCTACCAGGGAAGGTTTTTTTTTTTTTTTTTTTTTTTTTTTTTTTTACACCTGCTGAGAGGGAGGACAAACTGAACTACTATGGAGACATGCTATGTAGCAAGTTGGCCGCTGCCTATCCTTTCGCATGTCCGACCGGGGGGGCCCTGAGCGCTCAACTTGCACTGGATGGCAGCTGTTGGAGGTAGAAGGAGTAGTATCGGCTCCATCAGCAGCAGCCTGAGTCGCTAATGAGCAGCTTTCTTCAGCCGCATAGTGAAGAAGCTGCTCATCAGCAGCTAGACACAGAGCAGAAGTTGAACCAGCAAGTGGTGGCATACTTAGAGTGCACCCTGCCACCCGTCATCGAAGATCCGCTGGACTATTGGGCAGCCAAACTGAATTTGTAGCCGCTACTGACCGAGTTTGACCTGGAAAAGCTGTCTTGCCCAGCCAGTAGTGGGGCATCAGTTCGGGTGTTTAGTGCGACGGGGGACATAGTTACCCCAAGGAGAACTTACCTGTCCACCGAAAATTTGGAGAGACTGACCTTTGTGAAGATGAATCAGGCGTGGATCAGCCAGGATTTCCATCCACCAATGCCTGATGCAGCAGATTAAATGATCCAAGCTGCCTCAACACACTCTGCCACTGGGTGACTGTATGGCCTCCTCGCGCTGCTGCCACCTCCTCACTCTGCCACTGGTTCACTGTAAGGCTGTTGCTACCTACACATTATATCACCTTGCCACTCTGTGGCCTACTCACGCTGCTGCCACCTCCATGCTCTGCTACTGCGTGACTGTATGGCCTCCTCACGCTGCCACTGGGTTACTGTATGTCGTCCTCATGCTGCAGTCACTGAATGCCCTACTCATGCCGCAACCAATGGGTCACTGTATGGCCTCCCCATTCCGCTGCCACTGGGTCACTGTATGGCCTCCTCACACCGCTGCCACTGGGTCACTGAACACCCTCATGCTGCAGCCACTGGGTCACTGTATGCCCTCTTCATGCTGCAGCCACTGGGTCACTGTATGCCCACCTCATGCCGCAGCCACTGGGTCACTGAATGCCCTCCTCATGCCGCAACCACTGGGTCACTGAATGCCCTCCTCATGCCGCAACCACTGGGTCACTGTATGGCCTCCTCATGCCGCAACTACTGGGTCACTGTATGGCCTTCTCATACCGCTGCCACTGGGTCACTGTATGGCCTTATCATGCCGCAACCACTGGGTCATTGTATGCCCTCCTAATGCTGCAGCCACTGGGTCACTGTATGCCCTCCTCATGCCGCAACCACTGGGTTACTGTATGTCCTCATGCTGTAGACACTGGGTCACTGTATGCCCTCCCCATACCGCTGACATTGGGTCACTGTATGGCCTTCTCATGTTGCTGCCACTGGGTCACTGTGTGTCCTCCTCATGCTGCAGTCACTGGGTCACTGAATGCCCTCCTCATGCCACAAACACTGGGTCACTGTATGGCCTCCTCATGTTGCTGCCACTTGGTTACTGTGTGGCCTCCTCATACCACTGCCACTGGGTAACTGTATGGTCTCCTCATGCCGCTGCCATTGGGTCACTGTATGGCCTCCTTATGCCACTGCCAATGGGTCACTGTATGGCCTCCTCATGCTGCAGCCATTAAACCCTTTTGAAAATTAAAAATTTGGGTTTAACCATCAGTACTGGGCATATTTCTGGTCTAGGACCAGGCAAATTTTTGGGTTATGTGCGGTTTTGAGGGCTGTAAAATTTTTATCATTTGCGTTCAACTAATTTTTGTGTCTTTCTTCGGTGACAAAGGGCTTTATTTTTATGTTTTTATTTTTGCATGTGTTTTAATTTTTTTATATCTGGGAAAATATAAACAAAAGAGGAGGGAAAATATGTCTGTTTTTCACTTCATTTTTTTTTTTTTATTTAATAACACAAAGTGCTACCAAAACATTTTTTAAAAATCGTTTTTGCTCTCCGTTACGGTAATTTTTATTTTGTATGGTGTCGTCGGGGGTGGGGCTATAATATTTAATAAGGGCATGTTATTCATATGTTATTTTATTTATTTAATTTACATTTTCTTTTCTTTAATTTTCTATTCATTTATTTATTTATTTTTATTTTTTTACATTGTGTCCCTATGAGGTCATAATAGACCTTATCAGTTTTTTTTTTTTTTTTTTTTGGGGGGGGGGGGGGAGGCTGATTTCCCCTGTAACTGGGGCTGGTACATTTAGCCCTAGTTGCAGGAGGAATACAGCCTTCTGCCCGTTACTATAGAGCTGATCTGGGTCCTGTAGGACTCAGCAGCTCTAACAGTCTCTGTTCCCAGCAGATCACGTGACTGCTGGGTCAGAGGGGAGCCTCTGATCCGGCATACACAGCGATCGGGAAGGTAATAAACCTTCCCTGCCTTCTCTCTAGGACCCCCGGCTGAAGTTACAGCCGGCTCCCCGTTTCAGCAGCTGCACGATTTCACTTGGACATGCCCGTATGTCCTTGCAGAACAAGGCAACCACCTTCCGGATGTATATACCCAATAGCCCGTCCTGAAGTGGTTAAAGCTGCATTTTATTTGAAGAAAAAGGAATTTTTAATTTTCATGTCCAAATGGTAATAAATTTTGTAAGACAGTTGTGGGGTCAAATGCTCACTATAACACTTGATAAATTTCTTGAGTCATGGGGACTTCCAACATGTATGCCCGCATTTTGCAGAAGCCCTCCCAAAACCACAGATCTACACTGACCCCCGAGGGCCACCTACTGGACGGGACTGTGGACTGCTGAGACCCTCCTGATTCAGGAGAGAGGGCACCGATTCTTGAAACTCTGGAGTCCTAGGAGTTATAGGCCCCACAACAACAAGACCTGCACTCAACTAGACTGTGGACGCCATTACAGCAAGTGCCGAGCGGCTGCCTGGCCCTAGAGTACTTCTCATACATGAAGTCCCCGTTGTTTTTGGCCCCATCAATGGCGGAATCCTGCCTCATACAGTACAAAAGTTTGGACACACCTTCTCATTCCAAGAGTTTTCTGTATTTTCATGACTATAAAAATTGTAGATTCGCACTGAAGGCATCAAAACTATGAATTAACACATGTGGAAATATATAGTTAACAAAAAAGTGTGAAACAACAGAAAATATGTCTTATATTCTAGGTGCTTCAAAGTAGCCACCTTTTGCTTTGATTACTGCTTTGCACACTCTTGGCATTCTCTTGATGAGCTTCAAGAGGTAGTCGCCTGAAATGGTTTTCACTTCACAGGTTGCCCTGTCAGGTTTAATAAGTGGCATTTCTTGCCTTATAAATGGGGTTGGGACCATCAGTTGTGTTGTTCAGAAGTCAGGTGGATACACAGCTGATAGTCCTACTGAATGGAGTGTTAGAATTTGTATTATGGCAAGAAAAAAGCAGCTAAGTAAAGAAAAACGAGTGGCCATCATTACTTTAAGAAATGAAGGTCAGTCAGTCCGAAAAATTGGGAAAACTTTCAAAGTGTCCCCAAGTGCAGCGGCCAAAACCATCAAGCGCTACAAAGAAACCGGCTCACATGAGGACCGCCCCAGGAAAGGAAGACCAAGAGTCACCTCCGCTGCAGAGGATAACTTCATCCGAGTCACCAGCCTCAGAAATCGCAGGTTAACAGCAGCTCAGATTAGAGACCAGGTCAATGACACACAGAGTTCTAGCAGCAGACACATCTCTACAACAACTGTTAAGAGGAGACTGTGTGCAGCAGGCCTTCATGGTAAAATAGCTGCTAAGAAACCACTGTTAAGGACAGGCAACAAGCAGAAGAGACTTGTTTGGACTAAAGAACACAAGGAATGGACATTAGACCTGTGGAAATATGTGCTTTGGTCTGATGAGTCCAAATTTGAGATCTTTGCTTCCAACCACCGTGTCTTTGTCCGACGCAGAAAAGGTGAACGAATGGACTCTACATGCCTGGTTCCCACCGTGAAGCATGGAGGAGGAGGTGTGATGGTGTGGGGGTGCTTTGCTGGTGACACTGTTGGGGATTTATTAAAAATTGAAGGACTACTGAACCAGCATGGTTACCACAGCATCTTGCAGCGGCATGCTATTCCATCCGGTTTGCGTTTAGTTGGACCATCATTTATTTTTCAACAGGACAATGACCCCAAACACACCTCCAGACTGTGTAAGGACTATTTGACCAAGAAGGAGAGTGATAGGGTGCTACGCCAGATGACCTGGCCTCCACAGTCACCAGACCTGAACCCAATCGAGATGGTTTGGGGTGAGCTGGACCGCAGAGTGAAGGCAAAAGGGCCAACAAGTGCTAAGCATCTCTGGGAACTCCTTCAAGACTTTTGGAAGACCATTTCAGGTGACTACCTCTTGAAGCTCATCAAGAGAATGCCAAGAGTGTGCAAAGCAGTAATCAAAGCAAAAGGTGGCTACTTTGAAGAACCTAGAATATAAGACATATTTTCAGTTTCACGCTTTTTTGTTAACTATATATTTCCATATGTGTTAATTCATAGTTTTGATGCCTTCAGTGTGAATCTACAATTTTTATAGTCATGAAAATACAGAAAACTCTTGGAATGAGAAGGTGTGTCCAAACTTTTGGTCTGTACTGTACAGTTGAATGAAAAACATACCCTGAAAAGGAGAAGCAGCCGAAGTGCAGCAGGAGACCATCTTACCCACATGCAGGAACTGGGAATCAAAGAGAGGAGCCATAACATCAGCCCACTCCCATAGGATAGGAACAGGATAGGATAGAAACAGCAGTCCCATGGAACATCAGATAAGTGGGACTGTCAGACCCTCCCTGAAAACCATCCTCACCACCCATATCTGTTAACCTGACTTTTCTTTTGTGGCACAACCTATACTGGCCCTCTTCTACCCCACCCCCTCAGTGACTTACCTTGCCGCAAAGAAAGCAACATCTCTATGATCTTCCATTGCTTTACAATAGAACAGCCTTTCAGTACATAGTGCTTTGCTGCCACCTATTGGAAATTACACTCCTTTCTATCTTTAATTGGCAATACTATTCAATATTGAGTCGAGTATAACTTAACGCAAGGTGATATTGATCACAACTTCCTCTTAACATTGTATGTCCTTTTTCAAGGGATTATATTTTGTCTGGATTTTTCCATGTGATAGATCTTAAGTTTGATTCCGGGTATGCGCTTTAAAAAAAAAAAAAAAAAAAAAAAAAAAAAAAGTGTGCGCCCCCCCCCCCCCCTGCCATGTTGGTGTTTTCTGTGGAAGACAGAAGAAAATGCTGGTTGTTGTAGTGCAACATAAGTTAACTGTTTGAATACATGTGACTGCATTAGATAGCAAAAAGTTGCTGCCGATTGAACCCAAGTTTGCTGTGGAATATTGTGTAATCTTGTTATTAAACCATGGGCAAGAAAAAGAAAATTTCAGCCTGTAAGAAATCAGAGAAGCTGTGCACAGGTTTATTAGTGCAGCAGTCTGAATGCAGAGAGACACAAAACCCAGAACAGAGCATGGGGAGTGCAAGTAAAGATAATGGAATGCATGACGGTGACTTAGTTTTTCTGAAACACCTCTGTTCTATGAATGAATATGTCCCTGCTGACTGTATGTCTCATACTGGAGTGCATGAAAGCGCCAAAGATTAAAATATTATGGTGCAGCAGCTTCAAGATGAGATTAAAACCATCAGGTTCATTTATGAGGATGAAATATCTGATTGGAAATGGCAACTTGAGGTATCAGAAAAAGAGAACCTTAAGTTAAAGAAAGAGCTTGACTCTATGAAGAGGTTATATCCTAGTCATTGTGAAAATGTGGTGCTGGGTTTGCCTGGAATGGACTGTGTCACTAAGACGGAGTTTGCAGAAATGAAATGCGCTCAAAGTCCTACAGAGCGTAGAGCAAAAGCAAGTGCTTGAGAAGCAATTGCAGTATTTAAAGGAGCAGCATGTCCAAGACTCCATTGCCAAAGAGAGTGTCATTGAAAAATTAAGAGATGAACTTGAAACTACTAAACGTGAGAAAAGTGAATTTTTGCAATGTCAGTCAGTATGTCTGGATGACCAAGTCAGGAAGTGTGAAAAACTTTCGGCTGCATTAACTGATAAAGAAAATGAAGTTGTAGAACTGAGGAAGGAGGTGTCTGACCGAGAGAGTGATTTAGAATCTGTGGTGCAGACATTGCAGTCAGAGTGAAACTTGCATGACCTAAAGCAGGTTCGCCTAACCAATGAAGTGAAGGAATGGCAGAGCAGAACTGGAGTTCTGGAACAAAGTGAAATGGAACTCAAAGATAGAATATGTAGCCTGGAGAGGGCGCTGTCAGGATCTTGTGAAGATAATGAGAAATTGTCTGTTTTGGTGCAAAATAAAGACAAAGAATTGATGAAGATGTCATCTGTCCATGCTCAGAATTTACAAACCTTACAGGAGGGTCACAAAGAAGTTGAGAAAAACCTGGAATCTGTGCAGATATTGTATGAGGACAAAGCCAATGTTTATGACAAGCTGGAAAAGGCCAAGAGAGAATTGAACCTCCAGATAGAAGACATGAGGATTCAGTTTGAGGAAAACCTGTCTAATTTATCTGCTGAGATTGTAGATCTAAAAATGCTTGTTGCTAAATTGAAGGTGCAAGTGGACAAACAGGAGGAAGTTGCACGCATCAAGGAACAGCTGGAGTTTCAGATGGATCAAGTGAAGCGCGAGTCAGACAAAGAGCACACTTTTCAGATTGAACAGTTAAAAACCGAAGTTGAATCTAAAAGCGAAGAATTGGATCGATTGCAGCAGTCTTTATCCAATACTGAACAGTTGACATCTGCACTATCTTCAAAGCTGGCAGCACTAGAAGCTGAGAAGGACTCGTTGCAGAGCCCGTTAACCTCTACAGAATCAGAGCTGCTGTCCGTGAAAAACGTGACTCAAGAGACAGTCTTTATTCAACCAAGAGCAAGATAAGAGAGCCACTGAGATACGGGACTTGAATGAAAGACTTGACAAAAAGTCTGCAGATGAGCAGAAGCTTTATCAGAAGATGTTGGAGGATCAGTTCAATATAATTCAGGGAACAGTGAGGGAAGCAGAAAATATCATCCAGGATGCAGTTGCTAAACTTGATTATCCTCTACATATCTGCTGCACTAGTTCACCAGATTACCTGGTAAACCGAGCAAAAGTTGCTATAGACTCATTAACCCTCTCGAATGGGCACTCCAAAAGCATACAGAATATGACAGATGCCTCTGACTTAATTGGAGGACTGGTACAGTTTGCACACTTAACAGCAGATACAATTGTAAATGGCAGTGCAACGTCTCACTTGGCACCACCAGACCATGGAGATCGTCTTGTAGACAACTGCAGGGAATGTGGAAGCCAGAGTTTACAGTATCTGAATGAGCTGAAGGATAATAATAATATAGTCCTTTAATAGTACAATGGGGAAATTCAGTAAGCAGTCTTTAATGGATGCTGACCTGACAAATGTTAGAAGAACACTGCAGAATATCCTAGAATTAGGAGACATGGTGGATAAAGAGATGGCATCTACATCTGCTGCCATAGAAGATGCAGTGCGAAGGGTTGAGGAAGATCTGCAAGGTGCAATAGTAAAAACTGAGATGGAGGCTGTGCAGAAAAATGTGGCAATGAAGAAAGTTCTGGAGCTGAGATCAGAGATTTGTGCGCTACAGAAGGCGTTAAAATTAGAGAAAGCTACTGGCATAGAGGCAGAGAAAGGAGAACCATTAAGTCAGACAGACTTGAGTGACCTCTCCCCTGATGTTGATACCAATGATCAGATTATGATGGAACCACGTGATTCTGTAAAACATCAAGTGGATGGTATAGTTCCCCAGGAAGATGCTGCTAAAGGTGGACTTCCTGCAAAATATAAGGCGGCCATAGAAGGTCCAACAGAAGAAGAAACTGTGATTGTTCACACACCGCCTGTGACAGAGTGGGTCCAGCTTTAAACCAATGAGATCCAGAGCTACGAGGGCTGTGAGATGGTAAATAAGGTGAAGGGTCGTCAAAAGTGTGGAACAAGAGTCCATAAGAAGACTGACCACGGGTATATTGTCCCAACAAATAAAGTGTCTGAAGCCATGGTGGATAAAGGTGTTTCTGTGCCTGTCTCTAGCCAAATGTCTGGTGGACAAATGGTGAATAATGACTCCATGTTATCTGTGAAATGGGAGTCAGGAAGTAATACAGTCAACCCAAAAAGAAGAGAAGAGGCAGAAATTGTTTTACCGCCTGATGCTAATAGCAACAAGAAGAGGCTGAGCTACAATGTTGCTATGTCCCTAACGGAAGTAACCGTGGTAGAGATTCTAATGCAGAGACTGAGCAGTCGTCATTTGCATGCAGAAGTAAGAGATGGTTACAGGTCATCATTGATGTGCATGAAGTACGTGTTGGTTGGTCTCTGAGCTCCTGTGGAGTCATGATAGGTGAAGATGAAGATTCTTACGGCTAAAGGGATCAAAGTCATGCAATGGGATGGCTGAAGGCTATGGCGAGAAATATGATGAAAATGTTGTGATCCCCTGTATGGCGAATTTTGAAGGTGATGAATTAGAACTTGCCTTTGCACAGAATGGCCAGGATCTTCGCGTAGTATTTAAAGTGATGAGAAACCGGAAAACTCGACTGACGAACTTGGAGGTTGAGACCGCCAGATGGGGACATCTGGAGAGACACTGGACAGGTGTACATGAGTGAAGAGGGACGTCGACATAGTACATCTTGTCCCATTGTAGCTCACCCCATGTGTAGTGAGCTGAGGGGGAAGGTATGTGAGAGTGTGAACCTAGAGGGCACTAGTGAGCGACCCAGAGCCAGGCTTGAAAAGGTCCTCAGCCACACCCATACGTGGGGCAACTCCAGAGGGAATGTACGCAGCAGGAGAGCTGCTGTGGAAGCCTGCAGGGAGCAGGTGTGCGCTGGAAACAGTCAGAGACAGACAGGCGGTCTGTCCCAGGAGGACTGAGTTCCACAGAGGACATTGTTTGAGCTGACTGAGTCAGGCTGCTTTTTGCCCCTAGAGGCTAGTGAGGTAGTGCCCTAAGTGTGGCCCAGGCTGTTTGTTATTTTGTTTATGTTCCACTTTTAAGCTGAATAAAAGCCTTTTTACTTTGGATTAGCACCGTCTGAATGCTGCTTCTCCGGCACCCAGTACCACCTACACCGCTGTAGATTCCAGGAGGCTGCCGCCTTTGAGACTAAATCCCCCTAAATTGTCACAGCAGGTAGAGTCAAGTTAGTCTCAATAGGACCCCTAAGAGTGGCTGCTAGCCTCTGGAGTGTGTTGGTAGATACATGTCAGGATCTGCATTTGGATTCAGCTAAGGAAGATGTCACTAAGCAAATGACAAATTGGATGACCTGGGAAACAGGTGACATAGAAATAACTTGCGCTACATGGGCATAGCTAAATGTATCAGGGGGAGGACCTTGATTAAACCATCCCCATCATGCTGGAATTACCCAACTTGATGACAGGGAGAGTTCACATGGTGGACCCAGATAGACAGGACCAACAGGCCCGACCCCGTCAGGTTATTGCACGTTTCTTCCATTTTCAAATGAAAGAGGAGATTCTGAAAGCATATAAGAAGAGTCTTAAACTGGAGGTGCAGGGTAACCATATACTGATATTTTAAGATTATTCAGCTTCCGCAACGGAAAGGACACTCCATTTACAAGACGAAGTATATAAAAATAATATAAATTATTAAACAATTTAAAAACTACATGTATGACAAAAAATAGATAAGAGGACTATAAGAAAGGTGTCAAAGGACACCGACCATGTATCCATAAATATATTTACTTATAGATAATGCATTGTACATATACAATATCAAAATAAATATATAAGAAGAAGAAGTCCCATCCCATGCATGAGACTGTGATCGCGCTGAGCAGTACTGTCAGTGACCGACTGCTCCACCCTAGGTGTGAGAAGGAGCGCTATCGGAAGTCTTTCCTCCCCACCGCGGTTAGGCTGTACAACCAACACCGACCTAAGCGGATATCATTACACACAGAGAACTGAAATATCTCTCTGCCTGTTATATCCCCCCCCCCCCCCTCCTCTGCTACGTCCTATCTGTCTGTCTGCTATTAATGTAATGCCTCTCACCTTGGAACATTCCTGTACATGTTGTATTTGTATCTGTATCTGCTTATCTTATCTTATCTTTGCTGCTGTAACACACTGAATTTCCCCATTGTGGGACTATTAAAGGACTATTATTATTATATAACACCATGTCACAAAAGTCCAATAATGTGCCTGACTATGAAGATATTTACAAGAAACCTTATTTGCATATATTGGTTTGCACCAGTGTGTATTGATATGCTTGTTATATGCTTACACTTGTTATCTGTTATAGTGGTAATATATTTTCCATTCATTCACTTACCCTTCCCGCTCCAGTGCGCATGTCATACAATGTAAGGACCCAAATTACAATGTAGAGTGGGATCCAATAACAACATATCAACGATGTGAAAACAGCCAATGTATATATGTGGAAGGTAACTCAGTATAATGATCAATTGAATATATAAAGGTACATACCCCTAATAATATACAGAGATAGGTGGATGGTTGGTGTTCAGCTGACACCACCCAACTCACGTTTCGGCGCTCAGCTTTCATCTGGGGTTTTGTCAGAGGGCGGTAGGTATATATAGATAAGTAAAATAGGGTAAATTTCATCAGGTGTGTTAAAATTATCATAGTGCTAAACGCTGTACAGTCATGGCCAAAAGTTTTGAGAATGATACAAATATTAATTTTTACAAAGTCTACTGCTTCAGTTTTTCTAATGGCAATTTGCATATACTCCAGAATGTTATAAAGAGTAATCAGCTTAACAGCAATTACTTGCAAAGTCAATATTTGCCTAGAAAATGAACTTTATCCCCCAAAACACATTTTAACATCATTTCAGCCCTGCCTTTATAGGACCACCTAACATCGTTTCAGTGATTGCTCCATTAACACAGGTGTGGGTGTTGATGAGGACAGGGCTGGAGATCAATCTGTCATGATTAAGTAAGAATGACACCACTGGACACTTTAAAAGGAGGTTGGTGCTTGCCATCATTGTTTCTCTTCTGTTAACCATGGTTATCTCTAAAGAAACACGTGCAGTCATCATTGCACTGCACAAAAATGGCCTAACTGGGAAGAGTATTGCAGCTAGAAAGATTGCACCTCAGTCAACAATCTATCGCATCATCAAGAACTTCAAGGAGAGAGGTTCCATTGGTGCCAAAAAGGCTCCAGGGCGCCCAAGAAAGACCAGCAAGCGGCAGGACCGTCTCTTAAAAGTGTTTCAGCTGCGGGATCGGGCTACCAGCAGTGCAGAGCTTGCTGAGGAATGGCAGCAGGCAGGTGTGAGTGCATCTGCACGCACTGTGAGCGGAGACTCTTGGAGCAAGGCCTGGTCTCAAGGAGGGCAGCAAAGAAGCCACTTCTCTCCAGAAAAAACATCAGGGACAGACTGATATTCTGCAAAAGGTACAGGGAGTGGACTGCTGAGGACTGGGGTAAAGTCATTTTCTCTGATGAATCCCCTTTTCCATTGTTTGGAACATCTGGAAAACAGCTTATTGGGAGAAGAAGAGGTGAGCGCTACCACCAGTCTTGTCTCATGCCAACTGTAAAGCATTCTGAAACCATTCATGTGTGGGGTTGCTTCTCAGCCAAGGGAATCGGCTCTCTTACAGTCTTGCCTAAAAACACATCCATGAATAAAGAATGGTACCAGAATGTCCTCCAAGAGCAACTTCCCCCAACCGTCCAAGAGCAGTTTGGCGCTCAACAATTCCTTTTCCAGCATGATGGAGCACCTTGCCATAAAGCAAAGGTGATAACTAAATGGCTCAGGGAACAAAACATAGAGATTTTGGGTCCATGGCCTGGAAACTCCCCAGATCTTAATCCCATTGAGAACTTGTGGTCAATCATCAAGAGACGGGTGGACAAACAAAAACCAACAAATTCAGACAAAATTAAAGCATTGATTCTGCAAGAATGGACTGCTATCAGTCAGGATTTGGTCCAGAAGTTGATTGAGAGCATGCCAGGGAGAATTGCAGAGGTCCTGAAGAAGAAGGGTCAACACTGCAAATATTGACTTGCTGCATTAACTCATTCTAACTGTCAATATAAGCTTCTGTTACTCATAATATGAATGCAATTATGTTTCTGTATGTGATAAAAACATCTGACAAACACACATAAAAACCAGAGGGCAGCAGATCATGTGAAAATATAATATTTGTGTCATTCTCAAAACTTTTGGCCATGACTGTACTAACCCACTCACTTTGCAGCGGCGCATGTAGCGTCTGACAACATCGCAGGTCACATGATCGGAACCGCGGACATCTAGTGATGACGCGGGCGCCGACGAACTATGTCGCGATGACTGCGTGCCCACAGACGTCACACAGCAGGGTGTGCTGTGTGATGGTGTACATGCGCACCCAGAAGCGGTGCCCGGCGGACATGCGCACTGGAGCGGGAAGGGTAAGTGAATGAATGGAAAATATATTACCACTATAACAGATAACAAGTGTAAGCATATAACAAGCATATCAATACACACTGGTGCAAACCAATATATGCAAATAAACAATTCCAATATGCAAAATTGCATAATAACAGATTGAGTAAAGTGCTGTTTTGAAGTGTAAAAAATAGAACGTGCAAATACCTCCTTGAATCAGAAAAAAATATATTAATGCATAATAAATTAGAAAAGGTGCTATTAGAAAAGGTGTGACATATATACAACGTGCAAATACCTCTTTAGTTCAAAGAAGATATATAATTGTAATGTAATAATATATAATTACATGAGAACAAAAAAGTGCATAATCAAAGTGATGAAATTACATCACACAAAAATATAATATACTAGCAGAAGGACCCGGCTTCGAACGGGTACATTTCATTTTTTGTTTGTGTAGTGGCCCCATAAGAATTGGCCAGTTTTGCACTTGACATCCAGTATAGCAGTCCAGTATAGGTATAGTCTATTTATGGCTGTGTTGCTATGGAAACTTGGTAAATGAAATGTGAACTTATATTGGCTGATGCACGTCATATGACTGAATATTTAAGGACCTGCGAACTGCTATAGACTCATACAGGTCATAAATAGCTTTGTTGTTATGGAAACCTGGTGTAAAGCTGTGTGTATGTCAAGACACCGATCCTCGCTCGTGCTCACGGCTGCCTGCACTTCACCTTCTGCGCAGGTAGCTGTGAGCAGGAGCAGGGATCGGTAAGTAAGGCCTGTGGGCCGTGAACCCCACAAACACTGCTATCATTATACTCTGGGGTCTTTTCAGACCCCAGAGTATAATGATCGGAGGCCCCGAGGAGTTGAGGGAACATAAAAAACACTGTTACTTACTTCTCCTGCGCTCCAGCAGGCTTCGGACCTCCTTGGTGACGTTCCAGGCGTCGGTGGGCCAGTCCAACATCATTATGCATCGCGATGCATGCCTGGCTCACGTGACATCTGGTCCAACATTGAAGAGGTAGCGGGAAGTGCGCATAATACTATATGAATGCTGTGTGCAGGGACCACTATGGGGCAGAATACTGTGTGCAAGGGCCACTATGGGGCATAATAGTGTGTGCAGGGGCCACTATGGGGCATAAGAGTGTGTGTAGGAATGCAGTTTGTGCGGGGGGGGGCGGTTGCCATGTCAAATGTTCGCCTTGGGGCACAGCCATTCCTAGTTACGCCACAGAGTCCAGTATAGGTACAGTCTATTTATGGCTGTGTTGTTATTTACCTGGTAAATTAAATGTGAACTTATATTGGCTGATACACGTGATATGACTGAATATTTAAGGACCTGCGAACTGCTATTGACTAATACAGGTCATAAATAGCTTGGTTGCTATGGAAACCTGTGTGCCTGAGGAGACTAAGCACCTGAGAGCTTCTATTGGCTGATAACGGACATGTGACCGTGTGTATGGCAGTTAGAATATGAGTGAAAGACTTGCAGGCTTGTATTAGCTTATGCTGGTAATTTTTTGGGAATACTGTATCTCAGGAACGGTACATCCTTTAGAGCTAAGACCCAGTCTAAAATATTCCCAGACACCCGATGTACCTGTGTGCCAAATTTGGTAAGGATCGGTCCAGTCGTTTGGTCGCGCATAAAGAACAGACAGACAGACAGAAACTCATTTTTATATATATAAGAGATAGTGATGATGGAAAACATAAATATATATATATATTTTTTACTGTGTTTGTGTATGGCATGCACCAATATGTAAAAATGAATATATAAATACAAATATGCATGTCATACATTAGTGATGATATAGTAGATATTGTTAAATGACAGCACAGCAATAATAGGTGTCATAAATATCCTGATGATGAACTTCTGTATAGTACATGATAATCATAGTGGAGACCAAGATAATCTAGAAAAGATGAAAATAAAATTATGACAACATGAAAGACAACACATATAATAAAAAGCAACCCAACTAACCACCAAATATGCCAAAAGGCAAGGGGTTACTTGTCCAAACAATACAGGATCCACAAAGACAGATCTATAAGAAAACACCGAAATTCAAAGATTCGTTTAAACCAGCCGGGGATAGAGTGCCATGAGTCCAGATCCACCTGGCCTTGCAGTGGGCCAGGTGCTGTTTAAGATTCCCTCCTCGTACATTGGATACTATGTGATCAATACCACGGATGAACAGTTGGGATGGGTAACATGAATGGCACTGTGCAAAGTGTCGTGCTATAGGTTTGAGATTGTCAGTGCTAGTCTCATTTTTAGCAGCTAAGATGTCCCTCACGTGTTCACATAATCTTCAGTTCTCTAGACGTGAGACCAATATAAAGGACATGGACAGGTCGCATTATAAACCACACCTTTTGTGCCACAAGTAATATGGTGTCTAATGCAAAACGACCTGTCTCCTGTTACATTAGAGAAGTGAGTAGCACGCAGGATATTCGGACAAGCCACACAACATCCACATGGTACACAACCCCATTTTGGACCGCTACTACCAAAAATGTTTTGTGTTATTACCTCATAATTGCTATGTACAAGTGTATCTCTCAAATTCTTAGCTCGGTTAGCCACCATGCTAGGATGAGGAGTAATATAGTGTTCAAGAGTCGCTTCACCCTGTAAAATGGGCCAGAATTTATTTAATGCTTTATACATTTCATGCCAGTGAGAATGATATTGGGTGATGAACCGTACCATATTGGAATACTGTCGTTTTGGTGTTGCTGTAACCTCTATCCATGAAACATTGATTGAGATCATGAGCGTGGTGTTCAAAATTCTCATCAGACGAATACATCTCAAATGTAAGAACTGTCCAGTAGGGACCGCATTAATCGTTTGCAACAGATGTGAAGATGATGCAAATAACAGGGAATTAACTGATGTTTCTTTCCTGAAAATTTCGGTTTGAAGGATACCGCACTCGTCTCTGTAGAGACATACGTCCAGAAAGTAAATTTTGTGTGTATCAGCTTTGAAAGTCAAGTGTACGTTTATATCATTATGATTAATATCTTCCACAAACGTTGTAAGCTGCTGTTGTGTTCCGCCCAGATGATCAGGATGTCGTTGATGTACCGCATCCAAGTGTGGACGCGGCCCATCGACACATCCCGATCATCCAGGGAGAGATCACTCTCCCACAGCCCAAGGAACAAATTATCATAGGAGGGGGCGCAGGCCCCCATAGCTATACCCTGGAGCTGTAGGTAGAAGGATCCCTTAAAAGTAAAAAACTTATGTGTGAGAACATACTCTAAAAGAGTAAGAAGTAGTTGACTAAATGTGTTTGGAGTATTGCTTGTTTCAAGAAAGAAACGAACAGCCCTTAACCCATCCTCGTGACGTATGTTGGTGTAAAGTGATTCCACATCACAAGTCACAAGGATGGTATCTTCATCTAAGGGTAAACCATCAACCCGCTTCAAAAGTTCACTTGTATCTTTAAGATACGAGGGAAAAGTCTCGACTAATTTCTTTCAATGAAAATTAATACATTTGCAAACATTTTCAAAGGGGCTGTTCTTAACGGAAATAATAGGTTGTCCGGGTGGAGCTATCTTGTTTTTGTGTATTTTTGGTAATAAATATAAAGTTGGACTCGTTGGTTCCTCCACTTTTAAAGCGTTAAAGAGATCCCTAGTAATGATGTCCGGTAATGCTGTGGCTCGTGTAACTGTCTAAAAGCATCAGTCTCATACATATCACTGGGCCAGATGACCACATTGCCGCCTTTGTCGGCAGGCTTGATGACTATGTCAGTCATCTGGCTCAGTGACACGAGACTTTCTCTCTCCTGTTGTGTCAAATTATCCCTCCTCACTGATGTAGGAATTTTTTCAAATTCCTTCGTAGTCAATTTAACAAATAGCTCCACCTCTGGACAAGTGGAGGAAAACGTTTAGAACGAGACCAAATTACTGAAGGAACTGCTGTTATAGAGGTGTCTGTATTATGTTCCTTATGCAATTCCTCTAATATCCGTATGGCAGCCTGTTCATCCTGTGTGGGAAAAATTTCCTCAAGAGAAGCATCCGATACATCACCACGTCTGTGGAACAGTTTTTTTCAAAACCAATGATCTGCCAAAAATATGCAGATCCTTGATAGCTGTAAATGTGTCAAATCGAGAACTAGGAGAAAATGTAAGTCCTCTCTCCAACACTGATATATCAGTCGGAGAAAGGGCATGTTTAGAGAGATTAATTACCTGTAATTGGTTCTGGCGTTGGAAATTTCAGGTCGACGTTTAGCAGGCATTCTAGACTGTGCCCTTTTACGTTTGCTTGAGGTATTGAATCTAGTATGTGTGTCCGAATTCAATTAAGTAACTGATTCTTCATGGGATGAAATTGAGGAGACAGATGTTGATCTACTTAAATTAAATGTACGTATGTGACTCCAACGGTAATTATTATGAGATTGAAAATCCTTAGAGCCCCTATTAAATGTTTTTGTTTTAACTTCACAGATTGATTTTTCCCAGTTAGAGAACTGTTGATCTAACAATTGATTAAACACTGACAATGATTCAGATGTGGAAGAATTGTGAAGTTGTAATTGCAAATCTTCGATTTCTTTATCCATAATGGTCAAAGACTGTGTATTAAATTGAACCAAAAGTTCCATACATGTAAATGAACAATTGGTGCAGGCTAATTCCCATTGTTTAATGAGGTCTTCATCATTAATGGGAAATGAAGGGAATACCTGGACTCTTAAGCCTCTAGGTATTAATTTTCTCTTTAGGTGGTTATAAAGAAATGCCCGATTCCACCAGACCTTAGTACGTCTGTGGAGGAGGTTTTTGATCTTGTCTTGTAATTCCGTTGGAATTGTTTATTTGCATATATTGGTTCGCAGCAGTATGTATTGATATGCTTGTTATATATTTTTGTATCAATACTCAATATGCTTACACTTGTTATCTGTTATAGTGGTGATATATTTTCCATTCATATACTTACCCTTCCCGCTCCAGTGCGCATGTCCACCGGGCACCGCTTCTGGGTGCGCATGCGCGGATCCGATGTGTGACGCCTGTGGTCACACGGTCATCATGACATAGTTCGTCGGCGCCCGCATCATCACTAGACGTCTGCGGTTCCGATCATGTGACCTGCGATGTCGTCAGACGCTACATGCGCTGCTAAGTGAGTGGGTTAGTACAGCGTTTAGTGCTATGATAATTTTAACACACCTGATGAGATTTACCCTATTTTACTTATTTATATATACCTACCGCCCTCTGACCACTGACACCACCCCGGATGAAGGCTGAGTGCCGAAACGCGCGTTGGGTGGTGTCAGTTGGACACCGATCATCCACCTTTCTCCGTATATTATTATGGGTACTGTATGTACCTTTACTATATATATTCAATTGATCATTATACTGAGTTACCTTCCACATATATGCATTGGCTGTTTTCACATCATCGATATGTTGTTGTTTGATCCCACTCCACATTGTAATTTGGGTCCTTACATAAGTGGTTTCTTGTAAATATCTTCATAGTCAGGCACATTATTGGACCTTCTTGTGACATGGTGTTATCTATTTATTTGTGATATTGTATATGTACAATGCATTACCTATACTTAAATATATTTATGGGTACATGGTCGGTGTCCTTTGTCTGACACCTTTCTTATAGTCCTCTTATCTATTTTTTTGTCATACATGTAGTTTTTAAATTGTTTAATAAATTTATATTATCTTTATATACTTTGTCTTGTACATTGAGTGTCCTTTCCATTTTTCTTGGTTTTCTATATTGTACATTGGTATCCTGGATCCACCTAAATATGGAGGCTTGTTGTACCTACTGTTGTGGGCAATGTAGGTTTTCCACATGATGTATTATCTGCCCATTACCAATTATACCATGTTTTTGTTTGTATGTCCGTAATGCAAAGACAGAGATCATTCCCATCTGCCAATTCCTGATTGAACACGACCATCGTTTCCAACTTCTCTACCCAGCGAAATTGCGAGCCACGGTGGACAACCGTATCATGCTCTTCGATTACCCTGTTACTGCAAGGCAACACTTCCATATCCAGACTCATAACTCTGAAAAGTCTATTATAGTGACTTCCAAGGGGGTCGCACATGGTGACTCCCCTTCCTCAGAATGCTCCGACATGAAAACAGCTTGCACAGATGGTTGTGAACAGCTACTAAACAAACTCATCAGACCTCTATATCTGCAATATCAGGAGTTCGGATAAATACCCAATCACATATTGACACTGACACTTATTTTTCTCCTTCTTAATTTACATTCATCTCATTCATCTCATGCATTGTGGCGGGCCTAAACACCCCAATAAAACGGAGAAAAGTGAGGACGCACCTTAATCACTTCAGAGCTGATGTCATCTTCATACAAGAGACTCATTAGAAATGAGATGCGCATATCACATTGCGAGCCCCATGGTTGGTTCACTGTCTGGATGCCTCCTACACCTCCAAGCATAGAGGAGTTGCAATAATAATTATAATTTCCTACCACATTCAATTGAGAACATGCAGACCCTGTGGGTAAATATATATGTTGTGAGGGTGTGAATCTAGGGGGCGCTGGAGAGCGACCCAAAAACAGGGTTGAAAAAGTCCTTGACCACACCCATACCTGGGGACTTCACTCCAGAGGGAGTACACACAGCAGGAGAGAGCTGTTGGTGACCTACAGGGAGCAGGTGGACTGTGGACCAGTTAGAGACAGACAGGTGGTCTGTCCCAAGAGGACTGGATTCCACAAACTGACTTGGTTAAGCTCAGTGTGAGCCAGATTGCTGAGGAGAAACCTCAGCAAAGCATCTTGCCCCAGAAGTTAGTCAGGGTGCAAGAAGTGAGGTATTGCCCTGTGTGTGAGCTAGGCTGTTTTGTTATTTTTTTGTTCCTGATTTCACTTACAAGCTGAATAAAGCCATTTCTTTTGGATTGCCATTACCTGATATGCTGCTTATTTGGCACCCAGCTCCACCAACACCTCTGTAAAGTCCAGGAAGCTGCTACCTAGGTTCACACCCTCACAATGTGTATAAATTTTGTTAGCTTGGTCACTGTGATGATTACACTTAAATATGGCTATAACTCAAAGATGTATTTTGATCTCTGGGTATCGTATCTCCCTCTTCCATTTACTCATAATGTGCGCAGCACTAATCCTAGATGTATGTTGTCAGTAGTGACAACCATGTAACAATAGGGCTTTGTATCCATCCCAGAATGGCTCCATTGAATCCCTACATAGCCCTGGGTGATCAAATACACATGCATTGTTCAGCCTGGGCTGTTGATCAGACATGGTTGATAACATATAGAAGGCATAGTGTCATTTCACTTGGTCCCATCTCCTTACAAAGAATCTGGACTTGAGTGCGTTAGTCAGCCAGACTTGCAGTCGCCGGTGACCTCATTCTGGGTGGTGTAATCAAGGGTATAAAAGATGAGGTAAGAGGTCAGTGAGGAGGAGACTTTGCTGAGACTACAAGGAGAATACTATGATGAGACTATTAAGAGACTACTGGGATATACTGTGATGAGCATGCAGGCTGGAATGCTGTGATGCTGCTAGAAGCCTCCACTGGTTATTCACACATACCAGAGCATGTGTGAGTGTTGGACTACAGAACCACATCAAGGATATGTGTGGTAAAGTAATTATTTCACCTTTATTCCTTTTTTATTTTAAGTACTGTATATTGTAACTAGTAACTGTTAATGCTTGCATACATCTGCATATCTGTTCTGAACTGCATGTGTTAGATGTTAATACCGACCCATTTAGGGGTTAATAAATATATAAAATTTAGAAAGCTTGTCTTGTATTTATCTTGTGGACCCAGCACTCACTGGCGGTGAGTGTGGTTTTTAGTAAAGAAGTCTCAGGTGTGGGCCAAAGCGGTGTTGGCGCACTGAGGATCTTTCACAGTCACTATACACCTTTTTCAATGTATATGCTCCCCCGCCTCAAATCAGTACTTCTACTCCCATTTAATGACATTCCTACTGTCCCATAAGCTACACCCTCTGATACTAGCAGGTGATCTCAACACCACCCTGCAGCGTCCTATGGACAGGTCAGGTCATTCAATGGTCCCATCACCCCTAAACACAACCTTTTGACATTAATAGACCACCTGAATCTTTGCTACCCATGGCGTCTCACCCACCCACATACTACTCCCAAGTCTATAACTACTCGAGAATTGATTATGTTCTACTACACAGGTCACTGTTTGAGAAATCTAATGATTCTATGATTCACCCAATCCTGATTTCTGACCATGCCCCGGTGTTGTTGGCCTTGGAGTTAGCCCCTCCAAGCAAGCGCACTATTATTTAGAAGTTCCCTTCCTACCATTGTAGTTCGTCAGACTTTTAAGTATATTTGAGAGCCTACTGGGCAAACTTTGTAGATGACAATATAGAACACACTGAGGATCTTCCTTTCTTTTGGGCGACCTCCAAGATGGTGATGCAGGGCCATGTGATCAACTATGGGAGCCATATTTACATCAATCAGATAAATTTCAAACACTACACAAAGAAAGCATACAGAAAGCCCAATGACAAACCCATCCCAACAAAATTGGGCTAGGTCATTGCTAAATATCTTTATATAAGCCTAAGCTAAATGGCACACTACTGCCATACAAAATAAATACTACATATGGAGTAACAGGGTGGGATCACTCCTAGATAAAATAACATGACTGCCACCCGTGAGAGGTCATATCGTTTATTCTTTGAGACCTGGTGGAGGAATCCCTACACACAGATGAACATAAAATTGCTGACATATTTTATGCCCACTTCAATGACTTGTTTAGGGCACCTCCCACAGACATGCAAGAGATAGATAGATGTTTGGACTCGGTCTCTCTTCCTTAATGTACTGAAGAACAATTATCCCCTTTTGAGGAGGACATTACAGAGGAAGAGGTCAAGATGGCGATCGCCACAGCTCCTCTCAACAAAACACCCAGCCCTGATGGCTTCACTAGTGAATATTATAACATATTAACATCTGAGATTGTGCCATACTTGACCTCCCTATTTAACAAGGTCTATAATAGACAATGCATCATAGACAGATTTACAGACTTGCGTACAATCTTAACAAGATCCTAGCAACAAGACTCCAACTCCCCTCTATCGTTGCTGAACCCCAGAAAGGTTTTATAACAAATAGACATTCTGTCAAAATTCTCCAAAAAGCGATGGCGGCCACAGTCTGCACAACTGATAATAACAGTCCTTCGTCCATGCTTCCGGGTTTTTTTGTTTTTTTTTGAGTTGGAAGGGACCTCAAGGGCCATCGAGTCCAATCCCCTGCAAAACCAGGTTTTCCTAAATCATCCCAGCTATATATTTATCCAGTTTCCACTTGAAGATTTCAATTGATGAAGAACTCACCACCTCCCGTGGCAGCCTATTCCACTCCCTCACTACCCTCACTGTTAAAAAGTTTTTCCTAATGTCTAATCTGTATCTCCTTCCCCTTAGTTTCATCCCATTACTTCTTGTACTTCCTTCCACTAATGAGAATAGGGTAGATCCCTCTGCACTGTGACTACCTTTCAGATATTTAAAGACCGCTATTAAGTCTCCCCTTAGCCTTCTCTTCTGCAAACTAAACAATCCCAGTTCTTTTAGCCGTTCCTCGTAGGACATGGTTTGCAGACCTTCCAGATGCAGACAAAGCTTTTGACAGAGTGTAATGGCCATTCCTATATCAAACATTACAAAAACATAACATAACAGAAATCTCCACCATCACTCCAACACGGTCATAACAGTGAATGGTAGGAACACCCTGACCATAGACCAATTTCGAGGCACAAAACAAGGATGCCCAATGTCGCCTTTGCTATTCAACATTTCCATAGATCCCATACTAAGATATATCGAGACATCACCTACATACCCTGGTATTAGACTTGGGGACAGAGAACAGAGTGACAGCATTTGCGCCCGATATCCTTCTTATGCTCACAAATCCAAGACTACATCTATAAGCCATCCTTCACAAAATACAACACATTGCGGCACTATCTGGCTATGTACTTAACATGGACAAGGTCCTGCACGGCCACTATGGGTGTCACAGTTCTTGTTTCGATGGAACACTTCACATATTAAATTGGGGGTGAACATCACAAGAACTCCTTCCCAACTATACTCCTTGAATATAAATGGTTATATCACCCAATTAAAAACTATGCTGTCAAGATGAAAAAACTTACCTTTATCTTTTTTGGGAAGGGCAAATAGCTTAAAGATGATAGAGACGATAGGCTAGGCTTACAGGAGCTCACAGTAAGTAAGTACTCCCTTTTGGCCGAACTTCCTCTCCAAGGGTTTTTACCAAAGTGGCAATAGTAGTTGTAGCAGCTCTGAGATTGAAAGCAATTCAAGTTTTTCCATAGCTAGACGATTGGTTGATAGCGGCTCAATTGGCATCACTTCTGAAAGATCACCTCAATGTAGTCATTATGACGCTCAAGGAACTTGGTTTCCAAATAACTTGGGAGTCCCATCTGTTGCCAGAAACTTCAAAATTTTTTTCTAGGTTTCGTAATAAACACAACTGTAAGCTCTTTTTCTTCCTCAGAAAATAATTTTAAAAAATCCAAACTGCAGTAAACATTTTAATCAGGTCTCCTCTGTCTACCATTCATCAAATCTTGAAGACTTTAGGATTATTAGCAGTCTCAATAGATGCAGCCGGAGTCTTTAGCACATTATGCTTTGGAATGTAGATGTGAAGAGGATGCGTTCAAAAATAATTTTAGACTTAGCCACAAAACAAGACCTGAAATCGTGGTTCAGTCCATGCAACTTAAAGAAAGGAAAGAGTTTTCTGTTCAAGAAATCACTTATCATAACCACAGATGCTTCCAAGAAAGGTTGGGATGCTCATCTACAAACCATATGGGCGCAAGGCCTTTGGTACAAATTGGACAGATGCCGGTCTTCAAATTTTTGAGAGATGAAAGCTGTCAGGTTGGCACCTCTACACTTCAAACTGTTGATTCAGAACAAATCTTTCCTAAACCAGACAGACAACCAGGTAGTGGCCTACTATTTGAACAAGCAAGGTGGAATCTGAAGCAAGCTTTTGATTATGGAGATTTTTCAGAATCTGCCCTGCTGGACTTAAGTGCACTACATAAAAAAGGATCTCTGAATACAAGAGCCAATCTTCTGAGCCCTATTTTGTTCCCTAAATCCTCAAGATCACCCATATACAGTGGATGCATTCTTTTCCTTCAATCCAAATCATCCGGAAACTTCTGCAGAAAATATTATTGGAGAAACCATCAGTAATAATAACAGCTCCGTTTTGGCACCAAAGGGCCTGGTTTTCCTCTGTTGTTGCAAATTTCAATCAACAAGAATTTGTCTTTTCCCCAGTATTCGGATCTCTTAATTCAGAAAGGCTTGTTCCATCCGGAACTGAACAAACTCCATCTCTTGGCTTGGTTTGTGAAGGATTAAGATGGAAAGATACAGCATTGTCTAAATCAGTAATTAATACTTTATTGCCAGCCCATAAGGACTCTACAAATAAGGTGTACAGTAAAATTTGGTCTAAATTCTTTTCCTGGCTCAACAACTCAGAATTCCATTCAGTAGAAATGCCAAGCATTCTGCAGTTCCTGCAGGAGGGGTTTTAAAAAGGCCTTAATATTAACACTCTTAAAGTACATATGACAGCAATCAATGTCATGACAGATGGAAAATTTTCTGGTCATCCCTTAGTAGTGAGATTCTTCAAAGCTATTAGGAACTTGAGGCTGAAGGTTAAACCTCACGTACCTGTCTGGGATTTATCTATTGTTCTCAATGCCTTGACATCTCATCCATTTGAAACTATTCAAGACAGTAGCTTTTTTTTTAGTAGCAATTACATCTGCTAAGAGGCTGGGAGAAGTACAGGCCTTATCTTCAAAACGTCTGTATCTAAGAATACTGCCAAATAGGGTTCTATTGAGAACTTTTCCAAACTTTACCTTATGTTCCTTCTTCTCAGAATATCAATAAATAATCCTACCAGTCTTCTTTCCTTTCCTGAGATGGAAGAACAAATACATTTTAGATGTTATATTCTGGCCTACCTGGATAGAACTAAGGATTTCAGCAAAGAAATACATTGGCCAGATGGATCAAGTCCACCATTTTGAAGCCTACAGATTAGCAAGTATCTCTTTGTGATCTGCACCAAAGGCACATTCTACATGCTCCACAGCAACCTCTTGGGCTGAAAATGCTAAAGTAATGCTCCTGGGAATTTGTAAAGCTGCTTCCTGGAGCTCTTTTTCTATCTTCATCAAGCATTATCATCTGGACATCCACACTGAGGGTCCAGCCTTTGGCACAGCAGTACTTAATACGGTTTCCAAATGATGATCTTTTGCCCCTTAGGTAGCTAGCTAGGTCCCATCTGTGCTGCCGCAGAATGAATAAGAAATACAAACTTGGGTCTTACCTGGAATTTTGCTTTCTTTGAGTTCAAGTTCTTACGAAGCCACTCCTTCATTGCCCTGGCGGTGTGCTTGGGATCATTGTCACGCTGAAAGACCCAGCCACGTTTCATCTTCAATGGCCTTGCACTGGAAGGAGGTTTGCACTCATGGCTCCATTCATTCTTTCATGTACACAGATCAGTTGTCCTTCCCTTTGCAGAGAAACAGCCCCAAAGCATGATGTTGCCACCCCCATGCTTCACAGTAGGTATGGTGTTTTTTGGATGCAACTCAGCATTCACTCTCCTCCAAACACGACGAGTTGTGTTTCTACTTTGGTTTCATCTGACCATATGACATTCTCCCAATACTCTTCTGGAACATCCAAATGCTCTATAGCAAACTTCAGACGGGCCCGGATATGTACTGGCTTAAGCAGGGGGACATGTCTGGCACTACAGGATCTGAGTCCCTGGCAGCGTAGTGTGTTACTGATGGTAGCCTTTGTTACGTTAGTCCCAGCTTTCTGGAGGTCATTCACTAGGTCCCCCCGTGTGGTTCTGGGATTTTTGTTCACCGTTCTTGTGATCATTTTGACTCCACAGGGTGAGATCTTGCGTGGAGCCCCTGATTGAGGGAGATTATCAGTGGTCTTGTATGTCTTCCATTTTCTAATTATTGCTCCCACAGTTGATTTCTGCACACCAAGCTGCTTGCTTATTGCAGATTCAGTTATCCCAGCCTGGTGCAGGTCTACAATTTTGTTTCTGGTGTCCTTCCACAGCTCTTTGGTCTTCACCATAGTGGAGTTTGGAGTGTGACTGTTTGAGGTTGTGGACAGGTGTCTTTTATACTGATAACAATTTCAAACAGGTGCCATTACTACAGTTAATGAGTGGAGGACAGAGTTGCCTCTTAAAGAAGAAGTTACAGGTCTGTGAGAGCCAGAAATCTTGCTTGTTTGTAGGTGACCAAATACTTATTTTTCACCATAATTTGCAAATAAATTCTTAAAAAATCAAACAATGTGATTTTCTCATTTTGTCTCTCATAGTTGAGGTCTACCTATGATGTCAATTACAGGCCTCCCTCATCTTTTTAAGTGGGAGAACTTGCACAATTGGTAGCTGACTAAATACTTTTTTTCCCCACTGTAGATCTGGATTGATACACTTCTATATTGCACTAAGTATTGATCTTCTTTTGAGCTCACTCACTTAGTATTGCCACTTTTTATTTCTGTTAATACTATACCAGGTTTGTCGTCCTGTAACCGGGATCGGAACACACTGAAGTACTGGTATTCATCTGTTTTTTTTCTCACCAACTCTATACCTCTTCCTCCTATACCTGTCTTTCACCCTTCTTCTATACCCCCCTCACCACCCCACTTCTGAGAATACCGCACTATAAGTTTTTCATCTTTCCATATGTGTTAATAATATTTGGAACATGAAGAGTCTCAACTCTCCCTCTAAGTGCTCTGAGATGATCCACGACTTCAAAAAAGCTGGTTCTTCAGTCATCTTGCTTCAGGAAACCCATTTTCTTGAAGATAAAATTCCAAACCTACCCAAATCATCCTTCTCTACATGGTAGCATTCATGCCTTGACCAGAAGAAAAAATGTGGGGTAAGCATAACGTTTAATATGCGTCTAATGTTGGCCAAATATCTTGACTCTTGAATGCAATAGAAGGCTTTTCATATTTTGCAGAAGGCTTAATAATAGTAGGAGGTGACTTTAATATACAGCCTACATCCTCTGCTTGACTCCTTCACCGGTATGTCCTCCTTGAGCTTCACAGCATTGAGTAGACTTTCCAAAAGTCTTACATCCCTACAATTAATTTATACCTGGCGATCCTTTCACCCTGGCACCAAGGACTACACTTTCTACTACAATCCCCACAACTCATACCAAAGCTTAGACTATATTCCCAACGCCACCTCTATCTCTCCTCATCCCCTGAGTTAACTCAGAACTCGTGAAACTTCCCAATCTTGCGCTTACAGATCTGATACACCAGGAGTGGAGTTGAGGAGGGGGATGCTGCTGCCGCCGCCGCCCGGAGAGAGCCCTCAATACATGCAGGTAGTCACTTATCATCAGACCGGTGTGCAGCAGTATCGGCGGGACGGCATCGGAGCGAGTGTGCACGCATCGTTTGCGGGGCCACTGGATTACTGATGAGCTGGTGAGAGGGTGACCCGCTGCTGGTTTGTGTCAGATCATCCCCGGTTTGCAGCGCCAGTTTCCCCTCTTGTTTCTCCCTGGTGTGCAGCAGTATCGGCGGGACGGCATCGGAGCGAGTGTGCACGCATCGTTTGCCCGGCCGGAGGCGGGGACTCGACGCGGACGTTCCGGGCTGGCTGCTGACTGCAGGAACGTCCATACAGTGTGACTACCCTGGTTGAAAAGCCTGGTCAAAAGCTAAAAACGGCATCAGACGAGAAAGAAAAAAAAACATATACAGGATCATTTATCCAAATTTAATGAGCAATATGAGCTCACATGGTGAGCTGCAACATATGCTATATGTTTACAGATTTGCCAGACCATAAAGCCAACTTCACCTGTATGAAATGCAAACTAGTGGCCCTTTTAGAGGAAAAAGTGCAGAGGTTGGAAGAAAGAATAGTGACGTTGAGAAGCATCAAAGAAAGTGAGGTCTTCATTGATGACGCAGAAGCAAGCCTCCTGAATACAGTAAGGGAAGAAAGTTTGAGAGAGCCTATAGTGGTAGAGGCTGAAGCAAGCCTCCAAAATACAGTAAGGGAAGAATACTTGAGAGAACCTACAGAGGCAGATAATTGGATACAGGTGAACAAGAGATGCAAATGGATCACAAGGCCATCACCACCAACACAGCTAGGTAACCAATATGAAACTCTCATGCAGGCTGATGAAAATGACAAAAATAACTTATCAGCAAAAGAAGAAACAAAAGTCACCCAGAGACAAGTAGGAGCAACGAGAAATAGTGTTGCAAGGAAGAAAAGAAGAGTAGTGGTTATGGGCAACTCACTGCTAAGAGGCATAGAGGCAGCTGTCTGCAGGCCAGATTTAACTGCACGAGAAGTATGCTGCCTCCCAGGTGCAAAAATTAAGGATGTGGCCAATAGGATTCCATGCCTTCTCAGCTCCAAGGACAACTACCCATTTCTACTGATACATGTGGGTACAATCGACACGGTAAAAAATGATTTATCAACTATCCGCAAAGATTTTGAAAATTTGGGGAAGAAAGTGAAGGAACTGGATGCGCAGGTAGTATTCTCATCAATCCTCCCAGTTGATGGTCATGGCATCAGGAGATGGAATAGAATACTAGAGGTGAACAAGTGGCTTCGGCAGTGGTGCAGAGAGCAAGGATTTGGATTTTTGGACCATAGCGTGAATTACCTCTATGATGGACTCCTTGCTAGAGATGGGATACATCTCACAAAACCTGGGAAACACTTATTTGCCAGAAGACTTGTCACACTCATCAGGAGGGCTTTAAACTAGAAGAGGAGGGGATGGGAAGAAAAAAGAAAGACAAGAACATGCAGTTTAAGGACACGCTAAATAAGGTTATTAGATGTGGTAAAGAGGACCCAAGACAGGATACTCAGAAGGAAAGTAAGAAAAAGGAAGCAACAGAGCACAATCTGAAATGTTTTTACACAAACGCACAAAGCATGGGAAACAAACAGGGAGAACTAGAGCTGATAATACAGAAGGAAAACTATGATGTCATTGGCATCACAGAAACCTGGTGGAACGACATGCATGATTGGAACATACAGATGGAAGGATACAACTTATTCAAAAAGAATAGAACTAATATAAGAGGGGGAGGAGTTGCATTGTATGTTAGAAAAGAACACATCTCCACAGAAATTACAGTTTTACAGAATGATAATTTATTAGAAAATATTTGGGTAGTAATTCAAGGGAAAAACAATGATAAGGACATCATAATAGGTGTTTATTATAGACCACCAGGACAGACAGAAGACATGGATGAGATTTTTTTCACAGCAAATGACCACGCTTTCAAAGAAACATGAAATAGTTATTATGGGAGACTTTAATGACCCAGACATTCATTGGGGAACCCACACAGCTATGAGAAAAGGCTCTATCAAATTTTTATCCTCTCTAGCAGACTTCATTGTCCAGCTAGTAGAAGAAAACACGAGAGGAACATCCATTTTGGACCTAGTTTTAACCAACAAGGAGGATATGGTTAAGGAACTAAGGGTAGCAGGGACATTGGGATTCAGCGATCATGCTATACTCAAGTTTGGGGTTGTAAGAAGAAGAAGAAGATCTGAGAAGACACAGACTTCAAGGCTCGATTTTAGCAGGGCAGACTTTAGGGGCCTAAAGGTAAGGGTTAGTAGAATTCCACGGAGAAAAATTCTTAAGCACAAAAATGCACACGAAGGGTGGGAAATCTTCCGTAGGGAAATTATTAATGCACAGGAACTAACAATACCTAGAAGGAAGAAAAATGGGAAGCACCTAAAAACACCAGGATGGATGACCAAAAAATTACATAACCTGCTAAAAAAGAAAAAGGAAACATACAATAAATGGAAGATGGGAACTATATCTAAGGAAGAGTATACAGCAGTTTGCAGACTCTGCAAGACAAGCATCAAAGGAGCTAAGGCTGAATATGAATTGAAGCTTGCAAAAGAGGTTAAGAGTAAGGTAAAAGGATTTTGGGGGTATGTTAAAAGCAAAAGAAAAGTGAAGGAAACCATTGGAGTCCTGAAGAATGATACGGGTGAAACAGTTAATATGGTGGAACAGCAGGTGAAGCTACTAAATTCATATTTTGTATCCGTCTTCTCCCAAGAAACTAATGGAAATATCAACATTAATGGTGATAGTGATGAGGGGAAGGAGGATTCCAAGCTGATTATAAGCGAAGGTTTGGTAAGAGAGCACTTAGCCAAGATAAAGGAAACCAAGTCCCCAGGACCAGATGATTTACACCCAAGAGTCTTGAAAGAGTTAGCAAAGGAAATAACAGAACCCCTTGCTATAATGTTCAATAAGTCATGGGAAACGGGAGTGATTCCTCTAGATTGGAAAAGGGCAAATGTGGTCCCCATCTATAAAAAGGGGAAAAGGGATGATCCAGAAAATTACAGGCCGGTAAGTCTGACCTCGATAGCAGGAAAAATCTTTGATCAAATTGTTAAGGAACATTTACTTCGGTACCTGGATGAGAAGGCTTTAATTAATCAGAGCCAGCATGGCTTTATGACCAATAAATCTTGTCAGACTAACCTGATTTCCTTCTACAACAAAATCACTGAATGGTTGGTCCAGGGGAATGCAGTGGACATAGTATATCTTGATTTCAGTAAGGCATTTGATAAAGTATCACATAACATTCTTATTGAAAAAATGATTAAGTATGGCTTTGATAAAAAATCAGTTAGGTGGATTCACAACCGGCTTAAAGATAGGGCACAACGAGTAATACTAAATGGTTACACATCGAACTGGAAGAAAGTAAACAGCGGGCTGTCGCAGGGCTCTGTCCTGGGCCCAGTACTTTTTAATATCTTTATAAATTATCTGGACGATGGGATTATTGGGGAACTTATAAAATTTGCAGATGATACGAAGATAGGAGGAATAGCCAACACTAGAGAGGAGAGAGTGTATTCAAAAGGATTTAGACACACTGGAACAATGGGGTAACATCTGGGTAACAGAAATGTAAAAAGCATATATAGTATGGGAGGAATAGAACTAAGTGATAGTACAGGGGAAAAGGACTTGGGTATAATAGTAGATCACAAATTCAACATGAGCCAACAGTGCAGTGCTGTTGCAAAAAAGGCTAACAAAATTCTGGGATGTATTAACACAAGCATTGAATCTAGATCAAGAGAGGTAATTATTCCACTGTACTCTGCCCTGGTCAGACCCCACCTGGAATACTGTGTACAGTTCTGGGCGCCTCAATTCAAGAAAGACATCGATATACTGGAGCAAGTCCAGAGAAGAGCAACCAAAATGGTGGAAGGTCTGCAAAACATGTCCTATGAGGAACGGCTAAAAGAACTGGGATTGTTTAGTTTGCAGAAGAGAAGGCTAAGGGGAGACTTAATAGCGGTCTTCAAATATCTGAAAGGTAGTCACAGTGTAGAGGGATCTACCCTATTCTCATTAGCGGAAGTAAGTACAAGAAGCAATGGGATGAAACTAAAGGGAAGGAGATACAGATTAGACATTAGGAAAAACTTTCTGACAGTGAGGGTAGTGAGGGAGTGGAATAGGCTGCCACGGGAGGTGGTGAGCTCTTCATCAATGGAAATCTTCAAGTGGAAACTGGATAAACATATAGCTGGGATGATTTAGGAAAACCTGCTTTTGCAGGGGGTTGGACCCGATGGCCCTTGATGTCCCTTCCAACTCAAAAAAAAAAAAAAAGAAATATCACTATATCAAATCATACACCAATTTTGCTACAGCTTAAGATACATTCACTCTCCACTTATACTTACGACTGGAAACTGAATTAAACTCTCCTATGCTCTAATAACATCAGGAAGAAGGTAGAACAAATCCTGATCCACTACTTCGCAGAAAATTACAACTCCTGATGTTTGAGGAGTGCATAAATCGATAATTAAAGGCGCCTTCATTAGTTTGGGCTCACACTTTAAAAGAGAACAAGCTAAGGAAATTGATAATCTTCTATACTAGTTTGGCAGGTTGGAATGCCAACACAAACGATCAGTGGCTCAGACGGTCCTCTCCAATCTTATACGAATTACTTAAAGATGCTCTAAACTTTAAAATATCCAAAGTATATCTATTCGCTACCCATAAGCATTACATGCATGGTAATAAAGGGGGTAAAATGTTGGCATTTCTAGCAAAAAGATATGCACACAGAACTTTATCTAAGAAATCTCCTCTAATTCTAAGTCTACAAAATACAGCAGAGATAGCCTTGGAATTTTGCTAATTTTACCAAGCCTTGTATTATTTGAGATCAGATGAGACCCCCTATGACTTGCATGACTGTGCTTCCCTTATCAGGAAGTTCCTTACCTCGCTTAACATGCCGACCCTCCAACCACACCAACAGCAGTCACTCACTACACCATTTACCATTGTGGAGATGCAGATGGCCCTCTCTGATATGCCAGGGAAATCCCTGGGCCCCGAAGGCCTCCCTGCTTCTTATTACAAACAATTCCAAGATATCCTGTACCTCATTTCTTGAATGTCTGCAACTGTCTCGATGACAGACGCAATCTTCCTCCCCAATCACTAGAAGCCCACATTTCCATAATTCACAATTCCATAGTTTCTCCCGAAACTTGTCCACCCTGAAAAATCAGGCTTAATTCCTGGCCATGAAGGCAAACACAACACACTCCGTATCCTCCACTTGATGCAAAATGACTGGTTGCGGAACAATTTGTTGGTCCTACTTTCCACAGACATGGAAAAAGCCTTCAACCAAGTTTAATTGGACGTTTATGTCCCTGACTTTGGAGAGATTTAGAATTCCCCTGGCCTTCATCCACAATCATGGCCCTCTACTCAAAAACAGTGTGAAAATACGAAATGGGACTAGACAGGGTCGCCCCATATCCCCCCTTTTCTGTATCTTAAACATTTAAACATTGGTTCAGAATTTGAGACAAAACCTGTTGATTGAAGGTACGAAAGTTGGTTCCAATGTTCATACAGCAGCTGCGTTTGCTGATGATCTCCTCATTGTTTCCAACCCTCTAGTCACCCTTCCACATATTGTGACTATCTTATGTGCTTATGGGTCTCTCTCTAATTTCAAAATCAATGCCTTCAAGTAAGAAGCCCTGTGCGTCTCATGCCTTCCTGCAATGTGGACCTCTCAAGACAAAATCTTGTCCTTTCCGCTCCAAACTGATTTTATTAGATACCTGGGTCTTAACTTGTCTCTCTTTCCTGACCAATGGTGTGACTGCAACTATGCCCCTCTCTTGAAACATAATGAGACCCTCATTGCAAATCTCATGCATCTCATGGATAGGTAGTTCTAACTTCTTAAAGATGGTAATCCTCCTGAAACTTCAATACCTCTTCCAAACTCTACCCATACTGCTTCCTGCTGCATTATTTTCTTCCCTGAAGAATTCCTACGTCTGACAAAGTTCTCACCTCCACCTATCTTACCGTAAGTTAACCCTTCCCAAAAAAAATCGGGTGGTATAGGGCTACCTGACGCCAAGATCTACTACCATGCCAACCAACTCTCAAGAGCCTTAGATTGGTTCACTAAGCCCTCAACCACGATGTATGTACTGGTGGAGGAGTCTACTGTAGATATACCCTTGACCTCAGTCCTAGGGCTCCCTGACAATATTGCTACCCTGACATTAGCCAAGAATCCTTTTACTAGAGCAGTATACAGTACCTGGCAATGGACTAAACGCCTCCTCCCACACGTGGGAAGACGGAGCCTCCAACGCTACTCCTTGGCTGCAAAGACTCCTCCTACAACGTCTTCCCCCTAAAAAAAACTTGTCTACTGTATTCTAATCTATTAAAAGACAATGTGAAATCCCCTTCAACCTTCATGAGCACTTGGGAATCGAAGCTATGAATTTCCTTATTCCCTAAGGACATTAAAGATGCTCTCAGGTGTTCTTTCAAACCCTCTAGGTGTGTCCGCCTCCAAGAGTCTTTCTACAATTTGACCACTATGTGGTACAAGACTCTATTCCTACAGTGCTCCATAAATACTCTCCAGATAATTCCTCTCTTTGCTGGCACTGCCCTAAATTCCTTGGCACTTATCTACATATCTGGTGGGAATGTGACAGAATTCTAGATTACTGGACCAAAATAGTCCAAAATATTTTTGACAGACTCTGTGGTCATAAGATTCCTCTAACTCCCCAGATAATTTTTCCCAACCTATGGCCTACGTTCCCCATAGCCTTTCCTAAACGTTTGTGGCTCTAGCTACTCACAACAGCTCAAGCCATGATCCTTCTCTATTGGGCTTCAAACACATCGCCCCCAATTTCCCACCTATTGCATAAGATCTCCCAAGTAGCCCATCTAGAATAGCTTTCTCATTTGGAACTCAGGAACATCCAAAGGTACAAAATCACCTGGGCCCCTTGGCACACCTTCCGAAATGACCCTTCCTGGGAGCCACCTCTGGATAAACTCTGGTCCTACACCCTCTTTCTGATGACGTCTCACAATTCCTCACTCATCTCCCCATGCTCCAGCCTTGACCACCTTTTGTCGTGATGCACCACATAGAGACCTCCCAGACAGTTTTTGCTATTTCATTTTGACTCACCATTACTCGCTTGACCTTGCTATTCTGTTTACATTTTTGTATAAGTTTACATTTCTTACATTGATGCAATGTACTGTATAATATTTCTCTGTATAAAACTAATAAAAAGAGATTTGAAAAGAAAAATGAAGGTAAGGTCCTGGTAGTAGTCTGTGAGAAGAGACATGTGAGCCAGGAGAAAGACATAATCCGATAACCAGACAAAATGTTGTATTCCAGGAAATCATGTCAGGACAAGAGTCAGTAAACAAGCTATATCCAGTAACAAAGCCAGGGGGTCAGTATTCCAGGAAATCATATCAAGACAAGAATCAGAAGACAAGTTGTATTCAGTAACAAAAGCCAAGGGGTCAGTATTCCAGGAAATAAGTCTGAAGACGTGGTACACAGAGAAACAGGTCTCAAAGCCAAACATGAACACAATTGCAGGCAGCTGGGTGAAGAGAAAGGAAGCTTAAATAGGCCTCCTCAGCTGGTAATTGGACAAGACCAGAGAACTCATTGCAGAGGCTTCTCAGGTTGGCATGGAAACCACAGAGTCAGAGCTGATACTCCTGACAGTACCCCCACTTTATGAGAGGCCACTGCACCCTTAATCCTTGGATCAGGTTTTGAAGGAAAATTTTTGTGAAAATTCCTAACTAATGTCTCAGCGTGAACAGACTGTGCTGGTTCCCAAGTGTATTCTTCAGGTCCATACCACTTCTAATGAACTAAATACTGAAGAGCTCATCTAACTCTATGTGAGTCAACAATTTTATGAATGTCAAATTCAAGGTCTCCCTCTACTTGAACAGGAGGAAGGGGCTTACTGGACGGGGTAGCAAATATATTTTTTAAGCATAGATTTATGAAACACATTATGTATCTTAAAGGACAGAGGAAGGGCTAAACGAAAACACTACAACAAAACACAAGACCTGTTGAGCGTCTTTTATTTGCATTTTTATTAGAAATAGATTGGGAGTTCTTCAGGTTCGACTGAACATGAGCCCAAGCTGTACACAGTTTATCTGTTTCTACATTAACTTCAAGACTGTCAGTAGTCTTTCAGAATTTCAGTAATTACTAGTAGGTTATCCACTCAGACTGATCAGTAACATAACATCTAAGATATTGTTCAAGTGTTTGAAACGTTCAATTTGATCATTATTCTCTGGATGAAAAGCAGAGGAAAAAGACAATTCCCTAGCTTTGTAAAAATGACTTTCCAAAGCATTGAGACAAACTGAAAACCTCTATCAGAGAGTATATTATTGACTATATTATCCAGAATACCATGTAAATGAACAATAAATAATCCGGAGAGAGTACTGACATTCTGTAATGGAATGAATGGAATGATAATGGAATGAAATGACAAATTTTACTGAAACGATCTCCAACTACCAAAATGACAGACTTTCCTCCAGACAGTGGCAGATCAGTAATGAAATCCATTGGAAGATGGGTCCAAGGTTTTTAAGGTACTGGTAATGGAAGTAGTTCACCCACCGGATGGATCTGAGGGGTTTTGGCCCGGGCACAAGTATCACAGGTAGAGATATGTCTCTGTCTGTGATACTTGTGTCCGGGCCTAAACCCCTCAGGTCTAAGTCTCGAGATATCATAGCTTATTAGCTATGATATCTCAAGACTTAGTTGGCCACCATAAATGATGAGACACTCGTTTTTTTTTTTGGACCAGAGATCCCTGTATGACTACACAAAATTGAATCATGTAATTCTTTCAATGATCTTTTAAATTTTAAGTTTAAATTGGGGAGGTACAAATAATTTACCTTCGGGGGTGTTTTGAGGGGATAATTTCTAATTCTCTCTGACCTTAGAAGCAAGATGAGAATAAATGGCAAAAATAATGATTCCTTCAGGGAGGCTCAGTTCAGGCTCTGGATCAGGGGTTTGAGAAAAACAGAAACTGCGAGATAAAGCATCAGCCTTAATATTTTTAGAGTCGGGTCTGTATGTTACCGCAAAATCAAACCTGGCAAAGAATAATGCCCACCGAGACGGCTTGGGATTGAGTCTCTTGGCTGATTCTAGAAAGGTTAGATTCTTATGGTCAGTAAGAACGGTAATCTTATGTCTAGCCCCCTCCAAGAAATGACACCGTTCTTCAAAAGCCAATTTTATAACTATAGTTCATGATTACTTATATGATAATTATTAGCAGAAGAGAACTTACAAGAAGGCACAAGGACGTAAGTTGGTCATGAAGGTAGTGCCTTGGGATAACACCACCCCTACACCTACTTCTGAAGCATCCATGCCAACACAAAAAGGACATGAAGGGTCAGGTTGAACTAGGACTGGAGCTTCCATGAAAATACTTTTAAGAGACTCAAAGGACAAGATAATTAATTAATTAAATCAGCCCCCTTTTTAGTGAGAGCTGGTAGTGGTTTAGCTATGGAAGATAAATTATGAATAAACTTCCTATAGTAATTAGCAAAACCCAAAAATCTCTGCAATGCCTTTAGAGAGGTAGGGCATGTCCATTCCACAATAGCCTCTACTTTTGGCTGGATCCATGCGAATTGCAGAAGTTATAATATACTCCATAAAAAGTAAGTTCCTGTACACCATAAACACATTTTCCCATTTTAGCATATAAGTGGTTTTCCCTTGGTACGTGGAGAACTGACCTTAAATGTCTGATATGAGAGACCCAGTCAGGGGAAAACACAAGAATGTCATCTAGATACACAGTAATGAAACATCCAATAAAATTTAGAAAAAATATCATTGACAAGATTTTGAAAGACAGCAGAAGCATTATTTAACCCATATGGCATAGCCAAATATTCATAGTGACCCTCAGGAGTATTAACCCTTTTCCTGCCACCCACGTATTTATACAACTGGCCAGGGTGGTGCTTCAGTAGCAGAGGACGTATGTAATATGTTCTTACTACTAATGCTGATTTCTCAAGATCCGTTAGGGCTATGAAGATGATCTTGTATTAATTTTAAAGATGTGAAACTCATATTTAAAATGATACAAAGAGCATCATGATAGCCCTTGCAAATTTGGAGAGAACTCACTGGTGAAAACGCTGTTCAGCATGGAGATCCCAATGCAGATCTCAATTTTAACAGCAAATTGCTCATAATCTGTAAGGGTTATCATGATGATCAAGATTCTCATGTTTAAAATTAATACAAGAATATCTTCCTAGCCCTAATGGATCCTGAGTTATGGGGCTCTAAAGTGTCCTCCCCCCTCCAGCGTCAGGCAGTATCTTTGAACTGCATGAAGGAGGGGGAAGGAGCAGAGCTGCAGACTGCAGAGACAATGATAAATCATCATTGTCGGTGCATAACTTGTATGTGACCCCAGTGAGAGTGAGACTGGACTTCTGTCCATGTTACCCCCTCTCCTATCAATCAGAGAGCATACTATACTTTTGCTATCTGATTGTCACATAGAGGGATAATGTAATAGTAATCTGAGCCTAATCAGAGGTGTATTCTTATGTAATACCCCTCTGAACATAACCAGGAAGTTTATTGGTGCTGTGACCAACCAGACGCTTACCATTGTCCAGGTTTCAGCAGCAAAAGAGTTGCACCAAACACTTACAAAACACATCTCCAAAAAATTAGATTTTGGTATCACAGTCACAGTTTGCTATGTAAACAATATCCAAGAAGAAAAAAAGACATGGACTGCACAGTTTGCTATGTGCATTATAGATTTTTAACATATTCGTGAATGAGAGCAAAATATTGCTTGTCTTCTGTATCAGTGTTTTTGAGAGTACAAGCTCTTGTTGAACTTGATGTGTGCAGTATATATAAATTGTGTACACCTTGATATATTATTTTATATGTGTTTTGCGTGTGAATGTACAATTGGATATGCATTTTAGGTGCAAATATAGTTGGACATAGCTATTGATAACCCATTGAGACACATGTAATCATCAGGTTGTCTACTTTCAATAAATATATAGGGTTAGGGTTGTACTTGCTTTTCACAGAGTGTAATCCCTACATTTTATAGGATGATACTTTTTTCACATTTCCAGCTTCAAAGCAGATTTTTGTTCCTTCCAGTTCTGGTGATTTTCTGAAGATATGTACATGAAGGTGTAGGCCTTAGTGATATGAATGAACTTTACACATGTTGAACTCTTATTTTTAGGATGTGTGGTGCATATAACTTTTTGTTTGGTTTCCACTTTTAGCAACTAATATACATTTATTTGCATTTTTTTTTTATATAAAACATACACTTAAAATCAAAATTACATGACGGTGCCTGTCTGTATACAGTTGCATTTTGACAATGATGCAGGTGTCTACTTTCAGAAAATATATAGATATAGGGGGTAAGTTTGATTTTTTTAACGTTGGAATTTAGGTTTTATTTGTCCATCTCAAATCTGTGAAAATTGCCTTTGCTACCAAAGGTGCAAAATATACTGAAACCCCTGGCAGTGAAATGGTTAAATGGTGTCTTCCACTCATCCCTGTTACAAATTTGTATAAGATTATAAGCTCTTTGTAGATTGAGTTTGGAGAACCACTTAGCTCCAGAGATCTGATTTAGTATATCAAGGATGAGAGGAAGAGGGTAATGTTTTGTGTAAATTATATATATAAATAAAGTCAGGCAATGATGAGAAGCCATGGTAAGAGATATACAAGATATACAAGACTTGAAACATTCAGAATTCCATTTAATTACATGCCTCAGGCTATAACAGAGATTGTAAGCCCTAAGCCCTTGCGGGCAGGGCCCTCTATCCCACTGTGCCAGTTGGTCACTGTTAGTGTTATATTTGTTTTGTATATCTTGTGTACAGTATGTAAATCCTCAAATGTAAAGCACCATGGAATTAATGGGGCTATACAAATAAACAACAACAATAATAATAATAATAATAATAATAATCTGTCTGTAACTAAGGAAACCCTTTAACTAAGTCTGTAGGTAAATTATTAAGAACAAAGAAGGAAAGGGACTCAGTGTGAATTATACTTACAACAATATTCAACAGAGGTATTGTAAACTTAAAAGAGGTTGTCCAGGCATTTTTTTTTAGTTTCAGTCCTTCTGCTCTGGCGGCTTCTCATGAGTTTGGCTGAAACCACTGATAGGCCGCAGTGGTCACGTGACCACTGAGGTCAATCAGCGGCCTCAGCAGGCCTCAGTAAGAGATTCGTGATGTCACAGGTAGTGACATCGCATGGCCCTTCACTGAGGCCGCTGATTGGCCTGAGCAGGCAGTGTTGCTAAAACTTCCACCACATGTCAACACGGGACCGAGAAGACCAGACCGCACAGGAAGGCACCGAAGCACCGTGGAAAGGTGAGTATGAATTTTTTAAGTTTTTTTCACTGCCCCCAACTGTTTTAAAACTTAAATGGGCTGTCTATTTTTGCCCGGACAACCTCTTTAATTGTACACTGAGAAAGAGTTGTGTTATCAATTACAGTCACAAGGACTGGATTCACAAGAGAAATCAAAGGAATAGCTAATGTCTGCGGTACCCGCAAATCCAAAGAATTGGTCGCTGAATGAAAATCAACAAAAGCATTACTAGAGAGAAAATTCCCAAAAAACTGTATTTTAACCAGTAAGATTGTTTTCTGATGAGAGATGATGGGAAATAGTTGTTTGCCTAGGTGGTCTTCTTGAGAACCAACTAGGTGCTGAAGTTTTCCACAACTGCACGCTTGGGCAGTTTTTTAAAACATGACCAGCATCCCTGCAATAAAAACATAAACCCTGCTGTCTCCGGAAAGTTATTTTTTCACAAATCGACAAAGTGAATCCTAGTTGCATTGGTTCAGGCTGTAACTCTGGAGTGGACTAAGTTGATGGCAGAGGAGTGGAGATTGTCGACTGTTCCTTTTATCACAAGGCATTATGGGAAAGGAGCTGGGGAGCTCATGTGCCCTCTGTTGGATGTAACAGATCCTCAATTTGCTTTTGACTCACCGAGTCTTGAGACAGCAAATGGGATTTTAGCCAAGCCAAATTCATTTATCTGTTCCTTTTAGCATTTACGTAAATGCTGGTCCAAATGAACAGCTAGAGTCATAGTCTCATCTAAAGTTGCGGGTCCTTTATAGTCCTATATGTCCTTTATAGTGTAAGATAGGCCTCTTTTGGAAGTGACAACAGAGTGCTGCATTGTTCCATTGTGAATGAACAGACCACCCTTGAAATTCTGAACAATGATTCTCAGATGATGACCTTGACAAAGAGAAATCAGATTTGACTGAGCCATGGTTTTAAGATTGGGTTCATCATAGAGTAACCCCAGAGCAGCAAAAAAAATGATCCTCACAAAACAGTTCTGGAGCATGGGGTTTTAGTGAGAAGGCCCATGTCAGGGGTTCTCCCTGCAGGAGTGAAATAATGATTCCAACTCGTTGCTACTCATCACCTGAAGAACGAGGTCACAGACAAAAATACAGCTTGCAGCTTTCATGGACGATAACAAAAGATTTCCATCTCCAGAAAATCTGTCAGTTAGATTTATTTTAGGCTTAATTGGGACAAAGGAACTTGAGACCGAGTTATCTCTAGGTGTTGAACTCTCTGCTAGATCGTGAACCAACTTAGTAATTCCTTGCATCTTTTCCACAAGTGTCTGAATTCCAAGAGCAAATTTCAGCAAAGAGCAGAAACTGCTTGATTATAGTCAGCAGAATAACAAGCTTATTAAATCCGTTACGGTGCTGTGAGATAGGCACAGACCCCCAAATGCCTTCACCAGTGCCAGCTGCAAGACCAGATGGCACTGTATGGGAAATAAACGATCCACTTACTGAATACTAAAGCAGAACCCACAATTCACTTACTGGGATTATCTGGACCAGGAGAGACGATAAGGAAGGTAAGGGCCTGGTAGTGGTCTGTTAAAAGAAACATCAGAGCCAGAAGAACGCTATAATCCAATAACCAGTCAAAATGTAGTATTCCAGAAGATCACATCAGGATAAGAATTGGAAGACAAGTTGCATTCGGTAATGAAAGCCAGAGGGTTGGTGTTCCAGGGGATCAGTCTGAAGCAGTGGTACACAGAGAAACAGGTCTCAAAGTCAAACAGGAAAACAATTGCAGGCAGGTGGGTGAGAAGAAAGGAAGCTTAAATAGGCCTCCTCAGCTAGTAATTGCACAACAACAGAGAACTCTGACATTGCAGAGGCATCTAAGGTCAGCATGGAAATATTAAACCCACAGCATCAGTACTGAAACTCCTAGCATGCCCACCAAAATCCCAATGGTGATCTTTCACTTTTGCTACCTTCTGTGTGCCCATACATCAATTTATATCTACATGTGGGTGGGAGAAATTGCCTAACAAATTGTTTATGATGCTATTAAGAATTGCCCATAAGTAATTGCCAATGGCAGCTGCTAGGAAAAGGGAAGACAGAGAAAGAAAGCCCTAAAACTAAGCCCACCCTGTGTCCCTACCTATTTGCCACAACTGTCCTAATGACAGGGACAACTGGAAGACAAACCCTACTCTAGATAAGTGATACACAGAACAGGACAAGACAAACAACACAGAAGAGGAGTCAGCAAGCCAAGGGTCAAGCCAGAGAGACAAAACAGTACCAAATCACAATCCAAAAGAGTAGTCAAAAGCCAAAAAGCAGAGGTAAGTAAATACAATACAAGAGCAAGGAAAAATACTTAGCAAGGTCAGAGACACAATAGCCAGAAAACAAGTGTGGGCTGATGGCCAGTTTATAGGAAGTCCAAAACCCGCCCCAGGCTTGATTGGCAGATAAGCTGTCAATCACAAGCACACAAAAGTTAACCCTAAACAGTGCCAACAAAGAATGACAAGAGTCCGGGAGCAGGTAACCATGAGCGGACACGCCTCCTGTGTTGTACAATGTGGCCAGAGGTTAGCGCAGGAGCTCGAACGGATGAGGACATAACAGATGCATTTTCTCCTTTAACCCTTGTGAATGTGAAAATTCTAGGTTTAAATAAATGAGTTAGTGAAAAAAATTGAAATGTCAAGATTTCAACCTTTTTGTTTTAATTCCTGTGAAATGAGTAAGGAGTTAACAAAAATCATAAATGATGTTTTAACTTATATTATGGGTGCAATTTTGATAATTTGGTGATTTATGGGGGTTTCTTATACAGAGGCCTTTCAAAGCCTCTTCAGGTTGGCACAGTGTTAATTTGTATTCCTTAGAAATATTATTTTTCAGTTGAAATTATTTAATAAAGTTTGTGTATTTACTGTATAACCATTATAAGGCTGAAGTCCCAAGTTGTCAAAGTGCAGCATTTTACTATACCTGCAAAATGAATAGGATTCTGGCTAATCCCATCCACATATTGCAGAAGTTCCACAGAGGAAAACTGTGAAATCGCAATGAAAAACAATGCGGAAAAAATGTGATGCGTTTCCGCCGAGTTTTTTTCCGCGACAGTTTTTTGCTGTGGGGCCTTAGAGCTAAGCAGTTCTTTTTGTAGATATAGTTTATTGGTTGACTTGACTTGTTTTTTGTAAAAAAGGAAGAAAAACGAAACATAAGCATCAAAGGGATAATAATGTACATTTATTCTTTAAATTGTGACTGTGCCAGAAGATAAAATACTGGACATACACCGGACTTGATTGTCTTGACAGGTTTCTTTATTCAACTACATTAAAGCTCTGTTCTTCAGAATCAACAAAATGCTGCAGTCTTACTGGTGATTACAATATACTATGACCAATGACCATAGACTATATCAGCAGCATTTCTTACTTCCATGAGGCTGAGCTACATCTCTATTACAAATTATTTTATGGAAAGAAATGAGACGTGTACATTGATCAGATGAGAAAAATAAGTGCAACCCTCCCGGTTATAAGGCAAATATGAACCATATTGCTCTATATGGTGTATATGCTGTATAAAGAGTACCATCATGTTAAAATGAAAAACTGGACAGCAGGAGAAAATATATACAGTTTAACCTTTCCAAAACACCTCTTTGAGATGACCACTCAATTATTCATTACATATTTATTGAAACAGAGTTTTAGCTACACTATGTATATTAGTATATTATGGATACTGAACATCTGTTTTTTAAGAGACCATCACCCAGAAGACCAATTTTAAATACAACTATGTGTGATTGTCTTAAAGAGAGCATACCTCCACCAACATAGCTTATAATCTATTTACAGGCGCATCTCAAATTAGAATACCTTTAAAAGTTAATTTATTAACTTCAGTAATTAAGTAAAGTATTTAGTAGTTAATTTCAGTAATTCAATTCAGCAAGTGCAGCTCCTATATTTTATAGACTCATTCCACACAGAATTATCTATTTCAAGTGTTTATTTATTTGAATGTAGATGATTATGGCTTACATCTAATGAAAACCCAAAAGTTAGTATCTCGGAAAATTAGAATACTATGTAAAACCAATGAAAAAACTATTTTCAATACAAAAATGTATGCATACTGAAAATTGATGCATGCATTACTCCATCAAAATGGAATGGCATGGAGGTGATCAGCCTGTGGCGCTGCTGAGGTGTTATGGAAGTCCAAATAGCTCTGAGTGGCTATTTAGCTTGTCTGCATTGTTGGGTTTCACATTTTTAATCTTAGTCATAGATTCTCCATGCTTCACCTTTTTGTGTCAAAGCAACAAAATCTACTTTTAATTTATATGCTTATGTCCGCCAAAGCACCAGTTTCCGCCTGGCAAAAACAGATTCTCTAGCATGTAAGTGGTTTATAAGTGATTGTTGTGGTAGAAGACTCATTTTACAGAATATCACTGTATATATATTTGTGTTATGTTCACATGAGAAAGCTGTTGCACACACTAATCACAAAATGAACAGATTTACAGTCATTACTAGTATTGATTTGATTGTTTTGTCATAGTTGATACTATATGAACACTCAGCATTAACAGGCAAAAACAACAGGTGTACAGTGTAGCCGTCACATACTGATATAGCAGCATAATGCACTGCAGCTAAGTCAGGTTAATTCTTAAAAAGTTCTGATGACTAACACATCAACAGGGGTTATTCTTTGGTGGCCCTTTATGAAACAAATATTTTAAAACAGCCAAAACCCAGTTTTTTGTTTATTGAGATGAAGCTTCTGAGTCTGTGATGCAAACATCTACTATAGCATGCACTATGTTTTTCTGTAAATGCAGATACCTGCAGATATCTACATGTATAGTTATTGGTGATATATCTAGCTAGTGGCAGTAGATAACAGATTACACAAAATGAGCAGATACCGTCTACTAGATATTCACAAATAAAATGTGTGCTTAAAATAGCACATTATGACTTTATTACCTGATGAAGATAACAGTTTGTTATGTGTTGCAAATTGATATGAGTGTATGAGTTGTATATAAGTAAAAGTGATACAAAACCATTGACTTTACCCAAAAGTTGACCCTGGAAGAATTTTCTTAATGTTAAAGTGTTATCCAGTAAAGTTTTATACAAGTTAATGTAATATGATTTATAACATATTTTATATTCAGCTATTTCATCTGACACTAAAAGAAATATTGGAGAAAACAACTTCATTATCAATAGCTGAATATTTCAAAATGGCTTGAATTACAAAAGCTTTTCACACAGACCAAGATGTACATGATACAGATCATATTTACTGTCTTGTCTAAAAGAGAATAATTAGAAAACATGTTGCAAAATGTTTAGTCACACTAACCACCTGAGCTAGATCCAATGCATTTTGGAGAAGGTGCAAATACTTATTCTCTGCTTTTCATATCGTACATATGTTCTTCTTTTGCATTTTTAGTTTTTGTTCTGTATAAGTCATCATTATATAAGCAAGTTTATATTCATTCTAATAAGAATGATCTCTCACCAACACACTGACATTCTACAAACTATTGCCGATTTAATAATTACTTCCAGTGACAAAAATACATAGCAGAGTATGGTGGCTTTATCCAACTCCTAAGTCAAGCAATGAACCTTGATGCACACAATTTCCTGACGCTTTCAAGGAGATGAAGGCCCGATGTAAAGCTGAATTCATATAGTTTAATTCCTATTCACCAAAAGAAACTGTGAAAAGAAGAGAAGAATTTTCTTACAGTTTTATTGATGAATACGGGACTTCACAAATATTTAATCTGTCATAGTCAAGCTCATTTTTCCAGGTTTTTTCCTCTAGAGCAACATTGGAGAAAAAACATGGTTGGTTTAGATGCATCAAAATGGTTTTACAAAACTAAAGCTAGTAAAAATGTGCTGGAGCCCAGGGCCCCATATGGTGCAAATGACGCGGTTTGGCACGGTGTAAACGCCGCAGATAAAAACACGGTGTTTTACAGTTCCTGCAAAAAAAAAAAAAAAAACGAGGTTTTGTAAATCGCAGCATGTCAATTATACCTACAGAAATGCCAGTGGTTTCCCTATAGGTGTAATAGAAGCAGAAAGTCCACAGATTAAACCACTGCTGACTTTCTGTGAAAAGCGCTGCGGGAAAAACCACAATGAATTGCTGCTGCGGTTTTTCCCTCAGCACTTAACCTAAAATGAACTTGGAAGAATTTTGTGGAATATGAGGAGCAGACAACAATGCCCATGGGAAGAAAGGCCAACGGTAAAATCTTGTATAAGCATTTTATGATCTACACAAGTGGAAAGCTACTAACAACGTAGATAAGTAGTTACATATTTAATACCACAACAAGTGAATTATCAGGTGTACTGACTGACTAATTAATTTTTGGTTTCTATTCTAAAATACATGTATATGTGCAAATACTGAAAATACATGTCTTGTGGCAAATTAGTGTTTTAACCTATAAAATGTGCATAATACACAATACAATTTCCATAGGCATATTGCAGACTATGCATGGAATAATTCAGTTTCATTGCAGTTTTAATTTTGGGAAACCTTCTATTTCTGTAGTTGCCATCAGAGCTGTGGAAATTGGTAAGCCAAACACTGACTCAGACTCTTCAATTTTTCCAACACAGACTCTAACTCCATCACAAATAGCTGACAGCCATGGTCAGTCTGTAAAGATCCTCTAATTTGTTAAAAAGCCAACTAAAGTAAACATACAATGCATCTAATTATACAATATTAATAATTGTATAAAATAATTAAAAATAATTTTATTTTGAAGCTGAAGTTTGAGTCAATAACTTCTTAGGTCTTAGAGGGAGACAGAACTCATTATTTTTTAATATGTTTTTTAGTGAATTCAGTAAAACATAAACAAGAAATAACAAAAGTCTCCAACTAATTGCCAATTAATCTATAGATCCCACCAATCAAGAGAATGGGGAAAATTTCCCCCCATCTCCGGCGTGACTCCCTGCTGTTTTTGGCCCTTTTCAATGAAGTCACAGACAGGGGTTACACTTTATGCGTCACGACCCCGGCCTGACCCATGTGATGTCTGTGACATCACTACAGAGGCTGAAGACAGCATGGACTCACACTGGAGAAGTGAGTAACACTGGTTTTTATGTTCGCTCATCTCCCATGGACCTTCTATCATCAGGGGTCTGAAGAGACCTCAGAGTATAATAATAGCAGTTTCAGTTTGTATGTATTCATTTCACCCAACAAATACTCTTGCCGCAGGTCTGCGGCCTTACTTACAGATCCCTGCTCCTGCTGGCGGCTGCATCCGCTTCCCCTTCTTCCCTCCAAGTGGCCCCAGCGATGTGATATGGGATGCACGGGGCATCCTGAAGGGCAGAAGGGGAAGCGGAGGTGGCAGTGACAGAAGCAGGGATCAGTAAGTAAATATGGCCCGTTACCTCTTAGGATTACTCCACCAGATAATGGCCTATTAAAAAAAAAAGCAGCAGGGGCCCACCAGGCCCCCTAAGGTTGTGGGTCATGCACTGTATAAACTATTGAAGGGGTTTTCCAGTGAAGCTAGCCGAACGATGTGCTCCAGCACTCCCTACCCTACCACCACTCCATTCTAAATGGGGACAAATGTCCCTGGTTCTCCTGTCTGTGGCAGTCACACCTTCACTATCTGTAAGTTATCCTCTCTCCTAGGAATAGGAAATAACTTTTTGTGGAAAAAAAGCTTTAGACTGAGGCTCCACGTAGCGGAAAAGCTGCTTTTTTTCTTGCAGATTGTGCTGTGCTTTTTTTAGCCAAACCCAGTGGCTACAAAAGGAAGACAAAATAAAAAAGAAAGGACTTCTTCTCCCTTCTACTCAATTAATAATAATAATAAATTATATTGATATACTCTTAGTTTTGTTAAAAAAAACAAAAACAAAAACAAAATCTGCAACAATAAAATCCATACTTTGCGCAAGTTTTTTTTAATTGAGAGACCAGTCAGATAAACCATCTGCACAGGACTTGTGGACAGTCTTTATTATGAAGCATGTGACTATTTACTAGTAAAAACTACATTTCATGTAGCTCTGATCTAATAAGCAGTTATAGGAAAGTCAAAGACAAAGTGAGCCTGCTAGTCCTGAATGAATATGGTCCATATGGTCATATCTAGATATGGGTGAATCAGTTTGTAATGAGCTGTGTTGGTTCCAAATTGTTTGGTTTTTACAAAACGGAACAAATGGCAATTTGCTTTGGATGAACAAAAATGGCTACACTACAAATAAATCGCCGCCGCCACGTGTATGACCAGGAAATACAGAGTAGAATTTGTGCAATGACTCACATGTCTGTGACAAGGTAGCAACATCTGACAGCCTCTTAACAATAGACAGTGCTAATGTCATATGGTGTATAAAAGCAGGGTCGGACTGGCCCACCGGTGGGCCCCGAGCCCCGACCATTAGTCCTCATGATGCCAATGCAGATGCATTGGTCAGGGGCCCGATCGGGATCCTACCCATCCCGATCGGGCCCCTGACCAGTGGCGTAATGATCGCGGTCGCAGGGGGTGGAGAAAGCCTGGTTCCCCGACCGCTATACATACTGTTATTGAAAAGGGGCCTTGGCATATTGCAGGCCCCTTTCCAATAGATGGCAGCCCAGGGGAGGTGACTGAAAACAATAAATAGATATTCTCACCTCTCCTGGGCACAGCGTTCTCTCAGGCGCTCTTCCGTCATGTGACTGAGGCCTGTGATTAGGCCCCAGCGGTCACATGGGTCGCGGCCGCGTAATGACGTCATTGTGCCCCCATGTGACCACTGAGGCCCAATCACAGGCCTCAGCAGCGACATCTGAAGAGGACCTGAAGACGCAGAAGACGGCAGGATGGAGCGAGGATGCCAAGGAAAGGTAAGGCAAGGTGAGTATGAATGTTTGTTATTTTTAATCACCTTCCCTGGGCCTCCGATTATTATACAATGGGGTCTGAGGAGACCCCAGAGTATAATAATAGCACCGAAGCGAGGCTATTGGGCGCATATAATACTGTGTGGGGGCCACTGTGGGGAGCATATAATACTAGCCCCCAAGTCTTTCAGTTTCACTGACCACTCTGATAACTACAACCCCCAGCAGCTCCAGATTCTCTGGGTCTGTTGAGAGTTGTAACCCCCCCCCCCCTGTATGGCCCCTTCGCTGGTACCTTATACTGTATGGGGACCATTGATGGGACCATTATATTGTGGGGGGGGGGCAGTGATGGAGGCCAATAGCCTGGGGGACATTAAAGGGGTTGTGCAGGATAACATTTTTTTTTTTTTTATTTTTTTTTTTAATTATGCAGGGGCAGGCGAAAAAAAAAACAAAACAAAAAAACCCCCAAACTTTCTCTCCTGTCCCCAGTGTCTCCCAGCACGTGACCCCTGAGGCCAATCAGCGGCCTAAGGGAAGGGACCTGGGACGTCACAGCCAGTGAGGACTTCCAGCAAAAAGAAGACAGCGGAGCTGTGGGACCAGACCATGCTGGGAGGACACCGGAGCACTGGAGACAGGTGAGTATGTTTACTATGTTTTTTTGTTTTTGGGGGGGGGGGGGGTAGGGGGGATTCACCTCCCCCAGACTAGTTATAAAAAAGAAAAAAATTATACTGGACAACCTCTTTAAAGTGTGGTACATTAGGGGGGTATATTAAAGGGGTTGTCCAGGCATAATTTGTTATGGTTTATCCTCAGGATAGGCTATAAATACCTGATCTGTAGGGGGCCGACCTGTACAGAGCCACTTCTGGCGCCTGTCCTGTACACAATACCAGGCCAGAAGCAGAAAGCTCTGTCCACTGTGTATTAGCCGGGCACCTTCACTGCATCTCAGCACTTATAGAAGTCAGTGGATGCTGAGCTGCAGTGAAGGCGTCTGACTGCTATACAGCGGATGGAGCTTTCTGCTTCCGGACATGTGTTGTGTACAGAACAGGCGCCGGAAGTGACTCCGTACAGCTGATGGGGCCGTGTGTCAGCCCCCTTCTGATCAGGTATTTATGGCCTATCCTGAGTATAGGCCATAAAAAAAATTAACCCTGGACAACCCTTTAATATGCATTACACAGTTTAATGTCCCTCTCCCCACAGGATGTTAGCCCCCATCACTGCTCCCACACAATATAATGACCCCATCACTGTTCCCTATACAGTATGGGGGACCAGTGAAGAGGCCACCGTATGGGGGGACAAGTGAAGTGACCATAGAAAAATTTGGCCCAGACAACCCCTTAAAAGAGGTTGTCCATAAACTGGAGCGACCACTGTGGCTGCTGCCATGGAGGTGTAAAAATAAGAAAATTTTTAAAAAAGCATACTCACCTGTCCCCAGCAGCCCCTTGTCCCCTTCCTGTGTCTGTTCGGTCTCATGGCGGTGCTTCATTTCTGAAAATCCTGTACCTAATTGGTCTTAGCAGTCACATGAGGTGCAGGACTCCCAGCAAGGAGTCGCCGGCATAAGACTGAATGGATACTGGCAGCGGACAACGGAGCACCAGGGACAGGTGAGTATGCTTTTTAATTTATTTATTTTTTACTTTACACCTCCCGCCAGCCACATGGGTTGCTCCAATTCCTGGACAACCTCTTTAAAGGATTTATCCATCTTTCTAATATTGATGTCCTGTCCTTAGGATAGGCCATCAATATTACATCTGCGATAATACAACAGCCAGGACCTCTGCAGATCAGCTTTTCCAGGACAGTGCGGCTACAGGTAAAGGTAACAATTTTAGGAGCCACGCTGTTCAGTTGCGATACAGGGTGTAGCAGTAGGTTTAGGTAGTGTACAGTCATGGCCAAAAGTTTTGAGAATGACACAAATATTATATTTTCACATGATCTGCTGCCCTCTGGTTTTTATGTGTGTTTGTCAGATGTTTTTATCACATACAGAAATAGAATTGCATTCATATTATGAGTAACAGACACTTATATTGACAGTTAGAATGAGTTAATGCAGCAAGTCAATATTTGCAGTGTTGACCCTTCTTCTTCAGGACCTCTGCAATTCTCCCTGGCATGCTCTCAATCAACTTCTGGACCAAATCCTGACTGATAGCAGTCCATTCTTGCAGAATCAATGCTTTAATTTTGTCTGAATTTGTTGGTTTTTGTTTGTCCACCCGTCTCTTGATGATTGACCACAAGTTCTCAATGGGATTAAGATCTGGGGAGTTTCCAGGCCATGGACCCAAAATCTCTATGTTTTGTTCCCTGAGCCATTTAGTTATCACCTTTGCTTTATGGCAAGGTGCTCCATCATGCTGGAAAAGGCATTGTTGAGCGCCAAACTGCTCTTGGACGGTTGGGAGAAGTTGCTCTTGGAGGACATTCTGGTACCATTCTTTATTCATGGCTGTGTTTTTAGGCAAGACTGTGAGAGAGCCGATTCCCTTGGCTGAGAAGCAACCCCACACATGAATGGTTTCAGGATGCTTTACAGTTGGCATGAGACAAGACTGGTGGTAGCGCTCACCTCTTCTTCTCCGAATAAGCTGTTTTCCAGATGTTCCAAACAATCGAAAAGGGGATTCATCAGAGAAAATGACTTTACCCCAGTCCTCAGCAGTCCACTCCCTGTACCTTTTGCAGAATATCAGTCTGTCCCTGATGTTTTTTCTGGAGAGAAGTGGCTTCTTTGCTGCCCTCCTTGAGACCAGGCCTTGCTCCAAGAGTCTCCGCCTCACAGTGCGTGCAGATGCACTCACACCTGCCTGCTGCCATTCCTCAGCAAGCTCTGCACTGCTGGTAGCCCGATCCCGCAGCTGAAACACTTTTAAGAGACGGTCCTGCTGCTTGCTGGTCTTTCTTGGGCGCCCTGGAGCCTTTTTGGCACCAATGGAACCTCTCTCCTTGAAGTTCTTGATGATGCGATAGATTGTTGACTGAGGTGCAATCTTTCTAGCTGCAATACTCTTCCCAGTTAGGCCATTTTTGTGCAGTGCAATGATGACTGCACGTGTTTCTTTAGAGATAACCATGTTTAACAGAAGAGAAACAATGATGGCAAGCACCAGCCTCCTTTTAAAGTGTCCAGTGGTGTCATTCTTACTTAATCATGACAGATTGATCTCCAGCCCTGTCCTCATCAACACCCACACCTGTGTTAATGGAGCAATCACTGAAACGATGTTAGGTGGTCCTTTTAAGGCAGGGCTGCAATGATGTTGAAATGTGTTTTGGGGGATAAAGTTCATTTTCTAGGCAAATATTGACTTTGCAAGTAATTGCTGTTAAGCTGATCACTCTTTATAACATTCTGGAGTATATGCAAATTGCCATTAGAAAAACTGAAGCAGTAGACTTTGTAAAAATTAATATTTGTATCATTCTCAAAACTTTTGGCCATGACTGTAGTGGTGCACATCGTATGGGAGGTGAGCAGCATGGCTCCTGACGTGTTATAACCTTTAGCCGCCCTGTCTTGGTACCGCTGATCTGCAGGGGTCCTGATTGTGGGCCCCTAGAAACAATTCCACTGGTGGGCCCTAGACGTCCCAGTCCGACACTGTATAAAAGCTTAGACAATAGTGATCAGACTTCAGTTGCTGTAATGGTGGATATGCAAATAGATCTGTGATCCATCTCACTGCATCATAGCTAGGCTATAAACAGCACAGTTCAGAAAATTCAGGAATTCCAACAATAGTTGTAGGTGAACTTAGAGAATCAAGCAATTATTACACTGGCATATTAGTACTAGAAATCAATAGACATACAGTAGATAGGACAGGTTCACTTCATAGTCAGTGACTGGAATCTGTGCTGCTGCTTACACAGACTGTTGACCCCTTCATTGCCAATAATCTAATATTGTATTACACTGCAATAGAGCAATTTAATCTCTATACACATTCTTTAAACATACTTTTTTTTTCAGACAATCTTATTAGTCAAAAGTGTTTTGTTAAGGTCTTATCTTTGGCAACAGTTAACATTTATTCATTACATTCATACTGCTGTTTTAACAGGAAATTGCTGCTGATTTTGCCTGTGCAAATCTTAAAAAAACATAAATTACCGCATTTTTCGGACTATAAGTCACACTCCTGCCACTGCCGGCTTCCTGCAGCAGCAGGAGTGGGTGATGCTACGGGCCCTGGGCATGAGGACAGGGTGTCCCAGCAGCGTGAACCCTCCCCAGCATCTGTCATGCTATTACAGTGGATGCCGGGTCTGTAACGAAATTGGCGGCCACTCTGCTGCAGAGCGGTAGTCATAGCTACTGGGTCACAGCGGAGACCTGGAGCTAATGCCCGCGATCAGAGTCCACTCTGATTGCGGGCATTACTACCTGTAAGACCCCCCCAAACTGCCCCCAGGCCGGTGGCTACCTTGTTTGTTGCAGGCTGGCTTCTGTGCAGCGAGATCGCAGGAGTTGACCTGTTCCTGTGACAGCTGGGAACTAATTAGCTTAGGCTAATGAAGGCTCTCAGGCCTGTCATAGTATTATTACTATTGAGGCTGGTCTATAATCAGCCTCAATAGCAATGTACAGAATATCCCATAGACTGCAATATTGTTGTATTGCAGTCTATGGAACTTGCAATCAAATGATTGCAGGTTCAAGCCCCCTAGGGGGGGCTAATAAAATAGTTAAAAAAAAGTTTTACAAAAATAAAAATAAAAAACAAAAAGTTCTGAATCATCCCCTTTCCCTAGAATACATATAAAAGTAGAATATTACAGTGAAGCACATACACCTTAGGTTTCCATGTGTACAAAAATACCCGGTCTACAAACTTAAATACAATGCCTGGTCTACATATGTTTCCCGTAGGGTGAACGTCGTAGCGGGAAAAGAATCAAAAAGTGCCAAACTGCCGTTTTTTTCACTGTTTCGCCTCCGATTTGAATGAAAAGTGATCTAAGCAATAGACATTCCCCAAAATGGTGTAACTAAAAAGTACACCTGAACCTGCAAAAAAAGACGCCCTATGCATCCCTGTACAGCTGCAAGGCCACCTGTCAATGTGGCCTTGCAGCAGTTGAATAACTACAACTCCCATATATTAAATATTTCACTACATGTTTTGCTTCAAATTTTTTGTTCCCTATTTTCCTCCTCTGAAACCTAGGTGCATATTATGGTCCAGTGCGTCTTATAGTCCGAAAAATACGGTACATTATATACAAACGGTTTCTTGTTGTTCACCCAATATAAAATGTAGCATGTGCAAATCTTAAAAAAAAACTTTTAGGAATTTCATGGGTTTTTTTTTTCTGCTCTGGTCTGGGGTCTGACCCATACACAGTCTGAAGGAGTATTACGGTTAATCTGAACAAACTATTTTAAGTGTTTCTCTGTCTGAGCAGGTACCCATATACACAGTAGTACAGCAGTAGTGGTAGGCGTGGTATCAGTAGTGCAGTAGTTATATACAAGTGGTTTATTGTTGCTCACCCAATGTACAGTCTAGCCTGTGCTAATCTTAAAAAAAAAATAACTAAAGTGAATTGACAGATAATGGACACTATCAAAATTATTATAAGAAACTACTGAACAGACATACAGTGCCTTGCAAAAGTATTCATACCCCTTGAACATTTTCACATTTTGTCACCTTACAACCACAAACTTAAATGTATTTTATTGAGATTTTAAGTGATAGACCAACACAAAGTAGCAGATAATTGTGAAGTGGAAGGAAAATTATACATGGTTTTCAAAATTTTAATCAAATAAAAACCTGAAAAGTGTAACGTGCAAAAGTATTCAGCCCCCCTTTATTAATACTTTGTAGAGCCACCTTTTGCTGCAATTACAGCTGCAAGTCTTTTGAGGTATGTCTCTACCAGATTTGCACATCTACTGTAGAGACTGAGATTTTTGCCCATTCTTCATCGCAAAATAGCTCAAGCTCAGCCAGATTGGATGGAGAGCGTCTGTGAACAGCAATTTTCATTTTCATGACTTGCCACAGATGCACAATGGGATTTAGGTCTGGATTTTGACTGGGCCATTCTAACACATCAATATTCTTTGATCTAAACCATTCCATTGTAGCTCTGGCTGTATGTTTAGGATCGTTGTCTTGCTAGAAGGTGAATCTTCAAAACTTTTTTGAATACAGTGAACCACAAATATTTAGTGAGAGTTCTGTGCGTTACCCTTCAATCTCAATATGTAATTTACCATGCTCTCTTCCTGTACTGTCAACCATGTATTCTCCTTTATCTTCACTGTCACAGATTCCATTCTCTAGTAAATGTAGAAGGACTGTTCCCAAGGATGAAAGAAGGATCAGCGCTTACCCAAATAAATAATGTAGAGTTCCTTTATTGCATATCAGCACACAACGCGTTTCAGAGCTTACCAGCCCCTTTCTCAAGTGCATAAGTGATAATCCATGTACACACATAAACAACTATACATCTTATAAAGCAAACATGATAAAAAGAAACACCCCCTGGGAGTGTCTGGATTCAACACGAGACTTAACTAGTAAACAATGTTAAAAAAAAAAAACAACACATATGACATCATACTATTTAAAAACATATAAACATAATCTTGTGTAGAGAGATAGCTATAATTCACAGTTGTTACCTTAAAACCGCGGCCCCGGTATTATCGGCGTCCACGTGGTTAAACTGCGCATGTATTTATAAAAAAAAAAGCCATAAGTATGGCCTGAATACAGCATGAAGGAATCTCGGCACACATGCGTAGATGCACCTGCCGGGCTCATTCTGTAGATATCGCTGGCACATGCATGGGAACTAACTGTTGGCTATGCTGGAAACCTGTCCAACATACTGCAGCCCACATGGACAAAGATATACGACAAAGCTAGAAGAGCAGTCCAATCTAGTTTTTAACTGTAACTTCTCTCTCATAGTTCTACGAACAATTTCAGTGATGTTGTGCTTGATGCACAAACAGCACTTACAACGGTTGTGACCACATCTTTAGATACCTTTCATTCTATTAGAACTCATTGTTGAGTCTATATTGTTACCTACTCTTGTTACCTTTCTCAAACGACTAGGAGCCAGGATATTTTTTAAGGTCTTGGCCCTTCGAAAGGTAATGCCAGGGGCTTTATAGAGAGAAGATTTTAAATGTTGATCATTTAACAGTATTGACCAGTGTTTGGATAATATAGCCCGAATCTCTGAGTGGGCCTCATTATAAGTTGGAATAAAGTTATTCTTAAAGGTGTTTTCTTTAGTTTTAAGTTTGGATTTGAGGCAGTCTACCTGTGAGAGTCGGCTTGCTTGCTCCCTTGCTCCCTCTATAATTTTTTGGGAATAGTTTTTATTGAAGAATCTATTCGCCAATATATTGCTTTGATATAAGAAGTCAGTGTCCTTTGTAAAATTCCTCTGAATTCTTTTGAATTGGCCGAATGGAACATTCTGCTTCCATTTCTTAAAGTGTAAGCTATGAAAGTCGAGCAAGCTATTGCAGCCCAACTCTTTGAAGTGAGTTTTGGAAAGTACTTGGTCATCTTTGCCCATAAGGACAAGGTATAGATATTCAATATCTTTTTTGTTGGTTTTACTTGAAAACAAGGGGCCCCAATCATTCCGATTTAGGTATTCTACAAAATTTTCAAATGATTGAGCCGATCCTTCCCATATAAATAATAGATTGTCAATATAACATTTATAATGGATGATGCTCTTGGACCAAGGGTGTTGTTCATATATAACTTTCTTTTCAAAACAACCCATATATAAGTTGGTATGACTTAGGGCAAAACGTGTCCCCATAGCTGTGCCTCGAGTTTGTATGTACAGTTTCTGTTCAAACTGGAACACATTGTGCTCCAGAATGAATTTAATCCCCTTTATCAAGAAATCTTTTTGAATATCTGGCATGGCTTGGGCTTTATTTAAAGCTGTTCTAATAGCTCGTAGACCTTTCGCATGTGGGATGTTAGAATAAAGTGATGTTAGATCTAAAGTGGCCCATATATATATATACGTAAGTATGATGGTAATTGAGAGACCAGTTTCTGCAAATGTGTGTCTATGTATTCTGATAGGTTCCTGGTGATGGCATTCATCCCCAATATGATGGGTCTGCCAGGGGGGGCCTTGAATACTCTTATGAATTTTTGGAAGATGGCAAAAAAGTGTAGGTGTGGGGTTTGTTATAGTCAAAAATTCTTTCTCCTTCTTGGATAGTATGCCTGTGGTGAAACCCTCCTGGATAAGGCTGGAATACTCTAAAAGATGTTGTGCTGTAGGGTCTACTTGTAATATAGTATAATAATTTGTATCCCAAAGGATTCTCTCTGCCTCTTGCAAATAAGAGGTCCTATTTTTCAGAACAACTCCTCCACCCATATCAGCACTCCTGATTACAATATTTTTTATTATCAACCATCGATTTGATAGCAAGGGTCTCATCTTTTGTCAGATTTTTATGTCCGGTAACCTTTTTTTAATTTTCGGAAATCCGTTGCTACCAATGCAAAAAAGGTTTTTATGCAATTTCCATTGTGATGGACAGGGTAAAATCTAGATTTAGGTTTTAAATTTGTTGGAACAGGGTTAATAGTAGATGGACTTTGATGTTCCCTAAGTGCTGCTAGAAGTGGGTTGTTTTGCAGGGCTATTTATATCTGGGATAGATTTAGAAACTATATTAAAGTATCTGTTCAAAGTCAATTTCCGGATATAGTTATTAAAATCCATGTATAATTGCAGATCATCTAGATTTTTATTTGGGCAAAAGGAAAGCCCTTTGGAAAGAAGATTTCTTTCCGCTACAGTGAGTGGGTAATTGGATAAATTATAAACACAATTATCTATATTCTTTTCTTTTTGGAGCTGGGACTGGTGGGATCTGGTGGGTCCATTTTTATTTTTGTTCCTTCCCCTCCCCTCCTTCTTTCATCCTTTGGAACGGTCCTTCTACATTGCCTTGAACAGCTGCTGTTCACAAACCCACTCATCATTGACCTTCTTGCTGCTACAGGAGTTGTGATCTACTTACAACCAAGCAAGGTGAGCGGCCACTTCTGTGGATGCTTTCTTATATCTGCTTGCTTTATTTTTAAACAATATAACACCAGGTGCTGCAAGGTGCTGTATTTTTTCTACTTTACTAGTGCATATCTTCCCCCTACTGTGGTGGACCAACAGTCAAGAGGATGTCCTAGCACTTAGTTGCAGCACAGTTAACTGTTCCTCCTGCATTTGGATAGTATACCTGAACTGAACATCCTACTCTACTTCGGTGAATCTATGTGATAGACTTTTTGTCGTAATAAAAAACTAGTACAATGGACTTTATTAGGAACAGAGACAATATATGCAATGATCTGATTGAACAATACACTATGGTGCGAAGTGGGCTCCTTGTCTCAGAGGAAGACTCCCGCATAACATCCGAACAGACCATCAGCCGAGTGGACCTAAGCAGACTCTTTTGGGATCTGAAGAAGGCATTAGCCGATGAGACACGCCATTCTCTGGACCATAAATTTATGCTGATCTATTTAAAAGAAGATCTTGTCCCCAGAGGACTTAGATTGAGAATGGCTAGTCCATTCCAGGACGATCCAGTCTTTTCTGTGAACTGGGAATATCATCTTCATTCAAGTGAAATAGGATTCCTTAAAAAGACTATCACAAATGTCAGAGCCTAGCAGAAATGTTTGGTCAAAAAATTGATCATTTGACTAAAGAGCTAGACAAATATAATAATCATATTGACTTCATCCGTATGTGCAGAGTCCTACATACAAGCACATTGAATATTGAGAAATTTTAGACGGAAAGACCCGACTATGCCAACAATAATGTAAAATTCTGGCTCAAAACAGAAAAGGATATAACCCTAAGGCCCAAGTTTAAGCATACAGACTCAACAAAATCACATATTAGATAGAACCCTAGATAGTTGAGAAAGATGGCCATAGGTCAAAGAACATTCAGAACAGAACCTATTGACAATGGTAAAAATAAGAACCTATCTTTTTTACCAATGTCCATCAAGGTCCCAACACGAAATCAAATATAGATAAAGAACAGAATTCAAACACATAAAAAGGTGGGTTAGTTAATAAAACCACAAATATCAAATCTTTATTCCCTGGGGCACGAGAAATTACATCCCTTTCACTCCCTGCTACAAAATTTGGGCTTAATACTCCGAATAGGAGAAAAAACTTTAACCCTTTTGGTACCGGACACCTGCAGTTAGCTCCAGTCCAAGGGAATACTTTAGTGTCAGATCAAACCATAAATGGTACTAACACAAGTACATTAATGGAAGAGTGAAGAAATCAGGCGATACCTTTTAGAGGCTAACTGAGTATATTTATAAGTAAGCTTTCAGGAGTACTAGCCAGCTTCATGTCACACTATGTATGACTTGTGAGGGTCACAAATCACCACCTGATAGCAAACAGATAACAGATCCCTCTGTCACGCACCACAACTTTCCAGATTGTTTTTTGACCTGTTGTAAATAACTTCTCTACTTAGATTGCATTTTGTTTTGGCTTTTTTAAGGACTCTAAAATCCTTTGAAGATCATGTGTATAAAAATCTGTGACTTTTCAGTTCTTGTATCACACCATGTCTGATGAAGGGAGCTAGCTAGTACTCCTGAAAGCTTACTTATAAATATACTCAGTTAGCCTCTAAAAGGTATCGCCTGATTTCTTCACTCTTCCACTACTTTCAATGGCTAACACGGTACAACATTATACTACAAGTACATTAAATCAACCTGAGGGCATTTATGTATCACCTAATCACACTCTCTCTCCTAGTAACTCAACCACAGAGTGTGAACTTGAGGACTCCCTATACAAAATATGCCATTATCCCTAACACAGATCAAGAGGGCTATAAAGACACCAGAATCTCCATCTATGTTGAATGGGTCCGTTTCTTTTTTAGGGCTTCCCCCCTCACAAACACTGGCAAATATATTACATACGAAAGAAACACCACTCTATACAAAGATTTTCAATTATTACAGCCCATTGACTCAAGCGAAAATGAGGGCCATTCAACAACATGTCAGACGGAAAAGAGGATGCAGAGGACTGAGGGGAAGGAACAAAAATAAAAATAGACCTACCGGATCCCACCAGTCCCAGCTCCAAAAAGAACATACTATAGATAAATCTTCTTTCCAAAGGGCTTTCCTTTTGCCCAAAATCTAGATGATCTGCAATTATACATGGATTTTAATAACTATATCCGGAAATTGACTTTGAACAGATACTTTAATATAGTTTCTAAATCTATCGCAGATAGAAATAGCCCTGCACAACAACCCACTTCTAGCAGCACCGGAAAACATCAAAGTCCATTTACTATTAACCCTGTTCCAACAAATTTAAAACCTAAATCTAGATTTTACTCTGTCCACCACAAGGGAAATTTCATAGAAATTCATAGAAAATTAAATAAGGTTACTGGACATAAAAATATGACAAAAGATGAGACCCTTGCTATCAAATCGATGGTTGATAATAAAAATATTGTAATCCGGAGTGCTGATAAGGGTGGAGGAGTTGTTCTGCAAAATAGGACATCTTATTTGCAAGAGGCAGAGAGAATCCTTTCGGATACAAATTATTATACTATATTATAAGTAGACCCTACAGCACAACATCTTTTAGAGTATTCCAGCCTTATCCAGGAGGCAGTGGCGTAGCTAGCAGGGGGTCAGAGGGGGTGGCTGCCCCGGGCCAACTGACTCTGTGGGGCCCACACCGGGGCCGCCATTAATACATCTTTTACAACAATATAGTTAAAACGCTTCCTGCAACTTGGCTGTCTTGTAAACCGCAAGCCACATGAGGCCTGCGGTTTACAAGACAATGAGAACACAGACAGACGTCTGCTTCTCGGCACAGGTGGGCGCGATGACGTCACAACATCGTGCCTCCTGTTCTGAGACACAGACGTCCTGCGCGTTGACAGGGAAGAGGCGGCGGCTCCATTCATCTGGATTGCAGGTAGGTGAGTAGAACTTTTTGTTTTGTTTTTGCTTAGTTGTGGGTATTTTAATAGTATAAGGGGTTGTTAGGAGGGGGGAATTCTAACTATAAGGGAGGGGACATTATGAACATAAGGGGGGGGTCATTTATATAAAGGATATTGGGGGGCATTAGGAATACAAGGGGGGGGTTATTTATATTGGGGGGCAGTATTTATGTCAGGGAGAATCAGGGGCATAATATGAGGGGGCAATTAATTTAATTAAGGTGGCACTTGGACTTTATTAAGACTAAGGTCCTACATAGCGGGCTGCAGCAAAAAAGCACTGCAGGGAAAACCGCGGCAGTGACACATTGTGGTATTTCTCACAGCGCATTTCACAGAAGGTCCGCAGAGGAAGCCTCTCTGCTTCCATTACACCTATAGGGAAACCGCCAGTGTTTCTGTAGATATAACTGACATGCTGTGATTTCCAAATCCGCAACGGTTTTGGAAATTGCAGCGTCTCCGCTGCACGTATTTTTCCGCAATGTGTGGATGGCATTTGCTAGAATCTCATCCACTTTGCAAGAACTGTAAAATGCCAGGTTTTTTTTTCCCGTGGGGCCCCATCCCTTCCCCACTTTGCGGCAAAATACGCTGCGATTTCCAAAACAGTTGCGGTTTTGGAAATCGCAGCATACCTACAGAAACGCCAGTGGTTTAGATATAATTGAAGCCGGAAACCTCTGCAAACTTTCTATGCAAAGCGCTGCGGGAAGAAACGCGATGCGTCGCCACTGCGGTTTTTCCCGCAGCGCTTTTTTGCTGCGGGACGCCACATGGGGCCTTAGTTTTAAGGAGTTTTCCGGCTCATTTTTATTGATGATCTATCCTCAGAATAGATCATCAATAAGAGATAAGTGATTCCCCACTGATCAGCTATATGAAGGGGCTATGGTACCTGTATATATAACACGCTGTCTGTTCATAGTGACCGTGTGATGTAATTACAGTCTTGTCACATAGACGTGTATAGGATGAGGTAGTAGTTACATGACATGGGCGCTATGAAATGAATGACACTATGTAATCAGAGAAGGGGTCACATCGTTTAAACAGGTACCACGGTTCAATCAAACAGCTGATCCTGGGGGTCCTGGGTATTGGAACCCCACTCATTTTTTTTACAACCACAGTTCCAATGAAGTTGGGTCGTTGTGTAAAACATAAATAAAAACAGAATACGATGATTTGCAAATCTTTTTCAACCTATATTCAATTGAATACACTACAAAGACAAGATAAATAATGTTCAAACGGATGAACTTTATTTGTTTTTTTGCAAATATTCAATCATTTTGAATTTGATGCCTGCAACACGTTCCAAAAAAGCTGGGACAGGGGCAATAAAAGACTGGGACAGGGGCATGTTTACCACTGTGTTACATCACCCTTCCTTTTAACAACACTCAAAAATTGTTAAAGCTTTGAAGGAGGAATTCTTTCCCATTCTAGCTTGACGTACAACTTCAGTTCCTCAACAGTCCGGGGTCTCCATTGTCCTATTTTGTGCTTCATAATGCACCACACATTTTCAATGGGAGACAGGTCTGGACAGCAGGCAGGCCAGTCTTGCGTGTAGTCCCTGATCGAGGGAGATTATCAGTGGTCTTGTATGTCTTCCATTTTCTAATTATTACTCCCACAGTTGATTTCTGCACACCAAGCTGCTTGCCTATTGTAGATTCAGTCTTCCCAACCTGGTGCAGGTCTACAATTTTGCTTCTGGTGTCCTTCCACAGGTCTTTGGTCTTCACCATAGTGGAGTTTGGAGTGTGACTGTTTGAGGTTGTGGACAGGTGTCTTTTATACTGATAACAATTTCAAACAGGTGCCATTACTACAGGTAATGAGAGAAGGACAGAGGAGCCTCTTAAAGAAGTTACAGGTTTGTGAGCCAGAAATCTTGCTTGTTTGTAGGTGACCAAATACTTATTTTCCACCATAATTTGCAAATAAATTCTTAAAAAAGCAGACAATGTGATTTTCTAGATATGTTTTCTCATTTTGTCTTTCATAGTTGAGGTCTACCTATGATGTCAATTACAGGCCTCTCTCATCTTTTTAAGTGGGAGAACTTGCACAATTGGTGGCTGACTAAATACTTTTTTTTCCCCACTGTATGTACCTTTCAGCATTAATGGTGCCTTCACAGATGTGCCATGGGCACTAACACACCGCCATACTATCAGAGATGCTGGCTTTTGAACTTTGTGCTGATAACAATCCAGGTAGTCCTTTTCCTCTTTGACCCGTAGGACACAACGTCAATGATTTCCAAAAACAATGTGAAATGTGGACTGGTCAGACCCCAGGACACTTTTCCACTTTGCGTCAGTCCATCTCAGATGAGCTCAGGCCCAGAGAAGCCAGCGGTGTTTCTGGGTGTTGTTGATATATGGCTTTCGCTTTGCATGGTAGAGTGTTAACTTGCTCTTGTAGATGTAGCGACGAACTGTGTTCACTGACAATGGTTTTCGAAGTGTTCCTGAGCCCATGTGATAATATCCGTTACAGAATGTCAGTTTTTAATGCAATGCCTTCTGAGGGATCGAAGGTCACGGGCATACAATGTTGGTTTCCGGCCTTGCTGCATACTTGCAGAGATTTGTCCAGATTCTCTGAATCTTTTGATGATATTATGGACTGTAGATGATGAAATCCCTAAATTCCTTGCAATTGTGCGTTGAGAAACGTTGTTCTTAAATTGGTGGACTATTTGCTCACGCAGTTGTTCACAAAGTAGTGAACCTTGCTCCATCCTTACTTGTGAACAACTGAGCCTTTCAGGGATGTTCCCTTTATACCCAATCATGACACTCACCTGTTTCCAATTAACCTGTTCACCTCTAGAATGCTCCAAACAAGTGTTTTTTTGCGCATTCCTCAACTTTACCAGTCTTTTGTTGCCCCTGTCCCAGCTTTTTTGGAAAGAGTTGCAGGCATCAAATTCAAAATGAGGGAATATTTGCAAAAAAATAATAACGTTTATTTGTTTGAACATTAAATATCTTGTCTTTGTAGTGTATTCCATTGAATACAGGTTAAAAAGGATTTGCAAATCATTGTATTCTGTTTTTATTTATGTTTTACACAACGTCCCAACTTCATTGGAATTGGGGTTGTACCTTTTATTTACCTTTTAATTAGGGAACACATGGGGCATTATTAATAAGGGGCACTATTTAAAGGGGGTACACAGAGAAGTTATTAATTTAAAGATGCACTTGGGGGGCATTATTCATTATAGGGGTTATATATATTTTGTAATTGGGGGTAACAGCAGGATGGGTGTGCAGGTGAGGACAATGTGGGTCAGGTACCTGGAAAAGTAAGGAGCCAAAGATGTCTGTGCTGCAAACTTTACAGAGCCTGGAATAAATGGTCATGGCGGTCCAGATGAAATAGAATATGAACGATTAGTCAGAGACATCACCTGTAAATCACTAAATGTTACTGCCCTGTATTCATCTAAATTTTCCGAGCTCTGTGTAGAGCCGATATATACCACTATACGGTCACCGTATAGTGATAATAATCGGTATACCTAAGTTTGGGGCCCACTTGGACATGTTCACCCCCCAGTGCTGAACCCCTAACTACGCCTCTGCCAGGAAGGTTTCACCCCAGGCATACTATCCAAGAAGGACAAAGAATTTTTGACTATAACAAACCCTATACCTACACTTTTTTACCATCTTCCAAAAATTCATAAGCGTATTCAAGGCCCCCCCTTGCAGACCCATTATATCGGGGATGAATGCCATCACCAGGAACCTATCAGAATACATAGACACACATTTGCAGAAACTGGTCTCTCAATTACCTTCATACTTACGTGACTCAACCAGTTTGAGAACTGAGTTACTCTCATTAACCTGGGAACCCACGTATATATATGGGCCACTTTAGATGTAACATCACTGTATTCTAACATCCCACATGCGAAAGGTCTATGAGCTATTAGAACAGCTTTAAATAAAGCCCAAGCCATGCCAGATATTCAAAAAGATTTCCTGATCAAGGGGATGAAATTCATTCTGGAGCACAATGTGTTCCAGTTTGATTAGAAAACATACATACAAACTCGAGGCACGGCTATGGGGACATGTTTTGCCCCAAGTTATGCCAACTTATACAGGGGTGTTTTGAAAAGGAAGTTATATATGAACAACACCCTTGGTCCAAGAGCATCATCCATTAACGTTATATTGACAATCTATATGGGAAGGATCGGCTCAATCACTTGAAAATTTTGTAGAATACCTAAATCGGAATGATTGGGGCCTCTTGTTTTCAGGTAAAATCAACAAAAAAGAGATTGAATATCTAGACCTTGACCTTATTGGCAAAGATGACCAGGTACTTACCAAAACCCACTTGCTCGACTTTCATAGCTTACACTTTAAGAAATGGAAGCAGAATGTTCCATTCGGCCAATTCCAAAGAATTCGGAGGAATTGTACAAAGGATACCAACTTCTTATATCAAAAAATAGATTCCCCAATAAAAACTATCCCCGAAGAATTATAGAGGGAGCAAATGAGCAAGCAAGCCGACTCTCACAGGTAGACTGCCTCAAATCCAAACTTAAAACTAAAGAAAACACCTTTAAGAATAACTTTATTCCAACTTATAATGGGGCCCACTCAGAGATCCGGGCTATATTATCCAAACACTGGTCAATACTGTTAAATGATCAACATTTAAAATCTTCTCTCCATAAAGCCCCTGGCATTACCTTTCGAAGGGCCAAGATCTTAAAAAATATCCTGGCTCCTAGTCGTTTGAGAAAGGTAACAAGAGTAGGTAACAATATAGACTCAACAATGAGTTCTAATAGAAAGAAAGGTAGCTAAAGATGTGGTCACAACCGTTGTATGTGCTGTTTGTGCATCAAGCACAACATTACTAAAATTGTTGGTAGATCTACGGGAGAGAAGTTTCAGTTAAAAATTAGATTGGCCTGCTCTTATAATAATAATAATAATAATAATAATAATAATAGTCCTTTAAAAGTCCCACAATGGGGAAATTCAGTGTGTTACAGCAGCAAAGATAAGATAAGCAGATACAAATACAAATGCAACATGTACAGGAATGTTCCAAGGTAAGAGGCATTACTTTGATAGCAGACAGACAGATAGGACTAGCAGAGGAGGGGGGAGGGGGGGGGAATTTAACAGGCAGAGAGATATTTCAGTTCTCTGTGTGTAATGATCTCCGCTTAGGTCGGTGTTGGTTGTACAGCCTAACCGCGGTGGGGAGGAAAGACTTCCGATAGCGCTCCTTCTCACACCTAGGGTGGAGCAGTCGGTCACTGACAGTACTGCTCAGCGCGATCACAGTCTCATGCATGGGATGGGACTTCTTCTTCTGCATGGAGCTCAACACGGACAGTATCCTTCTGTCACCCACCACCTGCACTGGGTCCAGTGGGCTCCCCAGGACAGAGCTGGCCTTTCTAATCAGCTTGTCAAGTTTATTTCTGTCCCTGGTTGATATACTGCTCCCCCAGCAGGCCACTCCAAAGAAGATGGGTGATGCCACTACCGAGTTGAAGAAAGTTCTAAGAAGTGCCCCCTGGATTCCAAAGGCTCTCAGTTTCCTAAGCAGGTAGAGCCTGCTGTGGCCCTTCCTGTACAGGGCCTCCATATGATCTGCCCAGTCCAGCTTATTATTAAGGAGCAAACCCAGGTACTTATAGGTGTTCACAATCTCGATGCCCGTCCCCAGGATGTCCACTGGTTTAGGAGGGCTTCTGCCTTTGCGGAAGTCCACCACCATCTCCTTGGTCTTCCCCGCGTTAATCTTCAGGTGGTTCCGGTGGCACCAGTCCACAAAATCCTGGTTCAGTTCTCTGTACTCCCTGTCATCATCATCTGTGATGAGACCCACTATTGCAGAGTCGTCAGAATACTTCTGTAGGTAGCAGCTGGATGAGTTGCACCTAAAATCTGCAGTGTACAGTGTGAAGAGGAAAGGGGCAAGAACCGTACCCTGAGGTGCCCCCGTATTACAGATCACGGTACCTGACATACAGTCTTGGGCTCTCACGTATTGAGGTCGATTTGTGAGGTAGTCTAGGATCCAGTTGGAGAGGTGGTGGTCCACTCCAGCAAGGCCCAGCTTATCCCTCAATAACCTGGGCTGTATGGTGTTAAAAGCAATGGAGAAGTCAAAGAACATTATTCTTACTGTGTTCCCTGGTTTCTCCAGGTGAGACAGAGCCCTGTGCAGAAGATGGATGATGGCATCATCTACCCCAATGCCCGGCCGATAAGCAAACTGGAGGGGGTCCATAGCGGGGCTCACTAGAGGGCGGAGATGTGTGAGAACCAATCTCATCAAGATCTTTATCAGGTGGATGTCAGTGCTACAGGTCTGTAGTCGTTGAGGTCCATAGGGTGGGGTTTCTTTGGAACTGGTACCACACAAGAAGATTTCCATAATTCAGGGACTATTTCTTGCCTCAGGCTCATATTATACATATATGTAATTATACCACACAGCTGGTCCCCGCAAGTCTTAATTAGCCTTGCACTGATGTCATCTGGCCCTGCGGCTTTCCTCACCTTGATCTTTTTCTCCTTCCTCACCTGGGCCCGTGTGAAGGTCAGACTGTGGCCAGATAAAGACGGATTTCTGGATTTACTGCTCTGTTGGGAAGTGGTCGCATGGGGAGAAGTCATTGTGGTGGGGGAAGTTGAAGGACATACTGGGGTGGGAGGAGCTGGTGTGTGATCAAATCTGTTGAAGAATAGGTTTAGTTCATTAAGCCAATTAACATCTGCCTCAATCTGGCAGACAGACTGTTTATGACCCGAAATTGACTTAAGCCCCTCCCAGACCCCCCTTATGTCTTTTCTTTCCATTTGCTTTTCCATTTTTTCTTTATAACTGGCTTTTCCCTGCCTGATTTGATTCCTCAGCTCCTTTTGTACTTCCCTCAACCCCTCCTTATCTCTTGTCCTGAATGCCATCTTTTTCTCCTTAAGTAGTGTTTTTATATCAGAGTTAATCCATGGTTTGTTATTGGAGAAGCACCTCACCACTTTTGTGGGTACTGTGTTGTCCACACAAAAATTAATGTAGTCCGTTATGCAGTGTGTGAGTCCTTCTATATCTTCTCCATAAGAATCCTGCAGAACTTCCCATGCGGTTGTGTCAAAACCATCCCTCAGAGCCTCATCACTCTCCTCGGACCATATCCTCACTGTGCGGGTGACAGCTGGTTCTCTACGTACAAGTGGCTTGTACACAGGTCGGAGATGCACTAGGTTGTGATCCGATCTTCCCAGGGGCGGTAGGGCTGATGAGTTATATGCCTCCCTCACGTTGGCAAAGAACAAGTCCAGTGTTTTGTTGTCTCTTGTGTGGCAGGTTACATACTGTGTGAAACTGGGCAGTGTGGATGATGGAGAGGCATGGTTGAAATCACCCAACAGAAGAAAGAGGGCCTGGGGATGTTTTAACTGTAACTGGCTCAGCGAGGCTTGTAGGACCTCGCAGGGAGCGTCAGCTTTCGCAGAGGGGGGGACATATGCAGCTATCACGATGACATGTGATAGTTCCCTTGGTAGGTAGAAAGGTCTCATGCTCACAGCTAATAGTTCAATGTCCTTACAGCAAGTTTGCTCCTTAATCACAATGTGCCTAGGATTACACCATCTATTATTCACAAACATTGCCAGCCCTCCTCCTTTCCTCTTACCGCTCTCCCTTGTCCTGTCTGCCCGAAGGAGTTTAAAACCATCCAAGGAGACCAGAGGGTCAGGAGTAACTTCAGTGAGCCAAGTCTCTGTAAGTAGCATCATGCTGCACGCCTGAAACTCCTGATGATGCCTGGTGAGCGCTGTTAGTTCATCCATCTTGTTTGCAAGAGATCTCACATTGCCCATGATGATGGAGGGAACAGCTGGTCGGTAACGCCTCTTTTTAATCCTCTGAAGAGTACCAGCTCTGCATCCCCTCACCCGCTTTTTCTTTCTCCAAAGCTCGCGGGGGATGTGTGACCAGATGGTATGCCGCCCTGCTGTGCCTCTGAGCTGCAGAATTTCCTCTCTTGTATAGACAAAGGAATTGTCTGCATACACAAAAGATTCCATTTTCAAGCAGAACAAAAAGACAGATAAAAAACAAAAAAAAGTATCACAAGGGTCCAAGTCTTGTGTGTGTTTCTTCATAGTGCAAAGTCCTTAAGTAGAGAGGTACAAAACGAGACATAGAAAGAAAAATAAGATAGAGAGTCTCAGAGCTGCTGTAGCTGGCAGCCACTCCAGCGGCGCCACCTTGGAGGAAAGCTTTGTTGTATATCTTTTGGAGTATCCATGTGGGCTACATTACGTTGGTCGCACTGTGATGACCTTGAGGGAAAGGGTCAACAAGCATAGGTCAAACGTCATTAACGACTATCAAAAACACAGTGTGTCTATGCATGCTGCAGCTGTACATGCTAGCAGTTTTAAAGATTTTGCAATTATCCCAATAAATCAAATAAAAGCTGATGTATACAATCGCTTTGAAGCACTGAAGAAGCATGAAATGTTTTGGATTTATAAATTAGATACTTTATCTCCAGTAGGTCTTAATGAGGCTCTGGTAGACATTTCACAATGACTTTTCTCCCCCGAAAAAAAAATCCTTTCCCTCAAGCCACCCTTTTTTTCGATCTGATGTTAGAGACATTTAATGGCAAAAAATATTATTATTATATTATTCTCGATACATTTATTTTGTGTACATACAGTATATATTTATATTCTTTCATAGTGCAGATATTTAGGTACCCTTTCAATATGTTAATTTGATTTATAACTTATTTTTTATGTATTTTTTATGTATTTTTACTTTAGTTCTATGACTATATTATAATATGTTACTATATACAGTGCCTTGCGAAAGTATTCGGCCCCCTTGATCTTTTCAACCTTTTGCCACATTTCAGGCTTCAAACATAAAGATATAAAATTTTAATTTTTTGGTGAAGAATCAACAAGTGGGACACAATTGTGAAGTGGAATGAAGTTTATTGGTTATTTTAAACTTTTGTAAAAAATAAAAAACTGAAAAGTGGGGCGTGCAATATTATTCGGCCCCTTTACTTTCAGTGCAGCAAACTCACTCCAGAAGTTCCGTGAGGATCTCTGAATGATCCAATGTTGTCCTTAATGACTGATGATGATAAATATAATCCACCTGTGTGTAAACAAGTCTCCGTATAAATGCACCTGCTCTGTGATAGTCTCAGGGTTCTGTTTAAAGCGCAGAGAGCATCATGAAGACCAAGGAACACACCAGGCAGGTCCGTGATACTGTTGTGGAGAAGTTTAAAGCAGGATTTGGATACAAAAAGATTTCCCAAACTTTAGACATCCCAAGGAGCACTGTGTAAGCGATCATATTGAAATGGAAGGAGTATCAGACCACTGCAAATCTACCAAGACCCGACCGTCCCTCTAAACTTTCATCTCAAACAAGAAGACTGAAGAGAGATGCAGCCAAGAGGCCCATGATCACTCTGGATGACCTGCAGAGATCTACAGCTGAGGTGGGAGAGTCTGTCCATAGGACAACAATCAGTCGTACACTGTACAAATCTGGCCTTTATGGAAGAGTGGCAAGAAGAAAGCCATTTCTCAAAGATATCCATAAAAAATCTAGTTTAAAGTTTGCCACAAGCCACCTGGGAGACACACCAAACATGTGGAAGAAGGTGCTCTGGTCAAATGAAACCAAAATCAAACTTTTTGGCCACAATGCAAAACGATATGTTTGGCATAAAAGCAACACACCTCATGACCCTGAACACACCATCCCCACTGTCAAACATGGTGGTGGCAGCATCATGGTTTTGGCCTGCTTTTCTTCAGCAGGGACAGGGAAGATGGTTAAAATTGATGGGAAGATGGATGGAGCCAAATACAGGACCATTCAGGAAGAAAACCTGTTGGAGTCTGCAAAAGACCTGAGACTGGGACGGAGATTTATCTTCCAACAAGACAATGATCCCAAACATAAAGCAAAATCTACAATGGAATGGTTCACAAATAAACGTATCCAGGTGTTAGAATGGCCAAGTCAAAGTTCAGACCTGAATCCAATCGAGAATCCGTGGAAAGAGCTGAAAATGGCTGTTCACAAACGCTCTCCATCTAACCTCACTGAGCTCGAGCTGTTTTCCAAGGAAGAATGGGCAAGAATTTCAGTCTCTCGATGTGCAAAACTGATAGAGACATACCCCAACTTGCAGCTGTAATCGCAGCAAAAGGTGGCGCTACAAAGTATTAACTTAAGGGGGCCAAATAATATTGCATGCCCCACTTTTCAGTTTTTTATTTTTTACAAAAGTTAAAAATAACCAATAAATTTCGTTCCACTTCACAATTGTGTCCCACTTATTGTTGATTCTTCACCAAAGAATTAAAATTTTATATCTTTATGTTTGAAGCCTGAAATGTGGCAAAAGGTTGAAAAGATCAAGGGGGCCGAATACTTTCGCAAGGCACTGTACAAGAGACCCATTATTCTATCTAAGAGATACAATATATCTAACAGACCTGTATTTAAGACGTTATTCTATCCAAGAGACTATTTTTAGTCTCTTTAATTACCATCGCTTAATACATTTCTATTGCTAGACAAGTCACATTATAGTTCATATGATCTCTAGTAAAATCGCAAGCTAAAGCTCTGAGTTTGAAGCGTTGGCAGGCAGTATGCTTGTGCTTCCGCAACAGGTTTCCAGCATAACTGATAGTGCACTTGTGCGGGTTAGTTTCCACACACTCGCACTTGATATCTACAGAAGGAGCCCGGCAGATGTATCTACACATGTGCGCACCAAGATTCCTTCAGCCACACTGTATTCAGGGCATATTTATGGTGTTTTTTTTTTATAAATACATCCGCACTTTAATCATGCGGACGCCAATAATACCGGGACTGCGATTTTAAGGTAACAACTGTGAATTATATTGCTATCTCTCTACACAAGATTATATTTATATGTTTTTAAATAGTATGATGTCATATTTATTGTTTTTTAACATTGTTTACGAGTTAAATGTCTGGTGTTCAATCCAGGCACTCCCAGGGGGTGTGTCCTATTATCATGTTTGCTTTATAAGATGGACAGTTGTTTATATGTGTCTACATGGACTACCACTTTTGCACTTGAGAAAGGGGCTGGTAAGCTCCGAAACTTGTTGTGTGCTGGTATGTGTGATGTTGTTATAAGTATATTCTGTATGTTTTTTGCTGCTCACTCATTTTGCTTTGTCTGCCTAGCAACAGCGAGGTAGTAAGGGAGGAGGAGCTGAGCTAGAAGAGGCAGATGCTAGACAGAGATTCTTGGAGGAAGCATGGAATAAAGAGTTCTGATCCATAAAAGTCATTATCACATAGTGGACTTATTCCAGGTGACCTGCATCCTCACTACAACACTCCAATTGGCAACAAGGATTAAGAATCATCAACTAAAGGTATTTCACAGCTACAGCAAATTGTATACGACTGCAATAATAGCACTAGCCATGGCCTGCTTACCCTCCTTTGCTGCATTTGATGTGCAACAGCCCCAAGCAAACTTGACAGCATGCTGGAATAAATGACTGAAATGCTTTGAGCACTGAACATTACTGACAATGCAAGAAAGAAAGCAATGTTATTACACTATGCAGGGGAGTAAGTCTATGATATCTTCACAACTCTGCCTAATACAGGGGAGGACAGTGACTATGTGCTATGCAAAGCAGCATTAAGTAAGCACTTCTCTCCATACATAAATGCAGACTTTGAAATTTTCAAGTTTAGACAGTCAAAACAGTCACCAACAGAAAGCATTGATACATATCATGTCCGCTTAAGACAACTTGTAGCTTACTGTGAATTTGCAGATACAGACAAGGAAATTCTGATGCAAATCATACAAGGATGTGTCTCATCTAAGTTAAGGAGGCAAGCACTCAGAGATCCCAACATGACTTTAGCAAAGTTACTGGACATTGCACGTATTCATGATGCAGCAGAGAATCAAGCTAAACTTATAGAGAACACAGACTGTATGCCAGAGCAGCCATCTTCTATAGCAAAGCTCTCTCAGAAGCCACATGTGCCTCTCACACAGGCTGCAACCTGCTACAACTGTGGAGGTCCTTATCCTCATCAGAAACCCTGCCCAGCGAAGGGAGTAACTTGTTATAACTGTGGGAAACAAAATCACTTTGCAAAAGTTTGCAGATCTAAATCACAATCTTCTCTCTCTGCAAAACAAGTCATGCCACAGAAAGTTCAGGCAGTGCAGTCAGTGTCCCCTACTGCTGAGCCCAGCAGCACCTACTTATTCTCAGTGACTGGAGAGGGGTCTCAAAATGTGCATGCAATTCCTAATCCCAAACAAGTCATCTTAATAAATGGCACTCCGGTGGAGACACTGGTAGATACAGGGGCGTCTGTCAACATTATTAGTCACGCCACCTATAACCAGCTAAAGAACAAACCTGCTTTACAATGTACTAACCTGAAGATATATCCTTATGGTTCGGCTACTGCATTACCCCTGTGTGGCAAATTTCAGGCAGTATTAACGTCTGATGGAAAATCCATCACGGACACTTTCTATGTAGTGGATTGTTCTGCAGACACTCTTCTCAGCTGCAGTAGTGCGGTATCTCTGGGCCTGGTGAAACAGCGCAACACACTCTTCGGTCCAAAATATTATGCAGAAATATCCTCAACTCTTTCAAGGACTAGGAAAGCTGAAAGACTTTCAAGTGAAATTACACATTGACCAGTCAGTACAGCCTTCAGTTCAACCCCACAGGCGCATCCCATTCCATGTCCGCAAGTTTGTGGAGAAAGAACTGCAAGACCTGGAGACATCTGATGTTATTGAACGTGTGGAGGGCTCAACTCCCTGGGTCTCACCAATTGTTGTTGCACCTAAACCTAAGCAGCCTGGTAAAATCAAATTATGTGTGGAAATGCGACATGCCAATCGAGCCATTCAAAGAGAAAGGCACATTACGCCTACTATTGGCGAAATTCTCGCAGATCTAAATGGTGCAAAAATATTTTCAAAAATTGATCTAAAATCTGGTTATCATCAGCTTGAATTGCACCCAGACTCCATATATATAACAACTTTTAGCACTCATGTCGGTCTGAGAAGGTTCAAGAGGCTGAACTTTGGCATTTCAACGGCTGTAGAAATATTTCAGAACGTTATCAGACAGGTTCTTTCAGGAATACCTGGAGTCCTCAATGTCAGTCCATCCTTATCTTTGGCACAACCCAAGAGTAATATGAAAACTACTTAGAACAAGTCTTTCAGAAACTGCAAACCTGCAATCTAACTGTAAATCCGTTAAAATGTGAGTTCAACCGGACGTCATAAAATTTTTTTGGCTATATTTTTTCTGAAAATGGCATTTCCGCAGACCCTGAGAAAATAGCTGCCATAACCTCTGCTAGCCAGCCTCAAAATGTATCAGATGTTGGACTGGTCACATACTGTGGACGTTTCATACCTGATCTAGCCACTGTTTCTGAACCCCTACGACACCTCACTAAAAAAGATACTCCTTGGTCATGGACGGTTGAAAATCAATCAGCATTTGACACACTAAAGTCCAGTCTGACTAGTGACACAGTCATGGCCTATTTTGATCCTCTAAAGTCTACTGAGCTCATTGTGGATGCCAGTTCTGTAGGCCTTGGTGCGATTTTAACTCAGGTGTCCAAAACTGGTTGCATTTCCACAGTCTCCTAAGCAAGGCTTTAACAGAGACGGAACAGCGCTATTCCCATACTGAGAGGGAAACTCTTGCAGTTGTATGGGGATGCCTTCATTTCCATCTTTACCTCTTTGGTCGTCCATTCACAGTGGTAAGTGATCATAAACCACTCATTCCAATCTTCAATAAGCATTCATCAAAGCCACCTCCATGACTTGAACGCTGGCTACTCCACCTACAGAACTACCACTTTCATTTGAGATACGAGGCAGGAGCTAGGAACCCTGCAGACTATTTTTCAAGACACTCTTCACCACAGTCTACCAAAGATGATTTGGCTGCCACTTAGCCACTGTCTTAGCTGAACAGCATGTAAATTTCGTTGTTACACATTCTGTGCCAAGAACAATGACCATAGAAGAAATTAAACATGCGATGATTCTGATGCCCAACTCCAGTTAGTTATTGATGTTCTTCGGTCGAAAAACTGGAGCTCTTTTCTAGCTGAGGCTCGCATTCAAACACAGGGTCAAACAGCATATTTGCAGGCCTTCTTCCATGCACAACACTCTCTTTCGGTATCTGACTCAAACATTACTGCGTGACAACCACCTGGTTATACCTCAGAAACTTCAAAGTAGAGTGATCGATCTGGCTCATGAGGCTCATCAAGGCATAGTTAAAACAAAGCAATTGCTTAGGGAGAAAGTATGGTTTCCAGGACTGGATAAACAAGTGGAAGCACTTATTGACACATGTATATCTTATCAGGCAACTACGGTGGACCATAGCCGAGTACCAGTACAAATGTCACCTCTGCCAGAAAGTCCATGGACTGCCGTTAGTATTGATTTCTGCACTTTGCCAGATCATTCCTATTAACTGGTTGTCATAGATGATTTTTCTAGGTTTCCAGTCATTGAACCTGTTTTCACCACCTCTGCAAGAGCCGTCATACCAAAACTGGACAAGATCTTCTCTGCATATGGCATAGCTGAAACAGTAAAGACCGACAATGAGCTGCCTTTCAATAGTGCAGATTTTCAGTCTTTTGCAACTTTTCTTGGTTTCACCCACGGAAAATAACTCCTTCACCAATGGCAAAGTGGAACGGTTCATGCAATCAATCAACAAAACTCTTTGGATTGCTACCATGGAACACAAGGATTTGCAACAAGAATTATACAGATTCCTTAGACAGTACAGAGCCACCCCACACTCTACTACAGGAACTCCACCAGCAACTGCGCTTTTTGGCAGGCCTTTGCGCATTAAGCTTCCGAACATCCCTGTATTTTCCGTCCAGACTCCATTGGTCCTCAATGATTCTCTTGCCAAAGGCAAGATGAAAAGATATGCCGATAAGAGCAGTCATCGTTTCAAACAGCTGGACGTGGGAGACTGGGTTCTTGTTAAAAGGCTGAGACCTAGTGACAAATTATCATCCCCTTATCATCCGGAACCATTTCAAGCCACACATTTCAAGGGTACCATGGTTACTGCTCAACACCAGGGTCATCAAGTCACAAGAAATGTGTCCCATTTTAAAAAGCTTCGCGGCTATGACCCAGGAGCAAGTACAGAGGAGACAGATGATGAGGAAATCCCACCAGATACAACTAGTTCAGCAACACCAGCAAGAGATGCCTCCAACAATTCACAGACTTTACCTGATAATGAGATGTCTCGACGCTACCCGACCAGAATGAGTCGAAGGCCACCAACGCACCTCATGGATTATGCTCAGCAGTAAAATTTTCCTGTCAATCTGGACGTTTGATTTATTGTTCATTTATAATGGTTGCATTTTCTTTTGGTTTTTTTTTATAAGAAGGGGAGAGATGTGATGTTGTTATAAGTATATTCTTTACGTTCTTTACTGCTTACTCATTTTGCTTTGTCTGCCTAGCAACAGTGAGGTAGTAAGGGAGGAGGAGCTGAACTAGGAGGGGCAGATGCTAGATAGAGATTCTTGGAGGAAGCATGGAATAAAGAGTTCTGATCCATAAAAGTCATTATCGCATAGTGGACTTATTCCAGGTGACCTGCCTCCTCACTACAACACTACTGTTAAGATTCAGATGCAAGGTAAGGAATGTACTGGTCTACAGGAGAGCAGCAGCAGAAATGGGCTGACAACTGTGAGCAGTAAAAAATGCTACTTAAAGGCAAAAGACTACTGCGAGCCAAGACCAGCCTCAGATGCCTTCACCAGAGCTCCTCACAAGAAGAGTTGGATTTTCACTGAATCTGAAGACCGGAATTGTCACCAGAACAGAAAGTGTATTACAAATAAATGCACTGCAGCAGAGGCCTACACCAAATCCACACACTACTCACAGAGAAAACAGAATGGTCGACAATCACGGGTCAGCAGCTGAGGAGGGAAACACAGATCGAAATCATGAGATGGAGACAAATCCGGGAAACAAGCCAATAGTCAAAACCGATCAGGAATGCCAGAACAAAATCACAAGACAAATAGAGGAATCCAGGTTCACAGTCAACAGTCAGATATAGGAGCAGTCAAATCAAAGTCAAGTGCTTAGCAGGAGTTTGGAAACTGATAGCCAGCAAAGCTGAGTGATGAGGGAGTATTTTAAATAGGCCTGGTCAGGAACCTTCCCTATGTTGTCATAGCAACCTTAAAGCAGCAACAACCAATCCTAACAGAAAGCTTCCTTATGTTCACATGGCAACCTTAAAGCGGCAACAACAGATGTCACATTCCTGACAACTACAGTATGCAATAAAGGAACGCTACATTATTTATTTGGGTAAGTGCTGATCCTTCTTTCATCCTTTGGAACGGCCCTTCTACATTGCCTTATGTTTCGCCCTTATGTGTCAAGGATCTAGCTGCTGTTCACAAGCCCACTCATCATTGACCTGCTACTCACAACCAACCAAGGTAAGCAGCCACTTCTGTGGATGCTTTCTTATATCTGCTTGCTTCATTTTTAAATGATATAACACGAGGTGCTGCTCGGTGCTGTATCTTTTCTGCTTTCCTAGTGCACATTCTCTAGTAGCCATGTGTCATCTTCTGAGAGAGAAGTTCCTCATAGCCCAAGACTTCCTCTTCTTCCTCCTTTTTTGATGAGTTGGATGAGTGTTGGTGGAGGTAGTAGTGGCAGGGTGTGTGCTACTGGTGGCAATGCTGGTAGGAGCGCTAGTGGGAAATCTGTTAGGAATTATAAGGGCATACAGGAATTTCAATGCCATGATGAGTCAAGGGAATGAGGAAGGTTATACAGAATCCGATGGTGATTGCAAAGGAAGAGTAGGGTGGTGGCAGCTACAATAGTTCCACCTGATGTGCAGCCCCAACATCTAAAAGACTAATCTGGGGGTAGATCTAAGGCAAGGTCAGGCGGTGGTTGCACTGGCAGACATGTTTTTCTGGTTTTGGTGGCAGCATCAATCATCTACTGGGATTTTTTTTGTACTTTACCAAATGGCAAATCGATAGCAAGGTGCAAGATCTGCAAACAGATAATTTGCTCAATGTTTTGAGCGTCAGAGGCCAAAGTTCAGAAATGCAGCATCACCCAGTGCTTTCTAGTACTTACATCACCTCACAGATGCAGGGCAGGCACAGTTTCAACACCAGGCAGGACCCATTATTATTGTGGAAACCCATAAGGAGGACCATATTCGCCATTTTGTTCCCAGTAAAAAGTTGCTGGCCATTTAAAAATACAGTATTGTCAATAATAATTCAATAATTCTTAGTGGTTATCACTTATTGAAAGGTGTTTATTAGTGTGGAAACCCATAAGGAGGACCATATTCACCATTTTGTTCCCAGTATAAAGTTGCAGGCCATTTAGCAATACAGTATTGTCAAGAATTCAATAATTCTGATCCACAAATCTCTGCCTTTATCACGCTTTTTTTATAGGTGTTCATTAGTGGGCAAAGCAATAAGGGGCATATTTGCCGTTCTCTTCAAAGTAGAAAATAACAGGCCTTTTTGCCCTTTGCAATTATGTTTTTTCATCGAACAGTATGTCAGACAGAGAAGCGAGAAGCCATGTATAGGGGAGGGCCGCAGGCCTAAATGTTTCTGGCGCAGGCATAGGTCGCAGCAGAGTAAGGGGGCATGGCAGCAGGTCAGTTACAGAGGCCTGAGCTCACAGTGTCAAGTAGCGGTCGTGTCTTGACCAGCAACCCAACGGTTGTAGACTGGTTGACTCGGTCATCCAATTCATCCCAAGTCACATCAGACACCCCCAGCCAAGAATTGGTGGGTTCGTCAGACACAACCCTTAGTTGGCATGGCCCGGCAGCAGGCCCTGTGCCTTCAACTGTCCTCAACGTGCCTCTGTCCTTTTCTGTTCCCTCAGCTAGAGAAGTACTTTATGCTGTGGGCTCAGATCGACTGTACAGTGAGGAGGAGGTATTATTATTATTATTTATTATTATTGTTTATTTATATAGCACCATTAATTCCATGGTGCTTTACATTTGAGGGTTAACATACGGTACACAAGATATACAAAACAGATAATACTAACAGTGACCAACTGGCACAATGGGATACAGGGCACTGCCCACAAGGGCTTACAATCTATGAGGGAAGAGGGATAGAGACAGAAGGTGGGGGTAGATGCTGTTCAGGTGGTGGTATGGAGACAGTAGTGTTATTGGAAGTTGTAGTCCTTCCTGAATAGGTGAGTCTTCAGGGCCTTCTTGAAGCTTGTGATTGTGGGGGTCAGTCTTATGTGTCTTGGTAATGAGTTCCAGAGTATGGGGGATGCACGGGAGAAGTCTTGGAGATGGTTGTGTGAAGAGTGGATAAGAACAGAGCGGAGTAGGAGGTCTTTGGAGGATCAGAGGTTGCATGCGGGCAGGTAGCGGGAGATTAGGTCAGAGATATATGGAGTGGACAGGTTGTGGATGGCTTTGTATATCAGCGTTAGTAATTTGAACTCTATTCACTGGGCAACGGGTAGCCAGTGAAGGGAATGGCAGAGGGGAGTGGCCGATGAAGGATGAGGAGAGAGATGTATTAAGCGAGCAGCGCAATTTAAGGTGGACTGGAGGGGGGTGAGAGTATTTGCTGGGAGGCCATGGAGAAGGGTGTTACAGTAGTCTAAGCGGGAGATTATGAGGGCATGGACTAGCATCTTTGTAGTTTCAGGGGTGAGGAAGGAGTGGATTCAATGGGTGTTCTTGAGTTGGAGGCGGCAGGAGGTGTTGAGGGTTTGGATGTGTGGCTTGAAGGATAGGTCAGAGTCTAAGGTTATCCCATGGCTGCGGACCCATGGGACTGGGGTAAGTGTAGAGGACAGTCAGCAGCTACTGCTCAGCCAAGACCTAGAGGAGACATCTGCCGCTTCCTCCGGTAGGCAGGCAAGTAGTGATGAGGAGAGTGGCGTGGAAACTGGTGTTTAGGAGGACATCAATGACCTGCAGACAGTAGTGAATGACGATGTAGCCGATCATAAATGGGAGCCGGGTGACGAAGGGGCCTCATCATCATCAGGAGAAGAGGGTTGCAGCTTGCACATGAGGCAGCAGGGGAGTCAGCAGGGTGGCAGCAGTGTGAGGTTGGGAGCTAAACGTGCCCAGGGTAGACCACCCGCTTCGCAGCAGCCTACCTGCCCGGAAAGCAGTGGTGCAGGGGTTCACGGAGGCAGTGGCGGTAGCAGTCAGTTAGTGCGGAGTGGTGGGGGTAAAATCACCTACTTGGTGGTGTGACAGTTTTTTGTAAAGCCACAGGGGGATATGAACATGGTCATAGGTTCAATCTGTGGGAAGAAGGTAAAGCGTGGCTAGGGTGCCAATATTGGCACCACAGCCCTGCGTCAACATATGCAGCGTCACCATAAAGTGGCCTGGGAGAGCTGTGGCTCCAATGTGGTTGTCCAGCCTACCACAGCAACCGCTGCAGCACCCAGTGGCACGCACCCCATTTCAGGCAGACAAGGCTCCACCACCTCAGCCGAAGGAATCTGTGTGTCCTTCCCATCATCTGCTGGTCGTGATACTCCTGCTCCTCCTCCTCCTAGACAGTCATTGCGTCAGCAATCCATCACAGAAGCGATTTTGAAGAGACAACAGTATGCGTGCAATCATCCAACAGTGCAGAAGTTGAATGTGCTACTTTCTAAGTTGCTGGTGCTGCAGTCTTTCCCTTTCCAAGTGCTGGACTGTGCACCTTTCAGAGAACTGATGGCTTATGCCGAGCCGAGGTGGAGAGTCCCAAGCAGTTATTTCTTTGCCAAAAAGGCAGTACCAGCCCTGCACAAATATGTAGAACAGAAGGTGGGCCAGTCCTTGAGCCTGTCAGTGTCTTCCAAAGTGCACGGAAGCATCGACGTGTATAGCTGTAACTACGGTCAAGGACAATATATGTCCTTTATGGCCCACTGGGTGAATGTGGTTCATGCCCAGACACACCAGCAACTTGGAGAGGTGATGCTGCTTTCGCCTCCACATTCTCACGGCGTTGGTCCTGCAACAATGTCCACCTCATCCTTCACTGTGTCCTCAGCCTCCACTGCAGGGACAATTCACAGTGCTCCACCAGCATACCACATGTGCAGGGCACAGTTTTGTCACACTATTCTACACCTGTGTGACTCTGTTTGCCCAGGGAAGGAACTGCTCCGTGTCCTTCATCAAGAAATCGAATCCTGGCTTTCTCCGCGACAACTCTAAATCTGAACCACGGTGACCAACAACGGGAAGAACATGGTGTCGGCACTGCGTCAAGGAGAGCTGGGCCATGCTCCCTACATGGCGCATGTGTTCAATCTGGTTGTCAAGCGTTTCCTTAAGTGTTCCACCCATCTACAAGACATCCTAAAAATGTCAAGGAAACTTTGCATACACTTCAGCCACTCGTACACCGCCAAGAACACCCTCCTTGAGCTGCAGCGGCAGAGCATCCTCCCACAACATAGGCTGATATGCGATGTTTCCACCAGTTGGAATTCAACTCTCCATATGCTGGATCGACTATATGAACAGAGAAAAGCCATAAACGATTTCTTGATGATCCAAGCGTATCCGACAGAGGTACTCCCCTGTGTACAGTTGTGAAAAAGTTTACATACCCTGGCAGATTTTTTGTTTTTTTGGCCTTTTTTCAGAGAATAGAACTTTTTCTCCACTCATGGTTAGTGGTTGGTTGAAGCCATTTATTGTTAAACTTCTGTGTTTTCTCTTTTTAAATGTGGAGGATGGAATCCATTTTGTCTACTTTGTATCCATTTTGTTAAAGTCTTACTAAAGTTCAAAAAGAAGTTGACACATTGCTGTAAATGACCAAGCAACCACCCCAAATTCTTCTCTCAATTCCTCCCCATCCTTTCCCTACAGTTCTAAGGCTCGACCTCTTTCCCTGAACTTCTATCTGTTTTCTAAGTCTTTCCCTAGCTCCTGCCAACGTCTGTCCCTACAGTAAGAGCGATGTGGAATGACTGTACCTAAAATGGCCGAGGGTTTTTATAGGGTTGTGACATCACAGGTCCGCCTGGCTGCTGATTAGCTGCACGCTTGGCATTGTGGGTGATCAAGCGCTTCCAGAGTCCCTTGTCCTAACATGTGCGGCGGCCATTTTATAACAAAAATGCAATTCGATGCATCAAAGCGTGAGGAAATCCGGAATCGAGGCGAATCAAATATTTCCTGAAATTTGGATCAAACTCCACTTCAGCTTCGATTCGCTCATCTCTAGAAGTGGTGGTAAAAAGACACGTCAGAAAAAGTCTTGACCCCAGATATGATGGCCCTTTCCAAGTCCTGTTAACTACCAGTACGTCTGTGAAGGTGGAAGGAAAGCCCAACTGGATACACGCTTCCCACTGCAAGAAAGTTGAGCCACCACCAGAATGAGGGTCCTTTGGTTCCTGTTCCATGGAATACTGACTGTTGAACTTTTTGCTTTACCTGGACACCAGGAGCACAGTTAGAAGAAAAAGGATGGTGTGTGTGGGGATGGAAAAATGATACTACAAATAGAACCCAGGGCAACTTCACTTGTGCAGCAAACCAAATGTGTAATAGAACTAATCTGACTATACCGGGGGGCAATGATGGTTTCCTATACAAGGAACCAGAGACAGGGAAAATGGTGGTGATGGGTAGGCTGCCCATTAATTTAACAGTAGAAAGTATAGGAGGCGCTCCCAGTCTGGGATGTGCCCACTTGAATCAGTCTGGGGTGGTTCAAGTGGACATGGTAAACTGGGCCAAATGGTTGAAGGTGACCGATCACTACTTTAGACAACTTTTTATGAGTAATGTTACTACAGGGTATCAGAATTCTACTCAGCTGAAAGTAAATAACACAGGAGTTTGGTTTTGTTTCAACACAACTGTAATAACAGGGAGGGGACCTTTTCTTATGATATTTATAGTGGCACAACTGCCAACAGTAAACCCAAAGGTGTTCAGAAACTCTTCCATTGTTGCAATCCCCTCTACCTGTGTAAACATGAGCACTCAGGCAGGAAAGGTAAGGATTACCTTCAACCTAACCATGACAGACCTACCAGACTATAGAAAGTGTAGATCAAAGAGAGCCTGGTATGACACCTTGTTGGGAGGGGCAGGTACAGGTATGGGAATACTAAATGGGATTCAGATAGAGGACATGTTGAACAAATGGAGTAAAACAGGAACAGAGGTGGGAGAGTCTATAAAAGTTTCAGGATGGTGGATTCCTACATTAGCACACTCACATTTGGGACATATAACTCTTGCACAAAACTTAGATCAACTGTTTAATTTGAGTGTAATACAACAAGAGAATATAGTCAAGAATATCACCAGTTTCATGAACTTCACAGTATGTACTCTAAAAGGTATTATTGCGCAAACAGAAGCTGACAATGCATTTGCAAAGTTGATGACAGGAAATGTTCAAACATGGAAGGAAATGTTCCCCATACTGAAAGAGAAGGATTGGTGGTTTGAGCCTGATGTTAAGAATATATACTGTGAAAGAGGAAAATGGTGTATAGGAAATGTAAATGCCTATAGAACTAACCAGATTAAGAAGGTATGCAAATTTGTGGTTATGCGCATCCTGATATCTGGACCCCAACCTGAGTTCTGGATACCAAGGATAGAGGGCACACATGTGGATAATGAAAGCAACACACATGATCTTACTTTATGTGACATAACAGAACAAGGGTATGTTTGTGGACAAGGAACTAAGGTATATGAACCATGCCTCATGGAACACCAGGACAACATCTGTAAACTACTGAGAACTCCAGTAAATGTAGGTCACATGTTTATGGAACTAGGTCCACAATACATTTGTTTAGTAACTGATAATCTTGATACTATGAAGGCATTAGGACATCAAGCACCATTTTCAGGATGTCTAAAGAAAGTCTCTAAATTGTTATGGAATAATCAAACATACAGTCATATGAAAAAGTTTGGGCACCCCTATTAATCTTAATCATTTTTCGTTCTAAATATTTGGGTGTTTGCAACAGCCATTTCAATTTGATATATCTAATAACTGATGGACACAGTAATATTTCAGGATTGAAATGAGGTTTATTGTACTAACAGAAAATGTGCAATATGCATTAAACCAAAATTTGACCGGTGCAAAAGTATGGGCACCTCAACAGAAAAGTGACATTAATATTTAGTAGATCCTCCTTTTGCAAAAATAACAGCCTCTAGTCGCTTCCTGTAGCTTTTAATCAGTTCCTGGATCCTGGATGAAGGTATTTTTGACCATTCCTCTTTACAAAACAATTCCAGTTCAGTTAAGTTTGATGGTCGCCGAGCATGGACAGCCCGCTTCAAATTATCCCACAGATGTTCAATGATATTCAGGTCTGGGGGCTGGGATGGCCATTCCAGAACATTGGAATTGTTCCTCTGCATGAATGCCTGAGTAGATTTGGAGCTGTGTTTTGGATCATTGTCTTGCTGAAATATCCATCCCTGGCGTAACTTCAAATTCGTCACTGATTCTTGTACATTATTCTCAAGAATCTGCTGATACTGAGTTGAATCCATGCGACCCTCAACTTTAACAAGATTCCCAGTGCCGGCATTGGCCTCACAGCCCCAAAGCATGATGGAACCTCCACCAAATTTTACAGTGGGTAGCAAGTGTTTTTCTTGGAATGCTGTGTTTTTTGGACGCCATGCATAACGCCTTTTTGTATGACCAAACAACTCAATCTTTGTTTCATCACTCCACAGGACCTTCTTCCAAAATGAAGCTGGCTTGTCCAAATGTGCTTTTGCATACCTCAGGCGACTCTGTTTGTGGCGTGCTTTCAGAAACGGCTTCTTTCGCATCACTCTCCCATACAGCTTCTCCTTGTGCAAAGTGTGCTGTATTGTGACACCATCTGCAGCAAGATGATGCTGCAGCTCTTTGGAGGTGGTCTGTGGATTGTCCTTGACTGTTCTCACCATTCTTCTTCTCTGCCTTTCTGATATTTTTCTTGGCCTGCCACTTCTGGGTTTAACAAGAACTGTCCCTGTGGTCTTCCATTTCCTTACTATGTTCCTCACAGTGGACACTGACAGGTTAAATCTCTGAGACAACTTTTTGTATCCTTCCCCTGAACAACTATGTTGAACAATCTTTGTTTTCAGATCATTTGAGAGTTGTTTTGAGGAGCCCATGATGCCACTCTTCAGAGGAGATTCAAATAGGAGAACAACTTGCAATTGGCCACCTTAAATACCTTTTCTCATGATTGGATACACCTGGCTATGAAGTTCAAAGCTCAGTGAGGTTACAAAACCAATTTTGTGCTTCAGTAAGTCAGTAAAAAGTAGTTAGGAGTATTCAAATCAATAAAATGATAAGGGTACCCAAATTTTTGCACCGGTCAAATTTTGGTTTAATGCATATTGCACATTTTCTGTTAGTACAATAAACCTCATTTCAATCCTGAAATATTACTGTGTCCATCAGTTATTAGATATATCAAATTGAAATGGCTGTTGCAAACACCCAAATATTTAGAACTAAAAATGATTAAGATTAATAGGGGTGCCCAAACTTTTTCATATGACTGTATATGTTTAATCCAGAAGTAGTGCTGTACATAACTGAGCAAATACACGTAGAAATGTTCAATGTAAGTGATTATTTTATAGACTTGGCACCGCTACAAAAACTGCTTAACACCTCTGCTTTAGTAATGGATCATATACATAAGTTTAATCACACTTTGCAGAATAATCAGATATGTGCTACAGTATCTGGGAACATTCTAAAACACTTAGCTTCAGATATTCAAGAACTAACGGCACATCATTGGTATGACATATTTAAAGGATATTCACCTACACTAACAAACATAACTAATTGGTTATTCAATCCTCTTTTGGTTATAAAATGTTCATATTTTTAATGCTTACTATATTCAACTGCTATGTGTTCCTGAAGTTTAAAAGGAGATGGGCGAATATTGATCAGTATGTTAGGTAAGACTCTGAGATTAACCCCTGATGGAGAATCCATCTCTGATGGCACACAGAAGTGTCTTAAATGGGGGAATTGTGGAGGGTGGAATCCATTTTGTCTACTTTGTATCCATTTTGTTAAAGTCTTACTAAAGTTCAAAAAGAAGTTGACACAGGATTCTATTGGCTGCCTTCCAGTCTGGATGAATCTTGCTGAAGCCAGCATTTTGTCCAAGATAGTGAAGGACAACTGGTAGATGTTTACTGTCCAGTATCTGAGAACCTAAAATCTCCCACATTCCTTCCCTTGTACTGCATGAGAACGAATACGCCTATTTTATGTTATAAGAATACTGTGTAAGAATAATAAGACAGAACAACTTGATAAGCAGTCTTGGCTACTTGTCTCTTGTGTGTTCTCCGAGCGCTTGATACTTATTGATTATCAATTAGGACTACAGTAACATATTCTCGGGGTGTTTCCCCCAACATAAATCATAATGACAACCAAAAACATCAAAATAACTCTGTTCAAAAGTTCACATACCCCAGTTCTTAATACCGTGTATTGCCCCCTGTAACATCAATGACAGCTTGAAATATTTTGTGGTAGTTGTGAATAAGGTTCTTTATTTGCTCAGATAGTAAAACTGCCCATTCTTTTTGGCAAAAAGTCTCCAGTTCCTGTAAATTCCTTGGCTGTCTTGCAAGTACTGCGCGCTTGAGATCTCCCCAGAGTGGCTCAATGATTTTGAGGTCAGGAGACTGAAATGGCCACTCCAGAATCTTCACTTTCTTCTGCTGTAGCCAATGACAGGTCAACTTGTGCCTTGTGTTTTGGATCGTTGTCATGTATGAACGTCCAAGTACGTCCCATACGCAGCTTACTAGCTGATGAGTGCAAATTTGCCTCCAGTATTTGCTGATAACGTGCTGCATTAATCTTTCCTTCAACTTTGACCAAGTTTCCTGTGCCTTTAGCACAACTGTAACTTTAACGTTAGCCAGTGGCAGCTCATGAATGACACCTACTGTTTGCTCGTTCCCTCTGAGGAGACCACTTTGTTAGTCAGTCACCATTCCACTGATTTACATCCTGGAAAATATGCTTTTCGATCTTGCTGGTCAGGGGACTGGAGATGTGGAGTCTACATCTCATGGCCACAGGAGCCCTGTGGGAGATGAACTGGAGGAGGAGGATGAGGAGGACATTGGAGCACAAACAATGTGTAGCCAAATGGGTGGAGAGGAGGAGCAGGAGCAACCAGAACAGCCAGAGGGAGATGAGGAGGATGAGGCAGATGACCCAGACACACCGTGGCAGTATGCAGTGGAGATGGATGCAGGCAGTCCCTCAGAGTCACTTGCACAAATGGACTGATGCATGCTGACTTCCTTGCGCAGTGACAGACGAATTGTCACCATTCAGCAGAGGAATGACTACTGGCTCTCCCCCATGTTAGACCCTCGCTACCTGGGAAAAATGGGGGTCTTTTTTTACACCTGCTGAGAGGAAGGACAAACTGAACTATAGAGACATGCTATGTAGCAAGTTGGCCGCTGCCTATCTGCGCCATCGTCCATCCTCTCGCATGTCTGACCGGGGGGCCATGAGCGCTGAACTTGCACTGGCATGGCAGCTGGGGGTGGGGTGGCAGGAGCAATATCGGCTCCATCAGCACAATGGGAACAAAATGGTGAATATGGTCCTCCTTATGGGTTTAGACACTAATAAACACCTTTAAATAAGTCATAACCGCTAAGAATTATGAAATTATTGACAATACTGTTTTGATAAATGGCCAGCAACTTTATACTGGTAACAAAATGGCGAATATGGTTGTTATGTCTTTCCCCACGTTAAAGGCATTTATTACAGATAAGTGCAGATATTATTGAATGATAATTCAGTTTTCTTTGGCACAGTAGTACTGACAAATGTAATTTTATGCTTTGGAAGAACAGTGAATAAGCCCCTTATAAAAAACGCCTTTAAAAAGGCATTTTTGTAATGTTATGCTGTGGAAGAACAGTGAATAAGCCCCTTATAATAAACATCTTTAAAAATGCATTTTTTACAGATACGTGCAGATATTACTGGATGATAATTCAGTTTTCTTTGGCACAGTAGTACTGACAAATGTAATGTTATGCTGTGGAAGAACAGTGAATAAGCCCCTTATAATAAACGCCTTTAAGGCTACAGCCCCATGTTGCGGAAACGCAGCTTTTTTTATTGCAGATTTTGCTGCGGTTTTTTGAGCCAAAGCCAAGAATGGCTACAAAAGGAATGCAAAATATATAGGAAGCTATTATACTTCTCCCTTCTGCTCAATCCACTCCTGACTTTGCCTCAAAAAACCACAGAAAATCTGCAACAAAAAAAAGCCGCGTTTCTGCAACGTGGGGCTTCAGCCTAAAAAGGCGTTTTTTACAGATGCGTGCAGATATTAGTGTATGATAATTCACAGTTTATTTCCTGTACTGCACTGCACTGCAAAAGGCTTGTTGTGTTCAACCTTGAAGACACAGGTATGAGTAATGAGCAGCAGTATAACGGCAGTGAGTGCTGCAATGTGAATTATGCTGCAAATTATTGCTGTAAATGACCAAGCAACCCATCCCAAATTCATCTCTTAATTCCTCCCCATCCTTTCCCTACAGTTCTAAGGCTCGGCCTCTTTCCCTGAACTTCTATCTGTTTTCTAAGTCTTTCCCTAGCTCCTGCCAACATCTGTCCCTACAGTAAGAGCGATGTGGAATGACCTAAAATGGCCGAGGGTTTTTATAGGGTTGTGACATCACAGGTCCGCCTGGCTGCTGATTAGCTGCATGCTTGGCATTGTGGGTGATCAAGCGCTTCCAGAGTCCCTTGCCCCTTGTCCTAACATGTGCGGCGGCCATTTTATAACAAAAATGCAATTCGATGCATCAAAGCGTGAGGAAATCCGGAATCGAGGCGAATCAAAGATTTCAAATTCGCTCATCTCTAGAAGACATATCCTGTGGCCTGGTCTATCATATTATGCCCTGCCAAACAAGTTGCCACAACTGCCTAGTGCCTACCACCACTGCCTCCTGTCAGGCACACATGTCTTGCGGCTTGGTTCATTACCACATTCCACTATAGCACACTGTTGGTGTCACAGTGTTGGATAAAAACACAAAAATGAAAAAAAGTATATTTTATTTTTACATCTGCTCCCATCACAGGATGTTTTTGGTGTTTTTTTTTTGAAAAGCCAATTCTTCATCACAGCCACATCACAGTTTCCCAAATAATAGTAAGCCCCTGTAGCACTGACAAGCCATCAAAACGGGCTACGGGTTTTTCTACAAAACCATTGCTTTTTGCAATACAACCGCCACTATGGACAAGCCCCTTTTTCCTCCAAAAAAGGGTAATTTTTGTAGCGTTTTAAATGTTAAATGCTTATGTTAAGTGAGTGTCAGCTTAGTCTATGGAGTTTGTATCCACTGCTTATCATTCGTTTATTTATAGCTATAGGTGTCATATTTTAACTTTGACATAACTTTGGCTGTGTTTGCCTTAAAGAGCTAGAAAGTGGATAGATAAATACAAAAGAGCCAAATTTTGGGACCGAACCACGCAAACACAAAACAAAACGGATCTTGAGAGGTTTGTCTATCTCTAGTTGTATCCATTGGCATCATTGCTCAAAAAGTGGTAGGTCTTTGGGCTTTTCTAGTGACATATACACTTTTGCTAATTGCATTCAATGAGTGACAGTGATATTTGACCACCCTGCAAGAATTTGGAAATGAAGGGTACAACTATTTCTCCTGATCTAGCCCTGCTTAATATTGGACTGGAAGATATCCCCAGTTGGGAAAACTGGACAATGAATAGGATATTGATTCCGAAAAGGTTATCGGTCTGGAAATGTGTTAATTCCCATGCAGCACAGAAAGTGATCCATAAGGTAAACTCCTTCCAGTCATTTTAATAAAATGAGCACTCTAAGCAGTGTATTAATCATATTAGCATTGCTACATGTTCATCATCACACACAAAGACTGGCTGTGGTCTTAATGCCTGGACAAAAATTTGAATGATTATACAATTCCAAAGAAGTTGGTACGTGTGTAAAACATAAATAAAAACAGAATACGATGATTTTCAAATCCTTTTCAACCTATATTCAATTGAATACACTACAAAGACAAGATATTTAATGTTCAAACGGATAAACTTTATTGTTTTTTGCAAATATTCACTCATTTTGAATTTGATGCCTGAAACACGTTCCAAAAAAGCTGGGACAAAAGACTAGGACAGGAGCATGTTTACCACTGTGTTCCATCACCTTTCCTTTTAACAACACTCAAAAAGCGTTTGGGAACTGAGGACACGAATTGTTGAAATTATGTAGGTGAGATTTTTTTCCCATTTTTGCTTCATGTACAAGTTCAGTTGCTCAACAGTCTGGGTCTCCCTTGTTGTATTTTGCACATCATAATGTATCACACATTTTCAATGGGACACAGGTCTGGACTGCAGGCAGGCCAGTCTAGTACCCGCACTCTTTTACTACGAAGCCACGCTGTTGTAACACGTGCAGAATGTGGCTTGACATTGTCTTGCTGAAATAAGCAGGCACGTCCCTGTAAAAGACGTTACTTGGATGGCAGCATATGTTGCTCCAAAACCTGCATGTACCTTTCAGTATTGAAGGTGCCTTCACAGATGTCCAAGTTACCCATGCCATGGGCACTAACACACCCCCCATACCATCAGAGATGCTGGCTTTTGAACTTTGCACCGATAACAATCCGGACAGTTCTTTTCCTCTTTGGCCAGGAGGACACAACGTCCATGATTTCCAAAAACAATTGTGGACTCGTCAGACCACAGGACACTTTTCCACTTTGCGTCAGTCCATCTCAGATGAGCTCGGGCCCAGCGGCATTTCTGGGTATTGTTGATATATGGCTTTCGCTGTGCATGGTAGAGTTTAGAGTTTTAACTTGCTCTTGTAGCTGTAGCAATGAACTGTGTTCACTGACAATGGTTTTCTGAAGTGTTCCTGAGCCCATGTGGTAATATCCGTTACAGAATGATGTCGGTTTTTAATGCAGTGCCGCCTGAGGGATCGAAGGTCACAGTCATTCAATGTTGGTTTTCGGCCTTGCCGCTTACATGCAGAGATTTGTCCAGATTCTCTGACTCTTTTGATGATATTATGGATTATAGATGATGAAATCCCTAAATTCCTTGCAATTGTACATTGAGAAATGTTGTTTAAACTGTTGGACTATTTGCTCACGCAGTTGCTAACAAAGTGGTGAACCTCACCCCATCCTTGCTTGTGAACTGAGCCTTTCGGGGATGCTCCATTTATACCCAAACATGACACTCACCTGTTTCCAATTAACCTGTTCACCTCTGGAATACTTCAAACAGGGTTTTTTTGAGCATTCCTCAACTTCCCCATTCTTTTGTTGCCCCTGTCCCAGCTTTTTTGGAACGTGTTGCAGGCATCAAATTCAAAATGAGTGAATATTTGCAAAAAAACACAATAAAGTTTATCTGTTTGAACATATAATATCTTGTCTTTGTAGTGTATTCAATTAAATATAGGTTGAAAAGGATTTGGAAATCATTGTATTCTTTTTTTTTATTTATGTTTTACACAACGTCCCAACTTCATTGGAATTGGGGTTATGTTTTATAACTTTTATAAAACTTTTATATATTTCCCGCTTAGACCACTGTAACACCCTTCTCCACAGCCTCCTAGCAAATCCTCTCACCCCCCCCACTAGTCCACCCCAAACCGCTTGTTTGATTGACCTCTTCTCTTGTTTTTCATCAGCCATTCCCCTCTGCCAATCCCTTCACTGGCTACCCATCACCCAGGGAATAGAGTCTAAAATGTTAACATTGACATACAAAGCCATCCACAACCTGTCCCCCATACATATTCTAATATCCTGATACCTACCCACACATAACCTCCAATTCTCTCAAGACTTCCTACTCCACTCTGTTCTCCTCTTTTCACACAACAGTCTTCAAGACTTCATGCTACCTCCTATGCATGAAACTGTGGGTTCAAAACCCAAAGATAATTTACATATAAGACTTTAAAATGATACCCCAGGCATCTCATCATTAATATCCATTGCACTGAACTGACATCTCAGTGCAGTAAATATTAGTAGAGCTGACAGCCGAATGAAAGTGTATGTTGAAAATGTCTGCATTTGCTAGAATGTGAGTGTTGTGCGATAATAATTATAGCACTCCATTCTAATATTACATAGACAGCTCCTGTGGCTGAAGGTATTCCTCACTTACCTGCCCAGGACTGCATGAATGGCCTGGCTGTGCTATTTATAAAGATATGGACAAACTAGTGCTGTAGTGTATGCAGCATATATGCACCACCCAGCTTGCACTCCCACTTTGCATATACACATTTCTCCACATGGGCTGACTGCAAACTTTGGATAATGTGTGACTTGGTACCAAGTGATAAGCAGCTTGGTATAGGACAATGGCTTCGTAACTGGGAACCTCTGCTCATGAGTAAACTTTATTTTTTTTTCAAGCTAACTTTCTCTAAGTGCAGCTAACAATAAGAGTTGTTCACACAAAGCTCATTCCAACTGTTTGTTTTTTTCCTAGCAGAATGCCAGGCACAGTATACCAGAACCTGCTATTTTGCCAGCTATCATGTTTGATGGGGATTGTTGAAAAGTGTCTCTACTTCAAGATAGTGGTGCAGTAACTTCAAGGGTTTCCATTGTGTAGTAATATGTTTAGGGCTAAGGCCACATGTAGTGAATCACAGCTAAAAATTGCTGTGAAAAAAAAAAAAAGTAGCGGAAAAAATGCACAGCAACATCTACTTCCCTTCGTCCCACAGCAGCACAATATTGGGGTATTTCTGCCCCTGTGTGCTGGTAGGACAGAATGGAATTTTTAATGAACAACTAGTTAACTGTAACCCCTCCTCCTCCTCAATATAAGGAAGGAAGTACCAACCCCCCAGCGTGCTTTTTTCTGTCCTTTGTTGGTGGGACAGTTGGAGGGAAGGTTATACCTTCCCTATAGTGAGGTTATTCAGATTTCTGAATGAATTTCCCCCTCTTCTCTCCTGTTTGAGTTTGTTTTGTTTATCCTCCTGTGAGGACTCTTTTTCTGCCTTTGGTTTCTGTTGGAACAAAATTCAAAGTTCAAAATTCAAAACTCCTTGCCTGTCTTTCCTTCTTCTGCTGCTTAGCTGCAGTGAAAGGCCTTTTTTCAGCTGTTGCTTATAATGGGCCGGCCAGACAGGTCTGCTGCCTTTGAGTGTCCACGCTGAACCCTTTGTGGCTATGTAAGCCTTGCATTACTTGTTTTATTGCAATGCATGGCGTTTCCTGCTACTTCTCTCCAGCTCCCGTGTGTGGGGGTGCCGGAGCTCAGAGTACGCTGGCTTGCATACGTGATGACATCTTTTTTTTACCTTATATTTTTTACCTTATCTTCTGCCATTTTTTTTAATAAAATCTGTGCGGGGCAGCCTTTTTCTTCTATATACTAAGTCTGCTGCTTCTTTTCCTGTGGCTCTTTGTTTGGCAGAGAGTGTGCATGCTGGGCATTCTAGTTCAGCAGACTTATACTGTTGTTGCTCTTTACTCTTACACTTGCGGTAAGATGTTATCCTCTGTGTCTGGTGGTGATGACTCCTCCAGGTAAGTCTGATTCTAAACTGTCGCTCCTGTGAAATTCCCTTGCCTGATGGTTACAATTTCAAAACATACCACAAGGGCTGCTTGGGCAGCCCAGTGGCTCAGTGGTTGACACTGCAGCCTCACAGCGCTGGAGTTCTGGGTTTGAATCCTGCCAGGGGTGACATCTGTGGGGAGTTTGTGTGTTCTCCCTGTGTTTGCGTGGGTGTACTCCAGTTTCCTCCCACACTCCAAAGGCATGCTGGTGGGGAGTATAGATTGTGAGCCCTATATGGGACAGTGTCTGTGGAATATGATGGTGCTTTTGTCATACGATCTGATAAGGCCAGCACAGTGGACAGCACTGCAGCCTTGCAACGCTAGAGTCCTGAGTTCAAATCCTAATATCTAAAAGGACTTCCAAATGATTGATGAGATGTTCTCATCAGATGAAGATACCTTGGAAAATGCCAGCAGACCTCTTTCCTCTAGAGAAGATAAATAGGCTGCTGAAGTCCATCCAGTAAGAGGAAAAAAAAAAAAAAAAAAAAAGATATTCAGGATCGTAGAGGAAGCTAATTCTTCATCTGACGATTCAGATACAGATATAGGAAAACGGCTTTTCCTTCAGGTCAAGGGACCATGATGTTGACCATGGGGAAGCCTCTAGTTCCACCTCTAGGGGGCCTAGGGCCTTCAAAGTGGACGACATGCTTAAAAAAGCTGTCCACAGAGTGAAAACACCCAGAGAAGACCTGCGTGTTATCCAAGAGGTTCAAGACACTCTTCCCAATAGCTGAGGACCAGTTGGGACTTGGGTCCACCACCTAAGCTTGTCATGGCAGTCGCCAAATTGTCCAGGTGAACACTTGTACCCCCTTCAGGACCCCATGGACTACCGGGCAGAGTGCTCCCTAAGGAAAGCGTATACAGCTTTCTCTGCACAGCGTTTGATTGGTATCGCTACTAGTGAGGTAGCTAAGAAGTTGTGCTCCAGCCTCTCTTCATTAAAAAGAGATATTGATTTGGGGGTCTCCAGGGACGAATTGTTGTCCTCTTTGAAGGGTATAGCCCTTGAGGCGGATTACCTCAATGAAACCTCTTCTCCAGGTGAAGTTATCTGCCAAGTCTAGGACTTTGGCTGCCCGTCGCCCCCTATGATTAAAACCTTGGAGGGTGGATTGTGCCTCAAAATTCAATATTTGCGAGCAGAACACGATACATGGACTAGTGGGAAAGGAAGGACAGTCCTTCCATGGACAGGGCAGACAGCGTCGTATAGGACAATCTCCTCAAAGACCACCAACTGCAAGAGATCACGTGTGGACGTTCTAGGTTCCTGAGTGGGAACACCAACCGTCTTTTTTTTCCATGATGACAGGAAAATCATAAAGCTAAATTTCTGACTATTACCTTCTCCCTGCTCCAAGACACAAAGTTCCTGTGGAGGTAACAGATTCATGGGTCTTGGAAATAATCTGGTCCGGTTCCGGCATAGTTTTTTCTGTGCCTACCCAGGACAGATTTATACAGACCTCTCGCCTCCCTGCTGTTCATCACAACGTCAAGGGTCTGGAATTTATTCTTCAGTGTTTGTGGTTCCAAAACCTTCAGGAGACTGGGTGATAATAGACCTAATGATACCTCAGCAGAGCTATCACAAAAAAATTTCCGTATGGAAACGTCTTTGATATCCATTCTCCAGCAAGGAGATTTCATGGCCACTCTGAACCTAAAGGACGTGCACCTCCACGTCCCTATTCTTCCTGCTCACAGGAAATACTTAAGAATTGCAGTGGTTGTAGAGGGTCGGCTGAGACACCTCCATTTCACCGCACTTCCATTTGAGATAACGTCACCACCCTACATATTCACCAAGGTGGAATCCAAGGTAGCTGAGTCACTGAGAATCCAGAGGTTCACGAATGTTCCTTATCTGGAAAACTGGCTGTTAAAAGTCTCTCAGGAGAAGGCCTACTACAGCATCTATCCATCACGATGAATTTCCTCCAACAATTGGGGTGGATTATAAATTGGGGAAAGTCCCAAATATTACCAGAACCCAGAAAACATTTCTAGGGTTCATACTTGATTCAGGCGTAATGAAAATATATCTTCCTCCACCAGAAGGGAAAGAATCATCAAGGCTGCAAAATTCCTGCTGGTTCCTCGGCCAATCAGCATCAGGACAGGCATAACGTTTTGGGATTGATGTCATCTGCTGCAGAAGCAGTCCCTTGGGAAGTCCTATCGGCCTGGAATCACAAAACCAGGGGTCTAGACAAGTTTTTTTCCTGTCTCAGGAAGCCCGCTCGTCCCTCAATTGGTGGATTCGGCTAAAAAAAACGGAAAGTCCACGGTCCAGCCTAGCTGGACCGTTGACTACAGATGCATCACTCTCAGGTTGGGGAGCCCACCTGAACGACATTCCAGCCCAAGGGCATTGGAATTCCCTTGAGAAGATAAGGTCATCCAATTGGAGAGAACTCCGAGCAGTACGACTGTCACTGCTTCACTTTGCCGACCAGTTGAAGGACAAGGCAGTCCGTGTAAGATCAGACAATATGACGACCATCCTTTATTTAAACAAGCAGTGAGGAACTCGGTCACAACCTCTTCTAAGCGAAGTGGGGAAGATCTTGAGTTGGGCAGAGAAGAACTTAACCCATCTTTCTGCCGTACATATTCGAGGGTCACTCAATGTAGTGGCGGATCAATTGAGTCGTAGCATCACTGTTTCAGGGGAATGGTCTCTCCATCCAAAAGTCTTTCAAGCAATCACTCTGAGATAGACCTGATGGCAACCAGACTCAATGCCAAGGTAAAGTTCTGCTCTATACAAGGAGGACAATCCCTTGGCTGTGGATGCCCTGTCCATCCCTTAGAGGTTCAGGCTGGCATACATATTCCCTCCAATCTACATGATACCAAGGAGCATTGATGAGAATCAGACAGGACCAAGTCTCTGTAATCGCCATCATTCCATTCTGGCCAAAGAGAGCTTGGTTTTCCCATCTCATTCAAATGAGTCACGGGATATATTGGAGGCCTCCCCCGATTCAGAACCTGGTGTCTCAAGGGTCCAAGCTCTGCCAGGATCTGAAATCCTTCAATCTGACAGCCTGAAGATTGACTAGTCCCTATTATGATCTAAGGGACTCTCAGGAGCCGTCTTAAGCACGCTCTGTCTCGCTAGAGCAGAGTCTACAAATAAAAATTACGCCTGGATCCAAATCATCTTCATCTCCTGGGCATCAGGTAGAGGAATTGAGAGCTTGGATCCTTCCATTCCAGAGATCCTGGAATTCCTTCAGGATGGCTTGGACAAGGGCCTTAGCCCTTTCACTTGAAAGCTTAGGTTGCTGCCCTGTCAGCCTACTTAGATAAGCAGCTAACTGCAGACCCCCTGGTTAAAAGATATTTTAAGGGTGCATTCAGGCATAGTCTGCCTGTTACCACACAATCCCTCAATGGGATTTATCTACTGTTTTAAAGAGGTTATGCGATTCCTCCCTTGGAGCCTCTAGAAGAGGTTGAGATTAAATTTCTCACAAGACAGTGTTCCTTTTGGCCATAACCTCAGCTCAGAGAGTTGGTGAGTACAACTAAGATTTATGCCAGGGTTCCTCCCAAAGGTACCCTCATATTCTAATCTAAACCAGGTTATCACATTACCATTTTCTATCCCAGTCCGTTAAACTTCACTCCCTGGATGTGGCCAGATGCCTCAGAATTTATATTCAGAGATCTCGGCCTTTTAGACGGTCAGAGAATTTTTTTCTACCATTTGCTGGGAAAAATAATGGGCTCAAGGCCTCTAAAGCCTCCTTGGCACAATGAAGCCATAAAATTGGCTACAACAGGGGTTATACCCCCCTGAGTTTGTTCGAGCTCATTGTACTAGAGCCATTTCTACCTTTTAGGTGGAAAGAAGCTCTGTTCTTTGGGAACAAATTTGTTCGTTAGCTTCTTGGAGCTCTCTCCATACCTTTTTTAATCATTACAGATTTAACACCCAGGGTATGGAGGCCACTTCTTTTGGCCATTCTGTGTTAAAATCAATTCTTCAAGAGGGCCCTCCCTAGGGTTTTTCTTGCTTGATCCCCAATATTGTGCAGCTGTGGGATGACAGGGAAGTGTAGATTATGATGTTAGTCTGTTTTCCCTTAGTCCCAACAGCAGCACAAGGCTCCCTCTCTATGTATTTGTCTTTATAATTACACGCTGGGGGGTTGGTACTTCCTTCCTTATATTGAGGGGAGGGGTTGTTCATTAAAAATTCCATTCTGTATTACCAGCACACAGGGGCAGAAATACCCCAATATTGTGCTGCTGTTGGGACTAAGGGAAAACAGATTAACATCATAATCTACACTTATCCACTGCATTTTGCATTTCAGTTTGCATAAACATATGGGCAAAACTGTATTTTCGCAGATAAAATTAACAGGTTGCATTTTTTAAAAACGCAGTGTTTTTCACAGTGTTTTTTCCCATAATGTAGGAATAAGATTTAATAAAATCTCATTCACTTTCCTGGGACAGCAAAATGCAGAGATTTTTCCTGCTGTGTTTCCACGAAAGCCAAAAATGCTGCATATCCCCAACCTCAGTGCGTTATTTAGATAGACTGCAGTGAAGAAACTTTCAACATGAGTGCTTTATGAGAGCACTTAAAACACCATTTTTAGCACTTTTAAAAAGGAAAGGAAGAACTCCTTGTAGTTTTCTATCATTGAAAATTAGTCTCTGAAGTTTTGTTGCAGTAACTACAAAACTTTGTTTTGTAAATGTTTATATTAAGTTGCATGAGATACCAAGCAGAAGCTATTTGTTTCCTACCGAGAAACTGAATACTGTGGAGAATTTGTAGGTTAAAATATCATTGCGCGACAATTGTGATCTGTTCACTTTACAGTTTATTTCTAAATAATAACATTTTACAGTCTATGACTGTGATAGATTCTGTTTTTTAGCAAAAGCCTCTCATTTTACAGATGCCAACACTGTCAATCTACAACTATTTTAACTTATATTAGTTATTATAGTGGCTGCCCACATCATCAATAATCTTGTGGCACTGCTCAAATTATAAGGGCGTACTGAAAGTAGTACAGTAGTGTGAAAAAATATTTGCCCCCTTCCTGATTTTTTAATCTTTTGGGTGTTTGTCACACTTAAATGTTTCAGATCACCAAACAAATTTAAATATTAGACATAACACAAGTAAATGCAAAATGCAGTTTTTAAATGAAAGTCTATATTATTAAGGGAAAAATAATCAAAACCTACAGGGCCCTGTGTGAAAAAGTAATTGCCCCCTAAACCTAATATCTGGTTGGGCCAACTTTAGCAGCAACAACTGCAATCAAGCATTTGCGATAACTGCTAATGAGTCTTTTACAATGCTTTGGAGGAATTTTGGCCCACTCAACTTTGCAGAATTGTTGTAATTCACCCACATCGGACGGTTTCCGAGCATAAAACACTTTTTTTAACCCCTTAATGAACAGGCCTCATTTTTCAAAATTGATGTGTCGACTGCTGCTTGGGTACACAGCAGGGACCAGAAGGGAAGGAGCACTGCACTGTGACCCCATTTTGTAGGGGCAATTTTAATGTCTTTGCAAACATTATATGGCGTCCAAAAGCCAACAATCTAATTTAGCAGTCCAAAAGCACATAGGGCTCCTTCACATCTGCACCCTACTGTGTGCCCTAACAGCAGTTTATGCCCACATGTATGACACTGTTGAATCCCAGATAACATACTTAACAATGTCATATATGGGTATAAACTGCTGTTTGGGCACAGCCGGGCACAGAAAGGAAGGAGCGCTATTTTGGTTTTTGGAGCACAGTTTGGTTCTTGGACGTCATGCCACTTTCGCAGAGTCCCTGAATTGCCAGTAAAGTGGAATCTGTAGACATGTGGCCTCATTTTGGAAACGACACCCCGTTAAGTGGCGTAGGAAGCATTTTTAACCCTTGAGTGTTCCATTCATTTAATTTCCATAAACAAATGCGCAGCTGTTAATGAAAAGTAAAAATTGCAATTTTTCCAGAGGTACGCTATTTTAGTCCCGATATGTTGTGCCCCGAATGTGTCAGCAGAAACACACTTTAAAAACTAGCGAGCAGGTATCCCGGACACAACAGCATTTGGAGCGTTGTGTCCGGGATCTGGGATATGTTAAGCCATTGCCATTTTTTCCTTTCAACATCATCTGCGCATTCATGTTTGAAAGATAAATTAATGCAATGCTTTGAGGTTAAAAATGCTCACTGTACTGGATAAATTCCTTCACGGGTGTAGTTTCCAAAATGGAGGATGTCAGGGGATTCTATTTTACTGGCATTTCAGTGGCTATGCAAAAGAGTCATGACATCCAAAAACCAAACCGTCTAAATCTGTGCTCCAAAAACCAAAATAAGCACCCCTTCCCTTCTGTGCCCAAACAGCAGTTTATATCCCCATATGACATTAAGTATGTTATCCTGGGTACACCAGTGTCATACATGTGGGCATAAACTGCAGTTTGGGCACACAGCAGGGAGCAGAAAGGAAGGATCGCTATGTGACTTTTGGAGTGCAGATTTAGATGTTTGGATGCCATGTCATGTTTGCAGAGCCTCTAAAATACCAGTAAAGTGGAATTCCCTAGAAAGTGACCCCATTTTGAATACTGCACCCCTCAAACAATTTATCAGGGGGTGTAGATAGCATTAGTATCCCAGACATGAATGCACAGTAGATGGTGAAAAGTGAATATGTAATCTGTGCGGAGTGAATTGGGAACACCAAATTCACTACAATTTCCTTAGTAGCTTCTATGATTGGGGGGAGGTCACTCTGGGGATCACTTCTGGTGTCTTTTCCATTGTAAGCTCTAAATCTGGGTTGTCCCCTGATAAACGCTTGCACAGCTTATACATTCCCTTCCTGCCGCAGCTAGTTTTGTCTTGTGATGTAGCCATATAAGGGCCTATTTTTTTGCAGGATGAGATGCATTTTCTAATGTCACCATTTTGGGGTGTCTATAATTTATAACAAAATTTTATTAACTCTTTCTAGGTGGATTTAAAAAAAAAAAAAATCAATTCTGGCATTGCTTTTTAACATTTGAAATTTTTTGCACTTCGCCATACAACATAATTAATATTTTATGTTTATTCTATGGGTTGGTACGATTACAGCAATACCAAATTTATATAGTTTTTTTTTGCGTTTCTAATTTTGCAGAATAAAAATTAATATGGGAAAAAAATCTATTATTTTTCCATCGCCATCTGCTGAGAGGCATAACATTTTTATTTTTCTATTTACAGAGCTGGTTGAGAGCTTATTTTTTGTGGGAAAACCTCTACTTTTTATTGCTACCATGTTGGGCTATATATGACTTTTTGATCACTTTATATTCCATATTATCTGAAGCAAGATGGCAAAAATTGTTACTTCTAGCATTTTTATTTCTGTTTTTAATCCCCGACGTTTACCATGTGGGTTAACTAATGATTTTGATTTATTGTACAGTTTGTTACGGATGCGTCGACTCAAAATATGTAGTATTTATACCGTTTTGGGTGTTTTTGTACTGGAAAAAGGGGAGGTTTTTTTTATTTATTTATTTATTTATGTTTTTACATATTTTATTTCTTCAATACTGGTCATGAACCAGTGATCAAAAGATCACAGAGGTTCAACAGAAGTATTGGAGTGTATACTGGCTGTCAGCCTATGCTTATGCATAGGCTGACAGGCCTGCTTAGTGGGTCAGAAGACCTGATGTGCAGATAGCAGACCCAGGACCATGGAAGAGGTCCCGGGTTGCAGAATAAGCATCATGGCCCACCCCAGAGACAGAGTGTGGGGGGGGGTCGTAAAGGTACTGGGTTGCTAGGGTCCATCAACGTAATGTCACCTGCTCAGAAGCTGAATGGGTGATATCGAGAGTGTTAACCCCTTAGATGCAGCAGTCAATCATGACCGCAGCATCTAAGGAGTTAACACCCGTGATTGGAGCTCAGCTCATGCCGCAGGTATTACATGTGGAGGTCAGCTGTTGCTTACAACTTACACCTGCTCAGCCACGTAATTTTGCGGTTATGTACACCTTCCCATGACATACCGGTACGTCATTTTTCGTTAAGGGGTTAAGGTCATGCCACAGCATCTCAATCGGATTAAGATTAGGTCTTTGACTAGGCCACTCCAAAGTCTTAATTTATTATGCTTACTTGTATAGCGCAGACATTGTCAGTCACTGTTCCATATAGGGCTCACAATCTAAATTTTCAGGATGTCTTTGGAGTGTGGGTGAAACCAGAGTACCCAGAGGAAACCCACGCAAACAGGGAGAACATACAAACTCCTTACAGACGTTGTCCTTGGCAGGATTTGAACCTAGGACTCCAGCGCTGCAAGGCTGCAGTGCTAACCACTGAGTAATTTTGTTTTTCTTAAGCCATTCAGAGATGGACTTGCTGGTGTGTTTTGGATCATTGTCCTGCTGCATAACCCAAGTGCCTGACATTCTCCTTCTCTCTTTTTCGGGATTGAAATCCCGCGCATGCACTGTTGGCTCGTCTAGTGATCAAGGCAAGATGGCAGGTGGAGTATGCGCTGTCGACTCTGCACGAAACCGAAGAGGCAGAGCCGACAGCACATGCACGGGACTTTGATCCCAAAAAAGAGAGCGTCGGCTGCTGATGCAGCGAAGAGGACATCTGAAGATACAGGGGGCGTAGTTATATTGGAACGGAGGCGGCCTTCTGGGGATGACAAGCCTTTGCTCGGGACACGGGGGGGAACGCCCCCTGTCCTCCCTGAGCATCATTTGCATAATAGAAAAAAGGAGAATAATTGGATAACGGCGTTGCAAAACAAGTAATGAAAGGTAGGATTAGAATAGCCTTTATAAAGGCTATTCCAACGTGTGGTCAGTTAAAATTTGAAAATAATAGACTCTCTTTAAGTGCCTCCTTGCTTGAGAACTCGTGTGACAGTAATTAGCCCTGGGTGAGGCTAGGAAAATTTAACTCAGCTTCCCAAAGATGTGAGAAAACACGGGGGGGGGGGGAATTACTTTTTCCCTTAATAATAAAGACCTTCATTAAAAAAAACTGCATTTTGCGTTTACTTGTGTTATGTTTGTCTAATATTGAAATTTGTTTGATGATCTGAAACATTTAAGTGTGATAAACATCCAAAATATTAAGAAATCATGTAGTGGGGCAAATACTTTTTCACACTACTCTATATGAAAATTTAGAAGAGTTTGCCACATTTGATGTCATGTATTGTATATTGCTAGCTCTTCAATGTGTCCTAGCAACATAACAATAAAATATAAAAATAACACCATAAAAATAACAAATCTATATGTATCCAATGATAAAAGAAATATGAAGTCCTTTAAAAGGTTAATTCAAGTGCTCTATTTATGACATTATGACATTTTTTATTTTTTTTTTTTTAAGATGGCGCCGCTGAAGTGGCTGCCTGTTAGGCAGCTCTGAGACTCTCTCTCTCTTATTTTTCTTTCTCTGTCTGTTTTTTTTATCTCTCTACTTAATGGACTTTACACTATGAAGAAATGAAGAAACAAAGACTTGGAATTGGACCTTTGTGATACTTTGTTTTTATCTGTCTTTTTGTCCTGCTGAAATGGGAACTCTTGTGTGTGCAGACATTTCTTTTGTCTACACAAGAGAGAAATTACTGCAGCTTAGAGTCACAACAACAGGGCTGCATACCATTTGCCCACCCATCCCCCAAGAACTCTGGAGAAAGAAAAAGCGGGGGGAGGGGCTGCAGAGCAGGAACTCTTCAGAGGATTAAAAAGAGGCGTTACCGACCAACTGTTCCCTCCATCATTATGGGCAATGTGAGATCTCTTGAAAACAAGATGGATGAACTAACAGCGCTCACCAGGCATCATCAGGAGTTTCGGGTGTGCAGCATGATGCTACTTACAGAGACTTGGCTCACTGAAGTTACTCCTGACTCTCTGGCCTCCTTGGATGGTTTTAAACTCCTTCGGGCAGACAGGACAAGGGAGAGCGGTGAGAGGAAAGGAGGGGGGCTGGCAATGTTTGTGAATAATAGATGGTGCAATCCGAGGCACATTGTGATTAAGGAGCAAACTTGCTGTAAGGACATTGAACTATTAGCTGTGAGCATGAGACCTTTCTATCTACCAAGTTAACTATCACGTCATCGTGATAGCTGCATATGTCCCCCCCTATGCGAAAGCTGACGCTGCCTGCGAGGTCCTACAAGCCTCACTGAGCCAGTTACAGTCTCAGCACTCCCAGGCCCTCCTTCTTGTGTCTGGCGATTTCAACCACGCCTCTCCATCATCCACACTTCCCAGTTTCACACAGTATGTAACCTGCCACACAAGAGACAACAAAACACTGGACTTGTTCTTTGCCAACGTGAGGGAGGCATATAACTCATCAGCCCTACCGCCCCTGGGAAGATCGGATCACAACCTAGTACATCTCCGACCTGTGTACAAGCCACTTGTACGTAGAGAACCAGCTGTCACCCGCACAGTGAGGATATGGTCCGAGGAGAGTGATGAGGCTCTGAGGGATTGTTTTGACACAACCGCATGGGAAGTTTTGCAGGATTCATATGGAGAAGATATAGAAGGACTCACACACTGCATAACGGACTACATTAATTTTTGTGTGGACAACACAGTGCCCACAAAAGTGGTGAGGTGCTTCTCCAATAACAAACCATGGATTAACTCTGATATAAAAACACTACTTAAGGAGAAAAAGATGGCATTCAGGACAAGAGATAAGGAGGGGTTGAGGGAAGTACAAAAGGAGCTGAGGCATCTAATCAGGCAAGGAAAAGCCAGTTTTAAGGAAAAAATGGAAAAGCAAATGGAAAGAAAAGACATAAGGGGGGTCTGGGAGGGGCTTAAGTCAATTTCGGGTCATAAACAGTCTGTCTGCCAGATTGAGGCAGATGTTAATTGGCTTAATGAACTAAACCTATTCTTCAACAGATTTGATCACACACCAGCTCCCCCCACCCCAACATGTCCTTCAGCTCCCCTCACCACAATGACTTCACCCCATGTGGCTACTTCCCAACAGACCAGTAAATCCAGAAATCTGTCTTTATCTGACCACAGTCTGACCTTCACACGGGCCCAGGTGAGGAAGGAGATGAAAAAGATCAAGGCGAGGAAAGCCGCAGGGCCAGATGACATCAGTGCAAGGCTAATTAAGACTTGTGGGGACCAGCTGTGTGGTATAATTACATATATGTATGAGCCTGAGGCAAGAAATAGTCCCAGAATTATGGAAATCTTCTTGTGTGGTACCAGTTCCAAAGAAACCTCACCCTATGGACCTCAACGACTACAGACCTGTAGCACTGACATCTCACCTGATGAAGATCTTAGAGAGATTGGTTCTCACACATCTTCGCCCTCTAGTGAGCCCCGCTATGGACCCTCTCCAGTTTGCTTATCGACCGGGCATTGGGGTAGATGATGCCATCATCCACCTTCTGCACAGGGCTCTGTCTCACCTGGAAAAACCAGGGAACACGGTGAGAATAATGTTCTTTGATTTCTCCAGTGCTTTTAACACCATACAGCCCAGGTTACTGAGAGACAAGCTGGGCCTTGCTGGAGTGGACCACCACCTCTCCAACTGGATCCTAGACTACCTCACAAATCGACCTCAATACGTGAGAGCCCAAGACTGTGTGTCAGACACAGTGATCTGTAATACGGGGGCACCTCAGGGTACGGTTCTCACCCCTTTCCTCTTCACACTGTACACTGCAGATTTTAGGTGCAACTCATCCAGCTGCTACCTACAGAAGTATTCTGACGACTCTGCAATAGTAGGCCTCATCACAGACGATGATGACAGGGAGTACAGAGAACTGAACCGGTTTTTTGTGGACTGGTGCCACCAGAACCACCTGAAGATTAACGCGGGGAAGACCAAGGAGATGGTGGTGGACTTCCGTAAAGGCAGATGCCCTCCAAAACCAGTGGACATCCTGGGGACAGGCATCGAGATTGTGAACACCTATAAGTACCTGGGTTTGCTCCTTAATAATAAGCTGGACTGGGCAGATCATATGGAGGCCCTGTACAGGAAGGGCCACAGCAGGCTCTACCTGCTTAGGAAGCTGAGAGCCTTTGGAATCCGGGATGCACTTCTTAGGACTTTCTTCAACTCTGTAGTGGCATCAGCCATCTTCTTTGGAGTGGCCTGCTGGGGGAGCAGTATATCAACCAGGGACAGAAATAAACTTGACAAGCTGATTAGAAGGGCCAGCTCTATCCTGGGGAGCCCACTGGACCCAGTGCAGGCGGTGGGTGACAGAAGGATACTGTCCGTGGTGAGCTCCATGCTGGAGAATAACTCCCATCCCATGCATGAGACTGTGATTGCGCTGGGCAGTACTGTCAGTGACCGACTGCTCCACCCTAGGTGTGAGAAGGAGCGCTATCGGAAGTCTTTCCTCCCCACCGCGGTTAGGCTGTACAACCAACACCGACCTAAGCGGAGATCATTACATACAGAAAACTGAAATATCTCTCTGCCTGTTAAATCCCCCCCCCCTGCTACGTCCTATCTGTCTGTCTGCTATTAATGTAATGCCTCTCACCTTGGAACATTCCTGTACATGTTGTATTTGTATTTGCTTATCTTATCTTTGCTGCTGTAACACACTGAATTTCCCCATTGTGGGACTATTAAAGGACTATTATTATTATAAAGACATTTTCTTTTAGCTTTAGTGTGAATTTGGTTAACCAGAGTGCTTAATAAATAAACACCATAATTTCATAAGCTTTTTCCAGTAATTTAAAATCACTTCTGTGTACTCAACATAAATAAATTATTTAAAGTCTGTGTTGTTTTTGCTGCATATATCCTCATTATGATGAACTCCATTGGTCCCAATGCATATCTTCTACAATGTATTCTTTCTTGAAACAGCCATTAAAGAGGCATATTGTTCTGTAGGTTGTAAGAGAATTGCTAATCTGGAAGCCTAGATTCTGGATCTAATTGAGAAACTCTCAACACTTAATGCAACTGACAACATGGAAAGGAGTTTACTACTCACTGAGACACTCACATGGGCAGATGAGAATGAGATGGGGAAAGAAGCATGGAGGTTCAGAATGGACAGGTAGAGAGCTGAGTAACTGTTAGGAAGAGGTGGTAGAGGGAAGAGTGTCAGGGAGGCCAATTCTGACCTGGAACCCCCCAATAAGTTTGCCAAGTTGGTGGATGAGTGGGATGTCAACTTAGGGGTAGCGCATGTATGTACTTAATAGTAAATTACTGGGTAAGGTTGGCACTGAAAAAGACTTGGGGACTTTGCAGGACAGTAAAGTTACCTTTAACAACCAATGCCAGTTGCTGCTACCAAGGCAAATAAAATTATGCAATGCATCAAAAAAGGCATAGTTGCTCATGACAGGAACATAGTTATACCTCTATACAAATCACTAGTATGACCCCACATAGACTATTGTTTTGGGCCCCAATCAGTGGCGTAACTAGGAATGGCTGGGCACCAAGGCAAACATTTGACATTGCCCCCCCCCCATCCACACAAACTGCATTCCCCATAACCCCCCCCCCCCCCCGCACAAACTGCATTCCCCATAATCCCATAGCGGCCCCTCCAAACAGTATAATGTCCCACCATAGCCCCTGCACACAGTATAATGTCCCATCAAGGCCCCTACACGCACACACACTATTATGCCCCATAGTGGCCCCTGCACACACAGTATTATGCCCCATCGTGGCCCCTGCACACAGTATTATGCCCCATAGTGGCCCCTGCACACACTATTATGCCCCATTGTGGACCACCCTTAAACAAATATTATACTCTGGGATCTTTTCAGACCCCAGAGTATAATGATCGGAGACCCAGGGGAGGATACAAACATAAAAAGCAATGTCATTTACCTCTTCCTGGCTCCGGCACACTCCCCGCTACTTTCTGCCCTCTTAAATGTTGGACCAGACGTCATGTGAGCCAAGCCGGCGTTGTGACACATAATGACGCTGGCCTGGCCCATGTGATGTCTGGGATGTCACCAATGAGTGACAAGGGGACATCCTCTACGACTGGAGGAGAGAAAGTTTCACCAGCAACATAGAAGAGGATTTTTTACAGTAAGAACAAGGCTATGGAACTCTCTGCCCCAGGAAGTGGTGATGGTGGATTCCTTGAACAAGTGCAAAGAGGACCTGGATGTTTTTCTCGAACAGAACAACATTACAGGTTATGGGTTTTAGATTTTAAGGGCACGTTGATCCAGGGTTTTATACTGATTGCCATATTGGAGTCGGGAAGGAATTTTTCCCCATGAAATGGGGCAATTGGCATAAGCCTCATGGGGTTTTTTGCCTTCCTCTGGATCAACACTGTAGGGGACTGAAGGGTTATAGGTTGGACTTGATGGACTGATGTCGTCATCCAAACTCATCTACTATGTAACGAGTCCCGAAGACTGCCGGAGCACAGGAGAGGTAAGTAAAATTGTTTCTTATGTTCCCTCACCTCCCTTGGCCTCCGATCATTATACTCTGGGGTCTGAAAAGACACCAGAGTATAATGATAGCAGTGTTTGTGCGGTTCGCGGGCCCACGGCCTCACTTACCGTTCCCACTCCTGCTCACAGCCGCCTCCACTTCCACAGAAGGGGAAGCGCAGGTGGCCGCGAGCAGGAGCAGGGATCGGTAAGTAAATAGGGCTCGTTACCTGCCGGGATTACTCCAGCAGGTAACAGCCTATTAAAAAAATAAATAAATAATAATAAAAAAAAATCAGGGGCCTGCCGGGGCCCCTAATGTCCCGGGCCTGTGGCAGCCGCTACCGCTGCTACCCCTGTATTTAAGCCACTGGCCCCAATATATAAGAAGGACATAACTGAGTTAGAGAGAGTGCAGAGAAGGGCAACCAATACAACTAGAAAAATCGATGGATTGGAGAACAGTAACAGATTAATACATTTGAGGTTATTCGGTTTAGAAAATAGACTGCTACTGGGAGAACTAATACAAGTACAAATATATGAATGAATACAAAGACCTTTCTATTGATAAAAATACTCATAGGCTGGTGACAGTGATAAGGGGAAATCCTCAATGCCTAGCTAGCGGAGAGAAATTTCACCAGCAAAATAGACAGGGATTCTTTGCTGTAAGGGCCTTTGTACTCGACCAAGTCCCATCTGTGGAAAATGGTCCATGTATGGACTGTTTTATCTGGACTGAACACGCCGTGTGCATAGGAGTCACTGCATCATTGTCAGTTATGATGAAGCGAGCTCCTGAATGGCCCAATTGCTAAAGTAATGAACTGGCATGACGCTATCAGTTCTTTACTGTAGCAATCAGGCTGTCTGAGAGCTGAGTTCATCATAACTGACATTGATGCGGTGACTCTTAAGCACAAGGCAGATTTCATACCAAGTACTACAGCCCACACGCAGACCGTTTTCCACAGACCGGACTTAATCGTATGCAAGGGCCCTCTAAGAGCAGTGAGACTATGGAACTCACTGCCACATGATGTGGTGATATATTCATTGGGCAAGTTCAAATCTTGGATACTTTTTTGAATGGAGAAATCCAGGGTTTTATATTGGTAGCTGAAGTTGGAGTCGAGAAGGAATATTTTCCACTGACATGAAGCAATTGGCATCAACCTCATGGTTTTTTTTACCTTCCTCTGGATCAACACTGTACGGTGTTACACTTATAGGCTGGACCTAATGGATTAATAATGGACTATTTGTAATTAATGTAATTTGTAATTAAACTATTAATAATAGAGATTTGGAGAAAAACAACTTTTAAGTCTTAAACAAATGATACAGTCGGTGCATTGGGGCTGGGCCTTCAGCTCCCTGGAGCACTGCTCTTGCCACTCAAACCCCTACCATCTTCTGCTTCTGCCACCTCGTGCAGTGAAAGTTGATCCTCCCACTGCTATGATGTCACCCATCCTACTTGAGCAGTAAGATCAGTGCACCCATGTCTAAAGGCAAGCCCCAGTGACCAACTACCACTTCAATGTAGATTTTCACCAAATTTAGCTATGTATGTATTTCTCTTACTTGTGTAGCGCCAATATATTTTGCAGCACTTTTGTCAGCCACTGTCCCATGTAGGACTCACAATCTAAATTTAGTATGTCCAAATCTACAAGAGTGACTTAAAATATGTTGCTTATGACTGTAATGTGCTCTGAACCGGAAACAACGCTTAAAGGGGTTGTCCAACTTTTAAATCAGCCGGGGGCATTGAAAAAAAACAAAAACAAAAAAAAACTCATACTCACCTGTTCCTGCTGCTCCGGTGTCCTCCCGGCGTGTTCCGGTCCTTCTGCTGAACGGGTCTCTTCCGGAGTTCCGCTGAAGCCGCTTATCAGCGAATGGCATGCGATGTCACTATCTGTGACATCTCAGGTCTCTTCCTGAGGCCTCACGTGACCACTGAGATCAATCAGCGGCTTCTGCAAAACTCCGGAAGAGACCCGGGAGAAGCCACCAGAGCAGAAGAACTTGGACACTCCGGATGGACACCAGAGCATCGGGGACAAGTGAGTATGCATTTTTTTTTTTCACTTCCCCTGACTGATTTAAAAGTTAAAGGGTTTGTCCATTTTTTTTTTTTAAACTACTCCCAACCTCCTGAGAGTTTTGCATTTATCGTGGAAAACCACTTTAGGCTAATGCCCCACGTAGAGAACCGCAGATTAAAAGCGCTGCAGTAAAGACTGCGATGGAAATGCATTGCATTTTTTTTTCCACAGCACTTTTCACACTCTCTGTCACTATTATACCGATATGGAAAATGGCAGCATTTCCGTAGGTATAATTGCAATGCTGTGATTTAAAAAAAAATGACAGCTTTTGAAATCACAGCATTTCCGCTGCGGATATTTTTCTGCAATGTGTGGATGGGATTAGCCAAAATTCACTTTGCAGGTACTGTAAAACACAGCGGTTTTTGCTGCAGTGTTTCAAACGCAGTCAAATCGCAGTGTTTTTCAATGTGGGTCCCCGGTCTTAAGCATTTGACATTTGGCAAAAAGAACTGGTGTTATAGTATCTGGAATTAGTGCTTACCCAGCCTACACAATTGTGATATTAACTGAAAAAAAATAATCAATTAAATGTTTTAGGAAACAAAATGAAGATTGATTTTGTAATTCCCCACAGTATGAAATATTAGCAGGCAGAAATCCCTCAAGCACTTAAAGTTCAAAGAAATCACTGTGTTCTGAGGAAACGTCCTATCTTGAGGCTAAAACGTTATGAACATGTTGAGATAAATTACAGAGCCTCCAGGCCAGTGACTTCTGAGGAAAGCCTACATTGTGGAAAAAAAAAAAAAATAGGGTAAACAAGGAACAAAAAAGTTTTTCTAACTACTAACGAAAACAACACTTAATTACAACCAGCATAGAAGAGTATATAAATGCAGGCAACAATTTATTTTTTGCAGTTTTTACTTAAGAGTTAATAAATCAGAATTACAATAATTCATAACATTGCACAGCAGTTATTTCGGGCTTTTTAGAGCTTGGGAGTCACTGTATTGCTCTATAGTCTATTTTTGTGTATGCACAAAACAAACACTTCAATGAACCCCTTAAGGGCGAGGCCTAAAAGTACCTCAATGACCAGGCCTCATTTTTCAAAATTGACATGTGTCACTTCATATGGCAATAACTTTGAGACGCTTTAACTTACACAAGTGATTTTGAGATTGTTTTTTCATGACACATTGTACTTCATGTTAGTGGTAAACATTGATCAATATTTTTGTATTTATTTATAAAAAAATAGGAAATGTGATGGAAATTTTGGAAAAAATCTAAATTTTCAAAATGTGAAATGCTCTGCTTTTGAGACAGATAGTCATACCACTCAAATACATAAATAAATATTATCTACCATATCTCTGCTTTATATCGGCATCATCTTTTAATCATCCTTTCATTTATTTTGGATGTTAGAAGGCTTACAATTGTAACAGCGATTTTCCAGATTTACAAGAAAATTTCTCAAACTAATTTTTTAGGGACAACTTTAGTTCTGAAGGGGATTATAAAGGCCTATATATTAGAAACCCCCATAAATCACCCCATTTTCAAAACTACACCCCTCAAATAATTCAAAACAACATTTGGGAAGTTTGTTAACCCTTTAAACATTTCACGTGAATTAAAACAATATGGAGGTGAAATTTAGACATTTAATTTTTTTTCAAAAATACATTCATTTAGCCCTAAAATTAACACATTAACAAGGGGTTAAACAAAATCACAGAGGGTGTATATCCATTCCCCTACAGGTATATATGTCACAGAATTGGAGTGGAATTCCTGTAGGGGAATCGATATACACCCTCTGATTTTGTTTTTTCTTTACACCGTGAGGTGTGGGTGTTCTGTAATTATACGGATTTATTTTACTCATCTAAATATGGCGACAGGTTTCCTGTCTGACGAAGTTAATTCAGCTAAGTGGCTAGAGGAGGCTAAAGCAGTATTCTCAGAAAGAGAATTTACACATACAGAACAGTTGGGATCCCTAAGGGATACCTTTAAATATCTAACTAAAATTTATAGAGATCATGTAAGGATTTGGTGGGAAGTACAGGGTCTCACCAATTATTTGGAACACAAAATTATTCCCAGGGGACTTAGAAATCCAATACAGCCCTCGAAAAGGGTTAGAAAGCCACAATTGTGTGGTCTGTGGGAGAAAGAAATTACAGAGTCTTCCCTGCGACTTATCTCGCTGTTACTAGACGAGGAAAAGAATAATCTGATTAAATCCACCAACACTCTGAAAGAAACTATTGATAAAGCACGGTCATTCTCAGGCGACCCTGAGTTCTTGAAAAAAGAACGTGAATTACAAATGAATATTGATAAATATACACACTACATTAAATAAAGAAAACATCAACAGTTTCAGAGAGACCTTTTAGAATTTAGGGAGAATAGAGCCTATTTGGGATTAGCTAGACCCCTGGGTACGAATGATCCCTCCTCAGAATACGATACATCTGATACGGAGAGACCAGTACGCTCTGCAGGGAAAAATAAGGGTAGAGTCCCTACAAACACTTTGAGAGGTAGGGGGAGGAAGAATAGAGAGGCTGACTCTACAGGCTCAAGAAATCCAGTATCGGGGGTTTTTTTAGCACAAGGGCCCCCTATTACACAATATCTACTGAGGGGCCGCCCCGAGAGTCAACCCCAAACATCGTCCCAGAGCTAAATCAGGAGAGTATGGGGGATGAATTACAGATAATTAATTTATCGGATCGTTTGCTAACAGAGGATGAGAGAATGGTATTGGAAAAGGGATTGTCGTTTGTTCCGAACCAATAAATTCAATTTATTTACATGGGTCAAGGACCTAACACTTTTTACGAGAAAGCTACGTTGGTCTAAATATATGACCATCATGAGACAAAGAAAGGCTGTTGAGCTAGGAGTTGAAGTAGAAGATCTTCAGGGGTTAGAGGTGTTAGAGGATCTCCTGGATGAGGGACAGGGATTAAGAGGCCCAGGGCCTTTCACTGATTTACATGTGAAAAGTACGGCCACTCCTCCACCATGTGATACGGCCCATATAGACATTTTTGAAAAAATGGTCATAGATGAATTTACTAAGATCGCACAATTACCATTATCTCATAAAATGAATCTATCAGGGAGACAACTTAGGACGCTGTTGACTCTTGAGGGTGATGACACAATAGTCATCAAACCGTCTGATAAAGGGGGTAATGTCGTCATCCTCGAGAGGCAGGCCTATATTAGGATGTGTAGAGATATTTTGGACAAAGAGGATAATTACAGAGTGTTACCAGAGGATCCCACTATATGTTTTTCACGTGAATTACAGGATATCCTTGATCAGGCAAGAGTTGATGGTCTGATTAATAGGAAAGAATGGGAATACATGAGTCCACGTTTTCCAAGGATTGCCACATTTTACAGTTTGCCAAAGGGGTACAGTTTACATTTACAGTTTACAGTTTACATAAGGGGTATGATCCCCTTAAAGGACGTCCTATTGTCTCGGGCATCGACGGCATTACACAGGGGGTCAGTGCATATTTGGATCAAGTACTGCGCCCGTTCGTAACATCTTTACCGTCGTATGTCCGAGACACTATAGACGTCCTGAGGCATCTGGAGGATATCAATGTGCCTGGGGGAACGTTTTTGGCATCCTTGGACGTGGAGGCTCTTTACACCCCATGATAAGGGGTGTTGGGCTGTGGCGCATTTTCTTAAGTCACGCGTTCTTCATCTGAGTTCCCATAATGAGCTGATCATGACCTTACTCCATCTCATCCTGACACACAATTATTTTGTGTTTGACTGGCACTTCTTCCACCAGCTGCAGGGTACTGCCATGGGCAGCCCTGCAGCCCCTAATTATGCAAACTTGTTTTTAGGGTGGTGGGAGGAGCACCGTATCTTTACTGAGCCACACGGGGGAGTGGACATCTAACATCCTCGTGTGGCTTAGATATATAGATGATATCCTGATTCTTTGGACGGGAACTGTGGAATCCTTCTGGAGCTTTGTAGACAGACTTAACTGTAAAGACCTTAACTTGAAATTCACGGCATGTATTGATGCTCGGTCCATTATATTTTTGGACCTTAAGATCTATATTAGGGAAGGGGTATCATTGAGACCACACTATTTCGCAAGGACACAGCGACAAATAGTCTGCTGAGGTGGGACAGTGCACATCCTGCCCCCCTCAGGAGAGGTATCCCCAAAGGACAGTTCCTGCGGGTACGTAGGAACTGTTCTAACTTTCAGGATTATCAGACACAGGCCCAAGCCTTGGAGCGGCGCTTCATTAATCGAGGTTATCCAAGGAATGTCCTGCATGAGGCACGGGACTTTGCCACTAGATGTGATAGAAAATCTCTTTTAGTACCCAAACCGAGGGATGAGAATAAGGGGTTGATTAGGACGAAAGGGACCTTTGATCAAGCCTCGGGAGAGGTTATTAACACTAGAAGTCCCAGAGAGGGGTCATTTAACATTTCTACCTTTGGAACCCAGAGACGGGTCGAATGACCTGAAGGATTTTATCTAACATCCTATAATCACCGTCTTTTGTTCTGTAATTAAGGCCATTACTGTCACACCACAGGAGGTTGTTGTTTTCCATTGAGTTTAGCCATTTAGTGTCTAGTTAGTTCTATTCAGTTTATTGTATTTGATAATATAAAGACTATACATATTGTATTAAGTTTAGTTTTATTTGAGCAAAAAAGCACTGAAACAATTAATCATTTTTTATATATTTTAAATAGAATTAGAAATTTTAGAGCAAGGTACAGCTGTGAGTAATGACCAGAAGCATTTGTCTAAGGCAGGGGTAGGCAACCTTTTTTGTTCGGCGTGCCGATTTTAATAAAAAAGTCAAAGATGAGGTACTCGGAGTGCCGGTCAATAATTGTAAGTCTGACGACCCCTAAACTAAAGTCATATACCACAAACCATAACACAGAAGTGCTGCCACCAGATGCTTTAGGACACATGCGTTTACTGCTATTTCCTGGGACACTCCTGTACTTTCTGATTAGAAGCAATGAAAGTCCATGTGCAGCCCCCAATTAGTGGTAAATTTATTGTGTCCAGGAGCCCCGTATGGCGGCATCCTTATGGTGAATACACACTATGTATCTGGATGCAGCTATATTTGGAACTTTTTCATTCAATGTAAAACTGGTGCATTTTTGCACAAAAAAAAACAAAGCCGGAGTTTTCTGTGCAAAAACACATCCTTAATATAGAAAACACACCGTTATACAGAATAATGTCCCATAGTGGTCCCTGCACACGGTATTATGTCCCATAGCGGCCCCTTCAACATGGTATATGTCCCATAGCTGCCTCTGCACACGGCATTTGTCCCATAGCTGCCTCTGCACACAGTATTTGTCCCATAGCAGTCCCTGCACACAGTATTTGTGCCATAGCGGCCCCTGCACACAGCAATATGTCCCATAACGGCCCCTACACACCGTATATGTCCCATAGCAGACCCTGCACATGGTATATGTCCCATAGCGGCCCCTGCACACGGTATTATGCTCTGTAGTGGCCCCTGCACACAGTATTATGTCCCATAGCAGCCTCTGCACACGGTATTTGTCCCATAGCGGCCCCTGCACACGGTATTATGTCCCATAGCGGCCCCTACACACAGTATTTGTCCCATAGCTGCCCCTGCACACAGTATTTGTCCCATAGCAGTCCCTGCACACAGTATTTGTGCCATAGCGGCCCCCTGCACACAGCAATATGTCCCATAACGGCCCCTACACACCGTATATGTCCCATAGCAGACCCTGCACACGGTATATGTCCCATAGCGGCCCCTGCACACGGTATTATGCTCTGTAGTGGCCCCTGCACACGGTATTATGTCCCATAGCAGCCTCTGCACACGGTATTTGTCCCATAGCGGCCCCTGCACACGGTATTATGTCCCATAGCGGCCCCTACACACAGTATTTGTCCCATAGCTGCCCCTGCACACAGTATTTGTCCCATAGTGGTCCCTGCACACGGTATTATGCTCTATAGTGGCCCCTGCACACGGTATTATGCTCCATAGTGGCCCCTGCACACGGTATATGTCCCATAGTGGCCCCTGCACACGGTATATGTCCCATAGCGGTCCCTGCACATGGTATTATGTCCCATAGTGGCCCCTGCACACGGTATTATGCTCCATAGTGGCCCCTGCACACGGTATATGTCCCATAGTGGTCCCTGCACACGGTATTATGCTCTATAGTGGCCCCTGCACACGGTATTATGCTCCATAGTGGCCCCTGCACACGGTATATGTCCCATAGTGGCCCCTGCACACGGTATATGTCCCATAGTGGCCCCTGCACACGGTATATGTCCCATAGTGGCCCCTGCACACGGTATATGTCCCATAGTGGCCCCTGCACACGGTATATGTCCCATAGTGGCCCCTGCACACGGTATATGTCCCATAGTGGTCCCTGCACACGGTATTATGCTCTATAGTGGCCCCTGCAGGCAGAAGCGCCCGAAGAGTACAGAGCGGCTGCGGAGCGTGGAATAGTGAGTACATTGTTTTTTATGTTTGATCATCTCCCCGGGGGCTCCGCTTATTATACTCGGGGGTCTGAAGAGACCCCACAGTATAATAATAGCAGTTTCGTTTCGGCCGTGTTTGGTCCGATCGAAACTGCTGGGTGAGGAGTCCGCTGCCGTGCCAGGGGAATAAGCCTCGCGTGCCAAGAGTGGCACGCGTGCCATAGGTTGCCGACCCCTGGTCTAAGGCCTCAAGCACACTAGCGAAAAAAAATTGCGCGAAAATCGCATCGCAATGCGATGCAATTTTTTTCTGCGATTTGCCAATGTATTTCAATGGCACCAAGCACACCTGCGATTTTTTTTCATGCGATTTTTTTTCATAGGTGCGATTTTCCTGCGATTTTTTTTTTTTTGTGCGATTTTTTTCGTGCGAAAAAATCCCAGAGGAGTGATCTATATGACCAATGGGACAGATCACAAAAATATCGCAAGTAGCTGTGATTTTTTTTGCGATTTTTTTTTTTTTTTTCTGCACCCATTGACTTGAATCTAAATATACAAAAATGTAAATATACAAAAGAACAACTGTTATTTGTTTCCATGCTTTTTATTTTTGTTATGAAAATAATAAAAAAAATACAAGGAATAAAACAATTCCACACATATTTACAATAGGCTGCTGTGGGGGGCTGCGTGTGTGTGTGTGAGTGGCATGTCCTTCTTGTGTGACTAGCATTTCAGCACTCACTCAGCAGTCTGTCTGCACTGTCGGAACATACCTGGCACTGCCTGGGTATGTCCCTGGTACATTTGCCACACGTGTATTTGTAGCAGTAAACACATCTCTCAGTTGCACAATTGTTCGTGCATCGATGGTTGACCTGACACTTCGCCCTTTTGCCAGGGCTGGGTGTGGAAGGTTGTTGCCGAAGGAGTTTCTCCTTGCGTGCCTTCTTTTCAGTCACATGAGAGCCACCTAACTCTTTTGCAAGCTCAACCAGGAAGTCCACCCGTCTCTCCTGCACCCCAGTGCATGCCTGATAAAGAACATGAGCATTCAGTGCTGCCATGTCAATCATGTTGTAGAACACGGCGAATGGCCATCTCCGTGTTCCTGCATGCAGGCTGTACTCCCGTACCATTTGGTCCATTACATCCACACCGCACTTTGTGTGGTTGTATTGTGTGACCGTGTTTGGCTTCCTTTTGTTGGTATCCTTAGTCTCAACCACGCTGTGCATGCTGCTGAGAATGTAGACGGCCTTCTTTCGTTTGGGTGCATACACTGTCAGTGTGGCATCAGTGGTTGAAAACACCTGAGTGGTGAATTCAGTGCGGTCCATCTGTCTAGCGGATTGAGGAATTTCCCGGCGACTCTTGTTGACTGTGCCGAGGATAGTGGTTTTCCGGCTAAGCAGTCATTGTGCAAGTGACAATGATGTAAAGAAATTGTTCGTGGTTACAGTTCTGCCCTTGTCCATGAATGATTCCATCAGCCTCATCACTACAGTTTCGGACAGTCTCTCCCCGCTGGGACGACTGGGGTCCTTGCCAAGATATGGGAGGACATTACAGATGTACTTTGATTTCAAGTCGCAGACTACTTTGAGAAGCAGTCACATCCCCCACAGCACAAAAGGCTGCATGCAAATTTGCTAAGGTGTTAGCAAATATTCCCAGCACAACAATGCAGCTGGGGGGTGGGCAGACACTCAGGAGCAGCTTACATTCTTTTCTTTACACTCTCTTACAAGACCTGAGGTGGATCAACACAATTCCCCCCTGCAGATTCCTCAGACAATGGCCACATTTACAAATGAAAGGAAATGCTAATTGGAGCCATCAGAGTTGTCAGTTTGGACTAAGGGTCATTTGACCCTCTTTCAGGACTTGAAGGGGGGGGGGGGTGGGGGGGGGGGGGGTGGGGGGGGGGGGCGGGGGGGGGGGGGGGGGGGGGGGGGGGGGCGCGGGGGGGAGCTGGGGCGAAATTTCTGGGGGGGGGGGGGGACTTCTAGTGTTAAGGCCCTTCGGTTTTTGGGGGGCTTTTTGGGGGGGGGCCCAAAGTTGTGGGGCTATAATACCACACGAGCGGGGGTTTCCTGCCGCCGGCGGCGTTTTTGGGGGGGGAGAATAAAAAATAGTCTTGTCGGAGGTGTTAAAACGGCCCGGGGGGGGGGGGGGAGGGGGGGGGGGGGGGGGGGGGGGGGGGGGGGGGGGGGGGGGGGGGGGGGGTATAGTGGTGGGGGGGGGGGGGGGGGGGGGGGGGGGGGGGGGGGGGGGGGGGTTGGGTTGGGGGGGGGGGGGGGGGGGGGGGGGGGGGGGGGGGGGGGGGGCGCCCCTGCGGGGGGGGGGGGGGGGGGGGGGGGGGGGGGGGGGGGGGGGGGGGTGGTGGGGGGGGGGGGGGGGGGGGGGGGGGGGGGGGGGCTTGGTTTGTGGGTGTGGGTGGGGGGGGGGGGTGGGGGGGTGTTGGTTTTATTTTTTGTTGTTGTAGGGGGGGGGGGTGGGGGGGGGGGGGGGGGGGGGGGGGGGGGGGGGGGGGGGGGGGGGAGGGGGGGGGGGGGGTTTGTTGTGTAAGGCCAAAAGGTCTCAATGATGGGATCTCTTTTGCTCCATTTATTTAAGAACATTCTATCCCTTGTGAATATAAGAGGGGCAATTTATATTCTGGTTTAAGATCAAAGTATGGACATTAGGGGAGGTAGCATGTTGTAATAATATAAAAGAGGGTATTTACCTATTTAGTATAGAGGTAGAATCTGGTGAAGATGACTCTTTTATCCGTCCGTCCATAGAATATGCGCCGGTAATTAGGTTTATATCATTGGTGTATTCTATAGGGGGTTGTGTAGTATCTTTTGGTGGTTACCTAGTTTCTATAACATATATGTTTCTGCATAGTTGATAGTGTAGATCTGGATGTAATAATACATTCATTCTTTAATTATGTCTGTGACATCTGAGATTGTTGGTGGTGACATGTGTGTTGTTAGATACACTGCTATCCTCCCCTTTGCTTTTAGAAGCAATCGCTCTTTGATATACATTACAATAAGATCAGTTGTTCCTTTTATCTATGTGATCGTTTATCTAGGATAACTCTGTTTTAGACTCCACGTGACCATTGTTTATTACGGCAACAGGCCACGCCCCCTAGTGACAAGACGCAGGCTGGGCAAGCATTATCATTTTATTGGCTCATTTTCAGTGTATGCCCCTCAGGTGGGCGGAGCCTGTACCAGGCACTTTGGCTTAAAACTACAGCCGAGTGCAGTGTGAGCGTCGGATATCCTAAGTACCGGGGCTCACCATTAGAGCCCCGGGAACTGCAGTTTTTACTGCTTTCTGAATGCTGTGATTGTACCTAATTGCCTGAGAATCAGAGGGGAGTTAGGCATAGGGGGATGGACTCTAACGCTAGAATCTAGCTTTATCACTGCCAGGTTCTAGAGGCAGGGGTAGCGTTTGGAGATATTATAGGTCCTGCTATGTGGTATATATAATCACTTCTATTTGCTCCTGATGAACTCATTTCAATATTCTAATGAGGGGAACTTGAGCTTTTAAATCAGCACTGGGATCCATTGTTCTCAGCACTGTTTGTTTGCTTATTTGTTTGCTTAGCTGTTTAGAGCTTGCAAATTGGTGCTGTGATTTATTACTCTTAACACTAGCTTATTAAGTGGTGCTGGGATAAATGACTCTCAGCACTGCTGTGTGTATACCAGCCTAGGTGATCTTGGAGTTGCACATACTGCTCTGACACCAGACATTCAGCTGATGTATTAATTATAGCTTTGGGTAATCTATATGGGATGCGAGTTGTGGGCTGGAATCAGATTTGTTCTATTTATGAGTTTCCATTGATTTTCATCACAGTACCATATATATTTTTAGACACTCACATAAATAGTGGCTTGTCCACTTTTATTAGATTATAATAAATGTTAAGTTTTATTATATTCTTTTTTTGAATTCCACTCCAATTCTGTGACATATTAGCAAGGGGTTAAAGGAGAAAATGCATCTTACAGTTTGTTATGCAATTTCTCCCATGCAAAGAAATACCCCACATGTTGGTGTACACTGATGTTTGGGCGAATGGCAGCTCACAGAAGGGAAAGAGCGACACTGGGCATCTGAAAAGCAGATTTTGCTGGAATAGTGTTCAGGTGCCATGTCTCATTTGCAAAGCCGCTAGAGAACCAAAACAATAAAAACCCTCCAAAAGTGACCCCATTTTGGAAACTACACCCCTTTCAGAATTTATCAAGGGGTATAGTGAGCATTTTGACCCTACAGCTTTTTCACAGATTTTATTCATTGGGATGTTTAAATGAAAAATTACTACAAGGTCCCTTTATCCTCAAAGTTTTCATTTTCCCAAGGGTTCATAGGAGAAAATGCACCCCACAGGTAGTTACACAATTTCTCCTGAACACGAGAGTACTCCATATGTGGTTGTAAACTGTTGTATGGGTACATGGAGAAAGCTCAGAATAGAAAGAGTGCTATTTGGCTTATGGAGGGCAGATTTTGCTGGAATAGTTTTCTGGTGCCATGTCTCATTTGCAGAGCCACTAGAGTAAAAATTCAATGGAAACCCCCAAAAAGTGACCCTATTTTAGAAACTACACGCCTCAAGGAATTTCTTAAGGGGTATGGTGAGCATTTTGACCCCATAGCTGATTCACAGATTTTATTAGCAATGGAACATAAAAATTAAAAATTACTTTTTTTTTTCCAATAAACTGTCCATTTTGCCCCAAATTTTTCATTTTAACAAGGGGTTAAAGAAGAAAAAGCAACTGACAGTTTGTTACACAATTTCTCCTGAATACCCCATATGTGGTCGTAAAATGTTGTATCAGTACATGGTAGAGCTCAGAATAGAAAGAGCGCTATTTGGCTTTTGGAGAGCAGATTTTGCTGGAATAGTTTTCTGGTGCCATGTCCCATTTGCAGGGCCCCTAAAGTACCAGTACAATGGAAACCCCTTAAAAGTAACCCCATTTTAGAAACTACACCACTCAAGGAATTTCTCAAGGGGTATTATCATTTTGAGGCCAATAGTGCTTCCGAAAAATGAATGTACAAAGTGAAAATTGAAATTTATAAAGAAATATGCCATTTCAGTGCCCAATATGTTGTGCCCACTTTGTGTCATCAGAGACACGTACTCCTAAAACTATTAGGTGTGTTATCCTGGTTACAAAGAAGTTGTATATGTGGGCATAAACTGCTGCTTGGGAACACAGCAGGGCTCAGAAGGGAAGGAGCACTGCACTTTTGGGGTATAGATTTAGGGATTTTCTGGACGCCATGTTGTTTTTGCAGACCTCTGGAGGTGCCAGTAAATTGGAATTCCCCAAGAAGTGACCCCATTTTGTAGGGGCAATTTTAGGGTCTCTGCAAATATGACATGGTGTCCAAAAACCAACAATCTAAATTGCACATAGGGCTCATTTAGATGTGCACCTGGCTGTATGCAGAAACAGCAGTTTATGCCCACATGTATGACACTGGGGTACCCAGGATAACGCACTTAACAATGTCATATGTGGGTATAAACAGCTGTTTGGGCACAGCCAGGAAGAAGTGCTATTTTGGTTTTCGGACGTCATGCCAATTTTGCAGAACCACTGAATTGCCAGTAAAGTGGAGTCTGCAGACATGTCACCCCACTTTGGAAACTACACCCTTCAAGGGATTTATCAAGTGGGGTAGCGAGCATTATTAACCCATGAGCATTGCATTAATTTAATTTCCAGAAATGAATGTGCAGCTGATAATGAAAAGTGAAATCTGCAATTTTTCTAGAGATACGCCAATTCAGTCCCCGAAATGTTGTGTTCAGCAGAGACACACATTCCAAAAATTGTTAAGCGGGTATCCCGACACAACAGCTTTTGGAGCGTTCGCCTACATATTACGCACTGAAATTACATATTCCGGGAAAAATTGCCATTTTGACCTTTCACGATCAGCTGCGTATTCATTTCTAGAAATTAAATTAATGCAACACTTGGGGGTTAAAAATGCTCACTGTACCCCTGTATAAATTCCTTCAGGGGTGTAGTTTCCAAAATGGGGTCACATGTCAGGGGATTCCACTTTATTGGCATTTCAGGGCTCTGCAAAAGTGTCATGGTGTCCAAAAACCAAACTGTCTAAATCTGTGCGCCAAAAAACAAATAACACTCATTCCCTTCTGTGTCTGGTTGTGCCCAAACAACAGTTTATACCCACATATCACATTAAGTACGTTATCATGGGTACACCAGTGTCATACATGTGGGCATAAACTGCAGTTTGGCCACACAGTAGGGCGCAGATGTGAAGGAGCGCTATGTAACTTTTGGAGCGCAGATTTAGATGTTTAGTATTTGGACGCCATGTCATGTTTGCAGATCCTCTAAAGTATCAGAAATGTAGAATCCCCTAAGGATTGACCCCATTGTGAAAACTGCACCCCTCAAAGAATTTATCAGGGGGTGTATTGAGCATTAGTATCCCAAGCGTGAATGCACAGCGGATGATGAAGAGTGAATATGTAAGCTGTACGAAATTCTCTACTATTTCCCCAGTAGTTCCTATTATTAGGGGTGTCACTCTGAGGGTCACTTATGGTTTCTTTTCCCTCATAAACTCTAAATCTGTTTTTTACCCTGATATACGCTTGCACAGATTATACATTCCCTTCCTGCCGCAGCCAGTTATGTTCTAATGATTTGGCGATTTTTGGGGTTATTATCTTCACATTGTGCAAGCTGTATTTTCTTTATTTTTCTGATGATGTAGCCATATTAGTGCTGTTTTTTTTCAGGATGAGAAGCATTTTGTAATGAATCCATTTTTGGGCCCCTATAACTTATTGAACAAAATTTATTAACTCTCTTTTTTAGTAGATTAAAAAAAAAAAAAAAAAAAAAAAAAAATTCTGACATTACGTTTTACCCTTTAAATTTTTTGACATGCAGCGTACAGCATAAGTAACATGTTACCTTTATTCTGCGGGTCAGTACGATTACGGCGATACCTCATTTATATTGTTTTTTTATGCGCTACTAATTCTGCAGAACAAAAACCCATTTGGGGACATAAATCAATTATTTTTGCAATGCCATGCGTAACTTTTTTATTTTTTGGTTGACAGAGTTGGTTTAGGGCTTATTTTTTGCGGGACAACCTTTGATTTTTATTGGTACTATTTTGGGGTACATATGACATTTTGATCACTTTTTATTTTGCAAGGTGAGATGGCGAAAAATCATTACTTCCGGCGTTTTTTTTTCCATTTTTTTTCCCCCAAGTTCACCATGTAGGTTAAATATTGTTTCAGTTTTATTGTATGGATTGTTACAACGTGGCGATACCAAATATGTATTGTTTTTATAAATTTTTAGTTTTTTTTTAATATAATTAATTTTATATAGGAAAAGGGAATTTTTTCTTTATAAATTTTTTTTAAACACTTTTTTTTTTAAACTTTTTTTTTTTACATTTTTTACTTGACTTATAAGGACACCTGAACCAGCGATACACTGATCGCTGGTTCAGTACTATAGACTGCAATAAACAGCATACGCGTGTATTGCAGTCTATACAGGAAGTTAGCCTATGCAATAATAGCCGATAATAGATATCGGCACCCCCCCGATCTCGCCACGGAGGAGTGTCGGGGGAGGGGGGGCGGCAACATGAAATATGAAATGTAATCATTATTAGCACTGTCAACTTTGAAATAGCTTGTCGGTAGCAAAAAATCAAAAGGATTTGGCAAAAAAGCATATACAGAATATTCTGCTAACTAATAACAAGTCCCAATTAAAGCCTTCATTAGACATAATTTATGTATTGCAGCCTGAATAACATGAACACGACCAAGGTCAAAAAGTAAGGAATCCGCGGTTCACAATGGTCATTATATACTGCTCTCCCAAAGCAGACAGGGTCTCAAATATAATCCTTGAAATCAGCATTGACTAAGGTCACAAACCTCTAAAAAAGGAATATACTAGATCGTGGTGGGAAGTTGAAAGTAGGAAAAACTATTTGGAACACAAAATAGTGCATCTGGTGGTATCTGTATACCACTGACCCTGGTGGTCAGATTAAAAACTGCTAACATTTTTCGGGGCAAAAAAATAATTTTTCAAAAAAGGTCTGTTGAGCTATTAATGTGCTATTAATAGGTTAATAAGTGTACCTAAATACCTTTAGCAGTGTTTTGAGTGATTTCTGGGTTCTCTATAAGCTCCTGGCATCTTCTGCATTTGTTTACATGGGCATCTTCCTGTTCTGTGTTTTCCTACAACTACCATGATGCCTTGGGCTTCACTCGGATCTGACTCACACCACCTTCCTCTCTCACTCCCACTCCCTTTCTAACTCACACCCCCTCCCTGTTTCCCTAGCTAACCCACCCACTACACCCTCAGCAGTCATCTTTAGACTCCTAGTTCTCACTCCACCTCCTTCTCTCACTCACTCTCCCTCCCTTTCTCACTCATTCCACCCTCCCTATTTCACTAGCTAGCTTGCCCACTACACCCAGTCTTTGTTCTTATAATAACATTCCAGCCATACCATACCATGCCGGCGTTCCGGCTCTATTGCGCAGTCGTGGGTGGCCGGCACACCTCTTTGTGATGTATTGCGGCCACGTTCACCTGCGCAATAGAGCCAGAGTGCCGACATGCGCAGCAGAGTGTGCGTCATCATGTGCATTGTATGCTGAGAAGAAGAGGAGCTACCAGCAGCCAAGAAGAAGTGATGTTCCATGTCCAGAAAGTCCAGACCGGAAGACAGGTAAGTATGATGGGGTGGGAGGGTTGAGTTAATTAGGTGACATAAGGGAAAATACAAGGAACAGAAACACACACAGTTTGTCAGACTTACAGAACTATATAGAGACAAGATAATTTATGAAATAATCCAGACTACACAGGTGGCAAAATTAGAAATGGATAGTTCATCCTCAGAAGTTGACAGTCCAGACATGAAAAGACCTACCAATACATATAAGCATGGTCAAACTAAATACTGAGGTGGGCACATGGTGAGGAAGGGCATGTGGAAGGTCAGTTTTTAGATCCGATTCCACCCACATGCCTCCAATCAACTGAGAGACAGATGAGAATCAGACACACACACAAGCTGGGACATGCTTCAAGGAATTAATTTGGCATCAAAGGAACTAACCAAGTCAGAAACTAATGTATTAGGGAAAGGTATGTTCTTTGTCTCCACTGTCAAGTATAACACCTTTAACTGGATTGCAAGATTTGAAATGGCATAAATTCTTTAAGAGACATGATAAAAAGTCTGACATTCCAGGCTTGATGGCTTTGGAAAAGCTGGCAAAGGCAGAATCTAGATAGGAAGGCATGGTCCCTTCACAGACTTAGACTTAAAATATAAGCATTCACCTAGTCCTAGCGATTATATAAAAATTGATTTCTTTGTCAAACTGGTCAAGGAAAAACTGAAAGCAGTTAATTCACACAGTGTGAGTCCACAGAATGCGATAAGTGGGGAAATTATAGCTCTCCTAAACCACCAAAGTGATCTCTCACTTGTCATAAAACCTTTTGAAAAGGGAGGGAAAAATTGTAATCCTGGAATGTATATGGCAGAGCAATGAATGTTATAGTATACTTGTCAGTAATCCAATAAAAAAATTCAAGTAGAATTGAGACAAATATTTGATTGGTCGAAGACAGAAGATCTGGTCAATGACAGAATTTAAATATATGTATCAGGTGTTGATTTGTAAAGTGCTACGGAATATGTTGGTGCTATATAAATAAAGTTATTATTATTATTATGTGGTCTTTTATAGCATCCCAAAGACACATAAGGGGTATCCTCCTCTCAAAGGCCATCTGATTTTATACAGAATGTAAGCCAATATTTGCAATCAGAGGAGTCATAGGAGCTTACACTGCATTTGAATGGAACATATAAAGCAAGTGTGGGAGCTTACGAATGTGTTTCCATTCTAAGGCCCAGGCCCCACCCAGTGTAAATGCCGCGGTCCTCTGGGGGATTTAGCCTAAGTGTGGAGCCTTAGCATAAGTGTATTTTGTCTTAAGTGTGTGACTTAACATTACGTGATGAAGTATATGGTGTTTGAGTGTGCATTGCTGAGTGCATCACAGCATAAACTTTTCATTTACATCAATTTATATGAAGTCATGGCAGTTCTATCACCTATACATTGTAGCTATATCTTTTTTTCCTTAAAGGTTAATTACATAGCTTTTTAGGGGTGTGTAGTGGGGTTATCTTACTTTTACAATGATATAAGTTTGCTTTTGCTAAGGGTTAGAGAGGACCTTTCATCACAACTTCCAACTCTTTATATCATACAGTAAGTGCCAATTCACTGATTTTTTTTTTTTCTAGGCCTTGCACTTCCTGAGCAACTGATACTATTAGTTTCAGCAGCCAATATACTAATTAGGTTAAATACCTGTCTGCTCTAGCCCAGGACCACTCACGTGATAGTAGAGAACATAATTATTATATTGAGTGCTGAAATTAACAGTATTTATTGCTCAGTAATGGTGGGCAAGAGAAAAAAATATCAAATGCATCAGAATCAGTAATGCGGTTTCTATGGAAGGAAGCAAAGAATTGATCTTGGTGGAGGCGTTGAAAGACACTCTTTAAAGAGGACCTTTCACCAATTCAAACAAGTCCAGCTCTTTATATCATTTAATATGTGCCCCTCCACTGATTCTAGCACAGTTGGAATTTTTTCTCTAGCCGCCACCATTCCCAAGCAATCAATGATGTTAGTTTTGCCGCCTGATATGCTATTTAGACTCTGTACTGTGAGGAGAGCAGTGTCAGGCAGGAGCAGGCAAAGGGTGTGATTCTGAGCTTTCTGACATTACAGAGCTTAAATCAGGCATAAAAAATAACTGTGCTTGTTACTCAGGAATCGGGGAGACTAGAGAAAATTCCAACTGTGCTGGAATCAATGGATCAGAGTCTATTAACAAATGCTAAGAAATTGAATTGGTGGAGGTGGTGAAAAGTCTCCTTTAAGTTTCAAGTGTGCTGCATAGGTAACTAGTTGGGGGTTAAGAGGGTATACCTTCCTGCTATTTAGTGTGTGCTAGTCCTTTTTAAACAAAGGAGTCATTTGCAACCTGCACTGTATTTGAATGGGAAAAGCAACTTTAAAAGCTAACTGATAAAGTAAGTGACTGACTTTAAGTGTGTGTCTTAGAGATAATGTTTCACCAGGAAATGACCTATTAAATCACATTTTAAAATGATAAATTTTTTTTTTTTTTAAATTTCGAACCACAGCATCTAAGGTATTTTGGTGGTTATACTACCCCACACTGGCAACCCTGAGGCGAGTTCCAGGAGGGGAGGGTGCCTGAGCCACATACCTGGATGATCCTGTCAATATGCATAGACTGACACCCTGTATACACTGCAATACATGTGTATTGCAGTGTATAGTACTGAACAAATGATCTTCTAAGTCATCAAGAAAATGTAAAATGTAAAGTGTTAAAAAAAAAGATAATAAATGAATAAAATCCCAAAAATGCCCCTTTCCTATATAAAAAACAAAACAAAACCAATACATTTTTTGGACACGTCCAAAAAAACCTGTATAATAGAAGTAAAACATTATTTAACCTGCATGGTGAATGTGAAAAAAAAAAACGGTGAAAATAATGATTCATATCCATATCCCATCATAAAATATGGTATAAAAAGTGATAAAAAAGTCATATGTACCCCAAAGCAGTAGCAATAACAAACACAGTTTGTCGCACAAAAAGTAAACCTTCAGCCAACTCTGTCAACTGAAAAATAAAAAAAAAAAACAATGTAAATTAAGTATCACTGTAATCGTACTGACCCATATAATAAAGGTAACATTTTACTTATGCTGCATGGCAAAAAATTTAAAAGGTAAAAAGTAATACTATAATTTATGTTATTTTGTTTTTTTTAATCCATCAAAAAGAGTTAATAAAATTTTGTAATTTAGTTATAGGCACCCAAAAATGCTGTTATCAAATGCAAGTCCTCATATAGCTACATCACCAGATAAATTAACAAAAATATATTATGTACAATGTGAAGGAAAACCCCCCAAAAATCTCCACATCTTTAAGGCAAAACTGGCTGAACCAGTTTTGTATAAGCTGTGAGAGCGTTTATCAGGGTACACCCTAAAATTAGAGTTTACAAGGGTAAATCCATCCAGAAGTAACACCTATAGTTATAAGAGCTACTGGAAAAATAGGGAATTTGGTTTTCCTAATGTACTTACATATTCATTTTTCATTTTTTGCTGTGCATTCACATCTGGTAAAACCAATGCTCACTATGCCCCTTGATAAATTTTTTGAGGCTTGCAATTTTCAAAGTGGGGATTCCACTTTATTTGCACCTCAAGGGCTTTGCAAAACTGATATGGCATTGAAATACCAAACATCTAAATCTGCATTCCAAAAGCCACATAGCGCTCCTTCTTGCCCTGCTGTGTGCCCAAACTGCAGTTTGTGCCCACATGTATAACTTTATTGTATCCAGAATAATGTATTTAATATGTTGGTATAAATTGTTGTGTGTGTACCAAAGGGAAAGAGCGCTTTTTGGTTTTTGGAGCAGATTTAGACGGTTTGATTTTTGGACCCCATGCCACGTTTGCAGAGCCTCTGAAATACCAGTAAAGTGGAATCCCTTGACACGTCACCTCATTTTGGGAACTGCACCCCTGAACATTTTTAACCCACAAGTGTTGCATTAATTTATTTTCCAGTTATATATGTGAAGCTGATGGTGAAACGTGAAAATGGCAATTTTTCCAGAAATACATAATTTCAGTGCCAAATTTATTGTGCCCAGGTTGTGCTAGAGACAAACACTAAAAATGCTGTTGTGCCCCGGATAACTGCTTAAGGTTAAGGCTGCACTTTGTGGAAAAGCTGGTTTTTATGTTGGAGATACTGCTGTGTTTTTTTTTTTTTTGGCCTAAGCCAGGAGTGGAGTAACCCCAGCAGGTAACGGGCCCTACTTACTGATTACAGCTGCCTCTTCATCTTCAGACCTCCAGGGCGCTCTGTGTGTCCCATATCATGTTGCTAATGCTGAACATCAGGATGTCATGGACAGCGACATGATATGTGACGTACGGGGCCCCCTGAAGGTCTAAAGGTGAAGCAGAAGCAGGCATCAGCAGGAGCAGGAACAAGTAAGTAAGGCCACGGGCGTGCGGCAAGAGTATTTGTTGGGTGAACACCGTGAGATTCATCTCGCAAGGTTCACCTGGCAGTTACGCTCAGATCGAATACATCTGAACTGAAACTGCTATTATACTCTGAGGTCCCTTCAGATTCAAGGTAGGTGAGCAAACAAAGACTAGTGTTATTTACGTCTACTGGGCTCCGCCGCAACTCCCTGCTGTCTTCGGGCCTCTTCAATGACATCACAGACATCACATGGGTCAGGTCGGCCTCACGCCACATAATAATGTTGGCGTAATCCATATCTGTGACGTCATTGAAGAGGGCCGAAGACAGCAGGTAAGTAACACTGGTTTTTATATTTGTCACCTCCCCTGTGCCTTTGATTATTATACTTGGGGGTCTGAAAAGTTAATAGTTAATAATAGTTCATGGGTGGTGAACTCCCAACATTTTAGGTTCTGCTGAACCTGAAATTTTTGCAATATGTTCAATGTACACTGTAAGGGCCATTATGGGACATTATGCTGTGTGAAGGGGCCAATAAGACATTACACTGTGCAGAGGGGCCACTATGGGACATTATGCTGCGTGGAGGGGCAGCTATGGGACATTATACTGTGCGGAAGGCCCACTCAGCTGCTGGGTGTTGACTGCCTCACCTTAGGGGACCTGGTGGGCCCCTGCTGTTTTTTTTTTTAAAATAAGCTGTTAACTGCTAGAGTAACCCCAGCAGGTAACGGGCCTTATTTACTTCCTGATCCACATTCCTGCTCACACCTGCCTCCTCTTCACCTTCAGGGTGCCCCGTGCGTCCCATATCATATCAGACCGAATACATCCGAATTGAAACTGCTATTATTATACTCTGAGGTCCCTTCAGATCTAGGGGAGGTGAGCAAATATAAAAACCATTGTTACTTATCTCTCCTAGGCTCTGCCATGACTCTCTACTGTCTTCGGGCCTCATTATGCTCATTAGACATTATTCTGTGTGGAGGGGTCACTATGGTACATTATACTTTAAGGAGATGACACTATGGGACATTACACTGTGTGGAGGGGCTGCTAAGGGACATTATACTATATGGAGGGGCTGCTATGGGACATTATACTTAGTGAAGGAGCCACTGTGGGACATTATAGTGTGTGTAAATGGGGTGTTATACCATGTGCGGGCCAGGAAAGGGGGCACTATGGGCCCATAGCAAACAAAAGCTTATATCTCATATATATATATATATAATATATATATATATATAATATATATATATATAAAAATGAGTTTCTGTCTGTCTGTCTGTCTGTTCTCTATGCGCGACCAAACGACTGGACCGATCCGCACCAAATTCAGCACACATGTACATCAGGTGTCCGGGAATATTATAGACTGGGTCTCAGCTCTCTTGGACGTACCGTTCCTGAGATACAGTATTCCCAAAAAATGACCAATATTAGCTAATACAAGCCTGCAAGTCTTTCACTCATATTCCAACTACCATACACATTGTCACATGTCCCTTATCAGCCAATTGAAGCTCGCAGGCACTTACTCTCCTCAGGCACACGTTTCCATAGCAACCAAGCTATTTATGACCTGTATTAGTCAATAGCAGTTCGCAGGTCCTTAAATATTCAGTCATATCACGTGTATCAGCCAATATAAGTTCACATTTAATTTACTAGGTTTCCATAACAACACAGCCATAAATAGACTGTACCTATACAGGACTCAGTGGCGTAACTAGCAATGGCTGGGCCCCAAGGCGAACATTTGACATGGGACCCCCCCCCCCCCCGGCAACCACCCCCCCTGCACAAACTGCATTCCTGCACACACTATTATGCCCCATAGTGGCCACTGCACACAGTATCATAGTGGCCCCTTCATATAGTATTATGCGCACTCCCCGCTACCTCTTCAATGTTGGACCAGATGTCACGTGAGCCAGGTATGCATCGCAATTCATAATTATGTCGGACTGGGATGTCGCCAAGGAGGCCCTAAGACTGCTGAAAAGACACCAGAGTATAATGATAGCAGTGTTTGTGGGGTTCACAGCCCGCAGGCCTTACTTAATGATCCCCGATTCTGCTCACAGCCGCCTCTGCAGAAAGTGAAGCGCAGGCCCCTAATGTCCCGGGCCCTGTGGCAGCCGCTACCACTGCTACCCCGGTATTTACTCCACTGACTGGACTGCCATACTGGATTTCAGCAGTCTTATAAATTGAAACGTTTTTTAAACTACTCATGCCCCCTGCAGCAAAACGCATGGCTGCTACTCGAGCTAATGAAAACTCTCAGCAGACCCAAGCCTGTCTCTAATCTGACAAGATATGTCAGACAACAGCGAGCTGCTGAAACAACCCAGCAGACCCAAGCCCGTCTCCAATCTGACAAGGCATTGTCAGCCACATGTACACAGCTGCACTCCATGTTTCCATAACAACCCAGCCATTTTTCTTCACTGCTGTAGGTCAGCTTTAAAGGGGCAAGGAGCTGTAGATGACACTGTTACACAAGGTCACATACACACAGCTTTACTCCAGGTTTTCCATAACAACCGATCGCAGGGCTTTCACTGATATCCAAACTGAGATACACATGATCACATGATGTTTATGGACCAATGGAAAATCGTGGGGTTCTTCAGTCTTGACATACACACAGCTTTACGCCAGGTTTCCATCGCAACCAAGCTATTTATGACCTGTATGAGTCAATAGCAGTTTGCAGGTCCTTAAGTAATCAGTCATATGACGTGCATCAGCCAATATAAGTTCACATTTCATTTACCAGGTTTCCATAGCAACATAGCCATAAATAGACTATACCTATACTGGACTGCCATACTGGCAAAACTGGCCAATTCTTATGGGGTCACTACACAATCAAAAAATGAAATATACCCGTGCAAAGCCGGGTCCTTCTGCTAGTATATTTATAGTTGTGCTAAAAAGTTTACATACCACGGCAGATTTTTTGGTTTTTGGGCCTTTTTTCAGAGAATATGAATGATAACACAAAAACTTTTCTCCACTCATGGTTAGTGGTTGGTTGAAGCCATTTATTGTCAAACTTCTGTGTTTTCTCTTTTTAAATCATAATGACAACCAAAAACATCAAAAGTTCACATACCCCAGTTCTTAATACCGTGTATTGCCCCCTCTAACATCAATGACAGCTTGAAGTCTTTTGTGGTAGTTGTGGATGAGGCTCTTTATTTTCTCAGGTAGTAAAATTGCCCAATTCTTCTTGGCAAAAAGTCTCCAGTTCCTGTAAATTCCTGGCCTGTCTTGCAAGTACTGCGTGCTTGAGATCTCCCCAGAGTGGCTCAATGATATTGAGGTCAGGAGACTGAGATGGCCACTCCAGAACCTTCACTTTCTTCTGCTGTAGCCAATGACAGGTCGTCTTGGCCTTGTGTTTTGGATCGTTGTCATGTTCAAATGGCCAAGTACGTCCCATGCACAGCTTCCTGACTGATGAGTGCAAATTTGCCTCCAGTATTTGCTGATAACGTGCTGCATTCATCTTTCCTTCAACTTTGACCAAGTTTCCTGTGCCTTTGAAGCTCACACATCCCCACATCATCAGTGATCCACCTCCATGCTTTACAGTAGGAATGGTGTTCCTTTCATCATAGGCCTTGTTGACACCTCTCCAAATGTAACGTTTATGGTTGTGGCCAAAAAGTTCGATTTTTGTCTCATCACTCCAAATTACCTTGTTCCAGAAGTTTTGAGGCTTGTCTCTGTACTGTTTGGTGTATTGAAGGCGATATTCTTTGTGGCATTTGCGCAGTAATGGCTTTCTTCTGGCAACTCGACCATGCAGCCCATTTTTCTTCCCTCCTTATTGTGCATCTTGAAACAGCCACACCGATAGTTTTCAGAGAATCCTGTATTTCAGCTGTTATGTGTGGGTTTTTCTTTCCATCCCGAACAATTTTCCGGGCAGTTGTGGCCGAAATTTTGGTTGGTCTACCTGACCGTGGTTTGGTATTTACAGAGCCCCTGAGTTTCCATTTGTTAACCACAGTTTGAACACTGCTGACTAGCATTATCAATTCCTTGGATATCTTTTTGTATCCCTTTCCCGGTTTATAAGGTTCAACTAGCTTTTCCCATAGATCCGTGAACAATTCTTTTGCTTTCCCCATGACACACAATCCAGAAACGTCAGTGGCTGGAGGAAAGATGCAACAGTGTCTGGATCCCAGAAACTCACTCAGCTTTTATGCACACACAATGATTACAAGCAAACAGGTCACAGGTGAAGATGTTACCTTTAGTTCAAACCCCTTTGTGTCAACTTCTGGGCATGTTATCAGGCCTAAATCACCAGGGTATGTGAACTTTTCAACAGGGTCATTTTGATGTTTTTGGTTGTCATTATGATTTAAAAAGAGAAAACACAGAAGTTTGACAATAAATGGCTTCAACCAACCACTAATCTTGAGTGGAGAAAACGTTTTTGTGTTATCATTCATATTCTCTGAAAAAAGGCCAAAAAAACAAGACATCTGCCGGGGTATGTAAACTATTTAGCACAACTGTATATATGTGGATGTGTGTAAATATATATCTAATGTATGTATATATTCCACCACCGTGAGCTGGGGGCACAAAATAAAGAGGCATTCGAGGTAGATCTCGAGGCACGTCAGTTTTGAAAAGTGGGGCCTTGTCTGAAAAACGCTGTGGAAAAGATTGTGGAGAAAACACATCACGTTTACCTCTGTGGACTTTCTGCTTCTCTTATACCTATATATGGAAAATGCCAGCATTTCCGTAAGTATAATTGACTTGCTGTGATTTACAAAAACCTGAGCGTTTTTGAAATTGCAGCATTTCCATTTCTTGCAACGTGGGGCCCTAGCCTAAGGCAGTTTTTCCTAAAACTCTTGCAATTCCAACTTTTGCCACTAAGCCTAAAACATTTGTGAATTCCTGTTTCCTATAGAAGGACTATTGGCAATAGACACAATGGTCTTGAGCAGACGCTATTCATTTGTTTGGGAGAGTTTTCTAGGCATGGTCTGTAGCCTAGGCAAATATCATTGTGTAGAGAAGCTGAAAAATCCTGTATTGTGACTGGTGGATTCTGTGTCTTGTCTTCATATTTATTTATTGTGCTTACTTATATAGCGCCATTATATTCTGCAGCGCGTGACAGACATTGTGGTCAATGTCCCATATAGGGCTCACAATCTATATTCCCTATTAGTATGTCTTTGGAGTGTGGGAGAAAACCCACACAAACACAGGGGGAGAACATACAAACTCCTTGCAGATGGTGTCCTTGGCAGGATTCGAACACAGGACTCCAGTGCTGCAAGGATAACCACTGAGCCACCGTGCCACCCATATACACAATAGCTGTGATCATCAGTGTTGCTGATAAGTAAGGGGGCTGCAGCAAAGAAATCTCTTACAGAAAACAAGAAGTCTCAACCTATTATATGGTATAGTGGACAAAGTCAGAACTGTACAATTTTTAGGATATTTTTTTGAATATAGACAATAACATGGAAACATTTTAAAAACCTCAATAAAAACTAATTAAAAATATGTAAACATAAAACTTGATAAAAAAAAAGGTCATTTTCTGTCACACTTTCCTTTTAATATTGACCCCTTCCCGACATCCGACGTAATAGTACGGCAAATGTTGGTTGTTTAAATATGGCGGCTGCTCTGGAGTTTTATACAGCAGAGTCCTGGTGGTAATGCCTGCGATCAGTGCCCGCACTGATCGCGGGCATTAACCCCTCTGGCGCCTTGGTTAAAGCTGACTGAGGCGCCATTTTACTTGTGAAGGCTCCCAGACTTGTCTTTAGTATCTTTCTATTGCAGGCTGCACTATGCAGCTTGCAAGAGAAATGCCTTTTTTTTTTGCATTAGCATTGTAATGCATTGCATAAGTGATCAGACCCCCTGGGGTTCAAGACCCCTAGGGAGTCTCATAAATGCAAAAAAAAATAAATAAGTAAAAAAGATATAAAAAAAAACCCAAAAAATATTAAAAGTTCAAATCACCCCCCTTTCCCTAGAACACATATAAAAGTACTTAAATACTGTGAAACACATATTAGGTATCCCTGTGTCTGAAAAAGCCCGTTCTACAAATCTATAAAAATATTTTTCCCGTAAACGCCGTAGCGGGAAAAAAAAAAAAAACAAGTGCCAGACTGCCGTTTTTTCCACTGTTTTGCGTCTGATAAAAATTTGAATAAAAAGAGATCAAAGCAAATGGTATAACTAAAAAGTACACCTGGTCCCGCAAAAAAATACGTCCTATGCGGGTGTCAGAATATGGCAACTTTTAGAAAAAAAAATTTTTTTGCACAGTTTTGGACTTTTATTAAGGGGTTAAAATGTAAATAAAACCATATAAATTTGGTATCCCTGGAATTGTACCAAAACATAGAATACAGGTGACATGTCATTTTGGCTGCACAGTGAACGCCGCAAAAACGAAGCCCAAATGCAATTTTTCTTCAAATCCACCCCATTCTAAATTTTTTTCCAGCTTCCCAGTATATTGTACAGAATAATAAATGGTAGCATCATGAAGAAAAATTTGTCCCGCAAACATTAAGACCTCATATGGCTCTGAGAGCGGAAAAATAAAAAAGTTATGGGGTTTGGAAGGGGGGGGGTGGAGAGAGTCAAAAACGAAAATCGAAAAATTCCTCCGGTGGAAAGTGGGGGTTAAGTGACTTTAAAAAGGAGATATTTAAGTGTATAAATTGTTTATCTTGACTCTTTGGTTTTTTGCTTGTTTTTTATTTTTTTTTTTGTGTGTAATAACCCGTTAGTCAAAATGTGTTCCATATTTAGCAACTCAATCTAATGTTCATCTTGTGCCATGTATGCTTTGCTTGAACAACAGTTTTAGCAGGTATACTGCTGTGCAAAATGAAAGCAAGCACATTTGGAGGCCCAGATTCTGGATCTAAATGAGCAAAATGGAAGTACGATATACATTGCTAATTTATAAAAGAGTTTGCTTCTCAAAGAACAGGAACTAGCTAGAGGAAGCTGGAATGCGTTAAAAATGGTTTCAGGGATTTAGAAAGCTTAAGGCAAGGACCTCAAGATAATATTTTCTGAAATACTACAATATCTATCAAAAGAGGACAAAAATACTTTCCTAACATTTTCCTAAAATGTACCTAATATTTATTGAATCTATTTATGATAATAGTCACTAAAAACAAACAAAGCAGTACAGAGCGCCAAGGGTAAGGTTTCCAAATGTACTGCTCAATTTGCAATAAACTAATATCAAAAGGTGTCACATATAAGTGTGTATATATATATATATATATATATATATATATATATATATATACACACACACAGTACAGACCAAAAGTTTGGACACACCTTCTCATTCCAAGAGTTTTCTGTATTTTCATGACTATAAAAATTGTAGATTTACACTGAAGGCATCAAAACTATGAATTAACACATGTGGAATTATATACTTAAAAAAGTGTGAAACAACTGAAAATATGTCTTATATTCTAGGTTCTTCAAAGTAGCCACCTTTTGCTTTGATTACTGCTTTGCACACTCTTGGCATTCTCTTGATGAGCTTCAAGAGCTAGTCACCTGAAATGGATTTCACTTCACAGGTGTGCCCTGTCAGGTTTAATAAGTGGTATTTCTTGCCTTATAAATGGGGTTGGGACCATCAGTTGTGTTGTTCAGAAGTCAGGTGGATACACAGCTGATAGTCCTACCGAATGGAGTGTTAGAATTAGTGTTATGGCAAGAAAAAAGCAAAGTAAAAAAAAACGAGTGGCCATCATTACTTTAAGAAATTAAGGTCAGTCAGTCCAAAAAATTGGGAAAACTTTGAAAGTGTCCCCAAGTGCAGTGGCCAAAACCATCAAGCGCTACAAAGAAACTGGCTCACATGAGGACCGCCCCAGGAAAGGAAGACCAAGAGTCACCTCTGCTGCGGAGGATAAGTTCATCCGAGTCACCAGCCTCAGAAATCGCAGGTTAAAACAGCTCAGATTAGAGACCACGTCAATGCCACACAGAGTTCTAGCAGCAGACACATCTCTACAACAACTGTTAAGAGGAGACTGTGTGCAGCAGGCCTTCATGGTAAAATAGCTGCTAGGAAACCACTGCTAAGGACAGGCAACAAGCAGAAGAGACTTGTTTGGGCTAAAGAACACAAGGAATGTACATTAGACCTGTGGAAATCTGTGCTTTGGTCTGATGAGTCCAAATTTGAGATCTTTCATTCCAACCACCGTGTCTTTGTGCGACGCATAAAAGGTGAACGAATGGACTCTACATGCCTGGTTCCCACCGTGAAGCATGGAGGAGGAGGAGGTGTGATGGTGTGGGGGTGCTTTGCTGGTGACACTGTTGGGGATTTATTCAAAATTGAAGGAATACTGAACCAGCATGGTTACCACAGCATCTTGCAGCGGCATGCTATTCCATCCGGTTTGCGTTTAGTTGGACCATCATTTATTTTTCAACAGGACAATGACCCCAAACACACCTCCAGACTGTGTAAGGGCTATTTGACCAAGAAGGAGAGTGATGGGGTGCTACACCAGATGACCTGGCCTCCACAGTCACCAGACCTGAACCCAATCGAGATGGTTTGGGGTGAGCTGGACCGCAGAGTGAAGGCAAAAGGGCCAACAAGTGCTAAGCATCTCTGGGAACTCCTTCAAGACTGTTGGAAGACCATTTCAGGTGACTACCTCTTGAAGCTCATCAAGAGAATGCCAAGAGTGTGCAAAGCAGTAATCAAAGCAAAAGGTGGCTACTTTGAAGAACCTAGAATATAAGACATATTTTCAGTAGTTTCACACTTTTTTGTTAAGTATATAATTCCACATGGGTTAATTCATAGTTTTGATGCCTTCAGTGTGAATCTACAATTTTTATAGTCATGGAAATACAGAAAACTCTTGGAATGAGAAGGTGTGTCCAAACTTTTGGTCTGTACTGTATACACACACATACACACTGGAGATCAAAATTAGAGAACACACAATTTCCTAAATGTCAAGGTCATTGTGTAGTCCTATGTGAATATATCCTAACATGCATAAAATAACTATTTTAATCCTATTTCATAAATTGTATTTATTCTAAAGCACACAATAAAAATGTAACTGAGATTATTGAAAAAACACTGAACAAAATGAGAGAACACTTTCAGATACCTGCAAGTTATTGGTGTTAATCTGGCAACTGGTGCTAATTTCCTTCATTATCTGACAAACCCTATGTAACTGGCAGCCTAACTTTCCAGTTTTCACTGACTTTGCAAAAATGGTGTGCCCTTCCAAAGTGACTGAAACTCTCCAGCAGCAGGTTGTCCAGATGATGCCAAAGGGGTGACCCTATCAACCATAGCAAGAGAAGTTGGTCCTTCCAAGGTATATTCTATAATTTTATAATTTGGCACCACTTGACAATCAGGATTTTGAACCCAGTTTGGGTTCCGATAACAATTGGAGGCACTGCTGAGATTAAGGACCAACCCGTTAACCCACTAAGCCCAAGATCTATCAGGAGATGATTTGCCCATCTGAACGGACAGAATAGCAGCGCTGCAACGGTAAGAGTTTTTCTTTCATAATATTCTGTCACTTTCGTTGTGTGTCAGCTCAAGATGTTGGGTGTGGTGGTAGGTAAAAGGGAAGTTATATTCAGAGGTTGGTCCTTAATAAAAAGAATTCTGTTTTTTCCCTCAGATATAAAGAGTGATTGTCAAGTGTTTTTTTTTTTGGTCTGAAAAGGAAAGCCACAGGTCATGAGTGTAATAAATAGTTGTTAAAAAATCCTTGTTTTGGATAAATGTCATGTTTGCACTGTATATGTACCGTGCCTAAGATGGTGGAGTAACTCATTGTGATGATTGGACTTATCATATTTGTAGTTTTAAATGCTGATACTGCTGTACCACACCCAGAACACTTGAAGGAAACCTCATTTGAGAAATTGGTAAACAGGAGAGACCACATACCCGAACAACCAGAAGGGGGTTTATTTGTGTGAAAACACTCTTAGATATTGAGAAGAAGTATTAAAATTGATTTTGCTTGGCATATCTTGTTGTATTGGGCTCGGGAGAGAGTAGGAGAGGGAGAGAACCCCGTATTGGGTTGGGACGTAAATTTATTGAATTAATAGCTTAGGAAATCTAAGGACGTCCAACCCAAAGGTTTAGTATTTGCTGGGAAATTCTCTGGCCAGAGTGTGGGTGTGTATAAAAACACAAAGCAGCAAAGATGGGGGTTCCTCCAGTAGTGAGCTCAAACCAGATGTAGGAAAAAAGATCATTAAGAATCTGCAGAAGCAACACAAGAGATGGCTGGGAGACAATGGCTTGAATGGACAAGCCAGGATGTGGTCTAAAGTGTTCAAAGAATCAGAGGTATAGGTTCATGCACCATCCTCAATAAGTAATCCAGGAGGATTACTTAAGGTAACCTGAAGTACAACTCAGGAGTTATGAACACCTGTGGTAATTACAAAAGGTGGGGTTTTGCCATGAAAAATATCTGAAAATTTCACAAAAATAGTAATATGTAATTTTGGTGTCAGTATTAACTGATATCTGCTTGAATTGTATTCCTGTATTCTGTTTGTAGTGATCTGCAGACGTTCTGCAGAGAATAGCAAAACATTGTTGATTGCCAAGCAGCTTTCAAGGATGGTGTATCTTTTGGACCAGCACGATCAGGACACACAGAAAATCATGAGCCGAATATGATGCTGTGTTAACCAATGAGGTTGTAATAACAATGTGTATAGGAAAATATTCAAGAAAATATTAAAAAATATGAAGTTATGTCTTGTACTATATTATGTGAATAACATATCTACCATAAGAGCAAAAAGGTGACATTAAAAGATACTGGATCTCCACAGCGTGGGTATGGGGATCACGGAGGGAGAGAGGGCCCACTCCCCCTCCGTTGCCAGAACAACCCACAGAACTGGGGTTTAAGGATCTTTTTTCTAAAGTTAAATCCCTAGTGCAAGAATTCAAGGCACAAAGGGATTAGATGGAAATTTTATGGGAATATTACAGGGAATATTCTGAATATTATTGCTGTGTTTATGTATCTAGCTGATTATAAAGTTTATAATCTGGTTTGCTAAGAAATTTACTAGAAGGAGGATGCTGATGCAATGAAGAGGTGCCAGGAAAGTGGGATAAGGTAGTGAGACAACACACAGGTTAAGAGACCACAGGTTGATTGATGGAGCACGTATGTAGCAGAAGGTGTCAGAGAAAGTGCAGAAAGGAGGGTGTAGAGAGACAGAAGTATGCAATAAAGTACTATTATGAGTGCTTTGATGGTGAGAATAGTAGGGAAAAAAGAGGAAAGTGATCCTAAGGAGAAGGAGTCGAAGAAAGTGATATATAAAGAGCAACGGAAAGTAGTAAAATCTCCTAAGTACCCAGAGAAAACACCAGCAAACAGCCCAGAAGGTTGGACCTGCAAAAATTGCGGTCAACAAAACCCTGATTGGAGAGAATTCTGTGTGGCATGTGGAGCTCCCCAACCACACCAGCATCCTCCAAGAGCTGGTCTTTATCCTGTGGTAATATGGACAACCCCACCGTGGTCCCCCAAGTGAACAAGGGTGGATTTAAGTCAGGGTGGGTTCACACCTGCGCTTCAGTCCGTCCGTTGCCAATCCGAGTGAAAATCTCGGCGAACGGGATTGGCATCGGATACAGACAGGTCAGCGACGCATTGGTTAAAAACCCATTCATTTGAATGGGTTTTTAAAGCAAAGCGCGGGTGTCCGATTGCACCCTCTGCGCTGCGAAGCCGATTTTTTTCGTCGGACACGAAGTCCTGCATGTCCGACTTTGTTTCCGACGAAAAAAAAGGATTCGCAGCGCAGAGGGTGCAATCGGACACCCACACATTGCTTTAAAAACCCATTCAAACGAATGGGTTTTTAACCAATGCGTCGCTGACCTGTCTGTATCCGATGCCAATCCCGTTCGCCGAGATTTTCACTCAGATTGGCGACGGACGGACTAAAGCACAGGTGTGAACCCACCCTCAATTGATAACGCAAAAAGGATTTGGTACCAATGTTTGTTATGGTATGCAGGAGGTAGAGCTTTGGCACCATCTTTTCTCTAAATAGCCTCACTGTACATGTGACAATGTTTTTAGAGGGAAAAAAAAAGAGACAATTTCTTGTGTTTCAGCACTGACTAAGTGAATAAGAAGTAACTCACATATCTGCTCTGCAAGGTCTTTTGTTTATAATTTTTGTTATGATGTTATGATGATCAGGGGATAGACTTGATTCCTTATTCAATGCTTCTGGCTTCTCTACTGATATATTTTGAGTATTTACTAAACCTCATTGAATTGTTTGTAATTCTGGAGTGTTTAGAAGTTGTAAGTTGTAGAATACTGAATTTACTGAATACTGAATTTACTTGGGAGTAGCCTTCAATAATCTCTAGCCCCTTAACGACCTTGGACGTACTATTACGTCCTGGGCGCTACGAACTTCGCGCTCCAGGGCGTAATACTACGCCCGAGGCCGGCCGCACACTCACTATCTGAGCGGGCGGCATCGGAACCGGGTGTTAGCTGTAACTGACAGCTAACACCCTACTCCATAACCCCCGGTCGGAACCGAGTTCCGATCGTAGGTTTTAACCCCATGGATGCCGCGGTCAAACATGACCGCGGCATCCAAGGGGTTCCGCCATCTTGCCGCCCCCCACCAGCACCCCTCGCGGCGAGATTGGGGGGTGCCGATATCTATAATCTGCAGCACGGGGTCTGCCAAGTGACCCCAGGCTGCCTGAAGACCCCACTACTTGGTTGATCCTGCCAAGACCTGCGGAAGTCAGCGCTATGTTTCCATAGCGATGACTTCCTCTATGGACTGCATCTCTGGCTCAGGTGTCCTTATGGGACACATGAAAAAGTAAAAAAAAGTGAAAAAAATAAAATAAAATAAAGTATGTGAAAAAAAATTTATAAAAGAATAAAGCCCCAAAAATTCCCTTTTCCTATATAAAATGAATTATGTAAAAAATAAACCTAAAAATTTATAAAAACAATACATATTTGGTATCGCCGCGTCCGTAACAACCTGTACAATAAAAATGAAACCATATTCAATGTACACGGTGAACGTCGGGGGAAAAAAAAACGGAAAAAACCCGCCAAAAGTAATGATTTTTCGCCATCTCACCTTAGAAAGTGATCAAAAAGTCATATGTACCCCAAAACAGTACCAATAAAAAGCACTGAGTGTCCCGCAAAAAATAAGCCCTAAACCAACTCTCTAAACTGAAAAATAAAAATGCTACGCATCTTAGAAGATGGCGATGCAAAAAAAATTGATTTATGTCCCCAAATGGGTTTTTGTTCTGCAAAATTGGTATCGCATAAAAAAAAAACAGTATAAATGAGATATCGCCGTAATCGTACTGACCCGCAGAATAAAGTTAACATGTTACTCGCTCTACGCTGCATGGTGAAAAATTTAAAAGGTAAAACGCAGTGCCAGAATTGATGGGGTTGTTTTTTAATCCACCAAGAAAGAGTTAATAAAATTTATTTAATAAGTTGTAAGCACCTAAAAATAACGTCAATAAAAAATACATCTCACCCCGCAAACAAGCAGCCCTCATATGGCTACATCACCAGAGAAATAAAGAAAATATAGATCGTACAATGTGAAGACAAAAACCCCAAAAATCGCCAAATCATTAGAACATAATTGGCTGCGGCAGGAAGGGAATGTATAAACTGGGCGAGTGTATATCAGGGGACAAACCAGATTTAGAGCTTACGAGGGATAATAAACCAGAAGTGACCCCCAGAGTGACCCCCCCCCAATAATAGGAACTACTGGGGAAATAGTAGGGAATTTAGTGTACCCAATGTACTACGCACAGCTTACATATTCACTTTTCCCCATCCGCTGTGCAGTCATGTCTGGGATACTAATGCTCACTACACCCCTTGATAAATTCTTTGATGGGTGCACTTTTCAAAATTGGGTCATTCCCTAGGGGATTCCACTTTACTGGTACTTTAGAGGCTCTGCAAACATGACATGGCATCCAGATCCCAAACATCTGAATCTGCGCTCCAAAAGCCACATAGCGCTCCTTCCCTTCTGCGCCCTACTGTGTGCACAAACTGCAGTTTATACCCACATTACACTTGTCGTACCCAGAATAACGTACTTAATGTCATATATGGGTATAAACTGCTGTTTGGGCACAGCCGAGCACAGAAGGGAAGAAGCGCTATTTGGTTTTTGGTGCACAGACTTGGACGGTTTGGTTTTTGGACGCCATTGCACTTTTGCAGAGCTGAAATTCCAGTACAGTGGAATCCCCTGACATGTCACCCCATTTTGGAAACTACACCCCTAAAGGAATTTATCCAGGGGTACAGTGAGCATTTTTAACCCCCAAGTGTTGCTATAATTTATTATCCATAAATGAATACGCAGCTGATGGTGAAAATGACAATTAGTCCAGGAATACATCATTTCAGTGCGTAATATGTTGTGCCCGGCTTGTATCACAGACGAATGCTCCAAAAGCTGTTGTGCCCAGGATCCCCGCTCACCAGTTTTTGGAGTGCGTGTCTGTGCAGACATAAACTGGGCACAACATATTGGGCACTGAAATGGCGTATCTATAGAAAAATTTCATTTTAAACTTTTCATTATCAGCTGCGCATTCATTTCTGGAAATTAAAAGAATGCAACACTTAAGGGTTAATAATGCTCGCTACCCCACTTGATAAATCCCTTGAAGGGTATAGTTTCCAAAATGGGGTGACATGTCTGCGGATTCCACTTTACTGGCAATTCATGGGCTCTGCAAAAGTGGCATGGTGTCCAAAAAGCAAACTGTGCTCCAAAAACCAAAATAGCGCTCCTTCCCTTCTGTGCCCGGCTGTTCCCAAACAGCAGTTTATACCCACATATGGCATTAAGTACGTTATCCTGGGTACACCAGTGTCATACATGTGGGCATAAACTGTCATTTGGGCACACAGCAAATGTGAAGGAGCGCTATGTGCTTTTGGAGCGCATATTTAGATTGTTGTTTTTTTTGGACGCCGTGTCACATTTGAAGAGACCCTAAAATTGCCCCTACAAAATGGGTCACTTCTTGGGGAATTCCAATTTACTGGAACCTCCAGGGCTCTGCAAAAATAACAGAAAGTCCCCCTAAATCTATACTCCAAAAGCTAAAAAAACACAGTGCTCCTTCCCTTCTGAGCCCTGCTGTGTGCCCAAGCAGCAGTTTATACCCACATATTTAATTTTTTTGTCCCCGGGATAGCCCACTTAATAGTTTTAGCAGTTCATGTCTCTGATGCCACAAAGTGGCCACAACGTATTAGGCACTGAATTTGGATATTTCTTTAAAAACTTTAATTTTCACTTTGTACATTAATTTTTGGGAAGCATTTTTAGGCTCAAAATGATAATACCTCTTGATACATTCCTTGAGGGGTGTAGTTTCTAAAATGGGGTCACTTTTGAGAGGTTTCCATTGTATTGGTACTTTAGGGGCTCTGCAAATGCGACATGGCATCCGAAAACTATTCCAGCCACATCTGCCCTCCTAAAGCCAAATAGCGCTCCTTCCATTCTGAGCCCCACCATGTACCCATACAGCAGATTAAAACCACATATGGGGCATTTCTGTGTTCAGAAGAAATTGTGTAACAAACTGTGGGGGTGTTTTTTTTCTTTACCCATTTGCAAAAATTTAAAATATGTCGTTAAATGGACGCTTTATTGGAAAAAAAGTAATTTTTCATTTTTATGTCCCTAAGTCAATAAAATCTGTGAAACAGCTGTGGTCAAAATGCTCACTATACTCCTAGATAAATTCTATGAGGGGTGTAGTTTTCAAAATGGGGTCACTTTGGGGGTTTGTATTGCATTGGTACTTTAGGGGCTCTGCAATTGCGACATGGCACCTGAAAACTATTCCAGCAAAATTTGCCCTCCAAAATCTTAATAGCGCTCTTTCCATTTTGAGCCCTGCCATGTACCCATGCAGCAGATTACAACCACATATGGGGCATTTCTGTGTTCAGGAGAAATTGTGTAACGAACTTTGGGGAGCTTTTTCTCCATTGTCCTCTTGTGAAAATGAAAAATTTGGGGCTAAATTGACAGTTTATTGGAAAAAAAAGTAATTTTTCATTTTAATGTCCCAATGTTAATAAAATCTGTGAAACAGCTGTAGGGTCAAAATGCTCACTATACCCCTTGATATGTTCTGCGAGGGGTGTAGTTTCCAAAATGGGGTCACTTTTAGGGGGTTTCCACTGTATTAGTACTTTGGGGGCTCTGCAAATGCCACATGGCACCTGAAAACTATTCCAGCAAAATCTGCTCTCCAAAAGCCAAATAGCGCTCTTTCCATTCTGAGCCCTGCCATGTACCCATACAGCAGATTACGACCACATATGGGGTATTGCCGTGTTCAGGAGCAATTGTTTTGCAAACTGTGGGGTGCTTTTTCTCCTTTAACCCCTTGTGAAAATTAAAAGTTTGGGGATAAAGTGACATTTTAGTAATGTTTCATTTATACATCCCAGTGTTAACAAAATATGTGAAACGGCTGTAAGGTCAAAATGCTCACTATACCCCTATATGAATTCTGTGAGGGGTGTAGTTTCCAAAATGGGGTCACTTTTAGGGCGTTTCCATTGTATTAGTACTCTAGGGGATTTGCAAATGAGACATGGCACCTGAAAACTATTCCAGCAAAATCTGCTTTTCAGACGCCCAGTCTCGCTCCTTTCCTTCTGTGCATTGCCGAATGCCCAAACATCGGTTTACACCCACATGTGGGGTTTTTCCGTGCTCGGGAGAAATTGCATAAACTGTGAGATGCATTTTCTCCTTTAACCCTTTGTGAATGTGCTAATTTTAGGGCTAAATTAAGGAATTAGTGGGAAAAAATTAAATGTCTAAATTTCACCTCCATATTGTTTTAATTCCAGTGAAATGATTAAAGGGTTAACAAACTTCCCAAATGTTATTTTGAACTATTTGAGGGGTGCAGTTTTGAAAATGGGGTGATTTATGGGGGTTTCTAATATATAGGCCATTATAATCCTCTTCAGAACTGAAGTGGTCCCTAAAAAATTAGTTTGGGAAATTTTCTTGTAAATCTGCAAAAATCGCTGTTACATTTCTAAGCCTTCTAACATCCAAAATAAATTACAGGACGATTAAAAGATGATGCCGATATATAGAAGAGATATGGTAGATAATATGTATTATTGTATTTGGGTGGTATGACTATCTGTCTGAAAAGCAGAGCATTTCACATTTTGAAAATTGTGATTTTTTTCCAAATTTCCATCAAATTTCCTATTTTTTTTAATAAATAAGTACAAAAATATTCATTAGTGTTTACCACTAACATGAAGTACAATGTGTCACGAAAAAAACAATCTCAAAATCACTTGTGTAATTTAAGACGTCTCAAAGTTATTGCCATATAAAGTGACACATGTCAGTTTTGACAAACGAGGCCTGGTCCTTAACGCACTTTTGGGCTGGGTCCTTAAGGGGCTAGAGATTGTTTATAACATTGTATATAATATTTATTACTTTTTTATACACTTATTGACTTTATTACATAGTTCATACATTATTTTCATTAATCTTGATATATAAATGTACAGTGGGGAAAAAAAAAGTATTTAGTCAGCCACCAATTGTGCAAGTTCTCCCACTTAAAAAGATGAGAGGCCTGTAATTGACATCATAGGTAGACCTCAACTATGAGAGACAAAATGAGAAAACATATCTACAAAATCACATTGTCTGATTTTTTAAGAATTTGCAAATTATGGCGGAATATAAGTATTTGGTCACCTACAAACAAGCAAGATTTCTAGCTCTCACAGACCTGTAACTTCTTCTTTAAGAGGCTCCTCTGTCCTCCACTCATTACCTGTAGTAATGGCACCTGTTTGACATTGTTATCAGTATAAAAGACACCTGTCCACAACCTCAAACAGCCACACTCCAAACTCCACTATGGTGGAGACCAAAGAGCTGTGGAAGGACATCAGAAACAAAATTGTAGACCTGCACCAGGCTGGGAAGACTGAATCTGCAATAGGCAAACAGCTTGGTGTGAAGAAATCAACTGTGGGAGCAATAATTAGAAAATGGAAGACATACAAGACCACTGATAATCTCCATCGATCAGGGGCTCCACGCAAGATCTCACCCCGTGGGGTCAAAATGATCACAAGAACGGTGAGCAAAAATCCCAGAACCACACGGGGGGACCTAGTGAATGACATGCAGAAAGCTGGGGCTAATGTAACAAAGGCTACCGTCAGTAACACACTATGCTGCCAGGGACTCAGATCCTGCAGTGCCAGACGTGTTCCCTTGCTTAAGCCAGTACATATCCGGGCCCATCTGAAGTTTGCTAGAGAGCATTTGGATGTTCCAGAAGAGTATTGGGAGAATGTCATATGGTCAGATTAAACCAAAGTAGAACTGTTTGGTAGAAACACAACTCGTCGTGTTTGGAGAAGAGTGAATGCTGAGTTGCATCCAAAGAACACCATACCTACTGTGAAGCATGGGGATGGCAACATCATGCTTTGGGGCTGTTTCTCTGCAAAGGGACCAGGACGACTGATCCATGTACATGAAAGAATGAATGGGGCCATGTATCGTGAGATTTTGAGTGTAAACCTCCTTCCATCAGCAAGGGCATTGAAGATGAAACGTGGCTGGGTCTTTCGGCATGACAATGATCCCAAGCACACCACCAGGACAACGAAGGAGTGTCTTCGTAAGAAGCATTTCAAGGTCCTGGAGTGGCCTAGCCAGTCTCCAGTTCTCAACCACATAGAAAACCTTTGGAGGGAGTTGAAAGTCTGTGTTGCCCAGCGACAACCCCAACACATCACTGCTCTAGAGGAGATCTGCATGGAGGAAAGGGCCAACATACCAGCAACAGTGTGTGCCTACCTTGTGAAGAATTACAGAAAACCTTTGACCTATGTCATTGCCAACAAAGGATATACAGTGCCTTGCGAAAGTATTCAGCCCCCTTTAACTTTTCAACCTTTTGCCACATTTCAGGCTTCAAACATTAAGATATAAAATTTTAATTTTTTGGTGAAGAAACAACAAGTGGGACACAATTGTGAAATGGAATGAAATTTATTGGTTATTTTAAACTTTTGTAAAAAATAAAAAACTGAAAAGTTCAGTGAGGATCTCTGAATGATCCAATGTTGTCCTAAATGACTGATGATGATAAATATAATCCACCTGTGAGTAATCAAGTCTCCGTATAAATGCACCTGCTCTGTGATAGTCTCAGGGTTCTGTTTAAAGCGCAGAGAGCATCATGAAGACCAAGGAACACACCAGGCAGGTCCGTGATACTGTTGTGGAGAAGTTTAAAGCAGGATTTGGATACAAAAATATTTCCCAAACTTTAGACATCCCAAGAAGAAAGCCATTTCTCAAAGATATCCATAAAAAGTCTAGTTTAAAGTTTGCCACAAGCCACCTGGGAACATGTGGAAGAAGGTGCTCTGGTCAGATGAAACCAAAATCGAACTTTTTGGCCACAATGCAAAACAATATATTTGGCGTAAAAGCAACACAGCTCATCACCCTGAACATACCATCCCCACTGTCAAACATGGTGGTGGCAGCATTATGGTTTTGGCCTGCTTTTCTTCAGCAGGGACAGGGAAGATGGTTAAAATTGATGGGAAGATGGATGGAGCCAAATACAGGACCATTCTGGAAGAAAACCTGTTGGAGTCTGCAAAAGACCTGAAACTGGGACGGAGATTTATCTTCCAACAAGACAATGAACCCAAACATAAAGCAAAATCTACAATGGAATGGTTCACAAATAAACATATCCAGGTGTTAGAATAGCCAAGTCAAAGTCCAGACCTGAATGCAATCGAGAATCTGTGGAAAGAGCTGAAAACTGCTGTTCACAAATGCTCTCCATCCAACCTCACTGAGCTCGAGCTGTTTTCCAAGGAAGAATGGGCAAGAATTTCAGTCTCTCGATGTGCAAAACTGATAGAGACATACCCCAAGTGACTTTCAGCTGTAATCGCAGCAAAAGGTGGCGCTACAAAGTATTAACTTAAGGGGGCCGAATAATTTGGCACACCCCACTTTTTTTTATTTTTTACAAAAGTTTAACATAGCCAATAAATTTCGTTCCACTTCATGATTGTGTCCCACTTGTTGTTGATTCTTCACCAAAAAATTTAAATTTTATATCCTTATGTTTGAAGCCTGAAATGTGGCAAAAGGTTCAAGGGGGCCAAATACTTTCGCAAGGCACTGTACATGTAAGCCTGCATAACGTGTCAAACATAATGTAGGCCAAAAAGTAAAGGTTTCTCAGAAGCAGACCCCGAAGCCCTTGTACCTGTTCCAGAGATTGCAGGTTAACTATATACAGTTACCAAAGGTGGTAGATATGAGTAAGTGCTTGTGTGTATTGATCTCTTTTCAGGATGGCCTGATGCATTTCTGGTGCAGAAAGCCACCACAAAAGGGACTGCAGATAGACTACTCAGAGAAGTAGTGTGCAGGTATAGGATCCCCAAGACCATCAAAGTGGGGATACAATAAGTGTTCCATACCCCGTACTATCCCCAGAGTAGTGGAGAGTATTTATCACTTGTTATTTGTATTCCTCTTTTCTGTCCTTACACTCCTGACAGAAGAATTGGCCTAGATTTGGATTGTATTTTTCACAATTGTTTCAGATGTAGTATGGTGTGCTGACTGACTATGTGATGGATTGCCAAAAACATTTGACTAATGTGCACTTTTGAGTTTTCTCCTTCCTTCCAGATTCTGAGTCAGTGGAAGGAACCCATAAGATTGGAAGGTGATAAAGAGACACGTGAGAAGCGCCTCGATTTGACAGTCCCTTCCAGGTCCTGCTGACAACCAGTACAGCTGTGAAACTACAAGGAAAGCCTTGTTGTCACGTGGGACCCCAACTGGATGACATTCTTAAGGACAAATGGGACAGTAAACTGGGACACCACCAGGTCCTGATAAAGGAGATGATCTTGAGAAGAAAACCTAACGACTGTTGGATCTGCACCCACTATGCCTTATTTAGCCACACCCCTGACTGAAACTGAATTGTTTACCGCTGAGTGTGATGATGATGTATTTTATCCTAATGATCATAAATGGAAAGACAAGTGTCCCTTTGCCGATAGCAGGGTGGGTGACCTCACCACAGTTGCAGGTAAACCTGGCCGCAATCCCAGGGCGCACTCAGGTCCTTGTGTATAAGGGGACTGCAAGGGTACTCAGGAGTGTTGTTGGAACTATGAAAATGGGAGGACAGGTTCCAGATTAGCTTTGACAGAACCTCCAGAGCCAGGGAAACAGCAGACGCATTTAAACCCATGTTCATTGAAAGATACATACATAATGCTATATATAATGCAGATATATAATCCTGGGGTTGCTAAATTTAACTAATATTGTACAAGGTATCTTTCAAATACTATTGCTTTGTTTATGTTGCCACAACCCAGACGGAGGAGACCGGAGGATGGGAGTAGTAGTGGCGGATGCTGTGCCACCTAGCAGGCCGAGCACGCTCACCAACCACTCCAGTCCCACTTCTAAGCCGGACAAAGTCGATGCGGGTCCTGCAGCACAACCGGATGGTGGTGGTAGTAGTTCTTTCCCGAGGGGCACTTCCAGTTGAAGAGGGGACCTCACCTACATATGCCGGTGTGGTGTTGTACGGAAGGGCCCTGATGGTAATGCAGGCACGACTTAAGGATTCAGCGATGCAGGTAAACCAAACAGCCGTTTATAAGTCAACAGCAGCTTCCAGATGGGGGTAGTAGTCCTACAGTGTCCAACCCCCAACCTTGGTTCTAGGAGGGTGCCCGGGGATGTTATAGGCTCCACAGGATGGCTTTCCTCTACTCCTCCTCTTTGCCTCTCCCAGCCAGGTACACTGGGGATGGAGTTACAGGGAGCCCTGACATGGATCTGGTTACCTGTATGCTAGGCCCGAATGCATCTCTCCTGTCAGGGTCCTCTCCTGCTCCTCCTGGCACGGCACCAAATGAGACCAGCAGCTTTGATAGCTTTACTCCCTTGCTCTGGGCTGTCTTCAGATGAGCCTGGGGCTGCTGATATCCCTCCTGAGGCTGTGAAAGTGGCGGTTGGCCTTCAGTCCAGAGGCTAGTGGCAGGTCAGCTCTGCACACCAAATCTGGTCTACAGCATGCACTGAACTAACTGACCAACCGTCGCCGGGGAGGTAATATCTCCCTACAACCCCGCCCAGTGGCCTGTGATAGGCCAGGGCTGAACCAAGGCAAGTTTTGAACACTGCAGGGGGAAAATACAAGGTGAATACATGAAACCCAGAGGCACAATGACAAACACACAAAAGCAGGGATGCTGCAATGTGACATATAGATTGATCGCTTGTGTTATCAAGAAATGTATTCATAAGAAAGAGACATATATGTGTGCACATGTCAAAAGGTGCAAGAAACCAGGATGTTGTGAATGTTCCACACAATAGCATGTTCGCATGACCTGGAATTTGGTGAAGAAAAAGAATTAGAGTCCAGCAATTTTTAGAAACTGTGAACTTTTGAACAGGGTCATTTTGATGTTTTTGGTTGTCATTATGATTTAAAAAGAGAAAACACAGAAGTCTGACAATAAATGGCTCCAACCAACCACTAATCATGAGTGGAGAAAAAGTTTTTGTGTTATTATTCATATTCTCTGAAAAAAGGCCAAAAAAAACAAAAAATCTGACGGACTATATTTCTGACTATAAGACGCACCTGACCATAAGACGCACCTAGGTTTTAGAGGAGAAAAATAGGGAAAAAAATTTTTGAAGCAAAAAAATGTAGTCAAATATTTAATAACATATGGAAGTTGTAGTTTTGCAACAGCTGCAAGGCTGCATTGACAGGTTGCCCTGTAAGGATGCATAGGGCGTCTTTTTTTACGGGGTCAGGTGTACTTTTTAGTTATGACATTTTGGGGAATGTCTATTGCTTTGATCACTTTTTATTCAAATCAGCGGCGAAACAGCAAAAAAAAAGAGCAGTTCGGCACTTTTATGATTTTTTTTTCCTGCTATGACGTTCACGGAAAAATATTTTTGTAGACCAGGCATTTTTGGACACAGGGATACCTGATGTGTATGTGTTTCACAGTAATTTTCTACTTCTATATGTATTCCAAGGAAAGTGGGTGATTTAGAACCTTTTTTTTTTTATTTATTAATTTATTTTTTTACACTTTTACTTTATTTGCCCCCCCTCTGGGGCTTGAACCTGCAATCATTTGATTGCGAGTCCCATAAACTGCAATACAACTGTATTGCAGTCTATGGGAGATTCTGTACATTACCATTGAGGCTGGTCATAGACCAGCCGCCATAGTTATATTACTATGACAGGCCTGGAAGCCTTCATTAGGCTCCCGGATGTCACAGGAACAGGTCGGCTCCTGCGATCTCGCCTCACAGGAGCCGGCCTGAACTGAAAAAGGTCCTACCGGGCCCAGGGGCATTTTCTTAACTTTGGGAGGAAAGGTGGACTCTGATCGCAGGCATTAGCTCCAGGTCTCCGCTGTACGTTACAGCATAAACTCGGTAGCTATGGCGACCGCTCTGCAGCAGCCGTCATTATCTTTACAGACCCGGCACCCGCCATAACAGCACGGTGGATGCCAGGATAGGTTTGCACCGCCGGGACACCTGCTGCTCCAAGTCCAGGGCCCGCAGCATTGCCCCACTCCTCCTGCTGCAGGAAGCCGACGGCAGCAGGAGTGGGGCAATGCTGCGACCCCGCACCTCCACCCCCCCTCCCGCCAAAACACATTCACGCACCCCCTATTTTCCTTCAAATTTTGGGGGAAAAAAGTGCATCATATAGTCTGAAAAATATGGTATATACACACACTTATATTTATTTTCCTTTTTTTTATTTCATGGTATCTGGAAACAGGCGAGAGCTTCTCCTCCATGCAATTCCAGTTCCGTCTTGGCAAGTCAACAATGTCCTACCTCTTCCGGGATACTTGCCAGGCCCTATGGGATTTGCTGCATGACAAATTTATCCCACATCCAACAACAGAACAATGGATGGACATTGCAGACAAGTTCTGGGAGGAGACATTTTCCAAATTGTGTAGGAGCAGTTAATGGAAAGCACAACTGTATCAAGAAACCTGCAAGGAGTGGCTCCCTGTTGGATAATTACAAAAGGTACTTTTCTATTGTGCTTATGGCCATTGCTGATGCCCATTATCGTTTTGTGGCTCTGGCCATTGGGCTATATGGCCGAACCAACGACTCCAGTATGATCAAGGACTCTGCCATGGGGCAGAGACTATATTCTGGAAATTTTGGATTGCCAGCACCAAAGCCATCAACACTGTACATCAACACTTTAACCAACTGAGGAGGCCTCCCTTAACACTATCTTAAAGAAACCATTATAGTCACCTTTGGCTCTACTTGTGTTTTGTTCATGGTTTCTTTAAAGGTGGTGTTAGCGGAGGAATCCTCAGTGGTCAAAGTGTAGGTAAACACTTCAACCAACTGAGGAGGCCTCCGTTAACACTATCTTAAAATAAACCACTATAGTCACCTTTGACTCTGCTTCTCTTGTTTGTTTGATAATAAAAAAAAAGATCATTTTTAATAAAATAAACTTTATTTTTTTTAGTGTATCTTTTGTCCATCATAAAACCGTTATTTTTAGCGGACACAAAAATCCTGCATCCCAGATTTTTGTGTCCGTGAAAAATAACGGACATGTGATGGATTTGGTGTAAACGGACACTAATAGTCAATAACGGACGACAGATAAAATCCTATTGAAATGAATGGGATTTTTAACGGATTTATGATGGTTCTTCTAGTCCGTTGTTAAAATCTTGTAACAGACACTAACAGTGGACACTACTGACAGTCTCCAACTGTAGTGTAATACGTGGCCAGGGTTGGATACCCAGGAAATGGAGGGATAAGGCGCGCACTTCAATAGGCAGGGTACACAGTCGCGTGAAAATAGTTTCTTTTTATTTGTTAAAAAGCACAACGCGTTGCCTTGTCCAAGCTTCCCCAAATTCCTTGGTAATATTACACATCCACTGTGTTGACTACTTTATAGAGCTTAGTCTCATCTGCAAATATTAAGATTCTACTCTTTAAATCCTCTACAAGTTAATTAACCTTTACGTGACGCAAACATTTTTCATTTTTGTGTTTTCATTTTTTACTCCCTGCATTCCGAAAGGCATAACATTCTCATTTTTCCATTTACGTAGTCATATGATGGCTTGATTTTTGTGTGACAAATTGTATTTTGAAATGGTAACATTTATTATTTTGTACAATGTACTGAGTAGCAGAAAAAAAATTCTGAATGAGGTGGGATTGATAAAAAAAAATGCAGTACCGCCATTTTCTTAGGGAGTGTTCACACTACCATTGGACACAAAAAGAAAAGGGAAGACGCCAAGTGGCACATCGTGTAATAAAATCACACTATAATGTGAATATTGATAGAAGGGCCTGAGGGGCCTCTCACCGTATGTTGTTGTGAATTGGGTCACAACAACCAATATAGCATATTCAGGGGACCCAATGGTGGGTGGCAGCGAACTTGTCCTATGTCAGCAAGCTGGACGTCAGAGAATCGTATGAGGCCAGGGTTCGATACCCAGGAAATGGAGGGACAAGGCGTGCACTTCAATAGGCAGGGTACACAGGCGTGTGAAAATTGTTTCTTTTTATTTGTTAAAAAGCACGTGTTTCAGGATATGTATCCCTTTATCAAGTGCATGAATTAACTGTTACCCAATGACAAATGAGAATACATAGAGTAGAGTTATATGTTAAAAACTATTAATGCTTTTAAAATATTAAAAATTGATTGACAATCATAATGTCCCAAATTCAAGTATCTAACTGTACCCCTTGAATGGAAAAACTAAAAAACACTCAGTAGAGTAAATTATCCACACAGTTCAAAATTAGTAGAACATATAAAAAGTCTATAGATAATAAAATTCAATAAATAGCATTAAAAAAAGTTAAGAATATATGATGCTATGAGTATATTACATACCCCATATTGAATAGGGAATCACAAAGATAACATGAGTGATACAGGTTATGGGTGTGACATATCAGTTTGTCCCATAGAAAGTAGCAAATGTATCATAGCATAAAATAGCAGCAAATGATGTAAATAAGACCTCATAAAGAGTACAGGCATCTGCATAAAACAGAACTAGATCTATTTGAGGTGCCCACTTGAAAGGAGGTGCAATAATGTGAGGTATAACATTGTTAATAGGGCACGTTATAATTAGATGAAATCTAATACTATTACTGATACACATATGATAGAATGTGGTATAGTGATACAGTTATGCTTATATAGTCAAGATAAATGTAGCCCTTGAAGATCTTTCTTGTCAATATTAAACCAAACAATGGAGCGATACAAAGTTATTAGTCATCTAACAGTGTCTTACCAGAGTGGATAGTGTTCAATACAGGCGTCTATGAGGGAGACGCGCACTAGCCGCGATGTCCCTTTATTCTGACAGATCGGCGCCTGAGATCGGGAAATTCCCGGGTAAAAGAGAACGCGCATGCGCACCTCTAACTAAAGATGCCGCACGTGTCGGGTATTGACACCGTGCATACAATTGAACTGAGTCTGCGTAGAGCTTTCTCTATTGCGCAGGTGCTTTATGCTAAACAGCAGTGAGGAGGAGGGGGGAAAAGAAAAAGGAAAGAGGAAACAACGAGATAGAGTTTTAGTGTCCAAAAACATTATTGAAAAAGCTGTATAAATGATGTACATTAAGATCCATGTGTGTCAAAAATGAATGTACCATCCAAGACAAGTTTCTTGGACTATATTATAATGTGTAATTGATTGGGAGAAAGGAGAATATAAGGATGGCTATGTGTAATAAGAAGAAATCTATAGGTACATACGGTATGGTATGTGAATTTATCCTACATAAAGCTTAATGCAACTTCTCGTAGATATACTTATGGTGATACTATGCCATTATTCAGAGAAAGCTGTATATATGATGTGTGTTGGGATACATGAGTATTAAAAGTGGATGTACCACAGAGAATAAGTTCCTTTGGATATATTATAATGTGGAACTGGTTGGAAGAAAAAAGAGTAAATGGGGTAGGTTATGTATAATAGGAAAAAAAAGAAAAGCAGATCACACACTATACCACCTTCTTCAAACCTAGGCACACTAGAGGCTCTAGGGGAAAAAGAAAATCTAGACACACTAGAAACCAACAGCCCGAAGAGGAAAAAGTACAAAGCCAAAAATCCAACATCTTCAATCTGTCCAAATATGACCTAAATACAGCAGAAATAGGCTTTTTATCAAAAGGCCTATCTTTCTGCCCCTGTCAAAAACCTAATGATGTGGATTTATGTATAGATCTAAATTCCTATGTCAGGAAACTAACCCTTAAAAGGCATTTCACTATAATGGAAAACACAACAAAGACACCAGATCAAGGAACTACACCCAATGAAACTGAATGTGAAAACCTAACACTCGATATCAATACAGAAAACAATATGGACCCAAGCCCTATATCAACAGGCCTTAAAACCAAGTCAAATTTTTACCCCATTCACCATCGGGGAAGCAATTTAGAAACCTTTTATTCCTTGGTATCTGCGGATTTTAGACAGATTCACACAAACTGTCCTTTAGAAATAAAGAAAAATAATCTCAATAAAGAAGAATTCAAAGCATTAAAATCACTCATGAATAACACAGACATAGTGATAAGAAATGCTGACAAGGGGGGGCTATAGTTGTACAGGACAGAGGAACCTATATTGGTGAAGCAGATAGTATATTGTCTGACAACAAATACTATAAAACTTTATCTCATGACCCTAAAAAGCACCATCTAATAGAATATGAGAATTTGATACAAGAGGCCACTCTAAAAGGAATTTTCAACAAAAAAGAAAAAGCCTTCCTAACCATTTCAAACCCATCCCTAGCTTTATTTTATCATTTATCTAAGATTCACAAGATTGTCATAACCCACCAGGTAGACCTATTATATCGGGAATCCATTCATTAACAAGAAACTTATCACAGTATATCAAAACACTCTTGAAGAAATATGTGCTCTCACTCCCTTCCTATCTAAGGGATTCAGCAGATCTAATTAAAAATCTACTACCCATAAAATGGAAACCAACTAATAGATGGGCCACATTAGATGTGAGCTCTCTATATAGCAACATCTGTCATGAACAGGGTCTCCTAGCCATTCAACTAGTACTTGAGAAAGACCCAACCATACCAGTAAAACAAAAAGAATTCATACTTCAAGGAATAAAATTCAAATTAAAACACAATACTTTCCAATTTGGATCAAAAGTCTATATCCAAAAACGAGGAACGGCAATGGGTACCAGATTTGCACCCAGTTATGCAAACATTTTTATGGGTAATTTTGAGCAAGTATATACAGGTAGTCCTCGACTTACGACGTTGATCCGTTCTTACGCGGCGTCGTAAACCGAATTCCGTCGTAAGTCGGACCATACGTTCATACAGTACTGTACCATAATAACAGTACTGTACTGTAAACACTTAGCCTATCCTAACACAGTACCCTACATAATTATCAATAAACACATAGGTACAGTAAAATATTGTGCAGTATGTTTAATAATGAAATACTGTACTATAAGTACTGTAACAGTAATAAACAGTGTACTGTAATAAAAAAAACAGTCCGTACGTACTGTACTGTAACAAACAAGGAGAACAATTCCAAAGAGTACAGTACAGTACCATACTGTATTCTTCCGCCGCTGCACGTAAGTCGGAATAAGGCGTCGTAACCACGAAACGACGTAACTCGAGACCGTTGTAACCCGAGGACTACCTGTATTTACAATAACCACATATGGAGTTCCAATTTAGTTTTCTACAAACACTGTATTGACGACCTGCTTTTCATTTGTGATGATGCTGAGGAATACTTCCTTTCTTTCAACCAATACCTCAACAACAACACATTAGGGACAGAATTTACAGGAAAATCCTCACTTGACATCATAGAGTACCTACTGTAGATCTCCTTCTCATTGCACATAACAGTCAGATTTATACTAGAACATATTTCAAATCAGTCGACTGTAACAGCTTATTAGATTTCAACAGTTTACATTTCAACAAATGGAAACTAAATGTACCATATGGACAGTTCCGTCGAATTAGAAGGGACTGTACAAGAAACAATGATTATAACATACAGAGCAAAACACTAGCCCTAAGATTTAATGAAAAAAGCTACCCCAAAAAACTAATAGAAGCAGTTAGATCCCAAGCTGGGCATTTATCACAAGAGGAATGCCTAAAATCAGCAAAAAAGAATGTGAATAACTACCAACATAATTTCATTACATCATACAGTTCTTCCCATCAGTATATCAGAAAAATTCTACAGAAACATTATCCGATCATTTTAAACGATCCATTTTTGAAAAAAAATTATATCTAAGAAGCCACATATAATGTACAGGAGGGTCAAAACTCTAAAGAATCTTTTAGCACCTAGCAGACTTAGACCTACTAATAAACAACCATTATCTCAGATTACTAATTCCATCAAGTGCAGTTTTAAATGTATGTTGTTTATCCATAAATCATCACAAAAACTCCTTCATTAGCAATTCAACAGGGGAGAAATTTGATATCAAATACTTCCTGAATTGTTCTATCTCTTTTGTAATTTATTTGTTAGAATGTCCGTGAGGGCTTCAATATATTGGTAGGACGATCATGTCCCTATGAGAACGTTTGAACAAGCATAGTTCAAATGTACTAAATGGATATATGAAGCATAGCGTCTCCAAACATGCTTTCTGTTATCACACTAGCTTTGAAGGTTTCACAGTAACACCGATTGATCATGTTCCAGAAGGTGTACCAAACCGTATCAGTACCCTTAATAAAAAAAGAAATGTACTGGATTTACAAAATAGATACCCTGAAGCCAGCAGGTTTCAATGAAACCATTGAGGATGTCACTAAGCACTGAATATATGTGTGTATACACAGAATGTTCTTGAATGTTTCTGTATAAGTGTTGTGAGAAGGTGACAGGTAAGATTCTGGAAGGTCGCTATATCTCTCCCAGATTCCTTACTTATGTGTGGTAGATCAGGTAAAACCTTAAGCTGGGAGAAGGCTGTCTTTGTTAACCTCTTCCTCTCCTACTAGGGAGGAGCCTTCAACCACAGGTGGAAGCTGGGCCTCATTAAAGGCCTATAAAAGGTTGGCCAGTTCTCAATACTGAGCAGTTCCTGGGGGAGAAAGGAGGAGCCAGGTTCTGTCTTAAGACTTTGACAACTGGTGAGACTCCAGTGTGACCTACTGTACTGCTATTGTTTTTGCCCTGTTTGTTGACCGTGTGGCTGAAGCAAGCCACACGTACATTTAGGGTTTTCTTTGTGTTAGTTAGTAGTTCAGACGAGCAGGTTTTTGTTACCGTTTTGCCTGAAAGTCAAGGCTTATTTTATTTTGCTGTTTTTTTGTAAAATAAACGTACAGGGTAAAACCTGTTTGCACCTGACTTTTTGTGTCTGTCTCTGACTGTCTGGGTCCACTGCTGCTACCACTGAGCCTATCCTCCCAGTGTCTAAACGCATTTGTGGTACAGTATCACCATATGTATATCTATGATAAGGTATATGAAGCTACGCATTTACCTATACTGTATATAGATTTTTTTTTTCCTATTATACATAACCTACCCCATTTAGGGTGCGTTCACCACATTTGTCAGTTGTGAACATCAGTTTCCCTCCGGCGTGATGGTCACAAGGGTGGCGCCGAGACCCGAACAGGCAGAGACGTTACAGTACCCCCCCCTTTATGAGGGGCCACCGGACCCTCACCAGATAAACCAGTTTTAGTAGGACCCAGTATTTTCTCTGCCTTTAATTCCAGATCTCCCTGAACAACAACAATAAGCGCTGAAGGACCAGGCAAACGTTTTTTTATTCGCCTGGCGTTTCCAACCTTTACAGCTGAGACCGTCTCCTCACTGACGCAATCTAAGGTGTGTAAAACAATACAGTGGGATGAGCACTGATCTCCCCATTTTACCAACTCCCTTTTACCCCAATCAAAAATAGGGTTATGGAGGTTTAACCATGGGAGCCCCAAAATAATATTGGAAGACAGATGCTCCATAACAAAAAAACTCATGACCTCTGAATGAGCAGAACCCACTTGCAACGTGATTAAGGGGGTTTTGAATCGGACCTTACTCCTGGCCAGTGGGGCAAAATCTGCTCCAGTAACCGCCAGAGGAGTGTCAAGCGGCAAAAGCTCAATACCTAAAGCTGAGACAAATGAGAATGTGACAAAGTTTGCTGCAGACCCAGAGTCAACTAAGGCCTGGCAAGAAACAGATCTGTCCCCAGAGGACCGAGACACAAATAACAACATCTTATTGTTGCTACTGGCAAATACCTGGTTGCCTGAGTGGTTCTTCCGACTACCACTCAGGCACTGAAGCTTTTCCCCTGGTGTGCAGGGTCTGATGGAGCAGTCTCGTATGATATGCCCTGAAGTACCACAGTACAGACAGAGGTTATTCCGGAGACGATGCTCTCGTCGAGTCTTGGCGTCCATAGCTCCCAGTTGTATGGGTTTCTCACCAGGAGTCATGGGAGAAATAACAGGTTTTTCAGGAGAGAGAGAGGGAGAGACAGAAAACTTGGAAGAAGCAGACCCTAATCTCTCTTTAACATTTTCCCGGATCCCACGGTCAATACGGACAGCCAAAGTCATAGCCTGCTTAAGAGTAGGGGAATCTGGGTGACCAACCCAGACCTCCTTAACACGGTCACATAGGCCTTGTTTAAAGTGGGCCTTTAGAGCTGACTCACACCAACCTGCAGTTACACTGCACTTGCGAAATTCTGAGCAGTACTCCTCAGCAGAGCGTTTGCCCTGCTGCATAGTGAGGATTTGCGAATCTGCAAGTCCAATGTGGTCTGGCTCAGCATATATAGACCCCAGGGACAAGAAAATTTTTTCAAAGTTAATCCACTCCTCCGCCCCTAGAGGGAGTTTAAGGGCCCAAGCTTGTGGATCCCCCTGTAGGAGGGATATAACTACTCCAACCATTTGGGCCTGGGATGCATGTGGATTAATCTGAAAATACAGGCGACAGGACTCCCGGAAAGTCTCAAATTTTTCACGATCCCCTGAAAAACGATCCGGGAGTAACATCTTAACCCTGAAAGGGGCAGAAACAACCGGAGATGCTGCAGCAGCATCAGTAAGGGTCTGCACCTGTTTAGCAAGCTCAGCTACCAGGCTTGCCAAACTTTCCAACTTGGCCGCAAGGACCTGAATAGGATCCATGCTGACCCTATGGGAAGCAATGGCAGAATGTACGGGCCGGTTATTCTGTAAGGGTCTTGCCAAACGTAGCAATACCCTGACACTACTGCAGCGGTCTGGGAGTGTGAAAGATCCTCAGTGCGCCAACACCGCTTTGGCCCACACCTGAGACTTCTTTAATAAAAACCACACTCACCGCCTGTGAGTGTTGGGTTCACAAGATAATACAAGACAAGCTTTCTAAATTTTGTATATTTATTAACCCCTAGATGGGTCAGTATTAACATCTAACACATGCAGTTCAGAACAGATATGCAGATATATACAAGCATTAACAGTTACTAGTTACAATATACAGCACATAAAATAAAAAGGGAATAAAAGTGAAATTATTACTTTAACACAAATATCCTTGATGTGGCTCTATAATCCAACGCTCACACATGCCCTGGCATGTGGGGATAACCAGTGGAGGCTCCTAGCAGCAGCATCAACACAGCATTCCAGCCAGCAACTCCAGCATCTCAGCAACTCATCACAGTAGCATCTCCCCCACTGATCCCTACCTCATCTTACATACCCTTTATGCCACCACCCAGAATGAGGTCACCGGCGACAGCAAGTCTGATTGACTAAAGCACTCAAGTCCAGATTCTTTGTAAGAAGATGGGATTAAGTGGAATGACACAATGCCGTCTATATGTTATCAACCATGTCTGATCCAATAGCCTAGGCCAAACAATACATGTGTATTTGATCACTAAGGGGCTATGTAGGAATTCAATGGAGCCATTCTGGGATGAGTACAAAGCCCTATTGTTACATTGTTGCCACTACTGACAACATACACCTGGGATTAGAGCTACGCACAGCTAGATTAAATGGAATTAAGAGAGAGATACGCAACCCAGAGATCAAAATACATCTTTGAGTTATAGCCGTATTTAAGTGGAATCATCACATCTCCCCCTTTTAGATGGGGCTTGCAGGAAGTAGGGGCCTGTGCTCCTCTTCTGAGAGCACCTCTGCCGCTTCACCGCATCGGGATAGGCCGTCTGCATTGCCATGGGCCCGGCCGGGCTTGTGCCGTATATCGAAATTGTATTGTTGGAGTACCAGGCTCCAGCGCAACAATCATCCATTCTGATCTGCGATATGTCTTATCCAGATCAGAGGATTGTGATCCGTCACCACGGTGAAATGGCGCCCATACAAGTAGGGTTGCAGATGCTGCAAGGCCCAAACAATTGCTAGACATTCCTTCTCCACCGTGGCGTAGGCCACCTCCCGTGGCAGAAGCTTCCTGCTGAGGTATTGCACCGGGTGTTCTTGGCCGGCAGCGTCAAGCTGGCTTAGCACGGCACCAAGGACATAGGTGCTGGCGTCGGTCTGTAGTATAAGTGGATGAGATTCATCGTACGCTTGAAGTACAGGGCCGCTTGCTAGGGCCACTTTCAGGGCCTGAAAAGAGTGCTCACAGGCCTCCGTCCACTGGACGGCGTGTGTCAACTTCTTTTTAGTGAGGTCTGTCAGAGGAGCAGCAAGGGCACTATAGTTCGGTACGAACTTCCTATAGTATCCTGCTGTACCCAGGAAAGACATCACTTGTCGCTTGGTCCAGGGGGGTTGGCCATGTGGTGATTGCCTCCAGCTTCTCAGGCTCTGGCCTCAAGGTTCCCCCACCCACCCGGTGTCCCAGGTACTGAACCTCACGCATGCCCAGCTGACACTTCTCTGGTTTGATGGTCAAGCCCGCGTGGTGAACCCGCCTCAACACCTGCACCAGGTGTTGTAGGTGTTCTTCCCAAGTGGAGCTGAAGATGGCGATATCGTCCAGGTATGCAGCTGCAACAGCGACAGCAGGGAATTGACCATCCTTTGAAAAGTGGCAGGGGCATTTTTCATGCCGAACGGCATGACAGTGAACTCATACAGTCCAAATGGAGTGGTAAAGGCCGACCGTTCCCGTGCCTGTGGGGATAGGGGAATTTGCCAGTATCCCCGGCTCAAGTCCATGATGGACAGATACTGGGCCTTACCTAACGAGTCCAGTAAATCGTCGATGCGTGGCATGGGATAAGCGTCATTAACTGTAACCGCATTGAGCTCCCTGTAGTCCACACAGAACCGGGTGGTCCGATCTTTTTTAGGTACCAGGACTACAGGCGAGGCCCATGCACTGTGGGAGGGCTGAATCACCCCCAGTTCCAGCATCTCGCCGATCTCCTTGTGTATTTGGGCCCGTACCTCCGAGGAGACGCGATATGGCGGTCGCCGGATAGGGGCATGATTCCCAGTATCCACGTGGTGGATGGCCTGGTCAGTTCTCCCTGGCTTTCCGGAAAACAGACCGGGCAGTGTGCACCGAACACTGTTAAGTTGTGACCTTGGGGTCTCAGTCAGTAGGGGGTTTAACTGCGCTTCCTGGGGGGACCTTCCCTCCCCTAACTGAGTGAGCATGTCCACAAGGTCTTCCTCTTCGCCCTCCTCTAACAGACTACATATGGGAAAGGCAGTGGCTTCCCTGTCATGATGATCTTTCATCATGTTAACATGGAAGACCTTATGCCTGTTCCGGCCTGGGTCAATGGTAACCAGGTAGTTGACACAGTTGACCTGCCGGTGCATGACGTATGGACCAGACCATTTGGCCTGAAGCTTATCCTTGGGCTCAGGGACTAGAACCCATACCTTCTGCCCTGGCTGGTATATCCTCTTGCGAGCATTCTGATCATACCAGCGTTTCTGGTCGGCCTGAACCTGGACCATGTTGTCATGCACCAGCTGCGCCATCGTCTGCAATCGGTCACAGAATCGCAGGACATACTCCAGGACTGGCACACCCTGGATGGCGGCGTCTCCTTCCCAGGACTCCTTTACTAGAGCTAGGGGCCCACGGACACGTCTCCCATACAAGAGCTCGAAGAGGGAGAACCTGGTCGAGGCTTGAGGCACCTCCCGGTAAGCAAACAACAAGTGCGGGAGATAAGGCTCCCAGTCGCTCCCATGGGACTCGACTAACATCCGAAGCATCTGCTTCAGTGTGCCATTGAACCGTTCACACAGGCCATTGGTCTGCGGGTGATATGGGCTGGACACCAAATGTTGCACCTCGGTTACCTTACACAGGCCTTGCATCAGGGCAGACATGAACTTGGTCTGTGAGCGTCTCTCTGGGAAACCCAACAGGGGAGAAGATGCCTACCAGAGCCTTGGCCACTACATCAGCCCGGGTAGAGGACAGTGCGACGGCTTCTGGGTATCGAGTAACATAATCTACTACCGTTAAGATGAAGCTTTTACCGGAGCGGCTGGGGATGGACAGGGGTCCAATAAGGTCCACAGCAACTCCCTGGAAAGGTTCGACTATGATGGGCATAGGCACCAGCGGAGCTTTGCCCCGCCTTGCCCATCCTTTGACACGCGTCACATGAACGGCAGTATCTAGCTACGTCCTTCCCCATATTAGGCCAGTAAAATAAGTGGCTAAGGCGAGATTTGGTCTTGGCAATCCCCAAGTGACCGGCCAATGGAATGTCATGAGCGATCCGCAACAACTCTCTCCGGTAAGGTTGGGGTACCACTAACTTTCTCTCATTTAGCTGACCTTCCTCCCCCTGGGTGGGTATCGTTTCCCAATATAGCCTCCCTTGATCCCAGTAGACTCGGGCCTTGTCAGACTCCGAGGGGGGTTGAGGGGCACGATCTTTCAATATGTCCAGACTAGGGTCAGCTTGGACAGCTTCTCTGAACTCTTGGCTGGAGTGAGACAAAAGAGAGGTGCATGTTACATAGCTGTCAGACCCTTCCGGCTCTAGGGTGGGGGAATTTCTCAAGGCGGTCTCAGTAATGCGTCCGAGCGACGGAGGGACCGGTGCAGAGGCTGCAAGGCTTTCCACCCCTTTGGCACTATGACTGCAGGTAACCACCGCAATACCAGCAGTCCGTCCTACATCTGGACCGTCACTGAGAGCCCAGAAAGACACCAAATCAACTGGTACAACATCCACAGTTTCATGGTAGACATTTGCAATATCATTAACAGCATCCCTATCAGCATTGGTGCTATCACACTGAGCTGGAGGGAGGACTGGCGGCCATAGGGACACAGATTGGGGGGGCGAGGCCCCCACAGATGTGGGCGGGTCTACAGTCCAGTCCTCACTCAGCTCCTTTACACCTACATTAATCCCAGAGACAGTAGAATTAATATTTTCACAGACTGTATGAGGAGACATTTCAGAGGGAGGGTTACCAGCCCCCTCTGCAGGTAGACCCACAGGTACAATATCAGACATATCAGCCTGGACAGACAGCTGATCACAGGGAGCTGGGGTGGCCCCCACCCCATATTGGCACATCATAGGCCCCAAATCTGTCCCCAACAGTACGTTGGCAGGCAACTCAGACATCAATCCCACATCCCGCATTCCTTTCCCTGCACCCCAGTCTAAATGGACACAAGCCATGGGTACAGTAAAACGTTCCAATCCAATACCCCGTAGGGTCAGAGTTCTCCCGGGAATAATACTGTCTGGGGGGACCAAATCCGGTTGTATCAGCGTAACATCTGCCCCATTGTCCCGGAATCCCATCACCACTTTGTCCCCCACAGTGACCTGTTGACGGTTAGCATTGGGCCGGGGCCCCTCCCTCGCAACCAGATACACAGATGGGTCGGCCGCTGTAGTTTGGGGAGCAGAGGGGTTCCTAGGGCGGTTGGGGCAGTCTCGTTGTAAATGTCCCGTTTGTTTACAGGTGTGGCACCGCCTGATCTCTCCCTGGGGCATAGGAAAGGTCGCCGGGGCGCACAGAGCTTGAGGGGCAGGGGACGTATAGGAACCACCCGGGACAGAGTTTTTCCTACCCCTCCTGGAAGCAGGGGGCTGTGGTGACCTCCAACTTGGTTCAGGATCCCCCGGGACAGATTGTGTCTTACCCCTCCTCCAGCCGTCGCTGGCAGGTTTCCACGGCAACTGGTTGGCAACATAACGATCCGCCATTGCTGCGGCTGTTTCAAGGTCCTTGGGCTCTCGGTCCAGGAGGTATTTTTGCACTTCCTCGGTACAAATGGTCAAGAACTGCTCTTGAAGCATGAGGTCTGCAAGGCTTTCTTGCGAGGTGACGGACTTGCCCTCCGTCCACTCCCGGAACCACACGCGCAGCTGGGCCGCTGTATCCTCATGGCTCTCTGAAGGCTTTTTCTGCAGGCCCCGGAACTTTCGACGGTATAGCTCCGGCGTGAGTTGGTACCTCCGGATCAGCGCTGCTTTAACGGACTCATAGTCTTGGTCAACTGGTAAATTTGCGTAAGTGTCCAGGGCTTTCTCCCTCAACTGGGGAGCCAGGTAACGGACCCAATCTGTCTGTGGTAGCTGATACTGCTTACACACTTTCTCAAAGGCCCGCAAGAACGAGTCCAAGTCCCCGTTGTTTTCTAGGATTGGAAAGTCCTCGGATCGGAGCCTTGGTACTTGGGCTTCTGGAGTTTGTGCAGGGGCAGACGGTGCCTGCTGGGAGAGCTCCATCCTTTTGAGCTCAAGCTGATACTGCCGCTCAGCCTGCCGTTCTGCTGCCTCACGATCTGCCTGCCGTTCTGCTGGCTCACGATCTGCCTGCCGTTCTGCTGCCTGCCGTTCTTGTTCTGCAGCTTCCTGAAAACGGAACATCACCTGCAGGTATGTGTTAAGGTCACTGTTGCCTACTTGCTGCAGGGCCATTTGCCAGTATGAAGCCATTCCCCCCACAAGGCTGGGGCTACTGGTCCCTCCTGGTGAAGTAATCCTTGGGAACGGGCTGCTTGCTGCACTTCCTGGCCTAGCCCCAAAATCAGGACTCTGCTCGACCCCCTGCATGGCTGTGGCTGCCTCCATTTCAGCCATACGCTCAGGATCTCCAAAAGCCTGGTTCTGCAGTTCGGGAGCTCTGCTTCTGAGCCCACTAGCCATCCACTGGTACTTGCCAAATAAAAGATAGGATAGAATACAAAGAGTAAGGGAGGGGAACAGCACTGTATCAAACTTTCACTGTATCTTAATGCTTGCTTTAATACCGAGCTTGTCTCATAGGATTACCACAATCCCCAGCGTCTGAGTGATAAAGGTCACCAACACACGCTGTTTATCCTAACAATCCCACTATGCTGCCACCAATGTGAAAGATCCTCAGTGTGCCAACACCGCTTTGGCCCACACCTGAGACTTCTTTAATAAAAACCACACTCACCGCCAGTGAGTGTTGGGTTCACAAGATAATACAAGACAAGCTTTCTAAATTTTGTATATTTATTAACCCCTAGATGGGTCGGTATTAACATCTAACACATGCATTTCAGAACAGATATGCAGATATATACAAGCATTAACAGTTACTAGTTACAATATACAGCACATAAAATAAAAAGGGAATAAAAGTGAAATAATTACTTTACCACACATATCCTTGATGTGGCTCTATAATCCAACACTCACACATGCCCTGGCATGTGGGGATAACCAGTGGAGGCTCCTAGCAGCAGCATCAACACAGCATTCCAGCCAGCAACTCCAGCATCTCAGCAACTCATCACAGTAGCATCTCCCCCACTGATCCCTACCTCATCTTATATACCCTTTATGCCACCACCCAGAATGAGGTCACCGGCGACAGCAAGTCTGATTGACTAACTCACTCAAGTCCAGATTCTTTGTAAGAAGATGGGATTAAGTGGAATGACACAATGCCGTCTATATGTTATCAACCATGTCTGATCCAATAGCCTAGGCCAAATAATACATGTGTATTTGATCACCAAGGGGCTATGTAGGAATTCAATGGAGCCATTCTGGGAAGAGTACAAAGCCCTATTGTTACATTGTTGCCACTACTGACAACATACACCTGGGATTAGAGCTACGCACAGCTAGATTAAATGGAATTAAGAGAGTGAGACACGCTAGAGATCAAAATACATCTTTGAGTTATAGCCATATTTAAGTGGAATCATCACAGGGAGGAAGGACAGAGACAAGTGAGCCCTAATCTCACCCCAGCCACTGTCCCTTCCTATTGCCTCAGTTACCCTAAACAGTAAAAGGACAACTAGAAGACAAGCCCTATACTGGGTAAGTGACACACAGAACAGGACAAGACAAAACAAACGACAAAAGAGAGGTCAGGAAGCCAAGGGGTCGGTAACAAACGAGCAATGCAGTACAAAGTCAAAATCCAAGAGAATAGTCAAAAGGCAAGCCAAAGGGTCAGAGAATCAAGTAACAAAGTAGTAAGGGATATAACAAGGAGAGCAGGTAAAGACAATGCAATAACCGGCGACTTGCTGAGAAAGTGACATCCTGTATATAGAAAGTCTGGGCCCAGCCCCAGACCTGATAGGTAGACAGGATGTCAATCACACAGGCCAGGAAGAGATTAACTCTATGCAGTCCAGAGAGAAATGCTCAGAACACGGGTGTGGCCGGAAATCCATTACATAGTCTAGGACCATGTTCAGACAGAGCAACAAGAAACCTACGCAAGGAATCAAAACGAACACGCCTCCTTCGCCACAGCGTGCGAGCGGAGGGTGGCGCCGAGACCCGAACAGGCAGAGATGTTACAGTATATCACTAGAAAGCTAATGGTGCGCTGAATTCGGCGCACTGTCAACTTTGCCGGTATGCACCCAGGTGTCGGAGATATCTGTGCCGTTAGTTTTGGCACGGACATGGCTGGGCAGTGAGGAACGCCACCCCTGACAGTACAAGGTTATGGAAAAGTGTACCATCAGTGGGGGTGTTTCTCACCACCCAGCGATGACACAGCTGTAAGACCCACCCATCTGACAGTGGAGGGATGTCCTTCCTGAAACTAACGGCACCGATATCCCGGCACCCAGGTGCACACTGGCAAAGCTGAGAGCGCGTTGAATTCAGGGTAGCGTTAGCTTTCTAGTGGTATATAATACCGCCGACGTCAGAGGACATGCAAGGCCTTCTTTAACAGGTTAAGGACCGGGCCTAAAAGTGTATATATGGACCAGGCCTCATTTTTCAAAACTGACATGTGTCATTTTATATGGCAATAACTTTGAGATACTATAACTTACACAAGTGATTTTGAGACTATTTTTTCATGACACATTGTACTTCATGTTAGTGGTAAACATTGATCAATAATTTTGTATTTATTTATAAAAAAATTAGGAAATTTGAGGGAAATTTGGAAAAAAATTGCAATTTTCAAAATGTGAAATGCTCTGCTTTTCAGACAGATAGTGGAAGAGTGAAGAAATCAGGCGATACCTTTTAGAGGCTAACTGAGTATATTTATAAGTAAGCTTGCAGGAGTACTAGCTCCCTTCATCAGACATGGTGTGATACAAGAACTGAAAATTCACAGATTTTTATACACATGGTTTTCAAACCATTTTAGATTCTTTTAAAAAAATGCAATCTAACTAGAGAAGTTATTTACAACAGGTCAAAAAAACAGTCTGGAAACTTGTGGTGCGTGATGGAGGGATCAGTAATTCTTGCTGTTATCTGTTTGCTATCAGGAGGTGATTTGTGTCCCTCACAGGTCATACATAGTGTGATTTGAAGCTGGCATGAATATTGAGTTCAGTTCATGGTTCATACATAGTGTGACATGAAGCTGGCATGAATATTAAGTTCAAATTGCAGAGTTTGAAATTTTTGCATAAATTTATACTCCCATTCTTTTCTTTTCTCCTGCGTCTTAAAATGTCCCATTAAAACCACAACCCGCAAATCTTCAATAGAGTGGTTTTCTCCTGAGAAATGTGCGGCCACTGGGAGATCTCTTCTGCTGTTATTAATATTGGATCTGTGTGAGTTCATTCGTTGACTGAGTCTCTGCCCTGTCCCAATAGTCATAATGAACACCTCAGACTATATCCAGGAAGCAAACAGGCAACTGTCAAATCCCATCCATTACTCCAAACTTGGAAGTGATCCCACAGAGGCCTATATGAAAGAACTAAAGAGTATGATCAAGAAGTTTCCAGTCCAGATCCAGAATCAGGTAAAAGGACTTATCCCACAAGATCCCAGACCGGGCTGCTTCTATATGCTCCCAAAGATACACAAAGATGGCAACCCTGGGAGACCTATCATTTCTGGCATTGGGACACTGACAGAAAACATCTCAGGTTGGGTGGAAAATCTCCTAAAACCCCTTGCGGGATCTCCAAGCTATATCCAGGACACCAATGACCTTCTTAACAAACTGAATGCCCTGGGCCCTCTACCTGAGGGTACCATTTTGGCCACCATGGATGTGGAATCCCTGTATACCAACATTCCCCACAAGGATGGAGTTGCAGCATGTCGGGTACACCTGGCAAAACAAAACCTCCCAACAGAACCAGTAACGCAGCTCATACAATTCATCCTTAGCCACAACTATTTTACCTTTGGAGAGGATCTATATCTACAGCGAATGGGAACTTCAATGGGGACCAGATGTGCACCCCAATATGCAAATCTCTTTATGGCAGAAATGGAAGGAACATATTTATCAACATGCGCCACCAAACCTATGATTTACCTTTGTTATATCGATGATATCCTTGTCATCTGGACTGCAGGTGAGGAGGCCCTACTTCAATTCCATAATGACTTCAATGACTTTCACCCGACCATCAACCTTAAACTTAGCTATTCAGGGAGTGAAATTCACTTTCTGGATACCACAATATACATTAAAGACCACCGGCTACTCACATCAATATACCACAAACCCACAGACAGAACGGCCTACCTGAGAAACGACAGCTTCCACCCCAAGCACACAAGACAATCTATAATCTACAGCCAGGCTATACGATACAATCGTATTTGCTCCGACAAAACAGACCTGGACAAGCACCTCCTGGATCTGAGGATGAAATTTCTCAGATTGGGATACAAACCAAAAGTAACAGACAACCAATTGAACAAAGCGGCAGCCATTAACAGAGACAGTCTGCTCACATATAGAGAGAGCCAGAAAAATGCCCGAGTGCCCCTAGTAGTCACCTACAACCCACAGCTGGAGATCCTACGAAGGATTGCCAAGGAGCTCCAACCTGTGCTACATAGGGACAACAGGCTCAAGGACATATTTCCAATCCCCCCTCTCCTTTCCTTTCGACAACCACCAAACCTGAGGCGTATTATCGTCCGGAGTGCCCTGAAGGCCCCAACTGAAAATGGCACCTCACCTTGCCTACATAAAAGGTGCATGACCTGCAAGCACATCCACACCACTGACAGTGTACCTATCCCACAGTCACAACAGGTGCACAGAATTACGGGGACATTTTCCTGCAGGTTTTCCAATGTGGTGTACCTCATAATGTGTGTGCAATGTCCCACCACAGGCCTCTATGTGGGGGAAACAGGGCAGAGACTCAGTCAACGAATGAACTCACACAGATCCAATATTAATAACAGCAGAACAGATCTCCCAGTGGCCGCACATTTCTCAGGAGAAAACCACTCTATTGAAGATTTGCGGGTTGTGGTTTTAATGGGACATTTTAAGACGCAGGAGAAAAGAAAAGAATGGGAGTATAAATTTATGCAAAAATTTCAAACTCTGCAATTTGGACTTAATATTCATGCCAGCTTCATGTCACACTATGTATGAACCATGAACTGAACTCAATATTCATGCCAGCTTCAAATCACACTATGTATGACCTGTGAGGGACACAAATCACCTCCTGATAGCAAACAGATAACAGCAAGAATTACTGATCCCTCCGTCACGCACCACAAGTTTCCAGACTGTTTTTTTGACCTGTTGTAAATAACTTCTCTACTTAGATTGCATTTTTTTAAAAGAATCTAAAATGGTTTGAAAACCATGTGTATAAAAATCTGTGAATTTTCAGTTCTTGTATCACACCATGTCTGATGAAGGGAGCTAGTACTCCTGAAAGCTTACTTATAAATATACTCAGTTAGCCGCTAAAAGGTATCGCCTGATTTCTTCACTCTTCCACTACTTTCAATGGCTAACACGGTACATTATACTACTATCAACTTGAAAGATACCACAATGTACCGCAAAGGAATGGAACTGAAAAACCGGCTTAAGAAACTTGCACAACTCAACAGCGACATCTTTTTCTTAACAAAATGCAAAAAGGAGAGACTCATCCCAAAAGGCTTCAATTTACGTAACCCAACCCGGAACAACAGCCGATATGCAGAACAACTATGTATTCAGGACATCTGAAAGGCTGCGGAACAATATGATAAAAATTTCCTATAACAACAAAAAAAGAACACAGGAGGAGATACAGGCCCTGAAATCATCATTGGCTAATGACACAGAGGAAATGAAGGCCAAACTCCACACATACTACTGGAAACTTCAGGATATGCTTATTAACAACAAAAAGAAAAAGCTCCACAGACTGAGACAAAAAGGTCTCATTACTACAACCGCAAGTACTAGCCCAGCTCAGCAAAGCTGTGTTGTGAATCTTTCCTCTTATGAGCCAAACAAACACGAAATGTCAGTTCTCTCCAAAGGTCTCTCCTTCTGCCCCTCGGCACACACTGACCATATCCAACTCTGCAATGATATGGAGGAGTTTTTCAGAAAAATGAGATTAAGGGAATATTTTTATGACAAAGACCTTCCATACAGCAGCGACTCTGAGATGGAACAGCCCATAAGGAATCCAGTCCAGATCCAGAATCAGGTAAAAGGACTTATCCCACAAGATCCCAGACCGGGCTGCTTCTATATGCTCCCAAAGATACACAAAGATGGCAACCCTGGGAGACCTATCATTTCTGGCATTGGGACACTGACAGAAAACATCTCAGGTTGGGTGGAAAATCTCCTAAAACCCCTTGTCAGGGATACTCCAAGCTATATCCAGGACACCAATGACCTTCTTAACAAACTGAATGCCCTGGGCCCTCTACCTGAGGGTACCATTTTGGCCACCATGGATGTGGAATCCCTGTATACCAACATTCCCCACAAGGATGGAGTTGCAGCATGTCGGGTACACCTGGCAAAACAAAACCTCCCAACAGAACCAGTAACGCAGCTCATACAATTCATCCTTAGCCACAACTATTTTACCTTTGGAGAGGATCTATATCTACAGCGAATGGGAACTTCAATGGGGACCAGATGTGCACCCCAATATGCAAATCTCTTTATGGCAGAAATGGAAGGAACATATTTATCAACATGCGCCACCAAACCTATGATTTACCTTTGTTATATCGATGATATCCTTGTCATCTGGACTGCAGGTGAGGAGGCCCTACTTCAATTCCATAATGACTTCAATGACTTTCACCCGACCATCAACCTTAAACTTAGCTATTCAGGGAGTGAAATTCACTTTCTGGATACCACAATATACATTAAAGACCACCGGCTACTCACATCAATATACCACAAACCCACAGACAGAACGGCCTACCTGAGAAACGACAGCTTCCACCCCAAGCACACAAGACAATCTATAATCTACAGCCAGGCTATACGATACAATCGTATTTGCTCCGACAAAACAGACCTGGACAAGCACCTCCTGGATCTGAGGATGAAATTTCTCAGATTGGGATACAAACCAAAAGTAACAGACAACCAATTGAACAAAGCGGCAGCCATTAACAGAGACAGTCTGCTCACATATAGAGAGAGCCAGAAAAATGCCCGAGTGCCCCTAGTAGTCACCTACAACCCACAGCTGGAGATCCTACGAAGGATTGCCAAGGAGCTCCAACCTGTGCTACATAGGGACAACAGGCTCAAGGACATATTTCCAATCCCCCCTCTCCTTTCCTTTCGACAACCACCAAACCTGAGGCGTATTATCGTCCGGAGTGCCCTGAAGGCCCCAACTGAAAATGGCACCTCACCTTGCCTACATAAAAGGTGCATGACCTGCAAGCACATCCACACCACTGACAGTGTACCTATCCCACAGTCACAACAGGTGCACAGAATTACGGGGACATTTTCCTGCAGGTTTTCCAATGTGGTGTACCTCATAATGTGTGTGCAATGTCCCACCACAGGCCTCTATGTGGGGGAAACAGGGCAGAGACTCAGTCAACGAATGAACTCACACAGATCCAATATTAATAGCAGCAGAACAGATCTCCCAGTGGCCGCACATTTCTCAGGAGAAAACCACTCTATTGAAGATTTGCGGGTTGTGGTTTTAATGGGACATTTTAAGACGCAGGAGAAAAGAAAAGAATGGGAGTATAAATTTATGCAAAAATTTCAAACTCTGCAATTTGGACTTAATATTCATGCCAGCTTCATGTCACACTATGTATGAACCATGAACTGAACTCAATATTCATGCCAGCTTCAAATCACACTATGTATGACCTGTGAGGGACACAAATCACCTCCTGATAGCAAACAGATAACAGCAAGAATTACTGATCCCTCCGTCACGCACCACAAGTTTCCAGACTGTTTTTTTGACCTGTTGTAAATAACTTCTCTACTTAGATTGCATTTTTTTTAAAAGAATCTAAAATGCTTTGAAAACCATGTGTATAAAAATCTGTGAATTTTCAGTTCTTGTATCACACCATGTCTGATGAAGGGAGCTAGTACTCCTGAAAGCTTACTTATAAATATACTCAGTTAGCCGCTAAAAGGTATCGCCTGATTTCTTCACTCTTTCACTACTTTCAATGGCTAACACGGTACAACATTATACTACTTTCAGACAGATAGTCATACCACCAAAATACATGAATAAATATTATCTACCATATCTCTGCTTTATATCAGCATCATCTTTTAATCATCCTTTAATTTATTTTGGATGTTAGAAGGCTTACAAGTGTAACAGCGATTTTCCACATTTACAAGAAAATTTCCCAAACTCATTTTTTAGGGACCATTTCAGTTCTGAAGGGGATTATAAAGACCTATATATTAGAAACCCCCATAAACCACCGCATTTTCAAAACTGCACCCCTCAAATAATTCAAAACAGCATATGGGAAGTTTGTTAACCCTTTAAGCATTTCACAAGAATTAAAACAATATGGAGGTGAAATTTAGACATTTCATTTTTATCCAATAATACATTCATTTATCCCTAAAATTAACACATTCACAAAGGGTTGAAGGAGAAAATACATCTCACAGTTTGTTGTGCAATTTCTCCCGAGCACAGATAAATATCTGCCCCCTGCTGTGTACCCAAACTGCAGTTTACGCCCTGTGAGTATGTGAACCAGAGGGCGCTATTGAGCGACCCAGGCCCAGGCCAGAAAAGGCTCTCAGCCACGCCTTTGGGTGGGGCGCGTAACTCCAGAAGGCTGGAGTATCCTGCAGGAAGCAGGAAATGGTGGACCAGCCAAGGACAGAGAGAGATGGTCTGTCCCAGAAGGGCTGGGGTCCACAGGGGACTGTTGCTGGAGCTGAGCAGTAGTCAGGCTAGTTAGGGGTTCAAGGAGTCAGTTAGTGCCCTAACTGTGGCCTAGATTTTTGTTGTTTTGTTATGTTGCACGTGAGCTGAATAAAGCCCGTTTATTTTTTACACTTGGACCATCTGAACGCTATCTATCCGGCGCCCAGTACCACGAACCACCGCTGTCCGGACCAGGAGTCTGCCGCCGTTTTGAGACTAATTCCCCCCAAGTTGTCGCAGCCCACATGTATGACACTGGTCTACCCAGGATAACGTACTTAATGTCACATGTGGGTATAAACTGCTGCTTGGACACAGCCGGGCACAGAAGGGACGGAGCGCTATTTTGGTTTTTGAAGCACAGTTTGGTTTTTGGACTCCATGACACTTTTGCAGAGCCCCTGAATTGCCAGTAAAGTGGAATCCGCAGACTTGTGACCCCATTTTGGGAACTACACCCCTGAAGGGATTTATCAAGTGCGGTAGTGAGCATTCTTCACCCTTAAGTGTTGCATTCATTTAATTAAAATAAATGAATGCGCAGCTGATAATGAAAAGGGAAAATTGCAATTTTCCCAGAGATACGCCATTTCAGTGCCCAATATTTTGTGCCCAGCTTATGTCAGCAGGCACAAACACTCTAAAAACTGTTAAGTGGGTACCCCGGGCACAACATCTTTTGGAGTGTTCATATCTGATACAAGCTGGGCACAACGTATTATGCATTGAAATACATATTCCTGGAAATATTGCCATTTTCACCTTTCACCATCAGCTGCATATTCATTTCTGGAAAATAAATTATAGCAACACATGGAGGTTAAAAATGCTCACTGTACCCCCGGATAAATTCCTTCAGGGGTGCAGTTTCCAAAATAGGGTCACATGTCAGGGGATTCCACTTTACTGGCATTTCAGGAGCTCTGCAAAAGTGTCATGACGTCCAAAAGCTAAACTGTCTAAATCTGTGCGCCAAAAACCAAATAGCGCTCCTTCCCTTCTGTGCCCGGCTGTGCCTAAACAGCAGTTTATATCCACATATGACATTAAGTATGTTATCCCGGGTACACCAGTGTCATACATGTGGGTATAAACTGCAGTTTGCGCACACAGCAGGTCACAAAAGGGAAGGAGCGCTATGTAGCTTTTGGAGTGCAGATTCAGATGTTTGGTATCTGGACGCCATGTCATGTTTGCAGAGCCTCTAATGTACCAGAAAAGTGGAATCTCCTAGGGAGTGACCCCATTTTGAAAACTGCACCCCTCAAAGATTTATCAGGGGGGTGTAATAAGCATTAGTATCCCAGATGTGAATGCACAGCGCATGGTGAAGGGTGAATATGTAAGCTGTGCGGAGTACACGGGGAACACAAAATTCCCTACTATATCCCCAGTAGCTCCTATGATTGGGGAGGTCACTCTGGGGGTCACTTCTGGTTTATTATCTCTCGTAAGCTTTAAATCTGGATTGTACCCTGATATAGGCTTGCACCGCTTATACATTCCCTTCCTGCTGCAGCCAGTTGTGTTCTAATGATTTGGTGATTTTTGGGGTTTTTGTCTTCACATTGTACAAGCTATATTTTCTTTATTTTTCTGATGATGTAGCCATATGAGGGCTGATTTTTTTGCGGTATGATATGCATTTTTTAATGACACCATTTTTTTGGGTGTCTATAACTTATTGAATAAATTATATTAACTCTTTCTGGGTGGATAAAAAAAAAAATCAATTCTGGAATTGGTTCTGGAATTGGTTTTTACCTTTAAATATTTTTGCTGTGTGGCGTACAGCATAAGTAACATGTTACCTTTATTCTGCGGGTTGGTATGATTACGGCAATACCTCATTTATATTGTTTTTTTATGCGTTACTAATTCTGCAGAACAAAAACCCATTTGTGGACATAAATCAATTGTTTTTGCATTGCCATCTTCTGAGATGCGTAACATTTTTATTTTTCAGTTGACAGACTTGGTTTAGGGCTTATTTTTTGTGGGAGGACATGCGCTTTTTATTGATATTGTTTTGAGGTACATATGAGTTTTTGATCACTTTTTATAGTATTTTTTTGTAAGCGAGATAATCAAAAATCATTACTTGCAGCGTTTTTTTTTTTCCGTTTTTTTTTTTTTCGATGTTCACCGTGTATGTTAAATATTGTTTCAGCTTTATTGTACAGGTTGTTACGGACGCGGCGATACCTAATATGTATTGTTTTTATTAATTTTTAGGTTTTTTTTTATATAATTTATTTTATATAGGAAAAGGGATTTTTGGGGGGCTTTATAACTTTATAAATTTTTTTTTTTACACACTTTATTATTTTTTTTATTTATTTTTATTTTTACATTTTTTACTTGTCCTATAAGGACACCTGAGCCAGCGATGCTCTGATCCTGACTCAGTATTATAGACTGCAATACACGAGCATACACGTGTATTGCAGTCTATACATGAAGTCAGCCGATGTAGACGCATCAGCTGACTTATGACATCCCGGCAGGATCTACCAGGTAGTGGGGGCTTCAAGCAGCCTGGGGTCACTGGGCAGACCCCGGGCTACAGAAAATAGATATCGGCATGTTTGACCGCAGCATCCAAGAGGTTAAAACCTCCGATCGGAACTAAATTCCGACCGGGGGTTATGGAGCAGCTAACACCCGCTCCCGATCCCGCTCATAGTGTCTCTGAAGTGCCGGCTGTAAATTTACTATTGGCCGAACTTCAGAAACCAGGACCGCTGGCCGTAAATTTACTGCCGGTGGTCGTCAACCGGTTAAATCTACACCAGTCAAGTACAGGTGTAGATTTCAGCTATAACTCATGCCAGTATTCTGACATTTTTAACCCTGGTCTTCATAACCCCAGAGTCATAACCTCCGGGCTACGTGCCTTCTCAGGCAAGTGGCAAAAGAGCTGCATAAGTAAAAAAGTTGCACAACACTTATCTGCACAAAAAAAATTGCATCTTTTTATGCCTTGTATGCCAGAACACTGGTGTACAATACCTAATAAATATGCCCAAGTGAGTGAGCAACTGTCTGTGCATCATGTGTCAAATGTGTGACCGGCCTGTAAGTGGCATGTGTCTTATGTGCGAGTGCTGTGTGTCATGTTTCTAATGAGTCAAAGGTTTGTATGCATCGTGCGTGTGTGTGTCTATATATACAGTATATATATATATATATATATATATATATATATATAAACGCAATTATATATTTGAGCATCATTATTATTTTTGAAGGGAGGGGCCCTTTGCTCTCAGTGTCCACCCCTGATGTTATATACAGTTCAGGGATAAGCATGTGGGGAGGCATTACTACAGTAAGAGTATTACTTATGGGGGCTATTACTTGTGGAGGGACACTATTATGGCACTATTACAGTATTAGTGCTCTCCACAGGTAATAGTCTGCCCGTATAAGTAATAGTGTTACATATGGAGAGGCGTTATTACTGTTGTGGGAGAGCACCATTAATATAATAGTGTCCTAAAAGTGCCCCTCCCTCCCACTTACGTAATATTATCACTTATATCGGGGGAAGCTATTACCCATGGAGAGGTGTATTATGGCACTATGACAGTAATAGAGCCCCTCTACAGGTAATGCCCCCCCACATAAGTAATAGTATAAGTAATAGTATTATTTATGGGGGGACTATTACCATTGGAGGCAGTATTACATTTGGGAAGGTTCACTGAGAAGCAGAGAGGGCAGGGAAACTTTAGATTCACTGGGGCAAATTTATTAACAATGTCATATCATACACTAGTCTTGATACAAGGCCAGACTGATGCAGGGAAAGACAGATTTATAAAGTGGCTTAGGCCCCAGTGGTAAAACTGGCGTAGATTTCCATTCTAACTCACGCCAGAAAACTGTCGTGAGTTATAATAAACATGCTGGGACGAGGCGTCCACAACCCAACCTGCTCTGCCCACATTCACACAATGTGGCTGGTGAGGTGCGAATTGGGGCTTGTGGTGCACATTTAGGCGCAAGAATGGACCATGCATCAAAGTGCACCTCAATTTCATCCTTCTAAGCCAGAAAACTGGTGTAGCGGGAATAACAAATTCCTCCCACTTTACTGTAGGTAGGTTAAAACTTGGCACAGTGAGGAGAATTCATCAATCCCTGTATGCCAGCTTTCTGCTATGGCGGTGCACATTTGGTGCCAAATGTGTGCCTCAAGCCCCAATTCGTGCCTTGCTCACTGCATTGTATGAATCTGAGCAGGGCTCAACAGATTCATTATAACTCATGCCAGTGTTATGACGCGGGGACAGCTGACTGATTTATGAAGGGGCCACAGCCTCTTCATAAATCTCCTGGTCCCTGTTCCAGTTGGGACATTGATTAAGACTGGCATATGATACATCAGTCTTAATAAATCTGTCCCGCTGTGTCATTTACTGGGAATAGCTATTCAAAAGTGAGCAATGTATGGCATTACAGTACTACTGTATGGATACTGTATAGCTGTTTGTGGGTTAAACAGTACCCATACACAGGGGTGTAAGTAGGAAAGACTGGGCTTTATAGCAAGCTTTTGTCTCAGCACCCCACCTGCCCACCCCGGCATGAGGCCCTGTTTAGTGACCCTCACATTGTATAACCCCTGTTACAGGCCCGCACACATGGTTTATTTCCCTATTATTGGCCCCCATACATTATATCACATCCTTTATTGGCCCAATACAGTATACTGTCCAAGGCAGTATACTGTCCAAGGTAAAAAGTGATAGTAAAAACTGATGTTAAAGACTGATAACAACTGATGGTTTTGGAGTAGAAATTTGTGAAAAAGCCTGATGACAACTGATGCATTTTCGCATCAGTTTTGGCATCAGTTGTAAAGACTAAATGGACAAAAAACTGATACTGATGCAACTGACATATGTGAACCTACCCTTACTCTTTTTTCTTCCAACCAGTTCCACATTATAATATATCCAAAGGAACTTGTTCTCTGTGGTACATCCACTTTTAATACTCATGTATCCCATCACACATCATATATACAGCTTTCTCTGAATAATGGCATAGCATCACCATAAGTATATCTACGAGAAGTTGCATTAAGCTTTATGTAGGATAAATTCACATACCATACCGTATGTACCTATAGATTTCTTCTTATTACACATAGCCAACCTTATATTCTCCTTTCTCCCAACCAATTACACATTATAATATAGCCCAAGAAACTTGTCCTGGATGGTACATTCATTTTTGACACACATGGATCTTATTGTACATCATTTATACAGCTTTTTCAATAATGTTTTTTTTTTGGGGGGGGGGGGTAGTCAAAAACGAAAATCGAAAAATTCCTCTGGTGGGAAAGAGTTAATTGTGCCAGAGTAAGAGACACAGATTGAGTCTGTGTTCATTCCCCTTGACATTAATGTATACAATATGATGGACTCTGTCTTCTGTCATATTTGGTTACTTTTGTAATGGAAGAAAAAGATGTGCATGTAGGACTTTTTCTTCCATCAGGAAAGGAAAAAACATAACAAACCCTAGTATCCAGTGGAGTAACGATCGCAGGGAGTGCGACCTCGACCAGGCCCGGAGGGGTACGGGGCCCACATCCAGCTGGAAATGGATGGGGCCCCGGACCACCATGATAGTGGTCGGGGAAAGCCTTGTTCCCCGACCTCTATACATAATGTTAATGGAAAGGGGCCTGACAGGCCATTAAATGCCAGCCCAGGGGAGGTGTATAAAAAATAAAAAAAATACTTATATTCACCTGTCCTGGGCTGAGCATCCACTCTGGGGCTCTTCCTGTGGTAGATGCTGAATCCTAGTGGGCTAATGGACCTTTGTTGACGTCATGACCATGTGATCAGACTCTTTTGTGGGCGGAGTGCATTGCAAAATAGCTGCCCTTGAAAGATGGCTGCTTATGACAAGATGTTTATGATAGACAGGCCATAAATAACCTTATTTTTTGAACCCAGTATAAAGTAATGTCTACCCACTCTATTTTCAGTTGACATGTTATGAGATTTTGTATGTCTATACTAATTACACCATAGGATGCTGTTTGAAGGGATATTTACATACCCATACAACCTAGACAAAAGACACTGTTTAAGGTTAGATTTACATGCACATACTAATTAAACCACAGGATGCTGTTTAAGGTGATATATATGTGTGCATACTAATTAGATCAACAATGCTGTCTGAAGTGATATTTGCATACCTATACAGATTAGATCAGCAACGCTGTCTGAAGGGATATTTACATACCCATACAACTTAGACAAAAGACTCTGTTTAAGGATATATCCATACCAACCAGATCAACAGGTTATATTTGTATGTATATAGTAATTGGATCAAAACAACTCTGTTTAAAGCGTATATGTCACAAGATATATTCAAATGGAAATTGGCCCCTTCCATGTGAATATGAGCTTGGAGAAGAATAGAGGCCTTACAGAGGTGTATCACTTCCGTAACCACCCATTGTATGACATACACAAAGGGTATATGATGAGGAAAGATCCCTCAGCATTAGGGTTGCAATCTTAACAGCAGTGATTGGGGACGCCTGGTGCTGCTTGATGAAGACCTGTCACCTGGCTAAGAGATACTTCCTGTAGATACCCTATCGGAATTCATCCATGAAGTTTGACAGTGTTGTAAGTATTTGATTTGATCACCTTGCTATACCGGTTGTATTGTAAGTGTTGCATATATCATAGTTTGATTGACTTTTGATATTGGAATATACCTCGCTTTATTGATAGTGTTGAATATACCTTGCTTTAATTGCTAGTGTTGAATATACCTCGCTTTAATTGCTAGTGTTGAATATACCTCGCTTTAATTGATAGTGTTGAATATACCTCGCTTTAATTGCTAGTGTTGAATATACCTTGCTTTAGTACAAGTTTTGATTAAGTCACAGTTTGACTAAGTTTGATTATACCTTTTAATATCTGTTTATACTTTTCCTTGTTGTAAGACCTTTTTGCTATACTTTTCCTTGTTGTAAGACCTTTTTGACCTTTTGTTATACTTTTCCTTGTTGTAAGACCTTTTTCTATCTTCTTATACTCTTCTTAATAAAATGTTAAGCTATTTGGGGATAGTCTAGTGTTTTTACTCTATAACTTTATTCTATTACACGGAATCCAAAAGAATCTGTTTCATTTGGCAATACACGGAGCTATTCTGGATTGTACGGGACAGTGTGGTGTTACACAGGAAACTACTGGGGGTGGAGACTGATGGAAGGAGGAGAGAAGAGAATATGTGTGAGCAAGAGGGGGACATGGGGTTGCAGGCTGCATGTGAGCAAGAGGGGGGAATGGGGTTGCAGGCTGCGTGCGAGCAAGAGGGGGGAATGGGGGTGCTGGCTGCGTGCGAGCAAGAGGGGGGAATGGGGGTGCAGGCTGCGTGCGAGCAAGAGGGGGGAATGGGGGTGCAGGCTGCATGCGAGCAAGATGGGGTATGTGGGGGTGCAGGCTGTGTGTGAGCAAGAGGAGGGGAATGGAGGTGCAGGCTGTGTATGAGCAAGAGGATGACGTGGGGTGTAGGCTGTGTATGAGCAAGAGGGGGGGAATGGGGGGTTCAGGCTCTGGGGGGGTGGGCACTGTGAGCACATAATACTGTGTGAGGCCACTGTGAGCATATAATACTATTTGGGGGCCACTGGTGAGCACATAATACTGTGTGGGGGCCACTGGTGAGCACATACACACGTGGCCAAAATTGTTTGTACCCCTCGTTTAATGAAAGAAAAACCCACAATGGTCACAGAAATAACTTGAATCTGACAAAAGTAATAATATATAAAAATTCTATGAAAATGAACAAATTAAATTCAGACATTACTTTTCAACCATGCTTCAACAAAATTTAAAAAAAAAAGAAAACTCATGAAACAGGCCTGGACAGAAATTATGTTACCCTTAACTTAATATTTTGTTGCACAACCTTTTGAGGCAATCACTGCAATCAAACAATTCCTGTAACCGTCAATGAGACTTCTGCACCTCTCAACAGGTATTTTGGCCCACTCCTCATGAGCAAACTGCTCCAGTTGTCTCAGGTTTGAAGGGTGCCTTTTTTCAGACGGCATGTGTCAGCTCCTTCCAAAGATGCTCAATAGGATTTAGGTCAGGGCTCATAGAAGGCCATTCAGAATAGTCCAATGTTTTCCTCTTAGCCATTCTTGGGTGTTTTTAGCTGTGTGTTTTGGGTCATTATCCTGTTGCAAGACCCATGACCTGCAACTGAGACCAAGCTTTCTGACATTGGGCAGCACATTTCTCTCTAGAATCCCTTGATAGTCTTGAGACTTCATTGTACCCTGCACAGATTCAAGACATTCTGTGCCAGATGCAGCAAAGCAGCCCCAGAACATAACAGAGCCTCCTCCATGTTTCACAGTAGGGACAGTGTTCTTTTCAAGATATGCTTCATTTTTCCATCTGTGAACATAGAGCTGATGTGCCTTGCCAAAAATTTAGATTTTTGTCTCATCTGTCCATAGGACATTCTCCTAGAAGCTTTGTGGCTTGTCAACATGTAGTTTGGCAAATTACTTTTGTCAGATTCAAGTTATTTATTTATTTATTTTTAAATAATATTTTTTTATTTTATTATTAATTCTCGCATAACAAAATACAAATACATGAAGGAAATTTAAAGCAATGAACCGGTTCATAGCAAAAGTACTTCTGACATAGTACACTAGTAATGGTGAAAACTAAATGGATTCAATAAACTCAAATTGTAGTATAATCAATTCTGAGTAATACTGAGCTATATAAGGTGCAGCATAGGCATTTAATATATAAGAGGAGAACAATAAGAAAAAAGAGAGGAGAGAAAGAGAGATAGAAAGAAAGACAAGTAAAAGAAGGAGGAGAAATAGGAAGTGAGGGAGGAAGAATGTAGGAGCGAGGGGTACCCAAAGGACATCAAATAGAGCAATGGGGTAATATAGGATAGAATGTATGGACAAATGGGAAGGGGCACGGTGTTTGTCCCTAGGGAAGCGGAGATGGGGGGAGGGTGGATGGGAGGAGGAGGTAGGAGAAGGAAGGAAGGACGGAGGAAGGAAGGGGGAGGAGGGGGGGGACGACTCAGTCTCAGCTCTCTCCACTTTGCCCAAGTCTTAAGGAAGCGGGCATGTGTCCTGGATTTCCAGCTTGACAATTCTTCGAAACTTGAGATCTGATGAACTTTTTCCACCCATTCCATTTTAGACGGGGGTTCAGTGCTTAGCCATTTGCGAGGAATAAGTGAGTTAGCAGCTGATAAGAGGAGTGAGATAAGGTTATTTCTCGATGGAATATAGTTAGTAGACTGTAGTGAGAGCAAGACCATAGTTAGACTGAGCTTAAAAGTTGGGGAGGAGAGTTGCCGAATCACTGATAGTCCGTTCTGGAATGATGTCCAAATTCCCAGGCATGTCCAACAAATGTGCACCAAGGATCCACTCTGGGTCTTACATCTCCAGCATAAGTCAGAGTCTGATAGGCTCATTTTATGGAGCCATTGCGGAGTGTGGTACCATCTGGTTAGCAACTTATGAGTCTCCTGTAGGCGTACACAGGGAGAAAAGCCATGGGAATTGCGTAATATGTGTTTGACTTGTTCCTCTGAAAGGGTCATGTTTAATTCTATTTCCCAAGAAGTTAGGAAGGCCGGTTTGTGTATCCGGATTGGACTGACAAAGGTGGATAGAACATAGGATGTCTTGGACAAGAGTTTGTGTCGAGCCATGAGGTTGCGTTCGAAGAGGGTGAGTTCAGTGCATATTTTGTTGGCTGTAAGTCACGAATATATTTGTACAGGTGGTGTTTATGTAGAAAGGACAACGGTTTGTCAGAGACCAGTGATTTCAGCGTCGCGAAATTAACTTCTGTTTCGTCAACAGCCTCTAGCAGTCTTTGAGAGGTCAAGCGATGCCACATGTCCAAGCAAGCTACTTTCGACCTTCCCAGCCAATCCGGTAGAATGCCTATAGGGATTAAAAGCGAAGGGGAGGGTGCCAGTGTTTCTTTCAAGTCCCTCCATGTTTCACAGGCGCCTAACAGGAGTTGGTCAATCGACTTGGAACAATGGCTTGAAGTGCCATACAGCCACAGGTCTACTTGGCAGGCCAGCCCAAATGTGCAGGCAGAGAATTTATTGAACAACGAGAGCGGTTTCGGTGAGGTGAGCTCAATCCAACGCTTCAGTTGGACCGCTTTGTGATAGCCCGAGACATCTGGCATGCCTATGCCCCCTGCCAATTTTTTCTTCATTAAGAGACTTATAGAAAGACGTGGACGTTTACCACACCAGAGGAAAGTAGAGAAAAGACTTCTTATGGACCTGAAAAAAGGGGGGGGAGGCGTATGGGCAACATATGGAGTCGGTATAAGATCTTGGGAAGCACATAAGTCTGTAACAGATTCCCTTTGCCAAACCAGGAAAACGGCAGTCCTTGATAGGATGACAACATGGTGCGAATTTCCGTTAGCAGTGACTGAAAGTTTTCTGTGTAGATGTGAGATGGGTCTGCTGTTGATTGGACACCTAAATATTTAATGGATTTTGAGGTCCGTTTAAAAGGCGTGGAGGGGGATATTTGCAGTGACAACTTAGGGGGGAGAGTAATGTTTAGTACCTCTGATTTGTCTAGATTGGCTTTATATCCGGGGACGGAACCATAGCGTGAGAGGAGATCTACAGTCATGGCCAAAAGTTTTGAGAATGATACAAATATTAATTTTTACAAAGTCTACTGCTTCAGTTTTTCTAATGGCAATTTGCATATACTCCAGAATGTTATAAAGAGTGATCAGCTTAACAGCAATTACTTGCAAAGTCAATATTTGCCTAGAAAATGAACTTTATCCCCCAAAACACATTTCAACATCATTGCAGCCCTGCCTTAAAAGGACCACCTAACATCGTTTCAGTGATTGCTCCATTAACACAGGTGTGGGTGTTGATGAGGACAGGGCTGGAGATCAATCTGTCATGATTAAGTAAGAATGACACCACTGGACACTTTAAAAGGAGGCTGGTGCTTGCCATCATTGTTTCTCTTCTGTTAACCATGGTTATCTCTAAAGAAACACGTGCAGTCATCATTGCACTGCACAAAAATGGCCTAACTGGGAAGAGTATTGCAGCTAGAAAGATTGCACCTCAGTCAACAATCTATCGCATCATCAAGAACTTCAAGGAGAGAGGTTCCATTGGTGCCAAAAAGGCTCCAGGGCGCCCAAGAAAGACCAGCAAGCGGCAGGACCATCTCTTAAAAGTGTTTCAGCTGCGGGATCGGGCTACCAGCAGTGCAGAGCTTACTGAGGAATGGCAGCAGGCAGGTGATATTCTGCAAAAGGTACAGGGAGTGGACTGCTGAGGACTGGGGTAAAGTCATTTTCTCTGATGAATCCCCTTTTCGATTGTTTGGAACATCTGGAAAACAGCTTATTCGGAGAAGAAGAGGTGAGCGCTACCACCAGTCTTGTCTCATGCCAACTGTAAAGCATCCTGAAACCATTCATGTGTGGGGTTGCTTCTCAGCCAAGGGAATCGGCTCTCTCACAGTCTTGCCTAAAAACACAGACATGAATAAAGAATGGTACCAGAATGTCCTCCAAGAGCAACTTCTCCCAACCGTCCAAGAGCAGTTTGGCGCTCAACAATGCCTTTTCCAGCATGATGGAGCACCTTGCCATAAAGCAAAGGTGATAACTAAATGGCTCAGGGAACAAAACATAGAGATTTTGGGTCCATGGCCTGGAAACTCCCCAGATCTTAATCCCATTGAGAACTTGTGGTCAATCATCAAGAGACGGGTGGACAAACAAAAACCAACAAATTCAGACAAAATTAAAGCATTGATTCTGCAAGAATGGACTGCTATCAGTCAGGATTTGGTCCAGAAGTTGATTGAGAGCATGCCAGGGAGAATTGCAGAGGTCCTGAAGAAGAAGGGTCAACACTGCAAATATTGACTTGCTGCATTAACTCATTCTAACTGTCAATATAAGCTTCTGTTACTCATAATATAAATGCAATTATATTTCTGTATGTGATAAAAACATCTGACAAACACACATAAAAACCAGAGGGCAGCAGATCATGTGAAAATATAATATTTGTGTCATTCTCAAAACTTTTGGCCATGACTGTACAATAGCAGGGAGCCCTTTCTCAGGATTGGACACCAAAAACAGAACATCATCTGCGAAGGCGGCGGAGTACAGAGTTTGCGGTTCTATATTAAAGCCGGATATATCTGGGTGGGCACGAACCGCCTGTAATAAGGATTCCAGCACTAAAATGAATAGGGAGCAGGATAGGGGGCAACCCTGTCTGGTCCCATTCGTAATATTGAAACAGGGAGAGAGTGTATCGTTAATCTTTAAGATTCAAGTTATTTCTGTGACCATTGTGGGTTTTTCTTTCATTAAACGAGGGGTAACAACAATTTTGTCCACGTGTGTAATATTGTGTTGGGGCTACTATGAGCATATAATTCTGTGTGGGGGCCACTGTGGAGCATGTAATACTGTTTGGGGGCCACGGTGGAGCACATAATACTGTTTGGGGGCCACTATGGAGCACACAATACTGTTTGGGGGCCACTGTGGAGCACGTAATACTGTTTGGGGGCCACGGTGGAGCACATAATACTGTTTGGGGGCCACTATGGAGCACATAATACTGTTTGGGGGCCACTATGGAGCACATAATACTGTTTGGGGCCACTGTGGAGCACGTAATACTGTTTTGGGGCCACGGTCGAGCACATAATACTGTTTGGGGGCCACTATGGAGCACATAATACTGTTTGGGGGCCACTATGGAGCACATAATACTGTTTGGGGGCCACTATGGAGCACGTAATACTGTTTGGGGGCCACGGTGGAGCACGTAATACTGTTTGGGGGCCACTGTGTGGCACGTAATACTGTGTGGGGTCCACTGAGGAGCATGTAATACTGTCCCAGTATTGTTTACATGTCGGGTGCTGCGCTGCTCACTCACCATATTCTTGCTAACTGTACTTGTGTGTATTAAAGCTTCAGCGCTCGTAACCGCCACTATCAAGAATTCGCTCTAAGAAGGGGGTGGGGGCCCCGGACAAAAGTTTGCACCCGGGCCCACAAGACTTTAGTTACGCCACTACCAGTATCTGTCATATTGCTTACATTAATATCAATGGAAATAGACACAGACTCAGTCTGTGTTTGTTACTCTGGCACAGTTAATACCCGTTGCTGTCATCCTATGACAAATGACAGCAACGAACATTACCAACGGTAGTGTGAATCCACCGTTATCAAACTTAGGGCTGTTCAGATTGGGAAAAAGATGGCTTGTGGTTGACCTTATAACAATGTCCAAATACTGTATATGAATGGACATATAGAGATCTTTCCAATGATCTCTTTATACCTGGGCCCAATAACTGTGACAAGGGGGTACTCTCTACATCTAGAGAAAAAAATGGTTTTACCAGTCACAGATGGAGCTTCTTTACAGTAAGAGCTAATGGGACAATTGGCTGCCTCCTCATGGAGTTTTTTGCCTTCCTCTGTTAACCTCTGCAAATCGTAGCTCAAGCTGAATCTGCTTCCCTTACTTTTTGGTTAGCAGAATAGTGAGGAGTGAATAAAAGCAATAGAAATTGACTGTGTATTTTACTTATTTGTAAAATCCTTTGTACGCATGGATTACATGTAGCACCTATGATTTTTCTGCATCCATCTCCATTGCTGACATTAACAGAATAGCAGGGAACGAAAAGCAAAAATAATCCATTGTTTTGTATATATTTAGTAGCCATATTCTTTTTCATGTATATAGGTACATTTCAATAAATTAGAATAACTTTGAAACGTTTATTTATTTCAGTAATTAAATTAAAAAAGTGATCTCCTATATTTTCTAGATTCTTTACATACAGAGTGTTCTATTTCAAGTGTTTTATTTCTGTAAATGTTGATTATGGATTACAGCTAATGTAAACGCAAATCTAAGAAAATAAGAATATTGTGAATTTCAGTATTGTAAATTCAGTGTGACACCTGCAAAGGTTTCCTAAGCCTTTAAATGGTCCCTCAGTCTGGTTCAGTAGGACACACAATCATCGAATACTGCTAATTATGAATTGAATTACTGAATGTACTAATTCATTGAGATGCACCTGCAAATTGGATCCCAAAAACCACATGATGTAGTGTGACTGCTAATCATTGGTTATAATGTTAAACTGTTTTCCCTTAGTCTTAACAGCAGCACAAAATGGGGAATTTCTGCCCCTGTGTGCTGGCAGGACAGGCGGAACTTTTTAATTAGCATAATTAATGCATGACTATACTGCCCTATAAGAGGGTGAGAGAGACCTCCACCCCTTGGGTTAATTATAAAGAAAAACAATGCTATATTAGGGGGGAAAAACTTGTGCAGCTGTTAGGACTAAGGGAAAACAGATTAACATTATAATCAACGATTCCCTGACATCCCACAGCAGCACAATATGGGGATGTAGCAAGTATATTCCCTAGGGAGGGTTTCCTCACTCTACAACGCTTAGGACTGAACGTCCAAAGGCGACAGTCTCTGAACTCCAGACATCTAGCCGGTAGTGTTTGACAGAAGTCAGCTGGGAGGACCAAGCAGCAGCTGCACAAATCTGATCCAGAGGCAATGAACGACTCTCGGACCAGGAGGTCGATACAACTCTGGTGGAAAGAGCTGTGATGAATTTAGGGGTATTAACCCCTGAGAGCAAAAAGCAGTTTTAACTGCTTCACTGATCCACCTTGATAAGAAAGGTTTGGAAGCTTTGAGATCTTTGTCTCTACCATATACATTAACCAGATGGTTCTGGGATCTTCTGAAGTGCTGTGTGCGCAGAAGATAGATCTGGAGACATCTAACTACGTCCAGAGTATGAAGCCTTTACTCCTCAGATGAGGTTGAAGTTGGGATAAAAACTGGTAATGAAATCACCTGGTTGATATTGGCCCAGGAGGGCACCTTAGGGTTGAACCCAGGAAGGAATCTGAGTTGAACCTTATCTGAAAATAATAAAATATATGGCTCTTCGGAGGAAAGGGCCTGCAAGTCACCAACTCTCTTTGCTGAGGTGATGGCTAGCAAAAAAATGGTTTTATAAGCCAGGAACTTAAGATCCACTCCCTACAATGGCCCCAAAGGCGGACCACAGAGACCTAAGAGAACTGTGGCTAGATCCCACTGTGGAATTGAATCCAGGACTCCAGTATTGCAATGCTGCAGTGCTAACCACTGAGCCATCATATCAGCAAATACACAGTAACAGTTCCTAGAGGAAAAGTACTGAGGCCTTGGAAGGCTTATATAGGAGAAAGGAGGAAGTAAGCAGAGTGCACCTGCAAAATCCTTCCCCCCACCACCCAAACAGAATTAAGAAGGCCAACTTTTACAAAAATGCCAATACTTATAGGGGTGCAGGGGTCCTTTCCGGAGCAAAACAGCGCACCGGTAGCGAATTTGTGCTACCAGAAGTAGGCCGCAAAAGTGTAATGGGGAAACCAGACCCTGTAACAAAGGTTCGAGAGGTGAAAGTGCGTGACATCACTTCCGGTGCTGCAGAGAAGGCAGACAGAGAGAAGGCTCTGACATAACTCCACAACAACTTCTTCCTTGTGACTATACCCACACCGAGAAGGGGGGGGGGAGAAAGAGAGAGAGAAAAGGAGAAAAAACACCCCCTCCGTGAGTACAACTTAGGGGGGAGATAAAAACATCAGGGAGGACAAGAGAGACCTCCCTCCACCTGTCCCACCACACAGGACAGAAAAAAACACAGGCAGTGGAGGTCTCTGTCCTGCCAGCACACTGGGGAAGAAATACCCCATATTGTGTTGCTGTAGGACGTAAGGGAACCATCTATATAAGATGTTGCAGAGAGTCTCAACAGCGAAAGGAAGAATTCAACACACCTCTTAGGAGTTAAGGTGTCAGTAATTACAGTAGCCTAGCTCCTGTTAGCAGTCACCACCTTAAGGTTCAGTCATGTGCCTGTGATTGTCTTGTGCAGTTAAGTTAGGTTCTTTGCTAGAGAAGACTTCTGGCTTGGTTCTTCTAGCTAACTCTCCCAAGTGGCCAAGTCCATCCTGCTTCATAGTGGCTCTTGGTGAAAACATCAGGGGTGCCTCAGACTCTGCATTCCAGGATAATGTTACTTACAGTTTACTTGCATATTTCAGACCTAAAATGTTCCTAGGGAATACCTCTACCTTGGAATTGCATATGTTGTTGTTTTATAACATATGGGCTGATCACATGATCAAGCCCATGTTTAGCCCATCTTCCGCCACTGTGATACTCTGGCTCATTGGATGGTCATTACTGTAGGAGAGGAGACTTTCCTTAAAATAGTCAGTGTTCTGCAATGGCCATAGCAACCATCATCAGTTGCCAGATGCAGAAATGTTGCCCAGCAGCAGTTTCATTTATTAATGTTATGGAACCACATTTGCTTCATTATATAGTGCAAACTCAAGACCCTTGATGAGTCTGTATTGAAGAAACGCAGTGGCTATGTAGCAGATACTGCAGAGAGCCTTAAGGGAAAAGTAGATAGATCTTTTAACCCCTTAACACAAAATGATGTACCATACGTCATGGGAAGGAGTACCTAACCGCAAAATGACGTGCCGGTACGTCATTTTAATATCATCCGCTCAGAAGCTGAGCGGGTTACATCGAGGGTGGATGTCATCTGTAAGCCGAGCTCCAATCGTGGGTATTAACCCCAATCATGATCGTGGCATCCAAGGGGTTACCCTATGTAGTGCAAAAAAACAAAATGGCTGCCCTTGACAAAATGGCTGCCCCTGACAAGATGGCTAACATAAGCCAGCTCATGTAACCTTAATTTCAACTCTGTATGAAGTAGTGTCCATATGGTTGTAATCAAGTACACACTCTATCAAGTTTGACATATTCTGAGATGCTTACAAGTCCCAGGAGACATTCCAGTGGAAATTGGCCCTTTTCACAGGAATATGAGCCTGGAGACGAGTAATGCCTTACAGATGTGCATACACATCTGTGATCGCCCACTCCTATGACGCACACAAAGGGTATATAAGATGGTTAATATCTCCTAGCCGTTGTTGCAACCTTTGACAGCAGTGATTGGGGACGCCTGATGCTGCGTGATGAGACCTGTCACAACGGCTTGGTGATATTTCCTGAAGATACCCTGATCGGAATTCATCAATGCAGCTTGGCAGTGTTGTAAGTATTGATTTGATTACATTTTCTTTTTATACCTTTCTTTGTTGTAAGTATTGATTGGATCACATTTTTGATATCTTTTTATACCTTTCTTAATAAAATGTTAAGCTATTGTTGATAGTCCAGTGTTTTATTCTATAACTTTGTTCTATAATACGGAATCCAAAGAATCTTTCTCCCTTGGCACAACACCCTAGCAACCAGGTACCTTAACAACCCCCCCTCCCCCCGCTGTCTCGGGGGGGGGGAAAAGCATGATGTTTTTTCTGCAACCTGGGACCTCTTCCATGGTCCCCCGGGTCTACAATTGCATATCAGATCTTCTGATCCTGTGTGCAGGATCCACTATGCAGGACTGTCAGCCTATGCATAAGCATAGGCTGTCAGCCAGTATACACTCCAATACTTCTGTATTGGAGAGTATAACACTGAACCAGTTATCAAAACATCACTGGTTCATGTCCAATATTAAAAGCAATAAATATGTAAAAAATAAATAAATAAATAAATAAATAAAAAACATATTTACAAGTATAGAAAAATAAATAAAAATCCCCAATAAAATGCCACTTTTCCCTTATACAGTACAAAAACACACACTACAGTATAAACCACTACATATTTGTTATCGCCGCGTCCATAACAAACTGTGCAATAAAAGTAAACCATTAGTTAACTTGCATGGTAAACATCAGGGGAAAAAAAAGGAAAAACAAACTGTAGAAGTAACAATTTTTGCCATCTCTCCTCAGATAATATGGAATAAAAAGTGATCAAAAAGTCAGACTGTACTGTATATAGACCCAAAATGGTACCATTAAAAAGTAGAGCTTTCCCCACAAAAAAATAAGCACTGAACCAACTCCATCAGAGGATGGCGATGGAAAAATAATAGATTTTTTTTCCCCAAATGGATTTTTATTCTGCAAAATTAGAAACGCATAAAAAAAAACTATATAAATTTGGTATCGCCGTAATACTACCGACCCATAGAATAAAGGTAAAATATTATTTATGTTGTATGGTGAAGGGCAAAAAATAAAAAATTTTAAAAAGCAATGCCAGAATTGATTTTTTTTAAATCCACCCACAAAGAGTTAATTTTTTTTTAATACGTTATAGACACCCCTAAATAGTGTAATTAAAAAATGCATCTCATCCCTCAAAAAACACCAGAAAATAAAAAGATTATAGCTTGTACAATGTGATGACCAAAAAAATCACCATATCTTTAGGACAAAACTGACTGCGGCAGGAACGGAATGTATAAGCTGTGCGAGCGTATATCAGAGAACACCCCATATTTAGAGTTTACAATGGAAAAGACACCAGAAGTGACCCTCAGATTGACCCCCTAAATCATAGGAGCTACTGGGAAAACAGTAGGGAATTTGGTGTTCCCAATTCACTCTGCACAGCTTACGTATTCACTTTTCATCATCCGCTGTGCATTCACGTCTGGGATACTAATGCTCACTACACCGCTTGATAAATTCTCTGAGGGGTGCAGTTTTCAAAATGGAGTCACTCTCTAGGGGATTCTACTTTAGAGGCTCTGCAAACTTGACTTGGCGTCCAGATCTAAATCTGCACTACAAAAGTCACATACGCTCCTTCCCTTCTGTGTGCCCGAACTTCAGTTTGTGCCCACATGTATGACACTGTTGTATTTTTGGAGCACAGATTTAAACGGTTTGGTTTTTGGACGTCATGACAATTTTGCAGAACCCCTGAAATGCCAGTAAAATGGAATCCCCTGACATGTTACCCCATTTTGGAAACTACACCCCTGATGGAATTTATCCAGGGGTACAGTGAGCAGTTTTAACCTCCAAACCTTGCATTAATTTATCTTCCAGTCATGAATGCACTGATAGAGAAAGGTGAAAATTGCAATTCTTCCAGGAATACGTCATTTCGGTGCGTAGTGTGTTGTGTCCAGCTTGTATCAGAGACAATCGCTCCAAATGTTGTTATAATTATATAAAAGAAAGACAGTTGCCGGCCATAAAAAGATGCACAACCCTCAAAAATAGAGCAAAAATGTCTGGACCACTGTATAAGCAGTGCTACCTCTGATGCCGCCCCTGCTACCTCTTGTGTCACCCCCTCTACATCATAGATTGTAAGCTCTTGCGAGCAGGGCCCTCAGTCCCATTGTGTGAATTGACTATTTCTTTGTAATGTATCTTTTTTGTCTGTACTTGAACCCTACAATTTGTAGAGTGCTGTGGAATATGTTGGCGCTATATAAATAAAATATTATTATTATTCAGTATAACAAAATTTTATTCAGCATATGAAGATTTAAAAACATTTTAAAAACAACCAAAATAGGAAAGCAGAGCGCTTCCACAGGTAGGAAACATGCATGCAGTTGTGAGATCCAAGGGTCCACAATAACTCAATGAAAATGTGCAAAATCCCAAAAGAATAGAATTTAAAATATGTGTGCCACTGTCCCTATAATGCTATATTGACTACGATCCCCTGTGGAAACCTGAATAAGGGCGATACACATGGAGTCAGGAGAGAGAGCTTATCGAAGGTAGGAATCACACATGGGTCTATACATACTTATGGGTTTATATACAGTACAGACCAAAAGTTTGGACACCTTCTCATTCCAAGAGTTTTCTGTATTTTCATGACTATAAGAATTGTAGATTCACACTGAAGGCATCCAAACTATGAATTAACACATGTGAAATTATATACTTAACAAAAAAGGGTGAAACAACTGAAAATATCTCTTATATTCTAGGTTCTTCAAAGTAGCCACCTTTTGCTTTGATTGCTGCTTTGCACACTCTTGGCATTCTATTGATGAGCTTCAAGAGGTAGTCAACTGAAATGGTCTTCCAACAGTCTTGAAGGAGTTCCCAGAGATGCTTAGCACTTGGCCCTTTTGCTTTCGCTCTGTGGTCCAGCTCACCCCAAACCATCTCGATTGGGTTCAGGTCTGGTGACTGTGGAGGCCAAGTCATCTGGCATAGCACCCCATCACTCTCCTTCTTGGTCAAATAGCCCTTTCACAGTCTGGAGGTGTGTTTGGGGTCATTGTCCTGTTTTACAAATAAATGATGGTCCAACTAAACGCAAACCGGATGGAATAGCATGCCGCTGCAAGATGCTGTGGTAACCATGCTGGTTCAGTATTCCTTCAATTTTGAATAAATCCCCAATAGTGTCACCAGCAAAGCACCCCCACACCATCACACCTCCTCCTCCATGCTTCACGGTGGGAACCAGGCATTTAGAGTCCATTCGTTCACCTTTTCTCTGTCGCACAAAGACACGGTGGTTGGAATCAAAGATCTCAAATTTGGACTCATCAGACCAAAGCACAGATTTCCACAGGTCTAATGTCCATTCCTTGTGTTCTTTAGCCCAAACAAGTCTCTTCTGCTTGTTGCCTGTCCTTAGCAGTGGTTTCCTAGCAGCTATTTTACCATGAAGGCCTGCTGCACACAGTCTCCTCTTAACAGTTGTTGTAGAGATGTGTCTGCTGCTAGAACTCTGTGTGACATTGACCTGGTCTCTAATCTGAGCTGCTGTTAACCTGCGATTTCTGAGGCTGGTGACTCGGATTAATTTATCCTCCGCAGCAGAGGTGACTCTTGGTCTTCCTTTCCTGGGGCGGTCCTCATGTAAGACAGTTTCTTTGTAGCACTTGATGGTTTTGGCCACTGCACTTGGGGACACTTTGAAAGTTTTCCCAATTTTTCGGACTGACTGACCTTCATTTCTTAAAGTAATGATGGCCACTCGTTTTTCTTTACTTAGCTGCTTTTTTCTTGCCATAATACAAATTCTAACACTCCATTCAGTAGGACTATCAGCTGTGTATCCACCTGACTTCTGAACAACACAACTGATGGTCCCAACCCCATTTATAAGGCAAGAAATCCCACTTATTAAACCTGACAGGGCACACCTGTGAAGTGAAAACCATTTCAGATGACTACCTCTTGAAGCTCATCATGAGAATGCCAAGAGTGTGCAAAGCAGTAATCAAAGCAAAAGGTGGCTACTTTGAAGAACCTAGAATATAAGACATATTTTCAGTTGTTTCACACTTTTTTGTTAAGTATATAATTCCACATGTGTTAATTCATAGTTTTGATGCCTTCAGTGTGAATCTACAATTTTTATAGTCATGAAAATACAGAAAACTCTTGGAATGAGAAGGTGTGTCCAAACTTTTGGTCTGTACTGTAGCTTAATGCATGGGCTATAATATATAACTGGCATACCTCATCCCCTATGGTTATTTCAGGTTCTATTGATATGTGAATCGTTGATTATGTAGATAATCTGTTTTCCCTTAGTCCCAACAGCAGCACAATATGGGGTATTTCTGCCCCTGTGTGCTGATAGGACAGGTGGAACTTTTAATTAACATAATTACTTCCCCTATAAGAGGTAAAGAAGACCTTCCCCCATCGTGTTAGTTATAAAGAACAATAAACAGGCAAGAAAACAACAGTACTATCCTAGGGAGGGAAAACTTGTGCTGCTGTTTGGACCAAGGGAAAACATATTATCTACATAATCAACGATTCCCCTTACGTCCAACAGAATCACAATATGGGGATGTAGCAAGAAGACCCCTAGGGAGGGCCCTCTTGGCATACAGTACTCAATACAGAATGGCCAAAGGCAGTACCATATCTGAACAACGCATATCTAATCTATAGTGCTTTACAAATGTCAATTGAGAGCTCCAGGAGATGTATGGCTTGTAACTCACCCACTCTCTTGACAGGGGTAATGGCAAGTAAGAAAGTGGTTTTAAAAGTCAAAAATGTTAACGCCACATCCTTGAGTGGTTCAAAGGGAGGCCCACATAGGCCTGGAAGAACTGTGGAGAGGTCCCATTGAGGAATGGGTGCATATACAGAGGGTTTTAACCTTACCGCACCTTTCAGGAACCTAGAAATCAAAGGATCCTTTGAAAGATGTCTGCCCAAACAGAAAAGGTGGCCACATGGACTTTTAATGTCGTGGGAGTAAGACCCTTATCCAGACCGTCCTGAAGAAATTCTAGCAGAGCCTCAGTAGGAGCATCTGAGCTATCAACTTCATTATTGGAGCACCAAGCTCTGAAGATGTTAATTATCCTCTGGTAACTTCTAGTCGTGGAAGGGATTCTGGAACAGGACAAAGTTTTCAGGAAGTATTCAGAGAGTCCTCTAGATTGGTATAAGGACTGGTCAACTTCCAGGCTGTCAAGTTGAATCTTCTCAGATCCTAGCAGAACTGATTTCCTTGAACTACCAGGTTCAGGATTAGAGGAAGCCTCCAATAATTCCCTTGACTCATCTGAATGAGTTGGGAAAACCAAGCTCTTTTTGGCCAAAATGGTATGATGGCAATTACCGTGGCTTGGTCCTGTCTTACTTTCATCAATACCCTCAGTATCATGGAAAGTGGAGGGAAGATGTATGCCAGCCTGAACCTCCACGGGATGGACAGGGAATCCACTGCCAAGGGATTGTCCTCCTGATATAGGGAACAGAACTTCTCTACCTTTGAGTCTGATGGCCATGAGGTCTACTTCTGGGAGACCCCACCTCAGGGTGATCTGATGAAAAATCTCCTGATTGAGGGACCACTCGCCTGACACTGTTAGGCCCGACTCAACCGGTCCGCTAATACGTTCAGGGATCCTCGGATATGAACTGCAGAGAGATGGGTTAGATTCTTTCCTGCCCTGGTGCCTCCCCGTTTGTTTAGACAGAGAACTGTCGTCATGTTGTCTGACCGAACCTTTACTGCCTTCCCATTGGGTAGGGGAGAGAAATGGAGGAATGCCAGATGAACAGCTCTGAGTTCTTGCCAATTGGATGACATGGCTTTCTCTATCCAATTCCATATTCCCCTTATTGGAATCTCTTCTAGATGCGCTCCCCAACCAGAGAGGGATGCATCTGTGGTCAACAGGGTCCAGGCAGGCTGGACCATGGATATACCGTCTTTGAGATGGAACCACCATCTGTGGTAAAGACGGGCTTTGCAGGAGAGTTGAAATGATTTGTCCAGACCTAAAGGACTGCGGTTCCAAACTTCCAGAACCTCATTTTGGAAAGGGCGCATATGCCATAGTGCCGAAGTGCTTGCCAGGCTCAAAAGGCAGGGAGCTGATATTATATTTGGAGGCATTTTCTGCTATCCAGGTTTTAAGCCATAATGGCCTTCAGGCGGCCGTAGAAAGAGCCATAGACTTGGCTGCTATCTTCACCTGATGAAGGGAAGCTTCGGAGGGGATAATCTGCCGACAAAGAAATTGAACTCAGGAAAGACAAAATACTGTCCCTGGAGACACCAGAGTCAATGTCCTTCTCTAGTTTGGAGTGGTCTGCTCTCAACTTATTTGCTACCTCACTGGAAGCAATCCCAACAGAAGCCTGGGCAGAGGCAGCAGAGTAAACTTTCCTGAGTGTGCACTCAGTGCGTCTATCCATGGGGTCTTGTAAATTAGAACCATCTTCAGCCGGTACAACCGTACAGCGAGATAATTTAGCCACGGCCATATCTACTTTGGACAGGGGGCCCCAGCGATCCTGCTGAACCTCCGTAATAGGAAAGAGGGTCCTAAATCTCCTGGATAGAAAAAAAGGTTTTTCTGGACGTTTCCATTCTGCCATCATTGTTCTGTCAAGAGTACCATCCACTTGGAAAGTCCTTGGCCCTCTATTGGTGGAGCATGAGGCTTCCCCTGGGTCAACATCAGGATCGCCTGATCGGATGGACTTAAGCAGTTTCTACATTTTTTCCAAAGGAAAAAGAGGCCTGCCGAACCCCTCAGAATCGTCATCAGAAGTATGCATCTCATCCAAGATCATATTATAGTTTTAACTGCATATTAAGTGAATCATAGTCTCAGAACAACAGACTAAAAAAATGACAGAAAAACGGATACAGACAGAAGACCTTCAAATTGCAGCCTTCATTATCGACTATAATATATAAAAAAAAAAAAGAAAATGTTTTCCATTTGTGAAGGATCCGGAATTACCAGGGACCGCACCTGGCCTTACCTAAGATCACTTCGATTGCCTCACACCCACTTTCCGTGAGTGAGGCGGGTAAACAGAGGATAATACGCCAAACGGGCCTCCTAAATTTTATATATTTATTAACCCCTAAATGGGTCGGTACTAGACACTCAACACATACATAGAATACATGCAGCGGTTAACAAGCAGATACAAGTGAAAACAGCATAACACGGTACATAAAATAAAAATGGGGATAAAAGAAAGAAAAGAATATATATTACCAACACCAGTTTGTGCAGGTATCTCTGACTTCCAATGGTTGCCAGGGCACTTTCTTATGGGACGACCAGCAGCAGAGCACCTTAACCAGGTAAAATGGCAGAAGACCTCTGGAACAAGCAGTTAGTCCATTTCTCTGAGCCCATATGGTAGGTTCAGAGCAGTCTTGGGCAAAAGCATGTGTTGCTTACATGCAGTGACACCTCTTTTAGGGTCACAAAATGGCCTCCAGTTTGGCTCCCTAGGCCGCATGGCAGCCGCATGGCAGCCACATGTTGGTCACATGGCTTCCCCCACAGCTTGCCTCCAAGAAGCGTGCATCTCCAAATTCACCAGACAACAGAGACTCGTTCAGCCTGGGCGGAGCCCTTTTGTCTCCCCTGGTCTCCTCCTTGAGTGAGGTCACCAGGGGGAGAAGCCCCTGCCCCCCTCTCTACATCTCTCAGAATAACTTTTCAGTATAAGTCTATGGATGATGTTTATAGAGTCTGGCTGGTAGTATAATGGGGTTCCTGGCGAGATCTCCAATACATAGACTCCAAGTTTGACACTCCAGCTCTCTTTGGGTAAGGAGATCAGTGCCTGGACCTTTTCTGGGCTTTGAACTGTAACATGTGTATATTCTGAGCGTGCACCTTGACCGGACGCATCTGGGGCATTTATCGGGGCGACTATAAGATGTTCCCCAGGCCAGATATTGTCATAAAACCATAATTCCTTAGAACTAGCAATGGCGCCACTGAGTCTCTCAGTGATATGCGGATCGTTTGCATAAAGCATCCTGTCTAAATGAACCCCCGCTGGGTTAGTGAGGATTGCAGTCTTATGCAGATGAAGGCTTTTGACCAAATGGCTGATTGCTTCAGGGGCAGGACAATAGACCTGAACTAGAGAGTAGTTTGACCACATTCTAGGTGCTCTGCTAGGCCTGATTCTAGGCACCAACCCCCGCTGTGCAGTAATATAGACCAATATTGATATCCTAAGACTATACCTGCACCTAATATCATCACACCATTGGATCTATTTTTTTCAACATTCTTCCATTGCATTTTATTTTAACATTAAAGTCAATGATGGTGGATGCAAATGGCAAATGTTTTGTCTGCATCTGTCATTCTGACACTTTTTCAGTCCATTGTCTATGACAGATCAGAATAATGAACAATCAATAGCCTAACTAATTACTTCTCAGATTAATTTGCAGTATCTTGAAGAAAGTGTCAGGATAATTATGATACAAAGTAGCTAAGAGGACAAAAGGGGGCTAGTCAGAGCAAAACAATTAGGCAATAATGCAGTCATTTAGGCCTGACTTACAGGGCTGTATTCAGTCAGTGAGATATGGATCTGATGTCTGCCATATTTCCTGCACTGTATACTGGACCCGGCATTATAGTCAGTCATAGTCATCTATGATGCTAGGATTCCTTGCCTCCCCACATAACTATCCTGTACTGTAATCATGTTTTCACTGTAAGTCCTGCAGGAAGACAGGGACTCCTAGCTTCATAGAAGACTATGATGCTGGGAGTGTGGTTTTCAGCTCAGTGTTCAGTCTAGGAATCATGGCTGAAATCCATCCCTACTTCACAAACTAAATATGCCCGTTGAAGCTGAACATTAATTTCATGTTTCACTCAGAAGCTTAACTTGAAGCTTCTGGGCGCCAAAATTTATAATTGGGTCCCTATCTACCTTGTGCCATTTGCAATAGTGGTATATTTTGTTATGGCAGAGGGACCTCTGGGTCCCCCTCAGCATCCAGGGCCTGGTAGCAACTGCTATTTCTCATCCTCTATAGCAGGGGTCAGCAACCCCTGGCACTAGTGCTGGGTTCGGCACCCCGGGCTTATATACATGGCACAGTGCTCTCTGCTGTCTTAACACATGGCAGTGCTGCTCCAGGTTGCAATTTCTGTGTCGAAGGAGAGGATGCACTGGGGTGGAGAGCATCAGGCATGATGTACTAGTGACTGGGCCATGGGATAGCCTAGTCAGAGGACAGCAACTGCATGTGACAAATATAATATGGCAGCTAAAATTGCCTTTGTTCATTTCAACAAGGCTGGAAAGATTGGTTTGGACTTCTTCAATAAAAAAAAAACAAACTGGGCTATGTGAGAGGCATCCTCTGCCCCCCACAAACCAGGCTTACTGCTGACTACTCTTAGCTCCATGTTTAGCCCAGTCTTATCTACCAGATAAGGATCATCTTTGCGAAAAAAAAGTCATGGATCCCACTGACTGAAATGTAAGCTTAATCGACTACCAAATCAGTTGCTGTTATAGTTTTTGTTATATGACTTTCATGTAGGGGTCGACATCCTTTCAATTATTACATGGCATACTGACTACGTCATCTTTGATTTTTTTTTTTTTTCAAAATCGGCACACCATCCAAAAAAGGTTGCTGACCCCTGCTCTATATCTATGCCCCTGGTTTCACTACTAAAACCACAAATGCATAAAAAACATAGTAATATGTTTTGTTTGTTTTCAATGCAGTTTTAACAGAACCACAACTGTGTGAAAGGATCTCAGAAAACGATAATGCAGACCATTTTATTCTTTGACATGTGATGGAAATCACAAGTACATGATTTCATGAATAAAATGTTAAATGTCTATGTAGACACCTATTATTTAAGACCTTGTACTTCCTATGTTCTCTACAGATGACAGTCCTATTGATTTTATGGACGTGTCTTGTCCATGATTTATCAATTTTTCCAAAATGGTGCATTTTTGTATTTTTTCTTTCCTGGATGTACAGTCTGTACATAGCCAGGGCCCAATGTTGCGAACACTTCTGGCTAATCCCATCCACACATTGCTGAAGAAAATCTGCAGCGGAAAAGCTGCGATTTCAAAAACGCTTGAGTTTTTTTAAAATCGTAGCAAGTCAATTATACCTATGGAAATGCTAGTGGGGCAGTGGAAAAAAATGTGTTTTTGCGGCAGCGTATTTTTGCAGCTTAAAAGAGGACTGTCATATAAAATCAAAGGAACTATGAAGCACATGGACAGCAAACAGGCATAATAAGGGACATCTGAATAAGCCCCAAAATTTTATGTTCCTGAAGGAAATGAACATCAGAAAGGTATTATAAATATTCAGACATATGTGAGCAAGGAATGTAAAGAAAACTGGCATAAATGTGGTGCATCTTTGATGGAAAGCCTATATTTGTGCTAATGATGTGCCACTTTGTAACTCTTATGCCACTTTTCTGAAAAGGGGATCGAATTGGGCATGGATCAAGTGGCTCAAGGTTGGGTTTCCTCAGCCTGTCTGATGCCAGGAAACTGTTGTGAGTTATACCAGAAATTTATGTCCGTTTGTGATTGGTATGGATTTTATTTAAAGACCACCTGTGGTGTGCCAAAATTAAGAGCCACTTAATAATACTGCTGCCTCTGCTGCCAGCACAAAAATATTAAGACCAATGCACAATGCTCCAGTCTTAAATTTACTGAGTTTAGAAATACTATTTATTCCAAGTGTTTAATATGTTTATATGTATATTTATCCAGATTGACTGCAGAGTGGATGGGAATGTAAAATGCAGTGTTTTTTGCTGCAGTGTTTCTGCCGTGGCCAAAATGCTGCATTTTCGTGGAGGCCCAGCCATAAAAAGTATTATAATATTGCCTGTGCTGTATACACTTGCATGAAAGCTTCCTAATTAAAAAAAATATTAACTAAACAAAACTAATTAGCATACAAAGACATTAACAAATGTTGTTAACCCTAGATAAAGCTATCATATGGTGTGGGTTTCTAGATTTTTAAACAAAACTAAATTTACTTTTTCTGTTAGAAAAATGAAAAATTGAAAGTGGGTTATCAAGTTTTTTTCTTCCATGTGTTAACATTACATATTGTGCCTATAATATTATATATCTGAAATTTTACATTTACATCTGCAATAGATATAATATACATTGCTATCTTAAGCTAACCATAACTATTTGCAAATAATTGTGCAAAACTATATAGTGTTACGACACAGACTGTACCCGATTAGTTAGAATATATTTATTATAGATAGGATAGGTAGAACAATCTTATATAATGAATCAGTGAACTATATACTATGCAAAGGTGGCTAACACTTAGTTATGTCATGCTAATATACTATTTTGTTAAGTAAAACATATTATAAAGGCATTCTGTATAGCCCTTTTATACCTGGACCAATGCAAACACTTCACATTTCTTAATTGACAAATATGTTGAAATGACCAAATTATATATTTCTTTACAATTTAGCAATAATCAATTATTGGACAGAAGATAATACATTAAAAAAGGTTTGTAGATGATGTAAAATATATTTTAAAAGTCAACACCTATGAACTCATGGAACTATGCAATTGATTCATATTACATACTGCCAGTGTAAGATTTTTTTTTTTTGTAATATCATAGAAAATAAACTCAAATTGGCATTGACATCTAGAGAACAGGCTAATAAAGAAATTGTGTGCTTAATGATTTTTAAATCTTCCATAGATATGAAAATATTTAAAATGTAGAAGAGCACGTGCTAAAACAAATAAGGTACATTTATTATTACACAACACTGAAATGTACTATAAAATACCTTTTTTGTCTACATTATTTTGCACAAATCTTTTATAACATTTGATTAGAGCTCAGGGCATTTAGTATAATGCTTAACTTATGCAATGTCACTTAATAACTCTTATGCTATGTTCACACTTGTATCGAGCTGCCCTTTGTTCTGGTCTGTCAGAGGACCGATACCATTGCGATTACATACGAAAACGGATACATTATAGTCAATGTGGTCCATTGGGTGTCTGTTGTTTTAAAACTGCGGAACAAGAAGTCATCTGTGCAGGACTTTTTCGTCCGCTGATTTTTGTTGTTAGGCAAGCTTGTGTTTTTGTGTTCTTTTGAACATGAAAGTATAAGTGTGTTGTGCAAAAAAAAATAAAAATCGATTACCTTATATACATCCACATAATTGCTGCAGCCAATCATTAACTCAACTGTGTCTGCATGTGTAGCAAAAGACCATTGAGAATAGTGACTGACTGCAGTTGTCACTTGGATGTACTCGATCAATGCAGTAAGCAAAGACCATGAGATCACCAACGCAGGAGAGTTGGGTATTGTTTGTTTGTTTGTTTTTTTTAGTTAGGCATTTTTATGACGTATGGAATACCTTTAAGAAAATACATACTTCTCTATAGATTTGTTCTCTGCAAGACCTGGAATAAAGTTGAGCAATTTGTTTTATTTCTATAGAAGTTGAAGGAAATTAACACACTCACATAGCAGCAGAAGCAGCATCAGACTGGCCCACCAGAGGACTGGAGAATCCTCCATAGGACCCTAGCACTGATCCCTTGTAAAACTGTCCTGAAACCGTTGTGCTGTTTCCAACTTTAGATGCACTAACAACTTCTGTATTGGTTTCTCTGCTGCAGCGCTACCTTACATACTTTCTATTTCTGCCTTACTCTTACTACTTTGCTCTTCCCCCTGACTCGACAACAGCTTACGTGTCTACCTATGTTTAGCTGATACTTTCTGAAACAGGAGAGTGTTCTGAAAAGGAAGATAGGCTCAGACAGACAAGTAGGAAGTGGCCTGTTTGTGGAGAATGTGAACGGTTTGGTGGACTATGGGCCTTGCTGGGTATTTAGAGCTGGGATAAAAAATTATGATAATAATTTTCTTTTCTTAACACATACTGCTGCGTGAATCAGTCATGTGTGCTGTGACAGTATGCACACTTCATCCTACTCTAAAGTTTGTTCATTGACACAACTTTACATTCAGTGTAGTCAATGTCAAATCAGCTGCAGTGCCTACAGAAATTTTCAGCCTATAAAAATGGCTGGAAGGCTGCAGAGCCATCAGTGCATTTAGCACCAACCTCTGTCAGTGGCAAAGCATTCTTCTGGCCTATAGGGTGCTGATTTCCACCAAAGGCTACTTCTTTGACCCCGCAGAGACAAAGTGTGTGGAGTCTGTGATGTTTGCTGCAAAGTAGCTTAGCTGCAAATTCCAAAACTAGGGACCAATCGAGTCAGGACCACCCACTCATAGGGAGAGTTTGCACTAACCCCGCTTGAGACAAAAATGGGAGGTAACACGGGATGCAGAAGATTGACTTTAGATTGTCAGAGAGGTAACCAGCACTGGGTTCTGAAACAGATATATACACCTAGGTCCATTATACTACAATCCCCAATATATGACAGACCCCTGGAAAAAATGGCACACTTGGGCTTGGATGTAATCAGCTCTGTTTTTAGCAGAACCTTCACTATTAGGGCTTTTGCAGGCAAGTGTATTACTTCCACATATAAGGGTCTATATTACAGATATGCATTTCAGCTGGCAGTCTACTGCCATGAACTTAGAGCATCATACAGATCTATGATCCTCTGAATTAAGGATGTATATCACCAATGCAGATGTTCATATGTGGTGCATGTACACTTGTTTGGAGAGCCTTGAGGCTAAGGCTCCACACAGCGAATCACTGCAAAAATGCTGCGGAAAAGACTGTGGCGGAAATGCATCACATTTTTTTCTGCAGTATTTTTCACAAAGTCTGCAGAGGAAAACTGACCCTATTATAACTATAAGGTTTTTCCTGCAGCGATTTTTTTTTTTTTTTTTTTTTTGCAGGCCGCTTTGTGGAGCCTTAGCCTTAGGGTGTTTTCACACTGAGTCTGCAGTGTATCATGTTTGTACCATCTGCTTAAGATAAAAACCTATACAAATATTTGCCCTAAGAAGAACATCTGCTTGCATCTATTTTAAAGACTTTAACAATGTCGGACATCGGACACAAGAATAGGGTAAAAAGTTATTTTGTCCAGCAAAGAAAAAAACAAAACAAACAAAAAAATACAGTAACTGATGCTTTCTGTTTTTAACACTGAAATGTATGTAAAAAAAATAGATACTGTTAATTTTTTTTTTTTAGATTATCTATAAAATGGATCCATTAAGCAGATGATACAATCGTCATGTGAACATCTATCTTATCATGGAGTTTTCTTTTGGCCCAGGTGTTGTTTTTTTTGTTTTTAAACTGAAGCATCTAGTAAAAGTTTATATGTGGGTTTTTAACATAGATTCCTATGGGTGATGGACACTACTGTAAGACATCTGTTTAATGTATACACTGGGAGTTTTCCCACTGCATGCAATATGGACACTGCAGATACAGTGTGAAAAGGGTATTAAACAACATGTTCCTCTAAAATGTAACCTACACAATGTACATACACAATTAAGGGTTATCTTACATCATTTCTATATATAGCTAAAGGGTTTATTGAATGCTACATATAATCATGGCTCAGACTAAGGCTATTTGCAGGAGACCGTGTGTATTTTGCAGTCCAGTGCCGTATGTCCGCAAAAACGGACAGTGTGTCATCAGTATTATCAGTGTGTGATCCTAGTTTGCGGATCCCCCCCCCCCCCAAAAAAAAAAACACAGGAGAATTCTAATGATGTTTCTAGCTTGTCTGCAAAAACAGACAGCACACTGAAGACACACGGAGTACATCTGTGTGCTGTCCTTGGTTTTTAGTCTGTTCTATATTTTGCGGCACGGTCTCTTAGCCCGCACACTAAGCAGTGGAAATCACGATCGTGTGCATGGGCCCATAGAAATGAATGGGTCAGTGTGCTATCCAGGAAAAACACAGATAGCACACTGATCTCGCCCATGATTGTCTGCAATGGGCCTAAGGCCGATTGCAGACGACTGTGTGCTTGCACACGGCCATGATTTAAAGACACGTGCAGCGCATATGTCCCCCATGTGCCGTCCGTGCCCCGGCAGTGCTTCCACGACCCCTTTCATTAAATGAATAGGAGCCACGGAAGCAGGGCCGCAAAATTGGACTTGTTTTATATTTTGCCGCCTGGACTGTCAGCCCGCACACGTGACCATGGGGTCATCAGCTAGATTTGGTCTGTATTGCTCTATTATTGTTCTTTTGGTGGTTTATTTGATGGTTACTTTGGTATCTATCCTTATATATGGTTTGGTTATTTACACTTACACTATTTATCCCAATTTTGGTTCATGTACCTCTGACTTAGTTTATATATCATTGTTTTTTATCAACATTATTATCTTGTCCATAGCCTTCCTGTATATAGTAGCCTTTTTCTAGCCATTTATTTCCACCATTTTGATTTATGTACTGCATAGTTACCTGTCTGCTGATTGCTTTCTGTGACTGGGGCTCTGTTTTCTCCCCTTCTTTCTTACTTTTTTGTATTTTTTTATAACCTTAATAAAATGGATTTTAAGATTTACATTAGTTGTGTGGGACTTTGTTTTGTATAATATTTTATTAGTCAACTAAAATAAAAGGGCTGTTAGCCATAATTCAATCTCACTACTCCAGGTTTATACACTCAAAGATAGGTAATCAACAAGTCCGTGACTTGATCAAATCTGTATGCCTCGTATTGTGTCTGGCATGTACAGATTGCCACAGATATTAAAGATCAGCACTTGAGTGAACTAAAATAATTCTCATGCTTAGGGCTATGTTTGAGTGGAGCTAGCATGCTACAGTGTATATATTTATATGTATATGTGTAAAAGCATTGTCTAAACACATAACTGTTTTTTGGGGGTGATGGGAAATGAATTTGCATTGTAGAAATAATCACATTGTACTTTTAAAATAATTAACCTTGTGAGGCTACTATGCGAGATCAATTTATCCATTCATCTCCCAACCCATCCTCAAATAAAAACAAAGAAACTAAATAGAGAATAATACACAACATAAATTTAAAGGAGCTTTTCCCACTAACACAACCATATTTAGATTTGTAGGAAATTAATGGTTAAACATTTTTGCAAATATGAATATAAAAATATAGCATTTTTAAAGATTTTTTTCTAAGCATCTTAGTAGTGACAGTCTTTTGTCTTGTTTGGCTACCAATTGATGCAGCCATGAATGCAGGAACTTTTTATGGTCTGGCATTCTAAAATCAAACATGATTTTCTTATCGTGGACAGGAGCATTGAATGCCAGGAGTGAGACAGCTTGGAGACTAGAGACAGGAACATCATAGTGGGTGGGACACTACATTCAGGAGATGATGATCCGACCACAATATGGAAATCATGGCTGGGTTTCAGAGTATACCGTAGAAAGTACTTGCATTCATGGTCATATCCATTGGCAACATATTAAATCTATAGATTATCACAATTGAGATGGTTAAATAAATTCTTTATATGGCTAAGGCCACACGTAGTGAGCCACAGCAAAAAAGTCCTGAAGATAAAATTGCAGCAGCACCGCATTGCGGTTTTTCCCGCAGTACTTTTCACAGAAAGTCCGCAAAGGTTTCCTTACATTATACAGTACCTATAGTGAAACCGTTTCTGTAGGTATAATTGACACCGCGATGGTTTTGGAAATCGAAGCGTGTCCGCTGAATGTATTTTCCCTCAGTGTGGGGATGGGAATCACTAGAATCCCATTCACTATAGTGATTGTAAAATGCCGTGGTTCTTGAGCCACGTGGGGCCCCAGCCTTACTCTTCAAAAAAAAATAACTATTTTTGCAAATATATAAATGACTTTATCTTTTAATTGTCTACAAACTTAAATATGGTTAATCTGCGGGTATACCCCTCAAATAAATAGACCTAATAAAACATATGCTTTTTGCTATTTTGGGTTAATAGTCATAGAATCAGCAACAATAAACACTTTGCAATTTAACATAAGTGAAACATAAAATAAGAATTCTATATTGTTGTCTTTAGAGTGATCTACCAGGCAGTCTCGGTAGAGCTTTGTTTTCATGACTTCAATATGGAGCAAACTTCTGTCGGTCAGATTTCTTAACCCCACTCGTCGATGGAATTTTGGCAGTATAAGCAGGTAAATTCCCAGTTGCCCCCGCAGCGGCTGCTGCATTTAATGCCAGGAGTGGGACAGTTTTCATGCCAAGCAGACTGGAGACAGGAACAGCATAGTGGGTGGTTGGTAAAGTTGGTAGAGGGGGAGGGGAATTGACGTTAACTGCAGAGGCAGCGGCAGCTGCTGCCAACACAGCCATAGAGGTAGGGGTGGAGGAGGGGGTGGAAGACTGAGAGAGGTTCATGTTGAGGTCAACAGGGGTCGTGATGGAAGCAGTCTGGGTGCTCAGTTTAGCCATCTCTAAGCTGCAAACGAAGAGAGGAACAGGAACAAATAGGTTGGGATGGTCAAGCAAGGATAAATTTTGGGACAAAAGGAATGGATAGGAGGAGCAAAGTGGGGTTGGGTTAGATTGGTGAACAAAAGGACAAAACATATGGAAGGTCAGGAGAGAAAGAGAAAAAAGGGAAAATGAGGTTCAGAGGAGGAACATGTTATGTGTTAAATAAGAGATATAACAAAAGGGTACTTCATGATTTGATGAGGAAAACATTACTAAGACTCTAAAGAATGCCTTAACATATGCAATGCCAATGGAAGAAAGAAATCTCAGGAATGCAGAGAATGATAAGGATGATAAAGCAAAACTTAAAACAAAATGGAAACAGAATTCTGATTTCTCCCCGACACTGTATGTTTGCCTTTTCAGTTTGTTTTAGGATTATCTATTTTGTCTGTAATTAGACTACGCATTTAAAATACTGATAAAAATCTTTAAGTTGACTTGTGTTCAAAATTGTCGTATATCAGCTACAACTAACTATAATACGTCCACTAATCTACTTATAGCTAGCTGTCTGTAAGATTGCAATCATCTTTTATTTTGTATATACCACAGACCAATCTAAAAAAATGCATAAATAAACAATGTCTTCAAATTAAATACATATTAAATTTAAAAAATTAATTGAAAGTTATGTTAGGCTGAGGCTTTTTTGTTGCAGATTTTGCTGCAGCCTTTTGAGACAAGGCCAGGAGTGGATTGAGCAGAACGTAGAAGTATAAGTACTACCTTTATATTTCCCATTCCTTTTTTAGCCACTCTTGGCTTTGGCTCAAAAAAACTCAGCAAAATCTGCATCTCTGCAACGTGGGGCCTCAGCCTTATAAGCAATCTACATATACAGCAACCTAAATGCATGAAGATCAAGTGTAGAGATTTTTAATTAAGATAGTGTGGGTTGGCAGTATTTTTTGCTCATAGTAAGTTATAGTTACATCTAGTGACAACTTCATTTTGATAGGTTACATTCCTAATTTGAGAGATTCAACTTCAGTCCCTAATAGGTTGCCTGGCTGAAAGGACTTGTCCAGGGACTTAAATTTACCTTGCTGTATCTGGCGGATTTTTCAGCATGGACCCGGGGTCTGACCAGGTTCCAACTCCCGAGTCACATGATCAGAACCAACTCCACCCCCTGTGTCACTCCACTTTGTCTCCTGATCTCACAGGTAATATACCTGTGCTACTGCTGTCCAGAGCTTGCTAAGAAAAGACCTACATCTCCCCCATCCTTGGGTTCCTCACCAGGATCATTTCTCCTGGGCCCCACGAGAAATATTTTTCCTAGATATGTGGCAACCGTCATGCCTTCATATTCATATTCATATTCTAATTGCCTGAGGAAGGGCTCTCACAGCCCGAAATGTTGCTCTCGGCTTTTATAATATCTACACTCTGCATGCTAAGATATATTGTGGTGGATACCACTTGCTCTAATATGGAATGTGTTCTGCAAATAAAATTTACAAGCAAGCTCAACTACCTATATTAAAATTGGTGGGTTCCGGTCAGAGACTGGTGGAATAAGTGCACCCATCTACAAGCTAAGAAGAGTGCTGCTCACATCAATATTGTATATACTTGTGCTACTGTGCTATGGGGGCTGGCATTACTGCATCAACACTATATAGACTGTTGAAATTTTATTCTTGAAATATAATTTTAATCCTTTCCTGACATCTTCTGTACTATTACGGTGGATGTCAGCACCATAGCCACCAGGCCTCCACTGTATGATTCAGTTGAAATACGGTGGCAATATCCATGATCGGGCCTTAACCCTACAGATACATCAGTCTTATGTGATGAAATATCTACTTACTGGTCGCGTATGGACGTTGCCATGTTATTGATGATTGTTATTATCTGGATTATCTGGAGATCCAGTACTGTGACAGCCTATTAAAGACTCCCAGGCTTGTCAAAGACTGGACCCCATAGCAAACTAGCAAACAGTAAATTGGGCACAAAATAATCCCCCCTTTACTGGCCCTCACCTAGCAAAACGCTCCCTTTGCTGGCCCCCACATGCTAAAATATCTCACAGTGGCCCCTTCACACAGTATAATGTGCCATAGTGGCCACCATACAACATAATGTCCCACAGTGGCCCCTTCATACAGAGAAGGGGTCACGGCGCTTACACAGGTACCACAGTTCATTCAAACTGTTGATCCTGGGGGTCCCGGGTATTGGAACCCCACTAATTTCTTTTTACCTTTTGTTTACCTTTTAAACATAGTGGCCCTGATGGTGTTCGTTGCAAATATTGCAAACATTTTGGGGTTCACCACTCACGAACTATTAAAATAATCTGGGGTCTCTTCAGATGACATCAGATGTCATGTGGGTTATGCCGGCAACGCATAATGATGCCCAATTACAGGCCTCATCAGTTTGTGACGTCATTGAAGAAGCCCGAAGACCGGCGCCAGCGCCCAGGAGTCACTGTTTGTGACATGATGTTGGATACACGTGGTCCCCAGGAGGGCTGAAGGAGACGTGGAGGCGGCTGTGGGCAGGATCGGTGATCTGTAAGTAAGTAACTCTAACAGGGCCCTGTAGCTACCGCTACGGTTGTTAGTCAAATATAAAAAATAAAATATTAAAAGTTTAAATTTCCCCCCTTTCCCTAGATCAACTATGTAAATTACGTAAAACACATACATATTTGGTAGCCTTGTGTCCAAAAATGCCCAAGCTACAAACTTATAAAAATAAAAAAATAATTTTTCCATATGGTAAAGGGTAGCAGGAAAAAGAAAAAAAAAAAAAGCTGAATTGCCTTTTTTTTTGCTATATCGCATCCCAAAATAGTTTAATAAAAAGTTATCTAAACCTCACACATTTCTCAAAATCGTATAAATAAAAATTACTTGATCCCACAAAAAAATACATCTTATTCAGCCTATATACAGAAATATAATAAACTTCTAGGTGTCAGAATATGGCTACACAAAGAAATTTTTTTTCCCCCAAAGTGTTAGATTTAAAAAAAAAAAAGGTTTTGAAACACAACAAAAACTATTTTAGTATCACTATAATCTTACCAACCCGAAGAATGCAGGTAATATGTCATTTTGGCTGCAACGTCAGTGGCGTAACTAGCAGGGTAGCAGAGGGGACGGCTGCCCTGGGCCCACTGACTCTGTGGGACCCACCCTGGGACAGGGAGGAGGCGGCGGCTCCATTCATCTGGATTGCAGGTAGGTGAGTAGAACTTTTGTTTTGTTTTGTTTTAGCACAGTTGTGGGTATTTTAATAGTATAAGGGGTTTTAAGGAGGGGGGAATTATAACTATAAGGGAGGGAGCATTATGAACATAAGGGGATCATTTATATAAAGGTTATTGGGGGGCATTATGAATACAAGGGGGAGGTTATTTACAGTGGGGAAAAAAATATTTAATCAGAAACCAATTGTGCAAGTTCTCCGACTTAAAAAGATGAGGCCGGCCTGTAAATGACATCATAGGAAGACCTCAACTATGAGAGACAAAATGAGAAAACATATCTAGAAAATCACATTGTCTGATTTTTAAAGAATTTATTTCAAAAATTATGGTGGAAAATAAGTATTTGGTCAATAACAAATGTTCATCTCAATACTCCGTTATATATCCTTTGTTGGTAATGACAGAGGTCAAACGTTTTCTGTAAGTCTTCACAAGGTTGGCACACACTGTTGCTGGTATGTTGGCCCATTCCTCCATGCAGATCTCCTCTAGAGCAGTGATGTTTTGGGGCTGTCACTGGGCAACACGGACTTTCAACTCCCTCCAAAGGTTTTCTATGGGGTTGAGATCTGGAGACTGGCTAGGCCACTCCAGGACTTTTAAATGCTTCTTACGAAGCCACTCCTTCATTGCCCTGGTGGTGTGCTTGGGATCATTGTCATGCTGAAAGACCCAGCCACGTTTCATCTTCAATGTCCTTGCTGATTGAAGGAGGTTTGCACTCAAAATCTCACAATACATGGCCCCATTCATTCTTTCATGTACAGGGATCAGTCGTCCTGGTCCCTTTGCAGAGAAACAGCCCCAAAGCATGATGTTGCCACCCCCATGCTTCACAGTAGGTATGGTGTTCTTTGGATGCACCTCAGCATTCACTCTCCTCCAAACTCGACAAGTTGTGTTTCTACCAAACAGTTCTACTTTGGTTTCATCTGACCATATGACATTCTCCCAATACTCTTCTGGAACATCCAAATGCTCCCTAGCAAACTTCAGACGGGCCCGGATATGTACTGGCTTAAGCAGGGGGACATGTCTGGCACTGCAGGATTTGAGTCCCTGGCGGTGTAGTGTGTTACTGATGGTAGCTTTTGTTACGTTAGCCCCAGCTTTCTGAAGGTCATTCACTAGGTCCCCCCGTGTGGTTCTGGGATTTATTCTCACTGTTCTTGTGATCATTTTGACCCCACGGGGTGAGATCTTGCGTGGAGCCCCTCATCGAGGGAGATTATCAGTGGTTTTGTATGTCTTCCATTTTCTAATTATTGCTCCTACAGTTGATTTCTTCACACCAAGCTGCTTGCCTATTGCAGATTCAGTCTTCCCAGCCTGGTGCAGGTCTACAATTTTGTTTCTGGTGTCCTTCCACAGCTCTTTGGTCTTCACCATAGTGGAGTTTGGAGTGTGACTGTTTGAGGTTGTGGACAGGTGTCTTTCATACTGATAACAATGTCAAACAGGTGCCATTACTACAGGTAATGAAAGGAGGACAGAGGAACCTCTTAAAGAAGTTACAGGTCTGTGAGAGCCAGAAATCTTGCTTGTTTGTAGGTGACCAAATACTTATTTTCCACCTGAATTTGCAAATAAATTCTTAAAAAATCAGACAATGTGATTTTCTATATATTTTTTTCTCATTTTGTCTCTCATAGTTGAGGTCTACCTATGATGTCAATTACAGGCCTCTCTCATCTTTTTAAGTGGGAGAACTTGCACAATTGGTGGCTGACCAAATACTTTTTTTTCCCCACTGTATATTAGGGGGCATCATTTATATTAGGAGGCATTATGAACATAAGGGGGTTGTTATTGATATAACATTGATAACATTAGAGGTGCAGTATTTATATCGGGGGAATCAGGGGCATAATATGAGGGGGCAATTAATTTAATTAAGGTGGCATTTGGGCTTTATTAAGACTAAGGCCCCACATAGCGGGCCGCAGCAAAAAAGCACTGCAGGGAAAACCACGGCAGTAATGCGTTGTGGTTTTTCCCACAGCGCTTTTCACAGAAGGTTCTAAGAGGCTTCCTCTGCAGACTTTCTGCTTCCATTATACCTATAGGGAAACCACCAGTGGTTTTGGAAATTGCAGCATGTCCGCTGCACATATTTTTCCACAATGTGTGGATGGGATTTGCTAGAATCCCATCCACTTTGCAGGAACTCTAAAATGACGGGTTTTCCCGTGGGGCCCCATCCCCACTTTGCGGTAAAATACGCGCAGTGGAGACGGTGCGATTTCCATAACAGTCGCAGTTTTGGAAATCGCAGCATACCTATGGAAACGCTGGCGGCTTAGATATAATTGAAGCAGAAAGTCCGCAGAGGAAACCTCTGCAAACTTTCTGTGCAAAGCACTATAGGAAGAAACGTGATGCGTCGCCACCGTGGTTTTTCCCGCAGCGCTTTTTTTTTTTTTTTTTTTTTGCTGCGGGACGCCACATAGAGCCTTAGTTTTAAGGAGTTTTCCAGATCATTTTTTATTGATGATCTATCCTCAGAATAGATCATCAATAAGAGATAAGTGATTCCCCTCTGAACAGCTGTATGAAGGGGCTATGGCGCCTGTTTATATTAAACGCTGTCTGATTATAGTGACCGTGATGATGTAATTGCAATCTTGTCACATAGAAGTGTAAAGGATGAGGCTGTAGTTACATGACATGGCCGCTATGAAATGAATGATACTATGTAAACAGAGAAGGGGTCACGGTGCTTACACAGGTACCACTGTTCATTCAAACAGTTGATCCTGGGGGTCCCGGGTATTGGAACCCCACTAATTTTTTTTTACCTTTTGTTTACCTTTTAATTAGGAAACACCTGGGGCATAATTAATAAGGGGCACTACTTAAAGGGGGTACACAGAGAAGTTATTAATTTAAATATGCACTTGGGGGTATTATTCATTATAGCGGGTTATATTATATATTTTATAATTGGGGGTAACAGCAGGATGGGCGTGCAGGTGAGGAAAATGTGGGTCAGGTGCCTGGAAAAGTAAGGAGCCAAAGATGTCTGTGCTGCAAACTTTAGAGACTGAAATAAATGGTCATGGCGGTACAGATGAAAGAAACGGGGAATATGAACGATTAGTCAGAGACATCACCTATAAGTCACTAAATGTTACTGCCCTGTATTCACCTAAATCGTCTGCAGAGCCCTGTGTAGAGCCAATATATATCACTATACGGTCACCGTATAGTGATAATAATCGGTATACCTAAGTTGAATGAGTTGAACCTAAAATCTTAAATGCTCACTGCAGCATTTAAGTCATTTTACAGAAAAAAAGTATAAAGACTTTTTTTTCCCCCCTAATTAAAAAAAAATGGATGGTTTTAGCAATTTTAACCCCTTCGTGCTGCAGGCATTTTTTGATTTTTTTTTTTTTGCTCACAGACATATGAGGACTTAATGTGTGCGGGGCAAATTGTACTTCGTAATGGTACCATTTAATATTCTGTATGATGTACTGGGAAGTTGGAAAAAAAATTCAGAATGGAGGAAATTGGATAAAAACTGTGTTTGTGCAACTTTCTGAAGGGATTCGTTTCTATGGTGCAGACGAACTGACATGTCACCTGTATTTGCAAAAAAAAAAATTAAAAATTTCCTGGAGTCTGACACCCATAACATTTTGTTATGTGTAACATAATGTGTACGGAGACACATAAGGCATCTTTTTTTTGGGGCCAGATTTACTTTTTATAGTTATATCATTTTGGGGAATGTCTGATGTTTTGATTGCTTTTTATTCAAATGGAAGGCTAAACGAGGAAAAAATTGCGGTTTGTCTATTTTGATTTTTTTTCCTGCTTTGCCATATGGGAAAAATAATTTTATATGTTTGTAGCCTGGGCGTTTTCAGACGCAGGGAATTATAATTTATTTGTTTGTTTTTAGCTTATTTATCTTTATTTCAAATCTAGGGAAAGGGGGCTGGTTTAAATTTTAAATTTTTTTATATATATTTTTTAAATTTTTTTAAAATATTTTATTAGCCCCCTAGGGGACTTGAACCTGCAATCTTTTGATTGAAAGTCCCATAGACCAGCTTCAACAGCTGTATTCCTATGGTAGGCCTGGGAGCCTTCAGTAGGCTCCCGGCTGCCATAGGAATAGGTCCGCTCCCACGATCTCGCCGTGTGGGAGCCAGCCTGCAACATGGAAGGTACTTAGTGCCGGGTCTCTGCTGTACATAACATTACATCTGCTGCAGAGTGGCTGCCATCTTTAAAGACCATATCCATTGTAATAGTACGGCTGATGTCGGGAAGGGGTAATTGTGACTGTTGGGGGGCGAAAGGAACTTCTAGATCTGTTGGACTTGATCCTCCTGATATGCCTGGAAACGTGAGTTGAAGCTGGAGCCTTGGAAGTGCTGTCTCCTCCATGAGAGTCTTAAATACCTGGAACACGTGGTATCCAAAGATACCAGCCCATGAAATCGAAGAGTACAATGGTGGCCAGAGCCGACGTTAGGGGGGGCAAACTGGGCAATTTCCCAGGGCCCCGTCCCCAAAGGGGCCCCCGGGATCCGGAACCTGATGACTCCGGATCCCGGAGTCAGACCCGGACAAATCAATAACAGAAAGGGACCGCAGGGCTCCTTTCCGTGGTGAGTAAAAATAACAAACATTTTTACTCACCGGTCCTTGCGTCCGACGTCATCTTCTGGCGTTGCGGACATCACCGCTGAGGCCAGGCCTTTAGCGATCACGTGGGGCGTGCTGACTGCGTGCCTCACGTAATCGCTGAGGCCCAATCACAGGCCTCAGCGGTGACGTCCACAACGCGTGACGTCAGCCGCAGAGAAGAAGAAGTCAGGGCCGGCGGGGATAACGGTGCAGCGCGAGGAGGCTCAGGAGAGGTAAGACAAGGTGAGTATAACTGTTTGTTATTTTCCCTCCCCTCCCCCCGGCCTTCGATTATTATACTCTGGGGTCTGAAAAGACCCCAGAATAAAATATAATAATAGCACTGTAGGGCCCCTGTGGAGCATTATACTGGGGGGCCCCTCTGGATAGCATATTATACTGTGTGGGGCCCCTGTGGAGCATTATACTGGGGAAGGGGCCCTCTGGATAGCATGTTATATTCTGTGCGGCCTCTGTGGAAAATTATAATGTGGGGGGGGCTCTAGAGATAATGGTATATTATGTGGGGCCACTTTGGAGCATTATGCTCTCCAGAGGGTCCCCCCAGTATAATGCTCCACAGTGGCCCCACACAGTATAATATGCTCTCCAGAGGGGCCCCCCAGTATAATGCTCCACAGTGGCCCCACACAGTATAATATGCTCTCCAGAGGGCCCCCCCAGTATAATGCTGCAAAGTGGCCCCACAGAATATAACATGCTCTCCAGAGCCCCCCACTTTATAATACTCCATAGAGGCCCCACAGAATATAACATGTTCTCCAGAGGGCCCCTTCCCCAGTATAATGCTCCACAGTGGCCCCACACAGTATGATATGCTCTCCAGAGCCCCCCCAGTATAATGCTCCACGGTTTCCCCACACAGTATAATATGCTCTCCAGAGGGGCCCCCCAGTATATTATACTGTGCGGGGCCACTGTGGAGCATTATACTGGGGGGGCTCTGGAGAGCATATTATACTGTTTTGGGCCGCTGTGGAGTATTATACTGGGGAAACCTCTCTGGGCAGTATATTATACTGTGTGGAGGCCATTTCTGGAGCATGTTATACTGAGTGGGGTCACTGTGTAGTATTATTCTGGGGGGGCCATCAGCAGAGCATATTATATTGCGTGGCGCCACTGTGGGGCATTATTTGGGGGGGACTAATGAGCATTATACTAAGGGGCCCTCTGGGGAGCATATTATACTGTGTGGGGCCTACTGTGGGACATTATACTGGGGGGACGCTCTGGGGAGCATAATATATTGCGTGGGGCCACTGTGGAGCAAAATACTGGAGGGGGCACTGTGGAGCATTATACTAGCGGGGGCTCTCTGAGGAGCATATCATACTATGGGCCAATGTGGAGCTTTATACTGGGGGAAGGGAAAGTGTGGGGAGCCTGTTATACTGTGTGGGGCCACTGTGGAGTGTATTATATTGTGTGGGGCTTTTAGGGAACATATGATACTCTGTGTGGCCATTGTAGAGCATTATACTGGGGGGGACAGTGGGGAACATATTATACTGTGGGGGACCACTGTGGAGCATTATACTGGGGGAACCCCTCTGGGGAGTATATTATACTGTGTGGAGGTCATTATGGAGCATGTTATACTGTGTTAGGCCACTGGAGCATTATACTGGGGGGGCATTGTGGGGTGCATATTATACTGTATGGAGCATATTATATTGTGTGGGGCTGCTGGGGAGCATATTGCACTGTCTGGGGCCACTAAGGGGTAGTATACTGTGTGGGTCAATGTGGAGTATTATACTGTGTGGAGCCTTACATACCATGTGGGGCCACTATGGGGGGCTCGGGGAGCATTTTATACTGTGTCGGGTCACTGTGGAGCATTATATACCATGTGGGGAAACTGGAGGGCTCAGGAGAGCATTTTATACTGTGGAGCATTATATACCATGTGGAGCATTATACTGTGGGGGGGGGGGCTCACAACTCCTGCTGGCAGCCCTGTGTGCTATGTCTGCATCACAGCTCCCTCACTATAATCTTGCACATACGTGTAGTGCCCCATGGCCATGTCATTCCCCATACAGTACTGTGCATGAACCGGCCATGGAGTTATTGGGGCCTGCACAGTACTATAGGGGCTGACTATACTGGGAACATACTCAGTAACACCAGATAGTCAGCACATATGTAAGACTTCAGTGAAGGAGCCGTGGTGTAGGCTATTAGCAGGAAGCTGTTGGGTGGAGCCCCAGAACAAGTTCCTCTAGTGGGCCTAAGGCCCTTCAGTCCGACACTGTATAACGGAGAACTATTATATATAAGGATGGGTTACTATATATAATTGGGAAACTTAAGTATGAGGGGGCTATTATAAGGGGAAACTATTATTTATAAGATGGGCTATTATTTATAAGGGGGGAACTATTATATATAAGGCATCCATTATAAGGGAGGAGCTATTATTTATAAGAGGGGAACTTTTTATAAGGGGGTATAATTGTTAAGTGGGCTTATTTATAAAGGGGGCTATTAGTGATAATGGGGACTATTATTTATAACAGTAACTATTATTTATGAGGGGGCTATTATTTATAAGGGAGCAGTATTATTTTTACTGGGTGTCTGTTACTGATAAGGGGGGATATTACTGATACAGGGCACTATTTATCATTTATAAGGGAGCTATTATTGGTAGAGGTGTAATATTATTTATAAGCAGGGGCTATTATTTATAAGGAGGCGCTATAATAACTGATGACTGGGTGCAAAAATCTATTAGGTGGTACAAAGGTGCTCATTTGAATTGTGTGTGGTAAAATGGGGCTTGTTATTACTTTTTTGTTGGCAGAAAGGAGGCGTTATTATAGGGGTTGCCACTGGAAGACGATGGTGTTGTTTGCATATCACCATTCTGGGCCCCGTTTTTAATTTTGCCCAGGGCCCCACTTTGTCTAAAACCGGCCCTGACGGTGGCTGATGCCCAGTGGCTGAGCTGCAATACTTCTTGGGACTGGAAAAGTACTACTGATGGCTCAACTTTGCCATGGTGGCTGCTCCTCTATATTGCCATCTGGCTGGAACATCCCTGGAAAGGCGAAAATAAGACAGTTTACCCAAGATTGTAGTGGCAGACCAGGCCTTCAGTGAGCTGAAAATGTTGCTCTCTGACTAGTGCTCTCATCTTTAAGTCCACATACTATACCATGTCTTCCATCTTGTACACCAATTGGTGTCTGAAGATGTTGGCTGACTCAAATGCAAGAAAGATAAAGTGTGATTGTGTATGCCAGCTGGGTCCTCTGCCAGAGTGAAAAAAATCTCAGACAACTATAGGTTTTTTAGGCGTTACTGACTGTGTGTGGTATAGGATCGGCCAAGGGGGATTAATCTTACATATGGATTCCATTCATGGCTGATTGATATCACACCTTTACCCCTCAGACCCTTGCAGACTTGCTGTCTGCAGAAAATCCCCCTCACACCTGTGCATACAAGTGTAACTCCGTTATCTCAGCAGGGAAGATCCTGGAGAGATGTGTATTCAAACTCTTCTATAAGACAGGATGTCCCCAGAAGATCATCAAAGAAAATATAGTAAAATGATGATGTTTTATGAGGGGAGCATCCTACAGTCGCACTGAAAAATTCTTCGGATGCGCAAGACTTGAACGGATGCATCAAATCCAAACACAGGACTATTGGAAGCATGGGAAAGGCCTGGACATTCAACTACCTACCCAAGGGGATCTGGGGGTCAATCTTGGTGCCTATGCAATGGAAACATTGCTAAGAACCCCGTTATACCCTTTGCTTGATACTATAGTCGACTGGAGAGGAGTTATTGTTGTATATAGTTTTTTGGTCCAAGGATTTAGGGCTGGGTCTCGATTCCCTGTGACTTCACACAAGGAGTAGACTAGCCCAGGTATATGGTCTCCGTCCAGAGAGGGAAGGGAGCTCTTATCCTGGGATAGATGTGAGGTCACACATATCCTGTTGTTGATGCAAGGAAGTGCCCTGGGGCTAAACAGTGGATGCCTCAGTGAACCAGATTGAAGACTCGTCTTGGTACTCGTTTTCTCTTTTTATTCTATTTTATTTCTGTACTATATTGCTTATTTTTACCTGTATTTGCCTGAACATCCACTGATGTATATCTGGATACCTTAGCGGCTAGTACCGACCCACTTGGGTTAATAAGAATATAAAATTTATAAAGCTCGTTTCATGTTATCCTATGAACCCTGGTACTCACGGTTGGTGAGTGGAAGGTAAGAGGGGTGATCACAGGTAGGCCAAGCGGCTTGGCAACATGATATCCTTCACACTGTGGTTTACCAAAATCCTGACAGGAACCAAGTTCATACTGATAACTGACAAAGTGTGCACCCTTAAAAGGTAGATGGCCAGTTTCATAAAATTTTTGTTAGTCACAGTATCAAGCAAGGTATGCCAATGTTCTAATCTGCAACTCTATGGAGGAGCCCTGCAAGCCAAAGGATGAAGTCTTAGAGCGGTATGAAACCCTGAACTTCATACAGTCATGAGAATCCGTGCACCCGAAGAAGTGGTGCACCCAAAAGACCCACCAGTAGCGGGAATCTAGAGAGGACTGGTGACAGCAGAGACAGCAGAGTTCACAGCACAACCCCTGTGACAGCACTTTATACTCTATACTTCAGTGGAAGTGGAAGACAGTCCCCTATGTGATGGTGTGGCAACACAATCCCAGTATGCCAGAGTTTGACGAGAGGCCAAAATAAGGCAAAGACACTGCTGGGGTGGTACACAGAAATATGCTATGGTATTGCACCTTTGAGAAGAGCCTTCCTGAACTAGATATTAGCCCATGTTTGAGAGGATCCCTGATGATGAGGGGTTGTAGTGCCCAGGCTGACATCTTTGGAGAGGAGCAAACCTTTGACAATTTAATTGGAAGAGGGGTGCTCTATGTTCTAAGATGTTGTGGAACCTGTCCCTCTCCAGCATTCTCTGGGACACAGCTTGCCAGGTATGAAGAGTATGTCATGAGCACAGATGTTGTTGGGACGGCAACTCTTAAGCCGTGGAGAGATATCTGCTTAAAAAGTGGAGGTTTTCACAAGTTTCAGTGGTCAAGTAGGCACGGGGACCGAAGGAGGACATGTTGGAGAAGGTCTTCATATGATCATCAGAGAAAAGAAAGTGCAGTTCATATAGAAACAGCAACAAGGAAGGGTGTGCTGTGTGACCAGAGAGCCAAGTCTGAGGTGGGTCTCATCAGAGTTCCCAAAAACAGGGGATGAAAACCAATCTCATTCCTGGGAAGCAGGTCATATGCAGCAGTACTGACATTGGAGACAATGTCCTCTCCAGTGAAGATGACCATCACCCTGGGCAAAGGTTCTTTTCACTGCCCTTACTCTGTATCTAAATACATAAAAGTGGCTTGTTGCCCCCTACCCCGGCAATCAACTCCCAGGGCACATGTCCTGGCTGTCCTCTCCAGCTTTGCCCTTGGTTTCAGCATTGTTTATTTAATTTTCTATTACATTAAAGACTTTAGTAAAGCTCCATTAACACCTTCCCAACATCTGCTGAATCAATGGTGGATGTCTTTAATTATGGCGCCCACTTAGAAGATGAGTGTTTTTTTTTTTTTTCTCCCAATTATAATCCATTGAAATGTTTTTCCACTTTCCCAGTACATCATATGGAATATTAACTGATACCATCATGATTTTATCACAATTTATCCTGCAGAACATAAGGTCTCACACGGCTATGAACCCAAAAATAAAAAAAGTTGGGAAGGGGTGGTGAAAATGAATGAAAAATGACTGCGGCAGGAAGGGGTTAAATAGCAAACCCATTAGTTGTTCTTGTTTCCTACCCTGCACGAGTTACATTATCACCCTGGGTTATGTTAATAATATATCATTACAATGTGCTCATGTAACATCGCTTAAACTGCGTGCTTTTTTTTTTCTCTCTGATTCATTTGTGAACTTGCCTGATGAATGGGCCTCCATTTTCTAAGAGCTTCAAAATAATTTTGATTGTGATTTGTTGCTATGGTTAACAAGGCCAGTTTTTCTATTATACATTTATGATGAATAAAGCTCTTTGTGTTATGTCTAGTGCAGAACCTTAGGCTACTTTCACATACACACATGGACAAAATTGTTGGTACCCCTCGTTTAATGAAAGAAAAACCCACAATGGTCACAGAAATAACTTGAATATGACAAAAGTAATTTGTCAAACTACATGTTGACAAGCCACAAAGCTTCTGGAAGAATGTCCTATGGACAGATGAGTCAAAAATCTAAATTTTTGGCAAGGCACATCAGCTCTATGTTCACAGATGGAAAAATGAAGCATATCTTGAAAAGAACACTTTCCCTACTGTGAAACATGGAGGATGCTCTGTTATGTTCTGGGGATGCTTTGCTGCATCTGGTACAGGGTGTCTTGAATCTGTACAGGGTACAATGAAATCTCAAGACTATCAAGGGATTCTAGAGAGAAATGTGCTGCCCAGTGTCAGAAAGCTTGGTCTCAGTCGCAGGTCATGAGTCTAACAACAGGATAATGACCCAAAACACACTGCTAAAAACACCCAAGAATGGCTAAGAGGAAAACATTGGACTGTTCTGAAGTGGCCTTCTATGAGCCCTGACCTAAATCCTATTGAGCATCTTTGGAAGGAGCTGAATCATGTCATCTGGAAAAGGCACCCTTCAAACCCAAGACAACCGGAGCAGTTTGCTCATGAGGAGTGGGCCAAAATACCTGTTGAGAGGTGCAGAAGTCTCATTGACAGTTACAGGAATCGTTTGATTGAAGTGATTGCCTCAAAAGGTTGTGCAACAAAATATTAAATTAAGGGTACCATCATTTCTGTCCAGGCCTGTTTCATGAGTTTTCTTTTTTAAAAAATTCTTTGAAGCATGGTTGAAAAGCAATGTCTGACTTTCATTAGTTCATTTTCATAGAATTTTTTATATATTACTTTTGTCAGATTCAAGTTATTTCTATGACCATTGTGGGCTTTTCTTTCATTAAACGAGGGGTGCCAACAATTTTGTCCATGTGTTTATCCTGTGAATAAGGCTTTGAAGGGGTTGACCAGTTTTAGCAAATAACATTGTCTGTATTATAAAAAGTTATACAATTTTCCAATTTACTTTTTTTTTTTTTTTTTTTATAAATTCTTTATTTATATCAAAAATAGAAACACAAACAACAAACCATGTAAAAGCGGCCTCCACATAAATGGGACCGGGAACAAACTGCAAAAGAAAAACCACTGACAATCCGCTGACCAAAGAATGATATCACATAAGGGAGATACTCCCAGAAAAGTATGCTTAAAATTAGAGTGAGGGAGAAAGGGAAAGGAGGAAGAGTAAAAAGGGGAGAACAGATGCGAGAAAGTTAAAGGAGAGATGGAGAGGATGGGAGGGAGTGGCGAGAGGAGGAATAGGAAAGGAGAGGAGAGAAAAAAAAAAGGGGGGGAGAAAGGAAGACGGGGTCAGGAGGTCCAGCAGCCCTGCCACAGGAAGTACCGTTTTCCAATTTACTTTCTGTATCCATTTTACGGTTTTCTAGATCTTTTTATCCACTGATTACTTCCATCAGTCTGTGATAGTGTTTTTGTAACTTTTTGTAACAAAGCAATATCTGAAGTTTTACCATTGATTAACATTGACTGTAAAGTTACAGTGATGTTAAATACTTTTGTGTAAACATGATAAAAGTATTATAGGAGAGAAAACTTTATTTGCTATCAGGGCCGTTGTGAGCACTCAGCAAACCCGAGAAGATGCCGGGGCCCACTGGAGCCTGGGCCTGGATCCAGCCCCATTTGCTAGCCAGTTAAATGTACTTGAAACCCTTTTTTTAACTTACAGTGCCTTGCAAAAGTATTCGGCCCCCTTGAACTTTTCAACCTTTTGCCACATTTCAGGCTTCAAACATAAGGATATAAAATTTAAATTTTTTGGTGAAGAATCAACAACAAGTGGGACACAATCGTGAAGTGGAATGAAATTTATTGGATATTTTAAACTTTTGTAAAAAAATAAAAAACTGAAAAGTGGGGCGTGCCAAATTATTCGGCCCCCTTAAGTTAATACTTTGTAGCGCCACCTTTTGCTGCGATTACAGCTGCAAGTCGCTTGGGGTATGTTTCTATCAGTTTTGCACATCGAGAGACTGAAATTCTTGCCTATTCTTCCTTGCAAAACAGCTCGAGCTCAGTGAGGTTGGATGGAGAGCGTTTGTGAACAGCAGTTTTCAGCTCTTTCCACAGATTCTCGATTGGATTCAGGTCTGGACTTTGACTTGGTCATTCTAACACCTGGATACGTTTATTTGTGAACCATTCCATTGTAGATTTTGCTTTATGTTTGGGATCATTGTCTTGTTGGAAGATAAATCTCCGTCCCAGTCTCAGGTCTTTTAATAATAATAATAATAATAATAATAATAATAGTCCTTTAATAGTCCCACAATGGGGAAATTCAGTGTGTTACAGCAGCAAAGATAAGCAGATACAAATACAAATACAACATGTACAGGAATGTTCCAAGGTAAGAGGCATTACATTGATAGCAGACAGACAGATAGGAAGTAGCAGAGGGGGGGGGGGGATTTAACAGGCAGAGAGATATTTCGGTTCTCTGTGTGTAATGATCTCTGCTTAGGTCGGTGTTGGTTGTACAGCCTAACCGCGGTGGGGAGGAAAGACTTCCAATAGCGCTCCTTCTCACACTTAGGGTGGAGCAGTCGGTCACTGACAGTACTGCCCAGCGCGATCACAGTCTCATGCATGGGATGGGACTTCTTCTTCTGCATGGAGCTCACCACTGACAGTATCCTTTTGTCACCCACCACCTGCACTGGGTCCAGTGGGCTCCCCAGGACAGAGGTGGCCCTTCTAATCAGCTTGTCAAGTTTATATCTGTCCCTGGTTGATATACTGCTCCCCCAGCAGGCCACTCCAAAGAAGATGGCTGATGCCACTACCGAGTTGAAGAATGTCCTAAGAAGTGCCCCCCGGATTCCAAAGGTTCTCAGCTTCCTAAGCAGGTAGAGCCTGCTGTGGCCCTTCCTGTACAGGGCCTCCATATGATCTGCCCAGTCCAGCTTATTATTAAGGAGCAAACCCAGGTACTTATAGGTGTTCACAATCTCGATGCCTGTCCCCAGGATGTCCACTGGTTTAGGAGGGCATCTGCCTTTACGGAAGTCCACCACCATCTCCTTGGTCTTCCCCGCGTTAATCTTCAGGTGGTTCTAGTGGCACCAGTCCACAAAATCCCGGTTCAGTTCTCTGTACTCCCTGTCATCATCGTCTGTGATGAGGCCTACTATTGCAGAGTTGTCAGAATACTTCTGTAGGTAGCAGCTAGATGAGTTGCACCTAAAATCTGCAGTGTACAGTGTGAAGAGGAAAGGGGCGAGAACCGTACCCTGAGGTGCCCCCGTATTACAGATCACGGTACCTGACACACAGTCTTGGGCTCTCACGTATTGAGGTCGATTTGTGAGGTAGTCTAGGATCCAGTTGGAGAGGTGGTGGTCCACTCCAGCAAGGCCCAGCTTGTCCCTCAATAACCTGGGCTGTATGGTGTTAAAAGCACTGGAGAAATCAAAGAACATTATTCTCACCGTGTTCCCTGGTTTCTCCAGGTGAGGCAGAGCCCTGTGCAGAAGGTGGATGATGGCATCATCTACCCCAATGCCCTGCCGATAAGCAAACTGGAGGGGGTCCATAGCAGGGCTCACTAGAGGGCGGAGATGTGTGAGAACCAATCTCTCTAAGATCTTCATCAGGTGAGATGTCAGTGCTACAGGTCTGTAGTCGTTGAGGTCCATAGGGTGAGGTTTCTTTGGAACTGGTACCACACAAGAAGATTTCCATAATTTAGAGACTATTTCCTGCCTCAGGCTCATATTATACATATATGTAATTATACCACACAGCTGGTCCCCACAAGTCTTAATTAGCCTTGCACTGATGTCATCTAGCCCTGCGGCTTTCCTCGCCTTGATCTTTTTCATCTCCCTCCTCACCTTGGCCCGTGTGAAGGTCAGACTGTGGTCAGATAAAGACGGATTTCTGGATTTACTGGTCTGTTGGACAGTAGCCGCATGGGGTGAAGTCATTGTGGTGGGGGTAGCTGAAGGAGATACTGGGGTGGAAGGAGCTGGTGTGTGATCAAATCTGTTGAAGAATAGGTTTAGTTCATTAAGCCAATTAACATCTGCCTCAATCTGGCAGACAGATTGTTTATGACCTGAAATTGACTTAAGCCCCTCCCAGACCCCCCTTATGTCTTTTCTTTCCATTTGCTTTTCCATTTTTTCCTTATAACTGGCTTTTCCCTGCCTGATTTGATGCCTCAGCTCCTTTTGTACTCCCCTCAACCCCTCCTTATCTCTTTTCCTGAATGCCATCTTTTTCTCCTTAAGTAGTGTTTTTATATCAGAGTTAATCCATGGTTTGTTATTGGAGAAGCACCTCACCACTTTTGTGGGTACTGTGTTGTCCACACAAAAATTAATGTAGTCCGTTATGCAGTGTGTGAGTCCTTCTATATCTTCTCCATAAGAATCCTGCAGAACTTCCCATTTGGTTGTGTCAAAACAATCCCTCAGAGCCTCATCACTCTCCTCGGACCATATCCTCACTGTGTGGTTGACAGCTGATTCTCTACGAACAAGTGGCTTGTACACAGGTCGGAGATGCACTAGGTTGTGATCCGATCTTCCCAGGGGCGGTAGGGCTGATGAGTTATATGCCTCCCTTGCGTTGGCAAAGAACAAGTCCAGTGTTTTGTTGTCTCTTGTGTGGCAGGTTACATACTGTGTGAAACTGTGCAGTGTGGATGATGGGGAGGCATGGTTGAAATCACCCGACACAAGAAAGAGAGCCTGGGGATGTTTCAACTGTAAATGGCTCAGCGTGGCTTGTAGGACCTCGCAGGCAGCGTCAGCTTTTGCAGAGGGGGGTCATATGCAGCTATCATGATGACATGCGATAGTTCCCTTGGTAGGTAGAAAGGTCTCATGCTCACAGCTAATAGTTCAATGTCCTTACAGCAAGTTTGCTCCTTGATCACAATGTGCCTAGGATTACACCATCTATTATTCACAAACATTGCCAGCCCTCCACCTTTCCTCTTACCGCTCTCCCTTGTCCTGTCTGCCCGAAGGAGTTTAAAACCATCCAAGGAGACCAGAGGGTCAGGAGTAACTTCAGTGAGCCAAGTCTCTGTAAGCAGCATCATGCTACACACCCGAAACTCCTGATGATGCCTGGTGAGCGCTGTTAGTTCATCCATCTTGTTTGCAAGAGATCTCACATTGCCCATAATGATGGAGGGAAGAGCTGGTCGGTAACGCCTCTTTTTAATCTTCTGAAGAGTTCCAGCTCTGCAGCCCCTCCCCCGCTTTTTCTTTCTCCAGAGCTCTCGGGGGATGTGTGGGCAGATGATATGCAGCCCTGCTGTGTCTCTAAGCTGCAAAAGTTTCTCTCTTGAGTAGACAAAAGAATTGTCTGCAGACACAAAAGTTCCCATTTTAAGCAGAACAAAAAGACAGATAAAAACAAAAAAGTATCACAAAGGTCCAATTCCAAGTCTTTGTGTGTTTCTTCATAGTGCAAAGTCCCTTAAGTAGAGAGATAAAAAACAAGACAAAGAAAGAAAAATAAGATAGAGAGTCTCAGAGCTGCTGTAGCAGGCTGCCACTCCAGCGGCGCCATCCTGGAAAAAAAATAAATAAAAAATTTGATGGAAATTTGGAAAAAAATCGCAATTTTCAAAATGTGAAATGCTCTGCTTTTCAGACAGACAGTCATACCATCCAAATACATGAATACATATTATCTATCATATCTCTGCTATATATCGGCATCATCTTTTAATCGTCCTGTAATTTATTTTGGATGTTAGAAGGCTTAGAAGTGTAACAGCGATTTTGCAGATTTACAAGAAAATTTCCCAAACTAATTTTTTAGGGACCACTTCAGTTCTGAAGAGGATTATAATGGCCTATATATTAGAAACCCCCATAAATCACCCCATTTTCAAAACTGCACCCCTCAAATAATTCAAAATAACATTTGGGAAGTTTGTTAACCCTTTAAGCATTTCACTGGAATTAAAACAATATGGAGGTGAAATTTAGACATTTAATTTTTTCCCAATAATTCCTTAATTTAGCCCTAAAATAAACACATTCACAAAGGGTTAAAGGAGAAAAGGCATCTCACAGTTTGTTATGCAATTTCTCCCGAGCACGGAAATACCCCACAAGTGGGTGTAAACTGATGTTTGGGCGAATGGCAGTGCACGGAAGGGAAGGAGTGACACTGGGCGTCTGAAAAGCAGATTTTGCTGGAATAGTTTTCAGGTGCCATGTCTCATTTGCAAAACCCCTAGAGTACCAATACAAAGGAAAACCCCAAAAAGTGACCCCATTTAGGAAACTACACCCCTCACAGAATTCATCAAGGGGTATAGTGAGCATTTTGGCCTTACAGCCATTTCACATATTTTGCTAACACTGGGATGTATAAATGAAACATTACTAAAATGTCACTTTATCCCCAAAGTTTTCATTTTCACAAGGGGTTAAAGGAGAAAAAGCACCCCACAGTTTGCAAAACAATTGCTCATGAACACGGCAATACCCCATATGTGGTCGTAATCTGCTGTATGGGTACATGGCAGGGCTCAGAATGGAAAGAGCGCTATTTGGCTTTTGGAGGGCAGATTTTGGTGAAATAGTTTTCAGGTATCATGTCGCAGTTGCAGAGCCCCCAAAGTACCAATACAGTGGAAGCCCCCTAAAAGTGACCTCATTTTGAAAACTACACCCCTCACAGAACATATCAAGGGGTATAGTGAGCATTTTGACCCTACAGATGTTTCACAGATTTTATTTACATTGGGACATTGAAATGAAAAATTACTTTTTTTCCAATAAACCGTCAATTTAGCCCCAAATGTTTCATTTTCACAAGAGGACAAAGAAGAAAAAGCACCCCAAAGTTCGTTACACAATTTCTCCTGAACACAGAAATGCCCCATATGTGGTTGTAATCTGCTGCATGGGTACATGGCAGGGCTCAAAATGGAAAGAGCGCTATTTAGGTTTAGGAGGGCAGATTTTGCTGGAATAGTTTTCAGGTGCCATGTCGCATTTGCAGAGCCCCTAAAGTACCAATAAAATGGAAACCTCTCAAAAGTGACCCCATTTTAGAAACTACACCCCTCAAGGAATGTATCAAGGGGTATTATCATTTTGAGCCTAAAAATGATTCCCAAAAATTTTTTAAAGAAATATCCAATTTCAGTGCTTAATACGTTGCGGCCACTTTGTGGCATCAGAGACATGAACTCCTAAAACTATTAAGTGGGCTATCCCGAGGACAAAAAATTAAATATGTGGGTATAAACTGCTGCTTGGGCACACAGCAGGGCTCAGAAGGGAAGGAGCACTGTTTTCTTTTAGCTTTTGGAGTACTTTCTGGTCGCCATGTTATTTTTGCAGAGCCCTGGAGGTGCCAGTAAATTGGAATTCCCCAAGAAGTGACCCCCATTTTGTAGGGGCAATTTTAGGGTCTCTGCAAATGTGACATGGCGTCCAAAAAAACAACAATCTAAATATGCACTCCAAAAGCACATAGCGCTCCTTCGCATCTACACCCTGCTGTGTGCCCAAATGACAGTTTATGCCCACATGTATGACACTGGTGTACCCAGGATAACGTACTTAATGTCATATGTGGGTATAAACTGCTGTTTGGGCACAGCCGGGCACAGAAGGGAAGGAGCGCTATTTTGGTTTTTGACGCACAGTTTGCTTTTTGGACACCATGCCACTTTTGCAGAGCGCATGAATTGCCAGTAAAGTGGAATCCGCAGACATGTCACCCCATTTTGGAAACTATACCCTTCAAGGGATTTATCAAGTGGGGTAGCGAGCATTATTAACCCTTAAGTGTTGCATTCTTTTAATTTCCAGAAATGACTGCGCAGCTGATAATGAAAAGTTAAAAATGAAATTTTTCTATAGATACGTCATTTCAGTGCCCAATGTGTTGTGCCCAGTTTATGTCTGCACAGACACACACTCCAAAAACTGGTGAGAGGGGATCCCGGGCACAACAGCTTTTGGAGCGTTCATATCTGATACAAGCCGGGCACAACATATTACGCACTGAAATGGCGTGTTCCTGGAAAAATTGTCATTTTCACCTTTCACCATCAGCTGTGCATTCATTTATGGATAATAAATTATAGCAACACTTGGGGTTAAAAATGCTCACTGTACCCCAGGATAAATTCCTTCAGGGGTGCAGTTTCCAAAATGGGGTGACATGTCAGGGGATTCCACTGTACTGGCATTTCAGTTCTGCAAAAGTGCAATGGCGTCCAAAAACCAAACAGTCCAAGTCTGTGCTCCAAAAACCAAATAGCGCTCCTTCCCTTCTGTGCTCGGCTGTGCCCAAACAGCAGTTTATACCCACATATGACATTAAGTACTTTATTCTGGGTACGACAAGTGTAATAGATGTGGGTATAAACTGCAGTTTGGGCACACAGTAGGGCGCAGAAGGGAAGGAGCGCTATGTGGCTTTTGGAGCACAGATTTAGATGTTTGGGATCTGGATGCCATGTCATGTTTGCAGAGCCTCTAAAGTACCAGTAAAGTGGAATCCCCTAGGGAATGACCCCATTTTGAAAAGTGCACCCGTCAAAGAATTTATCAAGGGGTGTAGCGAGCATTAGTATCCCAGACGTGACTGCACAGCGGATGGGGAAAAGTGAATATGTAAGCTGTGCGTAGTACATTGGGTACACTAAATTCCCTATTATTTCCCCAGTAGTTCCTATTATTGGGGAGGTCACTCTGGGGGTCACTTCTGGTTTATTATCCCTCGTAAGCTCAAAATCTGGTTTGTACCCTAATATACGCTCGCAAAGCTTATACATTCCCTTCCTGCCGCAGCCAGTTATGTTCTAATGATTTGGCAATTTTTGAGGTTTTTGTCTTCACATTGTACAAGCTATATTTTCTTTATTTTTCTGGTGATGTGGCCATATGAGGGCTTGTTGTTTGCGGTATGAGATGTATTTTGTAATGACATCATTCTTAGGTGCCTACAGTTTATTAAATTAATTTTTTTAACTCTTTCTTGGTGGATTAAAAAACAACCCCATCAATTCTGGCACTGCGTTTTACCTTTTAAATTTTTCACCATGCAGCGTAGAGCGTAAGTAACAAGTTATCTTTATTCTGCGGGTTGGTACGATTACGGCGATACCTCATTTATACTGTTTATTATGCGATACCAATTTTGCAGAATAAAAACCCATTTGGGGACATAAATCAATTTTTTTTGCATCGCCATCTTCTAAGATGCGTAGCATTTTTATTTTTCAGTTTAGAGAGTTGGTTTAGGGCGTATTTTTTGCGGGACAACCTGTGCTTTTTATTGGTACTGTTTTGGGGTACATATGACTTTTTGATCACTTTTTATGGCATATTTTGTAAGGTGAGATGGCGAAAAATCATTACTTTTGGCAGGTTTTTTCCGTTTTTTTTTCCCCCAACGTTCACCGTGTACATTAAATATGGTTTCAGTTTTATTGTACAGGTTGTTATGGACGCGGCGATACCAAATATGTATTGTTTTTATTAATTTTTAGGTTTATTTTTTATATAATTAATTTTATATTGGAAAAGAGAATTTTTGGGGCTTTATTCTTTTATTAATTTGTTTCACATACTTTATTTATTTTTTCACTTTTTTTTTTACTTTTTCATGTGTCCCATTAGGACACCTGAGCCAGAGATCAAAGCATCAAGTGTCTTGCAGCCTATACAGGAAGTCATCGCTATGGAAACACAGCGCTGACTTCCGCAGGTCTCAGCAGGATCAACCAGGTAGTGGGGTCTCCAGGCAGCCTGGGGTCACTTGGCAGACCCCAGGCTGCAGATTATAGATATCGGCACCCCCCCGATCTCGCCGCGGGGGGTGCCCGGGGGGGGGGGCGGCAAGATGGCGGAAGCCCTTGGATGCCGCGGTCATGTTTCACCGCGGCATCCAAGGGGTTAAAACCTCCGACTGGGGGTTATGGAGTAGGGTGTTAGCTGTCAGTTACAGCTAACACCCGGTTCCGATGCCGCCCGCTCACTATCTGAGTAGTATTATGCCCTGGTGCGCGAAGTACCTAGCGCCCAGGACGTAATAGTACGTCCAAGGTCGTTAAGGGGTTAAACTAAAGCAGCTTTAAAACTGCCCTAAAATCACATCTGTTTAGGCAGGCTTATCACATGACCTGATCACAGTTTAGTGTTCAGAGGTGCAGAACAATAACACCTTTTATCCTTCCTCCTCTGTTCCTCAGATCCTGTCCTCTCCATCTAGAAGTTACTCTGCACTCCTTGCATTTAGTATCTGTTTATTCACAGATCCTGGCTGGTGACGGGTTCATACAGCTTCAGTTACACAACCTTTTCTATTAAAAGATGGCTGGACCATTGTAGCAAACAAGTCCTCTTACCTCTTGTGTCCCCCTATCTTCTTAAAGAATGTAAACTCTTACAAGCAGAGCCCTACTATTTGATATGTTTATTTCTTTGTCACACTGTAATGTCTCATATTGTCTGTTCATGTGTCCTCTGATTTGTAAAGTGCTGCGGAATCTGTTGGCGCTATATAAATAAAGTTATTATTATTATTATTGATCACAAACAGCAGCTATTTGAATTTCTTGACATTTACTGATACTATTCATCCTAGTAAAAATTATTTTGATGATATGCAAAAGGATACTAAAATGTAAATGTTTTTCAGGAAAGGCTGAAATTGAACCAACCTCATCAGGAAATGTTCATTCTATGGTGATGCTGACTTCTCAGAAGTATTTGTGCAACTCTTGTAGAAAAGCGGCATTATAAAATCTTACTAATTGTATTTACTGTGGGAGTCCATTCGTATGAGGAACTTCACAGAAGACTTATACAGAAGAAAATATACAATATATATATATATATTGGACTTATAACGGATCTATCTACAGTTGTGCTAAAAAGTTTACATACTCCAGCAGATTTTTTGTTTTTTTGGCCTTTTTTCAGAGAATATGAATAACACAAAAACTTTTTGTCCACTCATGGTTAGTGGTTGGTTGAAGCCATTTATTGTCAAACTTCTGTGTTTTCTCTTTCTAAATCATAATAACAACCAAAAACATCAAAATGACCCTGTTGAAAAGCTCACTTACCCCAATTCTTAATACCACAGCATGGTGGCTCAGTGGTTAGCACTGCAGCCTTGCAGTGCTGGAGTCCTGGATTCGAATCCTGCCAGAAACAACATCTGCAAGGAGTTTGTATGTTCTCCCTGTGTTTGTGTGGGTTTCCTCCCACTCTCCAAAAAAATACTAATACGGAATGTAGATTGTGAGCCCTATAAGGGACAGTGACTGTCAATGTCTGTAAAGCGCTGTAGAATATGATGGCGCTATATAAGTAAGACAGCTTGAAGTCTTTTGTTGTAGATGAGGCTCTTTATTTTCTCAGATTTTTTCTTGGCAAAAAGTCTCCAGTTCCTGTAAATTCCTGGGCTGTCTTGCATGTACTGCGTGCTTGAGATCTCCCCAGAGTGGCTCAATGATATTGAGGTCAGGAGACTGAGATGGCCACTCCAGAACCTTCACTTTCTTCTGCTGTAGCCAATGGCAGGTTGAATTGGTCTTGTGTTTTGGATCGTTGTCATGTTGGAATGTCCAAGTACGACCCATGCACATCTTCCTGGTTGATGAGTGCAAATTTGCCTCCAGTATTTGCTGATAACGTGCTGCATTCATCTTTCCTTCAACTTTGACCAAGTTTCCTGTGCCTTTGAAGCTCACACATCCCCACATCATCAGTGATCCACCTCCGTGCTTTATATTCTCTTAAAAAAGGCCAGAAAACCAAAAAATCTGCCGGGGTATGAAAACTTTTTAGCACAACTGTATTTTATAAATTGTTATATAATCTTCATAATTCACGAGTATAAAGAGACTGACTGCTCCTTTAATTGTTTTTATTCTTTATTCTTGTTATTTTTGTATAGGTACCATGGATAAATAAAGCTTTAGATAGGAGGATAGTTATGTATTAGAGTCATCTGGATAGATGCAGGAATCCCTCAATTTGTGAAAATTAGTATTCTCACACTTTGGGTAGGTAGGGTGACTCTATTCTCTATCCTAGAAACAAGAGGAAGTTAGGAATTGTTCATGTGACCTATATAAAAATGATAGAGAGGGGAGTATGTTAGAGTAATTTAATTGTTAATACTATAGGAACCAATATTTGAATATTCTCTGTAGCTAGGATATTAAGGGACAATGACCTTTTGCCTTCTCCTCTTTAGCACGTATTCTCATTTTTATAACACAGTAAACAAGAAGTACCGCCAACTCCTTCTCAGACAGATATGTGTGAGGGAGGCAAGGTTACATCATGAGGCATTGTTAAATATTAAGAAATACTTTTGTTTTGTTTTGTTTTGTTTGTTTGAGTTGGAAGGGACCTCAAGGGCCATCGAGTCCAACCCCCTGCAAAAGCAGGAATTCCTAAAACATCCCAGCTATATACCTATCCAGTTTCCGCTTGAAGATTTCAATTAATGAAGAACTCACCACCTCCCGTGGCAGCCTATTCCACTCTCTCACTACCCTTACTGTTAGAAAGTTTTTCCTAATGTCTAATCTGAATCTCCTTCCCCTTAGTTTCATCCCATTACTTCTCGTGCTTCCTTCTGCTAATGAGAATAGGGTAGATCCCTCTGCACTGTGACAACCTTTCAGATATTTAAATACCGCTATTAAGTCTCCCCTTAGCCTTCTCTTCTGCAAACTAAGCAGTCCCAATTCTTTTAGCCTCTCCTCGTAGGACATGGTTTGTAGACCTTCCACCATTTTGGTTGCTCTTCTCTGGACCTGCTCCAATGAATCGATGTCTTTCTTAAACTGGGGCGCCCAGAACTGTACACAGTATTCCAGGTGGGGTCTGACCAGGGCAGAGTACAGCGGAATAATTACCTCTCTTGATCTAGCTACAATGCTCGTCTTGATACATCCTAGAATTTGGTTAGCCTTTTTAGCCACCGCACCGCACTGTTGACTCATGTTGAGTTTGCGATCTATTATTATGCCCAGATCCTTTTCCCCTGTACTCTCACTTAGTACTATTCCTCCCATACTATATATGCTTCTTGCATTTCTGTTACCCAGATGTAGAACTTTGCATTTGTCCCTGTTGAATACCATTTTGTTCACCTCAGCCCATTGTTCCAGTGTGTCTAAGTCCTTTTGGATGCACTCTCTCTCCTCTCTAGTGTTGGCCATTCCTCCTATCTTTGTATCATCTGCAAATTTTATTAGTTCCCCATTAGCCCCATCATCCAGATCATTTATAAAAATATTAAAAAGTACTGGGCCCAGGACAGAGCCCTGCGGCACCCCGCTTTTTACTTTCTTCCAGTTTGATGTATAGCCATTTAGAATTACTCGTTGTGCCCGATCATTAAGCCAATTGTGAACCCACCTCACTGATATTTTATCAAAGCCATACTTGATCATTTTAAAATAGAATTCTCAGAAATTACATGAATACGCATAGTTTTATGGCAATAAACTATCACTGAACTGTATCATTTGATTGTTCCTTTTGTTGCACCCTATAAAATAAACCACCGGACTCTGCTGCGTCAGAGAGCTCCAGCAGCATCAGACCGAATATGTGTCTCATCTGCTCATTTACCGGTTATAATAATCTGCCTTGACTCTAACACTGCAATTCTGTGCGGGTGCATTGCTGGTGCATCACACTTAGACACTGTACATATGTATACCTCCAAATAACTCAAATCATGTCAATTAGCCGATATGAAGCTTCAAAACCCATGACATAATTTTCTGGAATTTTTCAAGCTATTTAAAAAGTAAACTTTGTGCCTGAAAACTTCTGACCTGCTGGAATTTTGGTACAGTGAGTTATAAAATAAAATGTAAACATTTGATGGAAAAATTGCAAGTGTTATATACAAAGTACATATCTGAAACTTGCAAAAACAGTTTGTTAATAAACTGTATACATAAAATGTGTGGAGGTGATAAATATAAGTTTTAATGAATTCAAACTAAGTTAAAGTAAACTTATGACTTCAACCATTCTTAGAGAGGTTGTCCAGGTTATCATTAGGCTGGGGGAGGTAAAGAAAAAAACAAAAAACAAAAATTCACCTATCCCTGATGCTCTGGTGTCCTCCCAGGGTGATCTGGTCTGGTCGGCTGCCTTCTTGATGATGAATTTCTCGCCAGCCATAATGTCCTGGTTCCCTTCCGCTGAGGCCACCAGAGACCACCTCCGCCAGAAGACAACAACGGAGTTGCAGGACCGAACTCTGACGGGAGGCACCAGAGCATCGGGGACAGATGAGTATGGTTTTCTTTTATTTTTTTCACCTCCCCAGCCTAATTAATGGATAAAATTCTAGGCTGGACCACCCCTTTAACCACTTTATGTCTAGGATATTCTCCCTAGTTCATAACTGGACACATTTTTTGGGGTTTTTGGTATATGTGGTTTTGAAAGCTATAATATGATTTTTGTTGGGTCAAATAATTTTTATGTCTTTTTGGTGAGACATAGGGATTTGTTTTTATATAATTTTTATTTTTACATTTTAATCTTTTTTAAAAGGGTGTGTGTCAGCTTGTAGAGGTGTTTCTATAGTTTCCAAATATACTTGTCTTGGAGCCCCATTTTCATATACAAATATCATTTTTTATTATTAAAAAGGAATTTGCATGAAAATTGGGCTCCAAAGCTGAATAGCACAGGCACTGTGATTAGGTTAATAACGAATATACTGCTCAAAGACTCCCTACTTTGATAATGTAAAAAAAAGTGAGGGGGAAAAAGTCTGATTTTTATATTTTTGTTATTTGTTATAAGTCCTACTTTTTTTTCCCTGTCCAGTACGAAAATATTTATGTAGTTGACACGGTTGATTTGGGTGCCATAGTGATTTTTTGTGCTTTCCTTCTCATAATAGCACTTTGGGGGCATTTTAACTTTTGCTGATTTGTCCTGTAACTGGGGCTGATATATTAGAAGTGGAATACACCCTCTTAGTATACATCTACGCCATAGGTCCCCAAACTTTTTGTACCAAAGACCACTTTCATGCAAGTCAATTGTCCCATGGCCCGACAGGTGCGGGGTTTTCACTGGTGGGGCAGGGATGGGGCGAATGGCTTATAAGAAAACACGATAAAGTGCATATTTAATTACTACATTTATACATTTACCTACACTTTATTTTGCATAAGTTATTGGTGGTATGGACAGCTATCTTAATAAAAGTGTGGGTAGGGCAAGGGCCCTGACTCAATTAGGGGTGATATGAAGGGACTTCCCTTTAAAAAAAAATAGGAAGGGCAGGGGGGATTGTTACAAAGGCGGAACTATTACTGTAATAGTGCCCTAATAGTGCACTCCCCACAGGTAATATTACCTGTGTGTGGGGAGGGACTATTATCTATGGGGGGCACTACTATGTAACTATTACAGTAATAGTGACTCCCACAGTTACTGACATTACCTGTGTGTGTGGGGGGGACTATTATTAACTGTGGGGTGGCACTATACAGTGGGGAAAAAAAGTATTTAGTCAGCCACCAATTGTGCAAGTTCTCCCACTTTAAAAGATGAGAGAGGCCTGCAATTGACATCATAAGTAGATCTCAACTATGAGAGCTAAAATGAGAAAACATATCTAGAAAATAACATTGTCTGATTTTTTAAGAATTTATTTGCAAATTATGGTGGAAAATAAGTATTTGGTAACCTACAAACAAGCAAGATTTCTGGCTCTCACAGACCTGTAACTTCTTCTTTAAGAGTCTCCTCATTACCTGTAGTAATGGCACCTGTTTGAAATTGTTATCAGTATAAAAGACACCTATCCTCAACCTCAAACAGTCACACTCCAAACTCCACTATGGTGAAGACCAAAGAGCTGTGGAAGGACACAGAAACAAAATTATAGACCTGCATCAGGCTGGGAAGACTGAATCTGCAATAGGCAAGCAGCTTGGTGTGAAAAAATCAACTGTGGAAGCAATAATTAGAAAATGGAAGACATACAAGACCACTGATAATCTCCCTCGATCAGGGGCTCCACGCAAGATCTCACCCCGTGGGGTCAAAATGATTTTAAGAATGGTGAGCAAAAATCCCAGAAACACATGGGGGGAGCTAGTGAATGACCTGCAGAAAGCTGGAACTAACGTAACAAAGGCTACCGTCAGTAACACACTACGCCGCTAGGGACTCAGATCCTGCAGTGCCAGACGTGTCCCCCTGCTTAAGCCAGTACATATCCGGGCCCGTCTGAAGTTTGCTAGAGAGCATTTGGATGTTCCAGAAGAGTATTGGGAGAATATCATATGGTCAAATGAAACCAAAGTAGAACTGCTTGATAGAAACACAACTTTGTTTGGAGGAGAGTGAATGCTGAGTTGCATCCAAAGAACACCATACCTACTGTGTAGCATGGGGGTGGCAACATCATGCTTTGGGACTGTTTCTCTGCAAAGGGACCAGGACGACTTATCCGTGTACATGAAAGAATTAATGGGGCAATGTATCGTGAGATTTTGAGTGCAAACCTCCTTCCATCAGCAAGGGCATTGAAGATGAAATGTGGCTGGGTCTTTCAGCATGACAATGATCCCAAGCACACCGCCAGGGCAATGAAGGAGTGACTTAGTAAGAAGCATTTCAAGGTCCTGGAGTAGCCTACCCAGTCTCCAGATCTCAACCCCATAGAAAACATTTGGAGGGAGTTGATAGTCCATGTTGCCCAGCGACAGCCCCAAAACATCACTGCTCTAGAGGAGATCTGAATGGAGGAATGGGCCAACATACCAGCAACAGTGTGTGCCAACCTTGTGAAGACTTTCAGAAAACGTTTGACCTCTGTTATTGCCAACAAAGTATATATAACAAAGTATTGAGATGAAATTTTGTTATTGACCAAATACTTATTTTCCACCATAATTTGCAAATAAATTCTTTAAAAATCAGACAATGTGATTTTCTGGATTTGTTTTCTCATTTTAGCTCTCATAGTTGAGGTCTACCTATGATGTCAATTACATCTTTACATCTTTTTAAGTTGGAGAACTTGCAGAATTGGTGGCTGACTAAATAATTTTTTCCCCACTGTACATCAGTGGATGGTAAGGCATATGCAGGTAAAAACAGGGAATACAGTATAGAAAAATAAAATGGGATTAAAAGAGAAAACAAATACCACGGATGTCATCACATGCTTCTGCAGCACCTTTCATTCATTTCATTTATGATCATGTGTTACGGGCCCATAGAAATAAATGGGTCAGTATGCTATCCGGGAAAAACCCGGCCAGCGCACTGACCATTCATATGGTCGTGTGCAAGGGGGTCAGACTGAATTTTCATGCTGATATGAATGCTTTAATATGTATTACTTATAGAAAAAAGGTCTAAAAATACAGCATGTATATATTCAACCTTATACGGTATGTTAAATCCTAAAAGAACCAAACATGCAAGGTTGAGGATTTTTTTTAGTGTGAACATCCAGACAGAACAAAGTAATTGTAGGCAAGTTTAAAAGATCTACATGTCTTTCAGTAAGTAGAAGCATTTGATAAGGTGTTCTATTGTGTCTAAGACTAAGGCTCCATTTAGAGAGCAGCAGCCAAAAAACTCTGCGGGAAAAACCACTGCGGAAACACATCGCGGTTTTCTTACTGCAACACTTTTCACAGAAAGTCTGCAGAGTTTTCCTCTGTGGATTTTCTGCTTCTATTATACCTATATGGAAAACACCAGTGTTTCCATAGGTATAATTGACATGCTGCGATTTACAAAAACTTGCTAAGGATTTTATCAGCAATGTGTGGAAGGGATTAGTCAGAATCCCTTCCACTTTGCAGGTACTGTAAAACACCACAGTTTTTGCTATAGTAGAAAGCATATTTTGCTCCCTTTAAACAACATAAACAAAGTAAATTGTGAGGAACCTACACCTACATTTTCTCTAGAAGAAACTAATTGCATAAATTACTATACTTTATAAGGCTATAATACCCAAATTATTTAATTCAGAGAACCAGTCTTGAGTCCCACAAATACACAAATATTTGTGAAAATAATGTCTGCCTATTCACTCAATGATCTGTATTCTACTGTTCATGTTAATATTATATATACACAGGACTGCCCTTAGGTTGGATGTGCCCCCCAATCCATTTTAACATGAACAGGGTATATAGTATGTATCCCTAAAATCTGACCTAGTTTGGATATTAGGCTAAGGTCCCATGTTGCAGAAACGCAGTTTTTGGCTCCCGAGGAAATGCAGCAAAAAAAAAAAAAATGTTTAATTTCACAGTACCAGCAGAGTGAAGGAGATTCTGGCTAATCCCATCCACATATTGCTGTGGAAAAGCTATGTTTTCAACGCAGCATGTCAATTTCAGCTGCAAAAACGCAAGCATTTCCCTATAGATTTAATAATGGAAGAAAAAACGCAGGGAAAAAAGCAGCAAAAATGCTGTAGAAAACAATATGACGCGTTTTCTCAGCTTTTTTAAGCTGTGGTTCGCTACGTGGAACCTTAGTCTTAAGGTAGAAGCTATTTTTTTTTTTAATTAGATTTCAATTCATACTTTTTTAATACCTAGCCATATGAGATGGCTTGTTAATTTTGTGAGGGAACTGTAGTTTTTACCTTCTTGATATTTTATTATCTTCACTTTTTTATTTTTAAGGTATAACATTACTGTACATTACAGTATATGCTTACAATGCCTCCCACTGTGCCTCTTTAAGAAATCAATGGCTTATACTGTGTCTTGAAATAAAAAAATAAAAACAAAAAAACAAAACAGAAAAGTCAGTACCGTTAGAAACACCCGTCTTCATAAATCTATTACCCTATTATGTGTAATTTTGGAAGAATATACAATATCGATAAAGAAAAGTGGCCCAGATTTACTAATAGTTAGACAGTGTAAACTTACTCAGGCAGTCTGAATATTTGCCATATTTATCACAGTGGCTGATGCTAGATGATAAATGTAATGTATCTTTAGACTGCCCTTTATTTTGTTTATTTTGAGACAAAATTTTATAACACAATCTTGAATGTTTTTGGACCATTGTAGTGCGTTTAAGCCACATCCACGTATCTAGCAAGTAGAAAAATTTTAACTAAAACTAGATGCGCCACATTACGCCAAAGAAGTGCCACATTTACGCCAGTGTCTAGTTGTAAAACACAATAGTATATCTGGGCCACTGTCTTAGAATTTAATATACATTTCTATTTTTCAAGATAATATAACACAGGTTATATATGATTTTCTACATATTGGGTTAAAATTAATATCTATCTATAATTATTGTATCTACCATATCATCAAATGAGAATTCAATTAATGAACACAGACGTAGAAGCTTGCTTAATGTCTTAGTTATTTTTTTCCCAATTCAATTTATTGTTGTTATGACCATTGGAACATTACACAAATTTCCCATACCTGGAAAAGCTTAATGGAATATCAATTTTGCAAGCATAGATTTTTATAACAAGTTGGGAATGTAATTTCTAGTGTACAAATTACATCTATCTTGCAGTCTGGTTTTGTATGATTTTATTAGGAATATAGACAGACATTTCTATAGCAAATCTGCAGACATCCTTGTACAATATTGAGATTTTTGTACAAACATTAGACTGCATTCGATAAGATAAGACTTTGTATGAAATAACGATGACAGTAGTCATTTTGTAGAATATACTCTATAACATTATAATATGGAATTACACACCACATTTTTTGTTATGGCTTGAAAAAAAAGTTCACTATGAGAGTAATGATACAATTTTAAACATTGATTATTTGGACTAAATCTGAAATGTTTCAAGTATCTTTACCAAAACTGATCACTTAAAAAAGAATAATATAATGAGGTAAATTAAAGACATATAACTTGAGCTTACCTGGCATTAATAAGGTATTGTGCTAAGCTGATATTTGCAGGAGATCCTGTGATTGTGACTTGTCTTTCACCATTGCCTTCTGATGCATTTGCAATCTTGATCTGTGCACCGGACATCTGCCTGATTTCATTGATTTTGCTGCCTTGTCGACCAATAATGCAGCCTATTAGCTGAAAGTCAAGCATGGTCTGTCATTAGATGTTTTATAACAAGTAAGAACACAAAAATTTTAAGCGTTTCACTTTTTCTTATATTGTGTGTGGGGGGGGGTGTATGGTGATCATTTTGTATTATACTTTAAAGGGACTCTAGCATTAGAAAAACACATTTTTAAATAATGGCATGTTGGAATAGCCTTTAAAAAGGCCATTCTATTCCTACCTTCCATTCTAAGCTTCTCCCCCGCCGATTCTGATAAAATTGGTTTCTTCTGTTATGCAAATTAGTATCACGGAGCACCGAGGCGTTCCCCCCTGCATTCTGAGCACCTCCGCGTCATAACTCTACACAGCCCCTTAGCTGCTTCCCCTCCTCCTCTTCGCCGGAACTTCTGCCTTTCGCAGGCATCAGACTGCACACATGCGGGCTGCCATTTTCCAGTGGTCTGCTACACAGTATGATTGTGTAGCAGACCACCGGAAAATGGCCGCCCGGACATGACAGCACCCAGATTGTGCATCAGATAGAGATGCAGGATTTCCAGCTCAAGCCTAAAAACACAGCAACCATTAATAAACAGGGACCAGGAGACATATAAAGAAATGCAAGCGTGATGTCCATACAAAATGCACCATAAACCAACACTACAAAAATTCACCATCTATAATACTGCAAATGCTGAGCATCCTAACATCCAAAGACAGCATGTCCGGGCGACAATTTTCCAGTGGTCTGCTACATGCTACACAGTACGATCATGTAGCACAGCGGTCCCCAACCCTGTTTTTGTCACGGCCTGGCAGGGGGTGGGGCAGAGAGTGGGGGCGAGGTGGGAAGTTTAGGGGTGGGGCTTTGGTCATATAGGGGGCAGGGTTATACAACAAACAGCACTGTACATCGGGACATGCTGGCGGGGACCTGGTCTACAGCGTTGTACCAGGTCCCGTCAGCACCCCGGTGTACAGTGCTGTTTGGTGTACTATAGAGGGCGTGGGGGGAGGTGGTGATCATTTTTAGTATAGAGCTAGGAGCCACAACACTGGACAGATTGCCGACCCGCAGATCAGCAAAAGACCCCCAATGGACCGGTCCGCGGAACGCTGGTTGGGGACCCCTGGTGTAGCTGACCACCGGAAAATGGCCGCCTGGGCTTGCGCAGTCCAATGCTGAAAAAGGTAGAAGTTCCGGCGTAGAGGAGGATGGGAGTGAACATAAGCACCAAAGGGGCGATGGAGAGTTATGACGCGGTGGGTGCTCAGAATGCAGGGGGAACACCCCCGGTGCTCCGTGATCCTAATTTGCATAACAGAAGAAACCGATTTTATCAGAAAAGGCAGGGAGAAGCTTAGAATGAAAGGTAGGAGTAGAATGGCCTTTGTAAAGGCTAGTCCAACATGCCATTAGTTAAAAATGTGTTTTTCTAATGATAGACTCCCTTTAACTTATTAAAGGGAGTCTGCCAGAAGGAAAATTGGTATCAAACTAATGACAGTACCTTATATAATAATAATAACTTTATTTATATAGCCCCAACATATTCCGTAGCACTTTACAAATCAGAGGACACATGAACAGACAATATGAGACATTACATTGTGACAAAGAAATAAACATATCAAACAGTAGGGCCCTGCTTGTAAGAGCTTACATTCTATGAGGAGATAGGGGGATACAAGAGGTCAGAGGGCTTGTTTGCTACAATGTTCCAGCCCTCTTTTAATAGAAAAGGTTGTGTAACTGAAGCTGTATGAACACGTCAACAGCCAGTATCTGTGAATAAACAAATACTAAGTGCAAGGAGTGCAGTGTAACTTCTAGATGGAGAGGACAGGATCTGAGGAACAGAGGAGGAAGGATAAAAGGTGTTATTGTTCTGCACCTCTGAACACTAAACTGTGATCAGGTCATGTGATAAGCCTCACCATACAGATGTGATTTTAGGGCAGTTTTGAAGCTGCTGTAGTTGGGGATTAATCGGATTGTCTTGGGTAAAGCATTCCAGATCACCAGTGCAGCTTGAGAACAGTCTTGGAGACGGGAATGGGATGATCGGATAACAGGGGATGCAAGTCTAAGGTCATTGGCAGAATGGAGAGGTCGGTTAGGGTGGTAGACAGTGATGAGAGAGGAGATATAGGGGGGCGGAGCGCTTTGGATGGATTTGTGGGTCAGTGTGATAATTTTATATTGTATTCTGTGATGGATGGGCAACCAATACAGCGACTGACACAGGGAAGATGCGTCTATGTACCGGTTTGACAGAAAGATGAGTCTGGCGGCTGCATTCAGGACAAATTGTAGTGGGGAGAGTTTAGTAAGAGGAAGCCCAATTAGAAGAGAATTGCAATAGTGAAGATGAGAGAGAATTAGAGCGACAATGAGAGTGTTTGATGTTTCCACGGTGAGAAAAGGGCGAATTCTAGAGATGTTTTTAAAGTGCAGGTGGCAAGAGCGTGCAAGTGTCTGGATATGTGGGGTAAAGGTGAGATCTGAATCAAATACAACCCCCAGACAGCGGGCATGATGTTAGGTCGGTTAGTAGATGGAGGAAACACAAGAAGTTCAGTTTTTGAAAGATTCAATTTCAGATAAAGAGAAGACATGATGTTAGAGACAACAGAGAGACAGTCACTGGTGTTTTGTAGTAGTGCAGGGGTGATGTCACAGGATGAGGTATATAGTTGGGTTTCATCTGCATAAAGATGGTATTGAAAGCCAAATTTGCGAATGGTTTGTCCAACTGGGGCTGTGTACAGAGAGAAGAGCAGGGGACCTAGGACCGAGCCTTGAGGATCCCCAACCGCAAGGGGCAGAGGAGAAGAAATAGCACCAGCGAATGATAGACTAAATGAGCAGTCAGAGAGATAGGAAGAAAACCAAGAGAGAGCTGTATCCCTGAGACCAATAGAATGGAGCATAGTGAGGAGGAGTTTGTGGTCTACAGTGTCAAATGCTGCTGAGAGATCCAGAAGAATAAGTAGTGAATAGTTCCCTTTAGATTTAGTAGTCAAGAGATCATTGGAGACCTTTTTGTGGGCCGTTTCTGTAATAGACCAAGCGTTCCAGGAGTTTAGAGATGAAGGGGAGGTTAGAGACAGGTCGGTAGTTGGCAGCACAGGATGAGTCAAGGGAGGGTTTTTTCAGTAGTGGGGTTATGACAGCATGTTTGAAGGAGGAGGGGAAGATTCCAGAAGAAAGAGAGAGGTTAAAAATTTTAGTAAGGTGAGTTGTAACAGTAGGGACAGAGACCAGAGGAAGTGTGATGGGATAGGCTCGCTTGTGCAAGTAGTGGGACGAGAAGAAGAAAGGAGCTGGGAGACTTCTTCTATTACCAGGTCAAATAATGAGAGTTCACAATGAGGAGCAAGGGAGGGAAGGGGACTATTGCCGATTGGAAAATGGGTTATTTCCTGACGGATGTTGTTGATTTTGTCTTTAAAGTACGTGGCCATGTCTTGGGCACTGAGGTCAGTGACAGGTACCCACACCTTTGGTGTGAGGAGGGAGTCAAAGGTGTCAAAGAGTCATTTAGAGTTATTGGAGAGAGAAGAGATGAGAGAGGTGAAGTAAGCTTGTTTGGCGAGGTGAAGATCAGAGTTATAGGCTTTGAGCATAAACTTGAAGTGAAAAAAATCTGCAGATGTGTGAGATTTTCACCATAGCCGTTCAGCGCACCTTGAGCATCGCTGAAGAAAACGTATTTGAGGAGTGTGCCAAAGTTGTCGGTGTCTGTGTTGGGATTTTAGGACGGTCAAGGGTGCTACTTTATCCAGGGTGGCTTTGAGAGTCTCATTGTAGTGTTTGGTGGCCAGTTCAGGACAGGAGAGAGAAGAGATGGGAGAAAGTGATAACTGTAGGGTATCTGAGAGGTGCTGTGTGTTTACAGCCTGTAGATTTCTGCATGTGCAGTAGGTCAGTGTGTTTTGTAAATGACAAGAAGCTTTAATGTTAAAGGAAAGAAGGTTGCGGTCGGAAATTGGTAGGTGAGCGTTAGTAAAGTCAGAGAAAAAACAGAGCTGTAAGAAGACCAGATCAAGGATATTACCATCTTTGTGTGTGAGAGAAGAAGTAAGCTGAGAGAGACCAAGAGAGGCGATTAGTGATAGAAGGTGAGAGGCAGATGGAGAGACAGGGATGCTAATGGGAATGTTAAAGTCACCCATAATGAGGGTACGAATTTCACAGGAAAGGAAGTTGGGAAGCCATGAAGAAAAGTGTTCTAAGAACTGGTAGAGAGAGCCAGGGGGATGGTAGATGACAGCTACTCACAGGGAGAAAGGGTGGAAGAGTCTGGTAGTGTGGACCTCAAAAGAAGAGAAAAAGAGCGATGGTACCGGTGGAATGACCTGAAAAATGCATTGTGGTGATAGAAGGACATCAACCCCTGCACCTTGTCTATCCTCAGGTCTAGGGGTATGTGAGAATTGGAGGCCATCATAACAGAGAGCAGCAGGGGATGCGGTGTCAGACTGTTTAATCCAGGTTTCAGTGACAGCCAGTAAGTTAAAAGACTTTGAGATGAAGAGATCTTGAGTAATGTCAAGTTTGTTGCAGAGTGAGCAGGCATTCCAAAGAGCACAAGAGAAAGAGACTGGTGGAGGAGAAGGAGACGGCAGACAACGAATATTAATAAAGTTAGAAGTGTTTCTTGGTGAGACAGGTAAAGAGTTGAGGTTACAAGAAGGAGGGCCAGGGTTTGGAGAAATGTCCCCAGCAGCTAATAGCTGGAGAATGGCGAGAGACAGCAGATGGTTAAATGACTTGTGAGATCGTCTAATTTGTTGCACAGAAGTACAAGGTGGGTTAAGGTGGTTGAGGAAGGTGAAGAGAGAGTAGGAGCTGAACATAGGAGAGGGAAGGAGAGAGGGACTGATGTGGATAGAAGTAACAGAAGGTGGGAATGGGCGGTAAGTTTGTAACAAAGCAGCAAATAGAGACAAAAAACATGCAGTGAACATGGTGATACAATTGTTTTTAACCCCTTAATGACCGGGCCATTTTTTGTTTTTGCATTTTCATTTTTCCCTCCCCACATTCCAAGAGCCATAACTTTTTAATTTTTCAATTCACAGAGTCACATGATGGCTTATTGTTTGCGAAACAAATTGTACTTTGTAATGGTACCATTCAATATGCTGTGCAATGTACTGGGAAGCTGGAAAAAAATTCAGAATGAGGTGCAATTGGAGAAAAACTGCATTTGCGCCAAAGTCATATGGGTTTAATTTTTACAGCATTCACTGTGTGGTAAAAATGACATGTTACCTGTATTCTGCGGGTCAGTATGAACACGGCGATACCAAATTTATATAGTATTTGTAATGTTTGGATACCTTTTAACCCCTTCACGCATTCTCACGTACATGTACATGAGAGAATGTGGTTAGTTACCGCATCCCCACGTACAGGTATGTGATGGTGATCGAGCCCGTGCGATCACAGCGGGAGCCCAGCTGTATTTGACAGCCAGGCTCCCGCTGCAACAGCGGGGACCAGTGATAACACCGATCCCCGTTGTTTAACCCTTAAGATGCCGTGGTCAATAGCGACCGCGGCATCCAAGGGGTTCCGCCATCTTGCCGCCCCCCCGGGCACCTCCCGCGGCGAGATCGGGGGGTGCCGATATCTATAATCTGCAGCCTGGGGTCTGCCTAGTGACCCCAGGCTGCCTGGAGACCCCACTACCTGGTTGATCCTGCCGAGACCTGCGGAAGTCAGCGCTGTGTTTCCATAGCGCTGACTTCCTGTATAGACTGCAAGACACTTGCATGCTTGTGTCTTGCAGCCTATAGTACTGAGCCAGAGATGAAAGCATCTCTGGCTCAGGTGTCCTAATGGACAATTGAAAAAGAAAAAAAAGTGAAAAAATAAATAAATAAAGTATGTGAAAAAAATTAATAAAAGAATAAAGCCCCAAAAATTCCCTTTTCCTATATAAAATGAATTATATAAAAAATAAACCTAAAAATTAATAAAAACAATACATATTTGGTATCGCCGCGTCCATAACAACCTGTACAATAAAACTGAAACCATATTTAATGTACACGGTGAACATCGGGGAAAAAAACGCCAAAAGTAATGATTTTTCGCCATTTCACCTTACAAAATATGCCATAAAAAGTGATCAAAAAGTCATATGTACCCCAAAATAGTACCAATAAAAAGCACAGGTTGTCCCGCAAAAAATACGCCCTAAACCAACTCTCTAAACTGAAAAATAAAAATGCTACGCATCTTAGAAGATGGAGATGCAAAATAAATTGATTTATGTCCCCAAATGGGTTTTTGTTCTGCAAAATTGGTATTGCATAAAAAAAACCAGTATAAATGAGGTATCGCCGTAATCGTACCGACCCGCAGAATAAAGATAACATGTTACTTATGCTTGTAAGGGTTAAAATATAATTTGTACTATATCTACTATATCCTATACACTGTATATACAGAGAGTGAAATAGTCTGCAGACAGCCTGCATAGTTTAGAGATAGGAAGCAGACACTAAGTCTGGCACGGCACTCAAGAGTTTTGCTGTTCTCAGGAAAGATAATGGAATGTTATGAGAAACTGTGTAAATCTGCCTAGTAGCGGAACCGGAAGGACCAAATATGTACATTGGTCACATGATTATTGTGTAACTAGCTTGTCTTAAATACTGTATGAACTATGCAATAAATTAAACCATTCTTACTAGATACCTGGGTGTGTCTGTATGTTTGTTTCCCGAGCTCGATACCTGTTCTTTATTTAATTAGGATTACGGTGACATCCATCCCGGGGGAACTTAACCCCTAACAGAAATTGGCTAACCAACGTGGGGCGACGAGATCATCCAATGTGCAGCCGATAGAGTGCCGACCCACTCACCGATCGACTTGAGGATGGGACCAGAAGACCTCAGATAGATGAAAAAAAAGTACTGTAAGGTGAGCCCTTGTCTTGCCAGTTGTTAGTATATCTGAGCTCCTGTGTGTCTATACTCTGTATCGATGAGTGAGGTAAGCTGCTGCATGTTTTTTATGACATCTCGACGCCAATTAAGTAGTACGGAAGAACCTGAAAAAGGGACATGTCACCTGTAAATGCTATAGAAGTTGCTTTCTTTGCTTTCTGTCTTACCTTCTTACTGATTTTTGTATCTTACCTGTGTTATAAGATATATAAGGCTGCAAGAAACGGGGAAGAGTTCTCTGTTTTGAACCCCTAGAGTTGCGGACAAGGTTCGGAACTAAGAAGCACTGAGTGATTGAAAAGTCCTTGTTTTGGAACACTAGCCTCCAGCCATGCCTGGACGGTCAAGGTCGAATGGGAACTTAGTAGTAGCAAGAAGGACTTAGTAGAATCCGCGCAAAGTGCGTGTAATAATTCAGGAGTGTTTTGGTAAGGGGACACAGACAGAAAGTTGAGTCTGTGGAAGCCAATTAGGCATTGCCCTGAGCACTACTCCAGAACTTGCACAAATAGTTCAAAGAAAACAGAAGTGTCTGTTTGGGAGTTCTCACTAAAGTAGTCATAAGTGACCCTCTATTGTCTCAAGGTAGCCCTAGAGGAGTGAGAGACTCACGGTTGGTTAGCTACCAGCCAAGATGGGGAAGGGACCCTCTAAGATATGGTACACCCCATTTGAACTAATAGAAATAGGGGAAGGGAAAGAAGTAGCCGCACAGGTAAAAACAATCCTAAGAAGGGCAGGAATACACAAGACTGGGTTGATAGACAGTAAATTTTGGGATCAGTGGAGATTAGACCATGCGGGATTGATTCAAGACAATAAGTTGCAAAGAGGCATATATGCCCTGATTGAAGGAAGCAGTAGAATAGAAAAAGGGGGATGGTCCCAAAAACAAGATGGTTCAGGAAGAATACTGTACATGCCTCCCTCAGAGGGATATAAGGGGAAGATAGGACTCGCTTCAGCCCCCCCGCCTTATAATCCGGAGGGATGGACCTGTCCTACATGTGACACACAGCAACCATGCTGGGTAGACCCATGTTCTGTATGTGGTACCCCTCGCCCCAGGAGAGTCTGTGGCCCTAAGGTAATGGATGCAGATTTGCCTTTACCACCTCCGCCACCCCCGACACAGCAGCTATACCCAGTTGTCACTAGATCACAGACTAGAAGAACTACTGGCCATACCCCTACCACTAGCACTGTTGAGAGTGAGACAGAAGAAACCAAAGAGTCGCCAAGAAGGGGGGCATCAGGGGCCAGCAGTGCACGAATAGTTACTACCACCTCTGTAGAATGGAGACCTTGGTCTCCTGGGGATCAGATGTCTATGGCCCAACAACTACCAGACCCGCAGTTAGAACCAAGTGCCTTTCTCAGGAAAATGAGGATGATTCAGATGAACTATAAAGCTAGCTGGAAAGACTTGATGGCCCTAATTCAGGTGAAGTGCACAGAAGGGCTGTTAGGTACTATAAATATCACTTCCAGGTTTGATCAACAGACACCCATTAAAACAGAATCCACTGGCAGTGGGGAGGAGTTTTTAGATAGATTGCGGTTATGGTGTGATAAGCAAGCAGAAACCCGCCGTACAGCATTAACTACATGTAAAAGGGAGAAAGGTGAATCAGTGGAAGCTTATTATGGAAGACTTCTCACTAAAGCGGTGGATGCTGGGTGGGAGAATACACCCCAAGGCATGAGAAACACCATGCTTTCTGAAGCCTTCATGCAGGGTATAGGGAGCACCCTGGCAGAGAAGATAAAAGCTTGTACCCCAGATTGGAGAAGTTCAAATCCTGATGATTTATATGCTAAGGCAGTGGGTTTCTTTATAGATGAGAGGGAAAAGAAAGAAGCGGCACCAATTAAAACCTATACAAACAGTGGTGCAAAGTATCAGGGAAAGACAGGTCCCCACCCTAGACAACAACAAGGACAGAGGGAGACAAGGAAATGCTTTAATTGTGGGAGACAAGGACACTTAGCCAGGGATTGTTGATGTCCCAAACAAGGGGACAACAACGGGCCCAGGCAACCTAAGGGTGGTCCACCTATGTCTGAAGCAGAGAAAGACCGTGAGGCATTCTACCAAGCACAGAATGATACGCAATGAAAGACAGGCCCTCCTGCCCCAGTGTCCCTTTTGTCCTCACAGGATAGGGGAATTCAGATTTTTCAACCTGTATTGATTAATGGAAAGGAGGTGCCATTCTTGATAGATACTGGGGCAACAAAATCCTGTGTGAGCAAACATGTTGCCGACACACTTAAACTATCACTCTCAGGAGACAGCCAGGTGGTTCAAGGGGTATCGGGGCTACCAGTCACTTTGGATCAAACTGATCCTGTGGAAACCTCATTTCAGGGTTGCAGGATACTCACTAGGTATTTAGTCTCCGACACATCGGATAACATTCTTGGTACAGATGTGATGGGAGTATTAGGTTGTAACATTATGTTGCATCCATCAGGGGAAGCATATGTAAAGGTCACACATACCAATCATGAGATTTTATGCTTGTTGTCCGCCGAATTAAGTACACCAAATTGTATTTTTATCCTTACTGAAGAAGAAAATGTACTGTTGTCCCAAGTGCCAACAGTATTATGGGCAACTGGGAAAACAGATTTAGGTAAATTAGATGTACCCCCTGTTATGGTAACCCTGAAACCTGGAGCTCAGCCACCTAGGATTAAACAATATCCTCTGACTCATGCCCAAGAGGATGCCATAGCAGTAACAATAGTAGAATTAGTGAAGGCAGAGGCATTGAAGGAATGTACTTCCGTAGCAAATACTCCTCTTTTCCCAGTTAAGAAGAAGGGTAAAAAGGGAGAACCAGACACCTATTGTATGGTCCATGATCTCAGGGAATTGAACAAAGTGACATTGCTCAAAACACCTGTAGTACCCAATCCACACACCCTGTTATCAGCTGTTCCCACTGGAACCACCTGTTATAGTGTTGTAGATCTCTGTAATGCCTTCTTTTCTGTACCTTTGCACCCCGATTGCCAGTATTTGTTTGCATTTACATTTAGGGGAAAACAGTACACTTGGACAGTACTACCACAAGGGGCGCAAAACAGTCCTAACCAATTTACGAGATGTCTTACACTAATCATGAGTACTTGGTATCCACCACATGACGATGTTGTTTTGTTACAATATGTTGATGACCTTCTTCTTTGTGCTCCAGACAAATCAACCTGCGAAGCAGCGACCATCAGCCTGTTGTGTTTCCTCTGCCAGAACGGCTGCAAGGCCAGCAAGGATAATTTGCAATTTTGCAAACAAAAAGTGTTATTTCTGGGACACTGTCTTGGCCAGGGCACCAAGCACCTGTCAGATGAAAGGACCAAGGTGGTGAGAGACATGCAGGTGCCGACCTCTCATGCTCAGCTACGCACCTTTTTGGGATTGGTATCCTACTGTAGGCCATGGATCAGATCTGCATCCCTGACCATGCAACCTCTGTATGATTGCCTTTCCTCAAAACCATTCAGCCTTACATCTGAGGCCTTGGATGCGTTTTACCAGCTGAAGTTGCAGATAGTCAGTGCTCCAGCCTTAGGTCTACCTGACTATCAGAAACCTTTTCAGCTCTACGTGACTGAGATGATGGGACAATCAACTGCAGTTCTCACACAACAACACGGGGATAAGAAACGCCACAGCTCACGGTTAGATGCTGTAGCCAGGGGGGACGCCCTCCTGTGTGCGGGTTGTCCTCTCAGTACAAGCGTTGCTTGATAAGAGCTCAGACATTGTCCTAGATCATTTATTGGTTGTGTATACACCTCATGACATCCATGCAAACCTCACACAGGTAGACAGACGTCACCTTTCTTTGGCACGGCAGAGCAAAATGGAATTTGCCCTGCAGTCCTCCTCAAACATCTCCTTTCAACACTGTTTAACTTTGAATCCTGCAACTCTTCTTCCTGTAGGAGTTCACGATTCAAGAGGGGGAGTGGAAGATGAGTTATTTTTAAACTCTCTCTCTGAAGAAGAACTGTTTGACAGCCAGAATGAACATGATTGTGTGGCTCTTATGTCACAGGAAACAGTGGGATTTGACCATGTCACGGATGTGCCATTACAAAATCCTGATTATGAGATGTTTGTGGACGGCTCAAGGTATCTAACCGATGAAGGCAAATTTGTTACAGGGTATGCTGTAGTCACTAAACATGACATCATAGTCCAAGAAGCTCTTCTACCACATATGTCAGCCCAAGAAGCTCAGCTCAAAGCCCTTATGGAGGCTTGTAAGATAGCCAGAGGTAGAACAGCCAACATATACACTGACTCCAGGTATGCTTTTGGCATTGCGCATGATTATGGTCCGATATGGAGGTCAAGGAACTTCCTAACGGCCCAGGGCAAGCCAATTAAGAATGGAGATGTGGTAAGTCGACTGATGGAGGCCATACTGCTCCCAAAGCAGTTGGCAATTGTAAAAGTCAGAGCTCACGCAAAAGGAAGGGACCCTGAAAGCCGTGGAAATGAGAGAGCTGACATAGCAGCCAAGGCAGCAGCACTACTGGCAAGAAAGGGTCCCAACCAGGTGAGCAAAATGGACATTGACCTAGCAGACCCTAAAGGGCTGTACTCAAAGGTTACCAGTGTGGAAACTGAAAGATGGAAGAAAGCAGGTGCTACAGAAGATGATGGTGTGTGGAAAATGGGGGATCGATTATGTCTGCCAGCAGCAGTTTACCCCCAGATGGCTGGCTTGGCCCACGGTAAGGTGCATGCCTCTCGAAATGCCATGGAGTCATTAGTGGGTAAATTATGGCTTGCCCCAGGTTTTGGAAGGGCTGCTAGTAATCACGTAAAAGCATGTCACATATGCGCTCTACACAATCCAGGACAGGTAGTTAAAACACCCACCAAATGTACACCAAAATCCCTGTACCCATTTCAGAGGATACAGATAGATTACATACAGTTGCCTAAGTCTGGAAGATACGAGTATGTGTTGGTCTGTGTGGATTTGTTTTCTGGATGGCCTGAGGCCTACCCTGTGAGCAAAGCAACCGCACAAGTAACTGCCAAGAAACTGATGTCTGAGCTTGTGTGTAGGTTTGGAGTGCCCGAGGTGATTGAGTCTGACAGAGGTACACATTTCACAGGTGCAATAATGAAGGAAGTCATGTCAGCCTTGGGGGTGGAGCAAGCTTTCCATACACCCTATCATCCTCAAAGTTCTGGAAAAGTCGAAAGACTAAATGGCACCCTTAAGCTAAAAATTCAGAAAGCGATAGCAGAAACAGGAAAGCCTTGGCCTGAGTGTCTATCTCTAGCTCTTTACTCAGTAAGAACCACCCTAACAGGAAGACAGGATTATCACCATTCGAAATATTGTTTGGAAGCGCACCTAAAACAGGATTGTACTTCCTTCAGACTTTACAGCTTAACTATGACAGTATTGCTAGCTATGTACAAAGTCTATGCCAAAAATTAAAAGTAACACACGATCAAGTGTTTTCTTCTATTCCAGACCCTTCCGATCTTACAGGTGCCCATAATCTGCAGCCTGGAGATTGGGTAGTTATAAAGAGACATCAAAGGAAAATTCTTGAACCAAGGTTTGATGGTCCATTTCAAGTTCTATTGACAACTGCCACTTCAGTGAAACTTGAAGGGAAACCCGCCTGGATACACGCTTTACATTGCAAGAAAGTTGAAGCGCCTCCAGAATGAGGACTCTTTGGCTCTTCCTTTTAAGCACAGTAACTGTTGAACTTTTTGCTTTTACTTGGACTCCAGGCGTGCAGCTGAAGGAGCTCTCATTCTGGCTATGGGGATGGAAGCAAGATGCTAAAAACAGGACCCAAGACTCCTTCGTGTGTCCCCCAAATGACTTCTGTTTCATCGCCAAAGTAACAGTTGGGAAAAATGTTACTATGTACAAAGAAGCATCTACAGGTAGAATGATCCTTATAGGTAATCTGCCTATTAGCGTATCTATCGCCCCTCTGAATAATGCCACCGCACTGAGATGCGCTCGTGTAAATAATTCAGAAGGAGTGCAGGTAGACTCCCTGAATTGGCCTAAATAGTTCCCTGGGAGTGGACCAGAAATAAGAATGCAGTATGCAAAAAATGATGGGTATCAAGACACATCATCACACGTAGTAACAGATCAGACAGGTATTTGGTATTGTTATAACTCCACAAAAATAGTAAATAGAATCACATTTCTTATGGTATTCATTGTAGCTGAAACCCCTAAATATGATCCTGTGGTAGTTAAAAACTCTTCTTTAGTAGCTATACCATCCACTTGTGTAAATATGAGTACTAATGCAGGGAAAGTTAGAATAACGTTCAATTTAACCATGACACATTTACCTGATTTTAGAAACTGTATCAGGAGAAAAAGAGAATGGTATGATACTCTTTTAGGAGGGGTGGGTACAGGTATGGGAATATTAAATGGGATACAAATAGAGGATATGTTAAATCAATGGAAGAGGACGGGAGATGCAATATCTGGCTCCATAAAATTGACAGCAGACTGGTTACCCACCCTAGTGCATCTACAAAAAGGACAGTTAACACTTACAGACAATTTAGATGTAATATTTAATGCTAGCATATTGACACAGATGAATACGATGACAAAAGTGAATACATTCATAAATTTCACTGCCTGTTCCTTAAAAGGCATAGTAGCTCAGATGGAAGTAAATACAGCCGTTACTAAATTAATGACAGGTAATATTCAAGCTTGGAAGGAAATGTTCCCTATTTTGAAAACCAAAGGGTGGTGGTTCCAGCCACAGGTAAAAGATATTTGGTGTCAACCAAGTAAGTGGTGTACAGGAACTATCGACGCATATAGAATACAAAAAGCCATGAAAGTATGTAAGTTTGTAGTTATGCCAATATTAGTTCATGGTGCACAGACTGAGTTCTGGACTCCTAGAATAAAAGGGACCCATATAGACAATCAAAATAAAACACATGATTTGACTCTATGTGATCTGACAGAACAAGGAAGTGTGTGTGGACAAGGAACCCAGGTATATGAGCCCTGTCTGTTAGAACATGAGGATAATATATGTGACTTAATTAGAACACCTACAGCGGTAGGGAATATGTTTGTGGAAATGGGTCCACAATATGTTTGTATAGTAACAAATAATTCAGAAACCATGAGACCGCTGGGATATAATGCCCCATTTTCAGGATGCTTGAAAAATGTGTCTAAACTAGTATGGAATAACAAAACATATATGTTTAACCCAGAAGTGATATTATACATATCTAGAGAAGTACATGAGCAGGTGTACAATATAAAGGATTATGAAATTGATTTAAATCCTTTAAAAAGGTTATTGGACATGTCAGGGTTAGTGAAAAATCATATCGATAAGTTTAATCATACCTTACAAGATATCACAAGGCATTATGGGAAAGGAGCTGGGGAGCTCATGCGCCCTCTATTGGATGTAACAAATCCTCAATGTGAGAGATTCTTGTCCCTAACCCACTCATTGCCTCCCACTAAGCCAGCCAATTCACTTTGCTCTGTACTGATGAAGGACAACAATTCGGAAACAGCGCTGTATGCAGATAAGTGAAATTGGCTTGGCCAAAATCCCTTTTGCTGTCTCAAGGCTCGGTGAGTCAAAAGCAAATTGAGGATTTGTTACATCCAATAGAGGGCGCATGAGCTCCCCAGCTCCTTTCCCATAATGCCTTGTGATATGTAGATGCTAAGTAGAGGGCAAAAGGCAATTAAAATCTCTACACACCTTCACTGGTGCTCTCCTCAATGTGAGAGATTCTTGTCCCTAACCTTACAAGATAGTCAGATAAGAGCAGTAATCACAAGAGGTAATCTTAAAAATATAGTTTCACAGATACAAGATTTGACTGCTCACCATTGGTACGATATATTCAAAGGATATTCACCAACGATGGTAAAAATTACTAATTGGTTATTTAACCCCCTGATAGTAATAATGATATTATTTGCGTTGTTGTCATTATTCAATCTATATGTATTCTGCTCCATGAGAAGGAAATGGAACACAGTAAATCAATATGTAAGATAGGATGTTATTTTTTAACCTCTTCAATGGAGAATCCATCATAGATGGCACACATTAAGTGTGAAGGTATTCATTGAATTTGATTAAAAATAAAGTCCTAAAATGGGGGAATTGTAAGGGTTAAAATATAATTTGTACTATATCTACTATATCCTATACACTGTATATACAGAGAGTGAAATAGTCTGCAGATAGCCTGCATAGTTTAGAGATAGGAAGCAGACACTAAGTCTGGGACGGCACTCAAGAGTTTTGCTGTTCTCAGGAAAGATAAGGGAATGTTATGAGAAACTGTGTAAATCTGCCTAGTAGCGGAACCGGAAGGACCAAATATGTACATTGGTCACATGATTATTGTGTAACCAGCTTGTCTTAAATACTGTATGAACTATGCAATAAATTAAACCATTCTTACTAGATACCTGGGTGTGTCTGTACGTTTGTTTCCCGAGCTCGATACCTGTTCTTTACTTAATTAGGATTACGGTGACATCCATCCCGGGGGGAACTTAACCCCTAACATGCTCTACGCTGCATGGTGAAAAATTTAAAAGGTAAAATGCAGTGCCAGAATTGATGGGGTTGTTTTTTAATCCACCAAGAAAGAGTTAATAAAATTTATTTAATAAGTTGTAAGCACCTAAAAATGATGTCATTAAAAAATACATCTCATACTGCAAACAACAAGCCCTCATATGGCTACATCACCAGAGAAATAAAGAAAATATAGCTCGTACAATGTGAAGACAAAAACCCCAAAAAATCACCAAATCATTAGAACATAACTGTCTGCGGCAGGAAGGGAATGTATAAACTGTGCGAGCATATATGAGGGTACAAACCAGATTTAGAGCTTACGAGGGATAATAAACCAGAAGTGACCCCCAGAGTTACCTCCCCAATAATAGGAACTACTGGGGAAATAGTAGGGAATTTAGTGTACCCAATGTACTACGCACAGCTTACCTATTCACTTTTCCCCATCCGCTGTGCAGTCACGTCTGGGATACTAATGCTCGTTACACCCCTTGATAAATTCTTTGATGGGTGCACTTTTCAAAATTGGGTCATTCCCTAGGGGATTCCACTTTACTGGTACTTTAGAGGCTCTGCAAACATGACATGGCATCCAGATCCCAAACATCTGAATCTGCGCTCCAAAAGCCACATAGCGCTCCTTCCCTTCTGTGCCCTACTGTGTTCCCAAACTGCAGTTTATACCCACATGTATTACACTTGTACCCAGAATAACGTACTTAATGTCATATGTGGGTATAAACTGCTGTTTGGGCACAGCCGAGCACAGAAGGGAAAGAGCGCTATTTGTTTTTGGACGCCATTGCACTTTTGCAGAGCTGAAATGCCAGTACAGTGGAATCCCCTGATATGTCACCCCATTTTGGAAACTACACCCCTGAAGGAATTTATCCTGGGGTACAGTGAGCATTTTTAACCCCCAAGTGTTGCTATAATTTATTATCCATAAATGAATACGCAGCTGATGGTGAAAGGTGAAAATGACAATTTATCCAGGAATACGACATTTCAGTGCGTAATATGTTGTGCCCGGCTTGTATCAGAGATGAACGCTCCAAAAGCTGTTGTGCCCAGGATCCCCGCTCACCAGTTTTTGGAGTGTGTGTCTGTGCAGACATAAACTGGGCACAACATATTGGGCACTGAAATGGCGTATCTATAGAAAAATTTCATTTTTAACTTTTCATTATCAGCTGTGCATTCATTTCTGGAAATTAAAAGAATGCAACACTTAAGGGTTAATAATGCTCTCTACCCCACTTGATAAATCCCTTGAAGGGTATAGTTTCCAAAATGGGGTGACATGTCTGCGGATTCCACTTTACTGGCAATTCATGGACTCTGCAAAAGTGGCATGGTGTCCAAAAAGCAAACTGTGCTCCAAAAACCAAAATAGCGCTCCTTCCCTTCTGTGCCCGGCTGTTCCCAAACAGCAGTTTATACCCACATATGGCATTGTTAAGTATGTTATCCTGGGTACACCAGTGTCATACATGTGGGCATAAACTGTCATTTGGGCACACAGCAGGGTGCAAATGTGAAGGAGCGCTATGTGCTTTTGGAGCGCATATTTAGATTGTTGTTTTTTTGGACGCCATGTCACATTTGCAGATACCCTAAAATTGCCCCTACAAAATGGGGGTCACTTCTTGGGGAATTCCAATTTACTGGCACCTCCAGGGCTCTGCAAAAACAACATGGCGACGAGAAAGTACTCCAAAAGCTAAAAAAAACACAGTGCTCCTTCCCTTCTGATCCCTGCTGTGTGCCCAAGCAGCAGTTTATACCCACATATTTAATTTTCTTGTCCCCGGGATAGCCCACTTAATAGTTTTAGGAGTTCATGTCTCTGATGCCACAAAGTGGCCACAACGTATTAGGCACTGAAATTAGATATTTCTTTAAAAACTTTAATTTTCACTTTGTACATTAATTTTTGGGAAGCATTTTTAGGCTCAAAATCATAATATTCCTTGATACATTCCTTGAGGGGTGTAGTTTCTAAAATGGGGTCACTTTTAGGGGGTTTCCATTGTACTGGTACTTTAGGGGCTCTGCAAATGCGACATGGCACCTGAAAACTATTCCAGCCACATCTGCCCTCCAAAAGCCAAATAGCGCTCTTTCCATTCTGAGCCCCACCATGTACCCATACAGCAGATTACAACCACATATGGGGCATTTCTGTGTTCAGGAGCAATTGTTTTGCAAACTGTGGGGTGCTTTTTCTCCTTTAACCCTTGTGAAAATGAAAACTTTGGGGATAAAGTGACATTTTAGTAATGTTTCATTTATACATCCCAGTGTTAGCAAAATCTGTGAAACGGCTGTATGGTCAAAATGCTCACTATACCCCTTGATGAATTCTGTGAGGGGTCTAGTTTCCAAAATGGGGTTACTTTTTGGGGTTTTCCTTTGTATTGGTAACAATACAATAAGAATAAGAAATTGTGTAACAAACTGTGGGGAGGTTTTTCTTCTTTAACCACTTGCAAAAATTAAAAATATGTCGCTAAATGGACGGTTTATTGGAAAAAAAGTAATTTTACATTTTTACGTCCCTAAGTCAATAAAATCTGTGAAACAGCTGTGTGGTCAAAATGCTCACTATACCCCTAGATAAATTCTATGAGGGGTGTAGTTTTCAAAATGGGGACACTTTTTGGGGGTTTGTATTGTATTGGTACTTTAGGGGCTCTGCAAATGCGACATGGCACCTGAAAACTATTCCAGCAAAATCTGCCCTCCAAAAGCTAAATAGCGCTCTTTCCATTTTGAGCCCTGCCATGTACCTATGCAGCAGATTACAACCACATATGGGGCATTTCTGTGTTCAGGAGAAATTGTGTAACGAACTTTGGGGAGCTTTTTCTCCTTTGTCCTCTTGTGAAAATGAAAAATTTGGGGCTAAATTGGCGGTTTATTGGAAAAAAAGTAATTTTTCATTTCAATGTCCCAATGTTAATAAAATTTGTGAAACAGCTGTAGGGTCAAAATGCTCACTATACCCCTTGATATGTTCTGTGAGGGGTGTAGTTTTCAAAATGGGGTCACTTTTAGGGGGCTTCCACTGTATTGGCACTTTGGGGTCTCCGCAAATGAGACATGGCACCTGAAAACTATTCCACCAAAATCTGCCTTCCAAAAGCCAAATAGCGCTCTTTCCATTCTGAGCCCTGCCATGTACCCATACAGCAGATTACGACCACATATGGGGTATTGCCGTGTTCAGGAGCAATTGTTTTGCAAACTGTGGAGTGCTTTTTCTCCTTTAACCCCTTGTGAAAATGAAAACTTTGGGGATAAAGTGACATTTTAGTAATGTTTCATTTATACATCCCAGTGTTAGCAAAATCTGTGAAACGGCTGTAAGGTCAAAATGCTCACTATACCCCTTGATGAATTCTGTGAGGGGTGTAGTTTCCAAAATGGGGTTACTTTTTGGGGTTTTCCTTTGTATTGGTACTCTAGGGGCTTTGCAAATGAGACATGGCACCTGAAAACTATTCCAGCAAAATCTGCTTTTCAGACGCCCAGTGTCACTCCTTCCCTTCCGTGCGCTGCCATTCGCCCAAACATCAGTTTACACCCACTTGTGGGGTATTTCCGTGCTTGGGAGAAATTGCATAACAAACTGTGAGATGCATTTTCTCCTTTAACCCTTTGTGAATGTGTTAATTTTAGGGGTAAATTAAGGAATTAGTGAAAAAAAAATTAAATGTCTAAATTTCACCTCCATATTGTTTTAATTCCAGTGAAATGCTTAAAGGGTTAACAAACTTCCCAAATGTTATCTTGAATTATTTGATGGGTGCAGTTTTGAAAATGGGGTCATTTATGGGGGTTTCTAATATATAGGCCATTATAATCCTCTTCAGAACTGAAGTGGTCCCTAAAAAATTAGTTTGGGAAATTTTCTTCTAAATCTGCAAAATCACTGTTACACTTCTAAGCCTTCTAACATCCAAAATAAATTACAGGACGATTAAAAGATGATGTCGATATATAGCAGAGATATGGTAGATAATATGTATTAATGTATTTGGGTGGTATGACTATCTGTCTGAAAAGCAGAGCATTTCACATTTTGAAAATTGCGATTTTTTTTTCCAAATTTCCATCAAATTTCCTATTTTTTTATAAATAAATACAAAAATATTCATTAGTGTTTACCACTAACATGAAGTACAGTGTGTCACGAAAAAACAATCTCAAAATCACTTGTGTAAGTTAAGTCGTCTCAAAGTTATTGCCATATCAAGTGACAAATGTCAGTTTTGAAAAACGAGGCCTGGTCCTTAACGCATTTTTGGGCTCGGTCTTGAAGGGGTTAAAAAATTAAAAACTTTGCTAAATAGAAAAAATTTTTTGCGTCGCCATATTGTGTCACCTGTAACTTTTTCGGATTTACATGTATGGAGCTGGGTAAGGCGTCTTTTTATGCGGGACAACATGACGTTTTTATTGATACCATTTGGGGAAAGATCTGATGGTTTGATCACTTTTTATTCAATTTTTTATAGGAGGCAAAGTGTTGAAAAAAACGCTATTTGGCCATTTTGATTTTTTTTCCCCGCTACGCCGTACACCATATGGGATAAATATTTTAATATTTTAATAGTTCGGGCATTTTGGAGCAGGGGGACACCTAATGTGTTTATGTTTACTTTTGTTTATTTACTTTTATATCTGATCTAGGGAAAGGGGGGTGATTTGAACTTTTGTGTTTTTTTTTTATTTTTTTCATACTTTTAAAAACTTTTTTTTTTCAACTTTTACTTGTATGATCAGACTCCCTAGGGACCTTGAAATCTAGTGGGTCTGATCGCTGATACTATTCACTGCGATACTACTGTATCGCAGTGAATAGCAAAATGCCTTTACTGCTATTAGACGATGCCTCTGGCATCGCGTAATAGCTGTAATGTAATGACAGGCCTGGGAGCCTTCAATAGGCTCCCGGCTGTCATGGCAACTAATCGCCGCCCTCCGATGACGTTCTGGGGGGCGGTGATCAAGGAAAAATGGCGGTGCCCGTGGCTGCTGCGTAATTTAGACGCCGCGGTCCCGCGGCATCTAAAGGGTTAACAGCCGAGATCGGTGCAGGCACCGATCGCTGCTGTTAGCGGTGGGTCCTGGCTGTATTATACAGCCGGCACCCGCGGTGTATGGAGAGCGCTCAGCTCAGGTCGTTAAGGGGTTAAAACTTACAAGTTTTTGGAGTGATAATTCAGCTGATCTGTCTTCTGTACTGTCTAACTGCCATGTTTAACTGCAGCTTCTTCTTGTATGATGGCTTCTATACTTTCCAAAGATGCCTTTTTTATTCTGCATTGTAGCTCCATTTTTATGGAAATCAATGTTTTATTCTTATGCAAATTAGCTTAAAAAAAGGCCCTTAGGGGTGTGTCTTCTGCTGAGGCTTTGCTCTACACTCAAGATAATGGCCCCTAAATGTAGAAAAAGTGTGAGAAAGTGGGAAATTTCACTCAAGCAGTTGGGGTGGAGCTGGGTGACTATTAGGGCAGTTATCTAGAGCACAGAGTGAAGCCCAGGCAGTAAAAGGCATGCCCCTAAATCCCTTTTCAGCTATTTGCATCAGAATTAAACTCAGATTTTCATGAAATCTGAGCTGCAATACAGAATAAGAAAGGCATTTTAGGAAAGTGTAGAAACAACCCTACATGGTATGGTTATTAGTATTAGTACCTTTCCTGCTTACAGACTCCCTTTAATCTTTTTACTTCCTTTTAGTAGAAACCAGTCTCGACAGTCCTTCCTAGCAACTGTTCTAATTAAGCATTGCCAGGGAGAATCCATAAACAGTTATGTTTTGCCAGTATGCACAGTTGCAAATAGATGTATGTTTGGTTTTATAGTACCTATAGCCATTTGCAGAGACTTGCAGCTTTTGTATGTTATCTAGATTGCAAATCCAAGTATAAAATAGAAACAGAATGTGAGCTTTGTATGCAATAGTTCTTGCTGCATATATAAAACATGGGAGGGCATAAAGAACTTTTTATAATATTATACTTTTATAACTTTTTTATTTTTCAAACCCCCTGGGGGGGGGGAAAAAAATTCCCCCCAAAAAAAAAAAATATTTGTACTATTGTGAAGGATCATAATGAACTTTTTATAATTTTATACTTTTATATCTATTTTATATTTTCATATCTGCTTTAGGTGTTTTGTTTTTAAAAAAATTTTTATTTTTAAAAATAAAAAATAAAATTTTTTTTGTTTTTTTTAAACTCGTTTTATTGAAAATTGCGTATCAGACAAAGGAAAAGAAATCAAAACAAATACATAACATGTTGCGCACCAAAAAACGAGAATTTCAATGTAAATTCACTCAACGCACCACATCCCACCTCGCCAGGTCCTCGTCCCATCCGGACCATATAACGTAGACTCGGTACAGAAAGAATATAATCAGGACATGCGTAATACTGTATACATCAGTTATCATGTACAAAACATGCAGTCAATAAGTCAAGGGTAACAACAAGGATACACTCCAAAATGAGAGGTCGTGGATACTCCTGGTGTCTCGCGCCCCTCACGGCATGAGTAAATTAATGGCAGAGCGCAATGAGGGAGCCGTATATTGGGTTACCGGAGAATTGCACCATGTTCCCCACACCTTATGGAATTTCTGAGGGCACCCTCTCCCTTTATACACAATCTGGTTATAAGGAAGAACAGTATTAACAAGTTTCTTCCACTGAGATACTGATGGGGGTTTCGGAGCCATCCATCGCAGTGCGATAGCTTTCCTAGCATAAAATAAAGACTCCCTCAAAAGGATTCTAACATGGTGTTGCCATATTTCTTCATCTAATACGCCGAAAAGGCATATCTCTGGGGTTAATGGTATAGGTTTAGCCAGAACTTCCGCCAGGAGATCCACGACCCCTTTCCAAAAACATTGTATGATCGGACATTCCCAAATCATATGCCAAAAGTCTGCCTGTGGACAAAGACACCTAAGGCATCCGGGGTTGGGCAGACGTCCCATTTTGTATAGACGGGAAGGTGTCAAGTAACATTGGTGTAGAATATACGTTTGAATCAGTTTGTTGTTAGCTGAAGGTGACACATGTTGAGGAGATTCAAGGATATCTTGAAACATCTCATCTGTGAGAGTTGGGATATTTATGCTCCATCGCGTCAAGGCCGGGGCGTCCAAAGTGGACACCCTGGCCTGTATCAGATGTGCATATAAAGTAGATATCAAACCCCCAGGGCCCTGTGAGCGAAGTATGCCGATAAGCGGATACTCAGATATATTGTCCAATCGATCCGGGAACTGAGAAGAAAGTGCATGTCTAATCTGTAGATATCTAAAGAACTGCGTTCTAGGGATGCCATAGGAGGAGCTTAGCGAGTCAAACGTTTTAAAAACCCCTTGTATGTACAGGTCACTAAGAGAGGACACGCCATACTGCGACCAGGCCCGGGCGCCAGGCAGGGCAAATAACGTCGGCAGACCAGGGTTGTGCCAAAGCGGGGTCTCCGCAGGTATATCAGAATAAGTGGACACCTTTTTCGCCTGACGCCAGACCTGTCCCGCCAGGGCATGGATGGGCAACAATTTCCCCCTAAACAAGGCCGGGTGTTCCAACACCGGCCACAGATTATGCAGACCCAGGTGGTGAGCCAGATGTGCCTCGGACCCCGGTAGGGAATCAGATGAGAGCCACTTCCTAATAAAACGGAGCTGTCCTGCTAGGTAGTAAAGAAACAGATCAGGGAGTGATGTGCCCCCGAGCTGCTTCGGTCGTTGTAGAGATGACAACCTAAGCTTAGATCTAGAGTTTCCCCATATAAAGGAGATAATGAGGGAGTCCATTTGTTTAAAAAATCTAAGGGGCACGGACACAGCAGAATGGCTTATAGCATATAGACATTTGGGTAGTACTATCATTTTAACTAGGTTGATTCTACCAGCCACCGACAAAGGCAGTGTAGCCCAAAGATTAAACTTAACCCTAAAGTGCGAGATGAGCGGAAAGATGTTCTGTTCCAAAAAACACCTATGGTCCCTAGATATAAAGATGCCCAGATATTTGCAGGTTGAGACTGTAGTCAATCCACATACCACATTCCCCTCAGCTACACTTGACGCACGGCCAATATGCATGTATGAGGACTTAGCCCAATTGGTCCGTAGGCCAGAATAATTACCAAATTCATCAATTATAGCCATGGCTCTGGGCAGAGACCGGGAGGGGTCGCTCATAAACAGGAGTAAGTCATCGGCATATAGTGCTGTTCTCTCCTCCCGGGTGCCTATCACTATGCCTTTATATATGGGGTCATTCCGAAGCAGTATTGCCAAGGGTTCCACCGCCAGAGCAAACAGTAGCGGTGACAATGGACATCCTTGTCTTGTACCCCTACCCAAAGGAAAGTAGGAAGACAACGCGCCATTAATGGACAGTGCCGCTCTAGGGGAACAGTATAGAAGGGAAATCCAGGTAACAAACCCCTCTCCAAATCCGTATCCTCGCAACACCTGCAATAGAAAAGGCCACTCGACAGAGTCGAACGCCTTTGTTGCATCTAAAGAAGCCATCGCCCAGTCATGTGAGGATGATGCCCCAATCTGAGTTATCACCTGAGCCCTTCTAAGATTATCCGATGTGGATTTTCCAGGCATAAAGCCTGTCTGATCCGGATGGACAAGGTCGAGAACAACAGAATTTAGCCTTTTCGCCAACATTTTAGTAAGGAGTTTATAATCTATATTAAGCAGTGATATAGGCCTATATGAGCCACAGTCCAGCGGATCCTTGTCGGGCTTAAGTAACAGGATAATGGTGGCGTCATAAAAGGACTCCGGGAGACTGCGACCCACAAAGGCAGCGTTATAACAGTCAAGCAACACCGGGAGAAGCAGGCCCCCATACTGGGCATAAACCTCCACCGGGATGCCGTCCGGACCCGGCGATTTGCCCCTTGCCATATCCGCCAGGGCACCCGATAGCTCCTCTAGCGTAAAAGGGGAATCTAAAAATTCACGTTGGTCTTCTGACAATGTAGGAAGGGGGATCAAGCCCAAATAGGTGGCAAGCTCTCCGTCAGTGACTCTAAGCTTGGAGAGGTATAACTCACTGTAATACCTATAAAATCTGTCACTAATGGCCAAGCTATTGGACAGTACCTCCCCCGTCTCTGAATGCACTCGTAGTATGGCAGGTGAGGCTGTGTTTTGATGTATTAGTTGAGCTAAAAAGCTGCTCGACTGGTTGCCGAGTTCGTAAAACTTCTGTTTGCTAAAAAACAGAGACCTACGTGCCTTGTCATGCAGTATATGCAGATATTGTCTACCCGTCTGCAACCATTGAGACCTAGCCTCATCAGTTGGATTAGCCACGTATGCGGCTTCGAGCGAGGCACACTGGGTCGCCAAGGTGGTCTCCAACAGCGAGGATTCCCTCTTTACAAAGGAAATGGAGGACTTAATACAACCCCTAAGATATGCCTTCATAGTTTCCCATAAGAGGAGCGGAGAAGTGTTTGGGGAATTAATGGTCAAAAACGTCTGAAGTTGATCAGGTATTCGATCATGTGGTACAAATAGTTTCAACCAAAATGGGTGGATTCGCCAACCCTGTCGTGGCTTAGCAGCTGTACTACTATTTAATTGGACCAACAACGGGGAATGATCAGACACTGCCCTGGGTAAATAGGATATGGTCTGCAACAAAGAATATGCTTTAGTATTTCCAAAAGCATGGTCAATCCTGGACAGAGTATGTCTGTTGGCAGAGTGACAGGAAAAGGTGCGGGCCTCCGGAAACCGGACCCGCCACAAATCCAACCACCCCAATTCACGGATCACTCCGGCCATTGTAGTAGGGCGAGGCAGAGAGGGGGAACCTGGCTCCGCGGAGAACCGATCCAATGCAATATCCATAACTTTGTTAAAGTCACCCAAACATAATGCAATAGCCCCAGGGAATCGGGTCGCAAACTGCGCAGCCTGCTGGAGCACAGCAAGATCAGACGCCGGTGGCAAGTACACACCCAGGATAACATACAGGACAGAGTCAACCCAGGCCTGGACAAAAACGTATCGTCCCTCGGGGTCCCTTACAATGAGGCCTGGCTCCCACCTGAGTCTACGATGCACCAAGATGGACACCCCCCTGGAATAGGAAGTGTGTGTAGAGTGAGCCGCCCACTGAACCCATGGCTTCTGAAGTCGCCTGGAATTATCTGGAACCAAATGAGTTTCCTGAAGGCATATGAGGTGTGGGTCAGCCCTCCTAATCTGAGAGAAAACCAACGACCTCTTTCGTGGGCTACCCAGGCCCCTCACATTCCAAGATAGTACACTAAAGGACGCCATGGTCGTCTAAGAGTGTAATGTAATCATGGCAATTCAGGACCCCAAAAGTGACCCGCCTATGAGTGTGTAGTGCGTGGCTGAGTGAGACACAAAGTGGTGTGCAGCAACCTAAGAACAATATACAAACGAAATGAACCATTACACCCCTAAAGGGTGTGAGACATACTACTGGCATAAACAAACAATATTTGTTAAATTAACCGTGGCTACAATTAACGGGGGAAGAAGTGCACCCAAAGTGGTTGGTATACGGGGCACTGTCTTAAAGGTATGGATAATCACTAGGCTAGGAGATATACTATTCAACAGAGCCAGGTTCACATGAGTAAATGAGATACACCGGCGCCCCGGGGGTCGCCAGCCCAGGTAACTATAAGACTACAGGATACTATAATAACAGAACCGCACTTTTCATAAAACTACTTATGCAATAAACAAGAGCATCCCGTAATACATAAGTCCTTATGTATGGTCCGATCGGACCTCTCACCACACGCCGTCAGGATCATCGTCTCGGAGATCGAGGAAGAAGAGATAGCCAGTCCTCCACATCCCTCGGTGAAGTAAAGAAAAGGGACCTGCCGTCATGGACGACCCGAAGACGTGCTGGGTAAATCATGGAGTATTGTATAGCCTTTTCTCTCAACCGCCTCTTAACGGCCACGAAGGATGCTCGGGTCTTCTGGAGAGCCGCCGAGAAATCTGGAAACATGGCCACTGCTGCTCCGTTGTACTTAAGCTCGCCGGCCTGGCGCGCAGCCCGCAACGCCGTATCCCGATCCGTGCTGTTAATCAGACGGGCCAACAAGGGTCGAGGAGGTGCGCCCTGAGGCGGCGGTTTAGCCGGAACCCTATGGGCCCGTTCCACTGCAAATATTGGTGAGAAGTGAGCCTCCGGCAGGACATTTTTCAGCCACCCCTCCACAAAGGCCCGAGGATCTTCACCCTCCGCCCGCTCCGGCAGGCCCAGGATACGGAGGTTGTTTCGTCGCAATCTATTCTCCAAGTCATCCGCACGCTGGGTCCACAAACTTGCAGCTCTCTCCAGCTCCTGGAGTTTGGCAGGAAGTGGGTTAACAGTGTCCTCTACCTGAGAGACCCGATCCTCCACCTCACACACCCTGCCTCGCAAGGTCTGAAAGTCCTGACGGAGCAGGCCCAGGTCGATTTTTACCTCCTCAATTTTCCCGGTCAGCGAGGAAGTGCCGGCATGGATCGCCTCCAGTAGCTGTCCAGTAACTTGCTTTAAAGTGGGCTCGGGGTCCTCCTCTGGAAGGGCAGGAGAGGCTGCCTCAAGCGATGGTGATGTAGAAGAGGATGCTGCCCTGGAGAACCCCCTCAGGCGATCAGAGACAGAGGTTGATTGCGGGCGACTCATTTTAGAGAGTCGGCGGCCGCTCTTCCTGCGTTCCGTACGGGTGGATATGTTGGCAGAGGAGGAGGTGTGATGGTAGCAAGACCGGGCCGGCCCCAGAGGATTATAGACAAGGTCTCTGGCTAATAGCAGTTGCACAGTAGGAGCCTCTATGTCAGGCCACAAGGGCCAATAAGCCAGCCGAGGACAGACAGTAACTCAACAGTCCAATAGTATCGATGGCAACAGACTCTGGATTATGAGCGATGTCTCCAAGAGAGAGCCGTCAGCAGAGTAATGAAATAAATAGATTGCCAGGAGGAACTAAGAGGGAACGGATGACAACTCAGCGATCCAATAGTGCCGATAGCAACAGTCACTGGATTATAAGTAAGGCCTCCAAGAAGGCCAGTAGCGAAGTGATGGAGTAGATAGATTGCCAGGAGGAACTAGAGGAGGACAGATGGTAACTCAACAGTCCAGTAGCACATACAGCAACCGTCATTGGATTATAAGTAAAGCCTTCCAGAGAAGCAGTCAGCAGGACGATAAATCGTACAGAGGCACACACCTTCAATGGGTCAGAGACAGTTGATGGCTGCCACAGATATTGCCTTGCACTACTGCCCAGAGGAGCCAGGGGATGGTCCTATCGTGCCCAGCAGCAAGCAGGAGAGAGGAATGCCGGCTCCCAAACTTCCAGGCAGGGATAGAAGGAACCGTCAGAGATAGGCTCAGCTCGCCAGGAACGCCAGACTCAGCGCCCCCCTCATCAGCAGATGGCCAAACTGGTCAGGGTTAAAATGGCCGCCCGCCACGTGGAGAGAGGGGAGACCGCCGTCCGGGTGCCAGCAGGACCAGCGGCCCCAGCGGTGCCTGCACAGCCCAGGCCGGCCCACGAGCGCAGCCCCAGAACGGCAGCTCCACCCCAGCTCCAGGCCACAGCAGCGCGGGACAGAGCGGCTCCGGCAGCGGCGGTGGGAGTGTATGGCCGCCGGCCACGTGTAGCGATCACCGACTACCACCCAACGGAGAAGGACACCGGCAGAACGGGAGCTCTGGAACCAGGAGGAGGGCCTCAGAAGTGCGTTCCAGCGGACAGCGAACCCGGGCACCGGTAAGCAAGGATGGATTTCAGGATGGATGAGCGGCTCTAGCCGGAGCTCCGCTCACATGCGACCGTCCATGTCGCGCGCTAGCCACGCCCCCTCAGATGTTGTTTGTTTATGCTTAAAACTGAGTATAATGTAATGTTACACTACCAGCATTTCCACATGTTTTTATGTTTAATATAAATTTAGCTTATACGTATTAATCTTGTAATGTCTGGGCCCCCCGCCACAGAACTGCAGATGTCCTACATGGCGATAAGCGCTAGAACTCATTAAAAAAATGTTTTATGAGATTTCCAAGGTCTACTTAATTACGCATCTAAGATGGCGGATACCAGAAGTGCACGCGCTGTCCACGTGCTAGTCATGCAGAATGTCTATTCTATTTTTCTTTCAATCAGTTTTATTAAGATTTTTATAAGGTCAGATTACAACATTCAAGAAAGCATTATCGGATACTCTACTGAAGTAGCTATAAGTCAAAATAAACATAGAATAAACAGGGTACTAATATGCAAGGAGATATGTTAGTTGTCTAAGAGTTGTTGGGTTATTAGGATAGAATAAGGAGGTTTATACGGGTATAAAACAACAAGAGGTGACAGTAATATTAATTAAGATCTTCTGAGGGCGGCACAATCGGATTTACGGCCGATGCAGATGGGCCTTTAATGTCCACGGAAGCCAGTTCTTTTGGAATTGGCTGTCCCCAAGGACGCCATGGGAAAGAATTCTTTCATGTTGGTAGGTCAGTTCCACCATGGTCACTAGGTCTCCTCTAGATGGGATGTTAGCAGACTTCCAGTTGCGTAGAAGAGCCAATGACGCTGACAGTAAGGCATGGCCAATCAACACTCTATGTACCGCTGGGAAAGAGTTGATCTGCAGAAATAGGAGTGCCAAAGCTGGTGAGGGGGGTATGCAGTATCCCACCAGAGAAGAGATCCACCGGAAGACGTCTTGCCAATATGGCACCACTTGGGGACATGTCCACAATAAATGGAGTAGAGTTCCTTTCTCACTACATCCCCTCCAACAGGAGTTCGAAGTCTGCGGAAATATTCGGTGCAGTCGCTCTGGGGTATAGTACCAGTGGAGGAGAATTTTGACAGTGGTTTCATAGTGAGTCGTACACCGGAAGGTCTTTTTCGCGAAGGCCAGTGCTTTCTGCCATTGTATGACCGAGAATTGTTGATGAAGTTGCGTTTCCCAGCTGAGTAATGGAGTAGATTTGACCAGACGGTCTTTAGAGCCTATAGTGTTGTAGATGGAGCTGAGAGTCTTGGTGGCTGGATTGGGAATTTTGAGGAGGTCCAACAGAGATTTGTTATACAGAATTTGTTTGTTGTGGTTGGAGGATAGGAAGTGCTTGATTCTCAGGTATGTAAAGAAGCAAGTGGAGGGTAGGGAGAAGGTGGATTGCAGAGACTGGAATGGGATCAACGATTCTTCACTCCACATCTGTGAGATAGAGGTGATACCCGACGATTTCCAGATGGATAAGTTGAGATCTAGAATTGCTAACTCCAAGAATTCAATCGGGGCCCTCTTAACGTTTAGTGACTGTTTCTTTCCTGTAGAGTGGTGGATATGTCGCCAGCTGTCTATAAGGTGTTTTAGAATTGGAGACGTGAGTGAAGGTACCACCTCAGTCCAGAGGGAGTAGAGAAGCCAAGATTGGAGGTTGTGTTGTGGTATCATATAAGACTCGATAGGCAACCAGGATTTGTGAGCGTTGTTGTGCCACCAGTCCTTTAGAGTAGAAAGGTGTGAGGCCATATAGTAATCATAGATGTTTGGTACTCCCAAACCTCCTACTCCCCGTTTCCTGTGCATAATAGAAGATGGGAGTCTTGGTTTCTTGGAATTCCAGATAAGCTTGTTTAGCATAGCGTTAGTTTTCTGGAGGAATATAAGAGGGGGAGCTACAGGAATAGTTCTGAATAGGTATAAGATTTTTGGAAGCAGCATCATTTGAAAGGCAGATATCCTGCCTAGCCATGACAGGCTATGTTTTGAGTAAGATTGGAACTCTTTCTCTAGATCTATCAGTCGATACATGTAATTGGCTTTGGCCACTTGTGTAATAGAGGGAGTGATCTTTATTCCCAGGTAATCCAAGTCTGTCGACCTCCAATCATAAGGAAATTCCTCCTTAAGCCATTCCAGAAGTGGCTTGGGGACACCCAACGGAAGAATTTGTGTTTTAGACTCATTAATTTTATAAAAGGAGAGGGCTCCATATTCTTTGAGAATTCCGATAGCAGCTGACAGAGAGGTGAGTCAGGAACAATATGATTTCAACCGCGTAGAGGGAGATGAGATGAGCTGAATCCAAGATTTTCACTCCTTGAACTCTGTCGCTTTGCCTCAGGGTCTGCGCCAATGGCTCAATGGTGAGTATAAAAATCAAGGGAGAAAGGGAGCATCCTTGTCTCGCTCCATTCCTTATAGTAAAGCTATCCGACAGTGTACTGTTGGTAAACACTCTGGCCGATGGAGAGGAATACAGATTGGATATAGCAGTGAGGATAGGGCCAGAGAATCGCATTCTCTGCAGGACAGAAAAGGCGAAGGACCAGTTAATCCGGTCAAACGCCTTTTCGGCATCCAAGGCGACCATCAGGGCTGGAGTCCTCCTGCGTTCCAGCAGATCTATCAGATGAAGGACACGTCTGGTGTTATCTGGAGCCTGGCGGCCCTTGACGAAGCCCACTTGATCCGCACCAACTAAATCTGGGAGAATGGGAGCCAGCCGAGCTGCTAAGATCAGCGAGATTGGCCTGAAATTCTGCGGTACATCAGCTGGTTTGCCTGGTTTAGGAAGGGTGATAATTAATGCCGCCAGGGATTCGCGTGGAAGCGGTGCACCTGACATAGCGTGGTTGAAGAAGTTCATGAGATATGGGGCGAGTATTTGTTGAAAGTAAATTAGATACTCGTTAGAGAAACCATCTGGCCCTGGGGATTTGCTCTTAGGTAAGGACTGTATGGTTTTCAGTACTTCTGGGAGAGTAATAGGGGCCGAGAGATGGTCATCTGTCAGGCCTGGTAACTTTAGGTTGCCCAAGAAGCCGGACACCAAAGTGGAATGATCTGGCGGGAGAGGAGTATGTTCTTGTAGATTATAAAGCTGTGCGTAGTAATCTTTAAAGGAATTGGCGATGTCTCTCGGGTCTGTTAATTGTACTTTGGTTATAGGATGCTTGATGTATGGGATCCTTGATTTAGCTGCTCTTGCTCGTAGTTGTCTAGCCAACAATCTGCCGGCTTTGTTGCTTTGGGAGTAAAATCGAGCTTTAGATTTTTTTCAGAGCTTTTTCGTAGTCTTGTAGCAGAAGCAGACGTAGATGCTATCTAACCTGGCTAAGTTGTTCCGAAGAAATCGGATTAGGGTTACTTTTGTTTGCAGCTTCCACAGTACGAAGTGTAGACATTGCCTCCTTAATTGCTTTCTGGCGTTCTTTTTTATTCCCATGCGCTATTTTTATAAGTGTGCCACGGATGTACGCTTTATGAGCATTCCAGAGAGTATAGGGGTCATCGGTAGAGGTGGAGTTTGTCTGGAAATAATCCTGGAGGTCTTTTTCTATTATCGGGCGATAATTAGGATGACTCATGAGGTAAGTGTTATTTCTCCAGAGTCTAGTAGAGGAAGGTGGTGTCTTTTCTTCTATAGTGAGAGTAATAGCTGCGTGGTCAGACCAAGTGATTGATTCAATTGTAGATTTTATGGAACTCATCAGGGTCGGAAGGTCTACCAAGAACATGTCGATGCGGGAATAGGAGCCATGGACTGCTGAGAAATAGGTATAGTCCCTTTCGCCCGCATGATGTGCGCGCCATATATCATGTAGATTTTCATTATGCGGAAATTGGTGCAGGCAGGAGGTGCTCTCCCTACTGGTGTTAGTCGAATCCAGAGAAGGGTCCATTATGTTGTTAAAGTCTCCACAAATTATTAATGCACCTTGTTGGATGTCTTGAATTTGTCGTCGGACTTTATGCAGAAATGCCAGGGTCTTTCGGTGTGGAGCGTATACATTGACTATTGTAAAGGGGGCATTGTTGAGGAGGCAAAGAATGATGAGGAATCTGCCTTGGGGGTCTGCTCTTTGTGCTGTCAAGGAGAATGCCACGGAGTCTCTGAAGGCGACAAGGACTCCACGTTTTTTCGATCGGTGGTGTGCATGGCAGATTACAGGGAAGGAGGGATGTTTTAGCCTGAAGGCGTCCTTTTGTAGAAGGTGAGTTTCTTGTGCACAAAACACGTCCGCAGAAAGTGAGAGAGCCTCCTTCCAGATGTACATACACTTCTGTGGGCTATTGAGGCCGCGGTCATTGAGAGAGGCCAATTTAAGCACCATATTGTCACTGTAAAGTGAGAACGTCCTGAGTGTGTTGGATCCACAGGAGAAGGGTAGTCAGTGTCGCAAGTGAGAAGATCAATAAACAAAATGAGTGAACAAACGGTTCAAAGACGAATACAGGTTGACTGTATGTTTGGGGGTATCTATTAGAGGCTTGCCGGTTAAGCCACTAGAGCAAAGGGAGGTTATGCACCTAAGTATAGAGGTGTAGCCATCCTGGAAAATCATTTATGATTTGTAGGAGATCCTCGTTCTGCAGTTGAGGGATGGGAGGCACTTGCCGTATCTTGAGGATATAATATTGGTATCCTCCAGGTCGATAGCAATGCTTTACCCTGATTCAGGTTATGGATGGTGAAGGTGGTCCCTTCTTTCAGGATGATCAACTTCACAGGAAACCCCCATCTATATTGAATTTTATATTTTTTCGGAGCATTGTCGTGACCGGAAGCAATTCCCTGCGGAGGCGTAGGGTTGTAGCGGAGAGGTCCGTGTAGAGCTGTACATCCCTGAATTTGGGGGACCAAGATTTCTGCTTGCGAGCTGCTTCTAATAATTTTTCTTTTACATGAAAGAAGTGAAATCTAGCCAATACGTCTCTTGGGATCTCATCTCCTAGGTGTCTGGGGCGAGGAAGCCTATGCGCTCTGTCAATAATGATATCCGTGGTTGAGGAGTCGGGCAGTAAAAATTTGATATATTCCTGTAGGTATGGAAACAGATCAGCTGTTTGAACCTGTTCTGAAATGCCTCTGAATTTGATGTTGTTTCTACGGGACCGGTCTTCCATATCGCCCATCTTCGCCTTGAGGTTTTCAACGTCGTCTTCAAGGTCATTGTGTACATCAATGATTTTGTTGTGTGACGTAGCTAGGTCGCCCATCTTAGTCTCAATATGCGTTACTCGCTTATCCAGTGCACTGACCGAGGACTGGAGAGGCTGGAGCAGCTGTGTAAAGTCCGCTTGAAGGGAGCTGCGGAGGGCCAAGAGCATGTCTCTCAGAGTATGTTCAGAGGCGGGTCTGCTAGTGGTTGGGAAGCCGTCTATGCCAATCGGTGGGACGGATGTAGGGGCCTCAGAGGAAGGTTGGTCTTTGGAATAATTTAGGTCTCCAGGAAGTTCCATCCAAGGCTTTTGTTTAAGTGGGCTTGTATTCGGAGACAGTGACTGTCGCAGAAGAGAGCTCCGCTCCTTGGTGGATTGAGCTGATGTAGAGTGGTTTTGCTGTGTTGCATATCGGATATCGTCAGGGGTGGGAAATAGATGAAGATCCATCAATTCTTCGGTGTGGTTAAAGTCTGCCCCCTCTATGATTGTCGCAGTAATTCCTGCAGCAGTCGTGGGCGTTGAGGGTATAAGCTCTATTTGGTCAGTGGGTGGGAGGCCCGGTTCTCCATCTACGCCACGGTCCCACTCAAAATAATTAGTCACGTTATTGTCCGGTTTTTTGGCGGGTTTCCTACCCTTCACCATATTGGCAGGTAGTTGTCTCCAATAAATTCAACGTTTAAAGGTAGGATATACCAGAACAGGCTATTTGTCGCTAATGGTTGCTAGAAGGTGCACTAAATCCCCAAAACTAGGTCGCCATCACCCAGAAGGTAGGAACCAGTGAGAATTCTGTGAGGAGGATGCGAGCTACAGATCGATGATATTGCAGCCAGAGATTGAGGTGTGGAAACCAATTGATCGGCCGGTATGTCAGTCGAGGTGTGGAGCAGATGGCGAGTCAGGAGCCCGGCGGTAAGGTAGGCCTCAAATCCCCGTGCTACTTTCTCCCTGTAAAAGTGTCCTCCAAACTGCCACCGGAGCGTACCCCAAGGTTTAGGGGAAAGCCTGGAGGCAGGGGCCCGATATTGAGGCTAGGATGCTGGTATAATCCGTTGGATCACGGAGATGCTGGCAGGAGCTCACAGAAACGCGGTCATTAACGTCCCCGGCTAGCCACGCCCCCCGTCTATTCTATTTTTAACCAATTGTACTACATGCTTTATATGACGTATTTAGTGATGTGTAAGCTGGCACAAAGCCATTATTTTCTTATAAAGATACCCACAATCACTGTGAACAAAAAATGTAGACTGGATCAACTATATCTATTACAACCAACAGAGGTTTGTTGATAAGCCCAAGTACAAAGGGGGGTGATCTACAAGGGGTCACTCATCTTAAATTGGTGAAGAAATCCCCTACCCTTTCCCGTCCTGGTTTAGAGTAAGCCTATAGGCCCCTAGGGATTTACAGAAAGTATAACAATGTATATAATTTTATACTTTTATATCTGTTTTATATTTTCATATCTGCTTAAGGTGTACTGTGTGTAAAAACATTGTTATCCTTAAAGTTAAATATTAGATGTGTTTGTTTATGCTTAAAACTGAGTGTAATGTAATGTTACACTACCAGATAATGTCTGCATACCAAAGTGAGAATCCTTTGTGTCCAAGAAGACATGTGCTTGGTTTGCTGCCAGAAGACACCTCCCTGGATCACTGTGCAAGACAGGAGATGGTTGACCATATACGGAACTGCTTATATCTGTTATCTATGCATTCAAGATATACTACACCAATTAGGATTGAACATGAGGACTTAAGTTGCTATGTTAACCCTTTCCTATACTTGCTGTTATATGAACTTATGTTGTCTTAATAAAGGCTCAGTGTGCGTCCCTGTATTCGGCTAAGAAAGAGGGTTCATACCAGCTCTGTGTCTGGTGTCTATCTCTCGCCGCTAGCACTTAGCTCATATCAATTAGGACAACAACAGTTACCTGGGGTACCTGGTCATTTAGCCCACAAAGGGTGTCATAACCTTATCACTATCAAAACTTATATGGTCTCCTATCATAAAACATACCCTTTATTAAGACGTATTATAAAAGAATCCTGATAATTCCGAAAACAAGTGCACACTTGGCTGTATTGTGAGCAAAGTACGGTATATGCAGGGTCGGACTGGCCCACCGGGGAACCGGTGAATGCACTGGTGGGCCCCGAGCCCCGACTATTAGTCCTCATGTCATGGGGGCCCGATCGGGATCCTGACCATCCCGATCGGGCCCCTGACCAGAGGCGTAACGATCGCGGTCGCAGGGGGGGCGACCGCGACCGAGCTCAGCGGGGTATGGGACCCGTGGCCAGCTGGAGATGGCCGGGGCCCCGGGCCACTATGATAGCGGTCGGGGAAGGCCTGGTTCCCCGACCGCTATACATACTGTTATTGGAAAGGGGCCCTGGCATATTGCAGGCCCCTTTCCAATAGATGGCAGCACAGGGGAGGTGACTCAAAATAATAAACACATATTCTCACCTCTCCTGGGCGCAGCGTCCTCTCCGGCGCTCTTCCGTCATGTGACTGAGGCCTGTGATTAGGCCCTAGCGGTCACATGGGGGCGCGGCCGCGTAATGACGTCAGTGCGCCCCCACGTGACCGCTGAGGCCCAATCACAGGCCTCAGCAGCGACGTCGGAAAAGGGCCTGAAGACGCTGAAGACGACAGGATGGAGCGAGGATGCCAAGGAAAGGTAAAGCAAGGTGAGTATGAGAGTTTGTTATTTTTAATCACTTCCCCTGGGCCTCCGATTATTATACTCTGGGGTCTGAGGAGACCCCACAGTATAATAATAGCACTGAAGCAGAGGGGGGCTATAGGGCGCATATAATACTGGATGGGGGCCACTGTGGAGCTTATAATACTGTGTGGGGGCCACTGTGGAGCTTATAATACTGGGTGGGGGCCACTGTGGAGCTTATAATACTGGGTGGGGGCCACTGTGGAGCATATAATACTGGATGGGGGCCACTGTGGAGCTTATAATACTGGGTGGGGGCCACTGTGGAGCTTATAATACTGGATGAGGGCCACTGTGGGGGGCATATAATACTGGGTGGGGGCCACTGTGGAGCTTATAATACTGGATGGGGGCCCCTGTAGAGAGCATATAATACTGGGTGGGGGCCACTGTGGAGCATATAATACTGGATGGGGGCCCCTGTAGAGAGCATATAATACTGGGTGGGGGCCACTGTGGAGCATATAATACTGGATGGGGGCCCCTGTAGAGAGCATATAATACTGGGTGGGGCCACTGTGGAGCATATAATACTGGATGGGGGCCCCTGTAGAGAGCATATAATACTGGGTGGGGGCCACTGTGGAGCATATAATACTGGATGGGGGCCCCTGTAGAGAGCATATAATACTGGGTGGGGGCCACTGTGGAGCTTATAATACTGGATGGGGGCCCCTGTAGAGAGCATATAATACTGGGTAGGGGCCACTGTGGAGCATATAATACTGGGTGGGGGCCACTGTGGAGCTTATAATACTGGATGGGGGCCACTGTGGAGCTTATACTCCATACAGTGGCTCCTTCATTTTTTTTTAAATTACGCCGGGGCAGGTGAAAAAAACAAAACAAAACAAAAAAAACCCCCAAACTTTCTCTGCTGTCCCCAGTGTCTCCCAGCGCGGTTCGGTCCTGCAGTTCTGTTGTTTTCTTCCAGCTGACGTTCCCTCTGCACGTGACTACCTGTGACGTCACGTGACCCCTGAGGCCAATCAGCGGCCTAAGGGAAGGGACCTGGGATGTCACAGCCAGTAAGGACTTCCGTCAAAAAGAAGACAGCGGAGCTGCAGGACCGGACTGTGCTGGGAGGACACCGGAGCAACGGAGACAGGTGAATATGTTTAGTGTGGTTTTTTTTTTGGTTTTTTTTGGTTTTTTTGGGGGGGGGGGTAGGGGGGGATTCACCTCCCCTGGACTAATTATTAAAAAAGGAAAAAATTATACTGGACAACCTCTTTAAAGTGAGGCGCATTAGGGGGCCCTTGGGGGTATATTAAAGGGGTTGTCCAGGCATAATTTGTTATGGTTTATCCTCAGGATAGGCCATAGATACCTGATCTGTACGGGGCTGACCCCGGACCGATCAGCTGTATGGAGCCACTTCTGATGCCCGTCCTGTACACAATACAGGGCCAGAAGCAGAAAGCTCTGTCCACTGTGTATTAGCCGGGCACCTTCACTGCATCTCAGCACTTATTGAAGTCAGTAGGAGCTGAGCTGCAGTGAAGGCGCCGGGCTGCTATACAGCGGATGGAGCTTTCTGCTTCTGGCCCTGTGTTGTGTACAGAATGGGCTCCGGAAGTGGCTCTGAACAGCTGATGGAGCCATGTGTCAGCCCCCTACCGATCAGGTATTTATGGCCTATCCTGAGCATAGGCCATAAAAAAGATTAACCCTGGACAACCCCTTTAATATGCCCCACACAGTTTAATGTCCCCCCCACAGGATGTTAGCCCCCATCACTGCTCCCACACAATATAATGACCACATCACTGTTCCCCATACAGTATGGGAGACCAGTGAAGAGGCCACTATGTGGGGGGACCAGTGAAGTGACCATAGAAATATTTGGCCCAGACAACCCCTTAAAATAGGTTGTCCATAAACTGGAGCGACCACTGTGTCGATAGCCAGGGAGGTGAAAAATAAGAAATTTTTTTTTAAAAAAGCTTACTCACCTGTCCCCAGCACCCCGATGTCCCCTGCCTGTGTCTGTTCGGTCTCATGGCGGCGCCTCATTTCTGGAAATCCTGTACCTAATTGGTCTTAGCGATCACATGAGGAGCAGGACTCCCAGCAAGGAGTCGCCGGCACGAGACTGAATGGACACTGACAGCGGACAACGGAGCGCCGGGGACAGGTGAGTATGCTTTTTAATTTACTTATTTTTTACTTTACACCTCCCGCTAGCTACATTGGTTGCTCCAATGCCTGGACAACTTCTTTAAAGGATTTATCCATCTTTCTAATATTGATGGCCTGTCCTTAGGATAGGCCATCAATATTACATCTGTGATGATACAACAGCCAGGACCTCTGCAGATCAGCTTTTCCAGGACAGTGCGGCTACAGGTAAAGGTAACAATTCTTGGAGCCACGCTGCTTACTTGCCATACAAGGTGTAGCAGTAGGTTTAGGTAGTGCAGTGGTGCACATGGTATAGTGGTTGAGCAGTGTGGCTCCCAACATGTTATTACCTTTAGCCGCCCTGTCTCGGTACCGCTGATCTGCAGGGGTCCTTATGGTGGGCCCCTAGAAACAATTCCACTGGTGGGCCCTAGACACTGGGTATATGCCCCATTCAATTTTGTATAGTACTCTCAACAAATATATATCCCGTAGTTAGTGTCTCATAGCATGTAGGGGACTAAGACAACACAGTAGATAAGATAATATAAGATAAGATAAAATAATCCTTTAATAGTCCCACCATGGGGAAATTCAGTGTGTTACAGCAGCAAAGATATACAAATACGCTCCAAGGTAGAGGCATTACAGTGACAGTAGGTACAGATAGAAAGGTACAGGTAAAAAAGTAGCAGAGTGGATATCACAACTTAAAGATCTTTCAGTTCTCTGTGTGGAATGATCTCCGCTTAGGTCGGTGCTGGTTGTACAGCCTAATCGCAGCGGGGAGGAAAGACTTCCGATAGAGCTCCTTCTCACACTTTGGGTGAAGTAGTCAGTCACTGACAGTACTGCCTATTGCTATCACGGTCTCATGCATGGGATGGGAGTTACTCTCCCGCATGAAGCTCACCACGGACAGTATCCTTTTGTCACCTACCACCTGCATAGGGTCCAGGAGACAGAGCTGGCCCTTCTAATCAGCTTGTCGAGTCTATTTCTATCCCTGGTTGATATGCTACTCCCCCAGTAGGCCACTCTGAGGAAGCATTTGACTAGGTGCTTTTACAAATACTCCTACCATCATTTTTATTATATGCTAGACATAAACATCGCAATATGATTCTAGCAGTCTACAACTTTGTGGAGAAACCATCGATCCCAAATAAATGGAGACTTAATGAGTCTCTATTGACTACTCTTGTTGACAGGGACATGAGACGTAACCTCTAACTTTGTGGATAACTCCACTTTGGACACAGATGTGGGGATTGACGATGCTATTAAAAAACAAGGAAAAGCTTTCTGCAACCCTTACCCCTCATATAATCTCTTATTGTGACCATATCATGGAGGGCAATAAGATTCCATCTGACTTCTGATCACTGTAATCCCTATGCCAAATAAAGACCATACCCTCCCAGCAAACTATTAGCCCATATCCCTCATTAAGCTGGATACTAAATTATTGACTTTGATTCTAGTTGACTTCGATTCTAGACTGAATGTACTGCTACCCGTTCTGGTCCATCGTGATCAGGTAGGCTTTGTTGGGTAGGCAAGCCGCTGATAACATCCAGAAAGTACTGAATGTCATTCACTGGACAGAAGTCCACTCTACCCTGGAGGTGGTCATTGCCATAGACATAGAAAAGGCATTTGACAGTGTGTCCTGGCCTTATTTGTTTGCGGTACTGCGCATACTGGGTTTTGCAGATAATTTTCTCCTTGCCTTACAGGTTCTTTACATAGGTGGCGCTGCATATCTCAAACTCCCCTCCACGATAAATCTCTATCCTTCGGGGTACAAAACAGGGGTGTCCTCTCTCCCCGGCCCTATTTTCTTTAACCTCTTCACGACGGCCCGCTGTATCTAAACATCGGCTCTTGCTGGGCTTTGCGCAGAGCCGACATTTATATAATGACTCTGCTTAATTGGGGATCGGGTCTCCCCAAGGGTCAGGAATTCCATGAAAACAGCGCTAATAGCTGCTGGTGTTCATAGAGACATGATATGTTCAGGTCCTGATCATGTAGCCGCCATATCAGGGAAAGTTTGTTGCAGTAACAAACTTTCTCTGATATTAGCTGCCAACCCACCTGCGGCTGGCATTGGAAGCGGGTGTTAGCTGTAACTGACAGCTAACACCCTGCTTCTTAACCCCCAATCAAAGCTGATCACCGATTGGGGTTTTTTAACCCCTTGGATGCCGCAGTCAAACATGACCGCAGCATTCAAGCGGTTCCGCCATGCCAAATGTCCCCTTCTGCAGCCTGGGGTCTCCAGTACCTGGTTGATCCTGCCAAGAAGTGAGGAAGACAGCCTATGCAGCTGCATAGGCTGTCTTCCTCTATAGACTGCAATACACGTGCTGAACCAGCGATCAGTGCATCGCTGGTTCAGGTCCCCTAGTGGACCTGAAGAAGAAGAAGAAGAAGTAAAAAAAAAAAAAAAAAAAAAAAAGAAGTGGAGTGTATGAAAAAAAAAAAATTAATAAAGCAAGGAAATAATGATTTTTCGCCATCTTGCCTTAAAAAAATGCTATAAAAAGTTATCAAAAAGTCATATGTACCCCAAAACAGTACCAATAAAAAGCACAAATCGTCCCGCAAAAAATAAGCCCTCAACCAACTCTGTCAACTGAAAAAATAATTGCTACACCTCTCAGAAGATGGCGATGCAAAAATAATTCATTTTTTTCCCTAAATGGGTTTTTGTGCTGCAAAACTAGTAACGCATAAAAAAACAATATAAATGAGGTATCGCTGTAATCGTACCGACCCGCAGAATAAAAGTAACATGTTACTTATTACCAGAAAAATAAAAAAAATATAGCTTGTACAATGTGAAGACAAAAACCACAAAAATCTCCAAATCATTAGAAGAAAACTGGTAGTGGCAGGAAGGGAATGCATAAGCTGAGACACCCCAAATTTAGAGCTTACAAAGTAAAAGACACCAGAAATGACCCCAGAGTGACCCCGCCACACCCCAAATCATAAGAGGCACTGGGGAAATAGTAGGGAATTTGGTGTTCCCAATGTGCTCCACACAGCTTACATATTGACTGTTCACCATCCACTGTGCATTCACGTCTGGGATACTAATGCTCCCTACACCACTTGATAAATTCTTTAATGGGTGCAGTTTTCAAAATGGGGTCATTCCCTAGGAGATTCCACTTTACTGGTACTTTAGAGGCTCTGCAAACATGACATGGTGTCCAGATACCAAACATCTAAATCTACGCTACAAAAGCCACATAAATTAGAATATCTTTGAAACGTTCATTCCTTTCAGTAATTCAGTAATTCTATTCATAATCAGCAGTATTCTATGACTGTGTGTCCTACTGAACCAGACTGAGGGACCATTTATAGGCTTAGGAAACCTTGGCAGGTGACACACTGAATTTACAAAACTGAACTTTTTTACAATATTCAAATTTTCTTAGATTTGGGTTTTCATTACCTGTAATCCATAATCAACATTTACAGAAATAAAACACTTGAAATAGAACACTCTGTGTGTAAAGAATCTAGAAAATATAGGAGGTCACTTTTTTAATTTAATTACTGAAATAAATAAACATTTCAAAGATATTCTGATTTATTGAGATGCACCTGTAGTTCTCCTTCACATCTGTGCCCTGCTGGGTGCCCAAACAGCAGTTTATGCCCACATATATGACACTGTTGTTCCCAGGACAATGTACTTAATGTCATATGTGGTATAAACTGCTGATTGGGTACAGCCGGGCTCAGAAGTGCTATTTTGGTTTTTGGAGCACAGATTTAGACAGTTTTGTTTTTGGATGCCATTACACTTTTGCAGAAACCTGAAATGTCATGACTTTTGGGTATGGGATAGACCATCACTCCTTCCTAAAACCACTCAAACTACAGTAAACACTGACTTTGGAATAAACACACAAAACACTTTATTTTGGTGTAAAAATGGCCACAGCTTTATTTAAATCACAGAACTAAAATAATCACAGAAGGAGTCAGGTGAAGTGCTAGACCATTGGGATTCACGAAAACTGTGAGATTCCTAGCTGTCTGACATACAGCACCCGGCCAGACAGCAACAAAGGGGCGGCATGCTCCGGCTTGCAATTCTAGCAGAGCCAGTACACTTTAAGGGCACCAATGACCCTGTGCTTAACCACTGTGCCCGCCCCTGGATGACGTTACTATTACGACATCCTTCAGGCTGGCCATTTCCAAAGCTCAGCCTGTTCACCACCATGAGGTTTAACCTCCTCTATTAGTTAAAATAAGTCCACAATAACTTGCCTGCAACTTCCACCTGACTCCTCAACCGCCAAAGTAAAGCTCTGACAGTTTACTAATGGACCATGTGACATGTAACATTTTTAGATTCAACTGACTCTCTTTATAATTTTTTTTTTCTTTTTTTAACTTAATATTATTTCAATTTATTTATTTGTACACTTATTGCCATTGCCACAAACAAATAACTTAAAAACTAAATGTTCAGGCAAATGCTATGAAATATGGACTAAACCCGGCAAACCCCTGACTCACGAAGAGTCATCCTACAGCACTCAGGAGAGAAAAAAACCCCTGTGGAGGAAACCTCTAGGGAACCATGGCTGGAGGATTGCCCTTCCCTTGGGCTTAGAAGGATATTGCCAACTTTAACTCATAAAAGTCATCTTAGAATTGTATATATAACACTTTTTTTTTTTTTTTTTAAACAGATTTTTACAAAATTTTTAGGGAGGTCTGGCGGGAGCCTGTGACGAGACAGATACACAATTACAGTATCAAAGAAATTATACAATAATAGATACATTATACAGGTAAATGTGAAAAAACCAATTGTAAAATAGTGATTAAAAGAGGGCGGGTGGGAGGGAATTGTTTCCTCCAGTCCTTGTGGTGAGAAAGAGGAAGAGATCTATTCCTAAACTCCTCCCTCCGTACAGTAACACACTAGGCACTATATACTCCTAAAGCTCAATATGCACACATATACTCTTAAAGCTAAACCAGCCTATATAAATCTACACAACTACTGCACAAAGATGAAACTGCAGGAGTTATTGGTTCCCCCATTCCAAAGTCATGCCCCCCTTTGCTGATGGCTCCGGGGGTGTCTGTAAACTGGAATCCCCTTACACGTGACCCCATTTTGGAAACTACACCCCTGAAGGAATTTATCCAGGGGTACAATGAGCATTTTTAACCCTCAAGTGTTGCATTAATTAATTTTCCAGAAATGAATGTGCAGATGATGATGAAAGGTGAAAATGACAATTTTTCCAGGAATACTTAATTTCAGTGCGTAATATGTTGTGTCCGGTTTGTATCACAGATGAATGCTCCAAAAGTTGTTGTGCCCGGGATACCCGCTTAACAGTTTTTGGAGTGTGTGTCTCTGCTGACTCAAGTTTGGCACAACATATCGGACACTGAAATGGAGTATCTATGGAAAAATTGCAATTTTAACTTTTCATTATCAGCTGCGTATTCATTTCTCGAAATTAAATTAATGCAACGCTCAAAGATTAAAAATGCTCGATAACCCACTTGATAAATCCCTTGAGGGGTCTACCTTCCAAAGTGGGGTTATGTGACTGCGGGTTCTACTTTACTACCAATTCAGGTGCTCTGCAAAAGTGGAATGACGTCGAAAAACCAAACTGTGCTCCAAAAAACAAAATGGCGCTCCTTCCCTTCTGTGACCGGCTGTTTATACCCACATATGGCATTGTTAAGTACATCATCCTGGGTACAACAGTATCATACATGTGGGTATAAACTGCCGCGTGAGCACACAGGAGGGCGCAGATGTCAAGGAGTGCTATGTGCTTTTGGACTGCTGATTTAGATTGTTGGTTTTTGGATGCCATGTCACATTTGTAGAGACTCTAAAATTGCCACTACAAAATGTCACTTCTTGGGGAAATCCCATTTACTGGCACTTCCAGGGCTCTGCAAAAACAACATGGCGTCCAGAAAGTCCCTCTAAATCTTCACTCCAAAAGCTAATAAGCACACTGCTCCTTCCATTCTGAGCCTTGCTGTGTGCCCAAGCAGCAGTTTACACCAACATATACAACTTCTTTCTACCTGGGATAGCCCACTTAATAGTTTTAGTAGTGTATGTCTCTTATGACAAAAAGTGAGCTCAACGTATTGGGCACCGAAATGGCATATTTCTTTAAAAATTTAAATTTTCACTTTGTACATTAATTTTTGGGAAGCAGTCTTGGGCTCAAAATGATAATATCCTTTAATAAATTCCTTGAGAGGTGTAGTTTCTAAAATGGGGTCACTTTTTGGGAGTTTCCATTGAATTGTTACTTTAGGGGCTCTGCAAATGCGACATGGCACCTGAAAACTATTCCAGCAAAATCTGCCCCCCAAAACCAAATAGCGCTCTTTTCATTCCGAGCCCCACCATGTACCCATACAGCAGTTTACAACCACATATTGTCGTGCACAGGAGAAATTGTATAAAAAACTTTGGGGAGCTTTAACCTCTTGTGAAAATAAAAAATTTGGGACAAAATTGACGGTTTATTGGGAAAAAAGTAATTTTTCATTTTCACGTCCCAATGTTAATACAATCTGTGAAACAGCTGTAGGGTCAAACTGCTCATTATATCCCTTGATGTGTTCTGTGTATTTTCCAAAACGGGGTCACTTTTCCATTGTATTGGTACTTTAGGGGCTCTGCAAATGCGACATGGCACCCGAAATTTAATCCAGCAAAATCTGCCCTCTAAAAGTCAAATAGCGCTCTTTCCATTTCAAGCCCCGCCATGTACCCATATAGCAGATTATGACCACATATGGGGCATTGCCGCGTTCATGAGCAATTGTTTAACAAACTGTGGGGTGCTTTTTCTCCTTTAACCCCTTGTGAAAATGAAAACTTTGGGGATAAAGTGACATTTTAATAATTTTTCATTTACACATCTCAATGTTATTAAAAACTGTGAAAAGGTTGTTGGGTCAAAATGCTCAGTATACCCCTTGATAAATTCTGAAAGGGGTGTAGTTTCCAAATGGAGTCACTTTTTGGGGGTTTACTTTGGGGATTTACTTTGTATTGGTACTCTAGGGGCTCTGCAAATGAGACATGGCACTGAAAACTATTCCAGCAAAATCTGCTTTCAAATGTCCAGTGGCGCTCTTTCCCTTCTGTGCACTGCCATGTTCCCAAACATCAGTTTACACCCACACATGGGGTATTTCTGTGCTCGGGAGAAATTGCATAACAAACTGTGAGATGCATTTTCTCCTTTAACCCTTTGTGAATGTGTTAATTTTAGGGTTAAATGAAATGTCTAAATCAAATGTCCATATTGTTTTAATTCCTGTGAAATGAATTCCCATATGAATTTTTAGTTTTGAATTATTTGAGGGGTGCAGTTTTGAAAATGGGGTGATTTATGGGGGGGGGGGGGTTCTAATAAATAGGCCTTTATAATCCCCTTCAGAAGTGAAGTGGAAATTTTCTTGTAAATCTGGAAAATCGCTGTTACACTTGTAAGCCTTCTAACATCCAAAATAAATTAAATGACAATTAAAATATGATGCCAATATAAAGCAGAGATATGGTAGATAATATTTATTATCTATCTGTTTGAAAAGCAGAGCTTTTCACATTTTGAAAATTGTGTTTTTTTCCAAATTTCCATCAAATTTCCTTTTTTTTTTTTTTTTTATAAATAAATATAAAAATATTGATCAATGTTTACCACTCACATGAAGTACAATGTGTCACGAAAAAAACTGTCTCAAAATCACTTGTGTAAGTTAAGGTGTGTTCACATGGAGGAATTTGCCGCGGATTTGGGGGCGGAATTTGCCCCTGAATCCGGAGCAGATTCCTCCCAGAATCCGCCTCCCATTGTTTTCAATGGGAGGCAGAGATCGCAGCAGGGCACGGAAAAAAGAACCGTCCTGCTCGATCTTGCCGCGGATTCCGCCTGCGGTGTCCGCAGCTCGAGACGCCCTCCTTATTAGACCCATTAAACCGGGCCTAATCAGGAGTGGGATGTCGCGACAGAATGCTGATGCACTTCATCGGCATCCCGTCGCAGCTAGACCGCGACAAAAATTCCGATGGCGGAAAATGAAGAGAATTCCTCTTCATTTTCCGCCATGTGAACACACCCTTAAAGCATCTTAAAGTTATTGCCATATAAAGTGACACATGTCAGTTTTGAAAAATGAGGTTTGGTCACGAAGGTACTTTTAGGATCTGTCTTGAAGAGGTTAATTATGGAACCACTAGCTGTTTTGCTTCTTAATAATCACAATATCCAGGGCATACGTGTTGGATCGAGGGAGTACAAGACCAGTTTATTTGTTGATGACCTTCTGGTTATTGTATCTAGCCCGCATGTATTCATTCTCAACCTCTTTGATGGATTCTCCTCTTTCTCAGTTCTCAGAATTAATCCAGCAAAATCAGAGGTCCTTTTTTTGTAATTTCCCTCCCTCGGACCAAAACCTCTTCATACAGAATTTTGGCTTTTGTTACTTTGTTAGAGTTGGACAAGTTTTTTTTTCCTTTCTACACACTTTATCAACACAAAATGCTGATATCACCAGGTCAACCCTGGAATCTACGGTTCTTTATGATCTGCTCAGAATGGGCCTTTAATTAATTCTATACAGTGTTATTAAAACCCTTAGTAGTTCCAAACTATCATTAATGGTGCATTGGGAGAACGACATCCACACTACTCTAACATTATCTGAATAGCTACAATGCTGTGAAACACTGAGCAGAGGTAGTTGACAGGTTACATACAATCTATCCAACCCTCTCTCCTCTGTGTTTTAGGGGTTGCAATTCAAGAGTATAAAAGACACCTGTCCACAACCTCAAACAGTCACACTCCAAACTCCACTATGGTGAAGACCAAAGAGCTGTGGAAGGACACCAGAAACAAAATTGTAGACCTGCACCAGGCTGGGAAGACTGAATCTGCAATAGGCAAGCAGCTTGGTGTGAAGAAATAAACTGTGGGAGCAATAATTAGAAAATGGAAGACATACAAGACCACTGATAATCTCCCTCGATCAGGGGCTCCACGCAAGATCTCACCCCGTGGGGTCAAAATGATAACAAGAACGGTGAGCAAAAATCCCAGAACCACATGGGGGGACCTAGTGAATGACCTGCAGAAAGCTGGGACTAACGTAACAAAGGCTACCGTCAGTAACACACTACACCACCAGGGACTCAGATCCTGCAGTACCAAACGTGTCCCCCTGCTTAAGCCAGTACATATCCGGGCCTGTCTGAAGTTTGCTAGAGAGCATTTGGAAGTTCCAGAAGAGTTTTGGGAGAATGTCATATGGTCAGATGAAACCAAAGTAGAACTATTAGGAACACAACTCGTCGTGTTTGGAGGAGATTGAATGCTGAGTTGCATCCAAAGAACACCATACCTACTGTGAAGCATGGGGGTGGCAACATCATGCTTTGGGGCTGTTTCTCTGCAAAGGGACCAGAACGACTGATCCGTGTACATGAAAGATTGAATGGGGCCAGGTGTCGTGAGATTTTGAGTGCAAACCTCCTTCAAGAGCATTGAAGATGAAACGTGGCTGGGTCTTTCGGCATGACAATGATCCCAAGCACACCACCAGGGCAACGTCTGGCCTAGCCAGTCTCCAGATCTCAACCCCATAGAAAACCTTTGGAGGGAGTTGAAAGTCCGTGTTGCCCAGCAACAGCCCCAAAACATCACTGCTCTAGAGGAGATCTGCATGGAGGAATGGGCCAACATACCAGCAACAGTGAGTGCCAACCTTGTGAAGACTTACAGAAAACGTTTGACCTCTGTCAATGCCAAGAAAGGATATATAACAAAGTCCTGAGATGAACTTTTGTTATTGACCAAATACTTATTTTCCACCATAATTTGCAAATAAATTCTTTAAAAATCAGACAATGTGATTTTCTGGATTTGTTTTCTCATTTTGTCTCTCATAGTTGAGGTCTACCTATGATGTCAATTACAGGCCGCTCTCATCTTTTTAAGTGGGAGAACTTGCACAATTGGGAGCTGACTAAATACTTTTTTTCCCCATTGTAGGTATGAAGAGATCATGACGAGTCCAACCTAGGTTTCATGAGCAATTTCTTTCCTTTTGGAGACTTGGATTTTATCGGCGGGGTCCATTGAGGCAACACAGGTAAATCCCGTGTGGAGATACCTGCAGATGGCATCCAGCGGCTCCATGTCTAGGTGAGACCATACAGCTGGGAGGTCATCTGGGGTTTGGACTACCAGTCTCTTGGTGCCCAGCAGAATTACCAGCCCCAGCGCATTGTATGTTCCAGGTGCGCAACTCCTCCAACATGGGTTTCATTAGCCTTTTCTTAAAAAGAATAAAGGGGGCCACATCCTGGTAAAAGGATAGCTCAGTGTTCTCAAACAAGATCTTCTGCTTGTTTCTGGCAAGTGGATAATGGTGGATCACCCTGTTTGGGTCGAGGGCGCAGGGCTCTGTGTATCCTCTCTATTACTACTTGGGCAGCTCTTTCAGGGCCCAGCAGGTCAGAAAAAAAGTTGGGAAGCCATGTTGGGGAGGGAGTCAGGCAGGTAGGATTCTGGCAGACCCTTCAGCCTAATATTCCTCCTCCTGCTTCTATTTTCCTGACCTTCTATCAGGGTGAGGGAGCAATCCACAAGGTCTCTGTCTAAGCGGAGATGGTCAGTAGCAACCTCTGAGCATGCCCTAATGGAGGAGAAGGCCTCTTCTAAGTTTGTCACTCTGTGTGCCACTGACTGGATCTCTGGCTTAATATCAGCAAACTCAGAGAGCACAGGACTCTGGCAAGCGCTTTCTGGAGGAAGGATTTGGATATCTGCGAGGTGCTGTTGTCTCTCCTCTCATAATCTGCTGCACTGTCAGCATTTGAATCTTCTCCAGTCTCCTGCTCCTGTCTCGCCATTTTGAGCGCTACTAACGGTGAGTGCAGGGTCTTCTTTTTCAGGTAGCGCTAAAGATCTCCCTGCAATTTAGACCCATAGGTGTGCCAGGAGGGTCACTGCTCTTCTCTCTCCCAGATTTCACCATAACTGCCCGAATATGTGGAGTTCAGCGGTGGTTTGCAGGCTCAGTGTGACGGAGCTCTAGAAAAAAGCAGCCATCACAGCGGGCAGTTAGGCTCCGCCCCCCTTGCTCCACTTTTATTGGTCGGCCCACTTATGCTGTATTCCGTTCTGGGTGTTGGCCAGGGCCTATACTAAGTGGGTGGAGACAGAAAAGCTCTGGCTAGCTCCTATCCATCCTAATGCATTCTTGTAGGTCTGAACCAACCCCCCCTCTGCCTCCCACCCCTCTTTTAGGATCTATTCGCTTTACTAGAGCTGTCTGGATTACCTGTCACAAACTTTTCCTGCTCGCTTCCCACCACTCGTCCATGGCCTCCTTTCTCTATAACCCTCTCATCCCGGGGAGCCTGGGCCCTGATATGGTAGGCCCCTGGAGCAGACTAGGTCTGTTTCACATTGCTGACCTGATTGCTGAGCTGTCAACCTTGGAGCTCAGGCCCTTTGACTACTTCACATCTAATTTGCACTTGACACCCTCTGAATGGCTTCACTATAGGCAGATATCCCACTTTGGGGGATATCTTGGGGCCCCGCGGGTGTTCGTCCCTACTCTCTTTGAGAGGATCTGCCGTGCTGGTACATCTATGAAGGGCCTCATCTCAGGCATTTACTGTATTCTTTGCTCTCCAGAGGAACAGGCGCCCCTTGTCCAAAAATACATGGTCAGTTGGACTGAAGCTTTGGGTAGGCAGATCTCCCCAGCGCAATTTCAGATCATATGGTCCCGAGCAGCCAAGTCCTTGGCATGCATAACGTTCCGGGAAACGCAGTACAAGTTACTTATGTTTTGGTACCATACCCCAGTCTTATTACACACTCTCAATCCTACTATCCTCACGACCTGCTGGAGATGCCTCACTGAGGAGGGTACGTTGTTTCACATTTTCTGGAGCTGCTCTTTAATTCGGCCTTTTTGGGCAGAAGTTAAAACACTAACTGATGAGCTCTCTCTCCAGGGTGTTCCGCTTGATCCCTCAGTTTATTTGCTTAACTTACCTCCTCGACACCATGGCAGAAAGACCTCTAAGCTGTTTTTGTACCTCAGCACTGCCGCTAAATCACATATAGCCCTTCATTGGAAAAGTGTGCAGCCTCCTACAGGCCCAGCCTTGTGGCTCATTTCAAATATATACGCTGCTTAGAATTCCTCACAGCTACACTTAATAACTCTACAGATGCCTTCCAATCCATCTGGAATCCGTGGGATACGTATTACATTCTTTGTAGTCTCTGAACCCAACCCCCCTTGTCCCTTCTTTCCTCTTTTTCTACTTGTTGTTCTCTTTATCTGTCTGGGTTTTAATTACTGTTTTATTGTTTCTTATGTTACGCTTTTTGTTTGTATGTATAATATATTTTTGGAAACTTAATAAAAACTACAGTTTAAAAAAAAGAATACATGTCATTTTGGCTTCAGAGTTAATGCCATAAAAACGAAGCCCGCAAGAAAGTCGCACAAATTCACTTTTTCTCCAATTTCCCTCCATTCTGAATTTTTTCCAGCTTCCCAGTATAATGTACAGAATAATAAATGGTACCATTATGGATAACAATTTGACTTGCAAACATTAAGCCCTCATATGGCTCTGTGTACGGAAAAATAAAAAAATGATGGGGTTTGGAGGGCGGAGAGTCAAAAACAAAAATTGAAAAATATCACTGGCTGGAAGGGGTTAAAGCCCTGAATCTTGCCCTCCTGCCTGATACTGCCCTTCTGACCCGCTTTCGGCACAACTGAGATCACTTCAATTACCTCACACCCACCTCCAGTGAGTGTTCTGGGCCAATAGGATAATGTAAAGACGAGCTTTCCAAATGTTATATATTTAATACGTGCAGCGATTAGCAAGCAAGTACAAGTGAAAAGCAACATGACACGGTGCACAAAATAAAAATGGGAATAACAGAAGGAAAAGAACATATTGCCAACACAAGTCTGTTATTGGTTCTCTGGCTCCAGATGATGATGATGATGATGAGCTCAGGTCATGTACTTCAAAAGTCCAAAAGCATGCATCCAGGCATGCTATTCTAGGGGTAATGCCCTGGGTAGTGCTATCCAAGTGACTTTCAGCAGAACAAAATGCAGAAGACCCTGTGGCCCTCACATGGCAGGCTTTTGTGTTTCCCCTGCCCCCGCCCAGAGTGATGTCACTGGGGAGGGAAGTTACACCTACCAGCTTGGAGCCCCTGGACTAGAAAATGGTCCTGATTCCTTATCAGGTGGCCGGATTGTCCGGCAAGTGGAAGGGGGAACTCGGGGTGAGATCCTTTTCGTATAGATACCAAGGATGGCACCCCAATTCCCTTTGGGTAGGGAGTTGAACGTCTGGACCTGTCTTAGGCTCACAATGGTGCCATGATTGGACTGACCATGTGCGTCTTTCTCTGGGGCACCCGCAGAATTCATCAGGGTAACTGTGGGGTGCCTCTTTAGGAGATATGGGCATAAAACTATGATCTCTCTGATCTATAAGCGGTGCCAGGCTGGCTGGCTGTAATGTGGCTCAACAGGAAACCTCCTGGGGAGAGGTTGAATGTTTGTAAAGGTGTGTTAATTACTCAGGGCAATACAACAGAGGGACGGTAATTAACCAGCAACAGTGATCCAGCTCCCTATAACTGAGTGGAGGGGGAGTTAGAACAAATGGTCCGTAAGGGGAGGGAGGGGAAGGGTTGGCTAGATACATATTTGTACAGAAATACATATACGTGAGTCCCTAATCTTCACATGGTGAAAGGTCCTCTTTACATATTTTAGACTTTGGCACACATTTATCAAAAGTGCCATCAATTTAACCAAAGTTTGTTGCATGATACTGTGAACCATATCCTTTGGAGTTCACATTAGGTCAGGAACAAAGCAACACAAATGCCAGGCACAAAGCCTCTGGGTCAAATCTGGCCCTCTGGGATACTTTATGTGGCTAGGGAGGTGTCCCACTTACTTCACTCACTTTTGTTGGAGGAAGTATACAGCGCTTGGCAAAAGGGCAGCATTGGGAATGGGGAATAAGGACCATCTTGGCATGGCAAAACTACTCAATTTGACGTAGTTCCATATCAGCCCACAATACATCTCAAGGCAGACACAGTACTTGTCATAGGTGGCAGTGCCATAAGCTTGACAACTGGCCACCTTGACAGGCAGAAGGGCACAGATTACTGCATTTCCAAATCAGGCGGTTTTCAAAGTGGAGTTTCGAAATAATGTCCAAGAGAAAAATTGATGCAGAGGGAAGGCAGTTTAATGAGAGATGGGAATGCAAATGCAAGTTTGTGCTCCGAGAAAAAAAAAAAAACACAGTATGTCTTTTGTGTAATGAGGCAGTGCTTTTGGTACAATATATACAATATATACAATATATATAATATATATACAATATATATGTGTACAATATATGTCAGCATTTTGACACCAAACACAGCCCTTTGAAGGTAACCATAATCTGGATGTGACCCTTGGTGAAAAAGAGTTTGACACCACTGATATAAAACATGACTTTATATCACTGGGTAAATGTGTTTGGGAAAGATGATAGACAAAGCTTGTACTTAGCTAATATAAAGATGCAATAACCTCATACACATATAACAGCAACTCAGATATTTTTTCTTTGAGCTAGTGTGGGATTTATCAAGCTCTGCAATTCAGAATCCTAGCACCAAAACTTTTTTATTTTTTTTAAAGGAGGGTTTTGTTACTTTTTGGCCTTATTTGTGCAAATTTTACACTACTCACTCCACTTTTGAAAATGGTCAGTCTGTCAAGCTGATATTCACCAGATAAGAGGGTGATGTACAAACTGGAGTACCATCTCTGATATAATTTATAAGTGTTATGCGTAAATTATGTAAATTTATGAAATATGGTACAACATTTGATACATTTGGCAGTGCAAAGTCCAGCAAAACTGATTTGAAAATATTTCCTACAGTGTTTTGATAAATATATTCAGATTATATTTTTCACACCTTTAAAATTACTTACATCATTTGGAATAGTAAGTTCATGAGAACTTGTTGGGGATGTGGCATCCAGTCCTGTACAAATGAGAAAAATGGTAATAAAAATGTCATGGACAAATTTCAATTCGTAAGAAGGAACTTTCACCAACTCCACCAATTCAAGTGCTTAGTATCTGTAAATAGTCGCTCCTCCACTGATTCCAATTTGGTGGAAAGTGCAGTTAGTTTGGTACCCAATGTGCTATATATGTTCTTTAATGTCAGAAAGGCAGTGTCAGGCAGGGAACATGATTCAGAGCTCCAATGAAAGGCAGCCAGTGTCAGAGCTCAGAAGTACTCCCCCTTGCCTGCTCCTGCCTGGCACCGTCCTCCTGACAGTACAGAGCCTAAATAGTATATATCGGACACCAAAACTAACAGCATTGATTGCTTGGAAATGGTGGGGGCTAAAGAAAAAATTCCAACTGTGTCAAAATCAGTGGAGGCTGGAGTTGGTGCAGGTAGTGAAAGGTCCTCTTTAAAGTTTCACATTACATACACATTGTATCAGTGATGTAAAGGAAAACTTAGGTCAAATTGAGGCAAAGAATAGTACAGAACTTACAGCAACATGGAAATTGTTGTCATATGGAAACAATAAAATAGTTTGCTTAGCCTTAATATTGAGCATTAGTAATCCTATAGCCTAAAATTATTTTATAGATAAATACTCAGATTATTAAATAGCAGAATGCTGGACTAAATTGAATGCTGTATACTATTACCCTTTCTATCTGCGTGTTTTCCATGATTAAATCTAACTTAGAAATTTAAAAACAGAAAAATGTTGCTTTGTATATCGGAATAAAAATAGTGGAGTCCTGGCAGGATAACAAGGAAGACAAATGGTATTTAACCACTTCCGGACCGCCCATAGACTATATACGTCCAGACAGTGGCTTCCTTGTTCTGCAAGGACATACTGGTACGTCCAAGCAGTTTTCAGTAGCTGCACAAAATCGTGCAGCTGCTGAAACAAGGATCCGGCTGTAACTTCAGCCGGAGGTCCCAGAGAGAAGGTCCCTGCCTTCCCGATCGCTGTGTGGACAGCGCTCAATGAGCTCTGTATACACAGCTATGGGCGCCACCATGATGTGGCTGCCCTCTGACCCAGTGGTCACGTGATCCGCTGGGATCAGAGTATGTGAGAGCTGCTGGGTCCTACAGGACCCAGATCAGCTCTATAGTAACGTATGTACAAGCCCCAGTTACAGGGGAAATCAGCCTCCCCCACAAAAGAAACAGTGATCAGATGTCCCCAAAGGTCATAACCTTATAGGGACACAATGTGAAAAAAAAAAAATGAATAGAAAAGTAAAAAATAAAAATTTAAATAAAAATAAAAAAAATGAATAAAATAATACATCAAAAACACCCCTTATTACAGGTTCTATCCCCACCCCCGACGACACCATATAAAATAAAAATTACCGTAACGGAGAGTAAAAACTAATTTAAAAAGTTTTTTAGCAGAACTTTGTGCTATTAAATAAAAAAAATGAAAAGTGAAAAACAGACACGTTTTCCCTCCTCTTTTGTTCATAGTTTCCTAGATATAAAAAAAAATTAAAAAACATGCAAAAATAAAAACAACATAAAAATAAAGCCCTATGTGTCACCGAAAAAAGATGCAGAAATTAGTTGAATAACCCAAATGATAAAAATGTTACAGCCCTCAAAACTGCACATACAAAATACCCAAAAATGTGTCTGGTCCTGGACCAGAAATAGGCCCAGTACTGAAGTGGTTAAAGGGGTTGTCTGGGGAGATTAAATTTATTTGCCTGATTCGGTGGATGATGACGATGATGGAGGTTTCAGCATCACCACGACCCCTAGGTCATGTAATCAGAAGCAGCACTCTGCCCCCTCCTTCCTTCCCCCGATCTCACAGGTAATTAATTACCTGTGTTATGTGGGCTGACTGACTATAGTAAAGCTAGCCCCCATAGCACAGGTAATAACCTGTGTGATTAGGGAAGGAGGGAGGGGGCGGAGAGACCCGAGGGTAAGAGCACTGCTTCCGATTACATTACCTGTGGGTCGTGACAGATTTAGAACCCCCAGCTCCATCATCATCATCCTCAATCAGGTACTGTACATCAATTTAATCTCCCGGACAACTCCTTTAAAAGTGGTTTTCCCTTTACAGCAAGTCATTCCCTATCCATAGGCTAGTTGAAAATTGCAAATTAACCCACTTATCAGAAGAACAGGGGACTTCAACATTCCATGCTTCATACAATCTATGACACCCCCATTGAAATGAATGTAGTGTTGCCTGACCATTGTTCTACTCACAACTGGGGGTATAAGTCCCTTGTTCTCCTGATCAATTTGTTTCTGAGTGGTCAGACCCCCAGCAATCTGCCAGTTACCCACAATCATATGGATAGGGGATAATTTGCTCTGATGGGAAAACCTCTTTAAATAAACAGGGTTAGTAGTGGGAAGGCTTATTGGAAGAAGGAAAATAGAATATACTGTAAGTTGCATTCATTTGTTTTAAATGGGAGTAAAGGAAATGCGAAGGGGGAGACAAGCTGTTTAGGACAGGTTTAGACTGACAAGATCCATTCATCCATTTAATTAGGAACATTATAAGGAGCAGAGCAATAGCAGTACGAGGTAAAGAACAATACAAGCAGAAATGATTTTGATGTAGCAAACTTGGCACTTAAATGTGTTAACTGTAATATTGCCAGAAAATTTAAAGCAGTTTTATATTTGTATGCTTACGACAGACCATAAATATCTGATAGATGGGAGCCAATAGGCAGTCTCTGCACGGATCATTTTTACAGGGCTGCTTCGGACGCCTGTACTATACACAGCACAGAGCCAAAAGCAGTTGGCTCTGGTTGCTGTAAAATGCTCTAGGCAACTAAAATAGTCACAAGCAGTGGCTTAAGTAGCGGTAGCCGTAGCAGCTGCCACAGGGCCCGAGACATTAGGGGGCCTGGCAGGCCCCTGATGCTTTTTTTTTTTTTTTTTTTTTTTAAAAAGTCTGTTACCTGCTCGGTAACGGGCCCTATTTACTTACCAATTCCCACTCAAGGCCGCCTCCGCTTTCCCTTCTGCATCCTATATCATGTCGCAAGGGCCCCCTGTGAGCAGGAGCGGGAATCAGTTTGTGAAGCCATGGGCCCGCAAACCCCAACAAATACTGCTATTATTATACTCTGGAGTCCATTCAGACCTCTGAGTATAATGATCGAAAGCCCAGGGGAGGTGAGGGAACATAAAAACCAATGTTACTTACCTCTCCTGCACCCCGGTATGACTTCCTGCAATCTTCGGGCCTCTTTAGTGACGTCCCAGACATCATGTTGCCCAGGCTGGCGTCATTATGCGTTGCGATGCTGGCCTGGCCCATGTGACGTCTGTGCAGACATTGAAGAGGGCCAAAAGCAGCAGAGGGTGCGCTGGATCCCAGGAGGGGTAAGTAACAGTGGTTTTTATGTTTGTCACCTCTCCTAGGCCTCTGATCATTATACTCTGGGGTATGAAAAGACCCCAGAATATAATAACAGCTTGTTGGTGAACCACTATGGGGCATAATACTGTGTGGAGGGGCCACTATGGGGAATAATACTGTGTGGAGAGGCCACTATGGGGCATAATACTGTGTAAAGGGGCTACTATGGGGCATAATACTGTGTGGAGGGGACACTATGGGGCATAATACTGTGTGGAGGGGCCACTATGGAGCATAATACTGTGTAAAGGGGCTACTATGGGGCATAATACTGTTTGGAGGGGACACTATGGGGCATAATACTGTGTGGAGGGGACACTATGAGGCATAATACTGTGTAAAGGGGCTACTATGAGGCATAATACTGTGTGGAGGGGACACTGTGGGGCATAATACTATGTGCAGGGGCCACTGTGGAACATAATACTGTTTGGAGGGGCCACTGGGGGACATAATATTGTGTGGAGGGGCCACTGTGGGACATAATACTGTGTGGAAGGGTCACTGTGGGATATAATACTTTGTGGAGGGACCACTGTGGGATGGGACATAATACTGTGTGGAGGGGCCGCTATAGGACATTATACTGTGTGCAGGGGCTGCTATGGGACATTATACTGTGTGGAGGGACTGCTATGGGACCTTATACTGTGTGGAAGGACTGCCATGAGACATGATACTGTCTGGAGGCCGCTATAGGACATTATAGTGTGTCTAAATGAGGTGTTATACTGTGTGGAGGCCAGGAAAGGAGGTGCTATGCCTTGGGGGGGGGGGGGGGGCAAGTCAATAGTTTGCTGGGGGGCCCAGTCTTTACCAGTTATGCCCTTGGTCACAAGTGTCATTTTTACATTGGCCTTGCCACTTATCTGAAAGTGGATTGGGCAGTAGAAGCTAACACCCGGGCCAAATTTACTAATATTTATACCAGTTATGTGTGCATGGTGTGCTGGAGCATGCACCTGTGCCTCGTCATGAATCTGGCAAATCCTCCACTGCCTCTAATACGCTGGTCTTGATGAATCCTCCCTACACAAGCATATACATGGACAAAATTTTTGGTACCCCTCGTTTCATGAAATAAAAACACACAATGGTCAGAAATAACTTGAATCTGACAAAAGTAATAATATATAAAAATTCTATGAAAATGAACAAATGAAAGTCAGGCATTGCTTTTCAACCATACTTCAAAAGAATTAAAAAAAAAAGAAAACTCATGAAACAGGCCTGGACAGAAATGATGGTACCCTTAACTTAATATTTTGTTGCACAACCTTTTGAGGCAATCACTGCAATCAAACAATTCCTTTAACTGTCAATGAGACTTCTGCACCTCTCAACATGTATTTTGGCCCACTCCTCATGAGCAAACTGCTCCAGTTGTCTCGGGTTTGAAGGGTGCCTTTTCCAGATGGCATGTTTCAGCTCCTTCCAAAGATGCTCAATAGAATTTAGGTCAGGGCTCACAGAAGGCCACTTCAGAATAGTCCAATGTTTTCCTCTTAGCCATTCTTGGGTGTTTTTGCTGTATGTTTTGAATCATTATCCTGTTGCAAGACCCATGACCTGCAACTGAGACCAAGCTTTCTGACTCTGGGCAGCACATTTCTCTCTAGAATCCCTTGATAGTCTTGAGATTTCATTGTACCCTGCACAGATTCATGATACCCTGTGCCAGATGCAGCAAAGCAGTCCCAGAACATAACAGAGCCTCCTCCATGTTTCACAGTAGGGACAGTGTTCTTTTCAAGATATGTTTCATTTTTCCATCTGTGAACATAGAGCTGATGTGCCTTGCCAAAAATTTAGATTTTTGTCTCATCTGTCCATAGGACATTCTCCCAGAAGCTTTGTGGCTTGTCAACATGTAGTTTGGCAAATTCCAGTCTGGCTTTTTTATGATTTGTTTTCAACAATGGTGTCCTCTTTGGTTGTCTTCCATGAAGTTCACTTTGGCTCAAACAACGACGGATGGTGCGATCTGACACTGATGTTCTTTGAACTTGAAGTTCACCTTTAATCTCTTTAGAAGTTTTTCTGGGCTCTTTTGTTACCATTCATATTATCCTTCTCTTTGATTTGTCATCAATTTTCCTCCTGCGGAAACATCCAGGGAGGTTGGCTACAGTCCCATGGATCTTAAATTTTTAAATAATATGTGCAACTGCAGTCACAGGAACATCAAGCTGCTTGGAGATGGTCTTGTAACCTTTACCTTTAACATGCTTGTCTATAATTTTCTTTCTAAGCTCCTGAGACAACTCTTTCCTTTGCTTCCTCTGGTCCATGTTGAGTGTGGTACTCACCATGTCACCAAACAGCACAGTGATTATCTCTAGCCCACTAGAGATATATATATATCTCATATATACAGGCCCACTGACTGATTACAAGATTATAGACACCTGTGATTCTAATTAGTGGACACACCTTGATTTAACATGTCCCTTTGGTCACATTATTTTCAGGGGTACCATCATTTCTGTCCAGGCCTGTTTCATGAGTTTTCTTTTTTTAAAAATTCTTTTGAAGTATGGTTTAAAAGCAATGTCTCACTTTCATTTGTTCATTTTCATAGAATTTTTATATATTATTACTTTTGTCAGATTCAAGTTATTTCTGTGACCATTGTGGGTTTTTCTTTCATTAAATGAGGGGTACCAACAATTTTGTCCACGTGTGTATATCCAGTCTAAAACCTCTAAGGAGTTTAACCAATAAATATTTATCAATAAGACTAAGGCACTTTAAGAAGCCCTCCAATTTTTCAGTCTTGTTAAAGGAATTCTATCATTAAAAAAATGTATTTTAACTAAAAGCACGTAGGAATAGCCTTTAGAAGGGCTATTCATCTCTTACCTTTATTTTTCAGGTTCGTGCCGCCATTTTTGAATTTTTCGTTCTTTCTTCATTATACTAATTGTGCTCAGAAAGCACAGAGGGTGTTCCCCCTGTGCTCAAATCACAGCCTCGTCACAGCTTCCAGTGCCAAGAGCATCTTCGGGATACAAATCCAGCGCATGCTCAGTCGCCTCTGCCACTTCGGGTTGGACAGAGCCGACTGCGCATGTTCCGTCGGCCATTTTGATGTGGTCACGTCAGGACGAGAAGAGAGAGGCAGTGCTGGAAACTGTGACAAGGCTGTGCTTTGAGCACAGGGGGAACACCTCCTATGCTTTCTGAGCACAGGGGGAATACCCCATGTGCTTTCTAAGCACAATTAGCATAATGAAGAAAGTACTAAAAATTCAAAAACGGCGACACGGACCTGCAAAATAAAGATAAGAGAAGAATAGCCTTTCTAAAGGCTATTCTTACGTGCTTTTAGTTTAAATACGTTTTTTTAATGATAGAATCCCTTTAAGTAATATTCTATTGTTTTGACGTTTTCAAAACAAGCTGCATAACTGAATTTTCCAGATCTTACAAACCATTGTTCTGTAAATTAAGATATATTAATGTACACATGCTTGAGTACATTTGCTTAGATTATGGACATCACAATTGAAGAGAATCTTTCACCACTCCTAATATGTTTGTTTAAGTGAATATATTCTGTATAAAATGACAATTCTGAAGATTTATCGATATAACTCTAAGTACTGCTGTTCCTGTATTATTTCTCCTAGAAATGTATGAATAAATTGACAACTGGGTTTTACCATCCCTTTTGTTAAAGGTTTGGGGCACTCCCCAATCGATAACACCAGTTAAGGAAATGTACAACATAGCATCATAAGAAAAGTCGATTCAGAAATGTTTAGTATAGTATATTTATGAAGTATTAATAGTAAAACAGACATCTGATTTACGTTAATTGTATAAAATAAAGAAGCAAGGCAGATTAAAGTGACAAAGGTAAATGAAGCGCAAAAACACAGTAAGGTGCATTATAAGAAGAAAGTAAATAGGATAATTTGGTCATTGACTGCATTTAGTAGACAAAATGAAGTAATGACCACGGAAAAACAAGAGGTGTTAACAAGTAGGACATTCTCTGGGGATCATGGGTACGTACCAGGGAAACCAGGGGTGGTCTGCCCAAGGGGAGTAAAAGGGGTTTGCTGCATAGCCAACTGGTGAAGCTTGGTCAACTGCAGGGCAGGATGGGAAATTAGAACTAACCAATCAAATGTATTTATATCAGAACACAGAAAACCATCTATTGTTTAAAGAAAAGAACAAGTTTATTAAAAAACAGAGGCAATCATTTGTTTTTAAGCTACAATAAGGGTGGTGACACACAATCTACCTTGATGTGAAAATAGCATCCAATGGCCTCCGGTGATTTCACTTCTCTGTAAGTCAAACATTTATTGACTTAAGTTCTATATGATTACTGGCCTTGCAATAACAGCAAAACCGTACACCCAGTACTTAAATGCAGTTGAAATTATTTGTGAGTTTCACTTACAGAGATGTGAAAGTATGAGCAGTCCAGGAACTGCATGTGGCTATAGCTACAACCAGGTGTGTTACCACCCTATAAGTATTACAACAATTAGAAATTTCATATTTATTGTTACATTAACATATAGATTATACTACTGTGCTCAGTGAAAGTTAAATGCATGCAAAACAAATTATGATAGAAATAGATATTTTAATTTGTATCTGGGCCAATATACTTTACCAATTTTAGGCAATTCATTTGGTTATTATTTTATACCTAAGGTTTTAAATGTAAAATATTTCCTACCAAAAGGCCCAGTACAAATCAATAGATTAAGTCTCATACTATTGACATGCGCTGAACTCACGTCTGGATGTGGAATAGCATACTGCCCCTGAATTGCAAATGCCTAGAAAAGGACAAGCAAATAAAATGTTACATTTGAAGACATTTGCTACAACTGTAGATGTAGTACTACAAATTTTAGTAAAGGATACTGAAAATATGTGAATGCGTTGAAATAACATCCATATGTTATGTCTAACACTGTCTCTACATATAGTAACATTAAAATTGATGTTACTTCATTATATACTTCCAGATAGATAGCCACTTATGTCTGTCCTGCCAGAATGACCTATCAGCTGTTTAAGTAGGCCACAGCATTGAATTGAGCGATGTGGCTTATAAAGCACAGTACATTCTATAGCGACTAAGCATCCACTTGAATGGGACTGAGTGTAAACATGCTATTCAACTGATGAACATGATGTCACTGGCCTGTGAACTGGAAGCAGTTTTCATCTAAGCACTCTGTTCACTTTGAACTGCTGAAAACACTTTAGTTTTAAATGATTTAAAATTTGCCTATAGGATATGTGTGTTCATTACATGTTTAATACATTCTGTAAATAGTAAACTACTGACCATAACATGGCATACAGAACCCTCAATTAAAAACTATAATGAAGGCTTCAATAACACTGTAGTTCCTAGCAGAAGCTCCTGGAACCCAGTGCAAAATCTGTAATCAGGCCCCTACCTAACTTGTGCATGTTTTATATGTCAGAAGGACTTTTGGGGCCCCCTCAAGGTCCAAGGCTTGGTAGGTACCTCTGCACCCCTTTTAGTTACACCCCTGGTTCTTAGCAATTGCCAAATTGGCAATTCAGTCATGGAATGTGTGGAAACATAGAAAACGTGTCAGTATCCTGTACAGTCAGATTTGTAGTTCTTGAAATATGGATGAAAGAGAAAACGAAACAATGTGGACAGTACATTCACAACCACTGGTGGACTGCAGAAGTGGCAATTGGAGTTGCAGTGATTCCGAAATGACAAAGCATGGTTTCATCTGGCATCAGGTAAATATGGCCTTTTTAAGTAATATGTTTTTACATAATGTCTTTTTCAGTGATATGGTGATGATGATTAGAGATGAGTGAATTGAAGCTGCATAAGAAGAATTCGATCCGAATTTCAGGAAATCTTCGATTCGCCACGATTCCGGATTTCCTCATGCTTCAATGCATCGAATCACATTTTTTACTAAAATGGCTGCTGCACATGTTAGGACAAGGGGCAAGGGACTCTGGGAACGCGGGATCACCCACAATGCCATGCATGCAGCTAATCAGCAGCCAGCCGGCTCTGTGATGTCACAGCCCTATAAAAACCCTCGGCCATTTTAGATTCAGTCATTTCACATCGCTCTTACTGCAGGGACAGACGTCAGCAGGAGCTAGGGAAAGACTTAGAAAACAGATAGAAGTTCAGGGAAAGAGGATTACAAGTGTAGGGGAAGTATAGGGAGGAATTGAAAGAAGAATTTGGGGTGGTTGCAGCGTCATTAACATCAAGAATTTTAATACACATTGCAGCACTCACTGCCGTTATACTTCTGCTCATTACTCATACCTGTGTCTTCAAGGTGGAACACAACAAGCCGTTTGCAGTCCAGTACAGCAAAAAAAAACTGTGAATTATCATCCACTAATATCTGCAGTTATCTGTTCTAATGCCTTTTTCAAGGTGTTTATTATAAAGAGCTTATTCACTGTTGTTTCAAAGCATAACATTACAGGCCATTTGTTAGTACTACTGTGCCAAAGAAAACTGAATTCTTATCCAGTTATCTCTGAAGTCATCTGTTCTAACACCTTTTTAAAGCGTTTATAAGTGGGGAAACAAATAAGGGGTATATTCGCCGTTCTGTTTCAAGCATAAAATTACAGGCCATTTTGCAGTACAGTACTGTCAAAAAAAAAATCATAATTCTCTGCCTTTATCACGCTTTTTTTTAAAGGTGTTCATTAGTGGGAAAACAAATAATCATCATTTTGTTCCCAGTATAAAATTACAAGCCATTTCTCAATACAGTAGTGGGAAAAATCAATAATTCTTAGCCATTGATCTCTGCAGTTTGCGGTTATTTTAACACTTATTTAAAGGTGTTTATTATAGGGGAAAACAAATAAGGGCCATAATCATCATTTTGTTCCCAGTATAAAATTACAGGCCATTTCTCAATACAGTAGTGGGAAAAATCAATAATTCTTAGCCATTGATCTCTGCAGTTTGCTGTTATTCTAACACTTATTTAAAGGTGTTTATTAGTGGAGAAACAAATAAGGAGCATATTCGCCGTTCTGTTCCAAGTATAAAATTACAGGCCATTTTGGAGTACAGTACTGCCAAAAAATCAGAATTCTTATTCAGTAATCCCTGCCTTCATCACATTTTTTTTTAAAGGTGTTCATTAGTGGGGAAAGAAATAAGGGGCATATTCGCCTTTCTCTTCAAAGTAGAAAATTACAGGCCATTTTGCCCTGTATTTATTTCCATTGCAATTACGCTTTTTCATATAACAGTATATCAGACAGAGAAGCGACAGGCCATGCACAGGGGAGGGCTAGAGGCCTAAGTGTTTCTGGCGAATGCATATGTTGCAGCAGAGTAAGGGGGTATGGCAGCAGGGGTCACTTACAGAGGCCTGAGCTCCCAGTGCCAGCTAGCGGTCGTGTCTTGACCAGCAACGGTTGTAGAATGGTTGACTCGGTCATACACTTCTTCCCAAGTCATATCAGACACCTCCAGCCAAGAGTCGGTGGGTTCGTCAGACACAACCCTTAGTTGGCATGGCCCGGTAGTAGGCCCTGTGCCCTCAGGTGTTCTGAACCTGCCTCTGTCCTTTTCTGTTCCCTCAGCTAGAGAAGTACTCTATGCTGTGGGCTCAGATCCACTATATAGTGAGGAGAAGCTACTAGAGGACAGTCAGCAGCTAGTGTCCAGCCAAGAAGTGGAGGAGACATCTGCCACTATACAGGCTCTCTTACGCCAGGAAATAGGTGTTTTAACTCGATTCGCCACAAATTAATGCGGATCGAAGCAAATTTTTTGGGAAATTCGAATCGAACTGCAGAATCGAACTTTTGAGAAATTCGCTCATCTCTAATAGTATGAACGTCTCTAATTGGCTATTTTTTTGGTGCTGTACACCTCACATTATCATGTGACTAGTACCTTATACAAGCTTTATCTGTGTGCATTTGAAATGCTCATAGATTGTAGTTGTGTGAGTTGTTGCTTCATCAGCATTATGCATTGGCGTTGTCTTCATCATATATTAAATGGGCCTGCTTGCACCCTGCAGAGAACCATGGTTTCAACTGACATCACATAAATGTGGCCTTTTTTTCAGTGATATGTTTTTATATGATGTCCTTATTCAGTCACAGTGTGAAATGACAAAGCAGTTGGAGTAAACAAATCTTTACTTGCACAATGTAAACAGTCTTATACTATACCAGAAAGAAAGAGTAAACTAACAGGTGTTGGTTGAGGTTGGGCCAGGATGGTGTGATTTCCAGCTGAGGCCAAAATGGTATCCGCTCTTACCTGGCCTCCCGCAAAAATAATAGGTCCAGAGGCAGACTTTGGGCGATAAGGAATAGTGGCACCTTTTGGTGGCGACTGAAAAATTAGAAAAAAAAGAAACAAGTTATTTAGTGCAAAGAAAATAATAATTGCAAATAAGTACATAAAAGACATTAATAAGGTGCACTGCAAGTTGGTTGGGATTCTAGTGAAGTATAATGGAAGCAGAAAGTCCGCATAGGAAACCCCTATGGACTTTCTGTGAAAAGCGCTGCGGGGTCTTAGCCTTAAAGTGTCTTGAGCAGAAGGAAAAGGATGTTGGAATCGCAAACAAAGTTTTGAGCAATTGAGTCCTTCACAAAAATCATGACTTTTAATACTATGACTCAGTTAATGCTTTCCTCCCTTTATGTTTGAGGTGGATATCATTACCTCATGGTGCACTTCCCTTTTAGACTACAAATTCCTTATAAACCTAATCACAGTACCTTGTATAGGCAATTCTACACTATCCAAATATGTCTGTTATTTAGCTTTGGAGTCCCATTTTTATGTACTGTGCATTTTATTAATATGCAAATGAAGTAAAAGTGCTTTGGATGAGTGCCTTAACTTTCCTGAGCTTTGCTGTTGGCTCTAGATTTCCATGCAAAGTATTTTCCCTTCATTTGCATATGAATAAACCACCGATTAACATGGAAATGGGGTTTACGCCAATGCTGAATAACAGAAGCATATCAGAAACTGTAGAAACACCACTACAAGGTACTATAATTAGGTTTATAACCAAATTACTGCTGAACGACTCCCTTTAATCTATTCCCCCACAGCTGCTAGATGTGCCAGAATTGTTAAGAAGCTTTGACTTCTTAACCCCCCCCCCCCCAATTCACGCGACTGACTTTCAGCCGTGAAACTTGATCCATTCGCTGGATTTACTGGCCTGAACAGTATGTTGTTAGTGGGACTCCTAGAAATATAGTTATCTATGATGCTAGTAGTCCCACTATCAGCATACTGTTCAGGCAGGTAAATCTGGCAAACACACAGACTGTGTTTCACAGCTGAAATTTGGTTGTGTGAATGGGGTGTAATAATTCTTGCACATGTTGTGAGATCCTGTGCACCTGAACTGAAATCATTTTTCTGGCGTGAGCTATAGTAGTCTGGTGAATTGAGGTGTCTCCTCCTCAGCCTGCCTTAATTATTGCCCTGCTCCCCAAACTGGTGTTACCAATGGTGAGCAGGGCACAATGGCCTGAAAGGCATTTGGAACTTGGGGTACAGTTTCAACCATTTTTCAGGCGAAACACATTTAGCAAATCTGGGCCATTGATTTTTTTCAAGTTGGTCAATTATGTTTTACTGTAACTAAAACTATCATCTATGCTTACTCTCTGAATTAATACAATTGTGACAACCATAGGATTAGGTATAATTCACAGTCTAAACAGTTGGAATATAATTAAGAAAGATCCAGAGTTAGCTGAGATATTTCAGTTGTCATACAATTGTCACTTATAGGATGAATGTTATTTTAAAATATAAATTGCTTTGCAGCAGGTATGTTACTGGGAGGTATAATTGGTTAGAAAGGTATATTCCCAGAGGGAATTATGCCTGCAGCCACTGTGATATTTGCTCTCTCAATTTAAAATCTATAAACCTATTTATAGGACACATTGGGTGGTTTATGTAAATTTTTGCTCATACCAGTATTATTATAATGGAAAACCATAAAGAGATCATATGTCGTTCTAGGGAACACATTAAATTCATTGCCTCAGGACATGGCTCCCATCACTTTATCCAACATATTAAAGAGATGCATGGAAAAGACCCAAGGTTTCAGATTTGCTGGCATTGTAGCGCGCGGGGGGGGGGGGGGGGGGGCATCATAAAACACTGTTACATCAGGAGGGCAAGTGGATATTGATGACCAAAGCCTTAGGTCCCTTATGCCTTAATGAAAGGAATGATATGGGAGTCTTTCTATAAATAGATCTTTTCTGTATCAGCAATTTAATAGCCCATTTGCCTAGTTGAATATTGTTAAACTGTGTTGTTTTTAATGGATGTTCAGCATTTCCCAGATTCCCAAGGCAACGTTACCTACATCCTTAGCAAGTGCAGTTGTGTTGGCAAATGTGACATTGTTTAATGTTGCCTGGACGACAACCCTGGGGGGCGTTTTTTAGAGACGTACCCTTGAATTGCAGCGCCATCATTAGAAGTGCATCCAGTGTGAAATGGCCTGCCGCTGTTTGTTGGGACTGACTTTTAGTCTGCATCTTGCGAATGAGTCTACAATGCCAAGAGATTGCAGCATGGATCTGTCTGCTTCACTAAGGAAACCTACACTTCCCTGGTGCATCCCTACGCTGTGGTCTTCCTAACTGCTGCCACTGGCCATTCTTACCAACAGCAATTATTCATTGTTTGCTCTGTTAGGGCGGCACATGCATGGTTATGCAGCAATCTTCTACTAAACAGTTATAATATAACAATGAGCTGCAGCCAAAAAACGCTGTGGAAAAGACTGCAGCATTTTTCACAGAAAGACTTTCTTCCCTTATATACCTATATGGAAAATGGCACCGTTTCCTTTCCTCATTGACATGCTGCGACTTTCAAAAATGCAATTGCTTTTGAAACCGCAGCATTTCCGCTGCAGATTTTTTTTCTGTAGGGATTAGTCATAATCTCATCCACTTTGCAGGTAATGTATAACACAATGTTTTTTTCCGTGGGGTTTCCACCGCAGCCAAGATGATGTGTTTTCGCAATGTGGGGCCCCGGCCTGAGGCTAAGGCCCCATGTAGCGAGCCGCATCCAAAAAACGCTGTGGAAAAGAACACGGCAGAAACACATAATGTTTTTTTCCGCAGTGTGTTTCACAGAAAGTCCATAGAGTTTTCCTCTGCAGACTTTCTGCCTTTATTACACCTATACATAAAATGCCAGCGTTTCCATAGGTATAATTGCTGCAATTTTTAAAAACGTGAGCGTATTTGATATCACATAATTTCCACTGCAGATTTTTTTTCTGTAATGTGTGGATGGGATTAGCCACTTTGCAGTTAATGCAAAATGCAGTGTTTTTTTTTTTTCTAGTCTACAATTTGACTATTTTCAATGGGTAATGATGAACTTAAGTAAAAATATACCCCTTTTTAGCTAAGGCTCCTCATTGCGGAAACACCGCTTTTTATTGCAGATTTTGCTGCGGTTTTTTGAGCCAAAGTCAGGAGATAGGTATATCCATACCTCTCAACTTTCAAAGGACAGAAAGAGGGACAATATATGCGGCGCACTATGCACGCTGTGGCAAATTTAGCTCCACCCACTTCTACATTGACTCCGCCCATTCTCATCTATTTTTCCATGCGCACAATATACAGTACAGACCAAAAGTTTGGACACACCTTCTCATTCCAAGAGTTTTCTGTATTTTCATGACTATAAAAATTGTAGATTCACACTGAAGGCATCAAAACTATGAATTAACACATGTGGAATTATATACTTAAAAAAGTGTGAAACAACTGAAAATATGTCTTATATTCTAGGTTCTTCAAAGTAGCCACCTTTTGCTTTGATTACTGCTTTGCACACTCTTGGCATTCTCTTGATGAGCTTCAAGAGGTAGTCACCTGAAATGGTTTTCACTTCACAGGTGTGCCCTGTCAGGTTTAATAAGTGGGATTTCTTGCCTTATAAATGGGGTTGGGACCATCAGTTGTGTTGTTCAGAAGTCAGGTGGATACACAGCTGATAGTCCTACTGAATGGAGTGTTAGAATTTGTAGTATGGCAAGAAAAAAGCAGCTAAATAAAGAAAAACGAGTGGCCATCATTACTTTAAGAAATGAAGGTCAGTCAGTCCTGAAAAATTGGGAAAACTTTGAAAGTGTCCCCAAGTGCAGTGGCCAAAACCATCAAGCGCTACAAAGAAACTGGCTCACATGAGGAACGCCCCAGGAAAGGAAGACCAAGAGTCACCTCTGCTGCGGAGGATAAGTTCATCCGAGTCACCAGCCTCAGAAATCGCAGGTTAACAGCAGCTCAGATTAGAGACCAGGTCAATGCCACACAGAGTTCTAGCAGCAGACACATCTCTACAACAACTGTTAAGAGGAGACTGTGTGCAGCAGGCCTTCATGGTAAAATAGCTGCTAGGAAACCACTGCTAAAGGGCAGGCAACAAGCAGAAGAGACTTGTTTGGGCTAAAGAACACAAGGAATAGACATTAGACCTGTGGAAATCCGTGCTTTGGTCTGATGAGTCCAAATTTGAGATCTTTGCTTCCAACCACCGTGTCTTTGTGCGACGCAGAAAAGGTGAACGAATGGACTCTACATGCCTGGTTCCCACCGTGAAGCATGGAGGAGGAGGTGTGATGGTGTGGGGGTGCTTTGCTGGTGACACTGTTGTGGATTTATTCAAAATTGAAGGAATACTGAACCAGCATGGTTACCACAGCATCTTGCAGCGGCATGCTATTCCATAGGGTTTGCTTTTAGTTGGACCATCATTTATTTTTCAACAGGACAATGACCCCAAACACACCTCCAGACTGTGTAAGGGCTATTTGACCAAGAAGGAGAGTGATGGGGTGCTACGCCAGATGACCTGGCCACCACAGTCACCAGACCTGAACCCAATCGAGATGGTTTGGGGTGAGCTGGACCGCAGAGTGAAGGCAAAAGGGCCAACAAGTGCTAAGCATCTCTGGAAACTCCTTCAAGACTGTTGGAAGACCATTTGAGGTGACTACCTCTTGAAGCTCATCAAGAGAATGCCAAGAGTGTGCAAAGCAGTAATCAAAGCAAAAGGTGGATACTTTGAAGAAACTGGAATATAAGACATATTTTCAGTTGTTTCACACTTTTTTGTTAAGTATATAATTCCACATGTGTTAATTCATAGTTTTGATTCCTTCAGTGTGAATCTACAATTTTTATAGTCATGAAAATACAGAAAACTCTTGGAATGAGGTGTGTCCAAACTTTTGGTCTGTACTGTAATTCTCCTACAGTCACCCTAACTTTATATTCCCCCACATTATAATGTTTCCCTCCAATTGCCCCACAGTACTAAATCCCTCTCCTCGTGCCCCAGTTTAAACTGGCGGAAACTAGAGGGGGACATTAAACTGGGGCAGCTGGAGGGTGACATTAAGCTATGGGGCAGCTGGAGGGTGACATTAAACTATGGAGCACCTGGAGGGTGACATTAAACAGTGGGGGTAGTTGGAGGGGAACATTAAATGTCCCCCTTCATCTGCCACCAGCTTAATGCCCCCCTTTATCTGCCACCATCTTAATGTCCCCCCTTCATCTGCCACCAATTTAATGTCTCCCCTTCATCTTCCCCCAGTTTAATGTCCCCCTTTATCTGCCACTAGCTTAATTTCCCCCTTTATCTGCCACCAGTTTTAATTGCCCCCTTAATCTGCTTTCAATTTAATTGCCCGTTCATCTGCCCCAGTTTAATTGCCCCCTTAATCTGCCTTCAGTTTAATTGCCCGTACATCTGCCCCAAGTTTAATTGCCCCCTACATCTGCCTTCAGTTTAACTGCCCCCTACACAGAGGCGTAGCTAGCGGGGGGGGGGGCAGGGGGTGGCTGCCCCGGGCCCACTGAATTTTTGGGGCCCACCCTGGGGCCGCCATTAATACATCCTTTATTTCTAAATAGATCGGTGTCTGCAGACACTGATCTAGTTAAAACGCTTCCTGCAACTTAACAGTATTGTAAACCGCAAGCCAATACAGGCCTGCGGTTTACAAGACGCTGCGACCACCTGATTCTCAGCACGGGCGGCGCAATGACGTCACAACATCGCGCCGCCCCCGCTCAGACACAGACGTCCTGTGCGTGGACCGGGAGGAGGCGGCAGCTCCATTCATCAGCATCGCAGGTAGGTGAGTATGACTTTTTTTTTTTTCTGGGTATATTAACAGCATAGCTCCCAGTGGGGGAGTCACGATTTTAAACAGCTGTCCCGCATAGCTTGCAGTTTGTCCCGCTATGTCCCTGAAGTGTTTTGCTGTCAAACTTTATTAGTGTAGTATAAATGCTAAATCCTAGTGGGTAAAGGACCTTTGATGACGTCTTGACCATGTGATCAGACTCTTGCGTGGGCGGAGCTATTCTGGATACTGCGGGGCAGTGTGATGTTACATAGAAAGCTGCTGGGAACAGAGAGTGATGGAAGAGACAGAGACATAGCATGTGTGAGCAAGAGGGGCTAACTGTGGAAAGATGCAGGGGCCAGTTAAACTGAAGCTAGATAAAGGGTGCAATTAAACTGGCAGATAAAGGGGGACATTGAGCTGGTGGTAGATGGAAGGGCAATTAAACTGGGGGCAGATGAATGGGGGCACTAAGCTGGGGGAGCAGATGGACGGTGACATTAAACTGGGGGCAACTGGAGGACATTAAACCGTGGGAGGTAGCTGGAGGGGGACATGTCTGCCTCTAGTTGCCCCCAGTTTAATGTCCCCCTCCAACTACCCCCACTGTTTAATGTCACCCTCCAACTGTCCCATAGTTTAATGTCACCCTACAGCTGCCCCAGTTTAAGGTCCTCCTCTAGTTTCTGCCAGTTTAAACCGGTGCACGATTAGAGGGACTTAATAATATTCTCCTCCAATTGCCCCACAGTATTATGTGGGGGCATATAATGTTAGGGTTACTGTAGGAGCATTATACTGTGTGGGGGCGCATGGGAAAATAGATGAGAATGGGCCTGAGTCAATGTAGAAGTGGGTGGAGCTAAATTTGTCGCGGCGCTCATAGCAAGCCTTATATTTTGTCCCTCTTTTGTCCTTTGAAAGTTGGAAGGTATGTAATAGTATAAGGGGTGGTTAGGAGGGGGAAATATAACTATAAGGGAGGATTCATTAGGGGGTATTATGACGATGGGGGGTCATTTATATAAGGGTTATTAGGAGGTATTATTAATACAAGGGGGAGGTTATTTATATAAGGGGCCATTAGGGGGCATCATTTATATTTCGAGGCATTATGAACATAAGGGGGTGGTCATTGATAGAAGGGGTCATTAGAGATGTAGTATTTATGTCAGGGTGAATCAAGGGCATAATATGAGGGTCAATTAATTTAATGAAAGTGGCACTTGGGCTTTATTAAGACTAAGGCCCCACATAGCAGGCTCAAGCAAAAAAAAGCGCTGCAGGAAAAACCGCGGCAGTAACATTGTGGTTTTTCCCGCAGCGCTTTTCACAGAAGGTCCGCAGAGGATTCCCCTGTGGACTTTCTGTTTTTAATACACCTATATGGAAACCGCCAGTTGACATGTTGCAATTTCCAAAATTGCAACGGTTTTGGAAATCGCAGTGCATCTGCTGAACATATTTTTCCGCAAAGTGTGGATGGGATTTGCTAAAATACCACGGATTTTTCTGTGGATTTTCGCCACATGGGGCCTCCATCCCATCCCCACTTTGCAGTAAAATATACGCAGCGGATACGCTGCGATTTCCACAACAGTCGCAGTTTTGGAAATCACAGCATGTCAGTTATACCTACGGAAATGCCAGCAGTTTGCCTATAGATATAATTGAAGCAGAAAGTCCACAGAGGAATGCTCTGCAAACATTCCGTGCAAAGTGCTGCAGGAAGAACCGCGATCAATAAGAGGAGCTAAAGATGTCTGTGTTGCAAACTTTACAGAGACTGGAAGAAGTGGTCATGGCCGTCCAGATGAAAGAGATGGGGAATGTGAACGATTAGTCAGAGACGTCACCTGTAAGTCACAAAATGTTACTGCCCTGTATTCACCTAAATCGTCTGCAGAGCCCTGTTTAGAGCCGCTATATAGCACAATACGCTCACCGTATACTGATAGTATCGGTATACGAACATGACCAAGTAGAGGGCCCACTTGGACATGTTCGCCCCCCCTGTGCTGAACCCCTAGCTACGCCTCTGCCCCTACATCTACCCCCAGTTCCTCCCTCTTGCTCACACATGCTGTCTCTTCGATAACTCTTGTTCCCAGGTGATTTCTGTGTAACATCACAATCTGTCCTGCAGTATCCAGAATAGCTCCGCCCACACGAGTCTGATCACATGGTCATGACATCATCAAAGGTCCTTTAGCCCCCTAGGATTTAGCATCTACCATTTAGCCTTTGCTCTCCCCTAATAAAGTTTGTTAACACTTCAGGGGCATAGTGGGACAAACTATAAACTATGTGGGACCCCAGGACAGCAGTGTGAAATCAGGACTGTCCCGCCAGATGCGGGATGGTTGGGAGCTATGGGTATATCTATTGTGTTCATGTGTGTTTTTGTTAATTTTTGTGTGCAATCTAGGGACAGGGAATGATTTGACAGTGTATATTTTATAAGTTTTTCTTATATTTTTAAAAACTTGTTCTTGTACTTTTATTTTTTGACTTCTTAGGGTAATTGTACCCTAAGGGGCCTGGTTATTCATACAATTTACCACAATACTACTGCATTGAGGTACAATGAAACCTCTCCAAATGGCACCTTACTCAGACCACATTTTCTGTGACATATTTTCTTGTTGTTCATATTAACCATCATTGTGGAATGGTCATGTTAAAAAGGATTCAATGAATATGGTAAAATTACTGATCGTCTATTACATGCTGCCTCTGGCATGCTATTCCATCCGGTTTGCGTTTAGTTGGTCCATCATTTATTTTTCAACAGGACAATGACCCCAAACACACCTCCAGACTGTGTAAGGGCTATTTGACCAAGAAGGAGAGTGATGGGGTGCTACGCCAGATGACCTGGCCTCCACAGTCACCAGACCTGAACCCAATTGAGATGGTTTGGGGTGAGCTGGACCGCAGAGTGAAGGCAAAAGGGCCAACAAGTGCTAAGCATCTCTGGGAACTCCTTCAAGACTGTTGGAAGACCATTTGAGGTGACTACCTCTTGAAGCTCATCAGGAGAATGCCAAGAGTGTGCAAAGCAGTAATCAAAACAAAAGGTGGCTACTTTGAAGAAACTAGAATATAAGACATATTTTCAGTTGTTTCACACTTTTTTGTTAAGTATATAATTCCACATGTGTTAATTCATAGTTTTGATGCCTTCAGTGTGAATCTACAATTTTTATAGTCATGAAAATACAGAAAACTCTTGGAATGAGAAGGTGTGTCCAAACTTTTGGTCTGTACTGTATATATTATATATATATATATATATATATATATATATATATATATATATATATATATACACACACACAAGACACAACATATACCTGGAGCCGAGTCAGGGATCGATTACTCTGGGCTGCAGCAGCCCAATGTAGTTGATCATCCCCTGCAGTGCAAGACTCAGGGAGGAGGAGAAGGGGGAGGAGCTGTCAGCCTGCACAGGTAAGTGAGAGAGGAGAGAGAGGCAGCCAGAGGGGGCCTCTTAAGTTATGGGGACCCTGGGCGATAACATCACTCACATCGCACCTGCAGCTCCCTTAACACTCTGGGACAAGAGACTGCAGACTACTTAGCAGGGGAGCGAGGAGAGGTGAGTATCAGTGTTTTTTATGTTAAACTTTGGCAGATGAAAAGGTACATTAAACTGTGGGGGCATATGAGGGGGACATTAAACTGTAGGGACAGATGGAGGGGGAACAATAAACTGGGGGAGGCATATGAGGGGAATATTAAACTGTGGGGGTAGATGGAGGAGGGCAATAAACTGGGGGGCATATGAAGAGGGAAATTAAACTTTGGGGGCAGATAGTGGAGGACATTAAACTTTGTGGGCAGATAGAGGGGACGTTAAACTGTGGGGGCAGATGAAGAAGAACATTAAACTTGGGGCAGATGGACTGTAGGAGGACATTAAAATGGGGAAAACTAGAGGAAGACATTAAACTGGGGGCAGCTGGAGGGGGACATTAATGTTCCCCTCTAGTTGCCCCCAGTTTAATGTCCCCTTTCAGCTGTCTCCACAGTTTAATGTCCCCCTCCAAATGCCTCAGTTTAATGTCCACCGCCAGCTAACCCCACAGTTTAGTGTCCCCCTCTAGTTGCCCCCAGTTTAAACGGGGGCAGCTGGAGGGGGACATTAAACTATGGAGCAGCTGGAGGGTGACATTAAACTGTGGGGTTAGCTGGTGGGGGACATTAAACTGGGGTGAATGGAGGGAGACATTAAACTGTGGGTGCACCAGGAGAGAGATTTTATACTGTGGGGTCAATTTGAAGACATTATGATGTGGGGGCATATAATATTAGGGTGACTGTAAGAGCATTATACTGTGTGGGGAGCACAAAGAGAAATGGATGGGATTAGGCGGAGTCAATTTAGAAGTGGGTGGAGCTAAATTTGCCGTGGCGCGCTTTTTGTCCCTCTTTCTGTCCTATAAAAGTTGTGCTACTCATTGCTGCAATTAAAGCTGTAAGCAGTGCTTCAACATTGTTGTAATTAAGAACTGCATGCAGTTCTTTAGTTAAAAAAAAACACAGTATAAACCCAACCCTACTGAAAGAATGGCATGCAGTTTGTTTTTTTTAAACTGTAGTTTTTATTGAGAGTTTTCGGCATGTAGTTTTTAATTGCAGTAACGCCTATCCCATCTTACTATACATTTCACGTATGTGCCATTAAATTGAGAACCTCTGGTGTACTGGTCATTAATAGAGATTAGTCCCGAATATTCCAAATTGTTTGCTTTTTAACGAAACTGAACAAAATGGCGATTTGCTTCAGATGAACAGAACTGGCCACAATACAAGAAAATAGCCGCCACCATGCACCAAATACAGAGCAGAAAATGTCATGTATGCAATGACTCACACATCACTCGATAGTAATATCTGACAGCCTCTCAGCCAATAGACAGTGGTAGGTGTGTTAGGATTTATTGTAGTAATCCCTTTTAGGTTCACACCAGCTTGAGAGAGAGAGAGAGACCACAATGGAGTATGATAGAACTGGATATTTTACTCAAGAACTTCTTCAGCAAGTGGTTCAGTACAGATATCTGATACAGCCTCTTATATTAACAGGAACTCAGGCAAACTGGTAGCTCAAACAGTTATTAACATTGTCAGTCTGTTTCTAGGCACCAAGGCACTCCTAGTTATCAGCCAGTGCACAATGTATAAGTATTTATAATCCTCTTACATGCCAAGTAATACAACACTTAACTTTATGGTTTCCCTCTGGTTCTTCCTGGGCAGAGGATGAATCTCCTGCGGTGATGATGTTTCAGGTCTAAAGCATCACATTAGGCCCACATAAGGCCTGCTCTGGATAAATAATAGTCCTTTAATAGTCCCACAATGGGGAAATTCAGTGTGTTACAGCAGCAAAGATAAGCAGATACAAATACAAATATAACATGTACAGGAATGTTCCAAGGTAATAGGCATTACATTGACAGTAGACAGACAGATAGGAAGTAGCAGAGGAGGGGGGGGGATTTAACAGGCAGAAAGATATTTCAGTTCTCTGTGTGTATTGATCTCCGCTTAGGTCAGTGTTGGTTGTACAGCCTAACCGCGGTGGGGAGGAAAGACTTCCGATAGCGCTCCTTCTCACACTTAGGGTGGAGCAGTCAGTCACTGACAGTACTGCCCAGCGCTATCACGGTCTCATGCATGGGATGGGAGTTATTCTCCCGCATAGAGCTCACCACGGACCGTATCCTTCTGTCACCCACCACCTGCACTGGGTCCAGTGGGCACCCCAGGACAGAGCAGGCCCTTCTAATCAGCTTGTCAAGTTTCTTTCTGTCCCTGGTTGATATACTGCTCCTCCAGTAGGCCACTCCAAAGAAGATGGCTGATGCCACTACCGAGTTGAAGAAAGTCCTAAGAAGTTCCCCCCGGATTCCAAAGGCTCTCAGCCTCCTAAGCAGGTAAAGCCTGCTGTGGCCCTTCCTGCACAGGACCTCCATGTGATCTGCCCAGTCCAGCTTATTATTAAGGAGCAAACCCAGGTACTTATAGGTGTTCACAATCTCGATGCCCGTCCCCTGGATGTCCACTGGTTTAGGAGGGCATCTGCATTTACGGAAGTCCACCACCATCTCCTTGGTCTTCCCCGCGTTAATCTTCAGGTGGTTCAGCTGGCACCAGTCCACAAAATCCCGATTCAGTTCTCTGTACTCCCTGTCATCATCATCTGTGATGAGACCTACTATTGCAGAGTCATCAGAATACTTCTGTAGGTAGCAGCTAGATGAGTTGCACCTAAAATCTGCAGTGTACAGTGTGAAGAGGAAAGGGGCGAGAACCGTACCCTGGGGTGCTCACGTATTACAGATCACGGTATCTGACACAGTCTCGGGCTATCACGTATTGAGGTCGATTTGTGAGGTAGTCTAGGATCCAGTTGGAGAGGTGGTGGTCCACTCCAGCAAAGTCCAGCTTGTCCCTCAGTAACCCCAGCTGTATGGTGTTAAAAGCACTGGAGAAATCAAAGAACATTATTCTCACCATGTTCCCTGGTTTCTCCAGGTGAGACAGAGTCCTGTGCAGAAGGTGGATGATGGCATCATCTACCCCAATGCCCTGCCGATAAGCAAACTGGAGAGGGTCCATAGCGGGGCTCACTAGAGGGCGGAGATGTGTGAGAACCAATCTCTCTAAGATATTCATCAAGTGGGATGTCAGTGCTACAGGTCTGTAGTCATTGAGGTCCATAGGGTGAGTTTTCTTTGGAACTGGTACCACACAAGAAGATTTCCATAATTCAGGGATTATTTCCTGCCTCAGGCTCATATTATACATATATGTAATTATACCACACAGCTGGTCCCCACAAGTCTTAATTAGCCTTGCACGGATGTCATCTAGCCCTGCGGCTTTCCTCGCCTTGATCTTTTCCATCTCCTTCCTCACCTGGGCTCGTGAGAAGGTCAGACTGTGGTCAGATAAAGACGGATTTCTGGATTTTCTGGTCTGTTGGGAAGTAGCTGCATGGGGTGAAGTCATTGTGGTGGGGGGAACTGAAGGACATGCTGGGGTGGGAGGAGCTGGTGTGTGATCAAATCTGTTGAAGAATAGGTTTAGTTCATTAAGCCAATTAACATCTGCCTCAATCTGGCAGACAGACTGTTTATGACCCGAAATTGACTTAAGCCCCTCCCAGACCCCCCTTATGTCTTTTCTTTCCATTTGCCTTTCCATTTTTTCTTTATAACTGGCTTTTCCCTGCCTGATTTGATGCCTCAGCTCCTTTTGTACTTCCCTCAACCCCTCCTTATCTCTTGTCCTAAATGCCATCTTTTTCTCCTTAAGTAGTGTTTTTATATCAGAGTTAATCCATGGTTTGTTATTGGAGAAGCACCTCACCACTTTTGTGGGTACTGTGTTGTCCACACAAAAATTAATGTAGTCCGCTATGCAGTGTGTGAGTCCTTCTATATCTTCTCCATAAGAATCCTGCAGAACTTCCCATGCGGTTGTGTCAAAACAATCACTCAGAGCCTCATCACTCTCCTCGGACCATATCCTCACTGTGCGAGTGACAACTGCAAACCTACCAAGACATGACCATCCACCTAAACTGAAAGATCAAGCAAGGAGAACACTGGTCAGAGAAGAAGCCAAGAGGCCCATGGTCACTCTGGAGGAGCTGCAGAAATATATAGCTCAGGTGAGAGAATCTGTCCACAGGACAACTATAAGTCGTGCACTCTACAAATCTGGCCTTTATGGAAGAGTGGTAAGAAGAAAACCATTGTTGAAAGAAAGACATACGTGTTGTTTGCAGTTTTCCACAAGCCATATAGGGGACACAGCAAACATGTGGAAGAAGGTGCTCTAGTCAGATGAGACCAAAGTTGAACTTTTTGGCCTAAATGCAAAGGGCTATGTGTGGCAGAAAAGTAACACTGCTCATCACTCTGAAAACACCATCCCCACTGTGAAACATGGTGGTGGCAGCATCATGCATCAGGCTTTTCTTCAGTATCGACAGGGAAGCTGGTCAGAGTTGATGGGAAGATGGATGGAGCTAAATACAGGGCAATCCTGGAAGAAAACCTGTTGGAGGCTGCAAAAGACTTGAGACTGGGAAGGAGATTCACCTTCCAGCAAGACAATGACTCTAAACATACAGCCAGAGCTACAGTGGAACGGATTAGATCAAAGAATATTCATGTGTTAGAAGGGCCCAGTCAAAATCCAGACCAAAATCCCATTGTGCACCTGTGGCAAGACATGAAAATTGCTGTTCACAGACGCTCTCCATCCAATCTGGCTGAGCTTGAGCTATTTTGCAATGAAGAATGGGCAAAAATCTCAGTCTCTAGATGTGCAAATCTAGTAGAGACATACCTCAAAAGACTTGCAGCTGTAATTGCAGCAAAAGGTGGCTCTACAAAAAAACTTTTGCACGTTTACACTTTTCAGGTTTTTATTTGATTAAAATTTTGAAAACCATGTATCATTTTCCTTCCACTTCACAATTATCTGCTACTTTGTGTTGGTCTATCACTTAAAATCTCAATAAAATACATTTAAGTTTGTGGTTGTAAGGTGACAAAATGAGAAAAAGTTCAAGGGGTATGAATACTTTTGCAAGGCACTGTATATACATTTTGTATGAGGACAGTTAAGCTACATTTACACGTCATTGATTAATGGCCATTAGAGACGAGCGAATTTCTCAAAAGTTAAATTCGAAGTTCCAAAAAAATTTGCTTCGATCCGAATTACTTAGTGGCGAATATCGCTAAAAAACACCTATTTCCTAGCTTCAGAGAGCCTGTATAGTGGTGTATAACACTGTGCCTTGCAGTAACACACATAGGGAGCCTACTGTGATAGTCAAACAATACTGTGAGTCTGAATAACATGCTCATGACAGGCGTCGCTCTTAGAATCGATGCACACTTCTCTTATTTGGACAGTTACGGAGCAAAAAATGTCCAACTAACTCAAGTGTGAATCCAGTCTTACAGGTCCAGGTTAGTGCCAGGTAGAAAGAACCGTGCAGAGGCCCAACATCCTACTGTAGAGTGAAAGAGCTCACTCCTTTTACACCCTCGTTTGCAGATTCCACATAGATGTCTACAGAGTGACAAGGCGACATAATGTGGAGGTGGCAGCAGCATGAAGAGGCCATACAGTGACCGAGTGGCAGCGGCATGAGGAAGCCATACAGTGACCGAGTGGCAGCGGCATGAGGAGGCCATACAGTGACCGAGTTGCAGCGGCATGAGGAGGCCATACAGTGACCCAGTGGCAGCGGCATGAGGCCATACAGTGACCGAGTGGCAGCGGCATGAGGAGGCCATACAGTGACCCAGAGGCAGCGGCATGAGGAGGCCATACAGTGACGCAGCGGCATGAGGAGGCCATACAGTGACCCAGCGGCAGCGGCATGAGGAGGCCATACAGTGACCCAGCGGCATGAGGAGGCCATACAGTGACCAAGCGGCAGCGGCATGAGGAGGCCATACAGTGACCCAGCGGCAGCAGCATGAGGCCATACAGTGACCCAGCGGCAGCGGCATGAGGAGGCCATACAGTGACCCAGCGGCAGCGGCATGAGGAGGCCATACAGTGACCCAGCAGCAGCGGCATGAGGAGGCCATACAGTGACCCAGCGGCATGAGGAGGCCATACAGTGACCCAGCGGCAGCGGCATGAGGAGGCCATACAGTGACCCAGCGGAAGCAACATGAGGAGGCCATACAGTGACCCAGTGGTCAAGGTGATATATTGTGTAGGTAGCAACAGCCTTAGGATGCCATACAGTCACCCAGTGGCAGATTGTGGTGAGGCATCATTTAATCTGCTGCATCAGGCACTGGTGGGTGGAAATACTGGCTGATCCACGCCTGATTCATCTTCACAAAGGTCAGTCTCTCCAAATTTTGGGTGGAAGTGCTCCTTGGAGTAACTATGGCCCCCGCTGCACTAAACACCCGCTCTGATGCCACACTAATGGCCAGACAGGACAGCTTTTCCAGGGCAAACTCGTCCAGTTGCGGCTACAAATCCAGTTTGGCTGCCCAGTAGTCCAGCGGATCTTCGATGACGGGTGGCAGGGTGCACTCTAAGTATGCCACCACCTGCTGGTTCAACTTCTGCTCTGTGTCTAGCTGCTGATGAGCAGCTTCTTCATTATGCAGCTGAAGAAAGCTGCTCATCAGCGACTCTAGGCTCAGGCTGCTGCTGATGGAGCCGATACTGCTTCTGTCACACCCACCCTCTCCCACAGCTTCCATGCCAGTGTAAGTTGAGCGCTCAGGGCCCCCCCCGATCGGACATGAGAGAGGATGGACGATGGTGCAGATAGGCAGCGGCCAACGTGCTACATAGCATGTCTCTATAGTAGTTCAGTTTGTCCTCCCTCTCAGCGGGTTTAAAAAAGGCCCCCATTTTTCCCCGGTGGCGAGGGTCTAACATGGTGGAGATCCAGTAGTCATCCCTCTGCCGAATGGTGACAATTCGACTGTCACTGCGCAAGGAAGTCAGCATGCATCGGGCCATTTGCGCAAGTGACTCAGAGGGACTCCCTGCATCCATGTCCACTGCATACTACCACGGTGTGTCTGGGTCATCTGCCTCATCCTCCTCATCTCCCTCTGGCTGTTCTGGTTGCTCCTGCTCCTCCTCTCCACCCATATGACTACACATTGTTGGTGCTCCAATTTCCTCCTCATCCTCCTCCTCCAGTTCAGCCCCCACAGGGCTCATGTGGCCATGAGATGTAGATGCTACATCTCCAGTCCCCTGACCAGCCAGATTGATAAGCATCTTTTCCAGGATGTGAATCAGTGGAATGACATTGTTTATCCCGTAGTCCTGGCTGACAAAGTGGCCTCCTCAAAAGGGAACTAACAAACAGCAGGTGTCACTCATGATCTGGCACTGGCTAACGTTAAAGCTACACGGGAGTACCTCTGTCCACTTGGATCATCAAGAAATCATTTATGGCTTTTCTCTGTTCATACAATCGATCCAATATATGGAGGGTTGAATTCCAACGGGTAGAAACATCGCATATCAGCCTATGTTGTGGGAGGCCGTTCTGCCACTGCAGCTCAAGGAGGTTGAGCTTGGCCTTGTACGAGTGGCTGAAGTGCATGCAAAGTTTCCTTGCCATTTTTAGGATGTCTTGCAAATGGGTGGAACACTTAAGGAAATACTTGACAACCAGATTGAACACGTGCACCATGCAGTGGAGGCTGAGGAGACAGTGGAGGATAAGGCGGACATTGTTGCAGGACCAACGGCGTAAGAACGTGAAGGCAGAAGCTGCGTCACCTGTCCAAGTTGCTGGTGTATCTGGGCAGGCACCACATTAACCCAGTGGCTCGTAAATTACATATATTGTCATTGACCGTAGTTACGACTTCACACGTCGGCGCTGCCGTGCACTTTGGCAGACACCGACAGGCTCAAGGACTGGCCCACCTTCTGTTCTACATATTTGTGCAGGGCTGGTACTGCCTTCTTGGCAAAGAAATGACGGCTTGGGACTCTCCACCTCGGCTCGGTGCAAGCCATCAGTTCTCTGAAAGGTGCAGAGTCCACCAAGTGGAATGGGAGTGACTGCAGCACCAACAACTTGGACAGGAGCACGTTCAGCTTCTGCGCTGTTGGATGACTGCACGAATACTGTTGTCTCTTAGATATAGATTCTGTGATTGATTTCTGACACAATAACTCACTAGGAGGAGGAGCAGGAGCATCACGACCAGCAGATGATGGGAAGGACACACAGCTTCCTTCAGCTGAGGTGGTGGAGCCTGGACTGCCTGAAATGGGGTGCGTGCCACTGGGTGCTGCAGCGGTTGCTGAGGCAGGCTGGACCACCACGTTGGAGCCACAGCTCTCCCAGGCCACTTTATGGTGACGCTGCATATGTTGGCGCAGGGCTGTGGTGCCAACATTGGCACCCTAGCCACGCTTCACCTTCTGCCCACAGATTGAACATATGGCCATGTTCACCTCCCCAGCGTCTTTACAAAAAACTGCCACACTGCCGAGTAGGTGATTTTACCCCCAACACTCCGCAATAACTGACTGCTACCGCCACTGCCTTCGTGAACCCCTGCACCTCTGCTTTCCGGGCAGGTAGGCTGCTGCGTACCCCAGGCACGTTTAGCCCCCGACCTCATACTGCTGCCACCCTGCTGACTCCCCTGCTGCCTCATGCGCAAGGTGCAACCCTCTTCTTCTGATGACGATGAGGCCCCTTCGTCACCCGGCTCCCAATTACTATCGACTACATAGTCATCCACTACTGTCTGCAGGTCACTGATGTCCTCCTCAACACCAGCTCCCATGCCACTCTCCTCATCACTACTTGCCCGCTTACCGCAGGAAGCGGAGGCTGTCTCCTCCACATCTTGACTGAGCAGTAGTTGCTGACTGTCCTCTAGTACCTCCTCACTGTACAGTGGATCTGAGCCCACAGCATAGAGTAGTTCTCTAGCTGAGGGAACAGAAAAGGACAGAGGCAGGTTGAGGACAGGTGAGGGCACAGGGCCTGCTGCCGGGCCATGCCAACTAAGGGTTGTGTCTGACGAACCCACCGACTCTTGGCTGGGGGTGTCTGATGTGACTTGGGATGAATTGGATGACCGAGTCAACCAGTCTACAACCGTTGGGTTGCTGGTCAAGACACGACCGCTACTTGACACTGGGAGCTCAGGCCTCTGTAACTAACCCCTGCTGCCATGCCCCCTTACTCTGCTGCGACCTGTGCCTGCGCCAGAAACATTTAGGCCTGCGGCCCTCCCCTGTGCATGGCCTCTCGCTTCTCTGGCTGACATACTGTTCGATAAAAGATTTACTTAATTGTAAAGGGTAAAAAAGCCTGTTATTTTCTACTTTGAAGAGAACGGCAAATATGCCCCTTATTTCTTCACCCACTAATGAACACCAATAAAAAAAAGCGTGATAAAGGCAGAGATTTGTAGCTCAGAATTATTTAATTATTGGCAATACTATTCATAAATGGCCAGCAACTTTATATTGGTAACAAAATGCTGAATATGATCCTTTTTATGTGTTTTGACACTAATAAACACCTTTAAGTGATAACTGCTAAGAATTATTGAATTTTTATTGACAATACTGTTTTTATTTATAGGGTTTTGTCAGCAGGCAGCGGCATTTGTGTCATGGGTATGTTTAGATCTTATACCATGTTACCATGTAATTTACTTTGCAAAATACATGTATAGTGTGATACATTGGGCATTTATACAGGGTTTTTTTTATATGCACTTGCTCTTTATTAACCATTAGTACCCCTTGTATTTATATACTGCTATATACTTTATGCATGGTTGTATGTTATCTCCCTTATACTTATTTATACTACTCAGCCTCTGCCTCGGGTTCTGTCAGCAGGCAGCGGCATTTGTGTTATGGGTATGTTTAGATCTTATACCATGTAACTTACCTTGCAAAATACATGTATAGTGTGATACATTGGGCATTTATATAGGGGTTTTATATATGCACTTGCTTTTTATTAACCATTAGTACCCCTTGTACTCATATACTGCTATACACTTTATGCAAGGTTGTATGCTATCTCCCTCATATTTATTTAAACTACTTAGCCTCTGCCTCTCTCGTTTTACATCTGCTGACATAGGTATTTGTACTGTTGTTTCTGTCTTGTATTTTTATATTGTTTTTGTATTTCAATAAAATTCCTTTTGTATTTTTTATTATTTTGAGTGCTTTCTTACTTTTCTTTCTTGGATTATTGTTTTTAAATATTGCCTGCAACTTTATACTGGTAACAAAATGGCGAATATGGTTGTTATGTCTTTCCCCACGTTAAAGGCCTTTATTATAGATATGTGCAGATATTATTGGATGATAATTCAGTTTTCTTTGGCACAATAGTACTGAATAATATTATGCCTTGTAAGAACAGTGAATAAGCCCCTTATAATAAAAGCCTGTAAAAAGGCTTTTCTTACAGATACGTGCTGATATTCGTGTATGATATTTCACTTTCTTTGCTGTACTGCACTGCAAAAGGTTGTTGTGTTCCACCTTGACGACACAGATATAAGTAATGAGCAGCAGTATAACGGCAGTGAGTGTTGCAATGTGAATTATGCTGCAAATTCTTGCTGTAAATGAGCCTGCAACCACCCCAAATTCTTCTCTCAATTCCTCCCTATGCTTTCCCTACAGTTCTAAGGCTCAGCCTCTTTCCCTGAACTTCTATCTGTTTAATTCTTTCCCTAGCTCCTGTCGATGTCTGTCCCTACAGTAAGAGCGATGTGGAATGACTGTACCTAAAATCGCTGAGGGTTTTTATAGGGCTGTGACAAGACAGGTCCTGCTGGCTGCTGATTAGCTGCACGCTTGGCATTGTGGGTGATCCCGCGCTCCCAGAGTCCCTTCCCCCTTGTCCTAACATGTGCGGCGGCCATTTTATTAAAAAAATGCGATTTGAAGTGTGAGGAAATCCGAAATCATGTCGAATATAAGATTTCCTGAAATTCGGATCGAATTCCACTTCTGCAGAATCGATTCGCTCATCTCTAATGGCCATGTGATGACTTTTTTTTTGTCTGTTTTCTTGGGTCCTTCTATATACTATACTAAATGGGGGATCTGTGAAAACAGATGCCCCTCAGGTGCAAGACAACCCTGAAAAATGGACATTTTTCATGGCCGTTTTTCACCTCAGTCATCTGAATGTAGCCCTGAAAGTTACCATAAGGTGATGCTACCAGTATCTCTGTCCTATGAGGGACAAGTCTGTATCTGGCCAGGCTTTTGTAAATTCAGGAGTTGGGGCTAATTTTGTTAATTTGTCATTTATTTCTGCCTTGGGTTTAGATCTGTTATTGTTACACACTCCATTGTCAGCTACTGGAGCAGATTCTACCCTATTAGCCAGGGGTGGAGTCCGATACTGGACCCCCCTAATCAGTCTTCAAGTAGGCTCTATTCATTCATCAGTGTTCTTCCCATTGTATAGCCTTGCATATATCAGATTGTGTCGCTGAGGAAACGCTCTTACCTGACTTCCTGTCTGATTTTTTGGATGTGTTTGATCAAAAATCTGCTGACAGCTTACCCCCGCATAGACATTATGACTGTGGTATTGATCTCCTTCCTGATTCCAAATTTCCCAGGGGAAGGATCTTCAATCTCTCAGCTCCTGAACGTGTGGCTATGCGGGAGTATATCCATGACAGTCTCTTGAAAGGGCATATCCGGCCATCTAATTCTCCCATGGGAGCTGGTTTCTTTTTTGTTGATAAAAAATCTGTGGGTTTGCGTCCGTGCATTGATTACCGTGAACTAAATAAGATTACTGTGAGGAACCAGTACCCTCTTCCACTGATTCCTGATCTCTTCAATCAGATTGTGGGTGCCCGCTGGTTTTCCAAGATTGATCTCCAAGGGGCCTACAATCTGATCCAGATCAGGGAGGGAGATTGGTGGAAAAATGCATTTAACTCCCCAGAAGGTCACTTTGATAATCTGGTTATGCCCTTTGGGTTGTGTAATGCAGCAGCAGTTCTCCAACATTTTATCAATGATGTATTCAGAGACCTGCTGGGCCATTATGTGGTTGTCTATCTGGATGATATCCTGGTTTTCTTTCCAGATTGGGATACCCATGTTGAACACATTAGGAATGTTTTGCTGTGGTTACGCCAAAGTAATCTTTTTGCCAAACTGTCCAAATACCTGTTTGGTGTCCAAAGAGTCATTTTCCTGGGTTATGTCATTACCCCCGAATCTTTTTGTATGGATCCACTCAAGGTCATGGCTATAAAAAAATCGGAACGCCCTTCTAGTCTTAAGGCGCTGCAACGCCTTCTGGGCTTTTCCAATTATTATCGGAAATTTATCAAAAATTTCTCTATCATTGCTAAGCCATTGACAGATATCACTAAGAAAGGTGCTGATTTGACCAACTGGACTCTTGAGGCTGAACAGGCATTTGAGTTAATAAAGACATGTTTTGTTGAAACTCCTGTCTTAGTACCACCAGACTTGTATCAACTATTTATTGTGGAGGTTGATGTTTCAGAAGTGGGGGTTGGTGCAGTTTTGTCTCAGGGCCCAGAGACCCTCACATACTTGCGACCTGTGGCCTTTTTCTCAAGGAAGTTCTCCCCTTCAGAGCGCAATTATGACGTGGGTAATCGCAAACTCTTAGCTATTAAGTGGGCATTTGAAGTATGGAGACACTTCCTCGAACGGGCTAAGCATAAAATCACAGTCATTACCGATTAAAAGAATCTATTGTATTTGGATGGGGCTAAGCGACTATCTCCTAGGCAGGCTCGCTGGGCCTTGTTCTTTATGTGTTTTAACTTTGTTGTAACCTATCGTCAGGTACTAAAAATGTGCGAGCCAATGCTTTCTCGCAGTTTTTGTGCCAGTGATGCTCCAGGAAACGTCCCGGAAAAAAATCCTGGCCCCTGGAGTGGTAGTTGCCACTATAAATCCTGATCTTGCCATGTCTGTGGTTAATTCGCAAGATCTTGCTCCCAGAAATACTCCCACTGGGAAATTATTTGTACCCCTCAACCTTCGTCTCCCTGTATTGGAGGAAATTCACTGTTCCTCTTTAGCAGGACATCCTGGCATCGCTGATGCCAAATATCTGCTCTCTCGCTCATACTGGTGGCCTAGTTGGTTCCGAGATGTTCATGAGTTTGTCTCAGCCTGTGAGGTACAGTATGTGCTAGGATGAAGATACCTAGAAGGTTACCAGAGGGCCTTCTTCATCCTCTTCCTATACCTAAAAAACCGTGGTCCCATCTTTCAATGGACTTCATTACAAATCTGCCTGTTTCTCAAGGGAAGACTGTGGTATGGGTGGTGGTGGATAGATTCTCTAAAATGTGCCATTTCATACTGCGGAAAAAGCTTCCTAGTGCTTGACACTTAGCTTCTCTGTTCATTAACCATATACTTCGTTTGCACGGGTTACTAGAGAATATTGTGTCTGATCGACGAGTTTTTTTCCAGGTTTTGGAGGGAATTTTGTGGTCGTCTGGGGGTCTTTTTGTCTTTTTCTTCCGCATTCCATCCGGAGACCAATGGACAGACTGAGAGACTCAACCAGTCTCTTGAACAATACCTGAGGTGTTTTGTGTCTGATGCCCAGGAACAGTGGATGAAGTTCCTTCCATTGGCGGAGTTTGCGATAAATAATAGAAGGAACTCCACCACTAAGCTGTCCTCATTTTACTGAAACTATGGTCTTAAACCTAGGTACTCGTCTTTTCGTAGCACTGAATCTATAAATCCTACCGCCGAACAGACTTATCGACGACTCTGCACAGTATGGGCCTAGGCTCTACAGAACCTGGTAAAAGCCCAAGAAAATCAAAAAAGTCAGGCAAATAAGAGACGCTTACTGGGTCCTGATTACAAGGTGGGAGATCGGGTTTGGCTGTCCACAAAAAATTTGTGCCTTAGGGTTTCATCTGCAAAATTTGGTCTGCGTTACATAAATCTCTTTTGAAAAAGTACATTATGCCTGTCATTCTTTCATCCACTCCACCTGAGCCTGTAATAATTCAGGGGGAACTAGAATATGAGGTCGAAAAAAATTCTAGATTCCCAATTGGGTACAGAACTCCGTCCAGTACCTGGTACATTGGAAGCGTTATGGCCCTGAGGAGCGGACGTGGGTCCCTGGCAAGGACCTTCATGCTCCATGCCTCATTAGGTTGCTTCATCAGCAGAAACCTTCTAAATCTGGGTTGTCTGATGAGGGTCCAGTGGCCCCTCATAAAATGGGGTACTGTTACGTCCATACCCATACCAACTTCTGCGCCATCCGTCCGCATGCTGTGGCACAGGAGGTGGTCCGGCTGTGACTCTTTCCTTTGGGTTTTTCTTGTATTGTCTGAACACTGTCCTATTTCCTCACCTTCTTAATTGATTTTCCACCACACCCATCTCCTTTACATTAATTTCCCTCTGCTCCACTAATAGTTAATTTTAGCCTTACCTGTGTGATTGACAGCCTATCCTCCTATCAAGTCTGGGGTGGGTTCTTCCTTACTTTTTTTTGTTTGCTCACATTCACATTGGCGCTTGCTATTGCCTCATGTGTACTGGCTATTACTCCTTGCTGTTTTGTTACCTGTATTCTTATTCCTGACCTCTGGCTTACCTTTGAATATTCTCTTGGATTTTGATTCTGTACTGCATTGCTTGACTGTTACTGACCCCTTGGCTAGCTGACCTTCCTTTTGTTGTTGTTTGTCCTGTCTGCATTCTGTGTTGTCACTTATGTTAAGAAGGGACCGTCGACCAGTTGCTGGCTGTTGCCTAGGACAGATCAAGCAAGTAGCCAGGGATAGTAGGGGGTTCAGCTTAGGGTTCACTGTCTTGTTGTGCCCCTCCCCCGAGGGTTCACCAGCAGCTACTGGGGAATCGCTCCTCGAGCAATTCCCTTACATTGGATTGCCAGTACCAAAACCATTTCCTGGAACTGATGGACCTCCTATGCCATTTGTGGTTGTTGGCGACGAGGCCTTCCAGATGTGTGGAATCCTTCTGAAACCGTACTCCAGCCGTGTACTCAACTACTGACGGACAATAGTAATGTACACTACTGACGGTCCACAGCGATAGTGTGAACACCCCCTAATTGGGAGAGAGACTCTTTGTTTTTTGGTGTGGAATGCGCTCATTGCATTTCGGCTAAGAAACCTCCTCCAAGATTTCCCCCACAAACTATTACTTGCAAAAATAGTCTGCTCGAATAATTGGCATCTGATTTTGAGGAAAAGCGAGAGCTCTGAAATGGTTAATGAAAGGGCTCTAGACTTATTGGCTGGGAAGAGTGTTGATGTTCAAATCCCTATGTGACGTGGTTATGCAAGGGGAGGAGTTTTAAGGAAGTTCTTATAATCAGGGGCACGTAGGAGGGGGCTTACCTTCTAACAGAAACTTGGTGAGAGGAACACAGGACCTGCGGTATGGCGGATTCCCTGGAGAAGTTGATCCTGGAGCGGGTGGCCTGTCAGGGCTCCGGATGGCTGATGGAGGTCCTTCAGAAGAGTGGTGCTACCCCTGGTGCAGGTGCCACCTCGCCTAAGCCCCAGCACGCCGACACGTGGGGGGATGGGGGGGACGCCACGTTCCGGTAGCAGGGCTGGAGAGGTGACTAGGACCCCATGAGAGCCTTCCCTGTCAGCTGCAGGGCCAGGTAAGTGGCGCTGCAGGCGGGGCGGCCCGTCGGACCGTGCCGGCCGCAGGCCCGTTGCCGCGCGAATTAGGGGGCATGGCTTCGGCTGGCGGCGCTGCTTTGGCTGTCTTGCCGAGTTCCCCTTCCAGGGAGGCCTCTGCTTCAGGCACAGCGGTGCCTGTATTTGCTTGGGGGAGCGGGGATGCCTATAGCTTCCCTGTATCCCTCTTTGCCGTTGCCGGCGCTCCTGGGCTGGCGGGGGTGGGCGGGGCTTCCCTCCCCGCTCTGTCTACTTCGGGTGGGAGGCCTGCAGCGATAAGTCTTTGTATGGTGGGGGGGTCTGGTGGAGTTAGAAATAGGGGGGGAGGAGGGAAGCAGGGAGGGGAAGCGGAGCAGGAGGAATAGCTTGGCTCTGGTTAGAGATAGATGGGGGGAGGAGGGAAGGAGCAGGAGAAATAGCAGAGATGGCATCAGCTGTAGTTGCAGGAGGGGCCTCTCAGCCAGTCATTCCAGGTGTTGTTCTGCTGCTCATACTGATCACCCATCTCTCTCTGAGTCCTCCTCTTCAGATGGTGGTCGTTACCACCACAGACGTGGGCGGCATGGTGAAGCGGATCGGAGGTCCAGCGGTTACAAGAGTCACGTTCGTTGGAGGAGCCGCAGCAGACGCCGTACCCCGCGCAGCAGTTCTTCTTCAGGATTGGGCGGTAAGTGGGATCATCGCCATTACAACCAGCGGCTGCTTGGCGGGTCACGTTCGGCTTCCACGTCATCTCACTGATGCCAGAGACCTCCTTCGGTTGCTCTGTCTGGAAGGGCTTCTTCTACTGGGCTTGCCGAGAAATAGCCTCCCCCCTCAGCATCGTTCCCAGCAGCTCCTCTACAGGTTCCAGCAGGGGCGAAGGATGGTGAGTACGCCTGCCTCTCAGCAGTTGCACCTCTACACACATCTACACCTTCCAGTTCTGGGGATTTTGCTGCCCTATTGAAGAAGATGTTAGCGGTTGTTGAGAGTAAACTGGTAGCTTCGGAAGCTGTAGTCTCACCTGGGGGGGTGGCTGCCTCACCAGTCGGGGATCCCTTTCTTTCTAATTTTACTTTCGGGATTCTATATTTTGTGGGGTAGCTCCGTTGGGCACTCATGTGCCCGCGGAGACGCGAGGTAAGATTGTGAAGGGTGACTATGTGGACGTGTGGTCTTTGTTGTCGGCGGATCAAGTCACCGTAGACAGAGAGCGCACTTTTGAACGTGGATCCGAAAAGAAGGTTAAGGTGGCCAAGACCTTCGGCAATTGGCTGCAGGCCTTCGCCACCTTGGCTCATATAGTTTGTCAAGCATGTCCATTGAGGGGCCCCGAACTTTTCGTCTACCTGGACACGATTTTCAGTGCTCACAAATTGCACGGTGGTTCAGCGTGGTGGCGTTATGACGAAGCATTTCGTCTGCGCCTGGCGCTGAACCCATCTGCGGGTTGGGCATCGAAGGCGACGGACGTGTGCATCCAGTTGATCCTGTCCCAGCGTCCTCAACGATCCTTTCCGGCTGCTGCCGCTGGTTCGGGGGTTCAACCCAGCACAGCAGCACAAAAGCCCAATGGGGCATGTTGGCTTTTTAATGAAGGACATTGTCGCTTCCACGCCACATGCCGTTTCCAACACGAATGCTCCATTTGTGGAGGAACGCACTCCGCTTTGCGCTGTTTCCGTTGCAACCGGCAGTCCTCCAAACTGGGGTCTGCCGCCACAGCGGAGAATGCCAGTGAGAACTCGCACTGTATCCCAGGAGGCAGGAAGCAAGCCTGCTCCGTGAGGGTTTTTCCGTTGGTTATTTCATTCCACACGAGTCGGCAGCGGTTATGTGTTTTTCTCAGAACTTGAAATCCGTTTGGGACAACAGGGATATGGCTTGGGAGAAAGTTATAAAGGAGGTGTCTTTGGGGCGCATGGCTGGTCCTTTCGATGAGTGGGTAAGTTCCGCCTCATACTTCATCTTTCATATCCTCCTGGGTCCTCTGTTAATGACGGGATTTCGAAAGAGGATGCGAAGGTGTCATACACCTCTTTTGATCGGTGTTGTTGGTTTGAAAAGCGGGTCCCAAGGCGCTGTTAGCCAAGTCTGATATCGAGTCAGCGTTTCGATTGTTGCCAGTTCATCCAGAGTGTTTTCATTTGTTGGGTTGCACGGTGCGCGATAAGTTATTTGTTGATATGTGCTTGCCCATGGAATGCTCTATTTCCTGCTATTATTTTGAGCTCTTTAGCTCCTTTCTGGAGTGGTTGGTCCGATTTGAAACAGGCATCCCATGGGTTTTGCACTATTTAGATGACTTCTTGTTTGTGGGTCTGGATGGCTCGCATATTTGTGCATACTTTCTCCATACCTTTAAGTCTCTCATGGCTTACCTGGGTGTACCGTTGTCGGCTGAGAAAACGGAAGGTCCTACCACGCGGCTGTCCTTTTTGGGGATAGAGATTGACATGGTTGATATGGTTTTCCATCTCCCAGACAACAAGTTAGAAAAGCTTCTTTCCATGGTTGAACAGTGTGCTGCAGCAAAGAAGGTTACTTTACATCAGATGCAGAGTTTGTTGGGGTTGTTGACCTTTGCGTGCAGGGTTCTCCCGATGGGTCTCGCCTTTTGTCATCAGTTGTCCCTGGCCACCACGGGCATGTTGACACCTCATCATTTTATCCGCATTATTCACTCCCTCCGTGAGGACTTGCTAGTTTGGCGTACCTTTTTGCAAACTTTTAATGGCAGGACTTTGTGCCAGAGGGAGGAGATGTTTAATGCAGATATTAGCTTGTTTACAGATGCGGCTGGGGGCGATGGGTTTGCGGCGATTTTTGGGGATGAGTGGTGCAGAGGGTAATGGCCTGCGGCTTGGGTTGAGTCTGGTTTGGTTAAGAACATGTCACTGCTTGAGCTGTTTCCCATTGTCGTGGCAGTGGAATTATGGGGAGTTAGAATGGCAGATAGCAGGATTTGTTTTTGGTGTGACAATTTGTCAGTAGTTCAGATTGTTAATGGCCAGTCTTCTTCTTCCCTCCCGATGCTTGCTTTGCTTTGGAGGCTTGGGCTCCTGTGTTTACGCTATAACATCTGGTTTAGAGTGAAGCATGTTTCGGGAGTGGAGAACAAGATGGCTGACGCTTTGTCACGTTCCAATTTAAAGGTATTTCAGCTCCTTCATCCATCGGCTGCCGGGGAAGGTTGGATCTGCGCAGCTACATTATGAAGCCTGGTTGAGAACAGCTGCTAGAGCTCATTCATGGTTCTGTATCGCAAGCTACTTGGAAAGGTCATTATGGTTCGTGGGCTGAATGGCTCACCATCTCTGGTGGAACGGTACCCTCAGATTGCGACGCCTTGTTGACTATTTCTTTGGAGTTTTTGTCAAAGTTGCGGAAGAGAGGAGTTTCGTATAATGTAGTATTGAGGAAGTTGGCCGGTGTGGCCTTTATGTTGAAATTGTTTGGCAGAAGCGATATTACCAAACACTTTGTTATTCGGCAGGTATTGAAGGGGTGGCGAAAAGAGAAGAGTGGGGGGAACAATTGACGCCCAGTATGTTGGGTCGTCTCTTAACTGTTTTGGAGTTAGTTTGCAGTGAGCCATTCAAGGTGCTGCTTTTTTGTGTGGCTCTTTCGCTTGCCTTTTTTGCCGCTTTGCGGGTGGGTGAGTTGGTTAGTCGTAGTAAGTCAGTAGTAGTAAGCCTGGGGGTTTGGCGGACAGGGATGTTGTGTTATCAGATACGGAGGTGAAGGTGTGCATTAGGCGGTCTAAAACGGATGTGTTTGGTAGGGGTTGTTGGGTGACTGTCAGGGCCATCGGCTCCCCCTTCTGTCCGGTCCGTATAGTCCGGGATTTTGTGTCCCAGCGCCCAACGAACAGTGTCTTTTTGGTTCATGGGGATGGTTTGCCATTGACTCAGTTTCAATTCCAGTCAGTGTTTTGTTCACGTTTGGTGGAGTTGGGTTTAGAGCCGAGGGATTTTGGAATGCATTCATTCTGAATAGGGGCGTCTACTACTGCAGACGCTTGTGGTTTGGGTGAGGATGCGGTCAAGAGACTGGGTCGTTGGAAATCTAATTGCTATCGGTCCTATATCCGTCCAGACTTATTGACTCTGTGACATTTGTTTGTAATAGTTTGTTTGTTATGGTTGTTTGTCCTGTTTGTCAGTCAGTCACCATTTTCGTTCCTAATGTCCGGGTTTCTAAGTTCGTCAGGTCCCTTGGAGGTGTGGTCATATGGCATAAAGAGCTGGAGGGTGATAATGCCAATTTATTGCTGAGGGATGGGGTGCATTTGAACCCCATTGGTAACAATATATTTTTGCTCGGGGTGCAAGATGGTTTGGAGAAGGCATTGGTTTTGTTGGGTGGGGTGGGTCGCAGGCAGGTGTAGGGGATATACTGCCAGCTCCTTGGCGGGATACCATGCCCCAGAAAATATAGGAAAGACGCTCCCACATGCCTGCTGTCCTCCAGCGGTGGCGTTCGGGAAGAAGGAGAAGAATAGGGAGAAGAATTGGTCCAGGATAAAAGATGTTTACTACGGGCATGGAACGGTTCTGGTCAAATTTCATTTGGTTTACGGTTAAGATGTTTAAAGAAAAATAAATAAAGCTGTGGGCTACCCACATAATCCACAAATAAAGGTGTGAATATGGTTATTTCAGGGACGGTTTGGTTGACATGACACATAGGAGTTTATGGAAAGAGGTAGGTCCAGTAAGTTGGAGAGATTTTATGAATGTTCATTATAATATTCTCTGACTTTTCAAAGGAAAATTAATTAAAAAGTGTTTTCTTGAAGTAAAAAAAGACTTTTGCAGCTAAATATTTCATATTCTCTACTTTATCCCACAAGATTGACCTGGTTTATTAGGATCAAGTTAGATTTTTATTCTAGCCCTAGAGAAGTTGTAGATTGATTGGACGTTATTAATTTAGATTGAAATTTGTTAATATATGTAGTAGGTCAAGGTATGCTGTTATGTTATTGACTTGAGAAGGATTTGGGGGAAGGGAGAGTTGTCGATGGCTTTGAGGATATAGGTCTGCCTCAATTAGTCAGTGGTTCATGTGGGTAGGAGACTTTTTTTTGTCTTTTTTTTTTTTTTTTTTGTGCTCCTCCTCCTACTATTTTCCTGAGAGATGGAACTGAAAGGTATGCAGTGTTTGATACTGTGAATCAGCATTTACTAGAAGTGGTTTGTTCGACTGAGACTCACTTCACAGAAAATATGAATTGGAATTGGAATACCACTCTACGTACTCTTCATATTCCAGGGGAATTTGTGTACATATTAACAGTAGGGTTAATTTTAGACCATGGGCAGTTAGGGCAGATAATGAGTGTAGATATATTTTTAACAGGGGAAGCTAGATGAAGAAGTTTGTGTATTGGCTATTATTCATGTTCCGCCTCTTGGTTAACTTTAATATTCTGAATTAGCTGCTAATGTTTACAGAATAGAAGAGGATTGCCCAATTCTGATCATGGGAAATTTTTAACTGCAATTTAAGTGCAATTTAAGGAAATCTTTGATTCGCCTCGATTCCAGATTTCCTCCCGCTTCGATGCATTGAATCGCAATTTTTTTAAAATGGCCGCTGCACATGTTAGGACAAGGGACAAGAGACTCTGGGAACGCGGGATCACCCACAATGCCAGGCGTGCAGCTAATCAGCAGCCAACCGGACCTGTGATGTCACAGCCCTATAAAAACCCTCGGACATTTTAGGTACAGTCATTTCACATCGCTCTTCCTGTAGGGACAGACGTCAGCAGGAGCTAGGGAAAGACTTAGAAAACAGAAGTTCAGGGAAAGAGGATGAGCCTTAGAACTGTAGGGAAAGGGTAGGGAGGAATTGAGAGAAGAATTTGGGGTGGTTGCAGGGTCATTTACAGCAAGAATTTTAATATACATTGCAGCACTCACTGCCATTATACTGCTGCTCATTACTCATACCTGTGTCTTCAATGTGGAACACAACAAGCATTTTGCAGTGCAGTACAGAAAAAAAAACTGAATTATCATCAACTAATATCTGCACTTATCTGTAATAAACGCCTTTTTAAAGGCGTTTATTATAAGGGGCTTATTCACTGTTCTTCTAAAGCATAACATTGCAGGCCATTTGTCAGTACTACTGTGCCAAAGAAAACTGAATTATTATCCACTAATATCTGCGCTTATCTGTTAGAAACGTCATTAACGTGGGCAAAGACATAATGACCATATTCGCCATTTTGTTCCCAGTATAAAGTTGCTGGCCATTTTAAATACAGTATTGTCAATAATAATTCAATAATTCTTAGCGGTTATTATCACTTATTGAAAGGTGTTTATTGGTGTGGAAACCCATAAGGAGGACCATATCCACCATTTTGTTCCCAGTATAACGTTGCTGGCCATTTATCAATACAGTATTGTCAATAATTCAATAATTCGTAGCCACAAATCTCTGCCTTTATCATGCTTTTTTTTATAGGTGTTCATTAGTGGGAAAAGAAATAAGGGGCATATTTGCTGTTCCATTCAAAGTAGAAAATAACAGGCCTTTTTGCTCTTTGCAATTACGTTTTTTCATTGAACAGTATGTCAGACAGAGAAGTGAGAGGCCATGCACAGGGGAGGGCCACAGGCCTAAATGTTTCTGGCGCAGGAACAGGTTGCAGTATACTAAGGAGGCGTGGCAGCAGGGGTTAGTTACAGAGGCCTGAGCTCCCAGTGTCAAGTAGCGGTCGTGTCTTGACCAGCACCCCAATGGTTGTAGAATGGTTGACTTGGTCATCCAATTCATCCCAAGTCACATCAGACACCCCCAGTCAAGAGACGGTGGGTTTGTCAGACACAACCCTTAGTTGGCATGGTCGGCAGCAGGCCCTGTGCCCTCACCTGTCCTCAACCTGCCTCTGTCCTTTTCTGTTCCCTCAGCTAGATAAGTACTCTATGCTGTGAGTCAGATCCACTGTACACTGAGGAGGAGGTACTAGAGGACAGTCAGCAGTTACTGCTCAGCCAAGATGTGGAGGAGGCATCCACCACTTCCTCCAGTAGGCGGGCAAGTAGTGATGAGGAGAGTGGCGTGGGAGCTGCAGACAGTAGTGGATGGTGATGTAGCTGATTGTAATTGGGAGCCGGGTGACGAAGGGGCTTTATCGTCATCAGTAGAAGAGGTTTGCAGCTTGCGCATGAGACAGTGGGGGAGTCAGCAGGGTGGCAGCAGTGTGACGTCGGGAGCTAAACGTGCCCGGGGTAGACTACCTGCTTCGCAGCAGCCTACCTGCCCGGAAAGCAGTGGTGCAGAGGTTCACGGAGGCAGTGGCGGTAGCAGTCAGTTATTGCAGAGTGTTGGGGGTAAAATCACCTTCTCAGCAGTGTGGCAGTTTTTCGTAAAGCCGCCGGGGGAGGTGAACATGGCCATATGTTCAATCCGTAGGCAGAAGGTGAAGGATGACCAGGGTGCAACATATGCAGTGTCACAATAAAGTGGCCTGGGAGAGCCGTGGCTCCAATGTGGTAGTCCAGTCTGCCGCAGCAACCGCTGCAGCACCCAGTGGCACACACCCCATTTCAGGCAGTCAAGGCTCCACAAACAGCTGAAGAAAGCTGTGTGTCCTTCCCAACATCTGCTGGTCGGGATGCTCCTGCTCCTCCTCCTCCTAGTCAGTTATTGCATCAGCAATCGATCACAGAATCTATATCTAAGAGACAACAGTATGTGTGCAGTCATCCAACAGTGCAGAAGCTGAACGTGCTCCTGTCCAAGTTGTTGGTACTGCAGTCCCTCCCTTTCCAAGTGGTGGACTCAGCACCTTTCAAAGAACTGATGACTTGCCGAGGGGGAGAGTCCCAAACCATCATTTCTTTGCCAAGAAGGACGTACCAGCCCTGCACAAATATGTAGAACAGAAGGTGGGCCAGTCCTTGAGCCTGTCGGTGTCAAGGAGACTTTGCATGCACTTCAGCCACTTGTACACCGCCAAGCACACCCTCCTTGAGCTGCAGCGGCAGAACGGCCTCCCATAACATAAGCTGATAGACGATGTTTCCACCCGTTGGAATTCAACCCTCCATATGTTGGATCGACTATATGAGAAAAGCCATAAACGATTTCTTGATGACCCAAGCGGACAGAGGTACTCCCCTGTGTAACTTTAACGTTAGCCAGTGCCAGCTCATGCATGACACCTGCCATTTGCTCGTTCCCTTTGAAGAGGCTACTTTGTTAGCCAGGACTACGGGATGAACAACGTCATTCCACTGATTCACATCCTGGAAAAGATGTTTTTCAATTTAGCTGGTCAGGGGACTGGAGATGTGGTGTCTACATCTCACGGCCACATGAGCCCTGTGGGGGCTGAACTGGAGGAGGATGAGGAGGACATTGGAGCACAAACAATGTGTAGCCAAATGGGTGGAGAGGAGGAGCAGGCGCAACCAGAACAGCCAAAGGGAGATGAGGAGGATGAGGCAGATGACCCAGACACACCATGGCAGTATGCAGTGGAGATGGATGCAGGCTGCCTATCTGCGACATCGTCCATCCTCTCGCAATGTCCGACCAGGGTGGCCCTTAACCGCAACTGGCCAAGTTTGCCCTGGAAAAGCTGTCCTGCCCAGCAAGTAGTGTGGCATCAGAGCGGGTGTTTAGTGCGGCGGGGGCCATAGTTACCCCAAGTATAACTCACCTGTCAACCCAAAACTTGGAGAGACTGACCTTTGTGAATATGAATCAAGCGGGGATCAGTCAGGATTACCACTTACCAATGCCTGATGCAGCAGATTAAATGATCCATGCTGCCACCTCCTCACTGCCACTGGGTGACTGTATGGCCTCCTAAGGCTGTTGCTAACTACACATTATATCACCTTGCCACTCTGTGGCCTACTCACGCTGCTGCCACCTCTGCACTCTGCCACTGGGTGACTGAATGGTTTCCTCATGATGCTGCCACTTCCTCACTCTGCCACTGGGTCACTGTATGGCCTCCTAAGGCTTTTGCTACCTACACATTATATCACCTTGCCACTCTGTGGCCTACTCACACTGCTGCCACCTCTGCACTCTGCCACTGGGTGACTGTATGGCCTCGTCACGCTGCTGCTACCTCCTCACTCTGCCACTGGGTGACTGTATGGCCTCCTCACGCTGCTGCCACCTCCACACTCTTCCACTGGGTGTCTGTATGGCCTCCTCACGCTGCTGCTACCTCTGCACTCTGCCACTGGGTCAATGTATGGCCTCCTCACACTTCTGCCACCTCCACACTCTGCCAATGGGTGACTGTATGGCCTCCTCACGCTGCTGCCACCTACACACTCTGCCACTGGGTGTTTGTATGGCCTCCTCATGCTGCTGCTACCTCTGCACTCTGCCACTGGGTGACTGTATGGCCTCTTCACGCTGCTGCTACCTCCTCACTCTGCCACTGGGTGACTGTATGGCCTCCTCACGCTGCTGCCACCTCCACACTCTGCCACTGGGTGTCTGTATGGTCTCCTCACGCTGCTGCTACCTCTGCACTCTGCCACTGGGTAAATGTATGGCCTCCTCACACTGCTGCCATCTCCTCACTCTGCCAATGGGTCTCTGTATGGCCAACTAAGGCTGCTGCACCTCCACACTCTCTTACCGGGTCACTGTATGGCCCACTAAGGCTGCTAACACCTCCACAATGTCACTTGGTCACTGTATGGCCTCCTCATGCCGCTTACACTGGGTCACTGTATGCCCTCCTCATGTTGCTGCCAACTTCACATTGTCACCTTGTCACCAGCAACTTGGACAGGTGACGCCGCTTAAGTCTCTACGTTCTCACGCCATTGATTCTGCAACAATGTCCACCTCATCCTCCACTGTTTCCTCAGCCTCCACTGCAGGGACAATTCACAGTGCTCCTCCAGCATGCCACATGTGCAGGGCCCTGTGGTGTCACACTGTTGTACACCTCTTTTGCCTGGGCGAACAAAGTCACACAGGGGAGGAACTGGGTCACTGTATGTCCTCCTCATGCTGCTTCCACTGGGTCACTCTGCATCCTCCTCATGCTGCTGCCACCTGGTCATTGCATGGCCTCCTTATGCTGCTGCCACTGCTGGGTCATTGTATGCCCTCCTCATGCCGCTGCCCTTGGTTCACTATGTCCTCCTCATGCCGCTGCCACTGTATGGCATCTTCATGCTGTTTCTACTGGGTCACTCTGCGTCGTCCTCATGCTACTGCCACCGTGGGTCACTGTATGGCCTCCTCATGCCGCAGCTACTGGGTCACTGTATGTCCTCCTCATGCCGCAGCCACTGGGTCACAACTCCACATCGTCGTCTTGTCACCAGGAACTTGGCCAGGTGACGCTGCTTTCACCTCCATGTTCTCATGCTGTTGGATCTGCAACAATGTCCACCTCATCCTCCACTATTTCCTCAGCCTCCACTGCAGGGACAATTCACAGTGCTCCTCCAACATAGCACATGTGCACCTCGTTTGCCTGAACGAATAAAGTCGCACAGGGGAGGAACTGGGTCATTGTATGCCCTCCTCATGCTGCAGCCACTGGGTAACTGTATGCCCTCCTCATGCCGCAGCCACTGAGTCACTGTATGCCCTCCTCATGATGCTGTCACCAGGTCACTGTATGGTCTCCTCATACCGCAGCCACTGGTTCACTGTATGCCCTCCCCATGCCGCAGCTACTGGGTCACTGTATGGCCTCCTAGTGCTGCTGCCACCTCCACATTATGTCGCCTTGCCACTCTGTGGCCTCCTGATGCTGCTGCCAACTCCACATTATGTCGCCTTTCCACTCTGTAGACATCTATGTGGAATAGGCAGACGAGGGTGTAAAAGGAGTGCACTCTTTCATGCTACAGTAGGATGTTGGGCCTCTGCATGGTTCTTTCTACCTGGCACTAACATGGACCTGTAAGGCTGAGTTCACACTTGAGTTAGTTGGTCAGTTTTGGACCCGTAACTGGCCAAATAAGTGAAGTGTGCAGTGGTTCTAAGAATGACGCCTGTCATGTGCGTGTCAAACTGACTCACAGTATTGTTTCACTATCACAGTAGGCTCCCTATGCATGTTACTGCAAGGCACAGTGTTCTACACCACTATACAGGCTCTCTGAAGCCAGGAAATAGGTGTTTTTTAGCAAAATTCGCCGCAAATTAATTCGGATCGAAGCAAATTTTTTTGGAACTTCAAATTGAACTGGCGAATCAAACTTTTGAGAAATTCGCTCATGTCTGGTGCTGATGTAGGCGCTAGTCCTGTCTCTTGGTCTCTTACATATAGTACAAAACAACAATGTGAAGAAGTACATTGCAAACAAATATCAAAATCAGGTAGTAAGGTCAAGACATGAATGGTAGGTCAAGCAAGAGCAAAATATTCATTATTATTTAGTTATTTCTTATTCTTACTTATATAACGCCATCATATTCTGCAGCGCTTTACAGACATTGACAGTCACTGTCCCATATAGGGCTCACAATTAGAGATGAGAAAATTTTTAAAAAATTCGATTCGATTCTCCGAAGTTTCCAAAACAATTTGATTTGATCCTAATGAATTTGTGGCAAATCACGTTAACCCCTTCCCGACATCATCCTAATAGTAAGGCGCTGCCAGGAAGGACTTCCTGCAAACCACGGCGGAAGCATGGTGCGCACACAAACTGTGTTCGCACCCTGCTTTGCGGATGTCAGCCGTTATATACGGCTGACACTGTCCTCTAACACCCCCGGTCTGAGCGGGGTCCCGATTGGCCCCGCCGCGACGTTTTCAGGGGGTGCCGCTGCTCCTATTCGGCAGACCCATTGCTGTCCCTCTGCATACCTTGTTGATCATACCTTGAATGGAGACTGTCAGCCTATGCGTCTGCATGGGCTGACAGCCTCCTATACACTGCAATATGTTTAACCGCGGCATCCAAGGGGTTAAACCCCCCTGATCGGAGCTGTGCGATTGGATACATCGAAGCGTGAGAAAATCCGGAATTGATGTGAATCGAAGATTTCCTGAAATTCGGATCGAATTCCACTTAGTCAGCTTTGATTTGCTCATCTCTATTCACAATCTATATTTCCTATCAGTATGTCTTTGGACTGTGGGAGGAAACTGGAGTACCCATTGTGATAGAGATAATCTCCCAAGGAGACACTGTCTGGATTGGCTAAGACAGATCGAAGCACATGTGGGTCTAGGGATAATGGGCTCATTATAGAGAGATAGGAGGATCGGATATAGTTATGAGCTGGGGTCCATCCATAGATGACTCCAGTTGGAATAATTCTGGAAATCGTAGCATGGCACCCAGGTGGCTTTGTATTTGTGGGTGTTTTTGAGTTCTAGGTGGAGGAGCTCTTCTAGACTAGCTACTTGTGAAATTTTCCATAGTAGGTGGGTGTGGTACAGGATCGGCCAAGGGGGATTAATCTTAGATATGGACTCCATTCATGGCTCATTGATATCACACCTTTACCCCTCCGACCCTGGCAGACTCAATGTCTGCATACAATCCTCCTCACCTCCCTGCATACAAGTGAAACTTCGTTATCTCAGCAGGTAAGCTCCTGGAGAGATGTGTATTCAAACTTTTCTCACAGACGGGATGTCCCCAGCAGATCATCAAAGAAAATATAGTAAAATTATGATATTTTAAGAGGGGAGCATCCAACAGTCGCACAAGAAAATTCCTCTGATGTGCAAGACTTGAACGGACACGCCAAATCCAAATGTGGCACCGTTGGAAGCACAGAAAAGGACCAGACACTCAAATCCTTACCCAAGGGGATCTGGGGTGTCAACCTTGGTGTCTACATGATGGAAACATCGCCACGAACCCAGTCATACCCCTCGCTTGATACGATGGTCATCCAGAGTTATTGTTGCATATAGTTTTCTGGTCCATGGATTTAGGGCTGGGCCTCTTCTCCCAGTGTCATCACACAGTGAGGAGACTAGACAAGGTATGTGGTCTCAGTCCAGAGAGGGGAGGTAGCTTTTATCCTGGGAGAGCTGTGAGGACACACATGTCCTGTTGTGGATGTAAGGAAGTGCCCTGGGGCTAAACAGCGGATGCCTCAATGAACCAGATTGCAAACTCGTCCTGGTAGTCATTTTCTCTTTTAATCCTATTTTATTTCTGTAGTGTATCGCTTATTTTTACATGTATTTGCCTGAACATCCACTGTTGTATATTCTGTACAAATTAGTGACTATTACCGACCAAACTTGGGTTAATAAATATATAAAATTTATAAATTTCGTTTAATTTTATCCTACGAACCCTGGTACTCACGGGTGGTGAGTGGAAGGTAAGAGGGGTGATCGCAGGTAGGCCAAGCGGCTTGGCAAAGCAATATCCTTCACAGTGGTGGCAGCGGTGGCATCTCTAGGATAACAGCTTGTGGGTGTGGAATCACTCAGATGCTGAGGATTGGCGAAATCCTATGAATCAATCTCGGTACTACATCAGACATAAGAATATGGTGAAAGTTTGGAATGGTACTGTTCCTCACTTTTTTCTTTGCTTTACCTTTTATTTGGCAACGGCTTCCAGCAGATGACTGGGGGTCTGCGGAGCAGAACCAAAGAACTTCAACAACTTGCTTCTAGAGACGCTGAGCAGATGGCTGATGTACAGGACACAGCATCTCCTGGGGGAGCCAGGAACCCTTGTTCTTCCCACAAATTCTTCAAATGGCAGTACATCCAAGCTATGAAGGAGGGGAACCAGGAACTAGGTGAAGTCTTCCTCCAGATGGGGCAGCAGGAACAAGAGCTAAAACAAGAGCAGGAGGCCTGTGAACAGCAGGCAGAGCGGGAGCATCGCTTGAGCTAGCCAGGCAGGAGAGCTCACAGCAGGCACAATCTACCCCTGAGCAGACTCCCAGAACCCAAACACCAAAGATCCCAGGACTTTCCGGTCTTAGAGCCAAACAGGGACTTGGACAGGTTATTGCGGGGATTTGAAAAGGTGTGCAAACAACACCAGCTACCAGTGGCAGATTGGGTAGGATACCTGACTCCCCGACCAAGGAGAAAAGCTCTGGATGAATATACAGAAGTACCACCTGGCCAGGACCAAGATTATGGGTCCGTCAAAGAGGTGCTGATCCGGAGATACCAGCTCATGCCTGAGGTGTATCGCCTGAAGTTTCGGGGGTTGCAGAAAAAACCTACAGAGAATCATGAGGAAGTGGTAGCCCAGCTGCGCATGAGGCTCTGGCAATGGACGGATGGTGAGGACGTCTTGGACCTTATCCTCCAGGAATAGTTCTTGAATATCTGTGCAGAGGAGATGCAGCGTGGATCAGGGACCCAAGCATGCTCAAACTGCTGCAGCGATGGCGGATTGTTATGTCGCCAACTGGATATCTCGGAAGCCTGCCTGCAGCAGATGGGGGGGGGGGGGGTAAGACAAACTTGGTCCCGACGGGCTCTCTATTTCCCCTGTCCCAAGAATTCTGGGCGCCCCTGCGACCCCCTCCAAGCCCCAGGAAGAGGTATTGTAACCAGCCAGGACATTTCAAGACGGTGTGCCCTAGCCGCACTAAAACCCCCCCTGCTTCCCAGGCTACAGCAGCTTGCTCATCTGTGTATTTGATTGGGAGGGTGGGGGCCCAATCTAATGCCAACCATCAACAGGTCACTGTGGGGGATAAAGTGGTCATGGGATTTCAGGACACTGGGGCGGATGTTACTCTGGTGCAACCTGATTCGGTCCCTCCGGAAAGTATTACACCCGGGAAAACTCTGACCCTGAGGGGTATTGGACAAGAACGCTTAACCGTGCCTATGGCTTGTGTCTATTTGGACAGGGGTGCGGGAAAAGGAATGTGAGATGTGGGGCTAATGTTGAATCTCCCTGCTAATGTACTGTTGGGGAAAGACTTGGGGCCCCTCATGTCCCAATATGGGGTAAGAGGAATCCCAACTTGCTGTGGTAAATTGTCTACTAATGATGATGAATCTGATGTACCTGTAGTACTACAGCCTGTCATGCAGACAGAGGAGAAAGTCATTTGCCCCTCCACTGGTGTGTCCAGAGTACAATGAGAATGTTAATGATGTTCTTTTTACTTCTGCAAAAGCTACTAGTGCAGACCTGGCTGTAGACACGCCCACATATGTGGGGGAGACTAACCCCTCAGTGTGACCCTGTCTGAGCAGCTCACCACTACAGATCTCTGTGAACCTGCAATTGCCAATGACTGTACTGACAATGCAATTGCTAATGCCTGCTATGAAAACCTACATGGTTCGTGCCTACATACCTACCTCAGATGAGCACCCAACTGCTGACTATGTGCAAGGTGGTTGGGTAGCTCACGGGGATCTCAGAGCTGATCCGGATGAGGAAGGGACTGCTGGTATCGTGGTGGTCACCCGCAGCCAGAGTGCTCAATGGGTGGAAGGCGTTCTGATGTTTGAGCCATTCCCTGTATCATCCGGAGACGGTACTTAGACAGCCGAGACTAGCCCCACAGCACCGGAGCCTGAGGAGTCCGGTGAGTATGAGACATACACATCTCTTCTGTCTAGCTCCAGTCAGGAGTTCCGGGACGCTATCCAAGCTGACAGCAGCCTGGAAGCATTGAAGGAGCGCGCCGCTCAGCCCTCCTCTGAGTCAAACAAGGACTGCTTGTACTGGGAGCAAGGGAGGCTGAACCAGGAAACATACCCCACTGAGGGACATGAAGGTTGGCACAGGGAGAAACACTTAGTGGTACCCCAAACCTATCGGGCGGAATTGTTGCGGATTGCTCATGATATTCCACTGGCAGGCCACCTGGGGATCGCCTTGGCCACTTATTCTACTGGCCTAAGACGGGGACAGATGTAGCTAGATACCGCCGTTCATGCATGAGAAGATTGGCAAGGCTCCAAAGCAACAACGATACCTATGACCATCATAACCGAGCCTTTCCAGCAGGTGGTTGTGGATCTCATTGGACCCCTGTCCATTCTCAGCTGCACCGGGAAACGCTTTATATTAATGGTAGCAGACTAAGCTACTAGGTACCCAGAAGCTGTCGCTCTGTCCTCCACCCGGGCGGATGTAGTGGCCAAGGCCCTGGTAGACTACATCTCCCATGTTGGGTTTCCCAGAGAGATGTTCACGGACCAAGGTACCCAGTTCATGTCTGCCTTGAAGCAAGGCCTATGTAAGGTAACAGAGTTGCAACATCTGGTGTCTAGCCCGTATCACCCAAAGACCAATGGCGTGTGTGAACAGTTCAATGGCACCTTGAAGCAGATTAGTTAGTAGAGTCCCACGGGTGCGATTGGAAGCCTTATCTCTATACTGCTTGCTTACCAGGAAGTGTCTCAAACTTTGACAAGGTTCTCCCCCCTTCAAGCTCCTATATGGGAGGTGTGTATGTGGGCCCCTACTTCTCGTGAAAGATTCCTGGGAAGAAGAAACAACCATGAAATGTGTGCCAGTCGTGGAGTATGTCCTGTGATTCCGCAACAATGCAGACTATGGTGCAGCTTGTGCGTGACAACATGGTCCAGGCTCAGGCCGACCAGCAGCACTGGTATGGTCAGAATGCCTGTGAGAGAACATACCAACCAGTGCAGAAGGTATGGGTCCAAGTCCCTGAGCCCCAAGACCAGCTTCAGGAGAAATAGACCGGTCCATACATCGTGCACCAGCAGATCAACAGCGTCAACTACCTGGTCACAATTGATCCAGGCCGGAACAGGCATAAGGTCTTCCATGTCAACATGATGAAGGCTTATCATGACCGGGAAGCTGGTGCCTTTCTGGTGTGCAGGCTGCTAGAGGAAGGGGAGGAGGAAGATCTTGTGGACCTACTCGCTCATTTTAGAGAGGGGGGATCCAACCCTGCTGGCTGAGACCCAGCGGTCCCAGCTGAAGGAGATCCTGCACTCTCTTCCCAGTCTCTTTTCTGGAAGGCCCAGGAGAACTGACTGAGCCATCCACCACTTGGATACTGGCAATCATACCCCTATACGGCGATCGCCACATCCCGTCTCCTCGGAGATACAGGTCCAGATGCGCAAGGAGATTGACGAGATGCTGGAACTGGGGGTGATTCAGCCCTCTCACAGTGCGTGGGCTTCACCTGTAGTCCTTGTACCCAAAAAGGATTGGACCACCCAGTTCTGTGTAGACTACTGGGATCTTAACTAGTGCATCGATGACCTGCTTGACAGGTTAGGCAAGGCTCAGTACTTGTCCATCATGAACTTGAGCCGAGGATACAGGCAGATTCCACGGTCCCCACAGGCACAGGAGCGATTGGCTGTTATCACTCCTGTATGAGTCCACTGTCATGCCATTCAGCATGAAGAATGCCCCTACCACTTTCCAGTGGATGGTCAACTCCCTACTGTCGGGATGCGAGGGATTCGCTGTTGCATACCTGGATGACATCGCCATCTTCACCTCCATTTGGGAGGAACACCATCAAACCGGAAAAGTGTCAGCTGGGCATGCACAAGGTCCAATAACTGGGACAGCGGGTAGGAACTCTGAACCCAGAGCCTGAAAAGTTGGACGTAATCACCTCCTGGCCAAGCGACAGGTGATGTTTTTCCTGGGCACAGCAGGGTACTATAGGAAGTTCATACCAAACTATAGTGCACCTGTACTTCAAGTGTATGATGAGTCATGACTGCTTGTACTACAAAAGGACAACAGCACCTATGGTCGCAGTGCTGTGCTGAGCCACGGTGGAGAAGGAATGCCTAGCAATTATTTGGGCCCTGCAGCCTTACTTGTATGGACGCCACTACACCGTGGTGATGGATCACAACCCTCTGATCTGGATAACACGACTAGCAGGTCAGAATAGGCGGTTGTTGTGTTGGAGCCTGGTGCTTCAGCAATACAACTATGACATCCGGCATTAGCCCGGCCGGGCCCACGGCAATGCGGATGGCCTGTCCCAGTGGGGTGAGGCCACAGAGGTGCGCTAGGAAGATGGACATAGTGTCCTTCTTCCTCCAGAACGCTCTAAAAGGTACAGGATTGGCCAAGGGGGATTAATCTTAGATATGGATTCCATTCATGGCTGATTGATACCACACCTTTACCACTCTGACCGTGGCAGACTCAATGTCTGCATACAATCCCCCCTCACCTCCCTGCATACAAGTAAAACTTCGTTATCTCAGCAGGGAAGCTTTTGGAGAGATGTGTATTCAAACTTTTCTCGCAGACGGGATGTCCCTAGCAGATTATCAATGAAAATATAGTAAAATGCTGATATTTTACGAGGGGAGCATCCTACAGTCGCACCGGAAAATTCCTCAGATGCACAAGACTTGAACATACATGTCAAATGCAAATGCAGCACTGTTGGAAGAAGGGAAAAGGCCTGGACACTCAACTCCCTACCCAAGGAAATCTTGGGGGCCAACCTTGGGTTGGGTTCCATCTACGCGATGGAAACATCGCCACAAAGCCAGTCATACCCCTCGCTTGATACTACGGTCATCCAGCGAGGAGTTATTGTTGTGTAAGATGGGGAAACAGCCCTCATGTTATGAATGTAACTGTTTCTGTAGATAAGTTTATTTTTTGTTATAAACTGACATTTGTTTGTTTGACCACAAGAGGCCACTGTTACCTCAGAAATAGAAGAGACTGTAATTCTGTAATTCCCTGGAGTAGTACAGAAAAAGGTAGAGAAAAAAACTGGGATATTATGGTTGAGCGCTGCAAGTAAGGGTATTTCAATAAAATATTTGCAAAGAGAATGTTTGTGAATAAAAACACACGTTTTATTGGTTCCACACCGGACGTACAACAATAGTCTGCGTTTCGACGCTGTACTAGCGGCTTCATCAGGCCATAAACTAGATATAAACAAAACAGAGAATGTATAATCAATGGCTAGGTTTTAGAGCAAGGGTAGTCATAGTGTAGGTCCAGATACAAATACTAGGGTATAACATATATAGCAGGGTAAAATAAAATTAAATGATGTTGTTGAGTCATCATTCTAATTGTTATCCCACTAACACATTACAGGTATTTCACAACTACAGTTGAACCCGCACTGTATTCATTTTTTGCATACCTTTCCTACACATACATTTTGCTCATGTGTTCACCTTCAAGCCTATGGGTATGTAACTTTTGACTTTAGTTACACATTTATATATACATATACTTCTGTATACTCATGCCCCACGCCCGTTGGGGTAGATGCATATCCACCAGCCATCTTCTCCATTATTTCATATATTATAATCATCTTTAGCCTTTCTCACGTCCCAACAACTTTCTAACATCAACTACTGTTAGCCATCAATAAAGAATGTGAGAAAAAAAAAAATTGGCTACACCCCCTCAAGATACTATATATTTGCAGCCTCCATGCTGCTTCCTGTCAATTTCGTTCCCCTCCCGCCCTGGACTCTGCTATATGTAAGTTGAGCTCTGCCTTCCTAATTTACCACTCACCATCATCATCATCATCATCTCCTGCATCACTGTCTTCTTCTCTACTTGTACAACCATTTCCTATTCATACTTTCAATCTTCATCATCATCATCAGTGTCTTCCTAACATGCTACTTTCACACTCTTCAAATCTGTTTTCATATTGCATTCATTCTATGTACTTATTTACTATTATTATTCATTCCATCCACTAACTACAACTACCTATCCTGTGAGTGATTACTGAGGAAGGAAGCCTGGCAAAAGGAGGGCTGACAAGTGGCAAGCTGGAGAGAGAGCATCCCTGGAGTGGAGGTGTACACACTTTGAGACTGTGTTTGCTGTTATGTATTTGCCTGCACTAGGCTAGTGAGGCAGGACCTTTCAGCCATACCCTTATATACCCTCAATCAAGTGGTCATCACATACACTTCAGCTCTTTCAGCCCATAGCTTTAGGCTGTTCATAGTACACTTGATAAAGAGGACTCATTCCTCAAAACGCGTTGTGTATTTGAGTTTAATAAAAAGCATTCTTAGTGAAGCGTGGTCTCCAAACCTCCCTTTTTTTTTTTTTTGGATACTCTCCTACCATTTTTGCACCTGATATGCCGCCTGGATCCGGGAGATCCTGACGCCCAGAGGTTCCGCAGCTCACACATACCGTGACATAAACTGGACAAGTCCACTATACCATTCGTGATCACACGAAAAATATATAAGGTGACAGTACATCGATACCGGTGTCACAATTCACAAGAGTATTACCATATGAAATGACCAATTGAGGGGACATTGGTTCACACCAGACCCTGTCGGTTGTACATTCACGTACTATATACTCATACTCTGTGCCCACCAACTTACTCTCAGCCTCCACTAGTGGGCACGTCCTGGTCACCCTGTACAAACTACTTTCAAAACACAATTTACATTGTGTAACTTATTACTATCATACGATAATTTTTAGAAACAGTATTACCCTATGTGCCGCTCGGCGTTGTTGTTTTTTTTGTCTTTCCACTAAAGCGCATAATGACTTCAATGACTTTCGCCCTACCATCAACATTAAACTTAGCTATTCAGAGAGCGAAATCCACTTTCTGGATACCACAATATATATATTAAAGACCACCGTCTACTCACATCAATATACCACAAACTCACAGACAGAACAGCCTACCTGAGAAACGACAGCTTCCACCCGAAGCACACAAGGCAATCTATTATTTACAGCCAGTCTATATGATACAATCATATTTGCTCCAACAAACCAGACCTGGACAAGCACCTCCTGGATCTGAGGATGAAATTTCTCCGATTGGGACAACCAGTTAAACAAAGCGGCAGCCATTAACAGAGACAGTCTGCTCACATATAAAGAAACCCAGAAAGAAGCCCGAGTGCCCCTAGTTGTCACCTACAACCCACAGCTGGAGATCCTACAAAGGATTTCCAAGGACCTCCAACCTGTGCTACATAGGGACAACAGACTCAAAGACATATTTCCAGTCCCCCCTCTCCTTTCCTTTCGACAACCACCAAACCTAAGGCGTATTATTGTACGGCGTGCCCTGGAGGTCAAAACTGAAAATGGCATATCACCTAGCATGCAAAACAGGTGCAAGACCTGCAGGCACATCCACACTACTGACAGTGTACCTGTCCCACAATCACAGGTGCACAGAATTAGGGGGACATTTTCCTGCAGGTCTTCCATTGTGGTGTATCTCATAATGTGTGTGCAATGTCCCATCATAAGCATCTATGTGGGGAAACAGGGCATTGACTTAGTCAGCACATGAACTCACACAGATTTACCATTAATAACAGCAGAACAGATCTCCCAGTGGCCGCACATTTCTCCGGAGAAAACTACTCTATTGAAGATTTGTGGGTTGTGGTTTTAAAGAGACATTTTAAGACGTAGAGGGACAGATAGGAATGGGAATATAAGTTCATGAAAAAATTTCAAACTCTGCAATCTGGACTTAATATTCATGCCAGTTTCATGTCATACTATGTATGAACTGTGAGGGTCACAAATCACCACCTGATTGCAAACAGATAACAGCAAGATGAATTAAAGGGGTATTCCCATGAACATAATCATATCTATATTTGTAGATAATTAAAAGTTATCTACTTTTGACAAATTTGGTGGCATCTTCAAATGGCTCAAGAAGCCGACACACTTCCCTCATGAGCCTCCAGTAATGGATCTTGAAATAATACATTGACATGGTCTGCTGCATGCAGTTATCGTTCACCACCATCTGCTGCTCACACAGACACTCCAACATGTTTAAGGAAGAGTTCCACAAAGTTGGAACGTTGCAGATAAGGGGTACCAAAGACAGACCATTTTGTTGTTGCAAACTGAAACATAAGAACACCTGAAATGTGTAGAGACACTTCTGACCATGAGGAGCATCTCTTTCAAGCCACTATACAGATTTATAAAGTGACAAGCCACCAGTTTATGCATATGTGCCATACAGGGACAATGAAGTATGCAACCCCATGCAGCACAGCAACAATATTTTTGCCATTGTTACTGGCAACCCTGCCCAGTTGTAGTTAACGAGAGGAGCCATCCAGGGGGATACTTGCTGCAGGATACAGCAAAGCAGCTCCTCCACTGTGTGTCTGCTCTGATCCAAGTTCATTAGTTGTAAAACTGCATGGCGGCGCTTTCACCTTACACCCAAGAAACAAGGGGAAGGACGAGTGGAAGCAACGCCTTGCCCTGGTGAAGATGGTGGGAGGAAATGATTCAGAGAAGAGAATCCAAAGAAGGTGGATGGACCCTGCATGGTGTTGTAACTGGACCTGCACAAATGGGTGGAATCAGCACCTGTAAAAGCCATGTATTGTCCTTGTACATAATTGCAAAAAAAAGCAGAGACAGCTTTACTAGAGAAAAAATAGTGGCTAGGTATCCTCCATTAATGCTGCATGCATGCCATCAGTTGGTGAAACACAGTGGAATTCACTAAGTGGTACGGCAGTAACTGCAACACCAACAGCTTGACCAGGTGTAAGTTAAGTTGCAGAATCCTGCACCCTATCCTATTGGTTCTGACAGTTCCCCAGATGAGGTTGAGATTTCTGACTCTGAATCAGATGATACCTGCTTTGCAGAAGAGACAGAGTCACTCCTTAAAGCAATCGATTCCACAATAGGAATAAAAAAATTTAAAGAACCCCTTTTCATTCAAGATAAAATTTTCTGTGGCCTGAGGAAAATGAAAATTCAAGTCTTTCCTATTCATTAAAACTGATACATAAAAAGCTGATGAAGAATGGAAAAAGCCAGAAGAAACATCCTCCATTTCCAACTCTTTCAATAGGAAATACCAGTTTGTAAAAAGTGAAACAAAAAATTGGAATATTATCATGAAGGTGGATACCCCAATCACAAAGATTTCTAAGAAGACTTCCCTTCCTTTTGAGGATATTGGCCTTTTGAGAGAGTCTATGGATAAAAGGTCAGAAGGCTACCTGAAATGGTAATGGGAGACAGCCACAGCTATGTTCAGGCCAAGTATTGCAGCAATGTTAACCAGCAGATCCCTCAGAGTATGGCTTAACCAGATGGAAAGTCATCTTTCTGTGGGTACCTATAGAGAAGACCTGATCTTGTCTCTGCCTAGCCTGAAACAAGTGGCTAATTTCTTGGCAGATGATTCAAAGAAACTGTTAAAATTGGCAGCCAAATCAGCTGCCCTTTCCATTGCAGACAGAGGAACAATTTGATTATGACTCTATAATGGTGATGCAGGCTCTATAAATAAGCTTTGCTCTCTTCCTTAGTACAGGTTTAGATGACATACTAGAGAAAGCATCAGATAAAAAAAGGGTTTACCCTCAGAGTCTACATATTATCAACAGTGTCAATCCTTTTGCTTCCAAAGTTATAACAACTTTGATCCCAAATGCATGGGAGGCCAAGAAAAAAAAACAGCAAGGCAAGAGTAAAGGGAAAGGACTCTTGTTCAATCCTTCCTCTTCTTCCGGTTCAAAACAGTGACACCAGAAGACGTCACGCGACCCTCGTGTCACCACTGAAGCCTGTGATTGGGCCTCAGTGGTTATGTAGATCTGGAAAAACTACAAAGCATTGCTTGACATTTTTGAGAATTTCATGTCTGTAATCCCAAGGGTTTTAGAGCCTTTGGCATTGAAAGAATACAGCTATAGTTGGGGGGTGGTGATATGAAGAAAGCACTCCAATGTAACGAAGATGGATTGTTGCCCACCTTCTGTCTCTATTCCCCCACCTTCTGTCTCTATTCCCCTTCCCTCATAGATTGTAAGCCCTTGCGGGCAGGGTCCTCTATCCCACTTTGCCAGTTGGTCACTGTTTGTATTATCTGTTTTGTATATCTTGTGTACTGTATGTAAATCCGCAAATGTAAAGCACCATGGAATTAATGATACTATATAAATAAACAATAATAATAATAATAATTGTTACTCTCAATATGACCTCTCCCTTTGGTTTGAATAACTCAGGCAGTTATTAAGTTATATTAGCGGAAGAGTGAAGAAATCAGGCAATACTTTTTAGAGGCTAACTGAGTATATTTGCTAGTAAGCTTTCGAGAGTCTAGCTCTCTTCTTCAGACATACAAAAAACTGAAAATTCACACACTCTTTATACACACAAGACCTGGATCTACAAAGAATCTTAGAATCTTTAAAGAAAATCAAAATGCAATATAAGTGGAGAAGTTATTTACAACAGGTCAAGAAATAAACAATCTGGAAACTTGTGGGGTGCGACGGAGGGATCATTAATTCTTGCTGTTATCTGTTTGCAATCAGGTAGTGATTTGTGACCCTCACAGTTTATACATAGTGTGACATGAAACTGGCATGAATATTAAGTCCAAATTGCAGAGTTTAAAATTTTTGCATTAACTTATATTCCCATTCCTTTCTCTCTCTCTGCATCTTAAAATGTCCCATTAAAACCACAACCCGCAAATCTTCATAGAGTGGTTTTCTCCTGAGAAATGTGCGGCCACTGGGAGATCTGTTCTGCTGTTATTAATGGTGAATCTGTGTGAGTTCATGCACAAGTCTCTGTCCTGTTTCCCCCACATAGAGGCCTGTGGTGGGACATTGCACACACATTATGAGATACACCACATTGGAAGACCTGCAGAAAAATGTCCCCCTAATTCTGTGCACCTGTTCTGACAGTGGGAAGGTACACTGTCAGCGGTGTGGTTGTGCCTGCAGGTCTTGTACTTAAGTTATATTAGTAAGTTTCAAAATCTTTTTTCATAATTTCCAGTGTGGTTGTTTTTATTATCAGCAGGACTTTTTGTTGTGTTCTAATTGGTTATGTTTTCTATATTTGTGTTTAGCACAACTATAGTTGTTTGTAGTTCTCCCCCATGAGACTCTCTCTTCTAACAAGATGTGTACCTAGCAAATGAATATGGAATGGACTTTTTCTTCTTTCTTCTCACATTCACCTTGTGATATAATTGTTTTTTTCACAATTTGTGTGCAATTTTAGTGTGTCACTTGTTATCCTAGCATTTTATTATTACTATACACATAAACTTTAATAACTGATATTGTTCATCACTTGATGTACATTATGTGCATACTTCAGTGTACCTTCTATGGATTATTTTTAATCTATTTATTTGATTGTATTTTGCACATTGGTACATATTATACTGCACTTTGGTATAGAGTGAATTTTTTTTAAATTATTTTTATTCCATGTATTTGATTGTATTTTGCACATTGGTATATATTACATTTTATTTTAATTGTAAAATATATTATATATATATATAAATATGCATTATATATCTCGATATACATATGTTATTTGTAGATTATATTTATTTATTTTTGCATTGTATATATACATATTTTCTATACAATATACATTTTACATTTATGGCATTTTGTTTTTGACATTATTACTATTTTCTGTATTAGTATTATTCTATAAGTATTTGCTATTGATATACTATATTGATGTAGTCCTTGTGGTCAACTGAAAGTAAAGGTCTCTGGCAAGTGTGACGCATCGCAGATTATCTAAGAAAGTGAGTGGTGCCTAAATCGGGAGGTGTTTCTTTCCCTCATGAAGAGGTAAGGTATTTCCATACTGGATCTCTTTGCCTTGACTAAAAATTATCAAGTTCCAAGTTTCTTCCCACTGTCCAGGAAAGACAGCCCCTTGGGAGTGGATGCCTTTTGCTAGGATTGGCCTAAGTCTCTTCAATATGCTTTTCCTTCAATTCCTCTGATTGCAAAAACGCTGTTCAAGATCCAAGAGGAGATCTGGTCATTATGGTCGCCCCATTTTGGTCCAGGAGGGCCTGATTTCCCAGTTTACTACTACTCTCAGAAGGGACTTATTGGACTCTATCAAGTTGACAGCTTGGATGCTGAATAGATCCTGCTGAAAGGTAAGGGCTTATCCGACAATGTCATTTCCATTCTTCTTCCATTCTTCTATGTAACCTCTAAAATCAATACCAGAACCTGAAAAGCCTTCCTTACCTTCACTAAAGTTAAAAGGGATGTGTCTTCTCTTCCTGATATCTCAGTGATTCTTAAATTCCTACAGGCCAGACAGGACAAGGACTTAAAATCTAGTACCCTTAAAGTCCATATGACAGCTCTGAGTGCATTCCAAAACATTAATCTGGTTAACCACTCACTAATTTAAAGGTTCATTAAGGGTGCCTTCTAGACTGCACTAATCCTTTCATTACATGGTTCCTCCCTAAGATTTAAATTTAGTATTGTCTGTATTGACTGGTCCTCCTTTTGAACCTTCCCAAGCTTCATATAAGATTTCTTACTTCAAAACTACCTTTCTGCTAACAGTCACAACAGCAAGATGTATTAGATAAATCCAAGCCTTTTCATGCAAACCTCCTCACTTTTCGGATCTAGCTGACCGAATTGTGTTAAAACATTGTCAAGTATTTTTACCAAAGGTGGTGACAAAGATCAATTTTCACCATGAGATTTGCCTAGCTTCGTTTTGTCAGAAACCATTCAATGAAAAGGAGAAGGAATTCCACATGTTGGTTGTTCATAGATGTGTCCTGGAATATTTTGAAAGAACTAGAGACACTAGAAAATTTGATCATCTTCTGGTGCAGTTCCAAGGGAGAAACTTGGATAACGGCGCTAGTAAGGCTACAATAGCTCACTGGATCTGATCCACCATTTCTATCTCTTACCATCTCTTACCATCTCTATGTCCTGTCAATGAGACTGTAGAGGTGTAGGGGAAAGATGATTATTACCCTTACCAGTAATGGGATTTCCGGTTAACCCGGTTTTGGCTCCCTTGCCAAAGTTAATTTGCTGGCTTGCTACATGTTCTCTTGTGACAGTTTTCTTTGAATAATGTTTTGTATATCTTTGCCTTATCTAACTAACATAGCTCCCTGGCCCAGTCACTCAAAGGTGGGAAGGGAGGAAATAGGGCGTATTAGAGCAATACGGAGCAATGGAGCTGCCCTCGTTGCGCGAGATTGCTCATTTGCATATTGTGAAGTAAATTAATTTGTTTTCAACAGGGGCATGAAGTTGTATGGCGAAAAGGGCGCTACATTCAGGTGAACCTGACCTATCTGTGTTGCTGGTTTAATATGCTTTACCCTGTTGACAGACTCCCTTTAAGGGTAAATCTAATTATTGGTAAGTGTAAGTATCATCTTTTTTTTTTCAGATTACTTACAGGCTGGATGAGCAACAAAAAAAAAAAGAAAAATAACGTAACCTTTACGAAACGTTATTTTTTTTTTTTTTTACTAACAGGTCTGTCAGTAAAAACTAGACAGATGAAACTGTCTGTATTACTGTTGCAGTCAGGTTCATAACAGTACAGATACTTCTATAACTAATCTGCCTGTAATTGATTAAATCTGAATAAACTCTCCTACTCCTAAGATTCTCTAGCTCTATTGCCGTTTGCAAGATTTGCACTCTGTATCATGCAGTGAGATGAATATCACATCCATTCTTACATCCACCATCACTCAAATGCCTTGTGTTCAAACCCACAGAACCTTATATAGGGTATATGACATCAGCACTGTAAGGTGTCCACCTACTATTGACTATTGGCTGAGAGGCCCTCAAGTGTGGCAAAACATCACAGTGACTCACAAGACTCATGTCTCTATATTCATGTAAAACCTGGAATATTCAGGTAAAACCAGGCTCATGACTAATCAGTTCGCCCATCTCTTTTACGGACCTTGAATCCATAATGATGAAGACATGCAAGTTAAAATTTTTTGGAAATAATGAACAGCATATGGATGTCATCCATGTTTTATCCTTTTTTCATGGCTCAAGCTCAATACAAAGTATAGCCTTTTTTTTCTAAAAATGCTTTATTCCTTTTTCACTAAGGCCCGGTTCACATCTGCGTTCGGGTTTCTGTTCGGTTTCCGCATGGAACAAGGTTTCCGCATGGAACAAGCAGCACTTTCCTCTCTGCATATTTATGCATGCTTCGTGCAGAAACTGAGCGGAAACCACACGGACCCCATTATAGTCTATGGGATCCACGGGTTTCCTGGGTAAACCGCTTTTTATGCGTATAGGTTTCCGTTCGGGGGGGGTCCCCAAGCGGACTCCCCGAACGGAAACCCAAACACAGATGTGAACTGGGCCTAACATACATAGCAAACTACTGGCTCAGCACAATCATAAAATCAACATGTGCTCTCAATGGAAAACAATGACAGGATTCATATGTGAAAAATGGCCATGTGAATAAAGCCTGCTCTTGTCTTTTTTTTTTTTTTTTTTAAATTGTTGAACACAAGAGGCTAATTAATATTTTCAGGTTAAAAATATTGATGACCTATCCCAAGGATAAGTCTTCAATATCAAACTAGTGGAGTCTGACTCCAAACACTCCCATCAATTAGCTGTTCTCAGCAGCTGATACACAGAGAATTTAGCAGAGAGAAAATATCTGCTGCAGATCAGCTTGCATTAATTTGAATGGGACCTAAGCTGCAGTAACTCGGGTCTGCCAATAGTCTGAGAACAGTGATGCCTGCTTCCTGCTCCATTCTCTGATAACAGCTACTTAATGGGGATGGTGGGTGTCAGACCCCCACAGATTTCATATTAGTGACCTATATTTCTGATAAGTAATCAATATTTTAGCCCAGAAACCCTTTAAAGCTTTCTGGACAGTGATCATAAAGGAAATAGGAGGGAAATAAGAAAAGAGATTAAACAGAGTAGAATGTCACTGACCCATCAAAGAGTAGGATGAAAGTACAATCACACGAGTCACATATGTACCCCCCTAAGACCATCTCTTTACTATACACTCACCTCTAACATAACTATGCAGATCTGTTTAACACATTGGATGATGGCATCAGGAGTTCCTGAAATAGTAACTGCACGCTCTGTTGAATTTGGTAGCATATCCCCGGCTACTTGAACTTGGGCACCTGTGGACTTTAAGTAAACAAACAAATTAGTAGTACAATGCCAAAAGCAACACGAAACCTTATAATAGATCAAGCCAAATACAAACAAAAACTGCATTTCTATTGAATAAGGTAGGCCAGTCATAGTCATTGAACCATAAATGCACTGTAGAAGTTTTGATTGCAGCAGGTCAAGATCTCAGCTCAAAATCTTTCCTTTAAAAGACATTATCCAAATCTTAGAAAACACAGGGACGTGTCCTAGCAATAAAGGCAAATCAAGTCACAACTCTATACGCTTACTTCAGTGGGTGTAACTACACACACATTGACATAAATACATATCCTATAATGTAGCTAACAACGCTATAGAATGCCCTTCAATCAGAAGTCGTATTTTTTATGTTGATCCACCAAGATTCCAATATAGAAAGACCTTGAATGACACAAAGTCTATACCAAATGTAATATGCCAGGCATTAAATCAAAGGATCATCCAACCAGTATTTTTTTTTATTTAATTTTGATTTGTAATGAAAAATAAATAAAATAGCAAAAAATTGATAAAATACAACGCTTCCTCAAGTAATCTAATCCATGGTCCATTTCACCTTAAAATAACCCCACCCACTAAGTGATAGGTGGGTGTTCCCATGTGTCAAAATAGGTGTTTATTCAAAGTTAATTAACCCCTTGGCGTCACAGCCAGTTTTGGACTTTATGACACAACCCCATTTTTCAAATATGATATGTCACTTTATGTGGTGAGAACTTTGGAACACAACTTTTCCAGGTGATTTTGAGAATGTTTTTTCATGACACATTGTACTTCATATTTGTTGTAAATTTGGGTCAATATGTTTTGTGTTTAATTATGAAAAAATAGGAAATTTGGTGAAAATTTTAAAAATATGCAATTTTTAAAGTTTAAAATTATCCTCTTTTCATATAGAGAGACATACCACTCAAGTTAGTTAAAAAAAACATAATTTACCATATCTCTGTTTTATGTTGACATCAAATTTTAAACGTTTATTTATTTTTTTTGGCCGTTTAGGCTTAGAGTCTAATTTTTTGGCTTACAGTCTAAAAGGAATTTTCAAGAGAATTTACAAAACAAATTTTTTAAGGTACTAATTCAGTTCCAAAGTGGCTTTGAAAGGTCTTTGTATTAGAAACCCCCTATAAATCACCCCGTTTTCAAAACTGCACCACCAAAACAACTCAAGACAGCATTTGAGAAGTTTGTTAACCCATTAAGTGCTTCCCCGGAATTAAAACAAAATAAAGGTGAAAAATATACAATTCAATTTTTTTTAATACTATGTTCATTTAACCCTAAAATTTGCACATTCACAAGGGGTTAAAGGAGAAAATGCATAACATAGTTGTACAATTTCTCTCAAGCATAAAAATTCCATATGTTGATGTAACCAGGGCCGGTTTTAGACAAAGTGGGGCCACGGGCAAAATTAAAAGTGGGGCCCCAAATGTTAAAATATTGTACCTACTACATAGTCACATTCTGTTAATGTGATGTGCTGCAGTGCTTACAGGGGTGTTCCTAAGGTCTTTAAGGCCGGAGCCACCCACATTGTGAAAACGCAACATTTTACAGTACCTGCAAAGTGGAGGGGATTCTGACTAATCCCATACACACATTGCAGAAAAAAAAATCTGCAGCGAAAAAGCTGCGTTTTCACAGCATGTCAATTATACCTTCATAAATGCTAGTGTTTTCCGTAAAGGTTTAATAGGTACAGAAAGTCCACAGAGGAAAACTCTGAGATCGCAATGAAAAACTCTGCAGAAAAAAACGCAATGCGTTTCCGCTGCAGTCTTTTCCGCACCATGGGGCCTTAGCATAAAGTTTGTTTTATTTGTTTGTAAAGTTTTTTGCATAGTCAAACTAGTTGCTTGTGACCCTTTATAAATCAGGTGCACAAGTAACAAGGCATATGCCTTTTCCTACACACAATTAAAAAAATGTATATACATACAGAATTATCAAATAGGACCACTATACCAGGACTAAATACTGTCACGTCACCCTCTGACCACTATACCAGGACTAAATACCGTCATGTCACTCGTTGACCGTTATACCAGGACTAAATACTGTCACGTCAGCCACTGACCGCTATATTAGGACTAAATATCGTCACGTCACCTGCTGACCGCTATACCAGGACTAAATACTGTCACGTCAGCCACTGACCGCTATACCAGGACTAAATGCTGTCATGTCACTCGCTGACCGCTATACCAGGACTAAATACTGTCACGTCAGCCACTGAACCGCTATACTAGGACTAAATATCGTCACGTCACCTGCTGACCGCTATACCAGGACTAAATATCGTCATGTCACCCGCTGACCGCTATACCAGGACTAAATACTGTCACGTCAGCCACTGACCGCTATACCAGGACTAAATACTGTCACGTCAGCCGCTGACCGCTATACCAGGACTAAATACTGTCACGTCAGCCACTGACCGCTATACCATGACTAAATGATGTCACGTCACCCGCTGACCACTATACCAGGACTAAATACTGTCACATCACCTGCTGACTGCTATACCAGGACTAAATACTGTCACGTCACCCACTGACCGCTATACCAGGACTAAATACTGTCACGTCACCTGCTGACTGCTATACCAGGACTAAATACTGTCACGTCAGCCACTTACTGCCAGATTCCCCTCTGTCCTCATAGTATAATCCACAAATAGCGGCTTTTACTTATAATGTTCCCCTCGTAGCGCCAAACACTTCACTACGATCAGAGTTACTCCATTCCCCATCTTGAGACCCCAACTACCCCCTTTTATTTGCAGATGCCCCCTCATAACGCCAGCCAGCAATTAACCTCTTCATGCCCTGCACTGTAATAGTACGCTGCAGTAAGCAGTTTGGTCCTAGGACTACACTTTGCAGAGACTGTAAAATAACCGCTTATGCCACGTGGGACCCCGACCTTAAGGCCGAGGCCCCACTTTGTGGAAATGCAGCTTTTTTTGTTGTAGATTTTGCTTCAGTTTTTTGAGACAAAGCCAAGCAGGGCTATAAAAGGATTGTGAAATATCTAGGAAGCTTCTTATACTTCTCCCTTCTGCTCAGTCCACTCCTGGCTTTGGCTCAAAAAACAGCAACAAAATCTGCAACAAAAAAATCCGCTTTTCTGTAACGTGAAACACAGTGTTTGTGGCGGCTGCAGAAACGTGCGGGAATTTCCACATATATTTACCATAATAGGGGAAGAAAGTGCAGAGAAAAATGCATCAAAAGCTCAATGAAAAACGCTGTGGGAAAAAAAAACAATGTGTTTTTGCTGCTTTTTATCTCCTGTGCTTTTTAGCTGAATTTTGTTGTGTTGGGGCTAATCCTTAAAGGGGTTGTCCAGGAATTACAGGTTTCTGCAAGGAACCCAGGGAAGGTGAAAAATAAAACCCACACTCACCTGTCCCTGGTCCTCCCACCTCTGTCCGGTCCAGCAGAGCCTCGGGGCTTGTTCCAGCGGCAGTTCTCGCCACACGTAACCGCTGAGGCCTATCATCCGCCTCAGCAGCCTAAGGAAAGGAACCTGGATGTCACTCACATACGTCACCTGTGATGTCCCCTGTCCTTTCCTTAGGCCGCTGATTGGCCACAGCAGTTACGTGCGGCGAGGACTTCTGCCAGAACAAGCCCTCGGGCGCCACTGGACCAGACAGCTGTGGGAGACACCGTGGACAGGTGAGTATGCGCTTTCTTATTTTTCACCTTCCCCAGCCTCCTTGCAGAAAACTGTAATTCCTGGACAACCTGTTTAACATCTCAATATACTGAGCAATACAATACAATACAATACAATTCTAGTATGTATAATGGTACACATGTACAGAAGAAAATATAGATAGATAGACAATAATATGCTGTATATACCTACATATATACCATATATTTACACATATACATTCATATACAATATATATACACACACCTGTCTACAATCATACAGTACTCACACAGTAGCTAGCACACATGCTGTAAACAAATATACACATATATACAGTACAGACCAAAAGTTTGGACACACCTTCTCATTCCAAGAGTTTTCTGTATTTTCATGACTATAAAAATTGTAGATTCACACTGAAGGCATCAAAACTATGAATTAACACATGTGGAATTATATACTTAACAAAAAAGTGTGAAACAACTGACAATATGTCTTATATTCTAGGTTCTTCAAAAGTAGCCACCTTTTGCTTTGATTACTGCTTTGCACACTCTTGGCATTCTCTTGATGAGCTTCAGACGGTGTTAGTCTGATACGGCATCATATCCTGTGAGGTAATGTTGGAGCATAAACAGAGGAGGGTATATTTTAGGGATTCTAACTACGGAAGGATTTACATTAGGAGTTGTGATAGGCCTGTCTGAAAAGATATGTCTTTAGTTTACCCTTGAAGCTGTGGAAATTGGGGGTTAATCTGATAGTCTGAGATAGAGCATTCCAGAGAAGTGTTGCAACTCGGGAGAAGTCTTGTATATGAGAGTGGGAGGTTCTGATAATAGAAGATGTTAGTCTTAGGTCATTGAGTGAACGCAGAGTACGGGTTGGGTGATAGACAGATGAGGGAGGAAATGTAGGGAGGTGCACAGAGGCGTAGCTAGCGGGGGGGCAGAGGGGCAGCACTGACTCTTTGGGGCCCACCCCGGGGCCGCCATTAATGCATCCTTTATTTCTAACTAGATCAGTGTCTGCAAACACTGATCTAGTTACAATACTTTCTGGTGCTTAATTGTCTTGTAAACCGCAAGCCAATACAGGCCTGCGGTTTACAAGACACCGAGACCACAGATGGATGTCCGCTTCTCAGCACGGGCGGCGCGATGACGTCACAACATCGTGCCACCCGCGCTCAGACACAGACGTCCTGTGCGTGGAGAGGGAGGAAGTGCCGGTTCCGTTCATCAGCATCGCAGGTAGGTGAGTATGACTTTTTTTTTTGTGGGTATATTAATAGTATAATGGGTGGTTAGGAGAGGTAAAGGGAGGATTCATTAGGGAGCATTATGACGATGGGGGGGTCCTTTATATAAGGGTTATTGGGGGGTATTATTAATTCAAGGGGCGAGGTTATTTATATAAGTAGCCATTAGGGGGCATCATTTATATTAGGAGGCATTATGAAGCTAAGGGGGTGGTCATTGATATAAGGGGTCATTAGAGGTGCAGTATTTATGTCAGGGGGAATCGGGTATAATATGAAGGTCAATTAATTTAATGAAAGCTGCACTTGGGCTTTATTAAGATTAAGGCCCCACGTAGCCGGCTGCAGGAAAAACCATGGCAGTAACATTGTGGTTTTTCCCGCAGCGCTTTTCACAGAAGGTCTGCAGAGGTTTCCTCTGTGGACTTTCTGTTTTCAACACAGCTATATGGAAACCGCCAGTGTTTCGATAGGTATAATTGACATGCTGCGATTTCCAAAACCACAACGGTTTTGGAAATCGCAGTGCATCTGCTGCACATATTTTTCTGTAATGTGTGGATGGGATTTCCTAGAATGCCACGGTTTTTTTCTGTGGGTTTTCGCCACAAGGGGCCACATCCCATCCCCACTTTGCAGTAAAATATGCGCAGTGGAAACGCTGCGATTTCCAAAACAGTCGCAGTTTTGGAAATCGCAGCATGTCAATTATACCTACGGAAACACCGGCGGTTTCCCTATAGATATAATTGAAGCAGAAAGTCCGCAGAGGAAACCTCTGTGAACTTTCTGTGCAAAATGCTGCAGGAAAAACCACGATGCGTCACCACCGCGGTTTTTCCCACAGCTGTTTTTTGCTGCGGGATGCTACATGGGGCCTTGGCCTTAAGGAGTTTTCCAGCTCATTTTTATTGATTACACTTGCTAACACAAATTTTGTTCCCAGCTTTTAAATGTTATTTTCCAATTGCTTATGTCTAAAACAAATTAAAAATTGCTTACATTCATCATAAACTTCGTTTTGTGACCACGGCAACGAAAATTATGCATTTTTACTATAGAAACAGATGATTTTGCATCTTCTCAGTCAGACTACACTGTGTTCCAAATTATTATGCAAAAAGTGTTTAGGAGTGATAAGGTAAGAATTTTTTTGTTTGTCAGTTAAACTCATTGATGGTGATGTGTGTCAGGGCTCTTTATATCACTGAAAGCAATTGCAGACACCTGTGCTAATTAGTTTGGCAGGTGTGTCCAATTAAAGGCAAGACTACTTAAGAAGGCTGTCCCACATTATTAAGCAGCCTACATTTTCAGCCAAAATGGGAAAGAAAAAGGATGTGTCGGCTGCTGAGAAGCAACAAATTGTAGAGTGTTTAGGTCAAGGCATGACTACAATCAACATTGCCAAGACACTTCATCGCGATCATCGCACAATCAAGAAGTATGTAGCTGATTCACAGCACACACGTGTGCGTGCTGATAAGGGAAAATTGAGGACTTTTTCCAACAGGCAATTACGTCAGTTTAAAATAGCAGCTTCAAAAATGCCTTGTCATAGCAGCAGACAAGTTTTTGAAGCTGCTGGTGCCTCCAACGTCCCCCGAACAACAAGATGCAGGGTCCTTCAGAGGTTTTCAGCTGTGCGTAAGCCATCCTGTCGACCTCCTCTATCCACTGCACACAAGCAGAAACGGCTCCAGTGGGCCAAACAATACATGAAGACTGACTTCAAAACTGTTTTGTTCACCGATGAGTGCCGTGCAACGCTCGATGGTCCAGATGGATGGAGTGGAGGATGGCTTGTTGATGGACACCCCATGCAAACACGGCTACGGCGTCAACAAGGAGGAGGTGGAGTAATGTTTTGGGCTGGAATCATGGGGAGAGAGATTGTCGGCCCCTTTAGGATCCCTGAAGGGGTAAAGATGAACTCCATAATGTATGTGGAGTTTCTCAAACAGCACTTCCTGCCATGGTTCAAGAAGAAGAACCATGCATTCCGAAGAAAGATCATTTTCCTGCATGATAATGCACCGTCTCATGCTGCAAATAACACATCTGTATCTCTGGCTGCTATGGGCATAAAAGGGGACAAACTTATGGTGTGGCCCCCATGCTCCCCTGACCTCAACCCCATTGAGAACCTCTGGAGCATCATCAAAAGGAGTGTCTATGATGGCGGGAGGCAGTTCACATCTAAGCAACAGCTCTGGGAGGGTATTCTGTCCTCATGCAAAACAATCGAAGCAGAAACCATCCAAAAACTGACAAATTCAATGGATGAGAGAGTTCAGAAGATTCTTTCGAACAAGGGGTCCTATGTGCAAATGTAACATCACCTCGAATAAAGTTTTAGCTTGAAAACTGTTTGATTTCAGTTTGTAATAACCTGCTAATGCTTATAATTTCACAATGACCATTTTTTTGTTCTTAATAAAAATGAAAAGATTGCAAATTCTGCTGTGCTTAATAATTTAAAACATGCATTTTGAGTGTTTATTTTTTTTTTTAAATATACTGTTATCATAGGCAGTTTGTTCAAAAACCTTTCAATTATACTCGAATAGTTGATGACTGGAAAATTACAATGACTGCAATTCATATAGGTAATTTTGGAAGATATGAGAAAATATTATTTGCATAATTATTTGGAACACAGTGTAAGAACACTATATGCATTGCAAATTTACACAGATTACCAAAAACTGTTCAGAAGTGTGTGGTTTTCCGAGATTTATGACTATACTGCAAATCAGTTTCACAAATCAATCCCCAAATATAGTCGCCCATCATGTTTTCGTTATATTGTCCTTGGTAACAGCGTTCAAAGTTCATAATGTCCTGGTGAAAGCGCTCGCCTTGCTCCTCTGAATAAGCTCCCATGTTCTCTTTGAACTTATCAAGATGAGCATCAAGGATATGGATTTTGAGTGACATCCTGCAGCCCATTGCAGCATAGTTCTTTATCAAAGTCTGAACCAGTTGTACATAGTTTTCATCTTTATGATTGCCTAGGAAGCCGCGAACCACTGCGACAAAACTGTTCCAAGCTGCTCTCTCCTTCCTATTCAGCTTCTTGGGAAATTCACTGCACTCTATGATCTTCTTGATTTGTGGTCCGACGAAGACACCAGCTTTGATCTTTGCTTCAGACAGCTTAGGTAAAAGATCTTGGAGGTAATTGAAAGCTCTCGACTCCTTATCTAGAGCCCTAACAAATTGTTTTATGAGCCCCAACTTGATGTGTAGTGGTGGCATCAGCACCTTGCATGGGTCCACAAGTGGCTCCCACTTTACATTGTTCTTCCCCACAGTGAACTCTGTCCGCTGAGGCCAGTGCCGCCTGTGGTAGTGCGCTTCAGTATCCCGGCTGTCCCAAAGGCAAATAAAGCAAGGATACTTAGTAAAACCACCTTGGAGGCCCATCAGGAATGACACCATTTTGAAATCTCCGATAACTTCCCAGCCGTACTCATCATACTTCAAGGCACCTAGCAACATCTTGACACTGGTGTATTCCTCTTTCAGGTGCACCGAGTGAACTACAGGAAGAGACGGATACTTGTTCCCATTGTGAAGCAGCACGGCTTTGAGGCTCTTGCATGAGCTGTCTATGAAGAGGTGCCACTCATTCGGGTTACAGGTGATACCTATAGCCTCGAATAGACCGGCCACATTGTTGCAGAAGCACAGTCCATCTTGATGACTGAAGAAGATGGAAAAAACTTGTTGACGCTTCCTCTGATCTGTGACTTGGACGCTTTCATCTATTAAGTTCCATTGCTTGAGCCTTGATGTCAGAAGCTCAGCGTTGGACTTGGTGAGACCAAGGTCTCTAATCAGATCGTTGAGGTCTTTTTGGTTAGGGTAGTATGGCTTCCGCTCCTCATCTGCATATGAAGAGAAATCGTGATCTTCAACGTCTTCCTCGATGTCTGACCTGCTGCTTTCTTTTGAAGGTGGTGTAGCTCTGTCTGGAGGTGTTGGTACAGGAAGTTCAGGGCAGTGTGGTACTGGGGCAATAGATGATGGAATGTCAGGATACGTTACAGGCGGTGCATTTTTGCCAGTGCGACGTTTGGAAGGGTTCACCATGCAGAAGTAGCAATTTGTTGAGTGATCAGTCGGTTCACGCCAAATTCTTGGGATAGCAAAATGCATGGCTCTCTTCTCTCCCCTGTACCAACCTATAAGCAAACAAAATAATATTTGGATTGAGAATTTGATTTCACACTAATGACTAGTGATATTTACAATATTAACACAGTTAATCTGCTATTTAAGAGAGTAGCATTTATCCACTTACCTTCAAGAGTTTTCTTGCAGTGCTCACATGTGAAATGAGGAGCCCATGGTTTGTCTTGGTCACCAACAGGCATGCCGAAGTATGCTTTGTAGGCCTCACACATCTTTGCAGATGCTTCCACAGAGTACTTTTTCGCTCTTGTCTTTATAAACTGGCCACATACGTAGCAAAATGCGTCTGCTGGATGTATGCAACCTCTTGATGCCATCTAAATTGACTAAGTTGCTGTGTACTGTAAGGAAAAAGGATGTCTCTCCAAACTTGATAAAAATGGTCTTTATTCCATGCAGTATTAAAGTTCAAGAGTGTACTGAGGATTCAGCAGAGCAAGATTGATCACCCGGTACCAGAGTAACACACAATATATACATTTACATTCCTAAGCTCCTCCTGTAATGGGTGTGGGGTGAAGTGTGAATACTGTCCTTATCAGAATCTGAATAGATATTGAATTCACACCTGTCTGTCTAGGTCAATTCCCCTTTGTCTGTGATGGCCATTGCCCACTTACTATGCAATCCCAATCAATTAGATCCTGTCGCTCCATCTCTCAGGAAGGGCTATAGTGGCCCTATATAACTGTAGTTATACAGCTACCTTCTGTACAGTCCCAGAAAGTTCTAGATAATTCTGGGCAGTTCTAGAAACTTCTTGATAGTTCTCACAATTCCAGAAGCTTCTTAAGTATCTTGAAATATTGCGAATATCCTTAAAAATAGATCAATTTCAAAATATCATTGTGCTGACCACAAAAGTAAAGTTTACAGGGAATAATAACTTTTTTCTATTCATTTAAGGTACAAACAATCAGGAAAGCACACTTAACAACTGGGAACAAATATTTTTTTGAAAATTGTTACATGTTCTATCCTCAGAATAAATCATCAATAAGAGATAAGTGATTCCCCACTGATTAGCTGTAAGAAGGGACTATGGCGCCTGTTTATATCACACGCTATCTGTTTATAGTGACCGTGTGATGTAATTACAGTCTTGTCATATAGACATGTATAGGACGAGGCTGTAGTTACATTACATGGCCGCTATGAGATGAATGACACTATGTAAACAGAGAAGGGATCACGGCGCTTACAAAGGTACCACAGTTCATTCAAACAGCTGATCCTGGTGGTCCCGTGTATTGGAACCCCAATATTTTTTTTTCCCTTGTTTTTTTTTCCTCTTTTCAATTAGGAAATACCTGGGACATTATTAATAAGGGGCACTATTTAAAGGAGGTGCACAGGGAAGATATTAATGTAAAGATGCACTTGGGGGTATTATTCATTATGGAGGGTTATATTATATATTTTATAATTGGGGTAGCAGCAGGATGAGGATAATGTGGGTCAGGTGCCTGGAAAAGTGAGGAGCCAAAGATGTTTGTGTTGCAAACTTTACAGAGACTGGAAGAAGTGGTCATGGCGGTCCAGATAAAAGAGAGGGGGAATGTGAACAATTAGTCAGAGACGTCACCGGTAAGTCACAAAATGTTACTGCCCTGTATTCACCTAAATCGTCTGCAGAGCCCTGTGTAGAGCTGCTATATACCACTATACGTTCACCGTATACTGATAGTATCGGTATACGAACATGTCCAAGTTGGGGACCCACTTGGACATGTTCCCGCCCCCTTGTGCTGAACCCCTAGCTATGCCTCTGGAGGTGCAGCATTATGGAGAGCCTTGTGAATGAGGGTGATAAGTTTATATTGTATTCTGTATTGAATAGGCAGCCAATGTAGTGACCGGCACAGACCGAAGGCATCGCTGTAGCGTCTAGACCGATAGATGAGCCTGGCTGCTGCATTCTGAATAGATTGTAGAGGGGAGAGTTTGGTAAGGGGAAGACCGATTAGTAAGGAGTTACAGTAGTCAAGGCGAGAGTGAATCAGGGCAACAATAAGTGTCTTTAGTGTATCTGTGGTAAGGAAAGGGCAGATTCTGGAGATGTTTTTGAGGTGGAGATGACATGAGCATGCCAGTGATTGGATATGGGGGGGGGGGGGGTGAAGGAAAGGTCTGAGTCAAACAAAACCCCGAAGCAGCGGACATACTGCCTAGGAGTTATGGTAAGGCCGAAGACTGCAATGGAGATATCAGGCACAGGTCTATTAGATGGTGGAAACAGCAGTAATTCAGTCTTTGAGAGATTCAGTTTCAGATAGAGCGGAGACATGATATTTGAGACAGCAGAGAGACAGTCACTGGTGTTCTGTATTAGTGCAGGGGTGATGTCACGGGATGATGTATATAATTGGGTGTCATCAGCATAAAGATGGTACCGGAAGCCAAATCTAGTGATGGTTTGTCCAATGGGGGGCTGTGTAGAAGGAGAAGAGCAGGGGACCTAGGACCGAGCCCTGAGGAACCCTCAATGGCAAGGGGAAGAGGGGAAGAAACAGAGCACGCAAATGATACACAGAAAGTGTGGTTAGAGAGATAAGAGGAGAACCAGGAGAGAGCGGTGTCCGTGAGGCTGACAGAACGGAGCATAGTGAGGAGGAGTTGATGGTCAACAGTGTCAAATGCTGCTGATAGATCTAGAAGAATAAGAAGAGAGTAGTCACCTTTGGATTTAGCCATCAGGAGATCATTGAAGACTTTTGTGAGGGCCGTTTCAGTAGAGTGCAGAGTGCGGAAGCTGGATTGTAAGGGGTCAAGAAGGGAGTTAGCAGAAAGATAGCGGGTTAAATGAGAATAGCCTAAGCGTTCCAAGATTTTGGAGATGAAGGGGAGGTTAGAGACAGGTCGATAGTTAGCAGTACAGGACGGGTCAAGGGAGGATTTCTTCAGTAGTGGGGTTATGACAGCATGTTTGAAAGAGGATGGGGAAATTCCAGAAGAGAGAGAGGTTAAATATTTTAGTAAAGTAAGTCGTGACGGCAGGCGACAGAGACTGGAGAAGGTGTGATGGGAAAGGGTCACTACTACAGGTCGTAGGGCGAGAAGAAGAAAGTAGCTGAGATACTTCCTCCTCTGTAACAGGTTCAAAAGATGAGAATTAACTTTCTGAAGTGCGGCTGGTGAGGGGGTCAGTGCCACCTGGGGATTGGGCAGTTATTTCCTGACGGATCTTATCAATTTTATCATGGAAATAAGTGGCCAGGTCATCTGCGCTAAGGTCTGTGAATGGCATCTGCATCTTATGGGTGAGTAAGGAGTGAAAAGTTTCAAAAAGCCTTTTAGGGTTACAGGAGAGAGAAGAGATGAGAGCAGTGAAATAGGCTTGTTTGGCTAGGTGAAAGGCAGAATTATAGGTTTTAAGCATAAATTTAAAGTGGAGGAAGTCTGCAGGTGAACGTGATTTTCTCCACAGATGTTCAGCACACCTAGAGCACCGCTGAAGAAAACACGTCTGTGGCGTGTGCCAGGGTTGCTGCCTCCTGCGTCTCTTTGTACTTAAAAATAGAATCTTCTGGTGTGTTTTAAACAGAAAAAAAAAAACACTCACCATGGTGAGCAAGCTTGTTTCTTACCCTTACTTGTTTCCCTCTATATATTCAGCAAGGGGAGTGCTAGCCACAGAAAGCAAAGTAATTTAATACACAAATATGAAGAACCATGCAGATTTTGAGTTTTGGAAAAACTGAACTATAACCCATAATACAATTTCCAAACCCCTTAGCTGGGAACATGGGGGCAGTTGGTCAAAGAGTAGGTCCTACTATGTATGTCTACAAACCCTGGACAAATGATGATGTTAAAAAGGAAGAGGGTATTAGGTCTTTCATACAAGTGGTTTTATCTATAAGTAATATAAGGGTAAGAAGAAAATACTTCTTCCCAGTTTGGTTATTCCTAGGTACTCTGAAAGCCTTTCACTATTTCCACATAGTGAATGGACACATCGGCTGTCTTGATTACTGGTAAGTCAGCTGATGATATCTGGTGTGTCATTCTGTACATACAAGACTGGGGTGCCTGTACATAACCATATTTGACTTAAAAAGGAAGAATTTATCCAAACAACTGTACCTAATATTATGTGAACTGCATTTTTGGAGCTTCAGTGTTTGTTGTTAACTGTGGATGTACAAACCTGTATGCCTAATGAGAATATGAATGTGTACAGTATCGCTATAGCTATTGTGGGGAAGGTAGCTCGGTAGCAGCAATGGTGCGGACCCAACCAGTCAGTGACAGGGACACAAAATCTGGTGCAAAGAGGTTTATTTAGAAAAAAAAAACAGCAAAATAAAATACAGCCTTAACTTCAGGCAAAAGGAAAAAACAAAATTCCTGCTCGTCTGAGCACTAACTAGTACAAAATGAGACTAACTATACGTGTGGCTTACTTCCAGTCACACGTTCAAACAAAACAGCACAGTTAGGTCTCACCAGGCTCAGTATAGCAGGACAGACCCAGGCACCTCTTCTCACTCCCAGGATCTGCCCTGAAGTGCAGGCTCTGTAGCCTTTTATGGCCCATTAACGAGCCTGGGACCTACACCTGGGGCTGAGGCTTACTCAAGACCCGCCCTGGACCAGACATAAGTTAGAAATCTGGGGGAGGCACTCTGCCTGTCACCTTCTCACATACCCCCCTCCCTTTGTTCGGACCTGTAGGGGTGGACACTTTTAGCCCACATACAATGGGTCCTGGATAGGGCATCGGCATTCCCTTGCAGCTTGCCTGCCCTGTGTTCCACAGTGAATTTAAAATTTTGCAAGGTCAGAAACCACCTGGTGACTCTGGCGTTTCTCTCCTTGGCACGGCACATCCATATAAGAGGGTAGTGATCAGTGACCAGTTTAAAGTGTCAGCCCAGTAGTTATATCTTAGGGATTCCAGGGCCCACTTAATGGCTAAGCACTCCCTCTCCACAATACTGTAATTTCTCTCAGGGAAGTAAGCTTACTACTCAGGTAGGTGACTGGGTGCTCTTCACCACCCACCATTTGGGACAGGACTGCGCCTAACCCTACATCAGAGGCGTCAGTCTCAACCACAAATTCTTTCTTAACCCCTTAATGACCGGGCCATTTTTTGTTTTTGCATTTTCGTTTTTCCCTCCCCACATTCCAAGAGCCTTAACTTTTTCATTTTTCAGTTCACAAAGTCACATGATGGCTTATTGTTTGGGAAACAAATTGTACTTTGTAATGTCACTATTCAATATGCTGTGCAATGTACTGGGAAGCTGGAAAAAATTCAGAATGAGGTGCAATTGGAGAAAAACTGCATTTGCGCCAAATTCATATGGGTTTAATTTTTACACCATTCACTGTGTGGTAAAAATGACATGTTACCTGTATTCTGCGGGTCAGTACAAACACGGCAATACCAAATTTATATAGTATTTGTAATGTTTTGAGACCTTTTAAAAAATTTAAAAGTTTGCTAAATAGAAAAAAAATTTTGCGTCACCATTTTGTTCACCTGTAACTTTTTCATATTTACATGTATGGAGCTGGGTAAGGCATCTTATTTATGCGGGACAACATGACGTTTTTATTGATACCACTTGGGGAAAGATCTGATGGTTTGATCACTTTTTATTAAATTTTTTATAGGAGGCAAAGTGTTGAAAAAATGCTATTTGGCCATTTTGATTTTTTTCCCCGCTACGCCGTTCACCGTATGGAATAAATATTTTAATATTTTAATAGTTCGGGCATTTTGGAGAGCGGGTATACCTAAAGTGTTTATGCTTACTTTTGTTTACGGTATTTACTTTTATATCTGATCTAGGGAAAGGAGGGTGATTTGAACTTTTGTGTTTTTTGCCTCTGGCATCGTCTAATACCTCTAATGTAATGACAGGCCTGGGAGCCTTCAATAGGCTCCCGGCTGTCATGGCAACCAAGCTCCGCCCTCCGATGACGTTCTGGAGGGCGGCGATCAGGTAAAATTGGCGGCGCCCGTGGCGGCTGCGCAATTTAGACGCCGCGGTCGCGTTTGACCGCAACATCTAAAGGGTTAACAGCCGCGATCGGTGCAGGCACTGATCGCTGCTGTTAGCGGCGGGTCCTTGCTATATTATACAGCCGGAACACCCGCGGTATAAGGAGAGCGCTCAGCACCTGAGCGCTCTCCATACATCGTCATGCGACTCAGTACGTACTATTACGCCCTGGGTCGTTAAGGGGTTAAAGTCAGGTGTGACCAAAACAGGCTGTTTACAGAGAATGGACCTCAAAACCTGGAATGCCCCCTCAGCCTCTTCACTCCATTTGACCATGGCGGAACTAGTCTCCTTAGTTAGGTCTGTAAGCGGGGCTGCAATAGTTGCAAAATTTGGGACGAACCTGCGATAATAGCCAACAATTCCTAGGAAAGCTCTTACTTGCTTTTTATTTAAGGGCCGAGGCCAATTTTGAATGGCCTCCACTTTGTTAACCTGGGGTTTTATCACCCCTCTTCCTATTACATACCCAAGGTATCTGGCCTTTTCCAGACCCAAAGCACACTTTTTTGGGTTGGCTGTTAAACCGGCTGCTCGGAGGGAATTTAGTATGGCCTGAACTTTTGGCAAATGACTTTCCCACTCCGTACTAAAGATGACAGTGTCGTCTAGATAAGCTGAAGTGTACCTTTGATGGGGCTTAAGGACTCTGTCCATCAACCTCTGGAATGTTGCTGGAGCCCCATGTAACCCAAACGGCATTGTCACATATTGGAATAAGCCATCTGGGGTAACAAAAGCAGGTTTTTCTCTGGCCGTTTTAGTGAGCGGCACCTGCCAGTAACCTTTGGTTAAGTCGAAGGTGGAAAAATACCTAGCATGTCCCAACCTCTCGATTAACTCATCGACTCTGAGCATTGGGTAGGCATCAAATTTTGACACTTTATTCAATTTACGAAAATCATTGCAGAACCTTATGGTACCTGGCTTAAGAATCAAAACAAGGGGATTCGGCCAGTCACTCTTGGACTCCTCAATTAGCCCAAGTGCCAACATATTTTTGACCTCTTCAGATATGGCTTGTCTACGAGCTTCAGGTACCCGGTATGGTTTTAGATTAACCTGTACGTGCAGCTCGGTGACAATGTCATGTTCTAACACCTTGGTGCGTCCAGGCAACTCAGAAAACATCATTATTTTTCTGTACAAATTATTTTGTCTCTTGTTTCTGTGCCTTAGATAGGGATTCTGATATTTGCACCTCGGGTGAACCATTATCAGGAGTATTTCCCCCTTTAGTAGTAGCCTTGCTAGGGGTACCTACTGATGTCAATGTTTCCCTGTCTTTCCAGGGTGTTAGTAAATTTATACGGTATATTTGTTCGGGCTTTCTCTTGTCCGTCTGGTACACCTTATAGTTTACTCTCCCCACTCTTTAAATTATTTAATGTGAACCAATACCATGTGAACCAATCCCAACACCTGATCACCTGGATTAAAGGTTCTAAGTTTAGCATTTCTGTTATAGACACGGCTCTGAGCCATTTGGGCCTGCTCCATATGTTCCTTCACAATAGGCATTACCGCTGCAATTCTGTCCTGCATCAGGGTAATATGTTCAATTACACTCCTGTAAGGAGTTTGCTCTTGTTCCCAGGTTTCCTTAGCTATGTCTAGGAGACAACGCGGGTGTCTACCATACACCAACTCAAATGGGGAAAAACCTGTGGAGGACTGGGGTACCTCCTGGATTGCAAACATTAGGCAATCTCAATCTTTGCCATCTTTGCAAACTAACCTCTTTAACATGCCCTTAAGGGTTTTTATTGAACCTCTCCATTAGGCCATTTATCTGGGGGTGATACAAAGAGGTTCGCAGGTGTTTAATTTTAGGAGCTTACACATTTCTTTCATTACTTTGGACATAAAAGGAATCCCTTGGTCAGTCAGGATCTCCTTGGGTATACCTGTCTGAGAGAACATATAAAAGAGCTCCTTGGCAATTACCTTAGCCGAAGTATTTCTCAAGGGTACGGCCTCAGGGTAGCATAATCTAACACCACTAGTATATACTGATGCCCCCTAGCAGACTTTACAACAGGACCTACCAAGTGCATGGCCACTCTTTCAAAGGGTACCTCAGGACTCCTGAAGTGGGACACAGGAGCAGTTAGTTGACACTCTGGGCAAGAGTTACAATACTCTTGAATATGCTTATCAATTCTTGGCCAATAGAAACGATGTAGAATTCGCTCTTTGGTCTTCTCGTACCCCAGGTGTCCTCCTAACACATGCTTATGTGCCAAATCTAAAACCACTCTTTGATAGGGCTAGGGAACCACCAATTGTTCAACAATTTCTCCCCGTATTTGGTTTACCCTATATAGAAGGTCCTGGTTCACGGACATATAGGGGAACTCCTTGTCAGCCCCTAGATACCAGGGTTCACCATTTACCACCTTTACATTTTCCCTGGCAAGAGACAGTCCAAAAATTGTCACAGGACACCTCGATCTTAGGCATCTCAGGAACTCCCTCCTGACCTTCAGCATCACCAGCTAAAACAGAGGAAAATTATTACCATCTTGGGTTACCCCTACAGCTGTTTTTTCCCTGTCAGGATCAAAGGGTTCAGGGTTAACCTTAGGCAAGACATCACCAGCATTAGCATTTTTAGGACATGGTAACCTCTGCTTTTTCCCTGGTCCCTATGATCACACTATGGAACAGGGACTTATAGGGGAGCAGCAGCAGAAATGGGCTGACAACTGCGAGCAGTAGAAAATGCTACTTAAAGGCAAAACACTACTGCGAGCCAAGACCGGCCTCAGATGCCTTCACCAGAGCTCCTCGCAAGAAGTGGTGGCCTTTCGCTGAATCTGAAGACCACAATTGTCACCAGAACAGAAAGTGTATTACAAATTAATGCACTGCAGCAGGAGCCTATACCAAATCTGCACACTACTCACAGGGACAGAGAAAACAGAATGGTCGACAATCACGGGTCAGCAGCTGAGGAGGGCAACACAGATCCAAATCACGAGACGAAGACAAATCCGGGAAACAAAGCCAATAGTCAGAACCGATCAGGAATGCCAGAACAAAATCGCAAGACAAAAGAGGAATCCAGGTACAGTACATAGCCACAGGTCAGGTATAGGAGAAGTCAAATCACAGTCAGGCGCTTAGCAGGAGTTTAGGAAACTGATTATCCAGCACAGCTGAGTGATAGGGAGTGGTTTAAAAAAGGCCTGCTCAGGAAGCTTCCCTATGTTGTCATGGCAACCTTAAAGCAGCAACCACCAACCATTTTTTATGTAGACCCGGCAACTTTAAAGCAGCAACAACAGATGTAACATCCCTAACAAGGTTACGCTCTAATTTCACCATGTATGCACAAGACAGTGCAGGGTCGACCAGTTCATGGTGCACCAGGGTTACCAGGCTCCCAGAGTCCAGGATAGCCAGTACAGGATGCCCTGCCACAGTGACAATGCACATCTGCGGTTCAGTCGCAGTTTCTGCCGAACAAGCAGGTTGAGCAAACAGGGATACCCACCTGGAACTGCTGCAGTTTACCGGTCTTGGGGGTAACAGGTCTGGGAGACGTCTGCAGTAACTCCTTGGTGGCTCGGTACTGTTACACCAAACATGCCAGCTGGTCAGCTGCTGCAGGTCCCGCTTGTCCCACCCAGCGCTGAATCTGAGGTGGAAGTGATCTGGTGTACTTGTCCAGTACCACTCTCTCCACCATCTGTGCTGGAGTGGCTTCCTCAGACTGAAGCCATTTCCTCACCAAATACACTAGATCATGCATCTGGGATCGGGGTGGGAGACTCTCAGAAAAAGTCCAGTGGTGCACTCTCCCAGCATGTACACACGTGGACAAAATTGTTAGTACCCCTCGTTTAATGAAAGAAAAACCCACAATGGTCACAGAAATAACTTGTATCTGACAAAAGTAATAATATATAAAAATTCTATGAAAATGAACAAATGAAAGTTAGACATTGCTTTTCAACCATGCTTCAACAGAATTTCTTTAAAAAGAAAACTCATGAAAAGGTCTGGACAGAAATGATAGTACCCTTAACTTAATATTTTGTTGCACAACCTTTTGAGGCAATCACTGCAATCAAACGATTCCTGTAACTGTCAATGAGACTTCTGCACCTCTCAACAGGTATTTTGGCCCACTCCTCATGAGCAAACTGCTACAGTTGTCTCGGGTTTGAAGGGTGCCTTTTCCAGACGGCATGTTTCAGCTCCTTCCAAAGATGCTCAATAGGATTTAGGTCAGGGCTCATAGAAGGCCACTTCAGAATAGTCCAATATTTTCCTTTTAGCCATTCTTGGGTGTTTTTAGCTGTGTGTTTTGAGTCATTATCCTGTTGCAAGACCCATGACCTGCAACTGAGACCAAGCTTTCTGACACTGGGCAGCACATTTCTCTCTAGAATCCCTTGATAATCTTGAGATTTCGTTGTACCTTGAACAGATTCAAGACACCCTGTGCCAGATGCAGCAAAGCAGTCCCAGAACATAACAGAACCTCCTCCATGCTTCACAGTAGGGACTGTGTTCTTTTCAAGATATGCTTCATTTTTCTGTCTGTGAACATAAAGCTAAGGTGCCTTGCCAAAAATTTCGATTTTTGTCTCATCTGTCCATAGGACATTCTCCCAGAAACTTTGTGGCTTGTCAACATGTAGTTTGGCAAATTACAGTTTTGTCAGATTCAAATTATTTCTGTGACCATTATAGGTTTTTCTTTCATTAAACGAGGGGTACTAACAATTTTGTCCACACCTGTACATGCATGTTCACCCCGAGACGTGCCAAGATCTCACCTCTAAGTTTGGGGTAGTCCTTAGACTCCTGTTCACACAGGTCATAGTAGGCCTTTTGAGGTTCCCCGGTGAGAAATGGTGCCACTACATCGGCCCACTGATCCCTTGGCAATTTCCAACGCTCGGCCACTCACTCCAAAACCCGAAGATATGCCTCCTCCTCGTCTGTGGATGTCACCTTTTGCCGGGAACTCTACAGCAGCTCAGGCAGCGGTCTGTATGCTGTGAGAAGGTGACTCGCATAATGCTGGAGTCACGGTATTTCATCCCCAGGTTTTGTTATATGCCTGGTCCAGGGCGGGTTTTGAATAGGCCTCAGCCCAGGTGTGTGTCCTGGGCTCATTACTGGCCCATATAGGCCTGCAGAGTCTGCACTTCAGGGCAGATCCTGGGGAGTGAGAGGAGTCGCTCTGGATCTGTCCTGAGTTGCTGTACTGTCCTGTCTAGTTCCTGTGGCTGGAGCAAGCCACAGTATAGTAAAAGTGAATTACTGTTTAGCTAGAAGCTCAGACGAGCAGGAGTTTGTTTGTAATTGACTTTGCCTGTTTTACCTGAAGTGAAGATTTATTTATTTTGTCACTTTTCTTTAATAAACCTGTTGCACCAGAGCTTTGTGTCCCTGTCTCTAACTGTTTGGATCCGTACCAGTGCTGCTACCAAGCTACCTCTCCCACAACGCTCTGGGTCTCTCTTGCACCAGTACACTCTCCTGCTGCTCTGCCTGGGCTTGCTGCTGTTGTAGGATGACCTGCCCGAACTACTTCACAAAGTCCTACATGCTGGCGGTCTCCTTTTTAATCTCTCCTGCAGCCTTCACCCAGGACATAGGAGAGGGAAAACAAAAATGGGTGTTTGTCTCTTTAAGACTCTTTAAATTGGGTTTGTCCACATCCTCCACCGTATGTGGTGAAGGTAGCTCGGTAGCATCAATGGTGCGGACCCAACCAGTCAGAGACACAAAATCTGGCGCAAAGAGGTTTATTTAGAAAAAAAAAAAAAAACCTGCAAAATAAACTATAGCCTTAACTTCAGGCAAAAGGAAAAAACAAAACTCCTGCTCATCCGAGCACTAACTAGTACACAATGAGACTAACTATACGTGTGGCTTACTTCCAGCCACACGGACAAACAAAACAGCACAGTTAGGTCTCACCAGACTCAGTATAGCAGGACAGACCCAGGCACCTCCTCTCACTCCCAGGATCTGCCCTGAAGTGCAGGCTCTGTAGCCTTTTATGGCCCATTAACTCAGCATCTCCAGCTATCTACCTTGGCAGATGAATGTAGATCATGAGAACAGGAGGGCTGTTTCCCCTCAGACTTATTTGAGACTTCAGTATGGACATGTGCTGACAGGCGCTCTGTTGCTCCCAGGTCAAAAAGAGGGATGACTGAGTTAAGATGGTGTCATTGGTCGCTCCTGGGTTTACCTACTTTGCAACCACTTATTGTCAATTATGTTTGACATGATGAAAGTCTAATGCTAGAAAATCTGTGAAAGCTCCTCAACAACACATGCCAAACGCTTAGTATCCATATAAAAATGGTTGGCAAAAGGAGCTACTCTAAACAATGTCTATGCAAGAATTGAAGGAAAACCAATTCTACCTTGCACCCTGTTTGAAAGACGCTGTTGTATTGAGCCATGAGTGACTCATGTCTCAACAGGAGGGATAGGAATGGTAATGGTAATAACTAACTATTCCCAAAAAATGTGTTTATCCTGCATCATATAAAAGTAGTAATACCTTGATTTGGGATACCTGAAGGACTATACAATGATAATGGTACTCATCAAGAGAAAACATTGTCACAGCCCAAGGTGGGAGGGTCCATATCAGGTTCTTCTAACCACTCCCACAGCTGTAAAGACAACTGAACAAACCTCATGGGTTCAACTCTCTCATTGTAAACTAGTCAAAGGGATAGAAAAAGATCTGGCCTAGTTATCGTAAAGGCCAGTTACAAAGGGAGGTGTTCCATTAGGGAAGACTTGTCTCAACGCTGGTGAAGACTCCCATACCCCATAAGCCGGATAACAAAGCCAGATCCAGGAACACCTAAATAGGGAAAGAAAATGAAGGTAGGTAGTTGGGTTTGCTACATATTACCAAAGCTCCTTATCATAGGAGTATTTGTAATTGTGTTACAGCTATTTGTGAGATAGAATCCAGAAATGCTGGTAAAAAAAAGAGCAAGGGGAGGGAGACTTTCACATGTTCGGAATGTGGATTCCTTTAAAGAACCAATAGATCTAATACTGGATTAAGATATCAAGTTATAAATATAACATTCTACTAAGGGGACAGTTCTGCTGTAGAAGTGGATTTTTTTGTTCCCTGGTACAGGATAAGTGTGGAAGCAAAGAAGGAGCCTTGGGTGGATAAATACATATGTTGGATACCAACAAACACTCCAAGTAACTGAAAAGGTTCTAGGAGGGAACAAGCATTCTGGACCACTAGAGCTAATGACTATGGGTATACTTTGACTTTAGATACAACAAATATCATACCAAGATTAAGTGTCATTAAAAAGGCTTGTTCAGAGTGCACGGAGCAAATTTCTTTCTTCATTGAAATGAAGGAGTGTAAGAATGAAACATTTTCTATGCCGAGTATAGAAGACCTAGGTCCTATGGTTAGGTTCAGTAATCTAACCTATGAAAATAAACTAGCCATGGAGACGGGGTATGCAGACAGAAATGAATGGTTGGAGTGGATGTGGTATACAGCAAGACAGATAAATAAAGTAAATTGTATAGCCTGTGCTGCACCTAGACCTCAGCTAGTCACCACTCTATTTAGACTGGACAATGATAATGACCAGGAAGGACTACAATGCATTTTACAGCTGTATGACAAATCTTTTGTACCTTCTAGTGAAAAATGTAAAACACTCTACTTATTGTATCCTCCAGTACAGAATGGATATCTATCCCCACTGGTTACACCCTATGCAGGTAACTACACTTGTTCGGTTCGAAAGGGAGATGGTAAGAATGTACGTAAATTTGATGATACCTATTGTTCAAGTAGAATAAAGATCCCAGACTCATCACAAAATTATTCAGAAGAATGGGTCACAAATCATGAACAAGCGAGAGCAGATATTTGGTGGTTGTGTGAAGATAAGAAATTGAGGCCTAGACTCCCCCCTAAATGGAAGGGTGAGTGTGCCTTGTGTGACAACTTGGGGAATTAGACTCAAAATGGCGGCAGACTCCTGGTCCAGACAGCGGTGGTTCGTGGTACTGGGCGCCGGAAAGATAGCGTTCAGACGGTCCAAGTGTAAAAATAAACAGGCTTTATTCAGCTTAAATGCAACATAACAAAACAACAAAAAAACCTATGCCACAGTTAGGTCACTAACTAACTCCTCGAGCCCCTAACTAGCCTGACTCCTGCTCAGCTCTAGCAAAAGTCCCCTGTGGACCACAGCCCTCCTGGCACAGACCATCTATCTGTCCAGTTGGTTCCACCATTTCCTGCTCCATGCAGGTTTCTCCAGCCTTCTGGAGATACGCACCCCACCCAAAGGTGTGGCTGAGGGCCTTTTCAGGGCTGGCCTGGGTCGCTCCCTAGCGCACTCTAGGTTCACATACTCACATACCCTCCCCCTCAGCTCACTACCCATGGGGTGAGCTACAATGGGACCAGACATCCTATGACGGAGTCCCTCTTCAACCATGTATGCCTGTCCAGTGTCTCTCCAGAAGTCCCAATCTGGCGGTCTTTTCTTCCAAATACCGCTCCGTTGAGTTCTCCGTTTTCTCCTCACTTTAACTGCTACGCCAAGATCCTGGCCATTCTGTGCAAAGGCAAGTTTTACTTCATCACCTTCACAATTCGCCATACAGGGGATCACATCATTTTCATCACATTTCTCGCCATAGTCTTCAGCCATCCCATTGCATGACTTTGATCCCTTTAGTAAATAGCCGTAAGAATCTTCATCTTCACCTATCACGAATCCACAGGAGCTCAGAGACCAAATAACACGTACTTCATGCACATCAATGTCTTTAGAGTATAACTGTTTCACGGGTACCTTTTCTGTAACCTTCATCTCAAAGCAAACTTTGCCATCACCCTCAAGGCTTAGAAGTTTAGGAAACATAGGCTGCTTGCTCTCCTCTTTGTTTGAGATACACAAGCTCTGTACTGTAATATCTTCTCCTTCTGCACAAGGGCCATACAGTACACCCTCACAAAATAGCTCACGCTGAACTACATTTTCTGGTACCTCTTTAACAACTGTCACATCATTGGTGACATGTAACCATCTTACTTCTGCATGGAAATGACGGCTGCTCAGTCTCTGCATTAGAACCTTTACCACGGTTACTTCCATTAGTTAGTGTGAGAAAGTGACAGGACAAGTCACGGTATGTCAGTCCCCGGGTTTTGTCATATAGGTGGTCCAGCACGGGTTTTTGAGTAAGCCCCAGCTCAGGTGCGGGTCTTGAGGCTCATTACTGGCCCATATAGACCTGCAGAGCCTGCACTTGAGTGCAGATCCTGGGGAGTGAGAGCAGGCGTCTGGATCTGTCCTGATCTTCCAAAGACTGTTACCGTGCCAAACTGGTTGCTGGTGTGGCTGGCAGAAAGCCACACAGGTTAGTAAGCAGTATTTTGTTTAGGTAGCCGCTCAAACGAGCAGGAGTTTGTTTATTTTTTGTGCCTGAAGTTAAGGCTGATATTGTTTTGCCTGTTTTCCTGAAGGGAAGGTTTATTTATTTTGTTGTCATTTTTCTAATAAACCGGTTACACCTAAGTTTTCGTGTCACTGTCTCTGACTGTTTGGGCCCGTACCTAGGCTGCTACCGAGCTACCTCCCCCACATAAGGGACATAGCAACATTGTATCTCAGCCTCTTCTTGTTGCTATTAGCATCAGGTGGTAAAACAACTTCTGCCTCTTCTCTTCTTTTTGGGTTGACTATTACTTCCTGACTCCCCCTTCACAGATAACACGGAGTCATTATTCACCATTTGTCCACCAGACATTTGGCTAGAGACAGGCACAGCAACACCTTTATCCACAATGGCTTCAGACACTTTAGCTGTTGGGACAACATATGCGTGGTCAGTCTTCTTACGGACTCTTGTTCCACACTTTTGATGACCCTTCACCTTATTTACCATCTCACAGCCCTCTAGGCTTTGGATCTCATTGGTTTGAAGCTGGACCCACTCTGTCACAGGCAGTGTGTGACCAATCACAGTTTCTTCTTCTGTTGGACCTTCTTTGGCCTCCTCACATTTTTCAGGAAGTCCACCTTTAGCAGCATCTTCCTGGAGAACTATACCCTCTACTTGACATTTTACCAAATCACGCGGTTTCATCATAATCTGATCATTGGTATCAACATCAGTGGACAGGTCACTCATATCTGTCTGAGTTAATGATTCTCCTTTCTCTGCCTCTATGCTGGCAGCTTTCCCCAATTCTAACGCCTTCTGTAGCGCACAAATCTCTGATTCCAGTTCCAGAACTTTCTTCACTGCCACATTTTTCTGAGCAGCCTCCATCTCAGCTTTTACTAGTGCACCCTGCAGCTCTGATTCTTTAGAGGTTAACAGGTTCTGCAGTGAGTCTTTCTCAACTTCTAGTGCTGCCAGCTTTGAAGATACGGCAGATGCCGACTGTTCAGTATTGGATAAAGACTGCTGCAATTCATCCAATTCTTCTCTTTTAGATTCCACTTCGGTTTTTAACTGTTCTACCTGAAAAGTGCACTCTTCCAAGTTTATTTCTGACTCGTGCTTCACTTGATCCATCTGAAACTCCAGCTGTTTTTTGATTTCCTCCTGCTTGTTCACTTGCACCTTTAGTTAAGCAACAAGCATTTTTAGATCTACAATCTCAGCAGACAAATTAGACAGGTTTCCCTCAAACTGAATCTTCATGTCTTCTATCTGGAGGTCCAATTCTGTCTTGGCCTTTTCCAGCTTGTCACAAGCATTAGCTTTCTTCTCATACAATATCTGCACAGATTCCAGGTTTTTCTCAACTTCATACTTGGAGCTAACCAAATCCTCCATTTCAGTACGCAGTTGCTTGTTGAGCCTCTCTAACTCCGCCTTCAATTCAAGGGCCTCTGCTTCAGCACGGTCACGTTCTTCTGCATATCTAGCAGAAAGAGTTTTCTCTTCACCAAGCAGCTGATCAAACTTTTTCTGCTTCCTTTTCAAATTCGACACCATCCGACGTTGATGATCAAGATCTACACCTACATCTTCCATTTGTTTTAGTTTTGTACTAAGATCAAGCTTCTGACGGGTTTCTTCTTGCAAAAGTTCCTGAGTGTCCTGAAGCTGAGATTCTAGTGTAGAAAAATCTTTGGAAAGTTTGATAAACTTTCGGTCTGCTTGAGAAAGAAGCCCTGTGACATTTAGTTGCAGCACTTGAAGTTGAGTCTCTACTTTTTTGTGACTCTCCTGTAAGGCTTGCACTTTCTGAGCATGGACAGACGACATCTCCATCAATTCTTTGTCTTTATTTTGCACCAAAACAGACAATTTCTCATTATCTTCACAAGATCCTGAGAGCGCCCTCTCCAGGCTACATATTCTAGCTTTGAGTTCCATTTCTCTTTGTTTAGCAGTTTCAAGGTCATCTCTTAATTTTTCAATGACACTCTCTTTGGCAATGGAGTCTTGAACATGCTGCTCCTTTAAATCCTGCAATTGCTTCTCCAGCACTTGCTTTTGCTCTACACCAGGCATGTCAAACATGCGTCCCGTGGGCCACATGCGGCCCTTTACAGGCATATCTGCGGCCCGCACAAAAGTCTCAAACTTTGTCTCTAAACTTTACAAAAGTCTTTTGAGACCCCGTAGTATAACGATCAGGGGCCCAGGGGAGGTGAGCGAACATAAAAAACACTGTAACTCACCTATCCGCCGCTCCGCAGGCTTCTGGCCTGTTTGGTGACGTCAGCCGACGTCATTATGCGTTGCGACGCCGGCCTGGATCGCGCGAGATCCGGTCCGATATTGAAGGTGGCCGAAGTAGCGCACGGGAGTGCACCGGAGCGAGGAAGAGGTAAGTTGCAGTGTTTTCTATGTTTCTATCCTCCCCTGGGTCTCCGATCATTATACTCTGGGGTCTGAAAAGACCCCAGAGTATAATAATCGTTCATGGGTGGTCCATTATGGGGCATAATACTGTGTGCAGGGGCCACTATGGGGCAAACTACTGTGTGCAGGGGCCACTATGGGGCAAACTACTGTGTGCAGGGGCTACTATGGGGCAAACTACTGTGTGCAGGGGCTACTATGGGGCAAACTACTGTGTGCAGGGGCCACTATGGGGCAAACTACTGTGTGCAGGGGCTACTATGGGGCAAACTACTGTGTGCAGGGGCTACTATGGGGCAAACTACTGTGTGCAGGGGCTACTATGGGGCAAACTACTGCGTGCAGGCGCCACTATGGGGCAAACTGCTGTGTGCAGGGGCCACTATGGGGTAAACTACTGCGTGCAGGGGCCACTATGGGGCAAAATACTGTGTGTCGGGGCCACTATGGGGCAAACTACTGTGTGCTGGGGCCACTATGGGGCAAACTACTGTGTGCAGGGGCCACTATGGGGCATAATATTGTGTGCAGGGGCCACTATGCCTCATAATACCGTGTTCAGGGGCCACTATGGGGCATAATACCGTGTGCAGGGGCCACTATGGGGCATAATACCGTGTGCAGGGGCCACTATGGGGCATAATAGTGTGCGCAGGAATGCGGTTTGTGTGTGGGGGGAGTTGGGGGCGGAGGCTTGGGGGGGGGGCCCATGTCAAATGTTCGCCTTGGGGCCCAGCCATTCCTAGTTACGTAACTGATCACGTAAGCAGGTCATATGCAGGGATATGGGCCAATGAATGACGACCCGGAAGTGCTGATCGTGAGTTTTGTACATCTGCGGCTCGCGTGGCTGCTGATCACCTAAGTCAGTTTTGTTGTGAGCGGAGGAAGAGTCGTGGCTGAGAGTGATAATAATATAAATAATAATATAAATAATAATATAATAATATAATATAATGAATAGGCCTATTCATTATATTATTATTATGAATTTTCAATATGTATTTATTTACTTTATATTTATTTAATGGGCGTCTGTAGGATTTGTTCTTTTTGGTGTTCACCCCTGGTATTTGCCTCCACTGCAAATATATGTTGCTGTTACATATTACTACTTCATATCTTGTTTTCATGACTGCTGTTAAAATACGTGTGTGACATTAGCTGCTGTGTGCGGCCCTCGCAACAACCTCTTGTTACTCATGTGGCCCTAGGGGTACCCTGAGTTTGACATGCCTGCTCTACACTCTGTATGACTTCATTAGATAGAGCACCTTTCATTTCAGGAAACTCCTTCTTAGTGACACAGTCCATTCCAGGCAAACCCAGTACCACATTTTTACATTGACTAGAATTTGAACTCCTCATAGATTCAAGATCTTTCTTTAACTTCAGGTTCAACTTAAGGTTAGATTCAAGATCTTTCTTTGACTTCAGGTTCAATTTAAGGTTCTCTTTTTCTAATACCTCAAATTGCCGTTTAATCTCATCTTGAAACTGCTGCACCCTAATATTTTCATCTTTGGCGCTTTGATGCACTCCAGTATGAGACATACAGTCAGCAGGGACATATTCATTCATAGAACAGAGGTACTTTAGAAAAACTGAGTCACCGTCATGCAACCCATTATCTTTACTTGCTCTCCACATGATCTGTTCCGGGTTTTGTGTCTCTCTGCATTCAGACTGCTGCACTAATAAACCTGTGCATAACTTCTCTGCTTTTTTTACAAGCTGAAATTCTCTTTTTTCTTGCCCATGGTTTACTAACAAAATTACACAATATTCCACAGCAACCTTGGGTTCAACCGGCAGCAACCTTTTTTGCTATCTTCTGCAGTCACATATATTCAAACAGTTAACTTATGTGGCACTACAACAACCAGCATTTTCTTCTGTCTTCCACAGAAAACACGAACCTGGTACCATAGCCTTTCACATAAACTGTTTGCAATATCCAGCTTCTACACACATTGCTTACTTTCTTGCCATCAGCAAACACTTTACAGACTTCTGTGCCACAGTATACACAAAGTCCATTCCCTGGATTCTTCTTCCAGAGTTTTACTTTCACCAATTTTTACACACGCTTTGCTATGTTGCAATTCACTCACCCCTTCCTGGGTTTCTCAGTTGAAATCACAGATTTCTTCCAGCTGTAGGCCACAATGCACACTTAGCAGTACTGCAGTAACCAACCACTTGTCTTCTAGGACTTGCATGGCTCTCTTTATGCCCGAATCCGTAGCACCATATGTGACAACTTGGGGAATTAGACTCAAAATGGCGGCAGACTCCTGGTCCGGACAGCGGTGGTTCGTGGTACTGGGCGCCGGAAAGATAGCGTTCAGACGGTCCAAGTGTAAAAATAAACAGGCTTTATTCAGCTTACATGCAACATAACAAAACAACAAAAAAAACCTATGCCACAGTTAGGGCACTAACTAACTCCTCGAGCCCCTAACTAGCCTGACTCCTGCTCAGCTCTAGCAAAAGTCCCCTGTGGACCACAGCCCTCCTGGCACAGACCTTCTATCTGTCCAGCTGGTTCCACCATTTCCTGCTCCATGCAGGTTTCTCCAGCCTTCTGGAGATACGCGCCCCACCCAAAGGTGTGGCTGAGGGCCTTTTCAGGGCTGGCCTGGGTCGCTCCCTAGCGCCCTCTAGGTTCACATACTCACACTTGGTTCAAATCATAATGCCCTTCCACCTGTTCTCATATGCAGAATGGGATAAGATGTTTGAAGAAAGTTGAAAAAAGTTCTCAGGAGTTGCATAGAACCAAAAGAGAGGTTCCCGGGGGGTCTTTTTGATGCTAAGATCTATATTGATGAAATAGGAGTTCCAAGGGGATTATCAAATAAATTTAAGGCACATAACCAGATTGCTGTGGGGTTTGAGTCTTTTCTCATGTGGTGGATAATAATAAATAAGAATGTTGACTGGATATTTATATTATAACCAGCATACTAGGGATGCTGTGAAAAGTATTGCAGAACAACTAGGTCCTAACTCTTTAATGGCCTGACAAAATAGAATGGCCTTAAACATAATATTAGCAGAAGAAGGAGGTGTTTGTAAAATGTTTGGAACTTACTGTTGTACTTTTATTCCCAATAATACTGCATTTGATGGGAGCATTATGTAGGCGCAGAAGGAACTTACATCATTGTCTGAAGAATTGGCTTCTTCAAGCTGTTCTCTTCACCTACAAGCCAAAACAAAGTCAACCTCAAGCTGACTGACAAGTTGGCCCATTCGCTGAGAATGCAGGAATGAGCCCTCGAATACAAAGCCATTCCCACCTTAGGTAACTTGGGCAATTCCTCACATCAGTGTGTCTCACTATGGGGAAGGAACGGACTTCTCCCACAGTGCAACCCACAGGAGCAACTTTGTTCCAGCACACAATACAGCTCCCAGAAAACACTAGTACACTGACTGCATAATGATCTGCACCATTTAACCGGTTAAGGACCGGGCCTAAAAGTGCCTTATGGACCAGGCCTCATTTTTCAAAACTGACATGTGTCACTTTATATGGCAATACCTTTGAGATGCTATAACTTACACAAGTGATTTTGAGATTCTTTTTTCATGACACATTGTACTTCATGTTAGTGGTAAACATTGATCAATATTTTTGTATTTATTTATAAAAAATTAGGAAATTTGAGGGAAATTTGGAAAAAAATTGCAATTTTCAAAATGTAAAATGCTCTGCTTTTCAGGTAGATAGTCATACCACCCAAATACATAAATAAATATTATCTACCATATCTCTGCTTTATATCGGCATCATCTTTTAATCATCCTTTAATTTATTTTGGATGTTAGAAGGTTTACAAGTGTAACAGCGATTTTGCAGATTTACAAGAAAATTTCCCAAACTCATTTCTTAGGGACCACTTCAGTTCTGAAGGGGATTATAAAGGCCTATATATTAGAAACCCCCATAAATCACCCCATTTTCAAAACTGCACCCCTCAAATAATTCAAAACAGCATTTGGGAAGTTTGTTAACCCTTTAAGCATTTCACAAGAATTAAGACAGTATGGAGGTGAAATTTAAACATTTCATTTTTATCCGATAATACATTCATTTATCCCTAAAATTAACACATTTACAAAGGGTTAAAGGAGAAAATGCATCTCACAGTTTGTTGTGCAATTTCTCCCGAGCACAGAAATACCCCACATGTGGGTGTAAAATGATTTTTGGGCACTCGGCAGTGCACGGAAAAGAAAGAGCGACACTTGGCATTTGAAAAGCAGATTTTGCTGGAATAGTTTTCAGGCGCCATGTCTGATTTGCAGAGCCCCTAGAGTACGAAAACAATGGAAACCCCCTAAAAGTGACCCCATTTTGGAAACTATACCCCTGACAGAATTTATCAAGGGGTATACTGAGTATTTTGACCCCACAGCCGTTTCACAGATTTTATTAACATTGGGATGTGTAAATGAAAAATTACTAAAACATCACTTTATCCCCAAAGTTTTCATTTTCACAAGGGTTTAAAGGAGAAAAAGCTGCCCATGGTTTGTTACACAATTGCTCCTGAACACAGCAATACCCAATATGCGATCGTAATATGCTGCATGGGTACATGGCGGGGCTTGAAATGGAAAGAGCGCTATTTGGCTTTTGAAGGGCAGATTTTGCTGGAATAGTTTTCAGGTGCCATGTCCCATTTGCAGAGCCCCTAGAGTACCAATATAATGGAAACCCCCAAAAGTGACCCCATTTTGGAAACTACACCCCTCACAGAACATATCAAGGGGTATAGTGAGCATTTTGACCCCACAGCCGTTTCACAGATTTTATTAACATTGGGACATGAAAATGAAAAATTACTTTCTTTCCAATAAACCATCAATTTAGCCCCAAATTTTTCATTTTCACAAGAGGATAAAGGAGAAAAAGCTCTCCAAAGTTTGTTACACAATTTCTCCTGAATACAGGAATACTCCCCATGTGGTTGTAATCTGCTGTATGGGTACATGGTGGGGCTCAGAATAGAAAGAGCGCTATTTAGCTTTTGGAGGGCAGATTTTGCTGGAATAGTTTTCAGGTGCCATGTCGCATTTGCAGAGCCCCTAAAGTACCAATACAATGGAAACCCCTCAAAAGTGACCCCATTTTGGAAACTACACCCCTCAAGGAATTTCTCAAGGGGTATGGTGAGCATTTTGACCCTACAGTTGTTTCACAGATTCTATTAACATTGGAATGTAAAAATTAAAAATTACTTTTTTTTCCCAATAAACTGTCTATTTAGCGACATATTTTTAATTTTTACAAGGGGATAAAGAAGAAAAAAACCCCACAGTTTGTTACACAATTTCTCCTGAACACAGAAATGCCCCATATGTGGTCGTAAACTGGTGTATGGGTACATGGTGGGGCTCAGAATGGAAAGCGCTATTTGGCTTTTGGAGGGCAGATTTTGCTGGAATAGTTTTAAGGTGCCATGTCGCATTTGCAGAGCCCCTAAAGTACCAATACAATGTAAACCCCTCAAAAGTGACACCATTTTAGAAACTACACCCCTCAAGGAATGTATCAAGGGATATTATCATTTTGAGCCTAAAAATGCTTCCCAAAAATTAATGTACAAAGTGAAAATTGACAATTTTAAATAAATATGCCATTTTGGTGCCCAATACGTTGTACCCACGTTGGCATCAGAGACATGCACTCCTAAAACTATTAAGTGGGCTATCCCGGGGGAAAAAAAAAATTATATATGTAGGTGTAACCTGCTGCTTGGGCACACAGCAGGGCTCAGAAGGGAAGGAGCACTGCGCTTTTTAGCTTTTGGAGTACAGATCTAGAGGGACTTTCTGGACGCCATGTTGTTTTTGCAGAGGTGCCAGTAAATTGGAATTCCCCAAGAAGTGACCCCATTTTGTAGGGGCAATTTTAGGGTCTTTGCCAATTTGACATGGTGTCCAAAATCCAACAATCTAAATCTATGCTCCAAAAGCCACATAGCGTTCCTTCACCTCTGCCCCCTGCTGTGTACCCAAACTGCAGTTTACGCCCACATGTATGACACTGGTGTACCCAGGATAACGTACTTGGTATAAACTACTGCTTGGGCACAGCCGGGCACAGAAGGGAAGGAGCGCTATTTTGGTTTTTGAAGCACAGCTTGGTTTTTGGACACCATGCCACTTTTGCAGAGCCCCTGGATTGCCAGTAAAATGGAATCCACAGACTTGTGACCCCATTTTGGGAACTACACCCCTGAAGGGATTTATCAAGCGGGGTAGCGAGTATTCTCAACCCTTAAGTGTTGCATTCATTTAATTTCAATAAATGAATGCGCAGTTGATAATGAAAAGGGAAAATTGCAATTTTTCCAGAGATATGCCATTTCAGTGCCCAATATTTTGTGCCCAGCTTATGTCAGCAGGCACAAACACTCTAAAAACTGTTAAGTGAGTATCCCGGGCACAACATCTTTTGGAGCGTTCACATCTGATACAAGCCGGGCACAACGTATTATGCATTGAAATTAAATATTCCTGGAAAAATTGTCATTTTCACCTTTCACAATCATCTGCGTATTCATTTCTGGAAAATAAATTATAGCAACACTTGGAGGTAAAAAATGCTCACTGTACCTCTGGATAAATTCCTTCAGGGGTGCAGTTTCCAAAATAGGGTCACGTATCAGTGGATTCCACTTTACTGGCATTTCAGGAGCTCTGCAAAAGTGTCATGGTGTCCAAAAGCTAAACTGTCTAAATCTGTGCTCGAAAAACCTAATAGTGCTCCCCTCCCTTCTGTGCCTGGCTGTGCCCAAACAGCAGTTTATACCCACATATGACATTATGTACGTTATTCTGGGTACACCAGTGTCATACATGTGGGTATAATCTGCAGTTTGGGTACACAGCAGGGCACAAAAGGGAAAGAACGCTATGTGGCTTTTGGAGTGCAGATTCAGATGTTTGGTATCTGGACACCATGTCATGTTTGCAGAGCCTCTAATATACCAGAAAAGTGGAGTCTCCTAGGGAGTGACCCCATTTTGAAAACTGCACCCCTCAAAGAATTTATCAGAGGGTGTAATAAGCATTAGCATACCAGACGTGAATGCACAGCGGATGGTGAAGAGTGAATAGTTAGCTGTGCGGAGTACATGGGGAACACGAAATTCCCTACTCTATCCCCAGTAGCTCCTATGATTGGGGGAGGGGGTCACTCTGGGGGTCACTTCTGGTTTATTATCCCTCGTAAGCTCTAAATCTGGTTTGTACCCTGATATATGCTCGCACAGCTTATACATTCCATTCCTGCTGCAGCCAGTTGTGTTTTAATGATTTGGTGATTTTTGGGGTTTTTGTCTTCACATTGTACAAGCTGTATTCTTTATTTTTATTTATGTAGCCATATGAGGGCTGATTTTTTTGTGGTATGATATGCATTTTTTAATGACACCATTTTTTTGGGTGTCTATAGCTTATTGAATAAATTATATTAACTCTTTCTGGGTGGATTAAAAAAAATTATCAATTCTGGAATTGGTTTTTACCTTTTAATTTTTTTGCCGTGTGGCGTACAGCATAAGTAACATGTTACCTTTATTCTGCAGGTCGGTACGATTATGGCGATACCTCATTTATATTGTTTTTTTATGTGTTACTAATTCTGCAGAACAAAAACCCATTTGTGGACATAAATCAATTGTTTTTGCATCACCATCTCCTGAGAGGCGTAACATTTTTATTTTTCGGTTGACAGACTTGGTTTAGGGCTTATTTTTTGTGGGAGGACATGCGCTTTTTATTGGTATTGTTTTGAGGTACATATGAGTTTTTGATCACTTTTTATAGTATTTTTTTGTAAGCGAGATAGTCAAAAATCATTACTTCCAGCGTTTTTTTTCCGTTTTTTTTTTTTCGACGTTCACTGTGTATGTTAAATATTGTTTCAGCTTTATTGTACAGGTTGTTACGGACGCAGCGATACCAAATATGTGTTGTTTTTATTATTTATTTATTTTTTTTATATAATTCATTTTTTATAGGAAAAGAGATTTTTGAGGGCTTTATAACTTTATTATTATTTTTTTTTTTAACTTTTTTTTTACATTTTTAACTTGTCCTATAAGGACACCTGAGCTAGCGATGCTCTGATCCTGGCTCTGTATTATAGACTGCAATACACGATCATACTCTTGTATTGCAGTCTATACAAGAATGTCAGCCGATGTAGATGCATCGGCTGACTTCTTGACATCCCGGCAGGATCAGCCAGGTAGTGGGGGCTTCAGGTAGCCTGGGGTCACTGGCCAGACCCCGGGCTACAGAAAATAGACATCGGCAACCCCCGATCTCGCCGCGGGGGTTGCCGGTGGGGGCGGTAACATGGCAGAACCCCTTGGATGCCGCGGTCATGTTTGACCGTGGCATCCAAGGGGTTAAAACCTCCGATCGGAACTAAATTCCGACCGGGGGTTATGGAGCAGGGTGTTAGCTGTCAGTTACAGCTAACACCCGCTCCCGATCCCGGTCACAGGGTCTCTGAAGTGCCGGCCGTAAATTTACTATTGGCCGGACTTCAGAGACCAGGTCCGCAGGCCGTAAATTTACGGCCGGTGGTCGTCAACCGGTTAAAGTGACACAGAAATATAACATACACAGTTCAATACAAATAATTTACTATGCATGATACAACAATGTTACAATAAACCTTTTACTTCACCTCTACTATCACTTGTGCAGTCTAAACAGGGCCTTAACCCCTTCCCGCAAAATTACATAATAGTATATCATGGAAAGGTGTACCTTACCACATTATGCCCCTGTTCCCTTATCGCTTATATATATAAAAATGAGTTTCTGTCTGTCTGTTCTTTATGCGTGACCAAACGACTGGACCGATCTTCACCAAATTTGGCACACAGGTACATCAGGTGTCCGGGAAGATTTTAGATTCAGCTCTCTAGGACGTACCATTCCTGAGATACAGTATTCCCAAAAAAATTACCTGCATTAGTCTATACAAGCCTGCAAGTCTTTCAATCACATTCCAACTGCCATACACATGGTCACATGTCCCGTATCAGCCAATAGAAGCTTGCAGGCGCTTAGTCTCCACAGGCACACAGGTTTCCATAGCAACCAAGCTATTTATGAACTGTATTAGTCAACAGCAGTTCACAGGTCCTTAAATATTCAGTCATATCACGTGTATCAGCCAATCTAAGTTCACATTTAATTTACCAGGTTTCCATAGCAACACAGCCATAAATAGACTGTACCTATACTGTACTCAGTGGCGTAACTAGGAATGGCTGGGCTCCAAGGCGAACATTTGACATGGGGCCCCCCTGGCAACCACCACCCCCCCCCACACAAACCGCATTCCTGCACACACTATTATGCTCCATAGTTGCCCCTGCACACAATATTATGCCCCATAGTGGCCCCTGTACACACTATTATGCCCCTTAATGGCCACTGCACACAGTATTTTGCCCCATAGTGGCCCCTGCACACAGTATTATGCCCCATAGTGGCCTCTGCACGCAGTATTATGCCCCATAGTGGCCCCTGCACACACTATTATGCCCCATAGTGGCCCCTGCACACAATATTAAACCCCCTAAAGGCCCCTGCACACACTATTATGCCCCATAGTGTCCCCTGCACACACTATTATGTCCCGTAATGACCCCTGCACACAGTATTATGCCCCATAGTGGTCCTTGCACACACTATTATGCCCCATAGTGGCCCCTGCACACACTATTATGCCCCATAATGGCCTTTGCACACAGTATTATGCCCCATAGTGGCCCCTGCACACACTATTATGCCCCATAGTGGCCCCTGCACACAATATTATGCCCCATAAAGGCCCCTGCACACACTATTATGCCCCATAGTGTTCCATGCACACACTATTATGTCCCGTAATGACCCCTGCACACAGTATTATGCCCCATAGTGGTCCTTGCACACACTATTATGCCCCATAGTGGCCCCTGCACACACTATTATGCCCCATAGTGGCCCCTGCACACACTATTATGCCCAACAGAGGCCCCTTTACATAGTATTATGCCCCATTATGGTCCACCCATGAACAATTATTATACTCTGGGGTCTTTTCAGACCCCAGAGTATAATGATTGGAGACCCAAGGGAGGATACAAAAAAAAATGTTAACTTACCTCTCCCTGGCTCTGGCGCACTTCCCGCTTCTTCAATGTTGGACCAGACATCATGTGAGCCAGGTGTGTGTCACGACGCATAATGACGTTGGACTGGTCCACCAACGTCTGGGATGTCACCAAGGAAGCCCGAAGCCTGCTAGAGCGCAGGAGAGGTAAGTAACATTGTTTTTTATGTTCCCTCACCTCCCCTGTGGGGTTCGTGGGCCGCAGCCTTACTTACCGATCTCTGATCCTGCTCACAGCTGCCTCTGCAAAAGGTGAAGTGCAGGCCAGGAGCGGGGACCGGTAAGTAAATAGCGCCTGTTACCTGCTGGTGTTACACCAGCAGGTAACAGCCTATTAAAAATAAAAGAACTTTAGGGGCCCGCCAGGCCCCTTAATGTCCCGGGCCCTGTTGCAGCCTCTATCACTGCTACCCCAGTATTTACGCCACTGACTGGACTGCCATACTAGATGTCAACATTCTTATAAATTGAAACGTTTTTAAACTACTCACAACTCCTGCAGCAAAACGCATGGCTGCTGCTTGAGCTAATGAAAACTCTCAGCAGACCCAGGCCCGTCTCCAATCTGACAAGGCATTCTCAGCCACATTCACACAGCTGCACTCCATGTTTCCAGACCAACCCGGCCATTTTTCTTCACTGCTGTAGGTCAGCTTTAAAGGGGCAGGGTGTTGTGGATCACACTGTTACACAAGGTCACACAGCTTTACTCCAGGTTTTTCATAACAACCAATCGCAGGTTTTTCACTGATATCCAAACTGAGATACACATGATGACAAGACGCTTATGGACCAATGGAAAATCGCAGGTTCTTCAGTCTTGACACACACACAGATTTACAGCAGGTTTCCATAGCAACCAAGCTATTTATGACCTATATGAGTCAATAGAAGTTCGCAGGTCCTTAAATATTCAGTAATATGATGTGTATCAGCCAATATAAGTTCACATTTCACTTACCAGGTTTCCATAACAACACAGCCATAAATAGACTGTACATATACTGGACTGCCATACTGGATATCAAGTGCAAATCTGGCCAATTCTTATGGGGCCACTGCACAAACAAAAAATGAAATATACCCGTGCGAAGCCGGGTCCTTCTTCTAGTACAATATAAAAACACAAAGCACAGTATAAAACACTACATATTTGGTATTGCAGCATCTGTAACAAGCTGTATAATAAAAGTAAATCATTAGTTAACCTGCATGGTAAACATCAGGAAAAAAAATAAAAAGAAAACACAAGTAATTTTTTGCCATCTTGCCTCATAAAATATGGAATAAAAAGTGATCAAAAAGTCATATGTAGCACAAAATGGTACCAATAAAAAGTATAGTTTTCCATGCAAAAATAGGTCCTCAACCAGCTCTGTCAATAGAAAAATAAAAACGTTATACCTCTCAGAAGATGGCGATGTAAAAATAATAGATTTTTTTTTCCCCAAATGGATTTTTATTCTGCAAAATTAGTAACGCATTAAAAAAAAAATCTATAAATTAGGTTAAATTATCTTGGCAATCATACAGACCCATAGAATAAAGGTAACATTATTTATGTTGTACGGAGAAGGGCAAAACATTTTAAATGTTAAAAAGAAATGCCAGAATTGATTTTTTTAATCCACCCAGAAAGAGTTAATAAAATTTTATTAATAAGCTATAGACACACCAAAATGATGTCATTAGAAAACGCATTTCATCTTGCAAAAAAAAAAAAAAAAAAAAAAAAAGCCCTTAAATGGCTACTTCAAAAGAAAAATAAATAGTGACGGAAAAAAAAAAAGAGAAAAAAAAAAAATCGCCGTATCTTTAGGACAAAACTGGCTGCGAAAGAAAGGGAATGTATAAGCTGTGAGAGTGTATATCTGTGTACACCCCAGATTAAGATCTTACGAGCGAAAAACACCAGAAGTGACCCCCAATCATAGGAGCTACTGGGAAAATAATTGGGAATTTGGTGTTCTCAATGTACTCCACACAGATTGCATATTCAGTTTTCACCATCCACTTTGCATTCACATCTGTGATACTAATCCTTATTACACCCCCTAGTAAATTCTTTGAGGGGTGCAGTTTTCAAAATTGGGTCTCTAGGGTATTCCACTTTACTGGTACCTTAGAGGTTCTGCAAACATGTCTTGGCGTCCAGATACCAAACATCTGAATCTGCGCTCCAAAAGCCATCCAGGATAATGTCCTTAATGTTGTATGTAGATATAAAATGCAGTTTGGGCACACAGCTAGGCACAGAAGAGAAGGAGTACTATTTTGGTTTTTGGAGCGCAGATTTAGACGTTTTGGATTTTGGACGTCATGCCACTTTTGCAGAGTTCCTGAAATGCCAGTACAAATTGTACAGAGCTGCGGAATATGTTGGCGCTATATAAATAAAATGTATTATTATTATTATTATTATTATTATTAAAGTGGAATCCCCTCATATGCAACCCCATTTTGGAAACTGCACCCCTGAAGAAATGTATTTAGGAGTACAGTGAACATTTTTAACCTCGAAGTGTTGCATTCATTTATTTTTCACACATGAATGTGCAGCTGATGGTGAAAAGAGAAAATGTAAATTTTTCCAGAAATATGTAATTTTTAGTATTGGTACTTAAGGGGCTCTGCAAATACAATATGACACCTGAAAACTATTCCAGCAAAATCTGCACTCCAAAATCCAAATAGCGCACTTTCTATGCCGAGCCTCGACATGTACCCATACAACATTTTACGACCACATATGGGGTATTGTCGTGTTCAGGATAAATAGTGAAACAAACTGTGTGGGGTGCTTTTTCTTCTTTAACCCCTTGTGAAAATGAAAAATTTGGGGATAAATGGAGGGTTTATTGGAAAAAAAAAAGTAATTTTTTAAAATGTCAAAATGCTCACTATACCCCCTGAGGGGTGTAGTTTCCAAAATGGGGTCAATTTTGGAAGGTTTCCATTGCATTGGTACTCTAGGAGCTCTGCAAATGAGACATGGCACCTGAAAACTATTCCAGCAAAATCTTTTCAAACTCCCAGTATAGCTCCTTCCATTCCATGTGCTGCTATGTGCCCAAGCAGTAGTATATATCCACATATAGGATTTTTCTATGCTCGGGAAAAATTACCTAACAAACAGATACATTTTCTCCTTTTAACCCCTTGTGAATGTGATTATTTTAGGGATAAATGAACATACTATTGAAAAAAATTAAATGTCTAAATTTCACTTCCATATTGTTTTAATTCCTGTGAAATGCTTAAAGGGTTAACAAATTTCCTAAATGCTGTTGTGAAAATGGGGTGATTTATTGAGGATTTCGAATATATATAGGTTTTTAAAATCCCGTTCAGAACTGAAGTGGTCCCTAACAAATGGGTTTGGGAATTTTTGTGGAAAAACGATGTTACACTTGCATCTCTACACTTTGTAAATTTCCTTTTTTAAATAAATGCAAAAAAAATTGATCAATATCAGTATGTAATAGAACTATGGTGATGACAAGCTTGGGAGCCTTCAATAGGTTCCCGGCTGCCATGGCAACCGATCTCCACCCCCTGATCACGTTCTGGAGGACGGCGATCGGTGAAAGTCCATGGTTCCTGCGCACTTTAGATGCCATGGTTGCATTTAACCATGGCATCTAAAGTGTTAACAGCTGAGATCGCTGTCGGTACCAATCGCTGCTGTTAGTGGCGCGTGCCAGCTGTATTATACATCCACTGTGTATGGAGAGGGCTAAGCTCCAGAGCCCTTTCCATACAGCCCCTCACGCCTAATCATGTACATGTATGTGATTTTGCATGAAGGGGTTAAGGTATTATTTGGTCTTGTCTATAAGGAGTTAAACCTCTTCTTGATTATCCCAAGAGAAACTGCTACTGGTTTAGAGTTTGCATCTACCTTACATACTACTGACTAAAATACAGTGCCTTGCAAAAGTATTCGGCCCCCATGAACTTTTCAACCTTTTGCCACATTTCAGGCTTCAAACATAAGGATATAAAATTTAAATTTTTTGGTGAAGAATCAACAACAAGTGGAACACAATTGTGAAGTGGAACGAAATTTATTGGTTATTTTAAACTTTTGTAAAAAATAAAAAACTGAAAAGTGGGGCGTGCAATATTATTCGGCCCCTATACTTTCAGTGCAGCAAACTCACTCCAGAAGTTCAGTGAGGATCTCTGAATGATCCAATGTTGTCCTAAATGACTGATGATAAATATAATCCACCTGTGTGTAATCAAGTCTTCGTATAAATGCACCTGCTCTGTGATAGTCTCAGGGTTCTGCTTAAAGCACAGAGAGCATCATGAAGACCAAGAAACACACCAGGCAGGTCCGTGATACTGTTGTGGAGAAGTTTAAAGCTGGATTTGGATACAAAAAGATTTCCCAAACTGTAAACATCCCAAGGAGCACTGTGCAAGTGATCATATTGAAATGGAAGGAGTATCAGACCACTGCAAATCTACCAAGACCCGGCCGTCCCTCTAAACTTTCATCTCAAACAAGGAGAAGACTGATCAGAGATGCAGCCAAGAGGCCCATGATCACTCTGGATGAACTGCAGAGATCTACAGCTGAGGTGGGAGAGTCTGTCCATAGGACAACAATGAGTCGTACATTGCACAAATCTGGCCTTTATGGAAGAGTGGCAAGAAGAAAGCCATTTCTCAAAGATATCCATAAAAAGTCTCGTTTTAAGTTTGCCACAAGCCACCTGGGAGACACACCAAACATGTGGAAGAAGGTGCTCTGGTCAGATGAAACCAAAATCGAACTTTTTGGCCACAATGCAAAACGATATGTTTGGCATAAAAGCAACACAGCTCATCACCCTCAACACACCATCCCCACTGTCAAACATGGTGGTGGCAGCATCATGATTTGGGCCTGCTTTTCTTCAGCAGGGACAGGGAAGATGGTTAAAATTGATGGGAAGATGGATGGAGCCAAATACAGGACCATTCTGGAAGAAAACCTGTTGGAGTCTGCAAAAGACCTGAAACTGGGACGGAGATTTATCTTCCACCAAGACAATGATCCCAAACATAAAGCAAAATCTATAATGGAATGGTTCAACATAGAAGCAAAAAGGGAGCCAAAAGGAAGTGGAGTACTATGACATCGGACAAGGATAATCCACCAAATGCAACAGACAATAGTTAATCAGATGAATGGAATGGTTCACAAATAAACATATCCGGGTGTTAGAGTGGCCAAGTCAAAGTCCAGACCTGAATCCAATCGAGAATCTGTGGAAAGAGCTGAAAACTGCAGTTCAGAAACGCTCTCTATCCAACCTCACTGAGCTCGAGCTGTTTTCCAAGGAAGAATGGGCAAGAATTTCAGTCTCTCAATGTGCAAAACTGATAGAGACATACCCCAAGCGACTGGCAACTGTAATCGCAGCAAAAGGTGGCGCTACAAAGTATTAACTTAAGGGAGCCGAATAATTTGGCACGCCCCACTTTTCAGTTTTTCATTTTTTACAAAAGTTTAAAATATCCAATAAATTTCGTTCCTCTTCACGATTGTGTCCCACTTGTTGTTGATTCTTCACCAAAAAATTTAAATTTTATATCCTTATGTTTGAAGCCTGAAATGCAAAAGGTTGAAAAGTTCAAGGGGGCCGAATACTTTCGCAAGGCATAGAGGGACTGGGCTGGGCATACCATGAACAACTGTTTACAGTGTTAAATGTCTTCTTTGCATTCTTCTTTACAAGTGAAAGTGGCACGCTACTTCCAAAGGTCTATCAATAAGTTCAGAAATAACATTGCCATGTGGTTTTTAGAGGCTGAAACACTAGAGGTGCATGGTCAATATGAACATATTAGTTAACAGTGTCCTTTGTAATGAGTCTGGTTACATTGCTATGGTTTACAATTGTACAAAATAATTCGATACAAATACCATGGAAATACGGCAAGAATAAGAAACCCAGTACCAGAAGCTTTTTTCACCACATGTGCCTGGTTAAGGCTAAGGACTCACGTAGCGGGCTACAGCAAGAAAGCGCTTCCTCTGTGAACTTTCTGCTTCCATTATACCTATAGGGAAACCGCCAGTGTTTCCTTAGGTATAACTGACATGCAGTGATTTCCAAAATCATGACGGTTTTGTAAATCGCAGTGTGTCCGCTGCGCATATTTTTCTGCAATGTGTGGATGGAATTCGCTTTTTATAATAATAATACATTTTATTTATATAGCGCAACATATTTCGCAGCATTGTACAATTTGTAGGGTTCAAGAACAGGCAAAAAAGATACATTACAAAGAAATAGTCAATTCAGACAATGGGACTAAGGGCTCTGCTCGCAAGAGCTTACAATCTATGAGGTAGAGGGAGTGACACAAGAGGTAGCAGGGGCGGTATTGGAGGTAACATTGCATACAATGGTCAGACAATTTTGTAATAGAGGTTACTGTCATTACTCATATATAATGTAAAGCTGCATGAGCCGTCACCAGTCGTGTCCTTTAACGTGCAGATGGTGCCTGGACATATAAAGTTAGTCTGAAACGGCATCATGTCCTGTGAGGTAATGTGGGAGCGTGAACAGAGGAAGGTACGTTTTAGGGATTCTAACTATGGAAGGGTTTACATTAGGAGTTGTGATAGGCCTGTCTGAAAAGATATGTCTTTAGTTTGCATTTGAAGCTGTAGAAATTGGGGGTTAATCTGACAGTCTGGGATAGAGAATTTCAGAGAAGTGGTACAACTTGAGAGAAGTTTTGTATACAAGGGTGGGAGGTTCTAATAATAGAGGATGTTAGTCTTAGGTCTTTGAGTGAATGGCGAGCACGGGTTGGGTGATAGACAGAGATGAGGGAGGAAATATAGGGAGGTGCAGCATTATGGAGAGCCTTGTGGATGAGGGTGATAAGTTTATATTGTATTCTGTATTGAATAGGCAGCCAATGTAGTGACTGACACAGACCGGAGGCATCGCTGTAGCGTCTAGAATGATAGATGAGCCGGGGGCGCCGCATTCAGAATACATTGAAGAAGGGAGAGTTTAGGGAAGGGGGGAAGACCGATTAGTAAGGAGTTACAGTAGTCAAGGTGAGAGTGAATCAGGGCAACAATAAGTGTCTTTAGTGTATTTGTGGTAAGGAAAGGGTGGATTCTGGAGATGTTTTTGAGGTGGAGATTACATGAGCGTGCGAGTGATTGGATATGGAGGGTTAAGGAAAGGTCTGAGTCAAACATAACCCCGAGGCAGCGAGCATGCTGCCTAGGAGTTATGGTAAGGCCAGAGACTGCAATGGAGATATCAGGGACAGATCTATTAGATGGTGGAAACAGTAGTTCAGTCTTTGAGAGATTCAGTTTCAGAGAGAGCGAAGACATGATATTTGAGACAGCAGAGAGACAGTCACTGGTGTTCTGTATTAGTGCAGGGGTGATGTCACGGGATGATGTATATAATTGGGTGTCATCAGCATAAAGATGGTACCGGAAGCCAAATCTAGTGATGGTTTGTGCAATGGGGGGCTGTGTAGAAGGAGAAGAGCAGGGGACCTAGGACCGAGCCCTGAGGAACCCCAACAGCAAGAGGAAGAGGGGAAGAAACAGAGCCTGCAAATGATACACAGAAAGTGCGGTCAGAGATAAGAGAAGAACCAAGAGAGCGCGGTGTCCGTGAGGCCAACAGAGCGGAGCATAGTGAGGAGTTGATGGTCAACAGTGTCAAATGCTGCTGAGAGATCCAGAAAAATAAGAAGAGAGAAGTCACCTTTGGATTTAGCCGTCAGGAGATCATTGGAGACTTTTGTGAGGGCCGTTTCAGTAGAGTGCAGAGTGCGGAAGCTGGATTGTAAGGGGTCAAGAAGAGAGCAAAAACATAGCGGATTAAACGAGAATAGACCAAGCATTCCAAGATTTTGGAGATGAAGAGGAGATTAGAGAAAGGTCGATAGTTAGGAGCACAAGACGGGTCAAGGGAGGATTTCTTCTACCGGGGTTATGACAGCATGTATGAAAGAGGATGGGAAAGTTCCAGAAGAGCGAGAGAGGTTAAATATTTTAGTAAGGTAAGTTGTGACAGCAGGAGACAGAGACTGGAGAAAGTGTGAGGGGAAAGGGTCACTACTGCAGGTTGTAGGGCGAGAAGAAGAAAGTAGCTGAGAGACTTCCTCTTCATTAACAGATTCAAAAGATGAGAACGAACAGTCTAAAGTGCAGTCGGTGAGGAGATCAATGCCACCTGGGGATTAGGCAGTTATTTCCTGACAGATCTTATCAATTTTTTCATGGAAATAAGTGGCCAGGTCATCTGCACTAAGGTCTGTGAATGGCACCTGCACCTTGGGAATGAGTAAGGAGTGAAAAGGTTCAAAGAACCTTTTAAGGTTACAGGAGAGAGAGAGAAGAGATGAGAGCAGTGAAATAGGCTCGTTTGGCAAGGTGAAGGACAGAACTATAGGTTTTAAGCATAAATTTGAAGTGAAGGAAGTCTGCAGGTGTACGTGATTTTCTCCACAGACATTCAGCACACCTAGAGCACCGCTGAAGAAAACACGTCTGTGGCGTGTGCCAGGGTTGCTGCCTCCTGCGTCTCTTTGTACTTAAAAATAGAATCTTCAGGTGTGTTTTAAACAGAAAATAAAAAAAAACACTCACCTTGGCGAGCAAGCTTGTTTCTTACCCTTACTTGTTTCCCTCTATACATATTCAGCAAGGGGGAGTTCTGGCCACAGAAAGCAAAGTAATTTAATACATATATATGAAAAACCATTGTTAATGCAGCTTTTGAGTTTTGGAAAAACTGAACTATAACCCATAATACAATTTCCATACCCCTTAGCTGGGAACATGGGGGAAGATGGTCAAAGAGTAGGTCCTGTGGTGTGTTCCAGGGTTCCTGCCTCCTGCATTTAACTTTTCGAGTGGAGGGGGAGCCGCCTCATCCAATGCACTCTTAAGGGTTTCATTATAGTGACTGGTGGCCAGATTGGGGCAGGAGAGTGAAGAAATGGGGGGCAGAGAGGACTGTAGAGTATCTGAGTGGTGCTGAGTGTTAATAGCACGTAAATTCCTATATGTGTGATGAGTAGGTGTGTCCTGTGAAGGAGAGAAAGTACTGATGGTGAGAGACAGAAGGTTATGGTCAGAGAGTGGCAGAGAAGAGTTGGTAAATTTAGAAACTAGGAGTCGATGGAAGACAAGATCAATGGTGTTGCCATCTACATGTGTGGCGGAAGAGGAAAGTTGTGAAGGACCAAAAGAAGTGGTTATTGAGAGAAACTGTGAGGCAGCTGGGGAGACAGGGGTGTCAATGGGGATGTTAAAGTCACCCATGATGAGGGTAGGAATTTCACCGGTTAAAAAGAGGGGAAGCCAAGAAGCGAAGTGATCCAGAAATTGGTAGGGTGAGCCAGGTGGACGGTAGATCACAGCTACACGTAAGGAATTTACTGAGGAATAAGTCATTAATGTATTCAAGTTTGTTACACACTGACCGGGCGTTCCACAGAGCAGTTAAAAGAGAAAGGAGAAAGATAAGGAGAGGGAACACGGCAAATATTGATGAGGTTTGTAGGATTTCTATGTGTGCATGAACAGGAAAAATTAGGGAAAGAAAGAGGGCCAGGGTTTGGAGAGATGTCCCCAGCAGCTAGGAGGAGCAAAATGGACAGAGACAGAAGGTGGTTCAGTGATTTATGTGGATGCTTATGTTTGGTTTCACTGCTAAAAGAAGTATAGGCATTGGAGTGGTTAAAGAGAGTGAAAAGTGTGTGAGAGCTGTACACGGGAAAGGAAGAAGAGAGGTACTGATATTGATAGTGTGCACTGGTGGTAGAGTTGGAGGGGAGTTCTGAAGGAAGACAATTGCTAAGATAATAAGTGACAGTGCAGCTCTATGATATCATGTGTTAAAGCTTGTTGTTTTGGGTTTAAGTTTACCTGGTGTTCTTGCCTGTCTTGTGCCATGTGTAAGTGCACTTTGTTTAATATGCACTTAGGTTAAGATCGACGCTGCATTAGAAAATGCCCCCCTTCATTGGAAATTCTTCCCCCATAAGCTGTATCTACTTATATAGGGAAGCAGAGCTTCAAAACTAGCACTAATTTAGGTCTTTAACCAATTAATCAACAAACTATGGCATATGAGGAGACTATGTAGTTACAAATACACTGACCAGGGAACCATAAAATCACTGGGTATCAAAAGACTGACACAAGTACAGATAACAACACATGGTATTGCAAAAATACAGACTACATGAAAGGCTAAGATAGGGTTCAGTAAACAGTAAGACTTGGATGTAATAGAAGATGAAGTTACCATTCAAATTTATAGCATGAGTTGAAGGTAGATGCACAGCAAGCAGAGGTGAGTTGAATGGAAGATGATGGTGTTTATGCCATGTGGGGCCCCAGCCTAAATGGTTTTCCTAAGATATATATATATATATATATATTTTTTTTTTTTTGATAAACAGATAGTCAAAAAATGTGCTGAAATTTATTTTTCTAATTGAAACCACATCAAAGTTTCCTACCCTTTTGTAGAATTGTATGACCAACACAGTCTATGTTACAATCACTTCCTTAGTATTCCTGATGTGCCAAGGAGGATCAGAAGGAAATGGACAGCATGTGAGTTAAATATGAGTGTTACAGTAAAGGGTCTGAATACTTATGACCATGTGATATTTCAGTTTTTCTTTTTTAATAAATTTGCAACAATATCTACATTTCTGTTTTTTTTCTGTCAAGATGGGGTTCTGAGTGTACATTAATTAGAAATAAAATGAACTTTTTTTTCTTTTAGCAAATGGCTGCAATGAAACAAAGAGTGAAAAATTTAAAGGGGTCTGAATACTTTCCGTACCCACTGTACATTTCGTTAATAAATGGGTAACTTTTGGAACATTTTAAATGCGTAAAAGTGAGCGTCAGTGCAATGTATGGTTAAACTCTGAGTTTATATCCTCTGCTTACCATTCGTTTTTTCCATAGACATACATGTCACATTCACTTTGACATAACTTTGTCTGTTTATAGAGTTAAAGGTTTTCAAACTTTAAGGCTAAGACCCAACGTTGTGTAAATGCAGTATTCTTCCTGCTGTGGAAATGCAGCAATAAAAAAACGCTGCATTTTACAGTACCAACGAAGTGAATAAGATTCTGGCTAATCCCATTCACACAATGTGGGGAAAAAAACGCTGCAAAAAAGCTGCGTTTTTCTCCTTAAAAATTTAGTAAGCTCTCATTTTCACATTTTGCAGAGGAATGCTGTTATGGGAGCATATCAGGGTTGTCTGTTTATTTGCCTCACTGCAGCATTTTGGGCTACCAGCATCTACCAGTGTGGAACCAAGATGATATTTGACTTACAGTGCCTTGTGAAAGTATTTGGCCCCCTTGAACTTTTCAACCTTTTGCCACATTTCAGGCTTCAAACATAAAGATATAAAATTTTAATTTTTTGGTGAAGAATCAACAACAAGTGGGACACAATTGTGAAGTGGAACGAAATTTATTGGTTATTTTAAACTTTTGTAAAAAATTTAAAACTGAAACGTGGGGCATGCCAAATTATTCGGCCCCCTTAAGTTAATACTTTGTAGCGCCACCTTTTGCTGCGATTACAGCTGCAAGTCGCTTGGGGTATGTCTCTATCAGTTTTGCACATCGAGAGACTGAAATTCTTGCCCATTCTTCCTTGGAAATCAGCTGGAGCTCAGTGAGGTTGGATGGAGAGCGTTTGTGAACAGTAGTTTTCAGCTCTTTCCACAGATTCTCGATTGGATTCAGGTCTGGACTTTGATTTGGCCATTCTAACACCTGGATACGTTTATTTGTGAACCATTCCATTGTAGATTTTGCTTTATGTTTTGGGATCATTGTCTTGGTGGAAGATAAATCTCCGTCCCAGTCTCAGGTCTTTTGCAGACTCTAACAGGTTTTCTTCCAGAATGATCCTGTATTTGGCTCCATCCATCTTCCCATCAATTTTAACCATCTTCCCTGTCCCTGCTGAAGAAAAGCAGGCCCAAACCATGATGCTGCCACCACCATGTTTGGCAGTGGGGATGGTGTGTTGAGGGTGATGAGCTGTGTTGCTTTTACGCCAAACATATCGTTTTGCATTGTGGCCAAAAAGTTCGATTTTGGTTTCATCTGACCAAAGCACCTTCTTTCACATGTTTGGTGTGTCTCCCAGGTGGCTTGTGGCAAACTTTAAACCAGACTTTTTATGGATATCTTTGAAAAATGGCTTTCTTCTTGCCACTTTTCCATAAAGGCCAGATTTCTGCAGTGTAAGGCTGATTGTTGTCCTATGGACAGACTCTCCCACCTCAGCTGTAGATCTCTGCAGTTCATCCAGAGTGATCATGGGCTTCTTGGCTGCATCTCTGATCAGTCTTCTCCTTGTTTGAGATGAAAGTTTAGAGGGACGGCCGGGTCTTGGTAGATTTGCAGTGGTCTGATACTCCTTCCATTTCAATATGATCGCTTGCACAGTGCTCCTTGGGATATTTAAAGTTTGGGAAATCTTTTTGTATCCAAATCCGGCTTTAAACTTCTCCACAACAGTATCACGGACCTGCCTGGTGTGTTTCTTGGTCTTCATGATGCTCTCTGCGCTTTAAACAGAACCCTGAGACTATCACAGAGCAGGTGCATTTATACAGAGACTTGATTACACACAGGTGGATATATTTATCATCATCAGTCATTTAGGACAACATTGGATCATTCAGAGATCCTCACTGAACTTCTGGAGTGAGTTTGCTGCACTGAAAGTAAAGGGGCCGTATAATATTGCACACCCCACTTTTCAGTTTTTTTATTTTTTACAAAAGTTTAAAATAACCAATAAATTTCGTTCCACTTCACAATTGTGTCCCACTTGTTGTTGATTCTTCACCAAAAAATTAAAATTTTATATCCTTATGTTTGAAGCCTGAAATGTGGCAAAAGGTTGAAAAGTTCAAGGGGGCCGAATACTTTCGCAAGGCACTGTATTCCTCCATATGAGTCTTTCCAAGACTTATTGATCCAAGGAAACATGCAGCAGGTTATAAAGAGTCAGGAGACTTAGATTCGGTTATAGCCTCAAAGAAGCTCCAAGCAACATTCAGTGGTTCATGTTAGGTTGTTAGGTAACCTGTAGGCCTGAGGTAAACCAGGGTGGTACTCATCAAAATTTGGCATCTCCTTGGTATGCACCTGATTATTCGAAAGCTCAATGCAGCCAACTATTCCATAATGCCCTGCAAGAAAGCAGTGAATTCAAATTGGCAACTGTGAATAGGAACCCACCAGCTGGAGAGAGTTCATAGCTCTCAAGATGGAGCAGAACCAATCTGCAAGGTACAGATGAGGTTTTGGAGATCACCCACTGGCATTTGTCAGGATTAGAATAAGGATGGATGTAGTAGCAGAAACAGATATGTCTGACACCTCTCAGATACTAGACTTCATAATATTTTAGGGTAAACGTTTAAGAAAATTGATGAAAGTATTCTTACCTCTCTGATTTCTTTTATTTTGGACCCACCTTTTCCTATAAGAGATCCACATTGACTTGCAGGGACAACAAGCCGTAATGTTACAGGTGGTTTGCTTGTAACTGTGCTATTTGTCATGGAAGCATTGATATCCTGCAAAGACAATGAGCATACAAGTTCAACTGATATATACTCAAATGAAAAAAAATTAAAAATGTAATGTGCAGTTACAATAGTATGGATAATATAATATTTGAAATGTCTACAACCAGGGCCGGTTTTAGACAAAATGAGGCCTTGGGCAGTCTGGAAAGTGGGGCCCTAAATAATTATCATACCAAAAACAGAGTCACATTTAGTCACTTTAGGACAGGGGTCTCAAGAACAAGGCCACTCAGGTTGTAATCCAGCAGGATTGGCAGAACCAGGGAGAAAAGAACCCCAACCCAGTTCTAAAGCTTCCCAAGCTTGTAGGCCACAAATCTGCAGCCTATAAGCTTGGGGCAGCTTCATTATATATACTTACCTCTCCGCTCCTCAGCACATCCCACTCTATTCCCCTGCTCCAGGTACACTGCTGTAATGTACAGTATGTGCGCCTGGAGCAGGGGAAGAGAGCGCTCCAGGCACAGAAGCAGTCAGGTAAGTACTGGCTGGGGGACAATTAACTATGCGGGATCACTGCTGGGGGGGCATTAAAATGTGTGGGGCCACTGGAGTGGCCACTTAGCAGTATTTTGCATGTGTTTGCTGTAGCCTGGGCACATAGTATACAGTGACTGGATAATACCACCATACAGTATCAAAACAACACAGCTATCAAAATAACTAGATAACATCACTGTACCATGATGACTGGGTAGTACTACCATAGAGTAACTGAATAATACCACTACACCGCAACTGGATAATACACTGATTGAATAATACCACCTGTAGGTATGTGAGCCAGAGGGCGCTGTTGAGCGACCCAGGCCCAGCCCTGAAAAGGCCTTCAGCCACGCCTTTGAGTGGGTGGCGTGTAACTCCAGAGGACTGGAGTATCCTGCACAGAGCAGGAAATAGTGGACCAGTTGGACAGATAGACGGTCTGTGCCAGAGGGGCTGGGGCCACAGGGGACTTTTGCTGAGTGGAGCATTAGTCCGGCTGCTCAAGTGGACCAGCTAGGACAGAGAGATAGGCTCTGACTCAGAAGGGCTGGCGTCCACAGAGGACGGTTGCTGGAGCTGAGCAACAGTCAGGACAGTTAGGGGCTCAAGGAGTGAGTTAGGCCCTAACTGTGGCATAGGTTTTTTTTGTTGTTTTGTTATGTTGCAGTTAAGCTGAATAAAGCCACATTTATTTTACACTTGGACCGTCTGAAAGCTATCTTTCCGGCGCCCAGCACCATGAACCACCGCTGTCCGGACCAGGACAATCCGCCATTTTGAGTTTAATTCCCCCAAGCTGTCACACACCATAGACTTTCTGACTAAAGCCACCATACACTGACTGCATACCACTGAACTGTGACTAAATAATACCACCATATCATACAGTGACTGAATAATACCACCATAGAGTGACTGGCTAATGCAACTATGCATTGATTAAATAATACCACCATATCATACAAACCAACAGCATTACGATGTATTCACATGTCTGCTTTCAACAGACATACAGTCTGTCTAATCACAGACACCACATAATCCTGCTTCATTTGTGTGCTGTCTGTCGTTAAATCCATTTTTCATATCATTTGGATCTTTTTTTTTTTTTTCTTACTATACTTTACAATGTCTGTGGGTCTGTGAGGAACAAATAGCAAATTGATGTCATCAGTGGGTTGCCTGTGATTTTCAGAGAATCATAGATTAGAATAGGAATCCGTGATCCACAAAAAATCCCAAAATAGAGCATGTCTACATTTATTTTTCCATAGATCGTTAGTCCGTGATAAAAGAACAGATGCCTGAATGCATCCGTTAAAGTTGGACTTTTTCCTCTGCTGGTTTCAGTTTAAAAAAGATGGACATCTGACGGACCCCATTCTAGTTAATAGGGTCTGCTGGGCTCCGTGTGTAACTGCCATTTTAGTGGTCTGCCTCTCCATTGTTCGGGTTCCCGAGTGGACCTAAACAACGGAGATGCAACGCTAGTGTGAACCTAGTGTAAGCCCTTAGTGAGTGAGTAAAGCTGCACAGATGAACAATCTCACTCTAATAATAATAATAATAATAATAATAATAATAATAATAATAATAATCTTTTAATAGTCCCACCATGGGGAAATTTGGAGTGTTACAGCAGCAAGGATAAACAATACAAATACAAGAACGTTCCAAGGTAAAGAGGCATTCCAGTGATAGTAGACAGACAGATAGAAAGGTACAGGTAAAAAGTAGCAGAGGGGTATCACAACAGAAAGATATTTCAGTTCTCTGTATGGCCTGATCTCCGCTTAGGTCGCTGTTGGTTGTACAGCCTAACCCCAGCGGGGAGGAAAGAGTTCCGATAGCACTCCTTCTCACACTTAGGGTGAAGTAGTCGGTCACTGACAGTACTACCTAGTGCTGTCATGGTCTCATGCATGGGATGGGAGTTATTCTCCTGCATGGAGCTCACCACGGACAGTATCCTTCTATCACCCACTACCTGCACATGGTCCAGGGGACTCCCAAAGACAGAGCTGGCCCTTCTAATCAGCTTGTCGAGTTTATTTCTATCCCTGGTTGGTATACTACTCCACTAGCAGACCACTCCGAAGAAGATAGCTGATGCCACTACTGAGTTGAAAAAGTCCTAAGAAATGCCCCCTGGACTCCAAAGGCTCTCAACCTCCTAAGCAGATAGAGCCTGCTGTGGCCCTTCCCGTACAGGACATCCATATGATCTGCCCAGTCCAGCTTATTATTGAGGAGCACACCCAGGTACTTATAGGTGTTGACAACCTCAATGCCCGTCCCCTGGATGTCCACTGGTTTAGGAGAGTATCTGCATTTACGAAAGTCCACCACCATCTCCTTGGCCTTCCCAACATTAATCCTAAATTGGTTCCGCTGACACCAGTCCACAAAATCCCGGTTCAGTTCTCTGTACTCCCTGTCATCATTGTCTGAGATGAGGTCCTGTGATGAGGCAGAGTCATCAGAGTACTTCTGTAGGTAGCAGCTAAATGAGTTGCACCTAAAATTTGCAGTGTACAGTGTGAAGAGGAAAGGGGCAAGAACGGTACCCTGAGGTGCCCCCATATTACAGAACACTGTATCTGACACACAGTTCTGGGCTCTCACATACTGAGGTTGATTTGTGCGGTAGTCTAGGATCCAATTGAAGAGGTGGTGGTGCAGTCCAACAAGGGCCAGCTTGTCTCTCAGTAGCCCCGGCTGTATGGTGTTGAAAGCGCTGGAGAAATCAAAGAACATTATTCTCACAGTGTTCCCTGGTTTCTGCAGGTGAGAAAGATCTCTATGCAATTCCCCCAATTCCCAGCCGATAAGCAAACTGGAGAGGGTCCTTATTCGGGCTCACTAGAGGGCGAAGATGTGTGAGAACCAGTCTTTCTAAGATCTTCATCAGGTGAGATGTCAATGCTATGGGTCTGTTGTCGTTAAGGTCCATAGTATGAGGTTTCTTTGGAACCAGTACCACACAAGAAGATTTCCATAATTCAGGTAATATTTCAAGATTCAGGCTCATATTAAACATATATGTAATGACACCACACAGTTGGTCACCACAAGTCTTAATTAGCCTTGCACTAATGCCATCTGGCCCTGTGGATTTCTTAGCTTTGATCTTTTTCAGGTCCTTTCCCACCTGGGCACGTGTGAAGGTCAGACTGTGGTCAGATAATGACTGATTGTTGAATTTTCTGGTTTGGTGGGAAATAGCAACAGGGGGTGGGGGCAGTGTGGAAGAGGGGACTGAATGACATGCTGGGGTGGGAGGAGCTGGTGTGTGATCAAATCTATTGAAGAATAGATTTAGTTCGCCAAGTCAATTAACATCTCCTTTGACCTCAAAGACTGACTGTCTATTACCAGAAACTGACTTAAGACTCTTCCAGACTGTACTTATATCTTTTCTGTTGATTTGCTCTTCAATTGTTCTCTTATAATTGGCAGTATATATAGCTTTATTGAGGACATGTACATAGATAATCCAAAACCTCTTTCATTAACATTCTGAAGTTGGTTTCTGGGGTCTTTTCGGTATGCATTTTGGTAACTCATCATGGGTGACTTTAACATCCCCATTAATACCCCCCTCTCCAGCTGCCTCACAGTTTCTCTCAATAACCACTTCTTTTGGTCTTTCACAACTTTCCTCTTCTGCCACATGTGTAGATGGCAACACAATTGATCTTGTCTTCCATCGACTCCTCACAGTTTCTAAATTTACTAACTCTTCTCTGCCCCTCTCTGATCATAACCTTCTGTCTCTCACTATCAGTGCTTCCTCTCCTTCACAGGCCACACCTACCCATCACACATATAGGAACTTACATGCTATTAACACCCAGCAGATACTGTACAGTCCTCTCTGTCCCCCATCTCTTCACTCTCCTGCCACAATCTGTCCACCAGTCATTATAATGAAACCCTTAAAAGTGCATTGGATAAGGCAGCTCCCCCCTCCAATCGAAAAGTTCGACGCAGGAGGCAGCAACCCTGGCACACGCCACAGATGTGTTTTTCCTCAGCGGATCTCTATGTGTGCTAAAAGTCTGTGGAGAAAATCACCTACACCTGCAGACTTCCTCCACTTCAAATTTATGCTTAAAACCTATAGTTCTTCCCTTCACCTCGCCAAACAAGCCTAGTTCACCACTCTCATCTCTTCTCTCTCCTGTAACCCTAAAAGGCTATTTGAAACTTTTCACTCTTTACTCACTCCCAAGGTGGTGGCGCCATTCACAGACCTCTGAGCAGAAGACCTGGCCACTTACTTTCATGACAAAATTGATAAGATCCGTTAGGAAATAACTGCCCAATCCCCAGGTGGCATTGATCCCCTCACCTACCGCACTTCAGACTGTTCATTCTCATCATTTGAACCTGGTACAGAAGAGGAAGTCATTCAGCTACTTTCTTCATCTTGCCCTATGACCTGCAGTAGTGACCCTTTCCCCTCACACCTTCTCCAGTCTCTGTCGCCTGCTGTCACGACTTACCTTACTAAAATATTTAACCTCTCTGATCTGGAATTTTTCCATCCTCTTTCAAACATGCTGTGATAACCCCGCTACTGAAGAAATATTCCCTTGACCCGTCCTGTGCTGCTAACTACTGTCTCGTCTCTAAACTCCCCTTCATCTCAAAAATCTTGAATCCTGCTCTTCTCTCTCTACACAGCCCCCATTGGACAAACCATCACCAGATTTGGTTTCCGGTACGTTCTTAATGCTGCTGACACCCTATTATATACATCATCCCGTGACATCACCCCTGCAATAATACAGAACACCAGTGACTGTCTCTCTGCTGTGTCAAATATCATGTCTTCACTCTATCTGAAACTGAATCTCTCAAAGACTGAACTACTGCTGTTTCCACCATTTAATAGATCTGTCCCTGATATCTCCATTGCAGTCTCCGGCGTTACTATATGTCCTAGGCAGTATTCCCACTTCCTCGGGGTTATGTTTGACTCAGACCTTTCTTTCACCCTCCATATCCAATCACTCGCACGCTCATGTCATCTCCACCTCAAAAACATCTCCAGAATACGCCCTTTCCTTACCAGATATACATTAAAGACACTTATTGTTGTCCTGATTCACTCTCGCCTTGACTACTGTAACTCCTTACTAATCGGTCTTCCCCTTGCTAAATTCTCCCCTCTACAATCTATTCTGAATGTGGCGGCCAGGCTCATCTATCATTCTAGACGCTACAGCAATGCCTCCAGTCTGTGTCAGTCACTACATTGGCTGCCTATTCAATACAGAATACAATATAAACTTATCACCCTCATTCACAAGACTCTCCATAATGCTGCACCTCCCTACATTTCCTCCCTCATCTCTGCTCACTCAATGACCTAAGACTTACATCCTCTGTTATCAGAACCTCCCACGCTCATATCCAAGACTTCTCCCGAGTTGCACCACTTCTCTGAAATGTTCTACCCCGGACAATCAGATTAACTCCCAATTTCTACAGCTTCAAGCGCAAATTAAAGACAAAAGTAGAAAGAATATCTTTTCAGCTCACCCCATAAATCATCAGCTAGATGCAAACATCGAGGTGCACAGAAAGGACTCCCGGGACTCAGCGGAGTAAACAGAACCAATTCCAAAAAACAGTAAAAAATTCCATCCAGCACTTCTTCAATGATGCATTATTGAAAAATAACTTTTAATTAAACATTAAAATCCACAAAACAAAGCAAAAGGGAAAAAAAACACTAAAAGGAGAAAGCTAACTAAAAACACATCGTTTCAGACAGGCCTATTACAAATCGTAATGTAAACCCTTCCGCAGTTAGAATCCCTAAAACAAACCCTCCTCTAATCACGCTCCTGCAGTACCCCACATGATATCATACCGTTTCAGACTAACTTTATATGTCTAGGCACCATCTGCATGTTAAAGGACACGGCTCATACAGCTTTATATATGTGTTATGAAAGTCACCTCTATCACAGAAACGGCCGGACCACTGTATAAGCAATGCTACCTCCGATGCCGCCCCTGCTACCTCTTGTGTCACCTCCTCTACCTCATAGATTGTAAGCTGTTGCGAGCAGGGCCCTCAGTCCCATTGTGTGAATTGACTATTTCTTTGTAATGTATCTTTTTTGTCTGTACTTGAACCCTACAAATTGTACAGTTCTGTGGAATATGTTGGTGCTATATAAATAAAATGTATTATTATTATTATTAGTTATTTACAACCTGACCAACACAGTGCAGACACATTAGAAAGGCAATGTTTATGTAGCACATTGACCATGAGGTTTCTCTTCAGGATTTGTCAGCCCTGCTGTGGCCATTAGCTTTCCCATGAAGATTTATAACCCCCTCCTGAAGCACAAAGATAAGAAAATGGAGGATAAACTAAAATGCCAAGGAAGCTGTAAGTACTTGTTCAATGTACTTATAAACTCAGACAGCAATACGGTCAATTGAAGCAGGAACTTTATCACTGACATGAGGAGCTCAGTCTGTGTGCAGGCCAGCTGTGCTGATCAGTGAAGCAGCAAGGAGAAGCCGCGCTCCTCCAATCAGCATTTCCTTCTGAAGAGCTAGGAACAGAGCTTCCTCCTTCTCTGCTGCGTCTCATTATTATTATTATTATTGTTTATTTATATAGCACCATTAATTCCATGGTGCTTTACATTTAAGGGTTAATATACGGTACACAAGATATACAAAACAGATAATACTAACAGTGACCAATTGGCACAGTGGGATACAGGGCCCTGCCCGCAAGGGCTTACAATCTATGTCTTATCCATTCCGCTCACCTCAGAAAATACACCATATACACACGTGGACAAAATTGTTGGTACCCCTCGTTTAATGAAAGAAAAACCCACAATGGTCACAGAAATAACTTGAATCTGACAAAAGTAATTTGCCAAACTACATGTTGACAAGCCACAAAGCTTCTGGGAGAATGTGCTATGGACAGATGGACAAAAATCAAAATTTTTGGCAAGGCACATCAGCTCTGTGTTCACAGACGGAAAAATTAAGCATATGTTGAAAAGAACACTGTCCCTACTGTGAAAATGGAGGAGGCTCTGATATGTTCTGGGGCTGCTTTGCTGCATCTGGCACAGAGTGTCTTGAATCTGTGCAGGGTACAATGAAATCTCAAGACTATCAAGGGATTCTAGAGAGAAATGTGCTGCCCACTGTCAGAAAGCTTGGTCTCAGTTGCGGGGCTTGGGTCTTGCAACAGGATAATGACCCAAAACACACAGCTAAAAACACCAAGAATGGCTAAGAGGAAAACATTGGACTATTCTGAAGTGGCCTTCTATGAGCCCTGACTTAAATCCTATTGAGCATCTTTGGAAGGAGCTGAAACATGCCGTCTGGAAAAGGCACCCTTCAAACCCAAGACAACTTGAGCAGTTTGCTCATGAGGAGTGGGCCAAAATACCTGTTGAGAGGTGCAGAAGTCTCATTGACAGTTACAGGAATTATTTGATTGCAGTGATTGCCTCAAAAGGTTGTGCAACAAAATATTAAGTTAAGGGTACCATCATTTCTGTCCAGGCCTGTCTCATGAGTTTTATTTATTTTTTTTAATTCTGTTGAAGCATGGTTGAAAAGCAATGTCTGACTTTCATTTATTCATTTTCATAGAATTTTTATATATTATTACTTTTGTCAGATTCAAGTTATTTCTGTGACCATTGTGGCTTTTTCTTTCATTAAACTTGTGGTACCAACAATTTTGTCCACATGTGTATTATGTACTGTAGCAGAGCAAAGCAGGGTGCCCATGTGGGGTCGGGGCCCAGGGCAATTGCCCAGTTTGCCTCCCCGCTAACGCCAGCCCTGAATGCAGACCTCTCCTCTGAGAAGGACACCACTCCACCGCTTACCTGCCATAGGAGCAGCCCTGGGACTTCCAGCAATGTCCCCTCCCAGAACACAAACTTTCCCTAAATCCTGCGCCTACCACTACCAGATAAGGCTACACATACCCTTCAAGGCTACCCCCAGCTTGCCCTCCTGCCCCGAAAAAAGGATATTGATAATCTAGCCTCTAACTTGAAAAAGGTCTGGCACCAAGATCTTGATGGTGGTCTACAACAATGGGTAGATGACCTAGAGTTATTCCAGACCTCAGTGTCTGCCTCAGTACAATCACTACAAAAATTCTCATCCTCTGCTACCACTCAGTATTGTGAGCTGATATCTGAAGTTGATGATATAAGGAACCGCAACCATCGCAACAATATCAGGATCCATGGCCTTCCTGAATCCACTCCATCCTCTGTCCTCATTCCGACCCTCTGTCAGAATCCTGGTGTATTTTTCTAATTTACCATCAGTGGCCGCTGTTTCTCTCACTCTGAACTATTGTGTTGCACTTCCACTCCTCACCACTGGGGGCTGCTGTGTTATCCTAGGATTTGCTGTTTAACCAAGATGACCGATGTGTGCCAACTTGAAGCCATCTTGTTTCCTGTTTGGGCCTATTTATACCCATGAGGCAATTCAACCATTACTCGAGTATTGGGACTTGTTTCCAGTCTCCAGCTCCTCTGAACTGTCTTTCCCAGATTGTTCCTACTCCTCGCTGTATAACCCTTATGATCTACACCTTAACCACACCCCAGACTACTACGCTACAACATCTATCTGCGCCTGGCTTTCTTCCATCTGGCCACTGGATTCCAGCCGTGAGTACCAGTATCGTAACAGTATACTCAAACCAAAACTATGGAATCTGCCGGCGAAGTGAGCTTGGAGGTTCGTGTAAATAATATGAACTGTTTACTTACTAACATCTTCGCTGAAATGCAAAGTTTGAAAACAAAGTATTTGGCATTTGAAAACCAGACATCTCATAATGTGGAAATATTTGGACAAGCAATTTAGGATTTACAAAATATGGTAGCTTAACATGCGGAGCAAATACAGGAACTTCAAAACCGGGTTGTGGTTCCAGCTTCTGCATCCACCTTGCCTCTTTCAGGTTTGGTGGGGACCGTGATAAATACCGTGGATTTATTTAATCAATGAAAGTTATATGTTGGGGCACACCCTTCTCACTTCCTCACTGACAGATCTAAGGTGCTGTGTATTAATATGCTTCTGACACATAAGGCCATAGCCTGGGCTAATCCCCTTATTGAGACCAATGGTGCACATCTTGATGATTTAGAAGCCTGTCTTGCAGCAATGAGCCAGGTGTTTGATGATCCTAACCGATGTGCAACAGCAGAAGCAACATTATTGGCTCTACATCAGGGAGGATGCTCAGTTGCTAAATATGCCACATAATTTAGAAGGTGGGTCATTGACACTGAATGGAATAATGCTGCAAAATTAAAATTTTTCAAGAATGAACTGTCTAATGCACTTAAAGATGAATTAGCACGTGCTGATGCTCCCACAAATTTTGATGATTTTGTACATCATTGTGTTCGTATTGATACTCGACTGTCTGAGCGGAGGCAAGAAAAGTGGAGTTCTACCTGGTGTTGTAATAATCGGTACTGATCGGTTCCACCTTCCACCTCCAGAGACTCTGAAACTAAGAAGTACTCTGAAGTTGATGCTGAACCTATGAAGATTGACAGTATACAAAAACGTGAAAGTGCCGATAGAAGGGAACGCAGACTGCGGGAAAATCAATGCTTCTATTGTGGTAAACCTGATCACTTTCTCAGTAAATTGTCCAAGTCGTCGACAGAAGTCAGTGGCGGTTATAGCAGATCCTGACCTATCCAAGGATGAATCTGTTTTTTCTGAACCAGTGCCACCACATTAAGAAGGAAAGAAAGGACTCACATTGCTTCATTTCCATCAAGTTTTGTACCGGCTCACAGTGGATATCTACCTCTGCCATGGTGGACTCTGGAGCAAATGGAAACTTTATGGATATTGCTTTAAAGCATGGAGTGAAGATCCAGGGGAGCCTTTCACCAATTCTGATGGAAATGGTTGATGGGTCCCCACTGAACTCAGGCCCAATTAATCAAGAGACTGAACCCTTGGAGATAATTATGGAACCTAATCACCAAGAGGTTTTATCTTTCTTATTAATTTCATCTCCACATTTTCCAATCATCTTGGGACTTCCATGGCTGCCAACTCAGAACCCTCAGATCAACTGGGAAACCAAAGTAGTGTCCTTCCTACCAAGGTTCACTCAGAACAGACTTCATCTAATCAACCTCATGCATATGATACCGAGGACCTTGAAACATCCCCTAAACCAGTGATGGTGAACCTTTTAGAGACCAAATGCCCAAACTGCAATCCAAAACCCACAAAATTATCGCAAAGTGCCAACACGGCAATTTAACCTTAAATTAACTAGGATCTGTTTTATATTGACCGTGCAATGTTATTACAGCCTGTAATAATATCACATCTCTGCTATAAAACAGATACTGTGTGATATAAATAGTGAAGGGCCCCCAGACAGTACAATGCGCTCCACAGTGGCCCCCAGACAGTACAATGCGCTACACAGTGGCCCCCAGACAGTATTATATGCTCCAGAATTGCCCCCACTCAGTATTATATGCTTCACAGAGGCCCCCGCACAGTATTATATGCTTCACAGAGGCCCCGCACAGTATTATATGTTTCTCAGTGGCCACCGCACAGTATTATATGCTTCACAGAGGCCCAGCACAGTATTATATGCTCCACTTTGGGCCCCCCACATTATATGCTTCACAGTGGGCCCCCACACAGTAGTATATGTTTCACAGTGTCCCCCTCACAGTATTAGATGCTTCAGTGTCCCCCACACAGTATTAGATGCTTCAGTGTCCCCCACACAGTATTAGATGCTTCAGTGTCCCCCACACAGTATTAGATGCTTTAGTGTCCCCCATACAGTATTAGATGCTTCAGTGTCCCCCACACAGTATTAGATGCTTCAGTGTTCCCCATACAGTATTAGATGCTTCAGTGTCCCCCATACAGTATTAGATGTTTCAGTGTCCCCCCACACAGTATTAGATGCTTCAGTGTCCCCCACACAGTATTAGATGCTTCAGTGTCCCCCACACAGTATTGAATGCTTCAGTGTCCCCATACAGTATTAGATGCTTCAGTGTTCCCCACACAGTATTAGATGCTTCAGTGTCCCCACACAGTATTAGATGTTTCAGTGTCCCCATACAGTATTAGATGCTTCACAGTGTCCCCATACAGTATTAGATGTTTCAGTGTCCCCCCACACAGTATTAGATGCTTCAGTGTCCCCCACACAGTAATAGATGCTTCAGTTTCCCTCACACAGTATTAGATGCTTCACAGTGTCCCCCACACAGTATTAGATGCTTCAGTGGGCCCCCACACAGTAGTATATGCTTCAGTGTCCCCATACAGTATTAGATGCTTCAGTGTCCCCCACATAGTATTAGATGCTTCCGTGCCCCCCATACAGTATTAGATGCTTCCGTGCCCCCCCCACAAAAAAAAATAGGCCCCGGGGCCCCCCCTACAGAAATATATGTTTCGGCGCCCCCCAAACAGTATTATTTGTTTCGGCCCCCCCAAAAAAAAAAAAATTTTTTCAGGGGGGGCCCCCCCCCACAATAGTTTACTACCCATTAAATTACCCAGTCCCACGAAGAGCGTCCTCCTCCTTCTTCTTCTGTTCGCATGCGCTGATGAATGACGTCATCGCGCCTGCATCGGAGCAGAGGTCACACTCTGCAGTCAGTGTAGGCCGCGGTTCCATGGACCGTGGCCTGCAGTGACAGCTTTCATCTGTATATACATTTGCACATACAGCTGAAAGAAGCAATCGCTCACTAACCGGGATTCCTGTACCGGATTCCCCTTTAGTGAGCGATCATGGCGACGGCGCGTGTGCCAACTGAGAGGGCTCTGCGTTCCCTCTCTGGCACGAGTGCCATAGGTTCGCCATCACAGCCCTAAACTGTCGTCTATGTATAAAGAATTTGCTGACGTTTGTGATAAAAAGAGTGCTGACCAGTTGCCCCCACACTGACCTTATGACTGTCCTGTTGAACTGTTGCCAGGGGCAGCTATACCTTTTGGAAGTATTCATTGTCAGAACCTGAACTGAAAGCACTTAAATAATACATAGATGAAAATTCAGCTAAAGGATTTATTCGCCCATGTACTTCACCAGCAGGTGCACCAATATTTTTTGTTAAAAAGAAAGACTGTACCTTAAGGTCTTGTGTTGATTATAGAAAACTAAATGAAATAACAATAAAGAACCGTTGCCCTCTGCCTCTTATACCTGAGTTGCTGGATAGAGTCCATTATGCAAAGATGTTTACCAAACTAGACCTAGTGGTGCCTATAACTTGGTGCATGTAAGACCTGGTGATGAATGGAAAAGAGCATTCAGATCACGTTATGGACATTTTGAGTACTTAGTCATGTCTTTTGGACTGTGAAATGCACCCGCAAACTTTCAGCATTTCATTAGCGACATTTTCAAAGATCTGCTAGATCAGATTGTAGTCATTTATCTGGATGATAAACTAATCTTCTCTAATTCTGAGGAAGAACACCAAAACCATGTCAGAGTGGTGCTACAGGGTCTACGAACTCATCAACTCTATATTAAGTTGGAGAAATGTGAATTTCATCAAACAGAAATTCAGTTCTTGGGTTATGTCATTTCTACTGAAAGACTGCATATGGACTCCAGCAAGATTCAAGCAATAATGGACTGGCCAATCCCATGGAATGTGAAAGAGGTTCAGCGTTTTGTGGGATTTGCTAATTTTTACAGACAGTTCATCAAAAAATTTTCAGCTATAATTGCACAAATTACTCAATTAACAAGGAAGGGAATACCATTTATTTGGTCTTCTCAAGCACAGGATGCCTCCCTTTGTCTAAAGACAAAATTTACCACAGCTCCTATACTGATTCATCCTGACCCTGAACATGCCTTTATCGTTGAAGTTGATGCTTCTGACTGTGCAATAGGAGCTATTCTATCACAAAGAACTGGAGAAAAAGGCTTGCTGCATCCTTGTGCTTATTTTTCTCAAAGATTAACCTCCTCAGAAAAGAATTATGATGTAGGAAACAAGGAGCTTTTGGCCATCATTGCTGCTTTTCAAGAGTGACGACATCATTTGGAAGGAGCAACACAGCAGATAGTGGTGCTAACTGACCATCATAATTTAGAGTTCATCAGATCTGCTAAATGTTTGTCCCCCTGTCAAGCTTGGTGGAGTCTGTTTCTTAATCGATTTAATTTTGTGATCTCTTATAGACCTGGCTCCTGAAATGGAAAAGCTGATGCCTTATCCAGACTGTTCTCAAATGGCTCCTCTCCACCTGCACCACCAACTACCATTCTGTTGGAATCCAATTTTGTGGGGGCCATTGTCAACAAGGATCTGCTGGAAGAGATAAGGGCAGCATATGAGACTGATCCAGTTCTTCTGAATCCACCAGATGATATCTCTTACATTTCAAAATAGAGTATGGACTCTTAAACACTACATTTATGTGCCAGAGAGTGTACGACAAAGAGTATTAAAGTTTATTCATGACTCCAAGCTAGCAGGTCACAAATGCATTCAGAAGACAAAAGAACTTTTGTCACGCTTCTTTTGGTGGCCTAATTATCATGAGGACGTGAAGAAATATGTTTCTTCTTGTAACACCTGTGCCATGAATAAAACTCCTCGTACTTCACCAGTGGGACTTTTGCAGCCTCTTTCAATCCCATCCCGTCCTTGGGGGTCTATTTCTATGGATTTTATTGTCCAATTGCCTGCATCTAAAGGAAAAAATGCTATGTTAGTTGTGGTTGATCGACTGACAAAAACAGCTCACTTTATTCCATGTTCTGGTCTCCCTTCTGCCAAAGAGACTGCTGACCTTGTTATCTAAGAGGTCTTTCATCTCCATGGAGTACCAGATGAAGTTATCTCAGATCGCAGAGTACAGTTTACATACAGATTTTGGAAGAATTTTTGCAAAACAGTTGACATTGATGTTAATTTGTCATCTGCTTTTCACCCCCCAATGAAATGGTCAAACTGAATGCACAAATCAAACTTTGTAGCAGTATCTCTGATGTTACATTTGCCACTTGCAAGATGACTGGGTCAATTTGCTTCCAATGGCAGAATTTTCATACAATAATACTCAGAATGCTTCCACCAAACAAACACCATTTGTTGCTAATTTGTGTTACCATCCAAGTATCCTTCCTAATTTTTACAGAGACACTCCCATTACTGCAGTCAATGGCAGAATTCAATCTCTTCAACAGAATCTGGATATGTTAAGGGACACATTGAAGATTGCCCAGGAGTGATATAATGAAACAGCAGATAAATCCCGCAGAGCTTCTCCAACTTTCAAGGTAGGAGATGAGGTATGGCTTTATATGAAGAATTTGAGACTTCATGTACCTTCAGCAAAACTAGGTCAAAAATTCATTGGGCCTTTCAAGGTTATTGGACAAGTAATTGCAGTAGCCTTTCACCTAAAAATTCCCAAGACAATGAAGGTACATCCAGAGTTTCATGTATCACTTCTGAAACCTGTTATTCCAAATCCATTTCCGGAACGTAACTTGCCTCCCCCCGGTCCAGTTGAAGTGGATGGACAAGAACATTACACTGTCGAAAAGATACTGGACTCTAGGATTTTTAGAAGTCATCTACAATACCTAATAAAATGGCAGGGGTATGGCCCCGAGGACAATTCATGGGAACCTGTAACCAACATCAATGCTCCCCGACTGCTTAAGGAATTTCACCAAAGATATCCAGAAAAACCGAGCCAAGCATCGTCCAGAGATCGATGCTGAAGGAGGGAATAATTTCAGAATCCTGGTGTATTTTTCTAATTTACCACCAGTGGCCGCTGTTTCTCTCACTCTGAACTATTGTGTTGCACTTCCACTCCTCACCACTGGAGGCTGCTGTGTTATCCTAGGATTTGCCCTTAACCAAGATGACCGATGTGTGCCAACTTGAAGCCATCTTGTTTCCTGTTTGGGCTTATTTATACCCATGAGGCAATTCAACCATTGCTCGAGTATTGTGACTTGTTTCCAGTCTTCAGCTCCTTGAACTGTCTTTCTCAGACTGTTCCTACTCCTCGCTGTATTACCCTTGCGATCTACACCTCAAGCCACACCCCGGACTACTACTCTACAACATCTATCTGCGCCTGGCTTTCTTTTACCTGGCCACTGGATCCTAGCCGTGAGTATCAGTATTGTAACACCCTCACAGGTATCTTTAACATGCTACTTGGTTGTCCAACTGATAATCACATACAGATTGACCATGCCCACCATGCACTCAGACCTTGGAGCTCAGACCTAGCAAAGCCCTGTGATGTCATCTGCAGGCTACACTACTATGCCCTTAAGGAAGAAATAATGCTGAAAGCCAGGGAGCATAAGCTCACTGAACTTGATGGGTCACACCTCTCCCTTTTTACAGATTTATCCCATTATACTCTACTTCAAAGAGCTGCACTGAACCCGCTGCTGGCCCTCCTTCAAAAATGCAGAATTCCATATAGCTAGGGATTTCCATTCGCCATACAGGTCAGACACAAGGACAGATTGCTGGTTTTCTCCTTCCCAGATACCTCCCTAACTTCCTCCAGTCCCTAGATCTACCTCCACTCCTCCTCCTGGGTTGGGAACTACTTCTGGGTGACCCTAAGGCATCCGAGAACCGCACCATCATGGGAGATACTGATGACAGCCACCACCAGAGCTCTCCTTGACCTCAATGATTTTGTCGCATACAATGAAGGATTGCAGATCGTAATCTTCCTGCCTGAAGAAGAGCTCTGTCATGTGACCTCCACATCCTGGACATAACATGCTCTCCCACTCATACTGTCCTTCATTCTCGCTCACACGCCTGAGACCCCTTCTGTGCCCCCTTCCCCCCTCATCTCTCCCACTGACAGACATCTTTATCTCATCCTTTAAAGGGGTATTCCCATCTCAAGGATCCTATCTATACTGGTAGCTTATGTAAATTGAAGACTGCTTTAGAAATGCTTTGTTTGCCTGCTATGTGAAATTATTCCTCCTATTGTTTACACACGTTTCTATACCCTGGGACCTGTGTGGTAGGACAAGTGATGTCACTCACTGCTCTCACTGTTATCTAGAGCTTTGCAGGCAAGACAATCAGTTCAGCTAATTGCAGTTTGCTGATAAAGCCCTGTCTGTTATCTCTCTATGTAAACACACAGATAACACTGAGTCTGTTCTCTAGAAAACCCCTTTAACGTTAAAGGTCTGAACACCCCTAAAAGTGCTCTCAGATACTGTATGCCTCCCACATGCCGGTGATTAAAAACTGCTATTACCCTTTATAGTCCCATATTAGTAATTTGGTGGCGAAAACTAAAGGGGTAGCTCCCTCCTTTCACAAAAACCTCCTTCTTAAGATAATTGATTCCCTCTCTCACCCAGAAGCCTGTTACCTTTTCATTATATGTGAGATTTATGGGATTACTTACACCATATCTAACATCTTCTCTCTCAACTCTGGCCAGGTTCCCTTCCTCCTCTCCACTCTCGACATGCTCCAGTCTTTCGCCCATGGCCACCTCATTCTTTGTGGCGACCTTAACTTAACCATCAGCCCCTTGATTGACTCCTCCACATGTAAAACTCAAATTCCTTATGATGCTCTCAATAAGCTTCATAAGCGCCTACCTTCCTTGTTGCTTTGTGATGTCTGGCAAATCTTATACCCAGATATGAGGGATTATTCCTTTTATTCCTATGCCCATAATTAATACAGCAGACTGGACTATATTTTTCTCCCACATGCCCCAGGTGACTGCATCTGAAATGGGTAATGCCTTTCTCTCTGATCTTACACCTGTTCTTAGGATTCAGATGCAAGGCCACAATAACAAGGTTAGTAAGGTACTAGTCTTCAGTAGAACAGCAGCAGAAATGGGCTGACAACTGCGAGCAGTAGAAAATGCTACCTAAACGTAACACACCTCTGTGAGCCACAACTGGCCCCAGACGCTTTCAAAAGAGCTCGACCCAAGAAGAGATGGACTTTCACTTAATCTAAAGATCGAAATTGTCACCAAAAAAGATAAGTGTGCTACAAATAAGTGCGCTGCAGCAGAAACCAAACACCAAATCCACACACTTAGAATGTCTCAGAATGGTCATCTAATCATGGGTCAGCAGCTGAAGAGGGCAACAAGAAACCAAATCATGAGACGAAGATGGGTCTGGAAAATAAGCCAAAGTCAAATCCACTTGGGAACGTTATCTGGAGACTTCTCCCTGCTGTTATTGGCAAAACTTGCATCAAACGGACCGCAGAAGGTCCCTCTTCCTCTCAGGCATCAGAGGTGCCCATCCACAACTATTTTCTCCCCCTAAGAGACCTCAAACAGTCAGTGGAGAGTGATGGCGGGTCCGAGATGCCAGCCTCGCCATCTTCTGGCAACCCTGCGCTGCAAGAGCTGGCTCTACAGACTCCTGCCAACATCACTAACAGACCTTGGGCCCTCTTAGCCTCTCTCAATATATCACTGATACTGTTTTGCCCACTCTAATGCTACGCACTTACGCACCCCTTTCTACCAACAGCAACTAGAACTGGTCATGTCTGACCTCCCGGGGGACAAGAGCCCAGGTCCAGATGGCTAAACAGTGTGCTTCTATAAAACCCTGCAAACAGAGCGGTTCCCCGCGGTTCTTTACTTCCCTTTCCTTTCCAACTCCACTGGTCAGATGCTGGACACTCCATTCCCTTCCTCTATGCTCACGTTTCAGTAATACCTAAGGAGGGCAAAGAATCCCAACTCTTCCCCAGTCACAGACCTAACTTGTTGTTCAATACTAACAGGAAACTGTTTGCAAAACTGATTGAGAGCAGACTTAGTCTCCATATGTGCAGTCTGGTCCACCCCGATCAGGTGGGTTTTATCCCTCAGAGGGAAGTTCGGGACAACACTCTACATGTCTTTTCCGCCATCCACTGTGCTGAATAGATTAGGTCACCATATGGGCGATTTAATACACCCAGATCAGGTGGGTTTTATCCCACAGAGGGAGGCTCGGGGCAAAACTCTGAAGACCTTCTCCGCCATCCACCATGCTCAGTGATCTAAGACCTCTATGATGCTACTCTCCCTAGACACGGAGAAGGCCTTCGTTGCTATCTTTTCACCAACAATGACCCACTGACACTTGTCTCGGGCAACCTAGAATTACCCGCGGTTCTTTGTTTCTTTCCTTTCCAACTCCACTGGTCAGATGCTTCTCAAATATTCCCAAGTGATGTCTCAGTCCTCTGTCTTCCACAATAAGCAAGCTGGTACCACTGGATAACAGAAGTCTTGCCTCCCACTGACAATACTTGCAACTAAACTATTTTTACACCTCCTTAAAAAAATCGTAAAACCTTCACAGACCCTTGTCCCCATTGGAACACCTCTTCTTTTCCCCATCCATACCCCCCCCACCCAATCTCAGTTATATACAGCTTGTTTTCAGACATTAAGACAAATTTACTTCTGTCCTTCACTGCAGTTGTGTGTCTCGTCGCCATCCAGTCATGTGATAAAATTTCTATCTTGTGTAAAGCACAAGAGACAAACGTTTGAGGATGAGCCTGCTTCTCTCCTCTCCATTTTTCCCCTAAAACTTAAAAAACATACACGTAAATTGATTGGTTTCATGCTGGTGGTGGCCAGGTCCATCATACCCAGGATGTGAAAATCTACTTCAGCCCCATCTCTGACAGCGTGGCTTCAGGAGATTTTATATGTCCGGCGTATGGAGGACCTGGTCGCGGAACATCGACTGCCGCCTTCCAAACCTCCTTCCTCACCCCTTCTTCCTAAACCTTCCCTTCCAGCCTTACTAGCCTGACCCTTTTATATTCACTACACAGCTCTCACCCCATCTCTTCCCTCATACCCACCTCCGCTACTTCCCCAAATATTTGGTTGTATTCCTCCATTTCATTGGAGACATCTGCCCTCTCCATTATCTGACTCGATTTGTGATATTATGTTATAATATATATTGCTCTGCTGCGACAGAACCTTATGTTCCCATATTTCTCCCCATTTCTTACCCCTTCCCCATGTGATGTCTCCCATCGCTTCCCCTTCCCTCAGTCCTTAGTCTTGACATTTCTAAAATGGGTTCACATTTGGGGGGTTTCCATTGTACTGGTACTTTAGGGGCTCTGCAAATGCGACATGGCACTCAAAAACTATTCCGGCTAAATCTGCTCTCCAAAATCCAAATAACACTCATTCCATTCCATTCTTTCCATCCATGTACCCATACAAAATTTAATGACTGCATATGGGGTGTGGCCCTGTTCAGGAGAAATTATGTAACAAACTGTGTGTGCTTTTTCTTCTTTAATCCCTTGTAAAAATGAAAAATCTGGAGCTAAATGGACAGTTTACCGGAAACAAAAAAAGTAACTTTTCATTTTTACATCCCAATGTTAATAAATGTCCTAATGTCTGTGAAACAGCTGTCAGGTGTAAATGCTCAGTAAGCCCCTTGATGATTTCTATGAGGTGTGTTTTTTCCAAACTGGGGTCACTTTTTGGGGGTTTCCCTATGTACTTGCACTTTAGGGGCTCTGCAAATATGACAGAGCACCCAAAAACTATTCCAGCAAAATCTGCCCTCCAAAAGACAAATAGTTCTCTTTCCATTCTGAGCCCATATAGCAGCTTACGATCACATATTGAGTATTTCCATGTTCAGGAGAAATTGTGTAACAAATTGTGGGGTGCTTTTTCTCCTTCAAACTCTTGTGAAAATAAAAATTTGGGGATAGAGTGACGTTTTAGTAATGTTTCATTTACACATCCCAATGTTAATAAAATTTGTGAAACAGCTGTGGTGTAAGGGAATCACTAGAGGAGCGATTCCCCAGAAGTTGCTGGAGAACTAGGGGGGAGGGGCACAACGAGACAGTGGACCCTAAGCTGAATCCCCCCCACTGTCCCTGGCTAACTTGCCCGATCTGTCCTAGGTGACAGCCAGCAACCACGTCGACAGTCCCTCCTTATAATAAGTGATCACATAGAACGCAGACAAGACGCACAACAACAAAGGGAGGTCAGCTAGCCAAGGGGTCAGAAACAATCGAGCAATTGCAGCACAGAATCGATATCCAAGAGAATAGTCAAAGTCAAAGCCAGTGGTCAGAAAATCAGGTAGCAAGGGAAATAATGAAGAGAGCAGGCAAAACACAAGTGTAATAACCGGCAGCCATGTGAGGGCTGACAACCTGTTTATAGAAAGTCTGGGACCAGCCCCAGAGCTGATAGGTACACAGGCTGTCAATCACTCAGGCCAGGAAGAGATTAACTCTATGCAGTCCAGAGAGAAATGTTTCCAATTACAAGGGTGTGGCTTTACACAGCAAGAGAACTAGGACCATGTTCAGACTGAGCATCAAGAAGCTTACACAAAGAACAAAATTGAAGACGCCTCCTTCGCCACAGCGTGCGAGCGGAGGGCGGCGGCGAGATCCGAAACGGCAGAGATGTTACATGTGGGGTCAAAATGTTCACTATACCCCTTGACAAATTCCTTGAGGGGAGTACTTTTCAAAATGTGTTACATAGTTACATAGTCAGTATGGTTGAAAAAGACATACACACGTGGACAAAATTGTTGGTACCCTTCTTAATGAAAGAAAAACCCACAATGGTCACAGAAATAACTTGAATCTGACAAAAGTAATAATATATAAAAATTCTATGAAAATGAACAAATGAAAGTCAGAAATTGCTCTTCAACCATGCTTCAACAGAATTTTTAAAAAACGAAAACTCATGAAACAGGTCTGGACAGAAATGGTCGTACCGTTAACTTAATATTTTGTTGCACAACCTTTTGAGGCAATCACTGCAATCAAACAATTCCTGTAACTGTCAATGAGACTTCTGCACCTCTCAAGTATTTTGTCCCACTCCTCATGAGCAAACTGTTCCAGTTGTCTCGGGTTTGAAGGGTGCCTTTTCCAGACGGCATGTTTCAGCTCCTTCCAAAGATGCTCAATAGGATTTAGGTCAGGGTTCATAGAAGGCCACTTCAGAATAGTCCAATGTTTTCTCAGGCCATTCTTGGTGTTTTTAGCTGTGTGTTTTGGATCATTATCCTGTTGCAAGACCCATGACCTGCGACTGAGATCAAGCTTTCTGACAGTGGGCAGCACATTTCTCTCTAGAATCCCTTGATAGTCTTGAGATTTCATTGTACCCCGCATAAATTCAAGACACCCTGTGCCAGATGCAGCAAAGCAACCCCAGAACATAACAGAGCCTCCTCCATGTTTCACAGTAGGGACAGTGTTCTTTTCAAGATATGCTTCATTTTTCCATCTGTGAACATAGAGCTGATGTGCCTTGCCAAAAATTTTGATTTTTGTCTCATCTGTCCATAGGACATTCTCCCAGAAGCTTTGTAGCTTGTCAACATGTAGTTTGGCAAATTACTTTTGTCAGTTTCAAATTATTTCTGTGACCATTGTGGGTTTTTCTTTCATTAAACGAGGGGTACCAATAATTTTGTCTACGTGTTGGTATGTCCATCAAGTTAAACCAGGGTGTGATGATGAGAGCCCCAGCTATGTATTTCCAGTCAGGTATTTTTCTTTCGTGCATTATCACTTGGTCATATTAATCCTTGTGGTTTCAGGAATGTGATATGTCTGCTTCTTAAACAAACCCTTTTGTTGTTCCAAGATCTGCACAGACTCAATGGCTGTTAGCTACATTAACATACCCGTGCTAATCTCATTATCCCCGAAGTGGGTTCCTGGAAATATGTGGCTCGAAAGACTTTTGAACAAACAGAGAGACTTTGTGTCTATAGCCAAAACTACAAAGGAAATATGGTTTTATGGTAATATCTCCCTAGGAGGACATCCCACAGTCACCACGTTAAATTCCTCAGGTGCGAAAAGCAAAGGCGCACAGTTCCAATCCAATCACGGTACTGGTGGGCGCAGAGAAAAGTTCCAGACACTTAACTCATTACCCAAATTGCTGAGATCTCGAGAACCAACTACAAACTTGTTCTGGTATTTTTCTATCTTTTATTCTAATTTTATTTTCTGTACTGTATTGTGCTTTTACCTGTATTTGCTTGACAATCCATTGATGCGTATTACTGTATATGTTAGTGGCTAGTACTGACCCACTTGGGTTAATAAACATATAAAATTTATAAAGCATGTTTCATATTATTCTACGAACTCAGTCCACTCATGGGTGTGAGTGGAAGGTTAAGCAGGGTGATCGCAGGTGTGCCAAGTGGCTTGGCAATGTGGTATCCTTCACACAGGGGATGGGGAAACATGACAGTCCATAACTATCAATGCTATTTGCTGTAAAAAGACATCTAATCCTTTGTAGCTGTCAACTGTGACTGCTGTGACCATCTCCTTTGGTAGGCTATTCCACAGATTCACAGTCCTTACAGTGCAGATGCCTTGTCGGCTCTTGAGATCAGCGGCGCACCTCTAATGAGGCGAACTGAGGCGGCCACGTCAGGCGGCACTCTCAGTGCCTGCTTGGAGGGGTGGCATTTTTACAATTTTTTTTTTTTTTTTTTTTTTTTTTTTACCTAAACCAGCCTAAGACAGGCCGCTTTTGAAAGAGAAAAAAAAAAAAAAAAGGTGCGTGATACGTGTCCTGGGCTGGCTTAGGAGACCTCTGCACCTCAGTGCAGGCGGCGGTGCTATGACATCATTGCACAACCTGTGCTGAGACGCAGACGTCCTATGCACGGTTGAAGAGGAGGCAGCAGCTCCAAGGGATCGCAGGTAGGTGAGGATAACTTTTTTTTTTTTTTCTAATAGGCCGTTACCTGCTGGAGTAACCCCAGCAGGTAACGGGCCCTATTTACTTACCTATCCTCGCTCCTGCTCATGGCCGCCTCCGCTTCCCCTCCTGCTATAAGATGCAGATTGGGAAGTAAATGTACCTGTGAGCAGGAGCGGGGATCGGTGAGTGAGGCCACGGGCCCGCAAACCCCAACAAATACTATTATTATTATACTCCGGGGTCTTTTCAGACCCCAACGTATAATAATAGGAAACCTAGGGGAGATGATAAACATAAAAACCAGTGTTACTCTCCTGCAATCCCGTGTTACTCCCATCAGGCTTCGGGCCTATTTAGTAACGTGCCAGATGTCACTGTGTGCAGTGGCGCATAATACCATGTGCAGGGGCCATAGTGGGGCATAATACCATGAGCAGGGGCCGCTGTGGGCCATAATACCGTGTGCAGGGGCCACTGTGGGCCATAATACTGTGTGCAGGGGCCACTGCGGGCCATAATACTGTGTGCAGGGGCCACTGCGGAACAGTATAGTGTGTGTAAATGTAGCGTTATACAGTGTGGGGTCCAGGAAAGGGTGTGCTATGCTGTGGGGGGCCCAAGTCAAAAGTTTGCCGGGGGGCCCAGTCTTTGCTAGTTACACCCCTGATAAGGGGTCATTAGGAAGTGGCATATTATATAAGGGGGCTTTATGAACTTAAGAGGTGTTATTTATATAAGGGCACTATTAATACAAGGGGGTTATTTGTATAAGGGGCCATTAGAGAGCATTATATATATATATAAGGGGGTGGTCATTTATATAAGCCTTCACTAGGGGACATCAATTATATAAGGGGGCATTAGGTGACATTATGAATAGAAGTGGGTATAAGTAATATAAAGGGTCATTAGGGGAGCAGTATTTATGTCAGGGGGAATCAGGGGCATAATATAAGGGGGCAATTAATTAAAGGGCTTGTCCAGGATAACCACTTTTTTAATATGAGACCAGAGAAAGTGATTAAAAAAAAAAAAAAAAAAACCTACTCACATGTCCCTTGTGCTCCGATGTCTCTCACCGCGGTCTGTTTCTGCTGCTCTAGTGTTTTCTTCTGGCAGAAGTCCCCACTGAGGTCGCTGACATGGGACATCACAGTGCTGTGGAGAAGAAAACACTGGAGCAGCAGGACTGGAACGCACTGGAAGACACTGGAGAATCTTCCCCAGCCTCATATTAAAAAAGTGGTTACCCTGGACAACCCCTTTAAGGTGGCAATTGGGCTTTAATAAAGGGACTTTTCATTTTTATTGATGATCTATCCTTAGGACATATCATCAATAAGAGATCTTTTGCCCCCCCCCGATCAGTTTGAAGGGGCTATGGTGCCTGTTTATATCACACGCTGTCTGTTTATAGTGACCGTGTGATGTAATTACAGCCTTGTCATATAGACGTGTATAGGACGAGTCTGTAGTTACATTACATGGCCACCATTAGATGAATGACACTATATAAACAGAGAAGCAGTTACAGCGCTTGCTCGGATACCATGGTTCATTCAAACAGCTGATCAGTAGGGGTCCTGGGTTTTTGAGCCCCACTGATTATTTTATTAATGACCTGGAAAACCTCTTAATTAGGAAACCTATGGGGCATTGATAAGGGGCACTATTTATACAGGGTACACACGGACATTATTAATATAAAGATGCACTTGGGGGTATTATTCATTATGGTGGGTTATATCAAATATTTTATAACTGGGGTAGCAGCAGGATGGGGGCTTTGTGTAGGTGAGGACAATGTGGGACAGGTGCCTGGAAAAGTGAGGAGCCAAAGATGTCTGTGTTGCAAACTTTACAGAAACAAGTGGTCATGGAGGCCCAAAGGGAAGAGAAGGGAAATGGCTTGGACCATTTCTATGTTTATCCAGTTTAGTATATTGGTTGATGTATTACAAGCATTGGTGACACCTACATTAACTACTCCTTGTTCTGTATACACAGTGTTAAAGAACCCATTTAGTAGCTCTGCTTTTTCTTGATCTCGGGTGACCAAACATTACCATAATTTAGGGGATCTACTTGTTCTGTCCTTGGTTAGTTTTGCCTTCCATAGCCACTTGCCTTTCATTATGTATTTTACAAGTGCATCTCAATAAATTAGAATATCATCAAAAAGTTATTTCTTTTTTTTAGTAATTCAATTGAAAATGTGAAACACATATATTATATCGAGTCATTACAAACAGAGTGAACTTTTTCAAGTGTTTGTTTATGTTAACGTTGATGATTATGGCTTACAGCCAAGGAAAACCCAAAAGTCATTATCTCAGAAAATTAGAATAATTAACCAAAAACACCTGCAAAGGCTTCTTAAGTGTTTAAAAAGGTCCCTTAGGCCGGGGCCCCACGTGGCGTAAATTCTGCGATTTACAGTTAGGGCAAAGTGGATATGGGATTCTAGCGGGTTTGAGATCTGGAGACTGGCTAGGCCACTCCAGGACCTTGAAATGTTTCTTACGAAGCCACTCCTTCGTTGCCCTGGCGGTGTGCTTGGGATCATTGTCATGCTGAAAGACCCAGCCACGTTTCATCTTCAAAGCCCTAGCTGATGGAAGGAGGTTTGCACTCAAAATCTCACGATACATGGCCCCATTCATTCTTTCATGTACATGGATCAGTCGTCCTGGTCTCTTTGCAGAGAAACAGCCCCAAAGCATGATGCTTCCACCCCCATGCTTCACAGTAGGTATGGTGTTCTTTGGATGCAACTCAGCAGTCACTCTCTTCCAAACACAACGAGTTGTGTTGCTACCAAACAGATCTACTTTGGCTTCATCTGACCATATGACATTCCCCCAATACTCTTCTGGAACATCCAAATGCTCTCTAGCAAACTTCAGATGGGCCCGGATATGTACTGGCTTAAGCAGGGGGACACGTCTAGCACTGCAGGGTCTGAGTCCCTGGCGGCATAGTGTGTTACTGACGGTAGCTTTTGTTACGTTAGTCCCAGCTTTCTGCAGGTCATTCACTAGGTCCCTCCGTGTAGTTCTGGGATTTTTGCTCACCGTTCTTGTGATCATTTTGACCCCACGGGGTGAAATCTTGCGTGGAGCCCCTGTTCAAGGGAGATTATCAGTGGTCTTGCATGTCTTCCATTTTCTAATTATTGCTCCCACAGTTGATTTCTTCACACCAAGCTGCTTGCCTATTGCAGATTCAGTCTTCCCAGCCTGGTGCAGGTCTACAATTTTGTTTCTGGTGTCCTTCCACAGCTCTTTGGCCTTCACCATAGTGGAGTTTGGAGTGTGACTGAGGTTGTGGACAGGTATCTTTTATACTGATAACAATTTCAAACAGGAGCCATTACTACAGGTAATGAGTGGAGGACAGAGGAGCCTCTTAAAGAAGAAGTTACAGATCTGTGAGAGCCAGAAATCTTGCTTGTTTGTAGATGACCAAATACTTATTTTTCACCATAATTTGCAAATAAATTCTTTAAAAAATCAGACAATGTGATATGTTTTCTCATTTTGTCTCTCATAGTTGAGGTTTACCTATGATGTCAATTACAGGCCTCTCTCATCTTTTTAAGTGGGAGAACTTGCACAATTGGTGACTGACTAAATACTTTTTTATCCACTGTACATATGTCATTTGTTACAAATACATGCCCTCTGTTGGTATAGATACACTGATGTTTTCGGCATATGGGGGGCTCACAAGCTTTTCTCAAGCAATTTGTATATGATATCAACCATATATACCCCGAACTTAAATTTTTCCTTAACAGCGATTTACACCAGCTAAGCTTCTTAGATACTTTAGTTAAGAAAGAAGAAAGTGGTAAACTTAACACAGATATTTATTCTAGACTCAAAAATAGGAATGGCCTGCTCTGATTAACTTGCAACCATCCACCTAGCACTGAGGAATCCCTTCCTGATCTCAGATAAAAAAGAGACAAACATATCGTTCCTCGTCCATGTAGAGAGGCATCGTGAAGCTGCTAAAGCAATTTGAATTTTATTGGATTCACACCATACAGACCTTGACTCCAAGAGGACTAAACACAGAATGGTATTTGATTTTTTTAGACATTCTTTTGTGTTATATTTCACTCTATATGTGACTTTCTTTTTTATATTTTTAAATAAATGAGCTGCTCGAGGCACCTCAGGTACCATAACCCTGCCCTCCCTAATGTGTTTATTCTTCCCTCCTCTCTCTTAACCCCATTATGTTTTGGGCCTTTTGTTTGTTGTTTCTGTGATTGTTTACTCTGCCCCCCTCTTATTTTTACCTATTATCCTTAGATTTTTCCCAGTTAATTTATCTATTATCATCACTCTCCATTCTTACTATTCATAATTCTCTTCATTTCCCATCTTCTTTCATATTTTTTTTTTATTTTTTTACTCCTCCTTTTCTATTCCTCCTTCTTCATCTCTCTATACTATTTTCTTCTTTTTATCATATTTTTTCTTTAGTGCCATGACTTTATTTATACTCTGGCTCCATCTCTGATTTATTGCTCATTTTCTTGTTCCTTATTTATTCTTCATGCTGACATCATTGCATCACAACATTTTACGGTCGCCTATCATCACTTCTCCCCAAGATGGCGTCGCTTTCCTGCCGTTCTGACGTCATTGCATTGTGACGTTGATCGCACACAATGACATGGAGTGGTGAGAGATTAACCCTTTCACTGCCAGGGGTTTTCAGATTTTTCTCTCCTCTGCCTGCCAAGGCAATTTTCATAGTTTTGAGATGGACAAATAAAACCTAAATTGCAACATTAAAAAATTATACTAACCCCCATACATATCTATTTTCTTAAAGTAGACACATACAGCATTGTCAAAATGTCACTAGGTACTGTGTACAAACAGGCACCGTCATGCAATTTTGATTTAAAGTGTATGATTTAGAAAAAAAATGCAAATAAATGTATATTAGTTGCTGAAAATGGAAACCAAACAAAGTTATATGCACCAAACCTCCTAAAAACAAGAATTCAACATTTGCAGAGTTCATTCATATCAATAAGGCCTACACCTGCATGCACATGTCTTCATAAAATCACCAGAATTGGAAAGAACAAAAATCTGCTTTGAAGCTGAAAATATTAAAAAAAGTATCATCCTATAAAATGTAGGGATTACACACCGTGAAAAGAAAGCGAACCCCTAAACCCTATATATTTCTTGAAAGTAGACAACCTGAAGATTACATGTGTCTCAATGGGTTATCAATAGCCATGTCCACCTTCATGTAACTTTGTGACAAACACAAATAATATTTTGAAAAAATGCACTAAAACATATATTTTCTCCTAAAACTCCTATTCGATCTTACATTCACAAACAAAACACATATAAAATAATATATCAAAGTGTACACAATTTATATACTGCAAACATCAACTACAACAAGAGCTGATACAGAAGTCAAGAAAGATTTTACTGTTATTCACTATGTTAAAAATCTATACTTCAAATAGCAAACTGTGATTGTGATACCAAAATCTAACTTTCTGAGAATGCACAGCATACCATTTATAAAAACACAACTTAATATTTCATATATATCTGTAAAGCGCTGCGGAATATGATGGCGCTATACAAGTAAGCATAATAAATAATATATAACCAGGGCTGTGGAGTCGGAGTCGGTGCCTATTTTGGTGGAGTCGGAGTCGGTATAAAATGAACCGACTCCGACTCCCAAAATATATAATAAATTGGTACAGTTAGTAGTACAATGCAGTATGTGCTGAATATATTTTCATAAGAATTTGGGAAAATGATGAAATGTTGAAAATGATGAAATGTCCTGTAAAGGTCTTTTCTATTCCTCATAAAATGATGGGACTGAGTTCTGAGTGAACCTATAAGGTTTAGCACCATTATCTGGAGTAAGCAAAAGATAGAAGTGTTGTGATTGTGAGGACTGAAAAGCTTGACTTTATCTGTAATTGTGCTGGAGACCCACCCACAGCCCGAGGACACAGAGTGACTGCTTGTCAGCAAGTGAATCATTGTACTGAGACTGAACTCCTTTAAGGCAAGTACTTCTTCTTAGTATATCTAAACTTTCATATCTTCAGCCTCATCAGATGAAAAGTTTAACTTTGAAAAGTATTTGGATGACATGGATCAGGCAAAGCGTTGCCGCAGAGAAAAAGATTCCATTCCCATAGCAAACAAACTGTATTTCAGCAAAATTTTTCACTTGCTCTCAAAGAAGTAGAAGAGTTTAACCGATCATCAAAACTGACTGTGCAGGAGGCAATTCCTTTATACCCCGAGATTGTTAGAGATCTTGCCCATGTGGTCACCGCTTTGCCACCAACCCAAGTTAGTGTAGAGAGGCTGTTCTCTAGCCTTAAAATAATTCGATCCGATTTGAGGCCATCTTTGAAGGAGGATCTGATGGAGGCGATACTTTTTCTCAGAACAAATTCATAAACTCCACAAATGTTATTCAGGACGTTTTTGTTGAAAACTGTTTTTTTACCTCTTACTGCAGCGTTTTGCATATTTGCAATTTATTAAAGTTTTTTGTGTTCTAAAGTTGTATCCAATAAATATATTTTATGTTCTACCTAAATAATAATATTGTATCATAAGGATGATAAAAAGCTTAAATTAAGTTATCTCTTAAACATGCGCCATGTATGTCGGAGTCGGAGTCAGGGGAAATTGAGGAGTCGGAGTCGGGGCTTTGGCGTACCGACTCCACAGCCCTGTATACAACCACCTTCATGCAACTTTGCAGCAAACAGATTACAAGCAAAAATTGCACAAAATTTCAAATTTGCTACTAAAGTGCATGCTAAAGCAATCCCTTTTCTGAAAACAAAATGTATTTTCCAAAAAATTTCAAGATGTAATGAAGTCATACATACCACACATACAGTGGGTACGGAAAGTATTCAGACTCCTTTAAATTTTTCACTTTGTTTCATTGCAGCCATTTGCTAAAAGCAAAAAAGTTCATTTTATTTCTCATTAATGTACACTCAGCACCCCATCTTGACAGAAAAAAACAGAAATGTAGATATTTTTGCAAATTTATTAAAAAAAAAAAACAAAACTGAAATATCACATGGTCATAAGTATTCAGACTCTTTGTGACACTCACATTTAACTCACATGCTGTCCATTTCCTTCTGATCCTCCTTGAGATGGTTCTACTCCTTCATTGGAGTCCAGCTGTGTTTAATTAAACTGATTGGACTTGATTAGGAAAGGCACACACCTGTCTATATAAGAGCTCACAGTGCATGTCAGAGCAAATGAGAATCATGAGGTCAAAGGAACTGCCCAAGGAGCTCAGAGACAGAATTGTGGCAAGGCACAGATCTGGCCAAGGTTACAAACTGAGCAATCGTGGGAGAAGAGCCTTGGTGAGAGAGGTAAAGAAGAACCGAAAGATCACTCTGGCTGAGCTCCAGAGATGCAGTAGGGAGATGGAAGAAAGTTCCACAAAGTCAACTATCACTGCAGCCCTACACCAGTCCGGGCTTTATGGCAGAGTGGCCCGAAGGAAGCCTCTCCTCAGTGCAAGACATATGAAAGCCCGCATAGAGTTTGCCAAAAAACACATGAAGGACTCCCAGACTATAAGAAATAAGATTCTCTGGTCTGATGAGACGAAGATTGAATTTTTGGCATTAATTCTAAGAGGTATGTGTGGAGAAAACCAGGCACTGCTCATCACCTGCCCAATACAATCCCAACAGTGAAACATGGTGGTGGCAGCATCATGCTATGGGGGTGTTTTTCAGCTGCAGGGTCAGGACGACTGGTTGCAATTGAAGGAAAGATGAATGCGGCCAAGTACAGAGATATCCTGGAAGGAATCCTCTTCCAGAGTAATCTGGACCTCAGACTGGGCCGAAGGTTCACCTTCCAACAAGACAATGACCCTAAGCACATTGCTAAAATAACAAAGGAGTGGCTTCGGAACCACTCTGAGACTATTCTTGACTGGCCCAGCCAGAGCCCTGACCTCAACCCGATTGAGCATCTCTGGAGAGACCTGAAATTGGCTGTCAACCAACGTTCACCATCCAACCTGAAGGAACTGGAGAGGCAAGGGAGAATGGCAGAGGATCCCCAAATCCAGATGTGAAAAACTTGTTGCATCATTCCCAAGAAGACTCATGGATGTACTAGCTCAAAAGGGTGCTTCTACTCAATACAGAGCAAAGGGTCTGTATACTTATGACCATGTGATATTTCAGTTTTTCTTTAATAAATTTGCAAAAATATCTATCTAATATTTTCTGTCAAGATGGGGTGCTGAGTGTACATTAATGAGAAATAAAATTAATTTTTTTTGCTTTTAGCAAATGGCTGCAATGAAACAAAGAGTGAAAAATTTAAAGGGGTCTGAATACTTTCCGTACCCACTGTATACAGTATATTTACAGGTGCAGGTGTTAAAGAAAAGCCAAAATTGCTGAAATGCGCCAACTGACTTTGTGCATGCAAATTAAATAGGAGTTTACATAAGAATATAATTTTAGATCCCCTGTGAGAAGGTTACAGGAAGAGTGCTGTTATCACGGTATATCTCCCCCAGATTTTTGACATACGTCTGGTCCAGGGCGGGTCTTGAGTAGGCCTCAGCTCAGGTGTGAGTCCTGGCCTCATTACTGGGCCATAAAAGGCTACAGAGCCTACACTTCAGGGCAGATCCTGGGAGTGAGAGGAAGCATTGAGAGTCTGGCAAGAACAAAGTGTGCTAATTTGTTTGTCGTGTGGCTGGTAATAAGCCACACGTATAGTTAGTTTTTGTTACTGTTTAGTTTAGCACTCAGACGAGCAGGATTTTGTTTCTTACCGTTTTGCCTGAAGTTAAGGCTGTATTTTATTTTGCTCATGTTTGTACCTGACATAAGGTTTATTTATTTTGTTGTTTTTTAAATAAACCTGTTAGCTACAGTTTTGTGTCCCTGTCTCTGACTGGTTGGGTCCGCGCCATTGCTGCTACCGAGCTACCTCCCCCACTCCCCTATAAAAATTGTAGCAATTTATATGTTCATCTCTAGTGGTAATTGTTATTGCTATTATTTTAGCGTGTAACGAATATATTGCTAGAGGCGCATTTTACTCTAGAAAGATCAGGTATGGAGAGGGTCAAATGTAAACTTTATTGATGACTTTGTGTAAGTGTTTGGTGCAACTTTTTTGGCGCTGCAATCTGAATGAGTGGTAAACGTCTGGGTCACAGCGAAAATGAACTTCCTGGTTATGTTCAGAGGGGTATTACATAAGAATACCCCTGTGATAAGACTCAGATGGGTATTACATTATCTCTCTATCACAGAGCTGGGGTCACATAAAGGTTATGCACAGATGATGATGATGATTTATCATCTGTGCAGTCTGCAGCTCTGCTCCTCCCCCCTCCTTCCTCCTACAAGCTGCCTGAGGCAGAAGGGGGGGAGGAAACTTTAGAGCCCCATATCTCAGAATCTCATCTTATCATATAAAATGATATTAAGAACATCGTTATAGCCCTTACAGATTCGGCGCGATCTGCTGTTAAAAACGCTGTCGGGAATTGGGATCTCTATGCTGAATAGCGTTTTCAACAGCAAATTGCTCTGGATCTGAATGGGCTATAATGATGTTCTTAATATCATTTTTAGAGATGAGCGAATTTCTCGAAAGTTCTATTTGAAGTTCCAAAAAAAATTTGCTTCGATCCGAATTACTTCGCAGCAAATATCGCTAAAAAACACCTATTTCCTAGCTTCAGAGAGCCTGTATAGTGGTGTAGAACACTGTGCCTTGCAGTATCACGCATAGCCTACTGTGGTAGTCAAACAATAATGTGAATCAGAATAACACACACATGACAGGCGTCGCTCTTAGAACAACTGCACACTTCACTTATTTGGACAGTTACGGGGCCAAAACTGACCAACTAACTCAAGTGTGAATCCAGCCTTACAGGTCCATGTTAGTGCCAGGTAGAAAGAACCATGCAGAGGCCCAACATCCTACTGTAGAGTGAAAGAGCGCACTCCTTTTACACCCTTGTCTGCAGATTCCACATAGATGTTTAGAGTGGCAAGGCGACATAATGTGGAGTTGGCAGAAGCATGAGGATGCCATACAGTGATCCAGTGGCAGCGGCATTAGGAAGACATACAGTGACCGAGCAGTGGCATGAGGAGGACATATAGTGACCCAGTGGCAGAGGTGGAGGTAGTAGCAGCCTTAGGAGGGCATACAGTGACCCAGTGGCTGTGGCATGAGGAGGGCATACAGTGACCCAGTGGCAGTGGCATGAGAAGTACACAGAGTGACCCAGTGGGAAACAGCATGAGGAGGACATACAGTGACCCAGTTCCTCCCCTATGTGACTTTGTTCGCAAACGAGGTGTAGAACAGTGTGACACCGCTGTGCCCTGCGCATGTGGTATGCTGGAGGAGCATACACCTTATTTAAAGTTGTTTATTAGTGTGAAAACCCATAAGGAGGAACAGATTCACCATTTTGTACCCAGTATAAAGTTACTGGCCATTACTCAATACAGTATTGTCAATAATTCAATAATTCAGAGCCACAAATCTCTGCCTTTATCACGCTTTTTTTTTTATAGGTGTTCATTAGTGGGGAAAGAAATAAGAGGCATATTTGCTGTTCTTTTCATAGTAGAAAATAACACGCCTTTTTGTCCTTTGCAATTATGTTTTTTCATCGAACAGCATGTCAGACAGAGAAGCGAGAGGCCATGCACAGGGGAGGGAAGTAGGCCTAAATGTTTCTGACGCAGGCACAGGTTACAGCACAGTAAGGGGGCATGGCAGCAGGGGTCAGTTACAGAGGCCTGAGCTTCCAGTGTCAAGTAGCGGTCGTGTCTTGACCCGCAATCCAATGGTTGTAGACTGGTTGACTCGGTCATCCAATTCATCCCAAATCACATCAGATACACCCAGCCAAGACTCGGTGGGTTTGTCAGACACAACCCTTAGTTGGCATGGCCCGGCAGCAGGCCCTGAGCCCTCACCTGTCCTCAACCTACCTTTGTCCTTTTCTGTTCCCTCAGCTAGAGAAGTACTCTATGCTGTGGGCTCAGATCCACTGTACAGTGAGGAGGAGGTATTATTATTATTTTTGTTTATTTATATAGCACCATTAATTCCATGGTGCTTTACATTTGAGGGTTAACATACGGTACACAACATATACAAAACAGATAATACTAACAGTGACCAACTGGCACAGTGAGATATAGGGCCCTGTCCGCAAGGGCTTACAATCTATGAGGGAAGAGGTATAGAGACAGAAGATGGGGGTAGAGGCTGTTAAGGTGGTGAAATGGAGACAGTAGCGTTGTTGGGGGTTGTAGGCCTTCCTGAATAGGTGAGTCTTCAGGGCCTTGTTGAAGCTTGTGATTGTGGGGTCAGTCTTATGTGTCTTGGTAATGAGTTCCAGAGTATGGGGGATGCACGGGACAAGTCTTGGAGACGTTTGTGTGAAGAGCAGATAAGAGCAGAGCGGAGTAGGAGGTCTTTGGAGGATCAGAGGTTACATGCGGGCAGGTAGTGGGAGATTAGGTCGGAGATATATGGAGGGGACAGGTTGTGGATGGCTTTGTATGTCAGCGTTAGTAATTTGAACTCTATTTGCTGGGCAACGGGTAGCCAGTGAAGGGTTTGGCAGAGGGGAGCAGCCGATGAAGAACGGGGTGTGTGAAGGATCTCGTCCTACTAGAACCCGCTTCTGGCACACTTGAGATCACTTCAATTACCTCACACCCACTTCCGTGAGGGTGCTGGGTCAACAGAGGATAATACGCCAGACGAGCCTTCTAAATTTTATATATTTATTAACCCCTAAATGGGTCGGCACTAGACACTTAACACATACATAGAATACATGCAGCGATTAGCAAGCAGATACAAGTGAAAAACAGCATAACACGGTACATAAAATAAAAATGGGAAAAACAGAAAGAAAAGAATATATATTACCAACACCAGTTTGTGCTGGTTTCTTTGGCCTCCAGATGATGAGCCAGGGCACGTATCTTATGATGTCCAGAAGCAGATGATCTTAGCAGAGCAAAGGGCAGAAGACCATGTGCTACTCGCATGGCTCGCTTTTCTGTGTTCCCTGCCCCCGCCCAGAGTGATGTCACGGGGGAGGGAAGTTACACCTACTAGCATGGAGCCCCTGAACTAGAAAATGGTTCTGGCTCCTTATCCGGCGACCGTATGGTCTGGTTAGTGGAAGGAGAAAACTCGGGGTGAAACCCTCTTCGTATACATACCAAGCATGGCACCTCAATTCCCTTTGGGTAGGGAGTTGGATGTCTGGACCTGTCTCGGACTCACAATGGCTTCATGTTTGGGCTGACCGCGTGCGCCTTTCTATGGGGTACCTACAGAATTTATTGGAGTAACTGTGAGGTGTCCCCCTTTGGAGATATGGGCATAAAACTATGATCTCTCTGATGTATAATTGGTGCCGAGCTGTCTAGCTTTGCTGTGGCTCACCAGGAAATCTCCTGGGGAGAGGTAGGGTACTTGAAAAGGAGTGTTAATTACACAGAGCAATATAACATAGGGATGGTAATTAACCCACAACAGGGACCCAGCTCACAGTAACCGAGCTGAGGGGAAAGTTGGAACACATGGTCCACAGGGGGGTGGGGGGTAGAAGGGGTCAGCCAGATACATAATTGTACAGAAATACATATATGGGAGTCCCCTTAATCATCACACCTCCCTCCTTTAGATGGTGCTTAGAGGAAGCAGGAGCCTATGCTCCTCTTCCTCGAGTGCCTCTGCAGCCTCACCGCAACGGGACAGGCCGGCCGGGCTTGTGCCGAATGACGAAATTGTATTGTTGGAGCACCAGGCTCCAGCGCAACAATCGCCCATTCTGACCTGTGATACGCTTTATCCAGATCAGAGGGTTGTGGTCCATCACCACGGTGAAGTGGCGCCCATACATGTAAGGCTGCAGATGCTGCAAGGCCCAAACAATTGCTAGGCATTCCTTCTCCACTGTGGCGTAGGCCACCTCCCGCAGCAGAAGCTTTCTACTGAGGTACTGTGCCGGGTGCTCTTGCCCCGCTGAGTCAACCTGGCTCAGCACGGCACCGAGACCGTAGGTGCTGGTGTCTGTAATACAAGCGGAAGGAGTGCTCACAGGTATCCGTCCATTGGACGGTCTGTGGCAACTTCTTCTTGGTGAGGTCTGTCAGGGGAGCAGCAAGGGCGCTATAGTTCGGGACAAACTTCCTATAGTACCCTGCTGTGCCCAGGAAAGACATCACCTGTCGCTTGGTCCGGGGGGTGGGCCAGGACATGATTACGTCCAGCTTCTCAGGTTCTGGTCTCAGGGTTCCCCCACCTACCCGATGTCCCAGGTACTGGACCTCGTGCATGCCCAGCTGACACTTTTCCGGTTTGATGGTCAAGCCCGCATGGTGGATCCGCCCCAGCACCTGCAACAGGTGCTGCGGGTGTTCCTCCCAGGTGGAGCTGAAGACGGCGATGTCGTCCAGGTACGCAGCTGCGAACCCTTCACATCCCGACAGCAGGGAGTTGACCATCCTCTGGAAAGTGGCAGGGGCATATTTCTTGCCGAATGGCATGACAGTGGACTCGTACAGACCGAAAGGGGTGATAAAGGCTGACCGCTCCTGTGCCTGCGGGGACAGGGGAATCTGCCAGTATCCCCGCCTCAAGTCCATGATGGACAGATACTGGGCCTTACCTAATGTGTCCAGTAAGTCGTCAATGTGCGGCATGGGGTACACGTCATTGACTGTAACTGCACTGAGCTCCCTGTAGTCCACACAGAACCGAGTAGTCCGATCCTTCTTGGTCACAAGGACTACGGGCAATGCCCATGCACTGTGAGAGGGTTGAATCACCCCCAGTTCCAGCATCTCGCCAATCTCCTTACGCATCTGGGCCTGTACCTCTGAGGAGACGCGATATGGCGGCCGCTGGATAGGGGCATGATTTCCGGTGTCCACGTGGTGGAGGGCCCAGTCGGTTCTCCCGGGTTTCCCGGAGAACAGACCGGGTAGGGTGCATAGAACCTCGGTCAGTTGGGACCTCTGGGTCTCAGTCAGCTGGGGGTCCACCTGGGCATCTTTGGGGGACCCCCTTTCACCAAAATTAGTGAGCAGGTCAACAAGGTTTTCCTCTTCCCCCTCCTCTAACAGACTGCACACCGGAAAGGCATTGGCTTTCCTGTCGTGACGATCCTTCATCATGTTGACATGGAAGGCCTTATGCTGGTTCCGGCCTGGATCGACTGTGACCAGGTAGCTGACGCTGCTGATCTGCTGGTGCACGACGTACGGACCAGCCCATTTGGCCTGAAGCTTGTCCTGGGGCTCAGGAACTAGGACCCATACCTTCTGCCCCGGCTGGTATGTTCTCAAACGGGGAATTCTGATCATACCAGCGTTTCTGGTCAGCCTGAGCCTGGACTATGTTGTCATGCACCAGCTGCGCCATAGTCTGCATTTGGTCACGGAATCGCAGGACATACTCCACGATTGGCACACCTTGGATGGCTGTGTCTCCTTCCCAGGATTCTTTCACGAGAGCTAGGGGCCCACGGACACGTCTCCCATACAAGAGCTCGAAGGGGGCAGAACCCCGTCGAGGCTTGAGGCACTTACCGGTAAGCAAACAGCAGGTGCGGGAGATAAGGCTCCCAGTCGCTCCCGTGGGACTCGACTAACATCCGAAGCATCTGCTTCAGGGTGCCATTGAACCGTTCACACAGGCCATTGGTCTGTGGGTGATACAGGCTGGACACTAGATGTTGCGCCTCTGTTACCTTACACAGGCCTTGCATGAAACAGACATGAACTGGGTACCTTGGTCAGTGAGCATCTCTCTGGGAAACCCAACACGGGAAAAGATGCCTACCAGGGCCTTGGCCACTACATCAGCCCGGGTTGAGGACAGAGCGACAGCTTCTGGGTACCTACTAGCGTAGTCTACTACCGTTAATATGAAACGTTTCCCGGAGCGGCTGGGAATGGACAGGGGTCCAATAAGGTCTACAGCCACCCGCTGGAAAGGTTCAACTATGATGGGCATAGGTATCAGCGGGGCCTTTGTGCTTTGCCCCGCCTTGCCCACCCTCTAACATGTGTCACATGAACGGCAGTACCTAGCTACGTCCTTCCCCATCTTAGGCCAGTAGAATAAGTGGCTGAGGCGAGCCCTGGTTTTAGCAATCCCCAGGTGACCTGCTAGGGAATGTAATGAGCGACCCGCAACAACTCCACCCGGTAGGGTTGGGGTACCACTAACTGTTTCTCCCCAAGCAGACTTTCCTCCCCCTTTGTGGGGATTGTTTCCCGGTACAACCTCCCTTGGTCCCAGTATACCCTGTCCTTGTCAGACTCCGAGGGAGGTTGAGCGGCACGTTCCTTCAATGTGTCCAGGCTGGGGTCGGCCTGGACAGCATCCCGGAACTCTTGGCGGGAATGAGACAAAAGAGGGGTGCATGTTACATACCCGCTGGAACCTTCAGGCTCCCGGGTGGGAAGATTAGCCACGGTAATCTCAGTACCGACTCCGGGGGATATAGGGGACGGCTCCAGGGTCAGAAGGCCTTCCACCCTTTTTGCACTCTGGCTGCGGGTAACTACCACAATACCAGCAGTCCATCCCTCACCTGGATCGACCTTGAGATCCCTATGGCCCATCTGACCACCTGGTACATAGTCAGCAGTTGGGTGCTGGTCTGGGGCACTGGGTGAAATAGTGGAAGTCACCGCCAGTGTCTCAGAGGAGCCACCCTGTACATTGTCACAACAAGCATTGGCAGTTACTTTGACAGTACATTCATTAGCAATTAAGTCACACTGAGCAGTCGTGAGATCTTGTGTAGGCAGGGTCACAGGCTGGGGGGGAAAGGCCCCCGCAGATGTGGGCGTGTCTACAGGCCAGGGCTCACTGGCTCCCAGCACAGGAGCAAACAAAGCATCATGAGCATTTTCCCTGTTCTCAACTGAAAGCAACTCATTAGCATTTACACTGACTGCCATGGGAGGCATCTCAGAGGGGGGGGTTACGGGCCCCCTCTGCAGATACGACAGTTTGAGAAACGTTATCAAAATTATCCTTATCATTATTAATAAACAGTTTATCACAGTAAGTTGGGGTGCTCCCCACCCCATATTGGGACACGATAGGTCCTAAATCAGTTCCCAACAGTAAGTTAGCAGCAAATCAGTCATTAGTCCCACAGTCCGCATTCCTTTTCCCGCACCCCAGTCCAGATGGACAAAAGCCATGGGTACAGTGAAGCGTTCCTGTCCGATTCCCCTCAGGGTTAAAGTTTTCCCAGGGATAATGCTGTCCGGAGGGACCAAATCAGGTTGCACCAGAGTAACATCTGCCCCAATGTACCGAAATCCCATGACCACTTTATCCCCCACAGTGACTTGCTGATGGTTGGCATTGGATCATGCCCCTACCCTCCCAACCAAGTACACAGATGAGCCACCTGCTGTGGCTTGGGGGTTCTTAGGGCGGTTGGGACACTCCCGCTGGAAATGCCCTAGTTGGTTACAGCCGTGGCACCGCTGGACCACCCCTTGGGCCTGGTGGAGGGTCGCTGGGGCGCCCAGAGTTCTAGGGACAAGGGAAGTATAGGGACCACCAAAGTTTTTCTTACCCCACTTGGAAACAGGAGGTTGTGGTAGATTCCGACCTTGTCCCTCCTTCCAGCTTGAGGGTCTCTGCAGCGTTGCTCCTCTCTTGGTCTCGGGCCCCCTGATGGCCGCGAAGGAGTCAGCAATTTGCGCAGCTTGGTCTGCTGTCTTGGGCTCACGGTCATACACAAACTGGCGGACATCCAGAGGACAAACATGGAGGAACTGGTCTTTTATCATCAGGTCCTCAAGCTCCTCAAACTTGGTAACAATAAGTCCTTTGATCCATTGCCGGAATGTAGCCTGTAAATCGCCCACAACATCCGCATAGCTGCCAGTGGGGTTCTGCTTTATACTCCGGAACTTTTTGCGGTACACCTCAGGAGTGAGGTTGTACTGTCTGATGAGGGCCTCCTTAATAGCGTCATAGTCCCCATCCCATTCAGGTGATAGGTCCGTAAAGACTCCCAGGGATTTGCCCCTTAAGCTTGGAGTCAGGTACTGGGTCCACTGTGCACGGGGCACACAGTATTGCTGGCAGGTTGTTTCAAACCCCTGCAGAAATAAGTCCAAGTCGCCATCCTTCTCCAGGACAGGGAAGCTCTCCTGGCGAGGCCTCTGCACATGGGCCTCCTGATTCTGGGAAGAGCTGCTACTCCTCTCCAGCCAGGCCATCTCCAACTGATGCTCCCGCTCGGCCTGGCGCTCTGCAGCAGCAGCTTCCCTCTCGGCCTGGCGCTCTGCAGCAGCAGCTTCCCTCTCGGCCTGTTGCTCAGCAGCTTCCCTCTCGGCCTGTTGCTCAGCAGCTTCCCTCTCTGCTTGTCGCTCAGCAGCTTCCCTCTCTGCCTGTTGATATTGGAGGATCAAGTGTAGGCGAGCATCAGAGTCACTGGGGCCTAGCTGCTGTAAGACCAGTTGCAAACAGAAGTCCATTCTCCCCACCTGGCTGGGGCTACTGGTCCCTCCAGGCGTAGTGATTTCTGGAACAGGGCTAGTTGCTGCACCTTCTGGTCTGGCAAGGATCTCTTGTCCCAACACCTCAGGATTCTGCTCCGCCTCCTGCATGGCTATGGCACCTTCTATATCAGCCAACTCCTAGAGTTCAGTAGAAGCCAATTGCTGCAGACGTCTGGTTACCCTTCTGAGCCCACCGGCCATCCACTGGAAGCTGTTGCCATATAAAAGATAGGATAGAGAAACAAAGAGAAAGGGAAGGGAACAGCACCGTGCTAAACTTTCACTGTATCTTATAGCCTGCCCTAGTACAGAGTTCGCTTCGTAGGATTTTGCCGCAAATCCCCAGCATCTGAGTGATACCACACCCAAACGGTGTTTATCCTCTATCCCACAACGCTGCCACCACTGTGAAGGATCTCGTCCTGCCAGAACCCGCTTCTGGCACACTTGAGATCGCTTCAATTACCTCACACCCACTTCCATGAGGGTGCTGGGTCAAAAGAGGATAATACGCCAGACGAGCCTTCTAAATTTTATATATTTATTAACCCCTAAATGGGTCGGCACTAGACACTTAACACATACATAGAATACATGCAGCAATTAGCAAGCAGATACAAGTGAAAAACAGCATAACACGGTATATAAAATAAAAATGAGAAAAACAGAAAGAAAAGAATATATATTACCAACACCAGCTTGTGATGGTTTCTCTGGCCTCCAGATGATGAGCCAGGGCACATATCTTATGATGTCCAGTAGCAGATGATCTTAGCAGAGCAAAGGGCAGAAGACCATGTGCTACTCGCATAGCTCGCTTTTGTGTGTTTTGTGTATAATTGGTGCCGAGCTGTCTAGCTTTGCTGTGGCTCACCAGAAAATCTCCTGGGGAGAGGTAGGGTACTTGAAAAGGAGTGTTAATTACTCAGAGCAATATAACATAGGGATGGTAATTAACCCACAACAGGGACCCAGCTCACAGTAACCGAGCTGAGAGGAAAGTTGGAACACATGGTCCACAGGGGGGGGTGGGGGGTAGAAGGGGTCAGCCAGATACATAATTAAACAGAAATACATATATGGGAGTCCCCTTAATCATCACAAGGTGTATTAAGCTAGCGGTGCAGTTTAAGGTGGACTGGAGGGGGGCGAGAGTATTTGCTGGGAGGCCATGGAGAAGGGTGTTACAGTAGTCTAAGTGGGAGATTATGAGGGCATGGACTAGCATCTTTGTAGTTTCTGGGGTGAGGAAGGAGCGGATTCAATGGGTGTTCTTGAGTTGAAGGCGGCAGGAGATGTTGAGGGTTTGGATGTACGGCTTGAAGGATAGGTCAGAGTCTAAGGTTATCCCAAAGCAGCGGACTCATGGAACTGGGGTAAGTGTAGAGGACAGTCAGCAGCTACTGCTCAGCCAAGATCTGGAGGAGACATCCACCGCTTCCTCCGGTAGGCGGGCAAGTAGTGATGAGGAGAGTGGGATGGCAGCTGGTGTCGAGGAGGACATCAGTGAACTGCAGACTGTAGTGGATGATGATGTAGCCGATCGTAATTGGGAGGGGCTTCATCGTCATCAGAAGAAGAGGGTTGCAGCTTGCACATGAGGCAGCGGGGGAGTCAGCAGGGTGGCAGCAGTGGGAGGTCGGGAGCTAAATGTGCCCGGGGTAGACCACCCGCTTCGCAGCAGCCTACCTGCCTGGAAGGCAGTGGTGCAGGAGTTCACGGAAGCAGTGGAGGTAGCAGTCAATTAGAGCGGAGAGTGGGGGTTAAATCACCTACTCGGCTTTGTGGTAGTTTTTTGTAAATCAACATGGCCATATGTTCAATCTGTGGGCAGAAGGTGAAGCGTTGGCACCACAGCCCTGCATCAACATATGCAGCGTCACCATAAAGTGGCCTGGGAGAGCTGTGGCTTCAATGTGGTGGTCCAGCCTGCCGCAACAACCGCTGCAGCACCCAGAGGCACGCACGCCATTTCAGGCAGTCAAGGCTCCACCACCTCAGCCAAAAGAAGCTGTGTGTCCTTCCCATCATCTGCTGGTCGTGATGCTCCTGCTCCTCCTCCTCCTCCTAGTCAGTTATTGCGTCAGAAATCGATCACAGAATCTATATCTAAGAAACAACAGTATGCGTGCAATCATCCAACAGTGCAGAAGCTGAACATGTTCCTGTCCAAGTTGCTGGTGCTGCAGTCACTCCCTTTCCACTTGGTGGACTCTGCACCTTTCAGAGAACTCATGGCTTGTGCCAAGCCGAGGTGGAGAGTCCCAAGCCGTCATTTCTTTGCCAAAAAGGCAGTACCAGCCCTGCACAAATATGTAGAAGAGGTGTACCAGTCCTTGAGCCTGTCGGTGTCTGCCAAAGTGCACGGCAGTACCGATGTGTGGAGCTGTAACTACGGTCAAGGCCAATATATGTCATTTACGGCCCACTGGGTTAATGTGGTGCCTGCCCACACACACCAACAAATTGGATAGGTGACGCAGCTTCAGCCTCCACATTCTCACGCCGTTGGTCCTGCAACAATGTCAGCCTCATCCTCCACTGTCTCCTCAGCCTCCACTGCAGGGACAATTCCCAGTGCTCCTCCAGCAAACCACATGTGCAGGGCACAGCGATGTCACACTGTTCTACACCTCGTTTGCCTGGACGAACGGAGTCACACGGGAGGAACTGCTCTGTGTCCTTCCTCAAGAAATTGAATCCTGGCTTTCTCCGCGACACCTCAAAATCGGAACCATGGTGACCGACAATGGGAAGAACATGGTGTCGATGCTTCGTCAAGCAGGGCTGAGCCATGCGCCCTGCATGGCACACGTGTTCAATCTGGTTGTCAAGCATTTCCTTAAGTGTTCCACCCATCTGCAAGACATCCTAAAAATGTCAAGGAAACTTTGCATGCACTTCAGCCACTTGGACACCACCAAGCACACCCTCCTTGAGCTGCAGTGGCAGAACAGCCTCCCACAACATAGGCGAAATGCGATGTTTCCACCCGTTGGAATTCCACCCTCCATATGTTGAATCGACTATATGAACAGAGAAAAGCCATAAACGATTTCTTTATGATCCAAGCAGACAGAGGTACTCCCATGTGTACAGTTGTGCTAAAAAGTTTACATACCCTGGCAGATTTTTTGGTTATTTTAGCCTTTTTTCAGAGAATATGAATGATAGCTCAAAAACTTTTTCTCCACTCTTGGTTAGTTGGTTGAAGCCATGTATTGTCAAACCTCTGTGTTTTCTCTTTTTAAATCATAATGACAACCAAAAACATTAAAATGACCCTGTTCAAAAGCTCACATACCCCAGTTCTTAATACCTTGTATTGCCCCCTCAAACATCAATGACAGCTTGAAGTCTTTTGTGGTAGTGGATGAGGCTCTTTATTTTCTCAGATGGTAAAACTGCCCATTCTTCTCGGCAAAAAGTCTCCAGTTCCTGTAAATTCCTGGGCTGTCTTGCATGTACTTGAGATCTCCCCAGAGTGGCTCAATGATATTGAGGTCAGGAGACTGAGATGGCCACTCCAGAACCTTCACTTTCTTCTGCTGTACCCAATGATAGGTCGACTTGGCCTTGTGTTTTGGATCGTTGTCATGTTGGAAGGTCCAAGTACGTCCCATGCGCAGCTTCCTGGCTGATGAGTGCAAATTTGCCTCCAGCATTTGCTGATAACATGCTGCATTCATCTTTCCTTTAACTTTGACCAAGTTTCCTGTGCCTTTAGCACAACTGTAACTTTAACTTTAGCCAGTGGAAGCTCACGCGTGATACCTGTCGTTTGCTCGTTCCCTTTGAGGGGGGCCACTTTGTTAGTCAGTCGCCAGGACTACGGGATGAACAACGTCATTCCACTGATTCACATCATGGAAAAGATGCTTTTCAATCTGGTTGGTCAGGGGACTGGAGATGTGGAGTCTACATCTCAAGGTCACATGAGCCCTGTGGGAGGAGGAGGAGGACATTGGAGCACAAACAATGTGTAGCTAAATGGGTGGAGAGTAGGAGCAGGAGAAACCAGAACAGCCAGAGGGAGATGAGGATGATGAGGCAAATGACCCAGACACACCATGGCAGTATGCAGTGGAGATGTATGCAGGGAGTCCCTCGGAGTCACTTGCACAAATGGCCCAAAGCATGCTGACTTCCTTGCGCAGTGACATCCGAATTGTCACCATTTGGCAGAGGGATGACTACTGGCTCTCCACCATATTAGACCTTTGCTACCGGGGAAAAATGGGGGCCTTTTTTACACCCACTGAGAGGGAGGACAAACTGAACTACTATAGAGATATCCTATGTAGTAAGTTGGCTGCTGCGTATCTGTGACATCGTCCATCCTCTCGCAGGTCCAACTGGGCCCTGAGCGCTCACCTTGTACTGTCATGGCAGCTGTGGGGGGAGGGTGGCAGGAGCAGTATCGGCTCAATCAGCAGCACCCTGAGCCTAGAGTCGCTGATGAGCAGCTTTCTTCACCTGCATAGTGAAGAAACTGCTGATCAGCAGCTAGACACAGAGAAGAACCTGAACCAGCAGGTGGTGGCATACTTAGAGTGCACCCTGCCATCCGGCATCGAAGATCCGCTGGACTACTGGGCAGCCAAACTGAATTTGTGGCTGCAACTAGCCGAGTTTGCCCTGGAAAAGCTGTCCTGCCCGGCCAGTAGTGTGGCATCAGAGCGGGTGTTTAGTGCGGGGGCCATAGTTACCCCAAGGAGAACTCGCCTGTCCACCCAGAATTTGAAGAGACTGACCTTAGTGAAGATGAATCAGGCGTGGATCAGCCAGGATTTCCACCCACCAATGCCTGATGCAGCAGATTAAATGATCCATCCTGCCCCACCACACTCTGCCACTGGTTCACTGTATAGTCTGCTAAGGCTGTTGCTACCTACACATTATATAGACATGCTATGTAGCAAGTTGGCCGCTGCCTATCTGCACCATCGTCCATCCTTTCGCATGTCTGACCAGGGGGGCCCTGAGAACTCAACTTGCACTGGCATGGCAGCTGTGGGAGGGGGTGGGGGTGGCAGGAGCAGTATTGGCTCCATCAGAACAATGGGAACAAAATGGCAAATATGGTCTTCCTTATGGGTTTAGACACTAATAAACACCTTTAAATAAGTGATAACAAAATGGTGAATATGGTCGTTATGTCTTTCCTCACATTAAAGGCTTTTTTTACAGATACGTGCAGATATTATTGGATGATAATTCAGTTTTCTTTGGCACAACAGTACTGACTTATGCTTTGGAAGAACAGTGACTACAAAAATGGGGGAACAAAATGGCGGATATGGTCCTCCTTATGGATTTCTACACTAATAAACACCTTTAAATAAGTTATGATAGCCGCTAATAATTATTGAATTATTGACAATACTGTATTGATAAATGGCCAGCAACTTTATATTGGGAATAAAATGGCGAATATGGTCCTCCTTATGGGTTTCCACACTAATAAACACCTTTAAATAAGTGATAATAACCGCTAAAAATTATTGAATTATTAACAATACTGTATTGAAAAATGGCCAGCAACTTTATACTGGGAACAAAATGGCAAATATGGTTGTTATGTCTTTCCCCACATTAAAGGCATTTATTACAGATAAGTGCAGATATTAGTGGATGATAATTCAGTTTTTCTTTGGCACAGTAGTACTGACAAATGACCTGTAATGTTATGCTTTGGAAGAACAGTGAATAAGCCCCTTATAATAAACGCCTTTAAAAAGGCGTTTTTTACAGATAAGTGCAGATATTAGTGTATGATAATTCACTGTTTTTTGCTGTACTGCACTGCAAAAGTCTTGTTGTGTTCCACTTTGAAGATACAGGTATGAGTAATGAGCAGCAGTATAATGGCAGTGAGTGCTGCAATGTGAATTATGCTGCAAATTCTTGCTGTAAATGACCCTGCAACCACCCCAAATTCGTCTCTAAATTCCATCCTATGCTTTCCCTACAGTTCTAAGGTTCAGCCTCTTTCCCTTAACTTCTATATGTTTTCTAAGTCTTTCCCTAGCTCCTGCCAACGTCTGTCTCTACAGTAAGAGCGATGTGGAATGACTGTACCTAAAATGGCCGAGGGTTTTTATAGGGCTGTGACATCACAGGTCCTGCTGGCATTGTGGGTGATCCCGCGCTCTGAGTCCCTTCCCCCTTGTTCTAACATGTGCAGCAGCCATTTTAAAAAAAAATGCATTTCAATGCATCGAAGCGTGAGGAAATCCGGAATCGTTGCGAATCGAAGATTTCCTGAAATTCGGATCGAATTCCACTTCTGCATAATTGATTCACTCATCTCTAATCATTTTATATAAGATGAGATTCCGAGATATGGGGCTCTAAAGTGTCTAATATAATTTTTAAGATGAGATTCTCTTCTTTAAAATGAATCTAAGATCATCTTCATAGCCCTAACCAATCCTGAGATATGGGCATTAGTATTAAGGATGTATTAGATCTGCTAGAAAAGTGCTACCCTGGGAGGACGTATAAATACATGGGCGGCAGGGAAAGGGTTACACAGGTGAAAATTTGTTATAGCATAAGTGCTGCTATTACACAATCACATTAATCTGATGGAATTCTCAAGTTAGCATAGATTAATTAAACTACACACTCTATCCCCCTAAATAAATTAGCAATATCAACTTAATTAATAAATTGCTCCATATGGATTGCTTCTCTCTCACTTTCTCACTCAGGCTGCTTCCCGCTGCCCCCTCACTCACAATGACAGAGCTTCCTGTGGTGCTGGACCTTTGTTATGTGACTATGATATCATCGAAGGAACTGGTTCTCAATTTGGACAAAACCATGCCAGAAACTCAATTTTGCTGCAATGTACATAGAACCACTGCAGAAACAAAGTGGTTCTGTACAAAGGGCATTAAATTTGAGAACGCTGTGCCACAATTTTGCACAAATTGTGGTAAAAGTGTAAAATGCATAAGGAAATATGCCTAGGACCCCTTGAGCTAGAGGAAGAAGGAGACCATCATGTTATTTTATATTTGTCTTCAAAAGCTGCAACAGTATCTTTCCTTGGCAAAATTGTCTGTCATTTTTTTATCACCAGGAAGAAATCAATACAGGAGTACAACTGTCTGTACAGAGAGTAATAAGTATAATCATACTCTGAGCCATGCTGACATCAGCATACATCAAACAAACTTTCCTCATGAACTTTTCTAGCTAGAAAGTCATCAGTTCGTTCACTAAAAGTGGAGTCCACTGTCTTATCCAAATTTGTGTTAGTCGCCTGCGATAATTAAACTGTCATACTTAAATGGGTTGTCCGGGATGAAATGAAAATTAACCCCTTTTTGCACACTCAATCTTCACTTTGATCCTATCTGCCATCAATACACCCACAATACGTTTGTATGCCTAGCCACAAAATTCCCTCTCCATTCCCATAATGACTCACAGACAGGGTCGGACTGGCCCACCGGGGAACCGGTGAATCCACCGGTGGGCCCCGACTATTAGTCCTCATGTCATGGGGGCCCGATCGGGATCCTGACCATGCCGATCGGGCCCCTGACCAGTGGCGTAACGATTGTGGTCGCAGGGTGTGCGACCGTGACCGGGCTCGGCGGGGTATGGTGCCCGTGGCCAGCTGGAGATGGCCGGGCACCGGACCACTATTATAGCGGTCGGGGAAAGCCTGGTTCCCCAACCGCTAAACATACTGTTATTGGAAAGGGGCCCTGGCATATTGCAGGCCCCTTTCCAATAGATGGCAGGGCAGGGCACCCAGGGGAGGTGACTGAAAATAATATACATATTCTTACCTCTCCTGGGTACAGCAGTCTCTCCGGCGCTCTTCCGTCATGTGACTGAGGCCTGTGATTAGGCCCCAGCGGTCACATGGGGCGCGGCCGCGTAATGACATCATTGCGCCCCCACGTGACCGCTGAGGCCCAATCACAGGCCTCAGCAGCGACGTCAGAAAAGGGCCTGAAGACACTGAAGACGACAGGATGGGGCGAGGATGCCAAGGTAAGGCAAGGTGAGTATGAGTGTTTGTTATTTTTAATCACTTCCCCTGGGCCTCCGATTATTATACTCTGGGGTCTGAGGAGACCCCAGAGTATAGTAATAGCACTGAAGCGGAGGGGGGCCACTGTGGAGCTTATAATACTGTGTGGGGGCCACTGTGGAGCTTATAATACTGGGTGGGGGCCACTGTGGAGCTTATAATACTGGGTGGGAGCCACTGTGGAGCTTATACTCCATACAGTGGCTCCTTCTTTTTTTTTTTTTTTAATTACGCTGGGGCAGGTGAAAAAAACAAAACAAAAAAAAACCCCCAAACTTTCTTTCCTGTCCCCAATGTCTCCCAGCGCAGTTTGGTCCTGCAGTTCTGTTGTTTTCTTCCAGCTGAAGTTCCCCCTGCACAGAAAACCTTTGGAGGGAGTTGAAAGTCCGTGTTGCCCAGCGATAGCCCCAAAACATCACTGCTCTAGAGGAGAATTGCATGGAGGAATGGGCCAACATACCAGCAGCAGTGTGTGCCAACCTTGTGAAGACTTACAGAAAACGTTTGACCTCTGTCATTGCCAACAAAGGATATATAACAAATTATTGATATGAACTATTGTTATTGACCAAATACTTATTTTCCACCATAATTTGCAAATAAATTCTTTAAAAAATCAGACAATGTGATTTTCTGGATTTGTTTTCTCATTTTGTCTCTCATAGTTGAGGTCTACCTATGATGACAATTACAGGCCGGCCTCATCTTTTTAAGTGGGAGAACTTGCACAATTGGTGGCTGACTAAATACTTTTTTTTCCCCACTGTACATCTTGAGGTCATCCTGGGAGATCTGTGCATGGTTTAGTTCTGATGTCTTGCAGTGCAGTCTGGGCTGGACAGAAATATTACCTCGCTGGTTCAGCACTATAGACTGCAATACACGTGTATTGCAGTCTAAAGAGTAAGTCAGCCTATGCAGATGCTGTCTCGGCAGGATCCACCAGGTACTGGGGGAACCTAGCAGCCTGGGGTCACTGGCGGACCCCAGGCTGCAGATGATACATATGGGCACCCCCGATCTCGACGCGGAGGGTGCTGAGGGGGATGTTTGGCATGGCGGAACCCCTTGGATGCCGCGGTCCGGTGTGACCGTGGCATCCAAGAGGTTACAACCCCCAATCGGAGGTCAGCTCCAATCGGGGGTTAAGGAGCAGGGTGTTAGCTGTCAGTTACAGCTAACACCTGCGCCTGATGCTGCCCAGTTCCCTGACAAACACCTAAGATGCCGCGGTTGCTATTGACCGCGGCATCTTAAGGGTTAAATAGCGGGGATCACTGTTGCAGCGGAAGCCTGGCTGTCAGATACAGCTGGGCTCCCATGGTGATTGCACGGGGTTAAACCTGGTTGATTGGCTTGCATTTAATTTGTGCTTTTCATAGGGCTTGAAATTTCCTTCTCACTTGTAGGGTAGTCGCCAAGAGATAAGGGTACAAGGAGATATTATCGTAAGTTTCCAGAAGGGATCTTCTCCTGTGAGCCTCAGACATCAAAGCAGCTTTACATGGTAGAAGTGGACACGTGCAAGAATGTCCCTTGGCACCTTATCTGGAGCCGATTTAGACTTCAGTGTTTGATGTGCACGGTCATTAGTGAGGTCTAGCTCTGAGAGTAAAGGCAACAGCGATTTGAAGAGAGAAGCGATTTGAAGAGAGAAGCGATTTGAAGAAGAGTGATTTTAAGTACTGTAACCTGCAATGTCAGGGCCAGAGACATCTTCTGAAACTCCCCTAATTTTAATATTATTGATGTGAGAATGGTCCTCAATATCTGCCATCTTAGCTTTGAGCCACTATACATCATCCTCTAAGAGGTTATTATTTATTATTATTATTGTTTATTCATATAGAGCCATTAATTCCATGGTGCTTTACATTTGAGGATTTACATACGGTACACAGGATGTACAAAACAGATAATACTAACAGTGACCAACTGGCACGGTGGGATAGAGGGCCCTGTCCGCAAGGGCTTACAATCTATGAGGGAAGAGGGATAGAGACAGAAGGTGGGGGTAGAGGCTGTTAAGGTGGTGGTGTGGTGACAGTAGCGTTATTGGAGGTTCTAGGCCTTCCTGAAAAGGTGAGTCTTCAGGGCCTTCTTAAAGCTTGTGATTATGGGGGTCAGTCTTATGTGTCTTGATAATGAGTTCCAGAGTATGGGGGATGCATGGTAGAAGTCTTGGAGATGTTTGTGTGAAGAGCGGATAAGAGCAGAGCGGAGTAGGAGGTCTTTGGAGGATCAGAGGTAACGTGCGGGCAGGTATCGGGAGATTAGGTCGGAGATATATGGAGGGGACAGGTTGTGGATAGCTTTGTAGGTCAGCATTAGTAATTTGAACTCTATTCGCTGGGCAACGGGTAGCCAGTGAAGAGATTGGCAGAAGGGGGCGGCCGATGAAGAACGGGGGGAGAGGTGTATTTGGGGAGCAGCACAGTTTAAAGTGGACTAGAGGGGGGCGAGGGTGTTAGCTGGGAGGCCATGGAGAAGGGTGTTACAGTAGTCTAGGTGGGAGATTATGAGGGCATGGACTAGCATCTTTGTAGTTTCAGGGGTGAGGAAGGAGCGGATTCAATTGATGTTCTTGAGTTGGAGGTGGCAGGAGGTGTTGAGAGTTTGAATATGCGGCTTGAAGGATAGGTCAGAGTCTAAGGTTATCCCAAGGAACTTGTGGGACTGGGGTGAGAGTGGTTCCATTAATTTTGATAGATGGGTCAGGTAGGGGGCCGTGCATTGAGGGGTGAAGAATATGAACTCCGTTTTCTCCATGTTGAGTTTGAGAAAGTGGGAGGAGAGAAAGGAGGCTACGGTTGCTAGACATTCTGGGACTCTGGACAACAGAGAGGTAATGTTGTCAGCATAGCAATGGTAATGGAAACCATGGGATTATATGAGTTGGCCAAGGCCTAGGGTGTAGCTATTTGCCCATTAGTTTTCTGTATTCATTTTGAAATAAGAGGCAAAGTTGTCGGCTGTGATAAGTGATGTCGGAGGGGGCACAGGAGGACGGAGAAAGGAATTGAAGGTAATGAATAGCTGTTTGGGGTTGCGGGATAGGGCAGATATTAGTGTGGTGAAGTAGACCTGCTTTGCAGAGGTGAGTACGTTCTTGAATATGAGAACTGCCTCTTTATACCTAAGGAAGTCCTCCTGGGAGTGGCTTTTCTTCCAGAGGTGTTCTGCAACCCGTGAAGGATGTCTCAGTTTTTTATTCAGGTCAGTGTGCCAGGGTTGCCTATTGATCGGCCGGGTTCTGGTGTTAGTGAGAGGGGCCACAGAGTCAAGGGCTGCAGTGACGGTGGTGTTGTAGAAGTCAGCGGCGGTATCTGCGCCCTGGAGTGAGGATATGTCAGCGAGCGGTCGGAGAGAGTCTGAGAGTGCGGATGTCAAGGCGATTAAGGTTCCTGCAGGGGCGTGTTGGTTTAGGGGTTGGGGGGGTCTAGTACAGAGGAGAGGGCCGAGAATGTCAGCAGGTTGTGGTCAGAGAGGATGGACTGAGAGTTAGAGAGGTTGACTAGAGGGCAGAGGTGGGTGAATATGAGGTCGAGTGTGTGCCCCTTTGTGTGGGTGGCAGAGGAGGACCATTGAGAGAGACTAAAGGAGGTAGTGAGTGACAGGAGACTTGAAGCGGAGGGGTGGGTTCTGTTAATGGGGACGTTGAAATCACCCATGATGATGGTGGGGGTGTCTGTGGATAGGAAGTGCATTAGCCAGGTGGTGAAGTGGTCGATAAAGGCAGCGGTAGGTCCTTGCGGTCGATATATGACGTCCAATTGAAGGTTGGAGGGAGAGTAAATGCGAACAGAGTGCACTTCAAAGGAGGGGAGGGTGAGAGCAGGTATCGGTTGGATTGGGGCAAAGGAGCAATTGTCAGACAGGAGTACGCCTATGCCACCGCCGGGTTTATTGTTGGGGCGGGGAGTGTGCGAGAATTGCAGACCTCTATAGGAGAGGGCAGCAGGGGAGGTGGTGTCTGAGGGTGTTATCCACGTTTCTGTGATACCAAGAAATAATAATTTATGAAAAATGAAGAGGTCGTGGATGTAGTCAAGTTTGTTGCATACAGAGCGAGCGTTCCATAATGTACCGGAGAGGGTGTGGGGAGGGGCAGGAGCGTGTAAGATAGGGGTAAGATTTAGGGGGTTCCATGTGCTGATGCCGGTTGTGCAGAAAGATCTGACAACAGGGAGGTGCTGGGGCGGCCCAGGATTAGGAGATATGTCGCCAGAAGTAAGGAGTAGCAGGGAGAGGGATAGCAGTTGTAAGTAGGAGAGAGTGTGGGGAGGCTGTGTGTGTCTGGGGCAGAAAGCTTGTAGGTGTGTGAGTAGCTGAGCAGAGAAGGTCAGATGGTGGGGTAGAATAGATGGAGAGATAAAGATATTCTTAGTGACATGGCTGATTTGTGGTGGAAAAGTGTTTTTTATAAGAATGGGAAGAACAACAGTGATTAAAGTAAGAAGCATTTCTGTAGTTAATAACTAAGTTTCCTTTTAGTGGCTAGTTACCTTCAATTCCCTTCTGGTCCAATTCTGGCCTAATTCTGGTCTACACACTTAGAAACTGCACTTGGAAAATGCATTGACCTAGGTCATCACTGACCACTGCCCTCAAATTTATACTAACTAGGAATACATTTGTTTCATGTGTATCAGGTGTGAATAGGGGTGTGGAAACATGCAGAATCAGAGACATCAGGAAGGGACTGGTGAGAAATCAGCAGGGGGAAGGAGACAGTAGTTTCAAAGTTAATACAATTACAAAGTGGGAAATAACATACCAGCAGATAGATAGATATAAAAAAATCAGCAAACAGAGGTATGTTATGAATGGAGCAGGAGAAGTTCAGTATATGGGTTCAGATGCATTACACATACCAGCAGATAGATATATATAATAAAATATAATAAAAAGGTTATGAGTGTCCACTAGCTCGTTGTGGGCCGCTTAAAACGCCATCATTTTTTTTTCAATATGATCAGTCCAAGAATTGAGCGTGTCAATATTGGATTGTAGCTGGTGGTGAGGGACCTGATGTGGAGGGTGATGTTATTCTTAAGGAGAGCAAGCATGGACTTGAGTGTATCTTCAGGTGCAGAAGAAGATAGGAAGTTCTTCAGGTCTTCAGCGCATAACTTGGTGGTGGGGTGAGCTCTCTTAGGGCAGAGAGAGTAGAAATGGAGGAGCTGGATTTATTCGCTGGACCTTTACTAGCTGGAGAGGCAGATGGAGTGGAGGAGGGTGGGCATTTGCTTTTGTCCCTCAAGTCAGGGGAGTCAGCACGGTCCTCATGAGACACATAGGATGGGGAGTTAAAAGCTTTGGGAGAAGCGGAACCTAAGGACAGCTTGTTAGCGGGTGAGGAGGAAGAGGAGTGTGGGCTCATAGAAGTTTGAGAGGATAGGGTGGAGGGGAAATAAGCAGTCAGTTTTTTAGGACCTGTGGATTTAGCTTTGCATAATACCATCATTAGGATAGCGTTGAGTACCAATAAGTCAATAGCTTATGTCCATGGAAAGCAGTAGTATCCACCTGATGGAGATTTTCCCCCAATAAGCCACACACAGTAATAGTACATATAGTTAGATATATGTAGTAGTAATATATAGGCAGTACAGAGATGAGAGACGTCAAGCATTTAAGGAAGAGACTCTTATAACATAAGAGGCAGATGTAGTAGAAAAGAAAAGCAGAGTGCGCCTCTCCAGCAACTATAGCCTGTGACTCTATAATGCAGCCAATTCAAATAAATTGATGACAGCAACAGGCTTATAAACTCTAAGCCCTGATTAGGCAGCAGTGTGATGAAGGAGCCGCAAACTGCCGGAACCTCACATGGGGGATGGTGCAGACATATGCACAAGCAAATACAGGCCAGGAGGAGATAGAACAGGCCTGACTATGACGTCTTGGAACCGGCAGAAGTTTGCTCAGTGACTGTTCCCATCAGATAATAGGAGTGAATAGGTAAGTAGGTCTGTCGTTTGCAGGCAGATCCAAGCCAGGAGAGCTCCATTGTGAGTGGCTTCACAAGGATTGAGCTGCAGAGACTCGAGTCAATCAGCCATTACCAAGCACAGCCAGGCTATGACCCCCCTGTGCATCAAATTGTAGTTTTTAAACTTTTACATTAGCTTTTTTTTAGAGTACCATATTTTTTGGACTATAAGATGCACTTTTTCCCCCCCAAATTTGGGAGGAAAATGGGGGTGCATCTTATAGTCCGAAAGTGGGGTGTTTTGGAGGGGGAAGGAGGCGCAGGAGTAGGGTCGCAGTATTGCCCTTCTCCTGCCGCCGCTGGCTTCCTGCAGCAGGAGGAGTGGGGCAATGCTGTGGGCCCTGGGCTAAGAGGGTGTCCTGGCAGTGCGAACCTCCCGGCATCCGCCGTGCTGTTACAGCGCATGCTGGGTCTGTGAAGATGATGGCTTCCATTCTGCTGCAGAGCGGTCGCCATAGCTACCGGGTCTCCACTGTAATGCGGAGTCCTGGAGCTAATGCCCGCGATCAGAGTCCACTCTGATCGCGGGCATTACTACCTGTGAGCCCCCTAAAGGTTTTAAAGCTGCCCCCATACCTTTCTTGTTGCAGGACGGCTCCCACACAATCGTGGGAGCAGACCTGTTCCTGTGACAGCCATATGAAGGCTCCCAGGCTTGTCATAGGAATATTACTATTGCGGCTGGTCTATGACCAGCCACAATAGTAATGTACAGAATCTTCCATAGACTGCAATACACTTATATTGCAGTCTATGGGACTTGAAATCAAATGAATGCAGGTTCAAGTTCAAGGGGGGGCTAATAAAATAGTAAAAAAAAAAAAAAGTTTAAATAAAATTATATAAAAAAAATAAAAATAAATAAAAGTTCTAAATTACCCCCCCTTTTCACTAGAATACATATAAAAGTAGAAAATTACCGTGAAACACATACACATTAGGTATCCCTGTGTTCGAAAATGCCTGGTCTACAAACTTATAGAAATATTTTCCCGTAGGGTGAACGTCATAGCGGGAAAAAAAAATCAAATGTGCTGGACCGCCGTTTTTTTCGCTGTTTCGCCTCCGATTTGAATAAAAAGTGATCAAAGCAATAGATATTCCCAAAATGGTACAACTAAAAAGAACATCTGGCCCCGTAAAAAAAGATGCCCTATGCTTCCCCGTACAGCTGCAGGGCCACCTGTCAATGTGGCCTTGCAGCGGTTACAAAACTACAACTCCCATATATTAAATATTTTACCACATTTTTTTGCTTCAAAATTTTTCCACCTCTAAAACCTAGGTGCGTCTTATGCTCCGGTGCGTCTTCTAGTCCAAAAATTATGGTGTATCATCTTAGAAATGTTTTTTCAACATGCAATGATTTTTTATTTTTTTTTACTCACCTCTTCAAATTTTAGTGCAATCATTGAAAATGCTTTAAAAATGGCATCTGTTGGTCCTGTGATTGTTACAATTCTCTCTGGGCAAGAGCCTTCTGATATGTTGATTCGTGCCCCACTCTGTAAAGCAAAAATAATATCATTATTCATCTCTGAAACAATTAATATGTTTAGTAAGCAGTAAATTAATTGTAGCCTATGATATTGTTAGCAGTAACACGGTATCGGATAAACAGAGAATCATCTGGGTAAAGGATGAATAGTGGCTTTCATCCAACTGCCATCTTCATCAGTATTTACTGCACTATGACCTCAGTGCAGTGAATAAAAATGAGGAGGTTTCCCAGAGATGGAATATACAATGCTGTTACCCTACTGGCTGAGCCACAAGCTCTATTATTTTTGTTTTGCGTTTTTTTTTTCTCATAACAAGCTTCAATAGTATTTTACTTTCTCTACATAATGTATTGGTATCTCTATATGCCAGTATATTTTATTCTTAAAAATATATTTTCTAAGCATATGATATACTGAACTACTATAGAGATATGTTTCCATATATCACACATTATGCATGGAAAGAAAATAATTTTGAAACTTAGTATAAGAAAAAACTAATAGAGCCAGTATGGTTCCAGCCTTGCATAATCTAGTCTTGGGTTCAATCTCTGGCTTGCTCCTAATGGAAAAATAAATCAAATTAAATTGATTGGGGATGCCCCTGGCAATTTAATGAAAGCTTTAGTACTTTTTTAAATGAAATTATTCTATCTATCTATTTCCCATCCACTGTACTATTACAGCTCCCAAGCTTGTCATTAATGTATTTTTATTACAGGCTGTGCTAGGCAATATTGACTTTATTAATAATTATCCCTTTATGGCAGCAGTTGTGACACCAAATATGGTGTTGATACTGGGAGAAGCAATGGCATGGGCTTTTTTTTTTAGGTTGTGGGGACCTTTTTTTTAATATAATTTTTTTTTTTTTTTAGCACCAACAGTATGGAATAGTACAGGTGCATCTCAATAAATTAGAAAATCTTTAAAACGTTTATTTCAGTAATTAAATTAAAAAAGTGACCTCCTATATTTTCTAGATTCTTTACAGAGTGTTCTATTTCAAGTGTTTTATTACTGTAAATGTGGATTACAGCTAATGAAAACCCAAATCTAAGAAAATTTGAATATTGTTCAGTATTGTAAATTGTGTGTCACCTGCCAAGGTTTCCTAAGCCTTTAAATGGTCCCTCAGTCTGGTTCAGTAGGACACACAATCCTGAAAGACTGCTGATTATGAATTGAATTACTGAAATGAATGAACATTTCAAAGATATTCTAATTTATTGAGATGCACCTGTAGAATGTGATGGATATGTTTGGCTGAGTGGTGGCAGTGATGGTAGCTGTGGCAACATGAGTAGCAGTTCAATATGGAATAACGTGATTGAGCAGGCCACATGAGATGATGTCAACCTATTTATGAGTAGCAGGCAGCATTTGGGAGCCAAGGAAGAACTCCCCCATTTTGGGTTTATAGCTAGGGTCTTACAATGATTTGATACTTTTATGTCAAAACGGAAAACATATTGTAGGTATGATACCTTTATTGGCTAATGAGAAAACATACATTTGCAAAATTTCTGGGTAAAGAACACACATAAGATCTCACTGGTGAAAAAGAGGAATTTTCTCTAGTGCCACCTATTGAAAGGTAGCTCCCTATAGATTAATACCTGGTTTTGAAAGAAACCGAAGGGTATAATCTGGGAATAATCTCCTATGTGATCTCCTCTCAAACAGCCAGCCTAGTCTGTACTAATGAGAGGCAAAAACCTTGAAACAGCTGTATGTGTATGGGAACCTCTACCTTCTGGAGGAGTCATACTGGCTTTTCTATTATTCTCAGATTATGCCCTTAGGTTTCTTTGAAAACCAGGAGTTAAGAGTCAGAGCAAGAGCTTGAGTTGGTCTGTGGTAAAATAGAGGAGTTGGTGGTTTGCTCTACCTTCTCCACAGCCCTGTAACAAACTATATTTTCCAAGCCAATGGACCCGATTTTACCAATTAAACATCTGAGGGACAGTGTCCAACATCTTTTAAAAGTCCAGGAACACTATATCCACAACCCCTTCCCTGTTCAGGCTTATACTCACGTTATAAATACAAATCAGGTATCTCTGACAACTTCTGTCCTTAGTAAAACCATGCTCTCTGCCACAATATTATGTACCATAACATACTAATTTATATAGTCCCTGAAGAGAACCTCAAACTGTTTCCCCACAATGGATGGAAAGCTTACTGGTCTGTAATTACCTGTTCTTTAAATCCCTTTTTGAAAATAGCAACCACATATGTACCAGTCACCAGAGAATCCCTAAAAATTAAAATTAGGGATAGAGCAATGACTGGACTGTGTTCTTTAACCGGTTGATGACCACCGGCCGTAAATTTACAGCCAGCGGTCCTGGTCTCTGAAGTCCGGCCAATAGTAAATTTACGGCCGGCACTTCAGAGACCCTGTGACCGGCATCGGAACCGGGTGTTAGCTGTAACTGACAGCTAACACCCTGCTCCATAATCCCCGGTCGGAATTTAGTTCCAATCGGAGGTTTTAACCCCTTGGATGCTGCGGTCAAACATGACCGTGGCATCCAAGGGGTTCCGCCATGTTACCGCCCCCACCGGCAACCCCCGCGGCGAGATCAGGGGTTGCCGATATCTATTTTCTGTAGCCTAGGGTCTGGCCAGTGACCCCAGGCTACCTGAAGTCCCCACTACCTGGTTGATCCTGCCGGGATGTGAAGAAGTCAGCCGATGCGTCTACATCGGCTGACATTCTTGTATAGACTGCAATACAAGAGTATGCTCGTGTATTGCAGTCTATAATACTGAGCCAGGATCAGAGCATCACTGGCTCAGGTGTCCTTATAGGACAGGTAAAAAATGTAAAAAAAAGGAAAAAAAAAAAAAAAAAAAAAATGTAATAAAGTTATAAAGCCTCCAAAAATCCCTTTTCCTATATAAAATGAATTATATAAAAAAAACCAAAAAATTAATAAAAACACATATTTGGTATCGACGCGTCCGTAACAATCTGTACAATAAAGCTGAAACAATATTTAACATACACGGTGAACGTCGAAAAAAAAAAAAACGGAAAAAAAAACGCTGGAAGTAATGATTTTTGACTATCTTGCTTACAAAAAAATGCTATAAAAAAGTGATCAAAAACTCATATGTACCTCAAAACAATATCAATAAAAAGCGCATGTCCTCCCGCAAAAAATAAGCCCTAAACCAAGTCTGTCAACCGAAAAATAAAAATTTTACGCCTCTCAGGAGATGGTGATGCAAAAACAATTGATTTATGTCCACAAATGGGTTTTTGTTCTGCAGAATTAGTAACGCATAAAAAAACAATATAAATGAGGTATCGCCATAATCGTACCGACCCGCACACAGCAAAAAAATTAAAAGGTAAAAATCAATTCCAGAATTGATATATTTTTTTTTAATCCACCCAGAAAGAGTTAATATAATTTATTCAATAACCCAAAAAAATGGTGTCATTAAAAAATGCATCTCATACCGCAAACAATCAGCCCTCATATGGCTACATCATCCGAAAAATAAAGAATATAGCTTGTACAATGTGAAGACAAAAACCCCAAAAATCACCAAATCATTAGAACACAACTGGCTGCGGCAGTGATGGAATGTATAAGCTGTGCGAGCGTATATCAGAGTACAAAGCAGATTTAGAGCTTACGAGGGATAATAAACCAGAAGTGACCCCCAGAGTGACCCCCTCCCCCAATCATAGGAGCTACTGGGGATATAGTAGGAAATTTTGTGTTCCCCATGTACTCCGCACAGCTTACATATTCACTCTTCACCATCCGCTGTGCATTCACATCTGGGATACTAATGCTTATTACACCCTCTGATAAATTCTTTGAGGGGTGCAGTTTTCAAAATGGGGTCACTCCCTAGGAGATTCCACTTTTCTGGTACATTAGAGGCTCTGCAAACATGACATGGCGTCCAGATACCAAACATTTGAATCTGCACTCCAAAAGCCACACAGCGCTCTTTCCCTTTTGTGCCCTGCTGTGTACCCAAACCGCAGATTATACCCACATGTATGACACTGGTGCACCCAGAATAACGTACATAATGTCATATGTGGGTATAAACTGCTGTTTGGGCACAGAAGGGAAGGAGCGCTATTTGGTTTTTGGAGCACAGATTTAGACAGTTTAGCTTTTGGACGCCATGACACTTTTGCAGAGCTCCTGAAATGCCAGTAAAGCGGAATCCCCTGACACGTAACCCTATTTTGGAAACTGCACCCCTGAAGGAATTTATCCAGGGGTACAGTGAGCATTTTTTACCTCCAAGTGTTGCTATAATTTATTTTCCAGAAATGAATACGCAGATGATTGTGAAAGGTGAAAATGACAATTTTTCCAGGAATATTTAATTTCAATGCATAATACGTTGTGCCCGGCTTGTATCAGATGTGAACGCTCCAAAAGATGTTGTGCCCGGGTACCCACTTAACAGTTTTTGGAGTGTTTGTCTTTGCTGACATAAGCTGGGCACAAAATATTGGGCACTGAAATGGCATATCTCTGGAAAAATTGCAATTTTCCCTTTTCATTATCAGCTGTGCATTCTTTTATTGAAATTAAATGAATGCAACACTTAAGGGTTAAGAATACTCGCTACCCCACTTGATAAATCCCTTCAGGGGTGTAGTTCCCAAAATGGGGTCACAAGTCTGCGGATTCCACTTTACTGGCAATCCAGGGGCTCTGCAAAAGTGGCATGGTGTCCAAAAACCAAACTGTACTTCAAAAACCAAAATAGCGCTCCTTCCCTTCTGTGTTCGGTTGTGCCCAAACAGCAGTTTATACTAAGTACGTTATCCTGGGTACACTAGTGTCATACATGTGGGCGTAAACTGCAGTTTGGGTACACAGCAGGGGGCAGATGTGAAGGAGCGCTATGTGGCTTTTGGAGCATAGATTTAGATTGTTGGATTTTGGACACCATGTCAAATTGGCAAAGAACCTAAAATTGCCCGTACAAAATGGAGTCACTTCTTGGGGAATTCCAATTTACTGGCACCTCTGCAAAAACAACATGGCGTCCAGAAAGTTCCTCTAGATCTGTACTTCAAAAGCTAAAAAGCGCAGTGCTCCTTCCCTTCTGAGCCCTGCTGTGTGCCCAAGCAGCAGGTTACACCCAGATATATAATTTTTTTTTCCCCCGGGATAGCCCACTTAATAGTTTTAGGAGTGCGTGTCTCTGATGCCACAAAGTAGGTCCAACGTATTGGGCACCAAAATGGCATATTTATTTAAAATTGTCAATTTTCACTTTGTACATTAATTTTTGGGAAGCATTTTTAGGCTCAAAATGATAATACCCCTTGATACATTCCTTGAGGGGTTTAGTTTCTAAAATGGTGTCACTTTTGAGGGGTTTACATTGTATTGGTACTTTAGGGGCTCTGCAAATGCGACATGGCACCTTAAAACTATTCCAGCAAAATCTGCCCTCCAAAAGCCAAATAGCGCTCTTTCCATTCTGAGCCCCACCATGTATCCATACAGCAGTTTACGACCACATATGGGGCATTTCTGTGTTCAGGAGAAATTGTGTAACAAACTGTGGGGTTTTTTTCTTCTTTATCCCCTTGTAAAAATTAAAAATATGTCGCTAAATGGACAGTTTATTGGAAAAAAAAAGTAATTTTTAATTTTTACATTCCACTGTTAATAGAATCTGTGAAACAACTGTAGGGTCAAAATGCTCACCATACCCCTTGAGAAATTCCTTGAGAGGTGTAGTTTCCAAAATGGGGTCACTTTTTGGGAGTTTCCATTGTATTGGTACTCTAGGGGCTCTGCAAATGCAACATGGCACCCGAAAACTATTCCAGCAAAATCTGCCCTCCAAAAGCTAAATAGCGCTCTTTCTATTCTGAGCCCCACCATGTACCTATACAGCATGCTTACTACCACATAGGGAGTATTCCTGTATTCAGGAGAAATTGTGTAAGAAACTTTGGAGAACTTTTTCTCCTTTATCCTCTTGTGAAAATGAAAAATTTGGGGCTAAATTGATGGTTTATTGGAAAGAAAGTAATTTTTCATTTTCATGTCCCAATGTTAATAAAATCTGTGAAACGGCTGTGGGGTCAAAATGCTCACTATACCCCTTGATATGTTCTGTGAGGGGTGTAGTTTCCAAAATGGGGTCATTTTTGGGGGTTTCCATTATAATGGTACTCTAGGGGCTCTGCAAATGCGACATGGCACCTGAAAACTATTCCAGCAAAATCTGCCCTTCAAAAGCCAAATAGCGCTCTTTCCATTCCGAGCCCCGCCATGTACCCATACAGGAAATTACGAACGCATATGGGGTATTGCCGTGTTCAGGAGCAATTGTGTAACCAACTGTGGGCGGCTTTTTCTCCTTTAACCCCTTGTGAAAATGAAAACTTTGGGGATAAAGTGATGTTTTAGTAATTTTTCATTTACACATCCCAATGTTAATAAAATCTGTGAATCGGCTGTGGGGTCAAAATGCTCACTATACCCCTTGATAAGTTCTGTCAGGGGTGTAGTTTCCAAAATGGGGTCACTTTTAGGGGGTTTCCAATGTATTGGTACTCTAGGGGCTCTGCAAATGAGGCATGGCACCTGAAAACTATTCCAGCAAAATCTGCTTTTCAAATGCCAAGTGTCGCTCTTTCTTTTCTGTGCACTGCCGTGTGCCCAAAAATCATTTTACACCCACATGTGGGGTATTTCTGTGCTCGGGAGAAATTGCACAACAAACTGTGAGATGCATTTTCTCCTTTAACCCTTTGTGAATGTGTTAATTTTAGGGATAAATGAATAAAATGAAATGTCTAAATTTCACCTCCATATTGTTTTAATTCTTGTGAAATGCTTAAAGGGTTAACACACTTCCCAAATGCTGTTTTGAATTATTTGAGGGGTGCAGTTTTGAAAATGGGGTGATTTATGGGGGTTTCTAATATATAGGCCTTTATAATCCCCTTCAGAACTGAAGTAGTCCCTAAAAAATGAGTTTGGGAAATTTTCTTGTAAATCTGGAAAATCGCTGTTACACTTGTAAACCTTCTAACATGCAAAATAAATTAAAGGATGATTAAAAGATGATGCCGATATAATGCAGAGATATGGTAGATAATATTTATTCATGTATTTGGTATGACTGTCTGAAAAGCAGAGCATTTTACATTTTGAAAATTGCAATTTTTTTCCAAATTTCCCTCAAATTTCCTAATTTTTTATAAATAAATACAAAAATATTGATCAATGTTTACCACTAACATGAAGTACAATGTGTCATGAAAAAACATTCTCAAAATCACTTGTGTAAGTTATAGCATCTCAAAGGTATTGCCATATAAAGTGACACATGTCAGTTTTGAAAAATGAGGCCTGGTCCATAAGGCACTTTTAGGCCCGGTCCTTAACCGGTTAAGGTGTAATCCATCTGGTCTGGAGCCTTGCTCACATTGTTTAGCTTAGCTTGGACCAATTCTATGTTTATCCAGTTTATTATATTGGTTTATTGCCCTTTCAACCGTTGTTGTAAGCCATAGGCTTTAAGTGCTCATCGGTGTAATCCATCTGAAGCTGGAGCCTTGCTCATGTTTAATTTGTTTAGCTTAGTTTGGACCATTTCTATGTTTATCCAGTTTATTATATTGGTTTATTGCCCTTTCAACCGTTGTTGTAAGCCATAGGCTTTAAGTGCTCATCGGTGTAATCCATCTGAAGCTGGAGCCTTGCTCATGTTTAATTTGTTTAGCTTAGTTTGGACCATTTCTATGTTTATCCAGTTTGGTACAGTGGTTTATTGCTCTTTCAACCCTAGTTGTAAGCCCTAGAGGATTCCTTTAAGACGGTTATACTTGTTCCCTAAAGGAATTAATTTTCTATATACTTACTCAAAGTAGATTTAAATTTCTACCACTTAACATCTGTATCAATATCTAGCAATATTAGCTCCCAGTCAATATCTAGAAGTTATACAGGGTTGGCCATAAGTATGGATACACCCAGATAAAATTAAAATGGTTGCTGATATCACCTTACCGTTTGTGGCATATTAGTACATGGGAGGGCCATCTGCAAAGCCGCCATTTTGGATTCAACTTAACTTTTTTCAATGGGAAGGGGGTCATGTGACACATCAAACACATTTAGAATTGCACAAGAAAAACAATGGTGTGCTCATTTTTCACGTAGCTTTACAACATCCTCAGCGAGATGTTGTAGCAGCTGGATCTTGTAAGGGTGCCATCTGTGTGTAGCCAGTATCTGTCGAATGGACGTTCGACTGATGCCACACTCCAGGGACATATGTTGAGTGCTACTTTGTGGGCTCTTGGTAAATGCTGCCAAGAGAGCCACTGATGTTTCGTCATTGGTGACAGTTTTCATACGTCCAGATTTGGGCTTATCCAACACTGAACCAGTTGCACGAAATTTGGCGAGCAGTATGCTAACTGTGGCATGGGAGATGGGTGGTCTCGTAGGGTTTTTTGCATTGAATTCTGCTGCAATGACCTGGGTACTGCGTTCACCAGACATCAACACAATGTCTGTCCGCTCCTCGTCGGTTAACCTCTGCGACATGTCAATGGCTGTAACAATAAGAAATGTGTCAATAACTCGATAATGAATAAAGCTATGTTAAAAATGAGCACACCATTGTTTTTCTTGTGCAATTCTATGTGTTTGATGTGTCACATGACCCCCTTCCCATTGAAAAAAGTAAAGTTGAATCCAAAATGGCGGCTTTGCAGATGGCCGCCATGGGCATCAACCAGCCTCAAATGTTTCCCCCCTCTTATGTACTAATATGCCACAAACGGTAAGGTGATATCAGCAACCAATACTTATGGCCCACCCTGTAGACTTTAAAATTGAGGGATTTTTCCCTTCTAACTTTTTATTTTCTTTTGGTAACCATTTAGGTGGAATTTGATTTGATTATGGTTGCTATTACCATGGCTTTCGCACACATTGTAATTTTCAAGTTCAGCCTTGTTAAAAATGACCACACCCAGCACAGCATCCCCTCTAGGCGGATCTTCCTTAAACTGGTCAATAAAATATTTATGTTATGGGTTCTATACATTATATCAAAAAAGTATTTTATCAGTGGTTACATCTGTGATGAAAGGAGCGTATTTGTGTATGTATTATTATTGGTGAATGTTATGTAGGTGTTATCAATCTACCTCAGTGGTATGTGTGCATACAAAGGGGGGGAAGGTTAGAGGTTTTATGCTCTTTCCTTCCTGTGCAGGACCAAATGTCCGTTTTTATTGTCTTAAATAATCTTGGTCAGACATGCAGAGAGAAGGAGGGTGTTGTGACCCTCAGTTAATCTCAGACGCCAGTACAGACACAGCTCTACAAAGCAAAGACAGAACATTCATCTTTTCCGAATGAAGATGAGTTGCTGATTTCCCACTTCAGGTAATAAGAGGAAGAGGGGGCACCCTGGCCGGTAGGTGTGATTAAACACAAGCCTTAAAAGACTATGATATCTTACAACTGAGGTCACATCCGTGGAAGTCAGCTAACAAAGCTGGATGTTGGCCATATTGCTCCTCCAAGATTCCTGGAAACAAAGAACTTTACTTTCAATCAGTTTTATTGAGATTTTTTAACAGGTCAAACAACAACATTCAAAAAAGTATTATCATGTAAGCGCTAGAAGTAGCTAGAAGTCAAATAAACATATAGTTATCTAAGAGTTCGAGAGTCTCTAGAGTTAAAGAAACAAGTGCGTACAAGTATAAAGCAACAAAAGGTGACAATAATTATTAAGTTTTGATCTTCCAAGTGCGGCACAGCCGGGTTACGGCAGATGTGTATGAGCCTTCAGTGTCCATGGAAACCAGTTCTTTTGGAAGTGGTTATCCCCAAGAACTCCATGAGAGAGAATCTTCTCATATTGGTAGGTCTGCTCCACCATGTTCACTAGCTCTCCTCTAGTCGGAATAGTGGCTGGCTTCCAGTTGCGTAGCAGAGCCAATGACGCTGATAACAAGGCGTGGCCAATCAACACTCTATGTGTTGCTGGGAAAGAGTCGATTTGCAGAAATAGTAGTGCTAAAGCTGGTGAGGGAGGTATGAAGAATCCCACTAGTGAAGAAATCCATCGGAAGACGTCTTGCCAGTACAGCACCACTCGGGGGCACGTCCACAGTAAATGCAGTAGTGTTCCTTTCTCGCCACATCCCCTCCAGCAGGAGTTTGAGGTCTGCGGATAAATTCGGTGAAGTCGCTCTGGAGTATAGTACCAGTGGAGGAGAATTTTGACAGTTGTTTCATAGTGGGTCGTGCACCGGAAGGTCTTTTTCGTGAAGGTCATGGCTTTCTGCCATTGTATAACCGAGTATTTCTGCTGAAGATGCATTTCCCAACTAAGTAGTGGGGTAGATTTGACCAGATGATCTTTAGATCCTATAGTATTGTAGATGGAGCTGAGAATTTTTGTAGCCGGATTTGGAATTTTGAGGAGGTCCAACAGAGATTTATTGTATATTACTTGTTTATTGCAGTTGGAGGTGAGAAAGTGCTTGATTCTCAGATATGTAAAGAGGCAAGTGGAGGGTAGGGAGAAGGTGGATTGTAGCGATGGGAATGGTATCAATGAGTCCTCACTCCACATCATTGAAATAGAGGTGATACCTGATGATTTCCAGATGGATAAGTTGAGATCCAGGATTGTTAGTTCTAAGAATTCAATTGGGGCCTGCTTGATGTGTAGTATCTGCGTCTTGCCTGTAGAGTGATGGATATGTCGCCAGCTGTCTATGAGATGTTGTAGAATTGGAGACGTGAGAGAGGGTACCACATCCGTCCAGAGGGAGTATAAGAGCCAAGATTTGAGACTGTGATGTGGTATCATACGAGACTCAATGGTGATCCAGGATTTATGGGCGTTGTTATGCCACCAGTCCTTTAGAGTAGAAAGATGTGAGGCCATGTAGTAATCATATATGTTTGGTATTCCCAAGCCTCCCACTCCCCGTTTTCTGTGCAGGAAAGAAGATGGGAGTCTCGGCTTTTTGGAGTTCCAGATAAGTTTGTTGAGCATAGCGTTAATTTTCTGGAGGAACGTAAGGGGGGGGTGCTACGGGTATAGTTCTAAATAAGTATAATAGTTTTGGGAGCAGCATCATTTGAAAGGCAGATACCCTACCTAGCCATGACAGGGTGAGTCCTGAATAGGATCGACACTCTCTCTCCAGATCCGTCAGCCGAGGCCTATAGTTTGCTTTGGCCACCTGTGCGATGTAGGGAGTGATCCTTATTCCCAAGTAGTCCAGATCTGTCGATTTCCAGTCGTAGGGAAACCTCTCTTTGAGATGTTCCAAAAGAGGCATGGGAACGTTCAGGGGGAGAATTTGTGTTTTGGCTTCATTGAGTTTATAAAAAGAGAGAGCCCCATAATCTCTGAGAGTTTCGACAGCAGCTGGTAGAGATGTTTCTGGGTAGGTTAAGGACAATATGATATCATCAGCGTAGAGGGAGATGAGATGAGAGGAACCCTCTATGTGCACTCCCTGGACTCTGTCGTTTTGTCTCAGGGCTTGTGCTAATGGTTCAATGGTGAGAATAAAGATCAATGGAGAGAGAGGGCACCCCTGCCTCGTTCCATTCTTGATATCAAAGCTGTCCGACAGTGTGCTGTTAGTAAACACTCTGGCCGATGGGGATGAGTATAGGTTTGAGATAGCAGTGAGGATAGGGCCAGAGAATCGCAGTTTCTGTAGGACGGAGAAAGCGAATGCCCAGTTGATCCGGTCAAACGCCTTCTCAGCATCTAAGGCGACCATTAGGGATGGGGTCTTGTTGCGTTCCAGGTGATCTACCAAATGTAGGACACGTCTGGTGTTGTCTGAGGCTTGGCGGCCTTTAACGAAGCCCACTTGGTCTGTGCCAATTAAGTCTGGAAGAATGGGAGCTAGCCGTGCTGCTAGGATCTTCGCATAAAGCTTGAGGTCCGAATTTAGCAGCGAGATTGGCCTGAAATTTTGTGGGACATCTGCTGATTTACCGGGTTTAGGAAGGGTGACAATTAATGCCGTCAACGATTCGCGCGGAAGCGGTGCACCCGACATGGCATGGTTGAAGAAATTCAGGAGAGATGGAGCAAGAATTTGCTGGAAATAGATTAAATATTCGTTGGAGAAACCATCTGTACCTGGTGACTTACCCTTAGGTAAGGACTTTATGGTTTGTAGGACTTCTGGAAGAGTAATAGGGGTGTTTAGGGCCAAGAGATGTTCATCTGTCAGGCCTGATAACTTTAAGTTGTTTAAGAAGCCGGATACCAAGGTGGAATGGTCAGGTGGAAGAGGGGTGTGTTCCTGTAGATTATACAACTGTGCGTAGTAGTCCTTAAAAGAGTTGGCGATGTCTCTTGGGTCTGTTAAATGTACTTTAGTGACAGGGTGCTTGATGTATGGAATCCGCGATTTAACTACCCTTGCCCGAAGTTGTCTAGCCAGTAGTCTGCCGGCTTTGTTGCTTTGGGAGTAAAATCGCGCTTTAGATCGTTTTAACGCCTTTTCGTAATCTTGTAAAAGAAGGAGACGCAGTTGCTGTCTAGCCTGGGTGAGCTGTTCAGAAGTATTCGGGTTCGGATTGGTTTTGTTCGCGGCTTCTAAAGTGCGAAGTGTTGACATTGCTACCGTAATCGCTTTCTGGCGTTCTTTCTTGTTTCTATGTGCGATTTTTATAAGTGTGCCACGAATGTACGCTTTGTGAGCGTTCCAGAGAGTGTAGGGATCCTCTGTAGATATGGAGTTGGTCTGGAAAAAATCCTGGAGGTCTTTTTCTATTATCGGGCGATAAGTAAGGTGACTCATTAGGTATGTATTGTTTCTCCAGAGTCTAGCAGCAGAAGGTGGAATCTTTTCTTCTATGGTGAGAGTGATGGCTGCGTGGTCTGACCATGTGATAGATTCAATCGTGGATGTTTTGGAGCTCATCAGGGTATGAAGGTCTACCATGAACATATCAATGCGAGAGTAAGAACCGTGTACTGCTGAGAAATAGGTATAGTCCCTTTCGCCCGCATGATGTGCGCGCCAGATATCATAAAGATTTTCAGTGTTCGGAAATTGGAGCAGGCAGGAAGTGTTGTCTCTGTTGGCGTTGGTAGAATCCAGAGAGGGATCCACTATGTTATTGAAGTCTCCACAAATTATTAACGCACCCTGTTGGATTTCCTGAATGTGTCTTCGGACTTTGTGTAAAAATGCCAGGGTCTTTCGCTGTGGAGCGTATATGTTGACTATTGTATAGGGGATGTTATTGAGGAGGCAAACAATTATGAGGAATCTGCCTTGGGGGTCCGCTTTTTGTGCCGTTAAGGAAAATGCCACTGAGTCTCTAAAAGCGACAAGGACTCCCCGTTTTTTAGATCGGTGGTGTGCGTGGCAGATTATAGGGAAGGATGGGTGTTTTACCCTGAAGGCGTCTTTTTGTAGAAGGTGGGTTTCTTGTGCGCAGAAAACATCCGCGGAGAGTGAGAGAGCCTCCTTCCAAATATACGTTCGCTTCTGTGGACTGTTTAGGCCACGGACGTTGAGAGAGGCCAACTTGATCACCATAGTGTCACCTAAGAGTATGGACGTCGTGGGGATGTTGAATCTGCAGAAGACGAGTAGGCAGTTTCGCAAGTAAGAAGATCAATAGACAAAACAGATGAACAAACAGTTCAAAGACGAATACAGCTTACTGTATATGTGGGGGTATTGGTTATAGGCTTGCCGGTTAAGCCACTAGAGCAAAGGGGGTTGTGCACCTGAGTGGATAGGGATAGCCATCCTAGAATATCATTTGCGGTTTGTGGGAGATCTACGCCCTGTAGCTGAGGGAGGAGAGGGACCTGCCGCCTCTTGAGGAAGAGAGATTGGCATTCTCCAAGTCGATAATAACGCTTTGCCTTGATTCAAGTTATGGATGGTGAAGGTGGTCCCGTCTTTAGCGACAATCAATTTCACAGGAAACCCCCATCTATATTGGATCTTGTTTTTGCGAAGCGTTGTTGTGACCGGGAGTAAGTCTCTGCGGAGGCGAAGGGTCATAGCTGAGAGGTCCGTGTATAACTGCACCTCTTTGAATTTGGGAGGCCAAGATTTCTGCTTACGAGCAGCTTCTAGTAATCTTTCTTTTATATGGAAGAAGTGGAATCTCGCCAAGACGTCTCTCGGGATCTCGTCTCCCAGATGTCTGGGGCGAGGAAGCCTATGTGCTCTGTCAATGATGATATCCGTATTAGTAGAGTCAGGTAGTAGAAATCGGACATAATCCTGTAGGTATGGAAGCAGATCAGCTGTTTGGACCTGTTCTGAAATACCTCTGAATTTGATGTTGTTCCTGCGGGACCGGTCCTCCATGTCAGCCACTTTGGCTTTGAGATTCTCAACCTCGTCTTCAAGGTCATTGTGTGCATCGATGATTTTGTTGTGCGATGCAGCGAAATCGCCCATTTTGGTTTCAATATGTGTTACTCGTCCATCTAGTGCATTGACTGAGGACTGAAGAGGCTGAAGCAATTGTGAAAAATCCGCCTGAAGGGAACTGCGGAGGGCCAGAAGCATATCTCTCAGAGTATGTTCAGAGGCGGGACCACTAGTGGTCGGGAAGCCGTCTAGGCCAGTCATTTGAGTGGATGGAAAGGTCTCGGAGGAGGGTTGGTCTTCGGAGTAGGTTAGGTCTCCAGGGAGTTCCAGACGAGGTTTTTGTTTGAGCGGACTGGTACTCGGAGATGGTGAGTGTCGTAAGGGGGAGGTCTGCTCCTTGCTGGATTGAGTGGATGTATAATGGATTTGTGGTGCCGCTGATCGGATATCGTCAGGGGTTGGAGGTAGAAGAGGATCCATTAGAGCTTTGGTGTGGTTAAGGCCTTCCCCCTCTACAAATGTCGCTGTGATTATGGCAGTCGTAGGCGTTGAGAGTGTGCGCTCTGTATGGTCGTCAAGTGTAGGTCCCGGTTCTCCCTCCACGCCACGGTCCCACTCAAAGTAGTTAGTCAGGTTATTATCAGGTTTCTTGACGGATTTCCTACCCTTCACCATGTTGCCAGATATTCGTCTCCCGCAATTCAGCGTTTAAAGGGCAGATATTTTCAGACAGGCTGTTTGTCGCTAAGAGTCGCTTAGGGTGCACTGGATCCCCAGAACTAAGTCGCCATCACCCAAGGGGAGAGGTACCTACGAGAATTCTGTGGGGAAAAATTGAGCTGCAGCTCAGTGGAGTTTCAGCTAGAGCTGTATGTGTGGAGGCCAATTAGGGGTTGCTGAGCTGAGGTGGAGATGCAGGCCTGCACAAGACTAGTAGGGCAGGAGTACAGGTGAGGGTCTGCTCAGGGCCTGATTATTCGTAGGTTGGAGGGATAGACTACGTCTGTACAGGGCCCGGCTCTGGCTGCCCTGGGGCCAAAGCGATAGGTCAGGTAAGGCCTATATTTTGTATGAGTGGAGATACCCAGTATAGGGTCACAGTGCAGGCACTGCTTTGCCGCTAATCGGGCCTCGTTTTGAGTCTCCCTGATGTATGTAAGGGATCCCAGCACTCCCCCTGCCCGCGCTGCCTGCAGTGTACCTTGTGTCCGAGGTCTGCGTCCAGGATCTGGGATGTGCAGCGTTGCTCAGGAATATAGGCCCCCTCTTCTGGTTGGGAGCGCTGTGCTGTCCCCCGCTGTAGGCCTTAGTGCAGTAACCGCTGCCCTCAACAGCCGCCGCTCTGTCGCCCCGCGCGGCCAACCAGCACCGCGCAGGGCTGCCGCCTCTGTCACTCCCTGGTCCCGCAGAAAGCAACGTCAGCGGAGGCAGAGGAGGATGCGGAGGTCCGCGGTGCAGGAGATGCTCGTCCCGACGGCCGGGGTGCGGAGAAAATGGCGGGTCTGGAGGAAGGCGCAGGTAGGCCCCGACTCTGAGCCACTGCAGAAAGGCCAGAAAAGCAGCTTTAACACCCAAGATCAGCTTACTAGGGCTTAGGGGAAAGCCCTTGGGTGAGTAAAGGATCCAGAATGTGCAGGATTAGGGTGATATGTGGTGGATCGCAAATGTGACTAATAGGAGCTGGAAAATGTACGTCCTGTTGCTTCTCCGGCTAGCCACGCCCCCGAAACAAAGAACTTTAAGTATATGATTCTTTCATATTTTTCTCCTTTGTCTTTAAGTCTGTTTGATTGTGTGTCATTTGTTCTATTATTTTTATATATAGCACTGAACCCTTAGGATATTAAATCATTCACTTTAATGGTATTTTGTGTTTCTCTATGAACCCTTTATATTTTTGAAGTTTGTTTGGGTCAGAATGTTAAATAGATGCATGTATATGTGGGTGGGGTTTCTTCTGAGCCTGTCAAGTCAGTGGTAGTGGCGGTGTGTATTTGGGGTGTGTGAATTGTGTTGGGGTATGATTTATGCTGAATTTGCAGCCTGGGTGAAGGGTGAGTGCAAGATTGAGTAAGTGGAGTAAGTTGACCCCTGATGGCTATACCCGCGCCATGTGCTAGGACAGCCTGTACGTGACAACATCCTTATGCAATTCCACCTACAAAGATTTAACATTCTCACAATTTTCACCCACACTTGCCTCTTTCACAATAATTTTCATGTCATTTCTGACATACATACACACTCCACCTCCCATCATTTTAGCCCTGTCTTTGCAAAAGAGTTGAAAGCCTGAATATTGGCACCCCAATCATGTGAGTCTATTTTTTTAAAATGGAGATAAAAAAAAAAGGGGAGCTATAGGTTGTGCTAGCTGTGAATCTGGCATGGAGTCAAGCAGCAAATATGGTAGTGCAGCACATTATGAAGTCACATGACATGGGTAAAAAGAGGGAAATTATACTATGGCATTTGAGGGGAAAAGGGTAAGGCATCAGGCAGCTGTACTAACCAATCAGCTCCCAGGCCTTGGAACCCCTCTGACAACTCATTTGCGTACATCTGATCTACGTCCTCCCATGTAGTATCCTTTTTCAGTTGGTCATAATAGACCCCTCCACTGGTGTCCACAGCTTGAGCCTATCATGAAGCATTGCAGCAATAAGACACTCTCCGTCTGGACATCTTATGCACCTGCTGCAGTTTTTGCTCTTCTGTTCTACTCTCCATTAAGCTCTGTAGCTGTCGGGTCAACCAGATAAACAAAGACAACTGTAATGGAGCAGAGTTTACTGCCAGAGAACCCCAGAGAGGTCACAGAAGGTGAGTATAAGTGTGTTATTATTATACACCTCCACTGGGCCTCCACATAGTATACTCTGGGGTTAGAAGAACCCCCGTGGTATAATAGTGATTCGTGGGTGATGAACTCCAACTTTTTTGGAGAATTTGTATTGAACCCAGCTTGTCAGACACCTACACACCTCCAATTCACAGTCAGACTGATTGTGTACAAATGAAGGAATTCAAGAACATTATTACTCTTCCCAGAAATGGATGAAAAACAAAGATAGTACCAAAAGAAAAGTGTATAATAGTCCATAAGATCACAAAGGAACCCAAAGTAACCTCTAAACAACTAAAGGATTTTCTCATATTATCTGGACAGGCCAGAAGGTTATTGAAATACTGTTTTGTGCACAAATGAGACCAAAATACAGCATTTTGGTTTAAATGAGATGTACTATGTCAAAGAGTTATGACATCGGTGCACCCACCAGACCCAATCACATGCATCAATGGTCCACTGGGGTCTGTGACATCACCCAAGAGGTCAGAAGATGACTGAAGATTACTGCGATGGTGCTCTAGATGCCACAAGAGAGCTCGAGAGAGGTGAGGGAAGGTAAGTATCAATAATAATATAATAATAATAAATTTTATTTATATAGTGCCAACATATTCCGCAGCACTGTACAATTTGTAGGGTTCAAGTACTTACAAAAAAGATACATTACAAAGAAATATTCAATTAACACACTGGGACTGAGGGCCATGCTCGCAAGAGCTTACAATCTATGAGGTAGAGGGGGTGACACAGGAGGTAGCTGGGGCAGCAACAGACGTAGCATTGTTTGTACAATGGTCAGACAATTCTGCAATAGAGGTTACTGTCATTACCCATATATAAAGCTGTATGAGCTGTCATCAGTCGTGTCCTTTAACGTGCAGATGGTGCCTGGACATATAAAGTTAGTCTGACACGGCATCAAATCCTGTGAGGTAATGCGGGAGCGTGAACAGAGGAGGGTATGTTTTAGGGATTCTAACTACAGAAGGGTTTACATTAGGAGTTGTGATAGGCCTGCCTGAAAAGATATGTCTTTAGTTTACGCTTGAAGCTGTGGAAATTGGGGGTTAATCTAATAGTCCGGGATAGAGCATTCCAGAGAAGTGGTGCAACTCGGGAGAAGTCTTGTATACGAGCGTGGGATGTTCTGATAATAGAGGATGTTAGTCTTAGGTCATTGAGTGAATAGAGAGTACGGGTTGGGCCATAGACAGAAATGAGGGAGGAAATCTAGGGAGGTGCAGCATTATGGAGAGCCTTGTGAATGAGGGTGATAAGTTTATGTTGTATTCTGTATTGAATAGGCAGCCAATGTAGTGACTGACACAGACCGGAGGCATCGCTGTAGCGTCTAGACTGATAGATGAGCCTGGCCGCCGCATTCAGAATAGATTGTAGAGGGGAGAGTTTAGTAAGGGGAAGACCGATTAGTAAGGAGTTACAGTAGTCAAGGTGAGAGTGAATCAGGACAACAATAAGTGTCTTTAGTGTATTTGTGGTAAGGAAAGGGCGGATTCTGGAGATGTTTTTGAGGTGGAGATGACATGAGCATGCGAGTGATTGGATATGGGGGGTGAAGGAAAGGTCTGAGTCAAACAAAACCCCAAGGCAGCAGGCATACTGCCTAGGAGTTATGGCAAGGCCAGAAACTGCAATGGAGATATCAGGGACAAATCTATTAGATGGTGGAAACAGCAGTAGTTCAGGCTTTGAGAGATTCAGTTTCAGATAAAGCGAAGACATGATATTTGAGACAGCCGAGAGGCAATCACTGGTGTTCTATATTAGTGCAGGGGTGTTGTCACGGGATGACGTATATAATTGGGTGTCATCAGCATAAAGATGGTACCGGAAGCCAAATCTAGTGATGGTTTGTCCAATGGGGGCTGTGTAGAGGGAGAAGAGCAGGGGACCTAGGACCGAGCCCTGAGGAACCCCAACGGCAAGGGGAAGAGGGGAAGAAACAGAGCCCGCAAATGATACACAGAAAGTGTGGTCAGAGAGATAAGACGAGAACGGATCATAGTGAGGAGGAGTTGATGGTCAACAGTGTCAAATGCTGCTGAGAGATCTAGAAGAATAAGAAGAGAGTAATCGCCTTTCGATTTAGCCGTCAGGAGATCATTGGAGACTTTTGTGAGGGCCGTTTCAGTAGAGTGCAGAGTGTGGAAGCCAGATTGTAAAGGGTCAATAAGAGAGTTAGCAGAAAGATAGCGTAAGATAGACTAAGCGTTCCAAGATTTTGGAGATAAAATGAAGGTTAGAGACAGGTCGATAGTTAGCAGCACAGGACGGGTCAAGGGAGGATTTCTTCAGTAGTGGGGTTATGACAGCATTTTGAAAGAGGATGGGAAAATTCCAGAAGAGAGAGAGAGGTTAAATATTTTAGTAAGGTAAGTCGTGACGGCAGGCAACAGAGACTGGAGAAGGTGTGAGGGGAAATGGTTACTACTGTAGGTTGTAGGGCGAGAAGAGGAAAGTAGCTGAGATACTTCCTCTTCTGTAACAGGTTCAAAAGATTAGAATGAACAGTCTGAAGTGCGGCTGGTGAGGGGGTCAGTGCCACCTGGGGATTGGGGAGTTATTTCCTGACAGATCTTATCAATTTTTTCATGGAAATAAGTGGCCAGGTCATCTGCGCTAAGGTCTGTGAATGGCATCTGCACCTTGGGAGTGAGTAAGGAGTGAAAAGTTTCAAATAGCCTTTTAGGGTTACAGGAAGAATTTATTGTTTTTCTGCACCTCCCCTTCGCCTCTGCTTATTATACTCTGGAATGAGAAGAGAAAATTTGTTACAAACTGATTCTCTTCTCTTAGCTAATGTTAATGTTTATGAATCCATCATCAGTAGGACACTGAACAACAATAGTGTGTATGGAAGAATTGCAAGGAGAAAGCAGCTACTCTATAAAAAGAACATTACTGCCTTTCAGCAGTTCACTAAAGATCACCTGGATAAGCCAAAAGCCTGTTGAAATAATGATTTGAGGACAGAAATAGCATTTAGGTTTAAATGAGAAGCAGTATGTTTGAAGAAAGGTAAACTGCATTCCAGCATATAAACCTCAATACCATATGTGTAATACAGTGGCAGTATTATTAAGGTTAGTCCCTCTTTTGCAGCATCTGAGTGGAACAATGAATTTTTAGCTATCCCACAAATTCTAATGCAAAATGTCAGAACATTTGTCTTTAAACTGAATCTCAAGAGAACGTGGTTCATGCAACTAGACAACAACCCTAAGCACACAAGTTGTTTCACGAACGAATGGTTTAAACCCTTCCAGGGGCTTTAAAAATGGTGGCTGCTCCGAAGTGGAGACCCGGAGCTAATGCCTGTGATCAGAATCCACTCTCATCACGAGCATTGCAGTAAGTGGCACCCCCTCCAAGTAAGGGATGGAGGGCTAATAAAATAGTTTAAGGTTAAGGTAGCATGCTGCAGCCTGTAAGAAAGTCGCACAAGCGCAGTTTTACTCCAATTCCACCTCATTCTGAATATTTTTCCAGCTTCCCAGTACATTGTAAGGAATATTAAATGGTACCACTGCTAAGTAAAATTTGTCTAGCAAACATTAAGCCTTCGTGTGGCTCTGTGAATGGAAAAATAAAAAAAAATATGGGGTTTGGAAGGAGGGGAGTCAAAAAAAAATTTGAAAAATGCCTGTGGCGGGAAGGGGTTAATTGTTCCGTATTGAGCACGATTTTATGCAGCTCCTTAACACTGCAAGGACATACGCTGTGGCGTAACTAAAGTCTTGTGAGCCCCGGTGCAAACTTTTGTTCAAGGCCCCCTACCCCTCCCTAGAGGGAATTCTTGATAGTGATGGTTACAGGTGCTGCAGCGATATCTCAGATACTTGAAAGGCATACAGCTTTAGTATCCACAACTGCAGTTAACAAGAATATGGTGAGTGAGCAGTGTCCGACATGTAAACAATACTGGGACAGTATTATACGCTCCACAGTGGCCCCCACACAGTATCATATGCTGCACAGTGGCCCACACAGTACCATTTGCTCCACAGTAGCCCTTACACAGTATTATATACTCCACAGTGGACCCCACAGTATTATCTGCTCCACAGTGGCCCCCACACAGTATTATAAGCTCCACAGTAGACCCCACAAAGTATTATATGCTCCACAGTGGCCCCCACACAGTTTTATATGCTCCACAGTGGCCCCCACAAAATATCATATGCTTCACAGTGGCTCCTACACAGTACTATATGCTCCCAAGAGCCCCCCACCGGAGCCGGTGCTATTATAATATTCTGAGGTCTCCTCAGACCCCAGAGTATAATAAGTGGGGGCCCAGGGAAAGTGATTAAAAATAACAAACACTTATACTCACCTTGCCTCCCCTCTCCTGGGCATCCTTGCTCCATCCGTCACCTTTTTAGTCACCTCCCCTGGGCTGGCATCTATTGGAAAGGGGCCTGGCGATTCCATTAGCAATATGTATAGTGGTCAGAGAACCAGGCATTCCCCGACCGCTATCATGGTGGTCCGGGGCCCTGGCCATTTCCAGCTGGCCGTGGGCCCCGTACCCCTCGTTACGCCCTGTGGACTGCCCAGATGTATATAAGGTGGTCTATGTCTATAGGCGGTCTGGAACTGGTTTAAACAGAAGTTGCAAGATGACTTATATATATGTTAAAGAGAAATAAAAAATTACATTTTTCCGAATAATATACGCTTTTGCCCAAGTTTTTTCATTTTCACAAGGGTTAATAGGAGAAAAAATGCCCCCAAATTTGCAACATTATTTCTCCTAAATACTGAAATACTTCATATGTTGTTTTGGAGGGCAGATTTTGCTGGAATAGTTTCCGGTTTTGGAAATCGCAGCATGTCAATTATACCTATGGAAACGCCGACAGTTTCCCTATAGGTATAATGGAAACAGAAAGTCCACAGAGCAAACCTTTGCAGACTTTCTGTGAAAACTGCTGCGAAAAAAAGCGCTGCTTTTTTTACTGCGTCCCACTACGTGGGGCCTTAGCCTTAATCCCTTTTTCCTGCTGCACAGCAAGGGTTAATGTCAAAACAAATTTTAATATTTATTACCCTGATTCTTCAATTTGTATAAATATCCCATAGGTCTCCCTTGTGTGCCATTTGATTCAAATACTGTCCTCAAAAATGAAAGAGCATCTTATGGATATTTGGACCTTGATTTTATTATCATAGTATATGATATGATATTATATTAAGTATATGATAATATTATGTTTTTCAGGCATGATTTCAGATTTGCAGAGGCTTTGGGGGTGCCTAAACATGGAAAAACTCTTCAAAAATGCCATTGTGGAAACTATAAGCCCTTATGGAATTCACCTAGGGGTGTTTTTTTTTTATATATAACTTCTTTATTTATATCAAAAATAGAAACACACACAACAAACCATACAAAAACAGCCACCAAACAAATAGGAGCCCAGTAACAAACTGTATAAGATATAGAAACAATCAGCATATCAAGGTAGGAGACCACACAGTTGGAAGACTCACAGAGAGGTATATGTATGGACAAATAAACAAAAAGAAACCCCGATCAAAGCTAGTCTAAGAGCGGAAAAACACTAACAGTGATTCAATTGACTAAAGCAGGTCTCAGGAGCACACCGCAGTGCACGACCAGAGAGCTGCAGAACAACTACTGGGGGAGAGGTAGAACCACAATGAGGTGCTACCCATTCTCCACATTCCCCAAGTGTATCTGAAATGCAATATAGGTAGGGTGTAAGGACAGAACATAAAGGAGCATCGACTCAGAATGGGAGTACCCACAGAATCAGTGCAAATGATAAGGAAGGGTCCAGGGGGGCAGAACAGAACTAGAAACGGCAGCGTGTACATAGCACTCGCCATAGAGTGCTAAGGGCGGGGAGCATAAGATCAAAGAGGGCCTCGGGAAGGCTACATTACAAAACAGGGGGAGGAATCACACTGGTGGAGACCGGCCCAGACTGAGGTCCATGCGGAGCTACATAGGGGCACATGACTTTGAGGAACGGTACAAAATAAAACCAAAGTCCCACACCACCGGAGAGAGCCAGGACCAAGAAATCCAGTGATGTTGCAGGGGCAGTTCAAAAATGTGGAGAGGGGCTGAAGTGTCAGCACAGCAGGCAACAGAACAAAGAAAGTCTCAGTGATCAACAGCTGGCAAAGGATACAGTCCATTCAGATGGTCATGGCGCGGAGTCTCCTGCCAGCCGTCATTAACAAAGCAAGATGGAAGAGGAGGGTCGCCCATTAGAGGAGGTGGACACAAGGGGAAACTCCAGCCAGTCTGGGAGAGACAAGTCAGGCAGATGAAGAAACTTAGCCAGTGAGGCTGCCTCGTCAGGAGAGTGGAGAGCAAACCTCATACCATTGCGGCGAACCTGGAGGTGAAAGGATGACCTAATCTGTGGTCCCAGCATCCATGATATTCTGAATGACCGACTTCATAATTATTCGCATTGCCAGGGTGTGCCAGGAGATGTTGGGAAAGAGCTGAACAAGAGTGTCCAGGAAGGGAATCGGACCTTTCCAACAGGCAGCTTGAAGGATATCCTCTTTCTCTCTGAAGAAGTGTACCCAGCAAAGAACATCATGCGGTTCTGTGAAGTTGTTGCGCTTAGGACCCAGAACTTGGTGCACTCTTGATGTTAATTTCAGTGTTGGCTGGGCAAGAGACAACGATATTGAAGAGAAATTTCACCTCAGCAGGAGGGACGCTTTCAGAGATTCGCCATAGTTTGACATTGTTACGCCGACCTCTGTTTTCCTGGTCATCGACTTGCAAAAGGAGGGACATGAGCTCCCATTGAGTAGTCACAAATTGCTCCACCGTAGCGAGTCGTTGATCAAGCAATGCTGACTGTTGTTGTTGAGTAGTAATTTGTGCAGAAAGGGAGTTAATTTCAGACTTGAATTCAGAGGAGATACGCTCCTGCTTAGTCTCAACTCTGCGCATAATAGTTTTCAAGTCCACTTTAGTGGGGAGGGAGTTGAGAAGATTCCAAATGTCCACCAGCTTGGGCCGTTTTGGCTTATGGCAAAACGAGGCTGAGTCTTGCATAGAACAGTCAGAGGAGTCAGAGGATGGTGGAGTACGAAGGGAAGAGAATATTTCCCAGGCAGAAGCCCTGTATTCAAGTCGGTGACCTGTGGGTAAGCAGATTGGCACCCAGTGTGCAGAGTGGCCGCCTGTGCAGGGCCAGCAGCTGTGGCAGTTGTATCAGCCGGAAGTGTGGAGGTGGGCAGAGCTCTCAACCTCATGGTCTCAAGAGGGCCAGTACTGTCCTGATATGGCTTGGTGGAGGCCTGCAGAGATGATGTAGGGGCCAGGAACCTCACTGGTTCAGCAGGAGGGAGATACATAGGTGAGCCCTGAGCAACAGAGTGGGGCTGGAGAGGCCACTGTCTGCGCCCTGTGAAGAGAGTACCCCTTAAGTGGAGTGGACCAGAGAGGAGGACACCTTCCTTCCCACACATCGGACCATGACCACAGGAGGTGGTTGGGCCGGTTCTGACCAACAGGTATATGTGAAAACACACTCGGGGGTCAGGAGCTTCTGAGAGATGCAACTAGCACATAGTCTGGTTCAGGTCACACCCCCTTCACCTAGTGGTGTTGTGACCACTCCACAGGCATTTTATAGAAGTTTGGATCACTGAAATTAAAAACTTAATTTTTTTCCAATAACACATTGTTAGCCCAATGTTTTCTCATTTTGACAAGGGATACTAAGGGTTATACAACTTCTCTGTTTTGAAGGGAAGATTTTGATGGACTGGTTTTGGATACCCATGTATATTTGCAGAGCCCCTATAACACTAATACAGTAAAATCCCCCCAAATTACCCCATTTGAGACTCCTCTAGAAATTTACCTAAATGAAAAGTGACCCTACAGTTGTTTCACAGAATTTATTAATATTTGGCTCTAAATTTTTTCCAAAGAAAGACTGTTTTAGCCCACAATTTTTTAATTCCACAAGAGGTAATAGGATAAAAAATACTTACTAATTTCTTATACATTTTCTTTTGAATTTAGCAATACCCAAAAAGTGGTCTAAAACTGATATATGGAAACGTGGTGAGACTGTGAAGCGAAAGACTGTCATTTGACTTTTGGAGGGTTGATTTCTTAGAAAGTTTTCAGGTTCCATGTCTCTTTTGCAAAGCTCCTAAAATATCAGTGCAATGGAAACCCACAAAAAAGTGATCTCAATTTGGAAACTACAACCCACTAACAACTTAACAAGGGCTATTGTGAGCATTCTAACCCCACAGATGTTTCAAAGAATGTATTAACATTGCACTGTGAAAATTAGAGATTTTCTCAAAAGTTTGATTCTGCAGTTCGATTCGAAGTTCCAAAAAAATCTGCTTCGATCCAAATTAATTCGCGGTGAATATCCTATCCTATTTCCTGGCTTCAGAGAGTCTATATAGTGGTGTAGAACACTGTGCCTTGCAGTAACACGCATAGGGAGCCTACTGTGGTAGTGAAACAATACTATGACACACACATAACAGGCGTCACTGCACACTTCACTTATTTGGCCAGTTACGGGGCCAAAACTGACCAACTAACTCAAGTGTGAACTCAGCCAACAGGTCCATGTTAGTGCCAGGTAGAAAGAAATGTGCAGAGGCCCAACATCCTACTGTAGCATGAAAGATATCTCACAGAAAATAAATGGTTTCAAACGATAAAACTTAACTTTTAATATCTTAAAATAAAAAAATAAACAGACAGGACGTCCACTAATCTACTAAAAGACAGATCAATGTGGTCTGTGCCTGTCCATTCAAAGTTTATTCGGGGTTTAAATGTTTGATAGTATTCACACTATCCAACTTTTCACTGGACCTAGGGCGTAATTGAATACTTTCACCACCCTTAGACTAAGATTATAGTATCACGGCTGCATCATGCAACAGGTCAGTATTTTGTCAGTTGCTCTTAGTGCTAGGGTAACCCCAAACACCTGGTCCCCACACACATAGTTTGTAAAGCATCACTGACTAGACTCCCGCACAGCCATGCTATACCTCCACGACCATAGCCTCCAGTAAATACATATGCTGGTAATCTAGGTACAGGTCACAGTAACTCCATTTCCTGTCATTAAAATGTTATAACCATAAGGGAAACCACGAAATTCTGACCCTTATGCTCAATAAACACCTATATTGCAGCCATTACTGATATTCTCTATGTTGACTCCAGGGATATACAGCTACCATTTAAATTAGTGACTCAAATTCCGCCAACTAATCTCTAGGCTATTCAGACTGCCCCAGTCTCCTGTCAGTCCCTCATGCCCCCAAGTAGTATGGCTTGTGGTCAACTAACTCAAAAATAAACTTGCTCAAACTTGCTCTACGCGTTTCCCCTGTGTTATCTGTATCAGGTTCATCAGGAGCTAATAATAAATCTATAAATTGGTCTAAGCTGCTATAAATTTCAAAGATAATGCAGATATGCAGTTACAACAGCAGTTCCTGGAGCACTAATGGTGTGCTGCAGCACTTAGAATAGCCGACGCTACACTGAGCCTTGCCTGCTTTATAAAAGTCAGCCCATTCATTCGGTGCCACCCCCTTTCCTGATGCTGTCTGCATTGAGCCAATAGAAATCGCTAGCTCACTCTACCTCTGTCACGCCTCCTAGGGGGTGTGTCCACCTCAGTCCTCTATTGTGTTCATGTGACTGCCGATCATGTGACCACTAAATGTAAACAATTCCAGTGATCCAGAGCTAGAGTCTATTGATTCACATTCGATCTTTGCCTACTTCACATAAATTGCTGATCATCTGGCCGCTGCGACCCAGCAATTCCGATGATCAAGCGCCAAACGGTAAGTATGTACACTTAACATCCATTTCTCCATATACCAGGTCAATGAAACCAGAGGGGAGAGATCCAAACAGAGTTAAATCCGGATCAATATTATCCTATCACAACCGTACTCTAAAGGAGCCGGAGGTTAGGTATAACCCCAGACTGTAACAGCGGGTGGATCACAAATCATCCCTATCATAGTTCACATATAGTGGGCTCTGCTTTATTATTCCCCAACAAACTATAGATAACCTGACCACCCCCACTTAGATCTATTTGCATACCTCCAAATGGTGGGCAATACCTCCAACTCTTTAACTCTTTCTATTTCTCAACCCTCTGATCGTGTACAAAACTGCCGTACATCATAACTACGACCCATCAATCATCACAAAAATACATTGTAAATCGTACCTCGCCACCTCAATTCAGGCAATGCAAAAGATAGCGGAAGAGAGACCACTTAATCTCTACACATCTAAATACGGGGTAATAAATGGCACAATGCTCCCCCCATATGTCCCACCCCTTTCATCTTTCTTCAATAAATGGCGCAAAGGATATCAAATCATTGAGGGCTCTAGGTTTGACACAGTCAAACCTAAATATCCATTCCGCTTCCTTCCTCAAAATTGCCCTATCCCAATCTCCTCCTCGTGGCGATTTGCATACTAACTCAATGCCCTGAAATCTCAGTGTAGATGGGTCACCCCCATGTTTGCTCCAGAAATGTAAACTCAGGGGATGTTCTTCTCTCCTGTTAATATATCCCACATGATCTAATATCCTAAGATGTAATTCCCTTTTCGTAGTTCATTGGGCACGGACAGGATGCGACATATACAACACCCATAGAGCGGCAATTGATGAAATCTCTAGTATAATATTTTTTACCCGTTGCTGCCGCCGTAACTTCACGTCCCTTCAAAATAAATTCACAGGCCCTACAACCACCACACCTAAAAGTATCTGCCGGTCTTTCACTCACCAACCAGGTACCCCCAGACTCCTCTGGTTCCAGATGACTATGAACTAGTCTGTTTCTGAGGTTACGGCCTCTCCTGTAGGTGATTGATGGATATTCAGATACCCTATCCCTTAAATCAGGGTCCTGTTGAAGGATATCCCAATATGATCTCAATATATCAACCACCATTATGGAACCTTGATCAAATGTCCCGAATAATCTAATGATGTTTTGGGGAGGCGTTTCATCTTTTGGTATCAGTAATCTTTGTCTGTCACATTCTGTCGCAAAACGTCTAGCATCCTGGAGAACATTTTTCGGTTACCCTCTACTCCTAAATCTTTGCTCTAATAACTGAGATTGTGTATTGAATTCCTGGACCGAAGAACAGTTTGTGCGTGCACGCAGAAACTGTCCCTTGGGGATCCCACTACAAAGTGGTCTCGGATGGGAGCTTTCCCACCTCAAGAAATTGTTTGTTGCTGTCTCCTTACGATACAAAGTGGTGGGGCACACACATGGATTCCCATAATCAATTGGTCATGGAACTGATGACATTTATCCTAACTCAGAATGTATTTAAGTTGAATGGACGCTTCTTCCATCAGCTGTAGGGTACTGCCATGGGCAGCCCTGTAGCCCCAACATATGCCAACTTGTTTTTGGTTGGTGGGAGGAGCGTCATGTTTTCTCTGAGGCATGGGAGGAATGGACGAGACACATCTTCCTATGGCTCAGATATATAGACGACGTATCATTAATATGGACTAGCTCAGTGGAATGTTTCTGGGAGTTTGTGAGGAAATTGAATATTAACACTAGAAGTCCCAGAAATTTCGAGCTCCCCCTTGAAGTCCTGAAAGAGGGTTAAATGACCCTTAGTCCAAACAGACAACTCTGATGGCTCCAATTAGCATCCTTTCATTTGTAAATGTGGCCATTGTCTGAGGAATCTGCAGGGGGCAATTGTGTTGATCCACCTCAGGTCTTGTAAGAGAGTGTAAACAAAAGAATGTAAGCTGCTCCTGAGTGTGTCTGACCACCCCCCAGCTGCATTGTTGTGCTGGGAATATGCATAAGGTTGCTAACACCTTAGCAAATTTGCATGCAGCCTTTTGTGCTGTGGGGGATGTGTGTGACTGTTCACCTATTTTGTTCACAAGAAACAAAATGCAGAGAAGGCACACCATTCAACAGGCATTGGAACTGATCCTGAGCAACACCAACCCTTCTGACTCAGATGGAGAAGACATAGTCCTTCAACTGGATTCGGACTCTGAGCTGACTTCAGGTTAGATTTTTCAAATTACCGATTTTTATTTCCTATCTTTTTTATTTAGAACCAAAACAAAATGTTAATTTGAAATTATTTATCTTGCAGATGAGGAGACTCCTCCTCTACCAAAAAAGAGAGCTCGGTTGGCGAGTGAGCCGACAGAGACCGCAAAAGATGGCACAGTGTGGCGTGAAGTAGAAGTGGGGAAACGTCTCCATTTCACCCCAATAGAACCGTACCCTACAGATGGAGAGCCAAGGCCAGACGAAGTGTCCGGAGTCGCCTTCAGAGCTTCCTCTGTTTTATTACTCTTGACATGCTTCGTAGCATTCAAGAATGGACTACTCAACATGCACATCACACGGAGCAGGTGGATTGGTTCATGGGTCTCCCGGAACTAATGGCATTTATTTCAGTCATTATCTTGCGTGGGGTGAGGAAGGTTCCATCACTACGTGACAGCTGGTCAGCAAACCTGGCAAACCCAAGGATCATTGCAACTATGACCCAAAACCGCTTCCAAGACATCATGCAATACCTACGCTTTGATGACATGTTCACACGCAGTGAGCGAGTGGAGACCGATAAGTTTACTGCAATCTCCGATGTGTGGAGATCGTTTGTCACCAAATGCATCGCATCCTACAACCCTGGTCGACACATCACTATTGATGAACAGCTTTTCCCGTCAAAGACTCGCTGCTGTTTTCTGCAATACATTGCAACAAAACCAGACAAGTTTGGCATCAAGTTTTGGGTGGCTTGCGACTTGAAATCAAAGTACATCTGTAATGTCCTCCCATATCTTGGCAAGGACCCCAGTCGTCCCAGCGGGGAGAGACTGTCCGAAACTGTAGTGATGAGGCTGATGGAACCATTCATGGACAAGGGCAGAACTGTAACCACGGACAATTTCTTTACATCATTGTCACTTGCACAACGACTGCTTAGCCGGAAAACCACTATCCTCGGCACAGTCAACTAGAGTCGCCGGGAAATTCCTCAATCCGCTAGACAGATGGACCGCACTGAATTCACCACTCAGGTGTTTTCAACCACTGGTGCTACACTGACAGTGTATGCACCCAAACGAAAGAAGGCCGTCTACATTCTCAGCAGCATGTACAGCGTGGTTGAGACTGAGGATACCAACAAAAGGAAGCCAAACACGGTCACACAATACAACCACACAAAGTGCGGTGTGGATGTAATGGACCAAATGGTGCGGGAGTACAGCGTGCGTGCAGGAACACGGAGATGGACAGTCGCCGTGTTCTACAACATGATTGACATGGCAGCACTGAATGCTCATGTTCTTTATCAGGCATGCACTGGGGTGCAGGAGAGACGGGTGGACTTCCTGGTTGAGCTTGCAAAAGAGTTAGGTGGCTCTCATGTGACTGAAAAGAAGGCACGCAAGGAGAAACTCCTTCGGCAACAACCTTCCACACCCAGCCCTGGCAAAAGGGTGAAGTGTCAGGTCAACCATCGATGCACGAACAATTGTGCAACTGAGAGATGTGTTGACTGCTACAAATACACGTGTGGCAAATGTACCAGGGACATACCCAGGCAGTGCCAGGTATGTTCCGACAGTGCAGACAGACTGCTGAGTGAGTGCTGAAATGCTAGTCACACAAGAAGGACATGCCACTCACACACACACACGCAGCCCCCCACAGCAGCCTATTGTAAATATGTGTGGAATTGTTTTATTCCTTGTATTTTTTTTATTATTTTCATAACAAAAATAAAAAGCATGGAAACAAATAACAGTTGTTCTTTTGTATATTTACATTTTTGTATATTTAGATTCAAGTCAATGGGTGCAGAAAAAAAAAAAAAATTGCAAAAAAATCACAGCTACTTGCGATATTTTTGCGATCTGTCCCATTTGTCATATAGATCACTCCTCTGGGATTTTTTCGCACGAAAAAATAATCGATCGAAAAAAAAAAAAAATCCCTGCAAAATCGCACCTATGAAAAAAATCGCACGAAAAAAATCGTAGGTGTGCTTGGTGCCATTGAAATACATTGGCAAATCGCAGAAAAAAAATCGCATCGCATTGCGATGCGATTTTCGCGCAATTTTTTTTTTGCTAGTGTGCTTGAGGCTTAGACAAATGCTTCTGGTCATTACTCACAGCTGTACCTTGCTCTAAAATTTCTAATTCTATTTAAAATATATAAAAAATGATTCATTGTTTCAGTGCTTTTTTGCTCAAATAAAACTAAACTAAATACAATATGTATAGTCTTTATATTATCAAATACAATAAACTGAATAGAACTAACTAGAAACTAAATGGCTAAACTCAATGGAAAACAACAACCTCCTGTGGTTTGACAGTAATGGCCTTAATTACTTAAGAACAAAAGACGGTGATTATAGGTTGTTTACTTAAATCCTTCAGGTCATTCGACCCATCTCTGGGTTCCAAAGGTAGAAATGTTAAATGACCCCTCTCTGGGACTTCTAGTGTTAATGATTTGAACTTGAAATTCACAGCGGCCATCAGTCAAAACAATATTACTTTCCTGGATCTTAGTATATCAATTGGGAGTGATGGAAATATATCCACCACTGCATATCTGCATTATCTTTGAAATTTATAGCAGCTTAGACCAATTTATAGATTTAGTATTAGCTCCTGATGAACCTGATACAGATAACACAGGGGAAACGCGTAGAGCAAGTTTGAGCAAGTTTATTTTTGAGTTAGTTGACCACAAGCCATACCACTTGGGGGCATGAGGGACTGACAGGAGACTGGGCAGTCTGAATAGCCTGGAGATTAGTTGGCGGAATTTGAGTCACTAATTTAAATGGTAGCTGTATATCCCTGGAGTCAATATAGGGGATATCAGTAATGGCTGCAATATAGGTGTTTATTGAGCATAAGGGTCAGAGTATCGTGGTTTCCCTTATGGTTATAACATTTTAATGACAGGAAATGGAGTTACTGTGACCTGTACCTAGATTACCGGCATATGTATTTACTGGAGACTATGGTCGTGAAGGTATATCATGGCTGTGCGTGAGTCTAGTCAGTGATGCTTTACAAACTATGTGTGTGGGGACCAGGTGTTTGGGGTTACCCTAGCACTAAGAGCAACTGACAAAATACTGACCTGTGGCATGATGCAGCTGTGATACTATAATCTTAGTCTAAGGGTGTTGAAAGTATTCAATTACACCCTAGGTCCAGTGGAAAGTTGGATAGTGTGAATACTATCAAACATTTAAACCCCGAATAAACTTTGAATGGACAGGCGCAGACCACATTGATCTGTCTTTTAGTAGATTAGTGGACGTCCTTTATGTTTATTTTTTATTTTAAGATATTAAAAGTTAAGTTTTATCGTTTTAAACCATTTATTTTCTTTGAGATATGAAGTAATAGGGAATGGTGTAGAACCCACTGTGAGACTGTAGCATGAAAGAGCACAATCCTTTTACACTGTTGTCTGCCGATTCCACATAGATGTCTACAGAGTGGCAAGGCGGCATAATGTGGAGTTGGCAACAGCATCAGGAGGCCACAGAGTGGCAAGGCGACATAATGTGGAGGTGGCAGCGGCATGAGGAGGCCATACAGTGACCCAGTAGCAGCAGCATGAGGAGAACACAGAGTGACTCAGTGGAAGTGGCATGAGGAGGCCATACAGTGACCCAGTGACATTGTGGAGGTGTCAGCAGCCTTAGTAGGTCATACACAGGAGAGTAACTACCAGGGTAGCAGAGGTAGCGGGCTTTTTTTTAATAGGCCATTACCTGCTAGAGTAACTCCAGCAGGTAACGGGCCCTATTTACTTACCAATCCCTGCTCCTGCTCACAGCTGCCTCCGCTTCCCATTCTGTGAATGGGAAGACCCCCGAGTATAATGATCGGAGGGCCAGGGGAGGTGAGTGAACATAAAAAACACTGTTAGTTACCTCTCCTGCGCTCCAACAGACGTCAGGCCTGTTTGGGGATGTCCCAGACGTCATGTGGGCCGGGTCTGCGTATTTATGCATTGCGACGCCAGCCTGGCCTTACGTGAGATCTGGTCCAACACTGAAGATGGCCGAATTAGCGGGGAGTGCGCCGGAGCCAGGAAGAGGTAGGTAACATTGTTTTTTTTGTTTGTATCCTCCCCTGGGTCTCCTATCATTATACTCTGGGGTCTGAAAAGACCCCAAGGTATAATAATTGTTCATAGGTGGACCACAATGGGGCATAATACTGTGTGCAGGGGCCACTATGGGGCATAATACTGTGTGCAGGGGCCACTATGGGGCATAATACTGTGCGGTGTACACAGGAATGCAGTTTGTGCGAGGGTGAGGGGGTGGTCTGGGGGGGTTCTGGGAGCGGCGTTTTGGGGGGGGAGGCCTCAGGTTAAATGTTCGCCTTGGAGCCCAGCCATTCCTAGTTACACCACTGGCCATACAGTGACCCAGTAAGAGAGTGTGGAGGTGTCAGCAGCCTTAGTAGGCCATACAGTAACCCAGTGGCAGTGTGTGGCGGTGGCAGCAGCGTGAGGAGGACATACAGTGACCCAATGGCAGAGGAGGAGGTAGCAACAGCCATGGGAGGCCATACAGTGACCCAATAACAGAGTTTGGAGGTGTCAGCAGCCTTAGTAGGCTATGGTTATGGCTTAGTAGGCCCTGTGTCAGAGTGACCCAGTGGAAGCAGCCTTAGTAGGCCATACAGTAACCCAGTGGCAGTGTGTGGAGGTGGTAGCAGCGTGAGGAGGACATACAGTGACCCAATGGCAGAGGAGGAGGTAGCAACAGCCTTGGGAGACCATACAGTGACCCGGTAACAGAGTGAGGAGGTGGCAGCAGCGGGAGTAGGCCATACAGTCACCCAGTGGCAGAGTGCGGAGGTGGCAGGGGAGTGAGTAAGCCACATAGTGGCAAGGTGATATAATGTGTAGGTAGCAACAGCTTTAGGAGGCCATAGAGTGACCCAGTGGCAGAGTGAGGAGGTGGCAGCAGCGTAAGGAGGTCATACAGTGACGCAGGGCTGTGGTGCCAACATTGGCACCCTGGCCATGCTTTACCTTTTGCCCACAGATTGAACATATGGCCATTTTCACCTCCCCTGGTGGCTTAACAAAAAACTGCCACACCGTCGAGTAGGTGATTTTACCCCCAACACTCCGCAGTAACTGACTGCTACCTCCACTGTCTCCGTGAACCCCTGCACCACTGCTTTCTAGGCAGGTAGGCTGCTGTGAATGGGGTGTTCTACCCCGGGCACGTTTAGCTCCTGACCTCCCACTGCTGCCATCGTGCTGACTCCACCGCTGCCTCATGCGCAAGCTGCAACCCTCTTCTCCTGATGACAATGAAGCCCCTTCGTCACCCGACTCCCAATTAAGATCGGCTACATCATCATCCATTACTGTCTGCAGGTCACTGATGTCCTCCTCAACTCCAGCTCCCACGCCACTCTCCTCATCACTACTTGCCCACCTACCGTAGGAAGCGGCAGATGTCTCCTCCAGATCTTGGCTGACCAGTAGCTGCTGACTGTCCTCTAGTACCTCCTCTTCACTGTATAGTGGATCTGAGCCCACAGCATAGAGTACTTCTCTAGCTGAGGGAACAGAAAAGAACAGAGGCAGGATGAGGATAGGTGAGGGCACAGGGCCTACTGCCAGGCCATGCCAACTAAGGGTTGTGTCTGGCAAACCCACCGACTCTTGGCTGGGGGTGTCTAATGTGACTTGGGATGAATTGGATGACCGAGTCAACCAGTCTGCAACCGTTGGGTTGCTGGTCAAGACACGACCGCTACTTGACACTGGGAACTCAGGCCCCTGCTGCCACTACCCCTTACTCTGCTGCGACATATGCCTGCGCCAGAAACATCTGACATACTGTTCGATGAAAAAATGTAATTCCAAAGGGCAAAAAGGTCTGTAATTTTCTACTTTGAAGAGAATGGCAAATATGTCCCTTATTTCTTTCCCCACTAATGAACACTTATAAAAAAAAGCTTGATAAAGGCAGAGATTTGTGGCTAAGAATGATTGAATTATTGACAATACTGTATTGATAAATGGCCAGCAACTTTATACTGGGAACAAAATGGCGGAAATGGTCCTCCTTATGGGTTTCCACACTAATAAACACCTTTAAATAAGTGATAATAACCGCTAAGAATTACTGAATTATTGACAATACTGTATTGAAAAATGGCCAGCAACTTTATACTGGGAACAAAATGGCGGATATGGTCCTCCTTATGGATTTCTACACTAATAAACACCTTTAAATAAGTTATGATAGCCGCTAATAATTATTGAATTATTGACAATACTGTATTGATAAATGGCCAGCAACTTTATATTGGGAATAAAATGGCGAATATGGTCCTCCTTATGGGTTTCCACACTAATAAAACCTTTAAATAAGTGATAATAACCGCTAAAAATTATTGAATTATTAACAATACTGTATTGAAAAATGGCCAGCAACTTTATACTGGGAACAAAATGGCAAATATGGTTGTTATGTTTTTCCCCACATTAAAGGCATTTATTACAGATAAGTGCAGATATTAGTGGATGATAATTCAGTTTTTCTTTGGCACAGTAGTACTGACAAATGACCTGTAATGTTATGCTTTGGAAGAACAGTAAATAAGCCCCTTATAATAAACGCCTTTAAAAAGGCGTTTATTACAGATAAGTGCAGATATTAGTTGATGATAATTCACTGTTTTTTGCTGTACTACACTGCAAAAGGCTTATTGTGTTCCACCTTGAAGACACAGGTATGAGTAATGAGCAGCAGTATAATGGCAGTGAGTGCTGCCATGTGTATTAAAATTCTTGTTGTAAATGACCCTGCAACCACCCCAAATTCTTCTCTCAATTCCTCCCTATCCTTTCCCTACAGCTCTAAGGTTCTTTCCCTGTTCTTTCCCAGTTTTCTAAGTCTTTCTCTAGCTCCTGCTGACGTCTGTCCCTACAGTAAGAGCGATGTGAAATGACTGTACCTAATATGGCCAAGGGTTTTTTATAGGGCTGTGACATCACAGGGCCGGCTGGCTGCTGATTAGCTGCACACTTGGCATTGTGGGTAATCCCGCATTCCCAGAGTCCCTTGCCGCTTGTCCTAACATGTGCAGTGGCCATTTTATAAAAAGATGCGATTCGATACATGAGGAAATCCGGAATTGAGGCGAATCAAAGATTTCCTCATTGTTCATCTTTAGTGAAAAAAAAATAAAAAATTTTGCAAATTTTCAAAAGGGGTTCAAGAAGAAAATATGCCTCACAATTTCATAAACAATTTCTTCCGAGTAGGTAAATAAGCCACATGTGGATGAAAACTTCTGCTTGATCAAATGTCAGGGAACAATTGCCGAGCCCCTAAGGTGCCAGTATAGTTAAAAGTATCAAGAAGTGACCTAATTTTAGAAACTGCATACCTCAATAAATTTATCCCTAAGATACCCAATTTTAGAAACTGCATCCCTACAGGAATTTCTCAAGGGCTTTAGTATAATGTTGTACCGTGTTAGCCATAGAAAGTAGTGGAAGAGTAAAGAAATCAGGCGATACCTTTTAGAGGCTGAGTATATTTGATAGTGAGCTTTCAAGAGTACTAGCTCTTTTCTTCAGACATTGTGTTATACAAGAAACTGAAAATTCACACACTCTTTATACACACACACAAGACATGGATCTTAAAAGGATCTGTAAGGGAATTGCCAGTTGAGCAATTCCCCAGTACTGCTTCAGAACCCTGGGGGGAGGGGCACAACAAGACAGTGAGCCCAAAAGATGAACCCCCCCCCCCACTGCCGCTGGCTAACTTGCCCAATCTGTCCTAGGCAATCAGTCAACAGTCCCTTCCTAGTATAGGTGACAACACAGAACGCAGACAGGACAAACAACGACAAAGGGAGGTCAGCTAGGCAAGGGGCCAGTAACAGTCAAGCAATGCAGTACAAAATCACAATCCAAGAGAATAGTCAAAAACAGAGCCAGAGGTCAGAAATAGGAATACAGGGAATAGCAGAAAAGGAGCTAGCAGGGACAAGTCACAAGACAGAATCAATAGCCAGCAACCATGTGAGGGCTGACAACCTGCTTATAGAAAGTCAGGACCTGCCCCAGGCTGGATTGGTAGACAGGCCGTCAATCACACAGGCAAGGCTGAGATTAACTATTGAGAAGCCGAAAGAAACAAGGTGCTGGAAGCGGGTGTGGCAGAAAATTAATTACATAGTCTAGGACAGTGTTCAGACTGAGTAGCAAGAATCTTATGCAAGGAATCAAACTGAATACGCCTCTTTCACTGCAGCGTGCGAGCGGAGGGTGGCGCAGAGACCCGAACAGGCAGAGACGTTACAGGATCTTAGAATAACAAAATGCAATATAAGTAGAGAAGTTATATAACCACTCTATTGAAGATTTGCGGGTTGTGGTTTTAATGGGACATTTTAAGACGCGAGAGAGAGAGAGAAAGGAATGGGGATATAAGTTAATGCAAACATTTCAAATTCTGCAGTTTGGACTTAATATTCATGCCAGTTTCATGTCACACTATGTATGAACTGTGAGGGTCACAAATCACCACCTGATTCCAAACAGATAACAGCAAGAATTACTGATCTATCCGTCATGCCCCACAAGTTTTCCAGATTGTTTATTTCTTGACCTGTTGTAAATAACTTCTCTACTTATATTGCATTTTGTTATTCTAAGATCCTTTGAAGATTCACGTCTTGTGTGTATAAAGAGTGTGTGAATTTTCAGTTTCTTGTATAACACAATATCTGAAGAAGAGAGCTAGTACTCTCGAAAGCTCACTATCAAATATACTCAGCCTCTTAAAGGTATCGCATGATTTCTTCACTCTTTCAAGGTCTTTAATAATTTTAACCGAAGTGGTGCTTCCCAAAAGTTAAAATACAGCGGATGATGCAAAGTGAAAATTGAAAATTTTTAAGAAAAGCGCTATTTCAGTGCCTATGGGTATGTTGTGCTTATTTTGTGTCAACAGAGGCACACACTTCTAAGACTATTAATTAGATTACACTGGGTACAAAAGTGTCATAAACAGTGCTGTGCAAGTTTTAGGCAGGTGTGGAAAAAATGATGCAAAGTAACCAAGTTTTCAAAAATAGAAGTATTAATAGTTCATTTTTTCAATTAACCAATTTAAATGAATCAACAAAAGACACACCTAAATCAAATTAATATTTGGTGTGTTCACCATTTGCCTTGAAATCAGCATCAGTTCTTTTAGGTACACTTCCACAATTTTGAAGGAACTCAGCAGGAAAGTTGTTCCAAACTTTGAGAAACTTGGAGAACTAACCACGGATCTTTTGTCTTTTCATATAATCCCAGATAGACTCAATGATGTCTATCTGAGATTGATTTAATTTCTCTTTGGTTCATTCACTTGGAAGCATTTGTTGCAAACCTGCCTAAAATTTTTGCATGATAATGTATATGGGCATAGACTGCTGTTAGGTCATACAACAGGTCTTAAAGGAGAAAGGCACTTTTTGGCCTTTGTAATGCAAAGTTAGAGGAACTGGCATTAGAATGCTTTTGCAGAGCCCCAGAGGTGCCAGTGTAGTGGAATTCCCCACTTCAGAAAAAGTAACCCCATTTTGGAAACAGCACCATCAAGAAATTTATGAAGGGGCATAGTAAGCATTTTTACACCACCAGGTGTTGCATTGATTTATTTTCCAGAAATGAATGTGATATGAAAAGTGAAAATTACAATTTTTCCAAAAATTCTCCATGTTAGTGTCAAAAGACGCACACTCTATAACTCTATATACTAACTATGTTCCTTGATAAATTCCTTGAGGTGTGTAATTTACAAAATAGGGTCACGTCTCAGAAGGTTTCAAGGGCTTTGTAAAAGCAGCATGCCATCCAAAGACCTAATAGTGCTCCTTTCCTTTTACACCCTACCGTGTGACTGAAAAGCAGTTTATGCTCACATATATAATATTGTTAAGTCGATCATCCTGCGTACAAAAATGTCATTTGTGGGCATAAGCAGCATTTTGGGCACACAGCAGAACGCAGAAGAGTAGCAGCCTTATTTAACTTTGTGAGTGTAAATTTAGATGGTTTGGTTTTTGAATGCCATTTCATGTTTGCAGAGCACTTGAGCTGCCCCCAAAGTGGAACCACCTGAAAAGTGATCCCATTTTGGAAACTACACTCCTTAGTTTTTTGGAATTGCATGTGGAGTGGATGGTGCAATGTGAATATTTAAGCTGAGCAGTCTACTTTGCGTACATGAAATCCCACACTATTTTTCCACCAACTCCTAGGATGAATGGAGTGGTATTCGGGGATGTCAATTTTTGTATCTTTTCTCTTGTAAACTTTTCACCTGGGGTGTACTCTAATGTACTGTCACACAGATTATACAATCCTTATACATTTCCCTTCCTGCTGCAGCCAGTTTTACCCTAAGTGATATGGCGATTTTTGTTTTTTTTCTGTCACATAGTACACTATATTTTTTATTCTTCCATTGATGTACCCATATGAGGGATTGTTTTTTTTTTTTCAAAATATGATGCATTTTCAAGTAAATGGTTTTGGATTGCCTACAATTTTTGCCTATTTTATAAACCCCATAACAAACATTTAATCTTTATTCTACGGATCAGTACCTAGTATTAGTATGCCTAATTGAAATTTATTTTTATGCAGTAATAAATATTTGGAAAAAAAAATGTGTTGCTTCACCATCTTTTGAAAGGCATAGTGTTTTTATTTTCCCATTCTCCCATGGCAGCACCCCCAAAGAGAGTAGGATTCGCCTCCAAGGACTCCAATAAATGTTTTCAGACCTCCTCTTGTGTTCAATTTGGTTTCCTGTGCTCGGATGAGCAAATGCTGGGGATCAGATAATAGGCCAGTGGTAGCATTGCTAAAGAAATGTATTTAGCAAAACTCTTGAATTTTTTTTTTTTTTTAATTCAAATATTTATTGCATTTTTATAAGAATACAACAAGGTCCAAAATAAACCAATTACATAAAAACACACACACATACAAAAATAAACAATGCGGACCGGGACCACCCGGGGAACCCCCCAGATGGACCCATTCAGCAAGGCAACAGGAGTATGGGAGAGGAAGAAGAAAAGGGAGAACCAGTTGAGGAAGAAGGAAGAGAAAGAAGGAGAGCAGAAAAAGCGACAAAAGCAGAGAAGAGAAGAGAAGAGAAGAGGAAAAAGAGAAGAAGAAAAAGAAAAAAAAAAAAACGAGGAAAGGGGGAGGGTAGCTAAGGGGTTGTGAATAGGGGGCGAACAGAAAGACATACCAGATAAGAGTCCCAAAGAGGGTTCAGAGAACCATCCATATCAGGTTCTCAACAGCCGGACCCGCAATCATCAACATAGGGGAAGATATTAACATATATGCGGTTATAGTACCGAGGCCAATAGCAGAAACCATGTACAAAGCACCACGCCCAGGACTAAGAGGAAGGCCCAGAGCCCAGAAGCACCTGATACTCAAAACTCTTGAATTTATATAAGTTAACAGTTTAGATCCTTGAGATGGGAATATCCCTTTAAACTGTGAGAACTTCCTCTGAGTCTCTTCCCCCTACTGAATCGGACTTAGAGGAAGAGATGCTAAAAGACAGGGGTTCTTCTGATGACTGATCCTCTTTGGATTCTTCAACTGCAGATAACATTAAATATGGAAAACCCCTCTTTCTATCAAAAGAAACTGACCAGCTGTTAAAGGCTATCAGAGCCACTCTAAATTTTGAAGAGGTGAAAGAACCTACATTGATTCAAGATAGACTTTTGATGAAAATACACCACATCAAGGGACAAAGCCCTTTAAAAGTAGTATCCTGTAAAAGTTCCCTACCATTTGATGACTTGGGACTGCTAAAAGATCCAATAGATAGTAAAGTGGACAGCCTTTGTTTCTTAGGATAGACCTCTCAACTTCCAGGCTGAGGTGTGTAAATTTTTTACTTGAGGTTGAAGAATGGGCCCTAATATAACAGGTCGTCTTGCTTCCGAAGAGCTCAGGGGTTGGTAATATCTACCCTCTTAAAAGCCACAAAGACTGTGGAATATGAATATGGAATGCCTTTCTAAAATTTTTGGGTATATTTAATGGATCTGTTCCTCCTTTTAACAGGTTGCAAATCCTAGACTTTCTTCAGGAGTGGCTTCAGGAAGCCCTGGCCATGTCTACTTTCAAGGTACAAATTTCAGCCCTTAGTGTCTCATTCCAGAAAAAATTAGTGGAAGATCCTTGGGTCGTCAGATTCTTCAAAGCAATATCCAGGTTTCGTCCTTTCCCAATATCCCACTTACTGAGTCAGGATTTAAATGAAGTCTAAGAGACCTTTACAAATGAATATTGAGCCGATTCCCATGAAGCTACTATCTCTCAAAACAGTCTTTTTGAGTAGCACCTCCGTATACTGAGGTTATAGATGACAAAGCGGTGCTTAAAAGTTGTCTCACAGTTCCACTGCTCTCAAGAGATTGTCCTACCCTTTTTTGTAGTAATCCAAGGAATGAGAAAACGAGATGGAAACGGGAGTTCTATTGTTTACATTATCATAGATACATTTTCAGTTATCTGGAATGCACTAGTGAATGGAGGAAGTTCACCAGATCTATGGCCACTTCTTGGGTGGATAGAGGACATGCATCAATCAATCAGATCTGCAAAATGGCTTAATTATTATGCTTACTTATATAGCGCCATCATATTCCCCAGCGCTTTACAGACATTGTGGTCACTGTCCCATGTAGGGCTCACAATCTATATTCCCTACCAGTATGTCTTTGGAGTGTGGGAGGAAACCGGAGTACCCAGAGGAAACCCATGTAAACACGGGGAGAACATACAAACTCCATGCAGATGTTGTCCTTGGCAGGATTCGAACCCAGGACTCCAGCGCTGCAAAGCTGCAGTGCTAACTACGAAGCCACCGTGTTGCCCTATGGTCCTCTCCTTCCACTTTTTTTAAGCACTATTGGTTGGAGTTTGGATTGTCAGACCCTTCCTTTGGTCATATGTCTATTTTCTCATTTCTAATATGCCTCTGTGGGCACTGACGTTGGAGAGGGAAAAAATTTAAATTACATTTGCCGATAATTGGATTTTCCTCAATCCCATTGCAGCACACCTTCTAATTCCCACCCTTGTTTTCCTCTGCAGAAGCAAAAAAAAAAAAAAGTATGTTTCTTTCTGCACTTTCATGGGTGTGTGTGTAAGTAAACCAACAGCTCTCCTGGGTACAGTTTTCCTTGCCTTCAGTACACTGAGGACAAGAGGTCTGAAAAGATTTATGGGTGTCCTGTCTTTGGAGGCAGATCCCTCTCTCTCTCTGTGTGAGCTGTCATGGATCGAGGAAATCCAATTACCAGTAAGTGTCATAATTTTTCAGTTGATGAAGCTGGTTGAGGGCTTGTTTGTTTTGTGCTGAGCTGTACTGTTGGTACCACTTTTGGATACATATGACTTTTTATCAACTTTTATTCCATTTGTTAGGTGAGCTTTAGTATAGTTGCTGGGTTGTCCTACCGAGTGTAAAACTTAATGCTACAGTTTTCTGCCCCTGCCTCTTTGGAGGAAGCTATGAGTCTAGCTATCCGGATAGACAGACGTATACGTTTAAGAGCAGTAGAGATGGGGGTGAGTGTTACCACTCACTTACCCAGGGATTGGGCAGAGACTTCAGTTGAGCCCATGCAGTTGAGTTCTTTGCAGCCTGAGGACAGAAAGAAAAAACGTTTATCTGCCAGCCAATGCTTTTACTGTGGGCGTCCTGGCCACTTTGTAAAAAATTGCCCGGTGGCGCCTTGTCCCAAGACAGCTTTAAACTAGAGAACCTAACGAGCTATGGGGATCTCCCGTTAGGTAGACTTATTGCTTGGACAAGTGGGTCCAAGATGATCCTCCCTGCTGAAATCAACTTTGGGGATAGGAAGCATTCCGTACGGGTGTCTTTTGATTGTGGTGCTGGGGTCAATTTAATTGATTCTAAATGTGCCACAGATCTAGACTTAAAAATAACCCTCTTTGAGACACTCCTTCTTATTTCTTGAATTGATGCTAGACCTTTAGGCTCATTAAGGGTTAAGCTGAGGATTGGTTTGTTTCACCTAGAATGTGTGGATTTGTATGTACTCGACTCCTTGCCTGCTGCCATTGTATTAGGATATCCTTGGCTTAAAAAAAACACAATCCTGTGGTTGACTGGCGTAGTAGAGAAATTGTCAAATGGTCTCCTGAGTGTAAGAAGGAATGTATGCCTAGTCATCTGGTGGCCGCTGTTATACCTAATGTACCATCATTTCTATCTGATTTCTCACAGGTATTCTCTCCCACCTCTAATGATCAGCTTCCTCCTCATAGACCGTATGACTGCAGGATTGATCTAGTGCCTGGCTGCAAATACCCCAAGAGCAGGTTATATAACATATCTATCCCTGAAAGGAAAGCCTTACAAGACTTCATTTCAGAAAGTTTAAAGAAAGGACACATAAGACCCTCTAGGTCTCCGTTAGCAGCCGGGTTTTTCTTTGTTAAAAAAAAAAAGGACAGTGGACTGCGTCCTTGCCTTGACTTTTGTGAACTGAATCAAATTATGGTCCGTAATTGTTATCCCCTCCCTCTTATTCACGATTTATTCAATCAACTGGTGGGGTCCCTGTGATTTTCTAAGTTAGATCTTCGTGGGACTTACAATTTGATAAGAGTACAGGAGGGGGACGAATGGAAGACAGCATTTAACACGCCCTAAGGTCATTTCGAGAGCCTGGTTATGCCCTTTGGGCTTACCAATGCCCCTGCTATCTTCCAGGAATTCATGAATGATATACTACGTCATTTTATCGGATGTTTCCTGGTAGTGTACTTAGATGACATCCTGATTTTTTCCCCTGATTATGAGTCTCATTGTGAACATCTTCGATCTGTCTTGTCTGCTCTAAAAGAGAATTCACTTAGTGTTAAGGCTAAAAAGTGTGTTTTTTGTGTTCAGGAAATTTCTTTTTTGGGATTTGTCATCTCGAAGGATGGGTTCAGGATTGATTCGGGCAAGGTGAAGGGTATTTTAGGGTTCAACCCGAGAATCTCAAAACTCTGCAGCGGTTTCTAGGTTTTGCAAGTTTTTATCGTAAGTTTATTAGGGATTTTTCTTTGATTGTGAAGCCTTTGACTGATTTGACCAAGAAAGGGGTTAAGGTTTCAGAGTGGCCACCAGAGGCCGAGGAAGCATTCCAATTGCTTAACCTACATTTTGCTTCTACACCTGTTTTGGTCCAACCCATCAGCACCTTACCATTCTTCATTGAAGTGGATGCCTCTAGTGTGGGGGTTGGAGCGGTGTTATCGCAAGGAGATAGAGGGCCGTAACCTACAGGCCTTTGCTTTTTTTTTTATAAGAAATTTTCTAAAACAGAGTGTAATTACGATGTGGGCGATAGAGAGTTGCTAGCGATAAAACTAGCTTTTGATGAATGGAGACATTTTTTGGAAGGAGCTATGTATAGGGTGACGGTATTCACTGACCATAAAATTCTGATATATTTACAGTCTGATAAGACATTAAATTCTCATCAGGCTCGTTGGTCTTTGTTAATTTCTAGATTTAACTTTCTGGTTACCTACCGACCAGGTTCAAAGAATGTGGTGGCAGATGCTCTATCCCCTTCATTTGAGACTTCACCCTGTGAGGAGGTCCCTTCAGAAGTATTGGCCAAGGGAGTGGTGATTGCTGTGATTTCTATCGACCTCCACAAGGAGATCTCTGAGGCACAAAACTTGGCTCCCGTTTACACCCCTAAAGATAAGTTTTTTGTTCCTCTGAACCTTCAGCTATCATTACTACACGAGGCACATGATTCAGTCCTCTCGGGTCACCCTGGTATATCTAACACACTGAAATTGATCTCCAGGTCGTTTTGGTGGCCCTCTATTAGAAGAGACACTATGAGGTATGTGGAGTCCTGTGAGGTATGTGCCAGGTCTAAGTACCTTAGAGGATTTCCTACGGGGAAACCCTTAATGTGCCCATTGCCTATTCCAGAGAAGCCTTGAACACATATTTCTATGGATTTCATTACTGATCTTCCTGTTTCTGGGGGAAGTACGGTAATTTGGGTAATTACGGACCGATTTAGTAAGATGTGCCATTTGGTGGCTTTACCCAAATTACAGTCCACCCCTGTTTTAGCCAGAGCATTTGTGGAAAATTTTGTATGGCTACATGGGGTACCATCGAATATTGTGTCAGACAGAGGGGTTCAGTTTGTTTCCCGGTTCTGGAGGGCATTTTGTGAACGCCTTAACATCTCATTATCTTTTTCTTCATCATATCACCCACAATCCATTGGTCAAACAGAAAGGTTAAATCAAAGTTTAAAGCAATATTTAAGTTGTTTCATGAGTTCAGATCAGTTTGAATGGAAAGAATTTCTACCATTAGCAGAATTTGCCTTAAATAATCATTCTCTGGAATCATCTGGGACCTCCCCTTTTTTCTGTAACTATGGGTTTCATCCCTCCTTTGGTCCCTTGTCATTAGTTAGTTCAGATGTCCCAGGGGAGGTTCAGTTCTCTGCTAAACTAGCTTCAGTCTGGTCTGAGGTCAAGAAAAATTTAGTTAGAGCTATGGGTAAGGCTGAATTTTTTTGCGGACTATAAATGGTCAGAACCACATAAGTTCTCTGTGGGAGATTAGCTCTCTACATGGAATATAAGATTAAAAGTACCATGTTTTAAATTAGGACCCAAATATATTGGTCCGTTTGAAATTGTTGAGATCATCAACCGAGTTACAGTTTGTATACGCCTACCCGAGTCTATAGGGATAACTAATGCCTTTCATGTGTCTTTACTGAAGAGATGTCTTTCAACCTTAGGCAGTGATTCGGTTTCACCTCCTTCACCAGTCTTGGTTAATGGAGAGCTTCAGTTCATGGTCTTCACGGTTCTTCACGGATGTATACAGTATCTTGTCCATTGGAAAAGCTATGGTCCAGAGGAGAGGTCGTGGGTTTCATCATCCGACATTTCTGCTAATTGCTGCATCAAAGCTTTCCATCACAGATTTCCGTCCAAGCCTGGTCCGGAGGCTCCTCCTTCAAGGGGGGGAACTGTTAGGAGGCTTGTTTGGGCCGGCAAGGATAAACTTTTGTCTGTCTGCAGTCTGTGGTTTGGGAGGGGTTTTTTCCTGAGGTTCTGCCCCACCCTCTTGTGTACTATATAAGCAGGGGGTTTGCTCCAGTCCCTTGCTGGTTATACCTCTGTGATCAGCTATTCCTGTGATCTGTACTTCTACTTTTTGTTTGGCTCTGAAACTTGGCTTGTCTGATATCCCTTTCGCCTGCTGATTCTGTTGTGTCTATTTACCTCCTGTTTATGACCTCTGGCTTAGTCTGACTACTCTCTTGCCTACAGCTAGTGTCTCTGTGTGTTGGTGTTAGTCGGTGTCTGGGTACTGTGTACCTGGGTCTCTGCTAGGGTGAATTCTGAGGGTCTCTATTTACGTATCCTGTGAGGCATCCTCTTATCAGAGGAAAACTCTGGCGCTAGGCAGGCGTAGTTAGGACGAGTGATAGGGATAGTTACCCCACAATCGTCCACCTGCCTAGTATGCTTTGCAGTTCACTTATTTTGTCTGCTTGTGTTTATTTTGCCTGCCTAAATAAAACAATTTGTTTTAAACACTTGTTTGGTACTATTCTGTTTCGGAGACAGACACAACAGGAGGCTTCTGATTCTGGTTCTAGGCAAGCCATGGAATATGACCGATTATACAAAATCAGTCCCTTGTAAAATGTAAACCATGGAAGTGTATCCTCCTTTTCTTGGTGCTGACCACCAATAAAGACTATTATTCTTAATAAAATGTGCTTTATTCTTTTTGCAGACTGAAAACGCATTTAGGGCCCACACTTGGCCCTTCAACAGTTCAAACACTATCATATACAGTAAAAACCTTATACTGTGGCCACTCTGTCTCACAGTTCTTCCTTAAGGCTGATACCACTTGAAACATCTCTGCTATAGCCTCATTTAGATAACTGCAGAGACTTTTCAAGTGGCTGAGGTCAAAGAATTACAAGAAGGCTAAAAAGAAGTAAGAAGCTAGAAGTAAGAATGAACCACATATTTTGATAAGGAAATTTTATGGTGCTGTAACTTGACTCAGAAAGCCATCTCAGCATCAGCCTCAAAGAATGACTGGGGAACAGAGTGGCCACAGTATAAGGTACTCCATATTATAGTGTTTGAAATGATGAAGGGCCCAGTTTAGGTCCAAAATACATTTTCTGTCTAAACAAAGAACAAAGCACATCTGACTAAGAATTACAGTCTTCATTAGTTGTCAGCACTGAGAAAAGGAGATTACTTACATGGGTTACATCTGCAAGCACCTGCCAAATTTGGAAGGATCGCTACCGACGGAGACATCCTCAAGGCAGTGGCCACTATTGCTATATCGCAACTATATAAGGTGAGCATAGTAGTTCTCAGCTTGCCTTTCTTGTGATCCTGCACAGGAGAGTTCAATAGTCCGTCTGTTTTTTTCACTTTTTGTAAAATTTAAAGGGAGATTAAACCTTAAAGCGTAACTAAACTTTCGGACATTTCATTTTCTGGCAGTATTTGTGTCATTAATAAATTTTGTATACTTAACAAATTTTGGGTCCTTTCTGTGAAATCCTACATTTTTCACTTTTTCTCTTGCTTCTGTATTGAGAGCTGTTTCTGCCTCTCAATGACTGTTACTGTGTACAGGAGTACGGGCTGTGTAAGATGTAGAGAAAATGAGGGGAAGGTCACTTCAAACAGTTATATCTTGAACATTTTAAAACAGGCAAACAAGTATCCTCTCCAGAAATGATCTTTCTATTGCTTCCTTCCTCCTACTTTAAACCGAGAAAGGACCCTTTGATAGATCACATGCTCGCACCAGCAAAATCGCTCATTCCACTATACTGGCTTCAGACTGCTCCTCCTCCTACAGACTTGTGGGACGCGAAAGTACACAAGATCGCACACTTTGAGGAACACATGAGCTGGAAGAGAAGAAATCATCCTCACTTTGAAAAGATTTGGTCCAAATGGCTAAGATTATAAGCCACTTGATTCTTCTATGATGAGTCGTTGCACTACCCTCCACCCTTCTCCTTTCCCTCTTTTCTTACTAACCTGACTAACACTATTTGTCCTTCCTTACCTACCTGTTCTTCTTCCTTCTCAATGACCTGTTCTTGATCAGTAGTGTAAATTCCTCTGTGACATGTTCTGGTACATCTAGCCTTAATATGAAATGTCCTGTCTTTGCACTGCTGATTTTGTACTACTACTTCTACTTCTACTAATTTCTGTAATTGCTAAATTAACATGTACAGAGTATGTATTTGTCTTTCTGTTATATTGAAAATAAAAGAAAACTTTTGAATAAAAAAATAAATAAATAAAAGACTTAAAATAGACTATAATAGGGTCTACCATGTTTCCGCCCGAATAATGCGGAGAAAAAGTCACACAATTTTCATGTGGAATGGGGGACGGAATCCCCCAACGGTGATCAAGTGAAGATGTGAACCTAGTCTTAATGGTGACATTCTGTTGTCTTGATCAGTTGCCAATGAAACTTTCTATGGCACTTTTTTGCAGTGTTTTTGAATGCGTTTTTGCTGTGTTTTTCTCTGTTTTCTTACTTCCCCTATTAAATATATAGGAAAAATGCAGCTTTTCCACAGCTTTTTTTTTCTACAATGTGTGGAGGAGATTAAACAAAATCTCATTCACTTTGCCAGTGTTGTAAAACGATGCTTTTTTTTCTGCTGCATTTCCACAGCAGCAAAAAAACGCTGTGTTTCTGCAACATGGCGCCTTAGCCTTATTCAATTTATTACATCCAAGTGGATACGGTTTGGAATAAAACTCAACAAAACATGCAGCTGTTCTATAATATATAATGGGAAGGATAGCCAGCTAAATCCACCAGGATTCCGTTCTTATCTGCGAACAGGTGTGTGAAAGATCCTCAGTGCGCCAACACCGCTTTGGCCCACACCTGAGACTTCTTTCATAAAAAAACCACACTCACCGCCAGTGAGTGCTGGGTTCACAAGATAAATACAAGACAAGCTTTCTAAATTTTGTGTATTTATTAACCCCTAAATGGGTCAGTATTAACATCTAACATATGCAGTTCAGAACAGATATGCAGATATATGCAAGCATTAACAGTTACTAGTTACACTATACAGCACTTAAAATAAAAAGGGAATAAAAGTGAAATAATTACTTTACCACACATATCCTTGATTTGGTCGTTGATGAACAAATTATGTTGCGACGCCGGTCTGTGTGACATTGAAGAGGGCCGAAAGCAGGTTGCGAAGTGGAGCCCAGGTAAGTAACACTGGTTTTTATGTTTGTCACCGCCTGGGTCTCTGATCATTATACTCTGGGGTCTGAAAACACCCCAGAGTATAATAATAGTTCATGGGTGGGTTACTATGGAGCAGAATACTGTGTCCAGGGGCCACTATGGAGCATAATACCGAGTGCAGGGGCCACTATGGAGCATAATACCGAGTGCAGGGGCCACTATGGAGCATAATACTGTGTGCAGGGTCCACTATGGAGCATAATACTGAGTGCAGGGGCCACTATGGAGCATAATACCGAGTGCAGGGACCACTATAAGGCATAATACCGTATGCACGGGCCACTATGGAGCATAATACCGTGTGCAGGGGCCACTGCGGGGCATAATATTGTGTGCGGGGGCCACTATGGAGCATAATACCGAGTGCAGGGGCCACTATGGAGCATAATACCGTGTGCAGGGGCCACTATGGAGCATAATACCGTGTGTAGGGGCCACTGTGGGGCATAATACCATGTGCAGGGGCCACTATGAGGCATAATACCGTGTGCAGGGGCCACTATGAGGCATAATATCGTGTGCAGGGGCCACTATGGAGCATAATACCGTGTGCAGGGGCCGCTGCAGGGCATAACACCCTGTGCAGGGGCTGCTGCAGGGCATAATATTGTGTGCAGGGGCCGCTGCAGGGCATAATATCGTGTGCAGGGGCCGCTGCAGGGCATAATACCGTGTGCAGGGGCCGCTGCAGAGCATAATACCATGTGCAGGGGTCACTGCGGGGTATAATACCGTGTGCAGGGGCTGCTGGCGGGCCATAATTGATGTTCTATCCTTAGGACAGATTATCAATAAGAGATCAGTGGACCCCGCCTCTGATCAGTTGTATGGGGGGCTATGGTGCCTGTTTATATCACACGCTGTCTGTTTATAGTGACCGTGTGATGTAATTACAGCCTTCTCATATAGACATGTATAGGACGAGGCTGTAGTTACATTACATGGCCGCTATGAGATGAATGACACTATGTAAACAGAGAAGCGGTCACGGCACTTACACAGGTACCACGGTTAATTCAAACAGCTGATAAGTGGGGGTCCTGGGTTTTTGAGCCCCACTGATTAGTTTATTAATAACCTGGAAAACCTTTTAATTAGTTAACACCAGGGGCATTATTAATAAGGGGCACTATTTATACAGGGTACACACAGACATTATTAATATAAAGATGCACTTGGGAGTTATTCATTATGGGGGGTTATATCATATATTTTATAATTGGGGTAGCAGCAGGATGGGTGTGCAAGTGCAGTCCAAAGGGAAGAGAAGGGAAATGTGAAGGATTAGTGAGAGACGTCACCTGTAAGTCACAAAATGTTACTGCCCTGTATTCACCTAAATGATAGAGGATAAATACCTGATTGATGGGGGTCTGTCAGCTGAGACCCCCACTGAGCCTGAGAATTGGGTTTTTTTCCCCCCACTGGGTGGGAATTCAGCCTGGCCGCAGCCATATATATGCAGTGGGGAAAAAAAGTATTTAGTCAGCCACCAATTCTGCAAGTTCTCCCACTTAAAAAGATGAGAGAGGCCTGTAATTGACATCATAGGTAGACCTCAACTGTGAGAGACAAAATGAGAAAACATATCTAGAAAATCACATTGTCTGATTTTTTACGAATTTATTTGCAAATTATGGTGGAAAATAAGTATTTGGTCACCTACAAACAAGCAAGATTTCTGGCTCTCACAGACCTGTAACTTCATCTTTAAGAGGCTCCTCTGTCCTCCACTCATTACCTGTAGTAATGGCACCTGTTTAAAATTGTTATCAGTATAAAAGACACCTGTCCACAACCTCAAACAGTCACACTCCAAACTCCACTATGGTGAAGACCAAAGAGCTGTGGAAGGACACCAGAAACAAAATTGTAGACCTGCACCAGGCTGGGAAGACTGAATCTGCAATAGGCAAGCAGCTTGGTGTGAAGAAATCAACTGTGGGAGCAATAATTAGAAAATGGAAGACATACAAGACCACTGCTAATCTCCCTCGATCAGGGGCTCCACACAAGATCTCACTTCGTGGGGTCAAAATGATGACAAGAACGGTGAGCAAAAATCCCAGAACCACACAGGGGGACCTAGTGAATGACCTGCAGAAAGCTGGGACTAACGTAACAAAAGCTACTGTCAGTAATACACTACGCAGCCAGGGACTCAAATCCTGCAGTGCCAGACGTGTCCCCCTGCTTAAGCCAGTACATATCCGGGCCCGTCTGAAGTTTGATAGAGAACATTTGGATGTTCCAGAAGAGTATTGGGAGAATGTCATATGGTCAGATGAAACCAAAGTAGAAACACAACTCGTCGTGTTTGGAGGAGAGTGACTGCTGAGTTGCATCCAAAGAACACCATACCTACTGTGAAGCATGGGGGTGGCAACATCATACTTTGGGGCTGTTACTCTGCAAAGGGACCAGGAAAACTGATCCATGTACATGAAAGATTGAATGGGGCCATGTATTGTGAGATTTTGAGTGCAAACCTCCTTCCATCAGCAAGGCCATTGAAGATGAAACGTGCCTGGGTCTTTCAGCATGACAATGATCCCAAGCACACCGCCAGGGCAACGAAGGAGTGGCTTCGTAAGAAGCATTTCAAGGTCCTGGAGTTGCCTAGCCAGTCTCCAGATCTCAACCCCATAGAAAATCTTTGTAAGGAGTTGAAAGTCCGTGTTACCCAGCGATAGCCCCAAAACATCACTGCTCTAGAGGAGATCTGCATGGAGGAATGGGCCAACATACCAGCAACAGTGTGTGTGAAGACTTACAGAAAACGTTTGACCTCTGTCATTGCCAACAAAGGATATATAACAAAGTATTGAGATGAACTTTTGTTATTGACCAAATACTTATTTTCCACCATAATTTGCAAATAAATTGTTTAAAAATCAGACAATGTGATTTTCTGGATTTGTTTTCTCATTTTGTCTCTTATAGTTGAGGTCTACCTATGATGTCAATTACAGGCCTCTCTCATCTTTTTAAGTGGGAGAACTTGCACAATTGGTGGCTGACTAAATACTTTTTTTTCCCCACTGTAGGTGTGTCGCTTGGTGGATGGACGAACCCGCGTGGCTCTCATTCACTTCGATGGGACATTCAAAGTCCAGTACTCAGCTATCTGTGGCGCTCCTATTATAGAGAATGGGGGCCACGTGGGCTCATCCATCCACTAAGTAGATGTGTGAAGTTACTTTCATTGTTAATGCCGTGTTGTTGATTTCTGATACTGAAGTAATACAGGAAGAAGAATTCTTAAAAACTGCTTCATAAGTTTGTGTATGTTTATTTCACGACAATAACAGCGTGTGACGCTAACAGCATGTAAACACAATTTTATATATATATATTTTTTTTTTTGGGGGGGGCATCTTTCAATAGTCCGCCTCAGCAAAGAGGCTAGGTTCACCACTGGGACTGAGTCATTGTGTTTCACGGTGTATGACTGTCTATTCCGCCATTTTGGATTGCCTGACTGCTGGAGCGGATCCCCAGGGGTTAACTCCACCCACAAAACTTCCCGCGCGCCAGCTACTGGGCGCCGCCATCTTTACAAAAGCACCGAACCTTCAGCTCTACCACAGCCGTTACAGCGCTTCAGCTTCTCTGCTTCCAGTACTTCTGCAGAGACTCCTCATCATCTCTTCAGGGACCGGAGTGGTCTTCAACTTGCCTGCATCTCCTGTTGATCGCTGCTCCAAGCACATCAGCTGCCATTGTCCGCTGTTATCTGCCATTCCCGTGATACAGATAAGTGCATCTTATAGATTGACTGTGTATTTGCTGAGATCTACATTATTTAAAGTGACAGCAGCCTTATTATTTTACTTAAAGAGACAGTATCCTGGTAGCCCTGCAACATCGTCCGCCAGTGTTCCTGCATCTCAGGCTACAGCTGCTATCTCAGTTCCAGCTCCTGTTATAGCGACAGGCTTGCCTTTCTTTATAGGAACCTCCAGTCTTCCAAGTTACAGAGGGGATCCTCATACGCCTGCTGGGTTGAAAGAAAAGATATTGCGTACTCTTGAACTTGTCTCACTTTCTCGCACACAGCACGTACAGCTTCTCTTCTCTTCCACTGAGGAAGTTCGTTCCTGGCCATCAGCAGAAAAAATCAGCGTTGACCAGATCCTCACCTGTCTGAGAAAAGAATTTGAAGTCCAATCACCAACTGAGGTTCGTCTTAAATTCTATGACAGACGCCAGAGACCAGGTGAGACCCTCAGAGACTATGCACTAGCACTCCAGTCAGCATACAGGTCTTTGTGCCAAGTTGACAACATTGATCCTTCTGCTGCAGAAAGCATTATTACAGACAGATTCATAGAGGGTGTGGACTCACGGCTAATCCAGAGCCAAATCCATATGCTAACAGCACAAAATCCAAACATATCTTTCCTAGACTTTAAGACTTTGGCCCTACGAGTAGTGGGAACTGACACCTTATGCTAATTATTCTTCTGCCACATATTCCCCAGACCTGGCAGGTGGAATCTCTGCTGCATCCACATTACCTTCTATTTGCCTGTGCAAGCCACTCAGACTGTACAGGCTCCTACCCCTATCACTATACCCTCTACCACCAATGTTCTTGCTCAGGTAGTGGACTCTCTTTGCCAAGCACTAAAGGAATTAAAAGGCCAGTCTTCATCACGTGAGCCATCTTTATCTAGGACATTGCCTGCAGAGCCTCGCTCTAGCTGCCCAAGTCCTGATAGGCCTCCCCCTGAAAGGTCTTCACGATGAGAACATCCTTATTGCACTTACTGTGAGCATATTGGGCATTACAAATTCCAGTGCTTTAAAGTTAAACGGGACACCCCCGAGACCAAGGGCCGCCCCTCGGGAGGTAAATCCAAAGGCTCAGAGGGACAGTTGCCGTGGATGTCCCGATTCATCTCAAAATAACCGTACATAACTACAGTGCTGGCCAAAAGTATTGGCACCCCTGCAATTCTGTCAGATAATACTCAATTTCTTCCAGAAAATGATTGCAATCACAAATGCTTTGGTAATAATATCTTCATTTAATTTGTCGTCAATGGAAAACCACAAAAAGAATTGTCAAAAAGCCAAATTGGATATAATTCCACACCAAACATAAAAAAGGGGGTGGACAAAAGTATTGGCACCCTTTGAAAAATCATGTGATGCTTCTCTAATTTGTGTAATTAACAGCACCTGTTACTTACCTGTGGCACATAACAGGTGGTGGCAATAACTAAATCATCTCAAGGCTACAAGTCCATCTCCAAAGACCTGAATGTATCTGTGTCTACCGTGCGCAGTGTCATCAAGAAGTTTAAAGCCCATGGCACTGTGGCTAACCTCCCTAGATGTGGACGGAAAAGAAAAATTGACGAGAGATTTCAACGAAAGATTGTGCGGATGGTGGCTAAAGAACCTCAACTAACATCCAAACAAGTTCTAGCTGCCCTGCAGTCTGAGGGTACAACAGTGTCACCCCGTACTATCCGTCGGCGTCTGAATGAAAAGGGACTCTATGGTAGGATACCCAGGAAGACCCCACTTCTGACCCAGAGACATAAAAAAGCCAGGCTGGAGTTTGCCAAAAATTACCTGAGAAAGCCAAAAACTTTTTGGAAGAATGTTCTCTGGTCAGATGAGACAAAAGTAGAGCTTTTTGAGAAAAGGCATCAACATAGAGTTTACAGGAAAAAAAAAGAGGCCTTCAAAGAAAAGAACACGGTCCCTACAGTCAAACATGGCGGAGGTTCCCTGATGTTTTGGGGTTGCTTTGCTGCCTCTGGCACTGGACTGCTTGACCGTGTGCATGGCATTATGAAGTCTGAAGACTACCAACAAATTTTGCAGCATAATGTAGGGCCCAGTGTGAGAAAGCTGGGTCTCCCTCAGAGGTCATGGGTCTTCCAGCAGGACAATGACCCAAAACACACTTCAAAAAGCACTAGAAAATGGTTTGAGAGAAAGCACTGGAGACTTCTAAAGTGGCCAGCAATGAGTCCAGACCTGAATCCCATAGAACACCTGTGGAGAGATCTCAAAATGGCAGTTTGGAGAAGGCACCCTTCAAATCTCAGGGACCTGGAGAAATTTGCCAAAGAAGAATGGTCTAAAATTCCAGCAGAGCATTGTAAGAAACTCATTGATGGTTACCGGAAGCGGTTGTTCGCAGTTATTTTGTTTAAAGGTTGTGCTACCAAGTATTAGGCTGAGGGTGCCAATACTTTTGTCCGGCCCATTTTTGGAGTTTTGTGTAAAATGATCAATGATTTGACTTTTTTTTTCATTCTCTTTTGTGTTTTTTCATTGCAAGCAAAATAAATGAAGATATTATTACCAAAGCATTTGTGATTGCAATCATTTTCTGGAAGAAATTGAGTATTATCTGACAGAATTGCAGGGGTGCCAATACTTTTGGCCAGCACTGTATTTGGATTGATGGTGTACCATTAGAAGCCTTAGTGGACACTGGGTCACAAGTAACAACTATCGAGCAACAAGCCTTTGAGAAATATTGGGACTCCGACACACTAAATCCAGTGGGCAAAGCCAAATTACGCTTGATTGTGAGTAATGGTCAGCCTATCTCCCAAGGTTACTGGGAACCTACAATTCGTATTGGTGACCGTAAATTACCATGAAAAGGTGTAATTGTTACAGAGTCTAAGGGAGTTACAACAGCAGTGGTTAGGGATGAATGTTATCCGTCATGTATTTACTGAGTTACTAGATGCTTTGCATGCTTCTCTTCCTACTGCTTCTCTTTCTTACTGGCAAGCTGTACAACATACCATCAAAGTGCTTTGTGCCCAGCAGAAGTTTTCCAACCGTAATGGTGAGAGCTGTCGTGTCCGTATTCAAGATGCAAGACCCATTACTCTGACTCCTAACAGTGAGACTCTCGTCTGGTGTCGAGTTCGTCCAGGAATTAACAGTGAAGATTACGAAGCTCTTCTTGACCCTATCCAGATTGAGGGACAGCCACTGGTGAAAGCAGCCAGCAGCATCGTCACCGTCTCAAACGGTAAAGTATCAGTACAGCTAGTCAACCTAAATGATGCACCTATTGAGTAGAACAAGTTTAATTCAGTTGCTCAACTGTATCAGCTTGATTCAGAAGACATCCTAGATGATGAAACACTTGCTTATCAAAGGTCAATTCATGTCCCTGCCGAAGGTACTCCCAAACCTACTACCTTCTGGTCAAATGAACTCAACATTGGAGATGCGTATACTCCTATTGAACACATCAATGGTGTCATCAAAGTTGCGAAGTGGCACAGTCAAGCTTTCAGCAAACATCCACTTGACTTCAGAAAAACCTCTTTGATCCAGCATAAGATCAACACAGGTGATCATCCTCCTATCAAGGAAAGACACTGCCCCATACCTCCTGCTAACTACCAGCAAGTAAAAGGTCTGATAAAGGAAATGAAAGACACCAAAGTCATCCAAGAAAGTCATTGGGCAGCACCCATCGTTCTGGTAAGGAAGAAGGATGGTAACATCAGATTCTGTGTTGACTACAGAAAGTTGAACAACCCACAAAGATGCATATCCTCTTCCACGGATTGAAGAATCCCTCACTGCTCTTGGTTCAGCTGCATACTTCTCCACTCTTGACCTAACCAGTGGTTACTGGCAAGTACCCATGGCTCCTGAGGATAGAGAGAAAACAGCTTTTACCACCCCGATGGGACTCCATGAGTTTAATAGCATGCCTTTTGGGTTGTACAACACCCCAGCAACATTCCAGCGACTCATGGAAAGGTGTCTTGGTCACCTCAACTTCCAGAGTGTCTTGCTGCATGTTGACGATGTTGGTGTGTATTCTCGCACTTATGAAGACCATCTGAACCACCTGCAGAAATGTTCCAGGTCCTTATTGAACATGGTCTGAAGATAAAACCTTCAAAATGTCACCTGCTAAAACTAAAGGTCAATAACTTGGGTCATGTAGTAAGTGCTGAAGGTATCCAGCCTGATCCTGACAAGATCTCTGTTGCAATAAAGAAGGGGGGGGTGTGTTCCCCAAGATATGGACTGTCTGCGCTCTTGTAAAGGAAGATCTTAGGTCACTTTTCTGAATGAAGGTCTCTTTATTAGGGTACAGAAGGCACAACGCGTTTCGGGGAAGGACTCCCCTTTTTCAAGTGCAAATATAAACAACCTGAAGTACAGTCATCACATACAATCCATGCAGGGAGACGTCCAGTACATAAGTAGGCTGCAGCCCAGGTCTCCTCTCTTTCTTTCCCTCCTGCCTCCTTCAGCCCTCTCTCTGTTGTCAGAGACTGGGAAACTCCCAGAACAGTAAATGAGGTCAGAAGTTTTCTAGGATTTGTGGGCTATTACCGCCACTTTATACCTCACTTTGCACAGGTAGCGGAACGACTAACAGAACTGCTACGTGGTTGCCCTAAAGAAAACTTCAACAGAAAACTCCTAATTGATTGGTCTGAAAGACAAGAAACTGCATTCCAGACTTTGAAAGCCCTACAAACTTCTCCCCCGATTCTGGCTTATCCTGACTACAGCCACCCTTTCCATCTCTATACAGATGCTAGCTATCAAGGCCTAGGAGCTGTACTGTCAGGACAACAAAGAGAGAGTCATCGCTTATGCCAGCTGAAGCTTGAGAGGCGCTGAGAAGAACAATCACAATTACAGTTCGTTCAAGTTAGAGCTGCTTGCTGTTGTGTGAGCCGTCACAGAGAAATTCAGAGATTATCTTGCGGCTATACCATTTACCGTTTACACAGACAACAACCCTCTAGCTCACCTTAACACAGCACGGCTAGGTGCTCTCAAACAGAGATGGGCTTCCAGATTGGCGAACTACTACTTCGATATCAAATACCGCAGTGGTAAGACCACATTATCCTGTTTGCCTATAGGAGAAGAACCTCCTGAAGAAGACATGTGGGAAGATGTTGAGATGCCTCCCTTCTATCAAAAGTTTGCTACGCAGAATGTCATTGCTGCTACACAGACTGAAGAAGGTCCTCAACAGAAACCTGACCCACTTCAAGATCTATCCAGATGGCAAACCCTCCAGAATGAATATTGTGTCCTAGGTGAAATCTATGATTACCTAGCCCCTGGAAGAATACCTGTCAGACTCAGAAGACAGTATACAGATACTGAGCTCAAACGCCTATGGAGGCAGCGCAAAAGACTTTTCATCCAATACTGCAGTGGTAAGACCAACAAAAACGATAACGCATTATCCCGTTTGCCTATAGGAGAAGAACCTCCTGAAGAAGACATGTGGGAAGATGTTGAGATGCCTCCCTTCTATCAAAAGTTTGCTACGCAGAATGTTATTGCTGCAACACAGACTGAAGAAGGTCCTCAACAGAAACCTGACCCACTTCAAGATCTATCCAGATGGCAAACCCTCCAGAATGAATATTGTGTCCTAGGTGAAATCTATGATTAACTAGCCACTGGAAGAATACCTGTCAGACTCAGAAGACAGTATACAAACACCTATGGAGGCAGCGCAAAAGACTTTTCATCCAAAAAGGCTTGATTCTGCGCAACACCTTAGATCCCGTTTAAGGTAAGAGGTTACATCAAATTCTCATTCACAGGTGGGATGCCAAGATTGTTCTTGATGCCTACCATGATCAATCTGGACACTTTGGTGAGCATAAAACTGAAGCCACCATACGCCAACGCTTCTATTGGATTGGAATGCATGCTGACATTGAAGGTTGGTGTAGTGAATGTCCAGCCTGCAAACTTACCAAAACTGGTAAGAAGGATGCTAGATCACCACTACATCCCATTCATTCTCAGAGACCAAACGAGCTAGTGGCTCTTGACCATCTGAAGTGTTATGACCCAGTCTTCGCAATCTGAGCCTGTTAGGTTCAGGTGCGGAGTGTCTGAATGGCATTATGCGCATGAATTGTCTGATGCGCTGCAGGGGAATGTTCACACTGAGCATGCGGTCTCTGTGGTAGCACTCACGCGTGATGAGTTGCATCGCTGGTCAGTGCTCTAATGTGTCTTTGCCTCTGAAGGGGTTAAGCCTCTCTGCAGTGCTAGGACTCATGACAGGCTGTGGGTGGTTCACAGTGCTGCTATCCAATTACCTTTCTGACTTCTCCTGCTCCTGGCTATATAACTCTGCTTTGCATCATGTCAGTTGACGGTCTTAAACTTCAGTTGCCTGAGCTTCCAGAGTGATCTGTCTGCCTGAAATTCTACTATCATCTGAATCTGAGTCCTGGTCTATTCAGTTTAACTATCTGTCTATTCATCCCACTTGGACATTTGTTAAGAGAAGGCCCTAGACACTACTGTAGGGGACAGGGCCGGCATGACAGGGGGGAGGATTAGGGAATGGAAGGGTTAACTAAGTAAAGAGTTAGTGGTGTGGAGGGTGGAGACAGAGGTGTTAAGAAAGGAGCAGGGGTGAGTCTGAGGTCAGTCTGGGACAGTTAGTCGTGTGAAGTGGTGTAAATCACAGAGCATCGCATACTCACTGTGATGATTCTGCTTATATATAGCTATAATTCAGAGCTGTATTTTGGTCTCTCGGTAGCGTATTTCTCTCTAGTTCCATTTATTCATACTGTGCGCAGCTATAAGCCTAGGTGTATATTGGCAGTAGTAGCAGCACTGGAACAATAGGGCATTGTATCCATCACAATAGGGCTCCATTGTATTCCTATACAGCCCTGAGTGATCAAAGAAACAATAGTGCATTGTTCAAGCCTGGGCTGTTGATCAGATATGGCTGATAACATTGTATCCTTTCACTTGGATCGGCCATATACAAAGAATCTGGACTTGATTGCATTATTCAATTAGACTTGCTGCCGCCGGTGACCTCATTCTGGGAGGTGGCAAAAAGGGTATAAAAGAGGTAAGAGGTCTGTGGGAGGAGATTATGCTATGGAGTTGAGACAGACCATCACAGACTACAAGAGATTACAGACAGACGAACCCTGAGAAGAGATTTTTGTGATGAGACTATTGGACTAATGCTGAGAGACCACTGTAAAGAGCATGCAGGCTGGATTATTGTACTGTGATGCCACATGCTAGGAGTTAATGCCACATGCCAAGAAGCCTCCACTGGTGACTCACATATGCCATGTGTGAGTGTTGGATTATAGAACCACATCAAGGACATGTGTGGTAAAGTAATTATTTCACCTTTATCCCTTTTATTTTATTTGTACTGTATCTTGTAACTAGTAACTGTTAATGCTTGCATATATCTGCATATCTGTTCTGAACTGCATGTGTTAGATGTTAATACCGACCCATTTAGGGGTTAATAAATATATAAAATTTAGAAAGCTTGTCTTGTATTTATCTTGTGAACCCAACATTCACTGGCGGTGAGTGTGGTTTTTATATGAAAGAGGACTCAGGTGGGGCCACAGCGGTGTTGGCGCACTGAGGATCTTTCACACTCACCATGCTCGACTTGGTATGGTCGGCAGCGGCTGTCCATGGAGGCCGGATGCTGGAGGAACGGCTCCTTGCTGCTGTCCGGGAGCCCCCAGGCCAGGGTCCTTCTCCCCTGGCTTCTCCTACACGCGCTCGGCGGTCTCGGCCGCCAGAGCGCTATTCACCGACACGGGGGCTGGCGACGAGGTGGCGCTCCAGGAGCTCTAGACGGGACCCTCCGGCTCCGGGGGCCTTGGCATCTCCTGCTGTGGCCCGCTTGGCGGCCGGGAAGAATCCTTCCAGGAGCCACGGTCGTCCGGAGGGAGGACTGTTTTCCTCGACCCCCTCCCTCCCCTTCTTCTCGCCGGAGGAGAACAGTGGCCTCCTGTGCTTCGGACGGGGGACGCGCCCGGTGCGTGACGTCATCGGATGGGGACCGCCCTCCGAGCATGGTTACGGCCGGCATTTCCGTGCGGCCGGGTCTTCAGGAGGCGGGACTTCTGGTCTAGGCAAGAAGCGGCAGGCCGAAGATGGCGGCGGCGTTTCCCCGGGTGGAAGAAGACTGCGCAGCTCACGGAGAGCTGTAGGGCGGGATACTGCAGAGGGTGCTGGTGGCTCCAGCGCTGAAGAGGGAGAATGCCTCGGCGATGACCAGGAAGACGGCATCTGGCTGCTGGACCGGCGGCTGATCATAGACCACCTATGATGCAGCCAGGTGAGGGCCTGGGGTTTTTTTTCTCTTTCCCCCAGGAGGGGCTCTGCGGGCAGGGGGTTAGGACCTGTGGGGCAGGGGGTAGTTACAGGGTCTGTGGGGGTGTGCGGTGTCCCGTCTGGGCAAGGGGGGTCAGATGCTGTGTGGCCGCAGTTGTTAGGGTTGTTACATCAGCTGGTTGTCGAGTGGTCTGAACTGGGGGTCCCTGAGCCTGTGGCGGTCTGGGTGGGCGCGGATGGTAGTTCAGCAGCTGGGTCTGGCATGGTAGCAGGTGTGGAGGTTGATGGTTTGGCTCGGGTTGCTGGGGCCGATGCTGGGGGTGCTGAGCCCACACCGGAGGCGGGCTCTGATACGGCTAGTGCGGTGGCAGATGCAGGGTCTACGCCTAAAGAGAAGGAAAAGGCGGTTGATATAGTGCGGCTCAAAGATCGGGCCAAGGGTGAAGTTTATGTGTGCTTTGAGGGCCCTCTGGGCACCCATTTGAAGAAAGAGGTCCGTGACAAGATTTGGAAGGGGGAGTACGTGGAGATATTTTCCATGCTTCCATGCTTCTATTTTTGCCAATTGGCTTCAGGCGTTTGCCATCCTGGCGAGCGTCATCGGTGAGAAGGAGCCGGAGCATTGCTCGGCCCTTTTCGGGTACATGGACACGGTGGGTGAGGCTTACCGGGTGTACAGGGGTGTTGCCTGGCTCCGTTACGACGAGCAGTTCCGGCAAAAGAAGGCGGTGCGCCTGGGCCTGAGGTGGGACCACAAGGACATCTCCTTGTGGATGCGGCTGATGTCTGTTCCGGCGAGGACGTCCTTTCGAGGGGGTGCCGGGGTGTCTGGCTCGGGAACCGGATCCTCGGCATCTCAGCGGAAGGGATATTGTTGGCAATACAATGAAGGGCAGTGTAAGTTCGGTACTTTCGTGCCGCTTCAAACATGAGTGCTCTGGCTGTGGGGGAAGTCACGGGTTCAATAAGTGCTTTAAGCGCAGCAAAGGAAAAGGGGGAGACATTGTTGAGAAGAGGGAGGACGCCGGTGAGGGTCACAGCAATGTGCCCTTTCCTAAATAGATATCCGGACAAGGAGGCAGCGCGGCTGTTGGCGGAGGGTTTTGGGGAGGGCTTCCGCATCCCGTTTGATGCGGGGGCTCCTGCGTTTAGGCCAGGGAATTTAAAATGTGCTAGGGATCATCCGGAAGTGGTGCAGGTGAAGTTGATGAAGGAGGTGGAACTTGGGAGGATGGCGGGGCCTTTTTCTGTCCTGCCTTGGCCTCATTTGCGAGTTTGCTCTGGAGATGGTCCCTAAGCGGGAACCTAACAAGATCTGCTTCATTCACCACCTGTCTTTCCCGGCAGGGGCTTCCGTTAATGATGGCATTGACCCCGCTTTGTGCTCAGTTTCCTATACGTCCTTCGATCGGGTGTTTGCATTGGTGCGGCTGGCCGGTCCGGGTGCTCTAATGGCCAAAATAGATATAGAGGCAGCTTTTAGATTATTGCCTGTTTACCCCGAGTGTTTCCACTAGTTGGGTTGCATGTGGGAGGAGCAGTTCTTTGTCGACTGCTGCTTGCCAATGGGGTGCTCCATCTCCTGCGCTTACTTTGAGGCCTTTAGCTCTTTCTTGGAGTGGGTGGTCAGGGATGTATCGGGATTACCGTCGGTCATCCATTACTTGGATGATTTTCTGTGTGTTGACCCGGGGGGTGTGGTGGACTGTCTGGTGCTGTTAAAGATGATGGAACGGGTGGCGGGTTTGTTTGGGGTGCCTTTAGCTCTGGATAAAACTGAGGGCCCGGCGACCATGATGAAGTTCTTGGGAATCGAGCTGGATTCCGTTCATATGGAATCGCGGTTGCCGGGGACAAATTGGTGGATCTGCAGGTGATGGTATGGTCGTTCCAAGGGGTGTGGAAGGTGCGTCTGCGTGAGGTCCAATCCTTTTTGGGGACTTGCCTGTCGCATCATGCCAATAGGGCGGGTGTTTTGTAGGAGGCTGGTGGCACTGACGGCTGGGGTGCGGTCGTCTCTTCACTTTGTGCGTCTCACGGCAGAAGTGAGGGCGAACCTGGGTGTGTGGGATTCATTCCTGGAACGGTTTAATGGTTGCTCGCTGTGGCTCCCGGTGGTGGTGTCGAGTGCGGCGCTCGATTTGTATACGGATGCGGCTGGGTCGCTCGGTTTTGGGGCCTACTTTCGTGGTCGGTGGTGTGCGGGGTCGTGGCCGGCGGCCTGGGTGGATTCTGGCCTAGTCTTGAATCTAGCCTTATTGGAGTTGTTTCCGATTCTGGTGGCGGTTGTGCTGTGGGGTCAGGAGTTTCGGAATCGGCGTGTCTGCTTCCATTGTGACAATAGTGCGGTGGTTTTTGTAGTTAATTTGCAGTTGGCAAAATCTCCTCCGGTGGTGTCCCTCTTGTGTCACTTGGTGTTGCGGTGTTTGGAGCTGAACGTGTCAGTTTCTGCACGGCATGTTTCGGGTGTTCAGAATACTGTGGCTGACTCCCTGTCTTCAGTTCGACAGGTTTCGGGTATTGGTGACAGAGGCTACGGTGGTGGGCAAGGATTGCCCGGAACACTTGTGGTCCCTGGTGTCGGTTCCACGGCGGGGCTCATCCGCCGTTCGGTCTTCGCGGTGACGTGGCCGCGGTATCGACAGGTTTGGTCAGAGTGGGAGTGTGAGTGTTTGTTGTGTGGTGGGCGACCGTGTGCTCTTGGTGCTGTCCTGGATAGGGGTGGCTTTTGCGGTGGGGCGGTCGGCGACTGTGGTGTCGCAGCGCCTGGCGGGCTTGGCCTTTTTGTTTCGCCTGCAGGGCCTGTGGGATGTCACGAAAGACTTCCTAGTGCGGCAGGCCATGCAAGGTTTTCGACGGGGGGGTGGGGGGGGGGGGTGCACAGGGACCGGCACCGGTCTTGTTTGAATTGTTGGGCCGTTTGCTGGGGTGTCTGTTAGCAGTTTGTTCTTTGGCCTATGAGGTGTTATTGTTTCATACGGCGTTCCTGTTAGCGTTTTTTGGGGCTTTTCACGTTGGGGAGCTGGTCAGTGGGTCGGTGGCTTCATCTGGAGGGCTGCAGTGGACGTGTTTGAAGATAGAGTGGTATGTTGGGTGCGCCGTTCCAAGACTGATCAGTTGGGTAGAGGACGGTTGGTAGTTTTGCATGCGGTGAGGGGCGAGTGTGGTTGCCCGGTGGCCGGGATAGTGGAATTTTTATGGGTACGGGGGTCCTCCCCTGGCTCCTTTCTGTGTCATGAGGGGGGGGGCGCTCTCGCGTTTTCAGTTTGTGGTGGTTTTTAGGAAAGCTTTGGCCACGATAGGGGAGGTGTCGGGGGAATATGGTTCTCACTCCTTCCGGATTGGGGCGGCTACGGAGGCATCGTGGTTGGGTTTGGGCAATGACGTGGTACGGCGTATAGGCAGGTGGGAATCGAATCGCTTCCGCCTGTACATGCGCCCAGATCTGTTGTCAGGAGGTTTTGTTTCAGTGTAAAGGGATTTTAATTGGATGGGGCTACTACTGAGGGGTTTTTGTTGTATGTGTACATGTGTAAGTGTTTTGTTTGTGGGGGTCTCGTGTGGGGAGCTGATGTTGTGCTTGTCTCTTGTTCACAGATCCTACTTAATTTGGATTTTGGGTCACTCCTATGTCTTCTGGGGGGATCTTCGGGCTGATGTATGGCCGGATGGGCGGCAGCTAGGGTTGGCTCGGTCGGAGGCGGTTGTGCGGTCGATCGGAGTGTGTGGTATGACTTGGGGTAGAGTTACTATTAGTCACTATTATAGCAGGGTTGATCGCCCACCACATGTCCTTGTTTTGCATGTTGGGGGTGTGAGAAAGTGAAGGGTGTGGTTTGGGAGAACAGGTATGTTCCAGCCAGGCAGTTAAAGGGTGTCTGGTAGAAGCCCACAGCTGGGAGGTCAGCTGACCAATTAAGGCCTGATATAGGCTGTGTGTCAGTACTAGGAGGTGTGGCACTACACTGAGGAAAAGTGTGAGCTGTATAGCTGAACCTGCATCGAGGTAATTCTGTGCCACCTGTTTTGAAATAACCAGCGCGAGAGTCTGGCAGCCAGGCTCTTGTATAGAGAGGGACCATTTTGTTATGTTAGTTATTTCTCAGCCGAGAAGGTTTTGTTTTTTGTTTGTGCCTTTGTAAAGGCAAACCTGTTATACACTTGCAAGTGAGTAAATACTGAACTTGAGTGTGATCCAGTCTCTGTGTCCCTGTTTCCTGCACTGCTACCAAGCATCTACCTGAGCAGTTCCCCACAGGGGTAATGATTTGGTGGTCCGCTCTACACTATGCATACAATATAAATCAGCAATCCCACAAAAGCAAACACATAACTTATATGGATATGCTGAACAAAAATAAACAAAAACAATTGGCATAAATGTAAATATTTTATTCAGATAACAAAGATAACAATAAAAACAATGTTACATAAAAACAATGGTAGATGTCCCACCCAACACAGAGGTATGGCTGCAATTAATTTCTATATCAAAATAGTAAACACAATACAAGTAGCTATAAAAACATAATAAATATATAAATATATGTTGCATACTAATGCAATATACATATAATGTAACACAATCAATCACAGCAAGATAATGTATAAGAGACTGCCAAACATAGTCACCCACAAGAGTAAAGGTCTGCATATGCAGTCAGCATTAGAAATGCAACAGATATAGAAAATAAGTAATCACAAACATCCCATATAATACCCGAATGATAATCAACAGCAGTCACATTACCAAAGGCAAGATGGGACCTCCACCACGAGCCCCAAGATGTGTTTTGCCCCTCTTAGCTTCGTCAGGGGGCTAAGAGGGGCAAAATTTACATTTATGCCAATTGTTTTTGTTTATTTTTGTTCAGCATATCCATATAGGTTATTAGCGATATTAAGTTCAACATTTTGCGCTTGTTGGCGGAGTTCCCGGGTATGGTGATTGTGTGGTCCGATATTGTGGCCCAGCTGGTGTGACGTAATGCTTGGTCGGTTGCTCGGCTGGATAAGACAAGGATCAAGGTGAACAGGGCGGTGGCGAAGTTTGTTGTGCGTAATGGGGGTATTGTGGTTCGCCATCGTGATCTAGAGGAGCCATCCTTAGAGCATATGCGGCGGGACGGGGTCCACCTGAACGCAATTGGGACTGACATTTGGATGCTGGGCCTTCGGGATGGGGTAGAGCGTGCTCTGTCTGTGTGGAGGGACTCTCGGGCATAAGGAGGTCATGCTCGAGAGTCTGTGGCCGGGGATTAGTGGAGGGTGAGAGGCTTTGCGGTATTTGTAGGACCTCATCTGTGGTATGGGGATCCTGGTGGTGAATATCTAGGCCTGGGAAGTACCCTGGTTGGGCTACGGTCCCTTTGGGGGAACAGGCCTGGGGGTCAATTTTAATGGAGAAAGGTCTACCCGAGGTGGGGTCTTGTGCCTGGGTAGGTTGGGGGCGGTGCCTCTCGCCCATGTTATCTGGATTATGTTGCACTTTAAATGGTTGTTGTTACATTCTCGTGTACAGTATTTATGTATTACACCGCCCGTTTTATGGCGGTTGTTGATATGTTATTAATGTAAATTATATGTGTTAATAAATCGGCCTGAACAGGCCAGTTTTAAATCCAGAAGATGTCTTGGTCTTTATTGTAGGAAGAAATTAAGTAAGGGGTAAAGAGTTGGAAAAAGGGTAAGTGAAAATGGAATGGACTATATTCCTCCTCCCCCGGTCAAGTATTTGAGCACCCTGTTCCAGAGCATAGTTGTTCAGGGTGCAGTGAACCCTAGTCTTTTACTGCTTGGAAGTTTGGACTTTTGTAGGGTTTTTTGTGTGATGCTAAGTTCTGTTTACCCTATCCCTTTGCGTAGTGTTAGTATTGCTATGTTTCACGTTTATTTTCTGCTCTATACCTTGTGTTTCCTCATATTCACCGTTAGTCCAGTCGGACACCTGTGGGGGGCTTTCTCTGTATCTAGCCTCTCCTTTCAAAATGTGAAACAAGTCAGGTTTTCTGTTTCTCTGGCAGGTGAGTTATTTCTCTGGCTGTGTTTATGCCATCTCAGGTTAGTTAGTCTGGAGTTATTAGGAGTATCACACACAAGTTATTCCAAACTGCTCATGATACTAAGCTTTTTGTTCTCTTTTGTGTTTTTCTTTTTACACTTGACTGAGAAGTTATCAGTCAGGGACTAGTCCTTGGTCTGAGATCCCCAAATCATAACATGAAGCTAGCACCAACTCGCTCAGGCTACACATATGCCCTTACCATGGTGGACCACTACTCCAAGTGGGTTGTTGTTGTGCCAGTTAAAGACCTCACTGCACGTACCACAGCCATCACGTTCTACAGTGAATATGTGAGCCACTACGGTTGTCCTGAAGCAGTCCTAACTGACAGAGGACCTGCATTTGAGTCACAGCTTTTCCAAAAACTATGCCAGTTCCATGAATGCAAAAAGCTGAGAACTGCCTACCATCCCCAAGGGAATGGACTTTGTGAGAAAGTTAACCAGATCTTCATCAACATGTTGCAAACTGCATCTGTCACCAAACAAGCAGAATGGCCTCAACTACTTGACGAATTAGTGGAGATCTACAATAACACTACCCACTGTTCTCTAGGCTATTCACCATACTTCTTAATGTTTGGAAGACAAGGTCAACTTCCAAAAGAACGTGCTCTGGGAATTCAGGTATCAGATGTGATCAACCCTCTGCCAAAAACTGATTGGGTTTTAGAACACCAGCACAGAATGCAAGAAACGCAAGAGATAGTTGACTGTCACATGAAGGAAGCTAAAAGACGACAAGAAGAGAACTACAACCAAAGAGCTAATGCCACACCTTTACACATTGGTGACAAAGTATGGTTAAGGTAGTACCACAGAACTGGAAAACTTGATTCTCTTTGGGAAACAGACCCATACACCATTACAGCAATTCCCTATCCAGAGTCTGATGTTTATGAAGTAAAGAAACCAGGCATGGCTCCACAGACAGTGCATCGTAACCGTATGAAATTGTGCACAAAAGAGGACTTACTTGTGATGTTGTCACCACGACAGCAGGTTACACCTGTCTACCAACCAGTTCCTGTGATGGAAACTCCTCAAAGTCAGCCTTCTGTAGATGAATCAATCTTCAGATCACAATTTCTTATCCCAGGCTGTTACCAGTTTGTTCCCGTTTCTATCCCTACCTATGTTCCTGCTCCAGTTGCTGCTCCTGAACCAGCACAAGATGAAATTCAGGATTGTGTCCCTGTGCAAGTAGCAGACCAAGTGCTGAGGCGATCAGAGCGAAGCACCAAGGGAACACCTCCAGCTCGCTACAGAGACTGAGCACCCATATCCTTTCATGTGTATGTGTTATATATATATATATATATATATATATATATATATATATATATATATAACCTTTTCTGTATACATATATCTTTGCATTAATTTAGCTAGTTAGCAACCGTTTAAACCTCTGCACCTGGGTAACCCCAAGCACCTTGTTATGTTCTTGTTTTGCATTAATATATTTCTCTACAGCCTATGGAATACGAAGGACTGTATTTTGCCACATAGTGCCTATTCTGACCCTTTCCAATGACAATGCCCTGTGGCTGAAAGAAACTCTACCCACCTATTGGTAATATATTTCTACTGTTTACTATGTTTCAGTTTTGCATATGTTCACGGGATATTGTTCTTTTACATATGTCATGTCATATTGTCGTTCGCCATGATTCTCTGCTTATTGTCTTCTTCTCAGGTATCCAAACCTACTACATGTGTGCATTCCATGTCCCTATGTTCCTCCGCATTAGTTAGTCACCGAGGACGGCTATTTTTTTAGTGGGGGTGTATGCAATGTCCTATTACTGCTCGTTTCCCTTTAATAGTCCTTGCACAATGAGATAGTATGGACATTTATGTACAAGGTAATAAGGTATCTCCCCATTCCTTCCTTTATACATATTTCACAAGAGCCAGTGCACACATGGAAGGCTATGTAGGCGTTGGCTTTTTCCAGTGTTAGGGATAACAACCGTCCCCAAGGTATGTTGTAGAGTTTCTGATTAGGTTTTCATACGAGCTCGGAGAAATCATATGCACACAACAGGTAGCATGTCAAATGAGTTCTAGTTTATTGTGAGGTGCGATCAACCTTTATAGCAAAAATATGGCAATATGCCCAGGTATTACAAGAGTAATAGTTTTTGCTTACATGCATATACATTTCAGAGAAGAGATAAGAAATATACATATGTCAGGTGTATCTTCTCAAAATGAGGCCTCCAAAGATAAGGATTAGCAACTTACGCATGAACATTCCATACCACATTCCTATAAGCCTTGGAGGGGCCTCTTTTAGTCCTCACAGAAAAACATACTTATACATTTATATGTAAAAGAATACAAAATGGATGACAGATACAAGATGGAGGATCACCTCTAACACCAGTAAATTCACCACGGCCATTTTGTGGATGCTTTATAAACTGCAACTGTCTATACTTTTCATTGTAACTTATGTCTGTGATTGCATCATCATATTGTATTAATGTAGGGAGTGTCCAGTATATTCAGGTGACCTCCAGAACCAATCAGGCTCCCTTGCCTGGAGGAGGGGTCTAACTACAGCCCTCTCTGGAGAAGGTTGGAAACCCTGTTGGTTGGTGTGTCAGCAGTCTACACATGTGGGCACAAGTTGGAGGACATGCTAGTCAAGTCAGCACCTGTAAATCTACTTCAACCAGAGATGTCTTTTCCTCTGTGCTCAAGTTTCTCCTCAGAGTGTTTTCCTCTGAAATCCCAAGTCTGCAAGTACTAAAAAGCCTACTGACCTGTTTATCTATACACCTGGGAACTCTGCAAGCATCTCTCTACAAGTAAGTCTTTGGGATGAAGATATATTAAAAGAGCCCATAGCTAGTCTGACAGAACTTAAGGGTTACCCGCTGTCAACACACCTGTTTTCTCTCATACATGTGTGTACCCAGTTCGTTGAGGGATAACCCCCTGGATACAGGCCATCCTTCCAAGTATGCCAAAGTTAAACTACCCAAGTCGAGTACCTAAAAGTTAATTAAGCCAAAGCACTTTTGCCCAAAGCCCGATCACCTGCTTAACTGGACACTATCTACAAGGATTACAGTATTTTATGTGGAGAGTTCTTTCCTCATCTGTACATTTGTATTACCTCGTCCTGCTAGTAAAAGAGCAATGACTATCTCCGAGACCTGGTTGTCTGTCGTCATTGTCAGGTACCACGTGGGGGTGGGTAGTCGGGGACATCAAAAGGCTTTGTGCACATTCGGGATCAAGCGTTATTCTACAAGCCAGCCACATCCTATATTCTACCTGTGACATCATTCCTGGCCCTTCTGAGTGTTGCACTAGCGCACTAGTTTATGTATCTCAAAAGCTGTTTCATGATGTTATATGTTTCCTTCATGTGAACTGCATAACCTATTGGAACTGATGGTAGTGCATTGCCATTGTGCAGTAAGACAGCTTTAAGACTCAGCTTGGATGAATCGATAAATAGCCTCCAATCATCTGGGTTATAGCTGATGTTGAGAGCTTCCATTAAACTACAGATCACCCTCCTTGAAGAAGAATTGGACAAGATGCTTTTGACGGTCCTGGAACAAAGAAATCCGAACATCATCTGCTAGCAGATTCCACTGTTGAAGTTTGGAACCTAAGAGCTCTGCCTTACTCTTGGGCAGATCTAGATCTCTAATAAGATCGTTCAGTTCACTTTGTGATATAAGGTGTGGTTTGGTGGAGATTGATGAAAGAAAATTTTGATCATTTGAGGTAGATGGTTCATGACCACACACTTCTTCTTTTTCTTCCTCAGTGGAATCAAGTGAGATTGTTTCTGGTGCTTTTGGAACTGGCAGTTCTTCTGAATGAGCTACTGGGCATATCACAGATGGAATATTTGGATACTGTAAAGTCCACTTCTTTTTATTAGAAATTCCTTTCCCAATTGGAGGGACCATGCAGAAGTAGCAATTGGCAGTATGGTCAGTTGGCTCTCTCCAGAACATTGGCACTGCAAAAAGCATAGATTGTCTTTTCCCGTTCAACCACTGTGTGAGGTTTGATGAACATCTATTACAGTATGTGTGTGGAGCCCAACTGGCCTTTATTGGCATCTTTCTATTAGTCATTCTGAGATGATGCAATTCTAGTAGATGATGCAATACTGATGATGCAAACTTTTCCCAGTATTGTATTAAAGGCTGTGAGAAATATCAAAAGCAATTCTGTATCATTAAAATTAGAGCCAATTTCAAAATTTGAGCATAATTTTTGATCTCAGCACCCCAAAATTAGTTAAGATCAACTGTTTTCATGTCTGAACCAATTTAGCTGTAGACCAGTGATAAGTGAAAGTGCGAGCATATGCACCTCCACCTTAACCAGTAATATCTCTAAATCTATGTGGGCTATAGACATAATCTTAGATTCCTGGCTTTAAAATAAGACCAAGATTGCAGCTCTATGCCCTGCTGCTCCAGAGTTAGAGCCATTTAACCCTTTAAAGACCCGGCCATTTTTCGTTTTTGCATTTTCGTTTTTCCCTCCCCACATTTCAAGAGCCATAACTTTTGCATTTCTCAATTCAGAGTCACATGATGGCTTATTGTTTGCGAAACAAATTGTACTTTGCAATGGCACCATTCACTATGCTGTGCAATGAACTGGGAAGCTGGAAAAAATTCAGAAAAAGAATTCAGAAAATGCATTTGCGCCAATTTCATATGGGTTTAATTTTTATGGCGTTCACTGTGTGGTAAAAATGACATGGTACCTGTATTCTGCGGGTCAGTACGAACACGGCGATACCAAATGTGTGCTGGGATACCTAATGTGTTTATGTTTACTTTTGTTTATTTACTTTTATATCTGATCTAGGGAAAGGGGGGTGATTTGAACTTTTGTGTTTTTTTTTGGTTTTTTTTTGTTTGTTTTTTTAATACTTTTAAACTTTTTTTTTCTACTTTTACTTGTATGATCAGACCTCTAGGGACCTTGAAACCTAGGGGGTTTGATCGCTCATACTATCCACTGCAATACTACTGTACTGCAGTGAATAGCAAAATGCCTTTACTTCTAATAGATCTAATGTAATGACAGGCCTAGGAGCCTTCAATAGGCTGCCAGCTGTCTTGGCAACCGATCACTGCCCTTCGATGACGTTCTGGAGGGTGGTGATCGGGAAAAAATGGCGGCACCCATGGCGCCTGCGCAGCCAATTTAGACGCCGCGGTTCCGTTTCACCACGGCATCTAAAGGGTTAATTCTCCTGAGCTCTCTCCATACATCGTCATACGACTCAGGACGTACTATTATTCCCTGGGTCGCTAAGGGGTTAAAGTTATAGTGTCCTTAACGTTTTCTACTTGGGGTGAACTGTAATGCACTTTGCTTAAGCACCAAGCCCTGCTAGTTCAGAACTGTAGTGGGATAGGTAAAGGGAGTCTATTCAACTGCCACAACTGAATACAGAGTACATTACAGTGATAGGCACGAGGCTATTCCACCCCAAGTGTGGCAATTCAACCACAAGTGTGCTGCAGTTAAACATGACATGGATCTAATCTCCATCTCCTCTTTCTATACAGGTATATGACCAATGCCATACTTTGCATTAACTGTCTGTCTGCTGAAACTTCTCCCTCATCTGTGTAAGTTTTACTTCACGTATATGATCAATTCACAACATCCTAAATAATGTGATTTTTGTCTCTCTTGTCTCTGTTTTTTAATTGTATCCCTTGCTAATTTTATGATTCTTCTAGGCCTGCAAGTCTGTTTTTTTTTTATGTTCTTAGATCATGTGTTTAGTTTAATTGATTAATTGTTTTACGAGCTAATTTAGCACCAGAGCTAAGCATATTCATCCTATAATTGTAGCTATATCATAGGGGAGGCACGAATGCAGGGGTTATGCACGATGGTATTCAACCTTAAGTGTGCTGCAGTTAAACATGGCTGTTAGACAGGGCAGAAGACAGCTCGAATAATCACACCAAAAAAGTTACTAAATCAAATTTGAAAAATGTCCCGCCATGTTCATTGCATTTCTTTTTATTATATTTGCTGCTTTGTTTTTCAAACTTACTGCCCATTCCCACCTCCTGTGATGTCTAAGCACATCTCTCCTTCCCTTACTTATATGTAGCTCCCATTCTCTGTTTACCTCTCTCAACCACTTTCAACCACCTTGCGCTTCTGTGCAACAAATTAGACGCTCTCAAAAATCACTAAAACACCTGCTGTCTCTCTCCATTCTCCTGCTACTAGCTCCTGGGGACATCTCTCCAAATCCTGGTTCTCCTTCTTCTGCTAACCTCAAGAGTTCATCATGCCCTGTGATCCAAACCCCCGAGGGATGTGATCTGGGGCTTATGATATACTGATACTGGAGCGTTTCTGAAAGTGGCAATGGAGTTTCCTGACATCTCCTATGGAGGATCACTTCTGCAAATCTTTCAGGACCTTGCACCATTCACCTTGGCTAAACGCCAAGTCTTTAACCCCTAGACTCGCTAATCAGGCTATTTATGTCACTTTATCTGACGCCTGGTGCTGCAGTCACGTTAATTAAAGTCGCACACCTGTGATTTACAACTGCTCCTGTAGCAGTGATAAGTGCCATGCTGGCATCTCTATGCTGAGTGTATTGTCCTGGAGTTACACTGTGATAAGGGAAGCTTTTAGGACTTTTATCACTTTTATCTACAAAATTGAACTCTTTATAGTGTTCATAGTGAAGTGAAAGAGCCTTTCCATTGACATTGTGCTAGCAGAACTTGCTCCCCTGCCTGCCCCTCCCTTCAGCTACTTTCTGGATGTTTGCTCTGTCTCAACAAGGAGCCAAGCTAGAGATAACACAAGCAGTTCACAGCCCTCTACTATAGTAAACTACTGGTTAATTTACACATAGACCAGGGGTCCAGAAAATAAGTCATGCTGAATATAAAATCATATAAAACCTAATTTTTTGTTGAAAAACTATATAAATGTGTAGCCCCTGTGATCAGAAGAATTAGGAAAGCAAATTTTAATATATTTACGTGCAATAGTATATATAAAAACTATTTTGTTTTAGGTAAAAGAAGCAAAATTGACATTTTTTTCACATTTTATACAATTCTTATACTTGTAGCACAAAAAAAATCAACTTATTTAAAAAATAAGACTAGTTATTTCATGCCCTATGTGTCCTGAAAAAAACATGGTAAAAATATGCAAAGCCTTTAAAAAGATATTGCTGTGTAAAGCAATGCAAACAAAAGTGCTAAATTTGGCTTGAGCATTGGGGCATCAATGACGTTTGGTCCTGAAAGGGTTAAACCTCTGCTGTCTATATTACGTGCCAAAAGAATTCCATTACAACTTCCTATTCCCCTTTAAACTAAGTATCTCCAAAGGCAATAGGCAAGTGGTGATTCGCAAACCCCCAGACCTAGATGTGGCCTGAGATAATCTGGAGATTTAGCAGCTTGATATTCCTCCATGGCTAGATATAACCAGCTATCAGGATCTACCTCCACTCCCTTCTTCAGGTCAGTGGCAAACTATAGGGAAACCCAAATCACTGAAACCTAGGGCCCATAGTATTTCCACTTGACTTTGACTGACCCAGGTATAGTGGCCCCTCATCTGAAACTGCCGCCCTTCTTTGTTTACTTCGGGAGCATATCCTTGGCATCTCTGCACTGCTCCTGGACCTTGCCACCCCCTATCTTTTGGTTTCATCACTGTTTGTTCTTTAAATTCCATACTCTTTCTTGTTGGAATGACTCTATTGACGATTCCATTAGATTTCACCCACGGTCAGTCCATAGACTGGTATTATGATTGGGTCAATTGATCACTACCCCCCTGTCCTGCTGTTTTGGGTCAGGGAATTTATTTTGACTTGTTGTGGTCCTATACCACCACACTTCTCCTAGCCCACTGTGTCATTGTTTTACCCCCATTCCTTAACTCCCTCCCAACCCTCCACACCTCCCCCTTTCCGCTAATAGTATATGTAATATATGTAATGTTTTAGGCATGGCACTTCTTCCAATTATATGATGTTTCAAGAATTTATGACATAATGGCTACCTTAAATGTTGTATCCTATAACATTATTGAAACACTCCACATAAGCGTAGTCAAATCCTCCACCATCTTATATCAACCAAAGCATCAATTGCCATGCTTCAAGAAACTCATTTTAAGAATAAGAAAATCTCTCACCTCACTAAAATCTACTTTTCTGAGACCTTCCACAGTCCCTTTTACTGCTTAACAGAGGGTTCAGTATTGTGGTCCATAAAAACTTTCCCTTTAAACTCATCTACGTACTTTATGACCCGGAAGGTCGCTTCATCTTTTTGAAATGTATAATTGGTCATTTGGTGAACTGTTTTTCTATGGCCAATCTTTTCGATCCCAATACCAACCAAGCTCATATTTTTGCATAAGATATCTTGATTGTTGGGGGAGACCTTAACATCCCATTAGACTCACTTTTAGACACCTCCAGCGACTCCCACATTTCTTATAAATCGTTCTCCAAGATTAAATCTTCCCTAACAGATCTTAATGTCACAGATACGTGGCACCTTCTCCATCCCCACGATAAAGAATTCTCATATTTTTCTCAGCTATACCAATCATACAGCTGCCTGTATCTGTATCTTATCTGTTTCTGTTCCAATCATATTTTCCCTCCATCCTATACACGAACATAGGCTCCTCTCAGATCATGCCCCTGTCTCCTTCTCCATCACACTGCGTGATGTGCCGAGAGGTGAATGAAACTGGTGAATTAATTAGATTATTTTAAGTGACCCTGACCATTCCCTGAAACTTCAGCTCCTAGTCTCTGAATATTTCCAGGCTACTCCCTTTCAGATACCCCCTTTGTGGTGTGGGAGGTTCACAAATCTGTTCTCAGAGGAGAACTCATTGCCATTAGCTCCAATGTTAAAAAAACAACAATCCACTCAATTCCCTTTTCTTTCAGATTTCATCACTAGAGTACCCTATAATCAATTCTGTTTATGAAGGCTTATCACATGACCTGATCATATTGTTCTACACTCTAAGCTAACATTTCTTATCCTAAGCTATCCTTTCTACTCTATTACTCAGAACCTGACCCCTCCATCTAGAAGTTACCTTGCACTCCTTGTACAAAGCATCTCCATGCACTAAGCATATTCACAAATACCAGCTGGTGAGGGGATCATACAGCTTCAGTTAAATTACCTTATTTATTAAAAAACAGATGGTTGGACCATTGTACCAAACAAGCCCTCTTACCTCTTGTGTCCCAATTTTTCCTCATAGATTGTAAGCTCTTGTGAGCAGGTCCCTCGCACCTATGATTTGATTCGTCAATTCTTTGTCACATTGTAATGTCAAATACTCTCTGTTCATGTTTATAAAGTGCTGTGGAATATGTTGGTGCTAGATAAATATTATTATTATTATTATTATTATTATTAGACAACATACCTCTGTTATTTATGAGAGCTAGGTACTACGTACTACTTCAAAGCAAAACCTGTTCCAATTACAGATTGCAGCAAAAACAATGGGGGGGGGGGAGGGGGTGGACCCGGCAGACTAGTATAACATCCCTGCCTGTTCGGACCTCTGCGCCATCCTCCGGCCAGAGCCGGCGTTAGGGGGGGGGCAAACTGGGCAATTGCCCAGGGCCCCAACACCCATAGGGGCCCCATACTTTCCCTACTATTAGGACTCTTAATCGGCAGTAGATGAAAGCATCGGCAGATGCAGATTCTGCTGATCGCTGCTTGTACAGTTTGCCTGCACTTAGAAACAACTACTATCTTCCCTCCCCCCCCCTCCCATGCAGTGAGGCATCTAGCACATCCTAGTGTGCAGGGGGGGAGTCTGCTGCGATGCTTTCACTATTGCCAGACAGAGCTGTACATGAGTTTCCTCCATTTCCAGTGCACCCAGCAATTCAGCCAAATGTAAGTGTATGTTTTGTGTAAAATATGTATATTTAATATGTATATAATATGTATATATCTGTATATTTGTTTATAGTATGTGTGTTAGCTACTGTGTGAGTACTGTATTATTGTAGACAAGTATGTGTGTGTATATTGTATATGAATGTATGTGTGTAAATATATGGTATATATGTAGGTATATACAGCATATTATTGTCTGTGTTTTCTTCTGTACATGTGTACCATTATACAGTACATACTAGAATTGTATTGTATAGTGTGATGCTCAGTATATTTAGATGTTAAACAGGTTGTCCAGGAATTACTGTTTTCTGCAAGGAGGCTGGGGAAGGTGAAAAATAAGAAAACCCACACTCACCTGTCCATGGGGTCTCCCACCGCTGTCTGGTCCTGTGGCGCCCCGGGCCTTGTTCTGGCAGAAGTCCTCGCCGCACGTAACTGCTGAGGCCAATCAGCGGGCTAAGGAAAGGACACGGGACATCACAGGTGAAGTATGTGAGTGACATCCCGGTTCCTTTCCTTAGGCTGCTGAGGCGGATGATAGGCTTCAGCGGTTACGTGTGGCGAGAACTGCCGCTGGAACAAGCCCCGGGGGGCCGCTAGACAGGACAGGGGTGGGAGGACCAGGGACAGGTGAGTGTGGGTTTTATTTTTCACCTTCCCCAGCCTCCTTGCAGAAACCTGTAATTCCTGGACAACCCCTTTAAGGATTAGGCCCAACACAGCAAAACGCAGCTAAAAAGCACAGGAGATAAAAAGCAGCAAAAACACATTTTTTCCCACAGCGTTTTTCATTGAGCTTTTGATGCATTTTTCACTGCACTTTCTTCCCCTATTATGGTAAATATATGTGGAAATTCCCGCGACTCCACAGCTGAAATTAACCTGCTGTGGATGAGATTAAATGATGACATCTTATTCACTTTTCTCACACGTTTCTGCAGCAGCCACAATCGCTGTGTTTCACATTACAGAAAAGCGGATTTTTTTGTTGCAGATTTTGTTGCTGTTTTTTGAGCCAAAGCCAGGAGTGGATTGAGCAGGGAGTGTAAGAAGCTTCCTAGATATTTCACAATCCTTTTGTAGTCCTGCTTGGCTTTGGCTCAAAAAACTGAAGCAAAATCTGCAACAAAAAAAGCTGCTTTTCTACAAGCCTTAAGACCGGGGCCCCACGTGGCATAAACGGTCATTTGTCAGTCTCTGCAAAGTGTAGTCCTAGGAACAAACTGCTTACTGCAGCATACTATTACAGTGCAGGGCAGGAAGAGGTTAATTGCTGGCTGGCGTTATGAGGGGGCATCTGCAAATAAAAGGGGGTAGTTGTGTTGATGTGTCAAGATGGGGAATGGAGTAACTCTGATCGTAGGGTTTGGCGCTAAAAGGAGAACATTATACAGTAAAAGCCGCTATTTGTGGATTATACTATGAGGACAGAGGGGAATCTGGCAGTAAGTGGTTGACGTGACAGTATTTAGTCCTGGTATAGCAGTCAGCGAGTGACATGACAGTATTTAGTCCTGCTATAGTGGTCAGCAGGTGACATGACAGTATTTTTAGTCCTGGTATAGTGGTTAGCGGGTGATGTGATAGTATTTAGTCCTGGTATAGCGGTCAGCGGGTGACGTGACAGGATTTAGTCCTGGTATAGCAGTCAGCGGGTGACATGACAGTATTTAGTCCTGGTATAGCGGTAAGCGAGTGACATGACAGTATTTAGTCCTGGTATAGCGGTCAGCGGGTGACGTGACAGTATTTAGTCCTGGTATAGTGGTCCTATTTGATAATTCTGTATGTATGTACATTTTTTTTTTATTGTGTGTAGGAAAAGACATATGCCTTGTTACTTGTGCACCTGATTTATAAAGGGTCACAAGCAACTAGTTTGGCTATGCAAAAAAATTTACATACAAATGAAACAACCCCTTTAGGCTAAGGGCCCATGCTGCGGAAAAGACTGCGGTGGAAACGCATTGCGTTTTTTTTCAGCAGCGTTTTTCATTGCGATCTCAGAGTTTTCCTCTGTGGACTATCTGTACCTATTATACCTTTACAGAAAACACCAGCATTTATGAAGGTATAATTGACATCCTGTGAAAACGCAGCTTTTCCGCTGCAGATTTTTTTTTCTGCAGTGTGTGTATGGGATTAGTCAGAATCCCCTCCACTTTGCAGGTACTGTAAAACATTGCGTTTTCACAACGTGGGGGGCCCCGGCCTTAAAGACCTTAGGAACACCCCTGTAAGCACTGCAGCATCAAATTAACAGAATGTGACTATGTAGTAGGTACAATATTTCAAAATTTGGGGCCCCACTTTTAATTTTGCCCAGGGCCCCACTTTGTCTAAAATCGGCCCTGCCTCCGGCCATATTGTACGGCGCAGGAGGCGTGTCCATATATAATCCTTTGCTCCTGTTGTTTTTGCACAGCTGAGTATTTGTTGCAGTGTGTCAGTTCATCCAGTGCTATTCTCCTCTGGCTACTATGGTGTTAACGTTTGTGTGTTTGTGATTGACAGCTTATCTGCCATTCAAGCCTGGGGAGGATTCTGGACTTCCTTAAACTGGCCATCAACCCACACATGGTTGCTGGCTATTGTGTCTCTGACCACACTATACGTTTCTCTTTGCTATTGTATTGTATTTACTGTCCTCTGCTTTTTGGCTTTTTACTTCTCTTTTGAATGGCGATTTGGTACTGTTTTGTCTCTCTGTTTTTTGATCCTTGGCTTGCTGACTCCGCTTCTGTGTTCTTTGATCTTGTCCTGTTCTGTGTTAACACCTATATCATAGGAAGGGACTGGCACCCAGTTGTCCTCTATCGCCTAGGGTAGTGAGGCAAGTAGGCAGGGACAGGGCACGGGTTCAGCTTAGGACTCACTGCCTTGTCATTCCCTTTCCCCCAGGTTTCACCAGCAGCTACTAGGGAATTGCTCATCTAGCAATTCCTTAACAACTAGCTTCAACAACCACTCCAGGAATCCACACATAATTAATTTGTGTTATATGAACAAGCAGGAAATTCAAATACTTTATATGATTATTAGGAAAAATTGAAATCTTATCTTTGTATTATTGTGGCCCCTCACATCCACTTCAATCTGAAGATGATAAAAGACTTACAGAGACTTTTATTATGGTAATTCCCTCAACAGAGTCAAGAAAGGACCCCCAAAAAAGATGTTGTGTAAGCAGGGCCGGCTCCAGGTCTGTGTGGACCCTTGGGTGACAGAGCCTCAGTGGGCCCCTTTTGGAGCAACCCTTGCGCACTGCAGCAAAAAAACTACCGAAATTTGGTCTGGTTTTTTTTTTTGCTGAGGCAGACCTACTGGAGTGGACTGTAATACAGTCCATTCCATACAAGTATATAGAACCTGTTCAGACATCAGAAAGTAAAGAGGAATTTTAGTCAGACATCTGCCCCGGATTCCTCTTTATTTTCTGCCCCCCGGCTCATGGTGGTGGATGCAGAACATAATCATGCCCTTGCGACTATTCACCGCTGATTAGGCTCAAATAAATGGGTCTAATCAGTGGGGTGTCTCAAGCCACGGCCTCTCAGCTGCAGAATCCGTGGCAAGATCCAGCAGGACACTTTTTTTTTTTTTTTTTCGGCGTCCTGCACTAATTGTTTTTAATGGGAGACAGAATGAGGGAATAATCTAATGCTGATTTGTGGGCAAACTCAGCGCCAGATTCCACCATGTGAACAGGACCTCATTCTGTTAACAGTGCATTGAACGCTTTCATCTGTATTAATGGAAGTGCTCAATGCAGAAACTGAGTTGGCCCTCACAGATACATATATAAATACACACGTGGACAAAATTGTTGGTATCCCTCGTTTAATGAAAGAAAAAGCCACAATGGTCACAGAAATAACTTGAATCTGACAAAAGTAATAATATATAAAAATTCTATGAAAATGAACAAATGAAAGTCAGACATTGCTTTTCAACCATGCTTCAACAGAAATTTTTAAAAAAGAAAACTCATGAAACAGGCCTGGACAGAAATTATGGTACCCTTAACTTAATATTTTGTTGCACAACCTTTTGAAGCAATCACTGCAATCAAACGATTCCTGTAACCGTCAATGAGACTTCTGCACCTCTCAACAGGTATTTTGGCCCACTCCTCATGAGCAAACTGCTCCAGTTGTCTCAGGTTTTAAGGGTGCCTTTTCCAGACGGCATGTTTCAGCTCCTTCCAAAGATGCTCAATAGGATTTAGGTCAGGGCTCATAGAAGGCCACTTCAGAATAGTCCAATGTTTTCCTCTTAGCCATTCTTGGGTGTTTTTAGCTGTGTGTTTTGGGTCATTATCCTGTTGCAAGTCCCATGATCTGCGACTGAGACCAAGCTTTCTGACACTGGGCAGCACATTTCTCTCTACAGTCATGGCCAAAAGTTTTGAGAATGATACAAATATTAATTTTTACAAAGTCTACTGCTTCAGTTTTTCTAATGGCAATTTGCATATACTCCAGAATGTTATAAAGAGTGATCAGCTTAACAGCAATTACTTGCAAAATCAATATTTGCCTAGAAAATGAACTTTATCCCCCAAAACACATTTCAACATCATTGCAGCACTGCCTTAAAAGGACCACCTAACAACGTTTCAGTGATTGCTCCATTAACACAGGTGTGGGTGTTGATGAGGACAGGGCTGGAGATCAATCTGTCATGATTAAGTAAGAATGACACCACTGGACACTTTAAAATGAGGCTGGTGCTTGCCATCATTGTTTCTCTTCTGTTAACCATGGTTATCTCTAAAGAAACACGTGCAGTCATCATTGCACTGCACAAAAATGGCCTAACTGGGAAGAGTATTGCAGCTAGAAAGATTGTACCTCAGTCAACAATCTATCGCATCATCAAGAACTTCAAGGAAAGAGGTTCCATTGGTGCCAAAAAGGCTCCAGGGCGCCCAAGAAAGACCAGCAAGCGGCAGGACCGTCTCTTAAAAGTGTTTCAGCTGCGGGATCGGGCTACCAGCAGTGCAGAGCTTGCTGAGGAATGGCAGCAGGCAGGTGTGAGTGCATCTGCACGCACTGTGAGGCGGAGACTCTTGGAGAAAGGCCTGGTCTCAAGGAGGGCAGCAAAGAAGCCACTTCTCTCCAGAAAAAACATCAGGGACAGACTGATATTCTGCAAAAGGTACAGGGAGTGGACTGCTGAGGACTGGGGTAAAGTCATTTTCTCTGATGAATCCCCTTTTCGATTGTTTGGAATATCTGGAAAACAGCTTATTCGGAGAAGAAGAGGTGAGCGCTACCACCAGTCTTGTCTCATGCCAACTGTAAAGCATCCTGAAACCATTCATGTGTGGGGTTGCTTCTCAGCCAAGGGAATCGGCTCTCTCACAGTCTTGCCTAAAAACACAGCCATGAATAAAGAATGGTACCAGAATGTCCTCCAAGAGCAACTTCTCCCAACCGTCCAAGAGCAGTTTGGCGCTCAACAATGCCTTTTCCAGCATGATGGAGCACCTTGCCATAAAGCAAAGGTGATAACTAAATGGCTCAGGGAACAAAACATAGAGATTTTGGGTCCATGGCCTGGAAACTCCCCAGATCTTAATCCCATTGAGAACTTGTGGTCAATCATCAAGAGACGGGTGGACAAACAAAAACCAACAAATTCAGACAAAATTAAAGCATTGATTCTGCAAGAATGGACTGCTATCAGTCAGGATTTGGTCCAGAAGTTGATTGAGAGCATGCCAGGGAGAATTGCAGAGGTCCTGAAGAAGAAGGGTCAACACTGCAAATATTGACTTGCTGCATTAACTCATTCTAACTGTCAATATAAGCTTCTGTTACTCATAATATGAATGCAATTATATTTCTGTATGTGATAAAAACATCTGACAAACACACATAAAAACCAGAGGGCAGCAGATCATGTGAAAATATAATATTTGTGTCATTCTCAAAACTTTTGGCCATGACTGTAGAATCCATTGATAGTCTTGAGATTTCATTGTACCCTGCACAGATTCAAGATATCCTGTGCCAGATGCAGCAAAGCAGCCCCAAAACATAACAGAGCCTCCTCCATGTTTCAAAGTAGGGACAGTGTTCTTTTCAAGATATGTTTCATTTTTCCGTCTGTGAACATAGAGCTGATGTGCTTTGCCAAAAATTTTCGATTTTTTTGTCTCATCTGTCCATAGGACATTCTCCCAGAAGCTTTGTGGCTTGTTAACATGCAGTTTGGCAAATTCCAGTCCGGCTTTTTTAAGTTATTTCTGTGACCATTGTGGGTTTTTCTTTCATTAAACGAGGGGTACCAACAATTTTGTACACGTGTGTGTATATACACAGACAGGGTATAATAAATATATACAGGGACATAACTAGCAAAGACTGGGCCCCATAGCATACTTTTTACTTGGGTCCCCCCATAGCGCCCACTTTCCTGGCCTCCACACAGTATAACACCCCTTTAAACACACTATAATGTCCCATAGTGGCCCCTTGACACGGCATAAAGTCCCATAGCGGCCCCTTCACAAGGTATAATTTCCCATAGCGGCCCCTACACAGGATATAATGTCCTACAGTGGCCCCTTCACACAGTATAATGTCCCATAGTGGCCCCAAGGATGGTCCTTGCAAATATTGGAAAAAATTCGGGGTCAGCAGAACCCTTAATTTTTGGGGTTCACGACCCACAAACTATTATTATACTCAGGGGTCCCACTCACACTGCATCTCCTCACTGCACCCTCTTTCTGTAGATGTTCCTCAAGACTGTCTTGGCACACCTCCTGTTCTCCATCTACACCCTTGGCCTTGACCAACTCATAGAATCCCATGATTTTCAATATCACCAAAAAAAACTCACAGATATAGCTCTCTGGCTCAGACATTGCTGCTCTGTTGTCCAGAGCTCCATATTGTCTAGAAGCCATAGCCTCCTTCCTGTCCTTCTGCTTTCTAAAACTTAATATGGAGAAAACAGAATTCATCATCTTCCCCCCAACTCACACAACCCCCCTACCTGACTCTTCTATCAAAGTCCTCCCCTCCACCTCTTCAGGAAAGCCTACATCCTTCAATAACCCTGCTGCCACCACACCATTTAGGGTGTAAATATGGTAAGTGAAACCACAGTCTCTCCTTCTCCATCCATCCCTATTAACCCCTGGCTGGATGATGAACCTGATTGACTAACAGGGGTCCTTGACTATTTACTCAGACTTCCTCACAATTATGATATTGGTAAGAGACTGACTGAGACCGTTTATGCCTATATCTAGAGAGTGTCTTCCAAATTACTATATCACTTTCTTTTCGTGAAGGCTTCGGTATATCTCGCATCTGCAGCAACCAGTCATTGGATACTGGGGATGTAACTGTACACTTTTTGTTTTTAGTTGTTTATGAGAGTTGTGACCAGTTAGTGTTTTTTTTTTTTTTACCTTTTAAAGGGGTTAATCAGTTTTTAAGAAATATGGGCGAAATAACAGGATGTATCAATAAAAACACTTCCTAAGATATATCCTGTTTAAATTCAGCACCATTTATCTCATTTATTTTCAGATTATTGACCTCAGGTGTGATATTTTGATTGTAAGTGCCCTCCCTGTGAGCAGTGCAGTAAGCAAATGAAACATCACAGCTGCATGTGTCCTAGGATGTGGGAGTGATTTATTATCTGTGATTTCATTGCAGAGGAGAGTGGAGAAGGGAGGGGTACACAAAGAGTGAGAGCAGGCAGATGAGATGTAGTTTGTCCACAGATTGACTTCATGTAAATAACAGTGATACAAGGAGCAGCAAGTAAAATAAAGCAAAGCAAAGGGTGTATATGGGAACAGTGAGTATATAGCATTGATGTGGATGTATTTAGGACTAGATCCTTAGGAATTTTTTTTACCTATACTATAGAATAGAGGAAAGTACCAGTTTAATCTGTTCTACTTATTCTTCTTTCTTTCTTTCTTTCTTTCTTTCTTTCTTTCTTTCTTTCTTTCTTTCTTTCTTTCTTTCTTTGCATAACATATTCCACAGCCCTGACAGAAACAGAGACTGCAGAGCAAGAGGCTAAGCAAGCAAGAGTTCCAGCTAGAGATGACCTGATTGCAGATAGCAGTTCTCCCCAAACCTAAGTCCAGGTCATCAACCCATCGAGACTCCACTTGGAAAACTTTTCTGTTATGGAAAAACATGGGGACTAGGATGTTTTTTTCTTCGAGCGTTTGAAAAAACCTTGTGGTAATATAATTTGAGAGCAGAGGGCATAGTATTTAACCCCAGGGTTAAATGGCAAACCCTGGTAAGAAGTGGTGAGTAGAAGTCCAGACAGAGGGGAGGCTGTGGATATAGTGTTCCTGGACTTTGCAAAAGCATTTGACACTGTCCCTCATAAATGTTTAATGGGAAAAATCAGCAGCTCAGATTGGTCTTCTGTTATAAGTGATGTAACTCAGGGCTCAGTGCTGGGTCTGGTGTTATTTAACTTACTTATTAATTATATAGAAGATGGGATAAATAGCACTGTCTCTGTTTTTGCAGATAACACCAAGTTATGTAGTACAGTGCAGTCTATGTGGATGTTTGGGCATTCACATGGCATCCACATGGCAAATGAGGTTCAATGTGGATAAATGTTATGCATCTGGGTAAAAATAATCTGTATTCTGGTGGAGAAGGACCTGAGTGTACTTGTAGATCATAGATTATATAAATTACATCATGCAATGTCAATCAGCTGCTTCTAGGGCCAGCAGGATATTGTCATGTATTAAAAGGGGTTTTGACTCGTGGGACAGGGATGTAATATTACCACTATGGCATATATATGAATATGAAAAATAGAATTGCTGCTTATGGAAATGAATAGAATGTTATGACCTTTCTCATCCCCTGGTTGAACTTGATTGACATATGTCTTTTTTCAAACGTACTATGTAACTATGAGATCTCAGCTGAAATAATATTTGTGGCTACATTCAGACGACCGAGGTGCAAAACGGCTGTGAAAAATGTCCATTTTTCATGGCCGTCTTGCACCTGAGCGGCACCCATTTTCACGGATCCCCTATACATTTGAGTGTATGGAGGGATTTGTGAAAATGGACAAAAATAGGACATGACCTATACTTTGATGGTCTGTGATAAGAGATCGTCAAAATAAAGGTAATGTGAATAGCCTCCATTCACTGAAATTGAACTTAGTGCTGCCATGTGACATCCTTTAAAAAAAATGTACATCAGAAGGCCATTATTCACTGTCATGTGAATCTAGCTTATTGCAGCATAAAATATTTTAATACAACATAAACATTCTTCTCTGCTGCAAATTGAGAGGGATACACTGACATTTCATATTCTTACCTCCTCTCTCATCTTCTTAACCGTCTCACCTTTCTGTTATGGAAACAAAATCACAAAAAAGAAAAGTTTATGGTAGGTAAGGCTTTGAATTGCACAGAAAAATAACTAAATAATATTATTCTGCACTGACCTTTCCAATGATGCTTCCTACCTCCTGGAAGAAACATAAAGAATGGTTAATGTTGATTGAGAGAAATATTGAAAAAATACAAATTACATATTTATAACAGAATAACTGAACTGAACTGGTTTTGTAAAAATACTCACAGTTTAACTCCCCTAGATACACAAAAAATCTGTGAAACTACAGTGATCCCCAATATCCTATTCCCAACATCATACTTAGAAAAGCTGTGCAAGTTGAGATTGTTGCGGTTTTGTTTTTCACATTAGAGAGATGGTAATCACCATTGGACACTAGTAGTTCCATTTTCTAATAAAATATAGGCTCTGGAGTGTTAATAAAGACAAATTTACCACTCACTGACAAAAGAAATAACGCAACAAGGAATTGTTGGAATCAAATAATTCTTTCTATGTATGAATATAATGATGATATATGTAAGCACCATTTTGGGTCACCACTAGGCTGGATATAAGATATGGTTGGTAATGGATGCACACAAGTTCTGTATGGGATTATGCTGCACATTTGCCCACAGATGTTGTAGCTGGGCATTGTTATAGAAATGAAATGTCTGTCTCTTTAACTTTTCATTGGCTTGCTATTCTTAAAAATTGTAGAAATGCATTTAGTAGAAGAAGCTTGCAGCCTTCGATGATAAGGATATACACTGAGAGCAAGGCCAGACACCTAGTCTAGGGCAACATGTCCTAGTGGACTTGTTTGTTTATAAACTTTCTGTGAGCTGTCCTTCGAAGAGTCTGGAGATTAACACTGCTTACGCAAACAGCCCCCAGCGCGTAGCTGCGCAATTTCTCCCCTCAGATGTGCAATGTAGAACAACAGATCCCAGCCATGCTTTGCATTACGTAGCTCGTAGTACTAATATACTTTGATTATTGAGTAAGGGGGTGTGTCAAGACCCTCCTCCCACCAATGGTCAATCAGGTTTACCAGTTTTCACGCATGCTCTGTTATAATTCATAATTATTTACTGTTCTCTATAAAAGCTTATGCTATGTTCTTAATAAACACACAACTTGCTTAACACCGACTGAGTGTGTCAGGCTAGTTCTTTCTCTGTGAGTTCACAAGATATATATTTATATGGACTATAAATAATTCGGCACCACTTGACAATCAGAATTTTGAACCCAGTTTGGGTTTCGATAACAACATCCTGCACACTAGCAAGTTGCCATCCCAGATGGTCCCATAAATGCTTGATTGGTGATAAATCTGGTGAGCGGGCAGGTCAAGGAAGTGTTCCAATCACTGCTGAAATCATTGCTATTATCCTGCTGAAAATGTCATTTGGAAGCTCTATCATGAATGGTAACACATGACCACAGGATGTCCTGCACAAAGTGCTGAGCTTTTAGCATCCCTTGTATCACTACTAGGCCCTTACATCATATGGGCTTGTCTGTTTCCTCCAGTGAACCATTGTTTCATCTGACACCAGGTAAATGTGGCCTACTATTCAGTGATATGATTTATAATAATGTCCTTTTCAGTGAATTGTTTTTTATTTTAGGGACTTGCAAGACATGCAACACTGCAACACAACTGCACCATGTGAATGCACCCTCAAAGCTACACCATCCTATACTTTCCACCCAGCAAATACAAAAATTTTACCATCACCAAGCTCCCTTAGTGGCCCCACATAGTATCATGCTCCCCAGTGGCCCACCATGCAGTACATGCTCCCTAGTGCCCCTCAGACACCAAATAATGCTCCTCACTGGCCCCCAGACACTTAATAATGCTCCCCAGTGGCCCCCAGACATCTAGAAATGCTCCCCACTGCCCCCAGACATCTAGAAATGCTCCCCACTGGCCCTCAGGTAAGTAATAATGTCCCCTGTGACCCTCAGACAAGTAATAAGATACTCAGTGGCCCCTACGAAAGTAATAATGTCCTCCAGTGGTCCCTAGGGAAGTAATAATGTCCTCCAGTGGCCCCCAGACAACTAATAATGTCCCAGTGGCCCCAGACAAGTAATAATTTCCCCCAGTCACCCCAGACAAGTAATAATGTCCCCCACTGGCCCAGGGGCGCACCACTAATGAGGCAAAGTGAGGCGGCTGCTTGAGGCGGCACTGTCTGTCACTGTCTGGGGGGCGGCATTTTTACCATTTATTTAATGTAAACCAGCCCAGGACAGGCCGCTTTAAAAAAAACAAAGCTGAGCGGGGCCTGTCCTGGGCTGGTTTACGAAACCTCTGCATGTCAGCGCAGGCGGCAATACAATGACGTCATCGCACCTCCTATGCTAACACACAGACGTTGCGGACAAGAAGAGGAGGCGGTGGCGGCTTGCAGGTAGGTGACAATAACTTTTTTTTTTATATATATAAATAGGACGTAACCTGCTGGAGTATCCCCAGCAGGTAACGGCCTATTTACTTATTGATCCCCGCGCCTGCTGTGGCCGCCTACGCTTCCCCTTCCACTATCGGACGCAGAAGGGGGAATCGGAAGTGACTGTGAGCGGCAGTGGGGATCGATAAGTGAGGCCAAATACTACTATTATTATACTCCGGGGTCTGAAAATAATAATTGGAGACCCAGGGGAGGTAAGGGAACATAAAAACCATTGTAACTCACCTCTCTGGCGATCCAATGTTACTCCCAGCAGGCTTCGGCCTTCTTTGGTGACGTCCCAGGCGTCACGTGATCCAGCCCGACGTCATTATGTTGCGACGCCGGTCTGTGCGACATTGAAGAGGGCCGAAAGCAGGGAGCGCAGCGGAGCCCAGGTAAGTAACACTGGTTTTTATGTTTGTCACCACCTGGGTCTCTGATCATTATTTTAGACCCCAGAGTATAATAATAGTTCATGGGTGGGTTACTATGGAGCAGAATACTGTGTGCAGGGGCCACTATGGGGCATAATTACGTGTGCAGGGGCCGCTGCTGGGCATAATACCGTGTGCAGGGGCCGCTGCAGGGCATAATACCATGTGCAGGGGTCACTGCGGGGCATAATACCGTGTGCAGGGGCTGCTGACGGGCCATAATTGATGTTCTATCCTTAGGACAGATTATCAATAAGAGATCAGTGGACCCCGCCTCTGATCAGTTGTATGGGGGGCTATGGTGCCTGTTTATATCACACGCTGTCTGTTTATAGTGACCGTGTGATGTAATTACAGCCTTCTCACATAGACATGTATAGGACGAGGCTGTAGTTACATTACATGGCCGCTATGAGATGAATGACACTATGTAAACAGAGAAGCGGTCACGGCACTTACACAGGTACCACGGTTAATTCAAACAGCTGATCAGTAGGGGTCCTGGGTTTTTGAGCCCCACTGATTAGTTTATTAATAACCTGGAAAACCTTTTAATTAGTTAACACCTGGGGCATTATTAATAAGGGGCACTATTTATACAGGGTACACACATACATTATTAATATAAAGATGCACTTGGGAGTTATTCATTATGGGGGGTTATATCATATATTTTATAATTGGGGTAGCAGCAGGATGGGTGTGCAGGTGAGGACAATGTGGGTCAGGTGCCTGGAAAAGTGAGGAGCCAACGATGTCTGTGTTGTAAACTTTACAGAGACAAGTCACAGCTGGAAGAAGTGGTCATGGCGGTCCAAAGGGAAGAGAAGGGAAATGTGACCGATTAGTGAGAGACGTCACCTGTAAGTCACAAAATGTTACTGCCCTGTATTCACCTAAATGATAGAGGATAAATACCTGATTGATGGGGGTCTGTCTGCTGAGTCCCCCACTGAGCCTGAGAATTGTTTTTTTTTTCCCCCACTGGGTGGGAATCCAGCCTGGCTGCAGCATATATAAGTGTATCGCTTGGTGGATGGATGAACCTGCATGGCTCTCATTCACTTCGATGGGAGTGCCGAAGATACCTGAAGTCCAGTACTCAGCTATCTGTGGCACTCCTATTATAGAGAATGGGGGCCACGTGGGCTCGTCCATCCACTAAGCAGAAGATGTGTGAAGTTACTTTCATTGTTAATGCCGTGTTGTTGATTTCTGATACTGAAGTAATACAGGAAGAAGAATTCTTAAAAACAGTTTCACAAGTTTATGTATGTTTATTGTACGATAATAACATTGTGTGACGCTAACAGCATGTAAACGCAATTTTATATATATATTTTTTTTTGGGGAAGGGGGGGTGTCTTTCGATAGTCCGCCTCAGGCAGCAAAGAGGCTAGGTTCACCACTGCACTGGCCGCAGGCAACCAATAATGCCCTCCAGTGGCACCTAAAAACCTCATAATCCTCCCTAATGGCCCCCAGACAACTAATAATGCTTCTAAGTGGCCCCCAGACACCTAAAAATGTTCCCCAGTTGCCCCCAGGCAGCAGTAATCCTACCTAGTGGCCCCTAGGCAAGTAATAATGTTCTCCAGTAGCCCCCAGGCAAGAAATAATGTCCCCTGTGACCCTCAGCCAAGTAATAATGTCCTCAGTGGCCCCTAGGAAAGTAATAATGTCCCCCAGTGCCCCCCCAACAAGTCATAATGTCCCCCAGACAAGTAATAATGTCCCCCAATGGCATCCAGACACCTCATAATGCTCCCTAGTGGCCCCAGACACCTAATAATGTTCCCAGTGGCCCCAGGCAAGTAGTAATGTTTTCCTTTAGCCCCTAGACAAATAATGTCCCCCAGGCAAGCAATAAAGTCCCCAGTGGTCCCCAGACAAGTAATAATGTCCCCCAGTGTCCACCAGACAAGTAATAATGTCCCCAGTGGTCCCCAGACAAGTAATAATGTCCCCCAGTGGCCTCCCTGACAACTAATAATGTCCCCCAGTGGTCCCCTGACAACTAAATAATGTCCACCAGTATTCCCCTGACAAGTAATAATGTCTTCTAGTGGCCCCTAGACAAGTAATAATGTCCCCTCAATGGCCCCCAGAAAAGTAGTAATGTCCTCCAGTGCCCCTCTGACAACTAATAATATCCCCCAGTGGCCCCCTGACAAGACAATCCTGGCATACGATTCTGACAAAAAAACTGAAACTGCAAAAATACTAGTCCACACCCTCATAATCTCCCACTTAGATTAATGTAACACCCTTTTCCATTGCCTCCCAGCAAAAGCTTTCACTCCCATTCGGTCCACCCTAAACTCTGTTGCTTTGCACCACCTCTCTTGCCATTTTTCATCAGCCTCTCCCCTCTGCCAATCCTTTCAGTGGCTACCCATCGCCTAGATAGAGTTTTAAATTTTAACAATAATATGCAAAGCCATACACAACCTGTCCACTCTATATATCCCTGACCTAATCCCCTACTACCTACCCATATGTAACCTCCAATCTTATTTTATCCACTCTTCACGCAACAGCCTCCAAAACTTCACCCATGCATCACCCATACTCTGGGACTCACTACCACAACACATAAGACTGTCCCCCACGATTACAAGCTTCACCAAATTTTACTTCTGTAAGTGCCTGTTAAATGGTGCAGGCAGAGACAGGGGTGTTTAATGAAGGTGCTACTTGTGTTGGGATGGGGGAACAAGGAAACTGTGGGAAGTTGCTTGTGCTTGTCAGATCAAATGAGCCTCCCTACAGGTGGTATGTCTGGGCAGTCCAGAGCTGCTTCACCGTGTGCGTGCCCTCACTTAATCCTAATACCTCCCGACAGCTAGGTCAGACTAGCCTAGATGGTGGGCAGTTTGTCAAAATGACCATCCTGCGTCTCTCAGTCCAGTGATGCACCAATCTCACATTTTGGTCTGTGTTTTTTTTTTTTATCAATGAGCTTATTTGCAAGCCTGCAAAAACAGGGAGAAATATATAACTACCATTAGATTTCTCATATACGAGTATCTAAAAGCCTCTCTTTATAATTTAGCTTCCAGAATGTTTGTGAGTTTGAAATGTGTGATAACAGGTTAACTACTTACAGACATGGTGCAGAATGGTGGCCTTGCAGTGCTAGAGTCCTAGGCTTGAATACAGCCAAAGACAACATCTGCAAGGAGTTTGAGAGTTTGTATGTAAACCCTCCCGTGTTTGTGTGAGTGGAATTTTGATTGCAAACTCTATGTGTGATTCTCATTGAAAATGTCTGTAAAGCGCTGAGGAATATGTTGGCACTATAGTAAAAAGTAAATAAAATAATAAAAAAAGACCTGGTCAATTTTTGCCTTAAGGACACCGCTCCATTCTTTAAATCTGACATGTCACTTTATGTGAATGCTGAAACTTACTCAAGTAAATTTACTATTACAGCTGATGTTTGGTTTTTAAATATAGCGTCAGCTCAAGAGCTGAGTGACCACCATAGCCACCAGGTCTCTTCTGAATTATACAGTGGAGACCCAGCAGCAAGGCTCACAATCTGTGCTCATATTAATGCATTAGCGTATTGTATTAGTGATTAGACCCCCTAGGGTATATACAGTTGTGCTAAAAAGTTTACGTACCCCGGCAGATTTTTATTTATTTATTTTTTTTGCCTTTTTTCAGAGAATATGAATGATAACACAAAACTTTTTCTCCACTAGTGGTTGGTTCAAGCCATTTATTGTCAAACTTCTGTGTTTTCTCTTTTTAAATCATAATGACAACCAAAAACATCAAAATCACCCTGTTCAAAAGTTCACATACCCTGGTGATTTTGGCCTGATAACATGCCCAGAAACCAAACCACGGTCAGGTAGACAACCAAAATTTCGGCCACAATGGCCCGGAAAATTGTTCAGGATGCAAAGAAAAACCCACACATAACATCAGCTGAAATACAGGACTCTGAAAACTATCGGTGTGGCTGTTTCAAGATGCAATAAGGAGGCACTTGAAGAAAAATGGGCTGCATGGTCGAGTTGCCAGAAGAAAGCCATTACTGCGCAAATGACACAAAGAATCTCGCCTTCAATATGCCAAACAGCACAGAGACAAGCCTCAAAACTTCGGGAACAAGGTAATTTGGAGTGATGAGACAAAAATCGAACTTTTTGGCCACAAATATAAACGTTACATTTGGAGAGGTGTCAACAAGGCCATGATGAAAGGAACACCATTCCTACTGTAAAGCATGGAGGTGGATCACTGATAATGTGGGGATGTGTGAGCTTCAAAGGCACAGGAAACTTGGTCAAAGTTGAAGTAAAGATGAATACAGCATGTTATCAGCAAATACTGGAGGCAAATTTGCACTCATCAGCCAGGAAGCTGCTCTTGGGACGTACTTGGACGTTCCAACATGACACCGATCCAAAACACAAGGCCAAGTCGACCTGTCATTGGCTACAGCAGAAGAAAGTGAAAGTTCTGGAGTGGCCATCCCAGTTTCCTGACCTCAATATTATTGAGCTACTCTGGGGAGATCTCAAGCGCGCTGTACATGCAAGACAGCCCAGGAATTTACAGGAACTGGAGACTTTTTGCCAAGAAGAATGGACAGTTTTACCATCTGAGAAAATAAAGAGCCTCATCCACAACTACCACAAAAGACTTCAAGCTGTTATTGATGTTAGAGGGGGCAATACTGTAATTGGAATATGTACTCTTAACCCATTTTATGGGTGAGATTCAGGTTTTTTTTTCTGTGGGGACATTCAAGTGACACTGGAGAGGACAGGCGAAGTTGCTGCGCATGTGCCTTATCTTAGAGACCCCTTGTTAACCCAATCGTCATTCTTTACTTATGTGTCATATATTATCTCATAATGTGAGGGTCTTTGATTCTCCTCAAAATAGAAAAAAAAAGTTATTCACAGATTATTTAATACACTCTCCTGACTTACAGGAATCCTATTATATGATGTAGAGATCTACTGAGAAAGAGATATCCCACTTTTTATATAGCATCTTGCTCAACAAAATCCTAGTGGGTACTTACACTGATCCACAATTCCTTCCGACTTCAGGTTACTTCTAGCATTGCAGACCCAGAGGATCGTCACCTGATTCTTTTGGGTACCCTACATAACACTACTTTCTATGTAGTTTATATGTAGCTTATGCCCCCAATAAAGAGACAATTATTTTTTCTTTGCTTTAACCTTCCTCATTACCAACATCTTATATGGTGTAGGGACTTTAACTTTGTTGTAATTTCTACATTGGACAGATCTCACCCCTCCCCTGTTAGATGCAATGCTGTCCAGAAGGGCCTGAATACTGATGCTTTTACCTCCTTGTACCTGGCCGAAACATAATGGGTTTGGCAGGCGATATACTTATTACTCTCCTTATTATTCTACTGCGTCATCATACCAGCATTAATATAATACTCTCTTTTGCTTCCTCCCTAACCCAATTTATTATACTTCAGACACACAGTTTTGCACCTGGTCTGATCATGATATTGTACACTCAAAATTACGATTCACTCCAAAGGGAGATTAAGTGAGGCACTGATTACAGACTAAATGGTTCAGGCCAAAGTTGTGGAGATTTTACAGGCCAATTTTACTGACAATTCCAGACACTACCCTGAATTGGCTTTGGTTTTCCCACCATGACTCAAGCCAAATTAGAGTACAAATTGGCTAGATTGGTACTTGCTCACCTGCAACACCCCTCCCTATACTTCCTTAAAGCTATTCAGGAAACTAAACTGTAACTAGATGTGGTCCTATCACATTCCACAGAGAAGGCGATAAGAATAACCCAACTCAGATACTAGTTGGCAAATGAACTAGATAAACTTCTTGCCTGTAGCCTAAGGGGAAGACAATAGATAAACCATGTTTTTAGGATCCAAACACAATAGGGCCACACCCATCCTGATAAAATCTATGAGGCATTTCTATAACTCCCACTATGAAACTCTGCAACAGGCCTATCAGCCTTTCTAGCGGTTGCCCATGTCCCATGTATCTCTTTAAAGGACCTCACCACACTTAATACCCCTATCACTAACAAAGAAACAGAACTTTCTATTAAAATTCTGTAAATGATTAAGATGAGAGAGCAATAAGTAAGACTGATATTACCTGATAGATTGATCTGACTTTCCAGCTAAACTCTCTATAATGCTCACAAAAAGAAAGAGAAATGCCAAGCGGCACATCGTGTGATACAGTATCATGCAGAGGAGAAATTTTGTTAAAGGGCCAAAAGGATGGCCTCTCACCTTAGTGTTGTGAATTAGTCACAACAACCAATAGCATTTAGTATAATCCTATGTCATGAGTGCAGACGTCAAGGAATACAGTAGACTTGGATGGGAACCAAGGAATTGGCAGGACAACACGAGCACTTGGGCAATCGGGGCTTATAGTCACGTAAGGTTGAACTGTAGTTCTCACTTTATTCATTAAAAGCACAAAGCGTTTCGGGAAAAAAGTGCAACAATTAATTCTAACAATAAATAAAGATAAAAAATTAAAATAAGAGAAAAAAATGAATATAATGTATCGTTATGTGAATGTTACTGTAAGAGGCTACTCTGTCCTCCACTCATTACCTGTAGTAATGGCACCTGTTTGACATGCTTTGGGGCTGTTTCTCTGCAAAGGGACCAGGACGACTGATCCGTGTACATGAAAGAATGAATGGGGCTATGTATCGTCAGATTTTGAGTGCAAACCTCCTTGAGATGAACTTTTGTTATTGACCAAATACTTATTTTCCACCATAATTTGCAAATAAATTCTTTAAAAATCAGTCAATGTGATTTTCTGGATTTGTTTTCTCATTTTGTCTCTCATAGCTGAGGTCTACCTATGATGTCAATTACAGGCCGGCCTCATCTTTTTAAGTGGGAGAACTTGCACAATTGGTGGCTGACTAAATACTTTTTTTTCCCCACTGTAAACCATGTTTAGAGACACTATGTTTTGTATATCCATTTGTTACATTGGAACGATGCTTATTCAAGCGTTCCCTTAAGGTCATAATTGTTCTCCCAATATATTGAAGTCCACACAGACATTCTAATAGATAGATTACATAGGATGTGGAACAGTTTAGGAAGAATCTTGTTTCAAAAATTTCTCCTGTAGAGTTACTCCTAAAGGTATTTGTACAGTGATTGATAGACAGCATTTACATTTTGAATGATTACATCTAAAACTGTCTTTGATAGGGTCTATAGTGGGAAGAATTGTTTGTTTGTTAACAGGTCTTAGCCTGCTCGGGGCTAAAATGTTCTTGAGAGTCCTGGCTCTCCTGTAAGTGATATTTGGTTTAGGGGGTAAAACTTTTTTCAGGAAAGGGTCATTTAGAATAATCGGCCAATGTTTTTGTAGAGTTTCTTTGATATAGTTGTGGGATGAACTATATGCAGTAATAAAATTGTAGTGATGGTTATCAACTGTATTCTTTGGGCCTGGTTGCAAACATTCATTTTGTGATAGTTGGCCAGCTCTGCATCTTGCAGTTTTGATAAGATTTTTGGGGTAATTCCTTTCTTGAAACCTTTGGACTAGAGTTTAGCTCTGTTCATTATAGTCACGGTCATGTGTACAATTCCTTCTGATCCTATGAAACTGTCAAATTAGATTTCCATTTTGTGTAGTGTAAGCTGTTGAAGTCCAGAAGACTGTTACAGTCTACCAGTTTAAAGTGTGTTTTCGTATGGATGTGACCCTTTTCCGCAATTAGGAGTAGATCAAGGTACTCTGTTGTGTCAGGGGTGGATTTTCCTGTGAGTTCTATTCCTAATTTATTGTTATTAAGATATTTATTAAATGAAGTAAAAGATTCCTCATTTCCGTCCTAAATGAAAAGTAAATCGTCTATATATCGTTTGAAATAGACTATGATGGTATTCCATTCATGATTATTATAAATGTATGATTGTTCAAAGTTACCCATGAAGAGATTTGCATAGCTGGGTGCAAATCTTGTTCCCATGGCTGTGCCCCGTATCGGAATGTATGTTTTTGCTCCAAATTGAAAGACATTATGTTCAAGCTGACGTCGAGTGTTGCCCATCTGTAGGTCTGTTTTCATTTGATAGGTAAAATGTTTTTGATTAGATCAGCTGAATCTCTTATGTATGAGGGAAGGGACAATGCATATTTCTGTAAAAGTGTATCAATGTAATAGGATAAGTTTCTTGTAAGCGAGTGGATTCCTGAAATAATTGGTCTTCCTGGGGGATTAAACCGATCTTTATGTATTTTGGGTAAATGGTAGAACAAATCTGTAGAGGAATTGGGAATAGTTAGAAAGGCTTTTTCTTTTTTATTGAGGATACCCTTATGAAAGGCTTTTTGTATAAGATTTTCATATTCTATCTGGTGTGTCTTAGAGAGATCATGATGTAGTCTGACATAATTTGTGTCATATAAAATACGTTCAGCTTCACTGATGTAGGAAGTTCTGTCCTGTATGACAATACCTCCCCTTTTATCAGCATTTCTGATAACTATGTTTCTATTATTCATGAGTGTTTTCATAGCCAGGAATTCAGCCTTGCTTGGATTGTTCTTTTTCAGGTCAAGGGGACAATTGGTGTTGATTTGTCTAAGGTCTGATGCTACAAGAGAGTAGAAGGTTTCCAAATGGCTTCCCCGATGGTGTATGGGGTAGAAGTTGGACTTGGGTTTCAGATCAGTTGTTATCGGAGGTGGATCTGAATTGGTATCCGTTTGGGAACATGAGGTAGGTGCCTCACACCTATGATTTTCATTTTGTGAAATGGTATAATAGGTTGTGAGGGACATTTTGTCTAGTATTGTAAAGTGTCTTTTCAATGTCAATTTCCTAATGAAAGAGTTTAGATCGATAAATAGATACACTTTGTTCAGTTTTTGGGATGGACAGAAGGATAAACCCTTGGATAAGACACTGGTTTCGGCTGTATTTAATTCATATTTGGACAGGTTGAAAATGTTGGAGGGTTTCCTTTGTTCTTTTTCCTCTTTGGGCTGTCTGTTTTTAATGGGCTTAGATTTCCTTTTCCCCCTGGAGCCTCTGGTGCGTTTTGATTTGGGGATGGTGGTGTAGTGTTGGACCTGACCCCCAATTTCCTCTTTTGGCCTATTGGGGTGTAGTAATCTGATATCTTGGTGAAGAAGGGGGGGTTTGATACGTGGTTAGTGGCGTGATGGCCGTGGGTAGGCCTAAAAAAGAGATTGATGTATTGCGATTTGATGTATTGTCTATTGTGATATTGTTAGTATCTATTAGTTAGAGCTTTTTCTATTTGTGTATGAGACCGTGGGTTGTTGTATACTGTGATTAGGGAATATTCTAATTCACAGATAGTGGATGTATTGCTGTCATGGCGGATAGGATTGGTAATTTCTTCTGATGGTGTCTCTCATATGGAGAAATTTGGGGATACAATTGGGTTATGGTGTGGGAGAGAGTTGGTGGAGCCAACACTAGCAAAAATGGTAGCTGGTAGGGATAATGAAGTGGTTTCTTTTGCTCCAGACTATAAACCCTGATTGTCCAAGTGCGCGTGTTGTCCTGCCAATTCCTTGGTTCCTATCCAAGTCTACTAAACTCTCTATAATGTCAACATAGAATTTCTAGTATTTTTTCCACTATTGCTAAGGAACTAATTATTGGATATAATGTGATTGAGGAATTAGTCCTTAAAGGGAGTCTGTCATTAAAGCCCTTCAACACAGTCCCACAGATAGATATGTGTTTTCCCCTTGTGAATCAGTGCTTCAGAGATATTCATGTTTTTGTCAATAAGCAAATTAGCTCTTTGGAGAATTGAGGGGGTTGCTGCTTACCTATTTGGAGTAATAGCAATGCCCTCATCACTCCAAAAATTAATTTGTATACTCACAAAAAAAATCTCAGCAACAGAAACAACAATTCACAGAAGAAAACACTGTTTGAATCCCACTAAAAATGATATTGCACTAAAACCATAAGGTTGAGGCCACACATTGTGGAAAATCTGCTTTTTTTTGTTTTGCTGCATTTTTTTGAGCCAAACCCAGAAGTGACTACAAAATTAATGCAAAATATAAAAGGAAACACTAAACTGTAAGTGGAAGGAAGGATCTTCAGGCAACTTCCCAATTAGTGTTCACTGCACAAGTATTTACTGTGCAGTGAATACTAATGAGATGGCAGCCGGGTGAGAGTGACTAATTCACTGAGTGAGGGGACCTGAAAACCGGAAGACTCCTGGGAAACCCAGATGAATTAACATATCTGCATAAGCTACAAAATATGCAGCGTAGTTTATCAGGAAGCTCTCGGGTTTCTGAGCTTGATCAAGGAACTGCATACCATTGAGAATTATTGAAGAATCTAGTTAAAATTTGACACTGCTTATAACACCATAGGGACTATATGAGTGCATCTGTATTCCTTTTGGGCAGAGCCCAGCCCAGCAGAATCTCAAAGGAACATTAAAGAATGCGTGGAAGGCCTGAGAGATAAGATCCGTAAGCCACACCTTGATGGCAACCTGGTTCACAGCAAGTCTTTCACTGAACATGTGGACAGCGGCGTAACTAAAGTCCTACCCCCTCCCTAAAGTGTATTCTTGATAGCAACAGTTATGGGTACTGCAGCCGTATCTCAGATACTTGATGGGGATATAACTACAATACCCATTACTGCGGTTATCAAGAATATGATGGGTGAGCAGCGCAGTGCCTTGCATGTAAACAATGCCGGGAGCTGAGTGATCTGGGAAACAGCTGATCTGCAGGGGTCTTAACAGTCTAAGATCTAAGAGATCATTGGAGGTCCAAAACTAGGTATATGGGACCTAATACCGTGTGCAGGGGCTGCTATGGGACCTAATACCGTGTGCAGGGACTGCTATGGGACCTAATACCGTGTGCGGGGACCGCTATGGGACATAATACCGTGTGCGGGGACCGCTATGGGACCTAATACCGTGTGCAGGGGCCGCTATGGGACCTAATACCGTGTGCAGGGGCCGCTATGGGACCTAATACCGTGTGCAGGGGCTGCTATGGGACCTAATACCGTGTGCAGGGACTGCTATGGGACCTAATACCGTGTGCAGGGACTGCTATGGGACCTAATACCGTGTGCAGGGACTGCTATGGGACCTAATACCGTGTGCAGGGACTGCTATGGGACCTAATACCGTGTGCAGGGACTGCTATGGGACCTAATACCATGTGCAGGGACCACTATGGGATCTAATACCGTGTGCAGGGGCCACTATGTGACATAATACTGTGTGCAGAGGCTGTTATGGGATATAATACCTTGTGCAGGGGCCGCTACGGGACATAATACCGTGTGCAGGGGCCGCTATGGGACATTATTCTGTATAACGGTGTGTTCTCTGCATTAAGGATGTGTTTTTGCACAGAAAACACAGGCGTTTTTTTTTTTTGTGTGCAAAAATGCACCATGTGAACGCAGTTTTACATTGAAGTAAAAGTTCCAGTGGCCTAAGACTATATCTGCATCCAGATACATAGTGTGTCACCACCCTGAGGGTGCCGCCATACGGTGCTCCTGGACATATTTACCACTAATTGGCAGCTGCACATGGACTTTCATTGCTTCTAATCGGAAAGTACAGGAGCGCCCCAGGAAATAGCAGTAAACGCATACGTCCTAAAGCATCTGGTGGCAGCACTTCTGTGTTATGGTTTGTGGTGTATAACTTTAGTTTAGGGGTCGTCAGACTTACAATTATTGCCCGGCACTCCGAGTACCTCATCTTTGATTTTTTAATTGAAATCGGCACGCCGAACAAAAAAGGTTGCCTACCCCTGCTCTAGACCAACAGTTAGCAGCTGCCAAAGGAACCAATTACAAAAGATTTCTGGGTAAAAGTAGAGAACAGAACTGCCTGCTGTAACTGACTTATTTAGAGAAAATTGTACCTCAATTCTGTCTTGTCAAATGTCTATAACAGCACACTTTTTTGAGAACTCTAGGGGGCCTTTGGAACTAGAGAGAACTGTAAGTCTTATCAGAGAATGCTTCATCTGGCCATACATGCAGAAGTATATTAAACAATAATATATAATATTAATTATATTAAGTCACCAAAGAATGCAACTGTTCAAAAGATAAATAAGTTTGGCTTTTCAGCCAAGTTACACCATTCGGGAAGAGAGTTTGACAACCAGCTATTTGCCAGACTTGAAAAGAAAAAAACAGAACCTAGAATGATCATACAACACCATATGACCCTGAAGGCAATAGACAGGTTGAGCACCATGTATTATGTTGTCCATATTGAGCTCTGTGATGATGAGAGACCCCAGTTATGTATTTCTCTTGATATGTGTTGTTCTATATACAAATTCCTTAACCCTGTTAGTCCTATGTTGTGTTTATGCTGTGTTTATATTGCTGGTGAATTCGCTTCAGTGGTTTAATGTGTACACAAGGGGAGATTACCCTTTCTGGCCAGCCAGTTTTATTACCCCTGGGCAAACAGATGTCAAGGGAGGGAGAGAGGGCTAATGACCCTCAGCTCAACTCAGACACAGCTTTCCTGCAATCAGGAAAACATCCTTCTTTCTCAGGATCCTGCAGTGGGGGTAAGAGGAGTATGATGATTCTGCTTAAATATGGCTATAACTCAGAGATGTATTTTGATCTCTGGGTATAGTATCTCCCATCTTACCTGCATTTGTTCATAATGTGCGCAGCTATAAGCCTAGGTGTATATTGGCAGTAGTAGCAACATTGTAACAATGGGGCTTTGTATCCATCCCAGCAGGGCTCCATTGAATTCCTACACAGTCCTGGCTGATCAAACAAACATGCATTGCACTGGTAGATAAGAAATGGTTGATAACATTGTATCATTCCACTTGGTCTCAGCTTTTTACAAAGAATCTGGACTTGAGTGCATTATTCAATCAGACTTGCTGCCGCCGGTGACCTCATTCTGGGAGGTGGCATAAAGGGTATAAAAGATGAGGTAAGAGGCAATGGGAGGAGATTGTGCTGGGACTACAAGAGAACACTATGAGGAGATTACAGAGAGACTTCCACTGAGAGAGACTATTGGATTATACTGTGAGGAACATGCAAGCGGAGATGCTGGAGTTAATGCCGCTGCCTCCACTGGGTTATTCACACATGACAGAGCATGTGTGAGTGTTGGACTATAGAGCCACATCCAGGAGATGTGTGGTAAAGTAACTATTTCACTTTTATGCCCTTTTTATTTCATTGCACTGTATCTTGTAGCTAGTAACTGTTAATGCTTGCATATATCTGCATATCTGTTCTGAACTGCATGTGTTAGATGTTAATACCGACCCATTTAGGGGTTAATCTCTTATATATATAAAAATGAGTTCCTGTCTGTCTGTCTGTCTGTCTGTTCTTTATGCGCGACCAAACGACTGGACCGATCCTCACCAAATTTGGCACACATGTACATCAGGTGTCCGGAAATATTATAGACTGGGTCTCAGCTCTCTTGGACGTACCGTTCCTGAGGTACAGTATTCCCAAAAACTGACCAGCATTAGTCTATACAAGCCTGCAAGTCTTTCACTCATATTCCAACTGCCATACACACGGTCACATGTCCCTTATCAGCCAATAACAGCTCGCAGGCACTTACTCTCCTCAGGCACACAGGTTTCCATAGCAACTAAGCTATGTATGACCTTTATTAGTGAATAGCAGTTCACAGGACCTTAAATATTCAGTCATATCACGTGTATCAGCCAATATAAGTTCACATTTAATTTACCAGGTTTCCATAACAACACAGCCATAAATACACTGTACCTATACTGGACTCAGTGGCGTAACTAGCAATGGCAGGGTCCCAAGGCGAACATTTGACATGGGACCCCCCCACCCGCACAAACTGCATTCCTGCACACACTATTATGCCCCATACTCTCCTCAGGCACACAGGTTTCCATAGCAACCAAGTTATGTATGACCTGTATTAGGGTGGGTTCACACCTGCGCTTCAGTCCGTCCGTTGCCAATCCGAGAGAAAATCTCGGCGAACGGGATTGGCATCGGATACAGACAGGTCAGCGACGCATTGGTTAAAAACCCATTCATTTGAATGGGTTTTTAAAGCAATGCGAGGGTGTCCGATTGCACCCTCTGCGCTGCGAAACAGTTTTTTTTCCTCGGACACGAAGTCCTGCATGTCCGACTTTGTTTCCGACAAAAAAAAAGGATTCGCAGTGCAGAAGGTGCAATCGGACACCCTCGCATTGCTTTAAAAACCCATTCAAATGAATGGGTTTTTAACCAATGCGTCGCTGACCTGTCTGTATCCGATGCCAATCCCGTTTGCTGAGATTTTCACTCGGATTGGCAACGGACGGACTGAAGCGCAGGTGTGAACCCACCCTTAGTGAATAGCAGTTCACAGGACCTTAAATATTCAGTCATATCACGTGTATCAGCCAATATAAGTTCACATTTAATTTACCAGGTTTCCATAATAACACAGCCATAAATAGACTGTACTTATACTGGACTCAGTGGCGTAACTAGCAATGGCAGGGCCCCAAGGCGAACATTTGACATGGGACCCCCCCCCCCGGCAACCCCACCACGCACACAAACTGCATTCCTGCACACACTATTATGCCCCATAGTGGCCCCTGCATACACTATTAGGCCCCATAGTGGCCCTTGCACACAGTATTCTGCCCCATAGTGGCCCCTGCCCAAAGTATCATAGTGGCTCCTTCATATAGTATTATGCGCACTTCCCGCTACTTCTTCAATGTTGGACCAGATGTCACGTGAGCCAGGCATGTATCGCAACGCATAAAGACGTCGGACTGGCCCACCGACATCTGGGACGCCACCAAGGAGGCCCGAAGTCTGCTGAAAAGACCCCAGAGTATAATGATAGCAGTGTTTGTGGGGTTCACGGCCCACAGGCCTTACTTACCAATCCCCGCTCCTGCTCACAGCCGCCTCTGCAGAAGGTGAAGTGCCGGCGGCCGTGAGCAGGACTGGGGATCGGTAAGTAAATAGGGCCCGTTACCTGCTGGTGTTAAAAAAAAAACATCAGAGGCCCACCAGGTCCCCTAATGTCACGGGGCAGCTGCTACCACTGCTAAACCGGTATTTACGCCACTGACTGGACTGCCATACTGGATTTCAGCATTCTTATAAATTGAAACGTTTTTTAAACTACTCATGTCCCCTGCAGCAAAACTCATGGCTGCTGCTCAAGCTAATGAAAACTCTCAGCAGACCCAAGCCTGTCTCCAATCTGATAAGGTATGTTACAGACAACAGCGAGCTGCTGAAACTCCCCAGCAGACCCAAGCCCGTCTCCAATCTGACAAAGCATTGTCAGCCACATGCACACAGCTGCACTCCAGGTTTCAATAACAACCCAGCCATTTTTCTTCACTGCTGTAGGTCAGCTTTAAAGGGGCAGGGCGCTGTGGATGACACTGTTACACAAGGTCACATACACACAGCTTTACTCCAGGTTTTCCATAACAACCGATCGCAGGTTTTTCACTGATATCCAAACTTAGATGCACATGATCACATGACACTTATGGACCAATGGAAAATCGCAGGTTCAGTCTTGACATACACACGGCTTTACACCAGGTTTCCATAGCAACCAAGCTATTTATGTCCTGTATGAGTCAATAGCAGTTCGCAGGTCCTTAAATATTCAGTCATATGACGTGTATTAGCCAATGTAAGTTCACATTTCATTTACCAGGTTTCCATAGCAACACAGCCATAAATAGACTATACCTATACTGGACTGCCATACTGGATGTCAAGTGCAAAACTGGCCAATTCTTATGGGGTCACTACACAAACAAAAAATGAAATATACCCGTGCGAAGCCGGGTTCTTCCTCTAGTAAATATATAAAATTTAGAAAGCTTGTCTTGTATTTATCTTGTGGACCCAACACTCACTGGAGGTGAGTGTGGTTTATATGAAAGAAGACTCAGGTGTGAGCCAAAGCGGTGTTGGCGCACTGAGGATCTTTCACAAGGAGGAGGGCTCCTAGCAGGAGGTATGGCTAGACTCTGGCCTTAACTGAGACTGAGAACTACATTCTTTGTCACATCTGTGTAAGCAGCTAAGAGAGCTGGGTGTGTCCACTTCACTACAGAAGATAGGCCAAGCTTCCTGGAACCAAAGACTTAAGTATTATTCTGTTTTATTCCTCTTTATTTTATAGCTGTTTGTATTGTGTGTCATTTGTTATCGCTCTATATCTGTAGCACTGAACCATCTTGGTATTAAAGTGTTAACTTTAAGGTTACTTTGTGTATGCTCTATGAAGCCATTTTCTTTTTGAAGTGTATATGTACACAAGGTGTCTGCTGGACCTTGGATCAGCAATGGTGGCAATGCGTGTATTTGGGGTGTGTGGACTGTGTTGGGGTGTGACTCAATTTGCAGCCTGAGTGAAGGTTGAGTGCAAGATTGAGTGAGCTGAGTTGAGTCAACCCCTGACAGCCACACCTGCATCACGTGCTAGGAAGGCCCGTACGTGACACGTTCTCTAACAGAAGAAAAACAACATTTGAAAAATTCACTGTCAAAGGTTGTACTGTACAAAAAGTCAGGATATTCCCCTTTCTACATATTGTATGGTAGATCTTGAAGACTTCCAATTAACAATGTTTGACACCCCAGTGTCAGAAAGGTGTGAAACATAGACTATTCTAGGATGGGAAAAACCACATAGCAAGAACCTACAAAATTGCCTCAAAATCAAATAAGGCTGCAAGCAAAAGTAAAGAATATGGTGATTGGAAAAGTCACGGAACAGAACATGTTCAAAAAGTTGAGATCTAGTGAGGAACCCCAGTTTAATCGATAACCATGAAAACTTTGCTCATATTTGAAAGATATAGATTATGTTGTTGTTACGAGAAAACATGAAAACAGTCTAGAGAAAATCAATTCATCACACAAAAAAACAAATCCTCACCTCATCTATGGAAAAATAAGTTTTATGGCTTTCAGAATATGGAGACTCAAAAGTGATTTTTTTTTTTTTTTTTTTACACATGTATTGCAGTCTATAATGCTGAACCAGCGATCAGTGTATCGCTGGTTCAGGTCTCCTAGTGGGACATATAAAAAAAATTAAAAAAAGTTAAAAAAAAAAAAAAAAGTGACGTGTATGAAAAAAATAAATTTAATTAATAAAGCAAGGAAATAATGATTTTTCGCCATCTCGCCTTAAAAAATGCTATAAAAAGTGACCAAAAAGTCATATGTACCCCAAAAGAGTACCAATAAAAAGCACAGATCGTCCCGCAAAAAATAAGCCCTCACACAACTCTATCAACCGAAAAAAAAAATTGCTACACATCTCAGAAGATGGCGATGCAATTGATTTCTTTCCCCAAATAGGTTTTTGTTCTGCAAAACTAGTAATGCATAGAAAAACAATATAAATGAGATATCGCCATAATCGTACTGACCCGCAGAATATAGGTAACATGTTACTTATGTTGTATGCTGCATGGAAAAAAAAATTAAAAGGTAAAAAGCAATACCAGAATCGATGGTTTGTTTTTTTTTTAATCCACCAAGAAAGAGTTAATAAAATTTATTCTATAAGTTATAGGCACCCAAAAATAAGGTAATTCCAGAATGCATCTCATCCTGCAAACAACAAGCCCTCATATGGCTACATCACCAGAAAAATAAAAAAAAAATATATAGCTTGTACAATATGAAGACAAAAACCCCAAAAATTGCCAAATCATTAGAACAAAACTGGCTGCGGCAGGAAGGGAATGTATAAGCTGTGCGAGCGTTTATCAGGAGACACCCCAGATTTACAGCTTACGAGGGAAAATAAACCAGAAGAGACCCCCAGAGTAACCCCCGAATCATAGGAGCTTCTGGTGATATAGTAGGAGCTTCACCATCCGCTGTGCATTCACGTTTGGGATCCTAAAGCTCACTACACCCCTTGATAAATTCTTTGTGGGGTGCAGTTTTCAAAATGGGGTCACTCCTTTGGGTATTCCACTTTACTGGTACTTTAGAGGCACTGCAAACATGACATGGCGTCCAGATACCTAACATCTAAGTATACACTTCAAAAGCCACAAAGCGCTCCTTCCCTTCTGTGCCCTGCTGTGTGGCCAAATTGCAGTTTATGCCCACATGTATGACACTGGTGTACCCAGGATAACATACTTAATGTCATATGGGTATAAACTGCTGTTTGGGCACAGAAGGGGAGCGCTATTTTGGAGCACAGATTTAGACGGTTTGGTTTTTGGACACCATGACACTTTTGCAGAGTTGCTGAAACGCCAGTAAAATGGAATTCCCTGACATGGAACCCCATTTTGGAAACTACACCCCTGAATGAATTTATCCAGGGGTACAGTGAACATGTTTAACCCCCAAGTGTTGCTGTAATTTATTATCCATAAATGAATACGCAGCTGATGGTGATAGGTGAAAATGACAATTTTTCCAGGAATACGTAATTTCAGTGTGTAATATGTTGTGCCCAGCTTGTATCAGAGATAAATGCTCCAAAAGCTGTGTGTCTCAGCTGACACATGTTGGGGCATATGGGGCACTTAAATGGTGTATCTATGGAAAAATTGCAATTTTCACTTTTTAACATTCAAGGGTTAAAAATGCTCGCTACACCATTTGACAAATACCTTTAGGGGTGTAGATTGCAAAGTGGGGTTATGTGTCTGCGGGTTCTACTTTACTGCCAATTCAGGGGCTCTGCAAAAGTGGCATGACATCCAAAAACCAAACTGTGCTCCAAAAACCAAAATAGCGCTCCTTCCCTTCTGTGCCCAAACAGCAGTATATATCCACATATGACATTAAGTACGTTATCCTGGGTACAACAGTGTCATACATGTGGGCATAAAATGCCTTTTGGGGTCACAGCAGGGAGCAGATGTCAAGGAGCGTTATGTGTTTTGGACCGCTGATTGTTGGTTTTTGGACACCGTGTCACATTTGTATAGACTCTAAAAATACCACTACAAAATGGGGTCACTTCTTGGGGAATTCCAATTTGCTGGCACCTTCAGGGCTCTGCAAATACAGCATGGTGTCCAGAAAATCCCTCTAAGTCTGTACTCCAAAAGCTAAAAAGCGCAGTGCTCCTTCCCTTCTGAGCCCTGCTGTGTGCCCAATCAGCAGTTTACACCCACATATACAACTTCTATCGACCTGGGATAGCCCACTTAATGGTTTTAGGAGTGTATGTTTCTGATGACACAAACTGGGCGCAACATATTGGGCACCGAAATGGCATATTTCTTTAAAAATTTAAATTTTCACTTTGTACAGTAATTTCCGGGAAGCACTCGGGCTCAAAATGATAATACACCTTGATAAATTCCTTGAGGGGTGTAGTTTATAAAATGGGGTCACTTTTTGGAGGTTTCCATTGTACTGGTACTTTAGGGGCTCTGTAAATGTGACATGGCACCTGAAAACTATTCCAGCAAAATCTGCCTTCCAAAAGCCAAATAGCGCTCTTTCCATTCCGAGCCCTGCCATGTACTCATACAGCAGATTACGACCACATATGGGGTATTGCCGTGTTCAGGAGAAATTGTGTAACAAACTTTGGGGAGCTTTTTCTCCTTTATCCTCTTGTGAAAATTGACGCTTTTTAGAAAAAAAGTAATTTTTCATTTTCACGTCTCAATGTTAATAAAATCTGTGAAACAGCTGTAGGATCAAACTGCTCACTATATCCCTTGTTATGTTCTGTGAGGGGTGTAGTTTCCAAAACGGGGTCACTTTTGGAGGTTTCCATTGTATTGGTACTCTAGAGACTCTGCAAATGCAACATGGCACCTGAAATCTAATGCAGCAAAATCTGCCCTACAAAAGCCAAATAGCGCTCTTTCCATTCTGAGCCCCGCCATGTACCCATGCAGCAGTTTACAATCACATATGGGGTATTGCTATGTTCAGGAGTAATTGTTTAACAAACCCCTTGTGAAAATGAAAATTTTGGGGATAAAGTTACATTTTATTCATTTTGAATTTACACATCCCAATGTTAATAAAATCTGTGAAAAGGCTGTTGGGTCAAAATGGTCACTATGCCCCTTGATAAATTCTGAAAGGGGTGTAGTTTCCAAAATGGGGGTCACTTTTTGGGGATTTCCTTGATATTGGTACGCTAGGGGCTCTGCAAATGAGACATGGCACCGAAAACTATTCCTGCAAAATCTGCTTTTCAAACGTCCAGTGTCGCTCCTTAACTTTTGTGCACTGCCATGTGCTCAAACATCAGTTTACACCCACCATGTGGGGTATTTCTGTGTTTGCGAGAAATTGCATAACAAACTGTGAGATCCATTTTCTCCTTTAACCCTTTGTGAGTGTGATATTTTAGGGCTAAATGAATGTATTGAAAAAAAAATGAAATTTCTAAATTTCACCTCCATATTGTTTTAATCCCCGTGAAATGCTTAAAGGGTTAACAAACTTCCCAAATGCTATTTTGAATTATATGAAGGGGGCAGTTTTGAAAATGGGGTGATTTGTGGGGGGTTATAATATATAGGCCTTTATAATCCCCTTCAGAACTGAAGTGGTCGCTAAAAAATTAGTTTGGGAAATTTTCTTGTAAATCTGGAAAAATCGCAGTTACACTTGTAAGCCTTCTAAAATACATTAAATGACAATTAAAGGATGATGCCAATATAAAGCAGAGATATGGTAGATAATATTTATTAATGTATTTGGGTTGTATAACTATCTGTTTGAAAAGCAGAGCATTTCACATTTTGAAAATTGCGATTTTTTTTTCCAAATTTCCTATTTTTTTTTTATAAATAAATACAAAAATATTGATTAGTGTTTACCACTAACATGAAGTACAATGTCTCAAGAAAAAAAAACACTCCCAAAATCACTTGTATAAGTTAAAGCATCTCAAAGTTATTGCCATATAAAGTGACATATGTCAGTTTTGAAAAATGAGGCCTGGTCCTTAACGCACCTTTGGGCTTGGTCCTGAAGGGGCTAATAGATCTATCCACACGACTGTTGTTTTAACAGTCCATGTGAACGATGCAAGAAAAAAACTATTTTTTTTTGGAAAAAATGTATTTTTTTATTTTCACAGTGAAGTGGTAATAAATTCTATAAAACACCTGTGGAGTCAAAATGATCACTAAATGCTAGATAATTTGCTTGGAGGGCTGTAGTTTCCAAAAAAGGGTCACTTTTGGAGGTTTCTACTGTATTGGTACTTTAAAAGCAAAATATGTGCTCCAAAAGCAAACTGGCATGCATTCAATTCTGAGCTCCCTTGTACACCTATAGTTTCACTACCACACATTGGATACTGCTGTAGGCAGTCAAAGTTACATAACAAATGGTGGGGTGCTTTTTCTTCTATTAAACCTTGTGAAACAAATAAATTGGGGCTAAATCTACCTTTTCTTAGACAAAAAGAAAATAAAATTTTAATTTTCACAGTCAGGGCCGACATTAGGGGGGGAAACTGGACAATTGCCCTGGGCCCCCATCTCCAAAGGGGCCACGGGATCCATCAGTCGTTTGGTCTGATGACCTGGACGCGGCTTCCCACGATCCAGGTCTCATGACGCAGATTGGGGCAGCCTTACTTACAAGTGTATTGTATGCATGCCAATACCGTGGACATCTATGCCAGAGAAGGGAGCTGTAAAGTCCCTGCTCTGACTTAGATGAGTGCATGAGTGCGTCCCCTGTGCCGGACCTTGCTCAATAGCAGGCAGATAGTTCAACAAGAGGACTCTGGTGGAACGTAGCAATGTGAGTAAAAGTTTTATTATTTTCTGAAAAATAAAAAGGCACAATTACTGATAAGGGGGGTACATATTTATGAGTAGGGACTAATTTTAAGTCCAGAGTAAATATTATTTATTTAGCCCCTCCCTTACTATTAATAATAGTTCCCACACCCTTATTATTAATAGTTCCTCCTTATAAATAGCCCCCATATATATATTGTAAGTATGTGAGCCAGAGGGCGCTGTTGAGCGACCCAGGCCAGACCAGAAAAGGCTCTCAGCCACGCCTTTGGGTGGTGGCACGTAACTCCAGAGGGGCTGGAGCATCCTGCAGGAAGCAGGAAGTAGTGGACCAGCTAGGACAGAGAGAGAGGCTCTGTCCCAGAGGGCTGGCGTCCACAGGAGTGGACCAGCTAGGACAGAGAGATAGGCTCTGTCCCAGAGGGCTGGCGTCCACAGAGGACTGTTGCTGGAGCTGAGTAACAGTCAGAACAGTTAGGGGCTCAAGGAGTGAGTTAGGCCCTAACTGTGGCATAGGTTTTTTTGTTGTTTTGCTGTGTTGCAGTTAAGCTGAATAAAGCCACGTTTATTTTACACTTGGACCGTCTGAAAGCTATATTTCCGGCGCCCAGTACCATGAACCACCGCTGTCCGGACCAGGAGTCAGCCGCCATTTTGAGTTTAATTCCCCAAATTATCATATATGGTGGAGACTGCGCGCATAAAGAGATCCACGCAAGTCCTGGAAGACAAGTGAATGGTGACTGCAGTACTGCTAAGTGTGCATTGTGGCCTACAGCTGGAAGGAATCGGTGATTTCAACTGAGAAGCCCAGAAAGGGGTGAGTGAATTGCAACATAGCAATGTGTGTGCAAAAAAACTGGAGAAAGTAAAACTCTGGAAGAGGAATCCAGGGAATGGACTTTGTGTATACTGTGGCACAGAAGTTTAGAAAGTACTTGCTGATGGCAAGAAAGTAAGCAATGTGTATAGAAGAAAGTATGCAAACAAGTGTATGTGAAAGGCTATGGTGCCATGTTGGTGTTTTCTGTGGAAGACAGAAGAAAATGCTGGTTGTTGTAGTGCCACATAAATAGAAGCTGGATATTGCAAACAGTCTATGTGAAAGGCTATGGTGCCATGTTGGTGTTTTCTGTGGAAGACAGAAGAAAAATGCTGGTTGTTGTAGTGCCACATAAGTTAATTGTTTGAATACAGGTGACTGCAGAAGATAGTAAAAAGTTGCTGTGAAATATTGTGTAATTTTGTTAGTAAATCATGGACAAGAAAAAGAGAATTTCAGCTTGTAAAAAAGCAGAGAAGTCATGCACAGGTTTATTAGTGCAGCAGTCTGAATGCAGAGAGACACAAAACCCGGAACAGATCATGTAGAATGCAAGTAAAGATAAAGGGTTGCATGATGGTGACTCAATTTTTCTAAAGCACCTCTGTTCTATGATGGAATATGTCCCTGCTGAGTGTGTGTCTCATAATGGAGTGCAAAGCGCCAAAGATCAAAATGTTAGGGTGCAGCAGCTTCAAGATGAGAATAAAACCATCAGGTTCATGTATGAGAATGAAATATCCAATTGGAAATGGCAACTTTTGGTATCAGAAAGAGAGAACCTTAAGTTGAAGGCAGAGCTTAACTCTATGAAGAGGTTATATCCTAGTCATTGTGAAAATGTGGTACTGGGTTTGCCTGGAATGGACTGTGTCACTAAGAAGGAGTTTGCTGAAATGAAATGTGCTCTTTCTAATGAAGTTATACAGAGTATAGAGCAAAAGCAAGTGCTTGAGAAGCAATTGCAGGATTTAAAGGAGCAGCATGTGCAAGACTCCATTGCCAAAGAGAGTGTCATTGAAAAATTAAGAGATGACCTTGAAACTGCTAAACATGAGAGAAGTGAATTTTTGCAGAGTCAGTCAGAATGTCTGGATGACCAAGTTAGGATGTGTGTAAACCTTTCGGCTGCCGCAATTGACAAAGAAAATGAAATTGCAGAGCTGAGGAAGTATGTGTCTGACCGAGAGAGTGATTTAGAATCTGTGGTGCAGACACTGCAGAGCAAAACTTGCATCAGGTTCGCCTAAAGGGTGAAATCCACGAATGGCGAAGTAAAGCTGGAGTTCTGGAACAAAGAGAAAGTGAACTCAAAGCTAGAATATGTAGCCTGGAGAGGGCGCTGTCAGGATCTTGTGAAGATAATTAGAAGTCTGTTTTGGTGCAAAATAAAGACAAAGATTTGATGGAAATGTCGTCTGTCCATGCTCAGAAAGTGCAAGCCTTACAGGAGAGTCATAAAAAAGTAGAGACTCAACTTCAAGTGATGCAACTAAAAGTCACAGAAGGGGACAGATTTCAAGCAGAACTGCTAGACAAGGCAAATAGACTACAGGTGGAACTGAATAATGTCACAGGGCTTCTTTCTCAAGCAGACAGCAAGTTTATCAAACTTTCCAAAGATTTTTCTACACTAGAATCTCAGCTTCAGGACACTCAGGAACTTTTTCAAGAAGAAACTTGTCGGAAGCTTGACCTTAGTACAAAACTAAAACAAATGGAAGATGAGAAAAATGGTTTCCTTGAGCAACTACAGGAAGAGGCGATAGCAAAAAGAGATTTGACAAAGCAGATTTCAACACTACAGGCTCAGGCGACTGATATGAAGAAAAAAATGGAAGATAGTATTGGGTCCTTGGACTCTGTTGAAGAACTAAAGGAAAGGTTGCAAAAGGAGCTAGAAGCTACAAATCAACGGTTTGAGGAGAAGGTTGCTGCTTATGACAAACTTGAGAAGACGAAAATTAGACTGCAGCAGGAACTAAAAGATGTAGGTGTAGACCTTGATCATCAACGTCGGATGGTGTCAAATTTGGAAAGGAAGCAGAAAAAGTTTGATCAGCTGCTTGGTGAAGAGAAGACTCTTTCTGCTAGATATGCAGAAGAACGTGACCGTGCTGAAGCAGAGGCCCTTGAATTGAAGGCCGAGTTAGAGAGGCTCAACAAGCAACTGTGCACTAAAATGGAGAATTTGGTTAGCTCCAAGGATGAAGTTGAGAAAAACCTGGAATCTGTGCAGATATTGTATGAGAACAAAGCTAATGCTTATGACAAGCTGGAAAAGGCCAAGAGAGAATTGGACCTCCAGATAGAAGACATGAAGATTCATTTTGAGGGAAACCTGTCTAATTTGTCTGCTGAGATTGTAGATCTAAAAATGCTTGTTGCTAAACTAAAGGTGCAAGTGAACCAGCAGGAGGAAATTGCACGCATCAAGAAACAGCTGGAGTTTCAGATGGATCACGTGAAGCGCGAGTCAGAAATAAAGTTGGAAGAGCGCACTGTTCAGATAGCACAGTTAAAAACCGAAGTGGAATCTAAAAGAGAAGAACTGGATCGATTGCAGCAGTCTTTATCCAATACTGAACAGTCGGCATCTGCCCTATCTTCAAAGCTGTCAGCACTAGAAGCTGAGAAGGATTTGCTGCAGAACCTGTTAACCTCTAAAGAATCAGAGCTGCAAGGTGCACTAGTAAAGACTGAGATGGAAGCGGCACAGAAAAATGTCGCAGTGAAGAAAGTTCTGGAGCTGGAATCAGAGATTTGTGCGCTACAGAAGGCGTTAGAATTGGAAAAAGCTGCCAGCATAGAGGCAGAGAAAGGAGAATCATTAAGTCAGACAGACATGAGTGACCTATCCAATGATGTGACAGTTGTTAAAGACATGCCAGAAAATGTAGTTCAGCGTGAGCTATTTTGTGAGGGTGTACGGTATGGCCCTCGTGCAGAAGGAGAAGATATTGCAGTACAGAGATTGTGTATCTCAAATAAAGAGGAGAGCAAGCAGCCTATGTCTCCTAAACTTCTAAGCCTTGATGGTGATGGCAAAGTTTGTTTTGAGATGAAGGTTACGGAAAAAGTACCCGTGAAACAGTTATACTCTAAAGATATTGATGTGCATGAAGTAAGTGTTAGTTGGTCTCTGAGCTCTTGTGGATTCAGGATAGGAGAAGATGAAGATTCTTACGGCTATTCACTAAAGGAATCAAAGTCCTGCAATGGGATAGCTGAAGACTATGGCGAGAAATGTGATGAAAATGATGTGATCCCCTGTATGGCGAATTGTGAAGGTGATGAAGAAAAACTTGCCTTTGCACAGAATGGCCAGGATCTTGACGTAGCAGTTAAAGTGATGAGAAACCGGAAGTGTCGAGTAACCGGAATCTGGAAGAAGAGACCCCCAGATTGGGAATTCTGGAGAGACACTGGACAGGCCTACTTGGTTGAAGAGGGACTTCGTCATAGGATGTCTCGTCCCATTGTAGCTCACCCCATGGGTAGTGAGCTGAGGGGGAGGATATGTAAGTATGTGAGCCAGAGGGCGCTGTTGAGCGACCCAGGCCAGACCAGAAAAGGCTCTCAGCCACGCCTTTGGGAGGTGGCACGTAACTCCAGAGGGGCTGGGGCATCCTGCAGGAAGTAGTGGACCAGCTAGGACAGAGAGAGAGGCTCTGTCCCAGAGGGCTGGCGTCCACAGGAGTGGACCAGCTAGGACAGAGAGATAGGCTCTGTCCCAGAGGGCTGGCGTCCACAGAGGACTGTTGCTGGAGCTGAGTAACAGTCAGGACAGTTAGGGGCTCAAGGAGTGAGTTAGGCCCTAACTGTGGCATAGGTTTTTTTGTTGTTTTGCTGTGTTGCAGTTAAGCTGAATAAAGCCACGTTTATTTTACACTTGGGCCGTCTGAAAGCTATCTTTCCGGCGCCCAGTACCATGAACCACCGCTGTCCGGACCAGGAGTCAGCCGCCATTTTGAGTTTAATTCCCCAAATTATCACTATATATATATATATATATATATATATACAGTACAGACCAAAAGTTTGGACACACCTTCTCATTCCAAGAGTTTTCTGTATTTTCATGACTATAAAAATTGTAGATTCACACTGAAGGCATCAAAACTATGAATTAACACATGTGGAATTATATACTTAACAAAACAGTGTGAAACAACTGAAAATATGTCTTATATTCTAGGTTCTTCAAAGTAGCCACCTTTTGCTTTGATTACTGCTTTGCACACTCTTGGCATTCTCTTGATGAGCTTCAAGAGGTAGTCACCTGAAATGGTTTTCACTTCACAGGTGTGCCCTGTCAGGTTTAATAAGTGGGATTTCTTGCCTTATAAATGGGGTTGGGACCATCAGTTGTGTTGTTCAGAAGTCAGGTGGATACACCGCTGATAGTCCTACTGAATGGAGTGTTAGAATTTGTATTATGGCAAGAAAAAAGCAGCTAAGTAAAGAAAAACGAGTGGCCATCATTACTTTAAGAAATGAAGGTCAGTCAGTCCGAAAAATTGGGAAAACTTTGAAAGTGTCCCCAAGTGCAGTGGCCAAAACCATCAAGCACTACAAAGAAACTGGCTCACATGAGGACCGCCCCAGGAAAGGAAGACCAAGAGTCACCTCTGCTGCGGAGGATAAGTTCATCCGAGTCACCAGCCTCAGAAATCGCAGATTAACAGCAGCTCAGATTAGAGACCAGGTCAATGCCACACAGAGTTCTAGCAGCAGACACATCTCTATAACAACTGTTAAGAGGAGACTGTGTGCAGCAGGCCTTCATGGTAAAATAGCTGCTAGGAAACCACTGCTAAGGACAGGCAACAAGCAGAAGAGACTTGTTTGGGCTAAAGAACACAAGGAATGGACATTAGACCTGTGGAAATCTGTGCTTTGGTCTGATGAGTCCAAATTTGAAATCTTTGGTTCCAACCACCGTGTTTTTGTGCGACGCAGGAAAGGTGAACGAATGGACTCTACATGCCTGGTTCCCACCGTAAAGCATGGAGGAGGAGGTGTGATGGTGTGGGAGTGCTTTGCTGATGACACTGTTGGGGATTTATGCAAAATTGAAGGAATACTGAACCAGCATGGTTACCACAGCATCTTGCAGCGGCATGCTATTCCATCCGGTTTGCGTTTAGTTGGACCATCATTTATTTTTCAACAGGACAATGACCCCAAACATACCTCCAGACTGTGTAAGGGCTATTTGACCAAGAAGGAGAGTGATGGGGTGCTACGCCAGATGACCTGGCCTCCACAGTCACCAGACCTGAACCCAATCGAGATGGTTTGGGGTGAGCTGGACCGCAGAGTGAAGGCAAAAGGGCCAACTAGTGCTAAGCATCTCTGGGAACTCCTTCAAGACTGTAGGAAGACCATTTCAGGTGACTACCTCTTGAAGCTCATCAAGAGAATGCCAAGAGTGTGCAAAGCAGTAATCAAAGCAAAAGGTGGCTACTTTGAAGAACCTAGAATATAAGACATATTTTCAGTTGTTTCACACTTTTTTGTTAAGTATATAATTCTACATGTGTTAATTCATAGTTTTGATGCCTTCAGTGTGAATCTACAATTTTTATAGTCATGAAAATACAGAAAACTCTTGGAATAAGAAGGTGTGTCCAAACTTTTGGTCTGTACTGTGTATATATATATATATATATATATATATATTTTTTTTTTTTTTTTATATATGGAGGATCTATTGTTAATAAAGCTAGGGGAACTATTAGCCCCCTTTATTATTAATAGTTCCTCCTTATAAATAGCCCTCCCCTTTATATATAATAGTTCCCCCAGCCTTATTGATAATAACTCTAGGTTCACATCTGTGCTTGGATTTCCATTCTTTGGGTCTGCTTTGGGACCCAAAAATGGAAACCCATTTCGCTTAAAAGACTATAATGGCATTCGCTGGGTTTCTGCCTGGTTTCCGCCCGAAAAATGCAGAGAAAAAAGTCCTGCTTGCAGGACTTTTCTCTCTGCATTTTTCAAACGGAATGAGGAACAGAATCCCCGAACGCTGGTGTGAACCTAGCCTTACTCCTTATATATATATATATGAGGAATTATTATTAATAAGGCAGGGGAATGATTATATATATGAGGGGGGTTATTTATAAGGAGGAGGGACGATTATTAATGATTCTGGGGAAACTATTATTTATAAGGAGGAACTAGGGGGCATTATTATTCATTATTCAGGGACTATTATAAGGGGGCAGTATAATATAAGGCAATACAAAGGTGGTCATTTGTATTATGTATGGGCAAAAAGGGGGTTGTTATTACTGGGGGCAGAAAAGGGTATTATTAAATCACTATTTTAAAGGGGTTTTCCAGCCGTAAACTGATTTTTTTGATACTGATGACCTGTCCACAGGATAGGACATCAGTATGTGAACCTATTGCTCTAGCGGCCTCCAGGGGCTGATAGCTGCTAGTGGACAGGATGCAGCATCGCTCCTATTCAAGTAATAGGACTGGCACAGCAGCGCCATCCACTGTATAGTGGTGGTTCTGGGTAATTGCAACGCTGCTCCTATTACTTGAATAGGAGCGGTGCTGCATCCTGTCCACTAGCAGCGCCCGACATCCAGAAGCTGTTAGAACAGCTTATCTGTGTGGGGTTCAGGTGTCGAATCCTGACAAATAACATAGTGATAAGCTGTCCCATGGATAAGTTATCAGTATAAAAATTCTGTTTGGGGCCAGAAAACCCCTTTAATTGATCTGATGTTTGTTAGGACAGAAGTCTGTGTAGTGCAAGACTCTTGACTTTGCATCACTGTAATATAATGAGGTAGTCACAGTGTAGAGGCAGTGTACTATCTGGGCCTTGTATAGAGGTATTGTTGGTCTATATATGATGTGTTTTGTTTGGTAATTGTCTGTATATTGGTAATAATTCTCCCCAGTATAGCGGTACACACACGGCTGTACGCACATGGCGGTACACAAACAGCAGTTTCACAACTATATATATGTTTACAAATTTTTTTTTTTGTTCTCCTGATCTTTTAAGACTATATCAATGCCGCTGGAAGTGCAGCACTGACTTCTGAAGTCACAGAATATGATGGTGTTGTTGATATGTCAGCATTTGGGGCCCCGCTTTTAATTTTGCCCAGGGCCACACTTTGTCTAAAATCGGCCCTGTTCACAGTCAAGTGTCAATAAATTTTATGAAACACCTGTGGGGTCAGAATGATCAGTATACCCTAGGTAAATCTCTTGAGGGGTGCACATTAGTTTACATAATGGTGTCACTTTTGGGGCTTTCACTGTATTGGTAGAGTTGTATTTTCCACTAGGTTCTGCAGTTGCAGTACCACAGTACCAATTGCATCTAGTTGCAGAGGGCAGTGCCAGAAGCAATGAATTTTTGAAAAACATTTTTTTACCTATTTCAGGGTCAGAGAACCTGTCCATGTAGAAGAGAGAGAGACAACTATCAGTGCTCCTCCTCAATATCCTCTGATATACTATAATGTACAATAATATGCTCTCACATCAAATTCTCAAGTGGCAGTGAACTGTAAGTTAATTTTATTTTTATCATACCCTGTTATGGGATAAGGCCAGAAGATTGAAGGTTGGATGTGGTTTTAGTCAGGTGAAGGTCTGAAGGGGGAGTATGGTCTAGAGTGTGGAACCAGTGGCGTAAGTACAGCCATAGCAGCTGTAGTGGCTGCTAAGGGGCCCACAACCTTAGGGGGCCTGATGGGCCCTTGCTGCTTTTTTTTTTTTTTTTTTAAATAGACCATCACTTTCTAGAGTAACCCCAACAGGTAACAGGCCCTATTTAGTTACCGATCCCCGTTCCTGCTCATGGCCGCCGCCGCTTGCCTTTCTGCCCTTCAGGGCGCCCTGTCTGCCCATATCATGTTGCTAACACTGAACAGCATCAGGATGTCCCTGACAGTGATGTGAAATGGGACACACGAGGAGTCCTGGAGGATAGAAGGGGAAGTGGAGGCGGCAGTGAGCAGGAGCGAGGATTGGCAAGTAAGGCCACAGGCTCGCAGCAAGAGTGCTTGTTGGGCAAACCCTGCAAGATTCGTCTGCTATTATTATACTCTTGGGGTGATCAAACATAAAAACCAGTGTTAATTAGCTCTCCTGGAACCCAGTGCAACTCCCTGCTGGCTTCTTGCCTCTTTAGTGTCGTTACAGATGTCATGCGGGTCAGGCCGGCGTCACGACGCAAAATGATGCTGGCTTAACCCATGTCTGAAAAACCCACAAAGTCTAATAATAGTTTGTGGATGGTGTACCCCAAAAATTTTTGAATTTTTGCAATATTTGCGATGAACACCATAGGAGCAACTGAGGGGCATTATACTGTATAGAGGCCACTATGGGACATTATACTGTGTGAAGGATCCACGATGGGACATTATACTGTATAGAGGGGCCATTATGTGACATTATACTGTATGGAAAGGACCATGACCACAACCAATATGAGAAATGGAAAGTGGAAAGAAGGATCCGCGCTTACCAGGATGTTCTTCTGGAAATTCCTTTATTCTTACCATAAAACATAACACGTTTCGGGGCTTGTAGGCGTTCCCTTTATCAAATGTATAAACAGGTAGGCATAACAAACAACACAACAAGATGGTTTTAAAAAGTATAAATGAAATATGGTCCGCCTATGGGGGTGTGTCCAAAAAGGATACCTTAATGAACCCATAAGGAACAAACAAAATAAATATTCTATATTCTCACCTATAAGATACATGTCATTAAAAACTGTGAGTGAAGGATCGTTTGGAAAAAACTTTTTGAATGGCAAAAAAGAGCATATATATTAGAGGAAACCGTCTATAACAGGGGTAGGCAACCTTTTTTGTTCGGCATACCGATTTTAATTAAGGCAGGGTTCACACTACCGTTGGAGTCCGTTATGAAGGTGTCCGTTAAAAAAAAATAAACGGACACCTATCATAACGGACCCTAACTGATGAGCATCAGGTAGTGTCCGTTTTTTAATGTCACATACCGCTAGAAAGCCGACAGCGTGCTGAATTCAGCTCACTGCCGGCTTTCCCGGTATGTGCCCCGGGGCTGGAGATATCGGCATGTTTTACTTTACTTACTGTTTGAAGGGCGCTGTGGGGAACTCTCTCCCTGACACTTCTCGTTCGTCCATAGCGCTGTACTGAGGGGGCGTTCCTCACAGCTTAGCGTCATCGCCGGGCAGTAAGGAACGCCCCCTCTGACAGTACAGAGCTATAGACCAGTACAGAGAGAGGGGGCGTTCCTTACAGCCTAGTGATGACGCTCAGCTGTGAGGAACGCCCCCTCATACAGCGCTATGAAGGAACAGAAGTGTCAGGGAGGGAGTTCTTTTAACAGTACCCGGTTATAGACGAGAACAGAGAGAGGGGGCGTTCCTTACAGCCCAGCGATGACGCTCAAGCTGTGAGGAACGCCCCCTCAGTACAAGTCGCTGAACAAAGAGAAGTGTCGTGGAGGGAGTTCCTCGCAGCGCCCTTCTAACAGTAAAACATTACACCGCCGATGTCTCCAGCCCCGGGGCAAATACCGGGAAAGCCGGCAGTGCGCTGAATTCAGCGCGCTGTCGGCTTTCTAGCGGTATGTAAAACCGCATGTGCCTGAGGACACGAAATGTCCTCTAACACTGCTAGTTTTTTTTTTTTTTTTTTGTTTCTCCTTTCTGAGCATGCGCAGGGAAAGAAACGGACATAAAATAACGGACAGTAACTGATGGCTATCAGTTATTGTCCGTTATAAGTCCGTTACCCATAGACTTCAATGTTAAAAAAATAACGGACACTTGCTGTCCGTCAAGAATCCGTTTTTTTTATTTATGTATTTATGTAATACCTCGTACACTCGCGTTTCCGAATTTGCGAATTCACAGATTCGCGATATTTTTTTGGCAACTAACATATATAGATTTTGCTCTTTTTTTCTCAGATCTGTGAAATTTAATTAAAAAAAACACCTTCGCTATTGGGTAGTAGTGTCCTGTTCGTTACGTACCCGGTAATTAGTTTCATTTTACTGTGAGTGTATAAGAAAAATGAATGAATGTATTAATATACAGTACTGTACAGTATACTTTAGTATACTGTACAGTACTGTAGGGTAAAGTTTATTGATATTTAGGGGTTAAACATTAGAAATCGGCATTGTAAGCGCTTCTAAGTGCTTGTACCAAATATTCGCGATTCCTCGCGATCCGCGACTGGTTCTGGACCCTAATCTCGCGAATGTACGAGGTATTACTGTACACAGAATCAATAGCCTTTAGAACCTCTTAAAGCTCATTCCAAGGTCTTTGGTATCTTATTTCTTCAGAAATCTTATTATCTGGAGAAAATATATATATACTAAGAGATGCATATATAAATATATGACCTTATAGAGTACAAAAAAAGAAGAAAAAAAAGAAAAAATACCCTACGATTTCATCAGGGAAATAAATAAATAAATTCTCATAAAAAATGCTCATAATTAAAACATATCCGATATACAAAAATACATAAAAAATATATAATGCGCATTATTCAGCAGCTGCCTTGTTACTGCATGCATATTTGATACTGTGCAATACAGAGTATTCACAACTTCCAAAGGTGAGCAGCTTCTTGTTATTCATATACTCACAATTTCTGTGCTCAAAATACTACACTAGAGATTGTGCAGTACTGTTCTATTGTGTATTTACAGTACAAGTGCATTATACTGTATGGAGGCTGATATGGGACATTATACTGTATGAAGGGGCCACGATGGGACATTATACTGTGTGGAGGGGCCGCTATGTGACATTATACTGTATAGAGGGGCCATTATGTGACATTATACTGTATGGAAACTGATATGGGACATTATACTGTGTGAAGGGGCCGCTATGGGACATTGTTGTCAGGAGAATCAATTCAGCCGCTATACCTTTAAGGTTGCCGTGTCAACCTGGGAGGTTTCTATAGTTTCAGAGCTTTCCTAGGTTTTGTCCATTCAGTGGCTGAAGAGGCATATATAAGACCCCCTCCCTCCTGAATCACCTTGCCGACTAATTGTTTTGTTCCTCAGCTTGGCTCAAGACCTGACTGTGTTTATTTTAGATTGCTGTACTGACTCTAGGCCTGGTCTCTGTTTACTCTATTGCCCGCTGATTCTGCCTTTGACATACCCATTCGGATTTGACCATTGGCTTGTTAATAATAATAATAATAATACATTTTATTTATATAGCTCCAACATATTCCGCAGCACTGTACAACTTTTAGGGTTCAAGTACTGACAAAAAAAAAGATACATTACAAAGAAATAGTCAATTCACATACTGGGACTGAGGGCCCTGCTCGCAAGAGCTTACAATCTATGAGGTAGAGGGGGTGACACAGGAGGTAGCAGGGGCAGCAACAGACGTAGCATTGCTTATACAATGGTCAGACAATTTTGTAATAGAGGTTACTGTCATTACACATATATAAAGCTGTATGAGCCGTCACCAGTCATGTCCTTTAACGTGCAGATGGTGCCTGGACATATAAAGCTAGTCTGATACGGCATCATATCCTGTGAGGTAATGTTGAAGCATAAACAGAGGAGGGTATGTTTTAGGGATTCTAACTACAGAAGGGTTTACATTAGGAGTTGTGATAGGCCTGTCCGAAATGATATGTCTTTAGTTTACGCTTGAAGCTGTGGAAATTGGGGGTTAATCTAATAGTCTGGGATAGAGCATTCCAGAAAAGTGGTGCAACTCAGGAGAAGTCTTGTATACGAGCGTGGGAGGTTCTGATAATAGAGGATGCTAGTCTTAGGTCATTGAGTGAACGGTGAGTACGGGTTGGGCGATAGACAGAGATGAGGGAGGGATGTAGGGATGTGCAGCATTATGGAGAGCCTTGTGTATGAGGGTGATAAGTTTATATTGTATTCTGTATTGAATAGGTAGCCAATGTAGTGATCGGCACAGACCGGAGGCATCGCTGTAGCGTCTAGAATGATAGATGAGCCTGGCCGCCGCATTCAGAATAGATTATAGAGGGGAGAGTTTAATAAGGGGAAGACCGATTAGTAAGGAGTTACAGTAGTCAAGGCGAGAGTGAATCAGGGCAACAATAAGTGTCTTTAGTGTATCTGTGGTAAGGAAAGGGCGGATTCTAGAGATGTTTTTGAGGTGGAGATGACAAGAGCGTGCGAGTGATTGGATATGGGGGGAGAAGGAAAGGTCTGAGTCAAACAAAACCCCAAGGCAGCGGGCATACTGCCTAGGAGTTATGGTAAGGCCGGAGACTGCAATGGAGATATCAGGGACGGATCTATTAGATGGTGGAAACAGCAGTAGCTCAGTCTTTGAGAGATTCAGTTTCAGACAGAGCGAAGACATGATATTAGAGATGGCAGAGAGACAGTCACTGGTGTTCTGTATTAGTGCAGGGATGATGTCACGGGATGACGTGTATAATTGGGTTTCATCAGCATAAAGATGGTACCGGAAGCCAAATCTAGTGATGGTTTGTCCAATGGGTGCTGTGTAGAGGGAGAAGAGCAGGGGACCTAGGACCGAGCCCTGAGGAACCCCAACGGCAAGGGGAAGAGGGGAAGAAACAGAGCCCGCAAATGATACACAGAAAGTGCAGTCAGAGAGATAAGAGGAGAACCAGGAGAGAGCGGTGTCTGTGATGCCGACAGAGTGGAGCATAGTGAGAAGGAGTTGATGGTCAACAGTGTCAAATGCTGCTGAGAGATCTAGAAGAATAAGAAGAGAGAAGTCACCTTTGGATTTAGCCGTCAGGAGATCATTGGAGACTTTTGTGAGGGCTGTTTCAGTAGAGTGCAGAGTGCGGAAGCCAGATTGTAAGGGGTCAAGAAGAGAGTTAGCAGAAAGATAGCGGATTAAATGAGAATAGACCAAGCGTTCCAAGATCTTGGAGATAAAAGGAAGGTTAGAGACAGGTCGATAGTTAGCAACACAGGACGGGTCAAGGGAGGATTTCTTCAGTAGTGGGGTTATGACAGCATGTTTGAAAGAGGATGGGAAAATTCCAGAAGAGAGAGAGAAGTTAAATATTTTAGTAAGGTAAGTTGTGACGGCAGGCAACAGAGACTGGAGAAGGTGTGAGGGGAAAGGGTCACTACTGCAGGTCGTAGCGCGAGAAGAGGAAAGAAGCTGAGATACTTCCTCCTCTGTAACAGGTTCAAAAAATGAGAATGAACAGTCTGAAGTGCGGCTGGTGAGGGGGTCAATGTCATTGTTATTGGATATTGCTTTTGTCTCCTGATTCTGTATCTGACGCCCTGTCCTGGTTTTGACCCGTGCCTGTATGAATAATCTCCTGTTCCAGTTTTACCCAGTAACTGAATTGTTGGGTTCTGGTTTTGGTTTTATTTTGTAGTGCTTTTATTATTTGTGCAGTTACTGTTTGGTGACAATTCAGATTCCCAGATACAGCAAAGTCCAACTGACCCTGTGGTCAGCGCTGGGGGAGGGGGGGGGGGTTCTGTCTTGGCTTGCAGTGTTGGGCTGATTTTAAGTAGCTCATTCTACTGCTCACTGTTATCAGCCAGTTCCTGCTTTTGTTTTGCCTTGCATCAAAATTGGAACAGATTATTATTTCCACAGTTTTCTGTTTGGTGACAAAACAGATTCTGCTAAAGTCCATCTGGCCTTGCGTCTTGCTCTGGTGAAGGCATCTGAGGGTCTGTTTGGCTCGTAGTGTTGATTTTAAATAGATGATTCTACTGCTCGCTGTTATCAGCCAGCTCCTGCTTTTGCTTTTGTTTTGCCTTGTGTACAGGGGGCACTATGGGACATTATACTGTGTGCAGGGGTTGCTATGGTAGATTATACGGTCTGGAGGCTACTTTGGGACATTACAGAGTGTGTAAATGGGGCATTATAGCATTATACTGTGTGGGGGCCAGGAAAGGGGGCGCTATGCCATGTGGGGGGGGGGGGGGCAAGTCAAAAGTTTGCTATGCCCAGTCTTTGCTAGTTACAACCCTGTGGCACTTTAAATTACAGCAATGTCTTTGATGGTAGGTAACTTTTGAATAAAAAAAAAAAAAAATTGTGGGTAAATAACTGTTTCAATCATGTGATTGTGGAAAGTCACAGGTGTGGGCAACATAAAATCTCACCTATAACCAGATAAAAAGGAGGGAAGTTGACTCAATATTTGCATTGTGTGTCTGTGTGTGCCACACTAAGCATGGGGTCAAAAAGAGAAGAAAACTGTCTTAGGACTTCAGAACCCTTTGCAATCAGAAGAATCAGTGGCAGCTTTTTCTGCAACTTGGAGCAGCTTTAAAAGCTAAGTATAAAGCGAGTGTGTGAGCTGGCGAGTGTGGTTTGATTCCAAGTGTGTTTGATCTAAGTGTGACTTAAGATTAAGTGACAAGTATACATGGTTAGTGTGTGCATTTGAGTCAATAACTTTTATTATACATTGCATAGCAAGATATAAAAGTACTACAGATTATACAAGTAGCTACTGTATATATATTTTAATATTAACTATACTGTGTTTAGGGATGTATAGAGGGGTACTGTTACTTTTATTATCATATAAGTTTTTTTTTTTTTTACGGAAAGTCTCCAGTGTGATACACAGGTAACCAGATGTAGCTGGTTACCTAATTAAGAGGGGATAAATTGCTGCTGTTTGCTGTGTGCATTCCCTTTGCAATCAGAAGAATCAGCAGCAGCTTTTTCTGCAACTTGGAGCAGCTTTAAAAGCTAAGTATAAAGCGAGTGTGTGAGCTGGCGAGTGTGGTTTGATTCCAAGTGTGTTTGATCTAATTGTGATTTAAGATTAAGTGACTTTAGATTCGGGGACTTTTCAAAAAAAAAAAAAAAATCCCTATCAGGTAAGATGTGCTCCATGCTTACCAATGCGGTCCAGTGTAAATCTTGAAGCATGTATTCTTTGCTTGAGCAGCCGCTTGAGGGGACATACTGCTGTTCAAGATGTAAGCACGTTGCACATTTGGAAGCCCAGATCATGGATCTAAATGAGCAAATTACAAGACTGAGAGCCATTGATAACTTAGAAAGGAGTTTGCTGCTCACAGAGCAGGAACTCTCTGGGGTAAGTGCAGAGGGGGATGGTAGCATGGAGGTACAGGAACATGAGGCAGTTAGCTGGGTAACAGTTAGAAAGCAGCGGGGTAGAAGGAAGAGTGCCAAGGAGGTTAGTCCTGAACTGGCATACCCCAAAAAGTTTGCTAAATTGGCAGATGAGGGGGATGTTAGTACAGGTGTAACACTGCTTCAGCAAGACACTTCCTCTGACCGCTGGGCAGGGCCGGCGTTAGGGGGGGGCAAATCAATAACAGAAAGGGACCGCAGGTCCCCTTTCCGTGGTGAGTAAAAATAACAAACATTTTTACTCACCTGTCCTTGTGTCCGACGTCATCTTCTAGCGTTCCGGACATCACCGCTGAGGCCAGGCCTCAGCCTTAGCGATCACGTGGGGGCGTGCTGACAGCTTGCCGCACGTAATCGCTGAGGCCCAATCACAGGCCACAGCGGTGACGTCCACAACGCGTGACGTCAGCCGCAGAGAAGAAGAAGCCAGCGCCGGCGGGAATAACGGAGCAGCGCGAGGAGGCCCAGAAGAGGTAAGACAAGGTGAGTATAACTGTTTGTTATTTTCTCTCACCTCCCCCGGGCCTTCGCTTATTATACTCTGGGGTCTGAAGAGACCCCAGAATATAATATAATAGCAGTGTAGAGCATTATACTGGGGGGCCCCTCTGGATAGCATATTATACTGGGGAAGGGGCCCTCTGGATAGCATGTTATATTCTGTGGGGCCTCTGTGGAAAATTATAATGTGGGGGGCTCTGGAGATAATGTTATATTATGTGGGGCCACTTTGGAGCATTATGCTCTCCAGAGGGGCCCCCCAGTATAATGCTCCAAAGTGGCCCCACAGAATATAACATGCTCTCCAGAGCCCCCCCCACTTTATAATACTCAATAGAGGCCCCACAGAATATAACATGTTCTCCAGAGGGCCCCCTCCCCAGTATAATGCTCCACAGTGGCCCCACACAGTATAATATGCTCTCCAGAGCCCCCCCCCAGTATAATGCACCACGGTTTCCCCACACAGTATAATATGTTCTCCAGAGGGGCCCCCCAGTATATTATACTGTGCGGGGCCACTGTGGAGCATTATACTGGGGGGGGGGGGCGGCTCTGGAGAGCATGTTATACTGTTTTGGGCCACTGTGGAGCATTATACTGGGGGGGCTCTGGAGAACATATTATACTGTTTTGGGCCGCTGTGAAGTATTATACTGGGGAAACCTCTCTGGGCAGTATATTATACTGTGTGGAGGCCATTTCTGGAGCATGTTATACTGAGTGGGGTCACTGTGGAGCATTATTCTGGGGGGGGCCATCAGCAGAGCATATTATATTGCGTGGCGCCATTGTGGGGCATTATTCGGGGGGGACTAATGAGCATTATACTAGGGGGCACTCTGGGGAGCATATTATACTGCGCGGGGCCTACTGTGGAACATTATACTGGAGGGACGCTCTGGGGAGCATAATATATTGCGTGGGGCCACTGTGGAGCAAAATACTGGAGGGGGCACTGTGGAGCATTATACTAGCGGGGGCCCTCTGGGGAGTATATCATACTATGGGCCACTGTGGAGCTTTATACTGGGGGAAGGGACAGTGTGGGGAGCCTTTTATACTGTGTGGGGCTTTTCGGGAGCATATGATACTCTGTGGGGCCATTGTAGAGCATTATACTGGGGGGTACTGTGGGGAACATATTAAACTGTGGGGGACCACTGTGGAGCATTATACTGGGGGAACCCCTCTGGGGAGTATATTATACTGTGTGGAGGTCATTATGGAGCATGTTATACTGTGTTAGGCCACTGGAGCATTATACTGGGGAGGCATTGTGGGGTGTATATTATACTGTATGGAGCATATTATATTGTGTGGGGCTACTGGGGAGCATATTGCACTCTCTGGGGCCACTAAGGAGTAGTATACTGTGTGGGCCACTGTGGAGTATTATACTGTGTGGAGCATACCATGTGGGGCCACTATGGGGGGCTCAGGGGAGCATTTTATACTGTGTGGGGTCACTGTGGAGCATTATATACCATGTGGGGAAAGTGGAGGGCTCAGGAGAGCATTTTATACAGTGGAGCATTATATACCATGTGGAGCATTATACTGTGGGGGGGGCTCACAATTCCTGCTGGCAGCCCTGTGTGCTATGTCTGCATCACAGCTCCCTCACTATAATCTTGCACATACGTGTAGTGCCCCATGGCCATGTCATTCCCCATACAGTACTGTGCATGAACTGGCCATGGAGTTATTGGGGCCTGCACAGTATTATAGGGGCTGACTATACTGGGAACATACTCAGTAATGCCGCATAGTCAGCACATATGTAAGACTTCAGTGAAGGAGCCGTGGTGTAGGCTATTAGCAGGAAGCTGTTGGGTGGGGCCCCAGAACAAGATCCTCTGGTGGGCCTAAGGCCCTTCAGTCCGACACTGTATAACGGAGAACTATTATATATAAGGATGGGTTACTATATATAATTGGGAAACTTAAGTATGAGGGGGCTATTATAAGGGGGAACTCTTTTTTTATAAGATGGGCTATTATCTATAAGGGGGGAACTATTATATATAAGGCATCCATTACAAGGGGGGAGCTATTATTTATAAGAGAGGAACTTTTTATAAGGGGGATATAATTAAGTGGGCTTATTTATAAAGGGGGCTATTAATGATAATGGGGACTATTATTTATAAGGGTAACTTATTTATGAGGAGGCTATTATTTATAAGGGAGCAGTATTATTTTTACGGGGTGTCTGTTACTGATAAGGGGGAATATTACTGATACAGGGCACTATTTATCATTTATAAGGGGGCTATTACTGATAATGTGTAATATTATTTATAAGCAGAGACTATTATTTATAAGGAGGCGCTATAATACCTGATGACTGGGTGCAAACATCTATTAGGTGGCACAAAGGTGTTCATTTGAATTGTGTGTGGTAAAATGGGGCTTATTACTTTTTTTTGTTGGTAGAAAGGAGGCGTTATTGTAGGGGTTGCCACTGGAAGACGATGGTGTTGTTTGCATATCAGCATTTGGGGCCCCGCTTTTAATTTTGCCCAGGGCCCCACTTTGTTTAAAACCGGCCCTGCCGCCAGGGGAATGTCTGATCCAGTAAGAAGGGGGATAGGAGTGCAGAGAAGCCTAGACAGGTGCTGGTAGTGGGGGATTCAATTATTAGGGGAACAGACAGGACAATCTGTCACAAAGACCGGGATCGTCATTCGGTGTGTTCCCTTCCTGGCGCTCGAGTTCAACACATCGCGGATCGGGTTGATAGATTACTGGGTGGAACTGGTGTGGAGCCAGCAGTCATGGTTTGAGTTGAGTTTGAGTTTGAGTTGGAAGGGACCTCAAGGGCCATCGAGTCCAACCCCCTGCAAAAGCAGGAATTCCTAAAACATCCCAGCTATATACCTATCCAGTTTCCGCTTGAAGATTTCAATTGATGAAGAACTCACCACCTCCCGTGGCAGCCTATTCCACTCTCTCACTACCCTTACTGTTAGAAAGTTTTTCCTAATGTCTAATCTGAATCTCCTTCCCCTTAGTTTCATCCCATTACTTCTTGTGCTTCCTTCTGCTAATGAGAAAAGGGTAGATCCCTCTGCACTGTGACAACCTTTCAGATATTTAAATACCGCTATTAAGTCTCCCCTTAGCCTTCTCTTCTGCAAACTAAGCAGTCCCAATTCTTTTAGCCTCTCCTCGTAGGACATGGTTTGTAGACCTTCCACCATTTTGGTTGCTCTTCTCTGGACCTGCTCCAATAAATCAGTGTCTTTCTTAAACTGGGGAGCCCAGAACTGTACACAGTATTCCAGGTGGGGTCTGACCAGGGCAGAGTACAGTGGAATAATTACCTCTCTTGATCTAGCTTCAATGCTCGTCTTGATACATCCTAGAATTTTATTAGCCTTTTTAGCCACCGCACCGCACTGTTGACTCATGTTGAATTTGCGATCTATTATTATGCCCAGATCCTTCTCCCCTGTACTCTCACTTAGTACTATTCCTCCCATACTATATATGCTTCTTGCATTTCTGTTACCCAGATGTAGAACTTTGCATTTGTCCCTGTTGAATACCATTTTGTTCACCTCAGCCCATTGTTCCAGTGTGTCCAAGTCCTTTTGGATGCATTCTCTCTCCTCGCTAGTGTTGGCCATTCCTCCTATCTTTGTATCATCTGCAAATTTTATTAGTTCCCCATTAACCCCATCATCCAGATCATTTATAAAAATATTAAAAAGTACTGGGCCCAGGACAGAGCCCTGTGGCACCCCGCTTTTTACTTTCTTCCAGTTTGATGTATAGCCATTTAGAATTACTCGTTGTGCCCGATCATTAAGCCAATTGTGAACCCACCTCACTGATATTTTATCAAAGCCATACTTGATCATTTTTTCAATAAGAATGTTATGTGATACTTTATCAAAGGCCTTACTAAAGTCAAGATATACTATGTCCACTGCATTTCCCTGGTCCAACCATTCAGTGACTTTATTATAGAAGGAAATAAGATTAGTCTGACAAGATTTATTAGGCATAAAGCCGTGCTGGCTCTGATTAATTAAATCCTTCCCATCCAGGTACCTAATTAAATGTTCTTTAACGATTTGTTCAAAGACTTTTCCTACTATTGAGGTCAGACTTACCGGCCTATAATTTCCTGGGTCGTCCCTATTCCCCTTTTTGTAGATGGGGACCACATTTGCCCTTTTCCAATCTAGAGGGACCACTCCTGTCTCCCATGACTTATTAAAGATTATTGCAAGGGGTTCTGTTATTTCCTCTGCTAATTCTTTTAAAACTCTAGGGTGTAAATCATCCGGTCCTGGGGACTTGGTTTCCTTAATCTTAGCTAAATGTTCTCTTACCAAACCTTCACTTATAATCAGCTTGGAGTCCTCATTCCCCTCATCACTATCACCATTAATGTTGATATTACCATTCATTTCTTGGGAGAAGACGGATACAAAATATGAATTTAGTAACTCCACCTGCTGATCCACCATGTTAACTTTTTCACCCTTTTCGTTCTTCAGGACTCCAATGGTTTCCTTCACTTTTCTTTTGCTCTTATCATATCCCCAAAAACCTTTTACATTACTCTTAACTTCTTTTGCAAGCTTCAATTCGTATTCAGCCTTGGCTTTTTTAATGCTTATCTTGCAGAGTCTGCAAACTGCTGTATACTCTCCCTTAGATATAGCTCCCATCTTCCACTTGTTGTAAGTTTCCTTTTTCTTTTTTAGTAGGTTATGTAATTTTTTGGTCATCCATCCTGGAGTTTTTAGGTGATTCCCATTTTTCTTGCTTCTAGGTATTGTTAGTTCCTGTGCATTAATGACTTCCCTACGGAAAATTTCCCACCCCTCATGTGCATTTTTGTGCTTAAGTAATTTTCGCCATGGAATTCTACTAACACTTACCTTTAGGCCCCTAAAATCTGCCCTACTAAAATTGAGTCTTCTAGTCTTTGTCTTCTCAGGTCTTCTTCTTACAACCCCAAACTCGAGTATAGCATGGTCGCTGAATCCCAATGTCCCTGCTACCCTTAATTCCTTAACCATGTCCTCCTTATTAGTTAAAACTAGGTCCAGAATGGATGTTCCTCTCATGTTTTTTTTCTACTAACTGGGCAATGAAGTTGTCTGCTAGAGAGGATAAAAATTTTATAGAGCTTTTACTCGTAGTTGTGTGAGTTTCCCAATGATGCACGTTGGCACAAATGACAAAGCTAGCGGTAGGTGGAAGGTCCTTAAAAATGATTTCAGGGATCTAGGGAGAAAGCTGAAGGCAAGGACCTCCAAAGTAATATTTTCAGAAATACTACCTGTACTGCCAGCCACACAGGAAAGGCAGCAGGAGATTAGGGAGGTAAACAAGTGGCTCAAGAGCTGGTGTAGGAAGGAGGGGTTTGAGTTCCTGGAGAACTGGGCTGACTTTGCTGTGGGCTACAGGTTCTATGGTAGGGATAGGCTGCATCTCAATGGGGAGGGTGCAGCTGTGCTGCGGGAGAAGATGGCTAAACATTTGGAGGAGTGTTTAAACTAGGGACTGGGGGGAGGGTAACAGATGTAGAGGGCAAGATAGCATAGAAATGGAAAGAGGGCTAACTAATGTAACTGGGGGTGGAGCGGGGGTGGCGTTAAAACAGTCAGGAGGCAGTGGAAGAGTAGGGATAATGATAAATCCTTGAAATGTATGTATACTAACGCCAGAAGTCTCACTAACAAGATGGAGGAACTAGAAGTGATAATGTTGGAAGAGAAATATGACATGGATGGACTCCAGCTATGACTGGGCTGTAAATATACAGGGGTACAGTATGTTTAGAAAGGAGCATACCAATAGGAAAGGGGGAGGGGTTTGCTTATATGTAAAATCCTGCCTTAAGCCAGTTCTGCGTGAGGACATCTGGGAGGAAAATGAATATGTGGAGTCCTTATGGGTGGAAATTAAGGGAGGAACAAAGAATAATAAAATATTGATAGGGGTTTGTTATAAATCTCCAAATATAATGGAAGAAGCTGAAAATGTACTAATAAAACAAATAGATGAGGCCACAAAGCACAATAAAGTCATTATTATGGGGGACTTCAACTACCCAGATATCAACTGGGAGGCAGAAACCTGCAGGTCCAGCAAAGGGAACAGGTTTTTGTCAGTAATAAAAGACAATTACCTATCGCAACTAGTGCAGGACCCAAAAAGAGGTGAGGCACTTTTAGACCTAATTTTAACAAATGAACCTGACACATTGTCAAAAGTGGAGGTTGGGGGTCATCTTGGCAATAGTGACCACAACATAATAAGTTTTCTTGTACACACTAAAAAAATGTTCAGTAGAGGGGGAACAAAAACACTAAACATCAGGAAGGCCAATTTTAACCAGCTGAGAGAGGAGCTTATCAGCATAAACTGGGACAATTTCCTCAGTGACCGGAACACAAACAAAATGGGACATTTTCAAAAGCCTTCTAAATAGGACCACTAAAAAAACATATCCCTTATGGGAATAAGCAGGCCAGAAATCATAGAAAACCAATATGGCTAACTAAAATGGTAAGGAGTGCAATGAGGGATAAAAAGGAAGCATTTAAAGTGCTAAAAAAAGAAAGTAGTGACACGGCATTAAAAAACTATAAAGATAAAAATAAATTGTGTAAAAGACAAATAAAGGAGGCAAAGATTGAGGCTGAGAGAAAAATTGCCAAGGAAAGTAAAAACAATCCAAAATTATTCTTCAATTACATAAATAACAAGAGAATAAAAACTGACAATGTGGGCCCTCTCAAAAATAATCTGGGTGTAATGGTGGAGGAGGATGAGGAAAAAGCACAGCTATTAAATGCCTTCTTCTCTACGGTGTTTACACAAGAAAATCCAATGCCCAGCAACATGATTAGGGGTAATGTTAACTCTCCATTAAATGTCACCTGTTTAACTCAGGAGGAAGTGCGGTGCCGCCTTCAAAACACTAAAATAGAGAAATCGCCGGGTCCAGATAGCATACACCCCCCGAGTTCTGAGGGAATTATGCACGGTGATAGAAAGACCCTTATATCTAATATTTAAGCATTCAGTAATGACTGCATCTGTTCCACTTGATTGGCGCATAGCAAATGTGGTGCCAAAAAAGGGGTCTAAAAGTGAGCCTGGAAACTATAGGCCAGTGAGTTTGACTTCTGTAGTGGGTAAGATATTTGAGAGCTTACTAAGAGATGCTATCCTGGAGTACGTCAATGTAAATAATCTTATAACACCCAATCAGCATGGGTTTATGAGAAATCAGTCCTGTCAGACTAATCTGATCAGCTTCTATGAAGATGTCAGTTCAAGACTGGACATGGGTAATGCAGTGGACGTGGTGTATCTGGACTTTTCAAAGGCTTTTGATACTGTACCACATAAAAGGTTGGTATGCAAAATGAGAATGTTGGGACTGGGGGAAAACATATGCAATTGGGTTCACAACTGGCTCACTGATAGGAAAGAGAGGGTGCTTAGTAATAGTAAATATTCAGACTGGGTCGCAGTCACCAGTGGGGTGCCACAGGGGTCAGTATTGGGCCCTCTCCTGTTTAATATCTTTATTAATGACCTGGTAGACGGTTTGCAAAGCAGGGTGTCCATATTTGCAGATGATGCTAAGCTTTGTAAGGTAATCAAAAATGAGGAGGATAATAGAATATTACAAGGGGATCTAAGGAAGCTGGAAGCATGGGCCGAGACTTGGCAAATGAAGTTTAACATTTACAAATGAAAGCTATGCATTTTGGACGACGAAACAAATTGTATGATTATGTACTTAATAGTAAATTACTGGGTAAGACCGCCAATAAAAAAGACTTGGGGATTATGGTGGACAATAAGCTTACCTTCAGTGACCAGTGCCAGGCAGCTGCTGCCAAGGCAAATAAAATTATTGGATTTAGATCTTAAGGGCACGTTGATCCAGGGTTTTATACTGATTGCCAGATTGGAGTCGGGAAGGAATTTTTTTTCCATGAAATGGGGCAATTGGCATAAGCCTCATGGGGGTTTTTTTGCCTTCCTCTGGATCAACACTGTAGGGGACTGTAGGGTTATAGGTTGGACTTGATGGACTGATGTCTTCAACCAACCTCATCTACTATGTAACTATGTAACCAAAATTGTGGAAAAATATCAACAATCTCAACAAGTCTATCTCCAGAGATCTTGATGCTCCTTTGTCCACAGAACAACATAATCAAAAAGTTTACATTCCATGGAACTGTAGCTAATCTCCCTGGACATGGGCAGAAAAAAAAATTGATGAAAGGTTGCAATGCAGAACAGTCCAGATGGTGGATAAGCAACTCCAATCAAGTTCCAAAGAATTCAAGCTGTCCTGAAAGCTCAGGGTGCATCAGTGTCAGCGCAAACTATCCATTGACATTTGAATGAAATGAAACGCTATGGCATGAGACCGCTGCTGACACAAAGACATAAAAAAGCTAGACTAGCTGCAATTTGCCAAAATGTATATGAGTAAGCCAAAATCCTTTCTTTGAAAACATCTTGTGGCTTTTTGATAAAGCACGTCATTCTACTGTTTACGGAGTATGAGTATGAATGAGGCCTACAAAGAAAAGAACAGAGTACCAACAGTCACATATAGTGGAGGTTCAAAGATGTTTTGGGGTTGTTTTGCTGCCTCTGGCACTGGGTCCCTGGACTCTGTGCAAGGCATCATGAAATCTGAAGATTACCAAATGTTCTTGAGTCTCCATGTAGGGCTTAGTGTCAGAAAGATGGGTTTATGTTCTAGGTCATGGGTTTTCCAGCAGGACAATGACTCCAAACATGCTTCATAAAGAATCCATAAATGGATGGAAACAAAGCGCTGGAGAGTTCTGAAGTGGCCAGCTATAAGTCTGAATCCCATTGAACACCTGTGGAGAGATCTTAAAATTGCTGTTGGGAAAAGGCACCCTTCAAATATGAGAGACCTGGAGCAGTTTACAAAAGAAGAGTGGTCCAAAGTTCCATTTGAGAGGTGTAAGAAACTTGTTGATGATTATAGGAATCAATTGATTTCAGTTATTTTTTCCAAAGGGTGTGCAACCAAATATTAATTTGAGGGTGTCAGTAATTTTGTCAGGCCATTTCTGGAGTTTTGTGTGAAATTATAGAATTTTTGGCATTTTTTCTGCTTTTTGTGTTGTTCCAATACACACAAAGGAAATAGACATGTGTATAACAAAACATATGTAATTGCAATCATTTTCTGGAAGAAATACTTCATTTTCTTGAAAAATTTCAGGGGTGCCAAAAATTACGGCCATGACTGTATGTCACTAGTTCCTTACCAGCAACTACTAAGGCCACTGATTGGTCTCAGCAGTCATTTGAACCTGACAGCTTCTTGGGATGCAAGTCTCAACAGGATAATTTCACTGAGGAACAATGTTGAACATCCACTAAATCTAATCACCGACTAAGATGGCAAAAAATATTAAAATAAACACATTTTTATTGGTATGCATTAAAAATGTCCCAGTTAAAAAAGATATGAAAGAAAAATAGATATAAAAGCATCTAAACACTAATAGGGTCACTAAAAGCCTCCTGTTTCACACTTCAATAAAGAAAAGGTGTGACTTGAACAGAATTGTTCTTGTACTACTGGAGGAATGCCCTATTCTCAAATCTACCAGCTCCTAATGTTACTATCAACAGCCTGTCTTTGTAACGTAGTTTACAGAGCTGTTTTAAATAGGCAGCCAGTCCCAGAGTGTGCGTTTTAGTAACAGGGCAGCTGATTGATTATTCACAGCTGAGATACCCCTGTTAACATTCTCAATGTCAGCAATAACACTAACAGGTAAAACTGTAGCAATAACTACTCAGAGATATCCTAACAGACCTCTCATAGTTTAGTCATAACATACCACCCAGAAGCCCATACTGTCTAAATCATGACAGCTAGAAACAACTTAGGTAAACCGATAGTTTTACCACCAGAAATGCTGCTTCAGAAAAACTGGAAGAGCCCGGCATATAAAGCAACTAGATGGTATATGCTATATAATAATAGATATCCCACAGTGCAGATGGTACCAAAAAAAAAACATCTCTACGCGTTTCCCCAAAAACCGCAAGGGTTCATCAGGAGACAATGTCATTATTATGCCAAAAATAACTAAACCAGAAAGATAGATCAGTATAGGCTGTAAAAACCGCCGTTCCCTACGCCCTGATGGTAGACGTAGGTACTTCAAAGGTCAGCCACGGGCCGAGTGTTACCGCCGGTCTATTTGTAGCCAGAACCAGCACTTCAGTTATCCTATCCAAGCGCTCACTCTCGGAATGTGGGTGTGTATGCTGTCTCCGCCCACTCACTCCGTGATTGGATACCAATAGCAGGATGGGTTGCTATGATACCGAGACGCTACCTAGCGTCTCGGAGATTGGGAAAGGCTAGTAAATAGATATACTGACCTATCCACTAATTCAATCTATATCCGCAGCTCAAAATCGCAATCACCGATGTCTAGATCTATTACTAGGACACACTAATGAGATATTCCATTTTCTCGTTTAATATTATATATGTATTCAACACAGGCAGGTATGTAAAAATTACATCGAACATTAATTACCCAAAGTAAACCATAGATATATAGTGGTTTACCACAAATTGAACACAGTAGAAGGATAAGAAGGAAGCACAGATGTAAATGGCAAAAAGCAATCCTAAAGAGATAGGATCTAGTCAGTGACCATGACTGATGTCATATCAGTCAACAATCAGATGACGTCATGTACTCTCCAAAAGGCTATAAATAGGCAGTCAAACCCCCAAATGACCCTAAATATCCAAGATGAATAAGACTCTCTAAGTGATGAGACTCATAGATATCTCTCCCATAAAAAACACCATCCCAAAAAAAAATGGCCCGTAAAAAAACTCCTTAGATGGCCCTACATCGAAAATGGAGGGAGGGGGAAGAGAATAGGGTACCCTAAATGAAAGATGTATAGGAGATGATCTCGTTTAAGCCCAAAGGTTTTACGCTTTGCATCCGATATGTCCATTTTGCCTTTTTCTGTAAAAGTCTCCTATCTAGATCTCCCCTACGAACAGAGGGTCTCACCAGTTCAATGCCCTGAAAAGTTAATTCCTCAGGGTTACCTCCATGGGCCTCCCAGATGTGACGGCTCAAAGGTTGGTCCTCTCTGCGATTTACATTTCCTATGTGTTCGAGGATTCTCCTCCTAAGTTCTCTTGTGGTTTTACCCACATAATTTTTAGGGCATGTACAAGTCGCTAAATATACCACGCCTGTAGTTTTACAGTTAATAAAATCCCTGATGATGTAGGTATTACCGGTCATGGCACTGCAGAAGCTATTCCCTTTTCTGATGTACTTACAGGCTTTGCATGTCCCACATCTGAACATGCCCTTAGGAACAAATCTCTCAAGCCAAGTATCACATCTGGTCACTGGGGTAAGATGGCTATGTGTGAGCCTAGGTTCCTTCCTCTCCTATATGTTATTGAAGCTCGTGTGGTAAGACTACCCTGTAAGTCATGGTCAAGAAGTAGGATTTTCCAAAAGGAGTCCACAGTTCTCCTAATATCACGATGTCTATTATCATATGTTCCAATTAGTCTGATAGATTTATCATCAGTTCTAGGACTCCGTGGTACCAATAGTTCTTTTCTGTTTCGTGAAACTGCATGTTGGTGTGCCTGCCTAATAACTTCCGATGAGTACCCTCTCTCTTTAAATCTAAAACCTAGATCTCTCGCTTTGAGATCAAATTCAAGCAGATCAGAGCAGTTTCTCCTCATCCTCAAGAACTGTCCTTTAGGAATTCCTCTCTTGAGGGGCTCTAGGTGGAAACTGTCCCATCTTAGTAAGCTATTTGTTGCTGTAGGTTTGCGAAAAACAGTAGAACTAATAGACCCATTGTCATTGATCTTAATACACAGATCAAGGAAGGTAATTTCTGATGGATGAATTTCGGCTGTAAACTTGAGGTTAACATTGTTTGAATTAAGGGCATTAAGGAACAACCAGAATGCAATAATCATGCCATCCCAAAACAGAAGTACATCATCGATGTAACGAAGCCATAATAAAATAGACTTTGTCCACATCTCCATTTCCTCAGAGAAAACTAAGTGCTCCTCCCTCCAGCCCAGGAACAGATTGGCATATGTGGGTGCCGCCGGGCTCCCCATGGCTGTTCCCTGGAGCTGGTGGAAGAAGCGCCTATTAAAGATAAAATAGTTTCTATTGAGGATAAATTCCATCAACCGGAGTATAAAAGCATTATGAGTGGCAAATTGATTTCCTCTGGTTTTGAGGAAATAATGTACAGCTCCACAACCCAAATCATGGTGTATGGAGCTGTATAACACCTCTACATCTAAACTCGCCACTTTGGTGTCTGGGGGTAGCATCAGATCCTCTAGATGCCTCAGGACGTCCATAGTGTCCCGGACATAGGAAGGCAATGCTAGCACAAATGGTCTTAAAACAATATCCACATATGAGCTGATGTTCTGCATCACACTTCCTATGCCCAAGACAATCGGACGCCCCTTCAGAGGATCTAGCCCCTTATGTACTTTAGGCAGTGCATAGAAGGTGGCTGAGACTGTTCTGGCTTCATGAAACGATATTCATTTTTGGTAATGATGCCCTCTTCATACCCTTCAAGGTAGATCACATTCAATTCCTCAATAAAGAGGTCTGTAGGATCTCTTTCCATAATTCTGTATAATTCCTTGTGCTTCAGTATATCCTCACACATCTTGACATAGAGGTGTCTGTCCATCAGGACTACCTTGTCAGAGGATTTGATGATTGTATTCTCATCTGATTCTAATTCTAATAATGCCCTCATCTGACTTGGTGATAAATTTGAACCTCTTTGTCTATGGATTCCTAACTTCTTGATTTCCCCTATAACCATGTTCTCAAAAGAATCAATGTGACTTGTTTCAAAGACAGGTGAAGTCTTTGTGCTTTTTGGACGCAAATTGGTAGAAGGGTTGGGGGCACTCTCCCCTTGTCCCTCTTTCCATAGATCCTCCAAAATGTTTGAATTTGAAATCACTATGACTACCTGTTTAGCCTTTATTTCACTATTGTAAGCCCTTGCGGGCAGGGCCCTCTATCCCACTGTGCCAGTTGGTCAATGTTTGTATTATATGTTTTGTATATCTTGTGTACCGTATGTAAATCCTCAAATGTAAAGCACCATGGAATTAATGGTGCTATATACTGTAAATAAACAATAATAATAATAATAATAATAACTTAATTAGGAGTATATTCCATGAATGGAGTAATATATGATTCAGATCGTGGTATATCTATTTACTAGCGTTTTCCATTTTCTGAGACGCTAGGTAGTGTCTCGCCCAAGCCCACCTTTTCCGTTTCTGCTATCCAATCACGGAGTGAGTGGGCGGAGCCAGTATACACACCCACATTCCGAGAGTGACGAGCGCTTGGATAGGATAACTGAAACGCTGGTTCTGGGTACAAATAGACCGGCGGTAACACTTGGCCCGTGGCTGACCTTTGAAGTACCTACGTCCACCATCAGGGCGTAGGGAATGGCGGTTTTTACCGCCTATACTGATCTATCTTTCTGGTTTAGTTATTTTTGGCATAATAACGATATTGTCTCCTGATGAACCCTTGCTGTTTTTGGGGGAAACGCGTAGAGATTTTTTTTTTTTTGGCACCATCTCCAATGTGGGATATCTATTATTATATAGCATATACCATCTAGTTGCTTTATATGCCGGGCTCTTTCAGTTTTTCTGAAGCAGCATTCCTGGTGGTAAAACTATCGGTTTACCTAAGTTGTTTTTACCAAAAGGTAGAATTGGCCCTGGGTAGGGAATTGCCTAAATACGTGTGACATCTGTAGTTCTTAAAAATTGTGGTCTGGGATATGCTTTGTCTTTTTTGTAATTTCACACTGTCATGTACCTGTATTTGGGGACCATTCTCCTACGACGCCTACGATGCAGTGTACACTATTATATACACTACCTTTTTTCACATATTATGGTCTGTGTGAAGGTTGCATTGCTTGCTATGTTCTTAAATTTATGGGATGCTGATGTGACTCATTTGACATTGTGGTCTCCCCCAATGATTGTTTCGCCAAACGGCTTCATCAAGGGGGCCCCCCCTTGATGAAGCCGTTTGGCGAAACGATTGTTGGGGTGGAGTGTGACTAGGTGAGGATAAAATGGTGGCTTGTTATATTTATATTTATCTTTTTAGTGTTTACTAGATATTTTGGGTTATAATACTGTTTGTGGTATGTTTATGTATATATTCATAGGTTGTTTTCAACCATTTTATACGTATTTATTTGTACCATCAGTATATATCCCCTATTTATTGTTACTGTGGCCCCTATTTTCCTCCCTGTCTTCATTATGGTGTACCTCCATTATTTATTTCCCCATATATGTCTGTTTTATTATTTATGTTAATAAAATGATATTAAATTTTTTTTTTTGTGGTCATGATATTTTGTTTTATATTTAGGCAGTGTAAACTTAGATTAGACAGTCTAAAAGTACACCTGATGGTGGCTGCTGGCTCATAAATTTGCTTAATCCTTAGACTTGTCTTGTCTAGGTCTATACTACCTATTATTTTGTTTACTGTGCACCAAACTTTTGTGCCATTTTGGTTTACACTTTCACATTTTCATACTGTTCCTAATAAACCACACTTATTTGTCAAACAAGGTGAAACAAAATTGCCTAAAAACCTTTAGAAATGTAGTGCAAAGCCTGTTTGCATACCAGTTTGTACCAAAGCCAGTTTTTGCATTAAATGCTGTACAGTAAAATAATGGAGAAAAATTGTGTTACAGTAATACAAAACGCTGCATTTCCACAACGTGGGGCCTTTCTGTGTTACAGAAAACCAGACATCAAACATCATCAAACATTTTAATACATGCAGCAAAACCATAAACGCTGCAGTGCATTTTGAACTAGATTGTAAGTAAAGGTCTATATATAACTTTACTGCATATGTTTGAGATGAGTATTTTTTTTTTTATCCATCCCTGGTTATCAGAATGGTGCAGAGGCATCATGAAAAACAAAACAGATAATACATACTTTAATGCATCTATTATTCCATGGATATAAAGCAGATAAACTAAAAATCCTTAGTTTACCACTTGTTTAGTTCAATTAATCACCACAAAAAATAATGTCAAGAAATGTAAGTAGGCACAAACCATTAGGTAATGCTAACAGTAATTACAAATCTATTTATAATTTTAATGTAGATTATACAATCGCTATTTATAAACTGGGAAGCAATCAGAGTTTGGGAAGATCCAAATCCCCTTTCCATAGGCCCCAATAGCAATTGTGTGACTTCAATTTATTACAGTCACCACTCTGCAGCCAATGCAGATACACAAGAGGTATAACATAAAATGCAAAAGAACACAGTAGAGAAATTAAAAAATGTAAATAATCTGAAGCTATGAGTATGAGGAACTATGTGTATATCATACTGTGGTATGAGCTTTCATTCATTGTAGGGGTTTGGTCATGTTAATTCGTTGTGTAGTGTCTGTTGAAAGTGTGAGTGTCTAATGGGTATGGTAATTCAAATTTCCTTCAACCAGTCAGGATACCAATGGTGAATTAAGTCCTGTGTGGTAACTCAATTGTGTTCAATCTAGTTAACAAACTTTTGTGTCACTTACAGGCCATATAGGCCAACTGCAAGTCTCAACTTGAGGCCTGGGTAATTTATTAAGAAAGAAATATGTTATCAAAAGCATAGGTGTCATAGTTCATGTTTTATAACCTTCAATTGACCAAAATATGGTCAGGGAACTCTAACAAGTCAGTGATGTCAAAAATCTGGACCTTCAGCATGAATAGGCACCCCAAATTAGGTGGCAGTGAAATGTAGAATGATTTAGCCTGCATGTTTGTTATGCCTGGACTTGTAAAAACATATCATATCTATATGTGGTACCCACCCAGAGTTATCTAATACTACTACAATATGTCATAGCTTTCTGGGTTTGCCGTATGTAATTAGCTAGTTCCAGTAACAGGTATGAGGTTTCAGAAAGAAGGGCTGGGTTAAGGGTCCTTAAAAAGGGATGATGGACAGAGAACCCTGACGCTAGATTCACATCTGTGCCTGGGTTTCCTTTCTTCTTGGGGACCTGAAGAACGAAACCTAATCTGCTTAAAAAGTGGTTACCTGCAGATCCCTTAGAATATAATGGGGTCTGCCGGGTTTCCCCCGGGTTTCTGCCAGAAAAATCCGGAGAGAAAAGTCTTGCTTGCAGGACTTTTCTTTCCACATTTTTCAATCCGATTCGGGGACAGAACTTAGCCTGAGTCATATACCTAGTCCACGGTCAAGCTTAAAAGGTATCTGTTTTATTATATTCTTTTTATTTTGTATTGTTTGCTTGTATTTATGTTTTTTTTTGTTTTTTGTTTTTTTATTTCTACATCTTTTTTTCTGTAAACACTATACTTTTTTTGTATATTAAATCTTAAAATTGAATAAGATTGTCATTGGCTCTAATCATCCCCATAGTTCCGAAGAGAGTAAATACCGCTTTGCTTTGTTACTCTTTTAGGTGCCTGTGTGTGCTATAGGTTCACTGGGTGTACAATAGGGCACAAGGGTGTGAGGTCTGGGTATATCAGTGTCTCGTCTACCATAAGTGGTGGGTGATGGCAGATATTTGTGTGGATGTGCAAATTTTGGGGTCACTTCACTCCTTTATAACCTAGGGTGATAGATGAGTGTGGAAGTGGTGTCACCTCGAGGGTTACATGTGCTTGTATGGTGAGTGGGTGTACGGAATCCTGACAATGAGTATGAAACTGATATGGCCCATAAAGTGAATTTTATCTGCTTTTAGTTTAAGAAAATAATATATGTAAACATACATATACTGTAATAAGTTGCCTGGAATTTAATCAAATGCAACAGTACAAAAATTGTTTACAGAAATTACCTTTCCATGCATTAATAACCGTATTGTCAATGTAACATTAAGACCCCGGTCTGGAGAATTTGCATCGTTGGTGTTCATTTCGGGGGAACTTCTCTTAGATAAGTGGCAATAGACTGCTATCTTCTTTCTCTTTTAATCTGAAGATACAAAATATCACAGAGTCAATAAAGCAGTATGAGAAGAACATTGTAAAACCTGTCCTGACAGGACTTCTGAGGCACTGAAGACCATGGCTGCAGTAATACCAAAAGATGGTGAAACAGCTGATAAGGATATTATGCTGCTCTACAATATTCTGATATTAGTGTAGCCATTGTTAGTGCCTCAGAAATTTTGTTAGGCTGTAAACAGCCTGAACATAAACCATGGTGTTAAGGTCCACCCTAACTTGGCCTGTCCTTCCCCATGTTTGGCCTCCTCCTTTACTGCAGCAGGTAGCCAGTCCAGTAGTCATTTTACATAGAGAAAAACAATGGTAGCCAGGTAGGTATTAGGCCTGTTACTCTGAAATTTTTTGTTTTTTATTTTTTGGCCAATTTTGGCAGATTTCCTCTTTAAGAAGGACGGGCATAATAAACAGTATGTAAATACACTTTTCCTTACTATCCTGACCACTATATTAAATGAACTGAGAAGCACTGGATTTATGAGACTTTACCCAAGCAACACTGGGTACTTTCTCCCAAGTTCTAAGGAAAATATGCACGGTGATAGACACTTATATCTAATGATTCAGTAATGACTGGATCTGTTCCACAGGATCGGTGCATAGCAAATGAGGTGCCAAATATTCAAAAAGTGATCTAAGTGTGAGCCTGGAAACTATAGGCCATTAAATTTGACCTCTGTGGTGGGTAAGATATTTGAAGGTTTTATAAGAGATGCTATCCTGGAGTATCTCAATGTAAATAATCTTATAACACCCAATCAGCATGGATTTATGAGGAATCAGTCCTGTCAGACTAATCTGATCAGCTTCTTTGAAGAGGTCATTTCTAGACTGGACATGGGTAATGCGGTGGATGTGGTGTATCTGGACTTTTCAAAGCCTTTTGATACTGTACCACATGAAAGGTTGGTATACAAAATGAGAATGTTGGAAATGAGGAAAATACATATGTTCACAACTGTGATAGGAAGCAGAGGGTGCTTGATAATGGTAAATACTCAGACTGGGCCAAAGTCACCAGTGGAGTGCCACAGGGGTCAGTATTGGGTCCCCTCCCGTTTAATATGTTTATTAATGACCTGGTAGAGGGTTTACAGAGCAGGGTGTCCATATTTGCAGATGTTACTAAGCACTGTAGGGTAATCAAAAATGAGGAGGATAGTAGAATATTACAGGGGGATCTATGGAAGCTGGAAACACAGGCGGAGGCTTGGAAAATGAAATTTAATATAGACAAATGATTATAAAGAGACAACCAAGATTAATAGGGAATGGGTGGATTGGAGTTTAACGACAAGTGAAGAAACTTGGGGTTATTCAATTTAGAAAAAATTACGTCTATGGGGAGACCCAATAACAATGTACAAATACATGAAGAACACAAAGAACAGCTAGCAGTAACATTCTTTACTGTAAGAACAATGAGGCTATAGAACTTACTGCCATAGGAAGTGGTGATGGTGGATTCATCTCGATTGCTCATGGATGCCTTTCTCAAACAGAAAAATATTACGGATTTTGGGTTTTAGATTTTGATAAGGACTAGTTGAACCAGGGTTTTACATTGATTGCCAGTTTGGAGTTGGGAAGGAATTTTTCCTCTGACATGGGGCAATTGGCATAGGCTTCATGTTTTGTTTTGTTTTTTGCCTTCCTCATCTACTATGTAACTATATATGTTAAGTGAGTGTGGAAAATCCTCTGATAATGGTAAAGGCTAAATACTATACTTGGTAAGGACCTTCTGACATCAGAAGGTCACATGACGTTCTCTAGTCATGTGACTGGAAAGGCATGTCTTAGCTTGTAAGAAGATCCTTCTACATGAAGAAAAGTTGTATCCCGTGCAGTGGAGGAACATGTAGAGATGTGTGGTGCATGGTGTACTGTGGGAGGAGACATGTGCGGTGCTTGGTGTACTGTGGAGGGAGAGATGTAGAGTGCACTGTGTACTGTGGGGGGGGGGAGATGTGGGTGCATGGTGTACTATGTGGGGTGCATGGTGAACTGTGGTGGGAGAGATGTGGGGTGCACAGTGTACTGTGGGAGGAGAGATGTAGGGTGCATGTGTACTGTGAGGGGAGAGATGTGGGATTCAGGGTGTAGTGTGGGGGAGAGATGTGGGATGCACAGTGTACTGTGGGGGGTGGTGGATGCAGGGTGTTGAGTGGGGGGAGAGATGTAGGGTGCATGGTGAACTGTGGCGGGAGAGATGTGGGGTGCATGTAAACTGGGGGGAGATGTGGGGTGCTCGGTGTACTATGGGGGGAAATGTGGGGTGCTCGGTGTACTGTGGTGGGAGAGATGTGGAGGGGAGAGATGTGGGGTGCGTGGTGTACTGTGGGAGGAGAGTGGGGTGCATGGTGTACTGTGGGAGGAGAGATGTGGGGTGAGTGGTGTACTGTGAGGGGGGATATGTGGGGTGCATGGTGTACTGTGGGGGGGAGAGATGTGGGGTGCGCGGTGTACTGTGGGGGGAGATGTGGGGTGCGCAGTGTACTGTGGGGGGAGATGTGGGGTGAGCAGTGTACTGTGGGGGGAGATGTGGGGTACACAGTGTACTGTGGGGGGGAGAGATGTGGGATGCACGGTGTACTGTGGGGGGGTGCATGGTGTACTGTGGGGTGGAGATTTGTGGTGCATGGTGAACTGTGGGGTGCATGGCATACTGTGGGGGGCATGGTGTACTGTGGGGGGAGAGATGTGGGGTGCACGCTGTACTGTGGGAGGGCAGATGTGGGGTGCACGGCGTACTGTGGGGGATCAGATGTGTGGTGTACTGTGAGGGCAGATGTGGGGTGCACAGTGTACTGTGGTGGGGAGATGTGGGGTGCATGGTGAACTCTGCGGGGAGATGTAAAGGGGGTGGCAAGCTATGGTTGAGGCTTGGTGGTTTTGGCAAGCTGTGGCCCTGTGGGGCTGAGTTGTAGGGGATAGCGAGCTTGACACCTTTGTGAGATGTATTAACTCCCAATTTCTACAGCTTCATGCGCAAACTAAAGACACATCTTTTCAGACAGGCCTATCACAATTCCTGATGTAAACCCTTCCGTAGTTAGAATCCCTAAAACATACCCTCCTCTGTTCGTGCTCCCACATTGGGCAGCACGGTGGCTCAGTGGTTAGCACTGCAGCCTTGCAGCGCTGGAGTCCTGGGTTCGAATCCTGCCAAGGACAACATCTGCAAGGAGTTTGTATGTTCTCCCTGTGTTTACGTGGGTTTTCTCCGGGTACTCCGTTTTCCTCCCACACTCCAAAGACATACTGATAGGGAATGTAGATTGTGAGCCCTATATGGGACAGTGACTGACAATATCTGTAAAGCGCTGTGGAATATGATGGCGCTATATAAGTAAGCATAATAATAATTATCTCACAGGATATAATGCTGTTTCAGACTAACGTTACAGTTGTGCTAAAAAGTTTACATACCCCGGCAGATTTTTGGTTTTTTGGCCTTTTTTCAGAGAATATGAATGATAACACAAAACATTTTTCTCCACCCATGGTTAGTGGTTGGTTGAAGCCATTTATTGTCAAACTTCTGAGTTTTCTTTTTTTAAATCATAATGACAACCAAAAACATCAAAATGACCCTGTTCAAAAGCTCACATACCCCAGTTCTTAATATCGTGTATTGCTCCCTCTAACATCAATGACAGCTTGAAGTCTTTTGTGGTAGTTGTGGATGAGGCTCTTTATTTTCTCAGAAGGTAAAACTGCCCATTCTTCTTGGCAAAAAGTCTCCAGTTCCTGTAAATTCCTGGGCTCTTTGCATGTACTGCGCGCTTGAGATCTCCCCAGAGTGGCTCAATGATATAGAGGTCAGAAGACTGAGATGGCCACTCCAGAACCTTCACTTTCTTCTGCTGTAGTCAATGACAGGTCGACTTGGCCTTGTGTTTTGGATCGTTGTCATGTTGGAAGGTCCAAGTACGTCCCATGCGCATCTTCCTGGCTGATGAGTGCAAATTTGCCTCCAGTATTTGCTGATAACGTGCTGCATTCATCTTTCTTTCAACTTTGACCAAGTTTCCAGACACCCCCGGAGCCATTAGCAAAGGGGGACATGACTTTGGGATGGGGAAACCAATAACTCCTGCAGTTTCATCTTTGTGCAGTAGTTGTGTGGATTTATACAGGGTGGTTCAGATTTAAGAGTATATGTGTGTATATTCAGCTTTAGGAGTATATAGTGGTGTAGCCCTATTTGGGGGGGGGGGGTATGAGTATTATCCCTCCTGCAACAGACTCTGGCGCTGACCTGTGTGTATAATGGAACCTGAAGGGAAGAGTGGGAACATATATGAAATATATCAGTGCCTCCACCCAGGATAGAACCTCTGTATTACAGGGAGGATCTCTTCCTGGGACTTACCCATGAAGTACAGTTAGTAGCCTTAACAAGGATCACTGTACTAATCTCACAGTCTGAAGAATACATACAGATACCACATAAGGTTATAGCAGTAACTTTATAAGAATCAAAAGGGTAATAATACATACATACAATATACTCAGAACACAGCAGTACTACAACAACCAGCAAGTCCACAACAGTCTTAGGTTATATACCGGGTATATATATATATATATATATATATATATATATATATATATAGATAGATATATAGCAAGTGTCCGGTGCACAATACCTCCAGGCAACAGAAGAGATGCAGGGGCCCCTGTGGATGACATTGGATCCTCAGATTCTTCCAGGAGATTACAGACAGCCGATCAGGAGACGATTATGATGATGAGATCCTTCACAGGCAGCAAACAGGGCGACAGTGACGGTAGTAGATGCAGGCCTGAATACCCTAACACTGAGTCCTTAACCTGCCAGCTAAACTACTAGTGCAACCGGGCCTCTAACTAGCTAGTTGGCCGTCGGAAGCCTAACCTATCACTGCCCTGAACTATATATATATATGTATATGGATCCCTAACTACAGTTACTAGCTAGGTCCTGTGAGTATATAGGGGGTAACACATACCTAACTATATACTCTGATGTAAAGTGGAACAGGTGGTTCTGAAATAAGGTAGAACAGCTTCACTAGCTGATCTCAAGGATATAGATTCTTAAATATCTACTTATCTACTCCTTAGAATTACACCTACCACCTGCCTTAGACTCCCCCAGACATAATATGTCTGTCTCACAGCAGCTCTGCTCACATCTCTCCCCCCAGCAGCTCTGCCTCACATGTCTCTGACTCACTGTATTTACAAAACAAAACTTGCACTGAATGCCTGGGGTCTCCGAAGCCAAACTGCAGGGGCAGAGAAGCCAGACACATCACACACCAGCAGAAATGGCAGTTCCCTACAGTGGCTAGTGTGTTACTGTAGGGAGGGAGGAGTTTAGGAATAGATGTAACTTCCCGTCTCATTCATCTCTTTCTCTTTCTCTCACCACAAGGATTGGAGGAAACATTAAACATTTCTGCTGAATCAGGGAGTATAACATTGGGGTTTATCACCTCACACCACACTGGTGTGACCACATTCACATTAGACATCACTACTAGTTTAGTATCACCATTCTACATCATACTGTCTATGCTGCAGTATTACCACAGGATTTATCCTGTCAGAGTCCCCTCATGTATTTACCTCACACACTTCAGACAGACATGGCTGATATATCATAGTTTACTGCTGTATAATGCAGATTGTTCATGAGTCATGGGGACTGAGCGGTTCTCTATGGTGGAGCTGGGAGGTCACATGTAATGGAGACACTGTGGTGAGAGAGGGACAGCATGATCTGAAAGCTGGGGATCAGATATACAGTGTGGTGATATTAATGGAGACTGCACTGATAATTCCTGTATATGTCCTCCATCTCTGTGCTAATAATGATCATGCTGGGGATAGGTTATGGCTAATAATTTCTATGTGACCTCCTTCTTAGGGCTGTATACGGGTCGTACTGTGTATACGGTCCATACTGTATAAAGGTTATTTTTAATTGGCAGGGTGGGGGGGTCCTTGGAGTTGGTTGAAATTATCGGCAGTGGGGAAACAGTTAATCCCCTAGGAATAACTGCTGTTTTGGTCTGGCTGGTCTTTGGGCTCCTGCTGGGTGGTGTCCTGGGGAGTGGTTTATTATATGTGATAAACTGCCATTCTGTGTGTTATGGTGCCCCTGAGCCTGTGGTTGCGGCTGGGGGTAATTTGGTGTGGTGGAGCAGATTGGCGGCCAGACTTTTGTAACTCCAAGGACTTCCCCCTCAAGAAGAAGGTGTTTGTATCCACTAAAAGTTACATGCTGGTATTATTTCCCCTTTCTATATATGTAATCTAATGATCTATATGTGACCTCCATATCAGGGCTGTATACTGAATCCTGTGTGGTTATATGGCAGCCTTCTGTCACTGTATACATGCTGTCCTGCTGATGCTGCTGCCTATACAATGTCTGCCCTTACCTCATGTAGCTATTTCATCTTCCATGTGGAAATTGATCTATTACCTAAAATTGTGGATGGTATAAGACTGTGTAGATTACGTTGGGCCTTATCTAGATGTTTTTTCACAGTCTTCTAGCAGAATTTATTATATCTAGGTCATATTTATAGCTCTGAAAGGTGTTCATGGAGGGCTCAGCACATGGTGGGGATGTGGGTGGCTCAGGTGCACCTTGCTCTGTAGGATGCACAGAATTGTATAGTTTTATAGCCATGTATATACGGTGATATAGTGACCGCCATGTTGTAGGCTGACCTCTAAATCATCAATACATGTAGATAATAGATATCAGACAAATACTGCACAGGATTATTGTATTTCTTACTCTCCATGTGTAGCCGGTGACTTACAGTCTGTATCCGGATAAGTACAGTCATATGAAAAAGTTTGGGCACCCCTATTAATCTTAATCATTTTTAGTTCTAAATATTTGGGTGTTTGCAACAGCCATTTCAATTTGATATAGCTAATAACTGATGGACACAGTAATATTTCAGGATTGAAATGAGGTTTATTGTACTAACAGAAAATGTGCAATATGCATTAAACCAAAATTTGACCGGTGCAAAAATTTGGGTACCCTTATCATTTTATTGATTTGAATACTCCTAACTACTTTTTACTGACTTACTGAAGCACAAAATTGGTTTTGTAACCTCACTGAGCTTTGAACTTCATAGCCAGGTGTATCCAATCATGAGAAAAGGTATTTAAGGTGGCCAATTGCAAGTTGTTCTCCTATTTGAATCTCCTCTGAAGAGTGGCATCATGGGCTCCTCAAAACAACTCTCAAATGATCTGAAAACAAAGATTGTTCAACATAGTTGTTCAGGGGAAGGATACAAAAAGTTGTCTCAGAGATTTAACCTGTCAGTTTCCACTGTGAGGAACATAGTAAGGAAATGGAAGACCACAGGGACAGTTCTTGTTAAGCCCAGAAGTGGCAGGCCAAGAAAAATATCAGAAAGGCAGAGAAGAAGAATGGTGAGAACAGTCAAGGACAAACCACAGACCACCTCCAAAGAGCTGCAGCATCATCTTGCTGCAGATGGTGTCACTGTGCATCGGTCAACAATACAGCACACTTTGCACAAGGAGAAGCTGTATGGGAGAGTGATGCGAAAGAAGCCGTTTCTGAAAGCACGCCACAAACAGAGTCGCCTGAGGTATGCAAAAGCACATTTGGACAAGCCAGCTTCATTTTGGAACAAGGTCCTGTGGACTGATGAAACAAAGATTGAGTTGTTTGGTCATACAAAAAGGCGTTATGCATGGCGTCAAAAAAACACAGCATTCCAAGAAAAACACTTGCTACCCACTGTAAAATTTGGTGGAGGTTCCATCATGCTTTGGGGCTGTGTGGCCAATGCTGGCACCGGGAATCTTGTTAAAGTTGAGGGTCACATGGATTCAACTCAGTATCAGCAGATTCTTGAGAATAATGTACAAGAATCAGTGACGAATTTGAAGTTACGCCGGGGATGGATATTTCAGCAAGACAATGATCCAAAACACAGCTCCAAATCTACTCAGGCATTCATGCAGAGGAACAATTACAATGTTCTGGAATGGCCATCCCAGTCCCCAGACCTGAATATCATTGAACATCTGTGGGATAATTTGAAGCGGGCTGTCCATGCTCGGTGACCATCAAACTTAACTGAACTGGAATTGTTTTGTAAAGAGGAATGGTCAAAAATACCTTCATCCAGGATCCAGGGACTGATTAAAAGCTACAGGAAGCGACTAGAGGCTGTTATTTTTGCAAAAGGAGGATCTACTAAATATTAATGTCACTTTTCTGTTGAGGTGCCCATACTTTTGCACCGGTCAAATTTTGGTTTAATGCATATTGCACAGTTTCTGTTAGTACAATAAACCTCATTTCAATCCTGAAATATTACTGTGTCCATCAGTTATTAGATATATCAAATTGAAATGGCTGTTGCAAACACTCAAATATTTAGAACTAAAAATGATTAAGATTAATAGGGGTGCCCAAACTTTTTCATAATAATAATAATAATAATAATAATAATAATAGTCCTTTAATAGTCCCACAGTGGGGAAATTCAGTGTGTTACAGCAGCAAAGATAAGATAAGCAGATACAAATACAAATACAACATGTACAGGAATGTTCCAAGATGAGAGGCATTACATTAATAGCAGACAGACAGGACGTAGCAGGGGGGGGGGGGGGGTTTAACAGGTAGAGAGATATTTCAGTTCTCTGTATGTAATGATCTCCGCTTAGGTCGGTGTTGGTTGTACAGCCTAACCGCGGTGGGGAGGAAAGACTTCCGATAGCGCTCCTTCTCACACCTAGGGTGGAGCAGTCGGTCACTGACAGTACTGCCCAGCGCAATCACAGTCTCATGCATGGGATGGGAGTTATTCTCCCGCATGGAGCTCACCACGGACAGTATCCTTCTGTCACCCACCACCTGCACTGGGTCCAGTGGGCTCCCCAGGACAGAGCTGGCCCTTCTAATCAGCTTGTCAAGTTTATTTCTGTCCCTGGTTGATATACTGCTCCCCCAGCAGGCCACTCCAAAGAAGATGGCTGATGCCACTACCGAGTTGAAGAAAGTTCTAAGAAATGCCCCCCGGATTCCAAAGGCTCTCAGCTTCCTAAGCAGGTAGAGCCTGCTGTGGCCCTTCCTGTACAGGGCCTCCATATGATCTGCCCAGTCCAGCTTATTATTAAGGAGCAGACCCAGGTACTTATAGGTGTTCACAATCTCGATGCCCGTCCCCAGGATGTCCACTGGTTTTGGAGGGCATCTGCCTTTACGGAAGTCCACCACCATCTCCTTGGTCTTCCCCGCGTTAATCTTCAGGTGGTTCTGGTGGCACCAGTCCACAAAATCCCAGTTCAGTTCTCTGTACTCCCTGTCATCATCGTCTGTGATGAGACCCACTATTGCAGAGTCGTCAGAATACTTCTGTAGGTAGCAGCTGGATGAGTTGCACCTAAAATCAGCAGTGTACAGTGTGAAGAGGAAAGGGGCGAGAACCGTACCCTGAGGTGCCCCCGTATTACAGATCACGGTACCTGACACACAGTCTTGGGCTCTCACGTATTGAGGTCGATTTGTGAGGTAGTCTAGGATCCAGTTGGAGAGGTGGTGGTCCACTCCAGCAAGGCCCAGCTTGTCTCTCAGTAACCTGGGCTGTATGGTGTTAAAAGCACTGGAGAAATCAAAGAACATTATTCTCACCGTGTTCCCTGGTTTTTCCAGGTGAGACAGAGCCCTGTGCAGAAGGTGGATGATGGCATCATCTACCCCAATGCCCGGTCGATAAGCAAACTGACTGTATATGGATTACTATTATTATATGTTACTATGGCATCATATACTGCAGCAGCTCCCATCCCTGACTATGACATATACTATGATAGCTAAGTAGCTGAGTGATCTAGCCTTCCTCTAGTGTTAGGGTCGTGACCGACCCGTTTTAGGTTTTAAATGCATACAAATTCTACATACATTTGTTTATTGCATCAAGACTTTTTGACTTTTTCAGGAACTTATTTTTAAACAAAATACAATAACATAAAACTATTTTACTAAATTGTAAAATGCTCTTATTAAAATTATAACATTTGTGTTGTTGGGGTCAATTTCGACCCAGGTCTAATATAAGAGTAAAAAAACAATAATAAGTCCCAAAACTGAACTCATAAACACAATATAAACCAACAGCCCACAGCCAGCTCTACCTCCAACAACTTGAGTTAGGGACATGTCCAGGCATGTATGGCCAAATCAGCTTACAGTTGGTACTTTGCAGAGTATACATCTTCAGTTTACACCATGCAACAATGAGGAGAAGATTAGATGCAAGCCAAATTCTGGATTATATCTTGGATGATAATGAATCAGAGGACACACAGCAGCAAACTGATACAGATGAACAGGTTTCTGAGGAGGAAGATGTGGAGTATCAACCGGAAGACACAGACAGTTCTGATCAGTCTGATGAGGAGGTCACCGCTGCTGAAGCTGCTCCGGCTGAAAGATTCAAATCCAAAAGTGGCAAGATCATTTGGAGCTCAGTACCTCCAGATGTACATGGCAGGGCAGATGCTGCAAATGTCATAAAAATGACCCCTGGGATCACAAGGTTTGCTGTGACAAGAGTAAGTGACATCAAGACATGTTTTGATCTGTTTATGCCATTGTCAATAAAGTCATTATTGCTATGACAAACCTTGAAGGAAAAAAAAGTCCACGGCAACATGTGGAATGACCTTCATGATGATGACCTGGATGCCTACATTGGTGTTCTTCTCCTTGCTGGAGTGTACAAATCCTGCACTGACGCATCGACAGGCAGGAATATTTTCCGGGCAACAATGTCACTTCAAAAGTTTCAAATGATATCAAGAGTCCTCAGATTTGACAACAGAGACACCAGAACAAAATCTGACAAACTTGCTCCCATCAGGGATGTTTGGGAGAAATGGGTGCAGCTCCTTCCACTGATGTGCAACCCAGGGCCAGAGGTGACAGTAGACGAACGTTTTCTCCCTTTCCGCGGAAAAAGGACAGGGCTCCACTTTCCTCAAAGTTTGTTTTTACAGACACCACCACTGCTGTTTCATACTGCCCCAAAAAACGACGGAATGTGGTACTGATGTCCACACTTCACAAAGATGCAGCTGTGTCATCAGGAAGTGGCAAAAAGCCCAGAATCATCCTGGACTATAACAAAAACAAAGGAGGAGTGGACAACCTGGACAAGCTGACTGCCACCTACACTTGCCAGCGAATGACTAGGAGATGGCCAATGGTTGTATTTTCCAACATCCTTGATGTGTCAGCATACAATGCATTTGTGTTGTGGACCCACATTCACCAAGGATGGAATTCAAAGAAAAAAATTATAAGTGAAGGTTTGGTAAGAGAACATTTAGCTAAGATTAAGGAAACCAAGTCCCCAGGACCGGATGATTTACACCCTAGAGTTTTAAAAGAATTAGCAGAGGAAATAACAGAACCCCTTGCAATAATCTTTAATAAGTCATGGGAGACAGGAGTGGTCCCTCTAGATTGGAAAAGGGCAAATGTGGTCCCCATCTACAAAAAGGGGAATAGGGACGACCCAGGAAATTATAGGCCGGTAAGTCTGACCTCGATAGTAGGAAAAATCTTTGAACAAATCGTTAAAGAACATTTAATTAGGTACCTGGATGGGAAGGCTTTAATTAATCAAAGCCAGCACGGCTTTATGCCTAATAAATCTTGCCAGACTAATCTTATTTCCTTCTATAATAAAGTCACTGAATGGTTGGACCAGGGGAATGCAGTGGACATAGTATATCTTGACTTTAGTAAGGCCTTTGATAAAGTATCACATAACATTCTTATTGAAAAAATGATCAAGTATGGCTTTGATAAAATATCAGTGAGGTGGGTTCACAATTGGCTTAATGATCGGGCACAACGAGTAATTCTAAATGGCTATACATCAAACTGGAAGAAAGTAAAAAGCGGGGTGCCGCAGGGCTCTGTCCTGGGCCCAGTACTTTTTAATATTTTTATAAATGATCTGGATGATGGGGCTAATGGGGAACTAATAAAATTTGCAGATGATACAAAGATAGGAGGAATGGCCAACACTAGAGAGGAGAGAGAGTGCATCCAAAAGGACTTAGACACACTGGAACAATGGGCTGAGGTGAACAAAATGGTATTCAACAGGGACAAATGCAAAGTTCTACATCTGGGTAACAGAAATGCAAGAAGCATATATAGTATGGGAGGAATAGTACTAAGTGAGAGTACAGGGGAAAAGGATCTGGGCATAATAATAGATCGCAAACTCAACATGAGTCAACAGTGCGGTTCGGTGGCTAAAAAGGCTAACCAAATTCTAGGATGTATCAAGACGAGCATTGTAGCTAGATCAAGAGAGGTAATTATTCTGCTGTACTCTGCCCTGGTCAGACCCCACCTGGAATACTGTGTACAGTTCTGGGCTCCCCAGTTTAAGAAAGACATCGATTCATTGGAGCAGGTCCAGAGAAGAGCAACCAAAATGGTGGAAGGTCTACAAACCATGTCCTACGAGGAGAGGCTAAAAGAATTGGGACTGCTTAGTTTGCAGTAGAGAAGGCTAAGGGGAGACTTAATAGCGGTATTTAAATATCTGAAAGGTTGTCACAGTGCAGAGGGATCTACCCTATTCTCATTAGCAGAAGGAAGCACGAGAAGTAATGGGATGAAACTAAGGGGAAGGAGATTCAGATTAGACATTAGGAAAAACTTTCTAACAGTAAGGGTAGTGAGAGAGTGGAATAGGCTGCCACGGGAGGTGGTGAGTTCTTCATCAATTGAAATCAAGCGGAAACTGGATAGGTATATAGCTGGGATGTTTTAGGAATTCCTGCTTTTGCAGGGGGTTGGACTCGATGGCCCTTGAGGTCCCTTCCAACTCAAACAAACAAACAAACAAAACAAGCGGAGGATGTTTCTTGAGGAACTAGGAAGATCCCTTGTCAAGGCGCACATTGACCAAAGGGAACGGGTGCCCCGAGACCCAGCCGCTGCAGCCTTGGTCCGACAACTCCAGAGCTCAACAAGTGCTTCGCCCACACCCACAGCAACACAAAGAGCATCATCACCAGCATCCTCCTCAACCAGCCCTGCCTCAACATCAACCACAACAGCCACAACCCCAGGGAGACCACCTGATTCTAAAAGAAAGAGGTGTCAGGTCTGCCCTAGCAATAAGGACAGAAAGACAAACACATCGTGCTTCGCCTGCAAAAAATACCTCTGCAAAGAACACACAAAAAGTGTCACTTTTTGCCACACATGCATCTAAATACTAATGCATCTAAAAACTAGTACTTGATTTCTGTTGATTTGATTTGCTTGATTGATTGTTGTTTGTTTGTTTGACCTAGAAAAGTTACTTTTTATTATTATTGCTATTAATGTTAATATAATTTTCATCTTTTATTTGTATTAAAGTTCTATAAAAAAAAAAAAATCTGTTTTTTGCTTTTTTCATAAAGTAGTTAGATATGGGTCAAAATTGACCCGTAACACCATAGATGTTACTAGAGTTAATAATATAAAATATATATATGTATATTTTTTTTTACATTTAAGAAATGTGTTCTAAAACCCTTCAGTATTAGTCAGGTAATATAACAAACTTTTTTAAGTTTATATTATTCTCTTGAGGTTCATTTGACAATATTTTTATATTGAAAATGAAGGGTACGCTCTCAAATGAAAGGCCCAGGGGGCCACAACAAAAATATTAAAATCAATCCTTCCATGGATGAGAAACCCTAACAAGGTAACTAAGAGGTAAGAAACAAATTGGATCATAAATAACTGTTTTTAGGGTATCCTAGGGGTATACACGGGTCAAAACCGACCCGTTAACATAAGAAAGAGTAACAGAAAGCTAACACTAGAGGAAGGCTATTACAAGAGGAAGAGAAGACCCTTTCTGCCTGGGCTTCCAATCTTTAGGCCAGTGTTTTACACTGTTATTGTCAGTGGCCTTGCCTTAGTATGTAACTCCATAGGGCAAGGTTGCTTAGGATTGGGATGCGTACAAGTGCCTCCAAGCCAGTGTGTAACTGCTGGTGGTTTGGGATACACTAACAAACTAATTTTGCCATTTCTTGACTGTATGTGCTTAACAGAATGTAATTCAGTTATTTACTGTTGTGTTTTTTTATACTTTAGCATTACAATTCGCACTAGTGACAATAAATATATATTTTTATTTATTTATTTTTATGGGCCCTTGAAGTTACTTATAATTTGGCTAGTAATGGGCAACCACCTCAGGTGTAGCCCAGTGCAGGTACCTCAGGTGTAACCATTGGAGGTATGGCCTCCTGGTGTGGAGGGGTAACCATCGGAGGTATGGACCCCAGGTGTGGAGGAGTAACCATCGGAGGTATGGACCCCAGGTGTGGAAAGGTAACCATCGGAGGTATGGACCACCTGGTTTCTGCAAACCAATTATTCATTTACAAAAAAAAAAAAGACTCTGTTAGGGTAAGTCCCTAGGGTCATGGCTATCAGTTTTCACATGTCTGTGCAATAAATTGAGCCTTCCGAGCCAGTGGTGGCTGCAGCTGGAGGGAGAAAAAAAAATATTTAAAATAAAGCGGGCATGTTTTTGATAAAAATCTATAGCTTCAAGGACCATTTCTGTTGACTTGTAATTTTTCTTAATGAAAATATATTACCATTTATATTGACCAATTCATATTTCTCTTAAGGTTGCCGACAGTGTGATACAGACATAGATGCAGTAGAGTGTCTATCGTAGCCAGCTAGCGAATGGAGCCCAGCACTGCTTATCATGATAACCCCATGTTCTGCATGCAGGAGCTATATAGTCCTGTAGCTCCCTAGCGGAACAGCAGCATCAGGATGGTGCTGACCCAGGTCCAGCAAAAGAGAGAATTTTAGCTTCAAATTTCAGTCTGTGCCCTTGGGTCGGTGCATACGGCTATGGGTAAAGGTCATCAAGTGCTCTGAAAATGATTGAGCTATGATAGGAGAGGATCTTTCACTGTCTTCAAAGACTCCTGTAAATCAAGCATATCATGGGCTTATTCTCATCATTACAAGCATCATTTAATAGCTTGTTTTACTGTTGATGTGGTTGGGACCCATCGAACAACAATGGTGAGGTTTTTCACTACAGTAAGTGCTCGGTGGTTGCTGTGTATCTGGAGAAGCTGATGCACAGCAAGTACTTTTCTCTTCCCTTCATTATACTCTCTATGTCTTTTCTGGCAATATAAGTGGGTATAGGGTTGCCAATGAATATAAATGGACAGTCCTAGTTTTTATTGGCAGAGGTATTCCTTGAAGAGGTGTTATCTCATACATACTATATACATCTATATAATTTGTTTACATTTACCACCATGAGTGGGACCCCACATCACATAAGTTGGAAGCATATACTTATATGCATAAATGGTTGGCAATTACATGTTTGTGGTATGGCGGAATCCCCTACGTACAGTATACTGGTTTATGGTAATTTCAGTATTATAGTCTATTTCTCCTTACTGGTTTCTAACTACAGCCATTCACTTTAGTTGCATTTTCAGCAACATTCATAGCTTAGTACTGTAGAGAAGATGGTATGGGACTAGTATAAATAGTTTCTAGAGGGCTTTTGCATTTCTAATCAGTTTGGTGGTGGTCGAGTCCATTTAAGGTGTCAAATGGCCTCTTCTGCGGCGGTTGAGGAATCAGGTGGAAGTTGCAGGCAAGTTATTGAGGACTTATTTTAACTAATAGAGGAGGTTAAACCTCATGGTGTTGAACAGGCTGAGCTTTGGAAATGGTCAGCCTGAAGGATGTCGTAATAGTAACATCATCCAGGGGCGGCCACAGTGGTTAAGCACAGGGTTGTTGGTGCCTTTAAAGTATACTGGCTCTGCTAGAATTGCAAGCTGGGGCGTGCCGCCCCCTTTATTGCTGTCTGGCCGGCTGCTGTTTGTCAGACAGCTGGTGATCTCACAGTATTCTTGAATCCCAATGGTCTAGCACTTCACCTGACTCCTTCTGTGATTATTTTATTTCTGTGATTTAAATAAAGCTGTGGCCATTTAGACACCCAAATTAAAGTGTTTTGTGTGCTTATTCCAAAGTCAATGTTTACTGTAGTTTGTTTTGGTTTGTAGATGGTTTTAGGAAGGAGTGAGGGTCTATCCCATATCCAAAAGTCATGTGCCTTTGAAGCGCACACATCTACACATCATCAGTGATCCACCTCCGTGCTTTACAGTAGGAATAGTGTTCCTTTCATCATAGGCCTTGTTGACACCTCTCCAAATGTAACGTTTATGGTTGTGGCCAAAAAGTTCGATTTTTGTCTCATCACTCCAAATGACCTTCTTCTAGAAGTTTTGAGGCTAGTCTTTGTGCTGTTTGGTGTATTGAAGGCGAGATTTTTTGTGGCATTTGCGCAGTAATGGCTTTCTTCTGGCAATTCAGCCATGCAGCCCATTTTTCTTCAAGTGCTTCCTTATTGTGCATCTTGAAACAGCCACACCGATAGTTTTCAGAGAGTCCTGTATTGCAGCTGATGTTATGTGTGGATTTTTCTTTGCATCCCGAACAATTTTCCGGGCAGTTGTGGCCGAAATTTTGGTTGGTCTAACTGACCGTGGTTTGGTTTTTGAGCATGTTATCAGGCCAAAATCACCAGGGTATGTGAACTTTTGAACAGGGTCATTTTGATATTTTTGGTTGTCATTATGATTTAAAAAGAGAACACACAGAAGTTTGACAATAAATGGCTTCAACCAACCACTAACCGTGAGTGGAGAAAGGTTTTTGTGTTATTCATATTTTCTGAAAAAAGGCCAAAAAAAATAAAATCTGCCGGGGTATGTAAACTTTGTAGCTCAACTGTATACGTCCAGGCACCATCTGCACGTTAAAGGACACGACTGGTGACTGCTCATACAGCTTTATATATGTGTAAAGACTTCTATTACAAAATTGTCTCACCATTTTATAAGCAATGCTACCTCCGATGCCGCCCCTGCTACCTCTTGTGTCACTCCCTCTACCTCATAGATTGTAAGCTCTTGCAAGCAGGGCCCTCAGTCCCATTGTGTGGATTGACTATTTCTTTCTAATGCATCTTTTTTTTTGTCTCTATTTGAACCCTACAAATTGTACAGTGCTGCAGAATATGTTGGCGCTATATAAATAAAATGTATTATTATTTATTTATTATGCTTACTTGTATAGCACCATCATATTCCACAGCGTTTTACAGATATTGTCAGTCACTATCCCATATAGGGCTCACAATCTACATTGCCTATCAGTATGTTTTTGGAGTGTGGGAGGAAACCAGAGTACCTGGAGGAAACCCACTCAAACACAGGGAGAACATACAAACTCCTAGCAGATGTTGTCCTTGGCAGGATTCGAACCCAGGACTCCAGCGCTACTGTGGGGGATATGGTAAGCTTTGACACTGTGGGGGGCACGTGGAGAGCTGTGGGGTGCTTGTGTGTGCTCCATGCACTGAAGGTACATTTGGTGGGGGGGTTTGGAGGTGTTCGGGGAGGCTCATGAAGAATGGAGAAATCTTTCATATCTGTGTTAGGTTTGCATGAGAGGCACAAAGAAACTCATCCATTGGCGGTGCATGGGTGATTGATAGTGTTTTTTAGGCTAAGGCCCCAAGCAGTGACATGCTGCGATTTCCAAAAATGCAACGGTTTTGGAAATCACAGAATTTCCGCGGTGGTATTTTTCTGCAATGTATGGATGGGATTCGCCACGTTGGGCTTCAACCTTAAAAGACACATGGGGAGCTGTGGGAAACTTGTTTGGGGTGCTCTGAGCTGTGGAGTGCTTATTAACACTATGGGGGTGCACTAGAGAGATATAGAATGCTTGTGTGGAGGTGCACAGGAAATATATGGGTATTAGTGGAATAATTGCTAGCATTGCAAGGGTAGACTTGTATGAGCTATCTGGTCACAAGTTACCCCCTCCCCTGTGGGTATCTTGCACGGGGGTCATAAGAATTTGCAAACTGCACTTCTTATGTCCTTCTTTCAACAATGGTTTTCTTCTTGCCACTCTTCCATAAAAGCCAGATTGGTGGAGTGCACGACTTATAGTTGTCCTGTGGACAGATTCTCCCACCTGATCTGTGGATTTCTGCAGCTCCTCCAGAGTAACCATGGGTGTGATGATATGAGGTGCAGGGATAGTCTTGGAATATCAATATCAATCTATATTACTGCACAGCGGGGGTTGGTGCCTAGAATCAGGCTTAGAAGAGCAACTGGAAGGCAGTCAAACTACTATTGTCCTCTCCCTGAGGCAATCAGCCATTTGGTCAAAAGCCTTCATCTGCATAAGACTGCAACCCTCATTAACCCAGCGGGGGTTCATTTAGACAGGATATGGTATGCAAATGATCCCCATATACCTGCCAGGCACCCTGGCGCCATTATTAGTTCTAAGAAATTATGGTTTTATGACGATATCTGGCCTGGGGAACATCTTATTGTCAATCCGACAAATTCCCCAGATGCGTCAGGTCAAGGCGCACACTCAGAATATACACATGTCACCGTTCAAAATCCAGGAAAGGTGCAGGCACTGATCTCCTTACCCAAAGGGAGCTGGAGTGTCAAACTTGGAGTCTATGTATTGGGGATCTCACCAGGAACCCCATTATACTACCAACCAGACTCTATAAACATCATGCGTAGAATTATACTGAAAAGTTATTCTGAGAGATGTAGAGAGGGGGCGGGGGCTTCTCCCCCTGGTGACCTCATTCAGGGAGGAGACCAGGGGAGACAAAAGGGCTCCGCCCAGGCTGAACCAGGCTCTGTTGCCTGGTGGATTTGGAGATGCACGCTTCTTGGAGGCGAGATGTGGGGGAAGTCATATGACCAACATGTGGCTGCCATGCGGCCTATGCAGCTACGCTTGAGGCCTTATTGTGGACCTAACAGAGGTGCCACTGCATGTAAGCAACACATGCTTTCCCAAGACTGTGCTCTGAGCCTACCACATGGGCTCAGAGCAATGGACTAACAACTTGTTCCAGAGTCTTCTGCGATTTTACCTCGTTAAGGTGTTCTGCTGCCGGTCGTCCCATAAGAAAGTGCCCTGGCACCCACTGGAAGCCAGAGATACCTGCACAAGCTGGTGTTGGTAATATATATCCTTTTCTTTCTTTTATCCCCAATTTTGTTATGTACCGTGTTATGCTATTTCCACTTGTATCTGCTTGTTAACCGCTGCATGTATTCTATGTATGTGTTGAGTGTCTAGTATCGACCCATTTAGGGGTTAATAAATATATAAAATTTAGGAGGCTTGTCTTGCGTATTATCCCCTACCGGACCTACATTCACGGAAAGTGGGTGTGAGGTAATCGAAGTGATCGCAGGTAAGGCCAGGTGCGGTCCCTGGTAAACCCGGATCCTTTACAATTGGCTCTTGGTTACTTCTCTGACCAGTACTCTCCTTGCTCGATCTGTTTAGGTGGATGGCCATGTCTTAGTAGGTTTGCAGTTGTAGAATACTTTTTCCATATGTGGATGATGGATTGAACAGTGCTCCTTGGGATGCTCAAAGCTTGGGATATGTTTTTACAACCTAACCCTGCTTTAAACTTCTCCACAACTTTATCTCTGGCCTGTCTGGTGAGTTCCTTGGTTTTCATGATGCTGTTTGTTCACTAGCGTTCTCTAACAAACCACTGAGGCCTTCACAGAACAGGTGTATATATACTGAGAGTAAATTACACACAGCTGGACTCTATTAACTAATTAAGTGAGTTCTGTAGGCAATTGCTTGCACTAGATTATATTTGGGGGTATCAGAGTACAGGGGGTGGAAGACTTTTGCATATCATACTTTTTATTTGATTAAACTGTTGAAAACCCTTTATCAGTTTCGTTCCACTTCACAATTATTTGCTACTTTGACTCAGTCTATCCCTTAAAATCTCAATAAAATACATTTAAGTTTGTGGTTGTAAGGTGACAAAATATGAAAAAGTTCTAGGGGTATGAATACTTTTGCAAGCCACTGTAAATGCTGCAATCCTCTGATAATGGTATCTGTCAATGAGGCTATTAAGAATGAAGGACTCCCTCTGGTCTTGAGCTTTTGGCTCGAATGAAGGATGTGAGGAGCATTGAATTCCGGACTGCTAGCCTCAATAACACTAGATAGATGCCTTCCGCTCTATCTGGACCCATGGGACAAGTTCAGGGTCGGACTAGCCCACCGGGAAACCGGTGAATCCCCCAATGGGCCCTGACTATTAGTCCTCATTTTGCCAATGCAGATGCATTGGTCATGGGCCCGATGGGAAGGTCAGGGGCCGGGCCCCTCACCATCCCAATCAGGCCCCTGACCAATGCATTTGCATAGGTAAAATGAGGACGAATATACTTCCCAACTGTCCCGAATTGTGGGTCCTGTCCCGCGGTCCCGGTCGACGGGAAGTATGTCCCGAATTCATTTCATCTGCGTCCAGAGAGGACGTAAATGAGTTGAATACAGCGATGAAGCTGGAGCGGACAGCCTCTAATTCATCATTGTGCTCCTGTATGCACCAGGCCAAGGAGCTGTAGGTGAGATATGATGACGTCATTCACATCGCGCCTGTAGCTCTCTTAACAGTCTGGAGAGGCAGACCTCACACAGAGCAGCAGGGGAGCTAGGAGAGGTAAGTATCAGTGTTTTATTATGTTAAACTGTGGGGGTAAATTGAGGGGGAACATTAAACTGCGGGCAGATGGAGGGAGGGACATTAAATTGGTGACAGATGAAAGGGGTATTAAACTGGGGACAGATGGAGCATGACATTAAACTGGGGGCAAGTCCCTCAGCAGTCATGTGTGGCAAAGCCACGGTTTGCACTGGACAGGGCGGCAGACACTGCTGTCAGGTGAGTATAATTTATGTTTCACCTTCCCCAGTATCCTCTCAGAAATTCCTGGACAACCCCTTTAAAGAGGCTGTCCAGGCTAAACATAAATTTCTAATTAGGCCAGGGGAGGTGAAAAAAAAAAAAAAAAAAAACACACTCACCTGTCCCGGTGCTCTGGTGTCCTCCCAGGGTGGTCCAGTCCTGCAGCTCGGCTGCTTTCTTGCTGTGGAATTTGTCGCCGGCTGTGACGTTCCCTCAGCGGTCTTGTGCGGCGGGTACAACAACACAGCAGCAAGGACCGGACCGCGCAGGGAGGCACCAGAGCATCGGGGACAGGCGACTATGGTTTTTTTGTTTACACCATCCCCGGCCGATTAAAAAAATAATAATATTTTAGTCCATTTTTGCCTGGACAACCCCTTTAAAGGGGATATGCAGGAGTATTTTTATTAGGGGGAACACAAGGGGCATTATTAATTGATGGGCACTCTTAATTTAAAGGTTTAAACTTTTAATGCAGACAGCAGGGGAGGGTTATAATGCATCTTCCCCTCCTTACCGGCGCTGGGTTGGCTGTCACCTTGTATGTATACAGAGCAGTGATGTCAACAAGACCATGGGCAGCCATACACTGTATACTGCTGAGCACAGGGATTGGCTGTAGCAGTCCTGTTAACTTGGTGTCACTGCTGCACCGCTCCGTATACAGAGCAGTGAAGGTGACAGGTGGTCCAGCACAGGAACAGAGGGGAGGATACAGGTAACTGTTAGCACATTTTTATTTTATAACTCTCCCCTGCTGCATACATTAAAATGTCTGATCCTGGAAAATCTCTAAGACAGCATACAGGTGGTATTATTAACTAGTGGCACACAGCGGCATTCATTTAAAGATACATACAAGGTTATTCATTTATAGGAGATTTTTCTATTATATATTTTATAATTGGGGTAGCAGCAGGATGGGGACTTTGTGTAGGTGAGGACATTATGGGTCAAGTGCCTGGAAAAGTGAAGAGCCAAAGATGTCTGTGCTGCAAACTTTACAGAGACAAGTCACAGCTAGTGGTCATGGCGGTCCAGAGGGAAGAGACGGGAAATGTGAACGATTAGTCAGAGACATCACCTGTAAGTCACTACATGTAACTGCACTGTATTCACCTAAATGGTCTGCAGAGCCCTGTGTAGAGCCGGTATATATTACTACTACTGTACTAGTGATAATATTGGTATAACTTGAGTTGGGGGCCCACTTGGACATGTATGCGCCCCCTGTGCTGAACCCCTAGCTACGCCTCTGGTTGGAACCAATCCAGTTGCAGCTTGTTGCTGCAAGCATCACTGACGTACTGACGCTGTGCATGGCGGTGGGCTTCTGCATAGGAGCCCAGACCAGCAGTATGAAAGGTAAGTACAATTTAACCACGCAAACAAAAAACATTTGCCCCTATTTTGCCACCAAATCTTTCAATTTCACTGACCATTCTGCTAACTACAACCCCAGCAGCTCCAGATACTCTGGGTCTGTTGAGAGTTGGGTCTGAGCATAGGCCATAAAAAAGATTAACCATGGATAACCCCTTTAATATGCCCCACACAGTTTAATGTCCCTTGCACAAGATGTCAGCCCCCATCACTGCTTCCACACAATATAATGGCCCCATCACTGTTCCCCATACAGTATTGGGGACCAATGAAGAGGCCACTATATGGGGGGACCAGTGAAGTAGCCATAGAAAAATTTGGCCCAGATGTGAAGAATATCGCCTTGCCAAGCCTCTTGGCGTACCTGCGATCAAACTTCTTTCTTAACCTCCCACTCACACACGTGAGTAGACCGGGTCATAGGATAGAACGAAATGAGCGATATAAATTTTATATGTTTAATAACCCAAGTGGGTCGGTATGAATTAATAGCATATACAGAAATATACAATATTAATACGATCAAGCATAAACATACAAGCAAAAGACGATGATACAATACAAAAACAAAAAGGGAAAAATAAAATATAGAATGATACCTGAGCACAGCTCTGCTCGTAGCTGTCTCTCTTTCAGCTTCCACACAAAAGACCTCTCCCTAGCCAGTGTGAAGACCCTAGTCCAGCTCCACCCTTCACCCCCCCCCCAGCCAGCCCTCTCCTGACGAAAAGAGGAATCTATGCTGGTAGAAGGAAAGATGGGTGCTTGGGTTAGTTGTAGATCATTAGCCCACCCTCCCCCTTTTGGACATCGGGAAAGGGATAAAAACCAGTGAGGCATAGACTCACTTCAGCACCACATTCCAACAAGTGGGGGAAGGACTGACCTGAGCAAGTAAAACACACTTCCAAGAAAGATAGAAAACTGACTGAGGGTCGGTTCATCACACCAGGCAACCCCTTAAAAGAGGTTGTCCATAAATTGGAGCGACCACTGTGGCGGCCGCCAAGGTGGTGTAAAAATAAAAAAAAAAAATGTAAAAAACAAACAAACAAGTAGCTCAAGTCTGAATGGACACTGGCAGTGGACAATGGAGTGCCAGAGACAGGTGAGTATGCTTTTTTATTTATTTATTTATTTTACACCTCCTTTATGGCACATGGGTTGCTCCAATTCCTGGACAACCTCTTCAAAGGATTTATCCATCTTTCTAATATTGATGGCCTGTTCTTAGGATAAGCCATCAATATTACTTCTGCGGGGGTACAACAGCCAGAACCTCTACAGATCAGCTTTTCCACGGCAGTGCGGCTACAGGTAATGGTAACAATTCTAGGAGCCACACTTTTTCACTTGCCATACAGGGTGTAGCAGTAGGTTTAGGTAGTGCAGTGGTGCACATTGTATAGCGGGTGAGAAGCATCGCTCCCAACATGTTATTACCTTTAGCCGCCCTGTCTCGATACCGCTGATCTGCAGGGGTCCTGATGGTGGGCCCCTAGAAACAATTCCACTGGTGGGCCCTAGACATCCCAGTCCGACACTGGACACGTATTCTACTTTACAGGGTCTCTGATCCTAGATTCCCCCTTCCTCACCACCCCCCTTTGTTCCTTCCTTATCTCCTGTGGTTGTCCTCTCCCCTTGTTCTGTCTTGTTTGGTTCTCTGCTTTATGTAGTTCTCTCCTGTTTATTTTGGGAATTGGCGGCTAGCCTTCCCCTCCCCCCATTGTTTTTGATTTTCCTTCATATATTCTGTTTTGAAAAACTCCTTCAATAAAAATTACAATTATAAAAAAAAGAATGAAGGACATGTGAGATTCTTTTAGCTAATATGGGTAATGTGAGTTCTATTAGCAGCCATTAGAGGACAGCATTCACATAACCCATATTAGCCAACAGAAGCTCACATGTCCTTCATTCTTAATAGCCTCACCAACATCAGAGGATTGTCACACTCATTCTCTATTGTTCTGTTATCAACCAATATTTATTTTTTTTTTTTTTTAACTCGTTTTATTGAAAATTGTGTACCAGACACAAGAAAAGGAAACAAAACATATACAACAGGTTGCACACAAGAAAATCAAGAATTTGATACAGAGTCACTCATAGCACTACATCATCACCTCGTCAGTCTATCGCCCACACACTACGTGGACAACCCAATGTATACTCAGTACAAAAAAGAGATATACAGAACACATATAATATCGTATAAATCAGTTATACATATACTAGGACATGCAATCAATAAATCCAGGATAGCAACAAGAATACAATCCAAGATTAGAGGTCGTGGATACTCCCGGCGTCCCCCCCCCTCTCACAGCGTAAGTAGATGAATGGCAGCACGCAATGAGGGGGCCGTATATTGAGTTACCGAAGAATTGCACCATGTTCCCCACACCTTATGGAATTTCTGAGGACATCCTTTCCCTTTATATACAATCTGGTTGAAGGGAAGAACAGTATTAACAAGTTTCCTCCACTGAGATACTGATGGGGGTCTCGAAGCCATCCATCGCAGTGCTATACCCTTCCTGGCATAAAATAAAGACTCCCGCAAAAATATTCTAATATGGTTTTGCCATAATTCTTCATCTAATATGCCAAAGAGGCACACCTCTGGGGTTAATGGTTGTTATCAACCAATATTAGAGGACAGCAAACAATAGTGAATCAGTGCTGTAATCTTCTGATATTGGTGTATGTTGGTGAGACTATTAAGAGTGAAGGATCTGTGATCTTGGATATGGAGGAAGGTCTTTGATGTGTAAGTCAGTGGTCCTATCTTTGATTTTGTGAATATGTAGAGAAGCATGGGTCCTAGAGACCTGAAACCTAGTCTAAAATCTTCAGAAATGTATTTGTGCCAAATTTGGTGCAAATGGTCCAGTCATTTGGCCCTGCATAAAGAACAGATAGACAAAAGAAATTCATTTTTATACAGTTGCATACTTAGATAGTTAGTACAGTTAAAAAATACATATGTCCATCAAATTCAACAAGGGAAAGGGCATGACATTTGATGCACTCCATAAGCATCAATGCTATTTTTTCTCTAAAAAGGCATCTAATCCTTTTTTGAAGGTGTCAGCTGTCGTTGCTGTGATGAGTTCCTGGGGTAGGCTATTCCACAGATTCACAGACCTTACAGTGAAGAAGCCTTGTCAGCTCCTGACATTAAACCTTTTTTTCTTCAGACGAAGGGAGTGTTCCCATGTCTTGAGGGGATTTTAAATTGAACAGTTTTTCCCCATATTTCTTGCATAGGGCATTTATATAGTTTTATCATACCTCCCCTTAACACTAGAAGTCCCAGAAATTTCGAGCTCCCCCTTGAAGTCCTGAAAGAGGGTCAAATGACCCTTAGTCCAAACAGACAACTCTGATGGCTCCAATTAGCATCCTTTCATTTGTAAATGTGGCCATTGTCTGAGGAATCTGCAGGGGGCAATTGTGTTGATCCACCTCAGGTCTTGTAAGAGAGTGTAAACAAAAGAATGTAAGATGCTCTTGAGTGTGTCTGCCCATCCCCCAGCTGCATTGTTGTGCTGGGAATATGCATAAGGTTGCTAACACCTTAGCAAATTTGCATGCAGCCTTTTGTGCTGTGGGGGATGTGAAGGGACTGCTTCACCTATTTTGTTCACAAGAAACAAAATGCAGAGAAGGCACACCATTCAACAGGCATTGGAACTGATCCTGAGCAACACCAACCCTTCTGACTCAGATGGAGAAGACATAGTCCTTCAACTGGATTCGGACTCTGAGCTGTCTTCAGGTTAGATTTTTTCAAATTACCGATTTTTATTTCCTGACTATATTTTTTATTTAGAACCAAAACAAAATGTTAATTTGAAATTATTTATCTTGCAGATGAGGAGACTCCTCCTCTACCAAAAAAGAGAGCTCGGTTGGCGAGTGAGCCAACAGAGACCGCAAAAGATGGCACAGTGTGGCGTGAAGTAGAAGTGGGGAAACGTCTCCATTTCACCCCAATAGAACCGTACCCTACAGATGGAGAGCCAAGTGCTAAGGCCAGACGAAGTGTCCGGAGTCGCCTTCAGAGCTTCCTCTGTTTTATCACTCTTGACATGCTTCGTAGCATTCAAGAATGGACTACTCAACATGCACGTCACACGGAGCAGGTGGATTGGTTCATGGGTCTCCCGGAACTAATGGCATTTATTTCAGTCATTATCTTGCGGGGGGGTGACCAAGGTTCCATCACTACATGACAGCTGGTCAGCAAACCTAGCAAACCCAAGGATCATTGCAACTATGACCCGAAACCGCTTCCAAGACATCATGCAACACCTACGCTTTGATGACATGTTCACACGCAGTGAGTGAGTGGAGACCGATAAGTTTGCTGCAATCTCCGATGTGTGGAGATCGTTTGTCACCAACTGCATCGCATCCTACAACCCTGGTCGACACATCACTATTGATGAACAGCTTTTCCCGTCAAAGACTCGCTGCTGTTTTCTGCAATACATTGCAACAAAACCAGACAAGTTTGGCATCAAGTTTTGGGTGGCTTGCGACTTGAAATCAAAGTACATCTGTAATGTCCTCCCATATCTTGGCAAGGACCCCAGTCGTCCCAGCGGGGAGAGACTGTCCGAAACTGTAGTGATGAGGCTGATGGAACCATTCATGGACAAGGGCAGAACTGTAACCACGGACAATTTCTTTACATCATTGTCACTTGCACAACGACTGCTTAGCCGGAAAACCACTATCCTCGGCACAGTCAACAAGAGTCGCCGGGAAATTCCTCAATCCGCTAGACAGATGGACCGCACTGAATTCACCACTCAGGTGTTTTCAACCACTGGTGCCACACTGACAGTGTATGCACCCAAACGAAAGAAGGCCGTCTACATTCTCAGCAGCATGCACAGCGTGGTTGAGACTGAGGATACCAACAAAAGGAAGCCAAACACGGTCACACAATACAACCACACAAAGTGCGGTGTGGATGTAATGGACCAAATGGTGCGGGAGTACAGCGTGCGTGCAGGAACACGGAGATGGCCATTCGCCGTGTTCTACAACATGATTGACATGGCAGCACTGAATGCTCATGTTCTTTATCAGGCATGCACTGGGGTGCAGGAGAGACGGGTGGACTTCCTGGTTGAGCTTGCAAAAGAGTTAGGTGGCTCTCATGTGACTGAAAAGAAGGCATGCAAGGAGAAACTCCTTCGGCAACAACCTTCCACACCCAGCCCTGGCAAAAGGGCGAAGTGTCAGGTCAACCATCGATGCACGAACAATTGTGCAACTGAGAGATGTGTTGACTGCTACAAATACACGTGTGGCAAATGTACCAGGGACATACCCAGGCAGTGCCAGGTATGTTCCGACAGTGCAGACAGACTGCTGAGTAAGTGCTGAAATGCTAGTCACACAAGAAGGACATGCCACTCACACACACACACGCAGCCCCCCACAGCAGCCTATTGTAAATATGTGTGGAATTGTTTTATTCCTTGTATTTTTTTTATTATTTTCATAACAAAAATAAAAAGCATGGAAACAAATAACAGTTGTTCTTTTGTATATTTACATTTTTGTATATTTAGATTCAAGTCAATGGGTGCAGAAAAAAAAAAAAAAAAAAAAAAAAATCGCAGTTACTGAGTGAGTCACACAAGAAGGACATGCCACTCACACACACTCACACACTCTCACACACACACACACACACACACACACACACACACACACACACACACACGCAGCCCCCCACAGCAGCCTATTGTAAATCCTGTGGTGTGACAGTAATGGCCTTAATTACAGAACAAAAGCGGTGATTATAGGTTGTTTGCTTAAATCCTTCAGGTCATTCGACCCATAGAGACCCAGAGGGGTTCCAAAGGTAGAAATGTTAAATGACCCCTCTCTGGGACTTCTAGTGTTAAATGTCTCTTCTCCATACTAAACAAATTTAACTCCTTTAACCCTTAAGTGCACGAGGACGTACAGTTACGTCCTGGTGCACGTGACTAAACATGGCGGCTGCTCTTAAACCGAGTCTATGGCACAGGTGATCTAAAGATCATATGTTCAAGGCACCTGGGGGGGGGGGGGGCTAAAAAAAAAAGTTAAAAATAAAAGAAAAGTTTTTAAAAATATAAAAAAATTAAGAAACCTAAGTTTAAATCACCCCCCTTTCCCTAGATTACATATAAATAAATTAAAGTAGACAAACACATTAGGTATCCCCAAGTCCGAAAATGCCCAAATTATTAAAATATAAAAAAACATTTGCCTCATATGGTAAATGCCGTAGCAGGAAAAAAAAATCAAAATGGCTGATTTGGCGTTTTTTATGCCAAGTTGCATCCCTAATAAAATGGAATAAAAAGTGAGCGAACCATCATACATCCCCCAACATGGCATCAATAAAAACTACATATTGTCCCGCAAAAAAAAAAGACACCTTATACAGCTCCGTATGCTGAAATATAAAAAAGTTATAGTGGTCAGAATATGGTGATTCACAGAATTTTTTTTTTTCTTCAAAATTTAGAATTTTTATAAAGTTATTAAAACATGAAAAAAACTATATAAATTTGGTATCACCGTGACTGTACTGAATAAAGCTAACATAGCATTTTTACCGCAGAGTGGAAACCGTTAAAAAAAAAAAAAAAAAAAAAAAAAAGCCATAAGAAAACGGCGGTACTGCGTTTTTTTTTTCTCAATTCCACCTCATTCTGAATTTTTTTCCCGCTTCCCGGTACATTGTACAAAATAATAAACGGTACCACTTTGAAGTACAACTTGTCACACAAAAATCAAGCCCTCATATGACTACGTAAACAGAAAAATGAAAAAAAAAGTTATGGCTTTAGAAATGTAAGGAGTAAAAAACGAAAACACAAAAATGAAAAATGTCTGCATCTCCTAAGGCAGGGGTCGGCAACCCCTGGCACGCATGCCAAGAGTGGCACGCGAGGCTTATTTCCCTGGCACGGCAGCCCGAGTCCTCACCCAGCAGATTCGATCGGACCAAACACGGCCGAAACGAAACTGCTATTATTATACTGTGGGGTCTCTTCAGACCCCCGAGTATAATAAGCGGAGACTCAGGAGAAGTGATGAAACATAAAAAACAATGATACTCACCTTGCTCCCTGCGCTCCGTGGCGGCTGTGCGATCTGCCGGCACAGCTGACAGGGCCTCAGAGGTCACGTCTGCGTCTGACGTCATTACGCATAATGACGCGACGTGACCCCCGAGACTCAATCAGCGGTCGCTGACTACAGGCAGAAGCGCCGAAGAGAACACAGCGGCTGCGGAGCGTGGAATGGTGAGTACATTGTTTTTTTAGGTTTGTCACCTCTGAAGAGAACTATGGGACCTAATACCGTGTGCAGGGACCGCTATGGGACCTAATACCGTGTGCGGGGACCGCTATGGGACCTGATACGGTGTACAGGGGCCGCTATGGGACCTAATACCGTGTGCGGGGACCGCTATGGGACATAATACCGTGTGCGGGGACCGCTATGGGACATAATACCGTGTACAGGGGCCGCTATGGGACCTAATACCGTGTGCGGGGACCTCTATGGGACATAATACCGTGTGCAGGGACCGCTATGGGACCTAATACCATGTGCAGGGGCCGCTATGGGACCTAATACCGTGTGCAGGGACTGCTTTGGGACCTAATACCATGTGCGGGGACCTCTATGGGACATAATACCGTGTGCAGGGGCCGCTATGGGACCTAATACCGTGTGCAGGGGCCGCTATGGGACCTAATACCGTGTGCAGGGATCGCTATGTGACATAATACTATGTGCAGAGGCTGTTATGGGATATAATACCTTGTGCAGGGGCCGCTATGGGACATTATTCTGTATAACGGTGTGTTCTCTGCATTAAGGATGTGTTTTTGCACAGAAAACACAGGCATTTTTTGTGCAAAAATGCACCATGTGAACGCAGTTTTACATTGAAGTAAAAGTTCCAGTGGCCTAAGACTATATCTGCATCCAGATACATAGTGTGTCACCACCCTGAGGGTGCCGCCATAAGGTGCTACTGGACACATTTACCACTAATTGGCAGCTGCACATGGACTTTCATTGCCTCTAATCGGAAAGTACAGGAGCGCCCCAGGAAATAGCAGTAAACGCATACGTCCTAAAGCATCTGGTGGCAGCACTTCTGTGTTATGGTTTGTGGTGTATAACTTTAGTTTAGGGGTCGGCAGACTTACAATTATTGCCCGGCACTCCGAGTAACTCATCTTTGATTTTTTAATTAAAATCGGCATGCCGAACACAAAAGGTTGCCTACCCCTGTCCTAAGGGTTAATCTCTCTTCACCCCTTATCAGTTTTGTGGCCCTCTGTTGAACCTTGTTCAATTCTAGGACATCCTTTCTATGAACTGGCGCCCAGAACTGAACTGCAGATTCCAGATGGGGCCACACCAATTATTTATAAAGTAGTAATATCACATGCCTTTCCCATGAGTACCTACCCCTTTTAATACATGATAATATCCTTCTGGCCTTAGAAGCAGCTGATTGACATTGTATGCTGTAATTTAACCTATGATCTAAAAGTATACCCAGGTCCTTCTCCACCAGTGACTCTACCAGCTGTACTCCCCCTAGGACATATGTTGCATGCAGATTATTTTTAACCAGATGCATAACTTTACATTTACCCACAAGGAACCTCATTTGCAAAGTGTATGCCCAAACACTTAGTCTGACCAAGTCTGCTTGTAACCTACGTACATCCTCCATAAACTGTACTGTACTACATAGCTTGGTGTTGTCTACAAAAATAGAAAACAGTGCTATTAATCCCATCTTCTCAAAAAATTAGGGCATAAATCAAATGCTCATATTTAGAAAGTAAACCCAATAGCACAAAAATGAAAAAAACTAAAATATAACTTTTTATTAATATAAACTAAAAGGTCCAGGTCAGACCAGAAACACACATTAAAATAGATGATAGTATATGTATATATAAGGTGATATTGTTACAGCCAGGTCTTCCAGGAATCTTCATATATAAAGGGTAATGATACAAAATACCCCAATAAAGAGGAATCCGTAAAGAAAACACAGGAAAACCTCAAACCACATAATGTAACTAATCGGCTTAGCCCTCAAACAATGGGAAAGCTATTATATACTTGAACAGGTGAAAGGCAAATTACCACCTAAACATACACACTAAACAGGACACTTGCCCATTCAGATAAAGTAAGCTAGACAGGGTAGCAAACCCTAAAAAGGGTAGCCCAGCTAGCCCCCCTCACTAAAGCCCCTCAACACCTTTACCCCTACGGGTTCATCAGGAGGGTATAGATTTCAAAAAACATGCCGATATATATTATGTTAGCAGCCACAGTTATATAGTATGCCAGTACTAATATGCAATAGAGGCTGTTTAGCTGATGCCCTGATGGTGGACAGCAGCATATAATTAGCCTTTATGCCGATATGCTCTGAGCAGTAGCAGCCACGGTTAGTTAATATACCAATACACAAGTGCAGTAAAAACTGCAGTTGAGCTGGTGCCCTGATGGTGGACAGCATCATGTGAAGATAGAAAACCTGAACACAACCAGGAGCCTAGCTCATATAGCGCTAAGCACGCCCCTATCTGGGGGGCCGGAGACTCGTACTAGTGGGCGTGCCCATTGGTATGGAGACGGGAAACGCTGTGCTGCTGGCATCGAATCAAAAGAAAGGTAAGGAGGTGGTGAAATAAACAAATCAGCTCAGTGAATGTCCCAAATAAAAAAAAAAAAATAAAAAAAAATATGATGCTACAGGATATCAGACATACGAGCCTCTTTGCAACAAAAGATGAAAGCCCCCATTTACACACACTATAATGTTCCACAGCAGCCCCTGCACACAGTATTACACAGTATTATGGCCTGCAGCGGCCCCTGCACATGGTATTATGGCCCGCAGCGGCCCCTGCACATGGTATTATTGGTATTATGGCCCGCAGTGGCCCCTGCACACGGTATTATGCCTTGCAGTTGCCCATGCATAGTGTATTATGCCCCACAGTGGCCCCTGCACAATGTATTATGCCCCTGCAGCGGCCCCCTGTACACTGTATTATGCCCCCACAGCGGTCCCTGTACACTGTATTATGCTCCATAATGGCCCCTGCACACGGTATTATGCTCCATAGTGGCCCCTGCACAAAGTATTATTCCCCGCAGTGGCCCCTACACACGGTATTATGCTCCATAGTGGCCCCTGCACACGGTATTATGCTCCATAGTGGCCCCTGCACACGGTATTATGCTCCATAGTGGCCCCTGCACACGGTATTATGCTCCATAGTGGCCCACCCATGAACTATTATTATACTGTATAATGATTGGAGACCTAGGTGGTGACAAACATAAAAACCTGTGTTACTTACCTATCCTGGGCACTGATGCACTCCCTGCAGCTTTCGGCCCTGTTTAATTGCACACAGAAGTCACATGGATCAGGCCGGCGTCGCGACCTGATGACGTCACCAGAGGGCCGAAACCTGCTAGAAGTAACACCGATCGCAGGAGAGGTGAGTAACAATGGTTTTTATGTTCCCTCACCTCCCTTGGGCCTCCGATTATTATACTATGGGGTTTGAAAAGTATAATAATAGTAGTATTTGAAGCCTGTGGACTTACTTACCAATCCCCGCTCCTGCTCACAGCCACCTCCGCTTCCCCTTCTGCATCCAATAGCAGATGGGGAAGCGGAGGTGGCCACGAGCAGGCGCGGGAGTAGGTAAGTAAATAGGCCGTTACCTTCTGGGGATATTTACAGAAACAGGTACTGTACATTCATAACATGAGGGCTGTTTCTCCATCTTCGTCTGCATCTCAGCGCAGAAGGCGCAAAGATGCTGATGGTTGTTTTGAAAAGTGAAGAGGGATTCCTATCATTTTGATAGGTGTTTGTCAAAGAGGCATAGCTTGTAGATATGAAAATATGCTTTGGATGATATAATCTACTATTCTTATTACCACCATATGTAATAATACATGTAATAGCATATATCAGCATTATTAAGCTAGCTATACATGATGTAGGCATATTATGCTGATTTTGACAGGCCTGGGCAACCATGTAATGTATATAGGGACTTAATGACGGTCCCTCGATGGCATATAGCAGGGAAAATAAGGTATGGGCTGCTGGATTTCAGCATACTCTTTTTTCACTTACAATTCAGGGCACATGCATGCTTGGCCAATAGCTATTTTTAGATTTTATATATTGCTATTTTTTTTACATAATTACATCAGACTGTACAGTAAGTCTGGCTCAGACAGCTTTACAGTAATATTACCATAACAAAGTAAAATTATGGGAAGGCTCTATTGTGATCTATGGATCACAGATTGGAATGGTCAAACAAAAAATAAATAAAACTTAGCGTTTATTAATATGCATAAAAGTGGATATGCCACCAAAAGTGTGAGCGAATCGCAGAAAAATAGGCCTTGGGTGTAGGCAAAAATGTGTGTACCGGACTTCAGAACAAACAGACCTCAGCTGCACACATGATATGATTCATTGACCTGCATACTCAAAAAATGGTTCAGTTATTAGCCAATCCCCCAGTATCGAACTTTCCACACCAAGAGGAAAACCATGAACCACTATTTTCCAGTGTCAGATTCCTCCTATGGGGACTAGTACATATCTCACACCGATGCAGTGATTAGTCTGTGCCTCAAACTTAGATGTGTGACAGGATTGTTTGAATTCTGAGTTTTTCCCAATCAGTCACTATCTTACCTAGTCCCACACAAACTCACATGCCTACCCCTAGGAGGCCTCAATACTCTGTGAGATAAAAGATGATGTTCAATGACGTAGCTACTACTATGTCCGAAATACTCCAATTCTATAAACCCAATTCTAGCTTTATGTTCCAAATACAGTGGGGAAAAAAAGTATTTAGTCAGCCACCAATTGTGCAAGTTCTCCCAGCAAATGCTCTTGCTCCCCTCCAGTCCACCCTAAACTATGCTGCTCACTTAATCCACCTCTCCCCCTGTTTTTCATCAGCTTCTACCCCTGCCCCCCATAAAGGTTTTGGAAATCGCAGCATTTCCACTGCGCATATTATTCTGCAATGTGTGGGTGGGATACTTTAGAATCCCATCCGCTATGCAAGGACTGTAAAATGTCACAGCTTTTGCCGCTGTGTTTTCGTTTCTGCCACGTGGGGCTCAGGCCTAAACGAGTTAAACTTGTTTAGTCTTGAGAAGAGGCGTTTGAGGTGATGATAAACCTGTATAAATATATAAATGACCCATACAAGAAATATGGGGAGGAAATAAATGGTGAGTTTTAGTCTCAGCAAATTAATTGTGATTTTATTCATTCAATCTCATCCCCACACTGTGAGGGGAAAAAATGCAGTGTAAAATGCATGCGTTTTTGAAAAATTTAGCATGTTCATTTTACCTGTGGAAACACTGGGTTTTTCCCATACATTTAGAGATGAAAATGCAAAACACAGCAGAAAACATTGAAAAAGTAAGCATTTATTTTTTTCCCTCTGCTTTTTTTTCCCGCAGCGTTTTTCTTAGTTTCATTTAGCTATGTGTGATCCAACATTGAACTACAGCTTCAAAAAGCTTCTGTGCATTATGGTATACAGGATTTGAAACCACAAGACATGAAATATGCTGATTTAAATAATGTGGGCTATGACTGTTTATATAACCACTTCCATACCAGATACTTTTACCCCCCTTCCAGACCAGGCACATTTTCAAGTTTTTTGTATGTGAGGTTTTGGAGGGCTATAACATTTTAATTTGCGTTATTCAACTAATTTCTGCGTTATTTTTTTTATATCCGAGAAAATATAAACAAAAGAGGAGGGAAAATGTGTCTGTTTTTCACTTTTTTTTTTCATATTTTTTTTTATTTAATAACACAAAGTGCTACTAAAAAACTTTGTAAAATAGTTTTTCCTCTCCGTTACGGTAATTTTTATTTTATACGGTATAGTTGGGGGTGGGGCTATAACCTTTAATAAGGGTGTGTTATTGGCGTATTTAATTTATTTTTTTAGTTATTTTATTTACATTTTTTTTTACATTGTGTCCCCATAAGGTCATAATAGACCTTTGGGGATATCTGATCACTTTTTTTATGGTTGGGGAGGCCGATATCCCCTGTAACTGGAGCTGGTACATTTAGCCCCAGTTGCAGGAGGAATACAGCCTCCTGCACATTACTTACACATAACTATAGAGCTGATCTGGGTCAGAGGGGAGCCGCAAGATGGCGGCACCCATACCGCTGTATACAGCTCTCATTGAGTGCTGTATACACAGCGATCGGGAAGGCAGGGAAGGTAATAAACGTAGGCAGGAAAGGCAATAAATGAAGCTACAGTCGGCTCCCCGTTTCAGCAGCTGCACAATTCTGCTTAGACGTACCGGTACGTCCTTGCAGAACAAGGCAACCACCTTCTGGATGTATATAGTCTATGGGTGGTACGGAAGTGGTTAAAGGGGAAAAATATGTTCTTTCCCATGGACCAAAAGAAGGGAGATATGCCCTATTTCAGTTTGTTCTGCTGACCAAAGATGCCCATTAAACTTTATTGGTCCGTGAAAATCATGGGATAGCACACAAATGCTATGAAATGAAAAGTGACTAGAATTATAATAATTACTTTAAAAATGCTGACACAAAATCCAAAGTATTGTATGCTGTCCATAATCAACACAAACAGCACACATATGTCCCTAACACTGAGAATAGGAATTGTGACACAACCTTCTTTATCATTTGAGAACATTTATTTCTATGTGTTTGGAAATCTATATACAAGCACCCCTATAATTTTTTGTCAGCATGAGCTCTTTTCAGGAAAAAGTCAAATTTGTAATAATGATGTCACAAGAAGTTGGTGAATAGGAATTTTAACCTGTTCAATTACATAATTAGAGCCTGTCCTAAGTGTCCCTGCAATTACTCAAACAGGTTTCCATTTAAATGAATAAGATACTTTGAGAAACTGAATAAATACTTGCATTGGCTGCTCTTTGCTTCCTGTGACACTGGAGGAGGGTTGGGGTATTGTACACCTCTCTCCACAGAAAGATTGCAGAGCATGCTGTTCCATTCAGCTTTGGCACCAGGATATTTAAACTAGAAATTAAGAGATGTATCAATGTCACAGTGTTATTGTTATGCACTCCATGACTCCTCAAGCAACTGCTGATTCTTTTTAGAGCCAGTTTAAATACACGCTTCAAAATATTTCAGAAAGGCAAAAAAAAAAAAAAAAAAAAAAATATATATATAAATATATATATATATATATATATATATATATATATAGTGTGAAACAACTGAAAATATGTCTTATATTCTAGGTTCTTCAAAGTAGCCACCTTTTGCTTTGATTACTGCTTTGCACACTCTTGGCAGTCTCTTGATGAGCTTCAAGAGGTAGCCACCTGAAATGGTTTTCACTTCACAGGTGTGCCCTGTCAGGTTTAATAAGTGGGATTTCTTGCCTTATAAATGGGGTTGGGACCATCAGTTGTGTTGTTCAGAAGTCAGGTGGATAAACAGCTGATAGTCCTACTGAATGGAGTGTTAGAATTTGTATTATGGCAAGAAAAAAAGCAGCTAAGTAAAGAAAAACGAGTGGCCATCATTACTTTAAGAAATGAAGGTCAGTCAGTCCGAAAAATTGGGAAAACTTTCAAAGTGTCCCCAAGTGCAGTGGCCAAAACCATCAAGCGCTACAAAGAAACTGGCTCACATGAGGACCGCCCCAGGAAAGGAAGACCAAGAGTTACCTCTGCTGCGGAGGATAAGTTCATCCGAGTCACCAGCCTCAGAAATCGCAGGTTAACAGCAGCTCAGATTAGAGACCAGGTCAATGCCACACAGAGTTCTAGCAGCAGACACATCTCTAAAACAACTGTTAAGAGGAGACTGTGTGCAGCAGGCCTTCATGGTAAAATAGCTGTTCAAAACCACTGCTAAGGACAGGCAAGAAGCAGAAGAGACTTGTTTAGGCTAAATAACACAAGGAATGCACATTAGACCTGTGGAAATCTGTGCTTTGGTCTGATGAGTCCAAATTTGAGATCTTTGGTTCCAACCACCGTGTCTTTGTGCAACGCAGAAAAGGTGAACAAATGGACTCTACATGCCTGGTTCCCACCGTGAAGCATGGAGGAGGAGGTGTGATGGTGTGGGGGTGCTTTGCTGGTGACACTGTTGGGGATTTATTCAAAATTGAAGGAATACTGAACCAGCATGGTTACCACAGCATCTTGCAGCGGCATGCTATTCCATAAGGTTTGCGTTTACTTGGACCATCATTTATTTTTCAACAGGACAATGACCTCAAACACACCTCCAGCCTGTGTAAGGGCTATTTGACCAAGAAGGAGAGTGATGGGGTGCTACGCCACATGACCTGGCCTCCACAGTCACCAGACCTGAACCCAATCGAGATGGTTTGGGGTGAGCTGGACCGCAGAGTGAAGGCAAAAGGGCCAACAAGTGCTAAGCATCTCCGGGAACTCCTTCAAGACTGTTGGAAGACCAGGTGACTACCTCTTGAAGCTCATCAAGAGAATGCCAAGAGTGTGCAAAGCAGTAATCAAAGCAAAAGGTGGCTACTTTGAAGAACCTAGAATATAAGACATATTTTCAGTTGTTTCACACTTTTTTGTTAAGTATATAATTCCACATGTGTTAATTCATAGTTTTGATGCCTTCAGTGTGAATCTACAATTTTTATAGTCACGAAAATACAGAAAACTCTTGGAATGAGAAGGTGTGTCCAAACTTTTGGTCTGTACTGTATGTGATAGGCGTGAGGAAGATCTTGTTTGACCTGTGCACTGTTTTGAGACAAAGCGTTCTATATTATTCCAAAGAGAAATGGAAACTATTGTTTTATACTTATTCTGTCTTAAAACTAATGAAGACAGGTTTGCTTGTGTTGCAAAACAGCTACAGTGAACAAATTATTGTTTAATTGGTTCAATCATGTTATTTATTTTCATGTTACTTAGCACATAATTAAAAACTAAGGCTGCATGCCCATGATAAAGAAAAATAATCATCATCATTTTAGTCTTTATAATAATCAATTACTTATATGTTAGTGGTGAAGTTAGGGTGCTGGTTGTCAGGTGAAGTGCCAACAAGCTACTTTTAAGAAACACAGTAAGCCTACATTCATACAACCGTGGATGAAAACGTTTCATTTTGCACCTGAGGGGTACCCGTGTTCACAGATACAGGGCTTTGGAAAAGTATTTGCCCCCTTACAGATTTCTTTGTTTGTATCTTTACTTTTTTGTCAGACTTACATATTTCAGATTATCAAACTAATTTCAATATCAGACTAAGATTACCTGAGTGAATATAAAATGCAGCTTTTCAATGATGATTTAATTTATTAAGGGAAAAAAAGCTATTGAGACTAAAATGGCCTTATGTGAAAAAGTAATTGCCCCATAAACCTAATAACTGGTTGTGCTAACCTGGGCGGCAACAACTACAATCAAGAGTTTGCGATAACTGGCAATGAGTTTTTCATATCTCTGTGGAAGAATTTTGACCCACTCTTCTTTGAAGAACTGCTTTATTTCAGCCACACTGTAGAGTTTTCGAGCATGAACAGCCTGTTTAAGGTCACTCCACAGCATCTCAAACGGATTTAAGTCTGGTCTTTGACTAGGCCACTCCAAAAACTTAATTTAGTATTTTTTTCAGCCATTCAGAGGTGGACTTGCTGGTATGCAATTGTCCTGCTGCTGAACCCAAGTATGCTTGAGCTTAAGGCCACAAACTGATGGCTGGATTTTCTTATAGAGAGCAGATTTCATGGTTCCATCAATTGCAGCAAGTCGTCCACGTCATGAAGCAGCCAAGCAACCCCAGACCATCACACTACCACCACGTCTGACTGTCGATATTATGTTCTATTTTTTTTAAATACTTAGTTTTGATGTAATGGAACGCAAACCTTCCAAAAAGTTCCACGTTTGTCTTGTTAGACTACAGAATATTTTCCCAAAAGTTGGGGATTATCAAGATGTGTTCTTTTGGGACCGTCAATATATCAGTCCCCATTCACAGACAGTGAAATTTATGCGGTCGTGTGACAGTAGATAAAAAAAATGGCTGTCGCACAACCGATTTACACTATTTTCTTTGTATTGGGTGGATGTTAAGGCCACAGACACAAGTTTTTAGCTATATATCACTAGCTATATGTAATTTGTATTAAGAACCCCTGTTTTGGGACATGAGGTTTCCCTATCTCTTCAGAGACACACTCTAGAAACACATCCACTGCACTTACGGAGAGGAAAATCATGCTTCCTTTCCTGTACCCCCCATGTCCTTTATGTACTACATGTTACTTCTAGATTTTGTGAGCTTTGTCCCTGTATTTTTGTATACTGTGCCCTATTATTTTGTAGTCCTCTGGTTTTGTTTTGCACTTGAGTTTTTGTAATACACTGTATCATAATGCCACTGCTATGTGTTTTATTTTGTTCCAGCCTGTTGAAGGAGTAATACCCAAAACGTTGCAGCAACTATTTGTTAATTGGTATATTGTTTGGATTCAGATCTCTACATTGGATTGGATGTGACTCACTATGATAAATGTTTCACTACTGTTTCACCCATAAGGGGGGAATAGTACCTTATGGTGTTGTGATGTAGACACAACTAGTAGGCAGGGCTGTGGAGTCGGAGTCGGTGCCTATTTTGGTGGAGTCGGAGTCGGTATAAAATGGACCGACTCCGACTCCCAAAATATATAATAAATTGGTACAGTTAGTAGTACAATGCAGTATGTGCTGAATATATTTTCATAAGAATTTGGGAAAATGATGAAATGTTGAAAATGATGAAATGTCCTGTAAAGGTCTGTTCTATTCCTCATATAATGATGGGACTGAGTTCTGAGTGAACCTATAAGGTTTAGCAGTGGCAGGGCTGTGGAGTCGGAGTCGTGGAGTCGGAGTCGGTGCCTATTTTGGTGGAGTCGGAGTCGGAGTTGGAGTCGGAGTCAGGGGAAATTGAGGAGTCGGAGTCGGGGCTTTGGCGTACCGACTCCACAGCCCTGCTAGTAGGCTTTTTACATGTTTCTTTGAGGTGCAGTAGTACTAGTACACGTTCCCTTGTCTGTGCAAAAGACCAAGTGTTTTTCACAATGGAAGAAGGGAAACACAGAGACAGTGAGCCCTAAACTAAACCCAGCCCCTCTTCCTACCGAATTGCCACAACTGTTCTAATGACAGGAGAAACTGGGCACGATCCCTTCTCTGAATAAGTGACAAACACAAAATGCAGACAAGACAAACAACACAGAAGAGGAGTCAGCAAGGCAAGGGTTAAAGCCAGAGAGACAAAGCAGTACCAAATCGAAATCCAAAAGAGTAGTCACAAGTAAAGCCAAAAGGTCAGAAGTAGTAAGTACAATACAATCAGAGCAAGAAGAAAGCTTAGCGAGGCAAAGTCACAATAGCCAGCAACCATGTGTGAACAGATGACCTGTTTATAGGAAGTCCAGAATCTGCCCCAGATTTGATTGGTAGTTAGGCTGTCAATCACACAGGCAAGGCTAAGATTAACTATTTGAGGAGCAGAGGAAAACAAAGGAGCAGGAGATGGGTGTGGTAGAAAATCAATTAGAGAAGAGGTAATAGAGCAGTGTTCAGACAGAGCAACAAGAACCCTAAATATGGAATCAAACTGAACACACATCCTGCGCTGCAGAGTGCGAGCGGAGGGTGGCGCAGAGACCTGAACAGGCAGAGACGTTACACCTTATAGGCACTAGAACTTCCAGGAGAGGTACACAGGGTAATAGGGAAAGTCAGTTAGATGTGACGGCAGTTGGAGTAAGGAGGCATCTGCAGGTACCTGGGCTGAGATGGTGAGTGGGTGTCAGTACTCCTCTCCAACTAGGAGATGGAGCCCAGGGAATAGCTATAGGGAAGGCAATGTCAAGGCCAGGATCAGTTGAGCTACTCACTGCTTTATTGGAACAGGCATCTGCTGGTTCACTTGTCCTGTAGTGGTGAGCTGTGGCAAAGCGGCTTGTAGCTGGCTGAAACCTCACCATGAATTAGCAGAGAGTCTTAAATGTCTGCAGGTCCAGTTTCTGGTCCACTGCAGAAGTTCAGTTAACTTGTAGAGGTAGGGGTCAAATTGGGCAATTGCCCAGGGCCCCATCCCCAAAGGGGCCCCCGGGGTCCAGAGCCTGATGACTCTGGATCCCAAAGTCAGGCTCGGCCATATCAAATAAAAGAAAGGGAACCAGCATCATGTGCCGCAGGGCCCCTTTCCGAGGTGAATAAAAATAAACATTTTTACTCACCTGTCCTTGGCGTCCGACATCACCTTCTGGCGTTCTGCACATCACCGCTGAGGCCAGGCCTCAGCCTCAGCGGTCACGTGGGGCATGTCTCACATAATCGCTGAGGCCCAATCACAGGCCTCAGCGGTGACGTCCACAATGTGGGATGTCAGCCGCAGAGAAGAGGAAGCCAGCGCCGGCGAGGAGGTCCAGGAGAGGTAAAGCAAGGCAAGTATAACTGTTTGTTATTTTTCCTTACCTCCCCCGGGCCTTCGATTATTATACTGTGGGGTCTGAAGAGACCCCAGAATATAATATAATAGTACTAAGAGTCTTTAGGGCCACTGTGGAGCATTATACTGGGGGGACCCTCTGGAGAGCATATTATACTGTCTTGGACCACTGTGGAGCATTATACTGGGGAACCTCTCTGGGCAGTATATTATACTGTGTGGAGGTCATTCTAGAGCATGTTATACTGTGTGGGGTCACTGTGGAGCATTATTCTGGGAGGGCCATCTGCAGAGCATATTATATTGCATGGCGCCACTGTGGGGCATTATTTGGAGGGGGAACTAGGGAGCATTATACTAGGGGGCCCTCTGGGGAGCATATTATACTGTGTGGGCCCTACTTTGGAGCATTATACTGGAGGGATGCTCTGAGGAGCATAATATATTGCGTGGGGCCACTGTGGAGCAAAATACTGTGGGGGCACTGTGGTGCTTTATACTGGGGGGATGGGGCAGTGTGGGGCGTCTGTTATACTGTGTGGGGTTACTGTGGAGTATATTATATTGTGTGGGGCTTCTCGGGAGCATAATATACTCTGTGGGGCCATTGTAGAGCATTATACTGGGGGGGGGACTGTGGGGGACCACTGTGGAGCATTATACTGGCGGAACCCCTCTGGGGAGTATATTATACTGTGTGGAGGCCATTGTGGAGCATGTTATACCTTGTTAGGCCACTGTTGAGATTTATACTGGGGGGGCACTGTGGGATGCAGGGATGCATATTATACTGTAGGGAGCATATTATATTGTGTGGGACTGCTGGGGAACATATTGTACTGTCTGGGGCCCACTATGGGGAGCTCAGGGGAGCATTTTATACTGGGGAACATTATATGCCATGTGGAGCATTATATTGTGGGGTGGGGGCTCAAAATTCCTGCTGGCAGTCCTGTCTGCATCACAGCTCCCTCACAACAATCTTGCACATATGTGTAGTGCTCCATGGCCATGTCATTCCCCATACTGTACTGTGCATGAACTGGCCATGGAGTTATTGGGGCCTGCACAGTACTATAGGGGCTGAATATACTTGGAACACTCAGTAACACCAGATAGTCAGCACATATGTAAGACTTCAGTGAAGGAGCCGTGTTGTAGGCTATTAGCAGGAAGCTGTTGGGTGGGGCCCCAGAACAAGTTCCTCTGGTGGGCCTAAGGCTCTTCAGTCCAATACTGTTTAAAGGAGAACTATTACAGTTGTGCTAAAAAGTTTACATAACCCAGCAGATTTTTTGTTTTTTTGGCCTTTTTTCAGAGAATATGAATGATAACACAAAAACGTTTTCTCCACTCATGGTTAGTGGTTGGTTGAAGCCATTTATTGTCAAACTTCTGTGTTTTCTCTTTTTAAATCATAATGACAACCAAAAACATCAAAATGACCCTGTTCAAAAGTTCACATACCCCAGTTCTTAATACCGTGTATTGCCTCCTCTAACATCAATGACAGCTTGAAGTCTTTTGTGGTAGTTGTGGATGAGGCTCTTTATTTTCTCAGATGGTAAAACTGCCTATTCTTTTTTGCAAAAAGTCTCCAGTTTCTGTAAATTCCTGGGCTGTCTTGCATGTACTGCACGCTTGAGATCTCCCCAAAGTGGCTCAATGATATTGAGGCCAGAGACTGAGATGGCCACTCCAGAACCTTCACTTTCTTCTGCTGTAGCCAATGACAGGTCGACTTGGCCTTGTGTTTTGCATCGTTGTCATGTTGGAACGTCCAAGTATGTCCCATGCACAGCTTCCTGGCTGATGAGTGCAAATTTGCCTCCAGTATTTGCTGATAACGTGCTGCATTCATCTTTCCTTCAACTTTGACCAAGTTTCCTGTGCCTTTGAAGCTCACACATCCCCACATCAGTGATCCACCTCCATGCTTTACAGTAGGAATGGTGTTCCTTTCATCATAGGCCTTGTGGACACCTCTCCAAATGTAACATTTATAGAGGTGGCCAAAAAGTTCGATTTTTGTGTCATCACTCCAATTTACTTTGTTCCAGAAGTTTTGAGGCTTGTCTCTGTGCTGTTTGGCGTATTGAAGGCGAGATTCTTTGTGGCATTTGCGCAGTAATGGCTTTCTTCTGGCAGTTCAACCATGCAGCCCATTTTTCTTCAAGTGATTCCTTATTGTGCATCTTGAAACAGCCATACCGATAGTTTTCAGAGAGTCCTGTATTTCATCTGATGTTATGTGTGGGTTTTTCTTTGCATCCCGAACAATTTTTTTCGGGCAGTTGTGGCCCCAGAGTTTCCATTTGTTAATCACAGTTTGAACACTGTTGACTGGCATTATCAATTCCTTGGATATCTTTTTGTATCCCTTTCCTGTTTTATACAGTTCAACTACCTTTTCCCGTAGATCCGTGGACAATTCTTTTGCTTTCCCCATGACTCACAATCCAGAAATGTCAGTGGCTGGAGGAAAGATGCAACAGTCTGTCTGGATCCCAGAAACTCACTCAGCTTTTCTGCACACACACTGATTACAAGCAAACAAGTCACAGGTGAGGATGTTACTTTTAGAAGCCATTCAAACACCTGTGTCAACTTCTGGGCATGTTATCAGGGTATGTTAACTTTTGAACAGGGTCATTTTGATGTTTTTGGTTGGAGTTATGATTTAAAAAGAGAAAAACACAGAAGTTTGACAATAAATGGCTTCAACCAACCACTAACCATGATTGGAGAAAACTTTTTTGTGCTATCATTCATATTCTCTGAAAAAAGGCCAAAAAAACAAAAAATCTGCTGGGTTATGTAAACTTTTTAGCACAACTGTATATATAAAGGGGGCTCTTATTTATAAGGGAGGAACTATTATATATAAGGGTGGGTTACTATATATAATTGGGAATCTTAAATATGAGGGGGCTATTATAAGGGGGAGCTATTATTTATAAGAGGGGAACTGTTTATAAGGGGGGTATAATAGTTAAGTGGCTTATTTATAAAGGGGGCTATTAGTGATAATGGGGACTTATTTATAAGGGTAACTATTATTTATGAGATGGCTATTAATAAGGGAGCAGTATTTTTACGGGGTGACTGTTACTGATAAGGGGGGATATTACTGATACAGGGCACTATTTATCATTTATAAGGAAGCTATTACTGATAAAAGTTTAATATTTATAAGCAGGGACTATTTATAATAAGGCGCTATAATAACTGATGACTGGGTGCAAAAATCTATTAGGCGGTACAAAGGTGCTCATTTGAATTGTGTGTGGTAAAATGGGGCTTGGTATTACTTTTTTGTTGGCAGAAAGGAGGCGTTATTATAGGGGATGCCACTAGAAAACAATGATGTTGTGTGCATATCAGCATTTTGGGCCCCTCTTTTAATTTTCCCCAGGGTACCACTTTGTCTAAAACCGGCCCTGCTGCCAGGGTTGTAGTTCTGCTTAGCCTGATGTAATCCTGTCCTCTTACTGATAATGCAGGGTGCTGTCACACAGCTTTTCCCCTGCTGCGGAACTTCCTCACAGCACACAGTGTCTAAACCACAAAATGGCTACTGCCACACTACTACTTGCTTCTTCTTCCCTGGCTGTATACTTACAGAATACTACTTCTTCTCTCTGCTATGACTATTTCCTGTTCCAGCTACAGAGCCGCCCACTACACTGTGTGGTGCTAAATTTAACCTTATAGGAACCACAACTCACCAGGACAAGTGATACCAGGGAACAATAGCTTGAAAACATTTCACAACTGAATACAGTATGAACATGACAACATATACTAACAATCATAACATGTAAGGCTCTTTTATGGCCAAATAACCATTAGTAATTCCTATGAGGGAGTTACATACACATACCTCCCAACCATTCCGGATTCTGCGGGACAGTCCAGGATTGTGGGTCATGTCCCGTGGTCCCAGTCGGCGGGAGGTATGTCCCAGATTAAACTCATGTGCGTCCGGAGAGGACACAGATGAGTTGAATACAGTGGTGAGGCAGGAGCTGTCTGCTCCCATATTGCCCATATGTGCTCCGGCTCCGGGAGCTGTAGGTGCGATGTGATGACGTCACTCACATCACACCTGCAGCTCCCTTAACACTCTTGGACAAGAGACTGCAGACTGTGCAGCAAGGGAGTGAGGAAAGTTAACTATCAGTGTTTTTTATGTTACACTTTGGCAGATGAAGAGGGACATTAAACTGTGGGGGCATATGAGGGGGACATTACACTTTGGGGGCAGATAGAGGGAGCATTAAACTAAACTATGGAGCAGCCAGATGCTGACATTAAACCGTGGGTGCACCAGGAGGGAGACTTTATACTGTAGGGTCAGTTTGAAGACAACATTATAATGTGGGGGCATATAATATTAGGGTGACTGTAAGAGCATTATACTGTATTTAGAAGTGGGTGGAGCTAAATTTGCCACAGATTTTATCCCTCTTTCTGTTCTCTAAAAGTTGGGAGGTATGGATATATATGCAAGTTCTCGCACTTAAAAAGATGAGAGAGGCCTGTAATTGACATCATAGGTAGACCTCAACTATGAGAGACAAAATGAGAAAACAAATCCGGAAAATCACATTGTCTGATTTTGAAAGAATTTATTTGTAAATTATGGTGGAAAATAAGTATTTGGTCAATAACAAAAGTTCAATCTCAATACTTTGTTATATATCCTTTGTTGGCAATGACAGAGGTCAAACATTTTCTGTAAGTGTTCACAAGGTTGGCACACACTGTTGCTGGTATGTTGGCCCATTCCTCCATGCAGATCTCCTCTAGAGCAGTGATGTTTTGGGGCTGTCGCTGGGCAACACGGACTTTCAACTCCCTCCAAAGGTTTTCTATGGGGTTGAGATCTGGAGACTGGCTAGGCCACCCCAGGACCTTGAAATGCTTCTTACGAAGCCACTCCTTCGTTGCCCTGGCGGTGTGCTTGGGATCATTGTCATGCTGAAAGAGCCAACCACGTTTCATCTTCAATGCTATTGCTGATGGAAGGAGGTTTGCACTCAAAACCTCACAATACATAGCCCATTCATTCTTTCATGTACACGGATCAGTCGTCCTGGTCCCTTTGCAGAGAAACAGCCCCAAAGCATGATGTTGCTACCCCCATGCTTTGGATGCAACTCAGCATTCACTCTCCATTCACGACGAGTTGTGTTTCTACCAAACAGTTCTATTTTGGTTTCATCTGACCATATGACATTCTCCCAATACTCATCTGGAACATCCAAATGCTCTCTAGCAAACTTCAGACAGGCCCGGATATGTACAGGCTTAAGCAGGGGGGCACGTCTGGCACTGCAGGATCTGAGTCCCTGGCGGCGTAGTGTGTTACTGACGGTAACCTTTATTATGTTAGTCCCAGCTTTCTGCAAGTCATTCACTAGGTCCCCCCGTGTGGTTCTGGGATTTTTGCTCACCGTTCTTGTGGTCATTTTGACCCCACGGGTGAGATCTTGTGTGGAACCCCTGATCGAGGGAGATTATCAGTGGTCTTGTATGTCTTCCATTTTCTAATTATTGCTCCCACAGTTGATTTCTTCACACCAAGCTGCTTGCCTATTGCAGATTCAGTCTTCACAGCCTAGTGCAGGTCTACAATTTTGTTTCTGTTGTCCTTCCACAGCTCTTTGGTCTTCACCATAGTGGAGTTTGGAGTGTGACTGTTTGAGGTTGTGGACAGGTGTCTTTTATACTGATAACAATGTCAAACAGGTGCCATTACTACAGGTAATGAGTGGAGGACAGAGGAGCCTCTTAAAGAAGTTACAGGTCAGAAGTCTTGCTTATTTGTAGGTGACCAAATACTTATTTTCCACCATAATTTGCAAATAAATTCTTAAAAAAAAATCAGACAATGTAATTTTCTGGATATGTTTTCTCATTTTGTCTCTCATAGTTGAGGTCTACCTACAGTACAGACCAAAAGTTTGGACACACCTTCTCATTCCACCTATGATGACAATTACAGGACTCTCATCTTTTTAAGTGGGAGAACTTGCACAATTGGTGGCTGACTAAATACTTTTTTTTCCCCACTGTTATATATATATATATATATATATATATATATATATATATATATATATGTGTACACATACACACACACATACATATTGTGACAGGACCAGGAGCAAAGTGGTAGAAGGAGTATACATTTCTCCCAGGTTCTTGTCATATTCCTTCTAAAAGCACCTGGGAAAGGTGTGTTCCTTGCTGGAGGGTTTTATCTAAACCCTGGTAAAAGGTCTGGCTGCTGGAGTAGGCAGAGTTGGGTGTGGCTCTACTCCATTCAGCCACTTCAGGTTTTGGGATGACTGGGGGTTAATTCCTTGGTTCCTGAAGTGTGTGTATATAAGGACAGACAGCACACAGGTATTTGGCTCTCTCTGCTCCTGGGAAATCACTGTGAGTTAAACTCCTGTATGTTGTGTTTAGGGAGCTGTGCAGTAGGCCCAGCTCTCTCTAGTTAGATACCTGTATTGTGTATTGTAGGTAGTGGCCGGACGGCTAGGATTTTATTTTGCATTTTTATTGTTTTGTTTTCCTTAAACCTCTAATATAACTGGTTGCGGCCAGTTACACCATACTTGGCTGGACTGGACTCTAATTGCTGTGCCAAAAAGTGCTAGTCTGAGGAGACGACAATCCCTGAGCTAATCCCATTACAAATGGTGGAGGCTGCGCTGGCGCAAAAATCCAGTAAATTGTATGTCGTGGGTTAAATCTGTGACTCCTGCAAAACCAGACCCTGCAAGCATGGAGGAGGTGGTTAAACAGCTGATCCAGGCTAACATTCAGCTGCAACAAGCAAATGTCAACCAGCGAGAGACTAATGCCAAGCAACATGAGACCAACCGTCTGCTCATAGAGTCCACACAAGCAGCCTTCAGAGAACAGCAGCTGATTAACAAAAATCTGCTGGAGCAGATAAAGTTGCTGGCAGAAAGGCCTCAAGTGCAAAGAGCCACTCCTGGAAGGAAAGTACAAGTGTCTCTACAAAAGATGACCCCAGAGGATGATGTGGAAGCATTCCTCACCATATTTGAGAGAACCGCTGAGAGGGAAACGCTTCCAGCTGACCAGTGGGCGGATACAGTTGCTCCATTTCTCAGCAGAGAGCCGCAGAAGGCCTACTTTGTTTTGAGTGAGCAAGATGCCAGACAGTACCACAAACTGAAGGCAGAAATCCTTGCTCGCTTAGGTGATACCCCTGCTGTCAGAGTCCAGCTGGTACATACCTGGAAGTTCCAAATGGAGAAACCTGTGAGGTCACAAATGTACGACCTATTTCACCTGGCTAAAAAGTGGCTACAGTCAGAATTCTCTACTGCAGCTGAAGTGGTGGAAAGACTCATCCTAGACCGATTTGTTAGAGCCTTGCCAGTACAGATACAGCGCTGTGTGGGTCAAACTGAGCTCAAGGATGTGGACCAGCTGGTTGCCCTGGTAGAGCGGTATCTGAATACCGAGGAGTATCTCCAAGACTACGCTTCTGCTCAGCCAGCCCCAAGGAACCAGAGGTGGATGCCTGATCCTGAAAAGGGTAAGACTGTTCCTAATGTAAAGGGGATGAATGAGACCCGTAGAGTAGGAACTGGCTCAGAACTATTAGCCAGGAACTCTAGGCAAATTCGCCCCAAAGTACCTTTGAACATAACTTGCTGGCGTTGTCATAGACTGGGCCATGTTGCTGCCAATTGTCCTCTGGTGGATGAGCCTATGCAGTGTGATGGGGGGCGGAGGATGTCCCCGTTTGCTAGTCCTGCCTACTCTGCTCGCTCTCTAAAGGCACAGAGCGACAAATTTGTCTTGTGACTGATGAAGGACGCTCTGCTAATGCTCTGTTGGACTCTGGTAGTCTAGTGACTCTGGTGAATGCCAGCCTGCTTGACACCAGGAAATTACAACACTGGCAGCTGGGAGTAATTTGCATACATGGTGATACAAAAGATTACCCCACTGCTATATTGTCTTTTGATACTCCATGTGGAAAAGTTACCCATGAAGTTGGAGTGGTAAAGACTTTATTGTATAATGTCATTTTAGGATGTGACATTCTTTAGACTTTGTTTTGGCAGTTGTGGGAAATGATGGAGAAATGTGTAACTATATCTGTTATTGATCCAGTTCCCTTGGGAGAACCTGGCCATGTACAAGCCGTAGGTGTAACTCTGAATGAGAATGAGACTTCTCCTTTAGAGGTGTTTGCAGGGGATGTCGAGGGAGACCCGAAATTGGTCTCCCTGATTTGCCAGTCTCCAGTGAAATTTTGGGACTGCTCAACTCCAGGACTCTACATTAACCCCAGCTCGTGAAAATGTGAAAGTAATAAATGGGGTACCCCAAGAATCTTGTGCAGAGAAAATATTCCCACATTTTGCACTAGAAAATGAATTATTGTATAGCGTCAATGAGGTTGGTGGGAAGGTTGTAGAGCAACTGGTAGTCCCTAAATCACATCGCCGAAGGGTGATCGATCTTGCTCACTCCCATGTGTTAGGGGGACATTTGGCCTATGATAAAACAAAAGACCGCATCCTGCAAAGATTTTACTGGCCCGGTATACATAAAGAGGTGAAAGAATACTGTGAGTCCTGTCCACTATGTCAGTTGCACAACCCCGTGTCAAACTTTAGGAGCCCTTTGATGCCTCTGCCGATTATTGAAACTCCCTTTGAGAGGATTGCAATGGATCTGGTAGGACCTCTTGTTAAATCTGCTAGAGGTTACCAGCATATTCTGGTTACTGTGGATTATGCTACCCGCTACCCAGAAGCGATCCCTCTAAAGAAAGTTACAGCAAAAAACATTGCAAAAGAACTGTTTCTTATTTTTACCAGAATTGGGTTACCTAAAGAAATACTTACAGACCAGGGGACACCCTTTATGTCTAATGTCACAAAAGAGTTGTGTAAACTGTTGACGATAACTCATTTACGTACATCAGTTTACCATCCTCAGACTGACGGGTTGGTCGAAAGGTTTAACAAAACCTTAAAAGGGATTCTTGAAAAAGTGGTGGCATAGGATGGGAAAGACTGGGATTACCTCTTACCCTATCTGATGTTTGCTGTAAGGGAAGTACCTCAGGCCTCTACGGGGTTTTCTCCTTTTGAGCTAGTGTATGGTCGACATCCCCGTGGTTTTTTGGATGAGCATGAGGCTACCCCTTACAGAAGCGTGATTGACCATATTGTGCAGATGCAAGATAGAATTGAAAAAGCGATGCCTATTGTAAATGAACACTTACAGCCAGCTCAGGAGAATCAGTCCCAGGTTTACAACAGGTCTGCTAAAATAAGCAACTTCATCCCTGGTGACAGGGTGTTGGTTCTGGTTCCGACAGTAGAAAGCAAATTCTTGGCTAAATGGCAAGGGCCATATGAAATTGTGGAGAACGTTGGCGAGGTAAATTATAGAGTACATCAGCCAGGTAAATGGAAGCCTTACCAAATTTACCATGTAAATTTAATTAAACCTTGGAAGGACCGTGAGTTGTTGTTAGCGGTCAACAATACACGTAAATGGGATGGTGTCTCTGGGATACCTCAGGTTAACATTCCAGAAACTTTGGCTGGTTCACAAACTCAGGGGGCAAAGGAGTTTGTGCAGCATAACAGACGTATTCTCTGAACTACCAGGCCAAACCCACCTAAACATGACATCATAACTGAACCGGGTGTCAGAGTGAATCAAAAACCATACAGGGTACCTGAGGTGAGGCGCAAAGCTATTGCCGAAGAAGTGCAAATGATGCTTAGTCTAGGGGTTATCGAGGAGTCACATAGTGATTGGTCTAGTCCTATAGTGATAATACCAAATCCAGATGGTACTATAACATTTTGTAACGACTTCAGAAAGTTGAATGCAGTGTCAAAATTTGATTCTTATCCAATGCCTCTAGTAGATGAGCTCATTGATAGGTTGGGTAATGGCCGATATTTCACTACATTGGATTTGACAAAGGGCTACTGGCAAGTGCACTGACTGAGGAGGCCAAAGAGAAAACTGCCTTTAGCTCCCCTGATGGTCATTTTCAGTACGTAGTTCTTCCCTTTGGTCTTCATGGGGCTCCAGCCACATTCCAATGGCTGATAGATAGAATTTTAAAACCCCATCGACAATATGCAGCTGCCTATCTGGATGATGTAATAATACATAGCCCAGATTGGGAAAGTCATCTACCCAGGGTTCAAGCTGTCCTGAATTCTATTAGGGAAGTGGGTTTGACAGCAAATCCCAAAAAATGTACCATTGGGCAAGAAGAGGCAAAGTACTTGGGTACACAATTGAACGAGGCGTTATTAAGCCTCAAATAAACAAGATTGAGGCCATTCAGAACTGGCCTAGGCCAGTAAACAAGAAACAGGTCAGGGCATTTTTGGGCCTAACTGGTTACTATAGTTTATTGAAAACTTTGCCAGTATTGCTGCCCCCTTATCTGACCTTACAAAAGGTAAGGATTCAGTCATGGTGAAATGGACTGCTGAAGCCGTGCAGGCCTTCCAAAGACTGAAGCAAGCTCTTTGTTCCTAGCCGGTGTTGATGACACCTGACCAAAAACAGTTTATTATGCAAACTGTTGCCTCTGATGTTGGAATAGGAGCGGTGTTGTCACAAGTCAGGGGAGGGGAAGAGCATCCTGTTTACCTGAGTAAAAAACTGAATGAGCATGAGAAGAGATATGCCATTGTCGAGAAGGAATGCCTGGCGATCAAGTGGGCATTAGAAGCTCTCAGGTACTACCTGATAGGGAGAACATTTAAACTTATTACAGACCATACCCCACTTAAGTGGATGTCTCAAAACCAAGAGAAAAAAACAGGCGAGTGACCAGATGGTTTATGTCCTTACAGGACTTTAACTTTTCAGATGAGCACAGACCAGGCTCTCAGTTTGGAAATGCAGATGCCCTGTCTAGAGCATATTGTTTGATTACACAGAGTGTTCCGCCCGTGAGGTCGAAACGGGGGGGGGGGGGGGGAGGATAAGTGGTAGAAGGAGTATTCATTTCTCCCAGGTTCTTGTCATATTCCTTCTAAAAGCACCTGGTAAAGGTGTGTTCCTTGCTGGATGGTTTTATCTAAACCCTGTTAAAAGATCTGGCTGCTGGAGTAGGCAGAGTTGGGTGTGGCTCTACTCCATTCAGCTACTTCAGGTTTTGGGATGTTTGGGGGTTAATTCCTTGGTTCCTGAAGTGTGTGTATATAAGGGCAGACAGCACACAGGTATTTGGCTCTCTCTGCTCCTGGGAAATCACTGCGAGTTAAACTCCTGTATGTTGTGTTTAGAGAGCTGTGCAGTAGGCCCAGCTCTCTCTGGTTAGATACCTGTATTGTGTATTGTAGGTAGTGGCCGGACGGCTAGGATTTAATTTTGTATTTTTATTGTTTTGTTTTCTTTAAACCTCTAATAAAACTGGTTGCGGTCAGTTGCACCATACTTGACTGGACTGGACTCTAATTGCTGTGCCAAATAGTGCTCGTCTATCTTTTGAGGAGACGACGATCCCTGAGCTAATCCCGTTACACTATATATATATATAATATAATATATATATATATATATACATATACATACATACATACACACACATACACACATATTACCTAGCCACACAGGTGCACAATAAGGGTGAACTAAGAGAAGGTACAAACAGAGTGGGAAAAATAATATCACATCTGTGTAATGACTAGAATCGCTAAATTCATTGCATGCCTGCAAGTCACATCAATTCAGTAATGCAGCCATTATACATAAAGTTGTGTAACACTTGTAACTTAAAAACGAACAGCATGTCCACTAAAACTTTTGCTGATACACCGGCATCTTTAGGGTAAACAGGGCAATGGCGATACTGCCTGAATATTATCTCCAAAATGGAAATGATATCCTATCCATGCACATGCACGTCCTCAAAACAAGATACAGAACAGCAATTCTTATGGAATGGAATTCTTGATGGAGATGTTGAAGTTCATCCTCAGGAGGAATTATTTTCTCATTGATAGGCATTTCTTCACCAGCAGTATGGTAGTGCAATGGGTAGTCCTGCAACACCAATTTATGCTAACTTGTTTTTAGGCTGGTGGAAGGATCTTCTAGTGTTTTCTGAACAGCAAGAGAGATGGACCTCAACAATTTATTTTGACTCAGGTACATTGATGATAAACTGATCCTCTAGATGGGATCCAAGGTACTCTTTTGGGAATGTGGATGCACTGAACTTAAAGGGGTTATCCAGATTCCAAAAATTATGCAAATACTCACTGTTCCCTTGTGCAGCCTTTGTTTGGCTTTATTTTAATTGCTGCTCCTTATATCACTTATTTACATGCAGTGAATTTGTGGACAAACTACATTTCTCATAATCCATCTGCCTACTTTCACTTTTACTGCATGTAAATACTGTAACTGTACTGCATGTAAATAACAGCAATACAAGAAGCAGCAAGTAAAATAAATAAAGCAAAAGGTGCACAAGGGAATGGTGAGTATTTAGCACTGTTGTGGATGTTTTTGCAGTTAATTTTTGGAAGCTGGACAACCCTTTTAACATGAAGTTCATTGCATCCATTGATGCATATCACATCGCCTTTTTGGATTTACAGACCACCATTGGGAAAGATGGAGAATTATGTACTATACTAATAGTCTCTTTATATAATAATAGTAATAGTCCTTTAATAGTCCCACAATGGGGAAATTCAGTGTGTTACAGCAGCAAAGATAAGCAGATACAAATACAAATACAACATGTACAGGAATGTTCCAAGGTGAGAGGCATTACATTAATAGCAGACAGACAGATAGGACGTAGCAGAGGAGGGGGGGGGGGATTTAACAGGCAGAGAGATATTTCAGTTCTCTGTGTGTAATGATCTCCGCTTAGGTCGGTGTTGGTTGTACAGCCTAACCGCGGTGGGGAGGAAAGACTTCCGATAGCGCTCCTTCTCACACCTAGGGTGGAGCAGTCGGTCACTGACAGTACTGCTCAGTGCGATCACAGTCTCATGCATGGGATGGGACTTCTTCTTCTGCATGGAGCTCACCACGGACAGTATCCTTCTGTCACCCACCACCTGCACTGGGTCCAGTGGGCTCCCCAGGACAGAGCTGGCCTTTCTAGTCAGCTTGTCAAGTTTATTTCTGTCCCTGGTTGATATACTGCTCCCCCAGCAGGCCACTCCAAAGAAGATGGCTGATGCCACTACCGAGTTGAAGAAAGTTCTAAGAAGTGCCCCCCGGATTCCAAAGGCTCTCAGTTTCCTAAGCAGGTAGAGCCTGCTGTGGCCCTTCCTGTACAGGGCCTCCATATGATCTGCCCAGTCCAGCTTATTATTAAGGAGCAAACCCAGGTACTTATAGGTGTTCACAATCTCGATGCCCGTCCCCAGGATGTCCACTGGTTTAGGAGGGCTTCTGCCTTTGCGGAAGTCCACCACCATCTCCTTGGTCTTCCCCGCGTTAATCTTCAGGTGGTTCCGATGGCACCAGTCCACAAAATCCTGGTTCAGTTCTCTGTACTCCCTGTCATCATCATCTGTGATGAGACCCACTATTGCAGAGTCGTCAGAATACTTCTGTAGATAGCAGCTGGATGAGTTGCACCTAAAATCTGCAGTGTACAGTGTGAAGAGGAAAGGGGCGAGAACCGTACCCTGAGGTGCCCCCGTATTACAGATCACGGTACCTGACACACAGTCTTGGGCTCTCACGTATTGAGGTCGATTTGTGAGGTAGTCTAGGATCCAGTTGGAGAGGTGGTGGTCCACTCCAGCAAGGCCCAGCTTGTCCCTCAATAACCTGGGCTGTATGGTGTTAAAAGCACTGGAGAAGTCAAAGAACATTATTCTCACTGTGTTCCCTGGTTTCTCCAGGTGAGACAGAGCCCTGTGCAGAAGATGGATGATGGCATCATCTACCCCAATGCCCGGCCGATAAGCAAACTGGATGGGGTCCATAGCGGGGCTCACTAGAGGGCGGAGATGTGTGAGAACCAATCTCTCCAAGATCTTCATCAGGTGGGATGTCAGTGCTACAGGTCTGTAGTCGTTGAGGTCCATAGGACGGATTTCTGGATTTACTGGTCTGTTGGGAAGTGGCCGCATGGGGAGAAGTCATTGTGGTGGGGGAAGCTGAAGGACATACTGGGGTGGGAGAAGCTGGTGTGTGATCAAATCTGTTGAAGAATAGGTTTAGTTCATTAAGCCAATTAACATCTGCCTCAATCTGGCAGACAGACTGTTTATGACCCGAAATTGACTTAAGCCCCTCCCAGACCCCCCTTATGTCTTTTCTTTCCATTTGCTTTTCCATTTTTTCTTTATAACTGGCTTTTCCCTGCCTGATTTGATGCCTCAACTCCTTTTGTACTTCCCTCAACCCCTCCTTATCTCTTGTCCTGAATGCCATCTTTTTCTCCTTAAGTAGTGTTTTTATATCAGAGTTAATCCATGGTTTGTTATTGGAGAAGCACCTCACCACTTTTGTGGGTACTGTGTTGTCCACACAAAAATTAATGTAGTCTGTTATGCAGTGTGTGAGTCCTTCTATATCTTCTCCATAAGAATCCTGGAGCACTTCCCATGCAGTTGTGTCAAAACAATCCCTCAGAGCCTCATCACTCTCCTCGGACCATATCCTCACTGTGCGGGTGACAGCTGGTTCTCTACGTACAAGTGGCTTGTACACAGGTCGGAGATGTACTAGGTTGTGATCCGATCTCCCCAGGGGCGGTAGGGCTGATGAGTTATATGCCTCCCTCACGTTGGCAAAGAACAAGTCCAGTGTTTTGTTGTCTCTTGTGTGGCAGGTTACATACTGTGTGAAACTGGGCAGTGTGGATGATGGAGAGGCATGGTTGAAATCACCCGACAGAAGAAAGAGGGCCTGGGGATGTTTTAACTGTAACTGGCTCACTGTGGCTTGTAGGACCTCGCAGGCAGTGTCAGCTTTCGCAGAGGGGGGGACATATGCAGCTATCACGATGACATGTGATAGTTCCCTTGGTAGATAGAAAGGTCTCATGCTCACAGCTAATAGTTCAATGTCCTTACAGCAAGTATGGGACCACCATCACCTAGCTCCACTTATACTGTGTATCCCCAAGGTACAGTTTGAGGGTCCGCAAAAACTGTTTCTTGATTGATGAGCTCCAGGCCAAAGAAAGTGAGTTAGAATCCTCCTGCTTTGTATCGCCATGTGTTGGAGAATGTGGGTCTTTCTTTAGATAGGTCATTTTGGGGAAAGGTGCATGCCACCGTTGACACAAGGACAATGTATGACTTTCATAGCCCACTGGGTCAATGTTTTAAGTGGCAGTGGCCACATTCGAGAAACGTAACAAGGCCAGGTGCTAGTAATATCCCATTTGTGCAGGCCAAGTTCCAATACAGGCCAATAGTTCCAGGGCCTATCTGCCTCCTTTGGATCCTGTGGAGGAGATGCTTCTGTATCCTACCGCAAGTCTCCTGTTGGATGGCTCTCACCAATTACAATTGGACTAGTGGTGCACCACTTTATTAACATACATATTGGCTTAAATGAGGTGCACTAGAATTCCACATTGCACATTCTGTAGAGTCTGAGAAGTGTTATTTTGAGATCTGCCACCAAGTGTGTCAGTTGGGACAACTGCAGCATCAATGACGTCATCCCCTTATTATATATCTTACAGGAAACACTTACACTCAAGCAACGAGTGATGGAAGAGTAACAGCATCCACCTCTTGGTCACCTACATAGCCCTAGGCTAAATTAAGAGGAACTGGGTCATCATGGTAAAGGACTTGTGACTCCTAGACTGGAAGAGGAGGTGGAAGGGTCTCCTTTGGATCTCTGTGCTTTTTGACCATTTCTATATAGCCAACTGGAACATGATGAACCAGAAATTTTTAACCTTGCACCGCTAACCAGAGCCACAGCAGGTAACTGACACCCACCAGCTGCACTAGGAGGTACAGTTGTACGTAGAGTGCTTCTATATTCCAGCAGATCATTTTGACCCCATGGAATTGTGAGCAAATTGGTTAAAGCAGTGGAAGGAGCTGGCCCAGTTTGCTATGGGAGTTTCATAGCTGAGAGGGTCTTCACTAGTACTGATGGCATTGTAACACCTAGATGGACCAAACAGTCCACCACAAGTGTGGAAAACATTATCATGTTTCATGTATCATGTTTTGTCAAAATGAATCAGGCATGGATCTTTGATGATTTTCACACATCATAGCTGATGCACTGAATTAGATAATGCCACAGATTGTTTCCATGTATCATGTTTCAGTTACTGTACTGCTGATGGTGCCTGCAATTTCTAAACAGCCGAACATCGTCTCCTGTATCTTGGTCCACAATGGTATGCATCAAATTATTCCATACTGTACTGCTCATGTTTTCATAGCTACCACCACTCAGCCAGATATGTCCTGTAGCCTGGTTTATCACATTATTCCATATTGTACTGACAACTCATGTTGCCACAGCTACCACTACTGTTCTTAAAAAAAACAAAAAAAAACAAAAAACTGTGCCATTGCTTTTTCCAATACCAATATCATTATGGTTTCACATCTTCTCCCATAAAGGGATAATTTTTGTGCAAGTCCATTCCTCATCACTTTCCAACTGGCAAGCACACTGTGTGCCACAAATTTTTCTTTAAATTCTGTAGTTGTCGCATGCTACTGTGTGAAGGATCTCGTACTGCCGAACCCACGTTCAGCACACCTGAGATCGCTTCAATTACCTCATACCCACCTCCAGTGAGTGTTCCAGGCCGAAAGGCTAATACTAAGACGAGCTTTTTAAATTTTATATATTTATTAACCCAAGTGGGTCGGTACTAAAGCATTAACATATACAGAAATATACATGTTGGGCCACACCAAGTTTGGATACACCAGGGTGGTTGCTGATATCACCTTACCGTTTGTGGCATATTAGTACATGGGAGGGGAGAAACATTTGAGGCCAGGTGATGCCCATGGCGGCCATCTGCAAAGCCAACATTTTGGATTCATTTTATCTGGGTGTATCCATACTTATGGCCCACCCTGCATATCAATGACTAAACAAGCAGATTACAGATAAAAGTAAAATACAGTACACAAAATAAAGAGGGAAATAAAAGATTGTAATCTGTTTCTCTAGGCCACAGCAGTTCTTGGGCCTAGGGCGCTTTCTTCAGTGAGTTACAGAAATATGCCTTCTACATGCTGTCCAGAACAAAGGAAAAGACTTCAGGCCTCCATGCTGCATTCCACAGCATGAAATACCCTCACATCTTCTCCAAGATAAGAACTCCTTGCTGCCTCTTTGCTGAATGACATAGAATCTAGCTCTCTTTTCAGCACATGGCTAGTGCCCCACCCACACCTCCTCCCCAGGCAGCCCCCCCTTCTCCCTCCTTTGAAGAACCCTTGGAGAGATGGGTACCTTCCTAGGTGCTGGGAGAGATGTGTGTCTGTGGGTGAAATTAAGGTCACTGGCCTTCTCTCCCCCATGGACATCTGTCCAGGGATAATAAAACTGGCTGGCTAGAGTAGGCCATCTCCCCTGGTACACACACAAAACCACTGAAGCGTATCGTCCAGCAGTGTAAACCCAAGTTAAGCACAACATTCCTACAAGTAGGGGGAGGACTGATATTAGCAAGTAAAAATACATTTCTAAGAAAGATATACTGAGGGTCGGTTCATCACATACTGCCACACTGTTGGCATAACAACAAAATTAATAAAACACCATTTCTTTTTCCAATTCCAAAGACATGTTGGTGAGGCATTCTGCTCCCAAAAAAGGATGATTTTTAATGACTTTTTTGGAAAGCCACTTCATCACTTTTCATCCAGGGACACTGCCACAAATGTTTCTTCAAAATAGCAAGTTTGTGGCACTTACAAGTCCCTAAAACAAGCTATTTTTTTTTTTTATATAAAACCATTGCTTATTCCAACATAAAGCCATGTATGTATGAAAGAAAAAAAACAAAAAAAACAAGCACCTTTCCCCAAAACAGGCTAACATTAAACATTAAAATGTGTAAAAGTAAGCAGTAACCATACAGCCCAGTGTATGTTGAAAATAGCAGTATACACTGCTTACCATTTGTTTTTCATACACAAATATGTCACTGTCACTTTGACTTAACTTCAGTTGTATTTGCCTTGAAGAGCTAGAAATAGAGAGAGTCCTAGGAGTCCTGATAGCATCATGCACTGTTTTAAGCCAATTTTAACTCTGGTGCGTAACAAATGTATTCAACCTGAAACAAATCTTTGGACCAAACTACCTGAACCGAAAACAAAACGAATCTTCATACAAACCATCAAGCGCTACAAAGAAACTGGCTCACATGAGGACCGCCCCAGGAAAGGAAGACCAAGAGTCACCTCTGCTGCGGAGGATAAGTTCATCCGAGTCACCAGCCTCAGAAATCGCAGGTTAACAGCAGCTCAGATTAGAGACCAGGTCAATGACACACAGAGTTCTAGCAGCAGACACATCTCTACAACAACTGTTAAGAGGAGACTGTGTGCAGCAGGCCTTCATGGTAAAATAGCTGCTAGGAAAACACTGCTAAGGACAGGCAACAAGCAGAAGAGACTTGTTTGGGCTAAAGAACACAAGGAATGGACATTAGACCTGTGGAAATCTGTGCTTTGGTCTGATGAGTCCAAATTTGAGATCTTTCATTCCAACCACCATGTCTTTGTGCGACGCAGAAAAGGTGAACGAATGGACTCTACATGTCTGGTTCCCACCGTGAAGCATGGAGGAGGAGGTGTGATGGTGTGGGGGTGATTTGCTGGTGACACTGTTGGGGATTTATTCAAAAATGAAGGAATACTGAACCAGCATGGTTACCACAGCATCTTGCAGCGGCATGCTATTCCATCTGGTTTGCGTTTATTTGGACCATCATTTATTTTTGAACAGGACAATGACCCCAAACACACCTCCAGACTGTGTAAGCGCTATTTGACCAAGAAGGAGAGTGATGGGGTGCTAGGCCAGATGACCTGGCCTCCACAGTCACCAGACCTGAACCCAATCGAGATGGTTTGGGGTGAGCTGGACCGCAGAGTGAAGGCAAAAGGGCCAACAAGTGCTAAGCATCTCTGGGAACTCCTTCAAGACTGCTGGAAGACCATTTCAGGTGACTACCTCTTGAAGCTCAGCAAGAGAATGCCAAGAGTGTGCAAAGCAGTAATCATTGCAAAAGGTGGCTACGTTGAAGAACCTAGAATATAAGACATATCATATTTTCAGTTGTTTCACACTTTTTTGTTAAGTATATAATTCCACATGTGTTAATTCATAGTTTTAATGCCTTCAGTGTGAATCTACAATTTTTATAGTCATGAAAATACAGAAAACTCTTGGAATGAGAAGGTGTGTCCAAACTTTTGGTCTGTACTGTAGTTATCCCCCATGGTACTACCATAACGAGACCGGTATTTAAAATACTCAAGATCTGCATTAGGTAATAAAGCATCTGAGAGATTGTCAAGTTTTTTAGTTTCTTGTTTGATTAGTTCAAAACAGTCATGCACGTCATTTAGGTCATCAAATGGGAAAGCTTTTTTTTTTTTTTTTTCCACCCCAATTGTGTATTGGCCTCTTGTTTTGCATTTTCCCTGCCCTCTTCATACATGTCCTCCTTAACCTCATCTTGGTCCAATCATCCTTAACCCCATTTTTTGGACCCAGTGAAAGTAACGTAGCTGGACCACCTCATATTTTTGAATCTGGCAGCAGACATATGTTAGGTTTTTCTATGCAAATGAGAATAAGTTATTGAAGCTGAGTGGAAGAAGTTTTAGGTCTATAGCCAGCCAGTGCTATTGCCTCGCTCATGGTGGACGGTGATGTAAAACCTCCCCTGTGGCAATGTGGTCCAACAATATTGCTGATACTTGTGAGTGAAGGCAAATATAAGTTGGTCTGGTAAATGAAGAGAGAGTTGGTTTTTACTCCTAGCAGGCTGAACCTAACAGCTTGGATTGCATTTAGAATATTTGCTCCTATAAGTTCCCATAGGTAACCAAGAACCTCCCACACAGTTTTATAGCGTTCGCAAGTCGCAAATTATAGAGGTTGTCTAGGCTAAAATATTTTTTAATTAGGCCAGGAAGGTGAAAAAAAAATAAATAAAAAATTATATATAGATAGATATAAATATATATATATATATATATATATATATATATATATATCCTCACCTATCCCCAATGCTCCGGTATCCTCCCAGTGCAGTCCGCTCCTGCTGCTCGGCTGACTTCTTGTTGCGGAAGTCCTCACGGGGTATGACATCCCAGGTCCCTTCTGCTGAGGCAGCAGTCAAGTGTGGCGAGGACTTCCGTCAGGAGAAAACGGAGCTGCAACTTGTATTGTTTATTGACACTATAGCACTTTATTTCATCATACAACTACCCCATATAAATATATGTGTTCTATTTTGTTTACCATAATGGATCATATTTAGAATATGTATCATGTTTTCCCAGGTAATCAATTGTACTGTTTGTTTTTAATTGTTTTTAACTCACCTGTGCCAATAAAAATATATTTTTAATACATATCAAATACGTATAAGTCACAGATAAGAGCTGCTAACTTGGGTCAGGGTGAAATCAGAGGAATAGGGTGGTGGCAGCTGCAACATTAAGAACTACAGTCATGACCAAAAGTTTTGAGAATGATACAAATATTAATTTTTACAAAGTCTACTGCTTCAGTTTTTCTAATGGCAATTTGCATATACTCCAGAATGTTATAAAGAGTGATCAGCTTAACAGCAATTACTTGCAAAGTCAATATTTGCCTAGAAAATGAACTTTATCCCCCAAAACACATTTCAACATCATTGCAGCCCTGCCTTAAAAGGACCACCTAACAACATTTCAGTGATTGCTCCATTAACACAGGTGTGGGTGTTGATGAGGACAGGGCTGGAGATCAATCTGTCATGATTAAGTAAGAATGACACCACTGGACACTTTAAAAGGAGGCTGGTGCTTGCCATCATTGTTTCTCTTCTGTTAACCATGTTTATCTCTAAAGAAACACGTGCAGTCATCATTGCACTGCACAAAAATGGCCTAACTGGGAAGAGTATTGCAACTAGAAAGATTGCACCTCAGTCAACAATCTATCGAATCATCAAGAACTTCAAGGAGAGAGGTTCCATTGGTGCCAAAAAGGCTCCAGGGCGCCCAAGAAAGACCAGCAAGCGGCAGGACCGTCTCTTAAAAGTGTTTCAGCTGCGGGATCGGGCTACCAGGAGTGCAGAGCTTGCTGAGGAATGGCAGCAGGCAGGTGTGAGTGCATCTGCACGCACTGCGAGGCGGAGACTCTTGGAGCAAGGCCTGGTCTCAAGGAGGGCAGCAAAGAAGCCACTTCTCTCCAGAAAAAACATCAGGGACAGACTGATATTCTGCAAAAGGTACAGGGAGTGGACTGCTGAGGACTGGGGTAAAGTCATTTTCTCTGATGAATCCCCTTTTCGATTGTTTGGAACATCTGGAAAACAGCTTATTCGTAGAAGAAGAGGTGAGCGCTACCACCAGTCTTGTCTCATGCCAACTGTAAAGCATCCTGAAACCATTCATGTGCGGGGTTGCTTCTCAGCCAAGGGAATCGGCTCTCTCACAGTCTTGCCTAAAAACACAGCCATGAATAAAGAATGGTACCAGAATGTCCTCCAAGAGCAACTTCTCCCAACCGTCCAAGAGCAGTTTGGCGCTCAACAATGCCTTTTCCAGCATGATGGAGCACCTTGCCATAAAGCAAAGGTGATAACTAAATGGCTCAGGGAACAAAACATAGAGATTTTGGGTCCATGGCCTGGAAACTCCCCAGATCTTAATCCCATTGAGAACTTGTGGTCAATCATCAAGAGACGGGTGGACAAACAAAAACCAACAAATTCAGACAAAATTCAAGCATTGATTCTGCAAGAATGGACTACTATCATCAGGATTTGGTCCAGAAGTTGATTGAGAGCATGCCAGGGAGAATTGCAGAGGTCCTGAAGAAGAAGGGTCAACACTGCAAATATTGACTTGCTGCATTAACTCATTCTAACTGTCAATATAAGCTTCTGTTACTCATAATATGAATGCAATTATATTTCTGTATGTGATAAAAACATCTGACAAACACACATAAAAACCAGAGGGCAGCAGATCATGTGAAAATATAATATTTGTGTCATTTTAAAAACTTTTGGCCATGACTGTACATCCAATGTGCAACCCCAACATCCAAAATACTTGCCTGGAATAGGCCTAAGTCAGGCTCGGGCGGTAGTGGCTCTGGTAGACACTTTTCGACTGCAGCTGGTTTTGGTAGCAACAGCTACATCTCTCGTATGTGAATTTTTTTGTACATTTCCAAATGAAAAATCGATGGCAAGGTGCAAGATTCACAAGCAGATTAACCATGGGCGGGCAGACACGTGTAGAAACTTGGATGAAACGGAAGAAAATAAGGGAGCTGCAGCTTGTATTGTTTATTGACACTGCAGCACTTTATTTCATCATACAACTACCCCATACAAATAAATTCTATTTTGTTTACCATAATGGATCATATTTATATTAGAATATGTTGTAGTCTTGGAAGTTCAGCTAAAAGAACAATTGGAGGTTATAAAAAAGTTCCAGGGTGAACCAGTTTTTGCAAATAAAGAATTACAACTTCAGCATACACTGGAAAAATTTCAGTATCGTCTGAAGGAGTGCAAACATCGGCAATTTGCCAGGGACCTCAAAGACTTCAAGGATAATACTGTAAAGTGTATACAACTATTGGTGATAGATCAACATTTAGGGGGGGGGGAGAAACAGAAGTGTCATCAACAGATACAGATCGATCTGATTCTGAGACCCGTAATAAATCTAAATAGAGGGAGGACTAGGGGAAGAGGGAGGGGACGGGAAAGAGTTAAAAAAACTCAAGGAGGTAGTGGTTTTTTAGAGCAAATGTACTTACTGAGGAACTGAAATCCTTCCCAGACTCGACAGATTCCCAAATAGTGAAATTGTCATTTAGGACACTTATAAGTGAGGAGATGAATGTAAAGGTCTGTCCTTTGTCTCCAGTTCCGATTTTGACCTTTTTTGATGGGTGAAAAATCTAAATTTATTTGCCCGAAAGCTAAGATGCTGGGTGGGAGAAGAGGATTGTGTTTGCAGAGGGGAATAAGGTCTTTGTAAATAATATTGAGCTGTGGGTACGGTACATTGATGATGTTCTGGTAATATGGAGGGGTAACACTGCTTCCTTTATGGAATTTGTTAAAACTTTAAATTCCAATGTAATTGGCCTCTCTTTCACCTTTGAAATTGGAGGATCGGTACATTTTTGCAGTGGAACAGTGCGATGATTCCACTTAAATATGGCTATAACTCAAAGCTGTATTTTGATCTCTGGGTAGCGTATCTCTCTCTTAGTTCCATTTATTCATAATGTGCGCATCCTAGGTGTATGGTCAGTAGTGGCAACATTGTGACAATAGGGCTTTGTATCCATCCCAGAATGGCTCCATTGTATTCCTACATAGACCTGGGTGATGAAATAAACATGCATGGTTCAGTCTGGGCTGTTAGATCAGACATGGTTGATAACATTGTATCATTTCACTTAATCCTATCTCCTTACAAAGGATCTGGACTTGAGTGGGTTAGTCAATCAGACTTGCTGTCGCCGGTGACCTCATTCTGGGTGGTGTAATCAAGGGTATAAAAGATGAGGTAAGAGGTCTGTGGGAGAATGGGCTGAGACTACCCCTGGGAGGAGATTGGGCTGAGACTACAAGGAGAATATTTTGATTACAGACAGACTTCCACTGAGAGGAGACTATGACAGACCACTACTGGACTATACTGTGAGGAGCATGCAGGCTGGAATACTGTGTTGATGCCACATGCTAGAAGCCTCCACTGGTTATTCACACATACCAGAGCATGTGTGAGTGTTGGACTACAGAACCACATCAAGGAGATGTGTGGTAAAGTAATCATTTCACCTTTATTCCCCTTTATTTTATTGTACTGTATCTTGTAACTAGTAACTGTTAATGCTTGCATATATCTACATATCTGTTCTGAACTGCATGTGTTAGATGTTAATACCGACCCATTTAGGGGTTAATAAATATATAAAATTTAGAAAGCTTGTCTTGTATTTATCTTGTGGACCCAGCACTCACTGGCGGTGATTGTGGTTTTTTATGAAAGAAGACTCAGGTGTGGGCCAACGCGGTGTTGGCGCACTGAGGATCTTTCACAAACAGTAGTTACCCCTTTCCCCTCAAAAAGGGAATCCCAAGAGGGCAATGTCTGAGACTTAGGAGGAACTGCTCTCAGGGACAGGGCATTGTGAACCAGGTAAAAGACTTAAGGAAATGATTCAGGAAACTGGGTTACCCAGTGTAAGGGAATTGCCAGTCGAGCAATTCCCCAGTGCTGCTGCAGAACCCTGGGGGGAGGAGCACAACAAGACAGTGAGCCCTAAGCTGAACCCCCCCCACTGTTCCTGGCTAACTTGCCTATCTGTCCTAGGCAACAGCAGCAACTGGTCGACAGGCCCTACCTAATGTAGGCGACAACACAGAACGCAGACAGGACAAACAAAAAAACAGAGGGAGGTCAGCTAGCCAAGGGGTCCGTAACAGTTGAGCAATGCAGTACAAAAATCACAATTCTAGAGAATAATCAGAGACAAAACCAGAGGTCAGGAATAGGAATACAGGAAATAGCAGAATAGTAGCTAGCAGGGACAAGTCACAAGACAGAATCAATAGCCAGCGAGCATGTGAGGGCTGACAACCTGTTTATAGAAAGTCAGGACCTGCCCCAGACTGGATTGGTAGACAGACTGTCAATCACACAGACAAGGCTGAGATTAACTATTAGAGGAGCACAGAGAAACAAAGGTGCAGGAGACGGGTGTGGCAGAAATTCAATTACAGACTGGAGGTATTAGGACAGTGTTCAGACTGAGCAACAAGAAACCTATGCAAGGAATCAAACTGAACACGCCTCCTTCGCCGCAGCGTGCGAGTGGAGGGTTGCGCAGAGATGTTACATGAATTTTTGAGAGAAGCATATCAGAACTCAGTAAGATCTGATAGGACGCAACTATTGAGGACCAGGAATGAAACATCTGATGATACAAATAAAATTATTCGTTTGATAACCACGTATGATAATGGAGCATCCAAAGCGAGAGAGATCCTTGAGCGCCATTGGGGAACTCTCACTATGGACCCTGAATTGAGGGAGGTGATCGGTGAGCGCCCCCAAATTACATTTAGAAAGGGACGGTACTTAAAAGACAGGTTGGTACATAGCCATTTCTCTATCCCTAAGACTACTACATGGCTGGCTACACCAAAAGGCTGCTACAAATGCAGTGGGTGTGTGGGCTGTCCCTTTTTGATCATGGGACAATCATTTATGTCACAGAGGATTCAAACAGTATATAACATCAAGCATTTTATCTCCTGTCGTTCTAGAGGTGTCATTTACAAAACAATTAGAGAGTTAAGAAAGAGAATTAGTGAGCATGCCAACAACGTCCATAAAGAAAGGGACACCCCTGTGGCTCGGCATATAAATACCTGCCATGGAGATGATATGACTTGTTTACGCTTTATGGGGATTGATTTGGTAAAACCACCCCAGAGAGGAGGGGACTGGTATAACCTTACTTTGAGACGTGAGGCAGGGTTGATCTTCAAATTAGGGACAGAGGTCCCAGGGGGTCTCAATGAACAGCTGGATTTTTGCCGTTTCATTTAATGTGATATACCTCTAAGAAAATTCCATCTCTGTCTCTAACCCTGCTCCGATCTCACGATAATATATTTTGGGGTACTATGCAAGGTTATTGATGCATTTATTCCATTACATTCCTTGGGTTCTATTGTTAATGTTGCGTCATTTTACTATCCATGAGCTGCAGATTTTAGGTGCAATTCATCCAGCTGCTACCTACAGAAGTATTCTGACGACTCTGCAATAGTGGGTCTCATCACAGATGATGATGACAGGGAGTACAGAGAACTGAACCAGGATTTTGTGGACTGGTGCCACCGGAACCACCTGAAGATTAACGCGGGGAAGACCAAGGAGATGGTGGTGGACTTCCGCAAAGGCAGAAGCCCTCCTAAACCAGTGGACATCCTGGGGACGGGCATCGAGATTGTGAACACCTATAAGTACCTGGGTTTGCTCCTTAATAATAAGCTGGACTGGGCAGATCATATGGAGGCCCTGTACAGGAAGGGCCACAGCAGGCTCTATCTGCTTAGGAAACTGAGAGCCTTTGGAATCCGGGGGGCACTTCTTAGAACTTTCTTCAACTCGGTAGTGGCATCAGCCATCTTCTTTGGAGTGGCCTGCTGGGGGAGCAGTATATCAACCAGGGACAGAAATAAACTTGACAAGCTGATTAGAAAGGCCAGCTCTGTCCTGGGGAGCCCACTGGACCCAGTGCAGGAGGTGGGTGACAGAAGGATACTGTCCGTGGTGAGCTCCATGCAGAAGAAAAAGTCCCATCCCATGTATGAGACTGTGATCGCGCTGAGCAGTACTGTCAGTGACCGACTGCTCCACCCTAGGTGTGAGAAGGAGCGCTATCGGAAGTCTTTCCTCCCCACCGCGGTTAGGCTGTACAACCAACACCGACCTAAGCGGAGATCATTACACACAGAGAACTGAAATATCTCTCTGCCTGTTAAATCCCCCCCTCCTCTGCTACGTCCTATCTGTCTGTCTGCTATTAATGTAATGCCTCTCACCTTGGAACATTCCTGTACATGTTGTATTTGTATTTGTATCTGCTTATCTTTGCTGCTGTAACACACTGAAAGTGGGACTATTAAAGGACTATTATTATTATTATTATTATATCTAGGTTCCTAGAGTACAAAATCTAAAAATTAGAATAAGGTTATAATCACTTTTATTGTAGTTAATGCTAAACAATAGTCCTTTTCCATAAGTTAGTCATTTTTAATTTCCTTTCTCTCCCTTTTCCCTTTATTCTCTTTTTTCCCCCCGTTTTTGTCTCCTATAATCTGAAAGTATTAAAACGTTGATTCAAAAGGTTTGCCGAGCTGTTACCTCCACGGCGGGCCTGATCTCGGGTATCTACAGGCTCCTCTCCTCTCTCGAGAGACGGGCACCCCCCCTCTCAAATATATGGTCAAGTGGTCTGGGGCTCTAAATAGGCAGATCTCACCTGGGCAATGGCAGATAATTTGGTCCCTTGCGGTCAAGTCCTCAATCTGTATAACTTTCTGCGAAACACAGTATAAGTTACTTATGCACTGGTACCACACCCCCCCGCTTGCTCCACTCCCTTAATCCTAGCATTCCATCACTTTGTTGGTGCTGCCAGGCGGGGGTGGGTACACTATACCACATTTTCTGGGAGTGTTCGCGGATCTGCCCCTTCTGGACGGAGGTCAAATCCCTTACTGTTGCCCTTTTTATTCAGGGTGTCTGTCTGGACCCCTATGTTCATTTGCTTAATCTCCCCCCCCACCGCAAACACTTGGGTAAGCAGGCCTCCAAATTATTTCTATGCCTATGTACTGCCGCCAAAACCCTTATTGCTCTCCATTGGAGGAAGACTTCTCCTCCCACTGGTCCAGAGCTTATTGCTCGCATGAAGGATGTCCGCAGTATGGAGTATTTGACGGCCTCCCTTAATCATACAGTGGAGGCTTTTGACGCTGTGTGGTCATCTTGGAATGCATATTGCACTTTACATGGTCTCTGACTCCTTCCCCCTTCCCTTCTTTTCCTCCCTCCCTCTTTCCCTTGTCATCTCCCCCCACCTTTTTGTATTTTATGTGTTCTCATTTGCTGTTTATTTCTATATTGTTGGGCGTTCGGGCCACATGGTATGGCTTTTGCGCCTCTGCCTTGCTATTTTGCTTTCGTTTCTCATTTTGTTCTTCTGTTATTTATAAAAACTTCAATAAAAATTACTTTAAAAAAAACAAAACGTTGATTTAAGACTAAGCATAAAATATTTGGGAGCCAAGGGGGTCCCTCTAGGAGTTGGTATAGAGGGTTCCCTCTTTTTTGTGAAGGCTGCTGCAAAATGTTGTTGGCAACAAGGTGCTTGGTTGCTATGGCAACCAATGACGCCGTTGCAGTGGTCATAGAACTATTCAGACTGCACTGTGTGTGACTGAATTTGTTAGAATACCTGCGCAGAGGGAGTGAAAGGACCTTTCCTCTGATTGTGCAGGCATCTGTCTCAAGTATCCATAGCTCTGAGATGTTGATACAGTATATCTATCACGCATGCCTGGGATTTGGGATTGTTATTGCGTGAATGGTATAGTAGTGCTCACAGCGCGCATGCGGGGGTTTAACAACGAGGTCACACGATCTTTTGTGCTATTCCTATCTAGGAAGTAACATAGCGATGTTCCCAGCATGCATGCGTGGGATTAACATTGAAATCACGCGATTTTTGGCGCTTTTCATATCTGATCATGAGGAAGACATGCTATATGTTTGGACTAACACCTAGCACTTGGTCATCATTATAATTATCATCTCCATCTGCTTCTCCTCTTTCTCCTCCATGCAGTCATCAATCATCATCCATAAAGGAATGTGTGCCGGTAAACAGCTATCTGCGTCCAGTCATCTGGCTGGTCTGCAACTTTAACTGGCACCTGGCCAAGCTAAAGGCAGTTCAGTCGGTGCTGTGGAATTTATTGTGTTTTGCCAACTGATGGTATGCACAGTCTCAATGGAGATTACTTAGCCGCCATTATTTCTCTAGGAAAGCTGTCCCTGCTTTCCTAGAGAAATAATTGCTATGTGGGCCTCTCCTCATAAATTCCACTACACTAGACCATTTCCCACCCCCAAGGGCAAGCCATTGCTTATACTCCCTCATGTCATGGCCGTTAGGTAATGCACACATACAGTGGCATTGTGTCACATGCTGGAGAGTCAGTTTGAGCAGCAGTATAAGATAAATGATTACTGCATTCAGAAAACCACATAAACAATAGAGTAGATAATTGTGAGAGGAAGAAAAACAACTCATGATCCAGTTTTTTTCAGCTGGCAGGCTACGCACACTGATGTGTGTGACAGGACCAGGGGCAAAGTGGTAGAAGGAGTATGCATTTCTCCAAGGTTCCTGTCATATACAGTACGTTCTAAAAGCACCTGAGAAAGCTTGCAGTAAGAAATCTGTGTTCTTTGCTGGAGGGTTTTACCAAAACCCTGGTAAAAGGTCTGGCTGCTGAAGTAGGGAGAATTGGGTGTCGCTCTACCCCATTCAGCCACTTCAGGTTTTGGGATGAATGGGGTAATTTCTTGTTTCCTGAAGAGTGTGTATATAAGGGCAGACAGCACACAGGTATTTGGCTCTCTCTCTGCTCCTGGGAAACCACTGTGATTAAAACTGCTGTATATTGTGTTTAGGGAGCTGTGCAGTAGGCCCAGCTCTCAGTAGTTAGCTACCTGTGTTATAGGTAGTAGCCGGACGACTAGGATTTTCTTTTGTATTATTGTTTTTGCATGGAAGAACTAATAAAACTGGTTGCGGCCAGTTGCACCATACTTGACTGTTATTGCTGTGCCAAAAGTGCTCGTCTATCCGAGGAGACAACAATCCCTGGGCTAATCCCATTACATGTGTCACAATATTTTCTTGAAATTCTTTAAATTGTTACTACTTGGTACCAAATGTGCACCCTTAAAAGGAGTCATTTTGGTAGCTTTTTTCTATACTTTTTTTTTTTTTTTATTATTATTATTACTTTTCAACTGGCAGGCACACTGATGGTATGCCACAAATTTTTCTTGAAATTCTGTAAATTGCTACTCGGCCAAAACAATGTTGATGTGGCATTTGTTCCCGTTCAGGGTAAAACGGCAGGATGATCCAGGCTCATTTTTAGCTTCCAAGTGATGTTTCCCAGTCATTACAAGCCTTTCCACTTCAGAGTTTGTTCTAGATTTTTCATTAGTCAGGCCAGGCATGCTGATAGCGTGTCACAAACTTTTCTTCAAATTCTGTAAATGTCACTCAGTGGTACTGTATCTGCTCCCAAAAAGGGATAATTTTTGGTGGCTTTTTTATTAAGTCAATTCTTTATCACTTCAGTTGCCAGTGCCACTGCCACTCTGCTGGCATAACACGAAAATAAAACAACCCCACCATCGCTTAACAAGAAAATAAAACAACCCCTCCATTCATCCAATACCAACGCATTCTGCTCCCATAAATGGATCTTTTAATTTTTTTTTTTTTTTGAAAAGCCACTTCATCACTTTTAAACTAGGAACATTTAAAAGTCATCAAAAGTGACTTTTTTTTTTCTATAAAACAACAGCTTTTTGCACTATAACTATCGTGTCTAAAAAACCATGGGCAAGCACCTTCTCCCAAAAAAGGTAATTTTTGGAGTGTTTTAAATGTTAAAATGCATAAAAGCAAGGGCCAGCACAGTGTATGGTTAAACTAGGAGTTTACATGTATGGCACTTTGACATAACTTTGGCTGTGTCTGCCTTAGAGAGCTAGAAATTGGATAGATAGGTCCCTAGGAGTCATGACACTGTTCTACACTAAGTTTTAAATCAAATTAAGCTGTGGTTCATAACAAACTTGTTTGACCCAAAACTATTCTTGGTACCAATCCACCCAAACAAATCTAGAAAACGGATAGTTATTCTGAATACCAGACTAGTGTTCTTGCCTTTGGCATGATACAGAATGTATGGGTACTAAACAGTATGGCATATGGCATATGGCAACAGTTTGGCATGTGGAGCCCAGGTCATGAAGTGTGCTGATTAGCATATGTCACTGGAGAGGTAGCATGCACTGATGGCACACTCTGATTGATGTGTGTCATCTGTGATCTGATAAGCTCTGATCGGCTGGATTCCAGGCACCTGAACCAGAGAGGGGTGGAGCAAGGGCTATTTGGTCTCAGCATCCTCAATGCAATGCAACGCTATTATCAATGCAACGCTATTATCAATGCAATTCTATTAATATTAGATAGAATTTGCTCCCAGATGAGAAACTAGACATTTGGAAATGTAGGTCTTACAATATGCCATATGAGAGACACAGTGCTACAGGATATGGAGGTACAGTCAGGGGCGCACCGCTAATGAGGCGAAGTGAAGCGGCCGCCTCAGGCGGCACTGTCCGTCACTGTCTGGTGGGCGGCATTTTTAATATTTATCTACTGTAAACCAGCCCAGGACAGGCCGCTTTAAAAAAAAAAACAATGCTGAGCGGGGCCTGTCCTGGGCTGGTTTACGAGACGTCCACATCACAGCGCAGGCGGCGATACAATGACGTAATCGCGCCTCCTACGCTGAGACACAGACGTCGCGGACAACAGGAGGCAGTGGCGGCTGCATCAAGGCATTGCAGGTGAGGATAAGTTTTTTTATTTATATAAATAGGCCATAACCTGTTGGCAGTATACCCGGCAGGTGACGGCCTATTTATTAACTTACGCGGCGTCTGCTCGTGGCCGCCCCCCGCTTCCCCTTCTGCTATGGGACACAGAAGAGGAAGTGGATGCCGCTGTGAGCAGCCGCGGGCATCGGTAAGTGAGGCCGCGGGCCTCAAATACTACTATTATTATACTACGGGGTCTTTTCAGGCCCCGGAGTATAATAATCGGAGACCCAGGGGAGGTGAGGGAACATAAAAACATATCCTACTTACCTCTCCTGCGATCCGATGTCACTCCGAGCAGGCTTGAGGCCTCTGGTGACGTCATCAGGTCGAATCGCCGGTCTGATCACGTGACGTCTGTGCGCAATTAGACAGGGCTGAAAGCTGCCTGGAGTGCACCGGTGTCCAGGATAGGTAAGTATTACTGGTTTTTATGTTTGTCAGCTCCCCTGTGTCTCCGATCATTATACTCTGGGGTCTGAAAAGACCCCAGAGTATAATAATAGTTCGTGGGTGGGCAAATATGTGGCACGATACCGTGTGGAGGGGCCACTATGGAGCCTAACACCAGTGCAGAGGCCACTATGGAGCATAATACCGTGTGCAGGGACCAATATGGAGCATAATACCGTGTGCAGGGGCCGCTGCGAGGCATAATACCGTGTGCAGGGGCCGCTGCGAGGCATAATACCGTGTGCAGGGGCCGCTGCGGGCCAGAATACTGTGTGCAGGGGCTTCTGTGGAACATTATAGTGTGTGTAAATGGGGTGGTATAAACAGGGGCTATTTATATCACACGCTGTCTGTTTATAGTGACCGTGTGATGTAATTCCAGCCTTGTCACATAGACATGTATAGGACGAGGCTGTATTTACATTACATGGCCGCTATGAGATGAATGACACTATAAACAGAGAAGCGATCACGGCACTTACACAGGTACCAGGGTTCATTCAAACAGCTGATCACTGGGGGTCCTGGGTTTTTGAGCCCCACTGATTAGTTTATTAATGACCTGGGAAACCTTTTAATTAGTTAACACCTGGGGCATTATTAATAGGGGGCACTATTTATGGGGGTAGACATGTACATTATTAATATACAGTGCTGGCCAAAAGTATTGGCACCCCTGCAATTCTGTCAGATAATACTCAATTTCTTCCAGAAAATGATTGCAATCACAAATGCTTTGGTAATAATATCTTCATTTAATTTGTCTTCAATGGAAAATCACAAAAAGAATGGTCAAAAAGCCAAATTGGATATAATTCCACACCAAACATAAAAAAGGGGGTGGACAAAAGTATTGGCACCCTTTGAAAAATCAGGTGATGCTTCTCTAATTTGTGTAATTAACAGCACCTGTTACTTACCTGTGGCACATAACAGGTGGTGGCAATAACTAAATCACACTTGCAGCCAGTTGAAATGGATTAAAGTTGACTCAACCTCTGTCCTTGTGTGTACCATATTGAGCATGGAGAAAAGAAAGAAGACCAAAGAACTGTCTGAGGACTTGAGAAGCAAAATTGTGAGGAAGCATGAGCAATCTCAAGGCTACAAGTCCATCTCCAAAGACCTGAATGTTCCTGTGTCTACCGTGCGCAGTGTCATCAATAAGTTTAAATCCCATGGCACTGTGGCTAAACTCCCTAGATGTTGACGGAAAAGAAAAATTGACGAGAGATTTCAACGAAAGATTGTGCGGATGGTGGCTAAAGAACCTCGACTAACATCCAAACAAGTTCTAGCTGCCCTGCAGTCTAAGGGTACAACAGTGTCAACCCGTAGTATCCGTCGGCGTCTGAATGATACCCAGGAAGACCTCACTTCTGACCCAGAGACATAAAAAAGCCAGGCTGGAGTTTGCCAAAACTTACCTGAGAAAGCCAAAAACTTTTTGGAAGAATGTTCTCTGGTCAGATGAGACAAAAGTAGAGCTTTTTGGGAAAAGGCATCAACATAGAGTTTACAGGGAAAAAAAAGAGGCCTTCAAATAAAAGAACACGGTCCCTACAGTCAAACATGGCAGAGGTTCCCTGATGTTTTGGGGTTGCTTTGCTGCCTCTGGCACTGGACTGCTTGACCGTGTGCATGGCATTATGAAGTCTGAAGACTACCAACAAATTTTGCAGCATAATGTAGAGCCCAGTGTGAGAAAGCTGGGTCTCCCTCAGAGGTCATGGTTCTTCCAGCAGGACAATGACCCAAAACACACTTCAAAAAGCACTAGAAAATGGTTTGAGAGAAAGCACTGGAGACTTCTAAAATGGCCAGCAATGAGACCAGACCTGAATCCCATAGAACACCTGTGGAGAGATCTCAAAATGGCAGTTTGGAGAAGGCACCCTTCAAATCTCAGGGACCTGGAGAAATTTGCCAAAGAAGAACGGTCTAAAATTCCAGCAGAGCATTGTAAGAAACTCATTGATGGTTACCGGAAGCGGTTGTTCGCAGTTATTTTGTCTAAAGGTTGTGCTACCAAGTATTAGGCTGAGGGTGCCAATACTTTTGTCCGGCCCATTTTTGGAGTTTTGTGTAAAATGATCAATGATTTGACTTTTTTTTTCATTCTCTCATTGCAAGCAAAATAAATGAAGATATTATTACCAAAGCATTTGTGATTGCAATCACTTTCTGGAAGAAATTGAGTATTATCTGACAGAATTGCAGGGGTGCCAATACTTTTGGCCAGCACTGTAAAGATGCACTTGGGGGTTATATCATATATTTTATAATTGGGGGAAGCAGCAGGATGGGTGTGCAGGTGAGGACAATGTGGGTCAGGTGCCTGGAAAAGTGAGGAGCCAAAGATGTCTGTGTTGCAAACTTTACAGAGACAAGTCACAGCTGGAAGAAGTGGTCATGGTGGTCCAAAGGGAAATGTGACCGATTAGTCACAGACGTCATCTGTAAGTCACAAAATGTTACTGCACTGTATTCACCTAAATGGTAGAGGATAAATACCTGATTGATTGGGGATCTGTCTGCTGAGACCCCCACTGAACCTGAGAATTGGGTTTTTTCCCCCCACTGGGTGGGAATTCAGCCTGACCGCAGCCATACTGTATATATAGGTGTGTCACTTGGTGGATGGACGAACCCGCGGGACTCTCATTCAGTGCCAAAGTACAGTACTCAGCTATCTGCGGGGCTCCTATTGTAGAGAATGGGGGCCATGTGGGCTCGTCCATCCACAAAGCAGAAGATGTGTGAAGTTATTGTCATTGTTAATACCGTGTTGTTGATCTGATACTGAAGTAATACAGGAAAAAGAATTCTTAAAAACTGTTTTATAACTTTGTGTATTGTGTATGTTGTGCGACGATAACAGCGTGTGAAGCTAGTAGCATGCAAACTCAATTTTTTTTTTTTTTTTGGGGGGGGGGGGGGGCGTCATTCTATAGTCCGCCTCAGGCAGCAGAGAGGCTAGGTTCACCACTGGGTACAGTTAACTCCTTTTGCCCTGTTACAAATGTATTTGGCACATATGTTACACCATTGGCGGTGATACACATTGAATCATCCAAGGTCTGATTGAGATGAAGGATAATGAGCTTTTCATACTTTTAGACACTTCAAGATATTTCATAAAAATTTAATTTGACCTCATATTTTATGCCAGGGAAATCTACTTCTGAGAATATTAGGCATCTTTTTTTGAATATGTAGATTTCTGTAGGAGAGGTGGAGGAAGGAGCACTGATTTTCCTGGACGCCTCAATGACATTTAATATAGTTGAATGGACGTTTTTACATCAAGTCCTGACATAGGTTTTGGAACAGTGTTTTGGAAATTGATTCATATAATATATTAGAAACCATATCTGTATTTATTTCTGTTTGTACCTTTTCTTTCTGTCAATTTGTGGTTAAAGTGTCAAGCAAGGTAGAAGATTATTCAACTAAATTTTATGTCTTTAAATAGCAACGTTTAAGGAAAGAGTGAAGCTGTTGTCTAGACTTCTATTGCCATTGTATGGAAAGGTGGCTTTGTTGAAGTCAGTTTTGCACCCACAGTTTATTTTTTTTTTTTTTATTAAAAATCCAGTACAGATTATTTCAAGAGCATTTGAAACTGGTGGCAATATATTGTGAGTTAATTTGGAAGGGATAAACCCCAAGAATAGCATTTAGTTGTGTCAATTAAAAGTCGGGTATGAAACAGTATATAGGTTAACACAGGAGATATTGTTGGGGTATCGTATCCAGTAGTTGGGCTGCTTAGATGCAGCATAAAGGATGAGGGGGTAGATTTTTCCAATGGTAAAATGATACAGGTTTGGGGAACGATTAAAGATAGGTAAACATAATGAGTTGCAATTACATTGAAAAATCAGAAAAAGGAAGGGCACTCACCACAGGTGTATCCATAAAAAATGTCCTTTATTCCATGTATCCACATAAAATCAGCAGCAAAAACGGAGAGAGGATAACCCAGCACTACAGGCAATGACCATTTATCACTTAACGTTTTTCCTCTGGCCCTCCTTTTACAATTGTGAGAGCTACCCTCACCTGCTCTTATGCTGCCCCGTAGGTACCCTTGTGCATTCCAGTACACGATGTATGCAGGACGCCAGGGCAGCGCTGCACATAGCGCGCCTCCCAAAGGGCCAACGCCCACTGCACACCCTGTATCCATGGCTGCGTCGGGACGCCACCACCCCTGGACACGCCTCGTATCCATGGTAGCTTCAGGACATCGCTACTCATGGACACGTGGGACGCATGTGCACAGCTCTGGGGGCGCAGCCGAGTAACGTCGCGTCGCCTGAGTCCCCAACGTAGCGGACACGGGCGGCTCCCGGCCATGCCCCCGGACCAGCGCACTCTACAGGCGTCTTCATCCTTGTATACGTGCAGGCATCTCCCCACAATTATGTTATGTCACGGGAGCGCTCGCTATGTCTGCAATTATGTTTAACCATATAAATAGATGGGTTTAGCACAAGAGCAGGGTATTACATATCCGCACCATTCATTAGCTATCATTTACATAAAGACAATGTAATTATACTTATTTCTCATGTTTTCAACCCTACAGTTATGAAGGACATCAATGCAAACATAATAAATTGACCACCTTATGGAAAAATCCAAAAATGGAGTAATTCTGTAATTTGGTAAATTATGATAATGGAGCATCAAATGTGTAGAAATCAAGTTAGATCATTTTTAGAATTATGTCAAGAGAAAATAGTTGACATTGCCAATATTTTCAGATATCCTCAGCCTTAAAAGCTTAAAGGATAGTAGTGGGAAGTAGAGAGAAGTTGGATCTTCTTAAATTGAGATTGAAGCTAAGGTGGAAACACATTGTGGTTTTTTTTTTTTTTTGGTGGAAAAGATCACGGCGGAAACACATTGCATTTTTTTCTGCACCGTTTTTCACAGAAAGTTTGCAAAGTTTTCCTCTGTGGACTTTCTGTTTTTATTATACCTTCGGTTTATACCTATAGAAAAGTTGGTGTTTCTGCTGCGATTTACAGAAAGACAAGCATTTTTTAAATCACAGCATTTCCGCTGCGGATTTGTTTCTGCAATGTGTGGTTGGGGTTAGACAGAATCCCATCCACTTTGCAGATACTATAAAATGCTGCGTTTTTTGCCACGCTGTTTCCACAACATGGGGCCTCCGGGCTTATGGAGTTAAACATGATGATCTATTGATGGAGCATTTGTATTTATGTGGAAACAATAAAAAAAAAATGTAATCAAAATATTTTTCATACTCTCCCATGCACCAGTCAATAACTGGTGCAGATTTCATATAAAACTCACAATCTCAGTTTTCTCATGTGAATTATAGTAAATTTGTCAGGCTGAAGCATCCCCAACCCAGCTGTCCTTGGTGTCCGTCCTGCTCTGCCCACTTTTGTAAAATGTGGCAAGCATAGTCCAGAAAGAGGGTAATGATTGCACATAAAAGGGTCATGCTCCAAACTATTCCCATCTACGCCAATTATATCCGGTAAAATGGGATAGTACATGCATATACTGTAGTACAGTGATGGCGAACATTTTAGAGACCGAGTACCCAAATTGCAACCCAAAACCCTCTAAATTAATCGCAAAGTGCCGACTTGGCAATATAACCTTAATACTATGAGGATCCACAATTGCGGACAGTTACGGACCCGCAAAATACAGTCGTGTGAATGGGGCTTTACAGAGCTTTCAATGATACAAAACAACATTCTACTGAAAGGTAGAAGTTTGCATTTGGTATACTTTTGAATAATTAATATTCACTATTTACATCGCACAAGATCTATTTTATAGTGACCGTGCAATGTTATTACAGCCTGTACTAATATCATGTCTGATAAATAACATATACTGTGTGATATAAATAATGAGGGGCACCCACACAGTACAATCTGCTCCACAGTGGCCCAAAGACAGTACAATCCAATGCAAAGTGGCCCACACACAATATAATCTGTTCCCACAGAGAGGGCTCTGATTGCCACCTCTGGCACACGTGCCATAGGTTCGCCACCACGGATATAGTACATGCAGGCCTTACTTTGCAAAGTGCATCAGACAGGAGACCTAAGGAGGTATAAGAAAAGAGAAGCAGTCATAAAAACAAAAAACAGCAGCAGCCACTGCCATTTAATAGTGTGTAGCCTGCAAAGGGAGGCAGAGCCTGTTATCAACCAGTGGGCCAGCAGCTAGCCTAGACAGAGAGTAACAATTGGTTGCAGTTTATTTCTGTATTTGGAAATAAAACAATAAGCCTTAAAGGACACTGGTATAAAAGTATAATATGGTAGCTAAATGTGCTAAAGAAGAAAATTTGTTTATTTCAAGAAGGCTGGACTGATTTGTATGGATTTATTGAACAAAACAACTAAGCGTCAAAGCTCATTTAAAGATGATACTAACAGAACAAAATCATTCAATCATTGCAAGGTACAACAAACAAAGAAGTGCCCTTTAAAATTTAAGTATGCTAAAAATGTCACACTTTGAAATTACAAGATAGCTCAGTGCATTGCTAGTTGTGGAAAGCCCTTCACAGATGGAGAATACATTAAATTTGTATTTTGAGCAGCAGGCTTATGACTTGGAGTATAGACATCCATTTCAGCAAGAACTATTGAGCACCTTATCAGTGATATAGCAAATAATATTTAGGTACGGCAAGTCACTGGACTTACAGACTTGTATTTAGTTTTGAGACTGATGAATGTTTGAACATCAAGGATCTGCCATATTTGACCAAGTGATACTGCTGTGATCCAAAATAAGCAGTGGTGTTTAAAACTGTGGCATCAAAGGTGAAGATGTAGCTAAAATCTTTGGTAAACATTTTCAAAGTGTTTTTGTTGATATAAATATTTGCTATCAGCCCCAATGGTGCAAAATAAAAAGCATTCACCAGAATAATTGTTTTTAACCACTTCAATACTGGGCCAATATGTGGTTCAGGACCATACTCATTTTCAAGTTTTGTGTATGTGCGTTTTGCGGACTATAACACTTTTATCATTTGGGTTATTCATCTAATTTTTATTTTTATGCTGTTTTTATTTTTGCATGTGTTTTAATTTTTTTTATATCTGGGAAAATATAAACAAAAGAGGGAAAACGTGTCTGTTTTTCACTTTTTTTTTTTTTTTTTTTTTTTTAATTTAATATTTAAGTGCTACTAAAAAAACTTTTTAAGGCTAAAGACCCACGTTGCAGAAACTCAGCTTTTTTTTTTACAGATTTTGCTGCGGTTTTTTGAGCCAAAGCCAGGAGTGAATTGAGCAGAAGGTAGAACAGGGGTCTCAAACTCAATTTACCCGGGGGCCACTGGAGGTAGAGTCTGGGTGACGCTGGGCCGCATCAGGTTTTCCACACCGGTCATATGCTCCATATTGGCCCCTGCACACGGTATTATGCTCCCTATTGGCCCCTGCACATGGTATTATGCTTCCTAGTGGCCCCTGCACTTGTATTATGCTCCATTGTGGCCCCTGCACACGGTATTATTTCAGACCCCAGAGTATAATGATCGGAGACCCAGGGGAGGTGACAAACATAAAAACCAATGTTACTTACCTATCCTGGACATCGGTGCACTCCTTGCAGCTTTCAGCCCTGTTTAAATGCGCACACACGTCACGTGATCGGGCCAGCGACGCGACCTGATGACGTCACCAGAGGCCCCAAGCCTGCTCGGAGTAACACCGATCGCAGGAGAGGTAAGTACATTGGTTTTCATGTTCCCTCACCTCCCCTGGGCCTCCGATTATTATACTCCGGGGCAGTGGCGTAACTAGGAATGGCTGGGCCCCAAGGCGAACATTTGACATGGGGCCCCCCCTGAACCGGTTACGGGTCCCCAAACAGTAAAATATGCTCAACAGTGGCCCCAAATAGTATTATATGCTCAACAGTGGCCCCCACACAGCATTATATGCTCCACAGTGGCCCCCATACAGCATTATATGCTCTACATTGCTCCGCCCACACACAGAATAATATGCTACCCACAGTGGTACCCACCCAGTATTATATGCCCCCCATAGTGGGCCCCACCCAGTATTATATGCCCCCCACAGTGGCCTCCACCCAGTATTATATGCTCTACAGTGGCCCCCACCCAGCATTATATGCTCTACAGTGGCCCCCACCCAGTATTATATGCTCTACAGTGGCCCCCACCCAGTATTATATGCTCTACAGGGGCCCCCACACAGTATTATAAGCTCCCAACAGCCCCCCTCCGCATCGGTGCTATTATTATACTTTGGGGTCTCCTCAGACCCCAGAGTATAATAATCGGAGGCCCAGGGAAGGTGATTAAAAATAACAAACATTCATACTCACCTTGCCTTACCTTTCCTTGGCATCCTCTCTCCATCCTGCCGTCTTCAGCGTCTTCAGACCCTCTTCCGACGTCGCTGCCGAGGCCTGTGATTAGGCCTCAGCGGTCACGTGGGGGCGCACTAACGTCATTACGCGGCCGCGCCCCATGTGACCACTGGGGCCTAATCACAGGCCTCAGTGATGACGGAGGAGCGCCGGAGAGGACGCTGCGCCCAGGAGAGGTGAGAATATGTGTTTATTATTTTCAGTCACCTCCCCTGGGCTGGCATGTATTGGAAAGGGGCCTGCAATATGCCAGAACTCCTTTCCAATAACATTATGTTCCCTGACCGCTATCATAATGGTCCGGGGCCCGGCCATCTCCAGCTGTCCGCGGGCTCCGTACCCTGCCGGGTCCAGTCGCACCCCCCTGCGACCGCGATCGTTACTGGTTTGTGGGGTTCGCTGTAGCGGCTGCCACAGGGCTCCGGGGCCCCTAATGTCCCGGGCCCTGTGGCAGCTGCTACCCCGATAGTTACGCCCCTGCTCCGGGGTCTGAAAAGACCCCAGAGTGTAATAATAGTAGTATTTGAGGCCCGCAGCCTCACTTACCGATGCCCGCAGCTGCTCACAGCAGCGTCCACTTCCCTTTCTGCGTCCCATAGCAGAAGGGGAAGCGGAGGCGGCCACGAGCAGACGCCGGGTAGGTAAATAAATAGGCCGTGACCTGCCAGGGATACTCCAGCAGGTAACGGCCTATTTATATAAATAAAAAAAACGTATCCTCACCTACCTGTGATGCCTTGATGCCGCCGCCGCCTTCTCTTGTCCGAGACGTCTGTGTCTCAGCGTAGGAGGCGCGATGACGTCATTATATCGCTGCCTGCACTGTGATGCGGACGTCTCGTAAGCCAGCCCAGGACAGGCCCCGCTCAGCGTTGTTTTTTTTTTTTTAAAGCGGCCTGTCCTGGGCTGATTTACATTAGATAGTAAAAAATGCTGCCCCCCAGACAGTGCGCCCCTGGTGCCATTCGTATCAAACTCGGGCCGCACTAACAATAAACTTTGATATTGAGGTGGGGACCGCAAACTATTGTCCCGAGGGCCGCAGTTGGCCCGCGGGCCGCGAGTTTCAGACCCCTGAGGTAGAAGTATCAGAGCTTCCTATATATTTCCCATTCCTTTTGTAGCCATTCTTGGGTTTGGTTCAAAAAACCGCAACAAAATCTGCAACAAAAATAACTGAGTTTTCACAAGGCCTTAGCCTTAAATAGTTGTCTTCTCCGTTATGGTAATTTTAATTTTGGATGGTGTCGTCGGGGGGTGGGGCTAAAACCTGTAATAAGGGTGTTTTACTGGCCTATTATTTTATGTATTTTTTAAATTTTTTTATTTAATTTTTTTTTTTTTACTTTTATATTCATTTTTATTTGTTTATTTTTTTTTTACATTGTGTCCCCATAAGATCATAATAGACCTTTGGGGACATCTGATCACTTTTTTTTGGGGGGGGGTTGGCTCCCCGTTTCAGCAGCTGCACGATTTTGTGCAGCTGCTGAAAACTGCAAGGACATACCAGTACGTCCTTGCAGAAAAAGGCAACCACTTCTGGATGTATATAGTCTATGGGCGGTCCAGAAGTGGTTAAATAACACTGCAATTTGGTGCACAAATTTCAAATTCTGATCTTAACAGTATGATAGCAATGGTTGTGAAAATTGTGAATTTTCTGCTCTGCCTTGATTCACAGCCAGTTCCAAGCATTGCTTGAACAAATAGAATGTGTATATAAAGCCATCCCACCGCACAGTGTGAGGTGGTTGAGTAGCAGATAAGTGCTACAAAGTTTTGTAAGCTGCATTGATGCAAAACCTTCCATATTGAAAGGGCCCGGATTATCCACCACAAGAGGATGTCTTGAAAAACTTATGTTGTGAAAGACATTACATCACACTTCTAAATATAAATTGAATAAACTCAATGGGGCCGACTTATTAAGAGTGGAGCTTTGTGTGGCAGTGTTAATCAATTTTTTTGTGCAGGATACTCCAGAATTATTAAGAGGCTCCAGAGGTCCCAGATGCCTGAAATAAAATCTTCACCACTCAAGGACTTTTTTGAAAAGTGGCGAGTGGGGCACATAACAAGAAAGTCATAATTCAAAAATAATGCAAAAATTGAGACTCAATCTAAACTGTTGCAGTGCTTGAATCAATCGAAGGCCTTGACGGTGTCTAGTGAAGCCAAGACCCAATCCGCTCACTGGGCAGCATCAACCTGGGCTAGAACCTGTGTCCTCAAGTTATCTGATGTACTGCGGCCTGGTATTGGTCTGGGTGAATTATACCAGTTATTATAGAATTCAATCTATTGACTAATATTTTTGTCATAACTTTATAGTCCACATTTAACAATGATATGGCTCTGTTGAAACTGCACTCTAGGGGTTCCTTGTCTGCAGTGGTGTAACTAAAGTCTTGTGGGTCCCATTGCAAACTTTTGTCTGGGGCCCCCTACCCCATCCCTAGAGTGAATTCTAGATAGTGGCGGTTACAGGTGCTGCAGCGATATCTCAGATACTTGAAAGGGATACAGCTTTAGTACCCACAACTGCAGTTATCAAGAAAACGGTGAGGAGCAGCAAAACGCTTGGCACATAAACAATACTTGGACAGTGTTATGTGCTCCATAGTGGCCCCCACACAGTATTATGTGCTTCAGAGTGGCCCCCACACAGTATTATGTGCTTCATAGTGGCCCCCACACAGTATTATGTGCTTCAGAGTGGCCCCCACACAGTATTATGTGCTCCAGAGTGGCCCCCACACAGTATTATGTGCTCTACAGTGGTCCCCGCACAGTATTATGTGCTCCACAGTGGGCCTCCACACAGTATTTTGTGCTCCACAGTGGCCCCCGCACAGTATTATGTGCTCCAGAGTGGCCCCCACATAGTATTATGTGCTTCAGAGTGGCCCCCACACAGTATTATGTGCTCCAGAGTGGCCCCCACACAGTATTATGTGCTCTACAGTGGCTCCCGCACAGTATTATGTGCTCCACAGTGGGCCTCCACACAGTATTATGTGCTCCAGAGTGGCCGCCACACAGTATTATGTGCTCCAGAGTGGCCCCCACACAGTATTATGTGCTCTACAGTGGCCCCCGCACAGTATTATGTGCTCCAGAGTGGCCGCCACACAGTATTTTGTGCTCCATAGTGGCTCCCACACAGTATTATGTGCTCCATAGTGGCCGCCACACAGTATTTTGTGCTCCACAGTGGCCCCTACACAGTATTATGTGCTACAATGTGGGCCCCAACACAGTATTATGTTCTCCACAGTGGGCCCCCACACAGTATTATGTGCTCCACAGTGGGCCCCCACAGAGTATTATGTGCTCCACAGTGGGCCCCCACAGAGTATTATGTGCTCCACAGTGGGCCCCACACAGTATTGTGTGCTCCACAGTGGGCCCCCGCACAGTATTATGTGCTCCACAGTAGCCCCCTACACAGTATTATGTGCTCCAGAGTGGCCCCCATACAGTATTATGTGCTCCACAGTGGGCCCCCAGACAGTATTATGTGCGCCACAGTGGGCCCCCACACAGTATTATGTGCTCCACAGTTGGCCCCCACACAGTATTATGTGCGCCACAGTGGGCCCCCACACAGTATTATGTGCTCCACAGTGACCCCCACACAGTAGTATATGCTCACAGTGGCCCCCACACAGTATTATGAGCTCCCAAGAGCCCCCCCCTTCCTAGAGCCATTGCTATTATTATACTTTGGGGTCACCTCAAACCCCAGAGTATAATAAGTAGAGGCCCATGAATAGTGATTAAAAATAACAAACACTTATACTCACCTTGCCTCACCTCTCCTGGGGATCCTCGCTCAGTCTGGCTGTCTGCTGCATCTTCCTGCATCCTCTTCTGTCTGGTGACTGAGGTCTCACCCTCCAGACGTCAATGCTGGGGCTTGTGATTGGGCCTCAGTGATCACGTGAGGCGTGATGACGTCATTACACCGGCGTGCCTCATGCAGGCCCCAGAAGTGAGGTCTGGGTCATGTGACCTCAGTTACTGGCCAGAAGAGCCCTGGAGTGGATGCTGAGCCCAGGACCGGCCATTTCCAGCTGGCCGCGGGCCCCGTACTCCTCCGAGCCCGGTTGTGGTCAGACCCCCTGCGACCACGATTGTTATGCCACTGCTTGTCTGGTTTCATTAGGAAGACAATGGTTGCTTCATAAAAGTCTGGTAGAGAGAATTCCTCAAAGGAGACTTGATATGTGCACAGCAGAAGTGGTAATAATAGCTCCTGATATTGCATCATCACTTCTAAAGGAAATCCATTTGGTCCAGAAGCCTTGCCTTTGGCCATTCCCTGAAGGGCATCCGACAGTTCCTGGATAGTTATCTGTTATGCTAGGTTCACACTAGTATTCGGGTTTCCGTTCTTCGTGTTCACATGCTATCTCCATGTCGATGACGTATGAACTCCAATATATTCATGGAGTGACTATGACTATGGTCCCCAGCCTTGGTCTGGCTCGGCCAAGCAGCGGGATGGGGCTGAAACCACACCCTCTATGAGGAGGTGAGGGCAGATGCGAGGAGGAGATAGGTAAATGTGGCAGCATACTTAAACTCCACTGCTCACAGCAGACATCGGCTCCTTCCCTAAGTACCGGCACCCACCATCAAAGCCCAGGAATAGGAAAAGAATTGTAACTGCCTTATATCTCTGACATATACCCTGTTAGTGTCTTCTGATGTGCCATAAGGGCGAGATGGGTTGAGGGCAATACTATCTAGACATATAATATACACAGTGAGGCACGTCTGGATAAATGCTTGAATTGAAGAGAATCAGACGGCTTACATAAATGGGTTTTTGGGCAGAAAATCATTTTTAAAAAAGGTCTGTTAGTGCTATTAATAGGTTAATAAGTACAACCAAATATCTTTAGCAGTGTTTTGAGTGATTTCTGGGTTTCTCTGGGAGCCCCTGGCATTTTCTGCATTTGTTTACATGGATAGCTTCCTGTTCTGTTTCCTACAACTACCATCAGGCCTCACACTACCTCCCTCTCTCACTCACTCCCCCTCCCTTTCTCACTCACACCCCCTCTCTGTTTCCCTAACATGCTAAATCCCCCCAAGCAGCCATCTTTACACTCATAGTTCTCACTCACCCAATAACCATCTCTTTTGGCTGTAATATTGTAATCACCTCTGTATATCTTCATTACAGTCACTCAGGGAAAGCTTCAGAACAACAATCAATTCTTGATGCTTTTTTTGGCATTTGGTAAATATATATACCGATTTGGGCAAAATTTGGCACGCCCCCTCTCCACCCACAGATTGCGCATGTGAAATCTTGCTAGTGTCCCCCAGTCATCAGATTGGTGCCCCCAAAGTTATGCCCTATACATATAATGGGGAAATGTGAAGGTGAAAGTGACAGTGCTGAGGGGAAAGCAACAGTTGTGACTGACAAGGACGGATTATAGCGACGGCGCCCAAGATTCGCTGCTAAAGCCACACCACCACACACAACACATAAACATTTCACAAACACCATACAAACATCACACAGACAGCACACATACACCAACCCACAAGCACAACACCACACAAATGCCACAACACACCACACAAATATCAGACCATGCTAGACACACGCAACACAAACACCACCCCACAAATGCCACAACACCACTCCATAAATACCACATGCACACCGCACACACACACACACGAACGCAAGGACCAGACACGCACGCAAACACACTGAGATGGATGCACCCTACGCACACGGACGAACAGAGCACATGTGTACTCACACACACCTACCGCTCGCATGGACACTTGCACTGCGCACGCACAAACACATGGATCACATGCGCACACACACACACACATACACACACGCACTGACAAAACACGTCTGGTATCCTTACTGGCTGCTTGCACACTACAGTATTTTTCACGGGCCTCCGGGCCATGGATTTGGCAGTTCCATAGACTTCTTTGTGCACAAAGCAGTGAATTTTTCAGGCTCCATATAATGTTTATGGAGCCGTAGAATCCACAGCCCGAAGACCCGTGAAAAATACTGTAGTGTGCAAGCAGCCTTGCTGAGCACCAATATTAGTCAGGCGAAAACTGCCTCATTGTAAAATTGTCATTATTGCTTACTATATAGGGAGATCTCATCACTGAAGCTGCTGAGGTAAAGTGAAAACTGAGCTCTGATTGGTTGCTATGGGCAACTACACAATTCTGCCTGTGAGGCGGTTTTCATTACTGAGATGTGAGCCCCTTCAGGTCATAGTAATACTGTGTGAGGGCTGCTCTGTATTTACTATTCATCCTATTACATCTCTTATCAGTGCCAGGTGAAGATTAAAGGGTCATAATACTAAGGACTGTTTTTTAAAATGCCGCCCAAAAAACGACCATCTATTGGGCAAGTTCATCCAAAAGCTAAGAACGCAAAATTGTGTCAAAGAGCTGAGACAAGTGAACAACGTGACTCGCGGCTTGAAAAGAAACGGATGAGACAGGCTAAATGTAAGGCAGCTGAGACAGAGAAACGGGAATGTCATCTTCACAAGAATCGGATAAGGCAGGCTGAAGCAAGGAATATGGAAACATCTGAACAAAAGGATGAAGGTTCTGAAAATGACCGCATATGAGATATGCAACGTGTGCAAAGATGTAGGCAGGCTGATTTGTGTTTGGAAGCATTTCACTACAACCCAATTCAAGACTATAGGTCACAACAGAAAGTCATAATTGGCAAAATGGACATAATATGCAAACATTGTCAAGCAAAGAAGTTTAACTTGGAATCGCCTGGTATGTGCTGCTCAAATGGCAAAGTCAGTTTGCCACCTTTAGATCTACCTCCTGAACCACTTCTTTCATACATGTCAGGAACAACTCCCGAGTCAAAGCATTTTCTGCAAAGTATTAGGAGATACAATTCCTCTTTTCAGATGACATCCTTTGGTATGACAACTGGACTCCAGGAAGCCAAACTTTTAAAGTCCAGGGCCAAATATATCACAAAATCGGTTCAATGCTTCCTGTAGCAAATGAAGATCCAAAGTTTTTACAAATTTATTTTTTGGGAGACGAACAAATGCAAGCTGACAGACGTTGTGAAGCTATACTTGAGACAAAAAAGAGATTGTGTTGAATTTGCAGAGATTTTTCCATCAGCACAATCAGTTAGTAAACTTTTTCAAAACAGCCTTAGAAAGAATGCCACTTGATGAATATCAAGTTGTAATAAGAGCAGACAAGACAACGTTTGGTGAGTATGAAAGGCGATTTAACGATTTTAACGAAGTAGCTATTGTACTGGTTGGACAGGACTTTCAAAGCCAAGATATAATTATTCAGCAACAATCTTCAACGTATTGCAGAAACACATAGATCATATGATGCTCTGCAATATCCGATAATATTTTGGAATGGCCAAGATACTTTAATCTAACACAGAATGGCCAAGACACTTTAATCTAACACAGACTGATCCCAAGACTGCTAGGCCAACCAATAAAAAAAAATATCAGCTATGGACTTTTATGCCTACCAAATAATGATCAGACATGGGTCTTCTAACCACATTTTACAATGTAGGTAACTTTTTCATCAATTTATAGTTGATATGTATGCCAAGGTGGAAAGTGAGCGTCTTTTGTACATACGATTGAACCAACAAAAACTTAGAGTGGATGAATACATTCATTTAAGGGATGCTGTTGCTAATGATGGCAACGTGGCTGACATTGGGTGTATGTTTATTTTACTGGCTACATTTACTGGAAGTCCCAGTCATATGAATGAGTATGCTCAGGACACCATGACATATGTTCGGATATATGGTCATCCTGATTTGTTTATTACAGTTACATGTAATCCAACTTGGTCAGAGATAAAGGAAGAGCTTCTGAATGGTCAGGGCCCCTCTGATCACCATGATTTAAATAGCAAGGGTTTTTAAACAAAAACTGATCAAGCTCATGGACGTACACTACCATTAAAAAGTTTAGGGTCACTTAGAAATTTCCTTATTTTTAAAAGAAAAGCACAGTTTTTTTCAATGAAGATAACATTAAATGAATCAGAAATACACTCTATACATTGTTAATGTGGTAAATGACTATTCTAGCTGCAAACGTCTGGTTTTTAATGCAATATCTACATAGGTGTATAGAGGCCCATTTCCAGCAACCATCACTCCAGTGTTCTAATGGTACATTGTGTTTGCTAACTGTGTAAGAAGGCTAATGGATGTTTAGAAAACCCTTGTGCAAGTATGTTAGCACAGCTGGTTAGAGAAGCTATAAAACTGACCTTCCTTTGAGCTAGTTGAGAATCTGGAGCATTACATTTGTTGGTTCGATTAAACTCTCAAAATGGCCAGAAAAAGAGAACTTTCACGTGAAACTCGACAGTCTATACTTGTTCTTAGAAAGAAAGGCTATTCCATGCGAGAAATTGCCAAGAAACTGAAGATTTCCTACAACGGTGTGTACTACTCCCTTCAGAGGACAGCACAAACAGGCTCTAACCAGAGTAGAAAGAGAAGTGGGAGGCCCCGCTTCACAACTGAGCAACAAGACAAGTACATTAGAGTCTCTAGTTTGAGAAATCGAAGCCTCACAGGTCCTCAACTGGCAGCTTCATTAAATAGTACCCGCCAGTGTCAACGTCTATAGTGAAGAGGCAACTCAGGGATGCTGGCCTTCAAAGCAGAGTGGCCAAGAAAAAGCCATATCTGAGACTGGCTAATAAAAAGAAAAGATTATTATGGGCAAAAGAACACAGACATTGGACAGAGGAAGATTGGAAAAAAAGTGTTATGGACAGACGAATCGAAGTTTGAGGTGTTTGGATCACACAGAAGAACATTTGTGAGATGCAGAACAAGTGAAAAGATGCTGGAAGAGTGCCTGACGCCATCTGTCAAGCATGGTGGAGGTAATGTGATGGTCTGGGGTTGCTTTGGTGCTGGTAAAGTGGGAGATTTGTACAAGGTAAAAGGGATTTTGAATAAGGAAGGCTATCACTCCATTTTTCAATGCCATGCCATACCCTGTGTACAGCGCTTGATTGGAGCCAATTTCATCCTACAACAGGACAATGACCCAAAGCACATCTCCAAATTATGCAAGAACTATTTAGGGAAGAAGCAGGCAGCTGGTATTCTATCTGTAATGGAGTGGCCAGCGAAGTCACCAGATCTCAACCCCATTGAGCAGTTGTGGGAGCAGCTTGACCAAATGGGACGCAAAAATTGCCCATCGAGCCAATCCAACTTGTGGCAGGGGCTTCTGGAAGCATGGGGTGAAATTTCTCCAGATTACCTCAGCAAATTAACAGCTAGAATGCAAAAGGTCTGCAATGCTGGAATTGCTGCAAATGGAACATTCTTTGATGAAAGCAAAGTTTGAAGGAGAAAATTATTATTTCAAATAAAAATCATTATTTCTAACCTTGTCAATGTCTTGACTATATTTTCTATTCGTTTTCCAACTCATTTTATAAATAAAAGTGTGAGTTTTCATGGAAAACACAAAATTGTCTGGGTGACCCCAAACTTTTGAATGGTAGTGTAATTACAAAGTGTTACATTTTTGGTGAAAGTCAGTGTTGAATGTATTCAATTGAGTGGCAAAAAAGAGGTCTTCCACATGCTCATTTACTGATATGGCTAAAGGATAAGATACGCCCTGATCAAATTGACAGTGTTATTTCTGCTGAGCTTCCAAATCCAGAAGAGGATCCGGTACTTTTTGAAACTATTTCTAAAAATATGATCCATGGGCCATGTGGGCCACTTAACCCAAGATCACCATGTATGAAGGAAGGAAAATGTTCTAAAAAGTATCCTCGCAACTTGATTGTAGAAACACAAACAGGAGATGATGGTTATCCTCTTTACAGAAGACGGAAACCTGAACAGAGAGGATATACTGCAACAATCAGATTAAAACGGGTTAAACAAAACACAGATCATGAAATAGATAATCGATGGATTGTACCTTACTCTCCACTGCTTTCAAAAATGTTTGATGCGCACATTAACATAGAATATTGTAAATTTGTTAAGTCAATTAAATGCATTTGCAAATATGTTAACAAGGGCAGTGATATGGCAGTTTTCCAGCTCGAGAATCCAAAATGTACATATGATGAGATTATGCTGTATCAGATGGGAAGGTTTATAAGTAGTAATGAATCCGTGTGGCGATTACTAAATTTTCCCATCCATGAAAGACATCCGACTGTAGTTCATCTCAGTGTCCATCTTGAAAATGGACAACGAGTTTATTTTACTCCCAAGAATGCAGAGGAAAGAGCTGCTCGACCACCCAATACAACATTGACAGCTTTCTTTCTCCTATGTCAAGCAGATCCATTTGCAAGGACTTTATTAGATTCAGATGTTCCAAAATATTATACATGGAATAAATCAAGAAAAGTATTTTGCAAGAGGAAACAAGGTGCAAGTGTCCCAGGATTAGACGGACGTTCCAGTGATGCTCTTGGATGTGTGTATACAGGGCATCTAAACAACGCAGAGTGTTACTACCTCCGATTACTGCTTCACACTGTCCATGGGCCAACTTCTTTCACAGATTTGAAAATAGTTGATGGAGAGCTGTGTCAAACTTACAGGGAAGCATGCCAAAAGCGTGGTCTGATCGAAGACGATCAACACTGGGACATGACATTGCAGGAAGTATCTGTCACTCGCTTTCCACCTCAACTAAGAGACCTGTTCGCTATAATAATTACAACCTGCACACATTCCAAACCCTGTGTGCTTTGGGACAAATACAAAGTGAAGATATTCTTAGAGTGCAAAGTAGAGTTAATCTAGACTTAGACTTAAATTTCACTGCTGACATATTCAACAAAGCCCTCTTGATGTTAGAAGAAAAGTGTATATCTATCAATAGTAAAACTCTAATAGAATTAGGTTTACCAGCACCAAATCGACCAGACTTTGATATTATGAACAGAGATATTCTGCAAGAAAAAAGCTATTATTTGGAAAAATGTAAAGAATTTGTCATATTAAATAAGCCTCTTTTGGTTGATGACCAAAGATCAGCCTATATGGCAATTATGGGTCAGATTTCCAGTGGAAAAGTGCACCAGGAGGTACTGGTAAAACATTTTTAATTATTTTGCTGCTTGCAGAAATTCACTCAAACAATGACATTGCCTTGGCTGTTGCATCATCTGGGATTGCGGCCACTCTTTTAGATGGAGGGCGCATGGCTCATTCAGCACTAGGATTGCCCTTTAATATAGCGCTGTCAGAAACTCCTGTGTGTAATATCACTAAGGGCTCTGGGAAAGCTAAGGTATTACAAACTTGCAAAGTAATTGTTTGGGATGAATGAACCATGGCGCACAAGAAAGTGGTCGAGGCCCTTGATCGCACCTTGAAAGATCTGCGGGGAACCGATTGTTTAATGGTGGGGGGAATGTTGTAACTTTTGCAGGTGACTTCTGCCAGACGTTACCTGTTCTTAAGGGAGCAACACCAGCGGTTGAGCTGAATGCCTGTCTAAAATCTTCTTATTTGTGGATACATGTTCAGAAGCAAACTCTTACTACTAATATGCGGGTTCATTTGATGGGAAATACAACTGCGGACAAATTTACACACCAGCTACTATACCTTGGAAATGACAAGTTACCTACTGATTCCACTACTGGTCTCATTTCCTTTCCGGAAGATTTTTGTGAAATTACATCTTCGGTAATGGAACTTATTGACCAAGTTTTCCCTGATATTTGTAACAAGTTTAACAACCATCAGTGGCTTTGTGAACATACAATCCTAGCGCCTAAAAATGATAGTGTCAGCTCCATAAATGTACTAATTCAGGGAAGGCTGCCTGGTCTAGCGACCACATACATGTCCATTGATTCAGTCATGGAGAGTGAACAAGCCATAATGGATCCATTGGAGTTCCTGAATTCTGTGGATCCTCCTGGAATGCCACCGCATAAGCTCACTTTAAAAATAGGAGCCACAATAATTTTGCTTCGGAACCTTGACCCACCAAAAATGTGTAACGGCACAAGATTGTGCATTAAAAGTCTCATGCCCAATGTTATTGAAGCCACTATTCTTATGGGAAACTCTAAGGGAGCAAATGTTTTCATTCCGTGTACTCCTTTGCTATCAAGTGACATGCCCTTCAATTTTAAGCTTCTGCAGTTCCCAATCCGACTTGCATTTGCTATGACTATAAACAAAGCACAAGGTCAATCACGTAAAGTAGCCGGCATTAATTTGGAGAGCCGGTGTTTTTCACATGGACAGTTGTATGTTGCTTATCTCAAGACAACCCTGAGACAGGGATTATAGCTGTCTAATCTACAGACACAGTGCCAGGAGGAGAGAAGGAGTCCTGCCTGCCAGGAGGTGTTCTCCGGGACCTGTCTCAAAAGGGAACCAGGCCCAGAAAGGACTACCTTGTTTACAGCTCTCATAAATACCTACTGGCTGTGGTTAAGTTTCAGAGAAAGTTGTTGGAGCGGAGTAAATGGCACTTAAAGCCTTATCATACCTGGGAATCCCTCACTACCACATCTGGGCATACTGAACAGTGGAGACACTACTACCCCGAGCGGGAATCTGCAAGGTTACAGTTTACAGTTGCCAAGTAAAATTCAACCTGTTTCACTGCTTCCTGAGTTGTTCCTGCTTTAACATCAGCGCCCTTCCGAATACCATCACATCGGCTCTGGGTAAGAGAGGACCCCTCTCCAACTAGAAGCACCACGGGGGAACTACTACCACCACCATCTGGTAGCATAGCAGGCCCCCCTCGTCACTGTCTGGCCAAGGAGGTGCGCTGGGGAGATAGGCTTAGTGCCCTCAACCCATCCGGTGACACAGTTACCGTTACTACAACTCTCATCCTCTGGTTCCTTCCATCCAGAATTGACTGAATGGAACGCTCTCTTTCTATAATGCAAACTTTGGAAGTCTAAAAGGCTGTTGCAATCAATCTTTTTAAAGATAGCTTCAGTAAAAATCTGATTATTTTCTCCAGTCAGAACAACGTCCAAGTATTCGATCTCTCTGTATTTGGCTTTCCCTGAAAAATTAAGTCCCTAATCATTCTTGTTTAAATACATAGCAAAATTTTCAAAGGTTTTCATTGATGCATCTAAAATGAATATGAGGTCATCGATGTATAATTTATAATTAATAATACATTGTGACCACGGATGACAATTATATACAGAGGTTTCCTCAAATTTCCCTACAAAAAATTTGCGTAAATTGGGTCAAACCTGTTCCTATTGAAGTGCTCCGTTTTTAAATAGAAATTTTTGTTCCAAATTGGAAAACATTATGGAATACAGGAATTCTTTATTCCCACAAGGGGCCTCTAACACTGTTTCTTCATCGGAAGATATTTGAACAAAATCAGATCCAATGGGGTGTGGTCTACTGCCAAACTGCTCAGACGCGCTACCTCGGAGCTCCTGTTGCCAGAATGGCTACCCAGCACTTTCTAGACCACAAAGCCAGCTAAGAACACTGCAGCACACCCCCGGAGCCCTGTCAGCTGTTTAGGGGTGTTCAACTGCTACTCACAGACTTTCCAGGGTGGTTTAAGTCCTATCGGGCCATCTTGTTCACTGCTAGCCATCAGGCTACTTGCCCACCTGGGACCTGTCACTTTCTCTCCCCATGGAGAAACAAACCAGCCCTCGTCTGCACCGGCTCCTGCAGTGTGCACTTCCGGCCATCGCACACGACCCTGCAGCTGACTTGGTGAGTCCCGCTCCGGCCTGAGAGCGCTCATCACTCTGGCCGGGACTCCAGACTCCAGACCCGGCACCTTCATCTTCACAGGTCCCAATCCCAGCGGCCCCTTGTCGAGTGAAGGAGAGTACAACAAGGAACTTCCCAGAGCTCGGATACACTACAACTTCTCCTCCAGCCGTGGGCTCCTCAGGACATACCTCCTACTATTACTCTGAACAACTCTTCCTTGCACCCCCCCACCTCTCATCTGTAATTAGCATCTGCTGCCTGTGGATTGCCTACATTGCCCAAGGGAGCACTAAGCACAGCACCCGCTCCTCCTCCACCCGGGCTCCTGCCAGGTGCAACTGGCCGCCATATTTCTCCTACCTGCTGTCGATCTGTATTAAACAACTTCTCCAGAGACTATTTCCCTGACAAAAGAGCCCAATCCTGGACTGTACCACCACCTGCTGCAAAACCTTCTGACCAAGGCCCGGAGCCTTCCTCTTACCTGGTGAGTGCCACTTATCACCTGCAGTTACCTCTTCTCTTCCCCAAGGCTGCAGACCTGCTGCTTACAGCGCAGCCTTTCCCTCACAGCACTTAGCCGCATAACCCGGCAGAAACCTACAGCTCACAAATGAGCGATTAGGGGAACAGGAGTTGCCTTGTGGGAGCACTGAGCGCCGTAACCCCGGCACCTAATGCTTCCGTCCCTCTTCAACACCCTAGCAGGGGTGCGCCAGAGCAGAATACCTGCACCCCAATCAGTGGCTGCAGCAGCACCTCAAACCGTGACAAAGCAACCAAATCGCCAAGGTGATCTGGATAAATACCTTACGAAAAAATAGGCTTCTGCACAGGCCAAAATGGCTGCTGCAGCGCAATCCAAATTTGAGGATAAGGACAATATGATCTCAGATGGAGAAAGTGACGATGAGGCCTCAGCCTCCACAAGCGATATCCCCCTTTCTCGCAACATCGTTAAACAAGTCTTTTCAAATGATATCTCTCCTGTGATGAAGGAATTAGCAGACATCATTCAGAATATACTCCACATTGGGCAACTTGAGAACTACGTCATTACTGGAATACAATGCAGCTGCCTCATAGAGCTTTTCCAGCTGCCAGGATCATATCAACCTTCTCTACAGAGCACTAGAAGACCAAGAAAACAGAGGCAGATGCAATAATGTCCACATCCTCGGATTCCCAGAAACTGTTGAGAATGAAGTCGTCCCATCCGCTGTTCGCAAAATCTGCTCCACCCTATTAGGTGAAGACAAAGCTTTAACCGTAATCATAGAGAGAGCCCATCGAACTCTATGCCCGAATCCCAAACCCACTGAACCACCGAGAGATTTAGTCTGCCGCTTCCTTAATTTCCAAGACAAGGAAGAACTCCTCACTAAAGCCAGAGAGTCAGACTCTCTCACCTCTCCCTCACTTGTCCCCAATGACTCTGCAAAAGAGGAGGAAACTCAAGCCCTTGATGGACTGCACCATATTGGTGGACTTCCCCTTTGGTATCTCGTTCTTTCACACTGGCTGATGCATTACCATCTCTACCATGGATGATTTAAAACACGCAAGTGACCAGTGCGATCTCCCAAACTTTGGAATCAAAAATTGAGACATCGTCGCTACATTAATGCCCTACCGCCCCTGGCTAAAACCACCACCCTGGGAACAAACCACTCCCAAACAACAGCAGTTAAAGAAGCTGCACAAGACCACCCCAAGCGGCTAATTCACCCGCCGCCTTCACACTTTTCTTGTCTGTGCTATCTCTTCAACGGCCCCTGGTCTGCTGAGGAAGATGACTTTCCACCATGCTCCCTCCTTGAGGACTTAAAGGGTACCTTACAACTACTTACTCTTTCAAGATATTCCACCCTCCCCATGCTGGACTCCAGCTCTGCTCGACACAATACTTGTTTAATGATTTGCTATGTTTATTTCCTGTGTTTCTTACCTTTCTTCTGGTTGTGGGCTCTCCAGGGAGTTCCAATATGTAATTACTCATTCTTTCCTTGAAACTGGCCTTACTCCCCCTGGCCATGTACACCTCCATTCCCGACAGTTTCCATCTACTTTCTTTCCACCCTCCCCTTCTATGGGATAACGCTAGATACTCACAGGGCTCTATGTCACACCCCACCGATTATGGCAGCTTAGATGCACATTTGCTCATTTAATGTGAGAGGTCTGAACATGCCTCAAAAACGCACCAAATCCTAACCTATCTCCGTAAACAGAAGGTTTCCATGGTGATGTTTCAAGAAACACACTTTAAGATGGGAAAAATACCCCAACTCCGCACACATGATTATACCACATGGTTTCACAGTATATACCAAATCAGCCCAAGGGGTTAGTATAGCTGTCTCTAAACAGGCCCCCTTCTCCCTCAAAGAGCAACTCTGTGACCATGCGGGACGTTACATTTTCCTTAAAGGCCTCATAGGGATCACAACTTACGCCTTTGCAAATTTTTATTCCTCGAAACAATCGCAGGTGCCATGGATTGTCCAGACCTCAAACATCCTAAAAGACTCCGCAGAGGGTGTCCTAGTACTTGGGGGTGACTGGAATTTGCCACTGAACCCTATCCTAGATTCTACCGGACCTGGTCACATCCCTTACCAATCCCTAGCGAAACTTGCCAGAACCCTAACCAGCCTATAACTGATTGACGCTTGGCAGCTAACCTACCACACTACACAGGACTTGTCTTCCATACACAACTTATACCATAGGCTTGATTATCTCTTCCTACAGCAAAAGACCATGGACTTAGTGGTTGACACATCTACAGTGGGGAAAAAAAGTATTTAGTCAGCCACCAATTGCGCAAGTTCTTCCACTTAAAAAGATGAGAGAGGCCTGTAATTGACATCATAGGTAGACCTCAACTATGAGAAACAAAATGAGAAAACATATCTTAGAAAATCACATTGTCTGATTTTTTAAGAATTTATTTGCAAATTATGGTGGAAAATAAGTATTTGGTCAATAACAAAAGTTCATCTCAATACTTTGTTATATATCTGTTATATATTGTTATATATATGTTATATATATATACCTACAAACAAGCAAGATTTCTGGCTCTCACAGACCTGTAACTTCTTCTTTAAGAGGCTCCTCTATCCTCCACTCATTACCTGTAGTAATGGCACCTGTTTGAAATTGTTATCAGTATAAAAGACATCTGTCCACAACCTCAAACAGTCACACTTCAAACTCCACTATGGTGAACACCAAAGAGCTGTGGAAGGACACCAGAAGCAAAATTGTAGACCTGCACCAGGCTGGGAAGACTGAATCTGCAATAGGCAAGCAGCTTGTTGTGAAGAAATCAACTGTGGGAGCAATAATTAGAAAATGGAAGACACTTAAGACCACTGATAATCTCCCTCAGGGGCTCCACACAAGATCTCACCCCATGGGGTCAAAATGATCACAAGAACGGTGAGCAAAAATCCCAGAACCACACGGGGGGTCCTAGTGAATGACCTGCAGAAAGCTGGAACTAACGTAATAAAGGCTACCGTCAGTAACACACTACGCCGCAGGGACTCAGATCCTGCAGTGCCAGACGTGTCCCCCTGCTTAATACAGTACATATCCGGGCCCATCTGAAGTTTTTTAGAGAGCATTTGGATGTTCCAGAAGAGTTTTTGGAAGAATGTCATATGGTCAGATGAAACCAAAGTAGAACTGTTTGGTAGAAACACAACTCATCGTGTTTGGAGGAGAGTGAATGCTGAGTTGCATCCAAAGAACACCATACCTACTGTGAAGCATAGGGGTGGCAACTTCATGCTTTGGGGCTGTTTCTCTGCAAAGGGACCAGGATCCTTGTACATGAAAGAATGAATGGGGCCATGTATCGTGAGATTTTGAGTGCAAACCTCCTTCCATCAGCAAGGGCAATGAAGATGAAACATGGCTGGGTCTTTAAGCAAGACAATGATCCCAAGCACACCGCCAAGGCAACGAAGGAGTGGCTTCGTAAGAAGCATTTCAAAGTCCTGGAGTGGCCTAATCAGTCTCCAGATCTCAACCCCATAGAAAACCTTTGGAGGGAGTTGAAAGTCCGTGTTGCCCAGCGACAGCCCCAAAACATCACTGCTCTAGAGGAGATCTGCATGGAGGAATGGGCCAACATACCAGCAACAGTGTGTGTCAACCTTGTGAAGACTTACAGAAAACGTTTGACCTCTGTCATTGCCAACAAAATACTTATTGACCAAATACTTATTTTCCACCATAATTTGCAAATACATTCTTAAAAAAAAATCAAACAATGTGATTTTCTGGATTTGTTTTCTCATTTTGTCTCTCATAGTTGGTCTACCTATGATGTGAATTACAGGCCTCTCTCATCTTTTTAAGTGGGAGAACTTGCACAATTGGTGGCTGACTAAATACCTTTTTCCCCCACTGTATATGTAAAATCCTACTATCAGACCAAGCACCTATATTCCTTACAATTGGCCTAAGTGACATCCTGAAAGGGGATTGGTGCTGGAAATTGATATGATAAGTTATTAAGTGATCCAGCTCATGCACATAAAATCAACATTTCATTACAACAGTATTTAGCCTCAAACAAGACTGGAGATGTCTCTGAACCTATCCTATGGGAGGTACACAAAAATGTAGTAAGGGGAGAATTAATTTGACTAAGCACCTATGTCAAAAGGGCTAGGCAAAAATCTCTGGACGACCTTTTAGCTCGTATTTCGGAGTTGGAATGCGCTCACAAACAGTCACAGGCACAGAGTACTCTTCATGAACTCACTCAAACTAGGGACGAAGATTAGGACTTGCTTAATATCCACTCCTATAAATTGTTGCAAGCCTCCCAATGTAGGTTTTATGCACATGGTGACAGAGGGAACAAGATAATGTTCGCACTTGTCCACATACAAAAATAAAATCGTTCATAATGGAGACAACTTGTGCCAACGTTGCCACTGTTAACACCACAGAACACATTGCCCAAGCATTCCATGACTTTTACCATAAACTCTACAGTCTTGATGAAACCTCCGATGTCGACTTCCCCCCAGCCCCCCTACTGATAGTTCGAACCAGAGGCGTAGCTAGGGGTTTAGCACAGGGGGGGTGAACACGTCCAAGTGGGCCCCCAACTCAGGTATACCAACACTATTACTATACAGTGACTGGTGGTTCTACACAGACCTGTGAAGACCAGTTAGGTAAAAACAGTACAGGAACAATGTTGTGACTTACAGGTGACGTCTCTGTTTACACTTATCGTCTCTTCCATCTGGACCACCATGGCCACTTCTTCCAGCTGTGACTGTAAAGTTTGTAACAGAGACATCTTTGGCTCCTCACTTTTCCAGGCACCCAACCCACATTGTCCTCAACTACATAAACTCTCCATCCTGCTGCTACCCCAATTATAAAATATATGATATAAAATCCCCTGGAAATGAAGAATACCCCATGTGCCTTTTTAATTTAATAATACTCCTATGTGCTCCATTTATTTAATAGAGCCCCTCAATTAATAATTCCCCCTAATTAATAATGCCTTGTGTACCTCCTTAAATCAGTAATGCCCTGAGTGCCACAATTGACCAATTTCCCTATTATTATACCCTCTTATGTCTCTTTGTATAAATTATGCCCTCTTACATAAATGCCCCTCTTGTATTAATAATGCCTATTAATAACCCCTTTATATTAAAGAGGACCTTTTATGTCCTCATGCATATGTGGTTTTATATACCGCTGGAAAGCCGACAGTGAGCTGAATTCAGTGCACTGTCGGCTTTCCCATTATGTGTCCCGGTGGAGGAGCCGAAACTAACGGCACCGATCTCTCCCCACCGTCAGAAGGGTGTTCCTGACAGTCTAGCGTCATCGGTCTAAACTAAAGGCAATGATATCTTCTCCACCGGGGCACATAACTGGAAAGCCAACCGTCAGCTTTCTAGCGGTATATAAAATCACAGGTTCATGAGGTCCTCTTTAAAAGGATTGTCCAGGAAGTGGACAAATCACAGTGGAGGTGGGGTAGGTGATAAAAAATCAAGCAGGACTTTTTTCTCCGCATTTTTCAAGCAGAAACTGGGCAGAAACCCAGAAGACCCCATTATAGTCCATGGGGTCCGCGGGTAACCACTTTTTAAGCAGATTGGGTTTCCGTTTTTCAGGTCCCCAAGTGGACTCGAAAAACAGAAAGCGAGCGCTAATGTGAACCCAGCCTTACCTGTCCCAGGTGCTCTGGTGACTGCCACCACTGTCTGTTCAGACACGTGCCATACGTGACTGCTGAGGCCATCATTGGCCTTAGTGTTGGCTGGAAAGGACTCAGTATATATGAGTGATATCACCGAGTCCTATCCTGCCACCTCTGAGGAAAATCATGTGCAGTGCAGGATTTGAGGCAGGGGAGCAGCGTGCGTGTGCCTGGACAGACAGCAGCAGAGGGCTGTAACCCAGGGACAAGTGAGTATTTTTTTTATGTTTCACATTCCCCGCCTCCTCTCCAATTTGTCCAATACAATCCTTACCAGTAAACTTTATTATTCCCTAGAAAATCTCTTTAATACTGCCCCAATGCCCCCTAATATTATCTCCTATTACATTCATACAGCCCCCACTGACCTTTCTCTATAATTTATATCCTCTATTATTAAAGCCCCCTAATATCCCTTATATTAGTTATGGCCTCTTATCTTGCTAAATTCCCAATCCACCCAATTGACCTCTTATATGTATTACAACCCCCACTCCCCCCACCCCCAATTAAAATGCCCAAAGTGAGTTAAAAAAAAAAAGTTGATACTCTCATAAGTGGGCACCCCCCATCACCACCTGCTATTATACCCATCAGAAAGCTGCCAAAAACTGGGATTTTATATGGTGACATTCAGTGGGTGACAATGTATTGTCTGACTGATGGAACTTTTCTGCCTGTCAGAAATGTTTTATACATTCATCTCTAGTAATAATCGTTATTGCTATTTATTTTAGCGTATAACGGATATCACTAGAGAGGCGGTCAGAGTATTTTACTCTATAAAGATCAGGTATGGACAGGACAGGGACAGATGTAAACTTTATTGATGACTTTGTGTTGTGTAAGTGTTTGGTGCAACCTGACGATGGTAAACGTCTGAGTCATAGCACCAATAACTTCCTGGTTATGTTATGTTCAGAGAGGTATTACATAAAATACCCCTGTGATTAGGCTATGCGTGCTGCAGCAAATTTAGCTCCACCCACTTCTATGTTGACTCCGCCCATTCTCATCCATTTTTCTATGTGCCCCCACAGAGTATAATCCTCCTACATTCACCCTAACATTATATGCCCCCACATTATAATGTTCCCCTCCAATTACCCCACAGTATGAAGTCTCCTCTCCTGGTGCCCCAGTTTAAACTGGAGGAAACTAGAAGGGGACATTAAACTGGGGTAGCTGGAGGGGAACATTAAACCATGGGGGTAGCTGGAGGGGGACATTAAACTGGGGGCAACTAGACGCAGACATGTACCCCTCCAGCTACCCCCACGGTTTAATGTCCTCCTCCAGTTGCCCCCAGTTTAATGTCACCCTCCATCTACCCCCAAGTTTAATATTTCTCTTCATCTCCCCCCAGTTTGATGCCACTCTCCATCTGCCCCCAGTTTAATGCCCTCCAGCATCTGCCCCCAGTCTAATGTCCCTCTTAATCTGCCCCCAGTTTATCACCCTCCATCTGCCTCCCTAGTTTAATGTCTCCCTTCATCTGCCCCCAGTTTAATGTCTCCCCCTTCATCTGCCACCAGTTTAACATAATAAACACTGATACTCACCTCTCCTCTACTGAAAATAGTATTGGAGGAAAACTACTTTCTATTTGAGGATACTTACTATATCCAGAAATGGGGGACCGCAATGGGTTCTAACGTAGCGCCACCTTACGCTAACTGTTATATGGCACACCTGGAAGAACAATATGTATATAGCAATACTCTTTTCCAGTCACATGCATTAGTATGGAAATGATACATAGATGACGTGTTCTGTATATGGAAGGGGGGTCAGGAAACATTAATTGAATTTACAGATTATCTCAACATCATCTGGCCTGAATTAAAATTCACATTACACCAAGACTGTCACCAAATCAATTTCCTTGATACCTTGATTACCAAGAACAGTGGGGGACAGTTACATTCTGATCTTTACACAAAGGAAACTGATAAGAACAGTATTTTACACTACAGAAGTTTCCATCTCCCAGCAACTAAGAGTTCACTCCCTAAATCACAATTCATGCGGATTTCCCGCATAGCTGATGATCCTGACTTAAGAAAACAAAGGTTTCAGGAAATGCATCTTAAATTTAAAGAGAGAGGGTACCCTGACCGGGTCTTAGACAAAGCACTCACACTAACAACCCAACATTCCATAGACTCCAGGAATGATAAGAAAAAGCGTATACCATTTGTACACTCATTCCATCCTTTCGCATATAAGATACACCATATTATACGTAAACACTGGAGCATCCTCCACACGACATTTCCAACAGTACAGGAGTTTCAGGAAAATTTTCTGCCCTGTTATAGACGTCCAAAGAAACTTCGGGACCAATTGGTCAGAGCTGATATTGAGTCTAATATCAAGGTACCCAGGCAGCTCTTTCTTAATACTCCAAAAAAAGGGACATTTCCATGCCTATCATGTTTTCAGTGTTCCAACGTACTTAAGGGTGAGAACGTGTATCACCCTCAAACGGGTCTATAAAGTAAGGGAATACTTTACATGTGAATCCAATTTTGTGGTGTATCTTATCAAATGTCCATGTGGTCTCACATACATGGGTGAAACCACCCAGCGTGTGCGAGACTGTATCAAGCAACATAAATCGTATATACGATGCCGTAATCAGTTGTTGCCCATTCCCTTACATTTTATCCAACACAACCATACAACTGCACAATTGAGGTACCAGGTACTTGAACACGTTCAGGCCCCACGTCGTGGAGGGAATAGGATCCAGATGCTGAAGCGCAGGGAAGCATTTTGGATCCATAGACTACAAACCATAGAACCTCTTGGACTAAATAGAGAGTACGAGATATCATCTTTTTTATAGATTGAGAGATAATCTGTAACACTGGGTGATTACACCCTTATGATTGTATGCATATGATCTTCTATTACAAGTATAAATATGGGTAAATATATTTAAACCACTCGTATAGTTTTTTCTATGTATGAATATGTATCTAATTTGTCCTTGTACTAATACATTATCCCATGTTAATTAATAGATATGTTAAAAGGTGTGATCACTACGCATGACGGACATTTCCTCATCTAAGACAGTATCCTTTTTCCATCTCCATCTTTACTTCACCAGATTCACAAGTTTAAGGTTGGGTTTATTCTATTGTCTTCTTATCCTAAAGATATTGCTGAAATTATTTCCAATTCTTTTCTTTCAATTTTCTTCCCTTCTTTTCCCTCTTTTTTTCTTTTTCATACAAATATTATTAAGTCTCTAGCATTTCTATGGAAATAGGCACACTATTGATAACATAGAGGTCTGAGGGTTTCAGCCACACCTCCTGATTATACACTCATAAAACGGCACACACATTTTCATTGCTCAAATTCTATGCAACCCTTTACCAGGACACATTATTGCTAACACAGAAGTCTGAAGGTTCCAATCATACCTCCTGAATATACATTCTATGTTTATAAAGCGGTCCTTGCGATTAAGGGGATAAGATTCACTGCGCATGCGCAACCACGTTCTCGCGCGAGTACTACAATACCTCCGTACAGCGCATGCGCGTAATCGGCAGCGTCATTGGACGCAGGTAAGCATTATGGGGGATTTAAAGATGGCGCTGGAACGCTAGACCAGCGCCATTCTACATAACGCGGATACCGCTTTACACAGCGCCAATTAATAAACAACAGGAGGTAAGAAACTTCTTTTCTTCCGGATAGCGTTAGACACTACTTTATACTGTAAGCTTAAATACAAATATTATATTTACAGCAAACCCGCAGGGATTTGGGTGCCTTCTTTTTGTCTATTGCATCACGAATCAAGCCACACAGCTTAGGTAGGTATGCCCTGGGTATTTATTTATTTATTTACAAAATGCCGCATTTGGGTCATTTACATTATGCTCCTTATATACGAGCAATATACCATTTAGTTATAATCAACTTCTAGTGCCTGTTCTTCATACTCTGTTTTGCTTTACACTCTATTCCACTTCCTAGTTTATTCGTGACTTTGCAATATCATAACTCTGAAACATGACTATATGTGAATTCAACTTGTAAAACTGGTAGGTATCTGTTTGTTACTCGTATACTCGATTTAGTGTCTTAGTGTATGCTGCTTCTTAGAGCATTTCTTATCTGAAACATGACGCCTACTACTCCTCTAAATGACACAACTTTCCTTCACCTGATATCCTTAGATATCACTATTAATAACGTGGATGAACGGACCAAGGGCTAATAATATATATATATTAAAACTGTAATAGGATGGTGTCACTTTCTCATAAGACTCAATTTATATGTGTCATAATATAGAATACGTGTATATGAATATATCTATTTATTAATATGCATAATATGACATATGTATTCACTATGTTTGATGTAATATATATTGTAGAGTCTGATGAAGGCCATAGGGCCGAAACGTTACTGAAACTGAATACTCTGCATAAAATCTACTACGTGTGAACAATAAAAATCAACACTTCTTTGCATCACATCAACTGAAGTGGAAATCCTTTATTTATGTAATATATGGAGTAGGACCCTACTTCCACTATTGAATCCAGGAGTGCAATCTACACCTTGATACAATACACTACATTATATAGGAGACTCACACAAAAGAGGAGTCCCTAAGCTATCTCCCCCTCCCTTTTCCACTCCTCCATGCCCCCGCCCCTATGTTTACAGTGCTTTCTGACAAGGGGAGCGAGGTAAGTGAGCAGCTGTCCCGATCACTGCATCAAGTCTTACCACGGCGATTGGAACAGCCAGTACAGCAGTGCTTATGAAATGAAGAGTTATAATTACCTCTTAGCTACAGAATGTAGATAGCTAAGCAATATTGATGAACATGAGACTCCTAGACTCCGTAGACCCCTCTGTAGCCCTAACTCCAGGTCACAGTGGGGTGGGGCAATAGGGAGTGGTTTAGTGATATTATGCGTTTAGAGTTACTCCTTTCATCCAGGAGTCTCCTGTATAAATAGATCGCTGAGTTACTTATAGTTTATGGTTCAGCGTATTTTATAAGTGCTGCTGGACAGGTTGTTCCAGTCGCCAAGTTCTGATTTGGATGTGGCGATCGGATCAGCTGTTTACTCACCTACTAGCACACTCCCACTGACTCCAGGTAATACAGGGAATTGGGCCATAGGTAGTGGTGTAGTGACACACCACTGAGGGTTATTCTTTCCGGCCTGGATTAGCAGGCACTGGCGCCGGCACTCCTCATGGACCCATCCTCATCACCATCTGGGGCCCCCTGCTCCACACCACTGCTCGGAAACATCTCTACCTGTCCTTGCCAGACCAGCATTCCAGGCCCGACAGCGGAGCCCCTGTCATCAGCATCATCGGGCCGCTGATCGGCCTCAGGTCGTCTCCTTCTGGCCGTGACACAGACCAGCAGCGTCCCCTATATGGTTCTGGACCTACCTTACCCTCTTCCTGCCGCCTCAGCAGAGTTCGGGTGCTCCAGGTGCCAGCAAACGTTGTCCTCCTCTGCTAGATCCTTCTTCTCTGCTCCTGCCAGCACCACTGGCTAGAAGCGGCGGCCATCTTAGTCCACCCAAGTTTCCTCTATAGAAGCACTGCGGCAGCCATCTTGGTACTCCAATACAGTCTATCACAGTGGCCGTCTTGTTACTCCAATTCAGTCTATCACGGTGACCATCTTGGTACTCCAATAGATTCGCCAGGGTGGCCATCTTGCTCCTCTAGCTTTGTTTCTGACCCTATTGGTGGCCATCTTGCTACACTTTCTGCAACCTGAGTGTATAATGCCTACATATTTGGATTCCACTGTGTCTGTATAGAACTTTGCTTCACCTGTTCTACAAAGTGTCCTCACGCACACCGGGTACTGTTTGCCAAAGTTTTGGCTCCACCTGCTGCACACCTCTGTAAAACTGCTTCGGTAGGACTTATCCTCTCTCCTCCCTCCCCCCTTAAAGAAGCACCTACTGTATTGTGAACAGGCAATTGCCTGTTATGCCTCCCTGAGCTGGACCAGATGTGCTCCTCATCCTGATGTGGGCTAGCATGTTCTAGTTGCGCTCATCATGGTCAAGATAAGTCAGAATAAATCGATGGACTCACACACTACTACAAAACATACAAAAAAAAGTCTCAGGCAGATATTGATAAGTATCTTAAGAAACGCTCTCCACTTCATTCTAGGCCTGTAGCAAGAAGCTCTCTAGTTACTCCTGACCCTGCAGAATCGTCAGAGGCAAAGAGCCTCATGGACAACGGGAATGCCTCCGACTCCACCTCCATGGTTACCATTTCTTCCAGGGGACTGCAGAAACTTATTGAGAAAACACTACAGCCAGTTATGAAGGAAGAACATTACGGGTTATGGGTTTTAGATTTTAAGGGCTTGTTGATCCAGAGTTTTATACTGATTGCCAGATTGGAGTCGGGAAGGAATTTTTTCCCATGAAATGGGGCAATTGGCATAAGCCTCATGAGGTTTTTTGCCTTCCTCTGGATCAACACTGTAGGGGACTGTAGGGTTATAGGTTGGAGTTGATGGACTGATTTCTTCATCCAACCTCATCTACTATGTAACTATGTAACTGGCTGACATAAAGCAAGATGTCCAGGGCATTGTCTCCAAAGTTGAGCACTTGGAAGATACTCATGTGTCACTCTTGACTCATGGTGAAGCCACTACTATGGCTGTTACGGCTTTTCAGACTCATCTAAACTCACTGCACTCCTGCTGGAGGAGCAGGATAACAGGGATAAGCGAAATAACCTTCGCATTAGGGGAGTACTGGAGGAATTCCCCACCTCTGAAACTATGGCCGTCACAAAGAGAATTCTAGAATCTGTCCTGGGGGACAACCCGCCACCAGATGTCCAGCTTGAGTGAGCTCCTAGGCCTTTTCGCCCTAAACCTAGAGACATCATTTGTAAACTGCTGTCCTTCCTGGTCAAAGAAGAGATCCTGCAAAAAGCCCGCCTAACTTCGGACACTTCCTATGAGGGGCACAAGATTACATTCTTTCAAGATATTTCTCCAGTGACCCTGGCTAAAAGATGACAACGTTATGCTCTGAGTATTTTACGATTCTCTATTTCTGACCTATGACCTTGATATGTTGTTTGTTTTAATGCTATTTTACAAACGTGCCACCCTGTAATCAGGGACGAGCCTCAGGTAGTTCATAGCCCCTTTACACCCCACTAGTAATTTAATACATGGCTCATCTGGCTCTTTTCTGCTCTCCCACCCCACCCCCATCAGTGCATTTTATACACCTACTTAGGTTATTTTTGCTTTTATTTCACACTTGTCTTTTTTTTTCCTCTTTTTATATAGCGACTTATTGTTAATTGTTGCTTATGTCCATGGAATGTCAAGGGTCTCAACTCTCCCACCAAGCGTACCCAGGTACTACACGCACTTAAATGGACAAACTCCTTGATTCTACTTCTTCAAGAAACACTTCCCTGAAGGTAAAGTACCAAACCTGCCCAGATCTCTCTATTGAACCTGATTTCATTCATGCAATAGTGCAGCAAAGAAGAATGGCGTTAGCATAGCTTTTAAATCCAACATCCCCTTTTCCATTATCTCTCGCTTGAGTGACAACCAGGGCAGAAATCTGTTTCTTAAAGGCAGTATTGCCAACATTCTAGACACCATCGGTAATGTCTATGTCCCCAACATTGGTCAGATTTCATGGTTACTTGTTTCTTTAAACAAATTCTCCATGCTTGCAGAGGGTCTTGTAATGCTGGGAGGCGACATTAATATTGCCATTCAACCCCTTTTAGACACCTTCACTGGAACAACCTCCCTGCTCTTAGTAAACTCTCTAAGCACCTCTCCTCGTTGATGCATGGAGGGCATTGCACCCTGGCATTAAAGATTACATGTTCTACTCTAATCCACATAATTGTACCAGCATATGGATTATCTTTCTGTCCCGAAAACATCTAACTTTGTCCTGTTCTCTCACCATTGGCTCTATCACTATCTCTGGCCATGCTTCCATCTCTTTACAACTGAAAATCTCATCCCTCGTAGTTATCACTGGAGACTCTGCTCTTCTCCCCGACACACGTCAGGCTATAACTAAAGCTTTAACTTACTATTTTAATGAGAGTAACACACCTGAGGTTCAGCCTAGTGTCAAATGGGAAGCACATAAATCCGTGATCAGAGGTGTTCTCATTAGTCTGAGCTCTCATACTAAAAAAGTACCAAGGAAATTGATGATTTAGTTTCCCATATTGTAACACTGGAAAGTCAGCATAAGCGATCAGCAACTCAAAGAGCCCTCTCAGAGTTGATTTTATGCAGAGAACATCTTAAAACTGTTTGAATCTAAAAACAGCCAAAGCCTTCCTATCATCCTCCCATAAATATTAAATGCACGATAATAAAGGTGGAAAACTGATGGCATACCTAGCAAAAAAAACTGCGCACTCAAAGCTTTGTAGCAGAAATAACTTCACGGTCTGGGTCTAGCCTAAAAGACACTTCAGACATCGCTTCTGAATTCTGTGCCTTCTATCAAATGCTATATAACCTCAGACTTACTGAGTCCCCTCTTGAGCTGCAAGATCGCACTGCTAAAATCCAGACTTTTCTCCAGTCTCTTACGCTGCCCTCGCTTACAACCCAACAACAAGATGCTTTTACAGCACCCTCCTTTTACTTTGACTGAATTGCAGGCTGCACTATCTGGCACCCCCTCGGCGAAGGCGCCTGGCCCTGATGGCCTGCCTGCCTCCTACTACAAACAATTCAGTTCTATTCTTCTGACTCATTTTCCACAAGTCTGTAATTCTGTAGATGAAGCCCACTGTTTCCCTCCCCAGTCCTATATCTCTATCATTCCTAAGGAAGGCAAGGATCCGACCCATCTCCCTGCTAAATGTAGATGTTAAACTATACACTAAATTAGTGTCTAACCGACTAAAATCCTTACTGACCTCCTTGATTCACCCAGAACAGAATATACCAGGCATAGAGGGTAAGCATAACACCCAGTGCATATTCCACCTGATCCAATACGCACAATCTAAGACGACCACATTGGTCTTACTGTCGACAGATGCAGAAAAAGCTTTTGACCGTGTGGATTGGACCTTTATGTCCCTGGCGTTACAATGTTTTGGTTGACCTCCCATGTTTGTTCAAAAGATCATGGCTCTGTGCTCTAGACCCAGTGCTAAGATTAGAATTAACGGATGCCTCTCCCCCTCATTCAATATTAGGAATTTCACTAGGCAAAGTTGCCCATTATCCCTCTTACTTTTTATTTTGACCATTGAAACGCTAATACAACATATGAGACAGGATCCTTTACTAAAGGGCATGGTATGTAAAGGTGTATATTATAACATCATAGTACAGCTGCATTTGTGGACAACCTTTTGATAATTCTTACCAACCCATCTGCTTCTCTCCCACATGTAGCCATAACCCTTACTGCATTCGGATCCCTCTCAAACTTCATAATTAACACTACAAAATGTGAAGCTCTATGTGTCTTCTGTCTCCCATCACTAAAAATAGAACTGGATGCCACTTCCCCATTCCCATTGCGCTACGACTCATATAATTAGGATGCAATTTACCACCCTTGTCTGGACGCTGGTACAATTCTAACTATGCTCCTTTACTCTCCCACATCAAGTCCCTACTTGGCACATACAGTATATCTCCCTATTCCCCCCCCCCCCACTTTCTTCTCCTCGCTACGCAGACTCTTCAAAATATGTCTGGCACAACCCACGCCCTAGAGTGGCGTTCCACACACTCACCAATCCTAAGAAGTTAAGAGCTATGGGTTTGCCGGATATTAAAAGAAATTACCATGCTGCACAACTTACACAGACCCTTGACTGTTTTCAGAGAGATGCTCCAAGGCCCCATGTGACAGTGGAGGAAGCTACTATAGGCCTACCTCTTACCGCAATACTTTGGCTCCCTCATCACATGGCTAAATCGGCCTTAGCACCTAATATACTGACATCATCTGTTTATGACTCATGGCAGTGGGCACGGCGACTACTTTCCCTATCACCAGGCCCATCCCCTCTTATGTCCGTACAGGACCTAATCCTCTCCAAATCGAAGTACTCGGACTCAGCACCCACTGTGCCTAGGCATAATGTAAGATGTGGAAACAGCCCTCATGTTATGAATGTACCTGTTTCTGTAAGTTTATTTTTTTTTTATAAACTGACATTTGGTTGTTTGACCACAAGAGGCCACTGTTACCTCAGAAATGGGAAGGACTGTAATTCTGTAATTCGCTGGAGTAGTGACGTGGAGACCCTGTTCTGCAGAGGTGGAACTGCAAGGAGGAGCAGAGTGTGTGTGGCAGCCATCTTAGGAGTGTGCTTTGAGCTTTGGAAGGAGGAGGATTGGCAAGGTGAAATATAGCAAGGTGAAGCTGAATCAGAGACTGTTCCAGGGTTTGTTCAGACAGCGGAAATTCCCCGCTCCTGCTCATGGCCACCTGCGCTTCCCATTCTGCGGAAGCGGAGGTGACTGTGAGCAGGAGCGGGGATCGGTAAGTGAGGCCGTGGGCCGCGAACCCCACAAACACTGCTATTATTATACTCTGGGGTCTTTTCAGACCCCAGAGTATAATGATGGGAGGGCCAGGGGAGGGGAGGGTCATAAAAAACACTGTTACTTACCTACCCTAAAAATACTTCTTACCGCCCCTTCGGTCAATACGGTGACTCCCCTCTTGGCCTTCTTTCTTCTTACTTCTCGCTTTCAGTGAATTTTCGCAACTGCACATGTGCAATCGGCCGCCATTTTCCGGTGGTATGTCACAAGAGTGTGGCAGAGCCGATTGGGCATGCGCAGTCGCGAAAATTCGCTGAGAGCGAGAAGTAAGAAGAAAGAAGGCCAAGAGGGGAGTCACCGCAACGACCGAAGGGGCGGTAAGAAGTGATGACACGATGGGTGCTCGCCATAGAGAAGGTACGCCCCGGTGCTCCATGGTGCTCATTTACATACATGAAGAAACAAATTATCTTGGAATCGGCTGGGAGAAGAAAACAAGGAAATGTAGGAGAAGAATGGCCTTTTTAAAGGCCATTCCAACGTGCCATTAACTTAAAACTGTTTTTGCGAATGATAGATTCCCTTTAAAAAAGAATGATTGGGGCCTTAATTTTTCAGGGAAAGCCAATAACAGAAGGATCAAATATTTTAACCTTGTTCTGACTGGAGAAAATAAACAAATTTATACCAAAACTTTTTTTTTAATAAAGGTTGATTGCAACAGCTTTCTAGATTTCCAAAGTTTCTAAAGAGAACATTCCATTCCAGAGAGTAGCAATTTTTCTGTACAAAGCGATATCTTCTCCAAATGGTACCAAAAAAGAAAGAGGATAAAAATACAGTTATAATTTTATTACCCCTTTTAATGGTGCTCATGGTAAAATTCGCTCCATTTTACAAAAATATTGGTTAATGACCAGCATCTTTTGGAGGGCAGATTTTACTGGAATAGTTTTCAGGCGCCATGTCTCATTTGCAGAGCCACTAAAGTACAAATACAGTGAAAACCCCCTAAAAATGGCCCCATTTTGGAAACTACACCCCTCACAGAACATATCAAGGGGTATAGTGAGCATTTTGACCTCACAGCTGTTTCACAGATTTTATTGACTTTGGGACATAAAAATGAAAAATTACTTTTTTTTTTTCCAATAATCCGTCCATTTAGCGACATATTTTTTAATTTTTGCAAGTGGTTAAAGAAGAAAAAACACCCCACAGTTTGTTACACAATTTCTTCTGAACACAGAAATGCCCCATATGTGGTTGTAATCTGCTGTATGGGTACATGGTGGGGCTCAGAATGGAAAGAGCGCTATTTGGCTTTTGTAGGGCAGAAGTGGCTGGAATATTTTTCAGGTGCCATGTCGCATTTGCAGAGCCCCTAAAATACCAATACAATGGAAACCTCTCAAAAGTGACCCCATTTTAGAAACTACACCCCTAAAAGAATGTATCAAGGGGTATTATCATTTTGAGCCTAAAAATGCTTCCCAAAAATTAAAGTTTTTAAAGAAATATTCGATTTCAGTGCCTAATACTTTGCGGCCACTTTGTGGTATCAGAGACATACATTCCTAAAACTATTAAGTGGGCTATCCCGGGGACAAAAAAATTATATATGTGGGTATAAACTGCTACTTGGGCACACAGCAGGGCTTAGAGGGACTTTCTGGACGCCATGTTTTTGCAGATCCCTGGAGGTGCCAGTAAACTGGAATTCACCAAGAAGTGACCCCATTTTGTAGGGGCAATTTTAGGGTCTCTGCAAATGTGACATGGCGTCCAAGAAACGATCTAAATATGCACTTCAAAACCACATAGCGCTCCTTCACATCTGCACGCTGCTCTGTGCCCAAATGGCAGTTTATGCCCACATGTATGACACTGGTGTACCCAGGATAATGTACTTATTGCCATATGTGGGTATAAAGTACTGTTTGGGCACAGCCAGGCAAAGAAATGAAGGAGCGCTATTTTGGTTTTTGGAGCACAGTTTGGTTTTTGGACACCATGCCACTTTTGCAGAGCCCCTGAATTGCCAGTAAAGTGGAATCCGCAGACATGTCACCCCATTTTGGAAACTACACCCTTCAAGGGTTTTTATCAAGTGGGGTAGTGAGCATTATTAATCCTTAAGTGTTGCATTAATTTAATTTCCAGAAATGAATGTGCAGCTGATAATGAAAAGTTAAAAATGAAATTTTTCCATACATAGGTCATTTCAGTGCCCGATATGTTGTACCCAGCTTGTGTCAGTAGACACACACTCCAAAAACTGTTAAGCGGGGATCCCGGGCACAACAGCTTTTGGAGAATTCGTCTGTGATACAAGCCGGACACAACATATTACACACTGAAATGACGTATTCCTGCATATTCATTTATGGATAATAAATTATAGCAATGCTTGGGGGATAAAAATGCTCACTGTGCCCCTGGATAAAATCCTTCAGGATTGCAGTTTCCAAAATGGGGTGGCATGTCAGGGGATTCCACTTTACTGGCGTTTCAGCTCTGCAAAAGTGTAATGGCGTCCAAAAACCAAACCGTTCGATATGTGCTCCAAAAACCAAATAGCGCTACTTCCTTTCTGTGCCCGGCTGTGCCCAAACAGCAGTTTGTACCACATATGACATTAAGTACATTATCCTGGCTACACCAGTGTCATACATGTGGGCATAAACTGCAGTTTGGGTACACAGCAGGGCACAGAAGGGAAGGAGTGCTATGTGGCTTTTGGAGCGCAGATTCAGATGTTTGGGATCTGGACGACATGTCATGTTTGCAGAGCCTCTAAAGTACCAGTAAAGTGGAATCCCCTAGGGAATGACCCCATTTTGAAAACTGCACCCCGCAAAAAATTTATCAAGGGATGTAGTGAGCATTAGTATCCCAGACGTGACTGCACAGCGGATGGTGAAGTGAATATGTAAGCTGTGTGGAGTGCATTGGGAACACCAAATTTCCTACTATTTCCCCAGTAGTTCCTATTATTGGTGGGGGGGGGGGTCACTTCTGGTTTATTATCCCTCATAAGGTCTAAATTTGGTTTGTCCCTTGATATACGCTCGTAAAGTTTATACATTCCCTTCCTGACACAGCCAGTTGTGTTATAATAATTTGGCGATTTTTGGGGTTTTTGTCTTCACATTGTACGAGCTATATTTTCTTTATTTTTCTGGTCATGTAGCCATATAAGAACTTGTTGTTTGCGGGATGAGATGTCTTTTGTAATGACATCATCTTTGGGCGCCTATAACTTATCAAATAAATTTTATTAACTCTTTCTTGGTGGAATAAAAAAAAAAACCCCATCAATTCTGTCATTGTTCTTTACCTTTTAAATTTTTTGCCATGCAGCGTAGCGTGTAAGTAACATGTTAACTTTATTCTGCGGGTCAGTACGATAACGGCGATACCTCATTTATATTATTTTTTTTATGCAATACTAATTTTGCAGAACAAAAACCCATTTGGGGTCATAAATCAGTTACTTTTGCATCGCCATCTTCTGAGATGCGTAACAATTTTATTTTGCAGTTTACACAGTTGGTTTAGGGCATATTGTTTGCGGGACAACTTGTGCTTTTTATTGGTTTGGGGTAGATATGACTTTTTGATCACTTTTTATGGCATATTTTGTAAGGCAAGATGGCGAAAAATCATTACTTCTGGTATTTTTTTTTCCGGTTTTTCTCCCGCCGTTCACCATGTATGTTAATTATTGTTTTAGTTTTATTTTACAGGTTGTTACGGACGCGGTGATACCAAATATGGATTGTTTTTATTAAGTTTTAGATTTTTTTTATATAATTCATTTTATATAGGAAAAGGGAATTTTTGGGGCTTTATTATTTTATTAATTTTTTCACATACTTTTTTTTTTTTTTGCACTATTTTTACTTTTTCATGTGTCCCATTAGAACACATCAAAGCATCGTTGGCTCAGTACTATAGACTGCAAGACACAAGCATACAAGTGTCTTGCAGTCTATACAGGAAGTGAGGCTATGCAGACGCATAGCCTGACTTCCGGAGGTCCCAGCAGGATCAACCAGGTAGTGGGGTCTCTAGGCAACCTGGGGTCACTGGGCAGACCCCGGGCTGCAGATTATAGATATCGACACCCCCCGATCTCACCGCGGGGGGAGCCAGGGGAGGTGGCAACATGGTGAAACCCCTTGGATTCCGCAGTCATGTTTGACCGCAGCATCCAAGGGGTTAAAACCTTTGATCGGAACACAGTTCCGACCGGAGGTTATGGAGCAGGGTGTTAGCTCTCAGTTACAGCTAACACCCAGTTCCGATGCCGCCCGCCCAGATAGCGAGCGGGCGGCAGGCCTCGGACGTAGTATTATGCCCTGGTGAGCGAAGTACCTTGCGCCCAGGACGTAATAGTACGTCCAAAGTCGTTAAGGAATTAAGCTTTATATAACCAGTTTAACAAGTCATTCCATGGGTGAAACTTTTCCAACTAAAAGTCACCTAGATTGTTCCTCGTCATAGATCATATATGTTATGGAATGTTCATGTAGTTTACAGTATGTCGACCAAACTATCATGTTCCTATGTTAACATGTTAACATCAGTGTAATATTACCAATGGGTATCTTTAAGGGAGTCTATCACTGCCCCCAGCTACTTTAAACCACTCCCATAGTGCTGTAGATGCTGTTAGCAGAATAAAAATGATACCTTTCTTATGTTTCAGAGCCCCAGGGATGCAGAGGAAAAGCACTTTTATTCTTTATTCAAATGAGGATTTTGGAGCACACGGAGAGTTTTCTTCTATTACTGAGCACTGCTACAGCATCACTAAACATGCCAATCCAGTCATTCAGCACGTCACCCGGGGTAGTGGGAGGATCAACTCACATTAGCTGAATGCAGGATGGACGTAAAAAGGAGAACCATTCTCCTTTTTAAAGGCGTATTCCCATGAATATGACTCGGGGAGGAGGAATATAGTTCCACTCCGTACTCACTTACCATATTCTAAGGGAACCCCTCTTTCCGTTCCTACCAACTTTTACCCCACCCCCGGGAAAGACCAGGACTCCTTCTTGGATTTAAATTTGGCCTGTTCAGGCCGATTTATTAAACATTATAAACAACAACAATAACACATAAATAACAGATAAATAACCGCCATAAAACGGGCGGTATATAAATACATATAATTTACTGTACAGCACAATATATTAAATATCCCAACTTTAACCACTCTTTTAGTGCAATACATTGGGGAAAAAAGTATTTATTTAGTCAGCCACCAAATGTGCAAGTTCTCCCACTTAAAAAGATGAGAGAGACCTGTAATTGACATCATAGGTAGACCTCAACTATGAGAGACAAAATGAGAAAACAAATCCAGAAAAATCACATTGTCTGATTTTTAAAGAATTTATTTGCAAATTATGGTGGAAAATAAGTATTTGGTCAATAGCAAAAGTTCATCTCAATACTTTGTTATATATCCTTTGTTGGTAATGACAGGGGTCAAATGTTTTCTGTAAGTCTTCACGAGGTTGGCCCACACTGTTGCTGGTATGTTGGCCCATTCCTCCATGCAGATCTCCTCTAGAGCAGTGATGTTTTGGAGCTGTCGTTGGGCAACATGGACTTTCAACTCCCTCCAAAGGTTTTCTATGGGGTTGAGATCTGGAGACTGGCTAGGCCACTCCAGGACCTTGAAATGCTGGCGGTGTGCTTGGGATCACTATCATGCTGAAAGACCCAGCCATGTTTCATCTTCAATGCCCTTGCTGATGGAAGGAGGTTTGCACTCAAAATCTCACGATACATGGCCCCATTCATTCATTCATGTACACAGATCAGTCATCCTGGCCCCTTTGCAGAGAAACAGCCCCAAAGCATGATATTGCCACCCCCATGCTTCACAGTAGGTATGGTGTTCTTTGGATGCAACTCAGCATTCACTCTCCTCCAAACATGACGAGTTGTGTTTGGTTTCATCTGATCATATGACATTCTCCCAATACTCTTCTGGAAGAGTGAAGAAATCAGGCGATACCTTTTAGAGGCTAACTGAGTATATTTGATAAGTTTTGATAAGTAAGCTTTCAAGAGCTCTCTTCTTCAAACATGGTGTTATACAAGAACTGAAAATTCACAGATTATTTATACTCTATACACATGATCTTCAAAGGACTTTAGAGTCTTTAAAAAACCAAAACAAAATGCAATCTAAGTAGAGAAGTTATTTACAATAGGTAAAAAAAAAAACAATCTGGAAAGTTATGGTGCGTGACAGAGGGATCTGTTATCTGTTTGCTATCAGGAGGTGATTTGTGACCCTCACAGTTCATACATAGTGTGATATGAAGCTGGCATGAATATTAAGTCCAAATTGCAGAGTTTGAAATTTTTGCATAAACTTGTACTCCCATTCTTTCCTTTCCTCCTGCATCTTAAAATGTCCCATTAAAACCACAACCCGCAAATCTTCAATAGAGTGGTTTTCTCCGGGAGAAATGTGCGGCCACTGGGAGATCTGTTCTGCTGTTATTAATATTGGATCTATGTGAGTTCATTTGCTGACTAAGTCTCTGCCCTGTTTCCCCTACATAGAGGCCTCTAAAATCCTTTGAAGATCATGTGTATAGAGTATAAATAATCTGTGAATTTTCAGTTCTTGTATAACACCATGTCTAAAGAAGAGAGCTAGTACTCTTGAAAGCTTACTTATCAAAACTTATCAAATATACTCAGTTAGCCTCTAAAAGGTATCGCCTGATTTCTTCACTCTTCCACTACTTTCAATGGCTTACACGGTACAACATTATAATACTCTTCTGGAACATCCAAATGCTCTCTAGCAAACTTCAGATGGGCCCGGATATGTATAGGCTTAAGCAGGGGGACACGTCTGACACTGCAGGATCTGAGTCCCTGGCGGCGTAGTGCGTTACTGACGGTAGCCTTTGTTACGTTAGTCCCAGCTTTCTGCAGGTCATTCACTAGGTCCCCCCGTGTGGTTCTGGGATTTTTGCTCACTGTTCTTGTGATCATTTTGACCCCACGGGGTGAGATCTTGCGTGGAGCCCCTGATCGAGGGAGATTATCAGTGGTCTTGTATGTCTTCCATTTTCTAATTATTGCTCCCACAGTTGATTTCTTCATACCAAGCTGCTTGCGTATTGCAGATTCAGTCTTCCCAGCCTGGTGCAGGTCTACAATTTTGTTTCTGGTGTCGTTCCACAGCTCTTTGGTCTTCACCATAGTGGAGTTTGGAGTGTGACTGTTTGAGGTTGTGGACAGGTGTCTTTTATACTGATAACAATTTCAAACAGGTGCCATTACTACAGGCAATGAGTGGAGGACAGAGGAGCCTCTTAAAGAAAAAGTTACAGGTCTGTGAGAGCCAGAAATCTTGCTTGTTTGTAGGTGACCAAATACTTATTTTCCACCATAATTTGCAAATAAATTCTTAAAAAATCAGACAATGTGATTTTCTAGATATGTTTTCTCATTTTCTCATTGTCTCTCATAGTTGAGGTCTACCTATGATGTCAATTACAGGCTTCTCTCATCTTTTTTAAGTGGGATAACTTGCACAATTGGTAGCTGACTAAATACTTTTTTTCCCCACTGTAAAACAAACCAGAACAACAAATGGCGAGAGGCACCGCCACCCATCTACCCAGGCGCCAAACACCACCTTAGGTAAACCTTTTAACTTGAGTGATGTGAAGCCTGATCCCCCGACTAGGGGACGTCCCAGGCCTTCACACTCCACACCAGGATCCTCATACCACTGATGAGGTCTTCCAACTGACCACTAAGCCTCTCACCCCACTAAGCCCCCCGAAACGCTCCAACAACCCCCACAAAAAACAGGGCGGGTGGGCCACTCTTGTCTGTGACTAATCTAAGTGACCCTGCACTCACTCCTGCACTTCCTTATAACAACTCTGAGCCCACCCCTTTGTTTCCTGTTCCTACCCCCAGTCATGTAAGCCCTATCCCCTAGTGTCTAGGGCCTTGTCTTAACCATATTTAAATTTGAAGATCAGAAAAAGTTAAACATTTTTACGCATCCAAGTAATTACAAATTTTGCAGAGTTTTATAGATTTTCTCTAACCATCTAAGTGGTAACAGTCTTTTGTCTTTATTGGTTGCCAATGGATATGACCATGAATAGAGGAACTTTTAATTGTCTGAAATCCAGCCACGACTTATTTATTGTAGCTAAATTATCTTCTTGTGCATGTAGTGACTCTCCTTGATAATTTGGCCACAATAAGGAAATCATGCCTGGATTTCTGATAAGTACCAGACCACAGAAAGTTCCTGCATTCATGGTCGTATCCATTGGCAACCGATCAAGACAACAGACTGTCACCACTAAAATTATTAGAGAAAATCTTTAAAACTCTGCAAAATGTTTAATTTGTTATATTTGCAAAAATGTTTAACTTTTCATTGGCTATGAATTTATATATAGATATGTTCATGGGAATACCCCTTTAACTTAAAAAAAAACAGCCTGATCAGATCTGGTTAATTTAATATCTCAATTATATAGTGCGGCTTTTCATTAGCTCGCACAAGCTAATGAAGAGAATGCCAAGAGTGTGCAAAGCAGTAATCAAAGCAAAAGGTGGCTACTTTGAAGAACCTAGAATATAACACATATTTTCAGTTGTTTCACACTTTTTTGTTAAGTATATAATTCCACATGTGTTAAGTCATAGTTTTGATGCCTTTAGTGTGAATCTACAATTTTTATAGTCATGAAAATAAAGAAAACTCTTGAAATGAGAAGGTGTGTCCAAACTTTTGGTCTGTACTGTATATATATGTGTGCATGTGTGTGAGGCCAGCCTCACTTTGGTTCACCTTAATATCCTCTACTTGGAATTAATCTTCTATATCCAAGAACTCACGGAGGATGCTACAAGTTTTATCTAACCGGAATGCCAGTCGAGCATCCTTGATTTCCCAATCCTTGGGCGAAACAAACACGGTATTACCACAAAATACTCATTTCACATCTGAAGAATCACGTAAGATGAGAGATCTTTTTCTCCGTCTTGAAGATTTACTGAGAATTGAAACGACACATTATTTGGCCTATCAATTTCTTCAAATTTATTGTGATGAGAAAATTATCCCCAAGGGTCTAAAATGGTCTATAAGATGTCCATTTCCCAGTGACCCAGAATTTAATCATGAATGCGAGTCCCTTTTACAAACCTACTGTGAAAATTTGCTACAATGCCTAATATCCAAAAGGCAATCACTTTATCAAGAGGTCACCAGGACTATTTAAGACATTTCAATCCAACTAGGGTGCTTTGAAAAACACCCAGATTTCTCTAACCGAATTAAAAGCATCAAAGAATCCATATCTTGTAAGTGGAGATTACAAAGAAAAAAAGGACAAAAACTGAAGCGGGACCGTAGGCCTCAAGTTGACTCTAAAACAGACATTTTAGATGATCCTGAAACCGACCTAGGAACTATACCACCCAAGTTATCCATCCAGGCTGATAACATTATATCAACAAGCAATGGATATCTGCCGACTCCAACTCCCAAAAAAAGAGGGAGACTTCCATCCAAACCAAGATCATCTAACCACCGTTATGTGAAATATAGAACATTCAATAGAACAAGAGGAGCTAACCCCCCGAGTGAGTCTCCCACTAACTACCCTTCACAAGTAGCTACTACACACTTACCATCAATTAACTCTTCCAATACCATAGTACCAACACTTGACAATCAGTCTTTGGGGAAACACCCCACTTGTAACACAAACCAATCCCCCCCCAAAGGGGCAACCCCGTACCATCACATCACCTCTAGATCATATCAACACACCAATATCTCCCATCTGTTATCCACTACAGCCATCTAATTGTTCCTAGGTCATATACCAAATCTAGCGTTTAAAGCCACTGAGCTCGAAACCCGTCTTTCTTTGCTACTATCCCCTACTACCACCATCAATATATCACAAATAACAGTACATGATGACCCCATCTCAACAACACCCAATCCCAATTCTCAATCAGATCTCAGCCCCCACACAACACATAGTTGAAATAAGGGATCCAACCATCCGTCCACCTCTGGGAACTATTACCACCTCCTCATTCAATTTCTCTGTTGACTCTTTTTTAGCCCTACCCTCACAACTTGCCATGCCTCCGATTCCACCCCTACCCCCCATACAACAATCGACCACAACCCTACTGCCTCCGACCACCGGCTCCACCACCATTTCACAGTTCTTCCCCACCAGCTGACCCATCTCTATTAAAACAAAAAGAGGAACAGACCTAGAGGATCTCGATTCAGAAAACCAAAATCTCAAAAGAAAAAAATCTCCCACCAAAGAGTTAATAGCTCATACCTCTGCTGAAAATAACATTTTCAACCTATACAGCCACACACTCAACCCTGATGAGACCTAACTCCTCAGTAAAGGCTTAGCTTTCTGTCCTACAGCCCAACCAGACGGGTTTCAGTTGTTCTTGGATCTTAATAGATTCATCAGACAAATGACACTAATCCGACACTTCATCACAGCCTCTTCAACAACCCCCCAGTCGAAAGAACTCATTAATACCAACTCCTTTCCGTTACCCATCCCAGTTGAAGTACATCCACTGTCCAACTTTAACCCAACATTTCTTAGAGGTCCGGCAATAGAGACTTTTTTTCCTTAGTCAATGAAGACTTCCGCAGAAACCACCCACAAAACCCCAGACAATTTATCCCAAGCCGAATTCAAAGCCCTAAAAAACCTTAAAGAAAACACTAATATAATAATACGCCCTGCTGATAAGAGAGGTGGTATAATGCTTCAGAATCGGGACGATTACATTAACGAAGCCAACCGCTTTCTAAACGATAAAGAGTTCTATGAGCAGCTTGACACCAACCCCTTATCTACATATGTCTCTGAATACAGAACCCTCATTAATTCAGCTGATAGCAACGGCCTTCTAAGTAAAAAAGAAAAAAGATTCTTGCATGTTATCAAACCCCCTCTTCCGTTTTTTTATCACCTCCCCAAAATACACAAATCCTCACCCACTCGCCAGGCCACCCCATTGGATCCCTTACCAGTAACCTCTCACATTTTATTGACCTACACTTACAAGAATTAGTCCTGGAACTCCCATCGTACCTTAAAGATTCAACCCAACTAATTAATCATTTAAAGAGTATTAATCACAGGGAAGTAATCAAAACTGATTGGGCTCTATTAACAGCTGATTTATCAGCCCTGTATTGCAATATCTCTCACTCCCATGGATTATCAGTAATTAATAATTTTCTCTCAGGTAACCCATTAATGCCAACACAACAATGGAATTTCATTTTACAGGGAATTCAGTTCATACTGGAGCATAACATTTTTTCATTTCAAAACAATATTTTCCGCCACACAAAGGGTTGCGCCATGAGTACGAGGTTCGCACCCTTTTATGCAAACCTGTTTATGGGTTTGTTTGAAAACACATACATTCAACCCCCAGGCAATACTAATAAACGCATAATTTTCTACAAAAGGTACATTGATGACCTGTTTTTTATATGGGACGGTGACGAATCATTAGCCTTAAACTTTATTACATCCCTCAACAACAATGATTTGGGGCTTTCACTCATCATTATTCCCAAACAAAGATCTCCTAATATCTAAAACATTGGTTGACATTTTCTCCACTGAAACATACTTTAAATCAGTAGATGTTAACAGCTACTTAGACTATCACAGCACTCACTATACACCATGGCTTAACAATATCCCATTTAGTCAATTCAAACGAATTCGAAAGAACTGCAATGACAATGATATCTTCAAAACACAATCCTTAATACTGAAATGTAGGTTCATAGATAAACATTACCCCAAGTCGGTTATTCAAAATGCATTACATAAAACCTCAAAACTAATGCCTCCTGTTTAGTGGAGAGGTAAAAACTCTCTACCAAACAAGACACTTCAACCCTCCCTAATTAACAGAAATCAAATTTTATAACAACTTACAATTCTAGCCAAAAGAAAATACGATCCATCATAACACACCACTGGGATATCCTCCTCAGTGATTGCCATCTTCTTCAATACCTTCCCAAACGACCCACACTTACTTTTTGCAGGACCACCACCCTCCGAAATTTGTTAGCCCCCAGCCGAATCCGTATAGTGGTAAATAAAAACAGTGACACCATACCATCAACAAAAGGAATATTCAGATGTGGACACTCAAGGTGCGCCTGCTGCCTAAATATCAAGCTCCTACAAACATCCATTACATCTAGAATTACTAATGAACAAGTTTCCATTAACTCTTTCCTTAACTGTAATTCTAATTATGTGATCTATGTTTTAGAATGTCCATGTAACCTTCAATATGTGGGACGCACAATCCATCCTCTACATAAACGCATTAACAATCACCAGTCGAATGTTAATAAAGGATTTGAGAAACATAACTTTTCCCTACATTGTTCCATAAAACATCAACAAAATCTTAAGGACTTCTCCATCATTCCTATTGAACAGATCCCCATCACTGCTCCCAACCGTTTTTACAACTCAGACAACGCGAATCCTATAGGATTTACAAACTCAGAACCCTCATCCCTAATGGCCTTAATGATACAGTAGAATCCAATTTTTAACCATCTTCTACGGATCTTTCACTTCAAACCTTTCATTCACCACCCCTCTCCCCATGATGCTTTCTACCAGCACATGGTTACACATTACGGTTAAATTTCTAGCCCACCCTTTGCATATACAATTTCAGTTCATTATTTCCCCTTCAATTCACCGTAATCCATTCATTAATAATATTATCATAACCATTATACTTCTGACTCCACTGTACCCTTATTATACCCCACATTTCCAGTAACATCTTCTCCCATATCATTATTATTACCATTACATTGGCTCCCCCTCTTACATTTCCTTCCCTTTTTCACTTCAAATACTCATATGCCTTAACACAGCAATCCCTAGCCGGTTTCTCAATTTCACCACTCATTCTATTCTTTCTTCTCTTTACATATCGTTATAAAACGAGTCATTCAACCGCGCATACGCGGACCTCCGCATTAGCCGATGCATTGACAACATATACTACGTCTGCGGTACTCCACACGCAGATTCTTCTGACATCTCCCCGCTCGGTTCCTGCTCTCCCCTCCCTCTCTACCTTACTGCGCAGGCTTCAGCGTCCTGCACGACGTCTACAATACTAGATCTCTATTTAAACAGCTGGTATCACCAGAGGCTCTCTCTGTGATCCAGCTTGGTAAGTTTTAATATTTCTCACCACTATTATCAGTATTATTGTTTTGGATGTCGTCATTTTCATTGCTGATCTGTACACCAGTATTAGGCTGCCCATTTAGGACCTTTATTTATTTATTTTAATTATTTATTTACCTACTTGCCCATGTGTAATAAGTTCTGAACAACCTAATGAATGTATACAGTACAATTACCTAATAAGCAACATATCCCTTTGCCCATCTATCAATATACACACCCAGAATACAGTAAGGCATGGTGCTATGACCCCTCTACTTATCCACTATACTTAGTTTTGGTTATTGACCACATCAATATATATTTTACCACAACCTTTATATATAACTTTATACTAACCCCATTATGACTTCCCCACACACTCAATTATGTACAAACATGTACTTTGTTCCTGTGTGTGGGTGGGTGGATGTGGATATGTATATATACAGTGCCTTGCGAAAGTATTCGGCCCCCTTGAACTTTTCAACCTTTTGCCACATTTCAGGCTTCAAACATAAGGATATAAAATTTGTATATTTTAAACTTTTGTAAAAAATAAAAAACTGAAAAGTGGGGCGTGCCAAATTATTCGTCCCCCTTAAGTTAATACTTTGCAGCGCCACTTTTGCTGCGATTACAAGTGCAAGTCGCTTGGGGTATGTCTCTATCAGTTTTGCACATCGAGGGACTGAAATTCTTGCCCATTCTTCCTTGGAAAACAGCTCGAGCTCAGTGAGGTTGGATGGAGAACATTTGTGAACAGCAGATGGACTCCTTGCTAGAGATGGGATACATCTCACAAAGCCTGGGAAACACATATTTGCCAGAAGACTTGTCACACTTATCAGGAGGGCTTTAAACTAGAAGAGGAGGGGATGGGAATTAAAAAGAAAGACAAGAACATGCAGCTAAAGGATATACTAAACAAGGTTACTAGATGTGGTAATGAGGACCTAAGACAGGATACTCAGAAGGAAATTAAGAAAAAGGAAGTATCAGAGCACAATCTGAAATGTTTTTACACAAATGCGCAAAGCTTGGGAAATAAACAGGGAGAATTAGAACTGATAATACAGAAGGAAAAATATGATGTCATTGGTATTACAGAAACTTGGTGGAACGATAAGCATGATTGGAATATACAGATGGAAGGATACAACTTATTCAAAAAAAATAGAACTAATAAAAGAGGGGGAGGAGTTGCATTGTATGTTAAAAAGATCACATTTCCACGGAAATCACAGTTTTACAAAATGATAACTTATTGGAAAATATTTGGGTAACAATTCAGGGGAAAAACAATGATAAGGACATCATAATAGGTGTTTATTATAGACCACCAGGACAGACAGAAGACAGGGATGGGATTTTTTCACAGCAAATGACCACGCTTTCGAAGAAATTTGAAATTGTTATCATGGGAGACTTTAATTACCCAGATATTCATTGGGAAACTCACACAGCTACGAGTAAAAGCTCTATCAAATTTTTATCCTCTCTAGCAGACACCTTCATTGCCCAGTTAGTAGAAAAAAACACGAGAGGAACATCCATTCTGGACCTAGTTTTAACTAATAAGGAGGACATGGTTAAGGAATTAAGGGTAGCAGGGACATTGGGATTCAGCGACCATGCTATACTCGAGTTTGGGGTTGTAAGAAGAAGAAGACCTGAGAAGACAAAGACTAGAAGGCTCAATTTTAGTAGGGCAGATTTTAGGGGCCTTAAGGTAAGGGTTAGTAGAATTCCATGGCGAAAATTACTTAAGCACAAAAATGCACATGAGGGGTGGGAAATTTTCCGTAGGGAAATCATTAATGTACAGGAACTAACAATACCTAGAAGCAAGAAAAATGGGAATCACCTAAAAACTCCAGGATGGATGACCAAAAAATTACATAACCTACTAAAAAAGAAAAAGGAAACTTACAACAAGTGGAAGATGGGAGCTATATCTAAGGGAGAGTATACAGCAGTTTGCAGACTCTGCAAGATAAGCATTAAAAAAGCCAAGGCTGAATACGAATTGAAGCTTGCAAAAGAAGTTAAGAGTAATGTAAAAGGTTTTTGGGAATATGTTAAGACCAAAAGAAAAGTGAAGGAAACCATTGGAGTCCTGAAGAACGAAAAGGGTGAAAAAGTTAACATGGTGGATCAGCAGGTGGAGTTACTAAATTCATATTTTGTATCCGTCTTCTCCCAAGAAATGAATGGTAATATCAACATTAATGGTGATAGTGATGAGGGGAATGAGGACTCCAAGCTGATTATAAGTGAAGGTTTGGTAAGAGAACATTTAGCTAAGATTAAGGAAACCAAGTCCCCAGGACCGGATGATTTACACCCTAGAGTTTTAAAAGAATTAGCAGAGGAAATAACAGAACCCCTTGCAATAATCTTTAATAAGTCATGGGAAACAGGAGTGGTCCCTCTAGATTGGAAAAGGGCAAATGTGGTCCCCATCTACAAAAAGGGGAATAGGGACGACCCAGGAAATTATAGGCCGGTAAGTCTGACCTCAATAGTAGGAAAAATATTTGAACAAATCGTTAAAGAACATTTAATTAGGTACCTGGATGGGAAGGCTTTAATTAATCAGAGCCAGCACGGCTTTATGCCTAATAAATCTTGTCAGACTAATCTTATTTCCTTCTATAATAAAGTCACTGAATGGTTGGACCAGGGAAATGCAGTGGACATAGTATATCTTGACTTTAGTAAGGCCTTTGATAAAGTATCACATAACATTCTTATTGAAAAAATGATCAAGTATGGCTTTGATAAAATATCAGTGAGGTGGGTTCACAATTGGCTTAATGATCGGGCACAACGAGTAATTCTAAATGGCTATACATCAAACTGGAAGAAAGTAAAAAGCGGGGTGCCGCAGGGCTCTGTCCTGGGCCCAGTACTTTTTAATATTTTTATAAATGATCTGGATGATGGGGTTAATGGGGAACTAATAAAATTTGCAGATGATACAAAGATAGGAGGAATGGCCAACACTAGAGAGGAGAGAGAATGCATCCAAAAGGACTTGGACACACTGGAACAATGGGCTGAGGTGAACAAAATGGTATTCAACAGGGACAAATGCAAAGTTCTACATCTGGGTAACATAAATGCAAGAAGCATATATAGTATGGGAGGAATAGTACTAAGTGAGAGTACAGGGGAGAAGGATCTGGGCATAATAATAGATCGCAAATGCAACATGAGTCAACAGTGCGGTGCGGTGGCTAAAAAGGCTAATAAAATTCTAGGATGTATCAAGACGAGCATTGAAGCTAGATCAAGAGAGGTAATTATTCCACTGTACTCTGCCCTGGTCAGACCCCACCTGGAATACTGTGTACAGTTCTGGGCTCCCCAGTTTAAGAAAGACATTGATTTATTGGAGCAGGTCCAGAGAAGAGCAACCAAAATGGTGGAAGGTCTACAAACCATGTCCTACGAGGAGAGGCTAAAAGAATTGGGACTGCTTAGTTTGCAGAAGAGAAGGCTAAGGGGAGACTTAATAGCGGTATTTAAATATCTGAAAGGTTGTCACAGTGCAGAGGGATCTACCCTTTTCTCATTAGCAGAAGGAAGCACGAGAAGTAATGGGATGAAACTAAGGGGAAGGAGATTCAGATTAGACATTAGGAAAAACTTTCTAACAGTAAGGGTAGTGAGAGAGTGGAATAGGCTGCCACGGGAGGTGGTGAGTTCTTCATCAATTGAAATCTTCAAGCGGAAACTGGATAGGTATATAGCTGGGATGTTTTAGGAATTCCTGCTTTTGCAGGGGGTTGGACTCGATGGCCCTTGAGGTCCCTTCCAACTCAAACTCAAACTCAAACAAACTCAGTTTTCAGCTCTTTCCACAGATTCTCGATTGGATTCAGGTCTGGACTTTGACTTGGCCATTCTAACACCTGGATACGTTTATTTGTGAACCATTCCATTGTAGATTTTGCTTTATGTTTGGGATCATTGTCTTGTTGGAAGATAAATCTCTGTCCCAGTCTCAGATCTTTTGCAGACTCCAACAGGTTTTCTTCCAGAATGGTCCTGTATTTGGCTCCATCCATCTTCCCATCAATTTTAACCATCTTCCCAAACCAGCAGGCCCAAACCATGATGCTACCACCACCATGTTTGACAGTGGGGATGGTGTGTTCAGGGTGATGAGCTGTGTTGCTTTTACGCCAAACATATCGTTTTGCATTGTGGCCAAAAAGTTCGATTTTGGTTTCATCTGACCAGAGCACCTTCTTCCACATGTTTGGTGTGTCTCCCAGGTGGCTTGTGGCAAACTTTAAACCAGACTTTTTATGGATATCTTTGAGAAATGGCTTTCTTCTTGCCACTCTTCCATAAAGGCCAGATTTGTGCAGTGTACTACTGATTGTTGTCCTATGGACAGACTCTCCCACCTCAGCTGTAGATCTCTGCAGTTCATCCAGAGTGATCATGGGCCTCTTGGCTGCATCTCTGATCAGTCTTCTCCTTGTTTGAGATGAAAGTTTAGAGGGACGGCCGGGTCTTGGTAGATTTGCAGTGGTCTGATACTCCTTCCATTTCAATATGATTGCTTGCACAGTGCTCCTTGGGATGTTTAAAGTTTGGGAAATCTTTTTGTATCCAAATCTGGCTTTAAACTTCTCCACAACAGTATCACGGACCTGCCTGGTGTGTTCCTTGGTCTTCATGATGCTCTCTGCGCTTTAAACAGAACCCTGAGACTATCCCAGAGCAGGTGCATTTATACGGAGACTTGATTACACACAGGTGGATTATATTTATCATCATCAGTCATTTAGGACAACATTGGATCATTCAGAGATCCTCACTGAACTTCTGGAGTGAGTTTGCTGCACTGAAAATAAAGGGGCCGAATAATATTGCACCCCCACTTTTCAGTTTTATATTTTTTACAAAAGTTTAAAATAACCAATAAATTTCGTTCCACTTCACAATTGTATCCCACTTGTTGTTGATTATTCACCAAAAAATAAAAATTTTATATCTTTATGTTTGAAGCCTGAAATGTGGCAAAAGGTTGAAAAGTTCAAGGGGGCCGAATACTTTCGCAAGGCACTGTATGTGTGTGTGTGTGTGTGTGTGTGTGTGTGTGTGTGTGTGTGTGTGTGTGCGTGCATGTGTGTGTGTATATGCACACAAGGGCACCGATTAATACACACAGGTTTTTTTATATCTCTTTTTATATCATTGCTATTATTTAATGGTTTAGACGGAGTCTATTGCTGTAATAGTCCTTAGCAGCACCCTTCACTCTTCTTTATGGCTGTTGCCACTATTTCTACTATTACTAGTACTATTGATGATATTATTATTATCAACTGTTTATTAATTTGTACCACTATTGCTGCTACTGCTATTACTACTACTATTGTTATTATTTGTTTAAACTTTTTTATTTATTTATTTTTTATATAATGATGTTCATTATTATTATTCTAGTGTGTAATGTTTGGTTTCTGTCTATTATCACCATTTAGTTGGCCTGACGAAGACGTCCGTACGATGTCGAAACGCCTTGCCTTACATGTTATATCACTAAGTGAAGTCTATTTGTAAATTAAAGATCTTCTGATTTTTACATCCACGACTCCCCCCTTTATTGTCCGCTCCAAGCAGCGCTCACTCATACCCTGTTTTTTTTATACATTTTTATTCTCCTATTGCATTACCACCGTCAGCATGGACAGATGGTCCCAAGGTTGAGCAGCAGCTTGTTTTCCTGATAAGAAGGGTCTTCCCTCTCCCCCTGGATATTCATACCATCCACTCCTACGTAGGACCATCTCAGGCACCAAATGTGGTTATAAAATGCTTTTTTTTTCTTCTGTACAGGATTACGTCATCGGCAGACTAATATTGTGGGTAGTATAGAAATGCCACAAATTTGAGGATTTTATCTAATTGCATCAACTAGGGGTTCCATTGCCATAGAGAATATTAAATAAGATAGGGAACACCATTGTTCCATTGGTGACTGAGAAAGGTTTAGATATAAAAACATTTATCAACACAGGCAACAAAGGTTTGGAATATAGCACTTGTATGGTTGATATAATTGGAGTTGTGGAGGTTAGAAAAGTAAATATGGTCCCTCTCATTGTCATAAAAGAAGGCAAACATTGCGAAGGTCCCCCCAAAGACTTAGCTGAGGGGGAGGTCTGGAGCACTGTGATGTAGAGCCACAAAGAATTAGTCATAAAATATTAGCTTCCCCCATTGTTTCCTCCTACATTTCTTTATAATGGAGTTTAGGAAAGATTCCTGCAAGGAAATTGAAGAGTACAGTATATGTTTGCTATCATGATAGGAGTGTTGCTAGTGGTGCAAATTAGGGCTACAAACCTTCCCCAATTGTTAGACATCACTTCTTCCAACTGGAAAGTTACCAAATGTTTAACAACTATCAGTACTCTGGGTTTTTTACAGTCTGCACAAGAAAAGTAAATGTTAGGTTAAGCCCTTCCTAATATAAGTGACAATACAGAATGCATACAGGACAAACGACAAAAAAGGAGGTCAGCTAGCCAAGAGTTCGGTAACAGACGAGCAATGCAGTACAGAATCAAAATCCAAGAGAATAGTCAAAAGTCAAGGCCAGAAGTCAGGAATAGGAATACAGGTAACAAAATAGGAGCTAGCAGGGACAAGTGACAAGACAGAATCAATAGCCAGTGACCATGTGAAGGCTGACAACTTGTTTATAGAAAGTAAGAACCTGCCCCAGATTTGATAGGACGATAGGCTGTCAATCACACAGGTAAGACTAAAATTAACTATTAGTGGAGCAGAGGAAAGGTTCATCAGGGCTGCCTCCACTGTCTGAAGGTGGAATATGTTTATCTCTGACAATTTGCTGTGGTGAGGCAGTGAAGGTTTGTTTTGCAGGTCCTAGCATGTCAGACAATCATGAAGATGCTGGAGACAAAGTCTGTAAGCTTCTTTGGTGGAGCCGTTTCCCTCTTCTGGTTATGATAGGGTGAGTAATCAATATTAAGAGGCTGGTTGCAGTAGGTAATGAAGTAGGGTACTGCTGTAAAGATACTTAGAACAGATCACCTGGACGGAGGACAGCTATTCAGCAACCATCTCGCTGTGTGTCCAGGCCACACCCCCAGCTCCTGAAGGTTTTTAAAGAGCCAGCACACCATATAGGCAAGAACTGGATTCTGGCGCTCACAGTCAGAAAGAACAAAGGACAACAGCAAGCTTGGCCAGCAAGTGCTACAAGATGGACAACTAGAGACTGTACCATCACTGCCTGGTGGGGGTGACAGTGTAATTGTCCTTCCTCTATATTCTCTTAAATAATCTAAGAGAACAAAAGAGTACCATCAGGAAGTCTGAGCTGTAAGCTCCTTCATTATAAATGAATAACAAGAACTGTATAAGTGAAAGTCTGACTTGTAACTGAGCATGAACCATGTACATTTTAGCAGATCAGAATTAAATCACATCACCTAACTGAAGAGAATTATGCCATGAGTTTTCAGATAGAAAGGCTTAACTAAATAAGTTAACACTAGCTGAATTATACACAGTATATTTGGAGAATAGGTACATAAAATACCAAATGCTTCTTTAACTCTAATAAGTACCATCTCTTGGATTCCTCTTTACTGTGACTGACCCAATTTTGTGCAGCAGTCTTTGATATTATGTAAATACCTGACAACTGGGTCATGTGGCTCTTTGCAGGTTTGATTTATTGATGCTAAATTCAGTTTTTCAAAGATGATTACGGAAGAAAAGTGTTTAAAGTACGCACTGTAAATGTTAAATACCCGTATATGGGTTATTTTTCAGTCCATTTCAATAGTATCCTACTTAATGTGAACATCCTATGTGATCAGATCAGCATTGATTCTGACGCCTTTCTCCATACTGGACAAATTTAAAAAAATCCTGTTTGGTCATATTTATAGAAAAATTGCAGGAGTTCTTGGTTTATGTTTCATTTAATTTTCTTGTTCAAATCAATACAATGTTTATTTTATTCCATTTTTCAACATTATATAATTTTAGAGATCTTTTTGTGTAAATAACAGATCCAGGTCAAGATTGCATCAAGTTAAAGAAACTAAAATAAGGTTGACTTGCATTGGGTGTCATTTTACTGAACAGTCTATATATCATATGAAGCCTTTTAAAACTTCAGAATTTTGTAGTAAAAATACAGTCATTATGAAGATGGTCTGAAGATGACATAGAATAAATTACTTTTAAATTTAATTAATTAGTTTTTTGAGTCTTTACTTCCTGAAATATTATTTTTATTTTGGTTTATTCGGTTTCTCCTATCGGTGAATCCTCGTGAATGTCTTAGGGAAATAAAATTTTTTAAAGAGAGTCTTTCAGCAGTAAATTAGTTATAAACCCTAATCACAGTACTTTGTAGTGGTTATTATAGTTTCCAAATATGCCTCTGTTATTCAAAGTTTACAGCAAATTTTCATGTAAATCAACATTTTATTTATGTTTATGGGGTGCTTTGGGACATGTCTTAGCTTGCTTGAACTATGTTCTCAGTTCTGGATTCCCAGGAACTTTCCCCTCATTTGCATATGAATTAAACCGTGATACATGAAAATGGAGCTCCAAAGCTGAATAAGAGACATATTTGAAAACTGTAGAATCACCTCTACAAGGTACTGTGACTACGTTTATAATGAATTTATTGCTGACAAACTCCCTTTAAGGGCAACTGTTTGACGTCAATGATGATGCTTGAAAACGTGCTGGAAGGTGTAGGCTTAGTGGCGTAAGTAGGCCGTTACCTGATGGAGTAACTCCCGCAAGCCCTATTTACTCACCGATCTCCTGCTCACGGTTGCCTCTGGTTGCAGCTTTGAGCAGGAATGTGGATCAGTAAATGAGGTCGAAGGCCCGCGAACCCCAACAAATACTGCTATTATTATACTTTTCAGACCCCAGAGTATAATGATCGGAGGCCCAGGGCAGGTGAGAAAACCAGTGTTAATCATCTCTCATAGTGTCTGTCGTGACTCCCGGCAGTCCTCAGGCTTCTTTGGTAACCTCCTGACAAAGTCTTTCATAGACGAAACGCGCGTCGGGGTTCTGCGGTGTTGTGTGAGGGGGTCTCCCATGTTGCTCAAACATGTCTCTGCGTAAGCTGACATTATTCTATAGCTGACTATGTTTACTAGGCTGGTTGTTATTTATGCAGCTTTATTTATATTTGCACATCTGTCAGCTCACTTTTATACTTACCTTGTGTTTTGTATTATATACCTAGTTTGTTTGTTATAACTGGTATGACTCACTGGATTAAAATTAGACTAAAATACAATCTCATCAGGACATGGTAGATTTCTTTTCCCCCCACCACCACTTGTTTCTACTTGTAGTATGCAGATAGGTCATATTTTATGCATCTCTCCTGTCTATATAGTGGGTACAGAAAGTATTCAGACCACTTTAAATTTCTCACTCTTTCATTGCAGCCATTTCCTAAAAGCAAAAAAGTTCATTTTATTTCTCATTAACGTACACTCAGCACCCCATCTTGACAGAAAAAAAAACAGAAATGTAGATATTTTTGCAAATTTATTAAAGAAAAACTGAAATATCACATGGTCATAAGTATTCAGATCCTTTGCTAAGTATTGAGTAGAAGCACAGTCTGAGCTAGTACAGCCATGAGTCTTCTTGGAAATGATGCAACAAGTTTTTCACATCTGGATTTGGGGATCCTCTGCCATTCTTCCTTGCAGATCCTCTCCAGTTCCGTCAGGTTGGATGGTGAACGTTGGTGGACAGCCATTTTCAGGTCTCTCCAGAGATGCTCAATTGGGTTGAGGTCAGGGCTCTGGCTGGGCCTGTCAAGAATGGTCACAGAGTTGTTCCGAAGCCACTCCTTTGCTATTTTAGCTGTGTGCTTAGGGTCATTGTCTTGTTGGAAGGTGAACCTTCAGCCCAGTCTGAGGTCCAGAGCACTCTGGAAGTGGCTTTCTTCCAGGATATCTCTGTACTTTGTTGCATTCATCTTTCCTTCAATTGCAACCAGTTGTCCTGTACCTGCAGCTGAAAAACACCCCCATAGCATGATGCTGCCACCACCATGTTTTACTGTTGGGATTGTATTGGGCAGGTGATGAGCAGTGCCTGGTTTTCTCCACACACACCGCTTAGAATTAATGGCAAAAAGTTCATTCTTCGTCTCATCAGACCAGAGAATCTTATTTCTCATAGTCTGGGAGTCCTTCATGTGTTTTTTGGCAAACTCTATGCGGGCTTTCAAATGTCTTGCACTGAGGAGAGGCTTCCTTTGGGCCACTCTGCCATAAAACTCCGACTGGTGGAGGGCTGCAGTGATAGTTGACTTTGTGGAGCTTTCTCCCATCTCCCTACTGCATCTCTGGAGCTCAGCCACAGTGATCTTTGGGTTGTTCTTTACCTCTCTCACCAAGGCTCTTCTCCCATGATTGCTCAGTTTGGCTGGATGGCCAGGTCTAGGAAGAGTTCTGGTCGTCCCAAACTTCTTCCATTTAAGGATTATGGAGGCCACTGTGCTCTTAGGAACCTTGAGTGCTGCAGAAATTCTTTTGTAACCTTGGCCAGATCTGTGCCTTGCCACAATTCTGTCTCTGAGCTTCTTGGGCAGTTCCTTTGACCTCATGATTCTCATTTGCTCTGACATGCACTGTGAGCTGTGAGGTCTTATATAGACAGGTGTGTGCCTTTCTTAATCAAGTCCAATCAGTTTAATTAAACACAGCTGGACTCCAATGAAGGAGTAGAACCATCTCAAGGAGGATCAGAATGAAATGGACAGCATGTAAGTTAAATATGAGTGTCACAGCAAAGGGTCTGAATACTTATGATCATGTGATATTTCAGTTTTTCTTTTTTAATAAATTTGCAAAAACATCTACATTTCTGGGGGGTTTTCTGTCAAGATGGGGTGCTGAGTGTACATTAATGAGAAATAAAATGATCTTTTTTGGTTTTAGCAAATGGCTGCAATGAAACAAAAAATTTTAATTTTAAAGGGGTCTGAATACTTTCTGTACCTACTGTATATTTGTACTGTTGTATATTGCCCAATTTTGATATTTACATATTTTGTTGTACTTAATAAAGATTTATATTTTAGATATAAATTTTTCTCATGGTTTTCAAATTTCTGGTCTTGCTTTCACTTCCAGTGAGCTTTATGTGCAGTTTTCATAGATATGTAGAGGTAGTGGTTGTACTAATATTCTTTGGCGATGTCCCAGATGTCAGGCCGTCGTCATTATGTGTCGCGAAGCTGGCCTGGCCCATGTGACGTTTGTGCCGATGTTGAAGAGGGCTGAAAGCAGCAGGGAGTGCGCCGGAGCCCAGGATAGGTAAGTAACACTGGTTTTTATGTTTGTCTCCTCCCATGGGCCTCCGATCATTATATTCTGGGTTCTGAAAAGACCCCAGAATATAATAATAGTTCATGGGGGCATAATACTGTGTAGAGGGGCCACAGTGGGACATAATACCGTGTGCAGGGACCACAGTGGGACATAATACCGTGTGCAGGGGCCACAGTGGGACATAATACTGTGTGCAGGGGCCACAGTGGGACATAATACCGTGTGCAGGGGCCACAGTGAGACATACTACTGTGTGCAGGGGCCACTGTGGGGCATATTACCGTATGCAGGGGTCACTGTGGGACATACTACTGTGTACAGGGGCCACTGTGGGGCATACTACCGTGTGGAGAGGCCGCTATGGGACATTATACCGTGTAGAGGGGCTGCAATGGGACATTATACTGTCTGGAGGCCACTTTTGGGACATTACAGTGTGTAAATGGGGCGTTATACTGTGTGGGGGCCAGGAAAGGGGGCATTATGCCATGGGGGGGCCAAGTCAAAAGTTTGCTGGGGGGCCCAGTCTTTGCTAGTTATGCCCCTGTGTAGTATCCTCTGAGTAGCAAAGTCCAGTGTATTGTTGTTGCATACCAGGAATCCCTGTTACTTTAAAACATGAAACCTACACATCAAATTCCTCAGAATGCCCACAGTTTATGGATTAGGTTGTCTTTACAGTCTATAATGCACACTATATTAGGATAAAACTACAAATGTTACAAAAATTTATGTTAAAATTAGCAAAGACCTAAAATGGAAGTTGCAATAATTATCTGTAATTAGGAAAGATATAAATGTGCCATATCATACAAACTATATTGTGGATATTTGTCAATGGATGTTAAATTGTAAAATAATAAACTAAGAATTGTGGGTGGCAGCCAGTATAGATACAGTGAGGGGAGATTTATCAACTCCCTACTCCAGAAAAGGTCCTTAAGGCTAAGGCCCCACGTAGTGCCTCGCAGTGCTTTTCACAGAAAATCCGCAGAGGTTTCCTATGCTGACTTTCTGCTTCCATTATATCTATAGGGAAACCGCTGTCGCTTCTGTAGGTATAATTGACATGCTGCAAATTCCAAAAGCACAGCGGTTTTGGAAATCGCAAAGTGTCTGCTGCACGTATGTTTTCGCAAAGTTAGAATCCCATCCACTTTGCTGTGACTGTAAAAGAAAGACTGTTTTCTATCGCGGCGTTTATGCCACATGGGGCCCTGGGCTAAAACCAGCTATGAGCTCACAGACTGCAGGAGTGTTTTTTTTTTTTTTTTTTTTTAAGAGTTGCAGGTGCTTTGGCCTTAAACTCTTTTGACTTAAAGGGATTATAAATACTCACTGTTTCCTTTACTTTTTGATTGCTTATTTTTTACTTGAAACCCGTATCACCGTTATTTACATGCAGTGAATCTGTGAACAAGCTACATTTACCATTATTCATCAATGTTTGTGTACCACTTCCTTTTCCACTCTCCCATGCCATGAAATCACAGTAATAAATCACTCCCACATCTAAGGTCACATGCCCCCCCCCCCCCCCCCCCGTGAGCAACAAACACATAGCTTGAGAGCAAGCAGATGCATCATGGGAACTGTAGTTTCACAGATTCACTGCATGTAAATAACAGTGATACAAGGAGTCTCAAGTAAAATAAAGCCAAAGAAAAGGCTGCACAAGGGAACAGTGAGTATTTAGCACTGCTGTGAATATATTTGCAGATAATTTTTAGAAGCTGGATAACCCTTTTAATACACAGCTCCTTCCAAGACACTTTGCGCATTTCTGGTGCTAAAACATTGTGCCAGTAATGCGTTAGAAGTCATGTTGATGAATGTTACATCTGTATGATGGGGATTGTGCCTCATCATTAATTAGGTGCATCCTCTGCCAGTGCAGAGGTTATCAAAACTGGCAAAGAAAAATGGTCTTGATAAATCTGCTGCAGTGTGTTACATTGAAATCAAGGGCTAGCAAAATCCTTAAAGGGGTTGTCCAGGCAAAAATGGACAACCCTTTTAGCTTCTAAATAAGATAGTAGCATTGAAAAACTTTTTTAAAAAATTAACAATCACCTGTCCTTGGGGTGTCCTCCTGGAGCATCCTGGTGGCAGCTTCTCCTGGGTCTCTTCCAGAGTTCCGCTGAAGCCACTGTTTGGCCAATCAGTGGCGTTAGCAGGCCTAAGGAAGAGGACCAGTGACATTGCATGCCATTCGCTGATTGGCCTCAGTGGTCACATGACCGCTGAGGCCAATCAGCGGCTTCAGCAGAACTCCAGAAGAAACCTGGGAGAAGCCGACACCTGGACACGTCGGGAGGACACCGGAACATCGGTACATGTGAGTATGCATTTTTTTCAATGCCCCGGCTGATTTAAAAGTTAAAAGGGTTGTCCATTTTTGCCTGGACAATCCCTTTAAGCAGAATGTTTACTGAGTAGTATCAGAGGAAATACAATAGTGCTGCTCAGTGGCACTGCCATGTAGAAATCTATGAACAGTTATATCTACTATAAATGGCTTCATAACAAGTAGTGTGGTCAGATTATTTAATAGAACTATATGAGAAGGGACTTTAATTGTGTAACATAATCCTTTCCTTTTGTTTTGCTAATCTGGATAAAAGATATCTCTCTACGCCTGAGTAAATTTACATGAATTAAAGTATATCTATCGCTTCAGGCGATTTTAAGGATAAACAATACACTTATGTATACATGAGCAGTAACACTATTTTGGGTCATATGACTTAGAGAAATTTTCTCTTCTGCATGTTCTAGTATATATTACTCTGTGCATTTCGGTAAAAGTTTCCATATTTTTTGGACTACAAGACGCACCTAGGTTTTAGAGGAGGAAAATAGGAAAAAAAAATATGTGGTGGGGGGAGTCTACTGACACAGTTATGGCGGAGATTTGCTGCTGGAAGGCCACAGGTTGTGCAACACTGGGGACAGCAGTGTTGCACAACCTGTGTGTTTCTGCAGCTGTTTCCAAACTAGAGCTCCCATGGCCCCATACAGTACAATAAGCTCCCCAATGTGGCCCCCACACAGTACAATCGGCTCCTCACAGTGGCCCCCACACAGTATAATATGCTCCACAGTGGCCCGGTGCTATTATTATACACTGGGGTCTCCTCAGACCCCAGTGTATAATAATCGGAGGCCCAGGAGAAGTGATTAAAATAACAAACACTTATACTCACCTTTTCTGGGTATCTTTGCTCTGTTCAGCTCTCTTTAGCATCTTCTTCGGTCCTCTTCTGTCTGAAACTGAGTTCACACATCCCAGATGTCACTGCTGGAGCCTGTTATTGGGCGTCAGTGGTCATGTGGGGCGCAATGACATCATTACGCTGATGTGCCCCACTTTACTGCTGGGGCCCAATCACAGGCCCCAGCAGTGACCCCTGAGGCCAGTGACCTTAATCACAGGCCGGAAGAGCCCCGAATAAGATGCTGGGGATTGTCGGAAGCCCAGGACAGGTGAGTATAATTGTATATTATTTTTACCCACCTTCCCTGGGCAAACTAACTATACATATAGCAGTCAGGTAACCAGGCTTTCCCCGATCTTTTTCATGGTGCTGCAGGGCCCCAGCCATCTCCAGCTGGCCGCAGGCCCCATATCACTCTGGGCGACCCTGCTCCTGCCTCCTGTGACCCTGCTCCACCTTCCCCCCCGCCCCTCCCACCAACTACATTTGGACTATAAAATGCACCCCCATTTTCCTCACAAATTTGGAGGAAAAAAAGTGCGAATTATAATCCAAAAAATACGGTAGACGCTACATACAGTGAGTAGAGGAGAATCTGCTCCCTAACTTTCACTCCCAGGATCATGAAGGACAATATACAGTATATATATATATATATATATATATATTTATTTATAGAGATGGAGAGAGAAAGAAGTACTGATCTGTATGAGTGTGAATAAAGCTCTTGTGCTGTAACTGAAAGTTCTTGTGTAGCTCTAGCATCATTCTAAGCTTGCCTCTTTTTCTTTTGTCGCAATAATATCTTGCTCATTTATTTCCCCTCATAGACTTACAGTCATGGCTGAAAGTGTTGGCACCCCTGAAATTTTTCCAGAAAATTAAGTATTTCTCCCAGAAAATGATTGCAATTACATGTTTTATTATACACGTTTATTTCCTTTGAATGTTTGGGAACAACATAGAAAACAGAGGAAAAAAAAAGGAAAAAATTATATAATTTCACACAAAACTCCAAAAATAGGACGGACTAAATTACCCTCAATTTAATATTTGGTTGCACACTCTTTGGAAAAAAATAACTGAAATCAATCAACACGCTTCTTACACCTCTCAACTGGAATTTTGGACTACTCTTCTTTTGCAAACTGCTCCAGGTCTCTCATATTTGAAGGATGTCTTCTCCCAACAGCAATTTAAAGATATCTGTAGTCTAGCTTTTTTTTTGTCTCTGTGTCAGCAGAGGGGTCCTTCCTGGGTCTCCTAGAACCATAGCTTTTCATTTCATTCAAAAGTCAACGGATGCACCCTGACATTGCAGGACAGCTTGAATTTCTTTGATCTCTGGAGATGGACTTGTAATCTTAAAATTGTTGATATTTTTCCACAATTTTGGTTCTCAAGTCCTCAGACACCTCTTTATGTTCTCCATGCTTAGTGTGGTACACACAGAAACACAATGCAAAGATTGAATCAACTTCTCTCCTTTTTATCTGGTTTCAGGTGTGATTTTTATATTGCCCACACCTGTTACTTGCAACAGGTGCGTTTGAGCAAGCATCACATGGTTCAAAAAAAAATATTTACCCACAATTTTGAAAAGGTGAAAACAATTTTGCCCAGCCTATTTTTTGTGAGTTTTGTGTGAAATTTTTTTTGCGTTGTTCCAATGCACACAAAGGAAATAAACATGTGTATAACAAAACGTGTCATTGCAATAATTTTTTGGGAGAATACTTCATTTTCTGGAAAAATTTCAGGGGCGCCAAACACTTTCGGCCATGACTGTCTGTAAAGTGCTGCGGAATATGATGACACTATATAAGTAAGAAAAATAATAATAATAATAATAATGACTGTACATACATATGTATAATCTGATACATATGACCTGCAGTCCATCTTCAGAAAGATATAGCAGAAACTTATGAGTGATCATCATTTGTGTAGGGAAAGGGTAAACAGCTTGTTAACCCCTTAGTGACCTTGGACATACTATTACGTCCTTGGCGCTAGGTAGTTCGCGCACAAGGACGTACTATTATGCTCACGATTTGAGCCGGCGGCATCTGAAGCGGGTGTTAGCTGTAATTGACAGCTAACACCATGCTCCATAACAGGCAACGATCGGGGGTTTTAACCCCTTGGATAGCGTAGTCAAGTATGAGCGCAGCATCCAAGGGTTTCTGCCATGTTTCTGACTGCCTCCCGGGCACCCCACGTGGCAAGATTGGGGGGTGCTGATATGTACTCTCTGCAGCCTGGGGTCTAGCCAGTGACCCTGGGCTGCTAGGAGCCCCCATACCTGGTTGATCCTGCCTCTGATGCAGGAAGTCAATCTGCTTTTCAAATGCCCAGTGTTGCTCCTCCCCTTTTGTGCGCTGCCGTGTGTCCAAACATCAGTTTATACCCACATGTGGGGTATTTCTGTGCTCGGGAGAAATTGCATAACAAACTGTGAGATGCATTTTCTCCTTTAAACCTTTGAGAATGTGTTACTTTTAGGGCTAAATGAATTTATTATTGAAATTAAATTTCACCTCCATATTGTTTTAATTGCTGTTAAATGCTTAAAGGGTTAACAAACTTACCAAATGCTGTTTTGGATTATTTGAGGGGTGCATTTTTGAAAATGGGGTGATGTATGGGGGTTTCTGAAGTGGTCCCTAAAAAATTAGTTTGGGAAATGTTCTCATAAATCTTTTCTTGTGCTGTTAAACTTGTAAACCTTCTAAAGTCCAAAATAAATTAAAGAATTACTAATTTATGATGGCAATATATATCAGAGATATGGTAGATAATATTTATTAATATATTTGGGTGGTATGACTGTCTGAAAAGCAGAGCATTTCACATTTTGAAAATTGCGATTTTTTTTCCAAATTTGCATCATATTTCCTATTTTTATTATAAATAAATAAATACAAAAATATTGATTAGTGTTTATCACTAACATGAGGTACGATGTGTCACAAAAAAATCACTTGTGTAAGTTAAAGTGCCTCAACGTTATTGCCATATAAAGTGGATGTGTCGGTTTTGAAATATGAGGCCTGGTCCTTAACGCACTTTTGGACTGTGTCCTTAAGGGGTTAATAACAGACATAAACATTCTGAGAAGATAGATTACAAAGTTTCTTATTTTCACTTGTGCTATTGATTTATTTAAAGTTTGTTGAAATCACAGGGCCTATTAAATGCTTGCCTTTCAATTATTTTGATGATGTTCATTAGAAATAATAATGCCACCAAACTGGAAAATTCTCCATGCTATCTGACCAAAATAGAACCAGGTAATATTTTAAACAGTTGCAGCTGTAATAGATTTAGGCATAATCATCTACTAAACTGATGTTAACATTAGTAGTATACTGGAATAATAGATATAGGAAAGTCGTACAATTAGGTTTTATATATTCTTTTGTTTCCCCAGGCAGCAGAGGCGTAGCTAGGGGTTCAGCACAGGGGGGCGAACATGTCCAAGTGGGCCCCCAACTTAGGTATACCGATATTATCACTATACAGTGACCGTATAGTGGTATATATCGGATCTACACAGGGCTCTGCAGACGATTTAGGCAAATACAGCGCAGTAACATTTAGTGACTTACCAGTGACGTCTCTGACTAATCGTTCACATTCCCCATCTCTTTCATCTGAACTGCCATGACCACTTCTTCCAGTCTCTGTAAAGTTTGCAGCACAGACATTTTTGGCTCCTCACTTTTCCAGGTACCCGACCCACATTGTCCTCACCTGCGCACCCATCCTGCTGTTACCCCAATTATAAAATATATAATATAACCCCCCCATAATGAATAATACCCACAAGTGCATCTTTAAATTAATAACTTCCCTGTGTACCCCCTTTAAATAGTGCCCCTTATTAATAATGCCCCAGGTGTTTCCTAATTAAAAAGTAAACAAAAGGTAATAATAATTAATGGGGTTCCAATAATCGGGACCCCCAGGATCAGCTGTTTGAATGAACCGTGGTACCTGTGTAAGCACCGTGACCCATTCTCCATTTACATAGTGTCATTCATCTCATAGCGGCCATGTAATGTAACTACAGCCTCGTCCTATACACGTCTATGCGACAAGGCTGTAATTACATCACACGGTTACTATAAACAGACAGCGTGTGATATAAACAGGTCCCATGGCCCCTTCATACAGCTGATCAGTGGGGAGTCACTTATCTCTTATTGATGATCTATTCTGAGGATAGATCATCAATTAAAAATGAGCTGGAAAACTCTTTAAGCCTAAGGCCCCATGTGGCGTCCCGCAGCAATAAAGTGCTGTTCTTCCTGCTGTGCTTTGCACAGAAAGTTCGCAGAGTTTTTCTCTGCGGACTTTCTGCTTCAATTATATCTACAGGGAAACTGGGAGCGTTTCCATAGGAATGATGCGATTTCCAAAACCACGACCATGTCCACTGAGCATATTTTACCACAAAGTGGGGATGGGATGGGGCCCCAAGTGGAAAAAACGCCACGGGAAAAAAATGCGGCATTTTACACTTCCTGCAAAGTGGATGGGATTCTAGCAAATCCCATCCACACATTGTGGAAAAATGTGAGCAGCGGACACCCGTTGCAGTTTTGGAAATCGCAGCATGTCAATTATACGCTGGCGGTTTCCCTATAGTTATAATGGAAGCAGAAAGTCTGCAGAGGAAAAATCTGTGGCCCTTCTGTGAAAAGCGCTGCGGGAAAAACCACAATGTTGCTGCCGCGGTTTTTCCTGTAGCGCTTTTTTGCTGCAGCCCGCTACGTGGGGCTTTAGTCTTAATAAAGCCCAAGTGTCACTTTTATTAAATTAATTGCCCCCTCATATTATGCCCCTGATTCCCCCTGACATAAATACTGCACCCCTAATGACCTCTTATATCGATGACCACCCCCTTATGTTCATAATGACCCCTAATATAAATAACCTCCCCCCTTGTACCCCGTAATAACCCTTATATAACTGACGCCCCCTTATGTTCATAATGCCCCCACCCTTATAGTTATAATTCCCCCCTAACAACCCCTTATACTATTAAAATACCCACAACTAAGCTAAAACAAAACACATATAAGTTATACTCACCTACCAGCGACTATGACGAATGGAGCTGCCGCTTTCTCTTCTTGACCCGCAGGGTCCACGCATAGGAAGTCAGCGTCTCAGCGTAGGAGGCGCGATCTTGTGACGTCATCGCGCCGCCTGTGCGATCACTGTGTTCTCGTTGTCATGTAAACCGCAGGCCTGAAGTGACTTGCGGTTTACAAGACAGCAAGTTGCAGGAAGCGTTTTAAAAGTAAAAGATGTATTAATGGTGGCCCCAGGGTGGGCCCTAAAATGTCAATGGGCCCGGGGCAGCCCGCCCCTCTGCCCCCCCCCCCGCTAGCTACGCCTCTGCCAGGCAGATAAGGTAAAATCCCTGCTTACTCTTCATTTTCCACTTTTAAATAATTTCAGAATTGTAGTGACCAGATCATTGGTAGTAAAGAGATGACATTTCTGAATTCAGTAACCAGCTCCAGTGCTGTTCACAACTGTTTAACAAGTAGGCTGTTAAGCATCCAGCCATATGGATGACCAGGGTTAGATGTACAGTATGATCACTAGTACACTGTGAAAAGCAGATCTACTTTTTTGTTTCATTTTCTATATTACAGTATGTGTGTCTCTGGATCTGTGAGAAACAGATGCCACATGGGTGTTATACTTTTTTTTCATGGACCCGTGGAATAGTGAAAAAAGGACGTGGTTCCTTTGTTTTTTTGCGAACTTATGGTCTGCAAAAAAACATTGAGCTCTGAATAAACACACTGAAATGAATGGGTATGTACAGTACAGTGATGGACAAAAGTATTGGCACCCCTGCAATTCTGTCAGATAATACTCAATTTCTTCCAGAAAATGATTGCAATCACAAATGCTTTGGTAATAATATCTTCATTTAATTTGTCTTCAATGGAAAACTGCAAAAAGAATTGTCAAAAAGCCAAAATGGATATAATTCCACACCAAACATAAAAAAGGGGGTGGACAAAAGTATTGGCACCCTTTGAAAAATCAGGTGATGCTTCTCTAATTTGTGTAATTAACAGCACCTGTTACTTACCTGTGGCACATAACAGGTGGTGGCAATAACTAAATCACACTTGCAGCCAGTTGAAATGGATTAAAGTTGACTCAACCTCTGTCCTGTGTCCTTGTGTGTACCATATTGAGCATGGAGAAAAGAAAGAAGACCAAAGAACTGTCTGAGGACTTGAGAAGCAAAATTGTGAGGAAGTATGAGCAATCTCAAGGCTACAAGTCCATCTCCAAAGACCTGAATGTTCCTGTGTCTAGCGTGCGCAGTGTCATCAAGAAGTTTAAAGCCCATGGCACTGTGGCTAACCTCCCTAGATGTGGACGGAAAAGAAAAATTGACGAGAGATTTCAACGAAAGATTGTGCGGATGGTGGCTAAAGAACCTCGACTAACATCCAAACAAGTTCTAGCTGTCCTGCAGTCCGAGGGTACAACAGTGTCAACCCGTACTATCTGTTGGTGTCTGAATGAAAAGGGACTCTATGGTAGGATACCCAGGAAGACCCCACTTCTGACCCAGAGACATAAAAAAGCCAGGCTGGAGTTTGCCAAAACTTACCTGAGAAAGCCAAAAACTTTTTGGAAGAATGTTCTCTGGTCAGATGAGACAAAAGTAGAGCTTTTTGGGAAAAGACTTCAACATAGAGTTTACATGAAAAAAAAAAGAGGCCTTCAAAGAAAAGAACACGGCCCCTACAGTCAAACATGGCGGAGGTTCCCTGATGTTTTGGGGTTGCTTTGCTGCCTCTGGCACTGGACTGCTTGACCGTGTGCATGGCATTATGAAGTCTGAAGACTACCAACAAATTTTGCAGCATAATGTAGGGCCCAGTGTGAGAAAGCTGGGTCTCCCTCAGAGGTCATGGGTCTTCCAGCAGGACAATGACCCAAAACACACTTCAAAAAGCCCTAGAAAATGGTTTGAGAGAAAGCACTGGAGACTTCTAAAGTGGCCAGCAATGAGTCCAGACCTGAATCCCATAGAACACTTGTGGAGAGATCTCAAAATGGCAGTTTGGAGAAGGCACCCTTCAAATCTCAGGGACCTGGAGAAATTTGCCAAAGAAGAATGGTCTAAAATTCCAGCAGAGCATTGTAAGAAACTCATTGATGGTTACCGGAAGCGGTTGTTCGCAGTTATTTTGTCTAAAGGTTGTGCTACCAAGTATTAGGCTGAAGGTGCCAATACTTTTGTCCGGCCCATTTTTGGAGTTTTGTGTAAAATGATCAATGATTTGACTTTTTTTTCATTCTCTTTTGTGTTTTTTCATTGCAAGCAAAATAAATGAAGATATTATTACCAAAGCATTTGTGATTGCAATCATTTTCTGGAAGAAATTGAGTATTATCTGACAGAATTGAAGGGGTGCCAATACTTTTGGCCAGCACTGTATATGCAGATGTATGAATGGGGCCTAAAAGAGGTAAAAAGCACCTGTCATCAAGTAAAAGCATTTGCAATTTTCTCAGAGAAAATAAAAGGTTACTGGCCAGTTGGAGAATAAGTGCTAATTTGCATGTAACCTTCCATATGTTTTGAACTGGTAGATCGATTTAGACAAAAAAATTGGTTAGGGGCACTTCGGTAATCAAATGATGCATGTCATTTAATACTTTGTACTTCATGACAGCTTAGGGTCAGGGGGACCAAAGACACCCTAGTAAAACCTAAAATTCCTACAGCCCTACACAGCTACAGCCCCGACCAAAAACTAACCCTAGGTAAACTGGGCCCTGTATGGCCCTACCTGGGTCAAAAAGCCATTTACAGTAGACTTTTAATCCCAATATGCATGGTTCCCCTTGAGGCATCACCAGGAATATAATCACATAGCTGAAGAAATGGTAAGGTAAAGTCAGAAAAACTCCTAGAAAGGGCAGTGGGAGGACAAAGAAATTACCCCAGGTACAACAAATCGATGTACAGTTAGGTACAAATATGTTTGGACACTGACACAAATGTGTTTACTGTAACATATTCAAGTTATAGTTATATAATGGACATGGACATAAAGTCCAGACTTTCAGCTTTCATTTGAGGGCATTCACATTAAAATTGGATGAAGGGTTTAGGAGTTTAAGCTCCTTGACAAATGCCACCCTGTTTTTAAAGGGACCAAAAGTAATTGGACAATTGACTCAAAGGCTGTTTCATGGGCAGGTGTGGGCAATTCCTTCGTTATATCATTCTCAATTAAGCAGATAAAAGGCCTGGAGTTGATTAGAGGTGTGGTGCTTGCATTTGGAAGATTTTGCTGTAAAGAAAACATGTGGTCAAAGGAGCTCTCCATGCAGGTGAAACAAGCCATCCTTAAGCTGCAAAAACAGAAAAAAAAAACATCCGAGAAATTGCTACAATATTAGGAGTGGCATAATCTACAGTTTGGTACATCCTGAGAAAGAAAGAAAGCACTGGTGAACTCATCAATGCAAAAAGACCTGGACGCCCACAGAAGACAACAGTGGTGGATGATCACAGAATAATTTCCATGGTGAAGAGAAACCCCTTCACAACAGCCAACCAAGTGAACAACACTCTCCAGGATGTAGGCGTATCAATATCCAAATCTACCATAAAGAGAAGACTGCATGAAATTAAATACAGAGGATTCACTGCACGGTGCATGCCACTCATAAGCCTCAAGAATAAGAAGGCTACATTGGACTTTGCTAAAAAAAACATCTAAAAAACCCAGCACAGTTCTGGAAGAACATTCTTTGGACAAATGAAACCAAGATCAACCTCTACCAAAATGATGGAAAGAAAAAAAGTATGGTGAAGGCGTGGTACAGCTCATGATCCAAAGCATACCATATCATCTGTAAAACACGGCGGAGGCAATGTGATGGCTTGGGCATGCATGGCTGCCAGTGGCATTGGGTCACTAGTGTATATTGATGATGTGACACAGGACAGAAGCAGCCGGATGAATTCTGAGGTATTCAGAGACATACTGTGTGCTCAAATCCAGCCAAGTGCAGCCAAACTGATTGGTCGGCATTTCATAATACAGATGGACAATGACCCAAAACAAAGCCAAAGCAACCCAGGAGTTTATTAAAGCAAAGAAGTGGAATATTCTTGAATGGCCAAGTCAGTCACCTGATCTCAACCCAATTGAGCCTGCATTTCACTTGTTAAAGACTAAACTTCAGACAGAAAGGTCCACAAACAAACATCAACTGACATCTGCTGCAGTAAAGGCCTGGCAGAGCATTAAAAAAGGAGGAAACACGGCGGCGTCTGGTGATGTCCATGAGTTCAAGACTTTAGGCAGTCATTGCCAACAAAGGGTTTTCAACCAAGTTTTAGAAATTAACATTTTATTTACAATTATTGAATTTGTCCAATTACTTTTGATCCCCTGAAATGAAGGTATTGTGTGTAATAAATGCTTTAGTTCCTTACATTTTTATGGAATCATTTTGTTCAACCCACTGAATTAAAGCTGAAAGTCTGAACTTCAACTGCATCTGAATTGTTTTGTTCAAAATTCATTGTGGTAATGTACAGAACCAACTCTAGAAAAATGTTGTCTCTGTCCAAATATTTATGGACGATCTGTTTCCAGAAATGAGGAAACGTAACGTCACCGGAAAATCAGAAAAGCCGCCCCCGGTCATCTGGGAAATTTTTTTTTTAAGGTAAGTTAGAAATTAGGCGGGGGGGAGGGTGTTTAGTTTAGGGTTAAATTTTCATTTTATCCCGCACAACCCCTTTAAGATATTTATTTTTAAAGCTACAAAATGAGATCTGTAACCGCAAGTTTGATCATCTTTGTATCACTGATAGAGATGAGCGAATCAAAGCTGCAGAAGTGGAATTCGATCTGAATTTCAGGAAATTTTCGATTCACCTCGATTCCGGATTTCCTCATGCTTTGGTGCATCGAATCACATTTTTTTATAAAATAGCTGCTGTACATGTTAGGACAAGGGGAAAGGGACTCTGGGAACACGGGATCACCCACAATGCCAAGCTTGCAGCTAATCAGCAGCCAGCCGGCCCTGTGATGTCACAGCCCTATAAAAATCCTCGGCCATTTTAGGTACAGTCATTTCACATCGTTCTTACTGTAGGGACAGACGTCAGCAGGAGCTAGGGAAAAACATAGAAAACAGATAGAAGTTCAGGGAAAGAGCCTTAGAACTGTAGGGAAAGGATAGGGAGGAATTGAAAGAAGAATTTGGGATGGCTGCAGCGCCATTTACAGCAAGAATATTAATATACATTGCAGCACTCACTGCCGTTATACTGCTGCTCATTACTCATACCTGTGTCTTCAAGATGGAACACAACAAGCCTTTTGCAGTGCAGTACAGCAAAAAACTGTGAATTATCATCCACTAATATCTGCAGTTATTTGTTCTAACGCCTTTTTCAATGCGTTTATTATAAGGGACTTATTCACTGTCTTTCCAAAGCATAACATTACAGGCCATTTGTCAATACAGAAGTAGCAAAAATCAATAATAGCCACTGATTTGTGTAGTCAGCTGTTATTCTAACACTTATTTAAAGGTGTGTATTACTGTGGAAACAAGGGGCATATTCGCCGTTTTGTTCCAAGTATAAAATTAAAGGCCATTTTGCAGTACAGAACTGCCAAAAAAAAAATCATAATTCTTATCCAGTAATCTCTGCCTATCACGCTTTTTTTTTTTTTTAAAGGTCTTCATTAGTGGGGAGAGAAATAAGGGGCATATTCGCCGTTCTCTTCAAAGTAGAAAATTACAGGCCTTTTTGCCCTGTATTTATTTCCTTTGCAATTACATTTTTTCATCTAACAGTATGTCAGACAGAGAAGCGAGAGGCCATGCACAGTCGAGGAAATGTTTCTGGCGCAGGCATATGTCGCAGCAGAGTAAGGGGGCGTGGCAGCAGGGGTCACTTATAGAGGCCTGAGCTCCCAGTGTCAGCTAGCGGTCGTGTCTCGACCAGCAACCCTACGGTTGTAGAATGGTTGACTCGGTCATCCACTTCATACCAAATCACATCAGACACCCCCAGCCAAGAGTAGGTGGGTTCGTCAGACACAACCCTTAGTTGGCATGGTCGGCAGCAGACCATGTGCCCTCACCTGCCCTCAACCTGCCTCTGTCCTTTTCTGTTCCCCCAGCTAAATAAGTACTCTATGCTGTGGGCTCAGATCCACTATATAGTGAGAAGGAGCTACTAGAGGACTTTCAGCAGCTAGTGCCCAGCCAAGATGTGGAGGAGACATCCACCGCTTCCTCCGGTAGGCGGGCAAGTAGTGATGAGGAGAGTGACGTGGGAGCTCGTGTTGCGAGAGGTCAGGCTCCTGGCTCAGAGATGGTTGAGGAGGACATCAGTGACCTGCAGACATTAGTGGATGATGTAGCCGATCGTAATTGGGAGCTGGGTGATGAAGGGGCTTCATTGGGAGAAGAGGGTGGCAGCTTGCGCACGAGGCAGCAGCAGGTGGAAGCAGTGGGAGGTCGGGAGCCAAATGTGCCAGGGATAGAGTACCCACTTCGCAGTAGCCTACCTGCCCAGATAGCAGGGGTTCATGGAGGCAGTGGCGGTAGCAGTCAGTTACTGTGGAGTGTTGGTCAACATGGCCATATGTTCAATCTGTGGGCAGAAGGTGAAGCGTGGCCAGGGTGCCAATGTTGGCACAACAGCCCTGCGTCAACATATGCAGCGTCACCATAAAGTGGCCTGGGAGAGCTGTGGGTCCAATGTGGTGGTCCAGTCTGACGCAGGAACCATTGCATTACCCAGTGGCACGCACCCCATTTCAGGCAGTCAAGGCTCCACCACCTCAGCTGAAGGAAGCTGTGTGTCCTTCCCATCATCTGCTGGTCGTGATGCTCCTGCTCCTCCTCCTAGTTAGTCATTGTATCAGTAATCATCACAGAATCTATATCTAAGAGACAACAGTATGCGTGCACTCATCCAACGGTGCAGAAGCTGAATGTGCTCCTGTCCAACTTACTGGTGCTGCAGTCACTCCCTTTCCAATTGGTGGACTCTGCACCTTACAGAAAACTGATGGCTTGCCCTGAGCCGAGGTGGAGAGTCCCAAGCCGTCATTTCTTTGCCAAGAAGGCAGTACTAGCCCTGCACAAATATTTAGAACAGAAGGTGGGCCAGTCCTTGAGCCTATCGGTGTCTGCCAAAGTGCATGGCAGGGCCGACATGTGGAGCTGTAACTACAGTACAATATATGTCATTTACAGCCCACTGGGTTAATGTGGTGCCTGCCCAGACACACCAGCAACTTGGACAGGTGACGCAGCTTCTGCCTCCATATTTTAATGCCGTTGGTCCTGCAACAATGTCCGCCTCATCCTCCACTGTGTCTTCAGCCTTCACTGCAGGGGCAATTCCCAATGCTCCTCCAGCATACCACATGTGCAGGGCACAGCGGTGTCACGCTGTTCTACACCTTGTTTGCCTGGGTGAACGAAGTCACACAGGGTAGGAACTTCTCTGTGTCCTCAATCAAGAAATCGAATCCTGGTTTTCTCCAAGAGAACTTAAAATCGGAACAATGGTGACCGCCAATGGGAAGGACATGGTGTCCGCCCTGCGTCAAGGAAGGGTGAGCCATGCGCCCTGCATGGCACACGTGTTCAATCTGGTTGTCAAGTGTTTCTTTAAGTGTTCCAACCATCTGCAAGACATCCTAAAAATGTCAAGGAAACTTTGCATGCACTTCAGCCACTTGTACACCGCCAAGCACACCCTCCTTGAGCTGCAGCGGCAAAATGGCCTCCCAAAACATAGGTTGATATGCGATGTTTCCACTGTTGGAATTCAACCCTCCATATGTTGGATTGACTATATGAACAGAGAAAAGCCATAGACAATTTTTTGATGATCCAAGCAGACAGAGGTACTCCCCTGTTTAAATTTAACATTAGCCAGTGGTGGCTCATGTGTGACACCTGCCATTTGCTAGTTCCCTTTGAGGAGGTCACTTTGTTAGTTAGTCGCCAGGACTACTGGATGAACAACGTCATTCCACTGATTCACATCCTGGAAAATATGCTATTCAATCTGACTGGTCAGGTGACTGGAGATGTGTCGTCTACATCTCACGGCCACATGAGCCCTGTGGGGGCTGAACTGGAGGAGGAGGAGGATGAGGAGGACATTGGAGCACAAGCAATATGTAGCCAAATGGGTGTAGAGGAGGAGCAGGAGCAACCAGAACAGCGAGACGGAGATGAGGAGGTTGAGGCAGATGACCCAGACACACCGTGGCAGTATGCACTGGAAATGGATGCAGGGAGTCCCCTCGGAGTCACTTGCGCAAATGGCCCAATGCATGCTGACTTCCTTGCACACTGACGGCCGAATTGTCACCATTCAGCAGAGGGATGACTACTGGCTCTCCACCATATTGGACCCTCGCTACCAGGGAAAAATGGGGGCCTTTTTTACACCCGCTGAGAGGGAGGACAAACTGAACTATTATAAAGACATGCTATGTAGCAAGTTGGCCGCTGCCTATCTTGCACCATCGTCCATCCTCTTGCATGTCCGACCGGGGGGCCCTGAGCGCTCAACTTGCACTGGCATGGCAGCTGTGGGAGGGGGTGGGGGTGGCAGGAGCAGTATCGGCTCCATCAGCAGCAGCCTGAGTCTAGAGACGATGAGCAGCTTTCTTCAACTGCATAGTGAAGAAGTTGCTCATCAGCAGCTAGACAAAAAGCAGAACTTAAACCAGCAGGTGATGGCATACTTAGAGTGCACCCTGCCACCCATCATTGAAGATCTGCAACTGTCCGAGTTTACCCTGGAAAAGCTGTCCTACCCGGCCAGCAGTGTGGCATCAGAGTGGGTGTTTAGTGCGGTGGTGGCCATAGTTACCCCATGGAGAACTCGCCTGTCCACCCAAAATTTGGAGAGACTGACCTTTAAGAAGTTGAATCAGGTGTGGATCAGCCAGGATTTGCACCCATCAATGCCTGATGCAGCAGATTAAATGATCCATGTTGCCTCACCACACTCTGCCACTGGTTCACTGTATGGCCTCCTAAGGCTATTGCTACCTACACATTATATCACCTTGCCACTCTGTGGCCAACTCACTCTGCTGTCACCTCCGCACTCTGCCACTGGTTCATTGTATGGTCTCCTCATGCTGCTGCCACTGGGTCACTGTATGGCCTCCTCATGCTTCTGCCACTGGGTCACTATATGCCTCCTCATGCCGCTGCCACCGGGTCACTGTATGCCCTCCTCATGCCACTGCCACTGGGTCACTGTATAGCCTCCTCATGCCGCTGCCACTGGGTCACTGTATGGCCTCTTCATGCCGCTGCCACTGGGTCACTGTATGCCCCCCTCATGCCGCTGCCACTGGGTCACTGTATAGCCTCCTCATGCCGCTGCCACTGAGTCACTGTATGGCTTCCTCATGCTGCTGCCACTGGGTCACTGTATGGCCTCCTCATGCTGCTGCCACTGGGTCACTCTGTGTAATCCTCATGCTGCTGCCACTGGGTCACTGTATGGCCTCCTCATGCCGCTGCCACTGGGTCACTGTATGGCCTCCTCATGCTGCTGCCACTGGGTCACTGTATGCCCTCCTCATGCCACTGCCACTGGGTCACTGTATGGCCTCCTCCTGCCGCTTCCACTGGGTCACTCTGTGTAATCCTCATGCTGCTGCCACTGGGTCACTGTATGCCCTCCTCATGCCACTGCCACTGTATGCCCTCCTCATGCTGCTGCCACTGGGTCACGGTATGGCCTCCTCATCCCGCTGCCACTGGGTCACTGTATGGCCTCATGCCGATTCCACTGAGTCATTTTGTGAACTCCTCATGCTGCCACTGGTCACTGTATGTCCTCCTCATGCTGCTGCCACTGGGTCACTGTATGGCCTCCTCATGCTTCTGCCACCTTCACATTATGTCGCCTTGCCACTCTGTAGACATCTATGTGGAATCGGCAGACGACTGTGTAAAAGGTGTGCGCTCTTTCACACTACAGTAGGATCTTGGGCCTCTGCATGGTTCTTTCTACCTGGCACTAACATGGACCTGTAAGGCTGATTTAACACTTGAGTTAGTTGGTCAGTTTTGGCCCTGTAACTGGCCAAATAAGTGAAATGTGCAGTGGTTCTAAGAGCGACGCCTGTCATGTGCATGTCATACTGACTCACAGTATTGTTTCACTACCACAGTAGACTCCCTATGCGTGTTACTGCAAGGCACAGTGTTCTACATCACTATACAGGCTGTCTGAAGCCAGGAAATAGATATTTTTTAACGATATTCACCGCAAATTAATCTGGATCGAAGCGAATTCAAATTCAAATTGAACTGCAGAATTGAACTTTTGAGAAATTCACTCATCTCTAATCACTACAATGCTCTCATTTTGTTAATTACATTGGTTGTTCTCCTTTATGTCACTGTCAAGACAGCTTGTTCTTTTTTAACAGCATGTCTTTTTATAGATAGATAGATAGATAAACAAAAATTTTGCCTCAGATTTCAATAGAAATAAATATATATTCTTCAAATATACTTACATTAAAATCTGTTTGAAAACCTGGAAGTCCCCCATTCCTTCTCCATGTGAAGTGCCAATGCATATGCCTGACTGGTGCTCCAGTAACTTCTTTGGGGATTATAACACATTTGCGTTTCATTCACTTGGAGGTGGCATGGGGGACTTTCAGTCCCCTGTTCTCCTGATCACTGGGAGTCTGACAACTGGGTCGTCTTTGGTGGATAACTGTCTTCAATGAAAAAAACCCTTTAAATACAGGACTAGGTCAAAAATCTGAATATTTGCCTGGTTGCAAAAAGTCTACTTCCAGCACTGTACTAAAGGATTTAGTTAGGGAACATTATTTAGTACCAACATCCCTCAAATAAAAAAGTTAATGGGCTGCTTAAACAAAATAACTGTTTACTCTATTTTAAGTACCAGTAGAACCAAAAGTTCTCTTTATTCTCTATCATTTATCTCTCCCTTCAACGTTAAAGGGGTTTTCCGGGCAGAAAGTTTTATTTATTTTTTTTTAAAAAGGTCTGCTAGTGCTAGTAATGGGTTAATAAGTACACCCATATACCTTTAGCAGTGTTTTGAGTGATTTCTGGGTGTCTATGGGAGCTCTTGGTATCCTCTGCATTTGTTTACATGGTGTATCTTACTGCTGTGTAGCTTCCTGTGTACCTTCCACACTGGCTCCCTCTCACTCAGCCCCCCTCCTCTCTCACTCCGTTACACCCCCCCATCTCCCTAGCTAAACTATCCTGCCCACTACTAGCCCCCCCCATCACATCATACATACCTATCTTCCTCTCTGGGAGACGGCTCCTCTTTTCTCCTTCACTGTGCACAGGCTGGAGTCACAGGCACCTGCAGACTGTGCAAGCGCTTGCAGAGAGGAAGAGGAGAGGAGCCGTTCCCGGACAGGAAGGCATGTAAGTATTGATGAGGTTTTGAGGGGGGAAGAGTACTAGTGACTGAATGTCACAGGATTATCAGAAAGTGAACCTGGGGTGGTCACATGGCCATCCCATGGATATGGGTAATTATAGATTTTTTTTTAATAGAAGTAAATTAGAAGTTAGGCGGGGGGAGGGGGGTTTAGTTTAGGGGTTAATTCCTAGTTTATTCCGGACAACACAACCCCTTTAAGGAAAAGCACCCATACCTCTTTGTACTATTGCTTTAATTGAAACACACTGGGGAAATTTAAGAAATAGATGCACTACCACACTGACCAAACCAGAACCCACAGCAATACTCACAAGGCGGGTCAAAATCGGGAGAGTGGAATCTAAGGGATAAACATGTCAAAGCTAAGGTCAAATCTGAGAGTTGATGGTCAAAATCAGTAATTAAGTCAGCAGAGACAACTGAAATTTTAAAGTAGATGTGCCCACAAAAATTAAATTATAACTGGAATAGGAGAGTTACTAATTAACAAAAGATGCTAAATCCTGAAATAGCCAGTGTCCTCACTTACTCGTGTACTATTGCCAATGGGGAGATGAATAATCATGCACCCATTTATAATGCTTGATTGGGATTCACCCAGTTTCAACAATGGCTGTTTAGCTAAGAATGACTTAACACCTCTGATGGAGCACTAATTCCTTTCTTAGTTTAGAAATGAGTCATATGTATACTAGCTCTCTTTTGATTTTGTATCATACAATATTTGCAGTCAGGCCTTAAAAATATTAGACTGCCAGACAATTGTATATCAGCATAATGTCAAGTGAATATCCACACAGGTTGATAAGACCTGTTCTTAGATGTGGAGCTGTATTATTCAGTCAACAATTACATTAATTGGATATCTAATATCTCGCTGATAATAACCCTATTGTTTGAGCCTAATTTTTAGATAGTTTACTGTGCCTTCTTTTGCATCAGTCAAATACATTTTGGTTTTTAGTGTCCCATTTTGGGTAGTGACTCTCCTATTCCAACTAAAATCAGTATCAAGCAAAAATCTAGCAAAGATCAAGCTTCTCATGTAGACCTGATAACTTTAAGGCAACAGCAGCGAACAGGGCTGCAGACTGAGATTCCTAACAGTAACCCTTCCTTTTATGAGGGACCACCGAACCATTAACCCCCGGACCAGGTTTCAATGGAAACTTCCTGTGAAATATTTCTTTAGGAGAGACTTATGAAAAAAAAATTATGTATTTTATAGACAGAGGAAAACGTAAACAAAAAGACACAGGATTAATATCTTCAAGAATTTTGTAAGGACCAATAAACTTAGGACCCAATTTATAAGACAGAATTTCTTTGAAATGAATTGGGATTTCCTCACGTTCGACTAAACCTGAACTCAAACCGTGCACATTTTATCTAATTCAATTTCTACTTCGGGACTTTCTGTACTAGTGGAAAACGAACTGAAACAAGGAAGAAACTCATAATTACAGAAAAAAAAGGCAAAGTATTTAGAGAAACATGATGTTGATTATTAGAGATGAGCGAATCGAAGCTGACGAATTGGAATTCGATCTGAATTTCAGGAAATATTCGATTCGCATGGAATCCGAATTTCCTCACACTTAGTGGTAACGAATCGCATTTAGTTCAAAATGGCTGCTGTACATGTTAGGACAAGGGGCAAGGAACGCTGGAAACCCGGGATCACCCATAATGCCAATTAGCAGCCAGCCCTGTGATGTCACAGCCCTTTAACCCCTTCGCGAGCGCCCACAGCATGTTTGAGCGCTGCATCCAAGGTGTTAAAACTCCCGATCGGTTATGGAGCAGTGTGTTAGCTGTAACTGACAGCTAACATCCACCCCGGCTCTCTGCAGCTAATAAATAGCTGTTTTTTAAACGTGATTTGCCGCTATTTAATTCAGATCGAATAGAATCATATTGGAAAATTCGGCAAAGTTGCTGAATCGAATTTATGAATACTTCGCTCATCTCTATTGATTATTAATGGCAAATTCTGCTAAAGCAAGACAGGTTACCCATTCAGATTGATTGTCAGGAATATAACACCTAAAGTATTGTTCAAGTGTTTGGTTTACCCTTTCCCGCCGGAGGCATTTTTCGATTTTTGTTTTTGACTCTATGACTTTTTTATTTTTTCCGTTCACAGAGCCACATGAGACCTTAATGTTTGTGGAACAAATTGTTCTTCATAATGGTACCATTTATTATTCTGTGCAACATACTGGGAGGCTAGAAAAAAATTCAGAATGGCGTGGAATTGGAGCAAAAGTGCATTTGTGCGACTTTCTTACAGGCTTCGTTTTTATGGCGTTCACTGTGCAGCCAAAATGACATGTCACCTGTATTCTATGCTTAGGTACAGTTCCAGGGATGCCAAATTTATAGCTTTATTTACATTTTAACCACTTAACAAAAATTCAATACTTTAAAAAAAAAAAAAAAAAGTTTGCCATATTCTAACACCCATAACTTTTTTTATATTTCTGTGTACGGGTCATAGGTCTTGCATAGGTCATCTTTTTTTTGCAGGGCCAGTTATACCATTTTGGGGAATGTTTATTGCTTTGATCAAATTTTATTAAAAAAATTTATCAGAGGTGAAACAGTGAAAAATCGGTGGTTTGGCACTTTTGATTTTTTTCTCCCGCTACTGCATTCACCATACGGGTAAAATATTTTTATAGGTTTGTAGACTGAGCATTTTTGGACACAGGGATACCTAATGTGTAATTTTTTAGTTTTATATGTATTCTAGGGTAAGGGCGGTGATTTGAACTTTTAGTTTTTTTATATTTTTTAATTTAATTTTTTTTTTTTTAATATTTTATCATCCCCCTATAGGGCTTGAACCTGCAATCATTTGATTGCTAGTCCCATGGACTGCAATACAACTGTATTGCAATATATGAGAAATTCGCTACATTACTATTGAGGCTGAGTCATATGAAATCACAAGACACTGTTGGCAGTGGCGCAAGTACTGCCATAGCAGCAATAGGGGTCCCATGGTCCCTTTTGCTTTTTTTTTTTTTTTTTTTAATAGGCTGGAGTAATCTGGAGTAATCCCAAAAGGCAACAGGCGCTAATTACTTACCGCTATGGGACATTATACTGAGTGGAAGGGCCGCTATAGGATATTATACTGTCTGGAGGCCACTTTGGGACATGATAATGTCCATTTTACACACACTTTACAGTGTGGAAGCCAGGAATAGGGGGCGCTATGTGGTGGGGGGTTGGGACCCAAGTTAAAAGTTTGCTATGGACCCAGTCTTTGCTAGTTACCCCCCTGACCATTGGCTACCAGTAAAGATGGTCTTTCAGTACCAGAAATTCCTGGGTGACTGATGCTGGTTCCCTCTGATTTCAGAAGTGAGATCAGAAAAAAGGAAATTACGATCCCCTCGGAGATAATTGGTTCAAGCTCAGGATCAGGGGTTTGGGAGGAAGAAAAATTTCGAGATAAGGCATAAAAAAAAACAAAAAATCTCAACAGAGTCTTAGTTTCATATAAAAATACAATCTCTTTATTTTTTTGCATCAATAAAATTTATAATTTATAGCTACAGGCACCCTAGAGTGATGTATGAATAAACATGAAGCATTCCCTTTTAATACAAAAATAAAAATTTTTTTTTCTTCCTCTCCTCCCATCTACATTATTTGCACTTCACCTAAATGAAATTAGACTTATATACCCATTACACATGCATCCAAGCATTGCAGCTGCCACTAGCAAATATACATGTCTCTTACAGGATATCAACAGTGGGTATAAGACAGATTTTCACATCAAAATGCTTGATAAAATAGATTGACAAATAGATGTCCAAAAGGGGAATAGCCCATGTATACCGCCTCAACGCATGTTTTGCATTTGGCTTCCTCAGGAGTCGTGTGTATTGTAGCCCTTGAAGCGGATAGAGAAAAGGGCTGGGACTGTTGGGGAGTTGCATCCTGATATATTTTCTTTTAAAATAAGGATGACTCCGCCCAATCTTCCCCTGGAGGTCATGGTGACAAAGTTTCAAAGGCGGAGCTTTTGTAATAAAATGAGGGCACATGGGTGGAGCATTCACCTTCTGTCAGAGAGAGGAACAGCACTTTTGGCTTACCTGCATGATGGCAGACAACTTGAAGCGGCTTTTGTTGGACAAGCTCAGGGCTGATGGTCCTGGCTGGCTTGAGGTGATTCTGCAGAAGTCATGGGACGAAATTCAGGGACTGACTTCTTTGCCAGGCCCTGCTGTGGAGGAGTCATGGCGTCCCAGATGTGAGGCATGGCCACCGCAGAGATTGAGTATCAGCCCGCCTAGAGGAGGTAAACGGAGGGCGGGGAGGGGCAGAGCGGGGGTTATCCAGTCTCCCTCCGGCCGTTCCAGGGCCTCCAAGGCTGGGAGGGGGTTCAGTAGGAGGGAATCCGCGTTGGTTGAGGGCCTGTGTCCCTCTGCCGCAGGCTGCGCAGCAGAGGCGGGAAGCGGGCGGAAAATGGCCGCCGGCAGCTGCAAACAGCGCATCCCCCAGCGCTTCTCTGGCGGTGCAGGGAGCAGTGGCTGGCCGGGACCTGCTCCCCGCAGGTACTGTGGAGCTTTCCTCGCCCATCCTCCCCCCATCGGCGCAGCAGAGGCGGGAGGAGGTCGGAAAATGGCCGCTGGCAAGGAGTCGGCGGCTGCAGGTAGCACATCGTCTGGCGCTTCTCCTACTGTCCTCGGTCCTTGTGGGAGCACATCCCGTTTTATCATCGCATGGCGGACTTGGGAGCAGTGGATTAGATTGTAGTACACTTGCAAGGGAATTGCCCATTGTGACGTCACCTCATTTGTGCAGAACTATTCCTGGCTCCAGTTCTTCTTCCTCAGGTGGTTCCCGTCGTCATCGTAGCTATCAGAATCGTATGGAGGTGGATTACAGACTTCATCACCATCATGGCAGCAGTCGAACGCATCCCGTTCATCCGAGCATCGTAGGTATTCCAAGTCTCCCAGCCGGCTCTCCTGACGCCGGTCGGACGAGAGAAGGCACACCTCTCCACGTCAGGCATCTGCCAGGTTGGCATCTCATCGTGGGTCAAGATACATTGCTCCCAGGGCCAGCCGTTATTTCAGCCGTCATTCCACGCGAAGGGCTTCACCTGGGGAGGACCTGTGGAAAAGCCGTTTGCTCCAGCTTCATCGTCTGCTCCACTGATATCGGACACAGGGACCAGGAGGGAGGGTGAGTCAAATTGCCTTCCCCCCTTGGTCTCCACTTCCTGTACCTATAGTTCCTGATGATTTGGCCTCTGTTTTGTGTAAAGTTTTAATCCAGTTAAACTCCTAATGCTACCCCGGTTTCGGTCACGGGCTTGGTGGGGGTTTGCCCCTTGTCCGTGGGTTTAACACAGGGTTTAGCTTTTAGAGATTCCATCTTTTGCAGAGTGGCTCCACTGGGCACTCACATTCCAGCGAAAACGCGGGAAAGGATACTGAAGGGAAATTATGTTGATATTTGGTCTCTCCTTTCAACGGATCATGTCACTGTTGACAGGGAGAGGTCTTTTGAGTGTGGTTCGGATCGAAAACCCAAAGTTGCCAAGACTTTTGACAACTGGGTTCAAGCCTTTGCTGTGTTGGCACATATATTGTGCCAGCAGGTACCGGCTAAAGATCCAGAACTTTTCTTTTATTTGGACACTATCTACAGCGCACACAAGCTGCACGGAGGTCGCTTGACTTTGACCCCAGCAGTCAGCTGGGCTGGATTCAACTCATCCTGGCTCAGTGGCCCCAGCGGTCCTTTCCTCGTGTGTCAGGGGGGAACTCGACCCAAGGGGCGGTTCAGCACAAAGCCACAGGTTCCTGCTGGCTTTATAATGAGGGACGTTGTCAATTCTTCTTATCTTGCAAGTTTCGACATGACTGTTCCATTTTTGGGGGGGGGGGTCTCACCCGGCACTTAATGTGCCCGTAAGAGACAATCAGCAAAGTGGGCGCTACCAGTAGTGCAGAAAACGCCAGTGAGAGGGTCGGTGCTGTGACTCTGGTTAGGAATGTATCCCAGGAAATGGGAGACAAAACTGCTCCTTTCGGCTTTTCAGATGGTTTCCTTATACCGTTTGAGGAGTCCACCTCTTCCTTTCTATGTTCTAATTTAAAATCAGTTACGGAAAATGTTTCGGTTGCTTGGGAGAAAGTGATGAAGGAGGTGGAATTGGGGAGAATGGCTGTTCCCTTTGACTTGCCCTTTCCAAATTTTCGGGTTTCTCCCTTGGGTTTGGTTCCCAAGAAAGAGATTGGAAAATTCTGACTCATTCATCACTTGTCTTTTCCGCGCGGGGACTCTGTCAACGACGGTATTCCGAAAGATGTATCGGAGGTTACGTACACTTCGTTCGACTGGGCGGTGGAGTTAGTAAGGAGGGCAGGTCCAGGTGCACTTCTTGCTAAATCCGATATTGAATCCGAATTTCGTTTGTTGCCTATTCACGCCGATTGTTTCCACCTGCTTGGTTGTAGTTTGCAAGGCAAGTTTTTTGTAGATATGTGTTTACCAATGGGGTGTTCAATTGCTTGCTATTTTTTTTTTTAAGTTTTTAGTTTATTTTTAGAGTGGGTAGTGCGTTTTGAGATGGGCATTCGTCCATTTTACACCTCAACGACTTTCTTTTTGTCGGTCCACCAGAATTGCCTATTTGCAAATTTTTGTTACATTTGTTTCGAGGTTTAATGGAGCGGTTTGGGGTTCCGTTTTCAGAAGAGAAGACAGTAGAGCCTGTTACGTGTTTGTCTTTCTTGGGGATAGAAATTGATACAATTTCTATGGTTTTTCTTTTGCCCGACAACAAGTTGACTCATTTAAAAAGTGTCATGGAAGAGGTTTCCCAGTCATGAAAGGTTACGTTACATCAAATGCAGTTCCTGATGGGCTTATTGATCTTCACTTGTAGGGTTATACCTATGGGCAGGTCCTTTTGCCGCCGGCTATCTCTGCCGACGAAAGGGTTACGGTTGCCACACCATTTCATACAGGTCAGTAAGCCCTTGCGGGATGATTTGCATGTGTGGTGTTGTTTTCTGTCCTCGTTTAATGGTAGGTCTCTCTGTCAGTCATCAGAGGTGTCAAGTGAGGAACTATCCTTGTTCACAGATGCCGCAGATAGCAACGGTTTCGCCGCAGTTTTCGGGAATAGGTGGTGCTGGGGCCCGGTTTGGTCAAGAATTTGACCTTGCTGGAATTATTTCCGATAATATTTGCTGTTAAGATTTGGGGACAATGTTTCAGCAATTGTCATATCTGTTTTTGGACTGACAACATGGCAGTGGTTCAGACAATCAATGGCCAGTGCTCGTCATCGTTGGAAGTTTTGTCATTACTACGCCACCTGGTTTTGCGGTGCCTGCAGGATAATGTTTGGTTTAGGGCTCGGCATGTGCTGGGGGTTCGGAACACCTTTGCTGACGCATTGTCCCGCTCCCAATTTCAGATTTTCCGGTCTTTGCATCCCACGGCTGACTTGGAAGGTGCGACGTGCCTGGAATACTTGTGGGATCTGATAGAGCTTGCCTGATTGCCTTATTACAAGGATCAGTCGGCGACATGGCGTGGTCACGGAAAAGCCTGGGAAGATTGGTTATCCTGCACCGTCAGTTTGTTACCCGCAGAGGATAGCCGTCTTCTTCCTCCGTCGACTGTGTCGTGGAGGAGTATCGGCAGTGGTCACCAAAAAAGGAATTTGTCGGGGGGTTGCTTTCATGCTAAAATTGTATGGGGTCACGAATGTTACTAAACACTTTCTAGTGCGGCAAATAGTGAAAGGTTGGTCAAAAGAGGCGACCAGGAGGGACACGAGACAGCCTGTCTCTTTGCAGTTGTTGGAGCATCTTCTCTCGGTTTTAGTTATTGTTTGTAAAGTCGAGGTTGTTATTTAGGGCTGCGTTTTCTCTTGCATTTTTTGGGGCTTTGAGGATCGGTGAACTGCTGCCGCCTAGCGCAAAGGCAGAGGGTGGTTTGGGTAGTGGTGATGTGGTAGTGTCTCCTTCCGATGTTAAGGTGTGTGTCCACAGATCTAAGTCGGACTTATATGGCCGGGGTACTTGGTTGACGTTAAAAACTATTGGTGGTTCCTGCTGTCCTTTGAGAGTGGTTGGGGAATTTTTGAAAGTTCACGGGGTGGGTACGAAATTCTTCTTTCATGCTGCTGGTCTGCCGCTTACTAAATTTCAGTTTTCATCAGTGTTTAGGTCCTGTTTGACTAATCTGGGTCTTAATCCGAGTGATTTTGGGACACATTCTTTCAGGATCGGCGTGGCTGCTGTGGCCGATGCTTGTGGTTTAGATCCAGAGGGAGTTAAGCGTTTAGGCAGATGGAAGTTTGAGTGTTTTCGTACTTATATATGCCCGAATCTTCTTACATCTTAACTGTTTTTCTGTTGTTTCTACTCAGTGTTTTTATGTTTTTGTTTTCTTATAGGTTCACGTCCTGTACCGGTTTGGATTGTGGGACACGCTTATGTGTTCTGGACGGAGAAATGAGCAGCCATTCAACCAGGCGGGCTTTCTTTGGGTATCTCTGGTGCGGAAGTTCACTGGATAGGTATTAGAGGACTACGTTGGTTGGGGATTCTGCCTCAAGTCGCCCAACAAAGCAGGTCGGTTTCGGGTCCGGTGGTGTTGGTGAAACACGCGGCGGGAATGACTTGGGTAGGGTTAAACTTGGGGATCTCATTGCGGCCATTAGGCAGGATATTTTACATTTTTCTCAGTTTTTTGATAATGTGGTTTTGGTCTGGTCAGAGGTTGTGCCGCGTACAGTATGGGGGGGAGCGCGGGATATGGTGGCTTTGGAACGCTCCAGAAAAGTTCTAAAGATGCGAGTGTCGCGGCATGTTAGAACTATTGGTGGTGTATCTATCCGACACACTGAGTTAGAAGGGGATAACAGTAACCTGCTTTTGAGGGATGGTGTCCATCTCAACCCTATAGGGGTTCTTTCGAGTCTTCAAGATGGCATTGAGAGGGTTCTGGTTTTGGGTGGTGGGGTTGGTCGGAGCCAGGTGTAGGGTTACACTGCCTTCTCCATGGTGGAAGTCAATGCCCCGGTGATGAAGAGATGGTCCACATGCCTGCTGTTGGACAGCGGTTCAGCATTCGGGCGAAGGATTCGAAGTAAGAAGCAGTGCATGGAGATCTCAGTTCTGTTTTGTTTATATAAATTGGTGTTATAAATAAATGCCGTGGACAATCCCAGTTTTTTACTAACAACTTACGGTTTACGTGTGTGTTAATTTACGGTAAAAGCAGTCACGGAGACTCAGGAGTTGGTGCTATATGTCCCAACAGTATTGGAGCCCTAGAAGCGGATAGAGAAAAGGATTGGGACTGTTGGGCAGTTGCATCCAGATATATTTTCTTTTAAAAAAAAGAATGACTCCGCCCAATCTTCCCCTGGAGGCCATGGTGACGAAGGCAAAGCTTGTGTAATAAAATGGGGCACATGGGTTGAGCATTCACCTTCTGTCAGTGACACATTAGCGAGAGGAACGAGCTCCCACCCTGCCCTTAGGGTGGATAATTTTTCATTTTTAGTTTCTTTTAGTTGTCACAGCTGGGCAGAAGTCCATGCCCCAGTGATGAAGAGATGGTCCACATGCCCGCTGTTGGACAGAGGTTTGGCATTCGGGTGAAGGATCTGAAGGAAGGAAGAAGCAGGGCATGGAGATCTTGGTTCTGTTTTGTTTATATAAGTTGGTGTTATAAATAAATGCTGTGGCCAATCCCAGTTTTTTACTAACAACTTACGGTGTACGTGTGTGTTAATTTACGGTAGAAAATTGAGACTCAGGAGTTGGTGGTATAGGTCCCAACAGTCTAAGGCATCAGCCTTAATATTTTTAGAACCGGTTCTATAGGTTACCACAACATCAAACCTAGTAGAAAATTGCCCACCTAGCCTTCTGGGATCTCTTGGTGGATTCTAAAAAAGTGAGGTTCTTATGGGTCAATGAGAACTGTAATTCTAGGTCTAACCCCTCTTAAAAATGACATCATTCTTCAAGGACCCATTTAAGATTATAATTATTCAAGGATGCATGTTAGTCATGGGATAACACCATCCCAACACCTACTTCTGAGGTATCAACTTTAACAACAAAGGGACATGAAATGTAAGGTTTAACAAGGACTAGATGTTAAGATTCAGATGCAAGGTAAGGAATGTACTGGTCTACAGGAGAGCAGCAGCAGAAATGGGCTGACAACTGCGAGCAGTAGAAAATGCTACTTAAAGGCAAAACACTACTGCGAGCCAAGACCGGCCTCAGACGCCTTCAACAGAGCTCCTCGCAAGAAGAGATGGATTTTCGCTGAATCTGAAGACTGGAATTGTCACCAGAACAGAAAGTGTATTACAAATAAATGCACTGCAGCAGAAGCCTATACCTAATCTGCACACACTACTCACAGGGACAGAGAAAACAGAATGGTCAACAATCACGGGTCAGCAGCTGAGGAGGGCAACACAGATCCAAATCACGACACGAAGACAAATCCGGGAAACAAGCCAATAGTCAGAACCGATCAGGAATGCCAGAACAAAATCGCAAGACAAAAGAGGAATCCAGGTACATAGCCAACAGTCAGGTATAGGAGCAGTCAAATCAAAGTCAGGTGCTTAGCAGGAGTTAGGAAACTGATAGCCAGCAAGGCTGAGAGATGAGGGAGTGGTTTAAATAGGCCTGGTCAGGAAGCTTCCCTATGTTGTCATGGCAACCTTAAAGCAGCAACAACCAATCCTAACAGAAAGATTCCTTATGTTCACACAGCAACCTTAAAGTGGCAGCAACAGATGTCACATTCCTGACACTAGAGGTTCCATAAAACTATGCTTAAAAGACTCAAAGGACAGCTGGGTTCCAATGAACTAAGTCGGACCCCTTTTTCATAAGGTCAGGTAGGGGTTTTGCTATGGAAGAATAATTATGAATAATTTTTCCTATAACAATAATTAGCAAAGCCCAGAAATCTCCTGAAAGCTTTAAGAAAGGTAGGGCTTGCCCAATCTACAATAGTTTGAACTTGGTCAGGATCCATGAGACTGTACAAGGAGACAAACTACAGTGGGAAAAAAAAAGTATTTAGCCAGCCACCAATTGTGCAAGTGACATACAGTACAGACCAAAAGTTTGGACACACCTTCTCATTCCAAGAGTTTTCTGTATTTTCATGACTATAAAAATTGTAGATTCACACTGAAGGCATCAAAACTATGAATTAACACGTGGAATTATATACTTAACAAAAAAGTGTGAAACAACTGAAAATATGTCTTATATTCTAGGTTCTTCAAAGTAGCCACCTTTTGCTTTGATTACTGCTTTGCACACTCTTGGCATTCTCTTGATGAGCTTCAAGAGGTAGTCACCTGAAATGGTTTTCACTTCACAGGTGTGCCCTGTCTGGTTTAATAAGTGGGATTTCTTGCCTTATAAATGGGGTTAGGACCATCAGTTGTGTTGTTCAGAAGTCAGGTGGATACACAGCTGATAGTCCTACTGAATGGAGTGTTAGAATTTGTATTATGGCAAGAAAAAAGCAGCTAAGTAAAGAAAAACGAGTGGCCATCATTACTTTAAGAAATGAAGGTCAGTCAGTCCGAAAAATTGGGAAAACTTTGAAAGTGCAGTGGCCAAAACAATCAAACGCTACAAAGAAATTGGCTCACATGAGGACCTCCCCAGGAAAGGAAGACCAAGAGTCACCTCTGCTGCGGAGGATAAGTTCATCCGAGTCACCAGCCTCAGAAATCGCAGGTTAACAGCAGCTCAGATTAGAGACCAGGTCAATGCCACACAGAGTTCTAGCAGCAGACACATCTCTACAACTGTTAAGAGGAGACTGTGTGCAGCAGGCCTTCATGGTAAAATAGCTGCTAGGAAACCACTGCTAAGGACAGGCAACAAGCAGAAGAGACTTGTTTGGGCTAAAGAACACAAGGAATGGACATTAGATCTGTGGAAATCTGTGCTTTGGTCTGATGAGTCCAAATTTGAGATCTTTGGTTCCAACCACCGTGTCTGTGCGATGCAGAAAAGGTGAACGAATGGACTCTACATGCCTGGTTCCCACTGTGAAGCATGGAGGAGGAGGTGTGATGGTGTGGGGGTGCTTTGCTGGTGACACTGTTGGGGATTTATTCAAAATTGAAGGAATACTGAACCAGCATGGTTACCACAGCATCTTGCAGCGGCATGCTATTCCATCCGGTTTGCGTTTAGTTGGACCATCATTTATTTTTGAACAGGACAATGACCCCAAACACACCTCCAGACTGTGTAAGCGCTATTTGACCAAGAAGGAGAGTGATGGGGTGCTACGCCAGATGACCTGGCCTCCACAGTCACCAGATCTGAACCCAATCGAGATGGTTTGGGGTGAGCTGGACCGCAGAGTGAAGGCAAAAGGGCCAACAAGTGCTAAGCATCTCTGGGAACTCCTTCAAGACTGTTGGAAGACCATTTCAGGTGACTACCTCTTGAAGCTCATCAAGAGAATGCCAAGAGTGTGCAAAGCAGTAATCAAAGCAAAAGGTGGCTACTTTGGAGAACCTAGAATATAAGACATATTTTCATTTGTTTCACACTTTTTTGTTAAGTATATAATTTCACATGTGTTAATTCATAGTTTTGATGCCTTCAGTGTGAATCTACAATTTTTATAGTCATGAAAATACAGAAAACTCTTGGAATGAGAAGGTGTGTCCAAACTTTTGGTCTGTACTGTAGGTAGACCTCAACTATGAGAGACAAAATGAGAAAACATATCTAGAAAATCACATTGTCTGATTTTTTAAGAATTTATTTGCAAATTATGGTGGAAAATAAGTATTTGGTCACCTACAAACAAGCAAGATTTCTGGCTCTCACAGACCTGTAACTTCTTCTTTAAGAGGCTCCCCTGTCCTCCACTCATTACGTTGAAATCAACTGTGGGAGCAATAATTAGAAAATGGAAGACATATAAGACCACTGATAATTTACCTCGATCAGGAGCTACACGCAAGATCTCACCCCGTGGGGTCAAAATGATCACAAGAACGGTGAGCAAAAATCCCAGAACCACACAGGGGGACCTAGTGAATGACCTGCAGAAAGCTGGGACTAACGTAACAAAGGCTACCGTCAGTAACTCACTATGCCACCAGGGACTCAGATCCTGCAATGCCAGACGTGTCCCCCTGCTTAAGCCAGTACATATCCGGGCCCGTCTGAAGTTTGCTAGAGAGCATTTGGAAGTTCCAGAAGAGTATTGGGAGAATGTCATATGGTCAGATGAAACCAAATTAGAACTGTTTGGTAGAATCACAACTCATCGTGTTTGGAGGAGAGTGAATGCTGAGTTGCATCCAAAGAACATCATACCTACTGTGAAGCACGGGGGTGGCAACATCATGCTTTGGGGCTGTTTCTCTGCAAAGGGACCAGGACGACTGATCCGTGTACATGAAAGAATGAATGGGGCCATGTATTGTGAGATTTTGAGCATAAACCTCCTTCCACTAGCAAGGGCATTGAAGATGAAACGTGGCATAATCTCACTCATTTTGCTGGTACTGTAAAATGCTACTTTTTTTTTCTGCTGCATTTCCAAAAAATGCTGCATTTCCACAATGTGGGGCCTTAGACTATGAAGGGAAGAAAAACCGCTGAGAAAAACGCAGCGAAAACTAAATGAAAACGCTGTGAAAAAAAAACACAATGCGTTTCTGCTGCATTTTTTTCTGCAGAGTTTTTTAGCTGCTATGTGGGGCCTTAGCCTAAAGAGGTTTTCCCATCTCTCTCTCTCTCACCAGCTAGCATGCTTTCTCTTCTTCTTACTTCCTGTATTCTTCAAAAAAGCTGGTGGGCGAGCTTTGACTATTTATGAACAAGACACAAGTACTTCAGTTGCTATAGGCATTGCCTTTACTATGAAAGATTATTTATTATGAATACTAGAAATCTAATATAAATGCAGATCAAATAATATGATCAGCCCTTATCCGCAAAATACAATTAGCTCACCTGATTGCCCAGACCTAAGAGCAGGAGATAAACAGCTCTGAGAGCAAGCGTAACCCTGAGAACTCAGCCTCTCCCCTCCAGAGAGAAGAGAGTCATGTTACCCATCCTAAGATGAGATATCAGGCCAGAAACCAAGGAAATGTTGTGTAAACAATGGGAGGGATAATTTCACATAGCAGGTAAAGGAAGCAGTATTCCTAAAGCAATGTATTTAGGAAACCTATTGAATTTACATAAGCTAGCAGTTTGGTGGGATTCTTGAAATGGGAATACCCCTTTTTAAACCCTTAAATAGCTTGACTGTTAAAGGCTTAACCCCTTAACGACATTGGACGTACTATTACGTCCTGTGCGCTTGGTACTTAGCGCAACAGGGTGTACTAATACGCCCCGGGGCGGCCGCCCGCTCACTATCTGTTGTAACTGACAGCTAACAACCTGCTCCATATCCCCCGGTCGGAACTGAGTTCCGATCGGAGGTTTTAACCCCTTGGATGCCGCGGTCATGTCTCTGATGCCACAAAGTGGCCGCAACATATTCTGAAATTGGATATTTCTTCAAAAACTTAAATTTTCACTTTGTACATTAATTTTTGGGAAGCATTTTTAGGCTCAAAATGATAATACCCCTTGATACATTCCTTGAGGGGTGTAGTTTCTAAAATGGGGTCCCTTTTGACGGGTTTCCATTGTATTGGTACTTTAGGGGCTCTGCAAATGCGACATGGCACCTGAAAACTATTCCAGCCACATCTGCCCTCCTAAAGCTAAATAGCGCTCTTTCCATTCTGAGACCCACCATGTTCCCATACAGCAGATTACAACCACATATGGGGCATTTCTGTGTTCAGAAGAAATTATGTAACAAACCGTGGGGAGCTTTTTCTTCTTTAACCACTTGCAAAAATTTAAAATATGTCGCTAAATGGACGGTTTATTAGAAAAAAAGTAATTTTTCATGTTTACGTCCCAATGATGATAAAATCTGTGAAACAGCTGTGAGGTCAAAATGCTCACTATACCCCTAGATAAATTCTATGAGGGGTGTAATTTGCAAAATGGGGTCACTTTTGAGGGGTTTCCATTGTATTGGTACTTTAGGGGCTCTGCAAATGCGACATGGCACCCGAAAACTATTCCAGCAAAAATCTGCCCTCCAAAAGCTAAATAGCGCTCTTTCCATTTTGAGCCCTGCCATGTACCCATGCAGCAGATTACAACCACATATGGGGCATTTCTGTGTTCAGGAGAAATTGTGTAACAAACTTTGGGGAGCTTTTTCTCCTTTGTCCTCTTGTGAAAATGAAAAATTTGGGGCTAAATTGACAGTTTATTGGAAAAAAAGAAATTTTTCATTTTCATGTCCCAATGTTAATAAAATCTGTGAAACAGCTGTGGGTTCAAAATGCTCACTATACCCCTTGACATGTTCTGTGAGGGGTGTGGTTTCCAAAATGGGGTCACTTTTAGGGGTTTTCCACTGTATTGGTACTTTGGGGGCTCTGCAAATGCAACATGGCACCTGAAAACTATTCCAGCAAAATCTGCCCTACAAAAGCAAAATAGCGCTCTTTCCATTCTGAGCCCCACCATGTACCCATTCAGCAGTTTACGACCACATATGGGGCATTGCTGTGTTCAGGAGAAATTGTTTAACAAACTATGGGGTCCTTTTTCTCCTTTAACCCCTTGTGAAAATGAAAACTTTGGGGATAAAGTGATGTTTTAGTAATTTTTCATTTATACATCCCAATGTTAGTAAAATCTGTGAAACAGCTGTGGGTTCAAAATGCTCACTATACCCCTTGACATGTTCTGTGAGGGGTGTAGTTTCCAAAATGGGGTCACTTTTAGGGGGTTTCCATTGTTTTGGTACTTTGGGGGCTCTGCAAATGCAACATGGCACCTGAAAACTATTCCAGCAAAATCTGCTTTTCAAACGTCCAGTGTCGCTCCTTCCCTTCTGTGCACTGCCGAATGCCCAAAAATCAATTTACACCCACATGTGGGGTATTTCTGTGCTCAGGAGAAATTGTATAATAAACTGCGAGATGCATTTACTCCTTTAACCGTTTGTGAATGTGTTAAATTTAGGGCTAAATGAAGGGATTAGTGGAAAAAAATGAAATATCTAAATTTCACCTCGATATCGTTTTAATTCTTGTGAAATGCTTAAAGGGTTAACAAACTTCCCAAATGCTGTTTTGAATTATTTCAGGGGTGCAGTTTTTAAAATGGGGTGATTTATGGGGGATTTATAATATATAGGCTTTTATAATCCCCTTCAGAACTGAAGTGGTCCCTAAAAAATTAGTTTGGGAAATTTTCCTGTAAATCTGGAAAATCGCTGTTACACTTGTAAGCTTTCTAACATCCAAAATAAATTAAAGGACAATTAAAAGATGATGTCAATATAAAGCAGAGATATGGTAGATAATATTTATTAATGTATTTGGGTGGTATGACTATCTGTCTGAAAAGCAGAGAATTTCACATTTTGAAAATTGCGATTTTTTTCCAAATTTCCATCAAATATCCTATTTTTTTATAAATAAATACAAAAATATTGATTAGTGTTTACCACTAACATGAAGTACAATGTGTCACGAGAAAACAATCTCAAAATCACTTGTGTAAGTTAAAGCGTCTCAAAGTTCTTGCCACATAAAGTGACATATGTCAGTTTTGAAAAACAAGGCCTGGTTCTTAACGCACTTTTGGGCTGTGTCCTTAAGGGGTTAATGTAGCCCAACATAGTTTACATGTATTTTTGTAACAATTTATGAAGGAAATCCTAGCAACAGTCCCATCCAAAGCTATAAGTGTATGATACAATGTTTCAAATGTTTCAGGCAAACAATGATACACACAATTATGTTTTTCTGATAGTTATGTACCACAAAATACATTTACAATTTCCCAACCTCTAGGTAAGCCCTGAGGGAATACTGTACACAGCACTAAAGATGTATCTAAAGTCTGTTATGCTAATGACTAATGTATTATTGTAATATACCTTTAAATTTACATCATTTCCTTAATAATATAATATATGTAAAATAGCTCTATTATTTTCTTGCTAAAGGCATATGTCATTTATAGCTATAATGGCATCATATTATTTATTTAGGATATGCAAACAGTATTAATTCACAGTTATAAAGGCAAATAATAAAAGTGCAGACCACCATCTTTCACAGTAAATAGCTCCTTGACAAGTTTACAAAACAGTGGAAAATACAATGGATTGGGAATCATTTTGACAGACTCATGTTCTAGATTAAAGTCATCTGTTCATGGTGTAATTTAATATGTTAAAATTACTTGTGTGGCTTTTAGAGAACAATTCTTTTGAAAACTACTCTATCTTCTCAGTGGTTATAAATAAACTGCTGCCTATCACACATATAGAGATAGAAGCTAACTGGAGTGGGTGACATTATGTACTGTAGCTAATAAAAGAAATAATATTTCAGCAGAACCAAATCCTTGGATAATCCAAGGGAATCCCTATTGTTACAGTGGACTCTGATAACTCCATCATGTGAAAACATCAAATAAGAGGCTCAGTACTAAGCCTGTGTGCAACATAGTAAAGCTGTTGGACATTAGAGTGGACATTCATTGTTGATTTGATAGAAAATAACATTATCATTTTCTAAAGATGATACAACATAATATATATGAAAGAAAAATAACTGCGTTTGGTTCATTGTATTTATATACTATACTAGTCTATATTGACTAGAGATGGAAGAGCCAGTTCATAAAACCAAAACCTATGCGATTAATTTCGGGCAAACAGGCAAAAATGGCCGACGCCGCATCAAACATGAGGACTGAGATCGTATGATCATCAGCTGACAGCCTCTCAGCCAATCATGAGGGGTGAGATGATGTTACTCAGTGGTGGAACTACAGAGCCCGCCACCTTAGGGGCCCGTGCTGCTTTTTTTTTTTTTTTTTTTTAATAGGTTGTTACCTGATGGAGTTACTCCAGCAGGTAAATGGGACCTATTTAATTACCAATCCCTGCTCCTGCCCATGGTTGCCTCCACTCCCCCTTCAGTCCTCCCAGGGGCCCCTTGCATCTCTATATTACGTGACAGTTGAAGGGGAAATGGTAGCTGCCGTGGGCAAGAGTGGGGTTCGGTAAGCAGGGATTGATCTCATGAGGTTCACCTGCTGTTTTTGTTCAGACAGAACACGTCCAAAACTAAACTTCTATTATTATACTTTGAGGTCTCTTCAGACCCCAGAGTATAATGATTGGAGGCCCAGAGGAGGTGATTAAATATAACTAACACTGTTACTCACTTCTTCTGTTCTCCGCCGCCGGTCTTTGGCCTCTTCGATTACATCATAGACCGTTGAGGCCTGTAGTTGGGCCTCAGCAGTCAAGTGGCAGTCAAGTGGGTCACGCTGCGATCACGACACATAATGACCCTAGCGTGACCTATGTGACCTATGTTTGGTTACCTCCCCTGAGCTTCCGATCATAATCTGAAGAGACCCCAGAGTATAATAATAGTTTGTGGGTGGTGAACCACAGAAATTTCAGCTTCTGCCGAACCCAACATTTTTGCAGTATTTGCAACAAACATTGTAGTGGCTACTATGGGACATTATATTGTGTGAAGAGACCACTAAGGGACCATATATTGTATGGAGGCCACTATGGGAAATTATACTGTGTGAAGGGGCCTCTGTGGGATATTATATTGTATGGAGGCAACTATGGGACAGTATACTGTGTGAAGGAGTCACTATAGAACATTATATTATATGAAGGCCACTATGGGACATTATACTTGGTGAAGGTGTTATACCATGTGGGGGCCAGAAAAGGGGGTACTACCCATGTAGTCAAAAGTTTGCTATGGGGTGTTTGATAGTTACGTCCCCTGATGTCCCCATATAAAAGTTTATGTTCAGAGAGTAGACATTTTGTGAAGATTGAAACAGGGAAAGAGCTAGAGAAGATCTTGGCTACATACAGTGCCTTGCGAAAGTATTCAGCCCCCTTGAACTTTTCAGCCTTTTGCCACATTTCAGGCTTCAAACATAAAGATATAAAATTTTAATTTTTTGGTGAAGAATCAACAACAAGTGGGACACAATTGTGAAGTGGAACGAAATTTATTGGTTATTTTAAATTTTTGTAAAAAATAAAAAACTGAAAAGTGGGGCGTGCAATATTATTTGGCCCCTTTACTTTCAGTGCAGCAAACTCACTCCAGAAGTTCAGTGAGGATCTCTGAATGATCCAATGTTGTCCTAAATGACTGATGATGATAAATATAATCCACCTGTGTGTGATCAAGTCTCCATATAAATGCACCTGCTCTGTGATAGTCTCAGGGTTCTGTTTAAAGCGCAGAGAGCATCATGAAGACCAAGGAACACACCAGGCAGGTCCGTGATACTGTTGTGGAGAAGTTTAAAGCCGGATTTGGATACAAAAAGATTTCCCAAACTTTAAACATCCCAAGGAGCACTGTGCAAGCGATCATATTGAAATGGAAGGAGTATCAGACCACTGCAAATCTACCAAGACCCGGCCGTCCCTCTAAACTTTGATCTCAAACAAGGAGAAGACTGACCAGGGATGCAGCCAAGAGGCCCATGATCACTCTGGATGAACTGCAGAGATCTACAGCTGAGGTGGGAGAGTCTGTCCATATGACAACAATCAGTCGTACACTGAACAAATCTGGCCTTTATGGAAGAGTGGCAAGAAGAAAGCCATTTCTCAAAGATATCCATAAAAAGTCTTGTTTTAAGTTTGCCACAAGCCACCTGGGAGACACACCAAACATGTGGAAGAAGGTGCTCTGGTCAGATGAAACCAAAATCGAACTTTTTGGCCACAATGCAAAACGATATGTTTGGCGTAAAAGCAACACAGCTCATCACCCTGAACACACCATCCCCATTGTCAAACATGGTGGTGGCAGCATCATGGTTTGGGCCTGCTTTTCTTCAGCAAGGACAGGGAAGATGGTTAAAATTGATGGGAAGATGGATGGAGCCAAATACAGGACCATTCTGGAAGAAAACCTGTTGGAGTCTGAAAAAGACCTGAGACTAGGATGGAGATTTATCTTCCAACAAGACAATGATCCCAAACATAAAGCAAAATCTACAATGGAATGGTTCACAAATAAACGTATCCAGGTGTTAGAATGGCCAAGTCAAAGTCCAGACCTGAATCCAATCTGTGGAAAGAGCTGAAAACTGCTGTTCACAAACGCTCTCCATCCAACCTCGCTGAGCTCGAGCTGTTTTCCAAGGAAGAATGGGGAAGAATTTCAGTCTCTCGATGTGCAAAACTGATAGAGACATACCCCAAGTGACTTGCAGCTGTAATCGCAGCAAAAGGTGGCGCTACAAAGTATTAACTTAAGGGGGCCGAATAATATTGCACGCCCCACTTTTCAGTTTTTTATTTTTTACAAAAGTTTAAAATAACCAATAAATTTCGTTCCACTTCACGATTGTGTCCCACTTGTTGTTGATTCTTCACCAAAAAATTAAAATTTTATATCTTTATGTTTGAAGCCTGAAATGTGGCAAAAGGTTGAAAAGTTCAAGGGGGCTGAATACTTTTGCAAGGCACTGTAGCTAGTAAAGGCATAGTAGAAAAATGACAAAAATTTCTGTACTATAGATTGATATAGGAGAGGACACTAAATTAGAAAGATTTAATTAAATTATACAGATATATATATATATATATATAGTGATAGGGATAGGCTATGTCTGTTAAAAAAAAGTGAATGACAATTTCTGTGACATTATTACATACGGTCTGACCTGCAGTCACCCTTTGAATGCCAAATCACATTTTGTTTTGTTGTTTTTTTGCAGTTAAGAGTGAGTTGTGTAGGCCACATTTACCAGAAAATTTTGCATATTGTCCACAGTAATTTCTTGCGGTCAAGTGGCAGTTGTGTAGGTCACATTTACTATAAAAACCTTGCAGTTAAGTGCCCATTACAGAGGTTGAATTTACTAGAAAATTTTGCATTTCATCTACAGTAATTTTTTGCAGTTAAGTGGCAGTTGTATAGACTGCACTTACTAGAAACTGTATAAACTGTTCATAGTAATTTCTTGCGGTTAACCCTTACGTGACGCAGACATTTTTTATATTTGTGTTTTTGCTTTTTACTCCCTACATTCCAAAAGCCATAACTTTCTAATTTTTCTGTTTGTGTAGTCATATGAGAGCTTGATTTTTGCATGACAAGTTATACTTCAAAGTGGTACCATTTATTATTTTGTACAATATACTGGGAAGCAGGAAAAAAATGCAGAATGAGGCGGAATAGAGAAAAAAACGTAGTACTGCCATTTTCTTATGTCTTTTTTTTTACGGCTTCCACTCTTTCATGTTTTAATAACTTTACAAAAATTCAACATTTTGAAGAAAAAAAAAAATTCTTTCAATCACCATATTCTGACACCTGTAACTTTTATATTTCAGTGTACGAAGTAAGGTGTAAGGTGTCTTTAGTTTTCATTGATACCACAGTGGTGAATGTATGCTGTTTTGATCACTTTTTATTCCATTTTTTTAGGAAGGTAATTTGGAAAAAAAATGCCAAATCAGCCATTTTGATTTTTTTTTTTCCTGCTACGGCGTTTACCATATGGGAAAAATGTAGGTAATGTAGTCTTAATGACTAAACAATTTTATTTGGAGGAAGCTGACCGTCAATTGAATGACTGTAAGACGTATCAGCGATTAAACACTGACCCCACTAGGTTTTTAGCCTCCTTACCAACCCTCCTTAGAAGTAGTCTAGAAAAATGTGTGTTATCCCCGAAGATGGCTGAACGACTTCTCCCTGCACATCCAAAAAAACCTTGTTGGTATTTTTTGCCAAAGGTCCACAAATCTGAAACAAACCCCCCCAGGCCGCCCTATTTTGGCGGGGATTGGGTCCTTAACTGAACCTCTATCCCAATACCTTGATTGGTTATTATGCCCCGTATTATATGAGATACCAACGTATTTAAAAGACACCAATCATTTTTTTGTGTGCTCTAGGTGAGATTGAATGGCAAGTAGGTTATAGTCTGGCCTCAATTGATGTGGTCAATTTATATACCCGCATCCCTCATGAAGAAGAAATAAAAGCTGTGTTTCATGCCCTCGATTCTGCTGGAAAGAGTAAAAACTATAAAGATTTTATCCAGGATGCGTTATTGTTCATTTTGAGACATAACGCATTTAAGTTTGGAGATTGTTGGTATCTTCAAAATACAGGTACTGGTATGGTAATATTTTAATCCTGTAATATTTTTCCCGTAGAATTTGAGAGACAATATATTTTCACCATATTTAATCCCTATTTGAAATTCATCATACGTCTTTTTAGATATATCGATGACATTCATTGTTTGGGCAGGGTCATCATCCGAATTTACGGATTTTGTTAAATACTTAAATGAAGGTGATAAAATGAGTATGCAATTTATCTCTGTGTTCAGTAAGGACCATTTGAATTTTCTGGATGTCACGATACTGATGGAGAGTGGCTCTATCGTCACTTAGGGTTACAGAAAACCTACTGCCACCAATGCATTATTACACTATGACAGTTTTCATGCCAAACTTATCAAGTGTAAGGGAATTGCCAGTTGAGCAATTCCCAGTGCTGCTGCAGAACCCAGGGGGGAGGGGCACAACAAGACAGTGAGCCCTAAGCTGAACCTCCCCCCCCCCCACTGTCCCTGGCTATCTTGCCTATCTGTCCTAGGCAACAGCAGCAACTGGTCGACAGGCCCTACCTAATATAGGTGACAACACAGAATGCGGACAAACAACAAACAAAGGGAGGTCAGCTAGCCAAGGGGTCGGTAACAGTCGAGCAATGCAGTACAAAATCAGAATCCAAGAGAATAGTCAGAGACAAAACCAGAGGTCAGGAATAGGAATACAGAAAATAGAAGAATGGGAGCTAGCAGAGACAAGTCACAAGACAGGATCAATAACCAGCGAGCATGTGAGCGCTGACAACCTGTTTATAGAAAGTCAGGACCTGCCCCAGACTGGATTGGTAGACAGACTGTCAATCACACAGACAAGGCTGAGATTAACTATTAGAGGAGCACAGAGAAACAAAGATGCAGGAGACGGGTGTGGCAGAAATTCAATTACAGACTGGAGGTATTAGGACAGTGTTCAGACTGAGCAACAAGAAACCTACGCAAGGAATCAAACTGAACACGCTTCCTTTGCCGCAGTGTGCGAGCGGAGGGTGGCGCAGAGACCCGAACAGGCAGAGACGTTACATCAAGACTGCCGTTCCTTACGGCCAGTTTTTGCGACTTAGGTGAATAAATAGTGATAAAGCCACTTTCCAGCAACAAGCTGACGATCTAGAAAAAAGACCATTACAAAGAGGTTATCCTAGAAAGATCTTAGTGGAGTCTAGGAATAGAGCCTCATTAATGACACAAAAGGAGTTGATACATAAGTCCAAAATTAGACAAAATAATAAAGATCAAAATAGGGCTGTTTTTTCTTTTCAATACAGTCCACATGCGAATATTATAAGTGCAGCGATATTTAATAACTGGAACACTATTCAAAGAGATCCTGATTTCCTATACGTCCTTTAGTCACGTTAAGAAGTACCACCTTGAGGAACAAACTAGTCCGTAGTAGGTTTTCAGATAAAGACAAAAATAAAGATTGGTTACAACATTTTTTTTACCTAAGGTGAATTTTGCCTGTGGCCATTGCAATTTCTGCAATCAAAATTTAAAGAGCAGAAACCTCTTTATGGGGGGTATTCATGGGGTTGTAAATCAATTTCTTAATTGCAAGACCAAATTTTTGGTGTATGTAATCTTTTATTCTTGCGTTGGTAAAACTATTTAGGAATTTACAGACTAGTTTTAGGGAACATGTTAAATCTATTTCCATGGGACACTGTTGTCCTTGGTTAATACAACATGTGAAGGAAGCTCATGGGGGCGGGGGGATGCGAAAGTTCTGCGGTTTGCAGGAATTGAAGAAGTAGGCATTAACCCCGCAGGAGGTGACCGTAACCAAGATTTATTGAGGTGTGAGGGAAAATGGATTCTCAAAACCCAGGCTTTGGGACCATTAGGCCTTAATGATAGAATTGAGATGAATGTGTTTTTATAACGCTTTTTTCTTCATATTCATTTGCTCCAATTTTCTGATTATTCTAAAAATAATAACTATTCTCTTCCTTTAGTTTTGAAGGTATTTTGATAGTTTATATATGATTTATTTATTCTGAGAAACATCAGCTGGTAATTTGCAGCATATACATTAAGTATGTTGGTATGCGTTTAAATATAAATTAGCATCTGTAAGTTATATAAATTTGAAAATTGAAGAGAAGTCCTCTTGGAGAGAGTTTATGTAAATATAATTGATCCGTGATTGCCATAATTTTGTATCATTAAACTGTAGCGCTTTGTTTTTAATTATTGTTTCTGAGTGCAGCATCGGGAGCCGTGTATACATGGTCTGAACATGGCGGTGACGTGTTTTTTTATATCTCGCGCCGCTTTTTTTGTTGTAAGTGATAATGGAAATCTATGGCAATTCATAAATGACAAAGATCTTATATTCTAACGTATCGCTCTGTGCCTGATTTATGAGTATATAGTTACTATAGGTAGGTTTACAGTCTCGGTGTATTCTGCAGTTGCTATAGGTAGGTCCTCCTTACAGCAACTCCATTCTAGCTGTCTCACTACAGAATTGACTAGAATGGAGTTGCTGCAGGTAGGTTCATAGTCTCGGTGTATTCTGTAGTTGCTATAGGTAGGTCCTCCTTACAGCAACTCCATTCTAGCTGTCTCACTACAGAATTGACTAGAATGGAGTTGCTGCAGGTAGGTTCATAGTCTTGGTGTATTCTGTAGTTGCTGTAGGTAGGTCCTCCTTACAGCAACTCCATTCTAGCTGTCTCACTACAGAATTGACTAGAATGGAGTTGCTGCAGGTAGGTTCATAGTCTCGGTGTATTCTGTAGTTGCTATAGGTAGGTCCTCCTTACAGCAACTCCGTTCTAGCTGTTTCACTACAGAAGTGACTAGAATGGAGTTGCTGCAGGTAGGTTCATAGTCTTGGTGTATTCTGTAGTTGCTAGAGGTAGGTCCTCCATACAGCAACTGCATTCTAGCTGTCTCACTACTGCTCTGACTAGAATGGAGTTGCTGCAGGTAGGTTCATGGTCTCGGTGTATTCTGTACAGGTTGGTCAGTATAGGGTCTATATCTAACACTAAGCTCCCCATACAGTAATATTAATAAAACAAACAACATCAACATTTTAGAAAATATATTTGATTGAAATAAAACCCTCCGCACAACCTTCATTAACCATTTTATTTATTTATTTATTTTTAAAAACTCACCTCCACTGGTTATTAACGTAGTCTATCATAGCCAAATAAAATTCCCCTCTGCTGATTTCTGCGGCCAATGTGAACTTAGCCTCAAATGAAGTCTAGTAAACCCCCCTTTTTTGGTTGTTTGAGCACCAGAACGTGAGGACTCCTACTGAAAGGATAGTAACTCAGGATAGGTAATCAATGCAGGGGTACCCTGCAGATCTCCAGTGCTGTACAAACTGTAGTGGCGAGTGTAGGTACCGCAGCGCTGCCCCATTAAAGTCTCTGTACCAGAGATCTGGAGGGGTATCAGGTGTTGGGCCTGGCCTATCCTGAGAAAGCGGATAAATCCTTAAGGGGAGGCGCCCCATGTGGCCTATACGCCACGGTTTGCCAGCGGCAGAAACGTGGCAAAAAAAATGCGAATCCTGTCCCCACTTTGCAGTAAAATACACACAGCGGACACACCATCATGGTTTTGGAAATCGCAGCATGTCCATTCTACCTACGGAAACGCCGGAAGCTTCCGTATGTGTATAATTGAAGCAGAGAGTCCGCAGAGGAAATCTGCAGCTTTTTTGCTGCGGGACGCTACGTAGGCCCTTAGCCTGAACCACAGTCATGTCAAGCTTGTGATTAACCCCTTCTTGGGTAATCAGCAATTCAATAACTTAGATGGAATCACTGATTGCAGGAGGTCTGGGGAGTCCTTGGTGAATACATTGGGGGTCAAGTTATATTAATGAATATGCAGGCAGAACACAGACAGCCTGCTATGCAAATAAAGTATAGCAGCCCTAACGTACCTTAGGGCTGCACCTGCTATACAGAAAGATTATAGTGACATTAACATTTGTTAGAGTTGCTAACTCATGGACTAGAAAGGGTTAATTGCAGTCATAACTTGACCACAACTAAACCTAAGTGCAGGGGTTAGTCACGGTCAAGGGTTTACACTTGGTCAAGAAACACAGACAAGTTATGTCTTGGATTCACCCCTTCTAATGCAGGGACTCCTGCTATGAAGGAGTCCCTACATTGTGGGTAACCTCTTTATACAGCAATGAGTGTCAGTTTGGTGCCAGCAATCATTGCAGGGTTGGAAAGTGTTTATGCATACAGCTCACACCCTGGATATGAAAGGGTGATGCATTAGGCTGTGGGGGCCATTCTATTTATAATGCAGGAGGAGTGGGAATACATTTAGCATAGGGGCACAGGAGGGCACTACTGTATGTTATACCTCCAGCGTCTCTGTGCTATGTAACCAAAACCACGTGATTTACACTGCCCCACAACCCTGCCTACACACAAGCAGCCCCCCTCCCCCAGGACCCCCACAACCACCTCCTCCACACATGCAGGGACTCCACACACACTCGAAATGCGACACTCCCCCGGGAACCCTCCAACACACTGATGGCAACCCCCCCCCCCCCCCAAGAACCTGACCCCCTCCCCCAACAACACACAGACGCAGGAGTGTAACTACCAGGGTATCAGCAGTAGCAGCTGCCACAGGGCCCAGGACATTTTTTTTTTTTCTTTTAATAGGCTGTTACCTTCTGGAGTAACCCCAGCAGGTAACGGGCCCTATTTACTTACCAATCCCCGCTCCTGCTCATGGCCTCCTGCGCTTCCCATTCTGCGGAAGCGGAGGTGACTGTGAGCAGGAGCGGTAAGTGAGGCCGCGGGCCAAAACCCACAAACATTGCTATCATTATACTCAGGGACCAGACTTCTCCCAGCACACAGGCGGCAGCCCCCCAGGGACCAGACTTCTCCCAGCACACAGGCGGCAGCCCCCCAGGGACCAGACTTCTCCCAGCACACAGGCGGCAGCCCCCCAGGGACTGGAGCCCCCCAACACATAGGTGGCAACATCCCAGGGGCCAGACCCCTCCAACACACAGGCAGCACCCCCACACGTACACAGGTGGCAGCACCCCAAGGACCACCATCAGCAACCCCCCCACACAAACAGAGGCAGCACCGCAGGAATCCCCCACTTACATGAAGATGAGACCTGCACACCACTCGGACCCTCAACCAGCACCCCCAGGGACCCCCAAACATGCACACAGGTGGCAGCACCCTGAGACCACCTCCAGAACCCCCTCTTACACACAAGCAATACACCAGGAACCCCACACACAAAGTCAATACCCCAGGGATCCCACACAGACACATGCAGCAACCCCCCAGGGACCTGAAGCCCACAAGACCCTGCCCCCATTACATGCAAGCAGCACCCAAAGTACCCCTGCCCCCCTTTAAATGCCAGCAGCACCCCAAAGGACCCCTGCCCCTCCCCCCCTTTAGATACCAGAAGTACACCAAGGACGCATGCTCCCATATTTAGATGCCAATGGCACCCCAGAGACCCATGTCTCCACAACCCTTTAGTTGCCAGCAGCACACCAGGAACCCCTGCCCCCCATCCATGCCAGCACATCCCCCCTTAGATGCCAACAGCACCCCAAGGACCCCTGCTGTCCTTCACATGCCAGAAGGACCCCCCACCTCTTAGATGCCAGCAGCACAACAAGGACCCCTGCTCTCCTTCAGATGAGAGCAGCACCCAAAAGACCCTGTCTCCCTCGATGCCAATGGCACCCCAGAAACTCCTATACCACCCTAAACATCAACCCAATCCCCCAGACTCTCCAGGATACAGTCCCATGTAAAACATCAGTCTCTTTTCAGCCCCTTAACTTACAGTCCCATGTAAATACATCACTCCCTCCCCTCAGCCTCCACAAACATGCAGTCCCATGCAAACCGATCCTATCACTCCCCTTCCATCATGCAGTCCCGCAAAACAGTCCTCACAGCTTTCTGTTCTCCATCTACACGAGCTCCACTCCTACTTCCTCTATACAGCACAGAGTTGTGATAGAAGAAACCCCGCCCTCATCAGAGAGGCACTGCCCCTTCCTGTGACATCATACCTACCAGGAGCAACTCCACTCTAGTCACAACCATTTTACCATGGCATCTGAGTGGTTAAATGCCTGTAATCAGAGTCATCTCTGATCACAGGCAATGCTGCTAGATCCCTGTTGTATGAAACAGCACAGACCTGGAAGCTAGTGTGGCTGCACTGTTTCAGAGCGGCCGCCATATTTAGTTATGTGCACCAGGACGTAACTGTATGTTTGGTGCGCTTAAAGGTTAAATTCTAGTTGTGTAGGGCACATTTACCTCAGAATTTTACATATAATTCATTCATCATAAAAAAAATATAGTCAGTACTGTACAGGGTAAAATTCAAATCACAGTGGGATAGTTACTCAAAGTAATAAGGATTCCCTGAAAGGAGTGGCTAAAACTTAACTTTTAGTACAAATGTTAGAAATAAAAATGGTCTGACAATGTATAATAAAACCATATATCACACACCCAATGTATAACCCTGGGGCAATGCAATAATACTGTAGTGGTGCAGATATCAGGTATTTGTTCAGCTTAAATCACACATCAGTAAATAGCAAGAAAAATCTCTTCTCAAATCAATGTAGCCGGCAAAAAGATAAATATCTGCACAGGGAGCATGAAAGTTGCTAAAATACAGCCACTATAATGGGATGATAAATGAAAATTAGTCTGGAGTACTATTGTGGATGTAGATGTCCACAGGTGTTCTGTGATCTCAGTGAGCTGATAGTCAGGAAGAGAAATGCATCCCTCTGTGGAAGTAGTCTCAGTCCTCTAGTAGAGAAATGCTACATATGAGGCTGGGAGCAGGAATAATACTAACAAAGCCCTCTAGGTACTAAAATAGTTCTAACAAGGTCCTCTATGTGTTTATCCCATACTGTACAAGACATGGGGTCATCAGGAGGAGAGATAGAATCTATTAGGTAAGTTGAACAAAGATGATTGAAGTTAAAACTGCATTTCCTGTGACCATGATAGTGGATCACAGTACTCTGTTGTGAGCCGCCGGGCACAGCATGAGGTCAGATATATGAAGCCCACAGACCCCACCCAGGCCTGTCCCCAGCGTGATGTGGTGCAATATGATTGGTCGCACCCTCCGTGCGTCACCCAGTGGGCGCAGATGGGTGTCATGGTAACAGATGATGCTTAGACTCCTCTGTCACTCGCACACTGCATGTGAGCAGGTGCCAGAGATCAAAACAATGGCCATAACAAACGCATATATGAAGATATAGCGAGATTGCATAGCTACAGGTAAGTATAGGTATAAATGTAGAAGCACAACATATGTCAGACTATGCAGTCCGATACCCAATAAATCTACAATATTATTGATAATAAAACAATGACGGAGCGTATGTAAACATAGCGAGATTGCATAGCTACAGGTAAGTATAGGTATAAATGTAGAAGCACAACATATGTCAGACTATGCAGTCCGATAACCAATAAATCTACAATATTATTGATAATAAAACAATGACGGAGCGTATGTAAACATAGCGAGATTGCATAGCTACAGGTAAGTATAGGTATAAATGTAGAAGCACAACATATGTCAGACTATGCAGTCCGATAACCAATAAATCTACAATATTATTGATAATAAAACAATGATGGAGCATATGTAAACATAGCGAGATTGCATAGCTACATGTGAATGTAAGTACAAGAATTAAAGAACAACATTTTATTATCAATAATATTGTAGTTCTATTGGTTAGTGGACTGCATAGTCTGACATGTTTTAGCCACTCCTTTCAGTGAATCCCTGTACAGGGTAAAGGAGGCCATTCACCACTGCAAGCAACAATAGAATTGTGGATGGCACCAGCAACACTACTTCTAGCCGTGTGGTTGTGCGAAAATGAAGAAGACATTTTTGAATGAAGAAATTTTTGATTACTTGACTCATCTCAGTCACAGAAGTATACAATTTGACTGATATGCTGTGGGGAGTTTAGATTCACTTATCTGATGTTGGAGTATGCTTGAAAAAGGTAGCAACACTCCGTCTCCCGGGTTGCCTCCCCATTTTCTCCCCATAATCACCTGTGCTATGGGGACTGGCTTTCCTAGGGGTCAGGACCAGGCCAGAACCCTTGGGTCCATCATCAACTTCCCGGACAACCCCTTTAACACTTAAAGAGAGTTAGCATTAAACTTGTTATAAACCCATTCACATAACCTTGTAGTGGTGTTTCTACAGTTTCCACATATGCCTATGATATTCAGGTTTCAAGTAAATTGCTGTTTTATTCATATGGAAATAATGAAAAAGAGATTTGTCCAGGAATCTACAGCTGAAATGGAAGCTTGGGAAAGCTAAGACATGCCCCAAAGCATTTTTCCCCTCATTTTCGTATGAAAAAACTGAATAACAGAGGTATACCTAGCTTTCTCAGGCTTCCATCTGGAAACTTCCACGTGAAAACTGTAGAATCACCTCTACAAGATACTGTGATTAGGTTTATAACCAATTTACTGCTTACAGACTTTAATTTACTGAGATGCCTGTCTTCCTCTTCAATGTGTTCGTGAACCCACTGTGCCATCTAACTGATCTGATGTTGGGCCTCTCCCAAGTAAACCCACCAGTTTTCACCCACTACCAAGTAATTAACTCTCAGAGTTAGTAGTATAGGAGTCAGTTGACCAGAGACAAGACAGACTCCGATGTACAGCACCGAAGAGACAAAATGAAGTAAGGTAAAGGCAAAGGAGTCAGTAACCGATATCATGTGGATCTGGATAAGCAGACTGTAGCGAAGTAGGGACAAGCCAAGGTCGGCAACAGGTATCAGGCAGATCCGAATGAACAGACAGATGCAGAGTCAGGAACAAAGCTAAAGGTCAGTAACAGATATCAGTTGGATTTGAAAAAATGTACAGATCCAGGGTCAGGGACAAAGCCAATGGTCAACAAACGTATAAACTGTAAATATGCAAGACAAGCTAGAGGAATCCATGAAGGAACTAACAAAGCTATGAATCCATTATTGCTGTAGTGCCATGATGAGGGCAAAGTAGATATTAAAAGGCAGTAAAAAACCTGGAATTGGCTGATTAAGGCTCACATGTGTGCGCATTAGGCCTTCAAGTTGAGGAAAGGAAGGGTATGCTCCTTCTTTGGGCAGGACCAAGTGGAGCAGCAGAATGGAGAAGCAGAAACAATGTGAATCAGATTTAAGCTGGCTGATGCATCTGTTGGGAGGCATGGTATGCCACCAAGTGCAGAATGCCAGAATTTCACACTGACACTGATCTTCAGTGACTATTAGGTGCTTTCCACACTCTAAAGAGATAACACAGGTTGCTGAGAAAGAAGCACAAATATTCCTGTTCTTGAAGAGTTGGGTGAGAACAGTCAGTGTTTTGATGTGGAGGAGGCAGAGGTGGAAGACATGACTTTTGGCAGTGGTAGAGGTAGTGGCAGGGAGTTGGATACTGGTAATTGTGCCGGTGGGGGAACTTGGTGGAAATCTACAGGTGTGAATTATGAGTAGGTGCAATAAACCCACGGTCATGGTGATGAGTCTAAAAAAGGAAGGGAATAATAATAATACATTTTATTTCTATAGCGCCAACATATTCCGCAGCAATTTACAATTTGTAGGGTTCAAGTACAGACAAAAAGATACATTACAGAGAAATAGTCAATTCACACAATGGGATTGAGGACATTATTGCAGTTGATGATAATTTTGTTATGGACAGGACCTGGCTACTGGGTCAGGGTGATAACGAGATGATCTCTGAGGAAGAGGGGGCCACAACATAAGAAAAAAACCTAGAAGAGTAAGCTTAGGTTGTGCCGATGGTGACAGTCATCTTCCATGGCGGAATTTTTTTTGTACATTACCTAATGACAAATCCATGATCTGCCATGGTCGTGCAGTCACAAATGCAGGATCTATGTCTCTCTGTACTCACATGAAAAGGAATCACCAGCTCATTTAACAAAATAGAATTTGACAGACACAGTGAGCAAGACTGTCCAACTTCTTCTCCCTGTAATGTTTCTTGTAGCCAGGTGACATCCACATCTAGCACATGGTCATCATTATCATTATCAGCACTCTCTGATGCTCCCTCTGCAGTATGCGCCCAGTCATCAGGTGGTTTGTCAACTTAGCTTACAAAGTGGTCAAGTTGCTGCTGTTCTACAGGTGGATTCCACAGTATTTCACTAATTGTGTGCTCAACCTTGATGGAGGATACCAAGCTGCTATAATATTTCTAGGAAAGCTGTCCCTGTCTTATATTGCCACATGTTGTTGAATTTAGCCTGCTCCTTAAATATGTTGGTGTTGGGAAAGGTGCACACCACGGTTGCCACATAGAGAAGCAATAATGGGCAGTGACAAAACTTGGCTTTCACGGCGCACAGGGTTAATACTTTTAGTGGCAATATTGACAGTGCACAAATGCAACAAGGCTAGTTTCTAGTACTGACACCACTCTATTTGTGCAGGCCCATTTACTACTCCAGGTGGGGCCTAACCTCCTCCAGTACCTTCTCACTTCCTGCTGCCAACTTCACCAGGGCAAGACATTTTTTCCACAGCCCCTCCTTTGTTTCCTGGGTGTAAGATGAAGTGCTGCCATGCAATTTCCCAGCTAATAAACCTGGATTAGGGAAGCCAGAGGTGCATTTAATAATTAAATTTCAGTAACTTGGATTGAACTTTAATAACTTTCTCACACAAAGGACTCAAAGCGCAGGGAGAGCTATAGAGAAAGTCAGTGGCTGCCATACTGATGTACATCCCCAACACCCACTAGGGTCAGTTGTTCATAGGAAGCCCATTTACCTCTCAGTATACAGTGAAACCTCTCCAGAAGACCATCTCCTTACCCGTATTACATTTTTTTTTTTGCGACAGATTTTCAGTTTTCCATATTACCAAATTTTACAAATTTGGGTGGAAAATGGGGGTGTGCGTCTTATAGTCTGAATGTAGTCCGAATGTGGGGGGGGGTGGCAGAGCGGGGGTCACTGCTGCAGGAAGCTGGCGGTGGCAGGAGTGGGGCAATGCTGTGGGCCCTGGGCTCGGAGGAGATGCTGTCCCGGCAATGCAAATCCCTTCCCGATATCTGCTGTACTATTATGGCAGATGCCGGGTCATTAAAGATTATTGTGGCCTTTCAAGTTGCAGACCAGTTCCCGCGCGGCGAGATTGCGGGATCCGACCTAGTCCTCTCACAGCCGGGAGCCTTATGAAGGCTTCCAGGCTTCTCATAGGAATATTACTATTGAGGATGCAGATTCAAGTTCCCTAGGGAGGCTAATAAAATAAAAAATAAAAAAAGTTTTAAAAATATATATAGTTGAAACCAGAAGTTTACATACACTATATAAAAAAACACATATGCATGTTTTTCTCACCATCTGATATGAAATCAGAATAAACCTTTCCTGTTTTAGGTCAATTAGGATTACCAAAATTATTTATATTTGCCAATTGCCAGAATAATGAGAGAGAGAGAATTTTTTTAAGGCATTTTTATTACCTTCTTCAAAGTCAAAAGTTTACATACACTAAGATTACTATGCCTTTAAACAATTTGGAACAGCCCATATGATGATGTCATGTCTTTGGAAGCTTCTGATATTTTTATTGGCAACACCTGAGTTAATTAGATACACACCTGTGGATGTATTTTAAGGCACGCCTGAAACACACTTCTTCTTTGTGTAACATTATGGGAAAGTCTAAAGAAATCAGCCAAGATATCAGGAAGAGCATTGTGGTCTTGCACAAGTCTGGTTCATCCTTGGGTTCAATTTCTAGATACCTGATGGTGTCTCATTCATGTGTACAAACAATTACATGCAAGTACAAACAAGATGGGAATGTCCAGCCATCATACCGCTCAGGAAGGAGACGGGTTCTATGTCCGAAAGATTAACGTGATTTGGTACGAAATGTGCATATCAACCCAAGAACAAAAGCAAAAGACCTTGTGAAGATGCTGGCTGAAGCTGATAAGAGTGTGTCATTATCCCCCTTTTTTTTCTCCATATCCTGATTATCCACAGTGAGATGTGTACTGTATCGACATGGGCTGAAAGGCCAGTCTGCCAGGAAGAAGCCATTACTCCAAAAGAAACATAAAAAAGCCAGATTAATGTTTGCAAATGCACACAGGAACAAAGACCTTAATTTTTGGAGACATTTCCTGTGGTCTGATGAAACTAAAATTGAACTGTTTAGCCATAATGATGATTATTATGTTTGGAGGAAAAAGGGAGAAGCTTGCAAGCCTAAGAATACCATCCCAACTGTGAAACATGGGGGTGGCAGCATCATGTTGTGGGGTTGTTTTGCTGCAGGAAGGACTGGTGCACTTCACAAAATAGATGGCATCAGGAGGAAAGAACATTATGTGGCAATACTGAAGCAACATCTCAAGACATCAGCCAGATAGTAAAAGCTTGGGCACAAATGGGTCTTCCAAATGGACAATGACCCGAAGCATACTGCCAAACTGGTTACGAAGTGGCTTAAGGATAACAAAGTCAATGTTTTGGAGTGGCCATCACAAAGCCCTGATCTCAATCCTATTGAAAATTTATGGGCAAAGCTGAAAAGGTAGGTGCGAGCAAGGCGGCCTACAAACATGGCTCAGTTACACCAGTTCTGTCAAGAGGAATGGGCCCAAATTCCTACCAACTATTGTGAGAAGCTTGTGGAAGGTTATCCAAAATGTTTGACCAAAGTCATACAGTTTAAGGGCAATGGTACCAAATACTAATGAAATGTATGTAAACTTTTGACTTGCAGAAAGTAATAAAAATACCTTAAAAAGTTCTCTCTCTCATTATTCTAGCATTTGGCAAATATAAATAATTTTTGTAATCCTAATTGACCTAAAACGGGAAAGGCTTATTCTGATTTCATGTCAGATAGTGAGAAAAACATGCATATGTGTCTTTTTATATAGTGTATGTAAACTTAAAAGTTCAAATCACCCCCCTTTCCCAAAAATAAACACGAAAAAATTGCTATGAAACACATACACATTAGGAACCCCTGTGTCCAAAAACACCCAGTCTTCAAACTTCTACAAATATTTTTCATGTACGGTGAATGCTGTAGCCGGAAAAAAAAAAAAATCAAAAGTGCTGAATGTTTTTTTTTTTTCGCTGTTTTAGCTGTGATAAAAATTTTAATAAAAAGTGATCAAAGAAATAGACATTCACGAAAATGGCATAACTAGAAAGTACACCTAGCCCTTCAAAAAAAGATGACCGACCTATGCATTCCTGTTCATAGAAATCTAAAAAAAAAAAAAAAATATTTCCACTTATATTGTGCCTTCCTCCTCCACCACGACATTAACTGAACATACTAATTCAAGTGCTGTCTGTTCCTCATCCAACTCTACCTCATCTTCACCACCAACCCAGATGGAGATATCGAATAAAAGAAATATATCCCCAAGATCAGCCAACGCACTTCCTCAACCTCACATTGTGGAGGTAAGAGTACATCAAACTTCCTCGAACTCTCCCTCTCAAAGCCCAGTTAAACAAGGCATGAGAAGGGATACAACATTTGACTTTACCTCCACAGTTCCCTCTCACTCTCAGGGACTTGACCCAAAAAACCTTGATACCATCAAAACTTTTCCCGCTGGCAACCAAGCGGTATCAGAATCCTTCCTCAGGGATATCATACTAGCTCTCCACAGCACCATCCAGAAAGACATCACTAAAGCTATCTCCAATGTATCCTACACTATTGACTCCTTTGGAGAGCGCACAGACCATGTGGAAACTAAAATGGGCAAGTTTTCTGGTGCGCACAACTCCCTGGTTGATGCCCATAATGACTTGGAAGAGGATGTGGAGGCTATGAAAAGCAAACTGGCAGATAGCAAAGAGAGAAACTGCAGAAATAATATAAAATTTTGCAGTATTCCCGAATCTGTTTCCTCAATATCTTCAAAATCTCTTTAAAACGATATTACCACATTGCTCAGATCAAGATCTCATCCTAGATTGGGCCCGAAGGCTTCCTAAACCAAAAAACCTACACGACACTGTCCCTCATGATGCCATAGCCCGAATACACTTTTACCACATGAAAGATCAACTTAAGATGGCTTCTAGAAAACTGTCTACCTTTCCTGCTCCATTTAAACATATCAAATTGTTTACTGATTTGTCTCAAGGGACCATTGCAGCACGGAAAGATTTCCCCCAATAACTCAAACTCTAAGACATCACTCCATACCTTACAAGTGGGGCTTTAAAGGTAATAGTATTCTGCAACAGCGTCTCATGTTTTCTCCTCCTTGTATCAAGGGGCGAAACTACTCCAGCAATGGGGATTGGACTCTCCCCCTCCACAAGGGCCAGCCTGTAAACCCAGCTCTCCTTTTTTTTTTTTAACTGTAATTTTTATTAAAGTTTTATAGTACAATACAAAATATCAAACAAAAGAGAGATAAACAAAAGGAAAAAAATCAAGAACATGTATAGCAAACTAGATAATGCTGTTATCAACAAAGAACCAAGTGTGGAGTCCAGGGAGAAGTACCCGAGCAACAAATGAACAAGGGACAAGAGGAGGGGGCACAGGAGGAGAGGAGAAGATGAGGGGAAAGGAGCCAGAGATCAGAGACCATGGAGGATACATTAAGCATCCCATGGGGACCAAATAGCCTGAAAGGCATCTGCTGTATTATTGAGTGTAGCAGTCAGATATTCCGGAATACGCATATCTTTAATACGAGCCACCAGGGCGGGACCCGTAGGGGGATGTGTACTCTTCCACTGGAGAGCCACCAGCGGTGCAGATAAATAGGAATATTTTGGATGTCTTTTTACCCAAATGCTTAGGAGGCAGGTTAAGCAAATACTGCAACGGATCAAGCGAGACACCCTGTAGGAAAAGAGCATCAGTTAACATCCTAACCGCCGTCCAAAATGGACAGATCGAGGGACAGTCCCAGAAAATATGATACAAGATACCAAGCCCGGAAAGGCATCTCCAACAAACAAATAGGATGCTGGGATTAAGAGTATGTAGCAGGACCGGGGTGTGGTACCAATGCATCAACAATTTATATTGGTCTCACGGAAAGTTATACAGGTGGAGGACTTCACCGCTCAAGACCATATTATCTGTCATTGAGCGGCAGAGATCTGATTACCCTCAGTCCATCTAGTCATGTATTTGTGGGCTGGGGGTGTACGTCCCTCCGCAGAGGAAAGAAGTTGGTAAATGTCCAAAATCAAACCTTTTGTGGAGGTACCAGCTTGACACAACCTCTCAAAAGCGGTAGAGGTGGAGACCCGCAGAGCCCCAAACAAGGCAGTCATAAAATGGACCAATTGTTGATAATGAAACCACTCCGATTGAGGCAAGTCCAAGGCAGAGGTGAGATAGTTAAAGGGCCTGAGCTCCAAGGTGAACGGGTCAATCAGATCAGCTACATGGAAGAGACCTAGTCTACTCCATGGACACATCACAGCATCTGTCATCCCCCTGGGAGTAGTGGGTTAAAGAGAAATAAAATCATGGAGGAGTTTTGTGAGGCCAGTGGAAAGAGTTTGTGACATGCAATCCAGATGGCCCTAGTGAACTTAATGGGGCCCAGAAGGCTGAAGGGGAGGTTGAGACCACAAAAACGCATTAGGGTGGACAGGAGCCAACCAGAGCTTCTCAATTTCTACCCACTTACTGTAGGCTTGAGGTGCCGCCCAAAACGGGATACAGCGTAAATGGGCTGCCCAATAGTAATGTAGAAGGTGCGGAACTTACTAGTCAACATGACAGAGTGAAGAATATGATGACGTTTTCCTTTCTACTGTATATGAATTGAAAGAAGGCAATCTGAAGGGAGCGCAATTCTGATTGAGACTCTCCCTGTAGCTGTTCCCCAAAGTAGTATAGAAATTTCATCAACAGTGTAATTTTAATCACTGCAATACAGCATAAAAGTGATATGTGTAAGGGGCGCATTTATCAAGGACGGAATGGAGTTCGCGTAAAAGACGGGGGTAATTAGTCGAGTAGAGAGTACAGTAATGCAAGGAAAGTTGAATACCTAGGTAACGAAGGGAGCGATCCATCCACTGGAAGTCATAGTTATGGCAAAGAAGTTGGAGGTCAGGTCTGGAAACATTTAGTGCGAGGGCTTCAGTTTTAGAGGAGTTGATTTTATATCCAGAGTACTGACTGTAAACACTAAGAGTGGACATGAGATTCAGGAGAGTAGTATGGAGGTTGGTGAGGGTCAGCAAGATGTCATCAGTGAAGAGACTAATTTTGAAGTCTCGGTCCCAAATAGGAACCTCCATAATATCAGGATTGGACCGTATTTTAGCAGTGAGGGGCTCAATGCAGAGGGCAAAAATAAGGGGAGAGAGGGGGCATCCTTGGCAGGTCCCGTTGTGGATAGGGAATGGAGAGGAAGAAGCGTGAGGGAGTTTAACTACTGCCGAAGGAGATGAGTAAAGGGAACGAATCGCTATGAGGAAGGCCCCCGAGAAGCCGAATCTCTCCAGAGTGGCCATCATGAAGGGCCATTCCCGGTGGTTAAATGCCTTTTCCGATTTTAGACTCAAGAGGAAGGCAGGTATAACTGAGCGGTCGGTTACCTCTATCAAGTCCACAGCCCTTCTGGTGTTGTATCCCCGCTGACGACAGGAGACGAAACCCACCTGGTCCTTGTGGACTAGGGATGACAGCCAAATGTTAAGTCTATTAGCCAAGAGCTTTGTAAAGAGCTTAGATGTCTGAGTTCAAAAGGGCTATTGGGCGGTAGTTAGCACAATCTTGGAGATCCTTATTAGGCTTAGGTACTAGGTTGATGTGGGAGTGGAGCATGGACTGGGGAATGGGGGTACCATCTAGGAAGGAATTAAAGAGGCCTCGCAGATAGGGTAAGATAGGTGACGCCGTCATGGCCGGGGACCTTACCATTAGGGAGACCCTTCACCACATCTGAGAGCTCCTCGTCAGTAACGGGGGCATTAAGAGATTCAAGGGCTGAGGGAGGCAGAGTTGGGAGAGGACAGGCATCTAAGTATGCGTGGAGATCGTGGGACATGGGAGATTGTATAAATTGGTGTAATAGGCCTGGAATGCGGAAGCAATCACATCAGGGTGATGGAGAAGGACGCACGAGGGGTGGAAGAGGCCTGATGGTCTCGGACAGTCCTAGCCAGAAGGGTGTGGGCCTTATTACCCAGTTCATAGTAGCGTTGCCAAGAGTAAAGAAGTAGACGTTGGGTAGCAAGGTCTCTAAGGTCGGCATGAACCAATGCAAGGAAAGGTCATACTGCCAGATGGTCAGTAAGGGTTTTAATTTTAGCTATTAGGGTGGCCTCCCTATCCCTCCTATCCTTCTTAAGCCGCGTCGAGTGGGCGATTAAGTGGCCTCACATAACCAGAGGGTGGAAATAGAGGAGACAGAGTTCACATTAGTGTTAAAGTAATTGAATAGCTGAGACTGCAGCGTGGTACGCGTACTCTCAGAGTACAGGGAAGATTATCATTAAGGTGCCAGTGACACCTCCTAGTGGTGGAGGGGGTGGATGAAAGAGAGACTATGACTGGGGCATGGTCCAACCATGAGATGGGCCCTATATCTGCGTCAGAGAGTAAACAGAGAATGAGAGCGTTGCCAAAAAAGTAATCTATTCTACTGTGAGTGTTATGGGAATGAGAGAAGAAAGAAAAGGATCTGGCGGCGGTCACAGATCATAGAGGGCCGAGGACCGAAGCAGGCGTCGGAATTCCATGGCGAGACGAGACTGAGAGGCAGGGAGCTATTTGCCACCCACAGACAATCTGTCTGCAGTTTCAGAGAAGAACATTTTAAAGTCTCCTCCCAGCAGCCAAGTCGTGCCAGCGAAGGCCTCCAGGCATTCCAAGACCTGAGGAAGGGAAGTTGTGAGGTGTTAGGGGAATAAATATTGCACAGCACAATAGGCTGTCTGTTCAGAAGACCCTCAAGAATAATGTACTTGCCTTGGGGGTCTAAGTGAGAGGAAGTGACAGTGATGAGACATGAATGTGACAATAAAATAGCTACACTAGCCTTCTGGCGGGTATGGTATGCTGAGTAGGCCGTGGGGTAGTAGTGTTTGGAAAAATTAAAAGTACCGGTGTGGTCATAGTGAGTTCCTGGAGGAAGGCAACATCTGCTCGGACGGACCAAAGCTCATGTAAAACTATGCGCCGTTTAGTGTTGGAGCCCAGACCCTTAACATTTAAGGTGACATACTTAGCCATGATCGGATAATAGTGGTAAAGGAGCTAATGAGGGAGCATATCTCACCCAAGATGTGTAATCCCAAGGGTGGTCCAAAACAGGAGCAGACGACATGTTCAGCGTTCACGGAAAAGATATGGGGGGGGAGAGAGAAGAGGAGAGAGGAGGAGAGGGAGACAAACAAAAAAGGCCAGACAAAACAGAGAAACGGTAGGAAATCAGGGTCAGGGCTAAATCCCCTCGGTGGGGGCAGAGGGCAGAAATCCAAATAAGATCAAGCCCAAGTGCCAAGTGGGTCCACATCCTGGACACACAGCTGGGAAACACCCCCCGGTAGTTGGAATTTGGCCTTGACCAAGAGGTAAATCAAATCCGCTGATAACAACGGAGAGGGAGAATAGATCAGGAGAAGTAGGTGGTGAATAGTGCGGTGACCTATCCTGCTTATTATGCTCATGAGAGCTACCCAAGGTACCAGCTACAATTTAGGGATTGCAAAATGAAACCGTAATCAATGGGACTTATAACCTAGTCAGCATATAACAAAACAACAGCAACTCAGGGACCTAAAGGGAGCAAAAGAGAGGTTAAACTCTGAGAAATTGAAGAAGGTGGGGGCTCCACCCGAGGCCTCCGGGACCTGGACCCAGGGGAGGGAAGCTGATGTCTCTTAGGCTTTGAGGTGCTCCAGACTTGGGGGAACAGGGAGGAGGGGGTGTCAGTTTCCAATCAGAGAGCTTCGGAGGTGGGATGTGCAGTGTAGTGCAGAAGGGGCACAGGTCAGTATATGAGCGCAGGACAGCAGTCTCGCAGTCAGGGAAAAGGGAAGCCCCACTGGTAGGGTATTTGGCACTCTCGGAGCATCGAGAGAAGTGGGCGGAGATGTCTTCTCTTCAACAGAGTAATCCAGGAGAGATTTTGGTATAACTGAATTTTAGCCCCGTCAAAATCAAAGTCCTTGAAGGTCCTAGCTTTAAAAAGGATGGCTTCCTCAAGAGCGAAGTCGTGGACACAGCAGATGACATCTCGGGGGTCGGACCAGACCCCTTTGGATGTAGGGCACAATGAGCACGATCCAATTTAATTTTGTGAGATGCAGGCTTTTGCAGAATGGAGTTAAAAATCACCTCCAAGGTGACATGCAAATCTTCCTCTTGGGAAGCCTCTGGAAGGCCCTTAACTCTTATGTTGTTGCGCCGACCCCTGTTGTCCAGGTCGTCAAGATGGAGCTGCATTTCCCGTACCACCTGACATTAGGTGTGAACAGAGTCCTGAAGTTGAGAGATATAAGCATGGGTCTGATCGTGGTCCTCCTCGATAGTCTTCACTGTAGAAAAATTTGCTGAAAGTCCTTTTGCAGGGCAGAAATCTCAGAAAAGAGAAGTGAAAAGAGCCTGCGACTTCAGCAACCATAGCTTGAAAGTCCTGTCTGGTCAAAAAGGAAGCAAGTAGCTAGGCCCACTGAGGTGGACAGGAAGAGGAAGACCAGGCCAGCTAACTTCCCGGGATGAGGGAGGGCTGAAGAGCAGAGTTATTTGGGTCTGGCACCGCATAGGTGGGCATAGAAGGGGTGGCCCCCAGGTCCGCCTTAACCCCATCAAGGATCTAAAGAGGGGGCACAGTCTACTGTGGGGCACACCCAGGGAAGATGGAGGTGGAGGACCACTGTGGGGGAGAAGGCACCATAGGAGGAGCAGATACAGCAGCCTGGAAGCAGAGGAGTCCTGTGGATCAGAATCAGCTGGGGGTGCAGAGGTAGTTTGAGGAGGGCAACCTGAGGCTAGATCACCCACTGCATGAGGATTCAGCAGGGTAGGAGAAGAGCACTGGGTCCCAGCAGAGGAGGAAGACTGATGCCTACTCACGTGGGGACCAGATGTTGGGGCTGCAGCTGAAGCAGATGAGGATGCAGCGGAGGCTTCAGAGCACAAAGCCCTGGCTAGAGCCAAAGCGGAGCGATGTGCTGGCGAGGACATTGCTGGAGACAGGGATATTTCTGTCTGAAGAAGCAGAGGAGGCTGTGGGGGATCTGGAGAGGAGCAGGGCTGCAAGATGGCCGACCCCTCATGGAGAGCCGGAATAGCACGGGGACTGGGAAGAGGTAAGCGGGGAGATATTCCTGTGTAGAATAGTCCTCTGAGGCTGGGGTCCCCGTAGATGCCTTCCTGGGCAGTTTTTTGCCCATGGGTGAGGGTAAACTACCGTGTTTCTCCGAAAATAAGACAGTTTCTTATATTATTTTTTGCTCCAAAAAAAGGGCTAGGGCTTATTTTCGGGGTAAGTCTTAATTTTTTCCATGAACAACAAACACACATTTCATCACTTTTTATTTCAACTTTTATCAGAGGTGAATCAGTGAAAAAACAGCAGTTTGGCACTTTTGATTTTTTGTTTCCGCCATAGAGGTAAAATATTTTTATAAGTTTGTAGAGCGGGCTTTTTTGGACACAGGGATTCCTAATGTGTATGTGTTTCACAGTAATATTTTATTTTTATATCTATTCTAGTGAAAGTGGGAGGGGGCTTGAACTTTTATTTATTTATTTTATTTATTTTTTTACTATTAACCCATCCTAGAGGGCTTGAACCTGCAATCATCCCATAGACTGCAATACAACGTATTGGCATTGACCCGGTACGGCAGCTATGGTATCCGCTCTGCAGCAGAGCGGCCGCCATCTTTAAGGACCCGGCATCCGCTGTAATCGCACGGCAGATGTCGGGAAGGGGTTAAATTAGCTAGGGCTTATTTTTGGAGTAGGGCTTATATTTCAAGCCTACTCCAAAAAAACCTGGAAAATCTAGCTAGGGCTTATTTTCAGGGTAGGTCTTATTTTTGGAGAAACACGGTAGCTCATTTTAGTTCTTAAATACTGCGGCAGGGCAGGAGCTCCCCGGACACGCGACCACTCAGAATCTTGGCATTGCAATCAAAAACACTGTTACGTTCCAACTACCCGACTCTATTATAAACTGATATGCTCCCTCCACAATGCTGAATAAAAACAAGAAAAAGACAGCATCGAGCAACACCCTGTGTAATAAGAGAATAAGAGGTCAATTAGCTGCTTACCTTGTGGGGTTGTGAATAAGTCACAACTCCCATAGAAGACATATAGAATATGGTGATCGATGGGTGTCAGCATCTGGACCCTCCATCTCAGGTGGATGTTGAAGTAGAAGTAGAAATGGACCAAAATCCAAAGATGATGGAAGCAGCAATGGATCAGTTTGCCAGATTAGTGTTTCAAGAAGGATACTTTTATTGTTCATCAAACCAACATACAACACATTTCGGAGTCTCAAAACTCCTTCTGCCCTGCTGAGCAGAATTAAGTAGCAAAAAAAAAAACACTTAGAGACACGCCCACTTGGCATGGTTGCACATAAATGACAACAAAACTACAATAAAACTATAGTGGGAGCATTAACAATCATATAACAGACATATACAAATGCATGACACATAATTAAGAATGATCCTTGGTCTGGACTTGAAAAACAAGTGTTATCTTCTTTAACAGCCATCTCAGTAAGGTGTCAGCGTCTCAGAGGCATTACTGCTCATGTCAGCATAATAAACGGGGTCTGCCATCGATCTCCACTATATTGGATGGTGTCGGACATGGCATTCATGTTTCATGTCTTTTTCAGTCAGCTAGGATACTCTTCAAGGTACTGGCTCTCCTAAACGTAATCCTAGGTGTTTTAGGGAGATTTTTAAGAAAATGGTCCCTTAGGAGAATGGGCCAATGTTTCAAGAGGATCAACCGGATTTCGTTGTGCCCCATTATAGGTTTTTATCAAATTATTTAAAAAAAAAAATAGTTTTCATTCTTGGGGTAATTAGAAATTTCGCAGAAACCTTTTTCTCAATAGTAGTAGCAGATTTTAGGAGACTACCAAAAAAGGTCTATCCTAGATCTAGGAATTATAGAAAATATAGCATTACGATCACTTGACAATAATACAAACATTGTCATTAGGAACGCGGACAAAGAGGGAGGAGTTGTGGTACAAGACAGATCCACATATATACAAGAAAATATATTATCGGATAGTAAGTACTATTGCGAATTGAAAACAGACCCAACTGATACTCATTCATGTGAATATAACATGTTCATACTGGTAGGCTTCACTTCAGGCATTATTTCCAAAAAAGAGAAAGCTTTTGACTATTAGAAATCCCACTCCAGCTCTCTTCTACCACCTTCCTAAAATCCACAAGAGCATTACTAATCCACCAGGTAGACCTATAATTTCTGGGACAAATTCTATCACTATTCTATCTCCCATTATATTGACATACACCTACAAAAACTGGTTGTATGTCTACCATCCTATCTGCGAGACTTGACTAATCTACTGACAGATTTATTATCTATATGCTGAGACCCCACGTATATATGGGCAACCCACAATGGCACTAAAGGCCTATGGATCATCAAATCAATATTGGAGAAAGTTCAACATATGTCACCAGGACAAAAAGATTTTTTGGTACGAGGTATACAATTCATTTTGGAACACAATGTGTGTCAATTTGAAGCCAAGACTTACGTACAGCTACATGGCATGGCCATGGGTACACGGTTTGCCCCTGAGTATGCCAACTTGTATGTGGGTGACTTTGAAAATATGTACATATATAAACAACATAGATGGTCTGATAACATCATTTATTATAAATGTTATATTGATGACTTCATTTTCATCTGGAAGATCACATCTAAATCATTTGAAAAATTTGAAAAATCTTAATAACAATGACTGGGGTCTCTCTTTTTTTTAGGAAAAACTGATGTAAGCCAGATCGAATATCTGGACCTTGTCCTAATAAGTGAAAATAGGTAAATCTACACTAAAACTTACTTTAAGGAAGTTGACTGCAACAGTTTATTGGACTTCCTGAAGTGTAAACTTTGGAAGTGTAAACAAAATGTACCTTATGGCCAGTTTAAAAGGATACAACGCAATTGCTCACAAGATTCCGACTATAAACAACAAAGTATCTTACTAAAGAACAGATTAATTGAAAAAAAAATTATCCTAATAAACTAATAGAGACAGAAAGAGAGCAAGTTGAAGTTGGTGCTCTATCCCAAGCTGACTGCCTTATCCCTAGACCCATGAATGAAAACAATTCTTTTAAAAATAATTTTATAACAACCTATAATGGGGCACACAACGAAAGCCGGTTGATCCTCTCGAAACATTGGCCCATTCTCCTAAGGGACCATTTTCTTAAAAATCTCCCTCAAACACTTAGGATTACTTTTAGGAGAGCTAGTACCCTGAAGAGTATTCTAGCTGACTGAAAAAACATGAAACATAAATCCCATGAAAATAATTAACAGCTCCAAAAGAGGGGGCAGTTACAAATGTGATCACACAAGATACAAGTGCTGTGAGCGTATTAAATACAATAGAATCAAAGTTACCAATCAGTCCACTGGGGAAATTTTCAATATTAAAGTGAGCCTGAACTATTCATTCAGTTATGTAATTTATTTGCTCGAATGCCCTTGCGGTCTTCAATATATTGGCAGCACTAAGATGGCTTTGAGGGAAAGAATAAACAAACATAGTTCAAATACAAACAATGGTTACATGAAGCATAGCGTGTCTAGGCACGTAGCACAAAGCACACAACAGCAACTTTACAGGGTTTACGGTGACCCCCATTGACCAGGTATGCTCAATTAAACCCAACCGTTTCGAAACATTAAGAAAGAGGGAGATCTTTTGGATCTATAAATTTGACACCCTTAACCCTGTGCGTCTTAATGAGGCTTTAGAGGACATTACCCAATAAAAACCTCCCCATCTGGCATATCTTTGTTTGTCTAGCCTTCCCATATACAGTGGGGAAAAAAGTATTTAGTCAGCCACCAATTGTGCAAGTTCTCCCACTTAAAAAGATGAGAGAGGCCTGTAATTGACATCATAGGTAAACCTCAACTATGAGAGACAAAATGAGAAAACATATCTAGAAAATCACATTGTCTGATTTTTTAAGAATTTATTTGCAAATTAGGGTGGAAAATAAGTATTTGGTCAATAACAAAAGTTCATCTCAATACTTTGTTATATATCCTTTGTTGGCAATGACAGAGGTCAAACGTTTTCTGTAAATCTTCACAAGGTTGGCACACACTGTTGCTGGTATGTTGGACTATTCCTCCATGCAGATCTCCTCTAGAGCAGTGATGTTTTGGGGATGTCGCTGGGCAACACGGACTTTCAACTCCCTTCAAAGGTTTTCTATGGGGTTGAGATCTGGAGACTGGCTAGGCCACTCCAGGACCTTGAAATGCTTCTTACGAAGCCACTCCTTCGTTGCCCTGGTGGTGTGCTTGGGATCATTGTCATGCTGAAAGACCCAGCCATGTTTCATTTTCAATGCCCTTGCTGATGGAAGGAGGTTTGCACTCAAAATCTCACGATACATGGCCCCATTCATTCTTTCATGTACACGGATCAGTCGTCCTGGTCCCTTTGCAGAGAAACAGCCCCAAAGCATGATGTTGCCACCCCCATGCTTCACAGTAGGTATGGTGTTCTTTGGATGCAAATCAGCATTCACTCTCTCCAAACATGACGAGTTGTGTTTCTACCAAACAGTTCTACTTTGGTTTCATCTGACCATATGACATTCTCCCAATACGCTTCTGGAACATCCAAATGCTCTCTAGCAAACTTCAGACGGGCCCGGATATGTACTGGCTTAAGCAGGGAGACAAGTCTGGCCCTGCAGGATCTGAGTCCCTGGCGGCGTAGTGTATTACTGACGGTAGCCTTTGTTACGTTAGTCCCAGCTTTCTGCAGGTCATTCACTAGGTCCCCCTGTGTGGTTCTGGGATTTTTGCTCACCGTTCTTGTGATCATTTTGACCCCACGGGGTGAGATCTTGCGTGGAGCTCCTGATCGAGGTAAATTATCAGTGGTCTTATATGTCTTCCATTTTCTAATTATTGCTCCCACAGTTGATTTCTTCACACAAAGCTGCTTGCCTATTGCAGATTCAGTCTACCCAGCCTGGTGCAGGTCTACAATTTTGTTTCTGGTGTCCTTCCACAGCTCTTTGGTCTTCACCATAGTGGAGTTTGGAGTGTGACTGTTTGAGGTTGTGGACAGGTGTCTTTTATACTGATAACAATTTCAAACAGGTGCCATTACTACAGGTAATGAGTGGAGGACAGAGGAGCCTCTTAAAGAAGAAGTTACAGATCTGTGAGAGCCAGAAATCTTGCTTGTTTGTAGGTGACCAAATACTTATTTTCCACCATAATTTGCAAATAAATTCTTAAAAAATCAGACTGTGATTTTCTGGATTTGTTTTCTCATTTTGTCTCTCATAGTTGAGGTCTACCTATGATGTCAATTACAGGCCTCTCTCATTTTTTTAAGTGGGAGAACTTGCACCATTGGTGGTTAACTAAATACTTTTTTCCCCAGTGTATTTGATGGAAGACATCAGTGTATACCAGGCTTACTGTATGATACCACTATATTATTGTTTTTAACATGTACTTATATCTTCTTATCCTGAATTATTGCACTTTGTCTTTGTTTTAAACATTATTCTCCTTATGTAAGTTTATAGTATCCATATCTCTGAATTATTTGTATGAATTAGAGTTATCATTTAAGTTTCTACTTTATGCAGTTTTTGCATATTCCAATTGTACCTTTAAATTATTTGTTTCAGTTAGAGTTTTTATCATTCGAATTTTTACTTGACATAGTTCTGCATACTCTACTGTAGCTGTATCATATGATTTCAGTTATCTAATTTATTCATTTATTCCACTGCCTTATTTTATCCAATTATATTTAACTATATTCATTACACGGTCCCCCAAGTGAAGCGCCCTTATAGCCTATTATATTCATGATATTGTCCTCATATAACGCTCATAGAGCCAGCTCCACAATCTTATCTACATTGCCCAATGGTCTGTCAGTATGCCTTTCTCGATTCTCTCCAACAGCACATGCGTGGACCTGCATCTCCACGCTTGCGCTGTCCTGCATCTACGCGCTTGCGCTGTCAATAGCTTCACACACAGCCTTTCTTCCCACTTATAGCGGACTGCGCATGCACGAATTGGACTCTCGCACATGTGCAGTCCAACACCATCCAATATAGTGGAGATCTATGGAAGACCCCGCTTATTTTGCTGACATGCGCAGTAACGCTTCTCAGATGCTGGCACCTTTCTGAGATAGATGCAGATGCATTTGTATATGTCTGTTATATGATTTTTAATGCACTCACTATAGTTTTATTGTCATTTACAGTACAGACCAAAAGTTTGGACACACCTTCTCATTCCAAGAGTTTTCTGTATTTTCATGACTATAAAAATTGTAGATTCACACTGAAGGCATCAAAACTATGAATTAACACATATTGAATTATATACTTAACAAAAAAGTGTGAAACAACTGAAAATATGTCTTATATTCTAGGTTCTTCAAAGTAGCCACCTTTTGCTTTGATTACTGCTTTGCACACTCTTGGCATTCTCTTGATGAGGTTCAAGAAGTAGTCACCTGAAATGGTTTTCACTTCACAGGTGTGCCCTGTCTGGTTTAATAAGTGGGATTTCTTGACTTATAAATGGGGTTGGGACCATCAGTTGTGTTGTTCAGAAGTCAGGTGGATACACAGCTGATAGTCCTACTGAATGGAGTGTTAGAATTTGTATTATGGCAAGAAAAAAGCAGCTAAGTAAAGAAAAACGAGTGGCCATCATTACTTTAAGAAATGAAGGTCAGTCAGTCCGAAAAATTGGGAAAACTTTGAAAGTGCAGTGGCCAAAACAATCAAACGCTACAAAGAAACTGGCTCACATGAGGACCTCCCCAGGAAAGGAAGACCAAGAGTCACCTCTGCTGCGGAGGATAAGTTCATCCGAGTCACCAGCCTCAGAAATCGCAGGTTAACAGCAGCTCAGATTAGAGACCAGGTCAATGCCACACAGAGTTCTAGCAGCAGACACATCTCTACAACAACTGTTAAGAGGAGACTGTGTGCAGCAGGCCTTCATGGTAAAATAGCTGCTAGGAAACCACTGCTAAGGACAGGCAACAAGCAGAAGAGACTTGTTTGGGCTAAAGAACACAAGGAATGGACATTAGATCTGTGGAAATCTGTGCTTTGGTCTGATGAGTCCAAATTTGAGATCTTTGGTTCCAACCACCGTGTCTTTGTGCGACGCAGAATAGGTGAACGAATGGACTCTACATGCCTGGTTCCCACCGTGAAGCATGGAGGAGGAGGTGTGATGGTGTGGGGGTGCTTTGCTGGTGACACTGTTGGGGATTTATTCAAAATTGAAGGAATACTGAACCAGCATGGTTACCACAGCATCTTGCAGCTGCATGCTATTCCATCCGATTTGCGTTTAGTTGGACCATCATTTATTTTTCAACAGGACAATGACCCCAAACACACCTCCAGACTATGTAAGGGCTATTTGACCAAGAAGGAGAGTGATGGGGTGCTACGCCAGATGACCTGGCCTCCACAGTCACCAGACCTGAACCCAATCGAGATGGTTTGAGGTGAGCTGGACCGCAGAGTGAAGGCAAAAGGGCCAACAAGTGCTAAGCATCTCTGGGAACGCCTTCAAGACTGTTGGAAGACCATTTCAGGTGACTACCTCTTGAAGCTCATCAAGAGAATGCCAAGAGTGTGCAAAGCAGTAATCAAAGCAAAAGGTGGCTACTTTGAAGAACCTAGAATATAAGACACATTTTCAGTTGTTTCACACTTTTTTGTTAAGTATATAATTCCACATGTGTTAATTCATAGTTTTGATGCCTTCAGTGTGAATCTACAATTTTTATAGTCATGAAAATACAGAAAACTCTTGGAATGAGAAGGTGTGTCCAAACTTTTGGTCTGTACTGTATGTCCAACCATGTCCAGTGGGCGTGTCTCTAAGTGTTTTTTTGCCATTTAAGTCTGCTCAGCATGGCAGTATGTCATGCAGCCAATTTTACACTTGAAGGAGTTTTGGAACTCCGAAACATGTTGTGTGTTGGTATGACGAACAATAAAAGTATCCTTCTTGAAACAATGATGTGGTAAGCGCTGATCCATTTGCATCCATTGCTGCTTCCATCACCTTTGGATTTTGGTCCATTTCTACTTCTACTTATGCTCCCTCAAAATGTCACTTTTACTATATTTAATGTATATTGCCCAAACTCCTCCCAGGTTGCTTTTTTAAATTCTTTATGTAAAAAGCTAAAAGGTAGTACCAAGGGTAAATGCATTGTCTTTGGGCATTTCAATATTATCCATGACGCATTCGTTGATACTACCTATAAAGGAAATAGACCTCCCCTGCAATTAGATACCTGACTTGTTCAGAAAGATTTACATGATGTCTGAAGATGCTTACATGCTTCAGAAAAACATTTTATATTTTATTCCACCAGCCACCATACTTCTACAAGGATCGACATGTTTCTGACTAACAAATGGCTTCTTCCTGATGTTTCCCAATGCTCCATAGGTAATATAACATGGTCGGATCATGCACCTATAACCATGACTGTCTAAACTCCCTCCTAGCCCCACAACACATTCTGTTGGTGTAACTATGTCTATGTCCTGTCTCAGCAAAAGGTCATGGAGTCTGTCTCTTCAAGCCTTCGGGAGTTCTTTACTATTAACACACCCTCTGCTCGAGATGAGTTCTCCCTATGGAATTCTCATAAGGCATATGTGCAGGGCTTCCTCATTCAACACGCCACTAGATTTAAAAAACAAAAACTTTGCTCTATCCAATTGGCTATGGACAAGATACCTTCTTTAGAACAGCAGCATAAAAACAACCCCACCCTATTTCTCCTAAATGCCCTCCAAGATACCAGAAACTATCTTAGACAGCTCTTAACTTTAGACTTCGAACACCAAACTAATGGTATCTGTCTGTCATACTATAAATCTTACAACAAGGCTAGCAAATTCATGGCCAATAGTCAAAATCTTGCAGGCAAAGTCGAGGCTTCCTTTCCTAATATCTCAACCCTTTGGTACTAAAATTAGAACCACCCAGGACATTGCTGATGAATTCAGTCATTACTACCAAACACTCTACAATTTAAATACAGACCTTAACAGCCCTCAATCGACAACTGAACTCATTCAAAAGTTCCTATTTTCTTTGCTACTCTCTACCCTTTCTCTCAACCAATTAGAAGTTCTAAACAAACCATTCATGGCTCCAGAAATTGAGAAAACAATCTCCTCTCTTAAGCTGGGGAAGTTGCCAGGTCCATATGGATTCTCAAATGAGTATGTGCATATATTTAACCCCAATTATTACCTCAATTTGTCAGCATGTGTAATTTGGCTATGTCATCAGGTCAGTTCCCTCCCAAAATGCTCCGAGCTACCATTATTACACTGCCTAAACCTGGAAAAGATCCTAGTAATTTCCGCCCCATTTTCCTTCTTAATACAGACGTAAAACTCTATGCAAAAACTTTGGCTACTAGACTTTTCTCGACCCTCTCTGCTACTACTTGAGACCAAGTGGGTTTTACCAAGGACCATCAAGATCCTGATGGCACAAGACAATTGATCGACCTGATATCTGTTGCAGTGAACACCTTCTCTGCTCCTCACTGGACGTGGAGAAGATGTTTGACCAGGTTTATTGAGGTTATGCTTTTGAGACTCTCCGGAAGTTTGGATTTTCCAGACCCACACTTTCGTCCATATCTGCTCTCTGAGCTATTTCAGATAACGAATGGGACTCGCCAGGGTTGCCCACTTATTCTCAATAATAATGGTGCCGCTGGCCGAGAGCATTAGATCCAATCAAGGGATCCATGGTCTTTATGTCAGTCATCATTCCCACAAATTAAACCTATACGCAGATGATGTGATTCTCACACTGACGCGACCTCTAGAGTTCCTCCCTGCAGCATTAGCTGTCCTAAACTTCTTTGGCCGGATTTCTTATTATAAGAATAATCTAAATTTCAACTATTAGGTATTTTTATTTCCCCTCAAACTCATACATTTTTAAACAGTAACTTTCCCTTTCAATAAAACCCTAACTCTATCCTATCCTATACTTTGACGTTAACTTAACACCTTTGGTAAATTCACTGGTAGCACCTAATTTTCCGCCTTTAATTTCCACTCTTCAAACAGAACTGAATAGACTAGCTAAGTTTCAACTCTCTTGGATGGGCAGAATAGTCCTTTATAATGCTTCTGTTACCTCGTATTTTATATTATCTGAGAACATTAATGGTTTCCATTCCCATGTCCACCTTCTCCACTCTCCACAAACAAATGAACGCGTTCATTTTGCAATGGGCAAAACCACACATCTCATTCACTACGATGACTACCCTTCCATGTCATATCGGTATGGGCCTCCCTAACCTTCATCATTACTATCTAGCTTTTCTACTCGGCCATTTGAAATACTGGTGGGATGACTCCCATGATAAGCTCTGGCCAGCACTGAAGGTTCATGTTACCCACATCTCCAACTGGAAAGCTCTCTTGCTCTAACTTCCTAAATCCGCTCTGCCTTTCCCGGTAGTTCCCCCATCAGTTCAGATCTCCCTTGATTCCTGGCATGTGGGGTGCACCTCTCATCATTCTTCTCTGCCTAGGATAAATATGGCCATTCCAATTCAGGTCCTGGTGCAACACATCCCCAATTTATCATTATCAACCATATTTCTGACTTGTTCTGCAACAATTCAATCCTTTGTGGACCCGCATAAACATAAGAAAAGACAGCACTGAGCAATGCCCTGTGTGTTATCGTTTTAAGAGCTTAAAGTATAAATAAGTGGCCAATTAGCCTCTCATCTTATGGGGTTATGAGTGAATCACAACTCGCATAGAAGACATGTAGAGTAATTGGTTGATAAATAACAGCCGCTTGATCCTCCGTCTCTGATGGACGTCAGCAATGAAGGTAGAAAAGGACCAGGATCCGTGGAACAATGCAATGATCGTGATGGATGCAAATGGATCAGTGCTTACCAGACCGATGTATTAGGAAGAATCTCTTTATTGTTCTGAGAACCAATACACACAATGCTTTTTGGAGTGACTGCATTCCTTTCTCAAGTGTACAAATTGGCTGCATAACTAGCTGTCATCCTAGACAACAATAAATAGCAAATAGTGCCTAAATGGCCCACCCACTGGGCGTGGACAAGTACATTACAGGATAAGTCAAAATAAAAGAATGAAACACAATTCAAGTAATGACACGCATATTTTCAACTTGTTTACATGTTTAGTGTCATCCTTCAATAGAAACCTTTAAAGCAAATACTATGCCTTGAAATAATACAGGTGCATCTCAATAACTTAGAATATCTTTGAAACGTTCACTCATTTCAGTAATTCAATTCATAATCAGCAGTCTTCCATGATTGTGTGTCCTACTGAACCAGACTGAGGGACCAGGCTTAGGAAACCTTGTCAAGTGACGCACACTGAATTTACAATACTGAACTTTTTTACAATATTCAAATTTTCTTAGATTTTGGTTTTCATTACCTGTAATCCATAATCAACATTTACAGAAATAAAACACTTTAAATAGAACACTCTGTGTGTAAAGAATCTAGAAAATATAGCTCATTTTTTTAAATTTAATTACTGAAAGAAATAAACGGTTTGAAGATATTCTAATTTATTGAGATGCAACTGTATATTGGATAGGTGTCAGCATTATCAAAAACTTACGTGGGGAAACAGTTAGCACATGCGCAGTTTGTACACCATTAGAAAAGCGGCTTGGTATCAAAATATGTAGTGCCCAGGCACGGGAGATCGAATTTGCGCATACGCAGACCATCTAGAGATGCTGAAGACATCATACTATGAATCTGACAGCGTACTGTCATTTATTTATATGCTGATGTATATGGATGGGAGGTAGCTCTAATAGAGTAAATTACAACCTGGTAAAAATGCCCCATTGGGGATTCATATTAAAAGAATGGGGAGAAAATTGGTATGAGTATTAAATAGAAATAAAAATAGATGAATGACAGTAGCGATGTCAGATTCATAGTATGACGCCTTCAGCTTTTCTAGATGGTCTGCGCATGTGCAAATTTGATCTCCCGCACACTACATATTTTGATACCAAGCTGCTCTTCTCATGGTGTACAAACTGCGCTTGCGCGAACTGTTTCCCTGCCATGCGCAGTAACCATCTCTCCTTCATAGCGGGAATACAAGCGAAATCCCGTTTTTTTAACAACAGACATGCACAGTAAGTTTTTGCTAATGCCGACACCTAGCCAATATATTATTTAAAGGGAAACTATTTTCTTTAAAGGTTTCTATTGAGGGATAACACTAAACATGTAATATACATTTGAAAATATGTGTGATTACTTGAATTGTTTGTTTCATTCTTTTATTTTATTCATTATCCTGTAAAGTACCTGTCCACTCCCAGTGGGTGGGCCATTTAGGCACTGTTTGCTATTTATTGCTGTCCAGCATGACAGCTAGTTATGCAGCCAATTTGTACACTTGAGAAAGAAGTACAGTCACTCTGAAACGCGTTGTATGTATTGGTTTTTTGAACAATAAAGAGATTCTTCCTAATACATCGGTCTGGTAAGTACTTTTCTACCTTCATGTTATGACCCAGTCTTTACAGTCTCAGCCTGTTAGGTCCATGCGCGGAGTGTCTGGATGACATTCAGCATGGGAATTATCTGATGCGTTGCAGGAGAGTGTTCACACTGGGCGTGCGGTCCCTGCGGTAGTGCTCATGCGTTTGTTGCACGATGAGTTGTGTCGCTGACAGTTTTCTAGTGTGTCTGCTTTCCCTCTGAAGGGGTTAAGTGTTTCTGCAGTGCTGATGACTCATTACAGGCTGTGGGCATTTCAGAGTGCTGCTGTCCAATTACCTTTCTGATTTCTCCTGCTCCTGGCTATATAATTCTGCTTTGCATGTTGTCAGTTGCTGGTCTTAAATTTCAGCTTCTTGTGTTTTCTAGAAGTGATCTGTCTGCCTGAAATTACTGCTGAGTCTGAGATCCATGCCGCTCAGTAATATCTTGCTGCCTAGTACTTTCTCTCCACCACAAGATACCTCAGTTGGAGATTAGATAAGTATCTGAGCACTTTAGATCGCAAGCATAGTTTGTTCCGGGCGTAGTGAGTCCTAGTCTTTTACTACGTGGGAGTTTGGATTTTTAGTAGGATTTTTTGTGTGATGCTAAGATCTGTTTATTCTATCGTTTGCAAAGTGTCAGTATTGCTATGTTTTACATTTATACTCTACTCTATACTTTGTGTTTCCTCAGATTCACCGTTAGTCCAGTTGGACACCTGTGGGGGTCTTTCTCTGTATCTCTATTTCAATGTGAAACAAGTCAGGTTTTCTGTTTCTCTAGTAGGTTAGTTATTTCTCTGGCTGTGTTTGTGCCCTCTCAGCCGGGCCCGTGGTTACTTCTAGTGTGCAAGGCAGGGACTAGGGGTATCACACATGAGTTTTTCCAAACTGCTCACAATATTGTAAGTGATTTGTTACTTTTTGTTTTTCTCAGTTCTTTTTTGTGGTTCTCTCTTTATTTGACTGAGATTTTATCAGTCAGGTGCTAGTTTTCTGGCCAGTGATCCCCAGATCATAACAGACCATCAATTTACTAAAACTCATCTCTTGAAATGGGAATCTGACTTTACTAAGTGCTTTGGCGTGTCGGAGTGGAGCAGCGTGGGCTCGAAGTTTCCTCTTGCGTATTATACCCCATTGAGACTTTCAAACATCTACTCAATGTCTTCTCCTTACTGTTGGAGAGGTTGTGGCCCCTTCTGCATATCTTATCGCATTGCTCCCTTCTGGCACGCCACTATTAATCTACTCTGTAACTGTATACAGTCTAACATTACCTCCTCTGCCCCCTTTGCTCTCCTTCTACTTGGGATTCATGATATCTCTACTAATTTAAGGCCACTTACTTGTCACTTCCTCCATGCAACCCGACTACTAATAGCTCGTCATTGGAAATCCACTATAATACCATCCCTCGTATAACTTTCTACTTCTTGTGCATAATAGCTTGTCAGAAAGGCAAACTTAAGTCTGCACTCCCAATGGTCCTTTTGGTTGTCTCACCACCCACTCACCTATCCTTAAAAATACAGCTATGCTTTCATGATCCCAAGTCACACAATTATTCACATAATTATTATGTAGTCATGACACTTTTATCCCATGACCGTTCCTATTTCATGGTCTCCTGTAAGTTGGTCCCTACCCCCATCCCCTTTTGCATGTTTACTGTATCCTTTCAGTTCATGCTTTCTTTGAAAATTTTCAATAAAAATTTATTTGAAGAAAAAAAAAAAAAGGAAGCAGAGGAGTGGGCAGGAGGGGATTGACCATTGGCAGATTAGTGGGTGCATGGGTAAACCCTTTAAGAGATGACCAGTGAACGTTTTCATGCTCTACAGACAGAGGCAGACATGGAGGCTGACTCAACAGACTTAGGCAGACCAGAATGAGTCAGGAAATGGCATAGATTTCAGGTATAACTTATGCTACTTCTCTGGCAGGAGTTGCAGTCCATTTGACAGGCTGAGCTGTCCCTGTCCCGGCCCTCATTACCCCAGACTCATTTCCCCCACTTTATTTAAAAATGGCAAGTGAATAAAAAGAAAAATAGTGCATCATTAACACAAAAAATGTCTGTGAGCCAAAGATGCTCAATGCATCAATGCAAGTTTTATGACATAGATGGAGTACTAAATTTTCCCCATTGTGTTCTCTCTCTGTCTTTAACGACTGGGAGAAGCTGAAATGACCATGTGGTGTTTCCAAATGAACCTGTTTATATGAACATTTAGTACGCATTATCAAGCTGTTGCATGCTAAGGAATACTCATTGTCTTATAAAGTGAATAAAACTAACTACATCTATTTAAAAAAATAAATAATAATACACATTTTTTGCAAAGTTTAGGACTTTTTGCTAAGGGGTTAAAATGTGAATAAAACTATATAAGGCCGGGTCCCCACGTGGTGTAAACGGTGAAAAAAAACCACGTGTTTTACAGTCACTGTGTAGTGGATGGGATTCGTTAAAATACGCATAGCAGACACACTTGCGGTTTTGGAAATTACAGCACGTCAATAACAGCTACGGAAATTCCAGCAGTTTCCCTACAGGTATAATTAAAGCAGAAAGTCGGCAGAGGAAACCTCTGCGAACTTTGGGAAAAGCGCTGCGGGAAAAACCATGATGCGTTGCCGCCGCAGTTTTTCCCACACCGCTTTTTTGCTGCGGAACCTTACCATAAAGTTGGTATCCACAGAATCATACTGAAACATAGAATACATATCATTTTGGCTGCACAGTGATTGCTGTAAAAACTAAGCCTGTAAGAAAGTCACACAAATGCACTTTTTCTCCAATGACAACCCATTCTGAATTTTTTTCCAGTTTCCCAGTACATTGTACAGAATAATAAATGGTTCTATTATGAAGCAGAACTTGTTCTTCAAACATTAAGCCCTCATGTGAACAGAAAAATAAAAAAGTTATGAGGTTTGGAAGGCAGGGAGTCAAAAATGAAAGTCAAAAAATACTACCAGCAGGAAGACTTGCAGATGTTGCAAAACTACAACTCCCATATGTTATTTATGTTATTAAATATTTTACCACATTTTTTGCTTCAAAGTTTTTTTTTCTTATTTTCCTCCTCTAAAATCTAGGTGCGTCTTATGGTCTAGTGCATCTTATAGTCCAAAAAATACAGTAATCATCTCCTTTGAGAAGACCACCTCTCTAAAAGTCTACTTTTTCATGCAATTTTGGGTTGTCATCTTAAAGAGGACCTTTCATGTCCTCAGGCACATGCGGTTTTACATACCGCTAGAAAGCCGACAGCGCACTGAATTCAGCGCACTACCAGCTTTCCCGGTATGTGCCCTGGGGCTGGAGATATCGGCGGTGTAAGTTTCACGGTTTACTGTCAGAAAAGCGTTCCTGACAGTCTAGCTACGCTGTGAGGAACGCCCTCCCTGACAGTTCTCGTTCAAAGACTTGTACTGGGGGGACATTCCTTACAGCCCAGCGATGGCAATCAGCTGTGAGGAACGCCCCCCCCCAGTACAAGTCTATGAATGAGTCAGAATCTGTTGCAATTTCCGCCAGAAAATCAGCAGAGAAAAATTCCTGCACAAGGAAAAAGTCCTATAACTCCTCTGCCGGTTTCAGTTTTAAAATGATGGACACCCAACTGACCGTGTTTTAGTCAGTGGGGACTGTTGGACTTTGTGTGTTACTGCTATTTTCATAGTCCGCCTATCCAATGTTCTACAGAGAGGTACCACTAGTGTGAACCTAGCATAAAAAATGCACTTCTCTTTCAACCAGGCACACTGACAGCCTGCCACAAAGTTTTCTTTACATTCTTTTACACTCCTCCTTGCCACTGCCACACTATTGACATAAAAAAACAAAATAAAACTTATTGCTTCTTCAAATAGCAAAGTCATGTTGGTGCATCTGCTCCCATAAAGTAATAACGTTTGGAGGTATTTTTAATGACATTCCTTTCCTTTTGAACCAGGGATACTTAGGCTATGCAACCATGTTGAAAGCCGCAGCTAAAAAGGACTGCGGGAAAAACCGCGGCAGAAACGCATTGTGGTTTTCCCACAGCACTTTTCACAGAAGGGCCGCAGAGTTTTCCTCTGCAGACTTTCTGCTTCAATTATACCTATACGGAAAACGTCAGCGTTTCTCTAGGTATAACTGATATACTGTAATTTACAAAAGCACAATGTTTTTTGAAATCGTAGCATGTCCGCTGCGGATATTTTTCTGCAATGGGAGTAGTCAGAATCCCATCCATTTTGAAGGTACTGTAAAAATTGCGGCGTTTACGCTACGTGGGGCACAGTCTGACACAAATTTTTCTTTAAATTCTGCAGTTGTCACTCCTCAAAATAAAACTTAGTTTCTTCCAATAACAATGCCTAGCAATATCAGATCCCTGCTCTTTCTCACCGTTACCAAACTGTTGACATAATAAAAACAAAATAAAACCCTTTAGTTCTTCCAATACAACTGCTGAGTGTAAAAAATATAGAGTAATACCACAGCAGTCTTGAAGTAGGAGATGCTTTTTAGACAAAATTTATTGTACCATCAAATTTCTGTATACAACATTGGAGATAGAAGTACTTTGATAATTACCTTATATATCATTGGGATATCTACCATATATGTATTTTAATATGGTTGTTTATATATCATACTCTTATGTAAATTATAATACTTTGTATGTCTGTTTGTTTCTGTAGCAAACAAATTTTTGTTGCTACAGTAAATTGATGTTACCTGCAGCATTAATTCAACTGAACGAAAAGTGTTTTTCTGATGATTTTCATTTGTACTCAACATCTGATGCATCTCGTTTTAGTGTACAGCAATAGTCAGTTAGCATTGATGTATTCCAGTAGCCTTGATAGCGCTATTCCATCGTGGCAATATCTTGGCGAAACAGTTCGCCATGTTCGTCACTGACTGTCTGAAGATTTTTGCAGGGAAGAAATCCATATCCAAGCTGCAATCCAAGAAGCAGTGCAGCTACATTTAAATCTCCACAGATGTTCCAGTTGTAGTTGCTGTACTTGATGTGTTTCAAAAACAGTTTCATGTTCTCGTATGTTTCTTTCATGTGTGCAGCATAGCCAACAGGTATTTAAGGATGAACATTACCATTGTGTAACAAGACAGCCTAGAGGCTTATCACTGATGAGTCAATTGAAGAGACGCTACTGTTTTGTCTTATGCTCACAACCCAAAGTTGCGAATAACCCATCAATGTTGGTACAGAAGCACAGGTTGTCAACCTGTTCAAAAAACTGTGTTAAGTCATCTTGGCGGCTTCGAAAGATAGAAACTTTTGTACCCAATGACAAAAAATGCCATCCTTGAAGTCTTGAAGCCAGTAACTCTGCATTTGCTTTTGACAAATGTACAGTGGGGAAAAAAAGTATTTAGTCAGCCACCAATTGTGCAAGTTTTCCCACTTAAAAAGATGAGAGAGGCCTGTAAATGAGAAAACAAATCCAGAAAATCACATTGTCTGATTTTTAAAGAATTTATTTGCAAATTACGGTGGAAAATAAGTATTTGGTCAATAACAAAAGTTCATCTCAATACTTTGTTATATATTCTTTGTTGGTAATGACAGAGGTCAAATGTTTTCTGTAAGTGTTCACAAGGTTGGCACACACTGTTGCTGGTATGGTGGCCTATTCCTCCATGCAGATCTCCTCTAGAGCAGTGATGTTTTGGGGCTGTCACTGGGCAACACGGACTTTCAACTCCCTCCAAAGGTTTTCTATGGGGTTGAGATCTAGAGACTGGCTAGGCCACTCCAGGACCTTGAAATGCTCTTATGAAGCCACTCCTTCGTTGCCCTAGCGGTGTGCTTGGGATCATTGTCATACTGAAAGACCCAGCCACGTTTCATCTTCAATGCCATTGCTGATGGAAGGAGGGTTGCGCTCAAAATCTCACAATACATGGCCCCATTCATTCTTTCATGTACACAGATCAGTCGTCCTGGTCCCTTTGCAGAGAAACATCCCCAAAGCATGATGTTGCCACCCCCATGCTTCACAGTAGGTATGGTGTTCTTTGGATGCAACTCAACATTCACTCTCCTCCAAACACGACGAGTTGTGTTTCTGTGGCATCCCAGAGCTGGCTATGGCTGGGCTGAGGGTGATCTCTGTGCATTGTATTATTTCCTGTTGCTTCATAGCCTGTGTGACATAGCAGGGGGTCCTGAGTCTCACACAACACAGCGCCACCTAGTGAGCCTCACACATGCATTACACCTCCCATAGGATTGAATAGTAACCAAATGTCCAATGGGAGGACATCGCCTGGGAAAAGGGGAGGAGTCAGCTGATCACTGGGTCCCCATGGTAACACCCCTGCAGGAAGGTCCTGCGTGTGAGGAGTTAGAAGTGTGGAGTGTTAGGAGGAGGAGGTGAGGAGATAAGTGTGATGTCCTGTGAAGAAAACAGTGAGCTTAGTGCAGGTATCTCAAGTCCTAGACAGGCCCAGGAAGGTTGGAGAGCTGACATACTCCAGCTATTCAGAAGATCCTGTCTCCTGTCTGCCTAGCCATCGCCCTGAAGGAAGTCAAGCATCATTATCTTGTCAGCATGAGACTGTGGAGAGAACATTCTGGAACACGTGCTCCATAGCAAGTATCACAGGATCCAGGGGCCAAGGCCAGACCTGTGGAATATCCTGCCACCCTGACTATTGCACCCCGAAACTCTGAGCTATCAGGACCACATAACGTGAGTGGGGAATATTATGTACTAGTATCGTGGTGGGCATCCTCCTATGTGCCAAATAGGAGCCCAGACGCACCTTAGGGCTGTAACACTGAAGTATAAGGGGCTAGGAACACCTTTCATCAAGTCTACCCTGCACCCCAGGACTTTGCTGTGTCACCAGGCGTACCCCGTTGTTTTGTATTGAAGAAACTGTTTAAGCATTTGTGCCTCCACACCCATGGAAGTAAAAGTTCAACTTTACAACCGTTTCTGTGTCTGACTCTGCACCGACAACATCAGGGCGCCCCAAACACCACCAGTCGGCACAGTATAGGGGAAGCGCCCCGGGGGAACAATCACCACCAACATTTGTGCAGCCCCCTCATCACCGGTACCAGTGGTGGTAACGTGGGACAGCACCAGCGCTGCGCCCTCGTGCCCAGAGACCGTGACAAGTCTGCGCTGTTTGCACCCCGCAATCCCAACTGCAGCGTTACCTTCCATCTGGTCACCGCATTTCTACCAAACAGTTCTATTTTGGTTTCATCTGACCATATGACATTCTCCCAGTACTCTTCTGGAACATCCAAATGCTCTCTAGCAAACTTCAGGCGGGCTATGTGCTATGGATATGTACTGGCTTAAGCAGGGGGACACGTCTGGCACTGCAGGATCTGAGTCCCTGGCAGCGTAGTGTTACTGACTTTGTTACGCTAGTGCCAGCTTTCTGCAGGTCATTCACTAGGTCCCCCCGTGTGGTTCTAGGATTTTTGCTCACCATTCTTGTGATCATTTTGACCCCACGGGGTGAGATCTTGCGTGGAGCCCCTGATCGAGGGAGATTATCAGTGGTCTTGTATGACTTCTATTTTCTAATGATTGCTCCCACAGTTTATTTCTTCACACTAAACTGATTGCCTATTGCAGATTCAGTCTTCCCAGCCTGGTGCAGGTCTACAATTTTGTTTCTGGTTTCCTTCCACAGCTCTTTGGTCTTCACCATAGTGGAGTTTGGAGTGTGACTGTTTGAGGTTGTGGACAGGTGTCTTTTATACTGATAACAATTTCAAACAGGTGCCATTACTACAGGTAATGAGTGGAGGACAATGGAGCCTCTTAAAGAAGAAGCTACAGGTCTGTGAGAGCCATAAATCTTGCTTGTTTGTAGGTGACCAAATACTTATTTTCCACCATAATTTGTAAATAAATTCTTAAAAAATCAGACACTTTATTTTCTCGATAGGTTTTCTCATTTTGTCTGTCATAGTTGAGGTCTACCTATGATGTCAATTACAGGCCTGTCTCATCTTTTTAAGCGGGAGAACTTGCACAGTTGGTGGCTGGCTAAATACTTTTTTTTCCCACTGTAAGTCCTGGATCAAGTCATTCAGTTCTGGCTGTGTTATAAGATGAAGCTCACCAGAAATACATGGCTCAAAGTCTGAATCAGCGTTGTTCCCCATCTCTGACCCATGGACTGCAACATCTTCATCGGCTGCCTACTCTAGGCTCCATGTCTTTGGTGGCTTTGGTACTGGAAGAGTGCCATCATGTGGCACTGGTCTCATAGCTGAATGAGGTTGGTATATTCAATGAATTTCTTATTCTTAGAGAAACCAAAGACATTGTTTAGACAGAAGTAACAGTTGGTTACATGATCCTTCTGTTCCCACCATATCATTTATACAACATATATATATACCATTTATATACCATACTGGTTCACGCCATATCAGAAGATTTCAGAAAAATGGTATGTGACAGGAAAATTTCAAGGTGATTTTCATGATCAGCAGTTCAAATTACATAAAATACACCCCAAAATGGGAAGCAAAATCTTTGTTGTCCAGCGTAATCAGTCGCTTCTATCTCCAATGTTGTTACATAAATCTGACGATTCAATAAGTCTAAAGAGCTTCTCCTACTACTAGAGTGCTGTGGTATTTCTTGTGTGGCAGGTGGCTCTGATCTCCTTTTGCTTCCTGACACTAATTTGCTGCATTTTACTGCAGCATTCACTAAGTGGAGCATAGCGTAAGATTATTACAGCTTCTGTTGAGTTCAATGGCAGTTGTATTAATTCCAGTGCACTAGTCGTGGTTGTTGGCAGCATGTTTTATCACTCTGTAAAATTGAGTGAGCTGTATAGAGAATATTTATCAATGTATGTATGCCAGTTGTTTGGTGTAAATACATTGAAAGTATGTGGGCTAATTCATACATGGAATGCTAAAAGTAGCAATTTTGGCACATAGCCTTTTTCCCTCATTTAACACTTTTTTCTTAAATGTGGGCAAGGAGGTGGTGCTTCGCACCCCACTAATTGTGCCGATACAAACAATGGCACAATGACTCAAATCTATCTCAGCTCCAGCTCATGTAGATTTCAATTTATGATGTAAGGATTGCCTGAAATTAAAGATGTAAACTACATGTCATTCTTAGTAAATCACCCATATGGTGTCCAAAATGAGCACCATATTAATAGGAGTACTAGGATGATGCAGAGTGTGAATTATTTTTATTTTATTAAAAGATACTCAACTTTATACAAACATCATGCAAGGGAGGGGGCTTACTACATTTTGCTATGGGGCCATATGATATCTGTGTATGCCCCTCTAATTAAATGTGATATTCACTAAAGCATTCTCACACAGTAAAAAATATTCTATTGAATAAACCAGACAGGGTAATTCACAAAATGAATGTCCTTGTTTTACAATATATATATTTATATTATGCATAGAACAGATTCCCTATTTTTCTCATAATTCAAAGTTAAATCTGAAAAGGGTTGTCCAGATCACTGCACAGTAATCAGAATTCTGTCTTGAAAGGAGCCATTCACCTGTGTGTTCATTGCATGGCCATAGACTGTCCAATACATGACCATGGACTGACTTTTATCCACTGGAAAGAAACATTAAGGCCAGGGCAAATAAGCAGCGTTTTCCAGTACCTGCATAGTGGATGGGATTCTGGCTAATCCCATTTACACATTGTAGAAAAAAATCTGCAGTCTAAAAGATGCGATTTCTAAAACAATTGCGTTTTTGAAAATCGATGCATGTCAATTATACCTATGTAAACGCTTGCTTTTTTCGTATAAGTATAATAGGGGAAGATAGTCCACCTTGGAAGACTCTGCGGACTTTGCGTGAAAAACACAGTGGAAAAACCTACAACGCGTTTCCACCATGGTTTGCCTTAGCTTAAATCACAGCAGGTATCTAGATCTAGAAAACCTAGAATTGATGCAAAAAATATGTTGGAAAATTTTCAGAATATATTTATTTGTTAAAGCTGGACAACCCCTTAAGGCTAAGGCCCCACATTGCAGAAACGCAGATTTTTTTGTTGTAGATTTTGCTGTGGTTTCTTTGAGCCACAGTCAGGAGTGGATTTAACAGAAGAAAAATATCTAAGTGCTTCCTTTATATTTTCCATCCCTTTGTAGCCACTTTTGACTTTGGCGTAAAAACTGCAGCAAAATCTGCAACAAGAAAAAAACGCTGCATTTGCGCAACATGAGGCCTTAGCATAAGACCGGCACCCCACGTTGTGTAAACGCTGTGGCAAAAACTGCGCACAACAGTCCCTGTGAATCCCATCCACACATTGCAGAAAAATACCCGAAGTGGGAATGCTACAATTTCCAAAATCGTTGTTTTTGAAAGTCGCAGTATGTCAATTATACCTACGCTGGTGATTTTCCTATAGGTATAATTGAAAGTATAATTGACACCATGCGGCACTGCACCATGTGAACAGACCTCAAAAAAATTCACCTTACCATATTGCTTCAGTCAGAGGACTAAGGCCTCTTAAAGACACCGTGGCCCAGATCAGTGTGCTATCCGTGTTTTTCATGGATAGCACAGTGACCCATTCATTTCTATGGGCCCGTACACATGACCGTGAATGACATGGTCACGTGTGTGGGCTGACAGTCCGGGCCGCAAAATATAGAACAGGTCCTATTCCTGTCCTATTTTGCAGCCCTGCTTCTGTGACTCCTATTCATTTAATGAAATGGGCTGCAGAAGAACGGCCGATGCACAGGTGGCACACGGGTGACATCCGCATGTCCCCCATGCGCCCCTGTTTTTTTTTTAATTCACGGCCGGCTGCAAGCACACGGTTGTCTGCAACTGGCCTGACAGCTAGTAGGTGGGTCCCTTTTGCAGTCTACTGCTAATTAAAACATCTGGGTGTGAAGAATATTGCCTTGCCAAGCCTCTTGGCCTACCTGCGATCACCCTTCTTAACCTTCCACTCACAACCCGTGAGCAGACCGAGTTCGTAGGATAGAATGAAACGAGCTGTATAAATTTTATATATTTAATAACCCAAGTGGGTCGGTACTAATTAATAGCATATACAGAAATATACAATATTAATATGATCAAGCACAAATATACGAGCAAATGTGCGATGATACAGCACATAAAACAAAAATGGGAATAAAGTATAGCGTATTACCAGACCTAAGGAAGATTCCTCATCACTGCTCTCTCTCTCTTAGCTGACAAGACAAGACAAAAGACCTCACCCCACCTCAGTAGGAAGACCCTGTTCAGCCCCACCCTTCACCTCCCCCAGCCAGCCCTCCTTCTCCCTCCTTTGCAGAATCCTCGGAGAGATGGGTACCTTCCTAGGTGCTGGGAGGGAAGGGTGAAGTTAAGGTCACTGGCCTACTATCCCCCATCGCCATCTGGCCAGGTATAATAAAAGTGCCTGGCTATAGCAAGCCATCTCCCATAAAACCAGTGAAGCGTATCGTCCAGCAGTGTAAACCCAACTTAAGCACAACATCCCAACAAGTAGGGGGAGGACTGACATGAGCAAGTAAAAATAAATTTCTAAGAAAGATGTACAACTGAGGGTCTCATCATCACACTGGGGTGGAACTCTGGTTCTGATCACGATACCTGGTTTGTCGGAACCAGGCCTAAACCTTCAGGTCTATCATCAAAAGTCTGTAGAATTAGGTTAATCTAAACTTGCTGGCCAACTCCTTTAACCTATTTAATAATTCACTATTTCACCTGCTTAACCACTTCTGTACCGCCAATAGACTATATACGTCCGGACGGTGGTTATCTATTTCTGCAAGGACGTACCGGTACGTCCAAGCAGAATTCAGCAGCTGCACAAAATCATGCAGCTGCTGAAAGGTGGAGCCGGCTGTAACTTCAGCCAGAGCTCCCAGAGATCGCTGTGTATACAGTGCTGAATGAGTGCTGTATACACCACTTTGGGCACCGCCATCTTGTGGCTGCCCTCTGACCCAGTGGTCATGTGATCAGCCTCTGCAAGAGCTGCTGGGTCCTACAGGACCCAGTTCAGCTCTATTGTAATGTGAAAGTAACGTGCAGAAGGCTGTATTCCTCCTGCAACTGGGGCTAGTTACAGGGTAAATCAGCCTCCCCAACTAAAAAAAAATAGTGATCAGATGTCCCCAAAGGTCTATTATGACCTTATGGGGACACAATGTAAAAAAAAAAAAAAGTAAATAAAATAATATTCCATAGATAATGGACTCCGTACTAGAAAGCGTTTTGAATAGTGAAATTTATTTCCAAAATATAACGAGTAGAGTACAATTCAAGTTGTAACGTTTCGGTCTCATTGACCTTCATCAGACTCTACAATGACAGTAAACCAAATAGTGACAAACGTGAGAAAATATAATAATATACATCAAATATACATCAGGTATATATCAACAATAGTCGCTTCATATTCATTACATAGCAAAATCAAGAGATCACATAGCCCAGCTGGGGTGATCACCTGGAACAATGTTACCTATTTTATCATTATGATAAAAAATAAGTAAGTTGTGAACCGAAGTCTGTGAGGAGAAGTGATAATATCCATAACAGTTCTGCATAACAAGTAAAGGAAAAAGTGGTATCCAGATGGAAAAAGGGGGATAGTATGTGAACATGAATAGATAGCACTACTTATATATCTGAAATAGATTATAGGAGGTGAAAAGAGGAGGGGTGGAACACTCCACCTGTTCACTAAGTAATCCAGATCTATCATAAAACAGCAGAGTGAAGTTGTAGAGGCATATAGTAGACCAACCTTGAAAAGTAGTATGCAGGAAATGTTCCCAAAGAGATATAAGGCGCATAAGATGCATCAGGCAGCAAAATATGCTATATGTATGGCGCTGCCGCTGCTGTGTGATGTTAGGATACTTATAATAAGCGCGTGAGACGCCGATGATGTCACCGCTATTTCGCGCATGCGCAGTTCGTCATTCCCACCGGAAGTGGGGCATTTGAAACAGGAAGAAGGTCAAAAAAGGTCTATACGGAAAGATAGAAAGGACAAACTTAGTCCATTCATGCAAATAGCGCTAACAGCGGTAGTACAAGCAGAATAGAAGCCTGTAAAATGGTCTAAACTATATGAATGTGCTAAAACCTATGATCTATTATAACTGAACCAGTATAAAACTGATTATAGAAAAAGAAGATAACTACTATCCTACAAAAACCGCACGATATGTAAAGTGTAATACCACTAGTTCAGGAATAACTATGGGACAAAAATAAAAAATAAAAAAATTAATAATAATAAAAAACTATAAAAAATAAGAGAAAGGAAAAGAAAAGAATAAGAAAAATAGAGAGAATAAGGTATTACGAGAGATAGGGAAGTCACAGATAGACTATGAGAAGGCTACAAACCCATATAGTGTAAATAAGGATACTGTGGTAGAGATTCCAGATGAAGATAGTGTAGGGGTTCCACCCAATCAACGTATCTAGAAAGTAGGACATATTATTAAGCAATTTAATCACAGTACAGTTCTAAAATGTGCATAATATAGTTGACAACAATCTACTTAAATAAATGCCGAAATTTCATATTCACGGTTTAACCCTTGAGGTTCCAAGGTCTGGTACCTGTGAATCCAATATGCCTCCCTCTTTTTAAGGAGCATAGTTCTATTGCCACCTCTCCTAGGGGAAGTGACATGTTCCAAGACCTGGAATCTAAGTTGTGCCACTGTGTGTTTATGTTTGATAAAATGGGCAGGTATGGGTAATAATAAATTCTGGCACCGTATGTTAGACTTATGTTGTTTGATGCTGTCTCGCACACACTGGGTTGTCTCCCCAACGTATGCGAGACCGCAAGGACACTTAATTAACTAGACCACAAAATTGGAGTTGCATGTAAAGAAGTCTTTAATTAGAATCCGTTCTCCATTGAGAGGATGATACACGCGATCGCCCTTAATGATATTGAAGCACTGATTACATGAAAGACATGCAAAAGTACCATTTCTCGGGGTGCTCAAAAATTCCTGTCTCAAGGGTTTGACCTCAGAGCCTATGTCTGCTCTGACCAGTCTGTCTTTAATGTTTCTTGGTCGTCTGTAACAAGGAAGAAATGGAGTCTGGAACTCGCTTATCTGTGGGTAAGCTACACCTAACAACTTCCAATGTTTCCTGAGTATCTGATGTATGCGATATGCAAATGGGTGGTAAGTATGTACAAAAGCCAGTCGTTTAGGTTTTTTGGTACAAGTGGTGGTATGTGGTGTGTTGATATCCCTCCGTGATTGTTCCAGTACTGATGATGGGTAGCCGCGTTCTAAAAATTTATTACTCGCTTGCGACAGTCTTGCCTCCCATTTGATAGGATCATCTACAATGCGGGAAATACGAGAAAATTGAGACTTGGGTAGGGATCTTTTTGTGGCCACAGGGTGAAAGCTACCATAATGAAGAAGACTATTTCTATCTGTGTCCTTAGTGTAAAGGTCCGTGCCAAGAGAATTATCCGATTTTTTTATTTACCATTGTGTCCAAAAAGCTGATACTAGTAGAATCAAAATGTAAAGTGAATTGTAATTCTGGCCAGATGTTATTTAGATATTCTGTGAAATCCAAAAGGGTATTCTGTGGGCCTGTCCAAATACAGAAGATATCATCAATATATCTCTTCCAAATCAGAGAATATTGCAAAAAAAAGGGGGTTAACATAAACAAAATTTTCCTCAAAAAAAGACATATATCCATTTGCATATGGTGGTGCCATGTTTGAACCCATAGCAGTTCCCTGTTTCTGGATATAGAAAGTGTCTTGAAACAAAAAATAATTCTCCTCAAGTATTAGTTGTACAAGATCCAGACAAAATTGAATGACATTGGGATGTAGGTCAGAAGATTCAAATAAAGTCCAATGTTACCAAAATGGAATTGGGTGGTAGTGTACCAAGTTCTCTAATAAGAGATAGAAACATGTTGGTATCCAGCAAAAAGGACTTTGTTTTTCTGATAAGTGGGGTCAGAATCTTTTCCACAAAGATAGCCAAAGGAGAACTGAGGTGGGGATGAGTTTTTCTTTGTCTTGGTGTGGAGCCTGAAAGAGACACAGCTAAGAGACTTAGCTCAGGTATTCCTCTATACTTTATTCGCATTTTTGTTTGATGTGCTGTATCATCGCACTTTTGCTTGTATGTTTATGCTTGATCATATTAATATTGTATATTTCTGTATATGCTATTAATTAGTACCGACCCACTTGGGTTATTAAATATATAAAATTTATACAGCTCAATTCATTCTATCCTACGAACTCGGTCTGCTCACGGGTTGTGAGTGGAAGGTTAGAAGGGTGATCGCGGGTACGCCAAGAGGCTTGGCAAGGCGATATTCTTCACAGTGGTGGCAGCGTTGTGGGATCTTAGGATAACAGTGTGTGGGTGTGGTATCACTCAGACACTGAGGATTGTGGCAATCCTATGGCACGAGCTCGGTATGAGATCAAGCTTAAAATACGGTGAAAGTTTGGTACAGTACTGTTCCCTCCCTTCTTCTTTTTTCTGTCCTATCTTTTATTTGGCAACGGCTTCTAGTGGATGTCTTGGACTCTGAGAAGTGGAACCAGGGGACATCAGCAACTGACTGATACAAACGCTGAGCAGATGTCTGATATGGAAGGTGCTGCAGCTGGGCAGGACGAGGAGCAAAGTCCTGAGGGGCTGGCACAAGAAAACGTCACCATGCCAGACGGTTCAGCAGGTGCCCGGACCCCAGGGGTAACTGTGCCTGGAGGGACCAGTAGCCCCAGTTCTGTGGGGGTAACGGACTTATACTTGCAAATGGCCTTACAGCAGATAGACGCCAGTGACTATAGCACCCGTCTGCAGGTGATTCTCCAGTACCAAGAAGCTGCAGAGTGCCGGGTGGAGAGAGAAGCTGCAGAGCGCCAGGCGGAGAGAGAGGCCGCTGCCGCTGCTGCAAAGCATCAGGCTGAGAGAGAGGCTGCTGCTGCAGAGCGTCGGGCTGAGAGAGAGAGAGAGGCCGCTGCTGCAGAGCGTCGGGCTCAGAGAGAGGCTGAGCGAGAGGCCCGTGAACGCCAGGCGGAGAGGGAGCATCAACTTGAGCTAAAAAAGCTGGAGCTTCCCCGGCAGGTGCAACCTTCTCCTGCACAAACTCCAGGACCCCAAGCACTAAAGATCCGATCTGAGGACTTTCCAATCTTGGAAGATAACGGGGACTTGGACCGGAAAGGGAGGGGTCAGCAGCTTGTTTCCCCCTGCTGTGTGCCCAGCTAAAGTAATCAGTGAGCATGTGAATGAGGGACTGTGGAATGATAACCTGGCTGTAGCCCCGCCCACATCTGCGGGTGGTGATAGCCCCCTCAGTGTGACCCTGGCTGAGCCATTCACCCATGCAGTTCACTGTGAATCAATGAATGAATACAATGTCAATGTAATCGCTAATTCTTGCCTTGCAGATTTCCAGGGTAGCTCTTCTGAGATGCTGGGGGCAACCCCAACTGATGACAATGTGCCAGGTGGTCAGGTGGGTCACGGGGATCTCAGTGTACACAGATCCAATATTAATAACAGCAGAACCGATCTCCCAGTGGCCGCACATTTCTCCGGAGAAAACCACTCTATTGAAGATTTGCGGGTTGTGGTTTTAATGGGACATTTTAAGACGCAGGAGAAAAGGAAAGAATCGGAGTACAAATTTATGCAAAAATTTCAAACTCTGCAATTAGTACCGGAAAAGTGTCAGCTGGGCATGCGCGAGGTCCAATACCCGGGACACCGGGTAGGTGGAGGAACCCTGAAACCAGAACCTGAAAAGCTGGATGTAATCACGTCCTGGCCAACCCCCCGGACCAAGAGACAGGTGATGTCTTTCCTGGGTACGGCAGGGTACTATAGGAAGTTCGTACCGAACTATAGTGCTCTGGCTGCCCCCTTGACGGACCTCACCAAGAAGAAGTTGCCGCAAACTGTCCAGTGGACGGATGCTTGCGAGCGCTCCTTCCAGGCTCTAAAAGCGGCCCTGGCGAACGCACCTGTACTTCAGGCGTACGATGAGTCACGACCGCTTGTACTACATACAGACGCCAGCACCTACGGACTCGGTGCCGTACTAAGCCAGCTTGACTCAGCGGGGCAAGAGCACCCGGTGCAGTACCTCAGCTGAAAGATACTGCCGCGGGAGGTGGCCTACGCCACGGTGGAGAAGGAATGCCTAGCAATTGTTTGGGCCTTGCAGCATCTGCAGCCTTACTTGTATGGGCGCCACTTCACCGTGGTGACGGATCACAACCCTCTGATCTGGATCAAACGTGTTGCAGGTCAGAATGGACGGTTGTTACGTTGGAGCCTGGTGCTGCAGCAATACAACTATGACATCCGGCACAAGCCTGGCCAGACCCATGGCAATGCCGATGGCCTGTCCCGGCGGGGTGAGGCTGCGGAGGTACGGGTGGAAGAGGAACGGAGGCTCCTCCTTCCTCCCGACACGCTCTAAAAAGGTGAGGTGTGATGATGAGACCCTCAATTTATGTATCTTTCTTGGACATGTATCATTCCTCATTCGCATCAGTCACATATCTGTAGGAATGTAGAGTTGTGTTTACATTGGTGGTCAATTCGCTCCAATGGTTTTATGTGCATACCATCGTCAGTGTGATATTCCAGATGTCCAAAAGGGGGGTGAAGGGTGGAGCTGGGGAGGGTCTCACACTGAGGTGGGGGTGAGTTTTTCTTTGGCTTGGTGTGGAGCCTGAAAGAGACACAGCTAAGAGACTTAGCTCAGGTATTCCTCTATACTTTATTCCCATTTTTGTTTCATGTGCTGTATCATCGCAATTTTGTTTGTATGTTTATGCTTGATCATATTAATATTGTATATTTCTGTATATGCTATTAATTAGTACCGACCCACTTGGGTTATTAAATATATAAAATTTATACAGCTCGATTCATTCTATCCTACGAACTTGGTCTGCTCACGGGTTGTGAGTGGAAGGTTAGAAGGGTGATCGCGGGTACGCCAAGAGGCTTGGCAAGGCGATATTCTTCACACCCATACCTGCCCATTTTATCAAACATAAACACACAGTGGCACAACTTAGATTCCAGGTCTTGGAACATGTCACTTCCCCTAGGAGAGGTGGCAATAGAACTATGCTCCTTAAAAAGAGGGAGGCATATTGGATTCACAGGTACCAGACCTTGGAACCTCAAGGGTTAAACCGTGAATATGAAATTTCGGCATTTATTTAAGTAGATTGTTGTCAACTATATTATGCACATTTTAGAACTGTACTGTGATTAAATTGCTTAATAATATGTCCTACTTTCTAGATACGTTGATTGGGTGGAACCCCTACACTATCTTCATCTGGAATCTCTACCACAGTATCCTTATTTACACTATATGGGTTTTTAGCCTTCTCATAGTCTATCTGTGACTTCCCTATCTTTCGTAATACCTTATTCTCTCTATTTTTCTTATTCTTTTCTTTTCCTTTCTCTTATTTTTTATAGTTTTTTATTATTATTAATTTTTTTATTTTTTATTTTTGTCCCATAGTTATTCCTGAACTAGTGGTATTACACTTTACATATCGTGCGGTTTTTGTAGGATAGTAGTTATCTTCTTTTTCTATAATCAGTTTTATACTGGTTCAGTTATAATAGATCATAGGTTTTAGCACATTCATATAGTTTAGACCATTTTACAGGCTTCTATTCTGCTTGTACTACCGCTGTTAGCGCTATTTGCATGAATGGACTAAGTTTGTCCTTTCTATCTTTCCGTATAGACCTTTTTTGACCTTCTTCCTGTTTCAAATGCCCCACTTCCGGTGGGAATGACGAACTGCACATGCGCGAAATAGCGGTGACATCATCGGCGTCTCATGCGCTTATTATAAGTATCCTAACATCACACAGCAGCGGCAGCGCCATACATATAGCATATTTTGCTGCCTGATGCATCTTATGCGCCTTATATCTCTTTGGGAACATTTCCTGCATACTACTTTTCAAGGTTGGTCTACTATATGCCTCTACAACTTCACTCTGCTGTTTTATGATAGATCTGGATTACTTAGTGAACAGGTGGAGTGTTCCACCCCCTCCTCTTTTCACCTCCTATAATCTATTTCAGATATATAAGTAGTGCTATCTATTCATGTTCACATACTATCCCCCTTTTTCCATCTGGATACCACTTTTTCCTTTACTTGTTATGCAGAACTGTTATGGATATTATCACTTCTCCTCACAGACTTCGGTTCACAACTTACTTATTTTTTATCATAATGATAAAATAGGTAACATTGTTCCAGGTGATCACCCCAGCTGGGCTATGTGATCTCTTGATTTTGCTATGTAATGAATATGAAGCGACTATTGTTGATATATACCTGATGTATATTTGATGTATATTATTATATTTTCTCACGTTTGTCACTATTTGGTTTACTGTCATTGTAGAGTCTGATGAAGGTCAATGAGACCGAAACGTTACAACTTGAATTGTACTCTACTCGTTATATTTTGGAAATAAATTTCACTATTCAAAACGCTTTCTAGTACGGAGTCCATTATCTATGACAAGTTAAGGGTTGGGACCCTACTCCTTACGTACTGGTGGTACTATCCACATCTACTGCAATAAAATAATATTCCAATAACACTCCCTTATTAAATGTTATAGCCCCACTCCCGACAACACCATACAAAATAAAAATTACCGTAATGGAGAGTAAAAACTATTTTAAAAAGTTTTTTTAGTAGCACTTTGTGTTATTAAATAAAAAAAAAAATGAAAAAGTGAAAAACAGACACGTTGTTTAGATTTTCCTGGATACAAAAAAAAAATTAAAACACATGCAAAAATAAAATTAAAAAACCCCATAAAAATAAAGCCTTATGTGTCACCAAAAAATGACGCATAAATTAGTTCAATAACGCATATGATAAAAATGTTACAGCCCTCAAAACTGCACATACAAAATACCTGAAAATGGTCTGGAAGGAGGGGTAAAGCATCTGGTATGGAAGTGGTTAAAGCGCACCTTCAGTTCTAAACAACTTTTTTATAAATGAATAGTACAGGTCAAAATAAGAATTTCTGTAATATATCTTATTAAATAAATATGTTTTCTTCTTCACTTTTCAGGCTGAGTTACATTCTATTTAAAAAATATAGCAGGTGAGTTGCGACCTACCAAAAGGGACGTATTTAAAATATAAACTTTATTAAATAATCTGAATAAAAAGGGAATGCACCCATAGGACAAAACGAAAGAAAAACCACACAGACCATACAAAAAAGATCCAGGATCAAACCACTACCATATCAGGATACTTGGATATAATAATCCACAGTATAAGTAGTGCATTATCTCTTAGCAAAACAACATAAATGGCGGTACTGCAAGTTAACTCACCATTCATCACCAGCAGCAACGTACTTATCTTCTTGCACTGCTTGACAGTGTTAAATGCACCCAAGAAAAATATATATCAATTTAAAACCAGAACCAAGTGTTTGCTGGCTTTTTAACAGTGTATCAGCGCAAAGCCCAATATGACTACCTGCTCCTAATCATACACTAACACCTATATAATGACACTGACGCGTTTTTGACTGAGCTATCAGACAGCAGCACGGGACCTTTTTGGGAGGTTTAAACGGCGGGGATATCCTGATGGTGTGCTGAGGAAAGCACATCAAACAGCCTTAGACTCCGATAGAGGTTCACTGTTAAAACCCCGGGAGTAGAAAGAAGAGAATGAATTACGGATTATAGCAACATACGATGGGGCCAATAGAGAAGTTCTAAAAGTGCTCAATAATGCTTATGATATTTTAAAATCTGATCCCAACATTGGTTCTCTATTGAGTGATCATCCTCTGGTGACTTATAGGAGGGGTGCTAACCTGAAAGATAGATTGGTTCACAGTTACCTATCATCTCTACAGACGCATACATGGCTGGAAAAACAATCTAGGGAAATTGTGGGAAGATATCCTTGTGGTTCATGTCGAGCCTGTTGCTCCATTAAAACTAGCAAGTCATTTAGAAGTAATACCACATTAAAATGGTATAAAAATAGGAATTTTGTTAATTGTAAAACACAGGGTGTGATATATCTGACGACCTGTTCCTCCTGCGGACTCCAATATGTAGGTAAGACCATTAGGGAGTTCCTCAGGAGGATCAGGGAGCATATCAATGATATTGAACGTGGTGATGATACCCCCATAGCGCACCATATTTGTGAACAACATGGGGGAAATTCATCTCTGTTGGCATTTCAAACAATTGAATTGGTTTATCCATCACCCAGGGGTGGTGATTTCGATTGTAAATTGTTACAACGGGAAGCCTGGTGGACCTTTATTCTACGCACTATGAAACCTTTATTTAGATCCTGGGCTTTATTTATCCTTTTTGATCATCATATAACTCCGTATTTATTTTTGATATGTTCCACCCTTTTTAGAATATAATGAAGTGCTCGTTATTGAATACTTTTGATATACTCGCTTACTGCGATCTTCATGTTCCTCTAAGATGCCTCTTTATCTGTATCTTTGTCATTTTTTATCCTTTTGAGGAAACTAGGTTATTTACCTGCATATGACATCCTTATGGTTTACCGACGCTAAGTGCTTTGACATGCGCCGACTGTTTTGGTCACGGCCCTGTGGGCGTTTCTGTTGAGGAGGTATATACTAGTTCAAACCTCCTATTGGATCATCTGTGCGCTTGCGCAGAGGCTCATACCCTGCTAGCGTTCAGCCTCCTGTATCAGCTGTGCATGTGATCGCACAGCGATTGGCCGTTTGCTGTTGATGGGGGCGGGGTTTCTGCCTTAAAAATTTCAGACAAATAACAAATAATGACTTAGCTTCTAGTTTTAGATCCCTTTGTTATAGCAAGCACCTCTTCTGAAAAACTAATGATTTAAAGGGGGAGGCGGGAAGTTCTGTTGGATATACTGTATAAACAAATACTAAGCTTCAGATCCTCTTCTCTGCAGAAAAGCACCTCTGATGAAAAACTAGTGAAATGAGAGTTTAGAAACGCATCAGGTATCATTATATAGGTGTTAGTGTATGATTAGGAGCAGGTAGTCATATTGGGCTTTACGCTGATACACTGTTAAAAAGCCAGCAAACATTTGGTTCTGGTTTTAAATTGATATATATTTTTCTTGGGTGCATTTAACACTGGCAAGCAGTGCAAGAAGATAAGTACGTTGCTGCTGGTGATGAATGGCGAGTTAACTTGCAGCACCGCCATTTATGTTGTTTTGCTAAGAGATAATGCACTACTATGGTGGTGGTTTGATCCTGGATCTCTACAATAGTCTGTGAAGACGGATGGGGTGGGATGAGCTTTCTAGAAAAGACACTCAGATAATTGGTGTTGCTACACTCTACTATTCTAAGCTCTTTTAACACTGCTAGGTTTGCAGATAAAAGGTTACTAGTGCACAGAATGAGGCAATGAATCTATTAACTAGCTGGCAGCAAACTACTGCATCCCTCCCTTCTCCATACCGCTCTCTGTGTGAGGCTGAATATGGAGACAAATCTAAAGTAAACAAGCAGTCAGACTGAAGATAAGGAGCAAGAGAACAGTCTAATAAGTGATGAAGGAAACAGATTCTTATTAATATATATTACATTATTTCTTATATTCACATACACTATTCATTTATGAAAAGTTGCATATAATTGGAGTTACGCTTAAATTATCTTTTACTCAGCAAAAGCAGTCATTTGTAGCTGGCAAAGACTGTAGTATTATTCACTGAGACTACTATGAAAAAAGTGCAGAAAAATATATGTCTTCATAATCACTACTACTATAATGCTTTCAGAAAACTTTACTAATTTTTTACTAATAGAAAACACCACCCCATTTTTCTTCCTTTGTGGTATCAATAAAGGTAAACAGCACTAATCTAATAAACATATGCCTGTATGTTTACATTTACATTATCGGATTAACCCCTTAAGGACGCAGCCCAAAAGTCCATTAAGGACACGGCCTCATTTTTCAAAACTGACACTGTCACTTTATATGGCAATAACTTTGAGACGCTTTAACTTACACAAGTGATTTTTGACACTGTTTTTTTGTGACACATTGTATTTCATGTTAATGGTAAATACTAATCAATAATTTTGTATTTATTTATAAAAAAAAATAGGAAATTTGATGGAAATTTGGAAAAAATTGCAATTTTCAAATTGTGAAATGCTCAGCTTTTCAGACAGATAGTCATACCACTCAAATTATTAAAATTATCTACCATATCTTTGCTTTATATTGGCATCATCTTTTAATCGCTCTTTAATTTATTTTGGATGTTAGAAGGCTTACAAGTGTAACAGCGATTTTCCAGATTTAAAAGAAAATTTCCTAAACTAATTTTTTAGGGACAACTTCAGTTATGAAGAGGATGATAAAGGCCTATATATTAGAACTCCCCCCCATAAATCACCCCATTTTCAAAACTGAACCCCTCAAATAATTCAACAGCATTTGGGAAGTGTGTTAAAGGGGTATTCCCATGCACATAACCATTTTTAAATTTGTAGATAATTAAAAGTTAAACATTTTTGCAAATATAAGTAATTAAACATTTTGCAGAGTTTTAAATATTTTCTCTAAATATCTTGTGGTCACAAGTTGTTGTCTTGATCGGTTGCCAGTGGATATGACTATGAATGCAGGACCTTTCTAAGGTCGGAAAATCAGCCATGATATCCTTATTGTGGCCGGGATATCTTCTGATACATTTAGTGTCCCTGCCTGATAGCCCAGCTACAATAAGAAAATCATAGCTGGGTTCCTGACGAGTCCCAGACCATAGAAAGTTTCTGTATTCGTGGTCGTATCCATTGGCAACTGATCAAGACAACAGACTGTCACCACTAAGATTGTTAGAGAAAATCTTTAAAACTCTGCAGAATTTTTAACTACTTATATTTGCAAAAATGTTTAACTTTTAATTAGCTACAAATACAGATATGATTATGTTCATGGGAATACCCCTTACAAATATGGAGGTGAAATTTAGACATTTCATTTTTTTTCAATAATACATTCATTTAGCCCTAAATTTAACAGATCCACAAAGGGATAATGACTCTCACAGTTTGTTATGCAATTTCTCAAGAGCACAGAAATAACCCACATGTGGGTGTAAACTTATGTTTGGGCACTCAGCAGTGTACAGAAGGGAAGGTGCTACACTGGACATACAGTATGAAAAAGCAGATTTTGCTGGATTAGTTTTCAGGTGCCATGTCTACACACCTGACAGAATTCAAGGGGTATAGTAAGCATTTTGACCCCACACCTGTTTTACAGATTTTACTAACATTGGGATGTTTAAATGAAAAAATACTAAAATGTTCCTTTATCCCCAAAGTTTTAATTTTCACAAGGGGTTAAAAGGAGAAAAAGCACCCCATAGTTTGTTAAACAAATGCTCCTCAACACGGCAATACCCCATATGTGGCCATAATCTACTGTATGGGTACATGGTGGAGCTTGGAATGGAAAGAGCGCTATTTGGCTTTTGGAGGGCAGATTTTGCTGGAATAGTTTTCATGTGCCATGTCACATTTGCAGATCCCCTAAAGTACCAATACAATGGAAACACTCCAAACTGACCGCATTTTAGAAACTACACCCCTCAAGAATTTCTCAAGGTGTATTATCATTTTGAGCCTAAGAGTCCTTCCCAAAAATTAATGTACAGTCATGGCCAAAAGTTTTGAGAATGATACAAATATTAATTTTTACAAAGTCTACTGCTTCAGTTTTTCTAATGGCAATTTGCATATACTCCAGAATGTTATAAAGAGTGATCAGCTTAACAGCAATTACTTGCAAAGTCAATATTTGCCTAGAAAATGAACTTTATCCCCCAAAACACATTTCAACATCATTGCAGCCCTGCCTTAAAAGGACCACCTAACATCGTTTCAGTGATTGCTCCATTAACACAGGTGTGGGTGTTGATGAGGACAGGGCTGGAGATCAATCTGTCAAGATTAAGTAAGAATGACACCACTGGACACTTTAAAAGGAGGCTGGTGCTTGCCATCATTGTTTCTCTTCTGTTAACCATGGTTATCTCTAAAGAAACACGTGCAGTCATCCTTGCACTGCACAAAAATGGCCTAACTGGGAAGAGTATTGCAGCTAGAAAGATTGCACCTCAGTCAACAATCTATCGCATCATCAAGAACTTCAAGGAGAGAGGTTCCATTGGTGCCAAAAAGGCTCCAGGGCGCCCAAGAAAGACCAGCAAGCGGCAGGACCGTCTCTTAAAAGTGTTTCAGCTGCGGGATCGGGCTACCAGCAGTGCAGAGCTTGCTGAGGAATGGCAGCAGGCAGGTGTGAGTGCATCTGCACGCACTGTGAGGCGGAGACTCTTGGAGCAAGGCCTGGTCTCAAGGAGGGCAGCAAAGAAGCCACTTCTCTCCAGAAAAAACATCAGGGACAGACTGATATTCTGCAAAAGGTACAGGGAGTGGACTGCTGAGGACTGGGGTAAAGTCATTTTCTCTGATGAATCCCCTTTTCGATTGTTTGGAACATCTGGAAAACAGCTTATTCGGAGAAGAAGAGGTGAGCGCTACCACCAGTCTTGTCTCATGCCAACTGTAAAGCATCCTGAAACCATTCATGTGTGGGGTTGCTTCTCAGCCAAGGGATTCGGCTCTCTCACAGTCTTGCCTAAAAACACAGCCATGAATAAAGAATGGTACCAGAATGTCCTCCAAGAGCAACTTCTCCCAACCGTCCAAGAGCAGTTTGGCGCTCAACAATGCCTTTTCCAGCATGATGGAGCACCTTGCCATAAAGCAAAGGTGAGAACTAAATGGCTCAGGGAACAAAACATAGAGATTTTGGGTCCATGGCCTGGAAACTCCCGAGATCTTAATCCCATTGAGAACTTGTGGTCAATCATCAAGAGACGGGTGGACAAACAAAAACCAATAAATTCAGACAAAATTAAAGCATTGATTCTGCAAGAATGGACTGCTATCAGTCAGGATTTGGTCCAGAAGTTGATTGAGAGCATGCCAGGGAGAATTGCAGAGGTCCTGAAGAAGAAGGGTCAACACTGCAAATATTGACTTGCTGCATTAACTCATTCTAACTGTCAATATAAGCTTCTGTTACTCATAATATGAATGCAATTATATTTCTGTATGTGATAAAAACATCTGACAAACACACATAAAAACCAGAGGGCAGCAGATCATGTGAAAATATAATATTTGTGTCATTCTCAAAACTTTTGGCCATGACTGTACAAAGTGAAAACTGAAATTTTTAAAGAAATATGCAATTTCTGCGCCCAATACGTTGTGCCCACTTTGTGTCATCAGAGACATGCACTCCTAAGACTATTAAGTGGGCAAAAAAATTATAAATGTAGGTGTAAACTGCTGCTTGGGAACACAGCAGGGCTCAGAAGGAAAGGAGCACTGTGTTTTTTAGCTTTCGGAGTATAGATTTAGAGGGACTTTCTGAATGTCATGTTGTTTTTTCAGAGCACTGGAGGTGCCAGTAAACTGGAATTACCCATTTTGTAAGGGCAATTTTAGGGCCTCTGCTAATTTGACATTGTGTCCAAAAACCAATCATCTAAATCCGCGCTCCAAAAGCACATAGCGCACCTTCACATCTGCTGTGTGCCCAAACGGCAGCATATGCCCACATGTATGACACTGTTGTACCCAGGATAATATACTTAATGTCATATGTGGGTATAAACTGCTGTTTAGGCATAGCGAGCACAGAAGGGACGGAGCGCTATTTTGGTTTTTGGAGCACACTTTGATTTTTGGATGTCATGCCACTTTTGCAGAGCCCCTGAATTGACAGTAAAGTAGAACCCACAGACACATAACCCCACTTTGGAAAGTACACCCCTCAAGGGATTTACAAAGTGGGGTAGCAAGCATTTTTAACCCTTGAGCGTTGCATTCATTTAATTTCCAGAAAGGAATGAGCAGCTGATAATGAAAAGTGAAAATTGCAATTTTTCCAGAGATACGTCATTTCAGTGCTTGATATGTTGTACCCAGCTTGTGTAAGCAGAAACACAGCCACTCAAAAAACTGTTAAGTGGGTTTTCCAGGCACAACAGATTTTGGAGCGTTCAACTCTGATCCAAGCTGGGCACAAAATATTAAGCACTGAAATTACATATTCCTGGAAAAATTGCCTTTTTCACCTTTCACCATCAGCTGCGTATTCATTTATAGATAATAAATTAATGCAACACTTGGGGGTTAAAAATGCTCACTGTACCCATGGATAAAATCCTTTAGGGGTGTAGTTTCCAAAATGGATTCACATGTCAGGGGATTACACTTTAATCAGCTCTGCAAAAGTGTCATGACGTCCAAACACCAAACCGTCTAATTCTGAGCTCCAAAAAACAAACAGCGCTCCTTCCCTTCTGTGCCTGGCTGTGCCAAGCAGCAATTTATACCCACATATGACATTAAGTATGTTATCCTGGGTACATGTAGTGTCATACAAGTGGGCATAAACTGCAGGCTGAGCACACATCAGGGCGCAGATGTGAAGAAGCGCTATGTGACTTTTGGAGTGCAGATTTAGATGTTTGGTATCTGGATGCCATGTCATGTTTGCAGAGCCTCTAAGGTAACAGAAAAGTGGAATCCCCTAGGAAGTGACCCCATTTTGTAAACTGAACCCCTCAAAGAATTTATCAAGTATTTATCAAGTGAACTTTAGTATCCCAGATGTGAATGCTCTGAGGATGGTGAAAAGTGAATATGTAAGCTGTGCAGAGTACATTGGGAACACCAAATTCCCTACTATTTCTCCAGGAGCTTCAATGATTGGAGGGGTTACACTGGGGACCACTTCTTGTTTCTTTTCTCTTCTAAACTCTAAATCTGGGGTGTACCCTGATAGAAGCTTACACAGCTTATACATTCCCTTCCTGACGCAGCCAGTTGTGTTCTAATGATTTGGCGACTTCTGGGGTGTTTTGTCTTTGTGCAAGATATATATATATATTTTTTTTTCTGGTGATGTAGCCATATGAGCACTTGTTTCTTGCAGTATGAAATGTATTTTTTTAATTACACCATTTTTGGGTGCCTATAACTTATTGACTAAATTTTATTAACTCTTTCTTGGTGGATGAAGAAAAAACTTCAATTCTGACATAGCTTTTTACCTTTTAATTTTTTTTTCTGCAAAGCATACAGCATAAGTAACATGTTACCTTTATTCTGCGGGTTGGTATGATTACGGCGTTACCCAATTTATATTGCTTTTTTATGCGTTACTAATTTTGCAGAACAAAAACTCATTTGTGGTCATAAATCAATTATTTTTACAGCACCATTCTGTGCTTTTTATTGGTACTGTTTTGGGGTACATGTGACTTTTTGATCACTTTTTATAGCATTTTTTGTATGGAGAGATGCTGTTTTTTTTTTTTCTCCCGATGTTCACCGTGCAGGTTAAATAATGTTTCATTTTTATTGTGCAAATTGTTACGCATGCGTCGATACCAAATATGTATTGTTTTTATTAAATTTTTAGAGTTTTCTTTTATATAATTAATTTTATATAAGAAAGGGGCATTATGGGGCTTTATTCATTTGTTAATTTTTTTTCATACACTTTACTTTTTTTCAACTTTTTTTTTACCGTTTAGTGATATCCCACTAGGGGACTTGAACCAGCGATGGTGTGACTGCTGGTTTAATACTATACACTGCAATACACGTGTATTGCAGTCTATATAGGAAGTTAGCCTATGCAGACGCTTAGGCAGACTTCCTCCTGTCCCGGCAGGATCAACCAGGTTCTGGAGGTTCCTAGCAGCCCGGGGTCACTGACCGGTCAGTGGTCAGTGACGTTGGGTTGCAGTAAATACGCAACAGCACCCCCCAATCTCGCAGATCTCATTTTTAAACTTAATCTCATTCTGAATTTTTTTTATAACTTCCCATACATTGTACAGGATATTGAATGGTGCCATTACAAAGTACAATTTGTCCCACAAACAATAAGCCATCATGTGACTCTGTGGACTGAAAAAAAATGCTGGCTCTTGGAAGGTGGAGAGGAAAAAACAGATACACAAAAATGAAAATTGGCTCAGTCCTTAGGGGTTAATGGTTTTGTAGGATATAAATTTTCACAGAACTATAACACCTGTCCCAATACATTCAAATACATAACAGCAATAGGAGTTGTATACAAACTTGTATTTTTTATAAATCAAATTGATAATATTGTAAAAATGTATTAATCACAAACCTCTAAGATCTACTGTATTCTTGACTGGCTAATTCTTAACAAGTGACTCCTGTTGTATTGCACACACATGTATGACTACAGACACACACTTTCTGTCTCTACCGTTCATTACCAAATGCAGTGAATAATACTTTGCTTCTCAGTTAAATCCTATTGCCCATGGATTTCCTGCCTAACGCTAAAACCCAAGTGACCCATTTTCCTTTAGCAGATAGTTTGCCAAAATTGTGACTGACTGAGCAAAAAAAAAAACCCAAGTCTTACTGAAAGAAAACTATTTTTTTCTTACAGCAAAGATTAAAAATCTGCTGAAAATCTAAAATAATTTATATTATATGCTAGCTAAAGAATATGGATATAAAACTCTTAGCATCATCCGCATGAGATTGGATTAAACGGTATTATTCAGCATTTATCAGTAGTGTAAAGGGAGTCATTCTGGCTATGATTTCCTAAACGTCTTAAATGAGAAAATGGACAGAACTACATTGGTTCGTAATCTGCTGCAGAGTCCCATATGTTCTTAAACTTCTTTAAGGCCTACTGCATAATCTTCTAACAATACTAAGATGCAACACACATAAAATAATTAAAGAAAATGCCACAAAACACTTGTCTGGTGCGGGAACACCTACTGAATGCCCAAACATTATTATACACTAGGGGTCAGTAACCTTGGCATTTCAGGTATATCTACCCGGCACAGGGCTCTCTCAGCTGTGTTGCTGTAGGAGAGGAGTTAGCGTGCTCAGAGGGCAGTAATTGTTTTTATATCTTGAAGCATGTGTAAGGCCGGGATCCCACATAGCGAAAATGATGCGGCAAAAACCACGGCCTTTTACAGTACCTGCAAATTGGATGGGATCCTGGCTAATCCCATACACATTGCAGAAGCATATCCAAAGCAGAAATGCTGTGATTTCCAAAACCATGGCATTTTTGTAAATCGCAGCATGTCAATTATACAATTATATTATAAAAATGCTGCCATTTTCCGTATAGGTATAATAGGGACAGTAACTCTGCAGAGGTCAATTCTTTCTGTGAAAAGCGCTGTGGAAAAAAATGCTATGCGTTTCTGCCATGTTTTTTCTGCAGTGCTTTTTGGCTGTGGCTCGCAACATGGGGCCTTACCCTAAAAATATAATATGGCAGCAGAACACCCTAAAATGGGCATTTTAACAAGGCTGGACAGATTTGTATGAATTTATTCAACATAAAGATTGGGCTGTGTAAATGTCTAAGCCCCCTCTGAGTCATATCCTATCATAATCAACTAATTATATTATTGGTTGCAGATATGGATTATGTTATATGACTTTCATGTACGATGTCGACATCCTCACAGGTATTGCATATTGACTACTTCGTCTTTGATTTTTTTTTTTTTTTGTTAAATCGGTACACCATACAAAAAAAGATTGCCTACCCTTGTTATACACCTTTGTTTAACATTTATAAACAAGGCACATTCAGGACCATTACATTTGAAAATCACTTGAAAAGTAATAGTATACTTTTTCCGTACTCTAATGTATGCAGAGTTACAACTTAATCATATGAGATATTAACACTTGTACAGAAGGCATATATAATCACTAATTCTAATGTAATCACTAATGTATTCAAAATTAATGAAAAAATACTGTCTTAGGCTACGACCCCAAGTTACGGAAACGCAGCTTTTTTTGTTGCAGATTTTGTTGAGGTTTTTTGAGCCAAAGCCAACAAGGGCTACAAAAGGAATGGGAAATATATAGGAAGCTCTTATACTTCTACCTTCTGCTCAATTCACTCCTGCCTTTGGCTCAAAAAACCGCAATAAAATCTGCAACAAAAAAAGATGCGTTTCCGCAAAGTGGGGCCATAGCCTTAAGCCTTATTCACATTTTCCTACTTCAATACTTTGAATGCATATTTTAAGCTAAAACAAGGAGTGGATCCCAAACACAGAAAAAAAAATATAATGGATACTTTCTCATGTTTTGTATCCATTCCTTATTTTGACTTTAAAAAATAGAAATACTGATTAAATACAAAGGAGTGAATGATGCTTTTTAACTGCATTTTTAGGTACATAATAATTTATGGGATTATACGCACATATATTTAGAAAAGCAGCTTGCACTACTTTCACTCATTTTGCAAATGGAGAACGACAGAAGAAAGCATAAAGATATGTAAGTAGTGTCATGATTTGCTAGTGCTTTCTTTTAGATATACTATGTTACACACCCTTAGTGACCTTGAATGTCTACATTCCCTGACAAAGCAACCCAAATTATTCCTCTGATCCTATCACTGGTATGTGCTCACAAGACTTTACTGGATGTAGTATGACACTGTATGCTGCTTGTGTTTACATTGTGCCTGTTGGAAGAAAACTATACTGTATAATGTGGAAAGCATGTTGCACTTCACAGTGTAGAATAACTTTATCTAATATTTAAGTATCTGGGATCTCATGACATTAAAAAATTGTATATTTTTTAACTTAAGATAGGTACAAGCATATTTATCAAAAGTAATACATTATATAAATGACAATATAAATTTGATAAATATATATAGGCAGACTGATGATATTATGTCAACACATGTTACTATAACTGTGCTCTCTGCAACATATTCCTTAATTTATGTAATAATTCTATCTGATATACAATGTATACTACATAGAATAAATAGACAGACAGACTATAAATAGCATAAATTGTATATCAGGTGAAAGTATTACAATATTACTTTACCTTTATATTGTGTGTGTATATATCTAGAATTATATTTACATACTTTTTGTGAAATGTCATGGATTTTTTTTTTCTATTATAACAAATAATATATGTACTGGTTTATTGCAGTAATGCATATATTTGTGTTGCCATGCATCTTACAGTAAATTAAGATTTTCCAGTGCCTTAAACAGTTGTGATACATTCTTTAGTAATAGTCACATATAAAAGAAGTGTAAGATAACTCCATTTTTCTGGAGCACAACATTGGGGAAAGCACAATAAAATCATTATTTAAATAAAACCTATGGCCATACAAGGAAGCCTTTCATTACATGTGAAAGAGCAAAAATCAAAATCCATCAGCTGCTCTTCCAGTTAAGAATGTCATCCTTATTTGCAAAACAAAACAGCCAAATATCCTTCTCCCAATTAAGACTATTCATATCGGTGAACAGATCAGTCCTGTGTGAACCATGAACATTTGGGGCCCTGTGAATGTTTCCTAATAGCAGTTTCATACAAAAATTTCGCATTTAGTTCAGAAGTTTGCTTGATGCATACAGTATTTCATTCACAATCGGCTAATTGAGGTGATTAACAAAGACTGTGTTTGTGCCCGAAGAACTCATCTTGAATGTTCATCACTCAGTGACCTTTGTATTGGACAATACTGATCAGGTAAAAATCTCCAAACCAGGAAGCGTCTTTCAAATGCTGTAATTATGTACGTATTACATATTTTTTCTACATAGAAAAAAGTTAAATTACTTCAAGGGCGACTTAAGCAATAGCACTTTTGTATGAATAAGGATGCTAATGATACTAGTACTAACTGTAATGAGGCCTTGTCTTAAGAGTCAAGCAATAACGTAACACAAGACACATATACACAATTCACTGTCATAACTGTCCTAGAGCAACTACATAAAGAATACAGAACTGATTTAGAATGCACAATGAGCCACATACATAAGACATTCTGCTGAGGTCAGAATTAGTGGTACATAAAGGTGTTTGAACATTTAACATAAATAAAAGTCACTTTCCTGTACAATAATAGTGTCTGGAGATTACTGTTTCTGAACTCCTTTTGTTAATTGGGTTTTTATAAATGAATGAGAAACATTAACATTTACCCCAGTTTAAATCCAGTTATAATATCTTGGAAATGATGGGATCAGCAGAGAGCAAGCAAAATGTGGCATGACGTTAAATATATCAAAGTTTCTACCCTAACGTTAAATAAGCATTCTGTAAGAATCATAATTTCATCCATTCATAAAATGTAACAACAGCATTGTGTAAACTGGCACTAGTAATTAGCATATTAACTAGCATATTAACCAGTTAGCTGTCAAACAAGCCTGATCTACTACACCTCAAGCTACTCCAATTGCTTAACCTTTTTGATAAGAATTTTGCTGTTTTCTTATGAATGTTATTGAGATGCAGTTACCTTTTGCAGGTGCATAGAATGTATAGCACAGGCCAGCTACAATTTTACATACATAATTTATATACAAAGTGATCTAGAGTGATCAATTTAAAGCTCCTTATTCAGAATACCCTGTATGTCCTGCTCAGTTAACACGTTCATGAAATTTGGGCCATACAGTGGATAACTCTTGGATATGTTGCATTTTACACACAGTGGCTCTTTAGTATGCATACACGTGAGAGCATATTTAGGTAGGTATATATAGACACACATAATAAAGTATAGGCTAATACACATTGTTGAAGCAGACTGATTCCCCAAGCTGAACATGTCACTGACAGATAAGAGAACTATATTCAGCACCAACCTTCACTGCCACTGAAAGCTCAGCCAGAGTTCTGAACAATGCGCTTTCTTCTGCACGGTCACAGTGAGTGCGGCCCTTCTATGTGTCTTCTGATTCCAACTGAGGACAGATGGCCAGGAGCCCTGAGCCTTGCTGGAATGAGGCAAAGCTTTGCTTTTTTTTTCTCCTCTTGCTTAGCCCTTGGCAGATAAGCCTGAGTCAGGCACTGTGAGCTCACAATACCCCCTCCACCAATCATTTCAATTAGTGCCACATGAGAGGAGCTTCTGCCCAAAATCTTCTTAGGAAAGGGCCAGAGGGCAGGGCAACCTCCTTTGCTCAACAATGACCAGAAGCAGCTATAAATATAATGAACAAAGACTCTGTCAGGACTGAGAATGTGATGTCCTAATCCCTTAAAGCACTACAGCAGGCACAGAGTGAGAGACAGTTCTGTTTCATACTGTAATCTGACTGAAATACCTCCTGTGTAATCCATAAGGAAGACAAGCAAGAATCTGTGTATATTACAATGATCTTCTAAGAGATATTACTGACTGTGTGTCTATTTGGCACAAGTCTTTGTACACTCCTCTCAGCATCCTGGAATCATCATTTACTGGAACATTGCATTGGCTTAATCAGCATCACATTTTATCTCCTTCACTCACTACTGTGTGTGATGTCAACATATTGGGTCCTTTTACAATGCTATTAAATAATTCCGCAAGGCAATTTAAATCATCCACTAAATATTTTTTTTCGATTTTGCAAATGTTGCAGGAGAAAACATTTCTCACATACGGAGTAGTTTTTATTATGTTTCGTCTGGCTTTATCAATAAATTTTACTTTTTATTAAGAAATAACAATTAGATATATCTCTATGCAGAGAAACATATCTGGTTTGTGTAAATTACATGACTAGCATTAAAGTTTCACAGATTATTATTTAATTAAGATGTTTATGGTGTTCTTTTTTAGCTAATATGGGAAAACTACATAGCAGTTTAGATCAATGGTATGAAACAAACAGACAGGGCAGAACAGAGAATAATGAAAGTTCCTTACCATGCAAACGCAGAGACCATGTGCTCTCTGCCAGTGTTTTAAAAGCATCTATCTGATTGTCAGTTTGCCTTTGTGACAACAGCTGCTTGCTTGGTGCTGTGTATTGTTTGTTTATGGGGGGGGGGGGGGCTAGGAGTGGTTTCATTTCAAATGCAATCTGCAGTGTATAGAGGCCATGTTTACAAGGCAATTCATTCATGTTGCTGGGGGAGATGTCAACAGACAATAAATGAGGGAAGGGAAAAAACAGAAGGGAAGGCAGCAGGTCCTACAATCTACTAAATACAATTACACAGCTATACACATGCTGCTACATATGAATGCTATTTGTGGAATTAAAAATGAGATGGCTAAATTCTGGATACTAAATGAAAACTTTAAAAATAGATGCAATCAATATGTATGAAGAACACACAAGGTTGGATAGTGGACATGTAAGGTTACCATGTGCCCTGGCATTGATTTACTGTGACTTAATGGCAATATAACTATGATTTAATAATATATATATAAAGTGTGGCTGTGTGGCTGCCCTACTTAAATGCATTATGCTTCAAACATTTAATGTCTTTGCTCCTACTCTTGAGTCTTTTTTCTGGTTCTATTAATAAAATTATAACATGAATCATTTATGGCCCAGCAGTGTATCTTGGAAATGTGTTCTTGTTTAGCTCCACTGTGTCTGCCTAGGTACTCACATTTGATCTGCAGTTAGATGACCTAATGGATATACTCTGCATTTAAATTGTGACCTCATTCCCATCTTTAATCTAAATACAGTTTTGTTTTTTGTTTTTTTGTTTGTTTTTTTTGGCAGTTCAAAATTGGCAGTGCACGTACTTGGTATTTTGCAGTGAATGTATCTCTAATGTCCAGGACTTTCTTTAACAGACTGTGACATATGCAGCTGACTAACCAACAAAGGATTACCAGGCACATAAACTGTAGCTGTTTTGACCTCTGACAACAATCAAGAGTATTCATTACAGTATCCAAACCTCAAAACATTGTTGTCATATGTAGCTCTTGCCTCTGTATTTTCATATCTCTCTATAGTTTCTAACAGAAGGTTTATATTATCATAAGGGTGACAATAGATATGTTACTCTTAGTCAGACATCCTAGTGACTAAATGCCCATCAGCCTTTGTAGTTGCTTTAAGATTACAAAGGGTAGTATTCATAGTATTCATCACAAGGTATAAATAACTGTACTCAACAAGAAGTGTTTCTGATAATTACTAGTGTAGCGCCTGACAGGGAAGCTGAAAAGAAAGGGGGAAGCCCAAGATGGCGACCTTGGTCTTGTCACCATAGCATCTGTCTTTTTTTTTCCTGTCAAGCCTTATGTAGGGCCAGGGAAGCAGTGTCAGAAGGGCTCTGTTGAGGTTAACCCTTGGGGCGCCCCCAGCTATATCTGATCACCGATGGATGCCCTTGATGGAAATAATAGAGACCAGGTGATGCAGTGGATGATTCTTGTTTAGTGATGGAGGCACAAATAACTTGGACCTAGTCCATGTGATGTAGTGTGCTGGTGTAAGCCGTGTACCGAGGTGGGCTTTCCAGGATACAGCAAAGTCACAAATGGGGAAAGCAACTCCAACACCAGTTTAACCAAAACTGAACTTTACTGAAACCAAAGGTATATCAAAAGTACTAACACCTCAGATAACTCAAAATTACATACACACAGGTATGAGCCAAGGCCCCTGTGCTACACAATTTGTCGCCGAGGAATATGTACTATGGATATACAAGGTAACTTTACCTATCAGCGTGCTCGGATAGGCCAGCCGCCATATACCTATTAATCCCTTGAATCACAGGAACAATTATGTGGGGTGCATCTCACGGGCGTGCTTGTGGTGTAGCACAGCAGCTTACAATCTTATAAACTAATCACAATATCCCCAAACCACAAATAACAGTGTCAAAGAACAAATGGACAAGTTTTTTGCTGAGTTGGTATCATAGCTGGAGGATTTATTCCAATGTCCCACATCTCACATGCCACCCCACTAGAGGTTGGTGTCCTCGCCAACCCTTCCCATATAAATTAATCTTGTGCATAACGCAGTGGGGGTATACCAGCAGTGGGCCTGGTTGTCCTATGCAGAGTTGTAGATTCAGGGGTCTCGGGGGGCATCAGGCACATTCACTAGGGGAGGAGCTGGTGGCTACGCAACTCCCTCCCTGGGTGGCAAGCTTGCCAGAACCAGAACTTCTGTTGGGTCAGGGACAGGGACAACCCACCATTCCTCAACGAAGGGGGTTTCCCCCATATTCTGGGCAGAGGTAGACATTTCTTCCACGACCATGGGGTCCTCAAAATGACAACGTCTCAGCAAGTTCTGTGAGGGTCTCCCAGTCCCTATAGGCTTCACCTAGACTGGGATGGCAGAGTCTACCCTCCTCTTTTCCATATACGGAATTGCCTCCCATCGCCCATCCAATTTCCCAGATGGCCTCTTGGCCCTGACCATCACTCAGTCACCTGGAGCATACCCATCCTTTTGCATGGGTCTCGGGTTGGGGTGTGCCACTTGTTTCAGGCATTCCCCCAAAACCTTGTGCACCATTCTCAGCCGACGGTGATGTTCTTGCACCCATGCAGTGGAACTTCTCTGTGGTGGGTCCAGCAGATCGGCATGTGGAGATCCTCGATCTTCTGGCCTGGACTCCTGAACATGAGCATATGTGGGGAGTAACGGGTAGTGCTGTATACCCTGTTGTTATAGGCCCACATCAGTAAATATTCCGGCCACCTGGCCTTTTGGCTGTCCTCCAGGGTTCGCAGCATCTGAAGCAAGATGTGGTTAAACCGCTTGCATGTCCCGTTCCCCTTAGGGTGGTGTGGGGTGGTGCAGGAAAGCTTGATTCCATATAACTGGTACAGCTCACTCATCAGAGCCCCCTGGAAGCAAGCCCCCTGATCCGAATTAATCCTCTGCGGACACCCAAACACCTGTATAAAGTGTTTGCAGACCGCCTCAGTGGCAGACTCTGCCAACTGGTCTCTGGATGGTACAGCCACTGCATATTTCTTGAAATGATCTGTCATGACCAGACAATATGAGTGCCAAGAGGCAGAGTACCCAATTTGTACACAATCGATCATCAGGATCTCTAGGGGCGCAGATGTCTGGATGAAGACTAACATCCTCTATTATTAGAATCTCGTATACAAGACTTCTCCCGAGTTGCACCACTTCTCTGGAATGCTCTATCCCGGACTATCAGATTAACCCCCAATTTCCACAGCTTCAAGCGTAAACTAAAGAAATATCTTTTCAGACAGGCTGATCACAACTCCTAATGTAAACCCCTCCGTAGTTAGAATCCCTAAAACATACCCTCCTCTGTTTATGCTCCAACATTACCTCACAGGATATGATGCCGTATCAGACTAACTCTATATGTTCTGGCACCATCTGCATGTTAAAGGACATGACTGGTGACGGCTCATACAGCTTTATATATGTGTAATGACAGTATCCTCTATTACAAAATTGTCTGACCATTATACAAGAAATGCTATGTCTGTTGCTGCCCCTGCTACCTCTTGTGTCACCCCCTCTACCTCATAGATTTAAAGCTCTTGCGAGCAGGGCCCTCAGCCCAGTGTGTGAATTGACTATTTCTTTGTAATGTATCTTTTTTGTCAGTACTTGAACCCTACAAGTTGGACAGTGCTGCGGAATATGTTGGCGCTATATAAATAAAAATTATTATTATTATTATTCATTATTATAGGTACTCCAGGATAGCATCTCTTAGAAAGCTCTCAAATATCTTACCCGTCACAGAAGTCAAATTTACTGGCCTATAGTTTCCAGGCTCACTTTTAGACCCCTTTTTGAAAATTGGCACCACATTTGCTATGTGCCAATCAAGTGGAACAGACCCAGTCATTACTGAATCCTTAAATATTAGATATAAGGGTTTGTCTATCACCATGCATAATTCCCTCAGAACTCAGGGGTGTATGCCATCTGGACCTGGCGATTTCTCTATTTTAGTGTTTTGAAGGCAGCACCGTACTTCCTGGCCATTGGATTTTCTTGTGTAAACACTGTAGAGAAGAAGGCATTTAATAGTTGTGCTTTTTCCTCATCCTCCTTCACCATTACACCCAGATTATTTTTGAGAGGGCCCAAATTGTCAGTTTTTATTCTCTTGTTATTTATGTAATTAAAGAATAATTTTGGATTATTTTTACTTTCCTTGGCAATTTCTCAGCCTCAATCTTTGCCTCCTTTATTTGTCTTTTACACAATTTATTTTTCTCTTTATAGTTTTTTAATGCTGTGTCACTATTTTCTTTTTTTATCACTTTAAATGCTTCCTTTATACTGAACATTTTTTTAGTGTGCACAAGAAAACCTATTATGTTGTGGTCACTATTACCAAGATGACCCCCAACCTCCACTTTTGACAATGTGTCAGGTTCATTTGTTAAAATTAGGTCTGAAAGTGCCTCGCCTCTTTTTGGGTCCTGCACTAGTTGCGATAGGTAATTGTCTTTTATTACTGACAAAAACCTGTTCCCTTTGTTGGACCTGCAGGTTTCTGCCTCACAGTTGATATCTGGGTAGTTGAAATCCCCCATAATAATGACTTTATTGTGCTTTGTGGCCTCATCTATTTGTTTTATTAGTACATTTTCAGCTTCTTCCATTATATTTGGAGATTTATAACAAACCCCATCAATATTTTATTATTTTTTGTTCCTCTTTTAATTACAACCCATAAGGACTCCACATATTAATTTTCCTCCAGATGTCCTCACGCAGAACTGGCTTAAGGCAGGATTTTACGTATAAGCAAACCCCTCCCCCTTTCCTATTGGTATGCTCCTTTCTAAACATACTGTACTCCTGTATATTTACAGCCCAGTCATAGCTGGAGTCCAGCCATATCTCACTCATCCCCACCATGTCATATTTCTCTTCCAACATTATCACTTCTAGTAACTCCATCTTGTTAGTGAGACTTCTGGCGTTAGTATACATACATTTCAAGGATTTATCATTATCCCTACTCTTCCACTGCCTACTGACTGTTCTAACCCCACACTCAGCTCCACCCCCAGTTACATTATTTAGCCCTCTTTCCATTTCTACGCTATCTTGCCCTCTACATCTGTTACCCTTTCCCCAGTCCCTAGTTTAAACACTCCTCCAACCGTCTAGCCATCTTCTCCCGCAGCACAGCTGCACCCTCCCCATTGAGATGCAGCCCAGGAACCCAAACCCCTCCTTCCTACACCAGCTCTTGAGCCACTTGTTTACCTCCCTAATCTCCCGCTGCCTTTCAAGTGTGGCTCGTGGTACAGGTAGAATTTCTGAAAATACTACCTTGGAGGTCCTTGCCTTCAGCTTTCTCCCTAGATCCCTGAAATCATTTTTAAGGACCTTCCACCTACCGCTAGCTTTGTCATTTCTGCCAACATGCACCATGACCGCTGAATCCACACCAGCCCCACCCAGTAATCTATCAACCCGATCCGCGATGTGTCGAACTCGAGCGCCAGGAAAGCAACACACAACGTACGACAATCCCAGTCTTTGTGACAGATTCCCCTGTCTGTTCCCCTAATAATTGAATCCCCCACTACCAGCACCTGTCTAGGCTTCTCTGCACTCCTACTGGAGCAGACATTCCCCTGGCGGTCAGAGGAAGTGTCTTGCTGCAGCAGCGTTACCCCTGTACTAACATCCCCCTCATCTGCTAATTTAGCAAACGTATTGGGGTGTGCCAGTTCAGAACTAACCTCCCTGGCACTCTTCCCTCTACCCCGCTGCTTTCTAACTGTCACCCAGCTAGCTGCCTCATCTTCCTGCACCTCCATGCTACTATCCCCCTCTGCACTTACCCCAGCGAGTTCCTGCTCTGTGAGCAGCAAACTCCTTTCCAAGTTATCAATGGATCTTAGTCTTGCAATTTGCTCATTTAGATCCATGATCTGGGCTTCCAAATGTGCAACGTGCTTACATCTTGAACAAGAGTATGCCCCTCAAACGGCTGCTCAAGCAGAGAATACATGCTGCAACATGTACACTGTTGGTAAGCATGGAGCACATCTTACCTGATGGGGATTTTTTATTTTTTTTTTTGTAAACACACTTGGAATCAAACCACACTCGCCAGCTCACACACTCACTTTATGCTTAGCTTTTAAAGCTGCTCCAAGTTGCAGAAAAAGCTGCCGCTGATTCCTCTGATTGCAAAGGTAATGCAAACAGCAAACAGCAGCAATTTATCTCCTCTTAAATATGGTTACCTGTGTATCACACTGGAGACTTTCCCCTAAACAAAAAATAAACTTATATGATTATAAAAGTACCCCTCTATACACCCCTGAACACAGTATAGCTAATATTAAAATAAAAATATATACAGTAGCTACTTGTATAATCTGTAGTACTTTTATCTCTTGATATGCAATGTACAATAAAAGTTATGGACTCAAATGAACACACTAACCACGTATACTTGTCACTTAATCTTAAATCACACTTAGATCAAACACACTTGGAATCAAACCACACTCGCCAGCTCACACACTCGCTTTATATTTAGCTTTTAAAGCTGCTCCAAGTTGCATAAAAAGCTGCCGCTGATTCCTCTGAGTGCAAAGGAAAGGCGAGCCACCCACCTCTGCTCAAGTGCTCCAAGATTGGCGTTCTCCAGGTGCACCAATGGATTGTTGTCCATCATTATGGTCACCTCTGCCACGGTCAGGTATTCTGCAAACCTTTTGGTCATGGCTCACACCAGTGTCAGTAACTCCAATGTGCTCTGACTCCCTCAGAGACTGGCTGGCATAAGTAACTACTCTCTTGCGTCTGTCCTGGACTTGGGACAGCACGGCTCCTAGACCATGTAGACTCCTGTCAGTGTACAGCAGAAACGGGCATCAAACCGTGCATAAGCCAGAATCAGAGCTCTGGTCACTGTCTCCTTCACCGCTTCAAAGACCTTTTGTTGCCGCGGTCCCCACTCAATGGTACAATTCTTTGGGCCTCCAGCTGTGCCCCTTGTTAGCTCGTTTAGCGGGCCCACCAGATGAGCAAACTGGGTTATAAACCTTCGGTAGTACCCGGCAAGTCCCACAAATGCCTGCACCTCTCTTAGTGTATGCGGCTGGGGCCACTTCTGAACGGCTTCCACCTTGCTGAGAGCAGGCTGCACTCCCCTCCGGAGTGATCACATGTCAAAAATACTCTATCCGTTGGTGGAATATGTGGGGAAAATTCTAAATCCTTATCAAATCATGACATCACCGATCATCTGAAACAAAATAAGATTAGTTTTATTTGTTAACAAATAGGAACACACACACACACATAGCATATAAGCTATAGTGTGTCTGCCCAAAGACTTCCAATAGACACCGATTATTATACCTTTACTAGTTACATGATTTTATGGGTTGGCTTTTTCACAATATACAAAAACATATGCTGACATCATATATAAAACATGAAATACAATTGGTTAAAAATAAGTTGGTGTTCTGCATGACTAGCACGTGCACATTCCGGTATCCTCCATCTTGGATTTTAATAAGCATCTGTTAATGAGCATGAGCTCATCCAGGCAGAGAATCTTGAAAGTGCCATAAAACATTTTTAATGAGATCTAACTCTTATTTCCATACACAATAATTATGTGTTTAGTATATATAAATCACACAACTAAGTCTAGAGACATGAGGGGAGTCTTCCATCCCCTGTAAAACTGATTAATTACTGTCTCATTCTAATCCTTAATATTAATCACTAAACATAATTATATGATATACTGTAATGTAAAACAAAACATTTCCAACAGAATAGATGGCACTTCTTGGGTTTAATCTTGAGCCCAAGGTCCCGCAGCCTTTCTTGGACTTGTCACAGCTTCTGGAGGTGGTCATCGAAGAAGTTTCCGAACACCATCACATCGTCCAGGTATATCAGTACCGACTTAAAGTTGAGGTCCCCCACAGTGCTCCATCAACCTCTGGAATGTCCCAGGAGCATTGCATAAGCCGAATGGCATCCTATTGAACTCATAAAGTCCCGTAGGTAGATTGAAGGCTGTCTTAGTCTTGTCTTTCTCAGCCACCGGTACTTGCCTGTATCCACTATCCAGGTCAATGGTCGAGAAGAACTTTGCATGAGTAGAGCAGATAGCAATTCTTCAATCCGCGGAAGAGGATAGGTATCTCAGACGGTCTGGGTATTCAGTTTCCAGTAATCTACACATTCCGCCATCCTTTTTTCACACTAAGACCACAGAAGCAGCCCAGGGACTTTGACACTCATGGATCACCCCATTGTCCAACATGCTGGCCACCATATATTTCTGGTAAATCTTAGACAGGATTTGTCGGTACCGTTCCCTTATTGGCGCAGTATCACCAGTAGGGATTTCATGCTCAATAGCGGTAGCACACCCGAAGTCATCATCATGCCTCAAGAATGCCTCCTGGAATTCCCACAGGGTGTCTTCCAGCAACTGCCATTGCCCTGGAGTTAGGGTCTTGCAGTCCACCCCCATCAGGGCCATAATCACTCGGCCGCTCCACTCCGCTGCTGGGGACTCCCTTTGATGGATCTCTATGGGATAGGTCCAGGCCCGACCTCCTATATGGCTGTAGCATGAAGCTCCTTTGTTAAAGAATGTCCCCCTCAGGTACATAAACTTCAGCCATCAAGGTATTTCCAGGAATGGTTATCTCTCTGTCCATGACATTGAGGCAGCGTACAGGCACACACCCATTCCTCATGGTGGCAAGGGCTCGAGCTACCAGGGGGCGGGTCTGCGACTTTCACTGGAAAGCAGGTTCAATCAAGACCTCCAGCCCATTCAATTGTCTAGTTCCCACCGGCAGCATCAATAGTTGTTCCTGTTTTTGTGGGATTTTTACCGGGGACCTCAGCATCACCTTTTCAAGTCCAATGGGCCACCTGGACATATGACTCTTTCGTAGACTACAGCTCTTCACCATCTGCCATAGAACCTTCTGGGTCGGCAGATGTGTGGTGGTCTGTTGCCAATACTTTGCCCTTCTTTAGCATAGAGATGATGATCTAGGTCTCTTAGCACATTCATACCCAGCGTCACGTCCATTCCACTCCGGGACGAATGGTCCACCAGTATGATCCCCTTCTTGCTAATGTCTTGCCCATACAGTTGGACCTGCATCCAGACAACCCCTCGCACATCCATCTCAAGGTTATTGGCAGCTGTCAGTCTGATGACACTTCCTTCTTCCGGTTGCATCATGTGCCCTAAGTGTCTCTTGAAGAACTCCAGGGGCATAAGGGTGCATTCTGACCCTGTATCAACTAGGCAGCATACCTTTTGGCCTTCCAACTCAGCTTCCATAACAGGGCTGCTGGCATATAGGTAGTGCTCTTCACGCGTGGGGCTTTGTTTGTGGGATACCGCCTCAGGACTCCCAGCTACAGTGGCAGTCGGGAGTTTAACACCGGCTCTGTGTAAATCTGCATAGGATGCTCTCTGACAAAATGACCATATTGTCGACAAGCCCAGCAGAGAGGTGTTCTGGGTCCCCGCACACTAGATGAGCTCCTAGAGGTGAACCCCCACACCCTGGTTAACCTGGGTGGAGTGGCGAGGTGAGTCGGGGTCATTTCCAGAGCCTGGGGTTGACTCGCCTTCATCTGGGACACTTCTAGCTGAAGTTATCTCAATTCTGTCCGCAGGGCCTGGACTACATCTTTCAAGAACTTCGAGTCTTCGGACCCTGAACAGCTCTCTGTTCCCTGGGTGCTACTCACTGCCTTCATAATCACAGACGCGAGCTCTTCTTCTCTCTCTAGGTAGACACTGTAGAATGTCAGATCAACAGTCGACCGGGTCATCTCTTGTAATTTTCCTGTAGTAACTTTTTGGATAGCCCCGCTATGAACTGGTCTCGTAATAGCCGGTACACCTCTTGGAAGGCTCCCAAGGCCTCTGGGTCTTGCTGCCGTATTTCATTCAACATCTCCTGTAGTTGCGGTCGGTTGAAGAATCGGCTTCGCAATTGTACTACCTTAGAATGTCCCCCTTGGGCTCCCTCCAGCAGGGAGAATATTTTCTCCAGGGTGTCCCTCTCGGACTCGGGCCATACCATGACTGTCCGTCTAATGTCACCCTCTAGGGTCCCCAACGCTATCTCCGCCCGCAGCTCTGGGGCTAAATTGCACATTTTAACTGCACTTTGCACCCTTTCAGTCCTATAATGTCATGTTTTTACCATCGAATGTTGTCAGATATTGCAATAGCACCCCACAGGAGCATACCCTACTTGGGCGGGCATAGTGGGGGCAGGTTGCATTGGCGGCAACAGGGACGGTTGGCTACGCCAAGTTGTAAGCCGTGTACTGAGGTGGGCTCTCCAGGATACAGCAAAGTCACAAACGAGGAAAGCGACTCCAACACTAGTTTAACCAAAACTGAACTTTACTGAACCCAAAGGTATATCAAAAGTACTAACACATCAGATAACTCAAAATTACATACACACAGGTATGCGGAAAGGCCCCTGTGCTACACAGTGTGTCGCCCAGAAATATGTACTATGGATATACAATATAACTTTACCTATCAGCGTGCTCGGATAGGTCGGCCACCATATACCTATTAATTCCTTGAAACACAGGAACAATTATGTGTGGTGCATCTCAAGGGTGCACTTGTGGTGTAACACAGCAACTTACAATCTTATAGCCTATTCACAATATCCCCAAACCACAAATAACAGTGTCAAAGAACAAACTGACAAGTTTGTTGCTGAGTTGGTATCACATGTGGAGGATTTATTCCAATGTACCACAGCTGTGATGCTCCTAATATTGTGGCCTGTCATAAGCAACAGCCCTAACTATACTAACTACAGGCCTGATATCAGTCCCGGAAAGTTTGCCATGCACGCTTACCGACCTGGGTTTTCTTTATACGTACAGTTGTGCTAAAAAGTTTACATACCCCGGCAGACTTTTTTGTTTTTTGGCCTTTTTTCAGAAACTATGAATGATAACACAAGAACTTTTTCTCCACTCATGGTTAGTGGTTGGTTGAAGCCATTTATTGTCAAACTTCTGTTTTTTCTCTTTTTAAATTATAATGACAACCAAAAACATCAAAATCACCCTGTTGAAAAGTTCACATACCCTGATGATTTTGGCCTGATAACATGCCCAGAAGTTGACACAAAAGGATTTGACTGGCTACTAAAGGTAGCATCCTCACCTGTGACCTGTTTGCTTGTAATCAGTGTGTACATAAAAGCTTAGTGAGTTTCTGGGATCCAGTAGTGGAAGAGTGAAGAAATCAGGCGATACCTTTTAGAGGCTAACTAAGTATATTTGACAAGTAAGCTTTCGGAAGTCTAGCTCCCTTCATCAGACATGGTGTTATACAAGAACCTGAAAATTCACATTATTTATACATACACAAGGCATGAATCTTCAAAAGGATTCTTGGACTAACAAAATGCAATATACGTAGAGAAGTTATTTATAACAGGTCAGGAAATAAACAGTCTAAAATTTGTGGTGCGTGACAGAGGGATCTGTTATCTATCAGTAATGAGGTGGTAATTTGTGACCCTCACAGGTCACATAGTGTGCCATGAAGCTGGCATGAATATTAAGTCCAAGTCATACATAGTGTGACTTGAAGCTGGCATGAATATTAAGTCCAAATTGCAGAGTTTGATATTTTCGCATTAACTTGTACTCCCATTGTTTCCTCTCATTCTGCATCTTAAAATGTCCCATTAAAACCACAACCCGCAAATCTTCAATAGAGTGGTCTTCTCTGGAGAAATGTGCGGCCACTGGGAGATCTGTCCTGCTGTTATTAATGTTGGATCTGTGTGAGTTTATGCGCTAAGTCTCTGCCCTGTTTCCCCCACATAGAGGCCTGCGGTGGGACATTGCACACATATTATGAGATACACCACATTGGAAGATCTGCAGGAAAATGTCCCTCTAATTCTGTGCACCTGTTGTGACTGTGGGATAGGTACACTGTCAGCGGTGTGGATGTGCTTGCAGGTCATGCAGGCAAGGTGAGGTGCCATTTTCAGTTGGGGCCTTCAGGGCACTCTGGACAATAATACACCTCAGGTTTGGTGGTTGTCGAAAGGAAAGGAGAGGGGGGACTGGAAATATGTCCTTAAGTCTGTTGTCCCTATGTAGCACAGGTTGGAGCTCCTTGGCAATCCTTCGTAGGATCTCCAGCTGTGGGTTGTAGGTGACAACTAGGGGCATTCAGGCTTCTTTCCGGGTCTCTTTATATGTGAGCAGATTGTCTCTGTTAATGAGAAGACCACAGGGCAGAGACTTAGTCAGCGAATGAACTCACACAGATCCAACATTAATAACAGCAGAACAGATCTCCCAGTGGCCGCACATTTCTCCGGAGAAAACCACTCTATTGAAGATTTGCGGGTTGTGGTTTTAATGGGACATTTTAAGACGCAGAATGAGAGGAAACAATGGAAGTCAAAGTTAATGCAAAAATATCAAACTCTGCAATTTGGACTTAATATTCATGCCAGCTTCATGTCACACTATGCATGTGTAAGGGAATCACTAGAGGAGCGATTCCCCAGTAGCTGCTGGAGAACTTAGGGGGGAGGGGCACAACAAGACAGTGGACCCTAAGCTGAATCCCCCCACTGTCCCTGGCTAAGTTGCCCGATCTGTCCTAGGTGACAGCCAGCAACTAGTCGACAGTCCCTCCTTATAATAAGTGATAACACAGAACGCAGGCAAGACGCACAAAAACAAAGGGAGGTCAGCTAGCCAAGGGGTCGGTAACAATCGAGCAATGCAGTACAGAATCAAAATCCAAGAGGATAGTCAAAGGTAAGCCAGTGGTCAGAAAATCAGAAGAGCAGGTAACAAGGAACAAGGAGAATAGCCAGTAAGCGAAATGCAATAGCAGGCGCCAATGGGAAAGTGAGCAAACAATAAATAGGGAGAAAGAACCCGCCCCAGACTTGATAGGAGGATAGGCTGTCAATCACAAAGGCAGGACTAAAGTTAACTCTTAGTAGAGCAGGGGGAGAGCAAGGTGAAGGAGAAGGGCGTGGTGGAAAATCAATTAAGGAGGTGAGGGAATAGGACAGTGTTCAGACAATACAAGAAAAACCCAAAGGAAAGAATCACAACCGGGCACGCCTCCTGCGCCGCAGCGTGCGCCCGGAGGATGGCGCCAAAGCCCGGACAGGCAAGGACGTTACAGTACCCCCCCTTTTACGAGGGGCCTCTGGACCCTCGCCAGATGGGCCAGGTTTCGAAGAGTTCTGGCGATGAAAGAGATTAATTAAACGTGACGCATGTAGGTCCCTACCAGAAACCCACGTTCGCTCTTCCGGGCCATAACCCTTCCAGTGCACGAGGTACTGAACAGCATTCTGCAACTGACGGGAATCCAGAATTTTTTTCTACTTCATATTCTAGTTCCCCTTGGACCACCACCGGCGCAGGTGGACTGGAAGAAGTAAGGACACGGGAGATATACTTCTTCAAAAGCGACTTGTGGAAGACGTTGTGGATACGAAAAGAACTTGGAAGTTGTAATTTAAAAGATACTGGGTTTATGAGTTCAGAAATGACATAGGGCCCAATGTAACGTGGTGCAAATTTCCCCGAAGGAACTCTAAGACGCAGATTCCTAGTGGACAGCCAGACTCGATCTCCCACTCTGTATTCAGGGCCAGGTAAGCGTCTTTTATTTGTCTGCCGTTTTTGATATTCTTGGGCTTTAACCAGGCTCAGATGAGCCTGGGCCCAGACTGTGCACAGTCGCTGATAAGTATGTTCGGCGGTGGGATTAACAGACTCGGTGCTACGGAGAGAGGAGTACCTGGGGGTTAAAACCATAGTTGCAATAAAACGGAGACATTTTCGTGGTGACGTTAACCCTGTTGTTTATTGCAAACTCTGCTAGAGGAAGAAAGGTTCTCCATTTTTCTTGAGCATCAGACACAAAACACCTTAAGTACTGTTCCAAAGTTTGGTTGAATCTCTCTGTCTGGCCATTGGTCTCAGGGTGGAACGCGGAAGATAAAGACAGAGAGACCCCCAGATGACCACAAAATTCCTTCCGGGAATCTAGAGACAAATTGGTCACCCCGATCAGATACAATATTTTCCGGTACACCATGCAAGCGGAGTATGTGGTTAATAAAGAACGAGGCTAGACGTGGAGCACTAGGAATTTTCTTTAGGGGTACAAAATGACACATTTTGGAGAATCTATCCACAACAACCCAAATCACAGTCTTCCCTTGGGAACAAGGCAAATCAGTAATAAAGTCCATTGACAAATGGGACCATGGTCTCTTAGGTATAGGAAGGGGATGAAGAAGGCCCTCGGGTAATCTCCTAGGAGTCTTTATCTTAGCACATGTCTCATAGGCAGCAACAAATTCACATACGTCTCGAGACCAGGACGGCCACCAGTAAGAGCGGGAGAGAAGGTATTTAGTCCCAGTGAAGCCGGAATGTTCCGTTAAGGTAGAACAATGAATTTTCTCCAAAACACGAAGACGAAGATTTGGAGGTACAAATAGTTTCCCAGTGGGAGTATTACTGGGAGCAAGATCTTGTGAATTAACCACTAAAGTAGCAAGATCAGGAGTAATAATGGTGAGAACCACCCTGGGAGACAAGATTTTATCTGGGACATCCTTAGGGGCACCGCTGGGACCAAAACTGCGAGATAGGGCATCAGCCCGTACATTTTTAGAGCCTGGACGATAAGTCACCACAAAATTAAAACGTGTGAAGAATAGCGCCCAGCGGGCCTGCCTAGGAGACAGTCGCTTAGCGTTATCCAGATATAGTAGGTTCTTATGATCGGTGAATACTGTGATCTGGTGTTTGGCCCCCCTCGCGGAAATGTCTCCACTCCTCAAATGCCCATTTAATGGCTAGGAGTTCTCGATTACCAATGTAGGAGAGAATTTCCTCGAGAAGAAGGCTACAGGTTGCAAACACGTAAAATTTTCAGAGCCCTGAGACAACACGGCTCCAACCCCCACTTCAGAGGCATCAACCTCAATAATAAATGGGCGATCATAGTCTGGTGGTACTAATACAGGAGCCTCAACAAAACATTTCTTGAGATGTACAAAAGCCTGTTCCGCTTCCGGAGTCCATTTGGTCACATCGGCACCTTTCTTTGTGAGATCCGTCAATGGCTTCACTATAGAAGAGAAATTCTTAATAAATTTTAGATAATAGTTGGAGAAACCCAAGAAACGTTGCACGGCTTTAAGGTTGGAGGGGCGTTCCCAGTTATTAATAGCCGCAACTTTTAGTGGATCCATACAAAAAGAATCGGGAGTAATAACGTAACCAAGGAAGGTGACCCTTTGGACTCCGAACAGGCATTTGGACAGTTTGGCAAAGAGAGAGTTTTGATGCAACAGTAGCAAAACACTCCTAACATGCTCAATATGTGTGGCCCAATCAGGAGAGAACACTAGAATATCATCCAGGTAGACAACCACATAACGATCGAGCAAGTCTCTAAAGATATTGTTAACAAAGTGTTGAAATACTGCGGGTGCATTACATAACCCGAAAGGCATTACCAAATATTCAAAGTGACCTTCCGGGGTGTTGAACGCAGTTTTCCATTCATCTCCTTCTCTAATCCGGATCAGATTGTATCCCCCACGGAGATCAATTTTAGAAAACCAGCGGGCACCCACATTCTGATTGAAAAGATCAGGGGAAGAGGGTACTGATTTTTAACCGTAATTTTATTTAATTCTCAGTAGTCAATGCATGGTCGCAGTCCGCCATCTTTCTTTTTAACAAAAAAGAACCCAGCTCCCATGGGAGACTAAGACGGAGGGATGTGACCTTTAAGAAGACTATCCTGAGTATAATCCCGCATAGCCTCACGTTCTGGAGCAGAAAGATTGAAGATCCTTGCCTTAGGGTATTTGGAGTCGGGAAGGAGTTCAATCGCACAATCGTAAGGTCTATGCGGCGGTAAAACTTCAGCAGCTTTAGCATCAAAAACATCATGAAAATCAGACAGAAATTCAGGAAGAAGCGTCTCCATACTGAGACAATCGGAGGTATGCAAAGCAATACAATGGGAGGAGCACTGATTCCCCCATTTCACTAACTCTTTTTTGGGCCAATCAAAGGTAGGGTTATGGAGGTCTAGCCAGGGAAGCCCTAAAATAATATCAGACGAGAGATCCTCCATAACAAAAAAACTCATGAGCTCCGTATGTATTGAGCCCACTTGCAAAGAGAGTAAGGGGGTTTTAAAACGGATTTTACCCCTGGCCAGTGGAGTAAAATCCGCTCCAGTAACCAACAGAGGAGTATCTAATGATACAAGTTCAATACGTAAAGCAGAAACAAACGAAAATTTAACAAAGTTAGTGGCAGCCCCAGAATCTACTAGGGCCTGCCCAGAAGCAGATCTGCCCCCAAAGGACAGAGACACAGGTAACATCAATTTGTGAGATTTTTCAGAAGATACCTGACTACCTGAGTGGTTCTTCTGAATACCACTCAGGCCCTGAAGTTTTCCGCTGGTGTACGTGGTTTGATGGAACAGTCTCGGATGAGATGACCCGGTTTGCCGCAATACAGGCAGAGATGATTCCGGAGACGATATTCTCGTCCTGCCTTGGTATCCAGTGCTCCCAACTGCATAGGCTCATCTCCAGGGGTGACAGAAGGAGAAACAGATTTTTTAACAGAAAGAGAGGTATAGACAAAAGACTTAGTGGGACCAATCCCCACCCTCTCTTTACATCTGTCCTGGAGTCTCCTGTCAATGCGGACGGCTAAGGTCATGGCCTTTTCTATGGTAGGGGGATCAGGGTGACCTACCCAGACATCCTTCACTGAATCATTCAGGCCTTGTTTAAAAAGAGCTTTCAAAGCGGAGTCACACCAACCTGCTGTTATACTCAACTTCCGAAACTCAGAGCAGTAAGTTTCAGCGGATAGTTTACCTTGCCGGAGGGTAAGAAGTTGGGACTCGGCGAGTCCAATTTGATCAGGCTCAGCATAAATGGCCCCCAAAGACTTAAAAATTTTTTCTAGATCTGTCCACTCCTCTGCCTCAGGGGGGGGTTTAAGGGCCCAAGTCTGTGGATCCCCCTGTAAGAGGGAAATGACCACCCCCACCATCTGAGACTGCAACGCATGAGGGTTGACCCGAAAATACAATAGACATGATTCCCTGAACGTCTCAAATTTACCTCGGTCCCCTGAAAACCTATCCGGGAGTAACATTTTAACCCTGGGGAGGGAAATGACAGCAGGTGGTGTAGCAGCGGCCTCAGCTTGATTCTGGGTGAGAGTGTGTACCTGATTGGCCAGCTCAGACACCAAATCTGCCAAACCCTCCATTCGAGTCACAAGGTCCTGAATAGAAGCCATGCCAGTAATGAGTAGAAGGGTTAAAGTTTTTTTTTTTAAGGCCTGCTATTCTGTAAGGGAATCACTAGAGGAGCGATTCCCCAGTAGCTGCTGGAGAACTTAGGGGGGAGGGGCACAACAAGACAGTGGACCCTAAGCTGAATCCCTCCCCACTGTCCCTGGCTAACTTGCTCGATCTGTCCTAGGTGACAGCCAGCAACTAGTCGACAGTCCCTCCTTATAATAAGTGATAACACAGAACGCAGACAAGACGCACAAAAACAAAGGGAGGTCAGCTAGCCAAGGGGTCGGTAACAATCGAGCAATGCAGTACAGAATCAAAATCCAAGAGGATAGTCAAAGGTAAGCCAGTGGTCAGAAAATCAGAAAGAGCAGGTAACAAGGAGAATAGCCAGTAAGCGAAGTGCATTAGCAGGCGCCAATGGGAAAGTGAGCAAACAATAAATAGGGAGAAAGAACCCGCCCCAGACTTGATAGGAGGATAGGCTGTCAATCACAAAGGCAGGACTAAAGTTAACTCTTAGTAGAGCAGGGGGAGAGCAAGGTGAAGGAGAAGGGCGTGGTGGAAAATCAATTAAGGAGGTGAGGAAATAGGACAGTGTTCAGACAATACAAGAAAAACCCAAAGGAAAGAATCACAACCGGGCACGCCTCCTGCGCCGCAGTGTGCGCCCGGAGGACGGCGCCAAAGCCCGGACAGGCAAGGACATTACAGCATGACTTGGACTTAATATTCATGCCAGCTTCATGTCACACTATGTATGACTTGTGAGGGTCACAAATCACCACCTCATTACAGATAGATAACAGATCCTTCTGTCACGCACCACAAATTTTAGACTGTTTATTTCCTGACCTGTTATAAATAACTTCTCTACGTATATTGCATTTTGTTAGTCCAAGAATCCTTTTGAAGATCCATGACTTGTGTATGTATAAATAATGTGAATTTTCAGGTTCCTGTATAACACCATGTCTGATGAAGGGAGCTAGACTTCCGAAAGCTTACTTATCAAATATACTCAGTTAGCCTCTAAAAGGTATCGCCTGATTTCTTCACTCTTCCACTACTTTATATGGCTAACATGGTACAACATTATATTTCTGGGATCCAGACAGACTGATGCATCTTTCCTCCAGCCACTGACGTTTCTGGATTGTGAGTCATGGGGAAAGCAAAAGAATTGTCCACGGATCTACGGGAAAAGGTAGTTGAACTGTATAAAACAGGAAAGGGATACAAAAAGATATCCAAGGAATTGATAATGCCAGTCAGCAGTGTTCAAACTGTGATTAACAAATGTAAACTCAGGGGCTCTGTAAAAACCAAACCACGGTCAGGTAGACCAACCAAAATTTCGGCCACAACTGCCCGGAAAATTATTCGGGATGCAAAGAAAAACCCACACATAACATCAGCTGAAATACAGGACTCTCTGAAAACTATCGGTGTGGCTTTTTCAAGATGCACAATAAGGAGGCACTTGAAGAAAAATGGGCTGCAAGGTCGAGTTGCCAGAAGAAAGCCATTACTGCGCAAATGCCACAAAGAATCTTGTCTTCAATACGCCAAACAGCACAGAGACAAGTCTCAAAACTTCTGGAACAAGGTAATTTGGAGTGATGAGACAAAAAAACAAACATTTTGGCCACAACCATAAATGTTACATTTGGAGAGGTGTCAACAAGGCCTTTGATGAAAGGAACACCATTCCTACTGTAAAGCACGGAGGTGGATCACTGATGATGTGAGGATGTGTGAGCTTCAAAGGCACAGGAAACTTGGTCAAAGTTGAAGGAAAGATGAATGCAGCACGTTATCAGCAAATACTGGAGGCAAATTTGCACGCATCAGAGAGCCAGCTGCTCATGGGACATACTTGGACGTTTCAACATGACAACGATCCAAAACACAAGGCCAAGTCGACCTGTCATTGGCTACAGCAGAAGAAAGTGAAGGTTCTGGAGTGGCCATCTCAGTCTCCTGACCTCAATATGCCACTCTGGGGAGATCTCAAGCGCGCAGTACATGCAAGACAGCCCAGGAATTTACAGGAACTAAAGACTTTTTGCCAAGAAAAATGGGCAGTTTTACCATCTGAGAAAATAAAGAGCTTCATCCACAACTACCACTGTCATTGATGTTAGAGGAGGCAATACACGGTATTTAGAACTGGGGTATGTGAACTTTTGAACAGGGTCATTTTGATGTTTTTGGTTGTCGTTATGATATAAAAAGAGAAAACACAGAAGTTTGACAATAAATGGCTTCAACCAACCACTAACCATGAGTGGAGAAAAAGTTTTTGTGCTATCATTCATATTCTCTGAAAAAAGGCCAAAAAAAAACAAAAAATATGCCGGGGTATGTAAACTTTTTAGCAAAACTGTAAAGCTGGTCACAGTTATTGAATGATGGGGGGGGGGGCTTTTCTTGTCAAAGTTCTGTACCAAAGATGGCGGTCGCTTCTCTCTACAACTGGATTCGACACGGCTCCTAAGCTGTCTCGGCAAATCTCTCCTCTCTCAACAGGATCCAGTACAGACAAGTGTAGCTGCTTTCCACAGTAGTTGGGTGGTCCCAGAAGAAAGATGCTCCACGTGGATAGGGTCAATTCCCTCAGTCTACAGTCAACTACAGCCAGCTCCCTCATCAAAATGGCTGCTCCAGCTTTTCCTTCAGGTCACATGTTCCAACTATTTGAAACCATAAATCATTATTCTTATATATAGTTACATCTCCCTAGTTAACAGAAAATGCGACTGTTTCACCATCTCACATGCCACCCCACTAGAGGTTGGTGTCCTCCCAACCCTTCCCATACAAACTAATCGCATAACGCTGTGGGGGTACATTGTGAGGCTTGAAAAAGCTCATGTAGTGCAATCATGTAGATTCATTTCCTAGTCTTGTATGCATACTGTTTTCTCTCCCATATTTATGTGGATGTTTTTGTGGACGTCTTTGGAATAAAAGTCTACTTTTTATGAAACGCTCCGGTGAGTGCCCCCTGCTTTTTTGATTTTTATATATCAAATTCCTATATATAGTTACCTCTCCCTGGTTAAAGGCAAATGTGACTGTTTCACAATCTCACACTGGAGTAGCAGCACCTCTTTTTTTTTTTCAGCTAGGGGGGGGGGGGGAAGCATTATGACCTATCTTCAAGTGGATTCTGCCTTGCAAACCCATTAAAATGAATGGGAGGCAGAAAAACTGTTAGAGATTTCACCAAACGGTTCTTGCAAAACCTGATCCAAAACCGCTGAAAAAATAAATGGTAGTATTTTTTTCTGCCTCTCATTCAATTCAATGGGGTATGCAAGACAAAATCTACCTGAAGATAGGTCACAAATCTTTTTTCCTTAATAGAAAAATCAGCTAGAGGAAAAAAAATTACTCCTGACTCCTGCTTAAATGAATGGGAGAGTTGGGATGCGTTTTTGAGGAGGATTCACCCTCAAAATCTGGCTGCAATAAACTGTATGATCATACCCTTGCTCTCTCATGATGGCTATTCTTGGAATATCCAACCGTAACCCAAGTCCATTTTAAGGAGTTTCCTTATGGGAGGCATGATGGTCTGGCGCATCCCGTTTCAGTATATCTGAATTAACTGCCACTCTACAACTAACATCAACTCACTGACTGATTAACTGACTCGCTCTGGCTACCTTCTAGAAGAGTTCTGAGGGGATGCCTCTCCAGCTTACTAAAACCAAATAAGTCAAAGTGATAAAGTACCCAGTTAACGTAACAGCACCAATATTGTAAACAAATGCAAAACACATCAAATTAGTATAAAACGAATTAAATGACATTTGTCAGTTGCACGCCGTAATGACGCCGAACGTGACACCTGAGGCCCTATCAGCATTTGCTGACTTCAGGCAGAAGCGCTTGAAGAGCACAGAGCTGCCGTGGAGCACAGGAAAGGTGAGTAACGCTGTTTTTTATGTTTGCCACCTCTCTTGGCCCTCCACTTATTATACTTTGGGGTCTAAAGAGACCCCACAGTATAATAATAGCTAGTGAGTGGCGAAAATTGGAATATTATAAAAGTTGTAATATTGTACTGTGTGCAGGGGCCACTATGGGACATAATACCTTGTGCAGGGGCTGTTATGGGACATAATGCCATGTGCAGGGGCCGCTATGGGACATAATACCATGTGCAGGGGCCGCTATGGGACATAATACCATGTGCAGAGGCCGCTATGAAACATAATACCGTGTGCAGGGGTCGCTATAGGACATATACCGTGTGCAAGGGCCGCTATGGGACATAATACCATGTGCAGGGGCCGCTATGAGACATAATACCTTGTTCAGGGGCCGCTATGAGACATAATACCTTGTGCAGGGCCGCTATGAGACATAAAATCATGTGCAGTGGCCGCTGTGAGACATAATACCTTGTGCAGGGCTGCTATGAGACATAAAACCGTGTGCAGGGGCCGCTGTGAGACATAATACTGTGTACAGGGGCCGCTGTGAGACATAATACCGTGTGCAGGGGCCGCTGTGAGACATAATACTGTGTACAGGGGCCGCTATGGGACATAATACCGTGTGCAGGGGCCGCTGTGAGACATAATACCGTGTGCAGAACCGCTTTGAGATATAATACCCTGTGCAGCGGCTGGTATGAGACATAATTCCGTGTGCAGGGGCCGCTATGAGACATAATATCATGTACAGGGGCCGCTATGAGACATAATAATGTGTGTAAGGGCCGCTTTGAGATATAATACCATGTGCAGGGGCCGCTATGAGACATAATCCCGTGTGCAGGGGGCGCTATGGCTGTGGGACATAATACTGTGTGCAGGGGCCGCTATGGGATATAATAACATGTGCAGAGGCCGCTATGGGATATAATATTATGTGCATAGGCCGCTATGGGATATAATACCGTGTGCAGAGGCTGCAATGAGATATAATACCATGTGCAGAGGCCGCTATGGGATATAATACCATGTGCAGAGGCCGCTATGGGATATAATATCGCGTGCAGAGGCCGCTATAAGACATAGTACCGTATGCAGGAGCTGCTATGGGACATTATTCTGTATAACGGTATGTTTTTGCACAGAAAACACAGGCATTTTTTTGTGCAAAAATGCTCCATGTGAACGCAGTTTTACATCGAAGTAAAAGTTCCAGTGGCCTAAGAATGTAGCTGCATCCAGATACATAGTGTGTTTTCACCATAAAGATGCTGTCATAAGGTGCTCCTGGACACATACATTTATCACTAATTGCGGGATGCACATGTACATTCATTGCTTCTAATTGGAATCCGTCCCAGGAAATAGCAGTAAACACAGGCTTCCTGAAGCATCTCGTGGCAGCACTTCTGTGCTATGGTTAGTGGTATATGACTTTAGTTTAAGGGTTGTCAGACTGACAATTATTGATCGGCACTCTGAGTACCTCATCTTTGATTTTTTTTTTATTAAAATTGGCACGCCGAACAAAAAAGGTTGCCTACCCCTGTTATTAATGAAGACTCTCTAATCTAAAAGTTAATATAAACAGGGTTAGGCTAAGGCCCCATGTAACGAAATGCAGCAAAAAAAACAATGCTGAAAAAAACGCTGTGGAAATACATCACATTTTTTTCCGCAATGTTTTTCATTGCGTTTTCACAAAGTTTTCCTCTGTAGACATTCTGCTTTTATTAAACGTATACGGAAAATGCCAGCATTTCCGCAGGTATAATTGGCATGCTGCAATTTTCAAAAACACAAGCGTTTTTGAAAACGCACCCTTTCCTCTGCAGATTTTTTTTCTGCAATGTGTTGATGGGATTTGCAGGTACTGTAAAACGCAGCGTTTTTGCAAAGTGAGACTTCAGCCTTAAAGAGTTAATTCTGCAAAAAAACAAGCCATCCACTATAATAATGAAATAGGAAGCTAACTGGCTTGCTCCTTGTCAATATACAGTGGCTTGCAAAAGTATTCATACCCCTTGAACATTTTCCCATTTTGTCACTTTACAACCACAAACTTAAATGTATTTTATTGAGATTTTAAGTGTGACTTGCAAAAGTATTCAGCCCCCTGTACTCTAACAGCTTTAAATAAAATCCAGTGCAATCAATTGCCTTCAGAAGTCACTTAATTAGTTAATAGAGTCCAGATGTGTGTAATTTAGTTGCTGCTCTGTGAAGACCTCAGTGGTTTGTTAGAAAACACAAGTGAACAAACAACATCATGAAGACCAAGAAACTCACCAGACAGGTCAGAGATAAAGTTGTGCAGAAGTTTAAAGCAGGGTTAGGTTATAAAAACATATCCCAAGCTTTGAGCATCTCAAGGAGCACTGTTCAATCCATCATTCAAAAATGGAAAAAATATTCTATAACTGCAAGCCTACCAAAACATGGTCATCCGCCTAAATTGACAGATCGAGAACACTAGTAAGAGAAGTAGCCAAGAGGCCCATGGTCACTCTGGAGGAACTGCAGAGCTCAGGTGGGAGAATCTGTCCACAGGACAACTAAAAGTCGTGCACTCCACAAATTTGGCCATTAAGGAAGAGTGGCAAGAAGAAAACCATTGTTGAAAGGAAGAGATAAGGCGTGCCGTTTGCAGTTTGCCACAAGCCATATAGGGGACACAGCAAACATGTGGAAGAAGATGCTTTGGTCAGATGAGACCAAAGTTGAACTTTTTGACCTAAATGCAAAGCGTTATGTGTGGCGGTAAAGTAACACTGCTTATCACTCTGAACACACCATCCCCACTGTGAAACATAGTGGTGGCAGCATCATGCTATGGGGATGCTTTTCTTCAGTAGGAACAGGGAAGCTGGTCAGAGTCGATGGGAAGATAGATGGAGCTAAATACAGGGCAATCCTTTAAGAAAACCTGTTGGAGGCTGCAAAAGACTTGAGACTGGGAAGGAGATTCACCTTCCAGCAAGCCAATGACCCTAAACATACAGCCAGAGCTACATTGGAATGGTTTAGATCAAAGAATATCCATGTGTTATAATGGCCCACTCAAAGTCTAGACCTAAATCCCATTGAGCATCTGTGGTAAGACATGAAAATTGCTGTTCACAGACGCTCTCCAACCAACCTGGCTGAGCGTAAGCTATTTTGCGAAGAAGAATGGGCAAAAATCTCAGTCTCTAGATGCGCAAAGCTGCTAGAGACATACCCCAAAAGACTTGCAGCTGTAATTGCAGAGAAAGGTGACTCTACAAAGTATTGATATAGGGGCTGAATACTTTTGCACGTCACACTTTTCAGATTTTTATTTGATTAAAATTTTGAAACCCATGTATCATTTTCGTTCCACTTCACAATTATGTGCTACTTTGTGTTGGTCTATCACTTAAAATTTCAATAAAATACATTTAAGTTTGTGGTTGTATGGTTACAAAATGTGAAAAAGTTCAAGGGGTATGAATACTTTTGCAAGGCACTGTAGCAAGGTTGCATGCTGGCAAAATTTCTCTAGGTTGTATGGAGAAAAGATGTAAAATTGGGTGATAGCAACTCATAAGATCTTGTTAGAAGGAAAGATTTGTATACAGTTATAACTCTTTAGATATTATATTTTTTACGTAACTCATAATTCTTTAAATATTAGGATTTCTTCTCTGAAGAAACAAAGAATGTTTGTTGAGAAATGAACAAACTGCTTTCAATTAAGCTGTGCTTGTTGGTATTGAAGGATATCAATTATTAAAATTCCTTAGCATATGCCATCAATATTAGATCAGTGGGGTTCCAAATCTCAGTACCCCTGCTGATCAAATGTTTAAAGGAGCCTCTTCAGTGCTCACTCTTCCAAAATGCTGTCATAATCAGTAGTGATTGTGGCAAGTATTGAAGTTTCCCCACTGAAGTGAATGGAGAAACTGTAATACCAGTCGCTGCTGCTATGGACTTTGACTACGTTTTGCAAGAGGCACAAGAAAGAAGTAGCAGCACTTGTTCTGGGGCGACTTCAAACAGCTAATCAAGGGGTAGATGGCCTAGGTCAATTTTTTTTAGATGGTATACTCCTTAAGGATAAGGACCCATGTTTTGGAAATATAGAGTTTTTGACTGCTGCAGAAATTTTGTGGAAAAAAAGACGTATTAATTTTAAAGAATGTAGAGAAAATTGCAGCAAAAACTTAATGAAAAACAATGTGGAAAAAAATAAGGATAGCTAATGGTGTGTATAATGCACAAAAAGGAATAACTACTTATTATTCCATATCATGTACTTGGAAGCTAGAAAAAAATTCAGAATGGGGATCTGCAATTGCTCCATTCTCTTATGGGTTTCATTTGTATATCATTCACCACACGGTAAAAGTTACATGTCTCTTATATTCTGCGGGTAAGTGTTATTACGAGTTAACAAACTCATATAGTTTTTATTATATTTTAATACCTTTACAAACATCAAAAACTTTAAGAAATACGAGAAATTATTTTAGCCACCAAAACTGACACCTATAACATTTTTATGTTTCCGTATACTCTTTTTTTGTGGGACAAGAAGTAGTTTTTATTTATGCCAATTTTGGAAATGTGTGAAGTTTTGATTACTTTTATTCATTTTTTTTTTTTATGAGAGGTGAAATGTTGAAAAGCTACAGTTTGACTATATTGATTTATTTTTCAGTGATACAGAGTTCAATGTATGGGATAAATGTTTTTAGATTTTGTCATTGATATTGACATTTTTCAGATACTGAAATGTTTTTTTTTTTTGGTTTTTTTTTTTTATATATACATCCTGAGGAAAGGGGATGGTTTGAATTATATTTTTTATAGTTCTTTTTTTTTTTTTTTTTTACTTTTTTTAAACACCCACCTCCTAAAGGGCCTATCATTAGATCACATGTACCATAGTCTGAAGTATGGGTAATAGCACAACCCATAGAGAAGGTTTGATGTCAATAACAGTGACCTTGTGAAAGATTCTGTGGAGCAGCTCCAGGCACCTATATCAGCATGTCAGGAGTTGGAAGTTTTTCTCTTGCACTACCCAGGGAACGTACATTTTATGAGCCAGGGCAAATACTTTATTCCAATCCTCTCTGCTGACAGACATGGTGAGGTCCCTCTATCAAGCCTCGGTGGGGGAAGACCCTGTGTACCCTCCTCCACGAGTGGCTGGGAGAGATGGGACAAAGACTGTTGTGGGGGAGGGGACTGGAGGAAAATGGCCTCCAGTGGAATTGTAATTAGTTCTCTGCGTGTTGGCTCTTAGGAAGGATGTCAACTGATGGTACTTCAAACAGGACATAGGGCTATTGGGAGCCCTACTTGGAAAGACTGAAATGGAGGTATGTGGTAGATCTTCCAGCACCCTTCAACAAAGGAATTCATCAGAAGTAATATCTGGCAAAAAGTCTAGGTTATGAAACAATTGCATCAGTGGGACATTTCTCTTTGAGAGGACACCACTGGACATGAAACTATCCCAAATACCAAGAAAGACCGAGAAAAGAAAGAGTGGGAAGTTCCATTCAATCTATCAGTAGGACCAATCCGTGGGAGGGGGTGGAGCTGCAGGTGTACCAAGGCAGACTCCAATTCTACCCATTGTTTGGAGTTTCTATGGAAATGCCAATCAAGCAGATGACACCATATTGCATAATTTTGAAGTCCAAGAGGAGTCCTCATCTTGAGATAATGCTTTAGTAAAAAAATAAAAACAACAACTCCGAGCGGCACATAGCGTAATATTGCTAAGATAAAAGGATAATTGAGTAGTCATGCGCAAGGAAGAGACTAGTCAAGTGATTTAAGAATAGATATCTGGAAATGTACAAAACTATAGGGTGAGGAGCTGTGAGCGCAATCCGCTCTAAGTATCACCGTATTGAAGTCCAAATTCATAAAGTTGATGTATGAGCTAACTCAGAGAGACAGACACATATGCACAGCTGTTGTGTATATAGTGGGTTCTGCTTTAATGGAGGGAAAACATTTGGTTTTATAGTGTAGACAAAGAACAGCTCGGGTTACTGTAATTAACATAACATGATTGGTGGCAAAGTTGTAAAATAGTTCTGGCACATGGCTATTGGATAAGAAACAAGAGAGAGGCTCATCCCCTTAAGCCATGTGGTGGGGGGATGAGCTCTCTAGACAAAAGAGGAATGTAAAATGGCTACAGGCATGGTCCACATGGCAGTGAAATCTAAAATGGAGGATACAATAGCTGAGTCATCCTCCACATTTCCCTCCTTTTGTAAATGATATAACCCATACCCAGGGTACATTAGGATCTGCTAATCAGATCCTGAGGACTTTTATGTAGAATTCACCTCATTCCCCATGGATATGTTATACCATTTACATACCTATCGGTCTAATACACTCAGAGAGATGCCTTCACTGTCATGTTTATCAGTGTGTGCAACCAGCCTTATAACCTGCAAACCCACTATCTTGGGTTTGGACCTCTTTCTAGCAAGTTTCTTTACAAACCAGAATATAAACTTTATGGTCAAATAGATGCAAAAACACAGCAATAATATTTGAAATATTCCCTGCAATATTCCCATAAATCATCTACCTAATCTCTTAAACCAATTGGCAGGATTTAAGAATAAAAAGGTATCTGACCACCAACGACCACCAACTGTCCTGTGTCCTGTAATGTTCTTTGATCCATTTCTCTCTAAGTTCTCTGATCTTATCAATCCCTGCCCACACTTGAAGATTCCCTTCAGAGTTGATATAGTGGCAACAGGAAGGTCTAATAATCTGACACATTACCCCTGTGCTGCTGTGAGATAGTCAAGGACTATGGTGTGTTGATTGCTGACTATTATGAGTTGTCCATGTATCATATTAGTGGCATTCAACAGGCCTAGAATGGTGTATATCTGCTCATCTAGATAATCGGTGGATTCTACTAACTTGTCACAAGTTTGCATAACCATGGGATACAAGAGTATTGTGCTGATGATTCTGTTGCTTGTACCCATTGAAACCAAATGGGGTCGCCCATCTTTCCTAGGGTGATTGTCTGCTGCACACTTGTACAAAGTATGACGGGGTATCATCTCAGGTTTCACATGTTCATGGGTAATTATGAAGGTGGCTGGTGTCAGTCTAGCTAGAGTACAAGTCCCCTCTCACCCTGGGGGTAGCCACTTGTATGCCTGATGACCACATACTAGATATACATCCTTGGGCAATATGCATGCTCTCCGAAGCTGAACTAGGCAATAGAGGTAGCTAAAGAGTCGCTGCATGGGGGGGGGGGGGTTTGCACAACACTTACCCCCACCCCGTCTCTGTCTCTTTGGGGTCCCGTGCTCTGTATTAGTCACCCTTGATTATCCTTAACTAGTCTCCGTTCTATTGAGGAATTGTGCTCTGGACAACCCTTTATTCCCTCTGTGAACCATCTGTCACTATCTTGTAAGGGGGCATGAATCTTTTTCTTGAAAATGAAATCCACTTTACCTGACCTTACAATAGAGGTGCTTGACAGACTAAGTCTAATATTAAGCTCTTCTGTGGGAATGATACCGGCATGATATGGGACTTTGAATTTATGTTAAAATTTTCCTTTTTCCAATCATACCACTTGCTTGGTCTGCCTGTCAGGTTTAGCTGTAACCATGGGAGGGTCACCCAATCTGCTATGGAAATTGGAACAAAGTGATTATTACTGATGTTCATTCCCTTATAAGTCACTGCACTCCACGAAACATTATGAAAACAGGATTCATTAAGAGAAAAACTCATCTAGGTTAAGAGGGAGTGATAGATAAAACATAGTCTTTGGAGAACCAGGGCTGTGAGTACAGATCCAACAATCCCTGTGTTCTTCCTACTCATCCTAGTTAACAGTTAACACCTGATGGGGTTTAATCAATTTATTGTCCCATTCTTCTTTTAGAACAAGCTCACTGGTTGTGTCACCAGGGCTAGGATCACCAGTAGGTACCAGATCCTTTCAGTCCTCTTCCGGGCAGGTCACATTTTTACAGTGACTAGCGTGGTTCCACGTCGACTTTCCTTCTAACTTGACTGAAGAGGATGTTGTCAGAAGCACTTGGAAAGGACCATCAAACCGTGGATCAAGGCTCTTGCGTGTCTCTTTACCACCACCCAGTCTCCTGGCTTTAGGGAATGTGTTCTCAGTACACGGTTTGGATCTAGAAGAGAACTGTCCAGGGAAGTGAGTGCCATTATCACTTTCGATGGTCTCGGGGATCCCATATCTGCACACTACTTCTTTAAGTAGTTTATCTGCAGTTGCTTTTGCGGTGGCTTTCTGTACCGGAAATGCCTCAGGCCATCCTGAAAAGAGATCAACACACAAGCACGTACTCATACCTTCCCACCTTTGGTAACTGTATATAGTCAACCTGCAATCTCTGAAACGGGTACAAGGGCTTTGGGGTGTGTTTCTGAGGAACCTTTACTTTTTGGCCCACATTATGCCTAGCACATGTCATGCAGGCTTACACGTATCTGACTGCAGTTGTGCTAAAACCTGGAGCTACCCACCATTGCTCACCAGGTCACACATGGCTGTTTTTGAGTGGTGCACTTGAGAATGAGCTGCTTGCGCCATCATTGGGAACAATGCTCTAGGTGAACATACTCTCTTACCACTGACCATCAGGCCTTGTTCATCTTCTTTTGCAATTTTCTGCTCCCAAGTCTTCTTTTCTTCTGGACCGGCTTGGTCCTGCAATGTTTTTAGAACCTGAAATGAGAGCTGAGAAGCTTGCTCTGGTATGGTGACCACCAGTGCTGAGGCATGTTCCCTAGGCTTTTCTGCAGCTAGTTTGGCGGCAGCATCTGCCCTTGCATTATCTCTACTCTCTTTTATATCAGCCTTGGTGGCAGCATGATCTCCATCAGCTCCTGAATAGCCTGGAAATCCTTTATAAGCATACCATTAGAACTAAAGTAAGCTCTTACTCTCCACATCAGACCATAGTCTTATTCTATATAAAAGGCATAGCGGGCTTTTACACCGTTTCAGTGAGTGCTTTCAGTTCAGCTTCTTGAGCTGAGACCTGTGGGGGTAATGGTTCTGCTTGTTTACCTCATATTCGCTGGCATATCTGGTATAGAATTTGCCCTCCTTCCCAAATCGAGAGCCATCTACAAAAGAACTCAAAATAAGAGTTAGCAATAGATTCATCATTTACATAAGAGTTAGCAATAGATTCATCATTTACATGACCAAATCCTACAGTTTCTTGCTGCATCAGTTATATACAGTTCATCAGAAAATACACGTGTGTACAGGTTGTTTCACTGTTGTCCTTCCTTTTCCCCCCCTTGAATCTATTGGTAACAGGGTATAGGGATGGAGTGTCGTGCAGCGTGCAAGGGTGACATTAGGAGGCATAAGTAAGGCACACTATAATCTGAGTTGTCTAGCCATTGAAATGTGCTTAGGCTGGGCCTGGGACAATATGCCGTGTACATCATGAGGAGTAAGTACTGTGATAGGGAAATCCAATACGATTTCTGCACCTTTCTCCAGGGACAATTGGACTGCAGCTATTGCCCTAACATAAGAAGGTGCTCCTCTGGACACTGGGTCTAATCTAGCAGAATAGTAAGATACTGCTCTATGTTGGTGTCCATGAGTCTGAGTAAGCACTGCTGTTGTCGTCATAATTAGGAAGTCCTAAAACTTGTATAAATAAGTGCCAACTTGATGGAGTGGAAGTTTTCCACTGCCTGTTCTGCTTTAGTAATGCAGTCATAGAGAGGTTGCATTAACAGGGATGCATTACAGATCCACTGTCTGCAGTAGGACACAAGGCCTAAGAATGTCCTAAGTTGTGCCACACCATTCGGGGGTTTAGGCTCCTGTATGACCTGAAGTCTATCAGGGGTCAGATTTCCTTGAAAAATGCAATGACCTAGAAAAACAACTTTAGTAAGGCAGAACTGCAATTTGGACTTAGATGCTTTGCATCCATTTTCTGCTAAAAAGCACAACCGAGATACTGATGCTTGTACATATCTCCTAGGAGGGGCAACATAAAAGCAGGTCATCCACATACTGGAGTAGCACCACGCCCTGCAGTATACAGGGTGGGAGAATGCTGCGCCCCTTGTGGTAGCACTGTCCAGGCATATTGTTTACCCTTCAAGGTAAATGCAATGTGACCATTACTGAGGGTACTGGAAATTTGCCTATATCTGTTTTTCCTTTTGCCAGAGGAAATGGGGCACACAACCTAGATGTTCCTCTACACTAACTACCTCTGCATTGTTTTGCTTTGTCAGGAAAACCAGGGAGTGTAGGGAACATAAGGTGTCTTCTGACATTACTGGTAACAGTGAGACCGTCCCATCTGGCTCATACACAATGTGAGCCATTAGGGCTTGTAAAACGTGTGATCCCACCAAGTTAATTGAGACAGACTCACGGACAAGGAATCTAGTAGTAATCATAAGTTATCTCATAGGGAAAAAAACATTGTCAGCATGCAAAACAGGCTTGCTAGCTCCAGTATCCACCAACAACCCACAAGTTCTCCCCTCAGGCAATTGCAGGGAGACCACAGGGGAAGGGGGCTCAGTCCATCAGGTACTGATATTAAATGCACGCCTACTGGAGTACCTATTCCCTATTGATGGTTACTGTCAGAATCCTACTGTCTGTCCTTGGGTCTCCCATCCTGGAACTCTGCAGTTCCAGGCAAAATGTCTGGATTCAACACATTCCAACATTTAAGCACATGCTATAGGCAATAAACACTCAGACATCTTCAAAGACAATGACATTCCTTCCTGTGTCTAATAAGTTCAACCCCCACCTCATTAGCATACACATAGTTGATTTTATCTCTCCTTCCATCTTTTAAATTGTCAGCTCATTCAGACTATCCAGAACAAGTAAAACTAGTCTTGAACTCCTACACACTCCACAATTACAAACAATTCAATGACTTTAATAAATACACAACATATCCTCAATCAGTGAAGCAGGCAGAAGAAACGGGAGAGCTTATAATATGATTTCAAAGTCAATTTATATTGTGGCCACTTTGTTCTCCCAATCCATCTTACCAAACAACATCTGTTCAACTAGTCAGACATCTACTCAAATCCTAATCAGATACAGGATTTCTAGACCATATACATGACTCTATCATACACTCTTGCAAATCATAGCATTCATTCCGTCACACTCATAAATTCCTTCAAATGTGCATTATAAACAAAAAGACATTACAAAACAGATATGCGAGTTACTTCTAACTCACTGAAACAATGGATTTTCTTCTACAAACATGTACACAATACTCTAGATTAGGCCTTCTATTGTTTAAGGGGGATGGACTACAAAAGCAACAGTTGCTACCACACCAGTCTGAGAAATCTTTAAACAATATCCAAACACACTTTATTGCACCAAGCTCAACTTCCTTTGAAACCTTCATTTACTAACTTGCTGAAACACTTTGTTTTCTGAGAGTCACTCCACTTTTCAACATTCAGAAAGTCATCTTTTCACATCCTATCATTATCACCTATCTTGCTGTTTTGTCGCTTTCACTTGCCTAATAGAGCACCCCTTCACTACGTCAGCACCCTCTTTTACTCTCACAATCTCTATAGCTGGAATTCCTCTATTCTTAGGATCAGCCTCACACCGCCCAGGCAAATTCCCCATGATTTGCCTAATCTTCTGTGATGAACCTCAAAGGGTACAAACGGTACCTCTCGGACGCCCTGCGTTTAACGACACACTTCTTATACGCAAACCTCCAAAAAGGATATCTCTCGGGTGCCCAGCACTTAATTAAGGCAACATCTTGCCTTAAAACCTCAAAGGATATCTCTCGGCACTAAAAAAAGTGTTAACTACGTACAAGGAACTCATACAGTAACCCCAGGCTACTACTTTCTCCTCTACCTTGAGGAGATGGGCGATGGGCTAATCTTTTCTGGCTAATCTTTCCTTAATAACTTTCCACAGGGTGCAATACATAAACAAACCAAATGGGATGCATACCAAAAACACAGCAGAAAATTTCTACATTAGTTATTCTTCAAATATGGATACTTCATAAACAGGGTTCTTAAAAAGACCAGAGGATTTACTTTTCTTACAACTCACCCGGCATCCAGAGAGGGCACACAAACCAAGGAGGATTGGAAAGTGGAGACAGTAAGAATAAGGCTTCTTACCCTGCAGCTGCTTTTGAACCAGTTTCCAAATTCTCCTTGTCCCATTGTCCTTTCCGTCTGTTTTGTCCGGATGTGTAGTAATTTACCTCTGGCCCACCCAAGGGACGCCAATTTCTGTGAGCGCAATCCGCTCTAAGTATCACCGTATTGAAGTCCAAATTCATAAAGTTGATGTATGAGCTAACTCAGAGAGACAGACACGTATGCACAGCTGTTGTGTATATAGTGGGTTCTGCTTTAAAGGAGGGAAAACATTTGGTTTTATAGTGTAGACAAAGAACAGGTCGGGTTACTGTAATTAACATAACATGATTGGTGGCAAAGTTGTAAAATAGTTCTGGCACATGGCTATTGGATAAGAAACAAGAGAGAGGCTCATCCCCTTAAGCCATGTGGTGGGGGGATGAGCTCTCTAGACAAAAGAGGAATGTAAAATGGCTACAGGCATGGTCCACATGGCAGTGAAATCTAAAATGGAGGATACAATAGCTGAGTCATCCTCCACAGAGCTGATGGGCAACAAGTGGTGGAAGGTCCACGGCACGGTGAGTGTCAAATCGACTGAGTGTAGGAGTTAGTACTCCCACCAGTTATGGTGGTAAATAAAACTCCTTTCGATTCTTGGGCTCATGTGGATGTGCCCCGTGGATAGTGACACATTTGCAGATGTGCTCTCACCTTACGGGGTTGTGCTAAGTCACAACCACTATAGTTGACAAATCCAGTATATATCACTGTGTATGGCAGCTGCGGAACCTCTGGGTGTCAGAATCCTCTGGATCCAGATGATATTCAGATATAAGGTGGGTAGGATGAACTCCAAAAAAATTGAGGTGTGGAGACCGCGCTTAACCAAGGAACATGAACACAATGCGTTTCAGCGATATAAAGTCCCCTTTATCAAGTGTATATGTGACTAAATGAAAAATAATTGGATACAGATATAAAAAACAATAACATGAAATAATAAAATCATAACTTATTAAAAATAAAAAAAACGTGTCTTTTAAAAGCATATTGTCATAAATACACTACCGTTCAAAAGCTTGGGGTCACCCAGAAAGTTTTGTGTTTTCCATGAAAACTCACACTTTTATTTATCAAATGCGTTGCAAAATGAATAGAAAATATAGTCAAGACATTGACAAGGTTAGAAATAATGATCTTTATTTGAAATAATTGTCATGTTGTAGGATGAAATTGGCTCCAATCAAGCTCTGTCTACAGGGTATGGCATGGCGTTGCAAAATGGAGTGATAACCTTCCTTATTTAAAATCCCTTTTACCTTGTACAAATCTCCCACTTTACCAGCACCAAAGCAACCCCAGACCATCACATTACCTCCAGCATGCTTGACAGATGGCGTCAGGCACTCTTCCAGCATCTTTTCAGTTGTTCTGGTCTCACAAATGTTCTTTTGTGTGAGCCAAACACCTCAAACTTCGATTCGTCTGTACATAACATTTTTTTTCCAATCTTCCTCTATCCAATGTCTGTGTTCTTTTGCCCATATTAATCTTTTCCTGTTATTAGGGAGTCTCAGATATGGCTTTTTCTTGGCCACTCTGCCCTGAAGGTCAGCATCCCTGAGTCGCCTCTTCACTGTAGACATTGACACTGGCGTTTTTCGGGTACTATTTAATGAAGCTGCCAGTTGAGGACCTGTGAGGCGTCGATTTCTCAAACTAGAGACTCTAATGTACTTGTTTTGTTGCTCAGTTGTGCAGCGGGGCCTTCCACTTCTCTTTCTACTCTGGTTAGAGACTGTTTGTGCTGTCCTCTGAAGGCAGTAGAGTTTTGTAGGAAATCTTCAGTTTCTTAGCAATTTCTCACATGGAATAGCCTTCATTTCTAAGAACAAGAATAGACTGTCGAGTTTCACATGAGAGTTCTCTTTCTGGCCATTTTGAGAGTTTAATCGAACCAACAAATGTAATGCTCCAGATTCTCAACTAGCTCAAAGGAAGGTCAGTTTTATAGCTTCTCTAACCAGCAAAACTGTTTTCAGCTGTGCTAACATACTTGCACAAGGGTTTTCAAGGGTTTTCTAAACATCCATTAGCCTTCTTACACAGTTAGCAAACACAATGTACCATTAGAACACTGGAGTGAAGGTTGCTGGAAATGGGCCTCTATACACCTATGTAGATATTGCATTAAAAATCAGACATTTGCAGCTGGAATAGTCATTTACCACATTAACAATGTATAGAGTGTATTTCTGATTCATTTAATGTTATGTTCATTTAAAAAAAATGTGCTTTTCTTTCAAAAATAAGGAAATTTCTAAGTGACCCTAAACTTTTCAATGGTAGTGTAAATGAATGCACTAAGAAGCTACTTCAAAACAAATGACCTGAAAACTTCAATCATGTATAGGGGGTGGAGCTAAGAAAAAGAGGTTTGGACGAAATCTGATTACATGACTGGATACATAATAGATATGCATATAAAAACATGAATTAGTGATATTTTGAACTTGTAAGCTTAAGGAAAAAAAGGCTCATTGTACTGATGTTAATAAAAAAACAAAAAAAAGAACAAGAAAAAAAAAATGAGCCTTGGATATTTAAAACAATATTCTTAAGATAGGCACTAGTAATGATATATGATGAAAACATGACTAATTGAAATGGGAGAAGGTGCCTTCTGAAAACATATAGTCATAAATAAATAAATCAATAAGTACACTGTAAAGGGGCTAGTAACAATTACACTAACAGCTTTACTCATGTAAAAAAAGAAGAGCTAAATAGGAATTTAAAATAGCTCTAGACATATCAAAATGAAAGGTACATGTGCATCAAAAACATAAAACAATTGTATATGGTACTTACAAGCCTGGAATAGGAGGCTGAGTATGCAGAGGTGTAGGAGAGGTGTAGGAGAGGACTATATTTTGGGCAATATATAGGGATATGACTAAGGGGGACCGCCTCTAGAGGGAGGGGTTCAGATGTGCTGGCTAAAAACAATTGGACAAAAAAAAAAAGGAAAAAAAACTTTATACGTCCATATAAAATTGGGAATTAGTAACAGAAAACAGTACAAGAGACTTGCTAGGCTGTAATACAAAAAATAAAGATAATAAATTAGATTACTATTAGTGTAATGTAAAAAACTAAAAGTAAACAGCTATATATACTCTTCATGAAAATGCGCTTGAGAATGAACGAGTGTATAAAATGATAAAATGGTCAAAAATGTGTATATTACATATATATACTTTTATCCAACAAAATGGTTCTAATCATATACACTCTCAAGAGCTTCGTTTAGACCTATTGGTGTTAAGGAATTAAATTTAAATATCCAATACATTTCTTTCCTCTTGAGTTTTTCAAATCTATTGTTAGTGTGGGTAGGGATTTGATCAATAGATGTGATTTCAAATCCCTCAAAACTAGAGTTATGTGTTGTCAAGGCATGTTTAGATACACTATGCTTGAGATAGCCATTTATTACATTGGATCTGTGTTTATTTAATCTTTCGCTAAGGGGTCTGATGGTTCTCCCTATATACTGGAGACCACAGGGGCATTCAAGGACATAGATAACGTAGGAAGATGAACAGTTTAAAAAAAAAAATAATACGGGGGCGGAGCTTAGCTGTGGACCGAGATGGCTGCGTAGTTCCCGAGCTCCCGGTCTGAGTCTCTCGCAGCGACACTCATAGCGACGATCCTGTGGCTTACGTGCACCAGATTAGAGAAACTAAAGCATCCTACCTTCAGGGATGCCAAGAAAGAGAAAATCGGCGGTTAAACCGCAGAAGATCTCCGACTTCTATTTCCCTCACGGGGGAGGGGAGGACCAAGATGGCGACAGACCGCGCTCGGACGCTGTCTCTAGGGCCTCGACTCCCTCCCGGGATCCTCCGGAGGAGATGCTTACACTCTCCGCACAACAGAGAACACTCTCGGCCCCATCACTACCGCAACTATTGGAATGCGCGGGTCCGGGGTCGCCTGGGCCTTCCTCCTGGCGGGCCAGGGCCTGCACAGATCAGTGGCCTTCACAAAATGGCCCGTTGGGGCCCATAGCCACATCCAGTCTGGAGACGCCTCAGTCACCTACCGCTTGTCCGGTTAAGCAAAGACCCAGGCTCCAGAGTACCGACTCTCAAGATGGAGAGGTGAGCAACAATGCACAGCATACACCTCCTCCTGATTTTTTTGCAGACATACCAGCGACAGAGAATTTACTAACTGAGGCCTCCATGAAAATTATGCTCATGGCCTTCTGTAAATCATTAAAAACAGACATGTGTCTTATGGTTAAACCGCTAGATAGAGATCTTCAAGAATTGAAAAGCCGCACTATACATGTTGAATCTAAAATGTCGGAGTTTGCCGCATCACATAACGTTCTTATAGATGCTCATTATGAGGTGGAGAGAGATGTGTCTTTTCTGAAAGCTGATAGCTGACTTAGAGGACCATTCGAGAAGAAATAATCTGAAATTCAGAGGGATTCCAGAGTCAGTATCTGCAAGTAATTTAACTGTTTTCCTCCAGGATCTGATACGCACGCTACTACCGAACCTCAGAACTATGGATTTAACTATTGATAGAGCCCATAGAGTTCCCAGGCCCTCACATTTGGATGAAGCTGTACCTAGAGATGTTCTGGTAAAGATTCATTTCTATCGCACTAAAGATCTGGTTCTGCTGACTTCCCGGAAAACAGACCGCTTACCTGAACCATATCACAAGATATCCATTTATTCGGACCTATCAGCCACGACATTACAAATAAGGCGACAATTCATCCCTATTACTGCAGCTCTACGCCAGCATAACATCCTGTATAAATGGGGATTCCCGGTCCGCATGATCATTTCCCGAGATAATCTTGTACATGTCATCAAAACTCTGGAGGAAGAAAAAAAGGTTGCTAAACAAATGGAACATTACTATTGTTGATCCACCACTCAAACAACCACCCGGTCCCTTGTCTGATGGTTGGCGCCAAGTGAAATCCCAAAGACGTCCACACAAAGGGCTACAAAGCTAGAGACTCACCTTACCTTGGATTTCGTATGTCCACTGCTGTTGAAGTTATCCCCCCAGGATTACGACAGCCGCTGGTCCGCTGTACCATGTTCTTTTTCTCGACTCTTTTAAGATGGTCTATCCATTGGTTCTGCAGTTTGTATGGTTTGTTTCTTTCTTGGTTTTGGCACATTGGGCGAAATGAATACAAAAGGTGGAGACGGCTCCACCTCATATTATCATTGGCAATGTCTGGTATAAGCAGGGGCGCACCACTAATGAGGCGAGGTGAGGCGGCCGCCTCGGGCGGCACTGTCCGGGGGGCGGCATTTTTACTATTTAATATAAACCAGCCCAGGACAGGCCGCTTTAAAAAAAAAAAAAAAAAAAACAGAGCTGAGCGCGGCCTGTCCTGGGCTGGTTTACAAGACGTCGCATCTCAGCGCAGGCGGCGATACAATGACGTCATCACGCCGCCTACGCTGAGACACAGACGTCGCGGACAAGAAGAGGAGGCGGCGGCGGCTGCATCAAGGCATCGCAGGTGAGTATAGCTTTTTCTTATATATATAAATAGGCCGTTACCTGTTGGAGTATCCCCGGCAGGTCAGGGCCTATTTATTTACCTACCCCGCGTCTGCTCGTGGCCGCCCCCCGCTTCCCCTTTCTGCTATGGGCCGCAGAAAGGGAAGCGGATGCCGCTGTGAGCGGCCGCGGGCATCGGTAAGTTAGGCCGCGGGCCGCAAATACTACTATTATTATACTCCGGGGTCTATTCAGACCCCGAAGTATAATAATCGGAGGCCTAGGGTTGGTGAGGGAACATAAAAAACAATGTTACTCACCTCCTGCGATCCGATGTAACTCCGAGCAGGCTTGAGGCCTGTGGTGACGTCATCAGGTAGCGTCGCCGGCCTGATCACGTGACGTGTGTGCGCAATTAAACAGGGCCGAAAGCTGCAAGGAGTGCACCGGTGTCCAGGATAGGTAAGTAACTCTGATTTTTATGTTTGTATTCTCCCCTGGGTCTCCAATCATTATACTCTGGGGTCTGAAAAGACCCCAGAGTATAATAATAGTTAATGGGTCGGCCACTATGGGGCATAATACCCTGTGCAGGGACCACTGTAGAGCATAATACCCTGTGCAGGGACCACTGTAGAGCATAATACCCTGTGCAGGGGCCACTCTGGAGCATAATACAAGTGCAGGGGCCACTATAGAGCATAATACCGGGTTCAGGGGTCACTATGGAGCATAATACCGGGTGCAGGGGCCACTATGGAGCATAATACCGAGTGCAGGGGCCACTATAGAGCATAATACCGAGTGCAGGGGCCACTATAGAGCATAATACCGGGTGCAGGGGTCACTATAGAGCATAATACCGGGTGCAGGGGCCACTATAGAGCATAATACCGGGTGCAGGGGTCACTATGGAGCATAATACAAGTGCAGGGGCCACTATGGAGCATAATACCAGTGCAAGGGCCACTATGGAGGATAATACCAGTGCAGGGGCCACTATAGAGCATAATACCGGGTTCAGGGGTCACTATGGAGCATAATACCGGGTGCAGGGGCCACTATGGAGCATAATACCGGGTGCAGGGGCCACTATGGAGCATAATACCAGTGCAGGGGCCACTATAGAGCATAATACCGGGTTCAGGGGTCACTATGGAGCATAATACGGGGTGCAGGGGCCACTATAGAGCATAATACAAGTGCAGGGGCCACTATAGAGCATAATACCGAGTGCAGGGGCCACTATAGAGCATAATACAAGTGCAGGGGCCACTATAGAGCATAATACAAGTGCAGGGGCCACTATGGAGCATAATACCAGTGCAAGGGCCACTATGGAGGATAATACCAGTGCAGGGGCCACTATGGAGCATAATACCCTGTGCAGGGGCCATTCTGGAGCATAATACCAGTGCAGGGGCCACTATGGAGCATAATACAAGTGCAGGGGCCACTATGGAGCATAATACCAGTGCAGGGGCCAATGTGGGGCATAAAACTGTGTGCAGGAGTTGCTGCGGAACATAATACCGTGTGCAGTGGCCAATGCGGGGCATAATACCGTGAGCAGGGGCCACTATGGAGCATAATACCGTGTGCAGGGGCCGCTGAGAGGCATAATACAGTGTGCAGGGGCCGCTGCGTGCCATAACACTGTGTAATACTGTGTGCAGGGGCTGCTGTGGAACTTTATAGTGTGTGTAAATGGGGCGCTATAAATATGGGCTATGGCACCTGTTTATATTATACGCTGTCTGTTTATAGTGACCGTGTGATGTAATTGTAGCCTTGTCACATACTGTAGACATGTACAGGACGAGGCTGTAGTTACATTACATGGCCGCTATGAGATGAAATACACTATGTAAACAGAGAAGCGTTCATGGCGCTTACACAGGTACCATTCAAACAGCTGATTAGTGGGGGTCCTGGGTTTTTGAACCCCACTGATTAGTTTATTAATGACCTGGAAAACCTTTTAATTAGTTAACACCTGGGGTATTATTAATAAGGGGCACTATTTATACAGGGTACACACGGACATTATTAATATAAAGATGCACTTGGGGGTATTATTCATTATGGGGGGTTATATCATATATTTTATAATTGGGGGTAGCAGCAGGATGGATGTGCAGGAGAGGACAATGTGGGTTGGATGCCTGGAAGAGTGAGGAGCCAAAGATGTCTGTGTTGCAACCTTTACAGAGACAAGTCACAGCTGGAAGAAGTGGTCATGGTGGTCCAGAGGGAAGAGAAGGGAAATGTGAAGGATTAGTCAGAGACGTCACCGGTAAGTCACAGAATGTTACTGCCCTGTATTCACCTAAATGATAGAGGATAAATACCTGAGTGATGGGGTCTGTCTGCTGAGACCCCCACTGAGCCTGAGAATTGGGGTTTTTTCCCCCCCACTAGGTGAGAATTCAGCCTGACCGCAGCCATATATATAGGTGTGTCACTTGGTGGATGGACGAACCCGCGTGGCTCTCATTCACTTCAATGGGAGTGCCAAAGATACCCGAAGTCCAGTACTCAGCTATCTGCGGGGCTCCTATTATAGAGAATGGGGGCCACGTGGGCTCGTCCATTCACCAAGCAGAAGATGTGTGAAGTTACTTTCATTGTTAATGCCGTGTTGTTGATCTGATACTGAAGTAATACAGTAAGAATAATTCTTATAAACTGTTTTATAGCTTTGTGTATTGTGTATATTGTGCGACGATAACAGTGTGTTAAACTAGTAGCATGGAAACTCAGTTTTTTTTTTGTGGGGGGGGGGGGGGGGCGTCTTTCTATAGTCCGCCTCAGGCAGCAAAGAGAATAGGGTCACCACTGGGTATAAGTAGTTGTGGAAGGATTCTTAAAGCATTTCTAAACGTATATTATGGTACTTAAAATTATGTCTATGAATGTCAGGGGTTTGAACTCCCCTCAAAAGAGAGCCAATTTATGGCGTGAGGCCCGAGCTCAAGGCTGTGACATTCTCGCAGTACAGGAGACACACCTTTTAGAAGCAGACGCCATTCGCGTTCAACATCCATCATACCCATATGTATTTCATGCCCACTACTCCTCAAAGCGTAGAGGAACAATGATTGGGATTAAAGATTCGGTAGCATTTCAGTTATTGTCCCAATATGCAGACCCTGGAGGGCGATTTGCAATACTAGTATGTATTCTTAACAACGTCACCTATACGCTGGTATCAGTTTATGCTCCTAACAGGAGACAGGTGGCATTTCTGGGGAGACTTATGAGAGCGGTGGAGAGGAGGAAACAGGGATGTCTATTATTAATGGGAGATTTTAATATGGCTCCAGACCCGCTAATAGACACTACCTCTGGCATTTCGACACGTCACCCTTCTTTTTCGCAAGCCATATGGAGCCATGAATTATTTCATGTCTGGCGTATCCTTCATAATACGGAAAAAGATTATACTTACTATTCTACTGTACATAATAGTTATTCACAAATAGACTTATTTTTAATTGAGCAATCTGGTATTCCCCTTGCCATGCAGTCTGATTTTTCACAAATAACATGGTCAGATCATGCAGCGATAACCCTGACCATAGCGGAAAAGTATGAATGCCCAAGAGCATATGTGTGGAGATGTAATGAATTTTTGATGTCACACCCAAAATTTAAGGCAACTTTTGAGAATGATTTGAGAGAATTCTTTCTGATTAATGCTCCCTCTGCCTCTGGCCCTGACATATTGTGGAATTCTCATAAGGCTTTTATTAGAGGAACATTTATTCGCCTGGGACATATAGAAAAGAAAAATAGACTAGCAGAAATTGATCGATTACTTAACCAGATAAAATCTATTGACACCAGCAACAAGCAATCTCCTTCTCCCTCGAATGCAGATAGAATTGATGGCACTACGCCATCAACTGACTGCTTGTTTATTACACAAATATGAAAAAAACTTGAAACGGGTGAAAGCTACATACTATTCCCAGTCTAATAAAGCAGGCAAACTTCTAGCATCCAAGCTTAAACAAAAGCATGCAAAGTCTAGAATCCCGTTTCTTCAAAGTAATGACGGTGCATACAAAATCTATGATCCAAGTAGCATCGCTAACGCCTTTAGAACCTTCTATGAGGGCCTCTACAATATAGCAGAGGACTCTTCTGTGGTTCCCCCAACACGATATGACATTGATCGATTTCTTGCAGCTGCTCAACTACCTACACTCACTGAGGCTCAGCTGGACTCTCTAAATGCGCCCATTACCCCAGCAGAGTTGTTGTCCATAATTAAGTCGCTGCCATCTCATAAGTCTCCGGGTCCCCGATGGCCTTACTAATGAATACTACAAACATTTCTTCCCAGTTCTATTAAACCCGCTGTTGTCCTTTTTGACAGCTGTGGTCGAATCTGGAACCATCCCAAAAGAAAATCAAGAGGCATTGGTGGTTACGCTGCCTAAACCTGGCAAACCTGCCTCCAACCCCCAAAACTTTCGACCTATATCGTTATTGAACTCTGATTTGAAAATATATGCTAAAATAATAGCAGTCAGATTAGCGGCTTGTCTCCCAAGTTTGATAAACCATGACCAAGTGGGGTTCGTCAAGGGGAGACAATCATACGATAACACTAGGAGTATTTTGAATCTAATACATCACATTGACTCCAGGAAAATGGAGGTGGTGATTCTCGCGTTGGATGCCGAGAAGGCGTTCGATCGCATTTGCTGGTCGTATGCCTTCTCGGTGCTCAGAGCTATGGGGTTCTCCGGGGCTATCGGGAGCAATTGGGGCGCTATATTCTGCACCTTCTGCGAGAGTGTTCACCAATGGAATAGTATCGGATCCTTTTTTAATAACGAATGGGACTAGGCAGGGATGCCCCTTATCACCCCTGATATTTGTTCTCTCTATGGAACCATTAGCCCAAACACTTAGACTGGATTCAGAGGTGGGAGGTATTGACATACGAGACAAAACTCACCTTATATCACTCTACGCTGATGATATTATTCTTACCTTGTCCAACCCACAAATATCTATCCTTCGTCTTATGGATATCATTAACGACTTCGGGCAATTATCGTTTTATAAATTAAATATGGAAAAATCGCAAGCCCTCCCTTTGAATGTCCCCTCCTCTTTGCTCCAGCCCCTGCAGTCGACTTATAATTTTGACTGGAGGGAAGACAGCGTTCAATATCTAGGAATACAAGTGACACCCTCTCCAGGTTCCCTCTACAGACATAACTATGCACCAATGTTAAAAATATTACAAGATGAGACTGAGCGAATGTCAAAAACGGATGTTTCCTGGATAGGACGTGTAGCTGCTTTTAAGATGTTACTGTTACCTAGACTCCTATACCTGTTTCGCACGCACCCAATATCCATCCCTGTTTCCTTTTTTGAAACAGTGCAGAGGGTGATTTCAAAATATGTATGGAATGGAAGGAGACCTATAATTAACAAAAGCCTCCTATTTAAACAAAAGGAGGCAGGAGGGCTGGGAGTACCAGTAGTGCGGAATTATTATGTGGCTTCTCTGATCACTCAATGCGCTAGGTGGAGATCAATGGATACTTCGTTTCCATGGCTCCACATAGAGCAGTCGTTTATATCTCCCTTAAAATTGGAGGATGTGCTATGGTTGCCTTGGAATATTCCTGCGCCTGGGTCCTTCTCCCCTGTTATGCATGCTTCACTGACTGCATGGAAGCTACTTCATGGGAAAGCAAATCCTATGAAGCATTTTCACATTTCAGAAATGCCTCTATCATTTTTGACCTGGGTGATCGAGGATTTAGGGATCTCAGATTGGGAATCGAAGGGGATCACACAGATCTCCCAATTATATTCCGACACCAAACAACCTATATCGTTTACGAATTTAAGACAGAAATACGGAATTCCTATGGGTGACTTTCTTAAATATTTCCAAATATGGCATTTCATGTCTAAACACCCTGTAACGAAATTACCTCACAATAACATGATATTCACTTGGCTGTCGACTAAAATGAGAGGATTACGGTTTTTATATGATAAAATGGATGAAATTTCGTCCTTCACTAAGTCTACCCCGTTCCGATGCTGGGAGTGAGACTTAGGAATGGCCTTTACCTCAGATGAATGGCAACAAACAATTAAATTGATCCATTTATCCTTAAAATGTAGTACCCATTTAGAGACAGCTATAAAAATTATATTACGGTGGTACCGATCCCCGTCTACTTTACAGTTAGCCTACTGTAACGTCTCTACCTGTTCGGGTCTCTGCGCCACCCTCCGCTCGCACGCTGTGGCGAAGGAGGCGTGTTCAGTTTGATTCCTTGCGTAGGTTTCTTGCTGCTCAGTCTGAACATGGTCCTAGTCAATGTAATGGATTTCCGGCCACACCCGTGTTCTGAGCATTTCTCTCTGGACTGCATAGAGTTAATCTCTTCCTGGCCTGTGTGATTGACAGCCTGTGTACCCATCAGGTCTGGGGCTGGGCCCAGACTTTCTTTATACAGGATGTCACTTTCTCAGCAAGTTGCCAGTTATTGCATTGTCTTTGCCTGCTCTCCTTGTTATATCCCTTACTACTTTGTTACTTGATTCTCTGACCCTTTGGCTTGCCTTTTGACTATTCTCTTGGATTTTGACTTTGTACTGCATTGCTCGTTTGTTACCGACCCCTTGGCTTCCTGACCTCTCTTTTGTCTTTTGTTTTGTCTTGTCCTGTTCTGTGTGTCACTTACCCAGTATAGGGCTTGTCTTCTAGTTGTCCTTTTACCGTTTAGGGTAACTGAGGCAATAGGAAGGGACAGTGGCTGGGGTGAGATTAGGGCTCACTTGTCTCTGTCCTTCCTCCCAGACCCCTGCAGTAGTGTCAGGGTATTGCTACGTTTGGCAAGACCCTTACACCTACCCCTCCGTCTCTGGGAATTGCTGGAGAGGGTGTGGAGGCAGAGGAACCCTTCTTCATATTTTGGGACACTGCCCCATGCTTCATGAGTACTGGGACAGGGTCTTTGACATACTCTCAGAGTTGTTTAATTTCAAACTCCCCTATACCTCACATCTTGCTGTTCTGTTACTTGGAATCCCGGGAGAGCTGAACCCGCACAAAAAGCTTCTTTGTAAAATTTTGACTATAGCCAAATTAATGTTAGTACAAAGGTGGAAGTCAGTGGCCTCTCCGCCCATCTTGGCACTGTTGCTAGCCATCAATAATACTTACACCTATGAAAGGGTAATTGCATTGGAAAATGACTCCTTTCATGGCTTTGTGATTATTTGGGACAAGTGGATTCATTCCCGATTTGTTACGTAGTACGAACCAACATCGTTGTAGAGAGTCCAATTACAGTGATCGCAGTAGTTATGGGAGGGTGGAAAGAAAGGTTGAGAATGGGGATGGGGAGGAGTAAATATTGATGCAATTAAATGTCAAACACTAGGTACACGAGTATAAGTCCCCTAAACACTGGAAGGTCGGAAACATGGAAACCACATCTGGAGTTTTTCATAGTAGCCCTATAGATGTGCCTAATCGTTATTGTTTATTGTATTCTGTAACTATATCTTCTGTTTCATTGGTATACGGTTCAAAAATGTATCTCGAATGGATCTAAATCTTATTGTATACCACAATGTATATCAATATTGTTCTTTTCCTTTTATTCTCTGAAATCTTGAATAAAAACTATTGAAACTAAAAAAAAAAATTAATATGAAAGGTATCTCCGTTGAGAAACTGGTAATGGTTTTCGATAGATGGTTAATTGTATTGCAACATTTACATTTTTTATGTTTACATTTGAAAACACCATTAGATTGTGGGTGTGTTGGATTAGGATGCATGGGTTTAGTACGAGACCTAAATTTACTAGGGGCCAATAGGTTTTTTAAAGTTTTTGCTCTTCTAAAAGTAATTGAAGGTTTTGAGGGGATACTATCCTTGAGTAGCGGATCGTTTAAAAGTACTGCCCAATGTTTGTCTAGGATCATCCTGATCCTGTGATGTGCATTACTATAAGTGGTTATAAAATTGTGTCTATACTCCCTGCTGGTATTCCTTTGGGAAAGAACAAGACATTCGGACTGGGTTAAGGTCTGTGCTTTGGATTTTGATGCTTGGATAATGCGTTTGGGGTAGTGCTTTTCATGAAAACGTTGCGTTAAAACTTTACTCTGTGTTTTGAAGTCCGAATTATTTGTGCAATTTCGACTAATATGTTGCCTGAAGGGTACGTTGTCCTTCCATTTTCTATAATGGGAGCTGCGATAGTCAAGTAGACTATTACAGTCCACTTTTTTAAAGAAAGTTTTTGTGCTTATACCTTCAGGGCCACCAGTAAGTTCTAGATCAAGAAAATCAATTGTATCAGTTTTAGGTTGGCCGCTTAGGGTGATCCCCCAGTCGTTATTATTGTTGAGGTAATTAGTAAAATCGTGAAAGGACTGTTCCGAACCTTCCCATATGAAGAGGAGGTCATCGATATATCTTTTGTAAAAAATAATATTGTGAGACCAAGGATGTTCATTCTGAATAAAGGATTCCTCGTATCGCTCCATGAAGATGTTGGCACAGCTAAGTGCAAAATGGGTACCCATGACTGTGCCCCATTTCGGTAAATAAAGCTTTGATTCAAAAGTAAATAAATTATGTTCCAGAATAAACTGAATGCTATCTATGATAAAGATTTTCTGTTCAATAGGCATAGTTGGATCCATATGTAGTATTTTGGATATCATTTCGAGGCCTTTGGAATGGGGTATATTAATATAGAGTGCAGACACGTCCAGGGTTGCCCAAATATAATTAGATTTCCAATGAACAGTTAGAAGTTCAGTAATCAGATGAGTGGAATCTTTTAGCTAAGATGTAAATTTGGTTACATATTTCTGTAGCTGTAAATCTATGTAATGTGAGAGATTGCTTGTTAGTGCACTAACTCCAGAGATGATAGGTCTTCCAGGTGGATTTTCTAAATTTTTATGCACTTTAGGTAAATGATAGAATTGAGATATAGAAAATTCATTGATTAGTAGGAAACCTTTCTCCTTATCTGTCAAGATCCCCTTAGTATGGGCGTTAATAATGAGTTCATGATATTTAATATGGTATGAAACAGAAGGGTTTTTAGGCAAAATTTGGTAATAATCTGATAGAATCTGATTTGCTTCTCAGATATAGTCGGCCCTATCCTGTATGACTACGCCCCCTCCTTTGTCAGCATTTCTGATGACTATAGACATGTTGTCAATCAGAGTTTTGATGGCTAATTTTTCAGATGGACAGAGGTTGGATCTTATTTTGGTGTTGTGGTGTTTATGTAAATTCCTAAAATCAGTGGCCACTAAAGAATAGAATGTTTCAATCTGGTGGCCCTAATGTTGGAGAGGGTAAAAGTTGGATTTGGGTTTTAATGTGGTGGTGTGAGGGGTAGGTGTTAACACAGAAGTTGTGTTAATCGTGGAAGGACTGTCCAAGTAGATGGTGGTGGGTTGGTTTTTAGAAACTAAGGCGAAATGACGAGTTAATGTCAACTTCCTTATGTATGTGTGTAGGTCAATGAAAAGATCCAAGTCATCTGGTTTCTGGTTGGGGCAGAAAGAGAGTCCCTTGATAGTAGGCTCGTTTCTTTCGCTGTTAGTGAATAACTGGAGAGGTTGAAAATGTTATTGGTGAGTTCTTGTTTCTTTTGGCATCTGGGCTTGGATTTGTTGATCCTATGTTTTCTGCCCCCTCTACAGCCTCTGGATCTTTTAGTACGGTTTCTTGAATTGGGGAATGCTTTAGTTTCCGTTTCAGACTTACTGGACTGTAGTAGTCCGATATTTTGGTGTACGTTGGGTTTTCTTTAGTGTGGAATGAATGTAGGGGTGTGAGTTTCAGAGGAAGTCCTAAAAAAGACTCAGAGGTATTCAGTAGAGACGGTTTGCTATTATTGATGGCATCGATACCATTGTCAGGGAATGTAAGGACTTTTTGTATTTGAGAGGCAGACAAAGGGGTATTGTGAGATGAGAAGGCCTGTTGGATTTTTTGAATGTAACTATTTCATGTTATTGTTCTTTATATCTGTATCCAATTATTTTTCATTTAGTCTCATATACACTTGATAAAGGGGACTTTATATCCCCAAAATGCGTTGTGTTCATTGAGCATAATAATTTTTTTGGAGTTCATCCTACCCACCTTATATCACCTTGAGATAAGTCAAGGTCCTATAAAGATTCTGCCTTTGTCCCCTGATGAACCAGCTAAATGCTGTATCTTCATCACTGGATTGGAAGAATATGCCCAATGGCCAGATTGAAAGGGTTTGAAAGAGGAAGACAAACCTAGGGACCATGTCCAAATCACAGAGAAGCAATTTCAGTAGAGAAGTAGTTTTTAGCTAATCCAGCTAAAATGTAACTGTGAAAGATTACACATTCATTCGCTGTAAACATATTCAACTCCTAGCCCAATACGAAAAATAGGATGATGATTGGGCACACCCAGGAGGTGCCCAGGAGAGGAGTGAGAACCTGACCAAGGAAAAGTATGAGGACCACCGAACTATAAGCCGGTGACTGCTTCGACCCATAACCTCATTCAATTGTACCCCTCCACCCCTCCATCTCTCTGCCATGTCTGTGAATTGACCCCTGAGGTTGTAGCAAACTCGATAATAGTCCTTGAATGAAGTAATGTTTGAGGGTTTAGTCAACAGATGTGTTCCAAAAGCATAAATTTGCGGGATTTATGTCTGGGAGGTCTGGGGGTGAAGACTGTGAGCGAGTTCCCAGACACATTTATTAGAGTGTGTGTGATCCAAATTTTGTTTGACCCGAACCTGAAACTTTTGGGGTTTATCACTCATGAAAAACTATCATACTCTAATAAGTGGAGGCCCTGGGGATATGAGTAATGATATCAAACAGTTATACTAGCCTAGTTTCACCTCTCCTGGGTATTATTGTGGCTTCCAGCAGTCTCCCTAGAATAATAATAGCACTTCTGCTTCATACCAAACAAGTTGAGCCCAAAACAAACCAGAGGGCCAAACCTCACAAATATTTATCAAAACAAATCTTGTGAAGTTTGTCCATCTCTAGTCTTTCTCTGGGCTTCCTTCTTATGGCTTGTTAAGTGTTTAATGAGCACTTCCCTTCTGACACATTCTAGAGCCTCCCACTTGAACGGGAGGGTGGTAGGATCAACAGCATGGGTTTCCATAAATGATTGAATCGACAAGTAGTCTCCTATGACACACTCAGTGCCTTGCAGAACATTGTCATTCAGGTGTCAGGTCTAGGGGTGAGTGGGCAGATCAGGTAACTCAAGGGTAAGGAAAATGGGTGAGTGGTCAGAATACAACAGAACACATCTTTAATCTCAAAATTTTATTACAAGGCTGTAACTTTGGCCAACTGCTACCTCCCCAACCTGGACCCCAAGAAATCGTGCTTACGACTCTTGCATAAACTGTCAAACTTCACAGAGGGTGTAGTTATCATTGGGGGCGACTTTAACTACACATTTGATTATACCCTGAACAACACCTCTAGGAGGTTGCATTTTCCCTATACTCTGCTTAGGGACCTATCTGTCTCTCTCCACAAATTACAGTTTGTGGATGTCTGGAGGGTTTTGCATCCCAGACATCCACCAATTGTAACCTGTGAAGAGAGGAAAATAGGTCCCTAAGAAGGGTAGAGGGGAAATGCAAACTCATAGAGTTATTGTTCAGATTGTAATCAAATGTGTAGTTAAAGTTGCTCCCAATGATAACGGCACCCTCTGTGAAGGTTGACAGTTTATGCAAAAGTCGTAAGCTTGGAGTCCAGGTTGGGGAGGTAGCAGTTGGCCAAAGTCACTACCTTGTAACAAAGTCTGAACTTTAAAAAAAGACATACCTACTGTAACATCCTTGCCTGTTTGGACCTCTGTGCTATCCTCTGTCCGCATTCTACAGCGCAGGAGGTATGTCCATGCATGATCCTCTGCTCCTGTTGTTTTTGCACAGCTTAGTATTCTTTGCAGTGTACCAGTCCAGCCAGTGCTATTAGTTCCTCTGGTTATTTAAGAGTTAACGTTAGTAGTTCTTTGATTGACATCCTTCCTTGCCAATCAAGCTTGGGGCAGATTCTTGTTACCCTTTATATAGTTTTCCAACCCTCTCTTGGGTGCTTGCTATTAGACTTACTGAGAGTGCTAGCGATATACTGTTTTGCTTATTGTCTATTTCTGACCTTGGATTTTCCCTTTGACTATACTCCTGGTTCTGATTCTGTACTTCACTGCTTGATTGGTTCTAACCCTTGGCTTTCTTTATTACTAGTGTCTGTTTGTCTTCTCTATGTTTTGTGTATTCACTTGCATTGTAGGAAGGGACCGTCGCCCAGTTGTCCTCTACTGCCTAGGGTAGTTGTGGCAATTAGGTAGGGACTGGGGTTGGGTCTAGCATTAGGATTCACTGTCTCTGTCATTCCCCTTCCTCCTGGGTTCCAACAGCAGCTACTGGGGAATTGCTCAACTGGCAATTCCCTAACACCTATTGTCTGGGTCAATCGCTGTGTCCAATCCCTGTGGAGTGCAATTGAAGCCCCTTTGTCTTCTGCAAAAAAGGCAATATGAGATCTCTGGTGGTGAAATTCATAAAAAATAAGGCTGGTGAGGAACCATGAGGGGAGAGCTGTCTTGAAAACTGAGGAGGAACCATATTGCATACCTCAGGGTCCAGGATTGGAGCTAAGGTGGTATAAGGTGAAGACTCAATTCAAAAGTGTCCATGAGTAAGCATGCCATCCCTTCGGTCTCTTCAGGTGCAGGTGCCAGCAGTGATGAGTGCGGCGCAGCCATGTTGGCTGAGCATTGCAGGGTCCAGCAGTGGGGCCAGCAAAAAAACTCCCTATACCAGTCAGGCCTGGGGTAAAATTAGTAATGTAAGAAAAGGAAAAAGCTGTGTGGGTGGTAGTGGCAGTAGCAGATGGATTTCAAGTTCTTATGGTGGCTCTGTGTGAACACCCAGCATGTGGGAAATTGTCACATGACAAATCTATTGCAGTGTGCCAGATTTGCAGGCAGAAAATAAGTTGTGGTCATCCAAAAGCAGAAGTAGGAAGTTTAAGAAATGACTCCTCTCTCTCAGCACATATTCTTGCATCACAAGGTCATATGGGAAAAAAAGAACTGGCAAGGCAAACAAGAATTGCATGGCAAACTATGCGAGACTATCCTCCACATGGTCATTCTTGTAGCCAAGACATGACCAAGACTAGTACATGTTAGTCATCATTAGTGTCTGTTTCTACTAGTCCTCTTCCTCCTACTTAGTTGTATTGCCAGTCATCATCTGTAACAACAATATGTGTCCAGCCATCTATTCATTAGCTGAACTCACACATGATCAAGTTGCTGGTGCTGTAGCCATTCAACTTAGCACACACACCTGAAGGTAATGGAATCCACTGTCTAGCAGCCATTATATCTCTAAGAAAAGGGTGCCTGCCTTACATTCTAATGTGTTAGACAATGTGGCCCACTCCTTGAAGTTATGGACATTTGAAGCCAGAGGTTCAGGAAAAAATTTGGAAGGGGAAATACGTTGAAATTGTTTCATTGCTGCCCTCTCTGTGGTGGGATCATAAAAACATAAGCTCCTGGATGAAGTTGATGGCAGCCCCTAGTGTGTGTGTGTGTGGGGGGGGGGTCAGAACTTTCGTGACGCAGCCAGGGGTTTGGGCTTAGAGACAGGGCGGTCGGCTGCGAGTGGTCAGGATGTTGCTGGCAATTTAATAAGGGTTAGTGCAAGTTCGGCAACGACTGCCGCTTCAAGCACAAATGCTCTGGCTGTGGTGGAGCACACGTTGCTTTAAAAAGGGAAAGGGAAAAGGGGGGTGACACTGACCAGAAAAGGGGTGACGCCAGTTAGGGTGGAAAGGATGGCAAAGTATCTTGCCCGTTATACAAATAGGGCGGTGGCGGAGCTATTGCAGGGTGGGTTTTCTGAGGGTTTCTGGATTCATTGTACTAATGTGAGTGGCGGGAGGGAACCGTGGAATTTGGCGTCAGCAAGTGTCTCATATGGAAGTAGTGGGACAGCAACTGGTGAAGGAGGTGGAGTTGGGGCGCCTGGCAGGAACATTTGTCGAATTTGCAGGTCTCACCCTTGGGGGTGGTCCCCAAGAAGTAGCCCAATAAATTTCGCCTTATTCATCACTTGTCTCACCCAGAGGGCGGGTCGGTTAATGACGGCATTGGTCCCGATCTCTGCGTGATTTCTTATGCATCTGTTGATGCTGTGTTGGCATGGATGAGGCGGTACGGTAGGCTAATACTGACATTGAGACGGCCTTTCGCCTCTTGCCGGTGCATCCAGTCAGCTTCCACTTACTAGGGTGTAAATGGCGGGAAGGGTATTATGTTAATATGTGTCTTCCAATGGGCTGTTCAATCTCGTGCGCCTATTTCAAGAAGTTCAGCACATTCCTGGAGTGGGTAGGTTGCACTAACTGGATGACTTCCTGTTTGTTGGCCCCCCGAGTATGTGGGATTGTTCACTGTTGTTGAAGGACATAGAGGGGGTTTGTCATTCCTTTGGGGTTCCCCTGGCGCTGGAAAAAATGGAGGGGCCTTCCACAGTAGTTAAGTTTTTGGGGATCGTGATTGACACTGACAGGTTGGAGTGTCGGTGTAAGGGAATCGCTAGAGGAGCGATTCCCCAGTAGCTGCTGGAGAACCCTGTGGGGAGGGCACAAGATAGTGAGCCCTAAAGCTGAAAACCCCCCTCTGGCCCTGCCTCTTGCCTGACTGTCCTAGGTGACAGCCAACAACTCGGAGCCAGTCCCAACACTGAATAAGTGACAACACAGAACGCAGACAGAAAAAAACAACAAAAAAGAGAGGTCAGCAAGCCAAGGGTTTGGTAACAGACGAGCAATGCAGTACAGAATCAAAATCCAAGAGAATAGTCAAAAGTCAAGGTCAGGAATAGGAATACAGGTAACAAAAACAGCAAGGAGTAAAAGCCAGAACGCAAGAAGCAATAACCAGCGAGCATGTGAGGGCTGACAACCTGTTTATAGAAAGTCAGGACCTGCCCCAGACTGGATTGGTAGACAGGCTGTCAATCACACAGGCAAGGCTGAGATTAACTATTAGAGCAGAGAGAAACAAATATGCAAGAGACGGTGTGGCTGAAATTCAATTACAGACAGGAGATATTAGGACAGTGTTCAGACTGAGCAACAAGAAACCTACTCAAGGAATCAAACTGAACACGCCTCTTTCGCCGCAGCGTGCGAGCAGAGGGTGGCGCAGAGATCTGAACAGGCAGAGACGTTACAGTCGGCTTCCAGAAGACAAGCTGGGAGAACTCCGGGACTTAGTGGGTCGAGCGGCGTAAAATCAGGTTGAGGGATTTGCAGTCATTGTTGGGCAGGCTCAATTTCGCCTGCCGCATTATGCCTATGGGGCGGGTGTTCTGCCGCCACCTGGCCAGGTCCACGACCAGCGACTGCCAGCCTTTTCATTTTGTTCAGTTGCATGGGGAGTTGCGGGAGGATGTGGCTGTTTGGGGGGAGTTCTTGCAGCATTATAACGGCCGGTCCTTGGTGATGGGGTCTCCGGTGTCCAATGTGGATCTGGAGTTATTTACGGACACGGCAAGGGCGCACAGGTTTGGAGTTTATTTTCAGGGGCGGTAGTGTTCTGGGGTGTGGCACTTGGTGAAGCTTGGCGGGTCAGTGGTTTTGGCGTTTTTGGCATTACTGGAGCTGTTTCCCATCGTAGTTGCGTCTGTGATTTGGGGGGATGGGCTTAGGGACCGGAGGATCAGTTTTTTGTGTGACAGCATGGGGGTGGTCCAGGCTATTAATTCCCAGATGGCTAATTCACCACTGGTAGTCCGGCTGCTGCGCAAGCTCGTGTTGAGGGGGTTAGAGTTGAATGCACATTTTGTGGTGGTGCACCTTCCAGGTTCGAGGAATGTTATTGCTGATGCAATTTCTCGTTTTCAGTGGGCCAGGTTCTGGGAGCAGGCGCCGGAGGCGGATCTGGAGTGGGTTCCTTGCCCGGAGGAGTTGTGGGAGCTGGTCTGAGGTTGGCATTGTCGCTGGTACGGCGGTCCCTGTGCGATCCACATGGAACGAGTACTCTCAGTGCTGGTCGGAATGGGAGGATCTGGTGAGAGATGTGCATGGTGACAGGGTTCCGGCGGGGGTTGGCTAGGCGTTTGTCTGCTCTGGCCTTCTGGTTCAAGTTCAAGGGGTATCGGGACTGTACGAAATCCTTTTTGGTGAGGCAGGTGATGAGGGGTTTTAGGCGGGGTTCAGGAGCCAGAGATAGGTGGCGACCAGTTTTGTTTGGTGTTCTAGGGGATTTGTTTGGGGTCCTCGGACGGGTGTGCTCCTCCGATTATGAGGTGCAGTTGTTCCAGCTGGCCTTTTCCCTTGCTTTTTTCGGGGCCTTTAGGGTGTCTGAATTGGTTTCTCCTAACAGGCAGCGCCCTGGGAGCTTGGGGGTGGCGGATTGTTTGGTCGTGGATGTGAAGTTGGTGTGCTGGGTTCGTTAGTCTAAGATGGATCAGGTGGGTCGTGGCATGGTGGTACG